>CM049310.1:26931057-29511057 GCA_026874595.1 Sipunculus nudus
TTCATCACAATACCTTTAGGCTTCGTGGGCGACTTTTTCCATTTAGCTAGGCTGAGCTGATGCTGTGTACATGTTTCGGTCACTGGCTGGACCAGAATCTACCAATACTGGTTATCAGTTTTTTGCTAAATAAAAAATTATACAATAGACAGGAATAATTGATACTTTGGATAAAATTGACCAGAATTGATTTGAATTTTTCACATAAAGACAAAAAAAGTTGGCGAAAACTCCAGGGGTGGGGATGGGAGGGTGGGGGGCAGCAGCACTGATGGTCCGGGCCCCGATGCACGACATAGAGATAACTTACTGCTTACTGACCATCGACCCGGACGAGTGACATTATCAGACAGAGTTAGTTTCCCCATGATTTAGCCTGTATATTCATTTCGCTACATCTGCCTTATGTTCACAAGGAAAAAGTGTGAAGTTACATATAGGAATTGTTTTGATACCGTAACTCATATTGCATTACTACCTATTCCTTAAAACCACTGGTGTGTTCTAGTTCCTTATACAGACACGCGATGGCGCCTCGCTATCCTGAACATCAGCCAGAGGGTTCACCGATACCAAACAGGTGACAATTGCTATCAATGTTTTTTTAAAGGTGTATGTTTGTGGATAATAAAAATGCCTGATAGCAGTATGAAAGGGGTAGCTTTCTGTAAAATATCAGCCTGTTTTGAAATGTACTTGAACCGAAATTGCAATTTTGCGGTACATACTGTTATATATATTATTTAGTTAAAACATCTTATATCATGCTTGTTTTAAAACAAGTTTGATGTCAGTTGATAGTAGACATTTATAGCTTTCATCTGGTGTGTTATTCATGTATATAGCTTACCAAATTCCAAAGATATGAATACTTTTCCTCACCCTGTACCGTAGCAATTTGAATAAATTTAGCTAATTTATTAAAAAACAAGGTGTATTTCTGATAAGACCAACCGTGACCAGTTTGTTTTTTTAAGTGATACATAAAGTCTGATATCTTTTAGCTGAAAAAAAAACATGTCTAGCAGCCAACTACAATTTGTGGATTTGGGCGTGGTCACAGGAAGGTGTTATTCCGTTCTTAAGTTATCCGATACATGTCCCATTGCCACCAACTGTCCGCAGAAACAATGCATAGTGGATGTTTTGAATAATTTTGTGTGGCATACCCACACACTTATCGAACTCCAGTGGGGAATGCTCCTAATTCTCTACGTGGTTGCTATCGGGGGCCGATATATATACTTCAACGTGGATGTCGCAAGCCGAATGTCACACATGAAATATATGCAGGAACAGGTACTCGGCTAATTTTTTAAATATATGTTTTTTGCATGTCTCTAGTTGAAAAAAAAGATAAGGGCGACAAGTCATTTTTAAGCAGTATATTTTTATTTGTAAGTTTTTGTTATATTAGTGCCTAAGTCACCTGTGATTTCGTACAAACTAGGCCGCCGTATCTGCACTTCTGGCTAAATTCGCTTTCTAACACGAAATATAAAAAAGCCTTCGGCTGAGAGATAGCTATGTTGTCTGCTGAAATATTTCCATGTAACTATGTCCTACAAAATTAACATATAGAATCAAGGCAAGGGCAGTAAATTTACCTACAACATTTTGCTTTGGCTGCACCATAAATAAATGACAGATATTGCAATTTGCCTCTGTGACAGGACTAACTGTGAAGCAGAGCTGTAAGTTATTCATTCTTAGTTGCCTCTGTTTATACTCTTAAAATTTCCTACAGGTTAGAGATTTCTAAATAAATTACACTTTCTGTAACGGAAACTAGATGTTTATTTGAACCGTGGGGAAAACAACTTAATCTTGAATAAATGCCAGTTTGCTATATTGCCAGTAAGTGCAATGACTCATCCTGTTCCGGTTTTATGTTAAAACTAAGTCTGGTAAATGCTAATGTTAAGCCTAAATTAATAAAATCAGTTGTTGAACAAATCTAATTTAATTCTAACCTGCTTTGACTCAGGAGTTCATGGATTATGTCTCAAACAAAACCCTAGCAGTCCAGTGTCAACTAACTTTACCAGAATGGAAGACATACATTGTTCGCCTTGGGCTATGTACTTGCACCATAGAATACCATTAAGATCCTTTTGTTTTAATCTTTAAAATGCTGTTTTTCACTAAACGGTCAAAGCAACCTGTGTTCCTCTCATTCCCCAGGTTGAAGGGAGAATATGTTAATGACTGACTGATGTACTGGCCGAACAGTTGTAGTATCAATGAGGTTTATAGTTTGCCCTTAAGAGAATATCATCTCTCGCTTAGAAGGATATAATTGTAACTGTTAGATAACAAAATAGGGATACATGTTCTAAAAAAAGTTATGTTTTAATATTATTTCCTTTTTTAAACATTTCACTCGAAATACACATGATAATAAACATGAAAATAACCGAATTGTCATTCTTCTTGTGATTTATATTCTAATTCCTTGCAAATGCTAACTTTCTTAGTAGCCAGGCATGAAATAACTAAAAGGTATAATAGACTTATAAAAACCCCGGTGATAATCCAAAATAAAAATGACGAAATGATTTCATATTCCACTTGATGTCATCTTTCCAACCATGCAAAATAGAACTCATCAGATTTGATGTTTTTCTGTCAGAAAGCGATTGCGTATTTATATGATTATTATCTTATAATGTACATATCACATTCACAAATAACAAGACAGAAGGGCCGGTATGACAAGGAGCCGCAAGACGCAAACTCCCGCCGTGTATTAAAAAATACAAAATATGTATGAACAGATAATAATAAAGAAGAAGAAAAAAAAAATTTGTGTGGCCACCGCCACCACCAACTTCAAAGTGACACGCGGGAGGACCAGTGCGCACCTGTACGATCTGCCTGAGCGCACACGCGCATATTAATTAACTCCCCTCCCCATCCCACCCCGACCCTAATTAGGAGGGTGGCGAGCCAATAGGCTAGCTGGTGACCTGGCCCATTATAACTGTATAATGGATAACTTCAATAATACCTTTAATAATGTACATATCACATTCACAAATAACAAGACAGAAGGGACGGTACGACAAGGAGCCGCAAGACGCAAACTCCCGCCTAACCTCCGAGCTTAAAGAAAGAGGAGTTGTGTGTAGTGGGGGTCACACAGGGAGAAAAGTTAACAAGCGTATCTACAGCGGTACACTATACTACCCGATTTGTTACTGAATTGTCCGTTTACATGTAATCGTAGTATGCTACTGTCCCACTCGCATATTTACTGATTCCTGTACACCAATTAAAAATAGTTAACGAGAGCATTTGCAATAACTAATTGACTACTAAGTCTCTGACCCAGGGGATGCGATATATAGTCCAATACCGCAAGGCTGCGCCAATCAACGGTCAATTGTATATTCTCGACGGGGATCCCCAAACTGTGTATAAAGGTCGCCCCGCCTCTGCGAAGGCTGTGGCCGATATACAACCTCGGGTCCTCACCTGCAGCCTGTAATAAACGTCGAAGCCGCGTCACCAGATACGTATGAGTGACGGGATTAATCAGACCTTTTTTGTCGATAAGTAGGAATGCTGGGCTGTTCCCACCAGCCGATATTTCCTGGAAGTGGCGTCGAGTATAATGTACAACACATATGGGAGAGCTGGCAACACTCGCGATCGGAATTTCTAGAACCCTTTCATGATACTGAATCGTTTAACTACGCGTCACGGGAATAATCATACCCCAGTCGGTAAAAACAATAGCGTTTCTTGTCAAATGCTGCTCCTGTGAACGACCACTCGGGACTAAATTTGCCTTGCGCAGTAGTGCCCGAAATCCACAAAGTATGCAAGCCCACAGAGCGACGTCGTTTTTACAAGTTATATCCAGTTGCAAGAACATCCTGTATAGCAGGTTAAATGAAATCGGTAATTTCCTCCGGACACTATGGCCCAGAATGCGACGGATACCTCTCAGCGTAATTTGAGTGGTGAATGAATCCCGAATATCTGGGCACTGGTAACCATAGAGTTTATGCAAATAAACCACGGCACTCAGATAATTCTCAATGCTGGGGTAACGCAGTGTTCTTGACATATATATAACGTACCTTGATATTAGCTGTGAAGTAGACGGTAACGGAACTTGGTTCGTAATTCTGCAAAAATGTAAATAATGCCGCCACTGGCTTAACCGCGTTCCGTAGGAAGAATCCGCCAAAGCCTTGCATCTTGCGATGATTACACCGACGTCTAAATCCGTTTTGAGCCTTTCTGAAATAATACACATACCTGTTATACCTTAATATACGGACGCAAACGTTCCACAGATCCAGGGTCATTCAATCGGCTAAGTGAATCCGCAATCACATTATCACGCGTGTTAACATATGTAGCCGTTATATGGAAATTATTCCTGACTGCTAACCAAAATAACCGTCTTAGCCATTCCATAGCCACTTTATTGCGGCTACGACCCGTATTAATCATATGCATGACTTGCGTATTGTCGGTGTAGGCTATGACGTGCATATCCCGCCAATGGGAGCCCCATCTTTCTGCGGCAACTATTACAGGATAAAGTTCCAAAATGTTTATATTGCCCTTTCCGGCACTGGTATAGACGGGAATACCCAGTTGCGCGTGTTACCGAATTGACACTGGACAAATGTTCGTGTTTGGGTCCCATACTCCGGCACACCAATCCGAATCACAGTACGCACCAAATCCAGAAAATGACGCATCGCACTGAAAACCCGCATTTGTTAATTTTGTACCGTCAATTATCCTGGCTTTACCATTAAACCAGGAAGCAAAATTTAACCACCATTGGATATCCTTTTGAAATTCCGCATTTAATCTTATTTTGTGATGCCATTCCGCCACAGAATTTGTCAAATTGATGATTCTGCGAGAGAAAGTTCGGCCACCTCGTACAACAGATGAGCAATAGGCTAAAATACCACACAAAACTTGTAATTCACGTTTCGTGGCCTTCCTCCTTTTTACAAAAGATATCAACAGTTCTCTTAGCCTGTTCAATTTATCTTATGGGAACTTTTGTTCCATTTGAAAACTATCGACCATAATACCAAGAAATTTAACACACGTAGTGGGAGATTGTACTTTTGTCCAAGATATACCAAAACCCAGGCTTCTTAATAATCTAATAAGGCACAATTGCCCTTGCCTGCATTCCTCATATTCGCTTGCAATGATAAGGAAATCATCCAGATAGTTGATCACAATATAACCTTTTCTACTCATTGCTCGGACTATTAAATTTGATATTCTAGTGAAAATAAGTGGGGCACACTTAAGACCGAAACAAAGAAAATTATCTGTATAAAAACTTGGCCCAATTGACTCCTCATCAAACGTCCATGAAATACCTTGGTACGTCTGTGATCCGGATGAATCGGCACACATCAATAGGCTTTAGCTATGTCAACGACGCTGAAGAAACATCCGGGTGACATAACTTTCACAACATCATCTAAAGAATTATACCGGAAGGACGGAATGTTTATGTAACTATTTATAGACCACCCACGTGGTCTACTGTAATCAATAATTGGCCTTATACCACCGTCATCTTTGCTAATACAACCGATGGCATGTACACCCATAGGTTTTTCCGACACTTTGGTGTAATTACCTTCAAGTATTTCAACACGTAACAACTGGTCCATACGCGATTTAGTTTCAGGATTCGCTGCGGACTTATAGTTATTACCGGAGTAAGACTGTATGTCAATTCCATCGTCTACGATTTTGAACCCGTTGCGAACACCGTTCCACAAATATTCAGCGTCTGGATCCACCACTCCTTGTTCAAACAGCTCAGTAAACCATGCGTCAGGTCTCAGCGGAGAGTTAACACCATCAATAGTGTGAGTTTTAGTATCACTTGGGATATTTGTCGCAGTTGTGTCATAGTCAGAGGATTTACTACCTGCGGACAGCTGTCGTAATATGTCATTTAGCGGATAATCTGTGCGACACTCCACCATTTCCTAGTGGTTGGACGAATTGGGAACTGTAACGTCGGTTTCCTTCCTGACATTAGTACAGTCCCTAGCTTTATGGTCACTAGCTTCACAGAAAAAACACACATGCTCACGATTACAGGTTCGACTGTCATTACACCGGCGAAAGTTATAACGCCAACATATCTTCATGGATGGGTCTATGCCCCCCTCTTCATAGCGTGATCTACGACTTTCTTTACGCTTGTTTGACATTGCGACAGCAATGGTGCCCTCAGTTCCCAAAAGATATTACACAGTTCCGTGTCAGAAGCACCGTAGCACATCTCTCCAGATGCAACCTTGTCATGTACCCCATTGTCATACTTCAATAAAGCCTCAGTTGTATATTGGCTGCCGCTTTCCCGGAAAGAAAACACAAATGCTGCACGTACCCAAGTGCGTTAACGTGTCCTTCAGTCAATTTCATTACTCTTAAATTTCTTAACAGTCTTAAAGAGCAGTGAACATACTCTCTGAAGGTAAGTCCATCAAATGGTTTATCCTCCCCTAAAACATCTTTAGGTCTTATCACTTAGAAGGGATATTGACAGATAATGCGGGCTTACCAGCAGTAGCATTGTCTCTGACCTGTAGATATGACTGTGAAGTCTGCATAAGTGAGTCTATCTGTTGGAGCGAGTGTGCGCTCTGGTGAGCACATGGTATGGCGACAGGCGTAATGTTCGTTGGCACTTGGTTGACAGGTACAAGCGAGGGGATACAATTACCGGCTTTTAGCGTTGCTAATTTCTTCTCCAACAGTTCAGTTTCCTGCAGTATACGAACCTCAGTTTGTTTGGTCTCTACTTCATGAATTTGCTGCGGAGCCACTATAGAACTAGGGCTTCGCTTCTGTTGAGGAAATTATAAATAAAACTGTCTCCTCTCATTCCCTATTTTAACTCCAACTTTTCCCTGTAGATGTCCCTACACTCAAATCTTTTAACATAAACAACTACTTAGCATCAGAAGTCGCCTGAATCGGGAATCGAACCCACGATCTCTAGACTAGGAGCCCTACATGCTACTAAGTGAGCCGTGAACACGAGATACCAGCAGGAGCAAGTTTTGTTCATTTATATCTGCGATTGAAGCATCATCTATCGCTAAAATGGGAAACCATTTACTATTTTAACAGGAAAATTAAGCTTTAGGTTAACCCAGGTTCCCCGGACCCCTCCTCCTCTAATATAATAAACTCTAATTATGAGCAAAATTAAATACGGGAATTCTCAGGAAAATAATATGTATCGGCCTTTTTCAGGAAACAATTTATTATGCGACACTCGTTGTGCACAAGGTACCAGCGGTAGGCTGAAGCCCGCTTTCTATAGTTCTGCCTTTGCGGCTTAAGATACTGCACATATTCCGCTGTGCCTCTCGGGGGGGGGGGGGGGGGGGGGGGTGGTTGGTGGTAACCGTGGCTCTGGTGCAGGCTCTAACCTCGGTGAAACGGAAGATTGTGACGTTTTCTCAACATATTTACAGTTTTTACCCCTTGGGGGTTCGTGAATATCACCACATGCTTTACAGTGTCGTCCCGGCATATCTTCAGGCCTACTTGTTGTACAAACTCAACTAACTTATCCTACAAATTTAAGTTAAAAAATTCTGTGTGGCCACCGCCACCACCAACTTCAAAGTGACACGCGGGAGGACCAGTGCGCACCTGTACGATCTGCCTGAGCGCACACGCGCATATTAATTAACTCCCCTCACCCCGCCCTAGTTAGGAGGGTGGCGAGCCAATAGACTAGCTGGTGACCTGGCCCATTATAACTGTATAATGGATAACTTCCATTATACCTTAAATAAACCGATATTGCTTATTTTTTCTTCACACCTAACATTGAATATATCTAAGTTAGTCTTATTTTGGAATATGAAAGTTCAAAATACACAAGGGCCTAGTTGTGAATAATCATTGTAACAAACAATCCTTTAAGGAGTCTTTATCACACAGAGAACATTCACGCTGAACAGTGCAACTTTACAATGCATAAGTAAACAAATCCCATATCTTTTTTTTTATTACACAACAAAGCAATCTTACAGTACTGTACAAACATAAAACATGCATGACATAAATTTTTACATAACATCATTATACTTTGTTTACACAAATACAGTTTTATCACAAAAACAGACAAATAAAAAACCCCACAAACATGCCTTAAACGTTTAAATTAGTTCTCCAGTAAAAAATTTAATTTGTTTCTCCAATAACACTGTATAACTTACTCCACAGATTTTTATGTACAGTTAACTTTCCTTCTGATATAGCTACCTCTTTTTCAACACAATAATATCTTTTAATAAAATGTACGGCACCGTTAATAGTTAAAGACTGTTCTTTACATTTTGTAGTATATATATATTTCATCAAAAGAATAATTTTATCTAACAATTTATCTGTGCTATTATTCAGAATTATTTTTTCTCTACAAAACTCATATGTATATTAAAACTCTTCAACCATAATGACACTTTTGTCTGGAAATCTTCTACTATTGTACATTCAACAAAAACATGTAATAATGTTTCTTTGTGTTGTTTACAAAAAGTACAATTTTCCTGATCTAATATTCCCGCTTTTACAAGGAAGGGATTTAAAGTTAAAATTCTATGCAATATTTTGAACTGAAAATATCTTAGGTTTGTTGATATAGTGAATGTAATATCAATTACTATAAACTGACCTTCTTCACTAAGTTTGATATTGTGGATTTCAAAATTAACATTATTTTTTAGTAAGATACAAACTCCTTTTGCATTATTTGTCAAGAGCAAATATAATTTTACCACCCCATTCAGCACACCACATATTTTCTTCTTTTGGTGTACTATGAGTTTCTTGCAACATTATTACCTTAGCATTTTGTTTATGGAGCCAATGAAATACTTCTCTGCGCTTTTTTGTGTCCCCTAATCTTCTAACATTAAGTGTTATCTATGAATTGAGTATGATTTATTGATTCTTTGCATAAATAGTTGATTATCTACAGAAAAGTTCATATCTGCCTACTGGATGTCAAAATATAAATTTCAATTTTTTACATATAACATGTGACATAACGTACATAAATTTACATTGAACATCGCAGCATCTCTTAAAAGCATTGGCACCTCACTTAACTACCGACTATCAAGTGCCAGAAAAGCCATCTTGAGCTCTATTTCCAAAATCATAACTTGTATATTAAATGTGGAAAAATAATTTATACGAGTATATTTTCTCTCACCTCTGTTACATTAGAGTTGATTTTTTTTGTAATTTTTGAAAGAGTAAAACAAGATTGACCTTGGTAACACCATGGCCATCAGAAACTGAATCTCAAATTATTTTATTTTAATTATTATTTCAAATAAAAAACATGTTGCATCTTCCTTTTTATTTACCAGCTCTGCAATTGCAGATACCAATAAACTAATTTATTGCTATTTTATTATCAGGTTCAATGACTTTCTCGTTAATATATCTTATGGAATTTTATTAAAAATAAGTAAATAAATACAAAATAATAATGATAATATTATAAATAAAAATATCCTTAAATTTGAAAATATATATTTATATATATTATGATGTCGACTGAACTGTTTCTCAACAATATATAGTTCTGTTTATCATATAATTAAATTACTAATTTATCCTAATTATAGCCTTATATACTTTAATATGCTCTGATATAAAGCCGTTACAAAATTATAATTTATGTTAAATCTAATTTCATTAATGTTATTTCGGTGAATCAAATATTTTAATGATTAAATCAATTATACCTTATGAGAAAATTTAATTTCATAAACTATGCTTTTAAGGTGAATTTATCATTACCCAATTTAGTCCACCATAATATATATTATATCTGATTAGCAGATATCAGTAAAACCATTAATTATCCTTATGAAATTTGCTACATAATAGTACAATGGCCTTGCTGTTGTATTTAGTTCACTCTAAAGAATATTAATACAGAGCAAAACCGATTATGCCAATTATCATATCATATCCACACATACCAATGTATAAATTTTCATCCTCAAGTTGAATCCCCTTCATACTGTATATAAGTATACTAGAGTAGTTTAGATCTTTAGGACTATTGATCTATAATTGTGTCATGACATTTACGTGCATAATAATTGGACACAATCTTGATTCTAAAACTTAACTAATATACACATCTTCCTTTTTGTTTCAAACTAGGTTTTAGATTTCAATATTATAACACTACAGTTTCAAAAGGAAAAAATACAACCTCAACCTTTGTGTACCGTGATTTCAAGAGACCAAACAATACATTACTGTCAAACATGACATTATAATGAGCGTACACTTATAGGAAGAGGTAAAAAGTAAATAATATGTTACAGCCAAGCTTAGTATCAGAGTCAGCCCTTGTCAGGCATCTTTATATTATTTTTATTTTGTTTTATATGCATATATTTTTCTAGCTAATTAGCATATACATAGCATGACTCTATCAGAACAGAGCGATATACAACTAAACGCTGTTACACAGGTTGATTAGCAGATATTTGAAAAGTCATTATATTCAAACCTATCATAGTTCACTGATCACTATTCATTACATACCGCACATATAACAAAATGATTATAATAAAAGTTATCTAATTTTTCATTGTATAGTGAAACACCAAAATTTCTCTGTGGTTAATAAATACAACACTGTAATATAATAAAAATTCTGAACTGCTTAATGAATAATGATACATTTGAATCAGCTTATGGATCTAAGGTCCTTAATTTTTAATGATATAGGAATATCATTAATATGAGGAATAACTTTGGAATGTGTCCCATCTTTTCAATTTTAAGACTAACCTTGGCACATTAACACATATGCTGTTCTGTGGTCTCAAAGTAATATATAAACCCCTCATTGACTAAATTATGTTTATCAATGTTTTGTGAATCAGCATTTATAGGTGTATTGGCACATCAGTGTGTCATATGACAAACTTTAAAGAGAGATTCTTACCATCAGTACAGCACCATTTTATATTCATCTGTATATTAGCCTAATACAACATAAAGATGGCTAAAGGTTACTGCATAATTAAGAAATTCATAGTTTGATTACCAGTATAACCTCCAATGTGTCTCAAAAGCTATGTATAAATCTTCGGTGTTTGATAATTAAAATACATAGAAACATATTTTATTAGAATGCATTGAATATTCAACCCTTTTGAAAGATTTAAATGATGGTGTGTCACAGCCTTTTGCACAAGGATAACAAGAGTTTCCTCCCGAAATGGTTGACTTGGGGAGTACCAACTATTCATTATATCTTTAAATGGTAAATTAAAAAAAAAATTCCAATACAACAACACATCTCCCATGGTGGGTAGCCATCCTTAATAGATTGACATTGCCTCATAACGCAAAAATCTAATTGTACCAAAACATTTAACAGACAAAAACTATTGTATTGGGACTTTCACTTATTCACAAGTCAATTTATACATTCATGTTACTTTCTAAACTTTTCAAAATGAAACTTGTATCAATATTATCAGTGCAGTTAGAAACTTCTGTTTATTCATTTAGCAAAAGATATACAAAATCTGTGACATCACCCAATGATAAGAATGACTGTACTTCTCTTGACATATTATTCTGCTTATGATGGTAGTAGTATTCAACAAAAGATGTGCAACCATAGATGAAATATTCTTCAATCAGGTATTCCTGCTTGCCAATAAATTCTCAGACTCTCTGTAAGTCCCTTTAACTACATAATTAAGCATGAATATTAAGCTTGATATGCATTAAAATATCAATTTCACAGGCAAAAACTAGATGGCAGGTTACCCATCTTCTATACATCAATTTATCCATTGTCCGATTAGATCAATGGAGTAGTCACTTATTTTCTATCTCGATAAATCATTTTTTTACACAGTATAATTCATAATATTCCTGCCTTGTTAGTGAATATTGGGAGTAATTTTAGTTCTTCAGTCATTACATTGGGTGATTACTAATTTTACAGTCTTTCAGTCATTTTGCTGAGTGACTAAGAGGGTTTAATTTGTAAAAACTCTAAATGATATATTGTTTACACCAACTAAATCCTAGTCAGAACATCTCAATTCATATATCAATACCCATCTTAATGGATATTACATATTAATCCACGGTCACATCTAAACCAATACAAGCTGGAGGTAGCAAAGGTCATCTACCCACATCTGATTTTTATACAGCTCATTCTACATATATATAAAAAGGCAGGCCTTATTTCCACTCCCCCCAGGAAAATTTTCTATGCATAGTTGTTCTAGCTGCCCTTGTTCTAGCTATCCTTTGTCACTAATACTTTAACTTTTTGACCTCGTTGTTGGGCCTTCTGCCATTCCTAATTAACCACAGATTTTTTTGTTTGGAGAGAGCTCAAACCTGTGACCTGCTAGTCTGCCATCTTGACCAGAAAAATCCCATATCTTACATACATTATAATATGTTACCTCTTCTGTTGATTTTAAATGTTTAACTTTACTAAGTGCCCCACTGGTCATAATGCTCAGCTGAATCTATATTGGTCAGTGATCTAAGTCTTATCTACTAAGGAGAGTTTTTAGAGAACATGTATACTCAACATCTGAACTAAGTTTTCATCGTTTTCCTATGTAAAGAAGCGGGCTGTAAACGTCATCCTCTCCGCAGTCCAACGCCTAGCCTCTACTGTAGGTCTCACATATGTACAGATGACGGAGATGACACTGTTGACGGAGATGACATTGATGGATGGGTTACTTTATATGATTTAGCAGCGCAGCACTGGGATTTACAAGGTCGGCATCGTCGGCCTGTTAGCAGTGCCAAAGCAGCAAATACAAAGGCGGCCGTGGACAGATGAGGTACACTGGCGTAAGAACTACTGAGGTCTCGGATGGCACCTGAAAACATCATACATGTACTTAATAACCATGTCGTCAATGTTTGTGATAAGGTATATATCTGAAAACAATCCCAGTGTATTTACGTAAAATATATTGAAATGAAGATGCTGACTGTAAATGGTAATAAACAGATATTTATGATTTGATGATTATAAATTTTTCTTCTGCTTCTTTTTCCTGTTTTTCTTATTGTTATTATTACTACTGCAACTGCTACATGTAATTTACAGGTATACGTTTCTATAATAATTTAAATATGACAATTTGAATCATTGAAATTTCGAACAATTTATAATACAGTCTTTTTCTTTTTATTCCGTAGTCAATTCTTGCGCTGAACCATGAGTTTTGAATCAATAAAAGACGCACCCAGAGAATTTCACTAAGCTTATATCTCATTTTTTTTAAACTTCCGCCATTTGATCACCTTCGTGTACTATATGAATACCTGTTATTAATTGATGTATTGACAGACCAGTCCCGAAGCCAAGGTTTGCTATCCCGACACCCGTCCCGGCAAGCTCTGGTCCAACGGCGTCCACCACCAACTGACCGAGCATGGGCGTCGACCCTCCGACAAAGAAACCGAACACAACCATCGTCAACGCCAGAACTACATGTCCAGGGAACACGGTCAAAATGATGAACATAGCGGCTCCAGTTAACAAGTTGGCTATCAAGAGAAGGTAGAGATTTGTACACTCTAGATTTGCTATCAATCCAATAACAATGCGACCGAAAAGGTCCGCAACTCCATTAATAACAAGTAAAATAGACCCTTGATTGGTCGTGAGTCCAAGTTCCTCTGCATATGCCGGGATGTACATTATGAACCCGTGGAAACCAAAGGTTATTCCAAACTGAAACAAAAATACGCAAAAAAACTGAAGGGATACTAGCTTGCAGAACTTCGATTGGCAACAACCTTGTTGAGTTGCGTCATCTTTACATTTTTCTCCAGATTTTGAGCATGATGTCGTCACTTCCGTTTCCTTTATTTCATTTGTACCATTAATATTGACGACTAATATGGCTTTTGTTTTATTTTCCAGATTTACAGACGTTTCTTCGAACAAGTCCCTCTCTTGAATATTCTTTCGAGAATTCCCCATGTTTTGCCGACCAGTACCGGTTATATGGCGTCCATGTGACCACACCAAAATCGCTGATATTAGTACATTCAAAAGAACACCACCATACAAACGCACTGTGCCTCTTGTTCCGAATATGTCTCTGAAACGAATATTGAATCTAGGGAACACTATGCCGCCGACGCTGCCTCCAGCAAACAGCATGCCCAGAGCCAAAGATCTGTTATACGTAAATATCTTACTTGTCGCAGCGATACTCCCCGTGATTAAAAGAGAGTTAGAAACACCTGAAAGAATTAGTCATAAAATCTGAAATATATATGCAATCTGATAATCAGAGGCAATTGATACATCGACACCGGAAAAATAGATTTATATGTTTCTTCACCACTGCCATGAACTCGTACCCGAATTTTATCAATTACTTTTTTGTGGACTTTGTATAATTTAGATTTAAATGCTTTGCAATTTGAAGACGTTACCATAAGGGTCGCTCTTGTTATATGATAATTGAAGCAAAGCTGACAAAGATGTTTTGATTTGTTGAATATTTGTTGCAGTTAGCATGTCTGAGTGTGACAGGCCATACAGTCTTGTGGTCTCAACTTCCTTGTATTTTGCATTATCGGTTCATATATTTTGATGTATTTTTCTCAGGGCGTTTAGGCCTTCTCGTCTATCAGTCTGGAAACTACCCTAGGTTACATGACTCGAGCAGGCACGGGATTCGTGTAAAGTGTGGAACCTACCATGTAGTACCCCCCAGGTGAAAATGGTTGCTAAGAGAGACGGAGCCAGAGAACATCCCCACATGGCCACGCAGCCAATCAGCGCGGCTCCCACCAACGGCAGCCACAGCGGGAAATGGTCACATAACCATCCGGCTAAGGGTGCTAAAAACGAAAATTATCAGGACGTGACACACGATTTTAATAAGAATTACTAAGCACATTAAAAGTATGAAACTCAATTTAATAAAATGAACGCCGATATAATAAAATCAAATAAAATTAAATGTGAGTCTTATTTATTAGTTCGGAAAATAATTATTTAAACCAATATATATATTATTCTGTATCTGTCTGCTTCTGGACAAATATTTCTTGATTGAATGATTTGAAAAACATAAAAAAGCTCAAGTTATATTTGGTTTAGATATGATGGCGTATCTAGGCGTATTTATTAAGATATTCCTGTGAATTCTTACTTTTTTCCATTTTAAGTAAGGCTACACAGTAAAAAATAGTAGTTCTTCGGATTCGCAGCTCCCGTATTTCGTGGATCATTTCTCTTTGCAATGAGGACCAGTGTCACAAAATGGATCGTGTCATTTTGTTTTATTTTCATTTCTCAGGTTAGATGTACAGGGTTAGCGGTACATTTGTATTTGTTGAGCGAAAATTGACGCGTCGGTCAATTATTCCCCTAAACGATGGCGGCATTCAGTGAAAGGTTGGTGAGTGCGCTGCTGGCCTTTGCTTAAGCAGAGGCTATGTGTGTTTTGTTCCTAGCCTATTTAGTATTGAGCGTGCCGATTTATACAGATGGACCATAGTATGAAAAGCAGGCAAGGCTTTGTTTTAATCTAATGAATTATAATTTATATTAAAAAAAGCCACCAGGGTAGAAGGGTATTTAAGAGAGGCGAACAGTCTGTTGAGCCTACAAACACGGGAAGTGCCGTCCGCCATTGACCAGAGAGGTGCTGCGACCCAGTGACCAGAGAGGTGCTGCGACCCAGTGTCCAGAGAGGTGCTGCGACCCAAATGTCCAGAGAGGTGCTGCGACCCAGTGTCCATCCAGTGAGGTGTCGCCAGCCGGGGTCCGGTGAGGTGTCGCCAGCCTGGGTCCAGTACATCTAGATACTGTTTAACCGGACTCTAATGTATGTACCAGTGTATCTATTGAGGCGTTACAGGACGGGAACCCAATCTGGTAGATGGTTTTGAATTCTGTACCTTTAATGTTCTTTGAATATACTTCTGTTGTTTAGTCACTGCCTTGTGTTTTGTTGTTTGTCTGAGTGCTGATACGTTGAGTGCGCCATCAAAACCGCACAATCTCTACTTTTTCACGTTGAACCAAAGGCAACCCCGTCCGTCACTTGGTAAGGGCAACCTTTTCACTTGGTCATGTTAGTGATATGTATTAATTGTTATTTAGGTTTCAGTCATCATTTCAAGATTTTTAGTGTTTTTTTTATATTTTCTGGCAAGCTAGCAAAATTCCACTTAATGTGTCTCGACCTGTAAATGAAAAAAAAAACTAATAAATATTCGTGAAGGTTCATCATATTGTTTGGTTTCAGATTCCGAAAATAATATTTGTGTGTGTGTGGTATAATCAAATATACTTACATACAGCCATGGAGCTGAGGGAGAGCGCTGTCATTATCCAGCCCGTTTTGAATGCTCCTTGTCCGAACATGTCCAGAAAGTCCAAATAGAAAATTCCATAGGCCCTCAGGGTACCGTCAGCGATGCAGAAGTTTAAGGTCAAACCTTTGTTAATAACATAGAAAAAAATATTATGCAGATACAAAATCAAATAATTTGCACAAGTTAAGCATAGATATATTATTTCATATTAAATGAGTGTAAGAAGGAAGATTAATAAAACATATATTTTGCAAATATTTTATTTTAACAATAAGTTGACTTTCATAACCTTTCTCCAGGGTATTTTTTATGAGTCCATTGTTATTTAGTTGTGAAGGAGCTACATCTTAGTGCTACATGGACTTATTAATGTTTAAATATTGTCATTCCTAGACGCTCCCGGTGTCAGGGTTGTTTTCATGTATGAACATGAATCAAGAGAGGTATAGAAATATATTGAGCCAATGGGATTGTTTTATTATTATTATTCTGGGGGCTTTGGTTCAGTTAAATCAGGCTTCAGAGCCATTCGTAAACATATTTAAGTTTAAACGATTTTAAAGAATAGAATAAACAAAGTAGCCAGCGAGGTATAAATTGACCAGAGATTATTTTGGTCCATGTGGCTATAGAAGACGTGTGGAGACTGATGGTAGGGATTGATAATTTGAGTTAAATGAGAGGATACCGTGCTGAAGTATATTGAGTGTATTTCGCTGAGCCAATCATGCTGTTTGTTGGGTGTACCATATACCTGATGAACATTGTAAGAAGAAAAAGGTTCAATTTGTTAGTCCTGGACAAAGATAAAAGGCCGGATATATGCCACTCTTATATTTTTGGTGACATTAACACTTAAAATAATGTGTTTAATCTCGAGCTATCATTTTACTTTCACTGTATACAAAAGTTTCGTAGCAAATCCACCTAGGCATATGGACTCTAAAATGCACCTGTTTCGCACGTAGTCAAGTTTTTTGGTTTTTAATAAACGTGGTATTACGTTTTGTTTTAACAAACATGTCATTTCAGTAAACGACATCAATGCCTTAATCAACAAGCACCTCATGTAGATTTGCTTTTGTTACGGGGTGCATATTAAAGCGCATTAAGCTGTCTCGCCGTAGAAGTTTTTTTTTATTTCAAAACAATACAGATACACAAACACATGTAATGATACAGTACAAAAGAACAACAAATGGCACTGCACACGGACGAGATACATATAAGTATATTCATACACCAAAATCAATATATGATATTTTTATCATGCAGAGTAGAGTAACATTTATAATCAATCATCTACACTCAGAAAGCTATTCAATCTGTTCCATAATAAATTATGTTGAACAAGTTTCCCTTTATGAATTGCTACTTGTCTCTAAATAGTATAGTATGATTATATTTTTTTAACAGCCGCATTTAGAGACAAAGGGTATTTTTTACATCTTGCTACATAAATATAATATTTTATCAACAGGATAATTTTGTCTAACAATTTATCAGAACTTACATTGAACAGTATTGTATCTCTAGCATATATCATGGGCAGGTTTAAGGTGTCTAACCAAATAAATACTTCCGACCATAGCTTTATTACTTAAGAGCATTCACAGAATAAATGTATTAGTGTTGAAGTTTGCTTTGCTACCGAAGTGGCTGTGTGCCACCGTTATGGGTCCGAATCCCGGATCGGCCCGATCCCCCCCCCCCCCCCCCCCCCCCCGAGAAAATTATATATATGAAATATGGATCACTGGGGCCCGGGGAATGATTGTTTGAAGTAGTTGGGTTATTACCGCCATCTAAAGTTCATTAAAAGTGTGCAAATGGGATAATTAATCTTGTTCTGTTAGCAGAACGCTCCGGGGGGGGGGGGGGGGGGGTTACGGGGTGCACATAAAAGCGAACTAAACTGTCTTGCCAGTGAAGCTTGCTTTTCCAGCACAGTAGTTGGAACATGTACGCCGCCAACATGGATTCGAATCCAGGATCGGCCCAATATTTCCCCTGGGCATTGTTAAGGTAAAATAATATATCAAATTTTAAATGTTTACGTAACATAATATCAATATAAAAATGTTTACCCCTTTAATCATGGCCCTCATTATGCAGAGGTATACTTGCTGTAATGAATTAGAAAACCTAGCCATTGATAAGGTGGCATATAGATAATAAGTAATCTTCTCCAAGACGTTATCATATTGTTTGGTTGTGTGGTCGATTTGTGTTTAAGCAACTTTACTCAAAAATTTACAAAGGGGTTTTAATGAAATGTTGTTGGAGGCCACTCCCTTTGTGTTTATCTTTTTATCATCGTGATATAAGGCAATGTCGAGGGCGAGGGCCAAAGACATTTGCTGAAATCAGAAGCCGCCTCTGTGCTATCGGCATGGCAGGGCTTATCTGAGATTCAACCATGCAGTTATGTAACCGTGACAAATTTTCTGTGTAGCACATACTAAAATTTATAAAGATATAGGCGGAGGTAGCTATGAGGTCTTTCAATACTTTCTAGTAATTTTGTGTAGATATAACAGTTACATATTAGTGTGAAATATGAATTTTTCACAGATCAGGTACAAGTGCACTGAATGCTGACACACTTGAGTGGCGGTTTGGTAAACAACGGAAACCGCTATTGGCAGCTTGTTTATGCATGAATGAAATATGGTTTCAGGCAGGAGGAAACACACGTAACCCACGTGGTTTAACTTTTACCTCGCTTGATTGCTTATTAAGGGGAGATGAAATATTGTTTTATGCGCCAAGAAACCCACGGGATAACGTATCCTGGTGTAAAGTTGTCTATGCATGGGAATCTCATGCTCTTATGGGAATCTCGGTGCTCATACATATATTTACATAAGTATTAATTTACAGGTACTAACGCGTACATCAGAGAAATAGGACAAATGTTGCTGTAATATCGTGCCGATATTAATATGTGCGTGTATAACTCTTAGAGTCAGTTGTCAAATCTTAGATTTCCAATTTGATTTGAATATTGATTTCTAATGTACTGTACTCACGGAAGAGATACGGGTTTACATACACAGTAACCTTACTGACTTACCAATGAGAACCAGCCAGCATATCAGAGGTTCCCGGGGAGCAGCCATCTTTACAGGTTTTCTCACGCCAAGTATATACGTAGCCTTGTGAATCCAACCGGAAAATTCAGCTCACGTCACATGTGTTGCATATATATAAGGGTTCAGGGCCAGATCTAGGAGGTATATCCCTTTCGGCGGGAGGGGGGTAGGCCCTTAGGGCCAGGGGTGAGGAGGCATCAGAAGCCCCCCTCTTTTCCCTGGGATCCATGGACAGCGTCACAGGGGGCTAAATCGGGTGAAATCCCTAAGCCGCTCTCGATTTTAAACTAATGGAATTTTGGAACCTTGCTCTCTGTACATTAAGTTTTTTTTATAGAAATATAAACTAAACAGCTATCATTCATACAGCATGCTTAATTTCTTACTGTACATGCTGATTGTTTTCTCTTCCATCTTCATTAATATCTTCTAGATCATTGAGGGTGTCAGGGAGAACCATCTTTCTTTGTTTTCTAAGTGCCGATTCCTTTTACAATTTGTGTAATGTCCACTGGTACTTCAAAAGTCTCAGTATACTAATGTTTCTCTCGCACTGGTGACTGGAAGTGTTGCGGATATTTTTTGATAAACTAATTGATATGATTAAGTCTCATATATAAACCTTACCGGCTTCTGTGCACCGGACTCAATAGAGCAGAGACCATGAGTTCAAGTATCAGCCGAGGAGCCACGAGATTTGGCTCTCCTGGCTAACGGGAAAGCCGTGTCTCAATCACAGGCGTATGAGTCTTGTTTTTTTATTGCTTTTTTTTGGGGGGGGGGGGGGGGGGGAAAGTGTTATGACCCATCAGAGTGAATACATGGAAAGATCCCTCCCTCAATAGAGAAATATTAGATGCTATCTTAATAATTGAGCTGTACATTAATATCCTCATATTATGAAAAACAAATGAAAATTAATCACGAATAACTGGGAAAAGAATTGATGAGAGATGTTACACCTCACCGGGGGGGGGGGGGGGGGGGGGGAGGGGGTAAAAGGCATACCCCATGGATTGGCAGTATAGTCATGTTTTGGCATATAAATAATCATTATACACTCGGACAGACCTTCCGACTATATTGCGATTTACAAGTTAAACACTTGAGACAAATAGACCGGCCGATCCACAATGCCTATAACTGGAAGAGGTTAAAATAAACAGAGAGCACTCACGCAGACCTAAGCCTTCATTTTAAATTTATTCAGATCAGTTTGATCACCACAATACAGTAGACTCGCCAAAAGCAGCCGCATCTTGCCTGATTCCCTGGCCGCTTCAAAACTATGAAGGTTCACTCCTAAAATTCAAGCCATTACAGTATAAGTACACAACAAAACTTATATATATATATATATATATATATATATATATATATATATATATACAATGAAACCTCGTTGTGTCGAAGTCGAAGGGACTGGTGAATTTACTTCGACACAACCGGAGTTCGAGACAACCGATGTTCATTGTATTCAACCTTCTTCAGCCTCGAATATAATCGATAAATACTGCACACATATAGGGCCAATATCCTATAGTTCTCAGAAATTTTTCATGAAAGATCGACACAAATTTTATATACATTTTTTAATAATAAAAGAAAACCATAAGTACCACCAAAATTAGGATAAGGTTAATCAAGAAAGTGAAATAAGACCACATACATTGTACGTGAATAAAATCACCCAAATCAATAAACGATTGGCTCAGATCATTTTCAGTTCAGCTTTATCCTAGACACGTCAAAGGTAAGGATTGGATAAAGTTTGGCTTATTAATAACTTCTCATTAATGCTTTGTCGGCGAGAGAAGAAAGGCAGGTTTATGAGTGACTAATTGGTCAAACAGGTAAACAACGGACTAGGTATGTCAGCCATCGGGCGTGATGAGTGAAATCCTTTCCGGTATTAATTGTGTAACTAGTCATCGCGGCCGTAGGTACGATTGTAGGACCGTGAACAACTGTTGTCCAAACATTAAAGCGGCATGACCTTGAGTCGACAGAGCTATCGCGCTTGATGAGTGAGAGCCTCCTCGGTATTAATTAATTATGACTGGTCATCACGGCCCAATCATGATTGACGGGCCCTGCACAACTGTTATCCAATCATGACTTCGAGTTAAGCAATAGAAATATTAGCTGGGTACCAACAAAACACCTCGACACATCAGTTTTTCGACACATCCGACTTAGACACAAGCGGAGTTAAAAAAGTAAGGTTTTAAATATTTTTCGCAGGGACCCCACGTTCGACTTCGACATATGCGGGAATTCGACTTAACCGAGTTCGACACAACGAGGTTTCACTTATATATATATCGCATGGCTCGGGGTAAGGCTAGGTCCGCCTCCCACGCATTCAAACTAAGCACAACTGGAGGATGGAGAGATGGAGTTTATTCTGGATTAGAATACAAAAAGACCAGTGAGTCAGGGTGCGGCCAACAGCATGTCCGGGCTGGACTCAGGATTCCACAATAACATCACATTATATATATATATATATAGACCTACTCATAAACTGTATATATTATTACATGTACATAGCTGAGATAGAATAGAATAAGTTTTCTTGTTATCACGTAACAACATGTGACATATAATATACTGTTTACATGTATCATTGAAGATAGTTTAAGCTCCATATATCTGAAATTAGTTTAAGCTCAAAATATTATAATATTATTCACTTATTCCACATATTTAACTTAAACAAATATACACTTATTTAACTTATACAAACATCAACAAAGAGAAAACTAGCACAATTCAATACCAACAAAACCAGAATTCATTCACAGAGTCACTATATACAGACTTAAAACAAATAAAACCGGATATTTTTACATTTTATATATTAAGAATAATATATAATATGAAAATATTAAGTATGGTCTGGACAAATATTACGCCAAGTTTCATTCTTTCTTTTTTTGCACTATTCTTCTCTTAACGGCTGGACTAATAAGAACAAGTCGAATGGAAAATCTCACGTTCTAGTACGATATAATTATGCTTGGTGGACTTAATCAGGGTAATGGTCTCTACAATAGGCATTGAGGCTATATCAGGCATCTGTACTTTGCGAGTACTCCGTACTGTGATAGGGCCGTGCGCGGAGGATCGTGTTAGATTTATATATTCTATGTCTAAGCGATATTAATGAAATATGTGCAAACACTTTACGAGTTTAAGTGAACCGGATGCGGAAATCTATCAGGAGGATCCTGCGGCATTTTGTACAATACTCTTTACAGCGCCCTATATTTCGTTGGCGGAAAGCAAAAAAAAAAAGCAACAACAAAATAGGAGAAATATTTCTCAGGTTATATGGCGGTAAGCGTGTAGTAAGTTATTTTTTGGGGGGAATTTCAGCCCAGAAACCTTGTAAAATTCCGTCAACTTATTATTAAATAGGAAAACGTTTGTAAGATAATTAATACATTATTTAGCATTGTTTTAGAATTTCCACCAACTGTCATTTTATGGAAATTCGATCATTAAAAATGAACTTACATCCAAAGAGATAACCGTTTGGCTCATGCGCCTGGTCAAACGTTATTGGGCTGGAATGACCGTAGTAGATTAGCAGGTTTGCGCTGCTGTTAATACTTAATACTTAACATTGATAAAACTTAATAATTGATATGTTGATAGTATTCATGTGTTATTTTAACTATATCCCATAAAGCGGGGATGAAAGAGTGTTTTGGTGGTTAGATTCATTCCCAACGGCCAGATGACTGCGCGGATCAGAACTGAACTGGGGGAAGCAAGAATGGTCAGGCGGATTAGTTTAACCTCGGGCGGTCAGATGGCAGCACCAGTACGCTCCCGAGGCAGCGGAAATCTTGCGCTTCTAAAGAAGCAACTGATTTTCACGCTGCCAGCTTTGACCGTTTATGATATATTTAGACACCGGATGGCGGTTTGTTGTCCACTGAAATAAACGTGCGTACGATGTGACAAGCAGCCAATCAGATGCCAATAAACAAACACTCGACAGGCATCCTGGCTCCGCCCATTGCCGCGCTTCAAGCGCCGTTTGATGAGTTTCCGGTCGAATTTAAATTGCTCCCTCTGCATTCTCGCATCATCGACCGATTCGATTATGAAATTATGACTGTGTTAGCGTAGCCATGTATCTGCCGTCTGCAGAACTGAAACCAGCCAGCGAGGTGTGCACGCAGCCTTTTTGTTACGTTTCGTTTGAATTACAGCTCACCGGCCGAGCATCCTATGTGCCCAAGGCCCTAAGCAAACCACGTCAGGGGCAATTCTCTCTGAGCCTGTGGCCTGTTCAGACGGTTACGCTGGAGGATGAGCTGTCACTCAAAAAGAAATGAATATGATTGGCTCCGTGTATTCCTCGCTTGGCTTTGTCTTCCAGCACAAAGTTTCATCTGATTGGACAAAAATACAGTGCTTCCCTCTGGTGTTGCAATGCAGGATACGAGGTCATAACAAACAGCGCCTTACGATATAGGAAGTAGCCCTATAGGTAAAGCGCTGTGTAAAGAGCGTACAGCACCAGTAGCATCGTTCATATACGATCAGGCTTCTCCGCTGGCTAAATATTATTAGTCTGGAATGGACGTAGAAGAAATGAGGTTTACTGTGCTATTAACACTTAATAATTAGTAATGTTAAGGAAGGAATTTGTGTGAGCCGTAATTATTAATACTTAATAAGTAATTTATGGATGGAATTGGTTTCGAGTGAACGAAGGAAAGCAGATTTTCTCTGCTATTAATACTTAATAACAAGCAAATTCAAGAAATTTATGTCCATCGCTTTCGTCTTAAGTCCGAAATGATTTTAAAGTCTGCGGTTAGTACAAATAGTTTTAACCGGGCTCAAAAGATGGCAGCACCTGGTTATTACTGCAAAAAAAAAAATCAAGTATTTTGTGTCCACCGCTTGCGACACCTGTTTGTGATTAGTGAAACTTAATGTGCTGATTCATGATATAATCATGGAAATATCATATTGTATTATTATCTTGTGAGACAGACACTCCAATGCCAATCCAAACAAAGGTAAGCATGAGAGTAATCACTGACCCAAATTTGGATGAAATTTGATAAAATTGAGGAAATTTGTCGTACGGAAACGAAAACCTGACGGACGGATAGACAGACAGAGAGAGACAGACAGATGGACGGACAGACGGACATACAGACAGACAGACAAACCCAAATCTACGTCCTACGTTCCTTCCAAGGAAGCAACGTGCTTAGTTTACCGTCTTACTGTTATGAAGTGCCGCCATTTCAGGGAAAATACAGAACGGACTGGTAGATTTACACTAGAAAGTTGAACAAATATCATATAAATGGGCAAAATATAGGAAATGCATGGGCAATAAATATATTGGGACAAAACTGACATGTTTAAATATCTTATTAAAGAAGTTTATTATAAAAATAGTTATTCCTGCATTTCAGAGTATACATATGTATATATATATATATATATATATATGTGTGTGTGTGTGTGTGTGTATTATTATAAATATAATTACTCCAAAATACTTAAATACATATTATATATATATATATATATAGATAATTATATATATATAGAATAAAAATTTTAATTGAAATTGGCCGACATTAAATATATATATATATATATAAATATATATATATATATATATATATATATATATATATATATATATATAACCGGTAGATGGTACAATTAACGTGGGACAAACGTATTTGACAGTTATTTATAACCTTTTTTTTTCAACACATGGACTAAACGAATACAATATATTGAGTGGAAAATAGGAGAATAACCGAGAGTATATAATGTTATAAATTTGCTCAAAAATATAAAAGGGTTTGGTGGCTTTTGAAAGTGTGAGGGCTAATGAGGTTAATGACTCCCTTTTTTACATCTACTCTCAACAGCCCCATTCCAAATAAAGATAACCGGAACAAAGTGATCATTGTCTTTTATACAAGTACATTTACTGTTGTAATTTTGTTTAAGCCACATACATAGGGGCGGATGAAGGATTATATAAGAAAACGGGGGCTCATTCAGTAAAGCCGCGTAGCGAAAATAGCGAGGGACCACGTGCCCACGGGTGGATTATGTGATGCATGCATGGTGTCTGGTGTAGAAAAATTAACAAATTTGGTAGCAGTTGGGGTATTTCTATATGTTATTAATCGTGTGCTGCTCTACTTTCCAGTATTTTATTTCGCAAAAAGGGGAATTTACCCCCCCCCCTTAACCCCCACCACCCCCTCCCCACACCCCGAGCCCCCCTGTATCCGCCCCTGATACGCTGTTCAGATGAAGATCTAATATCGGCGGATTCGTAATAAATACGGACGTGTGTGATAAAATGTATTGTGATTTGAAGTATCCGGGTAAATTATATCTCACCAGCCAATCACTGCCAATTTAAGGAGGGTCAGAGGTCATTGTGAAGGAACGATCCGGGTTTCTTGGAAAACTCCGCCCAGGGTCTTACCTGTTCATAACATAAAGGTCTGCACAGACTGCGCTTAGGTACAGACTCGTCTGAAGCTACATGACCATGAGGCCGCTGTTGGTTTGTGGTGTTCTGGTCTGTCTGACACTCATTTACAGTTCGCTGGTATCCGCGAGGTGAGTATATAAATTGCCCATGAGTCATGTGTACACGATTTTCATTCATGATTTAATAACTTGTGAGATTAATTATGCAATGGCAGAATTCACAAATTAAATGTAACATGACGGAACTTTAGGTCGATGTTTTAATTAAGCAGTCTTTTTTAACTTCAGAGATTTGAGGGATCACATTGTGAAAACACTGAACTTTTTTTACTTTGTCTAGAATCCCTTAAAGCATGTGTCAGTGTGTTATGGCGCTCATGTGTATTTTTGTGTGTCGGTACTAGACCTGCAACAGGTCGAGGAATAATTTTTTTTTCATTTGTTTGTATCACGTTGGTCAATGTTCAGTGATCATTTTATAATTCATGTATTGGCCCCTTCTGTGGGGTGCAAATAGTTTACTTTCTTTCTCCAGGGGGCCCCACTATCACTAAGGGGTAAGGACTAGATGAGAATCCTATAATTGAGCACACAGACGCCACCTGTAGTTATTATTGTGAATTACTGGAACTGGTCATGGCAGCAACAGGGAAGCTGGACATAGGGTCAACAGAGTAAAAGAATAGGGGTTGCTTTTACTTGGGGTATATTTATGCAAAATCAGAAACAGACAAAATTATAGGGACCTACGCAGGTCTATGTCGGTACATACAATATATTTAGCTTTACATGATAATTAAAAGTGGCCATAAAATTACTGGTTACCCACAATGTGTAGGATATACCTCTAATGTTAACTCTGAAAAATAAAGATCTATTCATATTGTCCTGATAATGGATGGTATCTGCACGTCCTCCGGAAACATTAATAATATAATAATAAAATATGGACTCGATCTTTACTCTTACAGGCCAGTTAAAATAATGTACTATGGTTTATTTACCCCTAGAGCCTACCGGGTTCAAAGTATACCCTGGTTTCTGAGACTTGGAATAAGTTTCAACTGTGATTGGTCTAATTGCTAACAATAGATCCCAAACTGGGGTAAGACGTAGCCCAGAGGTTAAGGCGTTGGATAACGAGGAACAGGTCTCCTGTGAGGATCTGGCAAAATGTTATAATCTCGCTAGGATCTTAGAGATTCGCTAGAAAAATGACTAGTCCACGCAAATAATAAAAATGGGTTCATATTCCCTAAATAAAAACTATTTTGCCTTATTGTTGTTATGCTGTCAGACAGAAGCCCGTATTTAACGTCCGCAATGAATGGTACGTCAGGCAACACGCATCGTTTTACTTTTACCGTGTACTCGCGGTGACCAGCCTATGCGCATGCGCACTGACTTAAAGGTTGGGTATCTTTTGAACCAATACACTAAGAGTTCTGGATTACTCCTAACCCCATGCATATTAAATCATGACTTTCAGAAGGCTAAATAATTTATAATATATCATTCTCAAAGTATGGTTAACTTCATCCTTACTCAATAGACAGTGACACCAGCAAACCATGCATGGACATATCCTTTTAAATCCAGATCCCAACAGTTCTTTTGTGCCAAGTACTATCGACCTGTACCATACCACGTAGCGCGTACCGACTTTGCTTTCTGTAAATGTTACAGAGGTTACGCAGGTACTCATAATAACTATATAGTAATTAATATACAGTAGCATCTTACTATTTCGGTTACTGACAGATTGTATTCGAGATTTTGCCCTTGATATAGAAGTTATTGGGGAGGTCGTTGACCTTAACCAAACTACCCATGTATCCGTTATTAACAAGTGCCCCTATTTGAGAGGTGACAGGAAGAAGGCAGACGCGGGTAAAAACAAAACCTCCTTCTATAGCTTTTGTGGAGGTGGTATCCTAGTTCTTACTCTGTGATTCAACATACCAAACCGGACCTATATTTTTCAAATAAGGAATATTGGATTGCGAAAAAAAAAAGAAATCTGCCTTTTTTTCCAGTGCTCTCAAGTGGCAATATATTTCTAAATTAACCTGAATTTAAGTGATGAATACAGGATGTAAGCACATGGTACTTGCAGCCCATGCATGACCGTGTTCACCGCACTCTGAGGAATCAGTTGTTACAACCATGCAGGAGACAGTAAAAGCTGTCCCTGATGTCAGAGGTGTGCGGATGTTGTTCTTTAAAAAATGCCAAATTTGATAGTTATAATATCCTAACCTGTGCGAATCCATGCAAACATGCAACAGAGAGTTAATAACCCGGAGAATTTATAAACCCAAGAATATACCTCGCCCGTCCTTTATTAGGTTAAGGCGGCTCCTGTCGACCGTCGTCATACGTTTTTCTTTTTTTTTTTGGGGGGGGGGGGGGGGGGATACACAATCTGAGCGACCTTAGATCTTGGTGTAAAGTAAATAAAGTTTAAGTTCCTTAAACTGGGGAAAACATTATTATATATTTAATATCTTAGATTGTTGCATCATTTGCGATCTCAATTCGCGTCGGAAGCTTCTTATTTTACCAGATGCAGGTCAGATTAACATATAATTGGTGCCGTGACATGTGGACGTATCACTGTCTTACTCAGTATCTCCCCAGTCACACCAGGCCTACAGGGACCATGCTATCCTGTCACCAGCTTTGTAAACTAGGTCTAAAGAAAGAAGGTGGGGGGGGGGGGGAGGGGGGGGATGGGGAGGGGGGGGGGAGCACCCAAATACTGAAATAGAATCAGCAACACGTTTAAGTCCCCTCATTGCTCAATTAGTAAGACCATTTTTTTTTCTACACCAGCGACTACGAAGATGAGGAAGACGAGGAGGATTTCCTGGAGCCGACAAAGGCTAAAACTCTGCTGCGAGTGAAGCGTGGATGGAGAATTAGTCGACTGTGGGGAGAAGAGGGACGAGAGGAATCGAGAAGCAGAGAAAGAAGGAGGGAGGCAGATCACAGAAACTGGCTGAACAGGTAAAGTTTTATAAAAAAAAATTCTTTTACAATATAAAAGTGGGTCATAATTATTCCTTAAAAACATTCGTCCTCAGTTTCATCAGAAAAATAAACAGAATTAATTTGAATCTCTGGAGAAATACAAAATTATTTGGCATGTCAATATGTATTTTTTTCAGGTAATTAAAACAGCTACTTAATTAAAAAAAATAAATATGAACTGGCATAACTTTATTTCACACGGGAATGATATAAGGCTTTGGCGGAGGGGTTTGACCTCTGCTGGGTCCTGCAGTATTATCCCTTAAATATTTCTGTAGACTGATGTTTGGCAGAACAAGACCCCATTTTTCCCTATTTCTATCACGACATGTGTTATTTCAAAGAAAACCTTTGTGGTATATGCGTGTTAAATTGATCAAGGATATTTATAAGTGGCTTTTTCTTCGTATGTCTATAAGAAGGTAACACCTCTTATTAACAGTGGGCGTCGGTCTCAAACAGGTAAAATACATCTTTATACCCACACGAGATACCAGTGAGTCTAGGAACACAAGATGTATATTAAATAGGTGACGTGTTTTAAGCAGAGCAGGAAGTTTATGAAATAGCTCTTCAGATGGAAATTCTGCCTAATTCTGTACTCAAATCAAAGTACTCAAGCATATGAGGAAATATATTACCAGTGGAACAAACATGGTATATTACTTCTGAAACGACTCTTAATTCACTCATACTTCTCTCTAAATCAACAACTTTAATCTGTGAAATGATCATATGACTGGGAAATTTCTTTTTGGCAAAGCCACAAGTTTAGAAGAATCGTAGAATTTTAGCTTTTACATTATTTCGTACACAGAAACACGTGTCTGATTCAATTGTTTTTTTTTTATGATTACTTGTTACATTATTTTTTTCATGGTAATTTTTTTTTATCAAGATTGACCAAATCCACCATGTGCAGTTAAGTCGGGTGTACACATAAGACCCCGTCTCCGTTACTTCTGCTCCTTCTCTGTTACCTCTGAACGCACGCCTGAACAGATTCTGAGCATCACAGACAACTCTCTCTCTCTCTCTCTCTCTCTCTCTCTCTCTCTCTCGCTCTCTCGCTCTCTCTCTCACTCTCTCTCTCTCTCTCTCTCTCTCTCTATCTCTCTCTCTGGACATTCTTCTACGGTTCCAAACGATATGCTGAAAATCAAGCGTAAAAATGACAGACATGTTCCAATTGTTAAGTCTCCGTCGGGAGGAAAGATGCAGAAGATCAAAATATTGCGTTCTAAGTTAATTAGAATGAGTACAGAGGCTTGCTCTGTCCTGCCAAACAAATATGTGTCCATAATAACAAACAAATAGCGAATTTTATCGTAAAAAGTAAGATTTATTATCTGCGGTAATTAATCTGTATCTCAATGTCATCGTTTCAGCAACTGTCCAAAGACATGTTGGGCATCATGGGGTGGTTGGACCGGCTGCAGCGCCCCCTGTGGCAACAACGGTATTAAGACCCGAAGCCGTCAGCGCAAACCGCCACAGCAGTGCGTGTCCTGGGTTAACTCCCATGGATGTCCGGGCCCAAGCAGCGACAGGGCAGCTTGTAACCGGTTCTGTCACAACGGAGGAGCCGCCCAGCCGGGACGATGTAACTGTCAGGCCGGCTTCAAGGGAACGTGCTGTGAACACAGTTAGTAAAATTCTCAGAGCTAATGTCAGATTACACTCCCCTGTGGACGAACCAACACTTTTATCAACACCAACGTCTTTTATATCAGACATACATATTTGAATGAGGCTGTGCTTCCATTAATTCGGGTATGGTCCCACCGAGACCCGGCATGTCATTATTACCTCCGATCAATAGGTTATGTTTCCCATTATCTGTTTGTAAGCTGGTTGGATTGTAACTCTAATTGTGTATAAAATATGTTTGTGTGAGAGGGTCGAAATTGAAACCCCAAAAAATGTTTGATTCTGCCGAGAATCAGCCGTTATACTCTACACAAGGGAAACAGCTGCCATAACATAATTAAAATTGAAAAAGTGTACATCATTTCAATCAGTTTAACTTATTAATTTGTTTAATAATTAATTTTTTTATTTCCCTACCTACTCAGTCATCTCATGAATATTCAGAAATAATGTCCCCGCGATAGATCGTTTTTTATGTATAATTGGCCAGGTGCACGTGCAGCACTGGGCATAGACTGGTAGGGCTATCTTGTAGGACTTGGCAGATGAAAGTGTATAATAATGAAATTTAATATGAATATGACTGATATTTTCTGGGTTTTTTTTTTTTTTGTTTTTTTTTTGTTTTTCCCCTCGGAAATCCTCAGTATAATTTTGATTATCTTTCTGCAGGGGTGACCTGTGGGTTTCCCGGAAAACCAACACACGGCGCGGTGTCCCCATCCTCCAGCTCCAGTTTTTACAACACCGTGGCCAGGTTCACGTGCAGCACCGGGTACAGAATGGTGGGGCCATCTAGCAGGACCTGTCAGAACAACGGGCAGTGGAGCAACAGCGTCCCCCAGTGTCATAGTGGGTAGACTATTTACATAATAAAATGTTTCCTTTTTTATGTTTACAGATCCTTTTAGGTGACACTCACAACTATTTGAGAACTATATATATATTTCCTTAGTGTGTGATGATCATTCGCTCATATCAATGTTGCTAATTTCTGTTTCTGTCTCGATGCCTTCAAGCGCCTAAGTTGTATTGATACAACATTGAAAGGTATAACGGAAAATCTATTGATCACATGACTTGTGGAGAACAGGAGTACGGACAGACCCCCCCCCCCCCCCCCATAAGGATCCTCATTTAAAATCTCGTTCGGCCCTGCCAAAATATTATAATTTTCCTCCCCCTGACCTCGTGTTATGAGGTGTATAATTTGGTTATACGAAAGAACTTTTGTGCTCGCCGAAAATCTTTGATTTTCGCAAGCAGGTTGGTCAGTTGCGTACGTCTGTTTGTTGGTTTGTTAGTTTGTTTGTCTGTACTCTCCTGGCAACAGTTTTGTAGCAATCAATCTGAAACTTACAGGGTTGATTGATACCCAAATGTTGTGAAAGCCGATTGTTTTTGGTCAGTAAAGGTCAAGGTCATAAAAAAGTCAAAATGTTATTGTCGTCATAACTTCGATTATTATTGTCCTATCTACACAAACTATAGCTCATATTGTTCCTCTAGGCTTTCTCCATGCGATGGTTTTATCAAATGGCATCTCCTATGTATCAGTGTGTTAGTATGTCTGACTGTTTGTCAGTTGTCCTCAATTTCGCCTGGTCGCTGGTTCTTGTGTCTAACATATACCATTCTACAGGCCACAGTTTTGTAGTGTTGGAAACTGGTACATCTCATATCTTACACTAATATCACAAAACTGATTTTTCATTTTCGGTACATAGCCTCTAGGGAGCGCTGCATTCGAAACACTGCAACATCTCGTTTTTTGTCCACATCTCCAAAACTGTAAACCTTAGCTTCATAAACTAAAGCTCAATATGTTCCTCTTTTCTTTTCCCAGTTAAGGTGAAGTCATCTCAGATCTCTCAGTGTGTCAGTATGTCTGTCATTTTGTAAGTTGTCGTCAAATTTGCCTCCCTGCTTTTTCTTTCGTCTCATATATGGCTTTCCACAGGTTAGATTTTATAAACAATCCCTCTGAATGTCATATTGTTGATATAACACCTAAAGTTGTAGAATGTCTGATGTCTTTTAGACTAAATAGTCCAAAGGTAAAGGTCAAGGTCATAAAAAACTACAAAATAGTTTTTTTCTGCATATCTTTATTAAAATTTATCGATGCTGCATAAACTGAAGTTCATTTTACACGCCATTCCATGGCCTTTCTTTTGATATGTAACTGCCTAATCTGCTGTTACCATGATTATGCATTTTTCGGGGTTTTTAAAGGTAGAGTGGGCTTCAGGCACCATTGGATCAGTTGTACTTGACTTTTACAAAATCTCGGGAAATCTCGTACCGTTTCTCGTCAAATGGGATATAACAAGATATATATAATAGACTTTGCTTTGCTATTTCTATTTTTGTATTGTATAAAACAAAATTCATATATTCTTTCTGCTATTTTTTTTTTTCTGTCCATCTACATTTTGTGGTCGTTACATCCATGTATATGACAGTATCAGGGACCAGAATGAGGGTTGTCTAGTTTTAATAATTTTAGTTATCAGATGCTCCGACCCCGGGACTCCACCTCACGGCTCCCGCGCCGGAAGTGACTTCACATACGCCAAGGCCGTTGTGTACACATGTAACAATGGATACCGGATATCCGGGACGGCTAGACTGGTATGTGGGGCGAATGGACGGTGGAGCGGCGCCCGGCCATCGTGTCTGCGTAAGTGAAACTAAGGACCTCACGGCAACTACTTTAATAACAATAGATCACGTGTTCCTATTTGTTGAGAAGGAGAGTAGTGAATGGTTTGGCCTGCTGTGGTTGGCTCCAGCCGTTATGGCAAGAGGCCTTAAAAGAAACCTATTGTTTGATTTTTATGTGCTTTTAGCATAATCTCACACAAAATTAATGGCATCAGTCAAATATTGTTAAATCTGTGGCCAATCAAAGACATTTTGTCCAAATGGTTATTAAGAGTGCTTGGAGGGGTATTTTTTGCTTCACTGCATTCAGACCAGGACGGTGAGAAATTGAGATACACAAGCCCTGATTTTTTGGGCCTTGTTTGACTATAGAAACAACAAATTCTCAGATAAAAAAAAAAAGATTTAATGTCATTATTTACATTGAAAAGTATTTAAAATAGGCCCAAACTTCAGGTATTTTATTGAAGTTATATAGAAAAAATAAATACAGCCACGTGTCCTATATATATAGGGTGAAACAAGTAGAGGTAAACTCCGTGCAGAGTGAACATTTGTAAATATCATGCAGAGTAAAGGTAACCTCCGTGTAGAGTTAACATTTATAACCTACGTGCAGAGTGTAAGGCAACGTCCGTGCAGTGTAAGCAACATTTGGTGAAGAGAAGTCATAGCCTCCTTTGAGAGTGGACATAACAGTGGAGAGTGAACAAAACACGTTAAGTAAACACGGCCACCATACAGAGTTACATAACGAACATACAGAGTAGGCGTAACGTTCCTTGAGCGTAGAAAATATCTCCAAGCAGGATAAAAAATAACACGCAGTGTAAAATCTCGATGCACAGTGAACATATATCCATCGTGAAATCGTTAGAAATTCAGAAAATTTGTCAATTTTTAAAAAGCACCTGTGTAAAAATGATGAAGTACCACCACCATACTATTATACTTTTACAGGAAACCGCAGCGTTCAGATCATACACACTCAGATGCGTATAGGATGTAGTGTTTTGAAAGGGGTTTTTAAATCTTAATAATTGTGTAGAAAATGCTATTTGTGCGTGTGGTTCTTCTGAGGAGACGCCAGATCCCTATTTTTTTCTCATGTCCTATGTATACCAACAAACGAACGGAATTACTACGAGGCATGCCGTGTGAGATTAAAAAAATTGAAATTTTCCTGTATGGTGACAAAAACGAACCAAAATTAGATAACTTTCAACTATTTGAGAAAATTTACTGTTTTATTGAAGAGAGTGGTCGATTCTAAGAGAATTATTATATAAATATTAGTGTATGGAGCCTGATCATGATTTTATTGCAAGGCCAATTGTAAACATAGCCCATACGCTTATGCTTATTGCGGTACATTTTCTTTTGTGTTCCAAACAAATTGAGATTTCTTGTTATATTATTATAGCACCTATTTATAATTTTTATTTAATTATCAATGAATACTGAGAACACAAGGACCTTAAAAACATAAATAGTAGGGATTTCTGTGTCACTGTATTGTATTTGATTGCATTGTACGATTATCTTTTGAAACATGTTAATATATATCTTGTATCTTAGGAGAGAAATTAATATAGGGCTATGCCCTGTTTTCCAATCCTTATTGATGATTCAATAAACTACTGTTTACACCAACATATATCCATAAACCATTAGAGAGAAACTATTATTGCTATGAACAATTATTCACGATAATAGCTCAAATAAAAAAATATATAGTCTTTACACAAGATTGGTTGTGGGAACATGAAGTGAACAAGGGGAGAGGATTTGCAGTTTGTCATTTGAGGGGAAATGTTTTCGATTCCAGAATGTCCATACTGTTTTCAAAGAGATGTAATCAACTTTACTTCTCAGTGCAAAAATAAGACCCCTACATGTTATTTACTACTAAAACTGTTAATTGAGTTTTACCGTAAAATTGATATAAGCATGATATATTGTTAATGTTTATCCATTTATAGCTGTCCCATGCCCGAAACTAGCGGCTCCAATTGGCGGTAGAGTGAACATCCCTGCCAAGCCTGTTTTCGGAAATGTTGCAACATTTTCCTGTAGTACCGGTTACTACCAGCAGGGGTCGACAAAGCGCACGTGTCAGGCGTCCGGGAAATGGGATGGGTCTGCAGCCACCTGTAATCGTAAGTATTCATGTTATATACAATGTAATATTATCATATGAAAACTACCATCACATGCAATCTCATAATATTAGTCCGTAAGCTTCATTTCTAGCTTTAACTATATACCCATGGATACAATAATGTATACTATGTGTCCAATATATAAACCCCCCCCCCCCCCCCACACACACACACGTTTTGTCTTCTTTTATAGCGTTGTTCATTCTCAGTTTTACGAAAGTAGCACGTCACAGTGTTTGAGTGTATCTAAAATGACTTAGATACATAACGTAAGATATCTTTTGTCCACTCCAGGAATCACGTGTTCCAAGCTGCAGGCGCCCTCTAACGGCGTAGTGAACCAAGGTACTGCCGTTGCCCCGGTGTATGGCCAGGTGGCCACCTACACGTGTCACCAAGGTTACCAGTTGAGCGGGGGTTCAAGAAGGTCATGTGGAGGGCCAGGCCCCGTGGGCACGTGGAGCGGTAATCAACCCGCCTGTAATCGTAAGTAAATATCCAGCCTAGAATTGATTTTGAAATTTATAAAAAAATTGCATGTCTATCAACCCAGTTAGCAAAGTAGATGGAGCCACTAAAACATGATATATACATGTGTGACAGTGCATGTGTTAAGGTGTACACTGATTTATATACTCTTGAACACCTTTTATTTAAAAAGGAAATCGCATTTTCTTAATTGTAATGGATGAGTGCCACCGATGTGTGCCTAATGGATTCATTGCTTTCTTTATTATTTTTATATCAAACAATGAATTCGAGAACAGATTGAATTCTCATAAGATGAGACCACACAAGAAATATGACGTAAAATATTGACAATAGTTTGCAAAACATTTATGACAATTCCATTATCTAATCAGCTATTTTACATGTCTGGTCATTATTTCTGCCTCCAATTAGTAAATCCTGATATAACGATTGCTTTTTGATTACCTGAGAAGAAAAAGGAAATGGAAAATTAGAAAAATATACTGAAAAAAAATAAGGAGAATTAATAACAGCGGGCTGCCGAGTCAACCCGCCATAATATTACCATATGGTATTAATATTTGGAATTTATCGAATTACGACTGGATCAGATATTAGAAATAAAATCCCCCCCCCCCCATCAAGGTATGGGGTGGTATTCTGATAATCTGGAAATCAGGATTTATTTCATCTGTATTTGCAATTTAGATATTGCATTGAATTCTCTGTGAACTGCCAGGTTTTATAAGTACAACTTATCTCATTTTTATTGCAACCCACTTTTCAGCTGTGCCTTGCGGTGACCCCGGGAGACCCAGTAACGGGGTCAAACTTGGTAACACTCACACCTACCTGAGCAAGGTCACCTACCAGTGCTTACCTGGATACTACATGACTGGCGCCAGTACTGTCACGTGTCAGGCCAGCAAGAAGTGGTCCGCCGGGAAACCTACATGTACAGGTAGGCAGACTTCATGCGTTACTTCAGTTTTTTTCTATGCAAGGTTAGAACTCAAGAACTTGTCAACCTCCTGATAATACTCCTTTACTTTGTTTACGTCCCATAAAAATCTAATCCTCCTCTAAACAAAAGAAATGGTGTTTTTTAATCACTTTATGGAGTAAAATCGATTGTTCTAGCTAGCTTAATCATAGACAGTATATCCTGTACATAGGGCCGGGAGATGTTCAGGCTGAGATTTGTCACTGAAAGATACTTCGAAAACACTGGGGTCACACACTGTGACAATAAGTAAAGATACACGTTGTGTAAAATTGAGTTAAAGGGTAGAGAGCAAGTGACCTGAGCATAGTTAGTTAAATAAGCATTCTAAAATATGGATGGAGGTACTTATTTATCCCGAATCGTTGTAAAATTCGTCCATGCTGATTTTCAAAGACCTGCAATTTGGTGACCAATGCGGGAAAGGCCAAGTATTATTTGCTATCAGTTGAGGAGACTTATACGTATCAAACTACTGGTTTGCACGACCCATGCTGCGGGGTATGGGGTTATTTGTAAGAATATAGTTATGGAATTCATAACTAGTCAGCGCCACCGCTGTATAGTGGCGACACATTGCACAGTCGAACCTACATTTAGATGTAGCCAGAAAAGTTCCGTACCAAGAGCAAACCGAGCCTCCCCTTGGACGACAGCGTAGTTTCAAAAGTGTGTAACCATAGTGATTCTACATTGAATTAATCAGGCGGACGGGAAATGCCAAGCACCCACTTTTTTTTCTGTGAATTATCACTGATGTACCAATGTACAATTATCAGGAATTCTGTACCTCTGTTTTCGACTGCATGTTATTTGTAAAGCCACGCTAAGTTAAAATACATTAAAACATCATACCAAAAATACTTAACGTCAAGTTAACAGAACATTTCCAATCAGCCAATATACTGAGAACCATGCCACCACAATGTTGCACAAGCATGATCTTCATCTGAATATACATATAGCCCCTACTTATTATCCATCAGTGAGCGGAGCTGCAAATGTCGGTACGTATTTTGCCACTTGTAGACTATTACCAACTATGAAAATCCGAGAGAGTTCGGAACCAACAAACATACTGAAACTTGTGTGAAACTTCTACTGAAACTTATATTACTTTGGTGTACCTCCACATGAATATAAGGAATTGACTCCTGTTACTGGATAAAATGACTTTGATATTTGGCGTTTTAGCTGAAAATATTTTTATGAAGAATCGAGCACGCATACTATACAATAATGTATAACGTAAGGTTTAGAGATCCGGCACACGGTCATTTTCAAGCAGCCTGTTGTGAAATAACTATTATGTTACACGAAGGTGAACTTTCTCGGTCTATGTGTGCATCAGATCAAAGTATTTGATTACCTTGTCTTTCTTCCAGCATGCGCCAAGAACAGCTACAAGGCGGGCAGCAACACCCTGACCTCGTGCACGAAGTGTCCGACAAATTCCCACACCAAGAACACGGCCAGCGCTGACGCCAAACTGTGCGAGTGTGACGCCACTTACAGAGGACCCCCGGGCGGCCCATGTCAAGGTAAAATTTAACACTGAAAATGTTAGACTTCATTATCATATATTTTACTACATGCGAGGTGTGTCACTCAAATAATCAAAGCTGACTATCTGACTTACTAATTTATAACAAAATCACGTGCACGTTCAGGTTAAGATTAAGGTACCTGCGAAGGAGAGCAAACAGAAAAAAAATGAAGAATATTTTAGGACCACACATATTGAATGTACAAAGACTCAATAGTATATATATATATATATATATATATATATATATATATATATATATATATATATATATTGTGAAAGTGTTTTTATAGCGGGATTTAATTTTTGCGAATTTAGCGGGAACCAGAATTACGCTAAATAAAGAACACGCGTTATTTCAGACAACCTATAGACTCGGCTGAAATCCCCTCCGATTTATACTGTTTTGTAGAAACAACTGTACGTGAAACAAGTAGCCTTTGAAGACCTTTAGAATCCCCTCCTAATGGCTTTTAAGGACGACGGAGAGCCAGCAGCGATTTTTATCATCTCTGTTTGATGTTCACACTTAGTGTGCTGCTTCTAGTTAATTATGCAGTTGTTGTTGTTGAGTAATTCTACATTTTAAAATGAAAAATATTCTCAGAAAAATCTCCAACACAGCAAGATGAAGCGCCCATTTAAAGGCCATTTGAAAATAAATGCTATATCGGAATAAAAAAAAAGTTTAAAATTCTCTCTTTGTATCGGCAGAAATTCGATGTCCTCCCTTGGCCACACCGAAGAACGGCAAAATAACCACCTGTAACACACGTACGCACGGCGTATGCGTGTTTGATTGCATTGACGGTTACATCCTGGGAAGCGGGGACAGCAGACGACAGTGCAGTCTACAGGGATCATGGTCAGGGGCTCAGCCAATATGTGCAGGTCAGCTGCTCTGAAAAATGTTTATATAAACGTTATATTTATGACTGTAGTACCACTAACTTTTTGTTGATCAATAATTTTATATTTATTTTTAAGAAACCTGATTGGCTATTGGTCAAGGTGCACTCGGGTCAATCGGTGCAGTAAAAATCGTATTTATCCTCGTTATGCTAAGACCCAGTGACTTCACGGAGGGAAAAGTGTTTATTGTATTACTAAATACCTCTGGCTGGATTTATTTCGAAATGCATACAAGTTTTTAATAACTGTGCCATGTTTTTTCATTAATAAGGAAAAGTGCCATATACAATAAATCAGGCCACCGAAATATTAATGTGATGTCGTTATCTTGTGCAGAAATTCCTAATTTGAACGTGTCGACTGAAGGGCCGAAATGTTTCCATTTTGCATTTCTCTCTTTTTTGGTATTTTCGGAAGCTAACCCTTTCTAAACCCATGGGAATACCAAATATATTATTTTTTTTCTTTATTCAGCGTGCTTGCAAAATACCTACAAGGCCGGCCATAATAAGTGTGAAAAATGTCCTTCCAACAGTCACACGACGAAACCGGCTCAGATGAAACGTGGTTGTGTGTGTATAACGGGGTACATGGGTCCGCCGGGAGGACCGTGTAGTGGTGAGTAGTAAAGTGAGGCTTAGTTTAGTATAGTGAATAGGGAACATACATTTGTAATGTATGAACCCAGTCCAATTTCTTTGCAATGGCAGTGCTGCAAATCTTTTATAATATCAAAATACCTTTTGATATATACCAATAACTGAATTTATACTTATGATTTAAAATTATAAATTTTTTCGTCCACAGATATTGACGAATGTGCCGCAGCAAATGGAAAATGTGAACAAAAGTGTAGAAACACCGCAGGCTCCTACCGGTGTGAGTGTGACATCCCGGGTTTCATTGTGGATCCAAAGGACAAGCTCAGGTGCTTCGGTAATGCAAGTTTTTTCTATCTACGTGTAGGCCAGACTCCCGCTTTCTGGTAAAGAGTCCTAGCGACAGTAAATAAAAATCAACTTACATGTCTTCATACCATAGTTATTGGTAACTGTGGCAGGGTAGCTTAGTCGCTCTTTCAGAGTTAAGGTTATACGCTGTGGAAGTAGCAGAAAAACATCATATTGTCAACAAAATAAAAAAGGCTTAATTTCCATATTGCCATAGCACCAGTCTATCATAACTACAATTTGGTCATTTTCTGTAATGGACAACGAAATATACGCGGTCCCATTTGAAATGTGGCTTGGACAGTCGACGCTCGGCTCTCATCGCTATCGACCTGCATGGGTCCGATCCCCGGCATGGGCAGGAGAGCGGGTTGTAGTGGCCTGTCCCGGGCTGATGGTTTTCTCAAGTTTCTCCGGTTTCCTTCACCTCAAGACATTACCGAATGCCATCACCTGACCATTGAGCCTGTCTTGATTAGTTATTATAGTTCGAACTATTTGTTCAATCCATGCAAAATTAATCTTTAAAGGTTCAATTTAACAAACATGCAGGGCCCCATGTTGACATGTTGACCAGTCTTGTCTACACTGAAGGGCAGTTACACGTGACGAACGCATTTTCTCGTAAAAAGTAATGATGTGAGAGAAAATGAGGGACGGTATAAGACACCAACTGCTTGGTCAGTTATGTAAACATTTTATTGTAGAATAAGTAAAACGCAGACTTAATATTGTTTTGACTTGGTGCCATGACGCCAAGCCCCGCGTCACTGATAAAAGGGCCCGCGAGCCATGTTTTTATGATGAGAAGATATCTTGCTTCAACAAGTCACCCACGGCCTCCTATATCATGAACTTTGAACAAGCCGTGACGTCATGGGACTAATTCGGCCAATCAAATGCAATGTTACAAAAGAAAAAAAGTACACAGTATTCATACAGTCAATAAATGACCCTGTCTGCAGGTCTTGATTTAAATTTCAATTAATATTTTCTCGTTCCCAGCCCTTTGAGAACAGGTTAAATAAAAATGTTTGTTTGGATATATTTTACAACAACACAAAATAACCAAACAAACAGATGAAATTATGTTTTCTGAAAAATATACATTCCCTCCTTAATTTCATAATTTAGCTTTGCAAACACGTGTCGCTACTTTTCATTCGCTCAGAGAAGTTCAAGTGCAAGGCGTTCCCTAAGACAGACAATGGTGGCGCTGTGTGCAATGTAATTCGGGTCACGAACACCAGGAGGTGCCAGGTCAAGTGTAACCCTGGATACGAACATCTGGAGACGCCAAACCTTTTTGAGGAGTGTGGGGCCAACACAAACTGGAGGTGGAGTTACGAAGTCCGAAACGAAGAAATCACGCCGTGTATAGGTAATTAATTAAATATTACAAATACTGGCTTATCTGGCAAACATGTAAGAAACAATTAAAAGGGTGAAAGATTTCCCTAAAATAATCAGACAGATTCCTTGCATAAATAAAATATGTTAACAATGTTTAATACGTTCGAACATTCTATTCTTTGGAAATTTTCGTGTATATTGTGCCAATGTCTGAATTGAAAATAACACCCATCATTCTTTGAGTAAAATCCTGCAAATATCTATGTTTCCTTTTGTTTAGAAATATTAGGCACTTCTGTCTGCAGTAAAGAATGATCAGATTTTATACAACAATTCGTGTTTTACAGAACAGCTCTTCCCTGGAGTCGTGACAGCGGCAGAGGTCTTCTACCTGGCCACGGGCTGTACCAAAATGACGACAGCTTATAAAATCCAAATCCGATCTGCCTTTGTTGATATGCTGAGGAAGCAAGGCTTCTGCAAGAAGGTAAGTCTGACTATTATTTACAATATAACTGCCTCCACTTATGCGACTAGTCTCCAGATCACAACAACTGTCAGCAGACTGGCTGTAATAAACATGAAGGTCTCATATGCCTGTTCATATCATCCATTATTCGTCATTGTAACATTGTCCTGTTAATAAGCTAGGTTTGATTGTATATTAATATTTTACATAAATAGACAGGGTCTTTTTATTGAGGATTTTCAAAGCATTCTTCCTTGTGAGTGTGGCAGAACATACTAGAACAACAACTAGAACATAACAACAATTGCGAAAACTTCAAGGTAGATGTTGTAATTATGGGATTAGGGGTACTGATTTCCATATGTTTTCATAATGGAAATTTTTCTTTTTGCTGTTTCTCACCAGATTTCATTTTCTCTTACCATGGTGTATCTTTCCACTGTTAAATAATTTTGTCGCCGTTTCAGGGCCCTCGGCCTATTTTTTATGGGCTAAGGGCTAAAAATTCAGTGTTCTTTTCATTTTCAAATCCTAGGGACGATTTTCCCCGATTGCTTGAAAAGAAAATCCCGTCATAAAATACAGTTGCACCCATTGCTATGCCAAAATATTCTTCTTTAACTTTGTATTTCGAGTTTATATATTTACTTTTACAAAAATAGGATCATGGGCTACCTTTGGTTTTCACTTTGTATTAAAAGATGAAAGAAAATGTCTTGACTATGAAAATTGTAATATTATTCTTATTTAATGCTTAAGTTCAAGACGTAAAGCTTTTCTTTTTTGAGGGGTTGGAACAGTCTATTTGTTATGGTCAGTAATTTAAAGACATACTCGAAGTCTCAGAGATTCTTTTCTAATTGTTTAAAACTTATCCTGACAACAAGAAAAGGAACCACCTGAATACGACAAACGGGTATATACATGGACCTGTCATGAATTTGACAAAGGAAGTTTTTTATGTTTATAGAAAATAATTTAATACAATAAGTTGGATTTTAATGTATTTTTATTTGATAATCAAGTTATATTTTAATATAATGAGTTGGAGCTTTACAGGGAGCCACAGATGTATGCAACGTTAACGATGTGAACACCCAGTGTGGTTCCGTTGATGACTTCGGCTTTGGAGGTCGCGTTAAGCGTTCAGTGAAAAACGTGATACAGATCAAGTTCAACATCAAGATACCAGAGGTTCCGGCGAGGAATGTCGGCTGTATCAAGAACTGTGACATGTTAAATAACACTATGTGCGTCCAGTCCTGTCGTAACAAATACAACAAGGAGTCAGCCTCGAAAATCACCGCCGCCACAGAAAAACTGAAACAGCTTTACAAAAATAACCCGACAAATGTCCCGATCGGTAAGGGTGCTTCCACGAAGCCCACTCTGATGATCAATGGTCGGCCAATGGAACCAGCGACGTCAAAGGTCATGGTCGGTGAAATGAAGACTTCCTGCAAGAGAGGAGAGGCACCTCACAATGGACTCTGTGGTAGGAATAATTCTAAATGTAGAAGCCTCTATACTTCCCATTGTTAAGAAACGGTATTTTCTCCTTAATATTCATAAAACAGGCTCTCAAATGTGTTAACCCGTTTTATTTATTAGTTTAAATTCCTGAAACATGGAAATACCTTTTGAAATATAAATAACTTGCTGATAGACCCGGTATACCGGGCTTATTACCGGGGTTTGGGAGATTTATTAACGGAGATGTGAAATGTTGGCTCATTTTTTTTTATTCTAAAAATTAACAGAAAATATAGGTTTTCAGTGGGAAACTGTCTCAATAAGATATGTATAAACATTTTGGCACGACTGCAGAAGAACTCACGCACCTTTCTGAGGCACAACACCTCTGTGATCAGAAAACGTTTCTATGTCCAGCTGCTTGTATCTTAATTTTGCCACTCACTTTTAAATTACATGAATCCTAAACATCATACCGTCCGTCCGTATTAACTCATAACCTCGTGGAGACAGTGCGTGAGTGATCCTGCAGTCGCTCCAAAAATTTGTACCCCGGTATGTTTACCTTGAAGACCTGGTCAGTGATGTTGTTTACATTGCGAACCGAAATGAGACGCGGGGGTATTCAGGTTTTCGATGATATTTGACTGGATTATATCGTTGGACGTATAAAGATTAGGTTGATGTGAGGAACACATGAAAGATTAATTAAATGTACGTTGCAAGAAAACTGTTCCTGAACAAAGAAATATGCATACCTCGTAAGTAGCAGAAGCGGACCCAACGGGACTCCATGCAGAGGGTCCGTATTCACTTTCAACCGCCGCAACCCTTTTTTCATCGTATCAGACAAATTTTGAGGCCTGAAACCCCAGACACCACTCCACCCCACCCCACCCAACCCACGCCTGTTCGTGAAGTTGTGACCTTGAATTAAGTTTTGTCATTATTCCTCCTGGGTTGAACTCTCCATTTCATAAAGCGAGAAACGTGTTTTTCTCTTTCACCGACCACGCACGTGGGTGAGAGCCTCATTCAAATGAAAGGACCGACAGGCTCGAATCCCTCACTGAAAGCAAGCGTTATTCATATGAACAATAGTAGTGTTTGAGGTTGAAAGACCACGATGCATGCGTTCCGGTCATTGCCGAAGGCAGTTCGGCTGTGCTCGGTCTTACCTCTGTGCAAGTCAATACAAACGGAAAAATCTCTCAAAATTATATGTACATAAAAAATTAATTATTCTCATATCGCCTATGTCACTGCGGGCATAATAACCTTTAATATGATGTAAGGCACACTATTGTACACAACGCGGTTTTAGAGAACATTGCGAACAGACGTGAACCGAATTCCTTTTATAAGTATTAGATTTATGGAACAGTAAGGTGACCCTGATCATACACGGAACGACGGATAGATTCCGAGTTTTCTATCTTGTTCATCATACACATGCATGTGAACAGCTTTGTGGATATTATATTCACACATTTTGTTACATACATAAACTTCGAGAAATATGGTTTTAAATGTTCAGTTCTGTGAGTAACGAATTTTTATGCCAAAGGTCTATCAATCTTTTATAAATCATTGTAATTTCTCATCTAAAATTTATCTGTATTTCAATATTTCCGAAATTGGAAACAATTGTTATAATTAAAAGCGCTTTTGAAATGAATTTAAAATACATGCGACTAAATATACAAGCAAAACGTTATTAAATTCCTATACGTATCTACGTATAACAACCTTCGTGTGTTCATCTTTAAAACTACTCGGAATTACGGCTGCGAACTCAGTGTACCTCAATGTTCAAGACAAATTTCTGTTTATGTCGGTAATTAAGATGCTGCACTCAAATGTAAAGAAATAAACAGTAAGATATTAACTACACTTTGTTTCGTTTAATTTCAGTTGCCTGTCCAGCCGGCACATACGCTTCAGATCGCCGGAAGGCTTGCGTGCCGTGTGCAAAAGGCTGGCACCAGCCTCGTTCTCGCCAGACCCGCTGTCTCCGCTGCCCGCCTCACTCAACCACTCAAAAGTTGGGGGCTCGAGCCTGTGTAGTAATCTCTCATGTGCATCGGTGACATTCTTACGCCCTGTCATGCACAGAGTGTCTTTTAAATAGTAAAATGTCAACACTCCAATTGCAAAGCGTTTTCGGGCAGTATTTTTTTCAAAGACCTCTGTCAATTTTACTCACAAAATGGATTATTCAATAAAAGTATAAGATCTTCCTCAAAGTGTTCTACTTTTCTCGTGTATACACTTGATATGTATTTTTTTCTGCATGCATATTAAGCAAAATCATATACATGTAATAAAATGTGATATATGTGATATAGCAACTATAAGGATATTTGTAAACAAAAACAATGCATCATACGCTACTTTGATCTCGACACTAAACTTGCCACGTCAAAATTGCCCACATGAGGCTAATCCACATTTGGCCTCTCCTTGTCTGTGTGAGTGTATGTGTTTGAGGGTTGGTGTGTTTGTGAGGGAGGGTGTGTGTGTTCATGTGTACGCGCTATGTTTTCATTCTGCAAAAGCGCTAACGGCCTCTATATATCTTCATGGATCGTAGGGTGATTGCGCCGGTGCCAGCTATAAGGTCACTGTGGGTTTTCACCAAACATTCCAAAAAAAGTATGAAAACTGAGCGATATCGGAGCAAATTTTTCATTAAAAAACTGTGTGCTAGTTCTTGACACAGGATAACATAAACATCTGTCCAGTATTGATATTTAACAGTTTCCCTAGGAAAGGAACTCAACAGAGCATTGTCAGAAACAATATATAGATCGTGACTTCTGTGTAGCGGATTCCGTATTACCTAGAAGTAGCTATTTAAATGTATAAACAGTATTGCCCTCTTTTTTGCTTACCAAAACCAAGTAGATTTCATAGTAGGCCCCCCTTTCTCTCTCCTTTTCGAATTTATGTATCATTCCACCTTACTTTCCAATGACTTTTTTGACGTGACGAGTTTGATGAACATGGTAAAACATGGTTTATAATCATTTGCAATAATATGTGTATTATTTGACGCTATTACTTCATTTTGGTAGCAAACCACTGCGACACATGGACATGCTATCTCCAAATTCACCAGGTTTATTCGTTGTTTTGGTTCTGTTTGTGAGTAATCACAGTCCATGCACGTGTGTTTGTTTATAATAACAAGCGTGACCAGATGTTCGATCCTGAGCATGCTCGACAACTCACAAACAAGGAGACGAAAAACGAAAGAAGAAATACAGAAGAAACACCAGTCTAAAGATTGAAAAATTTTTATCTGTAAAGTTTTGCAGCACGGCCACCAGGTGGTGTGAGCATAATATACAGGTTAGCGCCACTGATCACGCCCGATGCCAGCTTATTTGCGTAACAACGAAATATTTACAAATATTTAAACATCCTTATTGCATGTACATGTATATTTAACATGCCTGGTATATGAATATCCCCCTTTAAGTAATAAAAAGTACAAAAATATGTAAGATAAATACTTTCCAGAAGCAGATCCAGGGGTGAGTCCAGGGGGTTTTCCAACGTCACATTAGTAAAATATATTCAAAAGCGTAATAAAACACAACATTCCTGACATGATAAGCCGACGGTTATGCTCAGCTACTTATAGGCATTTAAGGAAATACAAAATCAAACATATAACTACAGTATTATTACAGTGTATGTCTTTATGCTGCCCGCAGTAAACAGCTTGCGTTATGGTCAGATCGTCATGTTTCGATCGTTGCCGTTTTCGACCCTGCTCGTTCTGCCACTACAAACTCTTGCGCCAAAGGAACAAAACTGCCGATTATGCGCATACAGTTTCTCAAACAGTCAACAATACTAAAAAGTGGGCTATTTGAAAAAAAAAAAACCGCAAGAAGTAACGGAGAAAATGAATAACTTAAATTTAAACCCCATATCTGTATATAGTATTTACATGATACATACCTAGGTCTATATAAGTTTCCCGCCGTATGGAGGGGGGCTGATTCGGCATGCTTAGTTTATGTCTACATTAATATTTGGGTCAAAATCAGGGGCGTAGCCGGGGGGGGGGCGCAGGGGGCCATGCCCCCCCCCCCCCCCGGTCGCATCCAGTACTCGCCGTCCTTTCGGAATTTCACTTAATCTAATACTAATATATATATATATATATACACATACATGTATATGCATTAAACTGCCTTTGCTATCAGTGGCGGATCCAGATGGGGCGCCTTCGGCGCGCGGCCCCCTGTTGAGCTGCAGTATCTCTAATTTTATCTAATTTCCCAATTTTCGTGATTAATTTTCGTTTTTCATATTTTTTATTATTAATTATCAATTTGATTTTGTTAAAGTTATCTGCAGGTAATTACTTTCAAATTTATTAGTTGAGTATCAGGAAATGTATGAACAGCTGCAGAACAACAACGGGCCCTGGATGGGATTGACCGTGAACAATCTCAAGGCTCTGGTGATACCGGTACTCGAACTCGCGGTCTGTGCTCTTAGGAGTCCTGTGTGCTGTCGAGACCACGAAACCCGGTAAAATTCAAAGTTTAACATTAGACTTCAACACATCAGTTATTTCACTACGAGCATTACATTTAAAGATAATATTTTGCAAATTACAAGATACCCCCTCCAATACCCTCCCCATTCACCTGTAACTAACCTTGATCAAACATGGTTCATCATTGGAAATTAAAAAAAAATCATATTTTCATACACTAAAATATATAACGTATAGTAATAATAATATTATTAATAATAGTAATATATATATATATATATATATATATATACGTGCATATACACGTTTATATAACTGTTTTCATAGTACCCATACATGCACATTAGCGCCCCTATAACCCCCCCCCCCCCCCCGCTTTCGAATTTCCGGCTCGGCCACTGATCATGGCCCCCTCCCCTCCCTCAATCCTGGCTACGCCCGGTCAAAATGATCTGTGGGTGGACCGCCTTAGCTCGCCCAGAGTAGAAACCCATCGACTGCATTTTCCCTCTTTCTCCTGTCCGTGTTTGTGCTAGGTTTATGACCTTGACCTTACACCGAAGGTCGTTCACTCCATAGCCGATTCTCAATTAACGCTTGGTTGCGATTTCAAAAATTGAATGTTGCGAACATAGTTGTGATACAGCCGTTCATTTCAGGGTAATTAAGAAAATAAAATGTCACGGTTACTATTCTTATTTGACATTACTCGATGCTCCTGGATATTAAGTGGATCCGTGACATGATATTCCAAGTACCGTCAAAGTAAATCATTTGATCCCCGAGACAGTTTTCTCCCAAGTCACGTTGGATTCGACTGTAGAAATCGCCGGGCGATAGCAAGGAACCTTAAAGTTTCCTAGCCTTTTTCGCTGCCCCTCCAACCAAACCACCTACGCTCCTCTCAAATTAACGCCCCTCTCCCTCTTTACCTTGCGTTTTCAACAGTGGCGCTTGAATTTGATCTCAATTCCTTGATTCTGGCGAGAATAACACTGTTCATGATTTTAATGTCTTTCAGATCTTTCTAAATCCAGTCCCTTAACTCATGGACTTTTTACTTTCTTCCATTATGGCCTGCAAGACAGGGAACTTTACCGTAAAAGACTAAATATACCGACCTTATAATCCCAAAATATTTAATTGAAAAATTCACGTGCAGAAACTGCCAAAAGCGGACAAGCAGCGATCGATCGTTTCACCTTCTCATATTTGTACATTATATAATCGTTCACAAACGTTAAACAACAAATGAATTCCTGCATCATTTAACATGAACAAATATGTTCACATGATAAAGTGATTAAATATATTTTTATATAAAAGATCATTTTCATGCCATACGGTTGGTTGTTGGTTTTCTAAAAATCGGAAAATAGCACTGAGACTTAGAATTCCAGGGGAGTTCATTTAAACAAACATGCCGTTAAACATAGCTTAATTAAGTTTTTACCCATCATGATGAGATTGGGTAGGGATGAATATTTTGTCATCTTATTCTCACGTTAAATCTTATCTGATGCTGTATTTTACGGATCTCATAAAAATTTTCTTAAAATCTCCGTATCTTCGTTAATTCTCAAAATTCTAGAATTTCCGTTTTGTCGCCATCTACCGAGGGATTCGGAAACAATACCACATGGGAGATAAAAAAATGACATATATATATAAACCCAGTGTGGCATGAGTAGCTCTCATTTTCATGTTTACTTTCGATGAGTAACGATCATGCCTGCTATTGCAGCAGAGGTCGTTGGCAATATTTGTTGTTATTCTGGAAGCCTTTGATTGCTGCAGAAAACCTGGACTTGGCTGTTTTGGCGGAGGAAGCGCGGGACGATAGCAATAGAGCGGGTTAGCCCTTAGCCAAGAATAACCGTTCAGTTGGCATTTATTTTGGGCTGGTAAGCCAAACTTGAGTCGTGATACAGGCCATACGGGGAATGTATTGCACCGCTCACTTATCCTGTTGTATATATATTGTGGTTATCTGCCGATAATCTTAACATTAAGCTGCTACGAATGATGATTTAACACAAAGGAGTACATGTGAACTCACGCACTAAACTGGAAATCCGTCTCTGCAGTAACGATCATTTTCAGTTGGCTGCCGTCCAGTAACCCATGCTTATATTCATGTGGTTATAATTCATCAAGCATGGTGGGAGATATACCAACATGCTGAGAAAAAAATGTAATTTTCTCTCACAGGGTAGGTGTTGTTCGAAAATATAGTTACTTATATATATTGTAAGAGGAATGCACACACGCCGAAGTGCAGCCAGGCCGACCTGCCAGCGACCTTACCAAGGGCCGGGATGGAAACCGCGAAAAGGAGAGGTCACCTGCCGAGTTTCTGTGTCAGTACGCTAGCCAAGTGCGGTCAAGTCTGTAACGACGGATTTCAAGCTACTGACCTGGTGACACTTGACTGAGGGTGAGTTGTCACCTTCATTTTGGTGTGAGCTTCACGCTGAAGTTTACATTTGGCGACGAAGATAAATATTTTTGTCAAATTTTGACAAAATTCAAGCGGGCCCCCCGACAATCCCTCAATTGTCGCCCGCCTTGTCCGCAAAGTATTGGTTGCGTTTTCAGCTGTGCATGCAACCCCGCTCTGCAGCCGTTGTACAGGCAGAATTATATGTCCAAGCGACCTGTAACTTCTTTACACAATATTTAGATATAACCTTTCTTTCGGCCACTCAGTATTTCTTTTAAATTTATTGCTGTGCCTTCACTGCTACGCCTGAAGTACACAGATTGCCTGCTGATCACGTGATCAGAGGGAGCGGCGAACGTGAATGAATGATCGGTCTTTCTGGGACCAACCCTACCTGTTGTCAACAATTTAAATAATTTCAAAATTCACTCCTTAAGCAAAAATTTAATTACTTTATTAAATTAACCCTTCTTTTGTCTGTTCTACCTATTATCTTGCCAATAGCCAGTATTCTGCCAGGACCTCTGCTGTAAAACTAGTTATGCTTTCAGTGATTTATTATCACTGACACCAATAGTTTCATTGAACCCATTTGCAGTTTGTTCATACTGTCAGTGATATTTACACAGACATATACTTGCAGTGAAAATAATTCACTGCAATTGGCTTTTTATTGTCAGTGATATTTGCACTGACATATACCTGCAGTGAAAATCATTCACTGCAATTGGCTTTCACTGTCAGTGATATTTGCACTGACATATACCTGCAGTGAAAATCATTCACTGCATTTGGCTTTCACTGTCAGTGATATTTGCACTGACATATATTTGCAGTGAAAATCATTCACTGCATTTCACTTTCATTGTCAGTGATATTTGCACTGACATATACTTGCAGTGAGAATAATTCACTGCTTCTGGCCTTCATTGTCTGTGGTATTTCACTGACATATACTTGCAGTTAAGATACTTTACTGCAATACACATTCACTGTCAGTGGTTGATTCACTGCCATTTACTTACAGTGACCAGACCTCACTGTAAGTAGCTACACTTGTAAGTGCTATATTTTTAAGCGATTTGCTCAGACTTTCAACTAGTGAGTCTGTGCAGCTCATAGTCTATATTTAAGCTGTGCCCTTTTGCTACACCACACCTTGTCACAACTAATCCAGAAAGAACAAGTTACAGTAATAATATAATAGTACAGCATTGTCTCATGACTTAAGCATCAAGGTATTTCCATGCTAGTTTTCATTACTTTTAGTTATAAACTTAATACACTTGCCAGTTACTGTACCTTTAAGTGATTGACTTACTACCTTGTCATTTCTATTGACAATTTTATCTGCACGCTCCCAGTGCTTGCAGTGTCTTCATACTACATTCAAGATCCCCCGGCTGTCAGTGAGCTGCTCACTGAGCCGCATTCAAACATACTGATACGTGTATATATACTGTGCCCCTTAGCCTTTTTAGTGCCTTATTCTTGCAAGTCACTTAGTTTGGCACTAATTTTTTTTTGGAAGTCTCTAATACATAGGGCCCACCTGAAGTCATTTTGTCTAATAGACTAATCACCTTAGTCCTTCAGTATATTAATTTTTTGCAGTTTTGTGCAAAAGTTTTCTCTTTCATTAAACTTTGAGCCTGCATTTATTTGTTTATTTCTAAGTCATCTCTGTCTGTTATATCTATAATGTGCTCATGTCATTACCGTATATAATCTCATTGTTCATATGGCTTGGTGCTTAAGCTTATCAGTTACATATCTTTTGTATATGTCACATATATGCGTGAACAGTTGGTACAGCTGAAAACTTCACCTGTCCCAGCTCACTAAGCTACTAACCTTATATAATTTCAGTTTTATATTTGGCTTCTTAAAGCAGTTATTTACAGTTTTTAGTAAGCCCTGCTCTTTGTTTACTTTTTTCCCTTGCAATAAAAAATAAAGGGGGCGAGTGAAGGAAGGAAGCAGGAGTTATTGCTATAGCCTGTTGTATTGACTTATTGTTATAAAATGGCTAGTCATAAGCAGTTAGATGTTTGTAAGGCGTCAGCCAGACAGATGGCCGAACATCTTCCTGATATACTTACTAAAGACTCCGCCAAAGAGATCATCCTGTTACGAGATGAAAACCCAGATTTTGGTCCAGACGATCTAGAAGGTGTGACTGGAGTCTTGGTTGCAACATGGCTCCAGCTCGTTCAAGACGGGAGACTGCATTTCTCGAATACAGAACGAGGTTCTGACGTGGAAGAGGAAGACAGTGCTTCAGCAAAAGTGGAATAGTCCATAGTGATCCCAAAATCGGCCAGCTGTTACGAGCCCACCCCAAACAAGGAGTGTATGGGGGAAATGCTACAAAAAAGCGGTAAAACCAGAGGCTCTGATATTACCCATAACACCATACAGGATATAGCCGATACGAGGCCATCATCAGACATATTGGCTTTAAGTGCACCCAACCGACGTCGACAGGTGGGCTCAGTCGGCTCAGCATCTAATTCAACGATGGGCTACTCATGCCACACAGACGAGGAGGGTAACCATCTCACTATCCATGATGTCCCCAGCCAATCTCCACATCGTGAACCTCCTCATAGGAGGTCAAAATTGGCATTAGTCATAAGTCGCACAGCAACAAGACACCGTGACCCAAGCCAATATCTGGATGCAGGCCCTTGTCATGATCAAGACCCATATTATCATAGCTATGATGTGCCTCCATCTCAGGTGCAACGGATACCAGACAGGGACAATCTGCATGTTCGAGACAGGGAACCAACTTCCTGGGAGATGAGACATAGTCACAAAACCATGAGACACTCAAGGTCTGGGCAATCGAGGGAGCAAATACCGAGGCGTCATGTGAATATCTCCCTGTAGAGGATCACAGGCCTAGGAGTTGCATACAATCAGGAAGACGGCGGAGCGATCATGGAAACTCAAGCATGTCAGAGAGTTTAGATAGCTCAAGTGATCGCGAATACAGATGTCTGAAGAGAAAGCACACTAAGCACCGCCATCATATAGCTCCAGTTCAGATAGCTCAGAGGAGAGACATGGTGGTCATCACAGGGCCTACATAGGTCGCTCTGGTAGCCCCCAGACGCCAAAATTAATAACCTTTTCTGGTTGTGAGAACAGCAACTGGGACAGCTTTATTTACCAATTCAGCAGGTATGCAGAACGGTATGGATGGTCCAGTCGTAAACGTGCTGAACGCCCTCTAGACTGCCTTTCGGGAAAAGCACTAGACTATGTGAGGGAACTTAGGCTGGACTCGGATTACCGAACCTTGACCCGCAAGCTAAGCAAGCGTTTTGGAATTAGTGAGGCGCCCATCACGGTTCGTAGGGAGTTGCAGTATTTGAATCAGGAGGAGAGACAAACGTTAGAGGAGTTTGGACAGAAGGTCCTATTTCAAGTCATGAACGGCTTCCTTGGAGCAAAAGAATCCACTGTGGAGCAATTAGCGGTCGAGTACTTCCTGAAAGGTTGCCTCGACAAAAAGGCAGCAGCCACAGCTATGTGCAGAAACCCAACAAAGGTACACAAAGCGGTACAATCTGTCAAAGACGCCGCTAACAACTTTAAGGCAATTTATGGCAAGTCATCACTTCCAGTCCGCAGGGTAAGTTTCCACAGTCATCGAGACTCGGAGGAAGAGACCAGCCATTCAGTCAGGGCTCCGAGTGTTAGGGATGCTCCCAACTTTGAGTCTGTTAGACTCAGTGAATAAACAGGCAGTTCTGGATTTGAGATGAGAATGAACGAACGAATGGAAAAAATGACTGAGCAATTCAATGAAAGGATGAGCCGTTTAGAATCTATGCTCCAAACGTTGATGGAACCATCATGGTCAAGATCTAGGTCACCAAGTTACAGTCGTTCACCCCAGAGACCTGAAGAAACAGTTTGCTTTAAATGCCACCAAAAGGGCAATTTCAAACAAGATTGCCTGAGTAAATCACAGACAGGCCAGGAAAGAGCACAGGGTTTAAATGCCAAAGGGTTGGGTCCACTGGCCAAGACTCAACCCGACTCCTAAATGGCCATCTAGAAAAAAAGGAAAATGTAATAGAGCCCAGCTAAGCACCCGGGGTTAATGGGCAATTAAAGAAAGATTAAGACCTGGTGACCATTGAAGCAAATGGGACTTTTGGTAGAGGGCAATCACTGGTGGTGCCCGTTGAGTTAAATGGAATAAGAGCAAATGCAACAGTAGACAGTGTCGTACAAGTGTCCATTTTGAGCAAAGAACAGTTTGAGCAGATACCGGCCCGGGAACTCATCAATACAAAGCGAGTAAACCTGAAAGGTATTGAAAAAGATGCTAGTCTTATCCCAAATGTCAAAGTCGATGACAGAACACTCGAACTTGTGGACAAGCAGTATGAATGGCAGTGGTATGTAGCAGACATAACAGACCTGCTGCGTGTAGAATTCCTGACAGCCAAGAAGTGTTCCATGAACTTTGCCACCAACACTAAATTCATGCCAGAAAATACAGTACTAGCATCTCTTAAACAAACTTACAATGGACAACTGTGCCCAGTATATGTGGTGACCACTGGAAGAAGGCATATCATACCGCCTAACACGGTTTCTCGAATCAAGATGACAGTGCTAGGTGCAATGAATGGCCTTGAATTCATCATGGAACCCCTCGTCAGAAACTTGAAAGGACTCCTTGGGTCAACCGCTTACACCAGAGAAGACGGGTTCCTCAGTATGATAAACTACTCTGACCATCATGTGACACTGGAAGCTGGGGTCAGTATTGGCACTGCCTTAGAGATTGAAGAAACAATTGTCCCACAAGATCAGAACAATGGGGATTGGGACAAGGGTGGTGGTGACTTGTGCCACAAGAACAAGAAGGCCACGAAAAGACCTAATCACGCTGGTTATCCAATGGAGAGAGTACATTTAGATGTGTTAGTCCCTTTCACTGATAGTGAGGCAGGAAACAAATACGTAGCAATGATGGTTGACCAGATCTCCAAGTGGGTAGACTGTGCTACAGTTTCAGAACAATCAACTTCCACCATTGCCACCAAGTTCTTGGAGTATTTTGTCAGCACGTTTGGATGTCCTAAACATGTGCACACTGACCAGGGCACCAATTTTGGATCACAGATATTCTCATCTCAGTGCAGGATGCTGGATATAGCCCGTACCAGGACGACACCGTACCACCCAAGCTCCAACAAACAGCTTGAAAGGCAAAATAGGACACTCCTCCAAATGATACGTTGTCTGATCGATGGGAATGTTAAAGATTGAGACCGTGATCTTCCAAGGATAGCTATGGCTGTGCACTCAAAGGTGAACAGTTCAACCGGTTTCTCTGACAACCAGGTCATGCTAGGGAGAGAAGAAGTCAAACCCGAGGATCTTATCTTTGGCACAGCAACTGGCGGAAACAAAGACTCCCAGGGGTGTAGCGTAAACCAGTGGGTCAAGGACTTAAGGGACAGGCTAACTGAGATCCACGAACAGGTCAGGCAAAATCTGAAGATGAGACAAACCTATCAGAAGAGGCACTATGATCTTGAGTCACGCGAGAGAGAGTTCGAACCTGGTGAGCTGGTGTATGAGTTAGATAAAACCACAAGAAGGGCACCAGCCCAAATCTACAGCTAGTATACAAGGGACCATACTTGGTAATCGTCAGCAGGCATCCCCTCTACAGTGTGAAGACTAGGAGACGCGACAGTTTCATACACTCCAATAACTTGAAGGCTTGTCTTACAAAGCACCTACCATTTTTGGCTTTGACGGGCCAGGATCCAGTTCTTAAAGGAGCAAAACATTGAGCAAGAAGAAGCCAGCGATAGACACTCTGATGCAGACAGTGATTCTCCAGTCACAGGAAACCTATATTCGGAACCAGATCCAGAGGAATCGGACCTTTAGGGAAGCGGACCCTCTGCTCAAGAAAGTTCTGATGCCTCTGAGGCAGCTATAGGGACGCCAGACCCTGAAGTGGAACGCTCTCAGGTGGTAGCTGAGTGAGAAAAAGGTGTCCAGGATATTGAAGCTCAGAATCAGGCTCTGCAACTTTGGGAAAAAGAACCATCGCACCACTTGCAGAGGCCACAGGGTCAAGAGACCAATGCAGCTCAATGATTTTGTTAAATAAGCGCTTAGATGTGTTACTTATTAGATAAGTTAACTAACGTAGTTAAGAGACTTAATCTGCAATGGAGATACAACGGATGGTTTTTGTCCCTTGCAGATGAATCTTGCACTGGAACATGAATTTGTTCCGGATTATGAGGAGTGTGACTATGAGAAGTGTACTGAATCTCCAGAGCCCCCTCTTAATCTTAGTAATGCATCCAGCCGCATGGTGCCTTAGTAATGTTTATAACGGTTGGATGTGAGGCGGCCTGGTTCTGCTCTCATCCATGCATGATTCAGTTTACTTTGTTCGTTAAGTACTTGAGGTATACATATCACTCGACAGTGTGAGGGCTGGGAATCAGGATGAGTGAATATGAGGCGGCCCTGTCCTGCCTGTGTTCATGATGGACACCAGCTCGCATATTGTCAGGGAAGACGGGCCTGAAGACAATTTTAATATGAAGCCTCGTATTTGTTCGAAATGATAAGTATTCGTCTTAGTGTGTCGAGTAATTGAAGTTTAATTTTATAAGTTTGTGCTGTCATATACTAGACTGAAGAGAAATAACCCTGATTGCTGATGTGTTTAAAGACATTCTGCTACAGTCACACCAGCCAGTCTATGGAAAGGGGAGGGATGTAAGAGGAATGCACTCACGCCAACGTGCAGCCAGGCCGACCTGCCAGCGACCTTACCAAGGGCCGGGATGGAAACCGCGTAAAGGAGAGGTCACCTGCCGAGTTTGTGTGTCAGTACGCTAGCCAAGAGCGGTCAAGTCTGTAACGACGGATTTCAAGCTACTGACCTGGTGACACTTGACTGAGGGTGAGTTGTCACCATCATTTTGGTGTATATATATATATATATATATATATATAAAACACATATCACATTTTATTGCATGTATATGATTTTGCTTAATATGCTCGCAGAATAAAATACATATCAAGTGTATACAAAGGAAAAGTAAAACAATTTGAGGAGGGTCTTATCCTTTTATTGAATAATTCATTTTGGGAGTAAAATTGACAAATACTGCCCGAAAACGCTTTGCAATTGGAGTGTTGACATGTTTAACATAAAACCCTTTAAAAGACACTCTGTGCACGACAGGGCTTAAGAATGTCACCGATGCACATGAGAAACACAGAGACCGCTGTGTTAAGTGCTTTGGATGGTCTTCTTACGGCGACAGACAAGAAACACGTTTCTCTGATAGCTTTGTTAGACCTAAGCGCGGCGTTTGACACGCTAGATCATTCAATATTGCTTAAAAGACTTCAACTGACATTTGGTATACATGACACAGTACTATCATGGTTTTCCTCATATCTGAGAAACCGCTCCCAAGCTGTTATTGTTGACGGTAGATTGTCTGACCCATGCTCTCTATTGTACGGTGTCCCCCAGGGTTCCGTGTTGGGGCCTGTACTTTTCACTTTATATTCACAACCTTTGTCTGATATTATAACTGCTCATAATTGTGCTTTTCATAAGTATGTGGATGACACCGAGCTATCTAAAAGTAACGAACCGGACCAATTTAGTTCTGTACAGTTGAGTATACAGAATTGTATTGAAGATGTCCTCTCTTGGATGACCAGCAACAAACTTAAACTGAATACTGATAAGACCGAAGTTATGCCAGTTGGCTCTCACTCCTGTCTTCAGATGATTAACAACGCCCCCCTTAACGTTTGTGGTAGTAATGTCACTTTCCAGACTTCTGTGAAATACCTCGGTGTGAAAATTGATCGAACATTTTCCATGCATGATCATATTAATAGCGTGTGTCGTGCAGTTTTTCTCGAACTCCGACGTATTGCTTCCATCCGGCGTTTCCTAACCTCCAGCGTTTGTGCTAGGCTTGTCTGTGCTACTATTACATCACGCCTTGATTATTGTAATTCAATTTTGGTAGGTTTACCGTTAGAACAAATCTCACGGTTGCAAATGCTTCAAAATAATGCAGCCCGTGTTATTCTTAAAAAACGAAAAAGGGACCACGTTACGCCGTTACTTAAGGAACTCCACTGGCTGTCAGTTCAGCATCGGATACAATACAAACTCGCAGTCCTTGTTTATAGATATTTTGATGGATCACTGCCACCATATCTTTCGTCAAAACTATGTATTTATCGGCCGGTGCGCACCCTACGCTCTTCTAACGAAAGTCTTCTAATATTGCCTAAGTGCCGTACGAAAGTCGGTGAACGTTCTTTCAGTTATATTGCCCCTAAGATCTGGAATTCACTTCCAGCTGAACTTAGAAAATCCCCCACTATCAATACTTTTAAGACAAATCTTAAAACATACCTATTTCTGCAGGCATTTTGTAATTAGCAACATTTACCATACATGTAATCTCGGGTGAGTGTGGGTGAGTAGGTGTGTGTGTGCTTATATATTTATATATTGTGTAACTGATGTGTAAAAATGCAAGCGCTGTGAGTCTGATCTTGGAGTTCAGCGCTATATAAGTACTATTCATTTTTATTATTATTATTATTATTAAATGACCACACAGGCTCGAGCCCACAACTTTTGAGTGGTTGAGTGAGACGGGCAGGGCAGACAGGGGTCTGGCGAGAACGAGGCTGGTGCCAGCCTTCTGCACAACAACACAAGTCTTCCGGCGATCTGATGCGTATGTGCCGGCTGGACAGGTAACTGAAATTAAACGAAAGAAAGTGAAGTTAACATCTTACTGTTTATTACTTTACATATGAGTGCAGCATCTAAATTACAAACAGAAATTTGTCTTGAACATTGAGGTACACTGAGGTCGCGGGCGTACATCCAACTGTAAAGGATGGTCTCAAATACTTGTAACACGGTGATTTTCGAGGCTGACTCCTTGGTGTAGTTGTTACGACAGGACTGGACGCACTTAGTGTTATTTAACAAGTCTCAGTTCTCATACAGCTGACATTCCTCTGGAACCTCTGGTACCTTAATGTGGAATTTGATCTGGATCACGTTTTTCACTGAACGCTTAACGCGACCTCAAAAGCCGAAGTCATCAATGGACCCACACTGGATGTTCACATCGTTAATGTTGCATACATCTGTGGCTCCCTATAAACCTCCAACTCATTATATTAAAATATAACTTATTATCAGATAAAGATACATCAAAATCCAACTGATTGTATTAAATTATCTTCTATATACATAAATCCCTTCCTTTGTCTTAGTCATGACAGGTCCATGTATGTACCCATTTGTCGTATTCAGGTGGTTCTTTTTGTTGTTGTTAGAATAAATTTTAATTAATTGCAAAAGAATCTCTAAGACTACGAGTATGTCTTAAGTTTAAATTACTGAGCATTACAAATGAACTGTTCCAACCCCCAATAAAGAAAAGCTTTACGTCTTTGCCTTTAACATTAAATAAGAATAATATTACAATTTTCATAGTCAAGACATTTTCTTTCATCTTTTAGTACAAAGTGAAAACCAAGGTAGGAAATGGTCCTATTTTTGCGAAAGTAATTATATTAACTCGAAATACAAAGTTAAAGGAGACTGCATCAGGTAAGCCCGACAGCATCGCGACCTATGACGGATCTCCGCCTGTCGGTGGTGCAATGTAAGTTATTTATGGCCGAATACCATTGATACCTGACTTGGAACTCTGACCATGACCTTTATACGGACTGACCTAGTGTTATTCATAACGTAAGTTCTGCTTAAATTTCAATTTTTTCTTGCATTTTCAATTGTTGAAAGGTAAACATCATTTCGTAGTCTGTACATAATCGGAATGTGATGTTGAAATCTCTACCAAACGTGTTCCCCTATACTGTAGGGGGGGGGGGATATGTAAGCTGTCCTTTGTTGTTCTGGTATATTCTGCTACACTCTTACAGGGGAGAATGCTGTGGAAATCCTTAATAAAAAGACCCTGTCTATTTATGTTAAATATTAATATACATTCAAACCTAGATTATTAACAGGACAATATTACAATGACGAATAATGGATTTTGATATGAACAGGCATATGAGACCTTCATGTTTATTAGAGCCAGTCTGCTGACAGTTCTTGTGATCTGGAGACTAGTCGCATAAGTGGAGGCAGTTATATTGTTAATAATACTCAGACTTACCTTCTTGCAGAAGCCTTGCTTCCTCAGCATATCAACAAAGGCAGATCTGACTCGGATTTTATAAGCTGTCGTCATTTTGTACAGCCCGTGGCCAGGTAGAAGACCTCTGCCGCTGTCAAGACTCCAGGGAAGAGCTGTTCTGTAAAACACGAATTGTTGTATAAAACCTGATCATTCTTTACTGCTGACAGAAGGGCCAGAAATTCCTAAACTGAGATTTTTGTTGGATTTTACTCAGAGAATGATAGGTATTATTCTCAAACCAGACATTTGCACATGATGCGCGAAAATGACCAAAAAGATGGATTGTTCGAACTTCTTATTAACAGTTAGTATCGAAATGTACATGGTCACATTATGCATGGAAAACATTGTTAACATATTTTTTTTTTATGCAAGGAATCTGTCAGATTATTTTAGGGAAATCTTTCACTCTTTTCATTCTTTCTACAATGCCAGCCAAGATAAGCCAGTATTTGTAATGTTTAATCATTTACCTACACATGGCGTGATAAGGTCCTGTCGGACTTCGTTACTCCACCTCCAGTTTGTGTTAGCCCAACACTCCTTAAAAAGGTTTGGCGTCTACAGATGTTCGTGTCCAGGGTTACACTTGACCTGATATCTGCTGGTGCTCGTGACCCGAATTACATTGCACACAGCGCCACCATTGTCTATCTTTGGGAACTCTTTGCACTTGTACTTCTCTGAGCGAATGGAAAGAAGAGACACGTATTTGCATTATGAGGTTATGAAATTGAGGAGTGAATTTATATTGATAGAAATACTGAACTTTCATCTGTTTGTTTGGTAATTGGTGTTGTTGTAAGATACACCCAAACAAACATGATTTCAACCTGTTCTCAAAGAGCTGAGAGCGAGGAAAGATTAATTAAAATTTAAATCCAGACCTGCATGCAGGGTGATTTATTGACTGTTTGAATATTGAGTAACTGCTTAATTTGGTAACGCTGTTATAATTGGTCGTTATGATTTCGTTGCCATGACGTCACAGCTTGTTCAAAGTTCATGACATAGGAGGCAGTGGGTGGCTTTCTAAAGCAAGAAATTTTCTAGTCATGAAGACATAATGATAGGGCCTATAGGGGGTCATGACACCAGTCGGTAGATTTTCAAAACAATACATTATAAAGTCGTGTTTTTTTACTTATTCGACTATAAAATATTAACATAATTAACCAGTCAGTTAATATTTAATACCGCCCCTCATATCCTCTCACAGAATCATTTTTTTCAAGAGAAAATGCGATCGTCATTTGTAGCTGCCGGTGAGTGTAGGCAAGACAGGCCAACCTATCAACATGGGGCGTTCCCTGCATGTTAACTTAAACTTTGATTTATTTTACATGGATTATACGAATAGTAATATCTATTATAACTACTTAAGACAGTCTTGATGGTCAGGTGATTGCATGTCTAGAGGTGAAGGTGACCGGAGAACCTTGATAAAATCACTAGCCCTTTACGGGCCACTGCAACCCACTCTATTAGCCATGCCGGGGTTCAAACCCAGGTCGCCAGCGAAGGGAGCCGAGCGTCGACTGCCCAAGCGAAATCTTAAATAGGACCACGTATATTCCGTTGTCTCGTACAGAAAACGGCAAAATTGTAGTTATAATAGACTGATGCTATGGCAATATGGAAATATGGCCTTTTTTATTTTCTTGACAATATGATGTTTCTCTGCTACTCCTGCGGCTTATAACCATTACTCTGAAAGAGCGACCAGGCTACCCTGTCTCAGTTACCATTAAAATGGTATGAAGACATGTCACTTAATTTTTTGACTTCCGCTAGGATTCTTGACGAGAGAGCGAGAGTCTGGCTTACACGTAGAAAGATGAAACATGCATTACCGAAGCACCTGAGCTTGTCCTTTGGATCCACGATGAAACCCGGGATGTCACACTCACACCGGTAGGAGCCTGCGGTGTTTCTAAACTTTTGTTCACATCTTCCATTTGCTGCGGCGCATTCGTCAATATCTATGGACGAAAACATATGATTTTTTATATCATAATTTATTCAGTTATTGGTATAAATCAAAAGGTATTTATGAGTGATTTGCCGCACTGCTATAGCAAAGAAATTTGATTGGGTCTCACAAAACAAATGTATGTTCCCTATTCCCTACTAAACTAAGTCTCACGCTACAAGTGTATGTATACGTCTCACCGCTACACGGACCTCCCTGTGGACCTGTACGTCTGACGTTACCAGCGTATGTATACTACGCACCACTACAGGACACGTGGCTGTATTTATTTTCCCTATATAACATCTATAAAACACCTGAGGTTTGGGCCTCTTTTAAATAATTTTCAAAATAAATTCTGATATTAAACTTTTTTTTACCTGAGAATTTGTTGTTTCTTCAGTCAAACAAGACCAAGAAAAAGGGGGCTTGTGTATCTCATTTTTTAACCATCCTGGCCCGAATGCAGTGAAGCCCAAAATACCCCTCCAAGCAGTCCCAAACAAGCATTTGGACAACACCTCTTTGATTGGCCACAGATTTTTTAAAAGTTGACCAATACTGTCAATTTTATTGGAAATTATGCTTAACATGCTTAAAAATCAAACAATGGGGTGTTTTTGATGCTCCACCACATGATGGCTAGAGCCAACCAGAGAAAGCCAGACCATTCACTACTCTCCTTCAGGTTCAGGGCTTGGTGACCCCAGCTCATGTAAACAAATAGGACCACGTGACCTACACGGTCCTCTCGGCGGACTTGTAAGTCTCACGTTACAAGTGTATGTATACTACTCACCGATACACGGTCCTCCCGGCGGACTCGTTAAGTCTCACGTTTCAAGTGTATATATTCTACTCACCACAACACGGTCCTCCCGGCGGACCCATGTACCCCGTTATACACACACAACCACGTTTCATCTTAGCCGGTTTCGTCGTGTAACTGTTGGAAGGACATTTTTCACACTTATTTTGGCTGGTATTTTTCAAGCACGCGGAATAAAGAAAAAAAGTATATATTGGTATTCCCTATGGTTTTGGAAAGGGTTAGCTCAAGAAAATACCAAAATAAAAGAGAAATGCAAAATGGGAACATTTCAGCCTTCAGTCGACACGTTCAAATAAGGAATTCCTACACAAGATAACGACATCACATTAACATTTTCGGTGGCCTGATTTATTGTATATGGCACTTATCCTTATTAATGAAAAAATGGTAACAATAAATGGCAAAGTTATTATAAACTTATATGCATTTCTAAATAAGTCCAGCCAGAGGTGTTAAGTAAGACAATAAACACTTTTTCCTCCGTGAAGTCACTGTTTCTTAGCAGAACGAGGATGAATAAGATTTTTACTGCACCGGTTAACCCGAATGTACCTTGGCCAATAGCCAATCAGGTTTCTTAAAAATAAATATACAAATTATTGATCAACAAAAGTTAGTGGGATTACATTCATAAATATGTTTATATAAACATTTCCACGAGCAGCTGACCTGCACCTATTGGCTGAGCCCCTGACCATGATCCCTGTAGACTGCACTGTCGTCTGCTGTCCCCGCTTCCCAGGTTGTAACCGTCAATGCAATCAAACATGCATGCGCCCCAATCGCACGTGGGTTATAGGTGGTTATTTTACCGTTCTTCGGTGTGGCCAAGGCAGGACATCGAATTTCTGTCGATACCAAGAATGCATTTTAAACTGTTTTTTCTATTCTGAAATAGTATTTATTTTCAAATGGCTATAAAAATCGGCGTTTCATCTTGCTGTGATGGAGATTTTTTCTGACTATATATATATATATATATATATATATATATATATATATATATATATATATATATATATATATATACATCTGAGTAAATTGTAGAATTACTCAACAATAACTGCTTTACTACCTAGAACCAGCACACTATGTGTGAACATCAAACAGAGCTGACAACAGTTGCGGCTGTCTCTCCGTCGTACTTAAAAGCCATTGGGAGGGGAATTCTAAAGGTCTTCAAAGGCTACCTTTTCACGTACAGTTGTTTCTACAAATCCCTATAAAACGAAGGAAACTCAGCCGAGACATGTCTAGGGGGTCTGAAATACTGCGTTTTCTCAATTTAGCGCAAATCTAGCTCCCGCTAAATGCGCGATAATAAAAACCCCGCTAACAAAACCACTTCCACAATATATATATGTGTGTGTGTGTGTGTGTGTGTGTGTGTGTGTGTACCTCTCATTCGCAGGTACCTTTAATCTTTACCTGAAGTGCACGTGATTTGGTTATAAATTAGCAACACAGATAGTCAGCTTTGATTATTTGCGTGACACACCTGGCACGTAGTCAATTATATGACAATGAAGCCTAACATTTTCAGTGTTATATATATCTTGACATGGGCCGCCCTTGGGTCCTCTGTGAGTAGCGTCACACTCGCACAGTTTGGCGTCAGCGCTGGCCGTGTTCTTGGTGTGGGAGTTTGTCGGACACTTCGTGCAGGAGGTCAGCGTGTTACTGCCCGCCTTGTAGCTGTTCTTGGCGCATGCTGGAAGAAAGACAAGATAATCAAACACTTTGATCTGATGCACACATAGACAGTGACGAACCTCTGGGAATAATATATGACGATATGTTTATTCAGAAAAAGTACACCTTCGTGTAACATATTTCACAACAGGCTGCTGGGAAACGATCGTGTGCCGGATATCTAAACCTTACATTATACATTATTGCATAGTATGCGTTCTCGATGCTTCATAAAAATATGTTCAGCTAAAACGCCAAATATCGAAGTCAATTTACGCAGTAACAGGAGTGAATTCCTGCTATTCATGTGCAGGTACACCAAAGTGATATAACACAGAAGTTCTAGTATATTGTTCGTTCGGTAAACTCTCGGATTATCATAGGTACATATAATTTACAAGTGGCAAATACGTACCGACGTTTGCAGCTGCGCTCCCTGATGGATAATAAGTTGGGGCAGTATGTTTATTCAGATGAAGATCATGCTTGTACAACATTGTGGTGGCATGGGTCTAAGTATATTGGCTGACTGGAAATGTTCTCTTAACCTGACGTTATGTATTTTTGGTACGATGTTTTAATGTATCTCAACTTTGCGTGGCGTTACAAATAACATGCAGCCGAAAACAGAGCTACAGAATTCCTGATACTTGTAAATTGGTACATCAGTGATAATTCACACAAAAAGTGAATTCTTGGCATTTCTCCTCCGTCCGATTAATTCAATGTAGATTCACTATGGTTACACACTCGGTTTGCTCTTGGTACAGAACACTTTCTGGCTACATTTAAACATGCGCAACGGTGGCGCTGCCTAGTGATGAATTCTATAACTAAATTCTCACAAACAAACCAATCCACCGTTGGGGTGTGCAAAACAGATTACAGTACAAAAGTAGTTGTTTGATACCTACAAGTCTTCTGAACTTATAGCTAATAACACTTGGCCTTTCCCGAATTGGTCACCAAATTCCAGGTCTTTAAAATCAACATGGACGAATTTTTACAGTGATTCGGGATACATTAGTAACACCCTCCGTACTTTAGCATGTAATATAACTTACTATGCTCGTGTCACTTGCTCTACCCGAAAACTAGTCTGTTTGCAAGTTTACACAAAGTGTATCTTTACTTTATGTCACAGTGTGCGACCCCAGTGTTTTGGAAGTATCTTTCAGTGACAAAATCTCAGCATGAACGTCCCCCTGCTCTATGTACTGAATATACGGTTTATGATAAAGCTATAGCGAAGACTATTGCTTTTGCTCCATAAATTAACTTAAAAACACTATGTCATTAGTTTAAGGGAGGATTGGATTTGTATGGGACGTTAACAAAGTAAAGTAGTATTATAAGGAGGTTGACACGTCCTTGACTTCCAGCCTTGCATAGAAAGAATTTTGAAGCAACGCATTAAGTCTGCCTACCTGTACAGGTAGGTTTCCCGGCTGACCACATCTTGCTGGCCTGACACGTGACAGTACTGGCGCCAGTCATGTTGTATCCAGGTAAGCAATGGTAGGTGACCTTGCTCAGGTAGGTGTGAGTGTTGCCAAGTTTGACCCCGTTAAACCTCGGTCACAACCGGGATACGGTCGCCCTACGGCGGTTGTTTTGGGCTATTTTTTATTTATATATATTTGGGCGGTTGACGTACGGCAACCGTGCGTTTTTCGAAGATCGCAGGGACTCCGCAACGACCGTAACTGACATTAGAGCGCTTAAGTTGATGCGGCGGCCGTGCGTCAGGCAGCCACCTATACGGGCTCCGTACGGGCACCGTACAGTAGACATACGGATGTCGTAGGATGCCCGTGTGATTGTTAACGCCTACTCGGCTACCCGAGAGACGTACGGTGTACCTGCGGCTGTCGTAAGGGGTCTTCACGGCTTTCGCAAGGTTAGCTTGCGGCGTCCGCAGGGATAGCTTACTTTACCTTGCGAAGGCCATGAGAATGAGGAAGACACCTAGCCGTTCCCGCACGTCGGCACATAGGTATTCCTGCGGTTTCAAAAACCTTACGGTGATCTACGGTGTGCGGTGACCGCGGCGGGTTGTGACCGAGGCTCTACTGGGTCTTCCGGGGTCACCGCACGACACAGCTGAAAAACGTAGGTTGAAATTTTTTTTAAATGTGATAAGTTGTACTTATAGCACCTGGCAGTTCACAAAGAATTCTTTGCAATATATTAATGACATATTTCAGATGAAATAAATCTTTATATCCAGAATATCATAATACCACGCAATCCATCGAACCGGAAGGGGGGAGAGAGAGAGAGAGATCTTATATCTAATATCTGATGCAGTCGTAATTCGATAAATTCCTAATATTAATACCATATGGGAATACCATGGCGGGTTGACTCAGCAGCCCGCTGTTATTAATTCTTATTAGTTTTTATTTCAAAATATTTTTTTCTAATTTTCCATTCCCTTAGCTGTCTCAGGTAATTAAAAAGCAGTCTTTATATCAGGATTTACTAACTGGAGGCAGAAACATTGACCAGACATGTAAAACAGCTGATTGAATAATGGCATTGTCATATATGTTCTGCACACTATTGTCAATATTTTACCAAATATTTCTTGTGTGGTCCCATCTTATGAGAGTTCAATCTGAGCTCGAATTCATTGTTTCATATAAAAAAAAATAAAGAAAGTAATGAAAACTTTTAGGCACACATTGGTGGCACTCATCCATAATAATTTAGGAAATGCGATTTCCTTTTTAAATAAAAGGTGTACAAGAGTATATAAATCATTGTACACCTTCACACATGCACTGTCACACATGTATATATCATGCTTAGGTGGCTCCATCTACTTTGCTAACTGGGTTGATAGACATGCAACTATACAATTTTTATAAATTACAAAATCAATACTAGGCTGGATATTAACTAACGATTACAGGTGGGTTGATTTCCGCTCCACGTGCCCGCTGGGCCTGGCTCTCCACATGACCTTTTTGAACCCCCGCTCAACTGGTAACCTTGGTTACACGTGTAGGTGGCCACCTGGCCATAAACCGGGGCAGCGGTCGTACCTTGGTTCACTGCGCCGTTAGAAGGCGCCTGCAGCTTGGCACACGTGATTCCTGGAGTGGACAAAACGTGAAAAATATTATTTTAGATTATTTTATTCTTCATTATCATTTTTTAGATACACTCAGACACTGATTCATGCTCCTGACGCTTAACTGAGAATGTAAAATGACATTAAAGAAGAGGAATCGTATTAAGGGGTATAAGGAATTTTACAATTTTTACCGAAAGGGTGTTATATTGTACCAATGGATATATAGTTAAAGCTCAAAAAGAAGCCCACAGACTTATATTACGGAGTTGCTTGTGATGGTAGTTTTCATATGATAATATTACATTGTATATAACATGAATACTTACGATTAAAGGTGGCTACTACGCTCCCGAGGCAGCGGAAATCTTGCGCTTCTAAAGAAGCAACTGATTTTCACGCTGCCAGCTTTGACCGTTTATGATATATTTACACACCAGATGGCGGTTCGTTGTCCACTGAAATAAACGTGCGCATGATGTGACAAGCAGCCAATCAGATGCCAATAAACACACACTCGACATGCATCCTGGCTCCGCCCATTGCTGCGCTTCAAGCGCCGCTTGATGAGTTTCCGGTTGAATTTAATTTGCTCCCTCTGCATTCTCGCATCATCGACCGTTTCGATTATGACATTATGACTGTGTTAGCGTAGCCATGTATCTGTTGTCTGCAGAACTGAAACCAGCCAGCGAGGTTTGACGCAGCCTTTGTTGTTACGTTTCGTTTGAATTACAGCTCACCGGCCGAGCATCCTATGTGCCCAAGGCCCTAAGCAAACCACGTCAGGGGCAATTCTCTCTGAGCCTGAGGCCTGTTCATACGGTTACGCTGGGGGGGACGAGCTGTCACTAAAAAAGAAATGAATATGATTGGCTCCGTGTATTCCTCGTTTGGCTTTGTCTTCCAGCACAAGGTCTCATCTGATTGGACAAAAATACAGTGCTCCCCTCTGGTGTTGCAATTCAGGATACGAGGTCATAACAAACAGCGCCTTACGATATAGGTAGTAGCCCTATAGGTAAAGCGCTGTGTAAAGAGCGTAGTGGCTACAGACCCATCCCAGTTCCCGGACGCCTGGCACGTGCGCTTTGTCGACCCCTGCTGGTAGTAACCGGTACTACAGGAAAATGTAGCAACACTTCCGAAAACAGGCTTGTCAGGAATGTTCACTCTACCACCACTAGGAGCCGCTAGTTTCGGGCATGGGACAGCTATAAATGGATAAACATTAATAATATATCATACTTGTATAAATTTTACAGTAAAACTCAATTAACAGTTTTAGTAGTAAGCAACATGTAGGGGTATTATTTTTGTACTGAGAAGTAAAGTTCATTACATCTCCATAAAAACAATATGGACATTTTAGAATCCAAAACATTTTAAATGAATAACTCCAAATCCTCTCCCCTTGTTCACGTCCACGTGTTTTGTTCACTCTCCACTGTTATGTCCACTCTCAATGGAGGCTATGACTTCTCTTCACCGAATGTTGCATACACTGCATGGATTTTACCTTTACTCTGCACGTAGGTTATAAATGTTTACTCTGTAAGGAGGTTATCTTTACTCTGTACGTAGATTATAAATATTTACTCTGTACGGAGGTTACCGTTACTCTGCACGTAGGTTATAAATGTTTACTATGTACGGAGGTTACCTTTACTCTGTACGTAGATTATGAATGTTTACTCTGTGCGGAGGTTACCTTTACTCTGCACGTGGATTATAAATGTTACTCCGCACGGAAGTTGCCTTTACTCTGCACGTAGGTTATAAATGCTTACTTTACACGAAGGTTACCTTTACTCTGCACGAAGTTTATAAATGCTTACTTTACACGGAGGTTACCTTTACTCTGCACGAAGGTTACAAATTTTCATTCTGCACGGTGGTTACCTGTACTTATTTCACCCTATAGGACACGTGGCTTTTTTAATTTTATATATATAACATCTACAAAACACAACTTAAGTTTGAGCCTCTTTAAATAATTTTCAAAATAAATTCTAATATTTAATCTTTTTTACCTAAGAATTTGTTGTTTCTATAGTCAAACAAGGCAAAGAAAAACCAGGGCTTGTGTATCTCATTTTCTCACAATCCTGATCCGAATGTAGTGAAGCCAAAATTACCCCTCCAAGCAGTCCAAAATTACCATTTTGACAACATGTCTTTGACTGGCCACAGATTTTAAAAATATTTGACTGATACCATTAATTTTGTGTGAGATTATGCTAAAAAACATAAAATCAAACAATAGGTTTCTTATAGGGGCTTTTGCCATAACGGCTAGAGCCAACCACAGCAGGCCAAACTTTTCATTACTCTCTTGACCCAAGGTCATGTAAACAAATAGGACCACGTGGCCAATAGTTAGTAAAGTAGTTGCCGTGACGTCCTAAGGATCACTTACGCTGGCACGATGGCCTGGGGCCTCTCCGTCGTCATTCGCCTCACACACCAGTCTAGCCATCCCGGATATCCGGTATCCATTGTTACACGTGTACACCACGGCCTTGGCGTATGTGAAGTCACTTCCGGCAGGGGAGCCGTGAGTTGGAGTCCCGGGGTCGGAGAATCTGATAAATAAAATATAATGAACCAGGCGACCCTCATTCTGGTCCCTGTTACTGTCATATACATTGATGTAACGACCGCAAAAAGGAGATGGACAGAAAAAAAATAAAATAGCAGAAAGAATGTATGAATGTTGTTTAATCAAACACTATACAAAACAAAAATAGCAATAGCAAAGCAACGTCCGTAAAACCCAAATTTGACCGCAAAATTCAATTGAATGCATTCATTTACGGATGTTAAGTTTCAATGCGAAGTAACTTTCGTTTTTATGCACTTATTTTTCTGTTGGTTCCATCATTTGTTTCGCTAATCCGAATAATAATGCGTAAGTGTATAGGTATAAAAAAGTACACGGATAGGATACATATATGTACTACATAATTAATGAGCCTTGTTTACGGAGCAGAGGCATGTCCCGATCTTTTGTTCGTCCACTTTTAAGTTTATAAAAAACATTTATTTTACCCTTGATATACCACAGAATTTCTATCATCATGGATCTTCGTAATCCAGAAAATTTATAATTCATTAATATTTTCTACTATCTTTCAGTTATATTTCAAAGAGAGCGAAAAATTAAGATATGATATGGAATAATCGCCTCATTGAAGCGTCAAAAATTTTAGTAAATATTACAGTACTTTTTGATTGTTTGTAAATTGTGATGATAAGAATTAAATTTGCATTATGAAGTGGTAAAATCGAAACTAGACGACCATAGGTCGAGCGCTTGCTGGAAATTGAAATAGGAGAGACAGACAGAAGGAGTATGCAAAGACTATCAACATGAGCTATAGTTTGTGTATAGTTTTGCACAACGTTATGAGCAAAATAATATTTTTTTTTCGATGACCTTGCCCTTTACCTTTGACTTATCGCCACTAAAACAAAAGACTTGCAGGAGTTTTGTTTTTCTATCAACTGCATAACTTTCAGAGCGATTGCTTAAAATGTGTGGCCTGTAAAGCGAAAAAAAGGTGAAATCTTGTTATATCCCATTTGACGAGATCCGGTACAGTATTTCCCGAGATTTGGTATTAAGTCCAGTAAAACTGATCCAATGGTGCCCGAAGACCACTCTACATTTAAAATCACCGAAAATGCATAATCATGGTAACAGCAGATTAGGCAGTTACATAACAAACGAAAGGCCATGGAAAGGCGTGTAAAATGAACTACAGTTTATGCAGCATCGATAAATTTTAATAAAGATATGAAGAAAAAACTATTGTGTAGTTTTTATGACCTTGACCTTTACCTTTGGGGTATTATGTCTAAAGCACATAAGAAATTCTAGAACTTTAGGTGTTATATCAACAGTATAACTTTCAGAGCGATTGTTTATAAAATCAAGCCAGTGGAAAGCCATATATCAGACCATAGAACAAGCAGGGAGGCGAATTTGACGACAACTTACAAACTGACGGACATGCTGACATACTGAGAGATCTGAGATGACAACTGATTTGTTTAACTGGGAAAAGAATAGAGGAACATATTGAGCTATGGTTTATGTAGCTATGGTTTACAGTTTTGTAGATGTGGGCAAAAAAAAAAAAAGATTCGAATGCAGCGCCCCCTAGTGGATATTTACCGAAAATTAAAGATCAGTTTTGGGATATTAGTGTATAAAAAAGATGTACCAGTTTCCAAAGGATTCCTGCAAAACTGTGGCTGTAGAATGGTATATGTTAGACACAAGAACCAGCAAGCAGGCGTATTGAGGACAACTGACAAACAGACAGACATACTGACACACTGATACATAGGAGATGTCATTTGATTAGACCATCGCATGGAGAAAGCCTAGAGGAACGAAATGAGCTATAGTTTGTGAAGATAGGACAATTATAATCGAAAATAAAAGTTTGACGTTTTTTATGACCTTGACCCTCGACCTTTACTTACTACTCGACCGAACTTTTGGATTTCAATCAACCCTGTAAGTTTCAGCTTGATTGCTACAAAAAATTGAGGCCAATCAATACAACCTAGACGTATATATGTCACCGGGCGTGTGTGGGTTGGCGTAAAGCTGTCCCAGGCCAGTGAGTGGGGTCGGGAATGGGTGGCTCCAAAACCAGAACACAAAGTGTTTTACCCAGTTTAATGCCTGTGGAAGTGACAAAAAGTGCAATCATAAAAATGCTGTGTAGCACTCGGGTCTCGACATGGCAAACTGCCCATTAAATACATAGCTAAATACATATCAATAATAGAAAGGACTTTCATTACACGTGTTAAGCACAAAACATTTGATACCCTTCAATACATCCTTCAACCATTTTAAAGTGCAATAAATATCAATACAATGCAACACATTTAAATATAAAATTATCGATACCATGTTCATATACATACACATATTATACAAAAGCTTCCCCGTAATGAGGTTGGTCTACAGGTAGTTATAATATACCCAGTATGCAATACAGTGGCAATTACATACTTCATAATAACGAATACGTACCCATAAAGAGGTAGTTCAATAGGTAATTTCAAAGGGCTATCTAGGTTTCTATATCATATGTTATATGTGTGAAACACGAAACTGCAGGAAAATAAAAATAATAAATGGGACAAGTCTGCCGGTAGGTATAACAAAGTGGGTCTGTATCGCAGCATTACGTATAAGGCAACTTGCTAACAGGTAAGTACAAATAGTAAATGGAAAAGGTCTGCAGGTAGGTATAACAAAGTGGGTCTGTATTACAGGCAACTAGCTAACAGGTAAAAACCTACATACAGTAAAAACTAACGGGCTGCGATTACATGGTTGCCATGTTAAAATATACTGTGTTTGGTCAGGAAGTGACTTGTCTGACAGAAAGAACATTTATATAATATTACAACAATTGAACGTTCATGAGATACGGGCTTGCTCTCAGTTACAACGGTATTTATGACAACACAAATGAATATGAAATTATAAAGGAACATATACCTGTAGAAATGACAAAAAGTGCAATCATATAAATGCTGTGTAGCACTCGGGTCTCAACATGGCAAACTGCGCCGATTCCCGCGCTTCACTTCTACTAATATTATGTGACCTCTGACCTTTAATAAAAGTGACAAGAACAAGGTACCCTATTCACTGCAAAAGTATCACCTTTCACAACATTCGTGATACGGGCGCTGCGCGCAAAGCCAACCCTAATAACAGTAAACATTTAACACACAACAATATAATTGTGGTAGGGCAATTGATCTGTTTCTAGATTTACTCTGTGACATATATAGTGATTTATTTGTAGGCATTGAGAGAGAAACAGACACTAGCAACATTGATATGAGGGAATGAAAATCACTTACTAAGAAAAAATATATATATAGTTCTCAAATAGATGCGAGTGTCACCTAATAGGATCTGTAAACATAAAACAGGAAATATTTTCTAATGGAAATAATCTACCCACTGTGACACGAGGGGACGCTGTTCCTCCACTGCCTGTTGTTCTGACAGGTCCTGCTTAGATGGCCCCACCAGTCTGTACCCGGTGGTGCACGTGAACTTGGCCACGGTGTTGTAAATACTGGAGCTGGAGGATGGGGACACCGCACCGTGTGTTGGTTTTCCGGAAAACCCACAGGTCAACCCTGCAGAAAGAAAATCAAAAGTATTCTGAGGATTTCTGAGGGGAAAAAACATCCGGATTCTATTAAATATTGCAAACAGAGAATCACCAATGTTTACAAGCAACTATGCCTGGGGGGGGGGGGGGGGGGGGGATCGGATGTTTTTTCTATAGGAATTTTATTGTGTGAAAGTAGTTGTCAAAACATGAAAATACCAGTCATATTCATATTAAATTTCATTACTGTACTTTTTCATCTGCCACGTTCAACAAGATGGCCCTACCAGTCTGTGCCCGGTGCTGCACGTGCACCTGGCCACATGGCCGATTTATTCATAAAAAGCGATGTCTCCCGGGGACATTATTTCTGAATTTTCATACGATGACTAGGTAGGTAGGGAAAATAAATTAATAATTAAAAAAATTACCAAGTTAAACTGATTGAAATAATGTACACTTTTTCATCCATTCTCAATTTTAATTATGTTGTGGCAGCCGTTTCCCTAGTGTTGAGTATTACGACTGGTTCTCGGCAGAATCTAACATTTTCTTGAATTTCAATGTCGACCCTCTCACACAGACATATTTTATAAATAAGAAGGGTTATAATCCAGCCAGCTTACAAACAGACAAAGGGAAACATAACCTATTGATCGGAATTGATAATGACATGCCGGGTCTCGGTGTGACCATACCCGAATTAATGGAAGCACAGCTTCATTCAAATATGTATGTCTGATATCAAAGACGTTGGTGTTGATAAAAGTGTTGATTCGTCCACAGGGGAGTGTAATCTGACATGAGCTCTGATAATTTTACTAACTGTGTTCACAGCACGTTCCCTTGAAGCCAGCCTGGCAGTTACATCGTCCCGGCTGGGCGGCTCCTCCGTTGTGACAGAACCGGTTACAAGTTTCCCTGTCGCTGCTTGGGCTCGGACATCCATGGGAGTTAACACAGGACACGCACTGCTGTGGCGGTTTGCGCTGACGGCTTCTGGTCTTCAAACCGTTGTTGCCACAGGGGGCGCTGCAGCCGGTCCAACCACCCCATGGTTCCCAACATGTCTTTGGACAGTTGCTGAAAGGATGATATGGAGACGCAGATTAATTAACGCAGATAATAAGTCTTATATTCTACAATCAATTTCGCAAAGTTTTTGTTATTATAAACACATTTTTGATTGCAATGGCAGGATAGAGCAAGATTATGTACTCATTCTATTTACACTGGAACCCATCATTTTGATCTCCTGCATCTTTCCTCCCGACGGAGACTTAACCATAGGAACATGTCTGTCATTGTTGACGCTTGATTTTCAGCATATCATTTTGAACAGTAAAAGAAAGTCCACAGAGAGAGAGAGAGAGAGAGAGAGAGAGAGAGAGAGAGAGAGAGAGAGAGAGAAAGAGAGAGCTGCTTTGAGCCAGGTACATACCGCCCTGTCTCCGACACGTCAACGATACGACGATGGACACGATGGGTTTGCAGTTAATTTATTATGATGCATTTATGGGGTTGTAATGCAGACGTGAAAAATTGAAGATCAGCTAGAATATTTGGAGATGAGCTGAAATATCTTGACATGAGGCCGACGAATCCCAGAAAAAAAGTGGAACTTTGCCTAGAAGCTTTTCTGGCGTGCGTTCAGAGGTAACGGAGCAGAAATAATGAAGACGGGGCCTTTTGTGTACACCCGACCTAACTGCACATGGTGGATTTGGTCAGACCATTACCATGATGAAAACAATTGAATCAGACACGTGTTACTTTGTACGAAATAAAGTTGAAGCTAAATGCTATATCTCTCCTGATCTTATGGCTTTGCAAAAAAGAAATTAATGTTTCCTCATTTTATTGGCATGATAATTGTATATGTGTTATATCTAATAATTGCCAAGTCTTATGATCATTTCACAGAATGAAGTTGTTGATTTAGAGAGAAGTATGAGTGAATTTAGAGTCGTTTCAGAAGTACTATTCCATGTATGTCCCACTGCTAATATATTTCCTCATATGCTTGAGTATTTAGATTTGAGTACAGAATTAAGCAGAATATCCATTTAAAGGATGTCTTAGGCATAATTAAAGTTATTTCATAAACTTCCTGCTCTGCTTAAAACACATGACCTATTTCAGATACATCTTTTGTCCCTAGACTCACTGGTATAACGTGTGGGTTTTAAGATGTATTCTACTTGTTTGTGACCGACACCCACTGTTAATAAGAGATGTTACCTTCTTAGACATGCGAAGAAAATGAAACTAATAAATATCCTTGATCGATTTAACACGCATATGCAACAAAGGTTTTGTTTGAAATCTCGCATGTCGTGACAGAAACAGGGAAGAAAAGTATGGGGTCTTGTTCTGCTAAACATCAGCCTAACAAAATATTTAAGGGATAATACAGGACTCAGTAGAGAGCAAATCCCTCCGCCAAAGCCTTATATCATTCTCGTGGGAAATACAGTTATACCAGTTCATATAAATTTTTAAAAAGTAATAGCTGAAAAAAAATTACATATTTACAGGTCAAAACATTTGTATCTGTTCAGAGATTCAAATTAATTCTGTTAATTTTTCTGATGAAACTGGGGACAAATGTTTTTTAAAGGAATAATTATGACCTACTTTTATAATGTAAAGGGAATCGTTTTTTATTTGACAAAACTATACCTGTTCAGCCAGTTCCTGTGATCTGCCTCCCTCCTTCTTTCTCTGCTTCTCGATTCTTCTCGTTCCTCTTCTCCCCACAGTCGACTAATTCTCCATCCTCGCTTCATTCGCAGCAGAGTTTTAGCCTTTGTCGGCTCCAGGAAACCCTCCTCGTCTTCCTCATCTTCGTAGTCGCTGGTGTAGAAAGTAGATGGTCTAAATAATTGAGTGCTTGGGGAAATTTATACGTGTTGCTGATTTTATTTTTGTATTTGGGTCCAGAATTTTTCGGGGGATTGGATGCCCCCCCCCCCCTTTTCTTTAGACCTAGTTTACAAAGGTGGTGACCAGAACATCAGTCCAGATAGCTAGGTCACTGTAGGTCTGGTGTGACCGGGGAGACATTGAGTAAGACAGTGAGACGTCCACATGTCACGGCACGAATTATGTTAACCTGACCTGCATCTCGTAAAATAAGAAGCTTCCGACGCGAAATGTGATCGCAAATGATGCAACAGTCAACAAGATCTAAGGACGCTCAGATTGTGTCCCCCTCCCCCCCCCCCCCCGCCCGATAATATATATATATATATATATATATATATATATATATATATATATATATATATATCAAGAGTTGAACGTATGAAGACGATCGACAGAAGCCGCATTAACTTATAAAGGACGAGCACGGAATTCTTAGGTTTATAAATTCTCCGGGTTATTAACTGCCTGTGTTTGCATGAATTCGCACAGGTTAGGATACTGTAACTATCAAATTTGGCATATTTCAAAGAATAGCATCTGTAATCCGTACACTTTTAACATCAGGGACAGCTTTCACTGTCTCCTGCATGGTTGTAACAACTGATTCCTCAGAGTGCATTGAGCACGGTCATGCATGGGCTTTAGGTACCACGTGCTTACATCCCGTATTCATCACTTGAATTCAGATTAATTTCGAACTATATTGCCACTTGGGAGCACAGGAAAAATGGCAGATTTCTAATTCTTCGAAATCCAAGATTTTTCGTTAAATAATATAAATCCGGGTCGGTTTGATGAATCACAGAGTAAGAACAAAGATACTACCTCCACGATAGCCCCATTGAGCCCCTCTTTCCCCGGTAACATATATTATATTCTTATATACATATTCTTACTAGTTAGTATCGACTATAAATTATAAATGTACAAATTGCCAGAAATGTAGGAACTGCTTGTACATTGGTTTATCCAACATGTCACCTTGCTGAAATGTAGTTGATCATAGACTTGTCAACCCAATATTGTGTTAACACAAAAATAGATGTATGTACACTTTCTTCAATTGCTCATTGGCAGGCAGTACAGGTGAGTTTTATTGACATCTTGGTCAATCTACATGTAAATGGCAAAAATCTGGTGCTGCAAAAAAGAGAGGAGGTATTTGGTATAATCAGACTATGTATTGAAATATATATTTATTCGTAGTACAGGTATTTACAAGACTTTTAATGTTTTTATGTAAAAAAAAAACTACCATCCAGACGATATTTTGATCCCACCCTTGATATTGTTGTTTAATTATGAGTGGTACATAAATATGGGCCAGAGCCTCATGTTGGTCATGGCTTTATTCGTTTTTTTCAATATATATATCTCATCAGACAGAGGAGTTTATTTAATTTTAAGGTTGTATATCCGCCGTTTTTGGATATAATGGCTTCTTTGATGGCAAAATTGTCTAGTTTTTACATATTTATTACTTTTGATTTTTGTGACAGCTAAGTTAGGGCAATCATGTCATTTTCTCAACAGTTGGTTCCTAGATCGTCTCGAAACATTCATGCAGTCCGTAAGTAATTACGATATCCACTCTTAAGTCCGTTACAGAGTAAGCTACGCGTCCGTCCCAAGACCCAGACGTTTTATGCTCAAGAACGTAGTCTCACAGCAATACTTGACTCTCCTCTAGACTGGTGACAGAACTGGTCAGACTACACCCTCTGGCGCGCTGGCTCAGGAGTTTCCGCCCTCAATTTCCTTTTTCCAGCTAATTTACCGGTGCTGACGTCCCACCTCCTAGCCAACAAGAAAAGACAATTCTGACTGACGTAAAACTGCACTCACCTAAACCCGAAACATGACACTTTGATTCCCATCTTACGTTAACATCCATATCTAATACAAATAAAATTAATAAATATATAAGTCACAACTCTCTGGTGACACCTGTGAGCTGGCTGGTTATTTTAGTCAGCTCCCTGAGTTCTGGCTGTATGATTTTTTAAAAATTTCTTTTTATTTTATACACACAGGGGACCAGAGATGCTTGTGAAATACAGGATGTGAACAGTTACTGTGGGTCTATAGATGACTTTGGTTTTGACCATAGTTTAAAGCGGTCAGCGCAGCAGAAGAACGTCGTCAAAACCAAGTTCATTGTCAAAATACCTGCAATTCCGGCAAGAAATTGCTGTTGTATGAAGTACTGTGACATGATAAATAACACTTTATGTGTCCAGTCCTGCCTTAATAACTATACCGCTGAACCCTGTGCAGGATTGACGTGTTCCACACAGAAACTGGAGAAGATTTTCCAAGAAATGTCCCCTGAGAGCAACGTCAATATGAATGTCCTCACACGCCCGTCTTGATGGTGAACGGCCTTTCTCTGGTACAAGCAACATCAAAGGTCAAGGTCAGTCACATCGAGACTGCCTGCGGGCAAAGGGGAGACCCCTCTTCATGGACTGTGTGGTGTGTGTATCTTAAAATAAAATATAATCAATCGACCTCATTTTGATCCACAAAAGGGGTTATTGTACTTAGGTACTCGATCTATTTCAGTAGTGTTCTTATTCAGGGGGAAGACTCAGCCATTTGGATGTTGCTTTAATATAGACCCAACCGCGCCTTTAAAACTGCATTGTATAGAAAATTAGCCACGACGTGTTGTGTTAATAAAGTTCATAAGACATCTGAAAGTCATCAGACCTATAGTGATCACTCTTTGTCACTCTATATGATACTCAGAACTATAAATGAAACAGAATCTTCAGTGAAATTGACAATTTTCATTCTGCCTGTCGAAAAAGATGGACCATAACCGGAGCTAAAGACACAGGATCTAGACATCTGTTTGGTGGGTGGGCGATAATCGCGTCACTAGTAGACACATCTGATTTTTGATTTCTAGTTGATATTCAATTATATATGTCGTAATCACCAAAAAAAAAAAAATCACTCATGACATCTTCTCGTTTAGCTCAATCCTGCACGAACCTGCTAGGTATAGAGTAAAGATAATGTTTTTTTTTGTACGAGAGATGTAACCCGACTCCACAACAACATTGATGGATTTTCAACATTTCATATACTAAAGGCTAGGTTACGGAAGTCCAGACATGCGTAAGGCTACGGCTTGTAGGCTAAGCATAAAACTCTCCTTTGATTATATGACCCACAGAGTAAATTTTCAAATGAAAGTTTCAGATCATTCTACTCGTTTACGTGGATTCATTTATTTATGGCAGAATTAATGGGACTTTTCAAATACCATCAGGATATTAGAATGGATATATATTTGTTTCAACCATGCATATGTTACAAGAGTATGTTTATGTACGTAGACGTAGACAAAACGTACTTGTTGTTGCGGCCCCGATTAGTTTGGTAAGTCATATGAGAAATAAAGCTGAGAATAAAAGAGCCCGGAATGTCAAGGAGGCACCATGGAGGATGAAATATTAATAAAGTAGATAAAATTCATATTGATTTTATAATTCTTTAATTTGCTGATTTTCTTCACAAACCATAGATTACATTTGTTCAGTCTCCTGTTGTTCATTCACCTTCTTATCAGTCCCCCTCTCATTTTGTTGGGATTCTTCTTTGTATATATGTTTTTAGCTCATCTATCGTTTGTCTGTCGCGACCTGTTGTACACATATTAATGTCGGGCCGATCATAAATGGGGTCGCCACGTACATTTTGAGAATTTTTTTTTTAGATTTTTACCTTTGTAAAAATTAAGTTCTTATGAGCACTTTTGGCCTATTTCGGAATCGTGCTGTGAAAATAAAAAAAAACAAGAACACAAAGGGACGTGCATCATAACCGCATATATTCATTTCATCATGAAAATTTAACAGAACATTGACTTGACTAGTTTTTTTAGAACAGTCGCAGATACATTGGTCAACTGCCTGAACTGATGTGTTTTTCTGTGAATTTGACCCACCTGTGAATTTGACCCTTATAAGCAATTGCTCAGCTGAATCGAAAATAATGCACAAAAATTAATGGCCGCCAGGAAGGGATCTTTTAATCCTTTTGCATATAAAATCTCAGTAGCTTTCATTATTCACTCTGGCCCATGATAAAGGCATGGTTTCAATCAAATATCAGATCTTTCAGAAATCTAATATGGTCACCAGGCAGCCATCCTCGAACGCGCATTGTCTCAAGAACTGTTTGAGTACTTACCGCAGTGTTTTTTAGTTTTGGGTTCTATGAGAGGATGCGTCATTGGATTTCAGAACATCTTTGAAATATTACCCGTACACATAAATAGGCAGCGGAGCCCATTAAAACTGTGCTCATATTGCCAATACCCACGACATGAGGAAGGTTTATCACAAACGTTTATCACAAACATAGTTTTAAAGCAGCCCTACCAACCCTCATAATACAATATAAATTCAAAGTGCCATGTACAGGAAATATATAAATACCTTCTTAAACTAACGTGTCGCATTCCACAGGTCAGGTAATCGCCATCTCCTTATACTGAGTCGTGACCTCCTCATATACCAGTACGAAATAATCGCTCCTAACATTATGCCTATCAATGTACAGTGCTACGTTTTATTTACAGCCTGTTTAAACTTGGCCTGCGGCAAACTCAACATTAAATTAGCTTGATGGTTAAGTTTGTTGGATGGTGGTGGTTCAAAGATTATGGTATGACATCTAAGGATGTCCCTCATAATATGCCCGGTGGAAAACACACTGCCCCCCCCCCCCCCCCCCCCCCGCAGCCCTCCTCTGTCTCCGATATCACGTTCTTCTGTGATATTTCAACAGATCCTTTCAAGCGCATGCGCATAAAGTGCAAGTTCAGCCAGTCTCGGGTTAAGAAGTGCTTTAATGTCGTTTTCATTGGTCTTTGTAAAATGAAGCTGCTGAGGGCATGGTAAATCCGCACCAATGTATGACCTGCAGTTAACAGAGAAATCTGGAAGCTCTGAGAAAAAAAGAAAAGCTGGCATTCTTACCAGCACAATTTTGGAATATATATGAATTGCATGAATACAGGATGTGGGAACAGGGGTTCATATTTATTCTATCTCTCTTCCTCTTTCTGTCTCTCTCTGTCTGTCTGTCTGTCTGTCTGTCTGTCTCTCTCTGTCTCTCTCCCTCTGCCTGGCTGTCTCTCTCCCTCTCTCTCTCTCTCTCTCTGTCTCTCTCTCATTTACTTTATGTTGTATAAATAAAAGCCAGCTTTACTCTCTGTTAAAGCTTTGTTTCCTCACCCCTCTCTTTGTGTCTCTGTCTCTCCCTCTCTCTCTCTCTCTTCTTTCTGTTTCAACCTGTCTCTCTCGCTGTCTCTCCCTCTCTTTGCTGTCTATCTCTCAGTCTCAATCTGTCTATCTATCTCTCCCTCCCTCCCCCTCTCTCCCTCCCTCTCTCCTGTCTCTCTGTCTCCTTCTCTCTCAGTTTCTCACCTTCTCTCTGTCTCTGTCTGTCTGTCTGTCTCTCTTTCTCCGTCCCTGTCTCCTCCTCTCTCTCTATCTCCTACTCTCTCTCTCTCTCTCTGTCTCTCCCTCTCCCTGTCTGTCTCCCTCTCTCTGTCTGTCCCCCTTTGTCTGTCTCTGTCTGTCTCCCTCTGCCTCTCTCTCTCTCTCTGTCTGTCTATCTCTCCCCCTACTTTTCGCTCTGTCCCCCTCTCTCGCTCTCTGGCTCTTTCTCCTTCTCTACCTGCCTCTCTATCTCTCTCTTTCTCACACTCTGTCTTTACCGTTCTGTCTGTCTGTCTCTCTCACTGTCTCTTTCTCTGCACTCCCTATCTATCTGTCTGTCTCTTTTTCTGTCTCTGTATCACTCTGTCTCTCCCTCTCTGTCTCCTTCTCTCTGTCTCTATTTTTCTCTATCTCCCACGCTCTCTGTCTGTCTCCTGTGTATGTGTGTCTCTCTCTACTCTCTCCTCTGCTCCCCCCCTTCTCTCTCTCTCTGTCTCCATCAGTCTCTCTTTCTGTCTCTCTGTCTTTCCATCTCTCTTTCAGTCCCTCTCTGTCTGTCTCTCTTTCTCTGTCTCTCTCCCTTTTTCGGTCTCTGTCAGTCTCTCTCTCTCTCTCTCTCTGTTTGTCTCCCTCTCTGTCTCCTTCTCTCTGTCTCTATAATTCTCTACCTCCCACTCTCTGTCTGTCTTCTCTGTGTGTGTGTCTCTCTCTACTCTCTCCTTTGCTTCCTCTCTCTCTCTCTCTCTGTCTCCATCTGTCTCTCTACTGTCTCTCTGACTTTCCATCCCTCTTTTATTCTCTCTCTCTGTCCCCCTTTCTCTGTCTTTCTCCCTTTGTCGGTCTCTGTCAGTCTCTCTCTCTCTGTCTCTCTGTCTCTCTGTCTGTCTCTCTCTCTCTCTGTTTGTCTCCCTCTCTGTCTCCTTCTCTCTCTCTCTATAGTTCTCTACCTCCCACTCTCTCTGTGTGTCTCCTCTGTGTGTGTGTCTCTCTCTACTCTCTACTCTGCTTCCTCTCTCTCTCTGTCTCCATCTGTCTCTCTTTCTGTCTCTCTGTCTTTCCATCTCTCTTTCAGTCTCTCTCTGTCTGTTTCTCTCTCTCTGTCTCCATCTCTCTGTCTGTCTGTCTCTCTCTCTCTCGTATTATGTTGGTGTACAATTATTTTATGTTGTATAAATAAAAGCCAGCTTCCAGAAGTCTCCGGTTTTGGAAAAGGGAAAAAAATACATTTTTTTAGAGTTTGATTTAGATTTGTTGTCGTTTACTTTCTTTGAATTTGGGTGATGGACTAATAGTAACATTTCCAATTAGTTCAATTGGCTCAGGCTTAATAAGTGCAAAGTAGTTTTTGCCTGGACGGTAGTCCAGAACAGGGGCGGATCCTGGAATTAGGAAAAGGAGGGGTCCAACCCAGGAGGACTAATGACGAAACTAGTAATAAAAAAGTTCCCCAGGTCCGGAAAAGGGGGGTCCAAGCCGCAAAAATGTTTGAAACCCTTAACAAAAAAAGTACCCAATGAACCCTCCCCCCCCCCCTCCCCCCCCCCCCCCCCCCCCCGGAACCGAGTCCGCTTCTGCAGAATCCATAGGAATTCATAGTCTTGTACATTTCCCGATAGTGTAGTGTTGTCTGGTCTGGTCTATATGAGGACCAAAACATGTATTCTTTCAAAATGGTCGACCCCCCCCCCCCCCCCCACTGGTACGTGCCTGTACGTATATGTTTCAATTCCACAAGCATGTGCGTGTGCATTTGGGTATCTGTATTAACCAGTCACATCAAGATGAAAGTATAAAATGTATACGTGTTTGTCGAGTCCGGGTTGTTGGGTAACAATATATCTGTCGTTCCAAAGTTACCATGGTTATCTAATTTGCCGGACCCAAATCCGAAATAAAAACACCAACAATTATTTAACGCATGTTGTGAAGAATACAAAACAAGTGGAAACTTATTTTTTTCTTATTCTTGATCCGGCATTTTTAGAATTGTCCTCCCACGGTCCTTCTCGTTATTTATATAAGGAGTCCTCACACTGCCAAGTGGTACAGTGTCGGCTCCAACTCCAAAGAGATGAGGTCGCTTTTTGTTTGTAGTGTTCTGGTCTGTTTGGCGCTCGTGATCATTTCCTACGTTTCTGCTAGGTGAGTTCACACTTTACCCATGATACGCTTGTGCAAGACAAAGTAATTGCAGCTGAATATCGACACTGATTGTTACATAAATTGATTCATAGACACACCTATTTTGTATGGCATATGGCGTGATATGATATGGTGTGATATGATATAATAATTAGTATGATATGACATGATAGTATGATATGACAAAAGAAATTAAATTTTAAAAGAATGTCATTAATCCATGTGGAACAATTGAGGTATTCGGGTATACTACTAAAAATAGATTAAGGGAATGATAAACGATACAAACTCATTAAAAATATTATGCCCTTGTCTATCTCCATCTAAAATCAGAAGATCAGAAGATCAGAAGACAGAGATCATTAGAGCGTAGACATCGTCTGAACCACATCTAATCAATAATTTACTTGTCCTAAAACTTAGGTCAAACTTTAAAATTACCACATTCCACCACCACATGTCAAGTAGCAGCAGTTCTTGTTTATTTGTTTTAAGACAATAAACATACAATAAAATTGGCATTGGCATACGGAACAAAATTATTTTTATTAAGACTTTCCCTGCCTTAACTCCCACCTCTCGAAAAAGTTTATAATTCGTTCACCGGGAGAAATTAGAACAGTTTGATAAGAAAGACCGACATTTAGGTTACGGGTGAAAATCTAACGTCCTTAAAGTCAACTTCTTTTCTTGAGGCTGCAACAGTTAATTTCCCTAAGAGAACCTCTTTAAGATAATAAAATCTATATTTTTTATCAGAATTTTAACAGGGTCTACAAAAGGTCCTATAACCTTATGATGACATACTTGACCACCAAAGCCACCAGTCATCTAATTTTCTTTCAGTGAAGACGAAGATGTAGAAGACGATGAAGAATTTCTGGAGCCAGAACAGGCTAAAACTCTGCTGCGAGTGAAGCGTGGCTGGAGAAGGAGAAGATTCAGAGTCAGATTCAGGAGGGTCAAGCGGCTGTGGGGAGAGGAGAAACGAGAGGAAGGGAGAAAGAGAGAAAGAAGCAGGGAGGCGTCTCACAGAGCATGGCTTGCCAGGTATAAAGCCTTATCTTAGAACATAAATATACAAAGTTTATATCAGAAAGAGAGAAAGAAGCATGGAGGCGTCTAACAGGCATGGCTCGCAAGGTATACAGCCTTAACTAAGACATTTTATATCAGAAAGGAAGATAGAAGCAGGGAGGCGTCTCACAGAGCATGGCTCGTCATGTATACAGCCTTATCTTAGAATATAAATATACAAAATGTTTATATCAGAAAGAGAGAAAGAGATAGAGAGGCGTTTCACCGGGCATGGCTTGCTAGATACACCCCTTTATTAAGCAACTAAGTAACTTAGTATACAAGGATATGTTATAGATTAATGTTAATGATGATATATAGAGCGTGAATTGAATTCACTGGCAATGACCGCTTGTAACATGTATATGTCGATAGAATCGCACTTTCTGAATAGTTTCTCTTCGGAAATAGTTTATAATAGTAAATAATTTTGTACACTGCAAACGTTTAAACCCTATATGTACCTTCTCAAGGAGAAAATCTTGGAAACCGTTACTTTCCTAGGATAAAAATATACAGGGCTTGCCGTGTAACTTATAGAGAGTGGTCTTCTCTTGTGCGTTATAGGCCCTATCCATACTTGGTTCGGTTCTAAATTCTAAACTGATTTATTTTAGTCTTGACGAAGTACGCTCTGCGTCCGCTGTAGTTCGTTTTACAAAAAGCGTAAATCGGTTTAATTAATAAAATAGAGTTTGTTGTCTGCACTTGGTTTTTAATCCGACTTACTCTGCTGCAGAAAGTGGTATTTCCTGGGAAGGATTAGGTTAAATGGTAGCAAAATTGGCCTCAAGCGGACTAGAAACGGAATTGCTTCACCCTTTGCACACTAGGAACTGGTTTACTAAGGTAGACCGAACCTCGACAACAGTGAACCGAATTGATACGGATTAGTGGCATAGTGCGGACAGAGTAAACCGATTCGCGGTCCGGACATACATTCTTAATAAGCTTAGCCATTGGACTGCAATAAACTTACTAGATTTTCATATCATTTCGATATAAGACTAACCACGATTACCTGGCTCTATAGGCATTGTTTTCACGCTGATAATTGATATATGGCGTTCAAATACTGATGATGAGACTCTTGGTTGGAAAGGGCAACATTGCCGCCGAGGATACTTTTTTTTCAGATTGCTTTACACATCAGTATTAAATTTCTTAATCCATTTAATGAATATCACCAATATCCATATATATATATATATATATATATATATATATATATATATATATATATATATTATATATATATATATATATATGTGTGTGTGTGTGTGTATGTGTGTGTATGAAAAACTAGATAAAAGAATCAGAACTCGGTCCACCACTTACCCGTGTTTAATTGACCAAGGAAAGCCTAAGTGTCTCCCTTGTTCTTGGAAAGTACTGTCTTACCAGCCCACATCTTGTTTGCCAAGCTTGTTTCTAAGGGGAAATTTAGCTTTTTGTCCTAAGACTTTCAAATCCGGAACTCTTTAATGCACTTTGTTAAAAAGACCGGGAAGCTTATATACGAAATTTTATAGGGTATCTTTTTTGTTAACGCCTCCGTCGCTATCTCCTGCTTGGTTCTACTGAAACTCCAAACGGCCTCATCTGCACGAGGAAGCATCCTTTTCAATGACACTATACTTATCATGTTCAACACTTTTAAAATTCTTTGCCGCTGTTCAGTTATCAGGGGCAGATCCAGGATTTAGGAAAAGAAAGGGCCCAGCACAGGAGACTAATGACAAAAGATAAAAAACGCCCGGGAAGGAGGAGGGGCAGGCCGTACAAAAATTTCCCTGAAACCCCTTAAAAGGGGGGGGGGGGAAGAGGAGGGTCCGGACCCCGTGGACCACTCCCCTAGATCTGCTTCTGGTTATATGGCTTAACTGCTCGGTTCACTGGTGCACATTTGCTGCCTATAACCTGCCTTTTGCAAAGTTGTAATCATTTCAGTTATATGAGAAGATCTGTGTCAGAGAGAGAGAGAGAGAGAGAGAGAGAGAGAGAGAGAGAGAGAGAGATAGATAAAATAAACTCTATATGATCAGGCAACATATTCGTTTTAATCATTTACCCTTTTATCTCTGACATGTTTTTGACAAGCGCGGTCGCATTAGAGAAGTACCTGTGGTGTGATCCTTGGGTAACAGATATCTGCCGTATCTTTGTATACAAGAATAAAAACCTATTAGTAATACAAGGCAAAAGACATATAGTATACAGATATCTTTTTTAAAAAGGCGTTTTAATTCGGCTATAACAGGATATATATTTCTGTTTGTCTCTCTGTCTGTTAAAGGGGAAAATTATGTAAGAGTGGTAAACAGTTGCGCTTTATATCAAGGAAAAGACGAACTCTAATACGTATATTTATTCCAGTTTCTGGAAAGTTCTCATGAGGGCTGCAATTTTGCCTTTGTTTCACAAGTTGCATGTCGAAATCATAGGTATACCGTTTTATAAATAATATAGTAACAAGCTCCTTACTCTCCTCAAGTTTTACATTCATTTTTAATATCATTCCTTCAGCAACTGTCCAAGGACATGTTGGGCATCATGGGGTGGTTGGACCGGTTGCAGCGCCCCCTGTGGCAACAACGGTTTGAAGACCAGAAGCCGTCAGCGCAGACCGCCTCATGCTTGCGTGGCTTGGGTTAACGCTCACGGTTGTCCCGGTCCCAGCAGTGAATCGACAGCATGTAACCGGTTCTGTCACAACGGAGGAGCGCCCAGCCAGGACGATGTAACTGCCAGGCCGGCTTCAAGGGAACGTGCTGTGAACACAGTTAGTAAAACTGAGTACACTTTTATAATGATGTATGACAATTGATATTAGGGTTAAGTTTTTTATTTCTCTAAATGCATTAAGCACGGCCAGACCAACTTAGACTGGAGACCCTTTCCTAACTGCCATCTGGGGAGTAAAGAGGGAGTCAGTTTTTTTTTTTAAATCGGAGAATTCTTCAGAATCTTCATTCGGCATCCGGTTTTTTTGGTTGACAGGGGTATTGTTGAGATGTACCAGGTACATGTTGTTAAAACTGCAAATGGAAATATGCTGTAGATTTGTAGTAAGAACAGGTCCGGACAGGATAACACATAGACAGACAAACAGACAGTCCAGACGCCAATACGATCATCAGTCATAATTGGCTTGTTTGTTTTTATTCCCCCCCCCCTTTTTTTTTGTTTACCAAACATATACATAAATACAGAAAACATATACATACGACATTAATACATAGACTCAACAAATACACAAACTCCACAGCCTTTGATTCAACAAATACACAAACTCCACAGCCTAAATCAACTATAGTAACTATTATGCTAATGAATTCCATTTTCCGAATATTTATTTTTCTCATTACTGTTTTCTGCTATAGCACTCTCGATCCTTTGTATATTTTCAATGGCCGAAAAAGCTAGGTTGCATTAACCTTATACTGCATTTAATTATATATATTTGTTAAAAATCAGACTTATACATTTCAATAACATATTTGAAGATAACCCTAGTATCAATTTTATTCTATCAAAGTCATTTTCCAAATTAAAGATACCTTCTCTATTTAATCACTGGTACAATGCTAACCAAACATTTTTTTGATATATATGCAATCTCGAAATAGATGCACATATGTTTCTTTTTGAACCTTACAAAACGAACATATGTCAGATGGTACAACATTAATCTTAAATTAAAAAAAAATTCAAATTCAGTATTCTATGTATCAGCCAATATTGAAAGGCTTGCAAAACTGCCGAGTCTGAAAGTTTCTTAATTTTTACAAAGGATTGCAAAAAACATCTCTTTCTATGTTTAAATCAGTTGACCATTTTGCTACACTGCTCTCTGGTTCTACCCAAACTCTCTCAATTAACTGCTGCATATAAACTGCGAAACTTTCGTACAGTTCAGCATCTTTTCCAGTTTATCACCTTGCGTATTCTAATTTGCTTTCCAATATCAACTTCTTCCACTGAAGAGGAATAGCATTTAAAAATCCAAAATATTCTAAATAATTTATCTTATTATGTACTCTAGTTTGTACCTCTGTCAATTTCATTAGCTTTATTTTATTACCTTCCTCAACCATCAAATCTGCAAGTCTGTATATTCCTGCATTATACCACTTTTTTATACAATATTACTTTCCCGTCAACCTTAATAAAAAAAAATTTCACTATGATCTGATTGAGAATCTTTTCCTTACTTTGTGGACCAGTGTTATTATACCTACAGCAGCATTCCAGAACCTCTCGCCAAAATGTGTGTTTTTTTAAATAATATATTTAAACAAATCCTCTGTCGAAACATTACATTAAAAAAAACTCTCCACCCGGTAATTTTTTTACAGGATCGCATTTTTCCAATTGCATTCCTTACCTTTTGATAAAATCGTTTTTAGCTCAGCTGACTGAAAGTCATCTGAGCTATAGCGATCACCCTTTGTCCGTCGTCCGTGCGGCCGTCCGTCCTGCCGTCCGTCCGTTAACAGGGCACAAATCGTAACCACTGAACCTGGAATCTTGTAACTGGGCATCCTGGGAGGTCCATAAAAAAATCTCCTTAGAAACCTGGAATAAGGTCTCTGTTACCCATATCCTTTGAGCTATGGCGCTCCAAAGTACCCCAAGAATAATGCAAAATTTGAAACAAAAGCTCAAGTATCTAGTAAACAACTGCATTGATCACCATGATTCTTTGCATGAATATTGATCATGGGATGTTCCATCACTTCCTGTAGACTGGTGGTGCCACCTGTATTTTTTCCAATTTTTACGATTTTTTTTCTCTTTTTTTTTCAGACCTGCAATGAAACTATCATCTGTTAACAGGACACAAATCGTAACCACTAGACCTGGAATCTTCAAACTTAATACCCAGGGAGGTCCATGAAAAGTCTCCTTGAAAACCTGAAATTAGGTCTCTGTTACCCATATCCTTGGAGCTATGGGGCTCCGAAGTACCCCCCAGAATAATGCAAAATTTGAAACGAAAGCTCAAGTATCTGAATAACCACTGCATTGATCACCATGATTCTTTGCATGAATATTGATCATGGGATGTTCCATCAGTTCCTGTAAACTGGTGGCGCCACCTGTATTTTTTTCCAATTTTTTTCTTTATTTTTTAGACCTTCAAAGAAGCTGTCATCTGTTAACAGGGCACAAATCGTAACCGCTGGACCTAGATTCTTCTAACTTGACATCAAGGGAGGTTCATGAAAAGTCTCTGTGAAAACATGAAATTAGGTCTCTGTTACCCATATCTTTCGTAGTAAGTACCCCTCAGAATAATTAAAAATTTGATACAAAAGCTCCAGTATCTGAATAACCAATGCATTGATCTCCATGATTCTTTGCAGGCATATTGATCATTGAGTGTTCCATCAGTTCCTGCAAACTGGTGGCGCCACCTGTATTTTTTTATAATTTTTAGGCATTTTTTCTCTATTTATGAGACCTTCAAATGAAGTGGTCATCTGTTAACATGGCACAAACTGTAACTGCTGAACCTAGAATCTTCTTACTTGACATCCAGGGAGATCCATGAAAAATCTCCTTGGAAACCTGAAATTAGGTTTCTGTTACCCATATTCTCTGAGCTATAGGGCTTATAAATACCCCCAAGAATAATAAAAAATTTGATACAAACAAAAGCTCCAGTATCTGAATAAATAATGATTTGATAGCCATGATTCTTTGGATATATATTGATCATGGAGTGTTTCATCAGTTCCTGCAGACTGGTGGCACTACATGTATTTTTCAAATTTTTACGCATTTTTTTCTATTTATGAGACCTTTAAATGAAGTTGTCATCTGTCCAAAAGCCCACTGAAACCCTCTTCTAAGGACTCTTCACAAAATTCATGATTTGTTTGCACTCTGGCAGTCATTTTGCTCATTGTTCAACATTTCTTGAATTCAGCTGAGCGTCATGGCCCATGGGCCACTTGTTATCCAGGCTATTTTCAAAGCGTTATTTTGAGTGGATATGTCTGTCATTTGCAATCCTCCCTTCTCGTACTGACACCACAATGTACTTTTTTATCTGTTCTATCTTTTGAAACCAGAGGAGTTTATACATATGTTTGTTTACTTCTTTAATGAATTTTTTATCCGAGGGTGGCAGAAAGGACAATAAATAGATAAGTTGAGACAAAATATAAGTTTTGATGACCGTTACCTTGCCAAGTTGAGGGTAATAATTTAATTCCTCAGCTGATTTAATGATGATTTTAACTTTATGCCTAACATAGACACTGGACCATAAGTCCAAGATAAATTACAATTTTTAACACATCTTTCTGCATTTTTATTTTCTTTACAATTTTTTAACAAAGGCATTATTGCATTTTGTCAACATAAATTTTCAAACCAGATATCGCTTGAAATGATTTCAGAGCACACAAGGTTTATTAGACGCTTTGTACATTTTTTAAGATTAGTACAGTGTCGTCCGAGTCCTGGCTTATTTTTATGCAGAAATTCCCATACTTGATGCCTCGGATCTTTGTATTATCGCGTACATGTAAAGAAAAAATCCCTACCGCTAAAATGAACAAATACGGGTATACCGGACAACCTGGCCTTACCCAATACACATAAAAAATTGACTAGACCAACCGTTATTTAAAAAATAAATGCTAGAATCTTTATATAGTATTGAACACCATTTAAAAAATCTTTCACCAAAGTTTAAGTATTCCAAGCTTTATTTATAAATGATCTATTTAATGAATCATAAGCTTTTTCGAAACCGACAAACACGAAAAATCCCTTAATTTTCGATTTGTTTGCCTCATAAATTGCGTTTATCACTTTATTTTTATTTTCCCAATAAACCAGCCTTTCAGAAACCCTGTCTGATCTTCGTGTATTATGAACGGTAGTAGTGGTTTTATTCTCTCTGCAATACATTTGGCTATAATTTTGTAATCTACGCATAATGGTTTTATGGATCGCCAATTTTTTAACTCTAAACTACCTTTTACGGCTTTTGGAATCAGCGTAATTATGCCTTGTTTCTGAGAAAAAGTAAGTGAAAATGAATGAATTAGAGCTGTTCCATCACTTCCTGCAGACTGGTGGCGCCACCTGTATTTTTTTATTTTTTACAAATTTTTTTCTCTATTTTTGAGACCTTTAAAAATGTGAACATCTGTTAACAAGGCACAAATCGTGAAGCCTAGACCTAGAATCTTAATTCTGATACACTGAGAGGTCCATGAAAAATCTCCTTGGAAACCAGAAATTAGGTCTCTGTTACCCATATCCTTTGAGCTATGGGGCCCCAAAGTACCCCCCAGAATAGTAAAAAATTTCATACAAAAACTTCAATATCTCAATAACTACAACACTGATGGTCATGATTTTTGGCATACATATTGATCATGAGATGTTCCATAAGTTCCTGCAGACTGGTGGCGCCACCTGTATTTTTCGATTTTTTTACAATTTTTTCCTCTATTTTTGAGACGTTTAAAGATGCTGTCATCTGTTAACGTGGCACAAATCGTAACCGCTGGACCTAGAATCTTCATTCTCGACACACTGAGAAACCTATTAAAAGTCTCCATGGAAACCATAAATTAGATCTCTGTTACCCATATCCTTCGAGCTATGGGGCCCCAAAGTACCCCCCAGATAAGTCAAAAATTTCATACAAAAACTTCAATATCTCATTAACTACTTGACTGATGGTCATGTTTTTTCGCATACGTATTGATCATGAGATGTTCCATCACTTCCTGCAAACTGGTGGCGCCACCTGAATTTTTCGATTTTTACAAATTTAAAAATGTGAACAGCTGTTAACAGGGCACAAATCATAAATACTGGACCTAGAATCTTCATTCTTGACACACTGAGAGGTCCATAAAAAGTCTCCATGGAAACCTGAAAGAAGGTCTCTGTTACCCATATCCTTTGAGCTATGGGGGGCTCCCAATAACCCCCCAGAATAATGGAAAATTTGATAAAAACAAACTGCAACATCTCAATAACTACAACACTGATGGTCATGATTTTTGGCATACATATTGATCAAGAGGTGTTTCATCAGTACCTGCAGACTGGTGGTGCCACCTGTATTTTTTCAAATTTTCACAATTTTTTATTCTCTATTTTTGAGACCTTTCAGGATGTAGTTATCTGTCAACAGGGTACAAATCGTAACAACTGGACCTAGAATCTTCATTGTTGACACACAGGGAGACCCATGATAAGTCTCCATGGACACCTGAAATTAGGTCTCTGTTACCCATATCCTTTGAGCTATCGCACTCCAAAGTACAGCTCAGAATAATGGAAAATTTGATACAAAATCTGAAGTATCTGAACAACTAATGCAGAGATCACCATAAATTTTTTCATGGATATTGATCATGGAGTGTTTCATCAGTTTCTGCAGACTGGTGGCACCACCTGTATTTGTTCGGGTTTTTTTACGAATTTTTTCTCTATTTTTGAGACCTTTAAAGTTATGAACATCTGTTAACAGGGCACAAATCATTAAAACTGGACCTAGAATCTTCATTCTTGACACACAGGGAGACCCATGAAAAGTCTCCATGGAAACCTGAAATTTGGTCTCTGTTACCCATATTCTTTAAGCTGTATGGCTCCAAATTACCCCCCAGAATAATTGAAAATTTGATACAAAAACTGCAGTATCTCAATAACTACAACACTGATGGTCATGCTTTTCGGCATACATATTGATCATGAGGTGTTCCATCAGTTTCTGCAGACTGGGTGCGCCACCTCTATTTTTTTCAAATTTTTACGATTTTTTTTTCTCTTTTTTTGATACCTTTAAAGATGTGGTTATCTGTCAACAGGGTACAAATCGCAACAACTGGACCTAGAATCTTCATTCTTGTCATGCAAGGAGGGCCATGAAAAGTGCCTGTGGAAACTTAAAATTAGGTCTCTGTTACCCATATCCTTCAAGCTATAGGACTCCGAAGTATCCCTCAGAATAATGGACAATATGATACAAAGGCTGAAGTATCTCAACAACTTGTGGGGAGATCACCATGATTCTTTGCATGGATATTGATGTTTGTAAGTGTTTTTATTAGTTTCTGCAGACTGGTGGAGCCACCTGTATTTTTGTACCCGCCAAAACGAAGTTTTGTGGATACTATGTTTTTGACCGGGTTCCTCCGCCCTTGCCGCGTTCGTTTCCAGAGAGCTCCTCTGGGACTTGATTTTATGAGCTTTCCAAGCTCATATCTCGGGAACCGTTTGACTGATCAGGAAATAAAATTTATACTAATGTAGCCCTTGGATAGCTCTATAACATACACAAAAAATGGTGGCGCCACCTGTAACCATGTTTGCACAGTGTCCATCTGTTCATCTGCCTTTGGTTAAAATCACTCATATCTCTGCAGTGAATTGACTAATTCACCTGAAATTCGGCATGCGTATACATCCTGGATAGCTTTCTTGATTTTATGACAGGTGGCGCCACCTACATTCTCATTCACGCGATGACATCCAAACTCATATTTCGGGAACCGTTTGACCGATCGGGCCAAAATTTTGCATGTGTATAGATCTAACATAGCTCTTTATCATACGCTAAACTGGTGGCGCCACCTGCAACCATTTTTGCACAGCGTCTGTCTGTTTGTCTGCCGTGCGATAATGTCACTCATATCTCGGCAGTGGTTTGACATATCTGCCTAAAATTTTGCAGTTTTTTACATCCTGGATAGCTTTCTTGATTTTATGACAGGTGGCACCACCTACATTCACGTTCACGCTGATGACATCCAAGCTCATATCTCGGGAACCGTTTGACCGATCGGGCCAAAATTATGCATGTGTATAGATCTAACATAGCTCTTTATCATACACAAAACTGGTGGCACCACCTGCAACCATTTTCGCACAACGTCTGTCTGTTTGTATGCCGTGCAATAAAGTCACTCACATCTTGGCAGTGGTTTGACATATCTGCCTAAAATTTTGCAGTTTTATACATCCTGGATAGCTTTCTTGATTTTATTACAGGTGGCGCCACCTTTATTCTAGTTTATGCTGCAGACATCCAAGCTCATATCTCGGGAACCGTTTGAACGCTTAGGCCAAAACTTTGCATGTGTATAGATCTCACATAGGTCTTTATCATACACAAAACTGGAGGGGCCACCTGCAACCATTTTTGCATATTTTGCACAGCGTCTGTCTGTTTGTCTGCCATGGCCTAAAATCACTCATTTCTCTGTAGTGGTTTGACATAACTGCCTAAAATTTTGCAGGTTTATACATCCTGGATAGTTTTCTTGATTTTATGACAGGTGGCGCCACCTACATTCTAGTTAACGCTGCACACATCCAAGCTAATATCTCAGGAACCATTTGACCGATTGGGCCAAAATTGTGCTTGTGTTTAGATCTCATATAGGTCTTTATCATACACAAAACTGCAACCATTTTTGCACAGCGTCTGTCTGTTTGTCTGCCATGGGCTAAAATCACTCATATCCATGTAGTGGTTTGACTTTTCTGCCTAAAATTTTGCATATGTATTCAACTTGGACAGCTTTCTGGATTTGTGGTAGGTTGCACAACCTACATACACATTTAGGCTGCAGACATCCATGCTAATATGCAACATACCTCACTCTGTTTCCCCTTGCCACTCAATTTCCCCTTGCCCCACTTCACCCGTTCCACTCTGATTTTGGCAGATACACGTAGTCACTTGTCTGTCGGCTACCCGTATTCTAGTTTTTAAAGTTTACACATTTTTCTCTATTTTTTAGATATATAAATACAGACTAAATCTTGGCCTGTTGGTTACTCTGTTTGATGCTTCAGTTGAATGGGTATCTACCATTCTGATGATAAAATTTCCTTTTGTGAATCTCTTCCCAGTCAGCTGAGCGTCATGACCCATGGGTCACTTGTTTTCACTATTTTTGAGACCTTTAAAGAAATGAACATCTGTTAACAGGGCACAAATCATAACAACTGGACCTAAAATCTTCATTCTTCACACACTGGGAGACCCATGAAAAGTCTCCATGGAAACCTGAAATTAGGTCTCTGTTACCCATATCCTTCATGCTGTAGGGCCCCAAAGTACCCCCCAGAATAGTCAAAAATTTCATACAAAGAGATCATGAGATGTTTCATCAGTTTCTGCAGACTCCCTAGAAACCTGGAATTAGGTCCCTGTTACCTATATTCTTCAAGCTATGGGGCTTGTTACACATTTTTACAATTTTTTTTCTCTATTTTTAAGACCTTTAAGGATGTGGTTATGTGTCAACAGGGTACAAATTGTAACAACTGGACCTAGAATCTTCATTCTTGTCATGCAAGGAGGCCCATGAAAAGTGTCTGTGGAAACCTTAAATTAGTTCTCTGTTTCCCATATCCTTCAAGCTATAGGACTCCGAAGTATCCCTCAGAATAATGGACAATTTGATACTAAAGCTGAAGTATCTGACCAACTAATGCAGAGGTCACCATGATTCTTTACATGCATATTGATTATGGAGTGTTTCATCAGTTTCTTCAGACTTATGGTGCAACCTATATTTTATTAAATTTTTTTGAATTTTTTTCTCTATTTTTGAGACCTTTAAGGATGCTGTCATCTGTTAACATGGCACAAATTGTAACAACTGGACCTAGAATCTTCATTCTTGTCATGCAAGGAGGCCCGTGAGAGTGTCTTTGGAAATCTGAAATTAGGTCTCTGTTACCCATATCCTTCACGCTAAAGGACTCCGAAGTATCCCTCAGAATAATGGAAAATTTGATTCAAAAGCTGAAGTATCTGAACAATTAATGCAGAAATCACTATGATTCTTTGCATGGATGTTGACCATTAAGTGTTTTTATTAGTTTCTGCAGACTGGTGGAACCACCTGTATTTTTTTTAAAGTTTACGCATTCTTTCCCATATTTTGAGATATATCAATTCAGAAACAATCTTGGCTTATTCTTTAATCTGTTTGATGCTTCAGTTGAATGGGTATATACTACCATTCAGATGATAAAATTTCCTTTTGCAAATCTCTTCCCAGTCAGCTGAGCGTCATGACCCATGGGTCACTTGTTATTCAATTAGGCTGCACTTTAGAGTTTTTCAAAAAATTATTCCTCTTGGTGAAGGATTTCTGACGGATCTGTTGTAAGACTGCCATCTGGTAATTTCAGCTTAGTTATAGTCTTTTCATTAAGTTTCTTTTTCTAGGTTTAAGAAATAATAATTTGATTTTTCCCGTGTTCAAACCACCTTACCCGACTACAAAACACTGCCCCTTGGTTTTCTCCTCAATTAAGGATTCTAGTTGTCTTTGCGTTTGAAGGAATTGTTCAGATGGGACACCGTTATTATTCTGTATATCATAGTTTTGTTGTCTACACAACTTATTCTTCAGTTCTTGAATATTACAATTTCGTATTTTTTCCCTTCTTACCCCATATGATATACATTCCCATCGCACACCCATTTTAACTGTTTCCCACAAACAAAGAGGATCTTTCCCTTCATTTTCTTTTACCGTTTCGGCTAATTTTTTTTCTGAATAATTTCTTTTAATTGTTTTCTTTTTATATATAAGGAATTAAATTTCCAAAACCTAAGTCCTTTTTGTCACGCTCCAATAAATTTCCCTGTGACCCAAAGGATACCAAGAAGAAATCTAATCTGCTTTTAACTGGCCTCTGCAACCATGTATACAACTTTCCCACAGTTTTATGAACAAAATACATTTCTTTCTCCAGGGGTGACCTGTGGGTTTCCCGGGAAACCAACACACGGCGCGGTTTCTCCATCCTCCAGCTCCAGTTTTTTCAACACAGTGGCCAAGTTCACGTGCACCACCGGGTACAGACTGGTAGGGCCATCTAGCAGGACCTGTCAGAAGAACGGGCAGTGGAGCAACACCGTCCCCCAGTGTTATAGTGGGTGCACCTTTGTTACGTGATAAAACAATATAAATGCCTTTTAAAATACTAATCAAATTAATATTAAAATGTAAATTCGACCTGATAAATGTAGACAGGATTATAATCTGTTTGGTCATGCCCTCATAACTCGGCGAGGGCATATACAGGGTTTTGTAATGGTGGGGGGGGGGGGGGGGGGGGGGACGAAGAGAGCGGGGCGTATGGGATGGGATATCCCAAGACGGCTATGTAAATTTTTAAAATGTTGTCTCAAATAAGACATACTGAGAAAGCTTCGGTGCTGTTTCCGGTATCAAGTAATATTGTTTTGTCTTATGTTGTATTATTTTATGTTTCGACAATCCCTGTAACTAGCTGTCTGTCAGTTTCGTACACCTATAAATAAATTAGTAGACTAGCTTAGCTAGCGCACCACTTATCCTGATGTCTGGATGTGTTTTTGAAATTTTTAAGAATTCCTTCAGTCTCTCTAATTAGTAAGACACTTTGTAAAAAAGTTGCTTTATCAGAGGGAAGAACAGATATGTGTGTATGTGTCTTTTTAATCTATGTGAAGTATCTTGTAAAACATGTGTCAGCAAGTATGTCATATTTCGCAATCATGTAAATTTATTGTCTGAAACGTTTCATATCAACTGAAAGCTGATGAAACGTTTACCTGTTCTTTATTTTAGTAATTAAATGCCCTGACCCTGGGATTCCCGCGCACGGTTCCCGCGCCGGAAGTGACTTTACATACGCCAAGGCTGTGGTGTACACATGTAACAATGGATACCGGATATCCGGGACGGCTAGACTGGTGTGTCAGGCGAAAGGAGGGTGGAGCGGCGCCCGGCCAACGTGTCAGCGTAAGTGAAACATTGCAACTCACAGCAACTGCTTGTAACTACAGGGTGATACAACATTCGATGTTTTAAATTAACTATTTCAGAAAGTATATGCAAATATTGTTCAAACAAAACCCAATTTATTCAGGGTTATACTAGAGCAAATTGGACCGATTATAAGCCTCTGTTTATAGTAAAAATAACAAAGTAAAACTCCGTGCACATTTATAACCTACGTGAAGTTTAAAAACATTTATAACTTACGTGCAGAGTAAACATTTATAACCTACGTACAGAGTAAAGGTAACCTCCGTGTAAAGTAAACATTTATAACCTTAGTGCAATGTAAAGATAACCTCCGTGCAGAGTAAACATTTATAACCTACGTACATAGTAAAGCAACTTCGGTGTAAAGTGCAGAGCCATGATTACCTGCGTACAGAGTAAACACTTATAATCTATGTGCAGAGTAAAGGTAACCTCCGTGTAAAGTAAACATGTAAAACCTAGGTGCATAGTAAGAACATTTATAACCTCCGTGCAGAGTTATGATTACCTCCGTATAAAGTTAACATTTATAACCTACGTGCATAGTAAAGGTAACATCCATGCTGACCATGCAGAGTAAATATTTTTACCACTCGGAACTCTTTGGCCCAATTCGTATTCTTACCGCGGATGTAACAAAGGTGTAGTTATATGCCCAAGAAAATAGTTCGACATAGATGGTCAAAGCAGAATACTCGGACGATTAAAACCGAACCAATTTAAAGAGATTTATATTATTTAAAAAATATTGCGCGAGCCATGCGAGATTTCTTGTCGTTCATGTTTTTGTTTTTGCATTGCGGTAGTTTCGTCTAGTTTTGCTGCATTTGGCGTGAACATTACTCTCATCCTGTTTCACTCCTCGCCCTATTGCCATGACATGCCTGAAGACGCCTTGCGGCAAGATCATATACATTATTATAGCGCTTATAAAAAGTATTTAATTTTTTTTGTAAATGTTTAACTGTTCACGTTTAAATAATATTTTCGGATAAAGTTGTTGTTCGTCGTACTTCCGACGCAGAAAATACCCATTCTTTGGACATATCTTAGGGCCATAGATACATCAGAGCCTAAATCTTGAGCGTATCTCGAGAGTTTCGCAGAGTAAAGTTAACCTCCATGCAGAGTAAACATTTACAACCTCCGTGCAGAGTAAACATTTACAACCTACGTGCAAAATAAAGGTAACATACGTGCAGAGTAAACAACTTCCGCGCTGAGAAGTCACAGCTTCCACGGAGAATGAACATAACATTGGAAATTGAACAAAACACGTAACATAAGCATGTCCTCCATACAGGGTTAACATTACCCTGGCGTGAAAACAAGATCTCTAAGCAGGATGATAACAAACGCAGAGTAATCATGCAAATACACATATCCGTTAACCATAAGAAACAAATTAAATTTATTTTACTTCTTCTTAATGCAACAATAATATCCCTACATGTTGTTTACTTTACTATAACATTTATCTAAGTATGATATTTGATTTATGTTGATCCGCTTACAGCTGTCCCATGCAAGAAACTAGCGGCTCCTAGTGGCGGTACAGTTAGCATCCCTGCCAACCCTGTTTTCGGAAGTGTTGCCATATTTTCTTGTAGTACCGGTTACTACCAGCAGGGGTCGACAAAGCGCACTTGTCAGGCGTCCGGGAAATGGGATGGGTCTGCAGCCACCTGTAATCGTAAGTATTCATGTCATTTACAATGTAATATTACCATATGAACACTACCATGTGTAGATGTTATAAATCATTTAAGCGCCAACACATGTAATTCCATAATATTTGTCTGTGTAAAGTTTCTTAATCAGCTTTCAGAAACTAAAATAATATTTTGCACGTTTTGTTCCCTCCAGGTATAACATGCGCCAAGCTACAGGCGCCCTCTAACGGCGCAGTGAACCAAGGTTCTGCCGCTGCTCCGGTTTATGGCCAGATGGCGACATACACATGTCACCTAGGTTACGAGTTAAGCGGAGGTTCAAGAAGGTCATGTGGGGGGTCAGGCCAAGCGGGCACTTGGAGCGGTAATCAGCCCGCGTGTAATCGTAAGTGTGGGTTTTATTTCATATTTGTGAAACAGTTATTGACTTATTCATTGGCGTCCTCATATTATTAGTACCTGGCCAAATCTCCAGTGTGTTGTAATGTTTTTGTTTCTTATCGTGTCCAGCTGTGTCGTGCGGTGACCCCGGGAGACCCAGTAACGGGGTCAAACTTGGTAACACTCACACCTACCTGAGCAAGGTCACCTACCAGTGCTTACCTGGATACTACATGACTGGCGCCAGTACTGTCACGTGTCAGGCCAGCAAGAAGTGGTCCGCCGGGAAACCGACATGTACAGGTAAGCATGTCTTTGCATGGAAGTCATAAGACTTATAAGATATATTCCGAGAGAAGTTATGTATGATGGCTGAAGTCTCTAATGATTTAGTTTTTAAAGTGATACTTAGCCGATTGAGGGGATCACCTTGCCCTCAGTCAGGATTGGAAAGCTGGCCACAATTTCAGATTTTGACAATAAAAGGCCCCTTCCAAACATCTGGATTGTGCATGGTTAATACAGCAGTTTTATTGACACCAGGGTATTTGTGGATCTGTCTTGTTTAAAATCAACCTGAATGTTGCCTAATGTGTTCCTTAAATTACTTGCACGAAGGCATGAAATTTTACCAACACACGGCATATACAGGAGTGGCTGTTTGACGGGCACCGCCAATCGTTTCATGGGGTTCCTTGATTTGATATATAAACATTTCTACAGTGGAATCTCTATAATGTGGGCACCCTTGGGACTGGGCCAAACTGACCACTTTATAGAGGTGCCGACTATATGGAGGTAATAGTTGCCACATGCAGTGCTGTCACCTACTTTGAAATGTTACTATAGTTGCTCCAGTTTTAAGAGTACTTCATTATTTTGATACATTTACATTCCTCCTGTTTATAAACATAAAGGTTAACATGTAAAACTTTATAATTGTTAATATATATATGTGTGTGTGTGTGTTATTACATATATCGATGCACATTATCTTCAAGCATTTATCCTGTTATTTAAATCTTTCTAATATTTTTATAAGTTACCCAGTGCATCCTTAGATATACCAAAAGCCTCTACAAATTTTCTGTAAGACAAGCCACGCTGAGAATCTGTGAACAGGTACACTTTAGTGCCGTAGCTTACCTTTATATTTCAGTCTGGGGTTGACATTTTATAAGTGGACAATAACAGTGAATATGACACAGGATGCATGTGAATGATCAGTGTTCCGTGTTGATCATTAAGTGCAACTGCAAAGTAAACATTGCACTGTGACAGGGGAACCTTACCCTATTACAGTGCCAAGTGACTGAGTGAATGAGCAAGGCATCCACTAATGGTATTAACTTTAGCTGTTTAGTTGCTTCATTGACTTAAGAAAGTCTAGTGACTGCTATATCAAAGTATGCCTATCAGTCTAGTATTTATGGCTACTCAGTGGGCATTCACTGCTGGCTATAAACATCACAGGAACAGTCAGTCTACGCTGAGGTCTGACCACACAGAACAAGCACATCAAAGCAGTCTAATTAGTATGCATGTATCCCATACCTAGCCTTGAGTCAAGAAGGCTATTATTATGAATATGCAATAAGACAATCATACACCTCTGGCCTTTGTTCATCTATTTGAGCATTATTATTAATAGCTGAAATATAAATCTTTAATAATTAATAGTTATTCTGATTACTTAAAATTAAAAGTTCACAATTTATAAAGCTCTCTAAGTTTAAATAGGAAGACACTTCACTTGGAAAATCGACGAGGTGCCCACATTAGCTCGAGAAATGTGCCCACTTTACAGAATATAGAGGTGCACACATTAGCTAAACCTAATGAGGAGAAGAAAAAAATGGAACTGGCCAAAAGTGCCCACTTTTTAGAGATGCCCACTCTATAGAGGTGCCCACTAAGAGAGGTTCGACTTTATATAATTATATATATAGTGGTTTCTGTTGAAAAAACTTTGAACCTCATTCTGGACTGAAACTGCTTGGTAATAAGGTTCCTTTCACACAAGGAATCACCTTAACTTCATTTTACTTTCGTTTATTGTATTTTCTGTGTAGAAGATCCAGGGTTTTTAACTGTCATTATCGTTTTTAACAGCGTGCACCAAAAACAGCTACAAGGCGGGCAGCAACACCCTGACCTCGTGCACGAAGTGTCCGACAAACTCCCACACCAAGAGCACGTCCAGCGCTGACGCCAAACTGTGCGAGTGTGACGACACCTACAGAGGACCCCCGGGCGGCCCATGTGAAGGTAATTTTATATCGGACAGTCTGTCCTCTCTTAACAGAAAAAATGATGACGTTCTTGCTAGAACCCATATAAGAAAATGTTAGATCTATTTCTCCAGTTTGTTGTCAGTTTCCAGATTTATTGTGCGAAGAATATTTATATTATTTTTTAATACAATTCATATCAGAAAAGTGTCATTATCAGTGAAAACAAATGCCATTGTCTTCATTTTGTACAGAAATTCGATGTCCTGCCTTGTCCATACCAAAGAATGGTAAAATAACCACCTGTAACACCCGTGCGAACGGCGCATGCGTGTTTGATTGTATGGAAGGTTACATCCTGGGCAGCGGGGACAGCAGACGACAGTGCAGTCCACAGGGATCATGGTCAGGGGCTCAGCCAATATGTGCAGGTCAGCTCAAATATGAAAAATTTTACGATATTTTTGTGACATGTATCCGTCCTGTTTCCTCTTCAGTAAAAAAAAGCTAGCCTTCTTGTAACTGTCATGGGATAGTTAAGGATCTACACCTATCCAACCCGCCCCCCCCTTCTGGTCCTATCCTCGAATCTCCCGCTTATGTTTTATCCACCTGTACTATTTTGAGAGGAACTATAAATGAAATTCGATTGTTCCTTCTTGAGTTTTTCATTTATGAGCTCAAACTGCTGACGACATATTTCCGTAATTTGCATATTGTTAAAAAAACTATGAAAGATATCGCTACAAAACCTGCCACGGCACTCCGTCGTTGTGAATGGCATATGTTTGTGAGGGTTTACACCTTTTTAGGTTATATGTTTTTTCCGGAAACGGAAACGTAACTGAAAAGTGCTGAGTCATTTATATCATATAATGCCGCATAAGTGAATTCAAAGCGGTACCCCCCGGAATGTTTGGAACCAAATATTATAAGTGATTTCCCATCTATTAACTGTGTCACCTTATAGTTAAGAAGAACATCGATATTGAAAATCTGGAAAAAAATCGCAATTTTTCGCCCTGTGACCTTGAAAAACAGGTCAAGGTCACTGAAACTGGGTAAAACTATTTGGGCCATGGGAGGGTACATCCTATGTGAATATGAATGAAATCGGATGAAAGAAGTGGCGGAATAATAAAAAGAATACGAAGGAGGAGAAAAAGAAGAAGAAGAAGAATCGCCAAAACAAATATCTCCAAATATGGACAGGTGGAGATCATCATTTGTCAATAGTTCAGTGGCATCGGGGTTAATTGGTGCCATACCATGCTTTGTCACCCGGTGTGTTTGATAGGTAAATCTCTTCATGGTAACAGATGGGAATTTAAAAATAAAATTTGTAACATACAATTTTATTCTCTTTATGAATATTTAAAATGTTTGGGTTTAAGCAAGTAATTCATTTGCGTAAAGTTAAACGTTGACAAACTGGCTGTCACGCTGGTGACTTGATAGTAGACGCTTAGTTTCACAAAATCCTTGCTGATGGTATCTTTCTTCTAATATCTGAACATGTTTTATATTTTCAGCGTGTTTGCAGAATACTTACAAAGCCAGCTCAAATAAATGTGAAAAATGTCCCCCTAACAGTCACACGACGAAACCAGCTCAGATGAAGCGTGGTTGTGTGTGTAACACCGGGTACAATGGGCCGCCGGGAGGACCGTGTAGCGGTGAGTTATGCATATTCATCTTTCAAACATTAACACAAAAAAAACTATTGGACACTGTTAATATTTGTCTCAATTTATTATGTTACTGTGCAGAATAGAAAGCGTGTATTGCCGCACAAATAAAATACCAAAAGACAACTTATAAGTCAATTCAACTGAGTCTTTTATTCCTGCACATCATCTAACAGTGTCATAATATCTCTTGGCATCATGCTGAAATAAAGGTACCCCCCCCCCCTAAATGTAGATTTGAACTAGTAAATTATTTTTTAAGATTAAAAAAAATAATTCAGTCTTGGAAAATCACAGAAACTGCACATACCAAATTTTATAGAATATTTTTAACTTGAATAATATAAATGTCAAGTGATAAAAATGCAAAATGTTTCGTTATATTTAGGAAAAACTTGACCAAATTTATTCACGGCAGCCCCCGCAAGGAAAGCTAATTACAGTTATACAAGATCCATACAAGTTTAGGATTTTAACGTGTGCTGCTTAGTAAAAACATGCCATCATTACACAAACACTTCTTACACACCTCAGCTTCTAACAAACCGTAGCTAGTTCATCAGTAGATCATATCCACTGGTTGAAACTGGTTTGTCCAGTGACAGAACTGTGCACATGACATTATACATTGCAAAATATTCATGTAACAAGACGAGTAGCGGAACCAGCCCTATACTCACCGAAATGGCCGGTAGCGGAGACTTGAACCCATATCTTATTACAAGGCTGACCGGCTTTTTTCTTTTCACTGTCTAGTATATACTGTGTGCTCTAACGTGCACGTAGTACATGTACTCAGCAGCGTTCTTTTCATCTTAACTTTGATAGACAATGTTAACAAACTATCCCATTATTATCTTTAGGCTGCAGCATCTTTCCAATCCATCCCTGAATAGACCATGTTTCTTTGCGTTTAGTTCTCTACTTGTACCATGGCTCTGAATTTCTTGTCAATTATCTTTTCAAAACCTCACTGACTGAACTGAGTGTTTGCGTCCCTTTACACAAATGATTTAATGGTGTTATGTCCCAAAAGACAGGAGCCAGTATACACGTTTTATTTCAAACAGCGAGGATTCTGTCGTAGCCCCTGACCTATTTTAAGTGCAATAACACTAAACCCGCCATACTAACCCTATACTATAATTTACTGCATCGAATTTTGTTGTAAATTATTTATTTTCCCTATAGATATTGATGAATGCGCCGCAGCAAACGGGAGATGTGAACAAAAGTGTAGAAACACTGAAGGCTCATACCGGTGTGAGTGTGATATACCCGGTTTCATTGTGGATCCAAAGGACAAGCTTAGCTGCTTCGGTAATATACACATCTCTTCAATCTTAACAAACGGTTCGAAATTGATCAACTGTTTACCCCATACCAGAAGAATATTTTCAGCACTACTGTACATGTCCTTATTTCTGGCTCTGTATATATGGTAATGTAAATACCCCAACTTTGTAAGAACTGTAAGAAGAAAATGCTAACCAAGCACCAAATTCTCTGTTCTCATTGACATTTTTATAGAGTAGAAATCTTATAGACAGAACGATTAATTTATAAAAAGACATGCATCACAGTACCGACTTAGCCCCTTTTGACCACCAAGTGTGTCAAGGTTCATAAGGTGCTGTGCTTCAATGCTTTCAGAGAAATATAAGTGTGAGGATTTCCCGAAACCAGACAACGGTGGCGCTGTGTGCAATGTAATTCGGGTCACGAACACCAGGAGGTGCCAGGTCAAGTGTAACCCTGGATACGAACATCTGGAGACGCCAAACCTTTTTGAGGAGTGTGGGGCCAACACAAACTGGAGGTGGAGTCATGAAGTCCGACAAGAAGACATCGCGCCATGTATAGGTAAAGTCTTATATGTTTTAAGTATTGATAATTTGTTTTATGTTCAAGAAGTATTTTGATCTAATTCTACTGAAAGGAATTCGTAAAACTGGAAAATATGGAAAAGGACCATATCTAAATGAAAAATAAATGAAACTGTTAGCAATTTAGGGGATTTGGGATTTCAGCCCGCATCATAATGCCCTCTCTGACATAAGACCTTCTACCGAAGTGTAGCCCCATCTGGTCCAATATGAAAGCCTGCTGGGCTGAGTCGATTATTCACCTCTAGATTTTAGGTTTATAGTCGCCTGAGGCACGACAAGAAATAAAAGATGGAAATGACAGGCGACTGGATTAGGTTTCTTCCAGTTTTTTCTAATATCGTTTACCATGTTTATATACTGATCCTACAATGCAGTTATCCCAAAAATACACCTATGGTTATTCAATGTCAGCTGAAACTCCATTACATATGTATCTTTTTGTTAGTGGTTGTTGACACGTATCTCGATGTTTTACAGAACAAATGTTCCCGGAGGTTATGACCGAAGCCGAAGTGTTCTACTTGACTGAGTCTTGTGACAAAATGACGACAGCTTATAAAATCCAGGTCCGAGCAGCCTTCATTGACATGCTGAGGAAAAGGAGCGTCTGCAAAAAGGTAAATTTTACATACATTTCACTTTTCCACTCATGGGGTCTTAAGTAACGGTGGTTGTATATGACACACAGAAAATTATTTTTTTTATCGCGTGGAAACGAGATAATTATCCCGTGGAAACGAGATACTATTGCGTGGGAACGAGATAAAAATAAAATTCTGTGTGTCCTATACGGGCCACAGTACCTACTGGTAGTAGTAAATAAAAGACTAAACATTGTAGGTTATCCATGTTCAGGGTGCGTTCACCTAGTCGACGATTTTGCTACCATCAGTTAAATATTGTGAAGGAAGCAACTATTTATTTATGAGATGATTTGCAGTTTTATTTAATAATTCAAATATTTTGGTGGTGTTGGGGTGCGGTCTATCTTACATGTTCTCTTGGACAAATGCTGTGTCCCTCCGTCATGTAATTTGTTAAACGTTCAATATGTTCTGATTTTACTCGCACAGGGAACCTCAGATGTCTGCGACATAAATGACGTGAACATCCACTGTGGGGCGGTCGATGACTTCGGGTTTGGTATTCGTTTCAAGCGTTCAATGGTCAAGCAAAATGTCCTACAGATCAAGTTCCACATTCAAATACCGGAGGTTCCCGCGAGGAATGTCGGCTGTATCAAGAACTGTGGCATGATAAATAACACTATGTGCGTCCAGTCCTGTCGTAAAAACTACACCAAAGAGTCAGCCAGGAAAATCACCGCCGCCACAGACACACTGAAACAGATTTACCAGAGTAGTTCACCACAGAACCGGACAGGTGGCACCAGGAATACGACTAGTTCAGTCAAGCCCATTTTGATGATCAACGGTCAGCCAATGGAACCAGCAACGTCACAGGTCAGAGTCCGTCAAATGAAGACTTCCTGCAAGAAAGGAGAGGCGCCTCGCAATGGACTCTGTGGTATGTATGGTTATTAAGACTGTAGAGTAGAAAACACTTTCAAAGCAACCAGCTTCAGTGCTGTTTCCGGGGTATATATATTTACGGCAATTCCCCTTGTAGAGGGTTGATCGAGTTGCGGGAATGGTTGTCAGGCGCAGGTTACTCTAAAAGTGGCCAGTCGATGCAATGGCGGAGCCATCAAACTGTGTCGCTTAGAACAGCTACTGCCATCTCACAGCTAATTTTGTATAGCTGGCATTGAGTTACGTCTATCGGTACATTGAATCCTGTATTTTTTAACGCATTTTATCAGCAAACATAAATACATTAGCCCTGTCAGGGCTTTGTTACTGCAGTACTAATAATTCCAAAGTAATTTTTTTACGAAAGGTATTTTTATACAACTTGGCAGGTAAATTAGCAAAAACATCATCACCCTACTTTATTGATTATTTAGTGTAGATAAAATTAATATTATTGTGTGATATATTTCACCAACATTGGGCAAATAAGACAAAATATTCAAAGTTTGTCGTTAAATGTTGATAATTTACTGTGTAACCCTATTATTATCGATAAGAAAAATAATACATCTCCGGGCATTTTTACTCTTGGACGATATTGAATAAGACTTGTTACGGAACCTAACAGCAACAGATCACGTAATCATGATCAGCACAATTTTTGTTACGGAGATAAAAAAAATCAGATTCTGTAACAATAGGCAGCGTGAAATGTCAAGGAGAATGAAAAAACAGTTAGTGGTTTTTTGTTAACAAATAATTATAATTCATTCTTAGAACAATTCTAACATTACAATACACTAAATCAATACAATTACACAGTATAACAATAAAAATATACAGTACCAGAGTGTCCGGATCCTAGGCCCTGATTTCTGGATATCACCACAGTCACAGCTCAACAAAAGTTCTTTAACACCAATAATCCACTTAAATAGTAATAATCCAAAGGCAGACTAGAAATAGTCGGTATTAAACCTGTATTAAGTCAGTTAAATATCTGACACCACTGCAGTTATCGGTAAGGTCCCAAAACTGACGAGAAAGTAACACTCTTAGTGCTCGCTGGTTTTTTCCTTTCTGCCGGCTCTAAACACTGTCCCTAATTTATAGCTTTTCACCCGAAAATTCTAGAAATGGAACATTCCAAAGAACAATACACACGCACATGAACAGACCCGAAACATCTAGAGCAAAAAAGAACGATATGTCTCGATATGTTCAACCAAGCACGCGAGCCAGCACCAAACTGGCGAGGTTCTTATAGCAACGAACTATGCCTGTGCTACACGCATCAAAATGTCAACAGACACATGTGACACTCCTGCGCACAATAAAACAGACACCTGTAACAGACTCCTCATCAAGGCAGGTTTTGATACCATTTTCTTGTATGTTTAACGAAAACAAAGTACTCTTGACTCCGTGAAAGCTTTGGGGACAGAATTCTTCTAATAAAAACTAAATGTATTCAATATAAAAGCATTCCATTGCATGAGAGATTAATGCTAAATCATTGATATTGCTACGCGACATTGGTAAATTAAAAAAATAGATAGTAACTAATGATGCATATTTTTTTCAGTTGCCTGTCCTGCAGGCACTTATGCGTCAGCCCGACGCAAGACTTGTGTGCCGTGTGCAAAAGGATGGCACCAGCCTCGTTCTCGTCAAACCCGCTGTCTTCCCTGCCCCCCTCGCTCAACCACTCAAAAGGTTGGAGCTCGGGCCTGTCAGATCATATAACTGTTGTATTTTTAAGCATGTACCTTGGTAATATTCTTAGGTAAAAAAATCAAAGCTTTGTTAGCTTAATATCCTATGCTAAGCAGATCTCAACCTTTCAATATTTGGATTATTCAATAAAATTACAAAATATTTACACATTGTGTACACTTATATATCTATCTTGTTCGTCTTGTGTATGCACGTATGCATGTTCGTGTCCTAATTATTGTTTAATCCCAACAAAAAAAATTGCAACTGCATCAGACAAAGAAACCTTTGCTCACGTGCTTACGGTTTGAACAAATAGAGGGCGCTGCATGAGCAGAGCGCACCTCCCAACCATAACTAAACAGTTCACAGACAAACTCTTCAGTTCTTGAAAATTCTATTGACTAATGGAATGAGGCGATCAATAAAAAAATAAACGGCATCTTCATTCTTAACAAAGACCGTTTTTAATTAAGACCAAGTCATTTGATGGATTTCGTTTAAGATCAGCACTTGAATAATCCACAATAAAACGAAGACAAAAACAAGATAAAATATAGCTGATAAAGAAAACGACGATCGGCCATTAACACAGACTATAAATATAAATAATTTAATATAACATCGCGCAACAGCAGGGGTACATTAGACCACTCGGTGAGCGTGGCGTAGCCCGGTGGACAGATAGTATAACCATAAACCCAGCTAGGCGTCAAAGGTATGCGGGTAGTCTCCCGATGGAATCACCATAAACCCAGCTGGGCGTCGAGGTGTTTGCGCGACGTATCCCGGAGGACCGATGGTATAACCATAAACCGGGCATGGCGTCAAGGTGTATGCAGGACGTATCCCGATGGTATCACCATAAACCGGGCATGGCGTCAAGGTGTATGCAGGACGTATCCCGATGGTATCACCATTAACCCAGCTGGGCGTCGAGGTGTTTGCGGGACGTATCCCGATGGACCGATGGTATAACCATAACCCAGCTGGGCGTCGAGATGTTTGCGTGACGTATCCCGGTGGACCGCTGGTATTATCAAAAACTGAGTCGTCCCATGGTGCAGGGCCTCAGAGAGATCTTTTTCGAGGCGGTGCATTTTCTTGTTATATACTTACCGTTTAGTTTTACGGATTAAATAAACTTTTTGTTTGGTTTAAGCCCGAAAAGCGGTGCTAAAAATTGGTCTGTAAGATAGGGATGCATTGGTTTCCTCCACTTAATGCCACGTATATTCTCATATATATATATATATATATATATATACTTTATCCACCATGATAAACTGAAAAAAAGTCATATGGAGGCCTAAGCAGGCATCCTTACAACCTCAAGGGAAGCAACGTACAAGAGGTTATATCCATACTATATATACAGTCTGTGCCTCTCATGCTGTAATGTATTTTCAACAACAATACTACCACAATAACGACAAAACCAATTAAAACTTGGAAGAATAAAAAAAATACAGGAATACAAATAGGGGTTAATAGTTTATAGTTTGACAGATAAGCCAAGTCGAGTGCAGATGCGTCAGATTGTCACATATCTGGAAAGGTGTTTGATCGGCAGTGGAAGCTGTATTGAGGACTATTGTGATTCTGTGAGAAATGTGTTTTCTGTTTGCTGTAGAGTCTCTCACTTTCTACATATATCAGATTGCATCATGCTCCACTAAACAGATCGAAGCAACCGCCAACGTTGTTTTCTTTCTTTAGAGGCATTCTCCATGTTTTATACCAAGGTTTAATAATAAATAAGACCAGGTCTACATCTGCTTGTATGAATTTGACTGTTTGATGTATAGCATCTTAAAAGCAGCCATACCTGGGCTGTCACAATGATAAGAAGCTAAATATGGGTTATACAACGTGAAAAGCTGATAGTCGACATTTTCTGCATTTTCAAGCATTCTATTGAGCCCGAAGAAGTCTTGCTGGCATGGACCTTTGGACCAACGGGTCAAAACTTATATCAAGTAGCTTATGCTAGCTGTTTAAGACAAATGAGACTTCATCGTCAAGCCTCTTTTGTGCCCTCGGAAACTCCTGGACCTCCTTGGGCCCTTCTTGCCCGCGTAATGCCATAACGTTATAACGTCAATTTATATTAATGTCTTACTAGTATCGTCTAAAAATGAGAAAATGTTCAAATTGACAGGTTAATTGGTTTTTCCAACTTGTCACTTTGCTGAAATATAGTCGATCATTGACGTTACTTTGGGTTCACACAAAATTGCATATATGTCCAAAAGGAACCAACACTTTCTTTAATTGCTCATTGGCTGGCAGTACAGGTGAGTCTTGATTGACATCTTGGCCAGTCTTCATGTACATGAAAGTACATTGGTGCTTCGGAAAAGAGAGGAGGTATTTGGTAAAGTCAGACTCGCACTGAAGTATATATTTAATCGTAGTACAGGTAGTACAAGACTTTTTTATTTAAAAAAAACCTACCATCCAGACGATATTTTGATCCGACCCTTGAAATTGTTTTTTCAGTTATGATTGGTATCATATACCAGGTACATAAATATGGGCCAGAACGTCGTGTTGATCATGGCTTTATTCATTTATTCTAATATTTCATCTGACAAAGGAGCCTATTTAATTTTAATGTGGAATATCCACCATTCCTGGAGACTATGGCTTCTTTGATGTCAGATTTTTCTTGTTTTAACATAGTTATTACCTCTGATTATCGTGTCAGCTAAGTTAAGGCAGTTATATCATTTTCTCAGGAGTTGGTTCCTGGGTCGTCTCGAAACATTAATGCTTATGACAATGAACATTTAAGTTAGTTGAACAAAATCACGTTTAGTTTATAATGCACATATACCCTTGCTTATTAGGACTGCCAAATTACAACAGTAATGCCAGTTTCTAAGCAGTGGCTCTATGGAATGTCTTGAGACGTGGGCTTGCAATTTGAAACAATTTGACTAGTTTGTCAGTAGAATAAGACCGGTTGCTCCACCTATATAATTTTCATTTGTGTCCTTATTGTCTCATTTTCACCGTGCGGTCAGGATTGGAGACATCCATTTGTTTTCAGGTTTTTTTTCAAGTACAGCTGAGCGTCATGGCCCAAGGCAACTTTTTTTCTTCCGAGAGTAAGAAAATAGGGTTATGTGTCTGTTGGCCACTTAATCTCAGAAAATTTACTACACATCACGATGCTCTACCATTATCCATTAATTATAAGAAAATGTCAAAATTTAGAATATGTTCAACTTTTATAACTGCATAACTGCATGTACCGGTAATATATAAATAATACCTTCTTAAACAAACGCGCTGTTAGACCCACAAATCAGGCAACCGTCATCTCCTTACACTAGGCGTCAACTCCTAATTTACCAGTACCATGCAGTACTAAATAAGCGCTCCTAACATTATGTCTATCAATGTAAAGTTTTACGGTATATTTTACAAACTGGTTAACGTAACCTGCAGCAAACACAACATTAAATTGGCTTGGTGGTTAAATTTATTGGAAAGTGTTGGTTCAAAAGTTTCTGGTATGATATCTCAGGATGTCTTCACAATATGAGTGGTGTATAACACATTAACCCCCTGCTCCTCTGTTCTTCTCTGTCTCCGATATCACTAAGTTCTTCTGATATTTTATAATTTCAACTGATCATTCCATGCGCATGCGTAGAAAATGCAAAGCCAGCCAGTCTCGGGTTAAGAAGTGCAATAATGTCGTCTTCACTGTTTTTATAATGAAGCTGCTGAGGGCATGGTGGATCCGAGAAATCTGGATTTTTTTAGAACAAAAAGAAAAGATGGCATCCTTACTAGCACAGTATTGGAATATATATGACTTGCATGAAAACAGGATGTGAGAAAAGGGGTTCATATTTATGACCCTTTCCTAATCTCCTAGTGCGAAAATTATTTGAATTATTAACCAGGAAGCTTAAGGAAATACTTCAATGCCAGCTGTTAAGGGAAGGTATGTTATATTATAATACATGCACCTGTTAAATAAAAAGAAAATTAACCAAACTGTGCCAACACGCGAATTGACTGGAGGTCTTTAACGCTGAAAACGACCAATAATTTCTCTCTCTATATCTCTCTGTCTTTCTCAGTCTCTTTCTGTCTCCCTTTCCCTGTCTCTCTGTCTGATTGTCTCTCTCTGTACTGTCTGTCCCTCTCTTTTTCTTTATAATAGTGTACAACTATTTTATGTTGGGAAAAAATACAGATATCTTGAGTTTTATTCAGAATTGTTGTCGTTTCCTTTCTTTAACTAAGGGTGATGGGGGCCTGGACAGCTGAGTGGTAAAACGCTCGGCCTTCTCCGCTTGCGACCCGGGTTCCAATCCTGGCGTGGCTAAGAGAATGGGTTGTAGTGGCCCGTCCAAGGCCTGTGGTTTTCTCCGGGTACTCCGGTTTTCTCCAACCTTACCGACTACCTAGCTCCAACATCCGAGCCATGAAGAGTGCCCCGTATTAGTTATTAAAAGTAGTTTTACAATCCATGTAAAATAAATAAAGTTTATTTAAAAAATGGTAAAATTTCCAGAAAATTCAATAGGCTCAGGAATTATAAGTCCAAAGTATTACGATATTGGTTAGTGGTGTTCTGGTCTGTTTGGCGCCCGTGTACATTTCCAACGTTTCCGCGAGGTGAGTACATAATTTACCCATGATACATTTGTGCATGGCAAGTAATTGCAGCTACATATTGACATTTATTGTTACACTATTTGATATATGGACATACGTATTTTGTATTGTATTATATATGACGTGTTACGGAAACTAATATAAACAGATCACGTATGCGTGATGAACACAAATCCTGTAATGGAGATAAACAAGTGACCCATGGGTCATGACGCTTAGCTGACTGGGAAGAGATTCGCAAAAGGAAATTTTATCATCTGAATGGTAGTATATACCCATTCAACTGAAGCATCAAACAGATAAACCAACAGGCCAAGATTGTGTCTGTATTTATATATCTAAAAAATAGAGAAAAAATGCGTAAACTTTAAAAAAAAATACAGGTGGCTTCACCAGTCACACTGACTGGTCAATATCCATGCAAAGAATCATGATGATCTCTGCATAAGTTGTTCAGATACTTCAGATTTTGTATCATATTTTCCATTATTCTGAGGGATACTTCGGAGTCTTATAGCTTGAAGGATATGGGTAACAGAGACCTAATTTCAGGTTTCCACAGACACTTTTCATGGGCCTCCTTGCATGACAAGAATGAAGATTCTAGGTCCAGTTGTTACGATTTGTACCCTGTTGACAGATAACCACATCTTTAAAGGTCTCAAAAATAGAGAAAAAATTCGTAAAAATTTGAAAAAAAAGAGGTGGCGCACCCAGTCTGCAGAAACTGATTGAACACTTCATGATCAATATGTATGCCAAAAATCATGACCATCAGTGTTGTAGTTATTGAGATACTGCAGTTTTTGTATCAAATTTTTCATTATTCTCGGGGGTATTTTGGAGCCATACAGCTGAAAGGATATGGGTAACAGAGACCTAATTTCAGGTTTCCATGGAGACTTTTCATGGGTCTCCCAGTGTGTCAAGAATAAAGATTCTAGGTCCAGTTGTTATGATATGTGCCCTGTTAACAGATGTTCATATCTTTAAAGGTCTCAAAAATAGAGAAAAAAATGCGTAAAAACCCAAAAAAATACAGGTGGTGCCACAAGTTTGCAGAAACTGATGGAACACCTCTTGATCAATATGTATGCCAAAAATCATGACCATCAGTGTTGTAGTTATTGTGATGTTGCAGTTTGTTTTTATCAAATTTTCCATTATTCTGGGGGAGGGGGTAATTGGGAGCCCTACAGCTCAAAGGATATGAATAACAGAGACCTAATTTCTGGTTTCCATGGAGACTTTTTATAGGTCTCTCAGTGTATCAAGAATTAAGATTCAAGTCCAGTCTTCACGATTTGTGCCCTGTTAACAGATGTTCCCATTTTTAAAGGTCTCAAAAATAGAGAAAAAAATTCGTAAAAACTTGAAAAATACAAGTGGCGCCACCAGTCTGCAGGAACTGATGGAACACCTCATGATCAATATGTATGCCAAAAATCATGACCATCAGTAATGTAGTTATTGTGATGTTGCAGTTTGTTTTTATCAAATTTTCCATTATTCTGGGGGGGGGGGGGGGGGTAATTGGGAGCCCTACAGCTCGAAGGATATGGGTAACAGAGACCTAATTTCTGGTTTCCATGGAGATTTTTCCATGGACCTCTCAGAATATCAAGTTACAAGATTCTAGGTCCATCAGTTACGATTTGTGCCTGGTTAACGGATAGACGGACGGACGGACAGACGGACGACGGACAAAGAGTGATCGCTATAGCTCAGATGACTTACAGTCAGCTGATCTAAAAAATCAGATTCTGTAACACTAGGCAGCGTGAAATGTCTCGAGGAATGAATAAAGAAGTCAGTGGTTTTTTGTTAACAAATAACCATAATTTATTCTTAAAACAACCCTTACATTACAATACACCAAGTCAATACAATTATACAGTAAAACAGCGGAAGAACATCGCTGTGTGTCTCCCTACATATTAGGGTTCACGTGACCTCGGCCAGGCGAGAAAGCTCCAAGCTAGCATGACAACGAGAGTTCAACAAGTACGGATTAAACAGATAATGAAATACGCGGCCAGACACGAGTGTCACAACACGAGCCACGCCCGTGATATGGTGTGTAAGATAAACCAAATAGTCATAATGTCATTACTCCAAGTGGAACAATTAGGAATTCGGGTATTCTACTAAGACTATGATAAATAATAGAAATTCATTAAAAATATCTCATCCCCATATCCATCATCACCTAAGTGTTAAATATAAAGTGTATACAACAAGCCAAACAAGCATTCTAACTAAATACACACATATATACAGTTTGTCCACTGTGGTCTTTTTGTTTTATTTAGTCAACATATATTAAGGTATTAGTATCTTCTAAAAATCATAAATGTTCAGTTGTCAGAAATGTACGATCTGATAACGGTATGGTTCCGGTTGAACCAACGATCGCTTATCTCACGAAAACTGGTGCTGCGGAAAAGAGGGGACTGGAGGTTTTGACATTATCGGATTCAGTATTTATCTAAGTGTAGTACTCTTTCATGTTTTATTTGAAATGCTACCACCCAGACAAAATTTTTGAAAAATGGCCTGTGAGTCATGCTTTTTTATGGCAACATGCACTGTGGCTTGCCGTAGCAGTTTTGCTCTTTTGAGCTTGGGCTTAACTTATCTTGATCTGCTAGGTCCTGTACGTCCCTAATTAAAGCCAGAGTAGCCTGATGACATTATTATTAGTGAACAGGCAATTATTCCAGAAGTGAGGGCAAAATCATATCATAATATGGATTAATCTTATATAATAGTCACCTGCATTGACATTTCACTTGGCCTATTAGAATAAAAATACCTCTGTATTTAGATACTTCTCACGAGACAACACATTTAAAGCTTTCAAATTTTGCGCATATGTACTTGAAAAGTGTTATATAAACCCCTTTTTATATCACTCTTCATCAAATCTAAATAGATACATGCCATATTTAACAAATAACAATTTATAAATATTTAAGTTTAATAAAAAGAAAAGATGAAAAATGTACCGGTACACATACACACAAAAAAAAGGCCTGCATATATTTGCACTTAATACTTACGGCAAGTATCAAATTGAACACCCTGGATGAAAACGGAGATTATCAGAACGTAGACATCTGATTTTTTCGACACCAGATTCATATCTAAGCAATACTATATTTGCCCTAAGACCCGTGTCAAATTTAAAAAATTACCATATTCCTTCATCACATGTCTATAACAGGAGCAGTTCTTTTTTTTTTTGTTTTTAGACAATAAACAGAAAATAAAAAACAGTATATTGGCATTGCCATACGTAACAAAAATATATTTATTAGGACCTTTCGTGTCTTAACCTGTCCACGAAGTTTATGATTCCTTCACCGAGAGAAATTAGAACAATTTGATCAAAAGACGGACATTTAGGTTACGGGTGAAGATATAACCTCTTTAAAGCAAGCTCCTTTGCCATAGGCTGCAACTGTTAATTTTTCTTATATTCCAGCGGTTAAAAGGAAAATTATGCAAAAACCGAAAGAAGCCTGAAACTTGGCATTGAATTTGTTCAGACCATACTTAATATATATATTTTTTATTTTTTTTGGTGGAGTAAGTTGCCTCACTTTTTATGCTCTCTTATCTTATTATTAACATTAGTATGTACATGTGCATTTCCATTTCCGTTTGGGACTACGTAGCACCCGCTTCCTATCAGATTAGTTTTGTATTCTGGTGTCACCTAAGCCCGGTATCTACTTAATATATTCAGATATGGGGCCAAGCGGAATTCATCATGTCATGGTCAAAATCCAAGATGGCAGCAAAAATTTCCGCCGAATTATAAAATATCATTAATTCCCGTTATATTTGTCCTAGAATGCATTGTAAGTGCATATTTTCTATGGTTTTGGGGTCGAGAAATTCATTTATAAAGGTTTCAAGTCTATATATTGATTCTGTGAAAGATTCTTGTTTTGTTACATGTTGTAATTATGCTAAATTTGCCTATGTTTACGAAAACATCGAACAGCAAATATTAGTTCTCGAGTTCTGCACCATAGTCGCATACTTTTGACTATCATACAATGAACGTGTCATTTGCTGGGCTAGGTTTGTGTTATGTCATGTTACATGTATGTCAATATTTCATATTTTTTCCATTTATATGCATGGTGGCAAATGTAATAACTTTGAAAATATGATTGGGCCAAGAAACTTATCAAAATACAAAATCAGGAATACAATTTGTAACTTGATATGTTCGTAAACAATTATCATTAGGACATTTGAAACCTAAATACCGGTACATGTAGTTAGTTTTTAAGATAAACTAAACCTTCATGTAACCTCTGTGGTGCCATTGGGAATATCAAATGTATAAATCCATCTGTGCTGATATTTAACATACATACTGATTTCAAGTATTTGAACCCTACGTTTGTTTAAATTTGATAAAAGATTTGATCATCATCGTTCCTATTAGAGTGGGTTGTAGTGGCCCGTCCAAAGTCTGTTCTTTTCTCCGCGTCCTCTGATTTCCTCGACCCCTATATATTACTGAAAGCCACCAGTCAATCCATAGTGAATGGCTTGTAATAGTAAATCTAACTAATTGTAAAATCCATATAAAATGCATACAATAAGAAAGCAAACAATTCATATAAAATAAAGTTTATCTTGCTTATAATTTTAATATTAGACGGGATGCAGGATACAGATATATGTAAGAAGCTCCCACTTGACAGTTGCATAGAGTCTATGCCTATTGTGTATGTATTGAAATTACGTTAAAAATGCCTTTTTCATCAGCACCAGCGATAAAACTTGTTAAAATGTGTGGAATGCTACTCTTTCAAATAAAAGTGTCATTTGCTGGGCTAGGTTTTATTATATTAATCATTCTGATATCTCCTTGGATCCTGTTGATTTCCATATATTCACATGCTTACGGATGTATAAACTGCTTTGTAGAGATAATGTTGGATGAAAGAAACTTAACTGTCCTGTCTGTTACGAGCTTGATATATCCGTGAAGAATAGTTAGGATTTTAAAATCACTACAAACATGATATTAAATTTCACGATCAGCTTAACATTCGTGTAAACATTTGTGCGTGCAATATCAAATAGTTGTGGTAACATATTTCATACATTTACGGGAAACATATATTGGAACACCATGTCTGTGTCAACGAATAGACACTTATTCATAGTTTATTTAGACTACATGCGTGCATGACAGGATATATGTTGTTTAGATGTTTTGTTTCCTTTGCGATGAGGTGATGGCTTTCAGGCTGTATAATGGCATTAAGACAAAATCAACACACATTCAGAGGCGCATAACATCTTTCTGTATGTTACCTTTGTACTTTGATGATGAATGAATGACAATCATCGTACGTGTAAATACCTTTTGCAGATTGCTAATGTTGTGATGTGGTGATGATGCAGACTTCTCGCTCCTAAGAAAGAGTCAACACATGTCAGTAAAATATAACGACCTTTTTCTGTAATGCTATTTTTGTGATATAAATTTTTTTCCTTACGAAAAAATTGAGATTCATGAAATGTTGGTATCAACAAACGGTATGGACTGGTTACACTATTATTGTCCAAGTGAGACACCCATAATTAGAGAGATGGTCAGTAGGAAGCTCTAGACAAAAATCAAATCATTGATTTGATTATTCTGTGAGACTAATATTTGGAATGAAACGATATCCTTGCCATCCCCCCCCCAACCCAAACAACTGGTAAATCTACATAAGCCTATAGATTTGTATATATATATATATATATATATATATATATATATATATATATATATATATATATATATATATATATGAACAGTAAAAGTGTCAGACCATAAAGTCAGTTTCACCGGGTTTATCTGGGCCTAAACACAGGTATATTATTAATTAAAAAATTAAATTAAAATGGGTGTATATTGCATGTATGTGTGTTTTTGTGTGAGTGGGTGATATATTACATGTATGTGTGTTTGTTTCAGTGGATGATATATAACATGTTGTGTTTTAAGAGGGTGATATATTACGTTTATGTGTGTTTTTATGAGTGTATGATTTATCACATATTTGTGTGATTGTGGAGCGGATGATACATATAATGTATGTTTGAATGAATAGACTGCGTTATCTGAAGCACCGGCCCGCGTCATAAATCAGAGTTGGTGTTTAAGGTTATACGCATATCTGCATCTAAGCGAAGGAGATAAGTCTGGCAACGAGCATTGCATTAAGAAGGTCCGTACCCACATCACTTCGCCTCAAGAGTATGAATGAGCTCTTCATTGTGAAACTGCGGACCGGCGATGATATATAGGTTCGAATGAATCTGCAGGTAACCATGGTATCGTTTGTGACGTCAGCTGTACTCAGCAGGTAGGTGTGATGTAAGCTTTACAGAGGCTAAACTTCTATAACACCTCACAAAATGTAGACAGGCCCGTCCACGATGTCATCACGTTAATGTTCAGTTAGGATCCTTGTCCTGGCTCCCTCAGCAGCTTGTGATTGCTGGATGATACTCCTATTTTTATCACAAGCACACGTAAATTATAATTACATGTTTATGTATATTGCGCCAAGAAGCCAAACATTCGTATGTCCTGCATAAAAGCACCCTTTCACCCCGAGAATCCCACATGCAACAAAAGTATGAACGTTAATACGTATATGCCTGCAGGCAAACAGGTTAGCATTATAAACTTTTCGATATGTTTACGTCAATTTTTCCGCCCTCGGCACAAACACATAGAGCTTATACCTACACACACGTGTATATATATATATATATATATATATATATATATATATATATATATATCAAGATTGTTGCAAAACCATGGGGTTTTAAAGTGCTAAACTAAACTAGGAGCTGTAATACATATATTTCAGGACTTAATCACACTTACTTGTGTTCGACAGCTCTGTTTTGTAAGGGCCCCTATGGGCCCTCACTCGTCTGGAACACTGACGGATTTAGCCGAGATAAAAGCTAGGCGTAAAAAAAGCTGGAGGCATCCAGTTAACTCCCACCTAAATAATTGTGAAAAATAAGCGGTAATTAATAGTCCACAAAACAGAAAAAGATTATTCTGAATAAAAATCTGTATTGCCAAAGATTAATATTGTCACCACAAATTTGTCGTCACCTAAGACTGTCCAAGTCAGTAAGATTTATCTTAAGCTCGCTATATGGATACCAAGGAAAGATACTGCCATCTGGTTTCAGATTATATCACTAATTGAGTTTTCGAGCTCCTTCTCCTTGTGGCTTGTCCCCAAAAGCCAGCACAGAAGTTACGGACTTAGTTACTGACCATGGTCCTGCTTTTAAAAACATTAAATCAAATGTTAACATTCCATAAGATAAGTTTTCAAAGGATTCAGTCAAATTCTTAGAAAGTGTTATTGTTGTCTGGATCATATTGTTTCAGGATAACGGGGATTTTTGCTTGTGAATTTATGCTCCACAAGTATCCCCATGACAACTAAACGTTTTCCCTCATAATTGACAGCTGTAAATTATTTGATATTGTTTTGCTTTAGCACAGAGTTACATGTAAAATCTCTAGTAATTAACATTCGTAAATTATAATATATATCTATACCACATATTTATATAATTTACCCAGGCCTGTAATTTACCAGTAGGGGTTAACCCTTATATTCGTATCATATAAATACATGTATATCTAGACAGTGACATATTGATTATTACGCGAAAGGGTGTCAACAGAAGCCCAAGACTAGTTTATGTTATAAGACAAAACCAATCATCCGGGTATGATGTACATTATATATATATATATATATATATATATATATATATATATATGGGTTTTGTTAACTGAAGCTTTCACATACTCATCTACTCCTGCTAATTACAGTATGAACTGAATCACAACGAATGTTATGTTATAGATGGTTACGATTCCGGAAACATTGTATATGAATGGAAGGACTTAGATGAGGTGGTCCACTTACCAAAAAGACTATCCATACCCCAGTGCGTGTTCAAGGGCTACACCCTGAATGACTGCTCCAAGGTCATGAATGAGTAAAAAATAGCCGTCATGACTTGAACCCATATTAATTTATATTGTAATTACCCTATGTTCCGCGATGATTTTCTTTTTTACGAAAAAAAAACACATATACATATAAAGATGTACACATGTAACGCTTTGATAAAGGGAGCGTAGAGTGAAAACCAATAAGATAAACATACATTTGCAAATGTATCAAGATGAAGCATTATGGGTAAAGTTTTTATTTTGGCATGTAAAATATTATGGTGTGTTGTTTAATTTTCATTCCTGACAGACTGACGGAAAGATGCCCGGCGAGGGCACAGTCACGTCATGCTGGCAGACCGGCTGGTATCCGGGAGGGGAGGCCCGCCTGGCTAAGTTGATTGACCGAGGGTCACGTGTTATCTCCCCGCGCTCTTCGTCATATTTAATAGGATCTATTGGTCAGTATACTATAACATAACAGTGTAAGAAGCTTCCAAAAGCATTGCAAAAGCATGAAGGAAGCATAGAATGGTCAACTAATTCAGGTTCGGATATCGCGCCTTCTAAATTTGGTATTAAAAATTGTCCAAAAAAACTAATTTGTCTGATTATGTCTGTAATGTGATACATTAAAGTACGTTAGTCTTCACAAAAGTGTCATCTTTCATTTATTTGCTCAACCATCACTACATTTTATTCATCGTCTATAATCCAATACTGGTGTATGGTTAATATAATGTGTTATAAATTTCATAGACATGATATTTCAGTGTATGAGAGAAATAAAATCTGTTTTAATACAGAATTCTTGCTATTCTTATCTTAGGACCTCATCTTTTTACACTTTCTGGTTTTTGTCTGTGGCATGCGGTTGTGGCTTGTGGCACGATGTAATGATTCCACTTTTTTAATGGAGTACCTCCACCATTGTGTCTCCATTAGTTTGTGAGAATATTCCTCAAATACTGTACTGCATAAAGGGAGGAACATTTGTCATTCTGCTCGAGAACAGAGGCCCCCGTCATTTCAGACAGCCTTTGCTTGTAGTCCTCAAAGACTGGACCAGCGTGACATCATTACAGCCTTTGCAAGTAGTCCTCAAACACTGGACCAGTAGTGTCGTCGTTACTGAAAGCCTTTGCTAGTTGTCTTCAGACACAGAACCAGCAGTTTCGTCATTACAGACAGCCTTTGCTAGTAGTCCTCAAACACTGGAAAAGCAGTGTCGTCATTACAGACAGCCTTTGCTAGTAGTTCTCAAACACTGAACCAGCAGTTGTCATCACAAACAGCCTTTGCTAGTAGTCCTCAAACACTGGACCAGTAGTGTCGTCATTACAAACAGCCTTTGCTAGTATTCTTAAAACACTGGACCATCAGTGTCGTCGTTCCTGAAAGCCTTTGCTAGTTGTCCTCAAACACTGGTCAAGCACTGTCGTCATTACAAACAGCCTTTGCTAGTAGTCCTCAAACACTGGAAAAGCAGTGTCGTCGTTACTGAAAGCCTTTGCTAGTTGTCCTCAAACTCTGGACCAGCAGTGTCGTCATTACAGACAGCCTTTGCTAGTAGTCCTCAAACACTGGACCATCAGTGTCGTCGTTACAGACAGCGTTTGCTAGTATCCCTCAAATACTGGACTAGCAGTGTCGTCATTAGAGACACGTTTTGCTAGTAGTCCTCATACACTGTACCAGCAGTGTCGTAATAACTGACAGCCTTTGCTAGTAGTCCTAAAACACTGGACCAGCAGTGTCCTCATTACAGAAGGCCTTTGCTAGTAGTCCTCAGAGACTAGACCATCAGTGTCGTCATTACAGACAGCCTTTGCTAGTAATCCTCAAACAATGGACCATCAGTGTCGTCATTACAGACAGCGTTTGCTAGTGGTCCTCAAACTCTGGACCAGTAGTGTCGTCATTACACAAGGCCTGCGCTAGTAGTCCTCAAACACTGGAACATCAGTGTCGTCATTACAGACAGCCTTTGCTAGTAGTCTTCAGACACAGAACCAGCAGTTTCGTCATTACAGACAGCCTTTGCTAGTAGTCCTCAAACACTGGAAAAGCAGTGTCGTCATTACAGACAGCCTTTGCTAGTAGTTCTCAAACACTGAACCAGCAGTTGTCATCACAAACAGCCTTTGCTAGTAGTCCTCAAACACTGGACCAGTAGTGTCGTCATTACAAACAGCCTTTGCTAGTATTCTTAAAACACTGGACCATCAGTGTCGTCGTTCCTAAAAGCCTTTGCTAGTTGTCCTCAAACACTGGTCAAGCACTGTCGTCATTACAAACAGCCTTTGCTAGTAGTCCTCAAACACTGGAAAAGCAGTGTCGTCGTTACTGAAAGCCTTTGCTAGTTGTCCTCAAACTCTGGACCAGCAGTGTCGTCATTACAGACAGCCTTTGCTAGTAGTCCTCAAACACTGGACCATCAGTGTCGTCGTTACAGACAGCGTTTGCTAGTATCCCTCAAATACTGGACTAGCAGTGTCGTCATTAGAGACACGTTTTGCTAGTAGTCCTCATACACTGTACCAGCAGTGTCGTAATAACTGACAGCCTTTGCTAGTAGTCCTAAAACACTGGACCAGCAGTGTCCTCATTACAGAAGGCCTTTGCTAGTAGTCCTCAGAGACTAGACCATCAGTGTCGTCATTACAGACAGCCTTTGCTAGTAATCCTCAAACAATGGACCATCAGTGTCGTCATTACAGACAGCGTTTGCTAGTGGTCCTCAAACTCTGGACCAGTAGTGTCGTCATTACACAAGGCCTTCGCTAGTAGTCCTCAAACATTGGACCATCAGAAAATTGGGAAATTAGATAAAATGAGGGATATTGCAGCTCAACAGGGGCCGCCAGCCGCAGGCGCCCCTCTTGATCCGCTCCTGATAGCAAAGGCAAATTATTGTATATATATATATATATTTATATATATATATATATATAATATATATTTGTAAAAGACTGAGTGAAATTCCGAAAGGACGGCGAATTCTGGATGGCCCCGGCTACACCCCTGCATGCTAATGTATTTATTTTGGTGCCGGTGTGTGGTTCCACAGGTGGGCCGTCCTACTTAACTTTTTAGTAATAAATCCAGGCCGTGTTCCCAACGATACATCTGGCTCTACACAACTGCTGGAGCGTCAGATTTTACATTGGAACGATCACAATGGGAACACGAGCGGAACTTCATCATGTTTACTGTGAAGATACACATTCATGACTAATATTAGAGAACATCAGTAGCGTTATATCTGCATTTGTGAAACAAACCTTCAGTATACAAGGACGCACAATGACAGATGATAAACGGGAGCCCTTGTATTGTTGGATATCCCTTATTGGTAAGTTAAATATTTACGTATACTTTTATCCACTGTGTATGTTAGCAGTCAATCGTCACGCTATCTATAGCCAGGGCCGTGAGGTGCATTGAACTGTGTTAAGACTACACGTATTCATACATATACATAACTGTATTGTTGCAGTGTACATTAAAATGTATAAACAGTGAAAAAAATAATGGTGACACCGTCAGTCTTATTCATCTCTTTTAACTCTCCATGAATATGCATTGAAAATTGCATGACCACACATGAAAACACACACAAACTTGGTGGAACCACATGTCGTGTTCAAAACACCAAACTGTAAATGATGACGAATCATATCGTGTTTTAATGTAATACATGAGACCACTGATGAGAAACTGACATAACTGGTTAAATGTTGCATTCTCAAATATATGAATGAATGTCATGAAAATATATATAAAAAACGGGTGATATGAAAAGTCGTATTCAATTAATCCAACTTTCCATGATCAACAAACATATCAAGTTTCGGGACAAGATATGACCATACAGTTAAAAAAATTGCACAGTGGCTGTCATGTGACATTAGAAATATGTGAACATGAGTATTAATATAAAAGGAGACCCGACGCCACTAATCTCATACCAACAACTGACCTCTCTAAGATGGATATACATAGCAAATATAATGGCAAACACTGTATTCAGTACTGAGATACTGGAGCCCCATGTCTATTTAAAAAAAATGGACAAATTGCAGTGAAATTTAACACATTTGAATAACAGAGTAAAAAAACTGTTTGAGCTAATTTTCTTTAAAATTTGCATGCTGACAGGTATACCTTTAGAGATGCATGGCTCAAGGTAAACTGCTGTTGACATCCTAAAGAAAATCGCGCATTGCTAAAGGGGCCATCATATATTCAAAACGGAGCCCCTCCGACTTCTCTACGAGCTGAAAAGGGCATTAACTGCAGGAATAGGGCCGGTGTTAGCTCCATCACTGCGGGCTCCGCCGAAATCTTTAGTAGTCGGCCGACGTTCACCGGGCACCGAAACCGGTTCCTAATTCAGCGATTTTCTAATGGCGATTGTTGAGTTCGGGGAGCTTGTAATAGGGTTGCCTATAGAACGTTCGGGCAGCGGTCAACATGCGATCGATATTCGGGCAGCAATCCGGCGATTTAAGACACATTTTTTCTTTTAAATTCTGACGGATGTCGACAGAGCTGCGTGACCACCGCATGAGCTCCCTACGATACTCAAACGACCCCCTCCGGTATTACAAAGTCAAACGTGCAGCGTGCGCGCTCCGTGCTGGTGTCGGGCCGCCGTCAGGCGCCACTGGCCCGGCCGGGCTCCTCATGTCAACTTAGCGTCCATTTCATGCTCCGATGAAGCGGACTAAGGCTCTCGTGCCACTTTTTTTCTTAGAAACGGGATTCTTTGCTCCCTTGGTCTTTTTTTGGCTAGCCACTATTACTTTGTAGCTGTGCAGTGCTCTTCACTCTGACATACTTAAGAAATATGATGCGACAAACCATTAACATGCCATATATACACCCGAGGAGCGTACGTCGGAAGACGTCGGGCGGGCATCGACAGCAACTCGGACGGCGCCTGCCATCATGCGGGTGGCTATCGCCCGACAAGCTTTTGTTTACGATCCCCGTCCGATAAGCGATATGTACATTTTAAGCGTTAAATACGCTCTGCTTCATGGCGGGCTTGGAATTTGGTGACTTTCTGGCGATTTTCAAATTCGGCTGGAGGCCGTTGGCTATGTGATGTAGGCTTAATGAACGAATGTATCACTCTGAATGTGAGTCGTCCTTAAGAAAATCTCACCGACAGTCTAAGATTTGTACTCCTGATCTTCCGGCTTTCACTCCTATGCTCTTCCACTAATCCACAGAAGCCGGTAAAAAGAGGTATTTATGGACTCAGCGCCGATTGCTGGGAAAGCCAGGCTAAAGTTGAATTTATAATTTGTAATTATCATTCCGTTACCAACTTTTCCGTATAAGAGTAACATTTATTTTATAGGTATAACTATGCAATGTCATTTTTCAGGTGTTTTCGTAAATATGATAGTTTCTGACGGGATTATTAGCTCTTACGGTTTCCTGTATCTGGAATTTCTCGACCTGTACAGAGAGGGACCGTTTAAAACTGGATGGATCACCACCTGCTATTCATTAACCATACTGTTTACTGGTAAGTCCAACACGGAACGAACTTTTTAATGGTCACAGTACTGTGATATATAACAGGGGCGGATCCAAAAAGGAGGGGTCAAGCCAGGGAGGACTAATGACTAATCCTAAAAAAAGGCCTGGAAAAAAAGGGGGGGGGGGGTGGTTTCCAGGACGCAAAAAAGAAAAAAGATCTGAACCCCTTAAAAGGTTACGGCGGCTGAAAAAAAAGGGAAGCCGGACACCCCCCCCCCCCCCCCCATCCCTCCTGGATCCACTTCTATATGACTTCAAATTTCTGGTATTATAACGCAAATCTTTGACCTCAAGCATTAGAGAGGCCCCGACATATATGTTAATCAAAATGTATGAATTCCGTATATTAAGAAGTTTTCCTGAAATGGACATTTGCGAGGCATTTCCAATTTCCTGATAAAATCAATCACCAGGAAAAATTAATAATTGTAATTAAAAAAAGAACTTATCTATTGATATCCTGGATAACATTAAATGTCCAGAAGTGTACATTGATTCAGTGATAATTTACCATAAACTGACACACATATCTTTAAGATTCTGTTCTCAATGTGATGTGTTATTATTTTTGTTTAATAGCGCCGTTGGTAGGTTGGATATGTGATCGCTTTCCTGTTTCCTGGGTTGTCACGGCGGGTGCGCTGATTGGCTGTGTTTCGCTGATCACGTGCTCTCTCTCCGCGTCTCTTCCGGTCACGATTCTCACTTGGGGATTGGGATCTGGTAAGTTTTGATCATGACACACGTCACTGTAATACCGAAACCGGCCTCTGTGGCTAAAGGGTAGAGCACAGGACTCAAGCCGTTAGATCGTGAGTTCTAATCTCAGCTCAGGCAGTGAGACTTTTCACGGTCGGCCCTGACCCAGGGCAAGCGCTCTGCAGGCTTAATGGAAGGACCATGCACAACAGCCGTATTTCACTTACAAACGCGTGCGCAATTCGGGGCATCATCGGTGGTATGACCCAGTCATGGGAACGATTACACACCTAGGGCCGCAGGTGCAGTAGTCACCCTGGTTAAAACCTGGATATAAAAGAAGATACTGCCCTGTCACGAAGTCCAAAATCGGAATGGAAATCTGCAGATGTACATACATATGCCTAGTTAAGTTATCATTAAAAATGGAGGTGGTTAGCTCCAAACAAAAAAAAATCATGTTCACGTAACAATACGTCCCAACATTAAAGTGCTTCACATTACAGTATAATTAACAATTCGAGACATAGTTAAGGAAAGGTTATAGTCAGTTACAGTTAATCTTTATGGCGCGCTCTCGGGTTGAGTATATTTGGTTTATAATTTTTAATAGGCGTTAGCAGCTCTTTACTATTAAAGTAGATTTTATACCAATTATAATTATTTAATGTACTCAGAGCTGAAACTGTTATTGAACACATGCTGTATTGTGGAGAGTAGCTGGCAATAAACCATTTGAATGCTTGTCCTTGCAGGCTGTTCCGACATCCTCTGTTATACTGGAGGCTTTATCGGAGTGACCAGAATGTTCACGAAGAACCGACCGTTAGCTCTGGGTGTCATGTTTGCCGGAAGCACTGTAGGAGCCATGACCTTCCCTCCTCTCACCGTCTGGCTCATCAACAGTTTCAGCGCCAGGGGAACCATTCTCATCTTTAGTGGGCTGGTGTTAAATATGCTGATATCAGCAGTTTTTCTGTGGGGCTTCGAGCAAAGAACAGGAGCAAGGCCAACAAAACCTGAAGAGACCCTACCACAGACAATAAACGATGAACCAGAGGGAAAACAGGTTGACCTCAGCACATTTCACTCATGTGGTGGCACTGATAACCCCGCATCTGATATTCAGGCTTGTGAGACATATAACACAACAGCACCTGGCGATACAACAGCTGGCTCTTTAGATGTTTCTGACATTAACATCGGAGATGTTCAGCAGAAAAGAAGTGAACAACATAAAATGTGTTGCCACATATCAAACCTTCGCAGTTTTGCCTCAGTTCCGTTCATCTGCGTCTTCTTCTACTATTTCGGATTCTGCCTGGCTTACTACGGGTTCCAAATCTATATGCCACCGTACGCAGAAGAACTTGGCATGAATAAGAATCAAGAGTCCCTAATGCTGACACTGTTTGGGGCATCCAATCTTTGTGGTCTTCTCGTGTTCAGTTTTATTTCTAATTTACAATGCACAAACATGTATGCCCTGCTAATATTTACCATGACCACAGGAGCCGCCATGTTTATCGTCTTCTCCATCTACCCAAGTTTTTATATTCTAGCAGGAACCATGTCATCGCTCGGTTTCTTCGTTGGCGGCAGTCTCCCGTTGCTAGGGGATCAGGTTATAGACGCTGTAGGGACTGATCAGGCGGGGACGGGGCTCGGCATTATCAATACTGCATATGGTATAGCTTTGGCTCTATATCCAACAAGTATTGGTGAGTTATCCCTTTTAATAAATGCGTAAAGTATAAATTGCTTTCTTATAATTATGTTTAAGATATATATGGAAACATATTGAACAAAATGAAGGATAAATTAAACGGTTGTCATCTTTTTGAGTCGATCCTAACGAAAACCTAAACGAGAATGTATTTATCAGAATATGCATGTACTAGGAACGACCATTCGTCTTAAATAGCTGTTTTGCAATTGAACCGTTGAGGGCAGGATTACAGGTAATTGATGCTTTGATGAAATACCAACGATTGCTAGAAATAAATCGGGAAAATCTCGCTAATACGACCACTTGCGTCAGCCGAGATTTCACTGTAGTTAACATCTTATACCCTTATACATACGTTGGTCAATACATTCATACATTTCAGGTGCTCTCCGGCAGAGTTTTGGTTCCTACGCCTTTGCTTCCTATGTCGCTTCAGGAGGGTTAGTTCTCTCTGCTGTATCGCTGTTTACTGGACATAGAGGACGAAAGTGTTCGCAACGGACATGTGTTCAGTCTGGTTGTATGAAGAATGGACGAACGGATCTAATATTGGAAGAATTACCAAAGAATTCTGTATTTTATGTTTATGTTGACAGAAAAGATTATTGTGTTATCTAGCTTGCATATTTAGTTATTTTGACATGATAAGAGTGGACTTTGACGAATCGACCGCGAGAATGGTCGTTATACCAACGTTTTTGTATATACCATCATGTAATAAGTTTTATTTATATTATTTTAATCAATTGAATTGTACCTATTCTAACATATCGAATGACGTCTGGTGGGACTCCCCTACGTATCCAGGGTTAATTTATTTTCAATACTTACGTGTTGCCTGTCTCACGATAAAAGTGACCAATATGAAAATTTTATTAGCACATTGATACCGAATGTCATATTCCTGGATTTTGTGTAGACCCCGATATCCATGTGAATTAAACACGTACAGTATATATATTTTTGTATAAAGTTCGTATACGATTTAAATAATTACAATTGTATACACAACTATGGCACGTGGTACATGACCTGGCAAGCTCCAGCCCTTTCCTGCCGAGTGGTCAACCGAGGAGGGCAGGGCAGACAGCGGGTCTTGCGAGAACGAGGCTGGTGCCATCCTTTTGCACACAGCACGCAAGTCTTGCGGCAGCCTGACGCGTATGTACCTGCTGGACAGGCAACTGAAATCAAATGAAAGAAAGTATGTTACAAAAGGTAAATAGGTTCTTCTCAAATGATTAAGGCTTAAAAAAAACATGATCATGGAAAAATTTCATCATTTTGGACTGTTGAAGTTAGGCCCAAATCAAGAACTCATTTCAGATAAGCGTTCTTAATCAGTCTTTTTTTCCACATTTGGAAAAACTGGAATATAGATAAATCCTTCATCTGAAATGATTATGGTATACTTAAAGATTTTTGGATGAAAAAGAAACAGATTCGTCGGAGAATTGAATGTTTTATCGCATAATTCCCCGCATTTTATGCATAAGAAAAGAATTTTAAAGAATGTAAAATTTATAATTTTCAAAAGAAATGAAACTCTAAATCCAGCTTTTTTCAACGTCTAACGAAATATTCGTAAAGTCACTCAATTATTATCAGCCAATGCAATTATATTTTTCACACTTTTTGCTTTGCTACAGTTATTACATCAACAAATGGCACGGCAGTTTATTTTCGGGAGCCCTATCATGGGGAAGAGTATCTTCCATAAACATAAGTATCACAGTTCTTTTCTGTCAATCACACATACCACAAAGACCATTACCTCCCCTCTCTTACAGGAAGTCTTGATGTGACCGTTCATGATTTTTGACGTTGCTGGTTCTATTTACCAAGGAGTTTACAGGACCCTGTAAACTCCTTGTATTTACTGACCGTTGATCATCCGAGTGGACCTCTTGGAAGCAGTTGCGCCCTCTTTCGGGTTATTTTCGTAAAGGTGTTTCAGTTTTTCTGTGGCGGTGGTAATTTTCACGGCTGACTCCTTGGTGTAGTTGTTACGACGAGACTGGACACAAACACAGTGTCATTGATCATGTCATAGTTCTTGATACAGCCAACATTCTTCGCCGGAACCTCTGGTACCTTGCTATGGAACTTGATCTGTAAAAAGTTTTTCACTGAACGCTTAACACGGCCTCGAAAGCCGAAGTAATCCACGGAACCACACTGGATGTTCACATCTTTAAAGTGGCATACATCTGCGTCTTCATGTAAATCAGATTAAAAACTAGAATGAGTTTGTTTTTGCGATACAGATATATTTCTCCCCTCCGTACGGCCCTATGGGCCTGCCATCCCAAAATTCGAGGAAAAAATAAGGACTGCTTTAAAAAGTTTGGGTGCTGTTGTATAAAATTTGAGAATTAAATGGGAATGCTTCAAAGATTACCAGATTCACAAGAAATCGTAGAAACAATGAGCCCTATTACGCTGATTTGACCTTGAAGATCCAGATCAAGGTCACCAGTATTTTCAACTCCAAGAACATGATAGAAAAAAAATTTGTGTTTCAAATTTGAGGGAATATTTTCCATACATCAAAAGTTACGGGGTTCTCAACAAAATTTCTTATTTCGGCTAATGTGCCGAGGTTTTTTTAAGTCGTTCAAAAGTTTGGTAGAAACAATTCACAATTCAAATTTCACAATAAATAAAATGGAATGGTTGAAAAGTTAGAGCGTTTACAAGAAAAATCTATACCGGGTCATAGACACTGAAGCAAAGGTCAAGGTCACCAGATTTCAAATACATTTGGACGAAGCAATTCGCGTATCAAAGTTTATTAATTTATACCAAGTTGTTCCAAAATGATAGTTTTCACAAATAATTCTATTTCAGTTTAATTGACCTTGAATGTGAAGGCCAATGTCACCCGTCTTCGAACTCGTCCAAGATTTTGGTAGGACCAATTGAAATTAAAATTTCATGAAAAGATATTGAGTGATTCAATAAGTCCCTCCGCTTTCATTGACTAGTTCATATTTCTGTAATAATTTCCATCGAAGCAATGAAGACCTCCTTTACAAACTTTGCATTGTTTGTCAAGTTAAAGTTTGAATATTCAGTAAAGAAACTTAGAGACTTTTACAAACTGGTTGTGAAAATGAGTGTCTCTTCAGTTTTAATAACAGGCCTTGGCATGGAATGTTTCAAGCAATAAATGCAGAAACCTTTCTTTCTTAAAACTTTGAACATTGAAGGTACCATATTTTCTTTGTACCTTTATTTTAGATCTACACTCAATAAACAATACAAACCAAGGATTCTTCATGGGCCTATTATTGTGAAAGTGAACAGAAAAACTCGAAAGACAAGTCCATGACGGTTAACGGTAGATTTGGTGCTTTACGACAAGCGTTACGGGAGAAACACAGAGACTCAGTATTAATTCTTCTAAATAAAAGATACAAAGATAAATTCCTATTGGTTACGTTAATGCCCCTTGGTGAATGGGAATGAGTTGCACCCGACATTAATAAGGTAAATTTGGTTTGATGAATCTCTTTAAGGTGCCACCACAAGTCTTGTATACAACAAAACTATCCGAGATGTATGGACATGCATAATCTCAGGCTGATATGTCAAATTACTCCCGAGAAATAAGCAGGGACATACACTTTGTAAAATTATTGTAGGTGGCGCCACCAATCGGGTATACGATGAAGCTATCCGATATGTAAGGATATGCACAATTTCAGGCTGATATATCATATCCCTCCTGATAAATAAGCAGGGACATACAATGTACAAAAATTATCGTATTAGGCGACACTAGTCTTGTTTATGGGAAAACAATCAAAGATGCATGGACAGGCTAAAATTTCAGGCGAATACATCAACTTCTCTTGAACTAGGTGCACTGGGCCAACCAAGCTCCGCTGAGGCAGGCAGTTGCTTTATGTCAAGCGAAGCTAATTGCCAGCTGCAGCTACTTCACTGAGTGAACTCTTGACCAGTACCTGGCTACGATGCTTTTTTTCAAGCTGCTTATTCATAAGATTAAAATGTTTAGAATAAGAACAGATGCCAATTGAAAGCAAAATCAGAATGCAGATATATTTTATTCATGGAATTATCTTACACATAAATAGGATATGTATGCAAATTATTTATGTTGCCTATACAGCTCTGCTTATATACCTACAGAGCTCAGTCAGTTATTACAAAAAAAAATATACTTGCTATATTTACCAAAGTATATCACTGTCCTTTCATTGTTAAAGGTCTAATAGTTCTGCCAAAAATCATTCAAGTAAATTTGAATAAAGGCCACTTGAGAATTATATTTGTGCAATTTTACAGAAGTTGAAACAACAGTTTTTGCAGAAGACTAGTGCAGCACCCAGTTTGAAATAGGCTTACTTATTGCATGACACAAGGCCAGCTTTCTTTGAGTCGACCAAAAAACATTGAACCCAATATATTCTTATACATTTGAGAAACTGACAATATGATAATTCTTGTAAAAAATTCAACCATGCAGCTTGACAGTTTCATCATCATTTTTATTTTTATGCTGAAAGAGGATGAAATTACGAGATTTTTCCCGTAAAACCAAGGTCGATGTAGGTGGCGCCACAAAAACATTTGCACAAAACATTGTAATGCTAGCTCCTTTCGTTTCTGAGATTATTATGTTAGTTGCCAAATGATTAAGTGTTTCATTCTTGCGAGATAAGATCAAAACCGTTCATCAAATAATGAGTATGTATTTGTAATCTGACAATACAGAATTTATAATGTTTAATCATTTACCTAAACAAGGCGTGATTTCGTCCTATCCAGTTTGTGTTGGGCCCACACTCCTCAAAAAGTTTTGATGTCTCCAGATGTTCGTTAGACTGGTCTCCCGCTCTGTTATGGCACCGCTGCTCTAGGCCAATCATGGAGACGGGCGTACAACGTCATCTTTTGTACTCCCGGCAGACTGGTTCTAACTCCAGTATGTATTATATATTATAAAAATAAGCATTTCGTTTGCTCATAGAAGTTACCAAAAGTTGGCTGCACATTACGTGTGACATTAATGATTAGAATAATAGATATTAATAAAAAAAATCACTGCTACGCACAGTGGAATATCAAAGATCCAGTAAATCGTATTATCTATACATCCATCATTCAATTTTTTATGCAACAACTCATTCTTCATTCGACTGTTTCAAAAAACAATACTGAAAATACATGTGGCACCACCAGTCTACAGGAACTGTTGACAGGAGTCATGACCAATAAAAGCAGCAGGTTTTCTAGATGAACCCACAGCTGAGAAACCGATGCAATTGCTTTTATTTAACAGTGTAAAAAATAGGGGTAAAATGCGTAGCGGAGGCGCCTACAGTCATAAGCAACTGATATAACTGTCGGTGCTCAATGGGCAAAGCAGGATTTATTGCAGGATTTAAGGCCAAAATAAAAAAAAGGTATGGTTCTCAGGCATTTTTTTTCAGAAATCAATGCGGGCGGGCGGGTTTTTTATAGTTAATTTTTTTGTATGTTTCGATAAAAATGTCAAATGATAAGGGAAAGCATGATAATAACATATTTATTTTGCTAAACAAGTAAAAGCACTACATAACAAAGGAATTGTATGATTTTATCTTCTTGAAAGAAATGTACGAGCGGCTGTAGCTCATAATTGGTAAGTTTCTATTAAAAATCAAAATAAAAATTTTTGATGCGGGGGTTTAAAATTGATGCGGGCGGTGCCCGGAACCATACCTTTTATTTTTTTTGGCCTAATCATGCATTTTTTTAGAGTCTTTAGCTTTAAAATGAAATGTTACTGAAAATTTCGGAGATTAGTTCATATTTATAACCTTTTGCATATATATATATATATATATATATATATATATATATATATATATATATACAGGCATTCACTTATATACTGAAACATACGTATTTTTGATGGTATTGTCATTTCATAGAGTTTTGAGAACCCCTGGTAGACATTTTCTTCTAATATAATTCATCTGACCAATTTTCATTGCCTTTTCAGGTTTAACTCTGTGTTAGTTAACAATAATATTGTGTATCTTTTTTGTGTTCTTCTGATTGTTTAGAAATGCTCTAAAAGTATAAACAATGCTCTAAAAGTAATGTTTATTTCTGTCGGTGCTTACATATCTTTACCTTTCCCATAGATAATTTGTCTCCACTTGTTTGGCAATGCTTTTGGTAAACTATAGCATAATTGTAAAAATCCATGTTACATCCGTATTCATTACATACGTCTTTACAATCATGATGTTTTTGTATGTATAATTATATCTTTAATGTACACTCACGTTTAATGTACAGCTTTTAATGTAGTAAAGTTTGGTTTTGTACTTTTACAATAGAGCTAGACAAAATACATTTCTTTATATTAATCTGGGTTATGATAATTGTAGTCACACCAATATTTCGTGATTTCTACCCAAAAGAGAGCATTAAAAATACTTATATCTTTTACATCTCCTTTGTTAAATTATAAATGGCTAAAGTTTAAAAAACCCAAAAGACGAGTTTTAATACATGTTAATTTTAATGCTGCATTTTTTAAAGAAATAGGGAACCCATTTAACCCCCTTTTTCCAAATTTGCATTTAGTATCTTTTTTTATTGTTCATGTTCGTTTAACCCATATAAATATATAAATTTATAAATACGATTTTCAAAATGTTTCTTAAGGTGTAGTAAACACAATGAATTATAAATTATTTGTGAAATTATAGAAGATTTAAGGAAATTTATTTAGCCGAGTGGTGTGAATTTTCTACCATCCCAAATGGATAAAATGTTATTCGTATTTTTATTTACAAATATGAAATTTACATGTGATGTATTCTCTAGAGGACAGAAATGTTTCTGAAGTTTTCACCTTTTTATACTCTGATGATCTTTTTCAAGCACTGAAATATCATCTGCATATTGTATTTTTTTTACTCTCCTCGTTAACCAAAGTGATACCGTTTGTACTTTCTTCAGATCTTATTGCAGTTGCTAGTAATTCTATACAAAGGAAAAACAAGTAAGCAGATAATGGACACCCTTGTCTTACCCTTTCACAACAGGAATAAAAAGACGAACTCCACCCATTAAAATATATTTGTTTACCTTGTTTATCATTGATATTCATTAAGTGTAAAATATTATACAAGTAATTCCACTCTTATCGAATATTTTTTTTCAACGTGTATTGCTATTACCATTGTATATCATTCATTCTGAACAGCATATCTTATGAAACATACAATCTTATTCAATCGTTTTCCTGTGTATCTATTTTTCTTGAAACCTCCCTGTTATTCTTGTATTTTGTTTGGTTAAATGCATTTTATTATATCAACTAGTTTTAGTAATAATTTTATAATCTTTATTTAGAAGTGTTAATACTTTCCAGGTTTCTTTTGGTAAAAAACTATAATGATCCCTTGTCTGTGTCAAAGAAAATCGACCTACTTCAAATGAATACTGGGTGGCTTTTGGGAAGTAATGTTTCATATCATTCCAGAAGACTTTGTAGAATTTGTAGTATATCTTAATAACTTAATAACTTTGGACTTAATGATTACCTTTCACTATCGTGGCTGTAATAGTCCCCAAAAGTACATTTTTAGCTCAGTTGATTGAAAGTCTTCAACAATGTCCAACGTCTGTTCGATAACACTATACAAATCGTAATCGCAGACCTAAAGCACTTATATCTGAAAATACATGTAGTTCGATAAAAAATCTGCGTGGAAACCGCAACTAAGTCACGGTTGACCTTCATTCTGCGAGCGATTGGGAACGTGATTTTTGCAGCAAGAAAGTCCATGAATGTTGCAGAGTAACTAGCTGGTTCATGATAAGTGGGCCGAAAAGCTATTCACTGCAATACTTATGCAATATATTTTAATTGCGGGCATGCATACCTAATATTAAGTCTGTTTCTAAATAAAATATGAACGGCTTGAACTATCCACATTATATAATTACCGTAGTATTGTTAATGTGACTGGTACATGTATGTAATACAGGTGACGCAACCTAACTTGAAGTTAACCGATTTCTGTAAGCCAAAATATCATATTCCACTTTTCCCCTCCATTATATAAAAAATATAACGCTTTTGCATTCGTGCGGAACTGTCTAGGAGCAATTGGACCAGTTAAGATTACGGTAAGTTTAATTATTTAATAGATATTGTCTTAAAAGATTTTGCTACTCATAAATTGGCTCATGACATTTTGCAGCTATGAGCACAAACTTTTACAGGAATATACTGAATATCTGATTAGTTTTTGAGATGTGATATTTGTTGACTTTTATTAAACGAATGGTGTGTATTATTTTATATTAAAAAAGAAATTAAAAAATAATTACCATATCATGACACGAGAGAGGAAGAAAATATAATTAAACCGTGACTGTTTAAAAAACTGGGTGTTAATTCGTTGCAGTTTAACACGCTGTGAAATCCGCCCAGGTCTCTTTCCACACAGAGTTATACGTTCCAACACATAATATTTGGTGTCTTGGCTTGGAAACGTTCGAGCATACCATCCTCAAAAGGGAAATATTCTTAGTCATTCACACATCATGAAGCCGAGTTCCGGTGGTGATTTACTTCATATGTTTTAGAAACGCAGCATTGCTCCTATGACAAGGTCGGCAGCGTCGTCCAGTGAGCAAGGCTAAAGCTAATACAAAGGCGGCGGTATCCAGGATCTATGGACATGCACAATTATAGCCCAATACGGTAAACCAATCCCATAAAAGGGCATTAATTTATTCTATTAAAACGGAAAAGTAGGTAGCGCCACCTGTCTGGTCTACGAGATTACTCTCCAAGATGGATGGAAATGCCAAATTTCAGACCAATAGATTGAACAACTCCTGAGATTTAAGCAATTTTCACCCAATGCAAACGTACGTATGGACGCCATGCAAAAACGATTGCAGATGGCGCCACTAGTCTTGAGTACGCGATGGAGTATCCAAGATCCATGAACATGCACACTTTAAGTCAAATATATTGAACCAATTCCTAAAATGAGCAGATGGCATATGCATGGATGGATGCCTTGCAAAAATGATTGTATGTGGCGCCATCAGTCTCGATTACGAGATGGTCCCATCAAAGATCTAAGGACATGCACAACTTCAGCTCAATACAGATCCTGAGATAAGGGCTGTTATCACGAAGCCACCTAGATTCATACTGTCCATAAAGGATTGCAGGTCGCGATACCTGTCTGTGTTTGGCACAACTGCATAGGTGAGCAAATAACTTTGCCAGGTTTCGGAAAGATCGGTCCAAGGGTCTCAGATAATTTCTCCGGAAACGAACGCTGCGGCGGCGGAGGCTGAACCCGGTCAAAAATAAAGTATCCGCAAAACACATTTGGAAGTGGTTGCGGAGAAGTGCCTAAAGATGTTTTAGTGTCTTTCTGACATAATCGGCGACACAACCATAAGTCCCTCCTCAAAAAGCTCGCAAACATAGCTGAAAGTCTGAGGAGCGACTGTTTTAGAGTTGTAAAACGTTAAGAGCCTTACTAAAGGAATAACCTATTGAAGAGGATGTGCAGTCATCTAAAGTCATAAAACAAAATAAAGGCACATCTGGGTATGTGAACCTCCTGCCTTAAGAACTAGACGACACTGCTTGTCCAGTGTTTGAGGACTACTAGCAAAGGCCGTCTGTAATGACGACACCGCTTGTCCAGTGTTATAGGACTACTAGCAAAGGCCGTCTGTAATGACGACACTGCTGGTCCAGTGTTTGAGGACTACTAGCAAAGGCCGTCTGTAATGACGACACTGCTGGTCCAGTGTTTGAGGACTACTAGCAAAGGCTGTCTTTAATGACGGCACTGCAGGTCCAGTGTTTAAGGACTACTAGCAAAGGCCGTCTGTAATGACGACACTGCTGGTCCAGTGTTTGAGGACTACTAGCAAAGGCTGTCTGTTATGACGGCACTGCAGGTCCAGTGTTTGAGGACTACTAGCAAAGGCTTTTTGTAATGACGGCACTGCAGGTCCAGTGTTTAAGGACTACTAGCAAAGGCCTTCTGTAATGACGACTCTACTGGTCCAGTGTTTAAGGACTACTAGCAAAGGCCGTCTGTAATGACGACTCTACTGGTCCAGTGTTTGAGGACTACTAGCAAAGGCCGTCTGTAATGACGACTCTACTGGTCCAGTGTTTGAGGACTACTAGCAAAGGCCGTCTGTAATGACGGCACTGCAGGTCCAGTGTTTGAGGACAACTAGCAAAGTCTCTCAGTAATGACGACACTGCTGTCCAGTGTTTGAGGACTACTAGCAAAGGCTGTCTGTAATGACGGCACTGCAGGTCCAGTGTTTAAGCACTACTAGCAAAGGCTTTTTGTAATGACGACACTGCAGGTCCAGTGTTTGAGGACTACTAGCAAAGGCTTTTTGTAATGACGACACTGCTGGTCCAGTGTTTGAGGACTACTAGCAAAGGCTTTTTGTAATGACGACACTGCTGGTCTAGTGTTTGAGGACTACTGGCAAAGGCCTTCTTTAATGACGATTCTACTGGTCCAGTGTTTGAGGACTACTGGCAAAGGCTGTTTGTAATTGCGTCACTGCTGGTCCAGTGTTTGAGGACAACTAGCAAAGGCCGTTTGTAATGACGACACAGCTTGTCCAGTGTTTGAGGACTACTAGCAAAGGCCGTCTGTAATGACGACACTGCTGGTCCAGTGTTTGAGGACTACTAGCAAAGGCCGTCTGTAATGACGACACTGCTGGTCCAGTGTTTGAGGACTACTAGCAAAGGCCGTCTGTAATGACGACACTGCTGGTCCAGTGTTTGAGGACTACTAGCAAAGGCTGTCTGTAATGACGGCACTGCAGGTCCAGTGTTTGAGGACTACTAGCAAAGGCCGTCTGTAATGACGACACTGCTGGTCCAGTGTTTGAGGACTACTAGCAAAGGCTGTCTGTAATGACGGCACTGCAGGTCCAGTGTTTGAGGACTACTAGCAAAGGCTTTTTGTAATGACGGCACTGCAGGTCCAGTGTTTAAGGACTACTAGCAAAGGCCGTCTGTAATGACGACTCTACTGGTCCAGTGTTTGAGGACTACTAGCAAAGGCCGTCTGTAATGACGACTCTACTGGTCCAGTGTTTGAGGACTACTAGCAAAGGCCGTCTGTAATGACGGCACTGTAGGTCCAGTGTTTGAGGACAACTAGCAAAGGCTCTCAGTAATGACGACACTGCTGGTCCAGTGTTTGAGGACTACTAGCAAAGGCCTTCTGTAATGACGATTCTACTGGTCCAGTGTTTGAGGACTACTGGCAAAGGCTGTTTGTAATTACGTCACTGCTGGTCCAGTGTTTTAGGACTACTGGCAAAGGCTGTTTGTTATAACGACACTTCTGGTACAGAGTTTTGGGTCTACTAGCATAGGCTGTCTGTAATGACGGGAGCCTCTGTTCTGGAGCAAATGACAAATGGTCCACCCTTTACACAGTACAGTATTTCTCACATTCTCACAAACTAATGGGGATTAGGTGTAGAGACACAATTGCGAAGGAAAGATGAGGTCATAAGATAAGGACAGCAAGACTTCTGTATTAAAACAGATTTTATTTCTCTTATACAGTGAAACACCATGTCTTAGAAATTTATTACACATTATATTAACCATACACCTATAAAGGACGACGAATAAAATGTAGTGATGGTTGTAAAAATAAATGAAAGATGACACTTCTGTGTAGACAAACGTACTTTATTGCCCAAAACTACGGTAGTCTACAGTAAGTGGGCCTTAGCTCATTTATTTCCTCAACTGAACTGAGATAGACTAACACAGGTTAATATCATAGAAAATATAGCAATGGTCTCATATTACGTATAACATTTTAATATAACAAATCACATTACAGACAGATAATCGGACAATTTAGTTTTGTTTAGAAAATTTTTAATACCAAATTCAGTAAGCGAGTTAACCGAATCTGATCGAATAAGTCGACCATTCCATGCTTCCTTCATGCTTCTGGAAGCTTCTTAAACTGTTATGTTATAGTATATTGACCAATAGATAATATTAAATATGACGAAGAGCGCGGGGAAGATAACACGTGACCTTCGGTCGATCACCGTAGCCAGGCGGGCATCCCCTCCAGGGTACCAGGCGGTCTGCCAGCATGACGTCACTGTGCTCTCGCCGGACTTCTTTCCGTCAGTCTGTCAGGGATAAAAATTAAACAACACGCCATTATATGTTACATGCCAAAAATAACCCCTTTATGCATAATGCTTTATTTTGATACATTTGCAAATTTATGTATATCTTATTAGTTTTCACTCTACGTTCCCTCTATCAAAGGGTTACATGTGAACGTCTTTACATGTGTGTACATATGTTTTTATTCGTAAAAAAGAAAACCATTGCGTAACATGGGGTAATTACAACATTAATTAATATGAGTTCATGTCATCACGGCTATTTTAATTTATAATGACCCTGGACAATCTTTTCAATCTGTCGGGCTATGAATAGCCGATTGGTTACGTACTGGTGGTAACTGACAATATGAAGTGATCAGCACAGTGAAACACTTGACTCCGTCTTACCTTCTTTTGCCGAGCCAAGACATTGACTGCAGCATACTCTATTAGTCCCGAGAACACGAATACAATGCAGACCGACAGCCATACGTCGATGGCCTTGATACAGGAGACGGCCGGAAGCTGGTCATTGACGTTGGACGCCTGGCTGACGATTGTCAAGACCGTGACCAGAGCCAGAGTGATGCGAGCGGGCACAGACCGGAAGTCTATCCAAAAAGCCACCCACGACATTGCTACTATCAGGATACTAGGTACATATACCCGGATGATGAAATAACCCATCTGCCTCTCCAGCAAAAGGTTCACGTACTTACAGCTGAAATTCCCTGAAACAGCCAAAATAATACACGCCTTATTTGGTGGTCTCATGGTGACCACTAAATAAATCATGCATTCTATGAATCCTTTCACTTAACCACTGCTTACCTTTTGCAATGTTTGCTGGGTTCGCCACCAGGCCGTAGGCACAAGGCCAACAATGAGAGCGCACTATTGCATTGTGCTTTTGAGTACTGTGAATCCCTCGATCTAAAGGGTCTCCTTATTAGCATATAACACAATATGACAATATATTATTATATTATATTATACTATATTTTACTATATTGTACTATATTATACTATATTATATGATACAATTTGGTAAAGAGTATTTGACGAAAGCATAACCAACCTACGGCAAACGCCTTGGAGCAGTCATTCAGGGTGTAGCCCTTGAAAACGTACTGAGGTATGGATAGTCTTTTTGGTAATTGGACCACCTCTTCCAAGTCCTTCCATTCATATACAATGTTTCCGGCATCGTAACCATCTATAACATAACTATTCGTTGTGATTCAGGTCTTATGTTAATAAGCAGGATAGATGAGTAAGTGAAAAATTAAATTAACAAATAACCATCTACCATGTACTATATATATATATATATATATATATATATATATATATATATATATATTATGTACACCATACCCTTACGATTGGCTTTGTCTTATAACATACACCAGTCTTGGGCTTCTTTTGACACCCTTTTGTATAATAATCAATACGACACTGTCTAGACATTTATATGATACGAATATAAGGGTGATCTATGACCAATCCTTACCCCTGCTGGTAAATTACAGGCCTTGGTAAATTATATAAATACGTAATATATATATATATATATATATATATATATATTATAATTGACAAATGTTAATTACTAGAGATTTTACATGTAACGCTGTGCTAAAGCGACACAACATCAAATGACTTACAGCTGTCAATAATGAGGGAACATGTCTGGTTGTCATGGGGATACTTGTGGAGCATAAATTCACATGCAAAAATCCCCGTTATCCTGAAACAAATATGATTTAGTCAACAATTTCACTTTCTAAGAATTTGCACACCTGTTGGAATCTTATGGAATGTTAACATTTGATTTAATGTTTTTAAAAGCAAGACTATGGTCAGTAACTAAGTCCGGAACTTCTGTGCTGGCTGATGGTGACAGGCCACAAGGAGCTCGAAAACTCAATTAGTGATCAAATTTGAAGCCTGAAGGCAGTACCTTTCCTTGGTATCCATATAGCGAGCTTAAAATAAATCTTACCGACTTGGCAAGTCTTAGGCGACGACAAATTTGTGGTGACAATATAAATCTTCGGCAATACAGATTTTTATTTATAATAATCTTTTTCTGTTTTGTGGACTATTAATTACCGCTTATTTTTCACATTTTTTAGGTGGGAGTTAACCGGGTGCCTCTAGCTTTTTTACGCCTAGCTTTAATCTCTCGGCTTCATCCATTAGTGTTGCCCCAATATCTTAATAATTGTTAAGAATAGCAGCTATCTTTTATATAGTAATACCCTGGTGAATTAAATAGGTCTATGATCAAACGTGAAACGTGCTCTGAGATACTTGATCTTGCGAATAGATGGAACCTCTAAATTTAAATTCAGATAAGGCAAAAGAAATGACATTTGACCCACTTTCAGATCTATGACACCCAGTTAATACTTTCGACCATAGGCTACTATTTTCAACTTTGAAAGCGATAGCTACTACATTATAAACATTTAATAATTTTACCATATTTTGTAAACAAACCTCTGGCTGTAGACTATTGTGCCATCAGGGTCGAGTGTAATCATGCGATTTGGAACTGTATGCGTGTGGAGTTTTCCTTTCTTTTCGTTGGGAAAATAAGTTGCTGGTACCCACAGTTTCTGGAAGGCAGCGTAATTCAGCGCCACCTGTCTCCGGCGGGAAAAATTAACCAGACGCTTATCGCGCCATGTTTGTCGCAAAAAGAGAGTCGCCTTAAAATCCTGAAACGAGTGCATTACATCCTTGTGTTAGCCTACAGTATAAAAAACATTCTTTTGATTTAACTGTCGTAAAAATTTTTTTAGACTTTGTAAGAGTTTTACTACGGAATAATTCCCGTACTCTCGTAAGTTTACCTTTTGATTGCAGAAATGCGGTCGTTACTATGTTGAAAGCATGTAAACGCACATAAGAACAATATCCTTTTGCTGATGCAACGAAATGTCCAGGCAAGTGTGAATAAATACTTCAAACAATCACCTCTTGAAATCAATTTTTTCCCATTAAACGTTGAAACAGAAGCTTTTACACTTACCATTTTTGAAATACTGAACGCACTGAGCCGAGCAAGGAAAATATCTATGTAGACTGTAGTTGGTACACCTTCATTGAAACATGAATAAATATATTAAATAACCCGATATCCCTGAGTTATCCTGTAACCTGTTTATTTACATATAAACACCATTCATCCGAAGATATACATGAGGTATCATAGAAGAAAAATGTATGGTTAAGTGTGATCATATAACGAAATTTTATTGTTTTACCCAAGTTTTAATTGTTAATTTATATATATAAGTTATGGATATATATTATGGATTTATCCTTTCAACCTTAGAGGGGAAGACAATTCAGAGAGAGGCCGTGTGATAACAAGGTATGTAAGAATAAATTTACATACAGAAATATGAAAATGCATGTAATGTTACAGGACAATAGATAATCTTAATATGAACCCGCATCTAGATGAAGATGATATATAATGAAGGTTGAAATCATCGACCCCGTCCTCTTATTTGATAACCAGAAATGAAAAAATTAATGCATTACACAACGACATGGCATAAATCAATAGTTTTGTAAACGTTTATCTTAATCATTCATTCTTTTACGAACAGCTGTAAATTTCCTAAGTCATGTTGAATCACCCTAAGTATAGTTGGGCGTTCTCTCTTATACTTTGGATAAGATAAAGTCAAATTTATGTAGCCATCCTGGAGGTGGACCGAATGATCCGAATAATAACGAACTAATGTTAACAAAAGTGTTAAGAACATTGTGATATAATGAAAAGAAAACACAATATCGATGTATGTCTACTCTTCCATATATCGCTAATAATAAAGAACGAGCGGTTCGCCAGAATTATATTGCACATAATTTAATGAAGGCATTCATATATGGAATGATGCATCCTCTGTCACGGATAAGAACATTATGATAGAATGAAGAGGAAACACTATATCGATGTATGTCTACTCTTCTATATATCGCTTATCATAAAGAATGAGCGGTTAACCTTATCTCTGATATATATATATATATATATATATATATATATATATATATATATATATATATATATATATAATATATAACACTGATTACACTTGACTTACCGTCTTCTTCGTCTGGACGTATATATTGATCATAGGCTTCGCTACTCAGCAGCTGCATTACCCCCTCCAAGTCTGTCAAGGGCGCATGCGTAACGGAAACGGAAGTGCCCGTGGTCCATTGGCTGTAGTTTGCTGATTGTGAGTTCGCATACATCAGCAGACTACATAAAACAGAAAGTAACCCACATTTGCCTAACATTAAGATTCCTTTAATTGTGTGACAGCCATGTTTTAGGAGCCCTGAGCACCTTCAGTAGGCCCAGCTTAGTATGAATATTAATAAATGAAAGCTAAAAAAAATAGAAAACTGTAATGAGTTCGTATTTAGTAAAATTACACAGGAAAATGTATATTGATCAGTGGAGTTTGTAAGGCCTCATATAGATGACTATAACCACGAGTTCTTCACATATTACTGTCAGTTCTTTATGCCACGGAGCCTACAAAGCAATTTTTACCAATGATAATTAATGAGAATTGTATAAGGCAAGCATGATTTATGTTTCGCATTTTCATGCATGGTGACGGTTTAGGTTCAGACTCTTATTTTTAAAGTTACTCTTCGAGACTTGTGAGAATATAATTAATCTTCTCTTACAAGTGTTAATTATAGTCCAGTCCCAGTTGACAGGTGACCCATTTTCAAATGAGGTATTAACAATATTTGTCAAAGGTAACTTGAACTTTTTGAATAACAGAACGCATCAGAGGATGATGATGAAAAAAACGTTTAATCTACAAAAAAGCGGTCCATGATGCTGATGACTGATGAAAGACAGCATGCTATTTGCGCATACCAGAATAAAAACACAAAGTATATGGCCAGGTGAAAGGCGGTTTTTCTTGTCGGTATATCATGACACATATACAGCACCAAATAAAAAAAAATTAGAAAATGCAAGTTAATAGTACAACGGTGTGCCTGTCTGCCTGTCTGTCTGTCTGTCTCTTTCTCTCTCATGTATAGAGTTATCTTATATAACGCCTACATGCATACCTTTATATACATGCGTGTATACACATGTTTGCATGTATGTATATATTTAAATATATATATATATATATATATATATATATATATATATATTATCATGTTTCATGTATATGATCAGTAATGTTTTGAGTTTTCATATATTAGGCTATGTATATACATGTGTGTAGATACATGTGTGTATGTGTATATATATATACGTGTGTGTAGGTATTAGGTGTGTGTGTGTTTGTGCCAAGGGCGGGAAAAATTGACGTAACATATAAGAAAAAGTTTAAAATGTTCACCGGTTTGCCTGCAGGCATATACGTATTAACGTACATACGTTTGTTGCACGTGTGATTCTCGGGGTGTTCGGGTGCTTTTATGCAGGACATACGAATATTTGGCTTCTTGGCGCAATATACATATACATGTAATTATAAATTACGTGTGCTTGTGATAAAAATAGGAGTATCACCCAGCAATCACAAGCTGCTGAGGGCCTTGACAAGGATCCTAAACTGAACATTAACGTGAAGACATCGCCTGCCTGCATTTTGTGATGTGTTATAGAAGTTTAGCCTCTGTAAAGCTTACATCACACCTACCTGCTGAGTACAGCTGACGTCACAAACGATACCATGGTTACCTGCAGAGCCATTCGAACCTATATATCGTCGCCGGTCCAGAGCTCATTCATACTCTTGAGGCGAAGTGAAATGGGTACGGTCCTTCTTAATGCAATGCTCGTTGCCAGACTTATCTCCTTCGCTTAGATGCAGACATGCGTAACCTTAAACACCAACTCTGATTTATGACGCGGGCCGGTGCTTCAGATAATTGCATTTTATTAATTCAAACAAACATGTAGTATATCATCCACTCGCTCAAACACATATACATATAATATATCAGCCACTGACACAAACACGCACACATGTAATATATCATCCACTGACACAAACAAACATACATGTAATATATCATCCACTGACACAAACACACATACATAAATATCTCTACCACTGACACAAACACACATACATGTAATATATCTCCCACTGATACAACACACATACATGTAATGTATCACCCACTCACACAAACACACATACATGTAATATATCACCCAGTGACACAAACAAACATGCATGTTATATATTATCCACTGACACAAACCAAATACATGTAATGTATCACTCACTGACACAAACACACATACATGTATTGTTTCTTCCACTAGCACAAACACATAAACATGTAATATATCACCCATTCACACAAACACACATACACTTCATATATCACGAACTCACACAACCACTATATTACATGTATGTGTGACAAGTTTGTGTGAGTGGGTAGTATATTACATGTTTGTGTTTGTGTGAGTGGGTAGTATATTACATGTATGTGTTTGTGTGACTGGGTAGTATATTACATGTATGTGTTTGTGTGACTGGGTAGTATATTACATGTATGTATGTTTGTGTTAGTGGGTGATATATGACATGTATGTGTATAAATATCATTATATATAATATATATATATATATATATATATATATATATATATATATCAAAAGACAAGATGTAACTAAAATTTGACTAAAATTGCACTTATTATAATTATTTAACCTGTGTTTAGGCCCAGATAAACCCAGTGAAACTGGGATTTTACGGCCACGGTACGGCGAACGTTAAGTGGAAACACGCTAAACGTGACAGTCCGTGTCCGGACAGAATAAGTCGCAGACTGAAACGCAGATTTAACAAGGGGATGAATCTTTGTAGGAGAAAGTCAGTTTAGAAGTGTTTATCGGAGCACCACATGAATATTTAGTTGCCATCGGGCGAAGTCGGATATTATTCATATCTGACACTTTTACTATATATATATATATATATATATATATATATATGTAGATATATATATATGTAGATATATATATATAAATTCAGATAGAAACATATGTATAGGCATATGTAGATTTACCAGTTGTTTGTTTGTGGGGGGTGGGGGGGAGGGGTTGTGGCAAGGATATCGTTTCATTCCGAATATTAGTCTCACATAATAATCGAATCAATGATTTGGTTTTTTTTTTGTCTAGAGCTTCCTATTGACCATCACTCGGCCGACTCGATGGATGACGTATAACTGGGCCGGTTTTGAAACTTAAAAACCTTCTGGTTTAATCTCTATATACTCAGGTCTAAATTGAAGGACTTGAAATAAAGGCAAGTTATAGCGGATACAAAATGATATTGTGCAGTGGCGGACTTTTTTTTTGGCAAAATTGGCCCTAGAAACTTTAGTAAAAGCGGCCCATGGTTATGATTTTAACAAGTGGCCCATGGGCCATGACGCTCAGCTGGATTTGACATGCAGGTACCCATGCATTAATTATTGATGTTTTGATCTGGTGAAAAAAAATGATAAAGAACGTTAAACAATGGATAGAATGATTTCAGAGTGCTCAAAATTATGTTTTTAATCCTTAAAACATAGGTAACATAAGGTGGCCTTATCTAGGGTTTCCTAGAAGCTTTTACCAGGAACTAGAATTTAACAGGAATTAGAAGTTTCTAGGTCGTACTGTAACCAATAGGGTGCTCAAATCATTTTTTTACATATCTTGCTGAATATAGATCACAGTGGTCTTATAATTTCAGATGCCCCAGGAGACTTTACAATGACCTCTCTTTACATTTAGGAAAACATTTTCAGCTCCAGCAGTTAATATTCGTGCCCTGACTGACTTAGGTTTCCCGCTCGTAGCTAACATGGGTCATCATAACCTAATCTAAGGTGTTGAAAGAAATGTGCCCAGAACACCCTTGAATTTTAAGATAGAAGGTTCTATAGGTCCAACCGATTTTGCCCATCTGACTTTATCAGTGCCTAAAATCATTTTTCCCTATAGCTCACAGAATATATTTCACAGTGACCCGATTTCAGGATTCAAAGAAGACTTGCCAAGGACACCAACGGGTGATATTACAGGGTTCAAGGTCCAACAGTTACAGTTAAGTTTTGTGCCCTATCTGACACCCTGGGTGCGTAGAATCATTTTTTGGCCAGTAGCTCGCAGAATATAGGTCGCGAGGACCTCATGTCAGGTTTCCTAGAAGATTTACAGTTAGAAGTTTTTAGGTCTAACTGTTATGGTTTGTGCTCTGTTAAAAGCCGGACTGCTTCATTTGAAGGTCTGAGATATGGAGTGAAAAACACGTAAAAATAAGGGGGAAAAATCAGGTTGCGCCACCACTGTTTGGGAACTGATAAAACACTCCATGATCATTATGCATGGAAAGAGTCATGGCAATCAATGCATTAGTTATTCAGATACTCAAGCTTTTATATCAAATTAATCTGGGGTGCAATAACAGGCCCGTAACTCAAAGAATTTAGATCGCAGTGACCTTATTGCAGGTTTCCCTGGAGATTGTTTATGGACCTCTATGGATGTCCAGTTAGAAGTTTCTAGGTCAGGCAGTTACGATTTGTGGCCTGTTAACGGACGGGCGACAAGAGTGATCGCCATGGCTCAGATGACTTTCAGTCAGCTGAGCTAAAAATGACACCAAACACCTAACTTTTGCAAATTAAATTGAATCGAATGACACGTGATGGTGTCAAATCTTTTAAAGAAAAGGGAAACTTTTTTTGGACCCAGGAATGCGAAGCAGCTTTTGAGAAATTAAAGTCTATGATGGTCAATACTCCCTTACTGAAAGCATCTGTTTTTGACAAAGATTTTAAATTAGCTGTTGATGCTAATGAACAGGCTGCTGGTGAAATCTTAATACACTAAGATGAACAAGGAATGGATCATCCTGTAGGTTATTCTAAAAGAAGTAATTCAAACACTGAATACGAATTACTAGCACTTATCTTGGCATTACAATATTTCGAAATTTATGTAAGAACGGCTAAACGTCCGTTGGTGTTCTATGCAGATCAAAATCCATTGGTGTTCTTGAGTAAAATGAAAAACAAGAACTGAAGATTATTAAATTTGAGTCTGCTCTTACAAGAGTATGAGATCATTATAAAACACGTAAGAGGAAGGGAAAATGTGATAGCAGACGCATTATCCAGATGTTATTAGGTAATGTGGACTTCTATTGATGATTAGTTGAATTGTTAGATATGAATACTGGGCGGCGTTTGCAGATAAATGCAGTAGCTTAAGAGCGGTGAAAGATATTGGTATGAATTGTGCATAAAATGCAGAAAGAGTAATTGTGCGTTATACGCAGTAATGGTCGATGGTTTTGTTCAAACGTTGATATGTATAATCTCAGTTATGTTAAAAGAAGTTAGAGGGGTTATGTGGGTACAGCTGCAGTAATGGGGAACGATTATGCGTATCATATTGAATTGTTGATTTATTTTCTATGCTATATAAGGTGTCATTTAAAAGATTACTTGTCTCAAAGTAACAACATTTTACTCATATAGTTGTCGTTAAATTTCCTTTTAGGGGGATGGTGTGATGGTGCTACAATGTGAACGTACACGTTGGCTGGGTCAACCCTATGGTATGGTCGAGGTCGAGGTGACGCAAGCATGGGATCGTAGAGCATTGGAGCGGAACGTGGAGGGAGGTCCCTTGTGTTAAAAGGAGAGAAAAGTGAAATCTTTGTTATTTGGACTCTGTACTGTTAAGAACTTGTTGTAACGATCACTCTGCCGTAAGAGCATAAAAGACCCACGCTTGGAAGGTCGCATTTTATGGACTGTGAGGATGTGTCGCCAGGCCTGGTCAGGATGTAATATCCTGTGTATCTTTGGAATGTTGGAACTTTAATGTGAACTGTTTGAGAACATAAACAACTCCTCTGCAGCCCTAGGACGTCATGTGTTCGGTCTGAAGAACTCTTTACGTTTAAGCTTAGTATACCGCCATATCTGTTAAAATGAAATTATGGGTGTCTCACTTACACAATATTAGTGTAACAAGAATATACCGTTTATATCTTGTACAAATTGTAAATTATGATTTTGTTTTTATTAATATTTTCGAGTATTTTGTGAGTCTTTCATGTTGCGTGTCGAACCCGGATGAAATTTTAGTCACACAACATAACTTCATTATTTTAGGACCATGATTATTTATAGAAGTTGATTACAAAAGACCATTCTATTCTGAAACATATCAAATTTATGGGGGAAAATAAATAAATATCTCGATGCTTACTCTATAACTGATCCCGTCTCCCGACGAGTCCATTGTCAAGATCAGATCTGTGCAATTCTTAAATCACGTTGTCATTATGTAATCAGATGTACATATATGCTAGGGTTGTGGCAAAAGTGTACTGTCAAATTAGTGTCCTTACTTGAGCAAAGGGAAACAAAAATATAACTGGGATGTAGCCGATGTGGAATCTGTATGCAGAATGAACATTTCATCGAGAGATCAACACCCTGCCACATAATTTTACAATTTGTGCCTGTTACAGTGCCGGATTTATTATTGAACAGTGGGAATAATGTCCGAGTATTTAAAATGAACGTCTGTGTGAAGTAGTATCAGCGAACGCCATCCTTAGATTTGCAGAGGTTTATTGGAGAATATTTTTCCTTTGAATTTTTGTAATTTTGTTAACTTTGAACCTTAGAATTGATAACTACATGCAAATAAAATTCTCATGATGTGTAAGACATCTGTCTTTTTCTAGAGATTCCGCACACTAATGGACAAAATTTGTAGTTCATTCTAGACCACGCTGCGTCTGTTTTTTTTTTTTTTTTTTTTTTTCCACAAAGATTCCTAGACAAGAATTTCATGGTCATGGAACACGCGGATGACAATGCGACCAGGCTGCTGTCTCGACCTTGAGTGATCTTGCATGTATGGCACTTGTTTCAATGAGCTGTCCAAGGCTAATAGCATGGTAGACGTGTTTCATGTACCCCTTTGGGCCCTGTGCTCAATAACTAAAGGCAGCGCTGTATTTTTTTTGGGGGGGGGGGGGGGGGGGCAGGGATTTACTCTGTGAAAAAAAGGACATGACACTTTATTTATTGTTGATTATTCAAGTTCAAAATCCATCAAATAAATTTGTCCTACTTTAAAAGTCCGTTTTTCAAAATCTAGATGCAGAGTATTTTTATTGAAACTGAATAATCTGTCTGTGATCTGTTTAGAATGGTATCGTCACAGCCGTTCACCTAGACCTGCAACAGGTCGAGGAATTAATAAGTTAACTATTTGGGTTTTGTATATTTTTTATCATGTTTATTAATGTTGAGTGATCTTTTTTCAATTCATATATTAGCTTCTCCTGTTGGGTGCAAATAGTTTACTTTCCTTCTGTGGGGGGCCCCACTATCACTAAGGGGTAAGGACTACGTGAAAATATTATAATTGAGCACATAGACGCCATCTATTGTAATAAATGTAAATTACTGGAACTGGCCATGGCAGCAATAGGGCAGCTTGACATAGGGTCAACAAAGTAACAGTATAGGGGTTTCTTTTACTCAGGGTATAATATCAGAATCTGACAAAAACATGGGGACTTACGCAGGTCTACCCTTCACCTCGTACCAACGGTCCTAAATAAGTCAAACGAGCGTGGTACATTTATAGTGGGGGAGGTGAGCTCTGTTAAGCGCCCTCTATTAAAATACGGACGTCAGGAGGGATAACGCAGATAGATCCTACATCAAGCTGTTAAAACATTTGATACGTCAGCATAGTTTTCACCTTAGACAATTATAATATTAACAAACAACGTCTCTGAGGCTGGCAGGACCCACGCTTTTGATATTTTGTTGGGATTAAGCAATAATTGGAATACAAACATGTATACGTACATAATGTATACATGTATACATACACTAAAAGAAAAAGATAAGTATCTAAGTGTGCACACGGTATAAATATGATATAATTTTATTGAAAAATCCAAATATTGGAAGGTTGAGATCTGCTTACCATAGGATCTTAAGCCCTCAGAGCCGTGATTGTATCTATATAAGAATATGACATGTTGTATCAACTGATAGTTAATTTATATAATTTCCGTTTATAATTCATTTGAATTTTAAAGATATTTATGGCACATGAGATAGGATCTGACAGGCACGAGCCCCCTCCTTCCGAGTGGTTGACCGAGAAGGGCAGGGAAGACAGCGGGTCTGGCGAGAATGAGGCTGGTGCCATCCTTTTGCACACGGCACGCAAGTCTTGCGGCCGTCTGACGCGTATGTGCCGGCTGGACAGGCAACTGTAAATAAAATAAATATATCTGATTATTCACTATTTTTAGCTCAGCTGACTCTAAATATTTATTTTATCTACACTAGGCTGACTAGGTTTCCTATGAATTCTGAAATTTTTATTTTCTGTCCATAGGCTATTCTCACAGACAATATATAACATTAATAAAAAAACATGAGCACCCAGTCAAAATTAGCTGAGCGTCATGGCCCATCGGCCACTTGTTTATCTATTGAGTTGGCAAAGAAGCGCAGCAATTGCAATTATACAGCATTAAGCATTTTTCAACGGAGATGCTTTTATTTTGTATTAATCTAGTTTTTCAAAGAGTGAAAGTGTGATTGATGATCATGAAAACGGTATCAAAACCTGGGTTGCTGTGTAGATTTTGTCTGATCTAATACTGCTTGAAAGTTAATGTGCCCTGAGATGCATCATTTTTCTTATTGATAAGATTAGGTTACAGCCTAAATTTTCAGCATTACACGACAAACACTGAATGTATTGTCCTGTTTGACCAATGTCTATGAAATATATCACACAGCTATATTTTTTTTATCTACACTAAATAATAATATAAATCAATATCGTAGGATGATGGTGTTTATGCTAATAAACCTGCATTATTGTAAAAAATACATTTCGTCAAATAAATAATTTGAAATTATTATTACTGGAGTAACCTGGCCTTGCAAAGAGCTTGGGTATTTATATTTGCTGTTAAAATGTGGAAAATAAACGTGATTCCATGTACCAATAGACGAAACTCGGTGCAAGCTCTTATAACTAAAGCCCTGTAGAGTCCGTATGGTGAATCCCTGATATTTGCATAATAGGCGTCACAAGGCTTTTTGAGGACCTGGCAATTCTATTATATTTGCATATTAGAACGACACACCTTATGCGAGAGATATCGTTGCTATATAAAAAACGCCAATAGCAGTCCAACAGGCAGTCCACAAATCCACGCGCTTGGTAACATTCGCAGTGTATCCAGGAAGTCCATATACGTTGACTTAATGTTATTTGATTTTTCTCTGCTGGACGGACATTACGGTCCATGGCCCAAATAATGCATTGTAGACAGTACACTACACTAATTTTGTGACCATTGGTCCAGTGCCCTCTGCCGAGATGACAGGCACAGCATCTGTGACCCCGTATATTGTGCCCTTAAGCAACTAACAGTTACCAACACGCGGGTCGTCTCGATTGTTTCAGACAGACGGTACAAGTGTCACATTTTTCGATCCAGGGGTAAAAAAATGCATTGTAGACAGTACAATGATTAAGTTAACAGGTATCACAATTTAACTGCTAGATTCGCTTGTAGACCTGAATACTTCACTAGGGGCCACGCTGACTGGCTGAGCCAGAATTCTGATACCTTTACTTTAAACAGGCCAACTTTGAAAAGCGGAGGGCTGATAAGCGGCAAATATAAATCCTGCTACCATGGAGTCTGAGGGTTATATTTGTGAAACTCTGATTGAATGGTCCCATAATATGGGAGGGCCTCATAATATTAAGACCGACTGAATTGGGATATGAGTAGGCAACTGGAAGCAAGCAATGGGCGATGACTGAATGAACCATGCTGGTTTGGGGTTAATTTCTGGCATAAACCAACATCAACTGCTGACGTCACTAGAAAAGACCTTAGTTCAGCGAGCCGTTGATGTGTGGCGCTTACCGTCCCACAACCAGTGGACTTACCAGTCGATGAAACAGTCGGTCAGAGAGTCGAAATAGTTACATAATTCGCCGCGAAGTGGCAGTAGCCGTTCTTAGCGTTGCGACACGGCAAGAGCAATTAATTAAGTTTGATGGCTCTGTCAGCGGGAGGACTTAAGTCTTAACCATTGCATCGACTGGGCCATTTTAGAGTAATCTGCGCCTGACAACCATCCCGTAACTCGATGAACCCTCTATAAGAGGAAATGCCGTAAATATATACCCCGGAAACAGCACTGAAGCTGGTTGCTTTGAAAGTGTGTTTCCTACTCTACAGTCTTAATAACCATACATACCACAGAGTCCATTGCGAGGCGCCTCTCCTCTCTTGCAAGAAGTCTTCATTTGGCGGACTTTGACCTGTGACGTTGCTGGTTCCATTGGCTGACCGTTGATCATCAGAATGGGCTTGACTGAACTAGTCATCTTCCTGGCGCCACCTGTCCGGGGCTGTGGTGAACTACTTCGGTAAATCTGTTTCAGTGTGTCTGTGGCGGTGGTGATTTTCGAGGCTGACTCTTTGGTGTAGTTATTACGACAGGACTGGACGCACATAGTGTTATTTATCATGTCACAGTTCTTGATACAGCCGACATTCCTCACCGGAACCTCCGGTATTTGGATGTGGAACTTGATCTGTATGACGTTTTGCTTGTCCGTTGAGCGCTTGAAACGAATGCCAAACCCGAAGTCATCGACCGTCCCACAGTGGATGTTCACGTCATTTATGTCGCAGACATCGGAGGTTCCCTGTGCGAGTAAAATCAGAACATATTGAACGTTTAACAAATTACATGACGGAGGGACACAGCATTTGTTCAGGAGAACATGTATGTAAGATAGTCCGCACCCCAACACAACTAAACATTTTTGAAGTATTAACTAAACCTGTAAATAAATAGTTTCCCTATTAAATAGTTCCAATACTTCCTAATGGTATCAAAATCGTCCACAAGGTGAACGCACCGTTGACATGGATGACCTACAATGTTTAATCATTTCTTCACTACAACCAGTAAGTAAGGTGGCCCGTATAGGACACACATAATTTTATTTTTTCTTGTTCCCACGCAATCGTATCTCATTTCCACGCCATAATTATCTCGTTCCCACGCAATTGCATCTAGTTTTTACGCGATAGCATATCGTTCCCACGCGATGGTATCTCGTTCCCACGCGATAGTATCTCGTTCCCTCGCGAGTGTATCTCGTTCCTACCCGATTTTTATCTCGGCGTTCCCACGTGATAGAGATACGAAAGTGGAATGGAGAGTTTCCGACTTGTATTACAAGCAGGTACAGATGCGCGTGGCTGACAATGTTGCAAGACTCGTTTAATGATAGAAGTCTTTTTCAACAGCAAGATATCCGGGCCAGTCTCTCCGAGAGAACCGTCATAAAAGCCATTTCTTAATATATGACCCAAAGTAGGCCACATTAGGTCAGAGATGGAAGTGTACTTTAAATGTTATATCTGGTTATATTTTGTCCAAAGTTCCCTGGAATATCCCATGTCTTACTCAACATTAAACTAACTATATCAGCTAATATCCTTACCCATGATGTCACCGTAATAATCAATTTCTCTGAACTCTAAAATTAGCTATGCTGGTAGTAATTGTTAATCTAAGTAATTACTGTATTTCTAGCTCACAAAGCAATGTATAGTAAGCAATCAATTTTACTGCCTCTATATCCCTAAACCAGATCTTAGAAACTGTACAGAGATATCTATACGGAATCCTTTAGGGTTGTTTTTAATGTATTTTAGGTTTTAGTTAAATTACAAATATTTGAAGTTACCACTTCATAATAATAGTATCTCGCTCCAATATGACAGATCAGGTTAGGCTACAGCGTCTTTTTAATAGCCAGAGAACTTATCATGAACATGCCATACAAGCTGATGATGTCAGTCAATTGAAGGTGATGCACGACCGATCACTTTGACGTCACTGTTGTCTAAAAAACACCAAATGCAGCTATAGACATGGACAGGGTTCCGTGGAGGAATGTACTGTCCAGCAGTGCCGGGAAGACGCCATCTACGGTGCATCAGCATTAAAAACGCAAAAGTGTCGAAAAGTAAATACTTTTATATGATATAATAGTACCTCACACAAAATCGGCGGAATATCTGTATATCTACTTTAAGCCAAAGGCCAATTTTTAAAAATATGCTTAAATAATAATAGCGAAAATACATGCAGACAAGGGTTCTGGGACGGACTATTGAATTTGAATCGCCTGGTTAACAGAAACTTGAGGAGGGGCATTTTGATTATTTGGTGCCAGAGAGATGTCTTGTTCAGGATCAGTTATAGTTTCATGGTAATGTATGCTAAAAAATGACAATGCTTACACGAAATGCAATTATCAATCAACAACGGTTCAGCCAATCAAGCAGGTCCACATTTAGCCCGAAACTGATTTCCGCATGTGCGTTTCACTGATTACATCAGGTGATATGGCTGTCGGATGCCTTCTTGCCTGCCTATCTCAAATATATTAAGTAAATAATAAAGAGATGGACCCTATAGTGTGAACAATGCTAGGAAAATGTCAGATAAGTAATAGTTATAAGGAAATGACCAAGAAAAGTAACAAATTTAGCCGAAATCTACACTAATAGCAATTCAAGCGCCTGTGGTCAAAGAGCACAATTAACATACTTTTGGTGAAGAATGTACTTCAAGGCAATTATTACATGAATCTTTAATTGCGTTTGTTAAGGGTTGCTGATTTTAGGTAAGCGTAAGGTTAGGGTAAGGGTTATATAATTCCTTATTTACTAAACATATTCAACAAATTGAAACACTTGTGCCTTTGTAATATATATCTTATATTTTAGCATTAAGGATTAGGGTTAGGTTTATTAATTGCCCGGTATACCGAACAGGAAAACAACGTGACTTTGTGTAATGTCTCAAGGAAAAAGCTTTCAGTAAAAGGTGTCAGCCATGACTCTTCATTATAGGCTATGGGGGTCCCGAGGGGGGGGGGGGGGGGGCAGGGGGGACATGCCCAACTCACCTTTTAAAAGGAGGCAGCGCCTAGCACTCTTTCGGGGAATAAAACCTTTTTACGAAGAAATTGCTCAATTTTCCCCCTGAGATCTTTCCACAATAATTATCAGTTATGCAACTCATACAATGAAATTTTATTATGGCATGTGTTATATCCGTAATTCTGTACCCCCCCCCCCCCCACCCATTCTCTAGACAAACATGGTCCATGAGTATTTCACCGGTTGCTGTGCACCATTTCAGATCTCAGCGTATTAAGCCCGCTTCATATGTATGCAAATAAATCGACCACAATCCTGATCCAGTGTAGATATGCCTTCAGATGTTAGATGTAAGTCTTACTGCAGTGTCTATCGAGCGCGATACTATCGCATGGGAATGTCATAATTATCGCATGGGAACAAGATACAATCGCGTTGGAACAAGATAATTATCGCGTGGGAACGAGATACTATCGCGTGGGAACGAGATACTTATCGCGTGGGAAGGAGATACATATCGCGTGAGAACGAGATACTTTCGCATTGGAACGAGATAAACAAAAATTTTGTGTGTCCAATACAAGGAAGACACCGTGAGAGAGAAAGTAAAATGTACGTGAAATTTACCTTTTTGCACACGCCCCTTTTCCTCAGCATGTCAATGAAGGCTGCTCGGACCTGGACTTTATAAGCTGTCGTCATTTTGTCACAAGACTCAGTCAAGTAGAACACTTGGGCTTCGGTCACAACCCCCGGGAACATTTGTTCTGTAAAACATCGAGAAACGTGTCAACAACCACTCACGAAAATATACATAGGTTTTGGAGTTTCAGCTGACATTGAATAACCATAGGTGTATTTTTGGGATAACTGCATGGTAGGATCAGTATTTAAAACTGGTAAACGATATTAGAAGAACCTTAATCCAGGCGCCTGTCATTTCAATCGTTTATTTTTTGTCGTGCTTCGATCAAGCGACTATCAACCTACAATCTAGAGGTGAATAATCGACTCAGCACAGCAGGCTTTCATATTGGACTGGATGGGGCTACACTTCGGTAGTAGTCTTATGTCAGAGGGGGCATTATGACGCGGGCTGAAATCCTAAATCCCCTTAAATTGCTAAAAGAGTAAATTTTACGTTTAGATAAGGTCCTTTCCTCTATTATCATTAACGTTTTTACGATTTCTTTCAGTAAAATTAGGTCAAAATACTTCTTGAACATAAAACTAATTATCAATACTTAAAACATATAAAATTTACCTATACATGGCGCGATGTCTTCTTGCCGGACCTCATGACTCCACCTCCAGTTTGTGTTGGCCCCACACTCCTCAAAAAGGTTTGGCGTCTCCAGATGTTCGTATCCAGGGTTACACTTGACCTGGCATCTCCTTGTGTTTGTGACCCGAATAACATTGCACACAGCGCCACCGTTGTCTGGTTTTGGGAAATCTACACATTTATATTTCTCTGAAAGCATTGAAGCATAGCACCTTATGAACCTTGACACACTTGGTCATCAAAAGTGGTGCATGTCTGTTTCTAAATATATCGGGCTGTTTGTTTGTTCTGTCTATCAGATTTTTACTATTTATACAAATATCAATGAAAGAGTGCAAATTGAGAGCAAATTATTCTAATCTATCAACAGAAGCTCAGATGTTATCTTGATCAAACGATATAATAAAAAATATATATATTCATAATCATGACGGAACATGGTCCTTTGTTAGCATTTTCTTACAGAGTTTACAGAGTGGGATATTTTCATTAGCATATATACAGAGCCAGAAATAAGGACATGTACAGTATAGTGCTGAAAATATTCTTCTGCTATGGGGTAAACAGTTTGATCAATCTGGAACCGTTTGTTAAGATAGAAGAGATGTGTATATTACCGAAGCAGCTGAGCTTGTCCTTTGGATCCACAATGAAACCCGGGATTTCACATTCACACCGGTAGGAGCCTGCGATGTTTCTACACTTATGTTCACATCTTCCATTTGCTGCGGCGCATTCGTCAATATCTATGGGGAAGATAAATAATATATAATAAAATTCGATACAGTAAATTATAGACTAATTGTCTTATTGAACAGGAGGAGTGAAGTGGTCTGATTAAGACTCGATGGACCGTTTCCAGAACACTTATTGCATGTAACGATATAATAGTCCGCTGTCTGGGTCCAGTAGGCCAGTTTGACGGGTTTAGTTATATTGAATTTTACACAAGCCAGGGGCTCCGACAGAATCCTGCCTTAAAAATAAAATCTTTTTTGACATAACATAATAAAATCATCCATGAAAAGGAACACGGACACTTAAGTCAAAAGGTTTTATTTAATCATTTGGCTTAAAGATGATTGACAGGAAATTCAAAGCCAGGGTACAAGTAGGGAACTAAAAACAAAGAAACATGGTCTATTTGGCTACTACGCTCCTGAGGCAGCGGAAATCTTGCGCTTCTAAAGAAGCTATTGATTTTCCCGCTGCCTGGATTGACCGTTTATGATACATTTAGATACTGGGTCGTGGTTCGTAGTCTGGCAGCTAACCAAATGCCAGTTAAAAAACACTTGAAAGGAATCATGGTTCCGCGCATAGCTGCGCTTCAAGTGCGCTTCAAGTGCACTCAAGTGGTTACTCTTAGTAAAAAAAATAGTCGAATTTTAATTGCTCCCTCTACGTTCTCGCATCATCGACCGATTTGATTATGACATTGCGGCTATGTTAGCGTATCGATGTATCCATTTGCCAGCAAAACGGAAACCAGCCAGCGAGGTGTGCAGGGAACCTATGTTGTTTCATTTCGTTTGAATTACATCTTAACGCTCGAGCATCTTATGTACACAAGGACCTGTGAAAAACCACATGTGCGGCCATTCTCTCTGAGCCTGTGGCCTGTTCAATGTGGCGATGAGCTGTCACTCAAAATGAAATGAACAACATGGGCTCCGTGTATTCCTCGCTTGGCTGGTAAACCGTTTTGTCTTCCAACACAGGGTCTCATCTGATTGGACCAAAATACAGTGCTCCCCTCTGGTGTAGCGTTCAGGATTCAAGGTCAAAACAAACAGCGCTTACGATATAGGTAGTCGGCCAATAGGTGAAGCGCTGTGTAAAGAGCTTATTTAGCCACAAGGATTGGAAAGATGCTGCAGCCTTAAGATATTAAAGGGATGGTTTTGTTACCATTGTCAATCAAAGTTTAGGTGAAAAGAACGCTGCTAAGTATTTAAAAGACGATTAAAAGAAAGAGCCGGTCAGCCTTGTCAGAAGATAACCGGCCACTTCGAAGAGTATAGGACTGGTTCCGCTGCTAGTCTTTTTACATGTGTATTTTGCAGTGTATAATGCCATGTGTACTATTCTGTCAATTGACAAACCAGTTTCATGCAGTGGTTTTGATCTACTGATGTGCAAGCTACGGTTTGTAAGAAGCTGAGGTGTATTAGAAATGATGGTGTGATGACGGTATGTCATATGTTTTCCATTAAGCAGCACACGTTAAAGTTTTAATTATGTATGGATCTCGTATACTTTTCCGACGGTGAATAAATCTGTTTCACTTTTTTGCTCTTAATCACGTGACATGTATATTATTTAGTAAAAAATATTCAATAAAATGTTGCATGTGCAAATCCTGTTATTTCCCAAAACTGAATAAATTTTTAAAGATTTAAAATGATTTTACTTATTTAAAACTATATTCCTCAGCCAAGTTGAATTGACTAATAAGTTGACTTATTAGTATATTATTTGTGCGGCAATACATGCTTTCTATTCTGAACAGTAATATAGTAAGTGGAGACAAATATTAACAGTGTCCAACAGCTTTGTTGGTTTTAATGTAAGAAAGATGGACAACTCACCGCTACACGGTCCTCCCGGCGGCCCATTGTATCCGATGTTACACACACAGCCACGCTTCATCTGAGCTGGTTTCGTCGTGTGACTGTTAGGGGGACATTTTTCACATTTATTTGAGCTGGCTTTGTAAGTATTCTGCAAACACGCTGAAAATATAAAATAAGTTCAGACATTAGAAGGAAGATACCACTAGCACGGATTTTGTGTAAAGAAGCCTCTACTATTTAGTCACCAGCGTGACAGCCAGTTTGTCAACGTTTAACTTTACGCGAGGGAATTGTCTAATTATACTTTGAAAGAAAAATACTTGATTGAACCCAAAAATTAAAAAAAATAATTATTCTTAAATTATACAAAATTCCAATCTGTTACCACTCAATAAACTGAGATTATGAAGAGGTAAACCCATCAAACACACCGGGTGTCAAAGGCGTGGTACTGCACCAATTAACCCCGATGCCACTATTGACAATTGACAAGTAATTTCTACTGAAGCGGAAACAGTACGGATACATGTCATAAAATTATCGTAAAACTTTTCATACTTTAGCTGACCTGCACATATTGGTTGAGCCCCTGACCATGATCCCTGCGGACTGCACTGTCGTCCGCTGTCCCCGCTGCCAAGGATGTAACCGTCAATACAATCAAATATGCATGCGCCGTTCGCACGAGTGTTACAGGTTGTTATTTTACCATTCTTCGGTATGGACAAGGCGGGGCATCGAATTTCTGTATAAATAGAAGATAATGGCATTTGTTTTCACTGATAATGACACTACTCTGATATGAATATAATTGAAAATAATAAAAATATAATTCGATACTTTATATATTGACACAACATATCTGGAAACTGGCAACAAACTGGCGAAATAGGTCTAATATTTTCTTATATGGTGTTCTAGCAAGTACGTAATCGTTATTTTCTGTTAAGAGAGGACACACTGTCTTATATTAAATGACCTTGACATGGGCCGCCCGGGGGTCCTCTGTAGGTGGCGTCACACTCGCATAGTTTGGCGTCAACGCTGGCCATGTTCTTGGTGTGGGTGTTTGCCGGACACTTCGTGCACGAGGTGAGGGTGTTGCTGCCCGCCTTGTAGCTGTTCTTGGTGCACGCTATTAAAACGATAATGACAGATAAACCATGGGTTTTTCTACACAGAAAATTATATAAAAATGTTTATATATCAAATCAAGGAACCCCGATGAGACGATGTGCGGTGCCCGTCAGAGAGCCACTCTTTTACATGCCGTGTGTAGGTTCAATATAATGCCTTCGTGCAAGTAATTTTAGGAATTCATTTGGCAACATCCATGTCCGTAAAAAAACCCGACAAATCTACAAAAAACCTGATGTCAATTTAACAGCTGCATGTTCGGGATAACCCTTTTATTGTCAAAATGTGAAATTGTGGCCAGCTTTCAAATCCTGACTGAAGACAAGGTGATGCCCTCAATCAGCTAAGTGTAACTTTACAACTTAATCATTATAGACCTCAGCCATCCATATAACTTCTCTCTATAATCTATTATCTTATAAGTCTAATGACTTCCATACGAAGACAAGCTTACCTGTACAGGTAGGTTTCCCGGCGGACCACTTCTTGCTGGCCTGACACGTAACAGTACTTGCGCCAGTCATGTAGTATCCAGGTAAGCACTGGTAGGTGACCTTGCTCAGGTAGGTGTTAGTGTTACCAAGTTTGACCCCGTTACTGGGTCTCCCGGGGTCACCGCACGACACAGCTGGGCACGATAAAAACACAAACATTACAACAGACTGGAGATTTAGCCAGGTTCTAATAATATGAGGAACGAAGGACGCCAATGAATTACTGTTTCACAAATATGAAATAAAACGCATACTTACGATTACACGCGGGCTGATTACCTGTCCACGTGCCCGCGGGACCTGACCCCCCACATGACCTCCTTGGATCCCCGTTCAACTGGTAACCTTGGTGACACGTGTATGTCGCCACCTGGCCATACACCGGGACAGCGGCAGTACCTTGGTTCACTGCGCCGTTAGAGGGCGCCTGTAGCTTGGAACACGTGATTCCTGTAGTGGACAAAAGACATCTAACGTTATGTATCTAAGTCATTTTAGATACACTCAAACACTGTGAAGTGCTACTTTCGTTAAACTGAGAATGAACAACGCCATAAAAGAAGGCAAAACGTGTGTGTGTGTGGGGGGGGGGGGGGGTACATATTGGACGCAAATAGTATACATTATTGTATCCATGGGTATATAGTTAAAGCTAGAAATGAAGCTTACGGACTAATATAACGAGATTGCATGTGATGGTAGTTTTCATGTGATAATATAACATTGTATATGACATGAATACTCACGATTACAGGTGGCTGCAGACCCATCCCATTTCCCGGACGCCTGGCACGTGCGCTTTGTCGACCCCTGCTGGTAGTAACCGGTACTACAGGAAAATGTGGCAACACTTCCAAAAACAGGGCTGGCAGGGATGTTAATTGAACCGCCACTAGGAGCCGCTAGTTTCTGGCACGGGACAGCTATAAGCGGATCACAATTAATCAGATATACCATACTTAGATACATTTAAGATAAATTGTTTTAGTAGTAAGCAATATGGTGGGATATTATTGTTGCATTTATTAAGCGAAGTAATGTTAACTCCGAATGGAGGCTATGTTTACTTAATGTGTTTTGTTCACTCTCCGTTGTTATGTTCATTTTCCATGGAAGCTAAGACTGCTGTCTAGGAAAGTCGTTTACTTTGCACGGAGGTTACCTAAATTCTGGACGTAGATTTTAAATGTTTACTCTGCACGGAGATCTAACCTACTCATAACGTAGGTTAGTAATGCTTGCTCTGCACGGAGGTTATCTTTCCTCTGCACGTAGGTTATAAATGTTTACACTGCAAGGAGTTACGTTAACTCTGCATGTAGGTCATAAACGTTCGCTCTGCACGGAGTTACTAGTAGTTACTAATAGTTGCTGCGAGTTTCCATGTTCACCTACGCTGACAAGTTGGCCGGGCGCCGCTCCACTTTCCATTTGCCCCACACACCAGTCTAGCCGTCCCGGATAACCGGTATCCATTGTTACATGTGTACACCACAGCCTTGCCGTATGTAAAGTCACTTCCGGTGCGAGAACCGTGCGCGGTAACCCCAGGGTTAGAGCATTTAATAACTAAAATACAAAGAACAGGCAAACGTTTCATCAGCTTTCAGCTTATATTTATCTTCTCTCTGACAATAATTTTGGTCATTGGTTTTAATTCTTTGTCCATGAGGGCTTAAAAATGTAACTATTCAATAAACGTGATGAATGATTTGTTGATTTCTTTTGTAATATACACCACGGAATAATTTATGATTAATGTAATGCTTAACAATATTCTCTAATCATGAAAGTGCTCACACTTCAAATTGTAAAAATTTTAAGACTTTTTACATGGTGGCGATATATGACATATATTTATACATGCCGACATATGTTTTACAAGCTACTTGGAACACTTAGAAAGACACACATACACATATATTTGTGTCCTTTCCTGTCTACGCTTTTTGCACAGCGCTTAACCTATAGGCCTACTACCTATATCGTTAGAGCTGTTTGTTTTGACCTCAAGTGACAGACACGAAAAATCACATGGCACCATCAGTCGAGGATTACATAATTTCTCGGTGTGGGATTTCCACTTCCATACGCCCCGCTCTTTTCGTTTCGCGGCCTCGATATAAGAGCCCCCTCCCCGCATCATTACGAAATCCTATATACGCCCTTGCCTAATTATGAGAATAAAACCTCTAATATAGTATCTACAAATGGATTGGATTATAAACCTGTCCACATTTACTACCTTCGTAACATATGACATTAATTAGACAGGTCGAATTTAGACATTAATATGAATTTAAATAGTATTGTAAAATGTACTTTTTACTTTGTTTTATCTCGTCACAAGAGTGCACTCACTGTGACACTGAGGGACGGTGTTGCTCCACTGCCCGTTGTTCTGACAGGTCCTGCTAGATCGCCCCACCAGTCTGTACCCGCTGCTGCACGTGAACCTGGCCACGGTGTTGTAGATAATGGAGCTGGAATATGGGGATACCGTGCCGTGAATTGGTTTCCCGGGAAACCCACAGGTCACCCCTGGAGAAACAAATGTATTTTATTCATAAAGCTGTTTGAAGATATAAACAAGCAAAACAAAGGTATCTGATGAAGGTATTGCCGTCTGGTCTGTCTGTCTGTCTGTCTTTTTGTAATTCTATCCGGACCTTTTCTTACTTCAAATCTACAGCATTTACATTTGCAATTTCGACAACAGATGCACCCAGTACGTCTCTACAATATCCTCCAAAATAACCCGGATGCCGAATCAAGATTCTAAAGAATTCTCAGATTTAAACATTGTAGTTCACTCTTCACTCCCCAGATGGCAGCGGGGAGAGGGTCCCCAGTCTCTTTTGGTCTGGTCGTGTTTAATGCCTTGAGAGTCATAAAAACTTAACCCTAATATTAAGTGTCCTTCATCGTTATAAAAGTGTACTCAGTTTTACTAACTGTGTTCACAGCACGTTCCCTTGAAACCGGCCTGGCAGTTACATCGTCCCGGCTGGGCGGCTCCTCCGTTGTGGCAGAACCGGTTACATGCTGTCGATTCACTGCTAGGGCCGGGACAGCCGTGAGTGTTCACCCAAGCCACGCAAGCATGAAGCGGTCTGCGCTGACGGCTTCTGGTCTTCAAACCGTTGTTGCCACAGGGGGCGCTGCAGCCGGTCCAACCACCCCATGCTGCCCAACATTTCTTTGGACATGTGCTGAAGGAATGATATTAAAATGAATGAAAAACGTGAGGAGAGTAAGGAGCATGTTGCTTTACTATTTCTATTAACGATATACCTGTTATAAAGATGTTATTTACGTGTTTAGTCTTTAGCTGTTTTATAATAATCAGGGAATAAATCAGGTAGCTTAATATTGCGGATTCCGGACCATACCATTATAAAGTTATGACACTTTTTTATATCTTTGTTCCCTTCCGTAAATTAGGCCCCTGTTCCGCGTTCCATGTTAGATTCCGATCCGTGTTTAAGGCCAGCCCCGGAAGACTCCCCAGGAGGTGTGAGTGAGGCCTTTGTTTTGACTTTGCCGAACTGATTTCAAAGGGCCGAAGCAAACTGAATGCTTGGCTTGGTGGCATCACGTCTGTAGGCTCTCAAAATTATGCTAAAGGAGCGCACAGGGCTGGGGTCTTGACCACAGCAACCTGTAGCTGCTTAACAAAACGGAAAACATATTCAGTCAGTCAGCTAGTCAAATCAGCTAGTTTACACATCGATTGTACAACTTCACCTTGAATAAAGATTATACAGTATCGCTATTCGACTTGTGATCCCGGCATATCATACCCATGAATTCGACATGCAGCTTGTCAAACAAACGCAAAATGGCAGCCCCCATGAGAAGATTCGACAAACTGGGAGAAGTATACCTGTTAGAGTTCGTCTTTTGCTTGATATAAAGCGCAAACGTTTATCACTCTTACATCATTCTCCTCTTTAACAGACAGAAAGAAAACTATATATATATCCTGTTACAACAGAATTGTCACGCCTCTTTTAAATCCTCCATAGGTCTTGACGCTCAGCTGATTTTTTCTATTTTTCATAATGTGGGTCCTGTGATCAGTTTGAAGCCAACTTGCCTACCCAAACTGGAGTTATTATCCATATACTAATTTGTGAATGGATGGGCCCTGTGACCTAGACCTTTGACCCAGTGATCCCAAAATCAAAAGGAACCTTCCCCTATTGGCAGGTGCGCCACGGGAAAGACGGAAGATTTGGGACGAAAAGTTTAAAATGAATCCACAATCTTTTCAAAGATGTGGGTCCTGTGACCTTGACCTTTAATCTCATGTCCCCAAATTCAATAAGGTTCGTACGTTAGTATTTGACCATATATAAGTTAGATTTGAAACCGATATTTCAGCAAAAACTGGAGTTATCATCTGGAAATTAATTAGTTGACAGATGGCCCCAATGACCTTGACCTTTGACCTTGGGATCCCCAAATCCAAAGGTTTCTTCCACTATTAGCAGGTTAGCAGTATCTGGAAGATGGAAGGTTTGGGATGAAAAGTTTGGCTTAAAATTCATCCACAATCTTTATAAAGAAGTGGACCCTGTGACCTTGACCTTTGACTTCATGACCCTAATATGAAAAGGGTTTTTACGTTACTGATGGGTCATATATCAGTCAAGATTGAAACCAATATGACAATCCTAACTGGAATCATTATCCAGAAACAAATATGTGGACAGATGACCCCTGTGATCATGGATTTTGACCTTGTGACCCCAAAATCAATCAGGTTCTTCCCCTATTGGCAGGTCGGCTATATGGGAATGGTTTATGAGCTTTGTCAAAATGTGTGACCTGTGATCAGTTTGAAACCAACTTGTCTGCTCAAACTGGAGTTATTATCCATAAACTAATTTGTGAATGGATGGGCCCTGTGTCCTAGACCTTTGATCCAGTGATCCCAAAATCAAAAGGAACCTTCTCCTATTGGCAGGTGCGCCACGTAGAAGATGGAAGGTTTGGGATGAAAAGTTTAAAATGTATCCACAATCTTTTTAAAGATTTGGTTCCTGTGATCTTCACCTTTAATCTCATGACCCCAAAATCAAAACAGTTATTATTTTAGTATTGGGCCATATATAAATCAAGTTTGAAACCGATATTTCAGTAAAAACTGGAGTTATCATCTGGAAACAAATTTGAAGGGCATACAGAAAAACGAACAGACAAACAGACAGGGTGATTAATATAGAGCATCCGCTTATTCAAGCGGGGCCCTAATAAACATCACAAACTTTCAGGACACAAATAAAACCACGTTTGCAAATCTGATAGTATCAATATAATATGACAGTCACATCATAAAGGAAAGAATGCATCAAACATTAAAAAATACAGGTGGTGCCACCAGTCTTCAGGAACTGAAGAAACTAATCATAATCTATAAACACACCAGGTTTCAGGACACTGGTTGAAACCACGGCTGAGAAACGGGCATAACTGCTGTCATTTTACTGTATTTCAGAAAAAATCGTAAAATTAGGAAAAAAAATACAGGTGGCACCGCCCGTTTTCGGGAATTGACAAAACTAGTCATGGTCAATATTCAGGGCAAGATTCATGGCAATCCGTGGATAAATTATCAAGATAATGCAGCTTTTGTATCAAATTTTTAATTATTCTGGAGGTCACTTACAAGCCCAATAGCTCGGAGGATATAGGTTGCACTAGCCAAATTTTAAGTTTCCAAGGAGATTTGTTATTGACCTCCCTGGATGTTTACTTAGAAGTTTCAAGGTCCAGCCGTTACGATTGTTGCTCTGCTAACGGCCAGACGGACGACGGACAAAGCGGCATTCCTGTACCTCATATGACTTTCATTCAGCTGAGCTCAAAAGAGATTTATATTCTCACGGGTCTATTGCCTTGTATTACTAATAGGTTTTTATTCATGTATACAGAGATAAAGAAGATTTCTGTAATCCATGGATCACACAACAGGAACTTGTCCCTGCTTCTTTCTCTCTTTCTCATATAAACTTTGTATAATATCATCCTACGTTAAGGCTGTATACCTGGAGTTCCTTGCTCTGTAAGACGCCTCCATACTTCTGTCTCTTTTTCTGATAATAACTGAGTGGTAAAACGCTTGGCTATCTCCGCTGGCGACCCGGGTTCGATCCCCCGGCGTGGCTATGAGAGTGGGTTGTAGTTGCCCGTCTAAGGCCGGTGGTTTTCTACGGGTTCTCCGGTTTCCTCCACCTCTGCAGACTACCGAACGCCATCACCGGAGCCATGGAGAGTGCCTCGATTAGTTATAATAACTATTTGTACAATCCATGTAAAATAAATAAGTTTATATTTTATATTTTCTGTGAGACCCCTCCCTGCTTCTTTCTCTCTTTCTGATACAAACTATGTATAATAATATTCTACGTTAAGACTGTATACCTGGCGAGCCATGCTCTGTGAGACGCCTCCCTGCTTCTTTCTCTCTTTCTGATATAAACTTTGTATAATAATATTCTACGTTAAGACTGTATACCTGGCGAGCCATGCTCTGTGAGACGCCTCCCTGCTTCTTTCTCTCTTTCTGATATAAACTTTGTATAATAATATTCTACGTTAAGACTGTATACCTGGCGAGCCATGCTCTGTAAGACGCCTTCCTGCTTCTTTCTGTCTTTCTGATATAAACTTTGTATAATAATATTCTAGGTTAAGACTGTATACCTGGCGAGCCATGCCCTGTGAGACGCCTCCCTGCTTCTTTCTCTCTTTCTGATATAAACTTTGTATAATAATATTTAACGTTAAGACTGTCTACCTGGCGAGCCATGCTCTGTGAGACGCCTCCCTGCTTCTTTCTGTCTTTCTGATAAAAACTTTGTATAATATTAATATTTTACGTTAAGGTTGTAAACCTGGCGAGCCATGCTCTGTGAGACGCCTCCCTGCTTCTTTCTCTCTTTCTGATATAAACTTTGTATAATAATATTATACGTTAAGACTGTATACCTGGCGAGCCATGCTCTGTGAGACGCCTCCCTGCTTCTTTCTTTCTTTCTGATAAAAACTTTGTATAATAATATTCTGCGTTAAGACTGTATACCTGGCGAGCCATGCTCTGTGAGACGCCTCCTTGCTTCTTTCTGTCTTTCTGATAAAAACTTTGTATAATAATATTCTACGTTAAGACTGTATACCTGGCGAGCCATGCTCTGTGAGACGCCTCCCTGCTTCTTTCTTTCTTTCTGATAAAAACTTTGTATAATAATATTCTACGTTAAGACTGTATACCTGGCGAGCCATGCTCTGTGAGACGCCTCCCTGCTTCTTTCTCTCTTTCTGATATAAACTTTGTATAATAATATTCTACGTTAAGACTGTATACCTGGCGAGCCATGCTCTGTGAGACGCCTCCCTGCTTCTTTCTCTCTTTCTGATATAAACTTTGTATAATAATATTCTACGTTAAGACTGTATACCTGGCGAGCCATGCTCTGTGAGACGCCTCCCTGCTTCTTTCTCTCTTTCTGATATAAACTTTGTATAATAATATTCTACGTTAAGACTGTATACCTGGCGAGCCATGCTCTTTGAGACGCCTCCCTGCTTCTTTCTCTCTTTCTGATATAAACTTTGTATAATAATATTCTAGGTTAAGACTGTATACCTGGCGAGCCATGCTCTGTGAGACGCCTCCCTGCTTCTTTCTCTCTTTCTGATATAAACTTTATATAATAATATTCTAGGTTAAGACTGTATACCTGGCGAGCCATGCTCTGTGAGACGCCTCCCTGCTTCTTTCTGTCTTTCTGATATAAACTTTGTATAATAATATTCTACGTTAAGACTGTATACCTGGCGAGCCATGCTCTGTGAGACGCCTCCCTGCTTCTTTCTGTCTTTCTGATATAAACGTTGTATAATAATATTCTACGTTAAGACTGTATACCTGGCGAGCCATGCTCTGTGAGACGCCTCCCTGCTTCTTTCTGTCTTTCTGACATAAACTTTGTATAATAATATTCTACGTTAAGACTGTATACCTGGCGAGCCATGCTCTGTGAGACGCCTCCCTGCTTCTTTCTCTCTTTCTGATATAAACTTTGTATAATAATATTCTACGTATACTTGGCGAGCCATGCTCTGTGAGACGCCTTCCTGCTTCTTTCTGTCTTTCTGATATAAACTTTGTATAATAATATTCTACGTTAAGACTGTATACCTGGCGAGCCATGCTCTGTGAGACGCCTTGCTGCTTCTTTCTGTCTTTCTGATATAAACTTTGTATAATAATATTCTAGGTTAAGTCTGTATACCTGGCGAGCCATGCTCTGTGAGACGCCTCCCTGCTTCTTTCTGTCTTTCTGATATAAACTTTGTATAATAATATTCTACGTTAAGACTGTATACCTGGCGAGCCATGCTCTGTGAGACGCCTCCCTGCTTCTTTCTCTCTTTCTGATATAAACTTTGTATAATAATATTCTACGTTAAGACTGTATACCTGGCGAGCCATGCTCTGTGAGACGCCTTCCTGCTTCTTTCTCTCTTTCTGATATAAACTTTGTATAATAATATTCTAGGTTAAGACTGTATACCTGGCGAGCCATGCTCTGTGAGACGCCTCCCTGCTTCTTTCTCTCTTTCTGATATAAACTTTGTATAATAATATTTATCGTTAAGACTGTCTACCTGGCGAGACATGCTCTGTGAGACGCCTCCCTGCTTCTTTCTGTCTTTCTGATAAAAACTTTGTATAATATTAATATTTTACGTTAAGGTTGTAAACCTGGCGAGCCATGCTCTGTGAGACGCCTCCCTGCTTCTTTCTCTCTTTCTGATATAAACTTTGTATAATAATATTATACGTTAAGACTGTATACCTGGCGAGCCATGCTCTGTGAGACGCCTCCCTGCTTCTTTCTTTCTTTCTGATAAAAACTTTGTATAATAATATTCTACGTTAAGACTGTATACCTGGCCAGCCATGCTCTGTGAGACGCCTCCTTGCTTCTTTCTGTCTTTCTGATATAAACTTTGTATAATAATATTCTACGTTAAGACTGTATACCTGGCGAGCCATGCTCTGTGAGACGCCTCCCTGCTTCTTTCTTTCTTTCTGATAAAAACTTTGTATAATAATATTCTACGTTAAGACTGTATACCTGGCGAGCCATGCTCTGTGAGACGCCTCCCTGCTTCTTTCTGTCTTTCTGATATAAACTTTGTATAATAATATTCTACGTTAAGACTGTATACCTGGCGAGCCATGCTCTGTGAGACGTCTCCCTGCTTCTTTCTCTCTTTCTAATATAAACTTTGTATTATAATATTCTACGTTAAGACTGTATACCTGGCGAGCCATGCTCTGTGAGACGCCTCCCTGCTTCTTTCTCTCTTTCTGATATAAACTTTGTATAATAATATTCTACGTTAAGACTGTATACCTGGCGAGCCATGCTCTTTGAGACGCCTCCCTGCTTCTTTCTGTCTTTCTGATATAAACTTTGTATAATAATATTCTAGGTTAAGACTGTATACCTGGCGAGCCATGCTCTGTGAGACGCCTCCCTGCTTCTTTCTCTCTTTCTGATATAAACTTTGTATAATAATATTCTACGTTAAGACTGTATACCTGGCGAGCCATGCTCTGTGAGACGCCTCCCTGCTTCTTTCTCTCTTTCTGATATAAACTTTGTATAATAATATTCTACGTTAAGGCTGTATACCTGGCGAGCCATGCTCTGTGAGACGCCTCCCTGCTTCTTTCTGTCTTTCTGATATAAACTTTGTATAATAATATTCTACGTTAAGACTGTATACCTGGCGAGCCATGCTCTGTGAGACGCCTCCCTGCTTCTTTCTGTCTTTCTGATATAAACTTTGTATAATAATATTCTACGTTAAGACTGTATACCTGGCGAGCCATGCTCTGTGAGACGCCTCCCTGCTTCTTTCTGTCTTTCTGATATAAACTTTGTATAATAATATTCTACGTTAAGACTGTATACCTGGCGAGCCATGCTCTGTGAGACGCCTTGCTGCTTCTTTCTGTCTTTCTGATATAAACTTTGTATAATAATATTCTACGTTAAGACTGTATACCTGGCGAGCCATGCTCTGTGAGACGCCTCCCTGCTTCTTTCTGTCTTTCTGATATAAACTTTGTATAATAATATTCTACGTTAAGACTGTATACCTGGCGAGCCATGCTCTGTGAGACGCCTCCCTGCTTCTTTCTCTCTTTCTGATATTAACTTTGTATAATAATATTCTACGTTAAGACTGTATACCTGGCGAGCCATGCTCTGTGAGACGCCTCCCTGCTTCTTTCTGTCTTTCTGATATAAACTTTGTATAATAATATTCTACGTTAAGACTGTATACCTGGCGAGCCATGCTCTGTGAGACGCCTCCCTGCTTCTTTCTGTCTTTCTGATATAAACTTTGTATAATAATATTCTACGTTAAGACTGTATACCTGGCGAGCCATGCTCTGTGAGACGCCTCCCTGCTCCTTTCTCTCTTTCTGATATAAACTTTGTATAATAATATTCTACGTTAAGACTGTATACCTGGCGAGCCATGCTCTGTGAGACGCCTCCCTGCTTCTTTCTCTCTTTCTGATATAAACTTTGTATAATAATATTCTACGTTAAGACTGTATACCTGGCGAGCCATGCTCTGTGAGACGCCTCCCTGCTTCTTTCTCTCTTTCTGATATAAACTTTGTATAATAATATTCTACGTTAAAACTGTATACCTGGCGAGCCATGCTCTGTGAGACGCCTTCCTGCTTCTTTCTGTCTTTCTGATATAAACTATGTATAATAATATTCTACGTTAAGACTGTATACCTGGCGAGCCATGCTCTGTGAGACGCCTCCCTGCTTCTTTCTCTCTTTCTGATATAAACTTTGTATAATAATATTCTACGTTAAGACTGTATACCTGGCGAGCCATGCTCTGTGAGACCCCTCCCTGCTTCTTTCTCTCTTTCTGATACAAACTTTGTATAATAATATTCTAGGTTAAGACTGTATACCTGGCGAGCCATGCTCTGTGAGACGCCTCCCTGCTTCTTTCTGTCTTTCTGATGTAAACTTTGTATAATAATATTCTACGTGAGGACTGTATACCTGGCAAGCCATGCTCTGTGAGACGCCTCCCTGCTTCTTTCTCTCTTTCTGATATAAACTTTGTATAATAATATTCTACGTTAAGACAGTATACCTGGCGAGCCATGCTCTGTGAGACGCCTTCCTGCTTCTTTCTCTCTTTCTGATATAAACTTTGTATAATAATATTCTACGTTAAGACTGTATACCTGGCGAGCCATGCTCTGTCAGACGCCTTGCTGCTTCTTTCTGTCTTTCTGATATAAACTTTGTATAATAATATTCTAGGTTAAGACTGTATACCTGGCGAGCCATGCTCTGTGAGACGCCTCCCTGCTTCTTTCTCTCTTTCTGATATAAACTATGTATAATAATATTCTACGTTAAGACTGTATACCTGGCGAGCCATGCTCTGTGAGACGCCTTGCTGCTTCTTTCTGTCTTTCTGATATAAACTTTTTATAATAATATTCTAGGTTAAGACTGTATACCTGGCGAGCCATGCTCTGTGAGACGCCTCCCTGCTTCTTTCTGTCTTTCTGATATAAACTTTGTATAATAATATTTAACGTTAAGACTGTCTACCTGGCGAGCCATGCTCTGTGAGACGCCTCCCTGCTTCTTTCTTTCTGATAAAAACTTTGTATAATATTAATATTTTACGTTAAGGTTGTAAACCTGACGAGCCATGCTCTGTGAGACGCCTCCCTGCTTCTTTCTCTCTTTCTGATATAAACTTTGTATAATAATATTCTACGTTAAGACTGTATACCTGGCGAGCCATGCTCTGTGAGACGCCTCCCTGCTTCTTTCTCTCTTTCTGATATAAACTTTGTATAATAATATTCTACGTTAAGACTGTATACCTGGCGAGCCATGCTCTGTGAGACGCCTCCCTGCTTCTTTCTTTCTTTCTGATAAAAACTTTGTATAATAATATTCTACGTTAAGACTGTATACCTGGCGAGCCATGCTCTGTGAGACGCCTCCCTGCTTCTTTCTGTCTTTCTGATATAAACTTTGTATAATAATATTCTACGTTAAGACTGTATACCTGGCGAGCCATGCTCTGGGAGAAGCCTCCCTGCTTCTTTCTCTCTTTCTGATATAAACTTAGTATAATAATATTCTACGTTAAGACTGTATACCTGGCGAGCCATGCTCTGTGAGACGCCTCCCTGCTTCTTTCTCTCTTTCTGATATAAACTTTGTATAATAATATTCTACGTTAAGACTGTATACCTGGCGAGCCATGCTCTGTGAGACGCCTCCCTGCTTCTTTCTCTCTTTCTGATATATACTATGTAAAATAATTTTCTACGTTAAGACTGTATACCTGGCGAGCCATGCTCTGTGAGACGCCTCCCTGCTTCTTTCTCTCTTTCTGATATAAACTTTGTATAATAATATTCTACGTTAAGACTGTATACCTGGCGAGCCATGCTCTGTGAGACGCCTCCCTGCTTCTTTCTCTCTTTCTGATATAAACTTTGTATAATAATATTCTACGTTAAAACTGTATACCTGGCGAGCCATGCTCTGTGAGACGCCTTCCTGCTTCTTTCTGTCTTTCTGATATAAACTATGTATAATAATATTCTACGTTAAGACTGTATACCTGGCGAGCCATGCTCTGTGAGACGCCTACCTGCTTCTTTCTCTCTTTCTGATATAAACTTTGTATAATAATATTCTACGTTAAGACTGTATACCTGGCGAGCCATGCTCTGTGAGACCCCTCCCTGCTTCTTTCTCTCTTTCTGATACAAACTTTGTATAATAATATTCTAGGTTAAGACTGTATACCTGGCGAGTCATGCTCTGTGAGACGCCTCCCTGCTTCTTTCTGTCTTTCTGATGTAAACTTTGTATAATAATATTCTACGTGAGGACTGTATACCTGGCAAGCCATGCTCTGTGAGACGCCTCCCTGCTTCTTTCTCTCTTTCTGATATAAACTTTGTATAATAATATTCTACGTTAAGACAGTATACCTGGCGAGCCATGCTCTGTGAGACGCCTTCCTGCTTCTTTCTCTCTTTCTGAAATAAACTTTGTATAATAATATTCTACGTTAAGACTGTATACCTGGCGAGCCATGCTCTGTGAGACGCCTTGCTGCTTCTTTCTGTCTTTCTGATATAAACTTTGTATAATAATATTCTAGGTTAAGACTGTATACCTGGCGAGCCATGCTCTGTGAGACGCCTCCCTGCTTCTTTCTCTCTTTCTGATATAAACTATGTATAATAATATTCTACGTTAAGACTGTATACCTGGCGAGCCATGCTCTGTGAGACGCCTTGCTGCTTCTTTCTGTCTTTCTGATATAAACTTTTTATAATAATATTCTAGGTTAAGACTGTATACCTGGCGAGCCATGCTCTGTGAGACGCCTCCCTGCTTCTTTCTGTCTTTCTGATATAAACTTTGTATAATAATATTTAACGTTAAGACTGTCTACCTGGCGAGCCATGCTCTGTGAGACGCCTCCCTGCTTCTTTCTTTCTGATAAAAACTTTGTATAATATTAATATTTTACGTTAAGGTTGTAAACCTGACGAGCCATGCTCTGTGAGACGCCTCCCTGCTTCTTTCTCTCTTTCTGATATAAACTTTGTATAATAATATTCTACGTTAAGACTGTATACCTGGCGAGCCATGCTCTGTGAGACGCCTCCCTGCTTCTTTCTCTCTTTCTGATATAAACTTTGTATAATAATATTCTAGGTTAAGACTGTATACCTGGCGAGCCATGCTCTGTGAGACGCCTCCCTGCTTCTTTCTCTCTTTCTGATAAAAACTTTGTATAATAATATTCTAGGTTAAGACTGTATACCTGGCGAGCCATGCTCTGTGAGACGCCTCCCTGCTTCTTTCTGTCTTTCTGATATAAACTTTGTATAATAATATTCTACGTTAAGACTGTATACCTGGCGAGCCATGCTCTGGGAGAAGCCTCCCTGCTTCTTTCTCTCTTTCTGATATAAACTTAGTATAATAATATTCTACGTTAAGACTGTATACCTGGCGAGCCATGCTCTGTGAGACGCCTCCCTGCTTCTTTCTCTCTTTCTGATATATACTATGTAAAATAATTTTTTACGTTAAGACTGTATACCTGGCGAGCCATGCTCTGTGAGACGCCTCCCTGCTTCTTTCTCTCTTTTTGATATAAATTAAGTATAAAAAAGTACTACGTTCAGGCTGTATACCTGGCGAGCATTGCTCTGTGAGACGCCTCCCTGCTTTTTTCTCTCTTTTTCCCTTCCTCTCGTTTATCCTCTCCCCACAGCCGTTTGACCCTCCTGAGTCTGATCCTGAGTCTGAATCTTCTCCAGCCACGCTTCACTCGCAGCAGAGTTTTAGCCTGTTCTGGCTCCAGAAATTCTTCAGCATCTTCTTCATCTTCGTGTTCACTGAAAGTAAATTAGAAGATTGGTGGCTTTGTTGGTCCAGTTTATGTCATCATAAGGTTCACAGGCACTCGTTTCCAGCACTAAAATGGCCTAAAAACCGTAAACACACCGAGTATGGGGGATATACCTATTATAAAAGAACAAGGTAATGCACTCCACCGCTATGCGGGCAAGACAACTTATTTTAACAAGTCCGAATTCCGAAGAATTATCCCCTCACAAGCATGATCACGAGCCTTTTTGTTGAAAACATCTTTTTTACAAGATTAAACTTCCAAATATAAAAGTTCCCCACACTAATCGCGAATTCCAGCACGTTTATTTCAGCTGCGACACCGTCATTTGTCATGTATACATTTACTAGTTGCGGAAGTTGACGTCATCCCAAGCTTCTTTTATAATGGGTATATCGCCCATCCTCGATGTGTTTACGGTTTCTGGGCCATTTTAGTGCTGGAAACGAGTGCCTGTGATAAGGTTATAGGACCCATTTAGACATATGAACAATAAAATTATAATAAAAATGATGGATATTCTCATTTTATTGTTCCTCATTTTCTTTATAGTCTTGATAACTGATGATAAGAAAATTTAATCCGCCGTTACGAAACAATAATAATGGAGCACTCGCAGAGCGCATTCCTCTGCCAACACTTATACTAATTCAGGATCGCCCTAAAATTGAATTAACCAATATTCAACCATTCCACAATATTTCACTGACTTTAATTTAAAATATTACGATATATTGATTACAAATATAACTTGGAGCAAGGAAACAGAGAAATATTTGTTGACGGTCCTTTTGCAAATGTTCAATGAAAACCAAGAACGTTTGGAATTTTTTTTTGTGTAAAACCAATAAAAACTGCCAGGCCAACCACCGGCAAAGCCCAGGCATGATGATGATAACCTTTATTTCCTCCAAGAATGAAGATAGACATCATACATACATTTTGGAAAGTGTGTAAATAGTAATTCCATGAAAAGGTGCATAAATAATAACAATATACAAACAGCATATAAACTAACTGAACTCAGGAGGTAAGACTATCTTAAATACGCAGAATATTTGTTATTAAACTATTGTTGTGGTCTACCAGGCTTGTGATTACGGGCTTCGCAAAACACATTAGGTTAGCCGCTTCTAGTAAGTACAGATTATACACAGAAGACGACTCTCGAGATATAACTTCAATATCACAGCCGAAAAATGTTAAATACAGATCATTTTCAGGTAAATTATGTAAATGTGCACTAATATCCACGCTAAACCTGTCACATATTACATTCCAAAATTTGTCACGATGCTTTTTAATGTGGTCACAAAAGAGAACAGCATGTTTTACTGGATCAGTGAACAACAAACCACACAGATGACATAGACCTTCAATCTTGGCTAGATGTGGTAATGCTACCAATAACCTTGCAACCCATGAAAATTTATTTAGGGAGCCAGGTAGATCTTTAGCCGCAATCCAGACTGCTGCAGGAAAGAAACAGTCAGTATGCACAAGATTAAATGTGTTATAATCAGGATTTGTGCTCACGCGAAGATAATAAGCATCAGTTTCTGCTTTAACAATACAACTAATTACCAATTTTGTCAAACTACTTTTGCTTATGCTCAGGTTGCCGCTCAAGATCAAATCTATTTGTGTATCTAAGTCGTATGAAGCGAGTATCCTTAAGATATCTTTTATGAAACCGTGCATACCACTCCTGTTTTGTGCTAAAGAACACGTTAGTCTATATATAAAAATCTGTTTCGAAATTTGTGTATCTTGAAGGTTTATTAATCTGTTAAAGAACAATAATTTAGCTTTATCAACGAAAGCAGAGAGACGGGGCATGGCTAGAAGTGCAAGAGCGATATCACTATGAACCCTGATCCCAAACCACTGCGACAGTTTTACACAAAAACGGTGAGTTCTTTCTAGGTGCAAAAGGTCACCACCTGTCAGGTTATTCCATAGTTCTGCTCCGTATAACATACGTGGTACAACAATACCTTTATATACACTAGCAGCAGTGAGAGGGTGAAGTGGAGGTGTGTGTCTAGCGTTTGTGCTTGTGTATGTGTGGATGGGTGTTTGTTTGTAGGTTCATGGCCGGGGGGAGGGGGCACGAGATTACGTGAGCACGAGACGTTTTTGTGACGTCATTGTGATTGCTCTTACATTAAAATCACCTTAAAAAAAAGTAGAGCGTAGACCAAGAAAGAAGTAATTAAAATAGGGACGGATGCATTTCTGGACATGTTGTTCAGAAAACAATCGAAACAGCGGGCAAAAAAAAAAAATGGCGAATATAGTCGGATCAGAATCCGAGATTTACTTTACTGCTCAGTCTAAAAATTATATAGTTATTCCTCTTTCGCCCATGGCCACTCCTTCAACAAATATAATTTATTACTTTCGGAGATACTAGTATATCCCGGACACGCACATGCACACACACGCACATATCCCACATAACCCCCGGTAACCTTCGTTTACCGCTTAATGGAATATATCAATAGTCACGAAAGGTAACTCAATACATGCCGGCTCTCTGCAAAACAGGGATTCTATTTTCTTTTTGATAGTCTTACCAGGTCAATTACAAACCAGATCAGTTATCCTTAGAGTGATGGTTAGTCGACACAGAGTCAAATGATGAACTCAATTTGAGATATTAATGGTCAGGACTGGAAAATAATTCTTCAAAATTTAAAGACAATGTCATAAACTAATTCATATAGATATTGTTTGTAGAATTATATGTATTACAAATATCACATATCAATCACCTGTTCACCTCACTTACGAGTCTATACAGTCCGATTTACATGCGCACGATCATATTCCATTCCAGGAGAAAACCTGGATGACAATAACGCGGGGTGTGCGAATCCCGGATCTTACGACTCACGCCGTTTGTCTATTGTATAATCACACGTACGCTTACACAGTACTGTTAATGGTATCTGGAAAGGCACAGGGTAAAAAACCCCGTCTCTGTCTACCATACCGTGAGAAGGTTCCGGGTTACACGACACCACACGCCTCTTTAATATACATGAAGGCTGCTGTGACACTAACACATCAAGTCAATCGGATTCGCTTGAATTTGTAAGTTGTCTGATGTGTCACTAAGAAATGAACCAGGATGTCATTAAATGCATGAAAGTTAACAAAAGTGTTGTTTGGAGCTTAATGATGAATTTCAGATATGCGGCCAAGCTGAAAATAAATTATATTGTCCAAAAACCAAGATGGCGATTAACATGGCCGCCAGATGAAAAATTGTCAATAACTTGAGTTATAATGTACCTAGAAAGCAATGCAAGTACTCTTTATTCTATGATTTTTGGCCTGAGAAATTCAAATTTTGAGGTTTCAATCCTCTCCAGGTACTCATTAGCTGTTTTATCGAGATTTTGGTAATATCCCCATTATAACATCGATGCAGCTTCATATTTAGAAGATTTGTGCAAAAGATGAAAGAAGAATTAAACTTGGCATAATAATTGTCCTGACAATATTGAATATTTTCAGATATGGGCCTAAGCGGGAATTACCTTATCTTGGTCAATATCCAAGATGGCGACCAAGATGGGCGCCGAGGTATAGAATACCAATACATCCTGTTTTATTCGTTCTATATTATACTGCAAGTGCAATGTGTCTTTGATCTTGGGGTCAAGAAATTCATTTATAAGGTTTCAACTCAGTAAAATGACCCTGTGAACAAAATCTGGTTTTGTTGGTATTAACATTGTGCTAAAATTGTCTCTTTTTTACCAGCACATCAAACGGTAAAACTTATTTTTTTAATACTGTGAAGAAATTTAATATACATGTTAATTTTAAATATTTGAGCACTATGTCAGTTTCAATGTAATGAAAAGGACAGTCGAGAGGTAAAACGCTCGGCTCTTTCCACAGTCAACCACGATCCTATAACCGGTGTTGCTATGACAGTGGGTCGAAGGGGCCCTATTGGGTTTCCTCTGTGTCTTCTGATTCCACCCACCCCTACCGAACGCCGCCAACCCAGCCATGGAGAGGGCATAGTATGAATTATTAAGACTAGTTGTACAATTAATGTTAAAAAAAATGTTATTTTTTATGTTTTCTTTGAGACTGAATGCGTGTGTTGCAGGATACAAACCATTCCAAGATTCAATGAGGTGATGGTGCATTTTTCACTCTTTGCTCACATTAAGACGGAATCAGTATATATTTAGAGGCTTCCAAACTTATGTTGTATGCTACGTTTTCTTTTTTAAATGAAAGTATTTTGTTGACACCCACATATCCTGCAAAATGAATCCCAACATGTTTGTAAGTAAAAAGTTTATATCAGAAAAATAGTATCACAGAAAAGATTGTTATATTTTACTGACATGTGTTGATTCTTTCTTAAGGGCATACAACGAGAAGTCTGCATCATCACCACATCACAACATTAGCAATCTGCAAAAGGTATTTACACGTATGTTGGTTATGTCATGCGTTCATCATCATAGTACAAAGGTAACATAAAGAAACATATTATGCGCCTCTGAATGTGTGTTGATTTTGTCTTCATGCCAGCATACAGCCTGAAAGCCATCACCTCATCGCAAAAGAAACAAAACATCTAAACAGCATATATTCTGTCATGCACGCATGTATTCTAAATAAACTATGAATAAGTGACTTTTCGTTGACACAGACATGGTCTTCAAATATATGTATCCAGTAAATGTATGATGAATGTTACCACAACTATTTGATAGTGCACTCACAAATGTGTACATGAATGTTAAGTTGGTCGTGAAAATTAATATCATGATTGTAGTTTTTTAAACATCCTAACTATTCTTCACGGATATATGAAGCTCATAACAGACAGGATAACTAAGTTTCTTGCATCCATCATCATCTCAACAAAGCAGTTTATACATTCGTAAGCATGTGAATATAGGGAAATCAAACAGTATCCTAGGAGATATCAGAATGATTAATATAATAAAACCTAGCCAAGCAAATTACACTTTTATTTGAAAGAGTAGTATTCCACACATTTTACCAAGTTTTATCCCTAGTGCTGATAAAAAAGGCACTTCTAACAGTTTCAATACCTACACAGAGGGCATAGAATCTATGCAACTGACAGGTGTGAGCTTCTTACATATATATGTATCCTGCATTCAGTCTAATATAATAATTATAAGCAAGATCAACTTTATTTTATATGGAATGTTTGTATTCTTGTTGTATATATTTTATATGGATTGTACAATTAGTTAGAATCACTATTACAAGCTACTCTCTACGGATCGGTTGTTGGCGTTCAGAAGTATAGAGAGGTGGAGGAAATCGGAGGACGCGCAGATAAGAAACCACTTGGGCCAACCCGATCTGATAGGAACGATGATGATCAAATCTTTAATTTGATTTAATCAGACAAATGGCTCAAATACTTTAAATCAGTATGTATATTAAATATCAGCTCAGATGGATTTATGGATTTATGCATTTTATATTTCCAAATGGCACCACAGAAGTTTACATGAAGGTTTAGTTGATCGTAAAATCTAACTACAGGTACCGGTACGTAGGTTTAAAATGTCCTAATGATAAATTTTTACGAACATATCAAGTTTCAAATTGTATTCAAGATTTTGACATTTTGATAAGTTTCTTGACCAAATCATATCTTCAAAGCAATAACATTTTTCAGCCTGAAAATAAAGGGAATAAATATTAAATATTGCATGAAAAAATTGTTCAACAATTCAAGCATCAAAATGCATGACATAACACAAACCTAGCCCAGAAAATGACACGTTCATTGTATGATTGTCAAAAGTATGCGACTATGGTGCAGAACTCAACAACTAATAATTGCTGTTCGATGTGTTAGTAAACAAAGGAAAATTAAGCAAAAGTTTCAATATGTAACAAAACCAGAATTCATTCACAGAGTCATTATACAAACTTGAAACCCTTATAAATGAATTTATCGACCCCAAAAACCATAATGCACTTACAACGCATTCTAGGTCAAATATAACGGGAATTAATGGTTTTTTTTTTTATAAATCGGCGGCCATTTTGGCTGCCATCTTGGTCTGGACATTTTTCAATGCCAAGTTTCAGCCTTCTTTTAATTTTTGCACAATTCTTCTTTTAACAGCTGGACTTTAAGGGAAATTAATTGTTGCTGCCTATGGCAAAGGAGTTGGCTTTAAAGAGGTTAGATATTAAGCAGTAACCGAAATGTCCGTCTTTTGATCAAACTGTTCTCATTTCTCTCGGTGAAAGAATAATAAACTTTGTGGACAGGTTAAGGCACGTTTTAATAAAGATTATTTTTGTTACGTATGGCAATGCCAATATACTGTTTTTTTATTGTCTGTTTATTATCTTACAACAAAAAAAAAGGACTGCTGCTGTTATTGATATATGGTGGAGGAATGTGGTAATTTTAAAGTTTCACCTAGGTCTTTGAGCAAGTATAGTATTGATTAGATTGTAGATCTGGTCTGGCAAAAATCAGATGTCTACGCTCTGATAATCTCCGTCTTCATCCAGAGTGTTCAGTTTAATACTTGTCGTTGGGATGAAGTGCAAATATATCCAGGCGGGTTTTTTTTGTACTGGTACATTCTTTATCTTTCCTTCTTCTTAAATTTAAACTCTAATAAATGATCATTTGTTAAAACTGGCATGTACCTATTTAGATTTGATGAAGAATGATATAAAAATAATAAAAATAATATAACACTTTTCAAAAACAAATGGGCAAAATTTGAAAGCTTTAACTTTGTTGTCTTGTGAGAAGTATCTATATACAGTTGTATTTTCATTCTTGGCCAACTGAAATGTTAATGATGTTATGATTTTGCCCTCATTTCAGGAATAATTGCCTGTTCTCTAGTAATTATGTCATCAGCTTACTCTGGCTTTAATTAAGGACAGTAAACAGGACCCAGCAGATCAAGATAAGTTATAACTTATGCCCAAGCTCAAAAGAGCAGAGCTACGGCAATCCACAGTGCATATAAACATGCCTCACAGGCCATTTTTCAAAATTTTGTCTGGGTGGTAGCATTTCAAATAAAACATAGAATACTATATGATGACACAAATACTGAGTCTGATGGTGTCAAATACCTCCAGTCTTCTCTTTCCGCAGCACCAGTTTTCGTGAGATAAGCGATCGTTAGTTTTAACCGCCACCAAACCGTTACCAGTTAGAATGTTTGTTTAGCCTGTGTTGTATACACTTTATACAAAAACCTAGATGAAGTTGGATATGGGCGTCAAATATTTTTAATGAATTTCTATTATTTATCATGGCCTTAATCTATATTAAGTAGAATACACGAATACCTCAATTGTTTCACTTGGATAAATGACATTCCTTTATATCATATTATTTATTTGACATATCACACCATATCATATCACGTCATATACAATACAAAATATGTATGTCCATATATCAAATAGTGTAACAATTATTGTCAATATTTAGCTGCAATTACTTGTCATGCACAAATGTATCATGGGTAAATTATGTACCCACCTCGCGGATACGTATGAGATGTACACGACCGCCAAACAGACCAGAACACCACAAACCAATATCGACCTCATGTCTTCGGAGTTAAGAGCCGAGACTGTACAACTCAGCAGTATGACGGCTCCTTATATAAATAACCAGGAGGACCCTGGGAGGACAGTTCCAACAAGAGCACCGCAAACGTGCATAATACGCCCGTCGTGTGTCTGGTAACTTCTGACCTCGTTAAATATGCGTGCATTTTGATGAGAAGGTAATTGAGAAACTCTATTGGTAAATATGTAAAATGATTTTCATGAAAATACAGAGGATTTTTGGTAAGTCACTAATTAAGGTGCCTCCAAAGTGCGGTGACCTCTGACCTCATTAAATATGCATGGATTTAGCTGGAAATTCAACTTAGGCGAGGTATTTTATTGATTAACATTTCTGATGCGATTTATCAAAATCCTTTATATTCTTCATAAGTTATCTCGGCGATAACACAAAGTAGCCTAGTGACTCGTGACCTTATTAAATATGCGTGGATCTTGTCCATAATCAATCTTGGGCGAGATAATCGTTGGTAAGTAGTTATGGTGAGTTTCGTGAAAATCCATCAAAGCCCCGGTAAGTTATAGCGGCGACACTAAAAGTGGACGGACGGACGGACAGACGGTAGGTATACAATAATAATCCCGTCATATGACGGTCGTATAAAAAACCGGATCTTGCCCTATTCGTGAACTTTGACCCCCGGGCGCTGTGTGGTAGTCTGTTTTGGGGAGATATCCGGATAAAATCACAGTTTCCCTAACAAGGTAGATTCTTCTTCAGCTTAAATCTGATCATATCAATCATCAGTCTTCTGTAGTACAACGGGTATGTTTTAAGAATAAAAAAAAGATTTGTATTTTGTACAAAATGCGTTAAATATGGGTTGGTGTTTATTCGGATTCACGATAAGCATTTGTGAGGGGCCGGTAAATAGATTATCATGGCCACGGTGGAACGACAGATGTATTGTCTTTTAACAACCCGGACTCGACAAACACGTATACAGTTTATACAATCATCTTGGTGTACCTGTTTAATGCAGACACACACGCACCCGCAAATGCCCAGAAACGCGCATGTGAAATTGAATTTAGCACATATTCATACAGGCACGTAGGGGGTCTCGACCATAACGAAAGAGTACTGTTTTGGTCCCCCTATAGATTAGACCAGACAACAGTAAAATATCAGAAAATGTATAGAACCATGGATGTCTTGAGATTCTTCAGAAGCGAACTCGGTTCCAGAGGAATGGTCCACTTTTTGTTTTTGGCCTACGCAATCTTTTTTATTAAGGGTTTCAGACCAATATTTGCGGCTTGAATTCCCCTTTTCCGGACATGGGGAACTTTTTTAAGGTTTTTTCATTAGTCCTCCTGGGTTGGGCCACTCTTTTTCCTAAATCCTGGACCCTGCCCTGTTCTGACCAACTGTCCATATACTTTGTACTTATAATTCCTAAGCCAATAAACTTTACTTATTTTACATGGATTGTACAACTAGTTATAATAACTAATACGGGGCACTATCCATGGCTCGGATGTTGGAGCTAGGTAGTCGGTAAGGGTGGAGGAAACCGGAGGACCCGGAGAGAACCACCGGCCTTGGACGGGCCACTACAACCCACTCTCATAGCCACGCCGGAATTGGAACCCGGGTCGCCAGCGGAGAAGGCCGAGCGTTTTACCACCCAGCTGTCCAGGCCCCCATCACCCTTAGTTAAAGAAAGGAAACGACAATAATTCTGAATAAAACTCTGTATACCTGTATTATTTCCCAACAAAAAATAGTTGTACACTAATATAAAGAGAAAGAGAGAGATAGAGAGAAGGAAACAGAGATAAATAGACAAGGACAGATTGACAGAGTGAGAATGAAAGACAGACAGAGAGACAGAGAGAGAGAGAGAGAGAGAGAGAGGGAGACAGAGAGACAGAACAATAGACATGGATAAAGACAGAGAGAGAAATACAGAGACAAAAAGAGAGAGAGAGGAAGAGACAGACAGAAGTTGAGAGAGGGAGGGAGGGATAAAGTCAGAGAGATAAAAAGGAAGAGAGGGAGAGGGAGGGAAGGGGGGAGGGAGGGAGAAAGACAGACGGAGAGAGAGGGGGTGGGAGACAAGATATAGCAGATACGGGTATTTTCTATTTGTAATAACTACATTAAATGTGACAAATTATTTTTTTTCACACGGATTCATTCGGTTGACAGTTTCATTTTGTTAATCAGAATGTAGTGTGCAGGCCAGTGAACATGCCAGGTTGACTGTCTCTTAAATCTCTCAGGAATCGTGTGCTATACATATACAACATATAGTGGCGATATACCAAAGCTATTTGTCGGTCGTTTTCAGCGTTAAAGACCTCCAGTCAATTCGCGTGTTGGCACAGGCAGGTTATTCTTCTTTTTTTATTGAACAGTTGCATGTATTATAATATAATATACGTATAATACCGCATACCTTCCCTTTACAGCTGGCATGGAAGTATTTTCTTAAACTTCCTGGTTAATAATTCAAATAATTTTCGCACTGGGAGAATTTCAAAGGGTCATATATATGAACCCCTGTTCCCACATCCTGTTTCCATGCAATTCATTTATATTCCAATACTGTGCTTGTGAGAATGCCAGCTTTCCTTTTTATTCTCAGAAGGTCCAGATTTCTCTGTTAACTGCAGTTATACATTGGTGCGGATTTACCATGCCCTCGACAGCTTCATTAAAAAAAGTGAAGACGACATTATTGCACTTCTTAATCCGAGGCTGGCTGGACTTGCATTTTCCGCGCATGCGCATGAACAGATCAGTTGAAATTTTAAATCTCAGAACTTGTAGTGATATCGGAGACAGAGAAGGGCTGCGGGCGTGGAGGAGGGGGTTAATTTGTTATACAACAGTCATATTGTGGAGGACATCCTAATATATCATACCAGAAACTCTAGAACCAACACTCTACTACAAATTTAACCACCAAGCAAATTTAATGTTGTGTTTGCTGCAGGTTACATTAACCAGTTTGTAAAATATGCCTTAGCACTATACATTGATAAGCATAATGTTAGGAGCGATTATTTAGTACTGCATGGTATTGGTAAATTAGGAGGTCACGCCTAAGTATAAGGAGATGACGATTACCTGATCTGTGGGTCTGACAGCGCATTAGTTTAAGAAGGTATTTATATATTACCGGTACATGGCACTGAATGTTGTTTGTATATATTGTTGTATATGTTGTTTGTTACAGGTGCCCTTTTATTGTGTGCAGCGGTCTTACAGATGATTGTTTTATTGTGCACACGGATGTTCCATGTGTTGTTGGTATTTTGTTTGTGTGCCACGCGTAGCTCGTGTTGTGGCGGCCTCGCCTGGCCGGATGTTGCAGGCTCGGTTTAATCCGCATTGGTTGAACCCTAGATACACAGCGTTCTTTGTTCTGGTATGTTCTTTGAACGTGTGTACTGTGTTAGAGTCTTTAGATTGTTCGAGAAATGGAAAATTCTCGGCTTGAGGTGAAAAGTTATATAAAGAGGCTGGTTTTTAGAGCCGAGAGAGAGGTGAGAGAATATTCCAGCGGACACAAAGGCGTGTATATCAGTTTGTTGGACCTATTCAGATAAGTGCGGCAATTATAGATTTTCTTCAGAGTTTCTTCTGGATCTTGTGACGAATCTTATTTGGTCTTCAGTTTACTTTCTTGATTTTTACAAGAGCTTTACATTGGACTGTTATTCTCCGAGAGAATTTGTGTGAACTTTTCATCCGGCTTATACATTTTAAAGAACTTATCGCTGTGACAGTGGTGGTATCCAGGTACTGTGCACTTTGTTTATTTTACTGTGTGATTGTATTGATTTGTTATTATTCTGCTGTTATACTGTGTGATTGTATTGATTTAGTGAATTGTAATGTGAGGGTTGTTTTGAGAATAAATTATAGTTATTTGTTAATAAAGAACCACTGACTTTCTTTATTCATTCCCCTAGATATTTCACGCTGCCTAGCGTTGCGTATTCTGATTTTTGTTTTCTCGATGACAAAGTTTATATTCATCACGCGTATGTGATCTGTTGATATTAGGTTCCGTAACGATATGTTAAATAGATTCGGGCAGATTCGGGCTGCTGTAAATCTATGCTTGTGATAAACGTTTGTCATGTTGTGGCTATTGGCAATTATTCAATTTTATGCACAGTAAAGGAAATAGAAATAATGATCAAGTAACATTCTATTTGTTAAGAACAATCCAAAAGGTCATTTATTGTAGGAATTATACTCAGAAGGAAACATCAGACGATCAAGGTGACAGATATCTAGGCCTTGAGCATATTTATGTAGGGGTTATTTTTCAATGAAAAAACTCTAATGAGCATCCTCTCATAGAGCCCAAACCTGCAATATTGGGGTTACCGCTCAGACTAATCTTGAGAAAATGCGCGTTACAGGGTGGCTGCCTGGTGAACATATTAGATTTCTGAGAGATCTGATATTTGATTGAATCCATCCTTTGACAGGGGCTAAACTAAGTAATGACAGCTACTGAGATTATAAATACAAAAGGAATTAAAAGGTTCCTGCCTGGCGGCCATATTGGATTTCTTTGGGGACTGAAATGGGAATGCGCAAATTCTCTCACCGGAACCAACTGCCAAAATACCTCCTAGCAATCACTGAAATAACAGTTCTTTAGGTTATATGTATAAAAGGTATTAAAACATGTGACCTGTTTACCCTTGACCTTTTGCCACAAATCAATTTTATTTTTTCTAGAGTGACGGATAATCTAGGGTGTTTCCTCAAGCAATGAAACCCTTAAAATTTTACATAAAACTGAGGATAAACTCCTTGAACATTTAACCAACAATATCGATAAAGATCTCCATTTAGTGATGGAAATAAAAAGAAGTTTGAATACAAAAAAAAATCCACACAGGGATTCATAATCTCAAACCAAATTGAGAGTAATTGTCAGCTATACCTTTGAACTTCTTTAGTGATTGGCCACATGTATATGGTCTTAATCCTATCAATCTCTCCATAGTTCATGCATGATTTGTAGATATATAGGTTATACTAGAAATATATTTGGAGTGCACCAGAAATATTCCTACCATCGTAAAAAATGTAGATGGTGCCCTCACAATTTAGCCTACTTTTGCCCAGATTAATATATATGTATTGTTTTAGATTCAGCTTAGCCATTGCTTATAAAGTCTATTAGGTTTGTTGAAATAACAGGAAAGGAAGCATCAATTCAGTCCATTGTCCAATATGTCTGCGACTGTTCTGCAAATCAGTCAGGTTAATGTTCTCTGAACGTTCTCATGATGACTGGGATATATTCAGTGTTGACCACCATCGTGGGATTGTTTATCATAAATATTAACGAGCCGACCAATGAGAGAGCCAATCTGTCGGAAGTTACTCGGGCTCGGGCTCGTCTGTAATGGAGGGGAAGACAGGCACCCAGTGCTCCGCTCTTCTTGGTTAAACAGCTGATTTTACGCGGCTGGGGACTGTAACAAGAGTTAGTTCTGTGTCATACGGGACCATTTTGGCCATTTTTATTTGCATGCAAGAGATAAGTTCGTGGCACTCCGTCGGTAGGTTTGAAATGGATAATTTATTCCGCAGGTCGCTTATGGTCCTCCGACAGTCGTTTCCAACCTTGTGTCTATAAATATTACTATGGGTAGTATATTACACTACATAGGAGTTATTTTGGCATCTTTTATTGGTGATTTCAAGGGCCTGTGCCTAAATCTGTTCTATCCTTGCTTCACTTGCAGCGGAGATTAAGCCTCCTCTGATTCCACGCAATCTTCCTCTGCATCTTCGTGTTTGCTGGCACAAAAAGGTGTCATAAAAACAATTAGGATAAATTATATAGATAGGATATAGACCATTTATTGTGTCAAAGGTAAGCTACATTTATAGTTAACGTTTATATACACATTGTTGTATAAAACTCGGTCAGTTGAATACAAACTTTATGTTACATGATACATACTCGAGAATCCGGCCTCGCGAGACTCTCGTTCGGGTGTCGCGTACAAATCCGACCTCCAAACTTATGACTGGGATTATTGTAAACAAATACACAACTTATATGATGACCGGGTTATATGTCCATAATTTGTATATCCTAGTGCAAAGATATATGCTGATGCATTCAACGCTGCACATATGCATTTGTATATATATATATATATATATATATATATATATATATATATATAAATATATATATATATATGTGTGTATATTGGATTAATGTGCACATGGAAAAATACTATAGTCCTGTAAATTATAAAAGACAGTAAGCCGTTGATATTTATGCAGTTATATTATTAGGTGATATTCTGAACAGTTGAAAATATTCTAAATTTTTCCATTTTCTTATTATTAATGGATAATTGTGGAGCATCGTGATGTGTAATAACCTTTCGGGGATTAAGGGGCCAATGGACACATAACCCTAGTATCTTACTCTTTTGAAGAAAAATAAGTTGCCTTGGGCCATGACGCTCAGCTGAATATGAAAATAAAAAAAAAAACACCTAAAAGCGATCGGATGTCTCAAGTCTTGAACGCACAGTGAAAATGAGACAATAAGGACACAAATGAAAATTATATAGGTGGAGCAACCGGTCTTATTCTACTGACAAACTAGTGATATTATTTCAAATTGCGAGCCCACGTCTCAAGACATTCCATGACATTCTTAGAAACTGGCATAACTGTTGTAATTTGGCAGCCCCAAAATGCAAGGGTATATGTGCATTAAAAATTAAACGTGATTTTGTTCATCTGACTTAACTGTTAATGTCATAAGCATTAATGTCTCGAGACGATCCAGGAACCAACTCCTGAGAAAATGACATGATTGCCCTAACTTAGCTGGCACGAAAATCAGAGGTAATAACTATGTAAAAAACTAGAAAATTCTGGTATCAAGAGGCCATAGTATCCAGAAACGATGGATATACTACCTTAAAATTAAATAGGCTCCTTTGTCTGATGAAATATTAGAATAAACGGATAAAGCCATGATCAACACGAGGTTCTGGCCCATATTTATGGAGCAAGGATGCTTGTTTAGCCCCTGTTGCATACACTTAAAATATGATAGGTCCCGCAAACACCTCAACGCCCAGCTGGGTTTATTTTTATACCATCGGGATACATCCCGCAAACACCCCGATGAACAGGTAGGCTTATGGTTATACCATCGGGATACGTCCCGGAAAGACCCCGACGAACAGGTGGGTTTATGGTTATACCATCAGGATACGTCCCGCAAACACCCCGACGAACAGGTGGGTTTATGGTTATACCATCGGGATACGTCCAGCAAACACCCCCGATGAACAGGTGGACTTATGGTTATACCATCGGGATACGTCCAGCAAACACCTCGACGCCCAGCTGGTTTTATGGTTACACCATCGGTCTACCGGGATACGTCCCGCTCTCCGGGTGGCCAAGTTCGTCCTTGGGGTTTGGCGATGTTAGGTGATATTATTTATATTCATGGTCTGTGTTTATGCCCGATCGTCGTTTTCTGCGTCATCTATCTTGTGCCATGTGTTCGTCCTCGTTTGATTGCGGATTATTCAAGTGCTGATCTTAAACGAAATCCATCAAATTACTTGGTCTTAATTGAAAACGGTATTTGTTTAGAATCTAGATGCAGGTTATTTTTATCGATCACCTCTTCACTATAGTCAATAGAATTTTCATAAACTGAAGAGTTTGTCTGTGAACTGTTTACTTATGGTTGGGAGGTGCGCTCTGCTCGGCCCCCTCCATTTAAATACAGTTGTCAGGAGCGATAACACAGATAGATTTGACAACCAGCTGTTCAAACCGTAAATATGTGAGCTAAGGTTTCTTTGTCTTGGGCCATTGTAATATTTTCATATAACGTCTGAGGCTGGCAGGACACACGTTTTTGATATTTTGTTGGGATTAACCAATAATTGGGATAGAAACATGCATACGTGCATACACAAGACAAACAACACAAATATATAAGTGTACACAATGTGTAAATATAATATACTTTTATTGAATAATCCAAATATTGAAAAGTTGAGATCTGCTTAGCATAGGATCTTAACATATAAAGCCTTGATTTGTTTACATCAGAATATTACCCCGGTACATGATTATAAATACAACAGTTAAAGGGGCCTAATCACCTTAAAAGCATGTTGAATTAACAAGATGAATAACTTCTTCCGTTAAAAAAAATGCACCTGCAAAAATATTGCCTTGAAACCGTTTGCTTACTCCTGTTAACAAGTGTTAAAAACATTGGGACGGGCGCGATCACAGGTGTCAACATAAACACAGCGCGTAGGGCCGTGTGCACCGCAGAGCCACAACACTTGTCAATCAGGAGATGCCCTGGCTGACTTGGCCCTAGAAATGTAATATATTTTCCCGCTGGCTGAAACCCTGGATGTTGCTGCTCTCATTCGAACCTCCGTTCACTCGGCTTTGTTATGGTACACAGACACACGTGGACTGTGTTAACCAACACGCAGAGCCATAACAACGGGTAAAACAGCCCAATGCGAGGTACTGAGACTGTGCCGGGATGGTTTTGGTTGGAAGCTTTTGGATAAATAAAAACTGAACTGAAAGTGTGAAAGATTAGGCATGAAATTGCTCCAGATTATTTCCCTTAAAAATTTAGGGGATATCTTATGGCACATGAGATATGATCTGACAGGCTCGAGCTCCCACCTTTTGAGTGGTTGAGCGAGGGGGGCAGGGGAGACAGCGGGTTTGACGGGAACGAGGCTGGTGCCATCCTTTTGAACACGGCATACAAGTCTTGCGGCGGTCTGACGCGTATGTGCCGGCTGGACAAGCAACTGCAAATATAAATATGCATCATTAGCCACAAAAACTAGCTATTTTTGTTGTTGTTGTTTATTCATTTACTAATGAAGCGTAGCAATATGAATTCTTTAGCATTAATCACTTTTGCACTTGGATGATTTTATATTGAAATCATTTAGTTTTACTTGGGAGAATTCTGTCCAAAAGCTTTCACGGAGTGAAAGAGTGATTTGTTTTCGTGAAACATACATGAAAATGGTATCAAAACTTGCCTTGAAGTCTTGCCCAAAAACGTATAAATGTTAAAATGCTCGGAGGGTTAATATATAATAATAGGGTTACACAGTAAATTATCAGCATTAAACGACAAACATTGATTATATTGTCTTATTTCGCCAATGTTTGTGAAATATATCACACAATAATAATTTTATCTACACTGGATAATGAAATCATTAAAGTAAGGCGATGATGTTTATGCTATAAATAAACCAGCATTATTGTAAAAAATACCTTTCGTCAAATAAATACTTTGGAATTATTAGTACTGGAGTAACATAGCCCAGTCAGGGATATAGTAGTTATGTCTGCTACTTGAAGGCGTTAAAAATACAGGGTTCCATGTACCGATAGTCGAAACTCGCAGCGAGCTATACATTATGGCCGTGAGCTGGCAGTAGCTATTCTAAACGTTGCGACACAGTTTGATGGCTCTGTCACCATCTGTCGGAAACAGCACTGAAGCTGGTGGCTTTGAAAATGTGTTTCCTACTCTACCGTCTGAATAACCATACATACCACAGAGTCCATTGCGAGGCGCCTCTCCTCTCTTGCAGGAAGTCTTCATTTGGCGGACTCTGACCTGTGACGTTGCTGGTTCCATTGGCTGACCGTTGATCATCAGAGTGGGCTTGACTGAACTTGTCGTTTTCCTGTCGCCACCTGTCCGGTTCTGTCGTGAACTACTCTGGTAAATCTGTTTCAGTGAGTCTGTGGCGGTGGTGATTTTCCCTGCTGACTCTTTGGTGTAGTTTTTACGACAGGACTGGACACATAGAGTGTTATTTATCATGTCACAGTTCTTGATACAGCCGACATTCTTCGCCGGGACCTCCGGTATTTGGATGTGGAACTTGATCTGTAGGACATTTTGCTTGTCCGTTGAGCGCTTGAAACGAATGCCGAACCCGAAGTCATCGACCGCCCCACAGTGGATGTTCACGTCATTTATGCCACACACATCTGAGTTTCCCTGTGTGAGTAAAATCAGAACATATTGAACGTTTCACAAATTACATGACGGAGGGACACAGCATTTGTTCAGGAGAAAATGTATGTAAGATAGACCGCACCTCAACTCCACAAAAAATATTTGAATTATTAACTAAACCTATAACTCATCTCATAAATAAATAGTTGCTTCCTTTACAATATTTAACTAATGGTAGCAAAATCGTCGTACTGAAGCCTGTATAGGTCATAGAGAATTTTATTTTATCTCGTTCCCGCGCGTACGCAATAGTATCTCGTTCCGCGCGATAGTTTCCGAGCGATAGTATCTCGATTCCACGCGATAATTATCTTGTTCCTACACGATAAAAATAATTTTCTGTGTGTCATATACGAGCCATTGTTATGTAAGACTTCATGGGAATAAAAGGGAAATATGTATGTAAAATTTACCTTTTTGCACACACCCCTTTTCCTCAGCATGTCAATGAAGGCTGCTCGGACCTGGATTTTATAAGCTGTCGTCATTTTGTCACAAGACTCAGTCAAGTAGAACACTTCGGCTTCGGTCACAACCCCCGGGAACAATTGTTCTGTAAAACATCGAAAAACGTGTCAACAACCACCTACTCACTAAAAAATATACACACGTTATGGAGTTTTAGCTGACATTGAATAACCATAGGTGTATTTTTGGGATAACTGCATTGTAGGATCAGTAGTAAAATATTATTTTTTCAACTTGTATACGATATTAGAAAACACTGGAAGAACCCTTATCCAGTCGCCTGTCATTTCCACCTTTTATATATATTTCTTGTCGTGCATCAAGCGACTATCAACCTAAAAGCTAGAGGTAAATAATCGACTCAGTAGGCATTAATATTGGGCTGAGAGGGCCTACAATTCGGTAGATGGTCTTATGTCAGAGGGGGCATTATGACGCGGGCTGAAATCCCAAATCCCCTAAAATTACTAACATTTTAAATTTTACATTTAGCTTAGGTCCTTTCCCATGTTATCATAAACCTTTTAACGATTTCCGTTAGAAATTAGTAGAATTAGGTCAAAATACTTCTTGAACATAAAAAAAATTATCAATACTTAAAACATATAAAACTTTACCTATACATGGCGCGATGCCTTCTTGCCGGACCTCATGACTCCACCTCCAATTTGTGTTGGCCCCACACTCCTCAAACAGGTTTGGCGTCTCCAGATGTTCGTATCCAGGGTTACACTTGACCTGGCACCTCCTGGTGTTCGTGACCCGAATTACATTGCACACAGCGCCACCGTTGTCTGGTTTTGGGAAATCCTCACACTTATATTTCTCTGAAAGCAGTCAAGCATAGCACATTATGAACCTTGACACACTTGGGCGTCAAAAGCGGGCTAAGTCGGTATGGTGATGTATGTCTGTTTATAAATATATCGGACTGTTTGCTTGTTCTGTCAATGGGATTTCTACTATATACAAAAATCAATTAAATTTGATAGCAATTTATTCCAATCTATCACGTGAAAGTTCAGACGTTGTCTTGATGGAAAGATAAAATCTTAAAAAAATAGGTATCCGTAATCATGAGAGAACTTGGTGCTTTGTTAGCATTTTCTTCTTACAGCTCTTACAAAGTGGGGGGATTTTCATTAACATAGACATTACCATATACAGAGCCAGAAATAAGAACATGTTAAGTAGTGCTGAAAATATTCTTTTAGTATGGGGCAAACAGTTTGATCAATTTGGAACCGTTTGTTAAGATAGAAGAGATGTGCATATTACCGAAGCATCTAAGTTTGTCCTTTGGATCCACAATGAAACCTGGGATGTCACACTCACACCGGTAGGAGCCTTCAGTGTTTCTACACTTTTGTTCACATCTCCCATTTGCTGCGGCGCATTCGTCAATATCTATAGGGATAATAAATAATATATTATAATATTCAATACAGTAAAATACAGACTAATTAAGGACTCTTATTGGATAGGGGAAGCGAAGAGGTCTGATAAAGGGACGATGGACCGTTTCCAGTAAACACATTGTGTGTAACGTTATAATAGTCCGCTGACTAGGTCTAGTGGGCTAGCATGGCGGGTTTGGTTATATGGATTTACAAACAGAATCCTCCATGTTTGAAATAAACGTGTATACTGGCTCATGTCTTGGGGACATCACACCATTTAATCATTAGTGTAAAGGGGCGCAAACACTTAAGTCAAGGAGGTATTGAACAGATAATTGACAGGAAATTCAGAGCCATGGTACAAGTAGAGAACTAAACACAAAGAAACATGGTCTATTCAGGCACATGGATTGGGAAGATGCTGCAACCTAAAGATATGTATGGATCTCGTAGCCATAACTAGCTTTCCCTACCAGTGGTTCCGTAAAACTCTGTTTCAGCTTTTCCTAAATATAACGAAAATCTGTGCTCTTTTACTACTTGACTTTATATTATGAAATTTAAAAAAATCCTACGATTTGGTATGTGCAAATTCTGTGATCTCTCAAAACTGGTTTATTTTTTTAACTGAAAAATTATCTTCAATGAGATGGCTTTTAAGGGTGAACAATTTTAAAACAAAGAGGGGAAGAGGGGGAGGGGGTACCTGTATTTCATCAGGATGCCCCAGAGATTTTGATCAATTGTTAGATGGTATGCTGGAATAAAAGTTGTTTAGTTAAATATCTAAAATACAAAAATATGTTTTACAATCTAAATAAATTTGACTTAAAATAAATGCTTTCACATATCTATGAGTCATGTTGGTCCTTTCTGCGTGCCTATAGGTTAGACCTTCGGTGAACATGGTAACGTAACTAGGTTTATTGGTTTTATGTTTCTGTTATTTTGTGATACCCTTGTCAGCTTGCTCGGTTTAAATCTGTGTTTTTTTTAAATAGTGTTAATGCAAGATACGGTACTTGCAGTAGACAAGACTGTAAGTTGAGTTGACTCATAGGTTGTCTTATAATATTGGTATTTTATTTGTGCTCCAATACACGCTTGCTTTTCTAAACACTAACATATTAAGTGGAGACAAATATTAAGGATGTGCAACGGCACTTTGTGTGTTAACGTATGAAAAATGTGTAGGCATAACTCACCGCTACACGGTCCTCCCGGCGGCCCATTGTACCCGGTGTTACACACACAGCCACGCTTCATCTGAGCTGGTTTCTTCGTGTGACTGTTAGGGGGACATTTTTCACACTTATTTGATCTGGCTTTGTAAGTATTCTGCAGACACGCTGAAAAATAAAAATAAATGTTCAGATATTAGAGGGAAGATACCATCAGCATGGATTTTGTGTAACGAAGCGTCGCCTAATGAGTCAACAGCGTATCAGCCAGTTTGTCAACATTTTCTTTACGCGAGAGAATTAATGTATAATTATACTTCAAAATAAAAATTATTGATTAAACCCAAAGATTTAAAAAAATGATAATGAGAATAAAATTGATCATTAATTTACAGTGTGTTACGAATTTATTTTTAAATAATACAAGATTCCCATCAGTCCATCAACTTCATTCTGAAGAGGAAAAATTTTCATCAAACATACTAGGTGACAACAGCATGGTACTGCACCCGATGCCACGGAACTATTGACACTTGTGATTTTTACTGAAGCGGAAACAGGACGGATACATGTTACAAAAATATCTTTAAAGTTTTCTTATTTTAGCTGACCTGCACATATTGGCTGAGCCCCTGACCATGATCCCTGTGGACTGCACTGTCGTCTGCTGTCCCCGCTGCCCAGGATGTAACCGTCCATACAATCAAACACGCATGCGCCGTTCGCACGTGTGTTACAGGTGGTTGTTTTACCATTCTTCGGTGCGGCCAAGGCAGGGCATCGTATTTCTGTAAAAAGAAAAGAAAATGGCATATTTTTCAATGATAATGACATTATTCTTGTATGAATGTAACTGAAAATATAAGAAATATACTTCGTTTCAACGGAGCATTTCTTGAAACTTACAACAAACTGGCGATATGGGTCTAACATTTTCTAGTATTGCGTTCGATCTAGGAGAAAGTAATCATTTTTCCCTGTTTAGAGAGGAAAGACTGATGTTAAATGACCTTGACATGGGCCGCCCGGTGGTCCTTTGTAGGTGGCGTCACACTCGCACAATTTGGCGTCAGCGCTTGCCGTATTCTTGGTGTGGGAGTTTGCCGGACACTTCGTGCACGAGGTCAAAGTGTTGCTGCCCGCCTTGTAGCTGTTCTTGGTGCACGCTGTTAAAAAATATAATGACAGTTAAAAACCCTGGATCCTCTTCACAGAAAATTCTATTTACGAAAGTTAAATGAAGTTAAGGTGATTTCTTGTGAGAAAAGAACCATATTACCAAGAAGTTTCAACCCAGAATGAGATTCAAAGTTTCTTCAACAGAAACCAATATATATAATTATATAAAAAAATGTTTATTTATCAAATCAAGGAACCCGATGAGACGATGTGCAGTGCCCGTCGGACAGCCACTCTTGTATATGCCGTACGTTGGTTCAATTTCATGCCATTGTTCAATTCAATTAAGGAATACATTAGGTAACATTCAAGTCGATTTTAAAAAAGACAAATCCACAAATACCCTGGTTTTAATTAAACAGCCGTATTAACCATTCACAATCCCGATTTTTGGAAGGGCCCTTTTATTGTCAAAATTTGAAATTGTGGCCAGCTTTCCAATCCTGACTGAAGGCAAGGTGATCCCCTAAATCGGCTAAGTGTCACTTTAAAACTAAATCATTAGAGACTTTAGCCATCACACATAACTTCTTTCGGAATATATCTAATAATATTAGTCTAATGGCTTCCAAACAAAGACATGCTTACCTGTACAGGTAGGTTTCCCGGCGGACCACTTCTTGCTGGCCTGACACGTGACAGTACTGGCGCCAGTCATGTAGTATCCAGGTAAGCACTGGTAGGTGACCTTGCTCAGGTAGGTGTGAGTGTTACCAAGTTTGACCCCGTTACTAGGTCTCCCGGGGTCACCGCACGACACAGCTTGACACGATAAGAAACAAAAACATTACACTGGAGATTTGGCCAAGTACTAATAATATGAGGACGCCAATGAATAAGTCAATAACTGTTTCACAAATATGAAATGAAAACCTATACTTACGATTACACGCGGGCTGATCGCCGCTCCACGTGCCCGCGGGGCCTGACCCCCCACATGACCTTTTTGAACCCCCGCTCAACTGGTAACCTTGGTGACACGTGTAAGTCGCCACCTGGCCATACACCGGGGCAGCGGCAGAACCTTGGTTCACTGCGCCGTTAGAGGGCGCCTGTAGCTTGGCACACGTGATACCTGGAGTGGACAAAACGTGCAAAATATTATTTTAGTTTCTCATTCACTATATTCATTTAAAATACTCGCACATTGGCAAGTCCTTCATTTAATGTAGTTGACTAAGACTGTACAAGGCGAAAACGAGGGGCGGATGGTGAATTTGACAATTAATTGTACGGAAAGAGTTTTTTAACACGGTGCCCATTGGTTCAAGGAAGAATAAAAAACTCATAAAGAAACTTTACACAAAAAAAAATATTATGGAACTGCATGTGAAGGCGCTAAAATGATTTATAACATATACACATGATAGTTTTCATATTATAATATTACATTGTATATAACATGAATACTTACGATTACAGGTGGCTGCAGACCCATCCCATTTCCCGGACGCCTGACATGTGCGCTTTGTCGACCCCTGCTGGTAGTAACCGGTACTACAGGAAAATGTGGCAACACTTCCGAAAACAGGGTTGGCAGGGATGTTAACTGTACCGCCACTAGGAGCTACTAGTTTCTGGCACGGGACAGCTGTAAGCGGATCAACATTAATTAGATATCATACTTAGATAAATGTTACAGTAAAGTAAGCAACATGTAGGGATATTATTGTTGCATTAAGGAAGAAGTAAAATAACGGATATGGTTAACGGATATGTGTTCACTCTGCATGGAGATATTAATTAAACTGCGTGATTATTTTGTCATTATCCTGCTTGGAGATCTTGTTCACACGCCAGGGACGCTACACTCACTCTGCGTGGAGTTTATGTTAACCCTGTCTGGAGGTCATGCTTATTTAACATGTTTTGTATACTTTCCACTCTTCATTTTCCGTGGACTTCTCAGCGCGGAAGCTGTTAACTCTGCTCAGATGTTACCTTTGTACACGTAGATTATAAAATGTCTACTCTGCACGGAGGTTACTTTTACTCTGCACGTAGGTTGTAAAGGTTTACTCTGCACGGAGGTTACTTTTACTCTGCATGGAGGTTAACTTTACTCTGCAATACTCTCGAGAAACGCTCGAGATTTAGGCTCGGATGTATCTATGGCCCTAAGATATGCCCTTATCGGTATTTTCTGCGCCGGAAGTACGACGCACAACAACAATTTCATCCGAGAGCATTGTTTAAACAAGAACAGTTGAACATTTACAAAAATTGTTAAAATACTTTTTATAAGCGCTATAATAATGTATATGATCTTGAAGCAAGGCGTCTTCAGGCATGTCATGGAAATAGGGCGAGGAATGAAACAGGATGAGATGGGCACAATTTGGCATTAACTTTAAACTCATGCAGCAAAACTAGACGTAACTACCGCAATGCAAAAATAAAAACATGAACAACAAGAAATGTACAAGTCTCGCGCCAATATGTCTTAAACATAATCAATAATATCAATCTCTTTAAATTAGTCTTGTTTTAATCGCTCGAGCATGCTGCCTTGACCTTCTGTGTCGAACTACTTTCTTGGGCATGTGGCTACGCCCTTGATACATCCGAGGTTAGAATACATATTTGGCCAAAGAGTTCCAAGTGGTATAATTGTTTACTCTGCATGGTCAGCATGGATGTTACCTTTACTATGCACGTAGGTTATAAATGTTAACTTTATACGGAGGTTATAAATGTTAACTCTGCACGGAGGTTATAAATGTTTACGCTACACGTAGGTTATAATAGTGCACGGAGTTTACGTTTGTTAAATTTACTATAAACAGAGGCTTATGACCGGTCAAATTTGCTCTTGTATACTTCTGTATAAATGGGCTTTGTTTGAACAATATTTAACATATACATTCTAAAAGAGTAAATTTAGAACATAGAATCTTGTATCACCCTGTAGTTGCTAGTAGTTGCTGTGAGTTGCCATGTTTCACTTACGCTGACACGTTGGCCGGGCGCCGCTCCAACCTCCATTCGCCTGACACACCAGTCTAGCCGTCCCGGATATCCGGTATCCATTGTTACATGTGTACACAACAGTCTTGCCGTATGTAAAGTCACTTCCGGCGCGAGAACCGTGCGCGGTAACCCCAGGGTCAGGGCATTTAATAACTAAAATACAGAGAACAGGCAAACGTTTCATCAGCTTTCATTTGATATTAATCTTCTCTCCGACGTTCACTGTGGCCATTGGTTTCAATTCTTTGTCCATGAGGGCTTAATAATGTATAACTATCCCATAAACGTGATTAATAATTTGGTGAGTTTCTTTTAAATAATATACACCACAGAATAATCTATTATAATATGTAATGCCGAACAATATTTTCTAAACATGATAGTGCTCACACGTCAAATTGTGAAACTTTTCAGACAGACCAATTTTACATGATGGCGATATATGACATACCTACTGAATAATGTTTTACAAGCTACTTAACTTAGATTAGAAAGACACATACACACATATTTGTTATTCCCTGTGATAAAGCAACTATTTTACATAGTCTCCTACTTATTAGAGAGACTGAAAGAAATATCTTGAAAATTTCAAAACACATCAAGACATCAGGAGAAGTGGTGCGCTAGCTACCCTAGTCTACAGGCCTATTTATAGCTGGAGTACGTAAATGGCAGACAGCTAGTTACAGGGATGGATAGGGGGCGCTCCCCCTTTCTGGCCTAAACATTAATACAACATTAGACAAAACAATATTACTTGATACCGAAAACAGCACCGAAACTATCTCACAGTATGTCACATTTGAGGCTAAATTTGAAAAATCTACATACTCAGCATGGGATGTCCCATCCAATATTAAATCCTCCCCCCCCCCCCCCCCCCATTACAAAAACCCTGTAAATGGCCTTGCCTATTTATGAGGATAACACCCTGATATGGCATGAACAAAAGGATTATAAACCTGTCTACATTTATTACCTTCGTAACACATTACATTGATTAGACAGGTCGAATTTACACTTTAATATGAATTTAAATAGTATTTTAAAGGGCATTATTTTTTATCACGTAACAAAGGTACACCCACTGTGACACTGGGGGACGCTGTTGCTCCACTGCCCGTTGTTCTGACAGGTCCTGCTAGATGGCCCCACCAGTCTGTACCCGGTGGTGCACGTGAACTTGGCCACGGTGTTGTAAAAACTGGAGCTGGAGGATGGGGACACTGCGCCGTGTGTTGGTTTTCCTGGAAACCCACAGGTCACCCCTGGAGAAGTAAATGTATTTTGTTAATAACTGTGGGGAAATAAAAACAAACAAATCAATGGTATCTGGTGATGGCTTTGCCGTCTGGTCTGTCTGTTTGTCTGTCTTTGTGTTATCCTGTCCGGACCTTTTCTTACGATAAATCTACATCATATTTCTATTTGCAATTTTGACAACAGATGCACCTGGTACATCTCTACAATACCCCTGACCTCCAAACAAACACGGATGCTGAATCAAGATAATAAAGAATTCTCAGGTTTAAATAAATCGTAGCTTACTCTTCACTCCCCAGATGGCAGTGGGGAGAGGGTCCCCAGTCTATGTTAGTCTGGTCGTGCTTAATGCATTGAGAGTCATAAAGAACTAAATCACTAATATAAGTATCATACGTCGTTATAAAAGCGTACGCAATTTTACTAACTGTGTTCACAGCACGTTCCCTTGAAGCCGGCCTGGCAGTTACATCTTCCCGGGTGGGCGGCTCCTCCGTTGTGACAGAACCGGTTACATGCTGTCGATTCACTGCTCGGACCTGGACAGCCGTGAGCGTTCACCCAAGCCACGCAGGCTTGTGGCGGTCTGCGCTGACGGCTTCTGGTCTTCAAACCGTTGTTGCCACAGGGGGCGCTGCAGCCGGTCCAACCACCCCATGCTGCCCAACATGTCCTTGGACAGTTGCTGAAGGAATGATATTAAAAATGAATGTAAAACTTGATGAGAGTAAGGAGCATGTTGCTTTACTTTTTATATTAACGGTATACCCATGATTTCGACATGCAATTTGTGACACAAAAACAAAATGGCAGCCCCTACGAGAAGCTTCGAGAAACAGGGAGAAATATACCTGTTAGAGTTCGTCTTTTGCTTGATATAAAGCGCAACCGTTTATCACTCTTACATCATTTTCAGCTTTAACAGACAGAAAGACAAACAGAAATATATATCCTGTTGCAACAAAAAGGTAACTCCTCTTAAAATCCATATTCTACACGTGTCTGTTGCCTGGTATATTAATAGGTTTTTATTCATGTATTTAAAGACACGACAAATTTCTGTTCTAACTATTCATAAAGTGCGATTTAATCGATAATTAAACGTTACAGGCGGCCATTCCCAGGGAATTCCATTCACGCCCCAACTATCATCATTTACTTTAATCTATAACATATCCAGGCATACTAAGTTTCTTATAGTTGCTTAATAAAGGGGTGTATCTATAGTGAGCTATGCCCGGTGAGACGTCTCCCTGCTTTTTTTCCTCTTTCTGATACAAACTTTGTATAATAGTATTCTACGTTAAGGCCGGTACCTGGCGAGCCATGCTCTGTGAGACGCCTCCCTGCTTCTATCTTCCTTTCTGATATAAAATGTCTTAGTTAAGGCTGTATACCTTGCGAGCCATACCTGTTAGACGCCTCCATGCTTCTTTCTCTCTTTCTGATATAAACTTTGTATATTTATGTTCTAAGATAAGGCTGTATACCTGGCGAGCCATGCTCTGTGAGACGCCTCCCTGCTTCTTTCTCTCTTTTTCCCTTCCTCTCGTTTCTCCTCTCCCCACAGCCGTTTGACCCTCCTGAATCTGACTCTGAATCTTCTCCTTCTCCAGCCACGCTTCACTCGCAGCAGAGTTTTAGCCTGTTCTGGCTCCAGAAATTCTTCATCGTCTTCTACATCTTCGTGTTCACTGAAAGAAAATTAGATGATTGGTGGCTTTGGTGGTCAAGTATGTCATCATATAAGGTTACAGGACCTTTTTAGACCCTGTTAAAATTCTGATAAAAATTAAAGATTTCCTCATTTGATTGTATAATTTTTTTATAATCTTAATGATAAGACAAGTGTAATATAATGTTATTACTCCGTCCCAAGACAATAATTAGAGAGCACTCACATAATGCATTCCTCTGCCAACACTTTTATACTAACCCAGGCCAGCCCCAAAATTTAATAAATACACATCCAACTATTCAACATTATTTCACTGAATTTCATTAAAATAATGCAATATTGACTTCAAATATAACTTGATACAAGGACACAGAACATATTTGTTGCCCATCCTTTTACAAACTCAATGCCGCATGTTTTCTCGATGTTAAAAAGGGCTTTGATTCACCCGAGGCAGCGGAAATCTTGCGCTTCAAAAGAAGCTACTGATTTTCCCGCTGCCTGCTTTGACCGTTTATGATGCACTTAAACACCAGGTGTTGGGCCTGTCAGGTGAAAAAAAAACTGCTGACTAGCAGCCAATCAAATGCCATTTAACAAACACTAGCAGACATCAGGCTCCGCCCAGAATCCACGTGTGGGGCCATTCTCTCTGAGCCTGTGGCCTGTTCAACGGTTGCCGGGACGATGAGCTGTCACTCAAAACGAAATGAACAACGTTGGCTTCGTGTATTCCTCGCTTGTCTGGTAAACCGTTTTGTCTTCCAGGACAGGGTCTTATCTGATTGACCAAAATACAGTGCTCCCCTCTGGTGTAGCCGTTCAGGAAACGAGGTCAAAACAATCGCTTACGATATAGGTAGAAGAGTCTTTAGGTAAAGCGCTGTGTAAAGAGCGTAACACACAGTACTCGTTTGAACAAATTAGAATAATATGAAGTTTATGTGTCCTCTCTAAAGTGGTTTCATTCATAACTGATCGCAAACAATTTGTAACCTTCGCAAATAGTATTTTGGATGTAAAAAATATAACAGGTGTACCTCAAGGCACCGTCCTCGGTCTAATTCTCTTTATAATATATCTGATCGACTTACCTGCAAATGTCCCTGGATCAAAACGCTCTATCCATGCCGATGATATCACGATATATATGTAAACGGCCCTGACGTTAATGCTGCCCAAAACAAACTTCAGACTGGCCTTTCCCCAAGTAGATAATTGGATGCGTATTAATAAGCTCTTTAATGCCGAAAATCAGCTTCGATGTTAATAAAAATAATGTAGGTCTAATAATAACCTATCAATTAGTATAGGTGATTGAAATTGACGCTATCTTTAATGGAAGAATAAGACAGAAGTAGTAATAAAGAAATTATGCTCGAAGACAGGATTACCGCACCGAATTAGCAAATTTCTCCCTAAAAATACTTGAATACATATTATCACACGTTCATTCAACCAAATATTGACTATGGCCTTATTTTTTGGGGAAATTATGCTCGTTCATTTCGTTTTCCAATTCAGCGGCTTCAGGGTCGAACAGCCAGAATTATCTCAGGCATTTATGATCACTCTTAAACTTATTTATTTTACATGGATTGTACAATTAGTTATAATAAATAATCGAGGCACTCTCCATGGCTCCGGTGATGGCGTTCGGTAGTCTGCAGCGGTGGAGGAAACCGGAGTACCCGGAGAAAACCACCGGCCTTGGTCGGGCAACTACAACCCACTCTCATAGCCACGCCGGGGATATAACCCGGGTCGCCAGCTGAGAGAGCCAAGCGTTTTACCACTCCATTGTCCACTCACAGAGCAGCTTGGCAATTATCCATGTCAATGCACGAATGGATGAACATAGAGCAACAATACATGTATCTTTTTATTGATATTGAAATATAAATGTATCAATGGACTAGCCCCTTCTTATCTTATTAAAAATTTTATTTGTACCTGTGATGTTCATCAGTATAACACTCGTTTATCAGTAAATTACAATGTTAATCTTCCGAAACCACGCACAGAAATCCTAAAAACCTCATCCTTTCATGCAGGCAGTGTTCTATAGAATAGCCTTCCGACAAACCAAATAAATGCCAACAATTTAAAGACTGAGCTTTAAAAGGCTAGCGCGCTCATATTTCCTTGCATGTAATACCAAGGTTGAACTAGACATTTCTTTGCACAGCAGGTGCCAGAGTATCCCCAGACATAGTAGGCCCCCACCCCCTTTATAAATAGACCCCCATTTTTAGCAGCATATACTGACACTTGGCAAATTCATTGTTTCTTCCATCTAACAATCCACAATCTTGTTAAAGATGTTGGTCCTGTGACCTTGATCTTTTTAAAGATGTGTCCTGTGACCTTGACCTGTGACCTCATGACCCCAAAATCAAATCTGGTCTTGCTTTTCCAATGGGACATATGCAAGTTAAGTTTGAAATCTATACATCAATAAAGCAGGAATTATCACCAAGAAACTAATTTTTGGACAGATGGCTCCTGTGACCTTCACCTTTGCCCTTGTGACCTCAAAATTTATAGTGTTCTTCCTCTCTTGGCAGGAGAACTATATGTGCAAGATGAAAGATCTGAGATGAAATGTTTGGATGAAAATGCATCCACATCTTTTCAAAGATGTGTCCTGTGACCTTGACCTTTGACCTCATCACCCCAAAATCGAATTTGGGTCTTGCTTTTCCAATGGGACATATACAAGTCAAGTTTGAAATCCATACATCAATAAAAGCAGGAATTATCATCCCGAAACTAATTTTTGGACAGATGGCTCCTGTGACCTTCACCTTTGACCTTGTGACCTCAAAATTGATAGGGTTCTTCCTCTCTTGGCAGGTGAACTATATGTGCAAGATGAAAGATCTGAGATGAAATGTTTGGATGAAAATGCATCCACATCTTTTTAAAGGTGTGTCCTGTGACCTTGACCTTTGACCTCATAACCTCAAAATCAATTTGGGTCTTGCTTTTCCAATGGGACATATACAAGTCAAGTCAATATAAAAGAAATCTGTCCATTAGTTTTTGACTTATAATGCTCACAGTACTGTAAGGTGGCAATTTTGGGGGTATTAAACGGCACAAAAACAAGTAAAGAATAATAGGTGGCGCCACCAGTTTCTGGAACATGACAACCCTATCCATGATCTTCCATCAACTTGATTTTGGGATAAATCCATGCAAGATTTCTTGAGATATTAAAGAATTTGTGTGATTTTCCCCAAAATTGGACCTATTCAAGGTCAAGGACACTCTCCTAGTAAAGGTCATGACCTCATTTTAAATAGGCGTCGTCCTCTCACCCATATCTATACATATACCAAGTTTGGTAAAGTTCCGTGAAATATTTTTTGGGTTATCGCGCCAACAAGATTTATATGCGGCGGCGGCGGCGGCGGCGGCGGCGGCGGGACCGGTATGAAAACATAGTATCCCCCGACTTTGTCTGGGGATACAATAATTTCTTTTCATTTTCTATACTTGTATAGCTAAATAATACTTATATTTGAGCGTCATCTAATTTTTCATTACCGTACTTATGCGCATCCAATGTATATATATATATACTAGTCCAACTCGGACACACACACATACACACAAACCCTCTGACAACATAACCCCCTGCAACCTTCGTTTACCCATATATGAAATATATCAACGGTCACGAAAGGTGAAAGGTAACTCAATATAGGCTTTCTGCAAAAGAGGGATTATATGATCTCTTATTGGTTATTTACCAAGATCAATTATTACACCCCACAAAGTCAATCATGCACTCAGTTTGAGATATAACTGGTCAGGGTATGATAATAAATCTTAAAAATTCAACACAATATCAAAACCTTATTTATATAAGCTAGATTTTTTTTGTATAAAGAAATGTAGTGCAAATATCATAAATCAAGCACCTGTCTACACATTCATTCAGTAAAAGAGGTTATGGGTTTGTCCGATTTACAGACGCACAGTCATATTTCATTTCAGGAGAAAACTGGATGACAATAACGCGGACTGTGCGAATCCCGGATCTAACCGACCCAAGCCATTCGGCTTTTGTATATACACACGTTAACTTACACAGTACTGATAATGGTACATGGTACAAAAACCTGTCTCTGCCTACCATACCGTGAGATAGTTCCGGGTCATACGACACCACACGCCTGTATAATATATACATGAAGGGTGTTCTGGCACAAACACACAAAGTCAACCGGATTCGCTGGAATTCGTTAGTTGTCCGATTTGTCACTTGGAAATAAACCAGGATGTCATCAAAGGTTCTCCTAGGGAAATTTACTGTTGCCGCCTCCGGCAAAGAAGCTGACTCTAAGGAGGCTAGATTTTCACCCGTAACCTAAATGTCGGTCTTTATCAAATTGTTCTCCTTTCTCTCGTCGAACGAATTATAAACTTTTTGTAGAGGTGGGAGTTAAGGCACGGAGGGTCTTCATAAAAATTAATTTTGTACCGTATACCAATGCCAAGATACTTTTTCTTAAAAGTTATTTTCTTAAAACAAATAAAAAAACTGCTGTCATTGACATGAGGTGGAGGAATGTGGTAATTTTAAAGTTTGACTAAGGTCTTAAGGCAAGTATAGTATTGATAAGATGTGGATCTGGTTTTGAAAAAAAAAAAATCAGATGTCTACGATGATCTCTGTTTTCATCCAAAGTGTTAGATTGATACTTGACATAAGGACGAAGTGCAAATATATACAGGCGTTTTGTCGGGTACATTCTTCATGTTTTTCTTGAATTTATATTTTAATAAATGTTTTTTTGTTAAAAATGGCAGGTAACATTTTTGATTTGATGAAGCGTGATATAAAAAAACACATTTCAAAACATACACGCAAAATATGAAAGCTTTATATATTTTGTCTCTGTGGATGTCTCTTTTTACAGATGTATTTCATTCTAGTTAGCTAACTAAAGTGAGAGTCGTATAACATGAGCTATATTATGATCTGATTTTGCCCTAACTGCTTAATTAATTGCCTGTTCACTAGTAATTATGTCACCAGGCTTCTCTGGTTGTAAATTGGGACAATAAACAGGACCCAGCAGATCAAGATAAGTTATGCCCAAGCTAAAAAGAACCGAGTTGCTAGCAGTGCAAGTTGCTATGAAAACATGACTCACAGGCCATTTTTTTCAAAATTTGGTCCGGGTGGTAGCATTTGAAATAAAACAAGAAAAGGTATTAGGATTCATAAATAATGAGCCTGATGGTGTCAAATACCTCCAGTCCTCTTTTTTTCCGCAGCACCAGATTTCGTGAGATAAGCGATCTTTTGTTTCATCCGCCACCATGGCGTTATCCGAGACTAGTTCCTGTACGGGTTTCCTTCATGTTTTGTGGTTGAATTTGTTTACCCGAGTGATATGAACAAAAGCCTTCTTTTTCAACTATCATTGCATGAGAATAAAGTGAGTTTACTTTAAAGTTTGATAACTTTTCGTTATGTGAAATGGGTTGTGCTATCTTTTTTCTCGAAATTGTAAAAATAACCGCTTTAAAGGCAAACGAATAAGACATGTATAGTTTGGTCAGAATTTATACAAGCGAACATCGGCTTGACTTGATATTGATCTCCAGACAAATATCGACGTTTTGGTGGCAGGCTGCCACTTCAGTCAAAGATATAAATATATTGTTTCAATGCGGAGTGTGATTATACCAAATACATCCCTCTTTCCATAGCACCAGTTTTATTTTAATGACATCTAGATCGATTGGCCAATTAAGATGTCAATCAAGATTCACCTGTACTGTCAGCCCAAACAGTGTTGGTTCTCTCTGGGCATATTTGTAATTTTGTGTACACCTACTGTGGGGTTGACAAGTTAATTTTCTTAATGATCTACTGCATTTAATTCAACCAGGTGGCCCAGTGGATAAGACAATGAACAATTAAGCAGTTCATACATTTCTGACAACTGAACATTTTATAATTTTACTAAAACCTTAATATACGTTGACTTTACGAAACAAAAAAGACCACAGTAGACATACATGTGTATATGTGTGTGTATGCAGTAAAAATGCTTGTTAAGCCCCTGTAAAATTGTTGAATACACTTTATACATTATAAAACTTAGATGAAGATGGACATGGCATAAAATATTTATAATGAATTTCTATTATTTAGCATGGCCTTAAGCTATACTTAGTAGAATACCCGAATACCTCAATCGTTTCACATGGATAAATGACATTCTTTAAAAATTTAATTCCTTTTGTCATATCATACTATCATGTCATATCATACTAATTATTATATCATATCACACCATATTCTATCATATATATGCTATATATATGCTATATAAAATACGTGTGTCCATGCATTAATTAGTGTAACAATCAGTGTCGATATTCAGCTGCAATTATTTAATCATGCACAAATGTATCACCGGTAAGTTATGCACTCACCTCGCCGATACTTGGGAGATGTACACAAGCGCCAAACAGACCAGAACACCACAAACCAAAAGCGACCTCATCTCTTCGGAGTTAGGCCCGAGACTGTACCACTTAGCAGTGAGACGAGTCTGACGACTTCTTATATAAATAACGAGGAGGACCCTGGGAGGACAAATTCTAAAAATGCCGGATCTTACCCTACTCGTGAACTTTGACCCCCGGGCGCTGTGTGGTGGCCTGTTTTGGGGAGATACTATTCCATCCGGATACAATCACGGTTTCCCTGACTAAGTAGATCCGTGTTCAGCTTAAATCGTATCATATCAATCTCCATTTTTGAGGTACGGCGGGTGCGCACCCCTTCCAGAATAAACAAAACTTAAATTTCTAGTAGTTTCGTATTCTTAAAGATGTGTTGGTGTTAGTTCGGATTTACGATAAGCATTTGTACGGTTCCGGCAAATTAGATAACCATGTCAACTGTGGAACGACAGATATATTATCATTCAACAACTCGGACTCGACAGACACATATACACTTTATACTATCATTTTGATGTGACTGGTCAATACAGATACCCTAATGCACACACACACGCTTGTGGATTTGTCACATATACCTACAGGCACGTGCAGGTGTGTGGGGGGGGATACATGTATTGGTGCCCCTATAGACCAGACCAAACAACAGTACACTCAATGGATTCCTATGGATTCTGCAGAAGCAGACTCGGTTCCAGAAGAGGGGGGGGGGGAGGGGGGAGGGTCCAGGGGGTCCTTTTTCATCAAGAGCTTCTACCATTTTGGCTGTGACCCCCTTTTCCGGACCTGGGGAACTTTTTTAAGCTTTTGTCATTAGTCCCCCTGGGTTGAACCTCTCCTTTTCCTAACCCCCTGTTCTGGCCCACTGACCTTGCAAATAAATCTTTAAAATTGCACTTTTACGCCAAAGGCAAATGAACTTATGAGAGAGAGAGAGAGAGAGAGAGAGAGAGAGAGAGAGAGAGAGAGAGAGAGAGAGAGAGTATTAGACAGAGAGATGGAGACAGAGAGACAGACAGACAGAGAGAGACAGAGAGACAGAGAGAGAGAGAGAGAGAGAGAGAGAGAGAGAGAGAGAGAGAGTCAGAGAGAGACAGAGGGAGACACAGAGAGAGGGACAGAGAGAAAGAGAGCAGAGACAGAAAGAGAGAGAGAGAGAAACATACAGAGAGAGGGAAATACGGAAAGAGAGACAGAGGAAAGGAGAAACATAAGAAAGGGGAAAGAGATAGAGACAGGGGGGAGGAAGAGAGAGGGGAGTGAGAGAGGAAGGAAGAGAGGGAGACAGACAGAGAGACAGAGAGAGGCAGGGAAAGAGAGGGAGACAGTTGGTCGGTAAGAGGGCGGGGGAAAACAAGTCTATATAACAGAGAGTATATACTTTAGGAACGGGTATTTTTTTCTTTGTAGTAACTATATAAAATATGACAAATTCCTTTTTTCTAAGTTTCACACAGATACATTCAGTTGACACTTTCTTTCTGTTAGTGAGAATGTAGTGTGCTAGCCAATGTATACACGCCAGGTCAATTGTCTCTTAAATCTCTCAGGAACCGTGTGCTATACATATACAACATGTTTAGTGGGGATATACCCAAGCTATTCTTCGGTCGTTTTTCAGCGTTAAAGACCTCAAGTCAATTCGCGTGTTGGCACAGGCTGGTATAATCTACTTTTTATTTAACAGTTACATGTATTATAACACAACCTACATTCCATTAACAGCGGGCACGGCAGTATTTCCTTAAACTTCCCAGTTAATAATTCAAATAAATTTCGCACTGGGAGACCTGGACAGGGATATAAATTTTAACCCCTGTTCTCACATCCTGTTTTCATGCTATTCATACTGATATATTCCAATACTGTGCTAGTAAGAATGCCAGCTTTCCTTTTCATTCACAGAAGTTCCAGAATTCTCTGTTATTTGCAGGTCATACATTGGTGCGGATTTACCATGCCCTATAAGCAGCTTTCATTTTGCAAACACCAATGAAGACGATATTAGAGCACTTCTTAACCCGAGACTGCATGGCTCGAATCGCATTTTCGGCGCATGCGCATGAAATGATCTGCTGAAATATCACTGAAGAACGTGATATCGGAGACAGAGAAGGGCTGCGGGGCGTGAGAGGGAGGGGGGTCAGTGTTATCCACCGGGCATATTGTGAGGGACATCCTAAGATATCATACCAGAACTCTTGATCGACCACATACTAACAAATTTAACCACTAAGTTAATTTAATGTTGTGTTGCTGCAGGTTAAGTAAACCATTTGTAAAATAAACCGCAGCACTATATACACTGACAGGCATAATGTTAGGAACGATTATTTAGTGCTGCATGGTATTGGTAAGTTAGAAGGTCACGCCTCAGTATAAGGAGATGACGATTGCCTGATCTGCAGGTCTGACAGCGCGTTAGTTCCAGAAGGTATTTATTTACTACCGGTACATGCAGGAACTTTGGATTTATATTGTATTATGAGGTCGGTCGGGCCTCTATAAAACTATGCTTGTGATAAAGGTTTGTAATAAACCTTCGTCATGTCTTGGCTATTGGCAATGTGAGTACAGTTTTAATGGCGCCTATTAATGTACGGGTAATATTTGAAAAATGTTCTAAATCCAATGACGCATCCTCCCATATAGCCTAAAACTGAAAAATATTGTGGTAACTGCTGAGACTGCTCTTGAGACAATGCGCTTTCCAGGATTGCTGCCTGGTGAGCATATTCTATTTCTGAGAGATCTGATTTTTGATTGAAAATAATCATTGACAGGGGCCAAAATAAAAAATGACGGCCACTGAGATTATAAATGCAAAAGGAATTAAAATATTCCTGCTTGGCGGCCATATTGGATTTCTCAGGGGACTTAAATTTGAATGCGCACACTTTCTCATCGAAACCAAACTGTCAAAAAACCTAGCAACACCGAAATATCTGTTCTTTAGGTTACATGTGTAAAAGAAATTTAAATATGTGTCCTATGCCTTTGACCTTTGACACATATCATTTTTTTTTCTAGAGTGAAGGTAACAAATAACTATTCACATCTAATAAGAGTTATCACCTGGAAACCAATGTGTTATTAACTTTTTAACCTTTGACCTTCTGACCCAAAAATCAGTTGGGTGTTTCTTCAAGCAATGAAACCCATTAAACTTAAAATAAACCCTGAGGATAAACTCTGTGACATTGAACTTTTGAAAAACAGTATCGAAAAAGATATTCATTTGTTGGTTTTGATAAAAAGGTGAAGTTTGAATACAATTAAAAATAAATCAAAACAGGGATTTATAATCTAAAAACCAAATCGGGAATAGTTGTCACCTTCACCTCTGAACTTCTGAAACTGGATTCGAAAGGGTTCTTTCTTTAGTGATAGGTCTCATATGTTATGGTCTGAATCCTATTGATCTCTGCAAAGGTCATGCATGATTTGTAGATATACAGGTTGTACAAAAGAAAAATACTAAGAAATGCACCAGAAACACTGGTACCATCGTAATAAAATGAAGATGGTGAATTCACAATTTAGCCTTCTTTTGCCCAGATTAATATTTGTGCCTTATTTTAGATTCAGCTAAGCTTTTGCTAATAAAATCTATTTGGTTTGTCAAAATAACAGAAAAAGCAGCATCAATTCAGTCCTTGACCAATATGTTTGCGACTGTTCTACAAACTAGTCAGGTTAATGTTTTCTTAACGTTTTCATGATGACACGGATATATGCGGTAATAATGGATGTTCCCTTTTTTTAGTTTATTTTGTTACATCATGGTTGAAAAAATAGGTCAAAAGTGCTCAAAAATGCACATTACAATTTACAAAGGAAAAATCTATTAAATAAAACCCTCAAAATGTATGTGGCGACACCAAATATGGGCGGCCCAACATAAATATGTGTACAACATGTCGCGACAGAAAAACGATAGATGAGCTAAAAATACATATACAAAGAAGAATCCCAACACAATGAGAGAGGGTCTGATAAGAAGGTGAATGAACAACAGGAGACTGAACAAATGTAATCTATGTTGTGTGAAGAAAATCAACGAATTAATGTATTATAAAGTCAATATGAGTTTTATCTACTCTATTTATGTTTCATCATCCATGGTACCTCCTTTACATTCTGGGCTCTTTTATTCTCAGCTTCATCTCTCTTATGACTTACAAAGGTACACTCTCTTGTAACACATGCATGGTTAAAACAAATATATATCCATTCTAATTTCTTCAACTTATGGGAGCAATTTGTTTTTCCACAAAGTCACGTTAATTTCGCCATAAAAATACCTCATAGCAATTGAGGGTACTTCAAGTGTATTTTCATTGAAACCACTTAGCCGAGTAGAATGACCTAAAACTTTCATTTGAAAATTTACTCTGTGAGTCCCCGCATATTCAAAAGACAGAATTATGCCCATAAGCCTAGCCATACGCATGTTATGGCTTCCTTAACCCACCCTTCAGAAAATAAAATGTTTGAATATCCACCAATGTTCTTGTGGAATCAGGTTTCATCTCTCATACGAAAAAAACAGTACTTTTACTATATACCAAGCAGGTTCGAGTAGGAGTGAGCCAACGGAGAAGGTATCATCAGTGATTTTTAAGGTTTTGGGTGATTACTACATATATAATTGAATATCAGTTAGAAATCAGATGTGTCTTCTGGTGACGCTATTATCGCCAACCCCATTAACATATGTCTAGCTCCGGTAATATAAGTTTCGTTTTATAGTCCTGCTGGGTTCTATATACACTACCGCATATGTTTATCACGGTGAAGTTTCCAACACACATACTTGTGCCCCAATCTTCAGAGAGGTTGACCGAGGAGGGCATGGGAGACAGCGGGTCTGACGAGGACGAGGCTGGTGCCAGCCTTTTGCACACGGCACGCAATTTTTCCGGAGACCTGACGCATATGTCCCTGCCGGACAGACAACTGGAAAGAAACCATACATAATTCAGAGAGTACATAACTCCTCAAGCGCTGTACTTCTTTTACAAAATCACCCTCAAATTCAGTGACTGTACCTTTCAACTGGTACAATATGTAATATACAACCAACTTTCTCCACAATAATTCCACATTGCGAAACAGCCCCCAATTATAAGCTTAAAATTATAAAAAAAAAACGAAGCGATCATTTTTTTTAATAATTTTATTACATGAAGCAAACACACAGACAGACAATGAAAAGAATGTAGAAATGGCTTAAAAAGTCGAATCGGTTGTCACTAGAAAAATGAAATGATCTGCATGCAACTCAAGTCACTCTGTGAAGATGTGACGCTATCAGTATCATTAAATAAACCATACATCAATCAATTTTCTGTTACATGTAAAATGGATAACATTTCGGCAACATTTTTTTATTATTATTAGTTAACTCCAGGTGCTCCCCTGGCGTCCATCTGGCTATGACAGTCCTTATCTTCAGTTTCATACGATCATATGACGAATTGTGAGTAATTCATGGGAGCAATTTGGTGGGGGATGAAGGGAGTCAAACTGAAGCTTTTATATAAAATGTTTGATTAATTATAAAATTATTTAATATTTAATTATAACAGGCTCCGTAACTCCGATTATATAGGTCGCAGTGACTTAATTTCAGGTGTCCAAGGAGAAATTTTTGGAGCTCCATGGATGTTCAGTTAAAAGTTTCTAGGTCATGCGGTTATGATTTGTGCCCTGTTCACGGACGAAGGGACGGACGGATAGACGGCACGACGGAAGGACGAACAGATCACGGGCAAAAAGTGATCACTATAGGTCTGATGACTTTCAGATGATGTCTAATGAACTATGTGAACACAACACATCGTGTCTAATTTCTTTACAATGTAGTTTTATAGGCGCGGTTTGGTCCATATTAAACCAACAACCAAATTGCCGAGTCTTCCCCCTGAGGAAGACGACCACTGAAGGTAGAGTACCTAAGAGTACAACAATGCCTTTTTGGATACAAATGGGGACGATTGATTTTGTCTTAATATAAGATAAACATACCGCACAATCCATGACGAGGGGCCTCTCCTTTGCCACAGGAAGTCTCGATGTGACCGATCTTGACCTTTGGTGTTGCTGGTACCAGCGCCAGGCCGTTCACCATCAAGACGGGCGTGTGAGAAACATTCATAGTGACGTTGCCTTCATCGGACATTTCTTGGAAAAACTGCTCCAGTTTCTGTGTGGAGCAAGTCAACCCTGCACGGGATTCAGCGGTGAAGTTATTAAGGCAGGACTGGACACATAAAGTGTTATTTACCATATCACAGTACTTCATGCAACCGACATCCTTTGCCGGAACTTTGGGTATTTTGACACTGAACTTTATTTTGAGGACGTTCCTCTGCTCTGCTGATCGCTTTAAACGACTGCCAAAACCAAAGTCATCCATAAACCCACAGTAAATGTTCACATCCTGTATTTCGCAGACATCTCTATCCCCCTGTGAGTATAAAATAAAAAGAAATAAATAACCAGCCAGCACTAAGGGAGCTACTTAAATAACCAGCCAGCAATCGATTAACTAACTAAACAACCAGCCAGCACTCAGAGAGCTAACTAAATAACCGGCCGGCACTCGGAGAGCTAACTAAATATCCAGCCAGCACTCAGTCAGCTGACTAATAACCCGGCCGGCACTCAGTGAGCTAACTAAACAACCAGCCAGCTAACTAAACAATCCAGTTAATTAAATAACCAAACAGCACTCGGCTAAATTATCTGCTGAGTTTAAATATTTTACAACCTGTTGTCTTGAAGTATCCATTATTCTCCACCGTTTATTATTTACTGGTACTAGTTCCTTGCTAAAGACAGATGTACATACAAACAAAGTGGATCCCGCATCCACACAGATTTCATCTTCACTCGTCCGTCAAACACAGAGTAAAACAAAAGGGGATGTTTCATGACGGCATTTCTCTACTCATTCCCGGAAATCGACTATCTACTTTTCTATTTATCACCTCTCAGCTGTATCGACTCTGATGCATGCAGACCTGTCCCTAGATGTAGGACATGGTCAGGCTATACCGAAACTGGTACGCCGATCGGGTACTTGTGTCCAATATCGTCCAACTCCCGAATTATATACGCTTAAGACGTCAAAACTCCCGCTCGTCTTCAAGCCAATCACCACTCCCTGTTATTCCGTCTGTCAACAACAGTAATAGTTCTAATATAGGCACGCCTCAAGAGATACACCCTCAGAAAACCCAAACTAAACAGGTGATATCTTGAAATCTACTACAAACACAGACCGCCAAACTTAGACCACCAAATAGAGACGGATCCAAGGGAATCAAGCTGTACAGAAATTAACATCAAATGAGACGCGTGTGCTTTCTAACCACTAAATATTTATAAAGGAATATTGATATATTCTACCTTTTTACACATGCCCTTGCTCCGTAGCATGTCGAGAAACGCTGTCCGCACCTGGCCTTTATATGCTGTTGTCATAAGATTTCAATCTTGAATGAAATAGAAGACCTCCGCGCGCGTAACAACATCCGGAAAAAACTCCTCTGCAAAGCAAGGCAAAACTTTATCATTTAATAGAAATAACCGAGACACAGTTTGACGAGAGGACACTATATATATTCAACAGGTAGGATGATAATCGTAAATCCTGTTTTAACGGCCACACGTCTATTTATAGCCGCACCCTAAGTTTGCAAGGTCTTTTAAAGGAGCTCCCACTAATGTCGAAATACTCAAAACCCCCCTTAAAGGCCGCACCCCGACTCTGTCTCTGGCCTGAAGGTACGATGATCGGCTCCAGGTAGCAAAATAAATCACGATATAACTGCTTTAAGATTAAAAAGTATTAATTACAGATGTTAAATATATTACCAGATGACCTATATTAAATATATTTAACGGTCGAGATGGGGGAAAAATATCGTATGTAACAAACGACTTTTTACATAGACGAACAGGCATTTATCAGAAAAGGAAAGATTCCCCGAACGAACGTTTCGATGAATGGTGGTTACGCAAATAACATCAAAAGGCTTTTTTACATGTACGCATAATTGTCAAAGACCATAGTATGAACACTGAATTGAGGTTTATATGTACATTTTGTAATCAAAAAGCCTGAATACTATCCACTATTAAGGCACCGTCAAGCTGTAGCGTTCGGGGGGCGACAGATGGTTAAGACTGCTAGAATTGTCAGATTTTCAACCTGCACTTACTTAATCACGGCTCATGGTATAAATATAAAAATTAAAATGTAGAACCTTGACATGTATTTCTTTTTTGCGATATATAACTTGTTATAAAATATCTTGGTAATTGTCATCAAATGATTAAAATGTTTAAAACACCCCTGCTGTAACACACAGCGGCCCACTTTGTTGGGCATGGTCAAAAAAAATTTAAATAAATGCCTACTTTAAACCCATTTGCGGCATTATTTAGCAACGATTATTTGTTTAGAAAGCAAAATGAATAAAAAGCTGACATCGTAAAGAGTCGAACAATGACCGACGGTCGTTTTTAAATCAAGTTTGAGTGCCGCCATGTGGTGAAACGCCCCGATGTTCTGCTAAGAATATTTTGAACGGCTGTACGCGGTGGGTGGTAAACAGAACAGCCACCTATTCCGTCCAAGCGTGCCTTGCGCGAACGCTGCCTTGACAAGATGACAGCCACACGGAAACTTTCTACAGGCAAATCTTGCTTACCTCGAACGGCCACTTTAATTATACTTTAAGATCACCCGTTTTCATGTTTCCTATACGTGCATGCGTATCTCAGTTATTTTAATATTAAGTTCAGTTGACCGGCAATGTTTTCAAACGCACCAGCAAGTTGTGACATGGAACGATGTGTCAACATACGATGTGACAACGATATAACCGAAGTAACCAGTATGAAAGTGATTCGAATCTTCCGAGTAATTCAAGAAAATGGAATTTTCATCATAGATTCAGATTTCAAAATATCAATTTAACAATTAAAATATACAGTGACTTGAAATGGATCAGCAGAATATATTTTTCCAAAATATAATGGAAAATCAGTTGCAAAAAAGAATACGGCATGGCATATAAAATCTGTATATTCACCAAATGCCATCGGCCGTGGTGATATGTTCTACCATCTATATCCACAAGCGGGTTTTCCCTCTAACAGTATTTACATGCATACAGTATATCCGCCACTGAGTAAAAAAACAAAGATTAATCAGAAGTAAACGACCGGGCTGTACGCATTAAAGGATGAAGTTTTTCCAGAAACGTGACCTGGGGGCTAAAAGATGGGCTTTTAAATATGGAGGTACATGTATCAGACAAAAAAAAATATCATTAAAGTACCTGCTAAATTTGAACTTTTATAGAGATTTTATAGTGTTCTTTCTAACATTTTTTTATTTTCTGAATACTTTTTGTAAACATTTATTTTAGATAGATTCCGCGGCAAACCGGCTCCGTCAAAGTTATGAACGGTTGAACGGTAATACCGAGTTTGTCCGACAGACATCACCACTACTCCTTACCATGAATAATCTCATTCATTTTAATCTCGTAATCAGTATTGTTATTGTTCAACGTTAAAATTTTAAAGTGACAATTTGTATGCAACTATACAATATACAATAATTCTGTGACTACGAAGGGTGTTTCCTCTGTGGTGTGGTTGATCTCCTATTATCGCCCAAAGGAGCGCCGTGTCCGGAAGCGTGTTCTTTTCACAGTTCGTTTCATTAAAAAAAAATCTATTTAAAGCTGCATCCCGAGTTCAGAAAAAAGTCGAGATTTTTCATTTTGAGTTTGTTTTTAAGGCCGCGGTGATAAAAACAGTATTTACGGTAATTAATGACAAGGAGGCTGAGATACAAATAGAACCATGTGTAAGGGGTGGGGAGTCACAACACAACTTCGATACTGCATGATGACAGTTTATTCAAACTCATCTTAGTTAGGGTGGACGAACCCGGGTACAACCCCAGAAATACAGGTGAAACAAAAAGGTGGTTGGCACCATCTCTCCATGGGAACCTCATATGTCAGAACTGCCTGGCAGCTGAATGCTGCAGACTAACCATGTGCTGACCAGACACACTAGTGTCGGCCTACTTGATCTAAAGTCCAACCTTAGATCAGTGAAGGTCACGGCCGAACTCGACAGCTTGATGCACAATATCAGAAATAATCTCTCTGGCAAAAACTGCGCACTAACTTCGTCGAGAAACGTTTCCGGAAAAGCATCTAATGCGCATGCGCAAACTCTTTAAGTTAACTTCAGCTGGCTGCGGCTCTCGGCCAACCCCGACCGAAGGCGACATCTGCTGGCAAGACTATTAACTACATTGACCCTCTACAAGAAAGTTAATATCTTGGTCACACATGTAATGATACGAATATGTCAAGGCCATATTGATTAAAAGGGCCCGTGTTCTGTTAAAACATCATACAAGCACATTTTTCACACTTGGCTTATTGAAATATTTATATTCCTGTTCAGTGATTTCTGCTGGACAAAACTGCAAATTTAACTTGAAACGGACAGAGTATCTAGCTTACTCCAAAATTAAGGCAAAAAAATGACTGAACCATGAAAATAAGCATTCATACTTTACCTTTACACGGCGTGATCTCTTCCTGTCGTACTTCGTAACTCCATCTCCAGTTTGTGTTGGCCCCACACTCCTCAAAAAGATTTGGCGTCTCTAGATGTTCGTATCCAGGGTTACACTTGACCTGGCACCTCCTGGTGTTCGTGACGCGAATTACATTGCACACAGCGCCACCATTGTCTGGCGTTCGGATATCTTCACATTTATGTTTCTCTGTCAAAGAGAGAAGGGAAAAGTCACAGTGACTTCTCCGAAATTCAAAGATATATAAGGATCTCTAGACTTGGATATGATCATTATGACCAATATATTAGCAGAAGCAATTTATTCAAATGAACTCATGGAAGGTTCCAAGGGTAGAGTTGCTCTTGATCGGTATAGGCAGGTCTGGGCAGAGGATTGTCTCTTGATCGGGTTTCTTTGCTCTGGGTCGACCTGGGCAGGTAGATGGGAATGACCAGCTCTAGTAAAGATCACTAGCTCTGGATCGACAAATGACTTTACAATCACGAGTCATGTAAATACGTAGCGATTTAATTAATTTCCTTCTTGTTCGCCCGTACGTAAACCGGATTTATCACTTTTAAAACTAACACTTAAAGCTGAAGAGAAACGTTTATTACCGAAGCACCTAAGGTTGTCATTTGGATCCACAATAAAACCGGGGATGTCACATTCACACCGATAGGAGCCCATCAGATTTTTACAGTGCTGTTCACAGTTCCCATTCGCCCGAGTGCATTCATCGATATCTGTGGAGAGAAAATTAGTGGGAAAGATGAAAGGAAAGTAAATATTTTCAGTGACGAGTCAGAAAAAAAGTGTGTGCAGTTCGTAGATAAGACACTTTAACATAATATCAAACCCTGTACATTTATACCAGACCCAGTAACCTGTACAAAATGGTTTCTAGTATGACAACAGTAAAATAATAGCCAATAAAGACAAAAATAAACAGGTTATAATATCTAATTCTAGATAACAGTGATTAAACTAAAATATTCTAGCATTTTTTTCTGGAACAGCAGAACGGTACATTATTTTCGCTTAATTTGAGAAAAACACTGCTAAATCTTTGAAAGCTTCTATTCATAATATTGGGACTTGTCTCATATTACAAGTGTATGTATAGTACTCACCGCTACACGGTCCTCCCGGCGGACCTGTAAGTCTCACGTTACAAGTGTATGTATATTACTCACCACAAGACGGTCTTCCTAACGGACCTGTAAGTCTCACGTTACAAGTGTATGTATACTGCTCTCCAGTATACGGTCCTCCCGGCGGACCTGAAAGTCTCACATTACAAGTGTATGGATACTACTCACCGCTACACGGTCCTCCCGCGGACCTGTAAGTCTCGAGTTACAATTGTATGTATACCACAGGCACTCGTTTCCCGCGCTAAAATGGCGTCATCCCGGGCTTAATGTATGTTATGGTTATAGAACAGACGTTTATGTATACAAAACAAGTGATATAATGGTCCTGGTTGTGTTTGCATGCCATGCCCACTGATTTTCAACTTCATTGACAATTTGACAGCTGTTTGAATTGTGCGCCTAAAAGAGATGTAGAAAACGACTGGTACCATGCAGCCAATCACAGACGCCAGCTCAAGGGGAAATCCATTCAGCCCGGGGTGACGTCAACTTCCGCAACTAGTAAATGTATACATGACAAATGACGGTGTCGCAGCTTGGATAAACGTGCTGGAATTCGCCGTTAGTGTGGGGAACTTTTATATTTGGAAGTTTAATCTTGTAACTAAAGATGTTTTCAACAAAAAGGCGCGTGATCATGCTTGAGAAGCGGATAATTCTCCGGAATTCGGACTTGTGAAAAAAAGTTGTCTTGCCCGCGTAGCGGTGGAGTTCATTACCTTGTTCTTTTATAACTGGTATATCGCCCATACTCAATGTGTTTACGGTTTCTAGGCCATTGTAGTGCTGGAAACGAGTGCCTGTGATGTATACTACGCTCCAGTACACGGTCCTCCCGGCGGACCTGAAAGTCTCACCTTACAAGTGTATGTATACTACTCACCGCTACACGGTCCTCCCGCGGACCTGTTAGTCTCACGTTACAAGTGTATGTATAATACTCACCGCTACACGTTCCTCCCGGCGGACCAGTGAGTCTCACAATAATTACAAGTGTATGTATATTACTCACCACAAGACGGTCTTCCTAACGGACCTGTAAGTCTCACGTTACAAGTGTATGTATACTGCTCTCCAGTATACGGTCCTCCCGGCGAACCTGAAAGTCTCACATTACAAGTGTATGGAAACTACTCACCGCTACACGGTCCTCCCGCGGACCTGTAAGTCTCGAGTTACAAGTGTATGTATACTACGCTCCAGTACACGGTCCTCCCGGCGGACCTGAAAGTCTCACCTTACAAGTGTATGTATACTACTCACCGCTACAAGGTCCTCCTAGCGGACCAGTGAGTCTCACAATAATTACAAGTGTATGTATATTACTCACCGCAAGACGGTCCTCCTAGCCGACCTGCAAGTCTAACATTAATTACAAGTGTATGTATATTACTCACCACTACACGGTCCTCCCGGCGGCCCATTGTACCCGGTGTTACACAGACAGCCACGCTTCATCTGAGCCGGTTTCCTTGTGTGACTGTTAGGGGGACATTTTTCACATTTGCTTGGGCCGGATTTGTATGTATTTATCACGCAGGCTAAAATTAAAGAGAAACAAATAAAGAACACTAATCATCCAGCTTTCTTCTTCTGCTTCTTTTTTATTCTTCTTCTTATTATTATTATAATGATAATTTTTTATTAACTCTCATTATTTAAACTATTTTTTTGGCAATTGTCATTGGTATGTTTAATAGTGATCACATATCACGTCATATACTGGATTATCTCGACAAAGATGTCACTAAACTGTCAGCCTCATGCATCCTCTTAAATCTGTTCTCCAACAATAGGAGCCTTTTCATAACGCATAAAACAAACTTTTTACAGCTGACCTTTACATATTGGTTGAGCCCCTGACCATGATCCCTGTGGACTGCACTGTCGTCTGCTGTCCCCGCTGCCCAGGATGTAACCGTCCATACAATCAAACACGCATGCGCCGTTCGCACGTGTGTTACAGGTGGTTATTGTACCGTTCTTTGGTGTGGGCAGGGCAGGACAATAAATCTCTGGGAAAACAGAAATCAAATTTACTTTCTGAAGAAGGCTGGTACGCCCAACAATGAGCTGGTACATACAAATGAGAGCTGGCCCATATAAAAGTGAGCTGGCCCATACAAAAGAAAATTATCGCGTAAAGGAGAACTGGTACGTAAAAGAAAGCTGACACGTTTAACAGAGACACCTAGCGTTTGTATCTATAACAAGGATAATAAATGAACGAATTCTCCGACATTTTTATACATGTTTAAACACAAAACATATTATACATGTGTTACACAGATAACATAATAATATATACATGTTAAAATCCGGCTCAAAGGTGAGGCCGCACTGAAAACTATATTTTTTTTTCACTTTTGGCATGTGAAACTGGTAACATAATTGAAGACTTCCGTATATATATATATAGTTGGCATATTGTGAAAATAAGTAAAGAAAATAAACTTATAAACCATAGAGACATACCGTGACAGGGGCCGCCGGGGGGTCCTCTATATGTGACGTCACATACGCACATTTCGGCGCCAGTGCTAGCCTCGTTCTGAGTGTGGGAGTTTGTTGGACACTTCGTGCACGAGGTCAGTGTGTTGCTGCCAGCCTTGTTGCTGTTCTTGGCGCATGCTGCAGTAGAGGAAAACAAAAGTAAGCTGTCATTTTCAGATATTATGAAAGGTGTATATGAATTGATTATTTATCTTATCATAAAAAAAATATACTTGTGCTGTTCACTTTCATAGAATTCTATTCATACTCCCAAGAATCCAGTTTTCCTGGAATTAAGTACATAAGTGCCCTTTAAAGAACAGTTCACAAAGTCCTGTAAGTGTTTTCGTGATCTGTCTTACAATGTTATCAACGGGACAGCATATTTTAGCAGCTTGACAGTAACAAGCAAAAGGATCAGTTTCACACTCCAGCTAAAGAGTGTCCCATTTCCTCTAAATTTTCGTCGGAGAAACTATAAATTTTCTGAGGAAAAGCAATGATATATCAACAAGTATTTGCAAATTAACTTGATGAAGTAACACAACTAGTTAGACCTTTGATAAATAAAAGCTCAGTGGCCCAGCAGATGGCCTGTTCCTACCACAGTTACCATGTGGTCAAGCTATGATGTGTCACATAACGATAGAATACCAGTACAATCGATATGCAGCAGCAAATAGGCTTAAATTTACGGGAGCTTGGACACACCTCCCTCTGGCCACAATCCAAGTGAACTTTCTTTCTGAATGAAACCTCCGTGTTGTAAAAATCTATGATTACCTACCGGTACTTTCCCTGCTTTTTGTATATACATGTATTTCGTTGTTCCTGTCCATCTATGAAACACGTTTAGAGAGACAAGCAAACAGACGTAAGGACAAACAGGCATAGGCATTTATAACAAAAATAAAATCTCAAACAAGTTCTCTAACATAGGTGATTCTGCTCACCTGTACATGTAGGTTTCCAGGCGGACCACATCTTGCTGGCCTGACACGTGACAGTACTGGCGCCAGTCATGTAGTATCCAGGTAAGCACTGGTAGGTGACCTTGCTCAGGTAGGTGTGAGTGTTACCAAGTTTGACCCCGTTACTGGGTCCCCCAGGGTCACCGCATGATACAGCTGAAAAACGTAACGAAAAAAATCTACTCGGCAATACTTCTTGTGTTTTTTTTTTGTATATAAGTTTCCCAACAATTTTAGCATAGTCATATTTTAAATACTCACATCTGAATAAATATTTAAAAGTGTTCAGGCAATATTCATTTAGGTTTTTAGCATATTTTTGCTTTTAGCTTTTACGTTTGAGAAAAAAAATCTTGGTGTTTTCGACTTTAACAAAAATATACAGTCATATACAGGCGCTGGGTTCCGAGTATTTGCCCTATGCATATAAATTCCTTGCATCCCGTGTTGTACTACATTGATCAAAGCACCTGTCAACGGTTGATAACTAGCCTCATATTTTAATAACATATGTTTCAATTTGTCTTTATCTAAGGCGGGGTTACGCTTTGCTGGCTTTCTTTATACTACTCTATATGGGAGAATCTTGTTATGAAAGCCGATCCCGTATTGTATGGTTAAAAACTGTCATGTATGAACTTAATAGTAACATACTTAATGGACATTCCACAAGTTTTTTTGTTATGGTCACAGTTATGGTCAGGGATAGATTTGTTCTGACTTGTTCTGTGGAAGAATATAACCTCATGATGTCAATGAAACATGAAATTATAAGCTGATTTTTCATTGGTGTAACACGTCAAGAAAACATGATATCATAAGCTGATTTTTCATTGGTGAAACACGTGTCAAGGAAACATGACATTATAAGCTGATTTTTCATTGGTGTAACAAGTGTAAGAAAACATGACATTATAAGCTAATTTTTCATTGGTGTAACACTTGTCAAGGAAACATGACATTATAAGCTAATTTTTCATTGGTGAAACACGTGTCAGAAAAACATGATATCATAAGCCGATTTTTCACTGATGTAACACGTGTCAGGAAAGCGTGACATTAATAGATGATTTTTCATTAGTGTTACACGTGTCAATAACACATGATCTTATAAGCTGATTTTTCACTGGTGTAACACGTGTAAAAAAACATGACATTATAAGCTGATTTCTAATTGGTGTAACATATGTGAGGAAAACATGACATTATAAGCTGATTTCTAATTGGTGTACTACGTGTCAGGAAAACATGACATTATAGGCTAATTTTTCATTGGTGTAACACGTGTAAAGGACAGATTATCTTTAAAGCTGATTTTTCACTGGTGTAACACGTGTCAAGAAAACATGACATTATAAGCTGATTTCTAATTGGTGTAACACGTGTCAGGAAAACATGACATTATAAGCTGATTTCTCACTAGTGTAACACGTGTCAAGGAAACATGACATTATATAAACTGATTTTTCATTTGTTTAACACGTGTCAGGAAAACATAACATTATAAGCTGTTATCATTGATATAACACGTGTCAGGAAAAACATGACATTAATAGCTGATTTTTTATTGGTGTAACATATGTCAAGAAAACATGACATTATAAGCTGATTTCTAACTGTTGTAACACATGTAAAGGAAACATGACATTATATAAGCAGATTTTTTATTTGTGTAGTATGTATCAAGAAAACAAGACATTATAAGCTGATTTTTCATTAATGTAACACGTGACAGGAAAATATGACATTATAAGCAGATTTCTCATTGGTGTAACACGTGTCAAGGAAACATGACATTAATAGCTGATTTTTCATTGGTGTAACACAAGTCAAGAAAACATGATCTTATAAGCTAATTTTACACTGGTGTAACACGTGTAACAAAACATGACATTAATAGCTGATTTTTCATTTGTATAACACGTGTCAGGAAAATATGACATTATAAGCTGATTTCTCACTGGTGTAACATGTGTCAAGGAACATAACATTAAAAAAGCTAATTTTTCACTGGTGTAACACCTGTCAGGAAAACATGACATTAATAGCTCATTTTTCATTTGTAGTAACGTGTAACACGTGTCAGGAAACATGACATTATAAGCTAATTTTTCATTGGTGAAACACGTGTCAGAAAAAACATGATATCATAAGCCGATTTTTCACTGATGTAACACGTGTCAGGAAAACGTGACATTAATAGATGATTTTTCATTAGTATTACACGTGTCAATAACACATGATCTTAAAAGCTGATTTTTCACTGGTGTAACACGTGTCAAAAAACATGACATTATAAGCTGATTTCTAATTGGTGTAACACGTGTCAGAAAAACATGACATTATAAGCTGATTTCTCACTGGTGTAACACGTGTCAAGGAAACATGACATTATATAAACTGATTTTTCATTTGTTTAACACGTGTCAGGAAAACATAACATTATAAGCTGTTATCATTGATAGAACACGTGTCAGGAAAAACATGACATTAATAGCTGATTTTTTATTGGTGTAACATATGTCAAGAAAACATGACATTATAAGCTGATTTCTAACTGTTGTAACACATGTAAAGGAAACATGACATTATATAAGCAGATTTTTCATTTGTGTAGTATGTATCAAGAAAACAAGACATTATAATCTGATTTTTCATTAATGTAACACGTGACAGGAAAATATGACATTATAAGCTGATTTTTCATTGGTGTAACACGTGTCAAGGAAACATGACATTAATAGCTGATTTTTCATTGGTGTAACACAAGTCAAGAAAACGTGATCTTATAAGCTAATTTTTCACAGGTGTAACACGTGTAAAAAAACATGACATTAATAGCTGATTTTTCATTTGTATAACACGTGTCAGGAAAATATGACATTATAAGCTGATTTCTCACTGGTGTAACATGTGTCAAGGAACATAACATTAAAAAAGCTAATTTTTCACTGGTGTTACACCTGTCAGGAAAACATAACATTAATAGCTCATTTTTCATTTGTAGTAACGTGTAACACGTGTCAGGAAACATGACATTATAAGCTGATTTTTTATTGGTGTACTACGTGTCAGGAACACATGACATTAAAAGCTGATTTTTCATTGGTGTAACACGTGTAAAGGACTTATGCTCTTATAAGCTGATTTTTCACTGGTTTAACACGTGTCAATGAAACATGACATTATATGCTGATTTCTAATTGGTGTTACACGTGTCAGGAAACATGACATTATATCAACTGATATTTCATTTTTGTATTGCGTGTCAAGAAAACAAGACAATATAAGTTGATTTTTCACTGGTGTAACACCTGTCAGGAAAACATGACATTAATAGCTGATTTTTCATTGATGTAACACATGTCAAGAAAACATGATCTTATAAGCTGATTTTTCATGTGTTTTACATGTCAAGAAAAACAAGACATTATAAGCTGATTTCTAATTGGTGTAACACGTGTCAAGGAAACATGACATTATAAACTCATTTTTCATTTGTGTAACGTGTAACACGTGTCAGGAAACATGACAATATAAGCTGATTTTTTATTGGTGTACTACATGTCAGGAAAAAACATGACATTATAAGCTGATTTTTCATTGGTGTAACACGTGTAAAGGACTTATGCTCTTATAAGCTGATTTCTAATTGGTGTTATACGTGTCAGGAAGATATGACATTATATAAACTGATACTGTGGTTGGCTTCATATTCGCGAGGCTGAAATTTCGCGATTTTTCCATTTTGAATGTTTTGCGAGGGTTTTATTTTCGCGATCTCACATGAACCTATATCAAATCTTTGGCAAAGCTATATACCTGTGTGTATTATAAAATGAGAATAAGTCATGAGTTTGTGACATTTTCTTATATAATGATAGGCCCGCACACACAGCATAGGTGGTTTAGTTCAAATTTAAGGCTTACATTTCCCTATACCTGCAAGGATGTAATTTATTAAAAAAAATTCTCTCTGTTTTAACCTATTACCATACAAGTATTGATTACACTAAATAAGAAGGACATTCTCAATTGGCCGATTATTCCCGAGGGTTTCATTTTCGCGATTATTTCCCATTCGCGAATATCGCGAAATTAAAACCCTCGCGAACAAAAAGGCAACCACAGTATTTCATTTTTGTATTGCGTGTCAAGAAAACAAGACAATATAAGCTGATTTTTCATTGGTGTAACACGTGTCAAGAAACATTACATTATAAGCTGATTTTTCATTGGTGTGACACGTGTCAAGGAAAAATGACATTATATAAGCTGATTTTTCATTGGCGTAACACATGTCAATGAAACATGATATTATATAAGCTGATTTTTCATTGGTGTAACATGAGTCAAGGAAACATGACATTATAAGCTGATTTTTCATTTGTTTAACACGTTTCAGAAAAACATGATATTATAAGCTGTTATCATTGGTATAACACGTGTCAGGAAAACATGACATTATAAGCTGATTTTTCATTGGTGTGACACTTGTCAAGGAAACATGACATTATATAAGCTGATTTCTAATTGGTGTAACACGTGTCAAGGAAACATGACATTATATAAGCCGATTTTTCATTGGTGTAACATGTGTCAAGTAAACCCGACATAATAAGCTTATTTTTTATTGATGTAACACCTGTCAAGGCTGTTTTACAGCATTCCTCTCAGAAATGTCCCATGCAGCATTTTACACTCAAATAAGATTAATTGAATTCACGCATTTGCCAAAAGAATGTTCTACCTGAAAGAAAAGCCTGTTTTAGATGGGCTTCTTGAAAATGGAAATTCTTTCTTTTCGTGACACAGTATGCTGACATTTATTACATTATTAATCACAGATAGTTATAATGGCACTATATAGTTAATAACGACAGACACATTTACATAAAATCCTCTAAGAGCTTGCCTGATAGAAAAACATGAGCTGAATTACCGTATTCGACGTAATAAGCGCCCCCCCCCCCCCCCCCCCCCGCACACACTAACGGATTTTGGAGGAGATCACATTAAGAAAACTAAGGGATGAACCTCACTTTTCTCCCTAGCCAATATAACGTGGCGCGACGTTATACTTTCATTTCTCCCCGCCAAGCTTATTACGTCGAATACGGTAATAATAATAATAGTTGCACACAACAGAGTCAGTGGTCAAGTGTATCATAGATAACAATGGCTAATTGTGTCCGTTAAGGCCGACCCTGCAGGTGGCCATGCCAATCGGGTGATCTGATGAGCTGGGGTCTTATCCCAACCGCAGTACGTAGAGCTCGGCAGTTATCGTCGATTCTCAATTGATTTTATCAACGTTCTTAAAACATTAGATTCTCTATTATCCTTTGGTATGGAACAAATATCCCTCTGGCTTTGCACCGTAATACCACCTAAAACAGCCTTAAATAAGATCTGTATTACTCCTGCTCCCAGCAATGTCAAGATGTAAATTGTGTATATACAACGCTCAATTCTATGATTTCACATGATTTAATATGAATAGGAATTCCTCAATGAACATTCGCTCCAGATAGCCCTGTGACCTCGCTGTGTGTTGAAAAATACCCGCGCCGGGCCATGACATTTTTTATTGTTAACACCCAATAACTCATATGAAATGGATAATTCTTTAAAAAAACAATGATTATCTGATTATACCCAGGACAAGTTCGAATGTGCTTATACCGGTACCCACACTGTCTGAAATGTTAGTGGAGAAAAAATAAACAGGGGTCAAAATATTTAATTCTGTTTTGATGACGGGAATTCTAAATGCCTGAATCAATTCCCGACCGAGAATGTAACATTGTCCGGTAGAATTCCAGGTCTATGGCGCTGGTCACTTTCCCACTGATACCAAATACATCCAACAGTATAAAGCAAAATTCACCTTTTTCCCTTTTCACAATTCTAAAAGAAAATAATTTCAATTATCCGCCATTTTCATTGGAAAGATATGCTGATAAAATTAGGTCCAGTCTTCTGCTTCCGGTTTCCGACCGACCTTATCTCTGTTCTGCCGACCAGTATTTTCTTTTTATGATCTCTATGATTGGAAATCCATTGCATACTTGTTTCATTAAAACATACAGACAGAAATGCACTAGAAAGTGTTAGAACTTGGTCAAAAATAATTGATTAATGCCTTCTAGTTTGAAAAGACCCGCCAAAAGCTCATGTCTTTCAAGTGGAGTACCGTACACAAATACTCGGTGGTACCCTGGCTGTGGTCCCCTTGACAACGGCCCCTTGGCACATTCAATCTGGTTTGCCCCTTTATTCCAACATCGTTCGGCTTAGATTGTGAAAGGGCTTTTGCAGTTTTTAATACAGAATGGGAAGCAATTTCCCAGTACCAATGTGATCAACTGGTTGTCTCAAAACATTGGATTTTTTTTAAAATTTAATCAAAGTAGCGTTACAGTTTAAATATAACTACAAATGGCGAAAAAAGTGAGAAAATTTATGCCGCACGCAGGTGTACGATCAGTCAGCCATGACACCTTCTGTTGATGGGCCTCATTGGTCTGCTCACTCACTGCCGTTCAGAGCTTTTTATCTTTAAATTATTATCTTAAAATTAATTTATCAAGCCCATCCTTTTCAACACATTATGAAAAGAATAATACAAACTATCTTTACCTGTTCATGAAAGTATTTATCCAGTATTTATCTGGATAATAAATTGTCGGCTCAGAGGTCGTCTGTTACAGGCTACCTGTTCAGATATCGCCTGTTCCAATGTCTTCTGTTCCGATGTGGTCAGCCTGGAATGATTCTTTCCCTGCCACCGTGGGCACGTTGCGCACACCATGGCTATTATCGCTCGCATGTAGCTAGAATCTCCCGATTTGTCATTAAAATAGTTAACAGATATAGCATGTACTGAGGGTGTGAAATTTACATGTTTTTTTTTTCGCTTATTACGTCGAATACGGTATATGCTTTAATAAAAAGAAACTTATAACAACCGATCCATGTATAATAGTCTTGTGACGGAAGTGCTATACCAACTATAGAAATCCCCGTATTATCCATTTCAAGATCCACGTAAAGGTCAAGACCATCATTTAATGCTTTTCATATAAACCCTTATATACAAACAGATATTGTCAAAATTACATATTTATGTGTGATCTTGACATTATTTTTTGTACGTAAATATTCCGCAACATGATATTGTAAAGGACAAATTTACCAATGCAATACAACCGAATGACCTATAGCTTTAAAGCTTGTTTTACATTACTGTAACACATTTTACAGAAGAGTCAGGGGTTGGGGTCATGTCTAATTACGTCGAATACGGTATATGCTTTAATGAAAAGAAACTTATAACAACCGATCCATGTATAATAGTCTTGTGACGGAAGTGCTATACCAAATATAGAAGACCCCGTATTATCCATTTCAAGATCCACGTAAAGGTCAAGACCATCATTTAATGCTTTTCATATAAACCCTTATATACAAACAGATATTGTCAAAATTACATATTTATGTGTGATCTTGACATTATTTTTTGTACGTAAATATTCCGCAACATGATATTGTAAAGGACAAATTTACCAATGCAATACAACCGAATGACCTATAGCTTTAAAGCTTGTTTTACATTTCTGTAACACATTTTACAGAAGAGTCGGGGGTTGGGGTCTGTTGTTAACCCTTGTCAATAGAACCATGGTGTTAACATTCACCTTAAAGTTGCAACAGGACATTTTATATCTAAATGTATACTTACCAAATAGCTGATTAAATTATCCTGATTATCCGTTTTTATGCACTTATGTATATGCCATTTGTATTTAACAAAATGATATCTCATTTGTATAATGAATTGTATATTGATTCGTATAATGAAAAAAAAGAAAGAAAGGCAGACAGGCAGAAAGAAGAAAAAAAAACAGAAAAGAAAATTAACTTTGAAACAAATTTTAGAACAAAGAAAGAAAGAATCAACAATTATGTGGCAATGAAATGTCCATCCCCTTTTTCATTCACTTCTTCTCCTTCGTTATTACTTACGATTACACGCGGGCTGATTCCCGCTCCACGTGCCCACGGGGCCCGACCCTCCACATGACATTCTTGATCCTCCGCTCAACTCGTACCCTTGGTGACACGTGTATGTGGCCAACTGGCCATACACCGGAGCAGCGGCAGTACCTTGATTCACGTCACCGTTAGAGGGCGCCTGCAGCTTTGTACAAGTGATTCCTGACATGAAAAAGACGTTCAGAATGAACTTAGCAATTAAAAATGAAAATATTAAAGGAAATAATATATATGGTATATAAATATACCAAAGGTGCATGCCAAAGTTCTGATGCATTATACTGATAGCTACTTCTGCTACTTCATCCTAGCTGTATGTGTTTTAATTGTAAAATTACAGCTTTATTGAACCAGGTACTTCATTTGGAAAAGTTAAACGCTGTTCCAAATCCGACGAAAAGAAAAGATTTATGCTCAGTCAGACTTAATCTCTGATAACTTTTCCATTATACATATCTTTTTCCATTATACATATCTAATGAAAAATATATGAAAATCTTATATTAATCCCGAACACATGTCCCGTAACTTTTATTTTTCTTCAGCTTCGGTCATATATATCGAGGGATGTTTTTACTGATATTACAAGAGATGAACATACTATTACAGGAAGTAGCAGACCCGTCCCACTTCCCGGACGCCTGGCACGTGCGCTTTGTTGAACCCTGCTGATAGTATCCGACACCACAAGAAAAGGTTGCGACGCTGCCAAACACAGGGTTGGCAGGGATGTTAACCGTACCGCCACTAGGAGCCGCTAGTTTCTCGCATGGGACAGCTGTAGGCAACATGAATGAAGTTATAATATTGTTGTACTCCTGTCAATGTTACGCTGCGTTTATATCATATTTAATTGATATTTAACGAGGGGAGGACAGAATTTTGAAAGAGTTTTATATAAACCCTTTCAAACATTTTCCAAATCTTTATTAAGCCCTTTTCTACGGTGGCTGATTTAGGACACAGAAAAAAAAATATTTATCTCGAGATCTCGAGATAACATCTCGAGATCTCGACATAGAATTTCGCAAAAAAAAAAAAAATTTGCGGAAGCAAAAAAAAAAAATTTAAGGAAGCAAAAAAAAAATTTTTAGGAAGCAAAAAAAAAAATTTTAGGAAGCAAAAAAAAAATTTTTTAAGAAGCAAAAGAAAAATTTTAGAAACGAAAAAAAAAATTTTAGGAAGCAAAAAAAAATTATCTTTGGAGATCTTCAGATAAAATGTCACACTTGTACGAACCATTCGAAGCTGAATTGACATAAAACAAAGCAATCTTATGGGGACAGTATACGTTAAGAGTGCTTACTATTGCAATTATATAACAAAGACCATGTATACTGTGTTTAACTGAACGGTAATACAGTATAATTAATTTAAAATCAATCAAGTTTGTATATCCCCTGAGATAAGACGAGTTGAAGAAAAGTTCAATATAAATTCAATATTTGATTATTCATATCCGTAAGGAAGATGTCAAAGCCTAAAGAATCTGAAACATTCTACCTGAACGGCGGATTCGGAGCCATGTCTGTTAAATCACTCAAATAGAAATGTTTAGGTCTGTATGCATGCATTGTGGGTACCTTATTATTTTAAGAATACAAACAAATATGAGCTTCTTATAGAAACACGCTTTTTGTACAATTTCTTTCAGGTTTTGTTTTATTGAAATGGTGTGTTGTTTTGTTGAAATGTATTAGACCATCATAAAATAAAATATGCTAAAACTGATTACTGTGTTTTCGGGTAGGTACGCTGGGGGGGGGGGGGGGTCGGGGGGGGGGGGGGTCGGTGAGGGGCGTTGCTTCAGCCCCTAAAGCCCAAGTCTTGATCCACTATAGCTCTTACTATAGCTCAGATTAATTTAATCAACCTATCTTCATAAATGTTTTATATTCATAAATAAACGGTTTAAAATTTCGATCATCTCTCATCATGATTTTTCTTCAGCAAAATGCTCTGCTTTGGTCTTAAAGTCGCTATTCACCTGCCTTATTTATAGAATCTTTGTAATACAGGCTAACTCTGCATATAAAGTGAAAGTAATCATAAACATAATCTAGGTAAACATAATCTATTAACCTTTCATAAAAATGAGCCAATGCCATGGGTAAAGGCGCGTGTCTTTGTCTATATCCATATATATATCTATATTTTTTTATAACATGATTCGGGGGGGGGGGATGCAAAAATTGCCACCGATCGTAATAGAAAGACGTCCGGCAGAAACATCTGGCTTCAATTCAGAGATTACAGATTTCTGTAAATGACAAATACTGCATTGCTTCACATGCTCTAACGAATATCAACTAGTGATCTTTCAATAACTCGGTTACATGTTTTTATCTGTATGTTAACACTTGCTCAAGTGCCTTGTATACAAGTAGCCTGTAGATAAAATGTTTATACGTCAAAGTGGCGTTATAAGACCCATTCCCAGCTGGGGTTTCTTCCTAATTTTTTTTTTTTTTTTGCTTCCTTTTTTTTTTTTTTTTGCTTCCTAAAATTTTTTTTTAGCTTCCTAAAAATTTTTTTTTGCTTCATAAAATTTTATTTTATGCTTCCTAAATTTTTTTTTTGCTTCCTAAAATTTTTTTTTTTGCTTCCTAAAAATTCTTTTTTTTTGCTTCGTAAAATATTTTTTGTGCGAAATTCTATGTCGAGATCTCGAGATGTTATCTCGAGATCACGAGATAAATATTTTTTTTTCTGTGTCCTAAATCAGCCACCGTACTTTTCTTTTTTTTTTTCTTTTTTAATTTTTTTTGTTGGAGGTAACCGCCTCCCTTTTTAATGCTGACTTAACTAATTCTCAACTAAGTATGTACATCTGCAGAGTTTCCATTTCGGTTTGGGACTACTTGACAAGGCGGTAGCACTCGCTTCCTATCATTTTTATATCCTGGTGTCACCCAGGCCCGGTGTCTACCGCACCTGCGGGTCCTGGGTGTGTAATCATCCCCATTGCTGGGTCATAACACCGAGGAACCCCCCAAAGACGCACTCGTATGTGAGTGATACACGGCTTTAGGGCACAGCCTTCCCATTAAGCCTGCAGAGCGCTCACCCTGGGTGGGGGCCGACCGTGAAAAACCTCACCACTTCGGCTGAGATTAGAACCCACGATCTCCCGGCTTTGAGTCCTGCACTCTACCCCTGAGCCACAGAAGCCGGTTATTAAGCCCTTTTCTGTAATTTTAAAAGTTTGAAGGGAACAAACTTTAGTCATTAAACGTTACTTACGCTGACACTTTGGCAGGGCGCCGCTCCAATGTCCGCTACACACGAGTCTAGCCGTCCCGGATATCCGGTATCCATTGTTACACGTGTACACCACGGCCTTGCCGTATGTGAAGTCACTTCCGGCGCGGGAACCGTGCGCGGGAACCCCAGGGTCAGGGCATTTAATAACTAATATGTAAAAGAAAAGTAATCAGTAGCCAAAAGTGTATACACTCTGTTTGAGCAATAACACATGTACTGGAAACTGGTTAGGTTTACTACGCTCCCGAGGCAGCGGAAATCTTACGCTTCTAAAGAAGAAAGCCTATCAATGGTTTGATTTGCGATTACATTTTGGCATTTCAAGATCTAATTAGATCTATTAAAAATAGCCACAAACTTGTTTAACTCGGCGTGTACAGGGAGTATACTCGAGTCATTTGATTGTTTCAATTGACTTGTTATCAATTAATGAAATATCTGGCTTGGTTTGAATGGGGTGACAGCTACCCCCTAAAACTATGAGAAAGACGGTCGGGTCATAATAATGTATGTAACGGTTTAAAACATTAATGAACAACGCCATATTCCAATCTCATTGGTATGGACATTGTTGGTCTTGTGCCGGCCGCCCAGCAAACACTCCTTTATTTAGCAGTGGTTAAGAGGATAAGAGGAAAGAGTTTCAGAACGAATCGATATATAACCACCGCATAAGAAATGTTATCTATGCTGAACCGAATACCAAGATGATGCAAATATGAACTAGCATATCAAGAGAAAAAAATACTATGTTTCCTACAATACAAAGTACACTTGATAGTTATGTTGTACGAACATAAACGAAGACATACTTTGACACTGGGGGACGGTGTTGCTCCACTGCCCGTTGTTCTGACAGGTTCTGCTAGATGGCCCCACCAGTCTGTACCCATTGCTGCACGTGAACTTGGCCACGGTGTTGTAGAAACTGGAGCTTGAGGATGGGGACACCGTACCGTGTGTTGGTTTCCCCGGAAACCCACAGGTCACCCCTGCGGTAGAATAAACAGATGAAAGCAATTGTAACAAATTATTATTGTCTGAACGATATTATTTTCGTGATTATGCGAACCGTATTGTTTTGATTTGAAAATATGTATAGATATAAGAGGTACATTTTACTTTTGGTGCGTCTGCCCCTAGTTTTACAATTTCTTCATTAGGCAACTGACCATTCTTTACCTCCTCACAAAGAAGTTCACATGGCTTCATGCATGACACAATGCTTACACGTATACGCAACCATGAAACAATAAATATTCGAACCTGAAGTGTTTCATATTGATCGATCGCTATCAGTCAGTTTTAAAAAGGATTCATGCAATGGGCGGGATTGTATATTTAGCAATTAACAGAGGCAAACGAATATGCATACTATATCACAACAATATAATGTACCCACACAAAAGCAAAGGAAGGAACAGTCTCACTGAATTGGAGTAAAGAACATACACCACTCTGCAAGGCTTACATGGATGTGTTTGGATCTCGGAAACAAACATATTTCACACACTATTTTGTACTCATGAACAAACACACGCGGCAATGATTAAATATACGAAAACAGACACAGCAACGAGAACCTACTCCAAGTCAGACACTTCACAATTAGCTTGTTATTCTATTACGCCTATACTTATAGTATAAAGAGTGTTGTAATCAGATACAAAAGTAAGATAATGTATAAGGTTTTCAGTAAAATTTGATTTCTTATCAAGAAAAATCCACAAAATTATGGATGGGAGTTCAATGTAAGTTCGGGAGGTGCTGTTGAAATATGGAAATTTTATTACTAATTGTGCTATAAGACCAACATATGGGAAAGTAATCTTTCTTTCAAAGCTTCTCAGTTCCTTACTGCATATATGCGGCGTACGTGATTCAGATGCTGGATCTTGCACTAGCGTAGGGATAGAGCACCGGAGCTAGAGTACTCATTCCCACTAATCTAGGTCGAAGTCACTGGTCACATGCACAAAGAACCACATTCAAAAGCTGTTGATTGGTTTTTTATAATCTTAAATATTCTAACAAAATGTATATATCAAAGTGAGATGGGCAACCCACGGCAGACGCCAGTTCACTTGGCAACATGACCAAGACGAACCTGAAGGATGTATGATATATATGCTGGACTTTGTCATGTTTTTCGTCTCATATTTAACAAGCCCTATAGTCCATCATCCACTTAGCTGAAGGCCTGAAACGCAAACAATTATTATTTAATTGTTCTTCCCTGTTTGCTTTACAGCCCCTAAGGTGTCAGAGTTTAATCTGTAAATTTTGGACAGATTTGACGATCAGAACATACAAAACCCTCTACAAATTGTATTCATATTAGTATAATACATGTGTGTTGACTCAATTGAGATATAAATTGTAACTTAATGTTTAGCATGTATGAAACTATTGGCACTTAGCCTCAAGAAAATCAGATAATTGTTACCTCCATAGGCTCTTGTTTACAACATGGCAAGGCATGCTGGGAAGACTTAGGTGGGTCTATTCTTGGGCGACGTCTTGGGGTCTGTGAGGGAACCACCATTTATTGAATGTTATTAGGTAATTTACATAGTTCCCGCTCTTAATATGCAGGAGAATCCCGTTTTGGGGTTGTATCGAATCAGTGGGAAAATCTCCCTCACAGGTGCTCCGACTCCCATTTATGAATGGCGGCTGAATGTTCGGGTTATGTGATACTGTGATAATACTTGGCTAGGAGAGAGTAACCACCATTTTTATTGGGCTCTCACGGGGAGAATTAAGTTAAGTCCTGTTTTTTTAGGTTTTATAAAAGGTTCTGTCAAAGGATAGGAATACATGAAAAAATTGTTCATTAAACAATAAGAGTTGAGGGATGACTGTTTGAGGAGAGTCACCTGTACTCCAATCCCCCCCCCCCCCCCCAAATCAATATGATATTCACTGACTGTGTTCACAGCACGTTCCCTTGAAGCCGGCCTGACAGTTACATCGTCCCGGCTGAGCGACTCCTCCGTTGTGACAGAAGCGGTTACATGCTGTCGTTTCGCTGATGGGGCCGGGACAACTCTGGGGGTTGACATACTGAGCACATCGTGCCGGCGCCGCGTAGTGTCGAGTCCTAGACTTGACGCCGTTGTTCCCACAGGGGGCGCTACAGCCGGTCAAACCGCCCCATGGCGACCAGCAAGTGACTGTACACTGGCTTTTAATAGATAACAAGATATTTAAGTCCTCCCTAGATAAGGTAGTGATCTTATCAAGGTAGTGAAGCTATCTTAGAAGCCTTTCTTAAGAAACAGGAATTTATATCTGATTTAACAAAGCAATGGCTGCACGGAATTCTTTAACAATATGTAATGCCAAACAGAGATTATGTGAATCCATATCAATATCACGCATTAGTGGATTCTCCAACACACACATTCTCGCACTAAAGTCTCCAAAGGAATGTGGTATAATTTAATACGTTTGTATTGAATTTCGGCAAGTTGTCAGATTGTCAGATTTATTATTACCTGTAACCAACAAGGATTCTCTTCATAAATGCGCATGTCTGTCAACGGAAATGTTTATATTGTTGTAACCAGAAATTTGCGGGAAAAGCAGAAGGGTTTTCCTTTTTTCAATATGGTCATTGGCCATAAATGACTGATATTCTTTGGAAGAAATAAGGTTTGATTAATAGAATGGAAGTTGTGGTAAAATTAACTTGTCTTTTTTATTACAAACATCCCCATACTGCATGACGAAGATAATAAAAAAATAAATAATTTAGAAAGACATATATTGAATTTCAAAATTTATTCATTTAACAATAAATCAACAGGTGATGTGAAATATAGGAAAACGACCATCGTAGTTTAACCCTCTTTGTAATTTTACACTTTTTATATGTGAGCTTTCCGATGGCTATATACTTAATTCTGTCATCTGCTGTTCTAACGTTCTCAATCACAAATGCAGGAATGTTAGTGTGAATGGGCTAATTTTGTATTACATTTCAAAACCGACTACTTTAACGAGTAAGGCAAAATGTTGAAATATTAGTAAAAGATTATCAGATCAGGTTGTTCAGGTAGAAGCGGTGACAAACATGTCCTTTACAGAAGCTAGAGAGGCTCAGAGGAGGTCCGTTGAATTTGAACAGTACCCTAGAAAAGCAAAAATTAGGATTTTGGTATTGGAGAGAGTGATCAAAATGAAACAGAAGTAGAAAACTGCAAAGAAATTGTACAAAGGTTTTGCAAAGAAAAACTTGGGGTTGACATTGAAAGAAAAGATATTGATGGTGCCCATAGAGTTGGTAAATATACTGGAAATAATGCTGCTCCTGGAAAAGGGCCCAGGGTAATTATTGTTATTTTTTTTTTTTTTTTGGAAGAGAGGTCAAAGAAATAGTAATGAAGGAAAGGAGAAAATGCAAAGGATCAAGAGTAGTAATAGTTGATGATTTGTGCAAAGAGCTTCATGAAGAGTAATAAAGACCAAAGAATCAAAGAGGCATGGATTTGGGATGTAAAGGTTTTCATAAAAGATTTGAGAGAATGAATTAAACAGATCAGGTACGGACAATCTTTGTAACAGCTCACTGTGATCGCTTGGTATTGTAAATATAAAAATTAAAATAAAGCCTGGCAAATAAAATGACCAAATGTTTTATACTCATGTATATTGTGTTTTATTATTGTGATGATTGATATGAAGGCCTGTAGGCTTAATGTAACGCTGATAAATATGGTGCATGATGATATAAATAAGAATTCTCCATATTATAACTGCCCTATAGATTAAAGATGTTTCATTTCAACTAATTATTTTTATGGCAGATAATATTAAATCCCACGTCCTCTCATTAAATGTCAGGGGAATATTAAAATATATGAAGAGAAGGCAAATCGTAAATTGGTTAGTTAAACACAATAGTTATAACGGTGTAAGCTTTTTACAAGAATGCCACTGTACAAAACAGGACGATAATACATGGTCTAATCAGTGGATAAGAGTAATGTATTTTTCACATGGAAATGCAAAGTCTTGTGGTGTATGTACATTAATTGGTAAGAATCTGGAATTCGGAAAAATGATTAAATCTGTATATCTTTCTGGAGGTATATCATTGTGGAATGTGAAATTAATTAATTGCTCTGTCTGCTTGTAAACATATATTCGCCAAACCATGAAACTCAGCGTGTCTTGTTTTATGAAATGATCCTCCCTGAACTGTCAAAACTGACTATGGAACAGATGTACAGATTATATGGGCCGGTGACTATAATGTTCACTTGACGCAGATGAAAGAAGGACCACAGTTTAACATAATTCTGTCAATAAAATAACTACCATCATGGAAGCTTTAAACCTGTATGATATATGGCGTCTCATGCATGAAGACAATAAACGCTTTTACTTGGCGATCAAATACTCCTTTAATTCAGAGACGTCTAGATTATTTTTTAATAACAAACACTTTGCAGTCTTTTGTTACAAAATGTGATATAATTCCATCTGTTAGCACAGACCATTCGTCAGTCCTACTACATGTTACCTTGAGCAAAGATAACAAAATGGGACCTTTTCACAGGGGTATGAACAATGAATCAATGAGTGATGATTTTTTTAAATTGGTTAAGGAAAACATCAGTGAATGGAAACAGGAAATGAATACTGAAAAGGCAAAGTTAAAATGGGAATATCTAAAATATAAATTAGAGAGTTCACGATTCAGTATAGTAAATCAAAGACTAAACGACTCTGAGAAAATGAAATCTGGTAGGAAAATAAAGTGGCTAAACGTGAACAAGATTTAAGATGTTCTGATACACCTGAAGCGCGAGATTTATACCACACAAAGCAAAAGTTACAGGAACATTATGACAGCATCACACGAGCAGTTGTAATCAAGGGCTCAGTGGCTGCAGCAGGGAGAAAAAGGGTCTAGATTTATATTAAACCTAGAGAAAAGAAAAGAAAATAACCCTGTAATAAGACGATTATATTGTAATAGTGAATATATTAAAGATTCCAAAGATATTATGAGATTTATTGAAAAACACATATGAAGACAAATATAGGAAAAAAGTGTCATATGATGAAACTGAGTTGCAAGATTTTTTCTAAGACTCCAAGCCCCAATGAATAAACTTAATGAGATAGAAGCTGAGTCATGTGGGGCAAACATTACAAAAAATGAGGTGTGTACATGTTTAAAATCTATGAAAAATATAAAAACTCCGGGAAATGACGGTTTGACAAGAGAATTCTACATAGCATTATTTGATGATCTTGGACAGTGTTTAACTGAATGTATAAATGAAAACTATGACACTATATCGTTGACATCAACACAAAAACAAGCTCTTGTAAAATTAATTTCTAAATCAGGAAAGGATTTAAACCATTTAAATGCCTGGAGACCGATCGGTTTGTTAAATGTTGATGTAAAAATAATAAGCAAAGTTTTAGCAAAGCGCAATGAACAATATCTACAGAAAATTATACTGCCTGATCAGTATGCATTTACAAAAAGTCGATATATACGAGAACTTATATGATTGGTTTGGGATGTAATGTACTATTCTTTGGAGCTGATTTAGAATCTGCATTCGACAGTGTAGATCATAATTTTATTTTGGCAGCTTTAAAATACTTTGGTTTCAACCATTCATTTCTTACATTGGTAAAAATATTACATTACGATATACAGAGTTCAGTAATGAATAACGGATTCACAACAGGTTATTTTCAGTTGCAAAGAGGAGCTAGACAGGGTGACCAAATGGCTGTATATTTATTTATAATTTTTAATGAAATATTGGCTATAATAATAATGAAGATAAAGAAATACAGATTGGAAACACCACTGTCAAAATATGTATGTTTGCAGATGACACAACTGTTTTAGTTAAGAATGTTGATTTATTGAGCAAGGTTCTTGAAAAATGTTGCAAATGTTTGAATATTATTCTTCATTTTAAATAAATCACACAAAGTCAGAGGCAACTTTTATTGGGTTAATAAAAGATAAGGTATTGGAGGATTTTAATCTGAGATGGATCAACCTTACAGTTTCAACCATTAAAATACTTGGGATTTACTTTTCATACAGTGATGATTTGGTGTACAAAAACAATTTCAAGAGGGTTGAACACAACTTAGCAAACCACATTTAACATGTGGAAAAGCAGAACTCTACCAATATATGACAGAGCAGAGGTGGTACGCTCATCGGTAATTACAAAACTTCTTTATGTTACCAATATGTTAGTTCACCAAAACCTACTGTAAAGAATTTAAAAAAAAGACTACTCTGTGACTTTATTTGGAGGGCTAAGAGGTTTAAAGTAAAATATGCAACCATTATTGGAGAGTATGAGAAAGGGGGATCAATTTTCCAGACATGCAAAATAAGGACACAAAGAATAATGTTGATAAAACGCATTTTGTGTTCAGAAGAATCTGCCAGTATCAAAATTTCAGATTAAGGAAGATAGGCGGATTGCACTGTGGAAGAGTAAATTTTTATATGAATATGTTACCTAAAGGAATGCCAAGATTTTATTTTAAATGTTTAGAGGAATGGGCTTCATATGTATCAGTTTTGCCTGAATCGACAGGAGATATCATATATCAAAGCTTGCTTAATCAATATATAAAGATTAATAACAGACCTCTTTACAACAAACATTATGTAAGTAGCAAATTATATTATATAAATGACCTGGTAAATTATAATAGAAAGTGGAACCGTGGGAAAAAATACGGGAGAAGAATAAGTATGAGTCACATTGATTTTATGTTTTGGATGGCATCAAAACAGGCTATTCCAAAAACCTGGAGAGACCGAATTATAGGGTATGAACAAGTACATAATGAAGGATATATAATTGACAATTTTGTAACTGTGAATGGTTTAGAGAATTTGGATGCATTAAATGGTTGAGATGTACATAGGACTTCGCTGGAGAAAATATGGGAAACTCCTACAGCTCAGAAAGTATGGGAAAACAAAAACCAAGAAAATAGTACCGAGGTGAAATGGGAACATGTTTATAGTGGAATATATAAAAGTACCTTAGACAATCATCTAAGAGAGTTTCAATACAAAATATTAAATAACTACATTCCTCTAAATGATCAGTTGAATAAGTAGAATTTAAAGGAAATCCCTCGAAGTTAATTTTGTTTTGAGCAAAGAGAAAAGATACTTCTTACAATTCTTGATCATATGGTTGCTAAGAATTTTAACCTGAAAATAACATCCTGGTTAAGAAGTATAATGTGAATTTACCACCAATATCACCATCTTTAATCATATATGACATTATTGACATAATACCAGTTGGTGAAGATAACATGTTAATTAACCAATTTTTGCTGCTGTACAAATGTCTTGTATAAACAAAGAGAGGGCTATCATTCTGCTTTGTTTGCTTTATTTAAAAGTAAATTAATGGATATTGAAAATGTTGAAAGATACATAGCTAATATAGCTAATAAATATGCATTGCAGGAAAAATGGGGTGAATTGAAAAATATGAGTATAAACTGGTAACTGTATATGAGTACAGGTATACTACGTATGGACTGATCATGAGAAACATAACTTGTATCATAATGTACCTTCAACTTTGTATAAGTATTAGTAATTGACTGTTTGTTAGACATTAAAAAATTGCCTATGATAAAAAATATCAAATGAACTTTTAAAGTCATGAGAAATATGAGGTGAAAAAAAAGAAGGGAGAGAATCTTTTTTAATATTGAAATGTTTAAAGGCCACAGGAGTTTTGGAATCCGGGGGTTCGATATATGGACCCTAAGAACTTAAATAGAGCCATAAAGCGAGACCACTACAAAATGACACCCGAGAGAAAATTATGGCTAAGTTTGCTAAAAATAAATACTTCACAAAACTGGACGCTAAACATGGATTTTGGCAGATACGGCTAGATGATAAGTCGTCAAAACAGTGCACCTTCGCGGTACATTCGGCGGTACGGATTCTTACGGCTCCCATTTGGAATCCGGTCAGCTCCGAAAGTTTTCCACTGAATCGTACACGAATTGTTCGGATATACTAAATATCGATACCAGCATGGACGACATCATAATCTCCGGAAATACGGAGGGCGAACATGACACCACTCTGTGGAAAATCCTACAGAGATGTCGTAAGAAAGGCTTTACTTCTACCCTGGATAAATGTCAATTCATGCTGCCAAAATTGTATTTATTGGAGACCTGATGGCTTAAGAAGGGCTACAGCCGGATCCCGAAAAGGTCACGGCCATTACCCAGATGCCACAGCCCCATTGCCTCAGAAAAATACAACAGTTTATTGGCACAGTGATTTTTCTGGATAAATTTGCTAATTTCCGGATCTCTCCACCAAGGCGGCGATCCACTGAACAAGCTCCGAGAGAAAGACATAGCCTGGACCTGGGGAGATAAGCAAGAAAAGCGTGGACAGATCTAAAAAACAAAGGTTCAGTGTTGCAGTTCTATGACGCCAGCAGATAGACACTGATATCAAGCGATGCGTCTAAAGCAGGCCTGCAAAAAGCATGACGACAAATTTCTGCCAGTAGCCTACGCCTCCAGAGCGATGACAAAGACAGAAATTAGATATGCCCAGATAGAAAATGAGGCATTAGCGATAGCATATGCATATGAGCGCTTTGAACAATTTGTATAAGGAAAAACATTCCAGATCGAGACAGAACACAAGCCTCTCGTGGCAATTTTCAACAAAGCATTGAATGATTGCCCAGCCAGCATCCAGCGATTCCGCTTGAGATTGCAGAAATATGACTTTACCCTGTCGTATACGCCAGGTCGACACATGTTAGTGGCCAATGCATTGTCCAGAAATTATAATACACAAGAAATACCCATCAGTAGCATAGAAGATGATGTGCGGGTATTTGTTGATCACGTGATTGCTACTGTGCTTATAGTTGATAACAAACTACAGGATATCCGCGAAGCGACATCTAGAGATGCTGAAATGAGGCAACTAGCTAGCCTGAGGCCAAAAATCGTTTGTCCCCGCAGTACTGCAGATTACTGGAGCTATCGAGATTAATTAACAGTACTTGAATGACTGCTCTTTAAAGGGACTAGAATAATCAAACCTGGTTGTATTGTATGCGAGCCGGTGTCCTGCATAAGATACATGTGGAAAGTATGGGCCCGGGAAATGCAAACGTCGAGCCCGACAGTCAGTATTTTGGCCCAGGAAGAAATTGAGGACATGGTGGGCAAGTGCATAGAACGGAACACTTAAAGAAATAAACAACAAGCTGATTCATTGCAGAACCACCCGGTGGCAAAGTGGCCACCGATTTGTTTGAGTTTGACCAGAAAAACTACATCGTAGTGACTGATTATTACTCCAGCTACCCGGAAGTAGCATCTCTGTCCAATACTAGCAGTAGTCAGGTTATTATTGCACTTAAGAAGATATTCTCAAGGCATGGGGTGCCACTCGTGGGCTTTAGTGATAATGGCACGTGCTACTCGAGTGACAGATTTGCTAGATTCGCCAAAGAATGTGATTTTAAACATGAGACCTCAAGTCCACACCACCAGCCTACAGCTGGCTAGAAGAAAATGCCGTCAAAATCGTCGAATATTCTTAAGAAAGCTGAAGCCAGCGGTGAAGATTCTCTCATGGGTCTCATGATATATCGTAGCACTCCCCTTGAATCAGGCTACTCGCCTAGTCAGCTGCTCATGGACCATTCTATTAACACCAACCTACCTAGTGGACAGTGACTCAGGCAACCTAAGGCTAGTGCAGTGTTACGTCATAAACCAATAACGTCATCAGCAGCTGTTGCTCAGCAGACTACCCGGCTGCAGCAGCCGAGACCACCAGCGCCACCAAGACCGTACAAGCAATGGGCCACGATGGCAGTTAGGATGAGCAGACAACCTACCAGGCTGATAGATACTCAGTAAACTCGTTAAACATTATTGATAGGCCACACTCTGTAACTGCCACTTTTATTCAGTTCATTACTATATATAAGACGCAAGATTACATACCGGACATGTAATACTGGTTTATCGTAATAATTGAGATAACCTGCAGATTTCATAATTATGCGATGTTAACACAATAGAAAAACAGCGCTCGGACAATCAACACTTTATTGCGTTATACCGATTATATTATCAGCTGTATGCTTAAACCTGATAGGGGAAGATGTAATGATCACATGTCATGTAATGGTAACCTATTAAAAAAGGTAACTTGTTTTACTTGTAAGCCGTTAGCCGCTAGGGCACCAGGGGTCAGTAACTATACTTCCTGCATCTTGTTCGATGAAAGCACATGTGGCTAGATATGTTGTTGTGGTTTAATCGGCCATCATCCATCAACACATACCTGATCATTGTTGCTCGGTGCTGGGCCTCCCGTGCATTTTCAACATGTCTCCTGTGTCGTCTACTAAATATCCGTCTCCCTCTAAATCTAAACCTAAATCTTCTCCTTCTCCATCCTCGCTTCACTCGCAGCAGAGTTTTAGCCTCCTCCGGTTCCATGAAGTCTCTATCCTCCTCTGCGTTTTCGTTTTCGCTGGCACAAAAAGGTGAAACACTCGCATTACATCATCATGATTGGTATAATCATTTTGGATCAGATAGGTTATATTAGTAGTTTTATTATAGGGTGAAGAATATTAAGCGGTAATTTGATATAGCCCCCTTATTGTTCTGTATTCTGTAGCCTATAGAATGAACAGAAAGATATATATTATTTTGCAAAGAAAACAAGCATATAACTTATAAATTAACTTATTGTATATACCTGTCAGATCTTAACGGCTATAATGTCAATCCCATATTATAAGAACACTTTGTGGATCTGGCTGTTGTAAATGTTATAGATAGAACTTGGTATCTTTATATATATATATATATATATATATATATATATATATATATATATATATATATATATATACTGTTATTTATTACAAAAATATGTGTCAAATAGCTGAACCAGTGGATATCACACACAAATGTCTTTAAAGAAATACACTTCAAGCTTAAGTGAGGGAAAATTAACAAAATATGTATACATGTGTACGTGATGAACCGTCTGTATCGCTGGCACTTGACACAATGTATTCTTTAACTAATTGTATGAATTAAAGCAGCCAAGAAGGAAGATTGAAAACATGATTTAAGCTTTATTTAGAGGTGACATAGGCTACGGAACAGATTGAAAGTATGGGGGAGGGGCGCACTTTGGGAGTATATAGGCATATATATATATATATATATGTGTGTGTGTGTGTGTGTGTGTGTGTGTGTGTGTGTGAGGGTGTGTGTGTGTGTATTTATATATAGTAGTTTGTCCAAGCAATCGCGTCAAAGCGCTCAATCTAAATCAAATAAATACGTTACTTCCACATTTTGTTGCAACTCCAATTTCATGCACAGCAGTGACAAATGTTATTTCCGACAAATGTTATACTTTGAGTAGAAATATTAGATAGCAAATTAATTGCCCCCCCCCCCCCCCCCCAGGATCTATAATCAGACGCTTTTAAATCTGAGCTTCAGGTCTCCGAGCTCAGGGTTCCCGTTTGCTTTAATGAGTTAATGCGTCTGGATTTGGTGGTAAAACATAGGACATCAAAGGGCCATAGCTGGTTTTATAGCTCAGATGACTTACAGTCAGCTGAGCTAAAAACTAATGATTCTGAGAAAAAGCCAAAAGGCTTATTTATTTAGTCTCACACTTTAGGGTGTCAGGGCCCATGGTTTTGATGGTTGATAGTAAAGGAAGCATTGACACTGCCTGCTCCTTCCTTTTATGTATATATATTTTATGTATGCCTGTTTTTATTTTTAGCATTGCAAGTGTAAAAGGGACATAATCAGGAGCAATATTATTCCTATTATTTCACACTATCAGTTCAGTGTTTCTTTTACAAACGTTTCCCAGCAAAACCATTCCAGCACACAGTCTCATTTCCTCGCATGTTTATACAGTCTGTTTACCATAACAAGGCCGCGTGACCGGAGGTAACTTGCGGTGTTTTAGCCAGCGGAAAGTTGTATTACATATTTGAGCCAAGTCAGTCAGGGCATCTTCTGATTGGCACGTGTTGTGGCTCCGCGCCATAACAAGGCCCCACGACTGTGTTTATGTTGACACCTGCGATCGCGCCCGGTTCACTGTTTTAACACTCGTTTACAGGAGTAAGCAAACGGTTTCAAGGCAATATTTTGGCAGGTACAGATTTATTTTAAAGGGAAGAAGCTATTTTTCGTGTTAACTCTACATGCTTTATAGGTGATTGGGCCCCTTTAATTATTTATATAGAACGGACATCTTGGTCAATGACAAAAGTGGGGGAGGACATGCTAATATTACCACCTCTGCAGCCACGAATGTTACCATGAGCGATTAAGTCAACATACACCTCCAATTTATCGTCTGCCTGACCAGCGCGAGCACCCCAGGCGCAACAGGTCCCGACCGTCTCAGCTTCTCTGTGGAGTATAATATTTACAACAAGACACATAATTTCATAATATACCCCCCCCCCCCAGGATCTATAATCAGACGCTTTTAAATCTGAGCTTCAGGTCTCCGAGCTCAGGGTTCCCGTTTGCTTTAATGAGTTAATGCGTCTGGATTTGGTGGTAAAACATAGGACATCAAAGGGCCATAGTTGGTTTTATAGCTCAGATGACTCACAGTCAGCTAAGCTAAAAACTAATGATTCTGAGAAAAAGCCAAAAGGCTTATTTATTTAGTCTCACACTTTAGGGTGTCAGGGCCCAGGTTCCCAGCATGCAGTGGCAGTCTCACGTGTTTACCTGACTATAGTAACACTTTGATTAATTAATATCCCATGGTTTTGATGGTTGATAGTGAAGGAAGCATTGACACTGCCTGCTCCTTCCTTTTATGTATATATATTTTATGTATGCCTGTTTTTATTTTTAGCATTGCAAGTGTAAAAGGGACATAATCAGGAGCAATATTATTCCTATTATTTCACACTATCAGTTCAGTGTTGCTTTTACAAACGTTTCTCAGCAAAACCATTCCAGCACACAGTCTCATTTCCTCGCATGTTTATACAGTCTGTTTACCATAACAAGGCCGCGTGACCGGAGATAACTTGCGGTGTTTTAGCCAGCGGAAAGTTGTATTAAATATTTGAGCCAAGTCAGTCAGGGCATCTTCTGATTGGCACGTGTTGTGGCTCCGCGCCATAACAAGGCCCCACGACTGTGTTTATGTTGACACCTGCGATCGCGCCCGGTTCACTGTTTTAACACTCGTTTACAGGAGTAAGCAAACGGTTTCAAGGCAATATTTTGGCAGGTACAGATTTATTTTAAAGGGAAGAAGCTATTTTTCGTGTTAACTCTACATGCTTTATAGGTGATTGGGCCCCTTTAATTATTTATATAGAACGGACATCTTGGTCAATGACAAAAGTGGGGGAGGACATTTTAATATTACCACCTCTGCAGCCACGAATGTTACCATGAGCGATTAAGTCAACATACACCTCCAATTTATCGTCTGCCTGACCAGCGCGAGCACCCCAGGCGCAACAGGTCCCGACAGTCTCAGCTTCTCTGTGGAGTATAATATTTACAACAAGACACATAATTTCATAATATACCCCCCCCCCCCCCTAACAAGCACTGCTCCTCTCAGTATTTCTATAATGCATAGTTCAGTAAAATTCTTGTTGACTCATGGAAATGCATGGGTTGTATCACCATAAAATCACTATAGAAGTTCTGCCCCCATTGGAACCCCTCCCCCCGGGTTCCGACGCCAGGGGGTGATTATAGTATAATTTAGGTTGATAGGCATAAGTAAGGGAAATATGCGTAATTAGTGGGAAGGTTGGTTAGATAGGTGATAGGGTATGGTCCCAGTAACGCTTTTAATATCGATATCGCTCACATGGTGAATACATTGTGACAAGTGTCTGTGGTCTGTATGGCCATATTTTATATATCATACTAAGACATTTGCTGATGCATTTAACGCTGCACATATTCGAAACCATAGTCATATATTTGTATTTGTTTATATATATATATATATATATATATATATATATATATATATATATATTTATATAATTTTACAGTCAATGTGTAAAATCAGTAAATTTTTTAAAATCCCTGAAATTTTCAGTCAATTTACAAATTGCCTGATTCACTAAAGTATAAATGTGCATTAAAACTTAAACGTGGTACACGTATTTTTTTAAAAACTGCCTGAACTGTTAATGGTCATAAGCATGAATGTGTCAAGACGATCCAGGAACCAACTGCTTCGAAAATGACATGATTGCTCTAACTAAACTGTCACAAAAATACAATAACTCCATGCGAAAAGTAATAAATATGTAAAAGCTAGAAAATTCAGGCATTAAAGAAGCAATAGTATCCCCAGACGGTGGATATACCCCCTTTAAATTAAATAGCCTCTTCGTCTGATGAAATATATTGAATAAACGAAATAAGCCATGGTCAACACGAGGCTCTGGCCCATATCTATGTACCTGATATATGATACCCCCTGAACAGCCATTTCATGGGTTGGATCAAAATATTGTCTTGATGTAGGTAATGGAGGCCCAGACCGACCAGGAATTTCCTATATAGCGGAACAATATGTTTGAAAATGTAGAAGTCTCATTTAGTTTTTATTTTAGCTAACATAGATTTTAGTTAAGAGACACCGAGAGGGCGAGGGTCGGCCAGGTGTGCGCTATAGGGCAAATACAACTTTCATCAGGACTCAAAGGGGCTCTGACTTGGAGTCTCTATATGGGCCAATAAAATGCTTGTTAATGCTTGTTAGCTTATAGAGTTTTGATGAAAAGTGAGGGGTAGGGCCTATGGAGACTCGGACCCAGGAGTTTCCAAAGGCACAAGAACATGCTTGACGATGAAGTAAGTGTCATTTGTCTTAAATAGCATTAGCTGTTCTATGTAGGTTTAAACCTGTTGGGTCCAAAGGGCCCGGATGGGCCATGCAGGAGTTCTTAGGGCTTGAAAATGCAGAAATTCCGGCCAGACAAATCGTTTTGACCTATAATTAGTGTAACACATCCATGGAAGAAATTGACCACAATTAATATGTATTTGCTATAATTCTTCATGCATGGCCCGGGGAAAGGCGCTTTCATTTGAATCATTTCGTATATAAATATCAGGCTCTCTTGCCTTCCTATTAGCATATGCATATCGACTATCACCTTTTAACGAACCCATATAGCTACTTAATGTGACAACCAAGGGATGGTTGCCAACTATCATATAGTCAAATTCAAACAAGCCATTATATCGGCCTGGGCTTATTTATTGTTAAGCGTTTGTATCATATATGACGAATGTCCCCTAGATAGTAAACGTTGACAGTTGCCTCGACCTGTTTGGTGGAACATGAGGCAAGCTGATACATGTAAAAAATAAACGATATTGTATATCAAACAGAAAACCTTTTTTTTTCACAAAATCACAATAGCCATCAATTCAGTTTCTACTGCCGATTTACACCTTTCAATATATGTGACTATCTGACGCATCTGCACTGGACTTGGCTGCTACGGCACGTGGTGATCTGTCAAACCATAACTATAAACCCCATATTTACATTCTTGTTAATATTTTTTTTATTCTACCACGATTCAAATGATTTTATCGTTATTCTGATAGCATTGTTATTGAAAATACATTATATAGCATGAGATGCACAGACTGTATATAACTTCTTGTATACGTTGCTTGCCTTGAGATTATAAGGATGCCTGCTTCGACCTCAATATGACCTTTTTTACCAGTTTATCATGGTGGATAAAAGTTTATATATAAGAATATACGTGACATGGAGAAAAACAATGCATCCCTCTATTAAAACGAATTAAAAGTGGATCAAATCCGTAAAACTGAATGGTTATAATTACGAGAAGAGGGAGGGACCCAGAAACCCGTTTGCACCGCCTCGAAAAATATCTCTTGGAGGCTCTGGGACGACTTAGTCATTTTATGAAACGTATTTATTTATATGTTTGTCACACACACCCAAAAAAGCGTCTGTGTGTGTGTTTGTAGGTGTGGCCGTGTTATAACAGAGATAAAGTAACAATCGCAACATTTATTTTCAGTTTGAAAAAAGCAGCAGGATTCATGTTTAGTCTCTGTTGCATACACTTTAAACATGAAACTTAGAGAGATGAAGATGGACATGGAAGGGCATAAAAATTTTTCGGCTGGGCTTCTGTTATTTATCTTGTACTTAATTCACCATCAAAAGGCCTATTCTGTAAAATTACCGAACATTAAGAATGGTTGCATGTCTAAATTGTTACACTTGAATTAACATTTTTCAAATTTAATTGTTTTGACAATATAATATAATCTTTCAAATCACGTCATATATTTAGGTGTTCAAAGACTGGACCGATAGTATATTTTGTATAATTGTGAATATAGCCATAAAAATACGAGTGCCCATGTATCAATTAGAGAAACATTCAGTGTCAACATTCAGCTGAAATAACTCTATCATTCACAAATGTATCATGGGTAAATTGTGTACTCACCTCGTGGATACGTGGGAAATGTACACGAGCGCCAGACAGACCAGAACACCGCAAACCAAAAGGGGCCTCATATTTACGGAGTCATGAGCCGAGTCTGTGCGGCTACTTATAATATTAACAGTGTGACGACTTCTTAAATACAAAGTCCGGGGTGGACCCTGCGCGGAAATTTCTACCTCAACCGGATCTTACCCTGTTCATGAACCTTAAACCTAGAGGTTTGCGTTGCCGGTAGTATGTTTTTTGGGAGATATTTGGCTATTCGCAAACAATCACGGTATCCTTGACAATATACATGTATCCGTGTTCAGCTCATAAGCTTATTATATTTAATATCCATTTCTGTAGTACAACCGGTACGTACCCCTCCAAGAAAAAGAAAAAAATCCAGGGGCGGATCAAGGGCGGGGGGGGGGGGTGCTTTCAAGCCACAGAAACCTTTTTAAGGGTTCCACAGCAATTTTTGTGGCCTGCCCCCCCGCCCCAAATTATCGGATTCTGGAGATCTTTTTGGCTGTTGTCATTACTCCTCCTGGCTTGCACCCCTCCTTCTCCTAAACCATGGAACTTGTTTGACGATATTAAGACCTCAAAGCAAATTTCCTCTAATTCTATAATTTTATAGTTTCTATAATTTCCTCAAATATCAGTGCATGGACTACTGACTTTAAGCAATGATCTACATTTGAATTTTTTTTCAGTCGGAAGTCTTTTGCCTGTACAGGGTCCTCAGCTGTTTCTTACAGGACACTTCTACACGTTGTGTCTTATTATTGTGAACATGACAGTACGACATGATTCACTTATGATATTATAAACAGCTTTTAAAAAGCTAAAGTTTCATGCACATTTGATGGATTCAAACGAGAACTGTGATTGAAAATGACACTCTCTTAATCAGCTAAACATGAAATGGAGCTCTTTCCCCAAATTGCGCCCCTGAGCAGTGTGCCGCCGTCTTGATGTGAAATGTTAACACTAACACACGCGCACGTGCACACGCAAACACACGAATTAATATACACACGTACATCCACGCATGCAAATATACATAGAATTACTCACAAACAGAGGCGGATTAAGGGGACGACTGACTTGGCTGCAGCCAGGGGCCCCCGATAGGGGTCTATTTAGGTGCCCCGAGAATAAGGTCTGGTTCTCAGGCACTTTTTTTCAAAAATCATTGCGGGTAGGCGGTTTTTTAGTTTTAATTCTTTTGTGTGTTTCTATAAAAATGTCAAATGATCAGGGAAAAGCATGATAATAACATATTTATTTTGCTAAACAAGTAAAAGCACTACATAACAAAGGAAATTTCATCAAAATTGTATGATTATATCTTTTTGGAAGAAATGTCCGAGCGGCTACAGCTCAATATTGTTAAGTTTCTATTAAAATCAAAATATTATTTTTTTATGCGGGGGTTAAAAATTGACGCGAGCGGTGCCTTAGAACCACACCTTTTATTTATTTATTTTATTTATTTTATTTTTTTTTTTTTTGCCTAAACAAAACATTTGTCAGATGAATTACATTGCTTGATTGATTTGATTAGGACGGAGAATGCAGAATGTCAGCAATGCGATGTGTGTAAGAACTTTAGTTCTGAAATCTTACTGATGTAACAGTGTATACAAAATACTTCCTTCTAAGTTTGATTCTATGTTAAGGTGCCATGTAAAAAAATCTCGGATGCTTTCCCTGGCTGTCCTGGCGGGATAACCCGCGTTGTCTAGCAGTTATGGTAGGCTTGAGTCCAAACTCGGACATTTGATAACTTCTCCAAGAATGGGACTCGAGAGTCAATGACTGGGACTTTGACTCGACTTGACCTCAGGCCGAGTATATCTGAAGTCAATTGAAAAATGAAAATGATTACTGATATGTTCGAAAAATTATCAAATTATCACGTGAGATAGAAGTGTGTCCTAGATTGACAGATTAACAATATACTGGATTGTTAGATAGCTATATATATGTGATATATATACAGCTATTGAATATGAAAACGAAGAAGAAACTAGCAATAGGACACCATATATGATGTCACTTTACTCGGTTTCTCCAATTATTTTAAATTGATAAATGTGACTTAGTTCAAAACACTGATAAAATGTCTCATTTGGTTTGAGTTTTTAGACAATAACGACTTATTTTTATGATTGCAAATACGGCGTCCACTTCTTTAAGTTCAAACATGCAGTCGACCGCCTTAATCAGATGTAAAATATCTGTATTCTCAAAATATTGGTTAAAATATCTAATTGCATGATTCAGCTCTCAATTTGATAAATGATAATTCTTGAGGTTAGGCTCAGCGTTATTCTTAATATAAATTAATAATAAAAAGGAAACTTATACCTTATCATATTGACAGTGTGTGAGGAAAAACTGTATAGTATATCAGCTTCTTAAAACTATTTTGATTCAAATTAATTTTTCAAACAATATCCACACAAAACATCTTACTTTAAAACAAGTTAACAATTCCACATAGTTTGCTTACTGTAAACACTTTTTTCCGTTTGTTTGAAAAGAAGTTAAAATAACAACAACAACAAAAAAACATAATTTTATTCAAATTTTTCAAATTATTTTGGTTTTAGCTGGAACCAATATCCACAAAAAAATCTTCCTTTTAAACACATTTACAAATCCACATAGTTTTCTTAAGCATTAAACCTTCTTTCGCGTTTGTTTGATAAGAATTTATAAATGACTAAGAAAACTAAATTTAGTTTGTGGTGTTTCGGCGCCAAATTGGAGGATATCACTGCCGGATATCGCTGCTCAACGAGTATTATTACTCTCCATAAGTTTACAAGCATGATCGAATTGTCTGTATTTTTATTTTGAATGATTTTATTTTAGTAAGGGAGGGTATAAGTGCCTAGGTGAAGGGATACAGCTGTTAGAGAAATCACTCCAAAGAGTCAAAGACCAAACGCAGATCCATTTTTGCGGAATACAGAAACAGTCTTGATTCAATTCATTTTACAATTCATTTAATTGATTAATGCTGATCAGAATAAACCAGTGTATGGACGTTGTGTTACCCTCATTAGATCTTCACATGCATACAAGCCTGCAACTTTCTATGGAGATCAGCGAAAGTGTATTATTTTCAGTGGCTGGCCCGACCCCTAAATAATTCATTTGTCTCGGTGTCACCACTTTAAATGAACATCAAAGATACGTCATTTTAAATGAATTTTTATTTTCACTGAATTTAGGTGATTTAAACGTGCCAAATAATGTTGCAATAAGTATGTCAAAATCATAATCCACATTGTTACGTTAACTTATATAATGGGAGCAAAAGTCAATAACATTACAAATCGATTTAACAGATTTTCTTTTGAACTTGTACAGATGTTATCAATTGGATTAAAGGGCTCCTACTTTAAGTACAGCCAGGGGTCCCATGAAACCGCTTTTCTCATAGACCAGACAGGTGGCGCCACCTTCCTGGAGTGGTTTGTCGTATTCACCTGAAGTATTGCATGTCCATAGATCCGGGATACCTCCATCTTGTACACAAGCTTGGCGGCGCCTCCTAAAATCGTTTTCACGTAGCGTCCATCCTTGAATCTGTTTTTGGTGAAAAATGCCCATATCTAAGAAGTGTATGAATGAATCAGCCTGAAATATTGCAGTTATCAGTTTTGGATAGCTTTGTAGTAGATCAGCAAGTGGCCCCACCTACCTTGAGTGCTTTGCCGTATCCACCTGAAAATTTGCATGCCCATAGATCTTGTAATGCTAATGGTTGATCTTATGTACGAGACATAAGGTGACACACAGGTGGTGCCACCTACAATCAATGTCATCTGAAATCCGTCTGTAGATCTGGGGTTTTTTTTGGTGAAAATCACACGTCTCAGGGGTCACAAAAATTCGGTTCTTTGAAGAAGCCTATGACAGGGTTCTTTAAAAGAACCCTTCAGAGGTCTGGAGCGCCTTTCGGGTTCTTCATTTGTTTCTTTCTTCTGAATATATATATATATATATACATATATACATATATACATAACTCTGAAGAAAAACAACACTGTTAATTCACAACAGACTGTTTCACGGGATGCGACCCGATCATCAGGTGAATGTGGTTAGAATGAAGCTAACGTCGTGGTGTGAAAAGCCGAGACTATACGAGATTACGAGATTATGCTTTGTGCGATTCGGGTCGGGGGGGGGGGGGGGGCATGTGAAAGACTGACACTGATCCTATTGTTCTCGGGTGCACAATAGGAATGGTCGGGGTACACGTGCGATACTGGAATATGAATACGAATTCCATAAAATATGAAAATTCTAATTTAGATAACATTTTATTTTGATAGAGTATTTAAATCAATATAAATAACAGCACTTGGTTGTCAATATACAAAACACGTTACATGAATCTAAGCATTATGTAGAAAATAGTAGGGACATTAAGCATTCCTCTCCTCACATAACTTTTTCTGTCCTTTGAATGCGGAGTCACAATCCAAGATGACGAGTCACTTTTTCACTGCCGATCTGAGAGAGGTACCTGGCAGTCATTACTTCCTTCAAAAAGAGGGTGAGGTGCATACTCAACTTGTATATAGACTCCTCTGACTGTACCTGTAATATAAGATAGATCTTTCATTTATAAATCATTACTTTCCTCTGTTTTTATCAATCTGACTTAACTGTGGTACATCAAATGACAGAAATATTATCAGCTACCTTGCACCACTGATGATTCAATGAGCTTGCTTTACTCCCTCGTGATTCACGGAGAATAGACCATTTTTATATTCTTTATTCACTTATACTTGCATCACTATACTTGCCAGTCTAGCAGACATTGTACCAAGGTCAGCTGGCATGAATTATATACGCACAAACTAAGGTTTTCTATACAGGCCTTGTAGGTCCATACACTCTAACAGAACTCATTCATACTTATTCTCAAAATGGTGTTGCTTATTCATATTCTTTTCATGTATTTAAAACTAAAATGAAATAGATGATTATATACTTACAAGACTTGTATTCTCTTCCATCCCATGCAGTGCACGACCGTTAAGCTTTTTTATAGCTGTTGCGCCCTAGTCATATTAGCAGCATTCTTACAGTAACCCGAGATGAAAATCAGAGGGGGGATAGCTCGATAAAAATACCGGCGGGTTGACAGAAACAATTTTACGGTAGAACAGTAATTCGATTGGCCCGATTTTTTTGGAGTATCTGTTAAACGAATTCCTTACAGGGATTTTCTTAGAATTCCAGCTATGGCCCTTCAAGTGGTGTTGCTAAGAGGAAAAGATATCATATTCAGTCAGGGCAGGGGCCTGTTAAGTGTTAATCACAACCAGACCAAGAGCAGACTATATACATCCTGGATCGGTGGCCTCACAACGAGCACCAGTGGAATTGTCCAAATATATAGACTCTTTCATCCGTGTTCAGTAAATTATGTTTTAATAAAACATGGCAATATGTGTGTTTATTTCGAACTTCTCTCATTTATTATAATGGGGAACTTCCATACAGCAAAATCGAGGTCAGTAATCGCTGATTGCGGACTCATTGCAAAGGTTTGTGAGATTTCCTTGAAGAATCGCAGGGTTCTCAAAAGAAATGTAAGGGTTTTAAGCCATTTACGAGTTCTTTAGGATAAATGAGGGTTCATTGGGATGAATGAGGCTTCTGTAGTATGCTTGTGCAAGGTTTCTGTAGAATCATGTAATGTTTACTAACTCTCAGTAAACATTCGCCCCTTCAAAAAAAGGTTAACCTGTTATGCAATAATGATTAAATTGTATAGGAAAGTGCTTCGCAGTAAGAAAATGCCCAGACCTTGTGATAACTGTGTTTCGACGAATTCATTTTTGTTATGAAAATAATTATAATAATATAATTCAATATAAATGAAAAAAAAATATAATTATAATAACAATAATAATAATAAAAACAAGAAAAATTATTATTATTATTATAATTAGTATTATAATGCAATATGTGAAGCCCCTAGAATTTAGATAAATCATCAGTTCGGGAGGTTAAAATCATCAGCGTATAAACGAAAGGCGTCGGAGCCCTGAATCTGTGGATGTTGTTTAAAGCATTCAACTCGCTCCTCTTCTAAAATATATTAATTATAAAAGAGGCCCCATGTTCGTTGTTATATATATATATATATATATATATATATATATATATATAACTAAAATTTTCATATTAATTTAATTGATTTTGCCAGTTTCAGTAAATCTTCTACGCTAATTGATAAACCTGACTTAGTGTAACATCAAGCAAGGTCCTCTACATACTTTTAGACCATCGAAAAAAAGAGATCGCAGAGACTCATGTAATTTTATATTATTAACCTATTTTTTTTATTATCCAGTACAATTTTATCTTTTATCTATTATTATGAGAATCAATGTTATGCCCCTTATAAAGCCATGGGAATATGTCCCAATTTCCTTGCGCATACAATGATAAAACGCCCACCAGTCAGCAGCTGTAGTCGGTTCCGTAAAATGCGCTGATCTTGCATCGGATTCGATGAAATCATTTTTATGTACAATGGTAATGAGATAAATACACGCGTTCACTCTCCTTCTCTGAAGAAAGGACTCATGTTACTGCAGCACAGACCACGCAAACAGACATGTGGGTCGGGGGATATACATCGGACTGGCTGAAGATGTTTTTAGCTTTATCGAGCAGATACAGGTTGCTGGGGATACATAATACCTCTATAACAAGTGGAGAAACCACACTTACTCTAAACGACTACCACGCTAACTTCAAACGAGATCACCCACATCCTAGACAATTAACACAGTAAAGCTGGCTGCAACTTCTTATATTCTTTATATATATATATATATATATATATATATATATATATATATATTAAACTCACAAACAGTATCCCAGAAGTAGAATGCTTTCATATGTTGATCCCTCCGCCCCCACCCACACATTGCATTCTCAATTTCATGAAAGATTTAACGTAGTATTCTCGCCAAATATACCGTGTTTTTTTTTTTAAAGGTGTTATCAAATTAAAGTGTGAACACCATCATCGGTGTATCATCTGTTCCTCACTGATCCAAGGGTAGTCTCCAAAACCTACGAAAGTTTAAACTAAATTGATTTAAAATCATAAGAATATAACCAAATGAAATTATTTATAGTCAGTTAAAATTTCACCAATAGTTAGATAATCTCTAGCATAAGTGATATTCAGGTTAAAAGTCATTATAATTATAATACAGAATCTTGACAAGTAATATTATTCAGCTTTATATGAATGTCAGTAATTGAACACACACACACACACACATATATATATAATATAAAGGATATATTAAAAATTATTCTGACGAGCCTAAAAATGTATTTTTTTAATAAACGCCGGCCTTGAATAGAAGCCGGCCTTGGTTAGACGCCGGGTCAAAGTACGGTCTGAAAAAAAAAATAAACGCCCGGGCGTCTGTTCAAGAAGTACAGTAAATTGTTTTAAGCACCGAGTGCCTGTGGATGATCTGCGCTGAGTAAGTAGGGTTCCCACACTTCTTCAGGATAGAGAACACAAAGCAGTAAAGTGCTTGCCACCTCATATACAACAGAAAGATGACTCCAGATTCTACACTATTTTATTAGTCCATGTGTATATCAAGCTCTAGGACAGGATGTAAATAGGGACAGGGCTTTCAGCCGTGGTAGACAAGATCGACCGAAGCCTCCTGCTTGAAGTTTGTAACCAGTGAAAATATTAAAAAAAGAGCACGCAAGTCTACTTGCTGTAGAGCAAGAGCTGTTTTCATGACACTTTCATGCAATGTATATCGTTACAGGGTGAACATAAAAGCGGACCGAACTATCTCGCAAGTTAACCGACATGTTGCCTTGGTGCAAGGCCAGGCTGAGAATTACACACCAGGTGACCCGGGCTCCATACTCATTTCAGTTATGAGCCTATAACAAACCGACATGGGGTTGAATCTGGGATCGGCCCAAATATCCCCCCTGAGCAGAATGTGTACGTTAAAATATGCAGAAATAAGCCTTAGGTGACGCCACCGATTTTCTCATAGTTTCCTCGTAACGAAATGGCCTTTTCTTCCCTGTTGGGGGTAAGCCATAAACTATAAACTTTCTGGCTTTCATATAAAATTTAATAATTTCTTAAAGGGAGGAGAATAACATGAGTATAGATTGAGTAATTTTCAAAATGGCGTCTCTACGGAACTGAAAATTAGGTCGATCGTAATTCCCGTACAGAAATTTCACGGACTACTCCCTGACTTTCAGTTGTTTCTCAAGGATAACACAATATGCCAATTTCGCAGTTTACAACCAACCTCAACCAAAACTTTATTTGAAAAAAATATGTAACAGAAAAATCATAAATCAGGTCATGATTGTCGACCTTATGAGAATAAGAAAGATATTTTAAAGTTAAATGCTAATTACAGGGGCAATGAAACGTTCTAAGATGCCACCAGGAGTGGTGAATGCTAAGAAAACCTTGCTCAGCTGAACGCTGTAGAGAAAATCAATTGAGCATCTGGTAATGGGGGCGGGGAAGTTTATAATTGTCCTTCAAGCTAGACGTCGAACATGCGGGACATCCGGTTATTAATGCTTTGCAGGATTACGGGTCATTTGGACGGGCGCCAGTTGGACGAGTCTCAGTTAGACGGGGCCCATTTAGACGCTATGTTATAATTACGTGACGTCATCATACAATTAAGTTAGCCGAAGCTTTATGAAAAATAATAATAATAATAATAATAAATCATAAAACTGGTTTCTATTTATCTTACACGGTATAAGTATTCATTTTAATGCAATCCATGATACCCATTTACATTAATTACTATTTAACACACTTCCGATTTTTGCCTTATCTTGTTCCTTCCCTGACGTATCTTTCGTGAAAACAGAAATACTTTTATCCCAAATATTATCCGTATCCTTAATCACCAAAGTTACAATAACGAATCACAATGCATTCGAATGTCAAATAAATAACCAGAGTCTAATTTAACAACCGACGTGCGGTTGACATGTTTGGCCAACTGATATACATATACAATGTATACAAGCTAGGTTTTTGGTGAATTTGTTTTTTTTTTTTTAGTCCGACATATCACATATATCCATGAACTGTCATATAATCAGTTAAAAATAAAGCAAATTTCCAAAAAAAAAAGAAGAAACCTGCATCTCTGACACGGTCACTGCACTTCAAAGGAAAGCTTTCCCTGTAAGTGGGGTCACTTAATAATTAACTAATTGTTTGAATAACGGAACTTATTAAGTTGCGTTTCATAATTATTGTAACGGCAAGTCATTTCATAAGTGTAGTTACAACAACAGGTTGCCTTTGGTAGGTGTTTGAATGAGCCGTTCATCCTTCAGTTTCAAACTGTTTCATAATTTCATAGGCATACATTCAAAATACTCTATACATGGTTAAAATAAAATAAGGCAAAAAGAAAAGAAAACACCAGTGATATTGCAAGATAAGTGATATTAAAATGAGTCGTCGTAATGCTTGCACATGATGTCGGCGTCGACAATCAGCCGGGTTGTTTATGTGAAGAAGCCGTTCATCCTTTATGCAGGACGTTTTAATCTGCTCGATATTTTCATATATACATTCAAAATACTATATATAAATTATAATGCATTTATTAGCCTTCGTTATATCTTTAACCCATACGTTATTGACAAAGCGTCTGCCTGGGACCCTCCCATCTGGGAGACGTCAGACTGGGACACGTCAAGAAGAGATAAAAAAATCCAACCCGTCTTTCTGAGACCCGTCCATTTGGGATGACACCTCTATGCCTTTCAGACATTGAGGAGTTAAACCAACGATGGATGACTCTACTCTAAGAGAGACTACATCGCCCCTGGCTCAATGCATTAATTATCTAAGCTCAGTTATGAATTTATTATCCAGGGGCGTCAATATAAGGGTGGGGGTATATCCCCTTGGCACCAATTCGGCCGTCTGACATTAGGGAGTCTACAACCAGCGTAGCCTATACTGGCTTATCAGCCCAATATAAGTGCGTATACTGAGTCGTTTACTGACGGCTAACATTGCCCCCACCTCACCCCTTAATAGCAGAAGTGGGGGGGGGGGGGGGTTAATGTAACCATCCCTCTGCTATTCAGAGAATAATATTTATATATTGGAAATGAAATATATTAATCATTATAATTATACACTTTGGTTAAATTTTTTATGTGTTTATAAAAGTTTTCTTAACTCTGGTTACTCGCCGACGCCTGCGAGTCAGGTGCGGACCGCTTGGACCGGTCCAGTCCACAATTTAAATGTTGGACCGCTCCCAAAACCGGACCATTCTACCTAATTTCTAAAGGTTTAAGCTAAAAAGATGACATAATGGATTTATTTTCAACCTAGTCCGACACGTACGAGCTTCATCGATTCATCTGTGATGGACTCCGACCGTCCGGCATGGAGAGTCCACCCTGCGGTACCTGGAGGGACCTGTAACATGAAATACCACTGCCTGTTGTGCGATAGAGAAGCAATCTTGTATTCATAAGTATAAATAAATTAATATGTATCAAATTATACCGATATATCACCTTTATGTGCGCCTGTAGATTATTTTAATCCTTTGAACTCCCGGAGTTCAGTTGTTGCCATCATTCCATGTATTAATGTCCGACAGAGACGAAGCATATCTGATTTCATTCAGAGTAAGTGCCCATACCTTCTCACATACTGATCATGCAGCAAAAGTTTTGGTCTTAACGAAGTCTAAGCATCTGTATCAATGATAATATGTGGAGATTGTTTGGTGTCCTCACGCTACACAAGGCATACACGTGTCTTAGGTTTGCATGGATCCGTGCAAACTTGCATAGTATATAAACTCTCCCCGCCGGTGGCTGTAGCGCTTGACACTTGTTCACTTTATGTCAGCGCTGCAGACTGTAGCAAGTTTCAACCTACATATCTTGTTATAAACATGCAAGGTTTAGTTAATCTCTAGAAAGAAAGACTCTTTATCCACATAAAATGTATTTTAAGCAATGCCAACCGCTATAGTATAAATATAAACGTGTATTATGTTATACTAGCTGATAGACCCGGTATACCGGGTTTTTTACCGGGGTTGGGGAGATTTATTAACTGAAATGTGAAATGATGGCTCATTTTTTTATTCTAAAAGTTAACAGAAGAAATACGTTTTCAGTGGGAAACTGTCTCCATAAGATATGTATAAACATTTTGGCACGACTGCAAAATAACTCACGCACCTCTCTGCGGCACAACACTTCTGTGATCAGAAAACGTTTCTATGTCCAGCTGCTTGTGTCTTATTTTTGCCACTTACTTTTAAATTACATGAATCCTAAACATCATACCGTCCGTCCGTATAAACTCATAACCTGGTGGAGACAGTGCGCGAGTGATCCTGAAGTCGCTCCAGTATTTTAAACATTTATTTTGTGGGGCTGTCCTCGTGGCAAAAAATTTAAACCCCGGTATGTTTACCTTGAAGACCTGGTCATTGCGAACCAGAATGAGACGCGGGGGCAAACAGGTTTTCGATGATATTTGACTAGATTCTATCGTTGAACGTATAAAGATTAGGTTGATGTGATGAACACATGAAAGATTTATTAAATTACGTTGCAAGGAAACTGTTCCTGAAGAAAGACACAGAAATATGCATACCGCGTAAGTAGCAGAAGCGAACCCAACGGGACTCCATGCCTAGGGTCCGTATTCATTTTCAACCGCCGCAACCCTTTTTTTTTCATCGTATCAGACAAATTTTGAGGCCTGAAACCCCGCAACCACCCCAGCCCTGTTCCTGGAATTGGGACCTTGAATTGGGTTTTGTCATTAATCCTCCTGGGTTGAACTCTCCATTTCATAAAGCGAGAAACATGTGTTTTTCTCTTTTATTGACCACGCACGTGGGTCAATTCCCTCATTGAAAGCAAGCGTTATTCATATCAACAATAGTCCTTAGTGTTAGAGGTTAAGTGACCACCATGCACGCATTCCGGTGATTGCCGAAGGCAGTTCGGCTGTGCACGGTAAAAAAACGGGAAAATCACTCAAAATTATATTTATATCAAAAATTATTTATTTTCATATCACCTATGTCACTGCGGGGATAATAACCTTTAAAATGATGTATGGCACAATATTGTACACAACGCGGTTTTATAGAACATTGCGAACAAACGTAAACCGAATTCCTTTTATAAGTATTAGATTTTTGTTCCCTATGCAACAGTAAAGGGTCATATTTTGTTATTAACTTATGTATCACAGTATAATAAGAACAATTTATATACATTAAATACATTACATACATAGGCCAATATACACTATATATTAAATCATTAACGTTATAGATTATTTAAGTTTTCTTTTTCAGAACACACTTAAACTATTACATCACTATGCAGCTAATGTAAAATACGCATCCATTCTCTGAATCAGCTCCCCTCCCCCACCCCCACCCCCCCCCCCCCCCCTTGCACAATTTGGTTTATATTCTTACCACCATGAACCGCTCAGTAATACAAAATATTCCACTTATGTCATTAAAAGATCAAACCCAGACATTTATACGTATGGGTTATAATATTACATTTTTTCGCACGAATGGATGTGTATATATGTGATATTCGGTTTTGCTAATAATTGTACAAATAATACATGTTATGAAAAAATATGTAGAATAAAAGCGGAATAAAAGAAACTACAATTTATATTATTTTAATGATGTTTTAATAAATGGACCGGACCGCTGGGACAGGTCCACGTACTGGACCGGGCCGCCTACAGCTGAACCGGACCTCACCTATGTACTCTGCAGGTACTCCAGGTATCCTGCTTAATCGTAAACCTGCGAATATTAGAACTGTGGAGCAAAACTGTTTTACAATGTTTACAGATTTACCCCTTCAAAACCAAGATAAAATCTTGTGACAGGAGACATAAATGCTGGGTTAAAAGATCTTAATTTAGAAAAGGTGCTCTGGTATTTCACTGAAAATGATATGTAACGGTACACATAATTCCGAACTTAAAGATAAATATGGAATAAACCACGCACCTTACCAAACACTAATACACAAGATGATGTTTATTTTTCTTTTTTTTTCATTAAATCTAAAAGCCATACATAGTTATATCAATTCAAACAAAATAAGGGAGAAACGGGAATCGACTACCGTAAATATTATTTAAAAAATACTGTAAAATAACGATGAAACATAAAAATACTCTATGGTTAGAAGAAATAAAACAGACAATATAGGACCCTGCATTTATAATAAATTTCCTAACTGGAATAGCTTATGAACACGTGCATTAGTTCATTTTGGTTGAATACAAATTTTCCAGGAAAAACCATCCCAGCGCACGAGCTTACAATCTCCAGTTCACTTGTTCTACACGTTGTCGTGGTTGTGTATGAGAGTAAACACAGCTCGCGTGGGTCTGTTTTATCATAACAATATTGCTTGACCAAAGGTCCGATCTTGCGATTGCGCAACTAATCTTGACTAATCCCCAAAAACGAGATGTATAATGAAAGATGAACATGTAACCCAGGAGTCATGACGCTAAGCTAACTCATGAGCTGCTAATATATGCATGGACATGATAAAAATATGGTAATTTGATCGTCTCAAAATAGATGTAAAAATGTGTTGACAAAGAAAAAATACAGATGGCACCACCAGTATTCAGCAACTGATGAAACCAGTCATGACAAATAAGCAAGTTTTAATACGTTTGATGAAAGTAAAGCTGTGAAACTGACATTATTGCGGTCTTTTGATGGTCTCAGAAATACAAATAACAATATGTGAAAATACAAAAAAAAAAATACAAGAGGCGCCACCAGTCTTCACGAACTGGTAAAACTAGTCATGATAAAAAAACATTCAAGGTTTGAGAGCACTAGATCAAACCCAAGCTGACATCATTGCTGTAATTTGCAGGGTTGGGCAAAACCCGGGTTTTAAGCATAAAACCAGTGGGTTTTACTGGGTAAACCCGGGTTTTATGGGTTTTACGGGGTTTATGGGCAATGTAGTCTCAAATGGCAACTGACTGAACTCAAAATTTCTTGTACCAGGGAAATACTGTGATCAGTATGCCTCTTTGCTTTAAAATATATATAACTATATAAATATATATAATATACAACTGACATTGGTGATATATAGCAATTATAATGATAATTTTAAAAAAATCAGGAGTCTTTAAGATGGAGTATATACCTACCGTACTTTGTAACTCCCATTATGTCAATCATATTTCTATCTGAATCTATCATTTGTATTATTTAATTATTTTGAAATAATTTCCTTTCTATATCAATAAAAGATTGAAAGTGGATGGATTACTTATTGGGTGTGTACACAAACTGGCTAATTGGTTGACACAAGATGGTTACTAATAAAACATTAAACAGTTATCAGGAAAGGAGGTTACATTGATGCAGGATGGCTGGAGCGACATTCACAACCACCACACTTCACGTCGATGGAAATCCTTACTTCGTCTCAGCTTTGGAGACGAGAGCAATAAGAAGACTGCTGAGTATTGTACCAGTCATGCCCTTGATGCGATAAAGAGTGCTATGGAAGAATATGATTGCAAAGTGATTAGTTTTGGATAATGAAAAGAAAATGGAGAAACTTCGAAAAAAAACTGAGAGATGTGAACTCTGAATTGACTGTGTATGGTTGTTCAGCCCACTGGCTGAATTTCCTTGGTCAGGATGTTACTCATACTCAAATCATCAACCAGGCTGTAGAAATAAACAAGTGTATTCAACCCATCATGTTCCTGGTGTGATGCTTCAGAATCTGCCAGATTCATTGACACCGCAACTACCTGCAGCAACCAGGTGGAATAGCAATCTTGGATGTCTGGAGACATGCATAAAAAAACAGGCCTATGATGATGATGCTTACTGCTCAGAATGAGGAAAAGCGCATAAAAATCTCATTCACAATGTTGGACTACATAATGAAGTCAAACACATGCTGACTCTGTTTCAGCCTATCAGCAATGCTCTTGACAAGTTACAGGGGGATAGTTCGACAATGGCAGATGCATGTGAACTCTGGCTAGAGTTATCAACTTCTGAAGAACTGGTTTCCTGCCGTAAAAAATTCCAGCACCGATGTGACCAGGCTTTAACCCAAAGCCACTTTCTTGCAAATCTTTTGCATCCAGTGTAATGTGGAAAACGCCTCAGCCAGGAAAACATTGTTCAAGCTCAGGAAAAGTTGATGAGGCACAATGATGACCTTATCCCATCTCTTCAGTCGTTCATGACAGGTCCTTTGCCTTCTGCAATGGAGAAAGCTGCCTCTACAACCGCACCAGTCGTATAGTGGAAGTCTCTTGCAGTGTGCCACAAGACATCACCAGAGCTAGTGTCATATGCACCCCATCTTCTGTGTACGCCAGCCAGCTCTGCTGCTGTAGAACGTGTATTCTCTAACTTTGGCTACATACAAACAAGATTCGCAATCGACTTGGAGTACAAAGTGGTGCAAAGCTTGTGACCTGCTATCGTGCCTTTTGTGGACATTCTGAACTGGACTGGTAGCAGTTTGTATAAAATAGTTTGTACATAAAGTAGTTTGATGTATCATAATAGCATTAGTGCATGACACAATTTCTTGCTTGTGTGCTTCTTCATTAATATCTGTGATGTTGCTCATCTATTGGTATTAAACCTATTTCATGGACAATCACTGTCATTTTTCCTCTTTATTTGATTATATGCATTTTATGCAGCAATTCTGAGATTGAAAAGAATGCTACTAGAAATACTCAAATCATGTTGCCCATTAAAACCCGCATAGGGATTTAAGGCTTATTGCCCGCCCGGGTAATAAGGGGTATTACCCGCCCGGGTATTACCCGCCAAACCCTGGTAATTTGACATTCTCAGAAATACAAGAAAAAATGCGTGAAAAATACTTAAAAAATAGGTAGCGCTATCAGTCTTCACATTCTCATAAAACTGGGCATGATCAATAAACTACACACTTTCATGGCAATCCATGCATTAATTATTGAGATATTAGAGCCTTTGATCAAATTTATCTGTGGGGTAAATCTGTGGGTGCATACATGCCCCGTAACTCGGAGAATGTAGATAATATAATTTTTGGTTTCCAAAGATATTTGTTATGGACCTCCATATGATGTCAAGTAAGAAGTGTCTAGGTCTAACAGTTACGATTAGTTCTTACAGCTGAGAAACTGACATCATTGCTGCCATTTGACTGCCGAAAAAATAGACGAAAAAAAAAAGGCGTTAAAAATAATCACACATACAGGTGGCCTCACCTGTCTTCACAGACTGGTAAAACTAGTCATGTTCAATACATGTGTGTACAAGATTTTATGGTGATCAATGCTTTTTTATTGAGAAATGTTATGGAATTTTATTGCATTTTTATTCTGTATCAAATTTTACAAGAAACGGAATTAATTATGGGGCTTCGGGGGGGGGGGGGAATGCAAACACGCATTTAACTTGTAGAATATAGGTCACAGTGACCTCATTTTTGGTTTCCAAGGAGTTTTTTTCATTGTCCTCTATGGATGGCCAGTTGGAAGTTTACAGGTCTAACAGTTACGATTTGTGCCCTGTTAACGGACTGACGGCCAGACGCTCGACGGCCCACGGACTAAGGATGATCGCTATAGCTCAGCATGACTGAAAGTCAGCTGAACTCACAAGTGACTCAGCGGTCATGACGCTAAGCTGTATTCAACTGACGCAATCAGAGGATATGGGTAACAGAGACCTAATTTCTGCTTTGTAAAAGAGATTTTTCATGGTCCTCCCTGGATGTCAAGTGAGAAAATCCTAAAAGTAATGGTAACGATTTGTGCCCTGTTTACGGGCGACCGTATCTTTGAAGGTATCAAAAATCAAAATTTAAAGAAAATGCGTAAAATAGAAAAAATTCAAGGTGGTGCCACCAGTCTGTAGCAACTGATAAAACACTCTATGATGAATGTGCATGAAAAGAATCATGGTGATCAATGCATTAGCTGATCAGATACTGGAGGATTTGTATAAAAAAATGTTTAGTTTTACTGAGGGGTACTTACAAGTCCTACAGCTAAAAGGATATGGGTAACAGAATGTTATTTCAGGTTTCCAAGGAGATTTTTCATGGACGTCCCTGGATTTTAAATAAGATTCTTTGTTGAATGGTTACGATTTGTACCCTGTCAACGGACGACGCATCTTTGGAGGTCTCCAAAATAGAGAGAAAACAAGGGACCCATGGGTCACGGCGCTCAGCTGTTATATATGATAAAAAATATAATTTGGGAAAGAGGCACATGCTTGTTTTGCGTGGTAATAAATATAAGCTTTATTATGAGTTGTTGGTGTTTAGCTTATGTATGATTTTGATAGTATCTTTGGAGACAGGGAAGAGGATTGATTTCATTTATTTTATTAACAAATGGAGTGCTATTGTCACACAGATTTTGACTTTGCCATATAACTTACAAGCAGCACATATTATAAAAAGAGTTTAACTATTTATTAAAATTTAATAACAAATATTGTGCCAATATAATTTTTATTAAAAAAAATAAGAAAATCATATGATTTTTTAAAATAAAATATAACTGAAATGATTATTGAAATAATATTATAGAATATATTCATGAATGCATTCATGAATACATTTTGAAAGTATCTGCACTGGTATGCAAATACTTTCATTTTTACCTGAATTCCCATTCTTATGCAATAATTTTTTTTAATGCAGTACATATTCATATTCGTATTCAAATACATTTGCAAAGCATTCACACCATGTCTAGTATTTATTCAGTTTTAGCCAAACAAAGATGTTGAGAATCCAGAATATACAAAATTCACAAATTTAAATAATGATCATAAGTACCTGGTTTGATGGCTTTTATTTATATTAAAAATAAATAAATGTAATATATTCACTTTGGACTACTTTCACATCAATCTACACACTAGACACAGTAAGAATCTAGATTAATATTATCAACTGCATCTTTGTCTATCATTAATTTCCTTCATATGATCCCTAATGATTAGTAATGAATAATATAATTTATTTTTTTATCATTAAAATTTCACTGAAAAATACCATAGGTGACTTCATGGTGTTATTTGGATTAACATTGACATTGACATTCTATCCATCCATACAAGATTCTTACATCATCAGTAACTGCAGGTTAATTTTCTGTTACTCATCAACTAACAAATTCCTTTTCTATTAATTTTTCTTTAATTTGTTATAAAAAAAACAATACAAAATTATTAATTTGTTTATTGTTATGTTGTTTTTCAAGACAACTACTAGATGAGTTGGATTGGACACCTGGATCAACTGTGGCTTGGCATTAGCTGCCAGGCTGCCCCATTGTATGCTTCGCTCAAGCATGCATAATCTGATGAAAGGTCAACAAGGTCAACATACAGGTGACTGAAGAGGGGCTGGATTTAGCCTGGGTCTGACATGGTCTCATATAAACATTAATAAAAGCTACAATATTTGGCCAATTTTTTTCAGCTTTCTAAACTACAAAGATGAAATCCTTACGTGTGCATGATATGAAAATTATATCAACAGTGCTCTCAGGAAACAAACGCGCCATGGTCAAAGTTGGGCAAAATTTCAGGTACTAATTTTATATTTATACTAACTTATAAAATTTGAAAAATTCAGAACTAATTTTTGGTATTCAATTGAATCTTGATTAAATAATGTTACATCCCTGACAAAAAATCTGTAGCTTCAGCAATCCTCTTGTTAAGGGAGTAAATATATTTCTTGATTTTTTAAAAAGTGCATTATGTGTGGGCCCATAACTTAAAACAATTACACAATACTGACATCATTTCTGGCATGTGCATAGCGAATATATAGAAAAATATCTATATTATATATGATCAAAGTCAGATCAGTGGTTTTGATATTAGGCAGTCTTACAGTGTAACAATGGGTTTTTAATGGTAAATGAAGTTTTTCATTAATATTTTGAAGGAATTAAGTCCTAGTGATAAAATTCTTGGCATGGTAGGGGATTTTGGAGACATCTAACTGTATGCTAAATTTAAGGAACTTAGAGCTGAAGCTAGGTAGCTGAGCTCTAGCAAACTGCACAACACCAGCTTGATGTAAACTTGATGTGACATGGTGCTTGAAAACTTGAATAAAATCTGTTTTTGATCAACTGGTTTCAAATTTTTGGTGTTAACAGACAAAATGCTCACAAAAACATGCTGTGAAAATTAAATCCACAGTACTTACAGGAAAAAAACGTGCCATGGTCAAACTTGGGCAAAATTTAAGGTACCAATTTTATATTTTTGCCAATATTTAAAAATATTTAACAGATTTTGATCTAATTTTTGGTATACAATTAAATTTTGAGCAATTAAAGTTGTATTACTGAAAAAAAGTTCCTACCTTTAATACTTTTGGTCTTAAGTGACCAAATATCTTTCCTGATTTTTTACAAAGTCCATTATGTTTGGGCTCATAACTTTTTTAAATTAAATAATACTGACTTAATTTCTGGCATGTGCATAGGAACTATATAGAGGAATATTTATGGTAAATATGAAGAAAACCAGATGAGTGGTTTTGATATGAGGCAGTCCTGAAGTGTGAAAATTGATTTCTAATAAAAAATTGAAATCTTTCCTTAATATCTCGAAGGAACGAAGTCCTATTGACCCAATTTTCGGCATGGTAGGAGATTTTTGGGACATCTATCTGTATGGCAAATTTCAGATTCATCGGTCCAATGGTGTCGAAACGTGCTAGTCTTACGGACGGACAGACGGACAGACAGACGGACGGACGACGGACAATGGACCACGACTATAGCTCAGATGACTTATAGTCAGCTGAGCTAAAAATGTATAAAATTCGAAAAAAATCCAGGTAGCGCCACAAGTCTGCAGGAACTGATGAAACTGTCCATGATTAATATGCATGCAAAGAATCATGGTAATCAATGAAATAGTTGTTCAGATACTGGAGCTTTTGTATAATTTTTTTAAATTATTCTGGTAGGTACTTCTGAGCCAAATAACTCAGAGGATATGGGTAACAGACCTAATTTCAGGTTTCAAGGGAGATTTTTTTATGTACCTCCCAGGAAGTCAAGTTTCCAGGTCCAATGGTTACGTTTTGTGCTCGGTTAACGAACGACCACTTCTTTGAAGCCAATGAAGGTCTCAAAACTACTCCATGATCAATATGCATGCCAAATATCATGGCCATCAGTGCATTAGTCATTCAGATACTGGAGTTTTGTATAAAATTTTTATTATTCTGGAATTATACTTACGAGCCCCATAACTCGGTGGATATTAGTAACAGAGATCTAATTTCAGGTAAACAAGGAGATTTTTCATTGACTTCGCTGGATGTCAAGTTAGAAGATTCTAGGTCCAGTGGTTACGATTTGTTCCTGGTTAACGTACGGAAAGACAGACAGCTAGACGGGCGGACGGACGGACAAAGAAGGCTCGCTTTAGCTCATGAATGACTGAGAACTAAAAACACATGACACACCGGTTATAAGCTTGAAAATCTGTATTTATTGAGTCGCGCATTGCGGCCACCAGGTGGTGTGCGCCATGTTTATATTTTGCACCGACCGCCCCCGAATCAAGCTTTTTCTACTGGTGTACAGGAGTAGGCAAACGGTTTGAGAGGGAGATGCTGGTAGTAACCGTTATTTTTAGGGAGAAAACGCTATATTCATTCTATATTTAACATGTTTATATGGCTATGAATCGCACACACACACATACACAAAGATATCACTAATCCAAACTTGCAAAAGGACTGATCAACTTCCGAACACACACACAAAAAAGTAAATTCTCTGTTGTGATATACAATTAATTCATTTTCATCATTACATACAAAATAACCTGATCAGATAATAAAATTTCCGGCAAGTCTTCAATGCAACTATACAAGGCGTTTGTCATGACAGTGTATTATAAGTAAACATCAGTAAGCAGTACAAATGATTATTAGCAATTATACGACCTAAGCATTATCAACGGGTGTATGAATTTTGCATGTAACTAAATGCATCTGTATAGACGTTTAAATTCCTTTACATTCTCATGTATCATGACATGCAAAAAATTAAAGATTATATAACCCGCGTTTGTTACAGGATGAACAGGAACGAATATCTGTCGTGAGAGAGAGAGAGAGAGAGAGAGAGAGAGAGAGAGAGAGATTTTATGGTTAAAAATTGACGATTTGAGATAGGGTTATCATTATTTAGAATTCAATATCATTCTCTTCAGATTCATACTTAGGTGACAATCAATGTTCAGAAAAACGCAAATAACTGAAATTAAAATATAATTAATAATTCGTCAGATATTTCCCTGGAAAATTTGGTGAAATGGATAAATCTATATAAGAACTTCTAAACTGAACAGTCAAGTTCTTTCTCTGCTTATAGTATACTATCATAATGATTCATTCTAGTTTGTCCAAGCCATAAATCAATCATTTAAAAACTCACTTCAATTTAATCAAATCATGATAAATCGGAATATCATCTTGAGGGTGACGGACTGACTGAATGAGGAGGTATTAAGCCCTCCGAGCGCTCAAGTTAGAAGGGTCTTAGACCCGTTCCCTGAGCGCTCCCCAGGCATAGAATTTTGATTGGAGTCGAAGACGCAGACACCAGGGAGTCAAGCATGGAGTCGTTTCAGCCACCAGCGTGCCCCCGGGGGGGTGGGGGGAATCATTAGATGGATGTGAGGAGACCGGAGAGCAGCAGCACCCACAGGTACAACGCCCGAATATCCGAGAACAGGCGCAACAAATGCCCGCTAAGAACCCCCGCTAGGACACTCCGAGGTGGGCTAGCCATTACCGTCATTAGCAGGGTGACACATGAATATTTTAAACATTAAAAATCGAATGTCAATTGGGCTGGACAAGCTTTCTGATACACAGTCCACACTTATGCTGTGCAGTAAAATGATGTTATGTAGTGACATAATCTATGTGGTACAGTGACGTATTTTTTCGTCAAGAGGGTTTTTGTTTATGCATGTTAGGCCCAGTCGGTGATGTCTTGCACGTAGGTGAGCAGGTGGTCGTGGCTTATTTGTCCATATTAGGAAAATGACAATCTATAACCCTAACTTGATATTTTAACAGTAATGGAATTATAATAACTTCTAAAACATCAACTTGTAAATCACGCAACTTGACCAACTATATTTATCATATTCTTTGCCATCTGTAGCCACGCAGTTATTATCATCTAAATCATTTAATGAAGATACCACCCTTATCTGGCAAGGAGGGTGTGGACCAATCAACCTTTGGACAGCAATTCTAGCACCATTTTTTATCCAATATATATATATATATATATATATATATATATATATATATATATATATATATATATAAATATCATGCTAGGATGCCCTGTACATTATCGGACACGTAATTAATAATATGTTGAACTACTGCTCATCTACATTTTATACACTGCAGTCACTTTAATCTAATACACATAATTATCTGGAGCTGGAAATCCTACTACAACTAATCAGTGGCTCATGTAAGATGTACAAATATACACGTAACTTTAAAATTCATGTCTACACCAATTTATATATATATATATAACTGAGGAAACAATGATTTAAAACCAGATGGGAGAATTAAACAAATTTACGGTTTTAATTGTCCTTCATTTATATATGGGCATACTGGTCATACTTTGTCACATAATTCATACTGTACTGTTATAATACAGTGGTACCATTATTGCACAGTTCTTTTTTTAAACCCCATCAACACTGAAAGAGTTATAAAATATCACAAAACAATAAATACAAAAATATCCCTAATTTTCTAAGTGGACGACAACAACCGAAAATAAACAGTCTGTACTTCTCTTATATCTCTTGTTGCACTGAACAGACTGCACTTTGACACTTGATACATCCAATAATTATCAAACACTCAAATAAAAGCAGTAAAAAATGTTCTATTGCACCATAAACTACAAATTCATTGGAAGGGACACAAGACAGCAGCTCATTTTCCGTATGAACAAAAGCAATATAAAAGTAATTCAAATACAACTCACAATGTACATGTAAGAATGTTGATTTGTATAAAACACAATATCAACGGGATTCTGAACACATTTCTTTCATCCAGATATTATTCCAACTTCTGTCGATAAACCAATTTTCTTTCAGTTGCATAAACTAAAATAAATATAAACTAAACTAGCGCTGTCTATGCTGATGTCGGTCGTCTATTAACTAAAGATGATCCCTTGAAACTTTTATAAAAAAAAAATAGGCCACAAAACGCCGATCCCAATCCACACTTGCTGTTCGTTTTGTTTATATCTATGAGTTTATAATGTATGGGGTGCCCGCCAAAACAATCCAAGCACATTCAACAAGGACACCTGGTGGCAAGTCAAACGAACCAGAGTTTTGGAAAGTGCGTTTTGCAACTGGCGACCTCTCAGCTTCCGCACATATGCTACCAATCACCTTCGGGTAAATTTTATTTTTTCTGTTTATTGATTTAACGCTGGCGCAGGGAACACGTTTCCTAATAGTTAGTAGGTAAACCATCTCATACAACTGTCATAGAGGCGTTATAAAAAACTGTTTTAATAGGAATTACAAACAGTTCATTCATTGATACGAAGAGAAAGCCAGAAATCACATAAATTCTACAGAGAAGGTAGGTGAAAATCTGGCTTTACATAGTTTAATGTTCGTTCAATGAAGTTCGTTGCTTTATATGAGAATGTCATGACCCTGACCTTGTGTAATTACCAGATAAACGTATTTTATTGGAAATTATTGCTCATTATAGCTCATCCTAAAAATATAGAATTTTTACACTGTAACAGATTTTTATTCTTGATTTGTTTATCATCCATTTATTTTTGTTGTTGTTTATGTGTGTGTTGCTATAGATCCAAATGCTAACAATCAGGTAAAACAATGGCATCTCATCATTCAGTAATGGATATTTTCGAAAATAAAGTAATTATTGTTTTATATTCTGTTTAAAATATACATCACACGGATCTATTTAAGAAATGGTGTCATTATTTGGCACTCTTGTGTCTTTAAATTCTGGTCCCATGTTTTTGGTTTATTTTATTTAACGCATTAATGCTATCACTGATCTCACAAACATTTTTTTTTATGATTTCATATTCAATATTTCTCATTTTAGGTTTAAATGCAAAAACATGTGACAAAACGCAACAATCTTAATCTGAAATTTAAACATACATAACATTACTGAACAAATGCGATACTAGCTTTAACAGAAGTTCCATGTTTGTACACTGAAAAAAAAGAGAAAATTTTTAAATGAGACAAAATCAAATTGAGACAAATTTCAAATAAATATTGACAAATTATGATAAAATTTCTATACATGATTCATCAGAAATGACCGAGTGATTACATGATCACTAATATAAAATAGGTATAAAAACAATGGTGATGCAGCTACACTTGATCATATCCAAATGTGACAAATTAGGTTTCATGGGCATAGGTTAATTATCATGTGCTATAGACACGGCAAACTAGATGTATTCCCTTGTACTTGATGATGAAATATCATGTAGCATACATCACATGAATAAATTTCCTCCACTCAAATAAATCATAGGTTTGTTTTAATGGTCTATCCACAGGGATATATTAATGTGGTGTGAAAACAAAAGGCATGAACCTTTCATTTTGTACACTATTTTCCATCTATCTGCTGTGCATACAAAAAATAATATACAAGACCTGAAATTACTTTCCACAATGTTCAGTGAAAGGCGTACATGGAAGATATCGGTGTGATACAACAAAGTTTAATGTGCTTTCCCACAAGAACTGTACAATATATTTGGATTATTTTCTCAGTCATGTTCAAGAGGTATCAATACAAATTTCCATTTGTGGTAAATGTTTAATCACTTGCTCATAAAACTTGCAGTGTACAGTAATTTTTAATGTTTCCCAACTTGCATGTCCTGCCATAGAAATGTACGTAATACACTTTAACTAATCATAATTATAAACAGCCCTTGGCCCAGAGTGGTTCATGAACATCAAAAAGAGAAATTAACCTGAAAGTATTGTTAACTTTTGATGGCCAATACACTAACTAATAAAGCTGTTTAATCACTATTAATTATTGAACATACTGGTTGTGAGCCTGTTTGTCCTTTTAACACGACCCTATGGTTAATGTTTATCAATAAGTAGTGATTAGTCAGCCATATACCTGAAGTGGTAATATACAGGTAAACATATCACTACATTCAACATGATCTGGCAGCCATTAGTATTTCTGATAAATGTAACAATAAATGATATCACTCCAGATTGCAAAATTTCAAAGTAACTGTAAACTTCTTTCATATTCTGTGAGATACATGCACTTCTTATAATATAACTAAAATATACAGGGGGGGGGGGGGAGGTTGGTCCCCCTCTGCATCTTTGTGAATGAATTTGCCTGAATTATATTTTCCTTGCAGTGCTTGTGCAAAATTACAATTTTTTTAAGTACAAACCTCCAACTCACTCCTGGAGTTGAAGACTTTGTTTAGGGTCCAAGTAAACAGTTAATCCCTCCTTTTACAAAATTCTGGATCTGTCCAGTTATACTTGGGACATGATCATAATTATTTTAACTGAATCTCCGCCTTTTCAACAACATTAATACTTAACTACCATTAAAAGTTTTAACAAACTTTTCACTTAGCAGGTCATTTATCCAAATTGATAAACCAATATGTTGAATCTTGAGCCAAAGCAAAGCACTGGCTGATTCTATCCATTTAATGTAAGCACGTGAGATTCTAGTAGTTCTTAATGACAACCATGCTTACAAACTTACTTGCTGAATGCAACATTGTTAGTGAGCTTCAGTTTCCCCACAATTTAAATTTTGAGTGAAATAGCTTAAAATTTGAAGATGACCACTTACAATTTCCCTAACTATTCACCATTTGCCTTCAAAGTAGACTAAATCAGTTTCAGCTGATAATACGTTAAACATAATCATCCTGTAAATCACAAAAATATGGCTATTTCAGCCCTTTTTTATGAATAAAATTAGCATCTCAGTAGAGCTGAGTGGACATATGCTCCTACCTATCTCAAAAATGAGTGTGTTCAGAACTCATGAGTATTATGACAACAAACTTAAAAAGTAAAAGTATATACAAAGTGTCTGAGCTTTACTTGTGAATATTGCTGTCACATGGCCATTTTTGACTTTATTGAGCAAAATTCCCTAAAAAAAATATCCATCATGCATGTTTGTCACTTCTATGGCAATATTTGGGTATCACAGGATGATATGTACACATTGTTTTCCAAGCCAGGCAATAACTTGAATAAATTTTAAGAAATTAGTTATACATGTATTTCAATTCTTTTAACTGAATTTTAAAGTGCTCATTTGCAGTTTGGGCTTCCATGACCCAAGGTTTGACAATAACAATTGTAATCTTACCAAAAGGGTACTTTAAAATCATCTGTTTAGATAATTACAGTAATACCACAACTGCTAATCAGAGTCATTTAGTGTGCATGTTTGAAACTTTCCTTTGCTTTAAAAATTCCATTTCAACATTGGTGCTTATTCTGTATAAAGACCAAGGTATTGCAATACACATTGTATAAGCAGATAATGAATGGTGACATGCATTTTGGACGGCTTGACAAGAAACCAAGATATTTCTGAATAGGTGGAACAATTGTTTTGAAAATTCACATTATAATTAGAGCCCCACTTGAAAAGTTATCGCTGTTTTCACAAGTTTCACATAAAACATTATGCATAACATCTTATCTTAAGCAACAATTAGTTTAACAATAACCTCCTCTTCATTTAATGCTGAGTTTTACCAAGGAATGGAAAACAACAAGTGTTGATTTGGTCTGGACGGGTATTAAATTAGTGAAGTGCAACACATTTTCAAAAATAATAACTTTTCAACAAATGAAGAAACTTCAGTGGTGAAATAATTCATGCTATAAACATCAATGAATTAAAATATTCTGTCTGACAGGAACTAATCAAAGTTTCCTGTTTCAATTTACAAAACTTTCATACGGCATGGCACACCAATGTTACCATTTTGTCCAGTGTATTTTAATAAAAAAACCAATATCCAAAAACAAACTATGTCTGGCCACACTGAATACAGTAAGCCTCCAAAATGATGAGTTTAAAAGGTAAACCTCTGAAAGGAAAACTTACTGGACTATGCACAAGACTTGCCATGAAAAAAAATACACCATAGTATCTGGAATCATTCAGCAAGTCTTCTGAACATAATCTTACACATTGAACATATTATGTATACAATATTTGCACCTTAATTGACATGGTTTCTTACACGCTATCATACATTCCCTGGAGCCATTACCTTGGGCTTTTTATATTACTTATACACCAGGTGTACCGCGTCATTCATGCTCCTCTGTTAAGGCCTTTTCTTCACAAATCATCATCACCGATGCCCTCAAATGCATCGTTCATTTCTGTCATTCCATCTTTTGATTTCAGCCCGACTGATGCAATCTTGTCCTGCAATACAAGCATGGGTGATTAATATTCAATAAAAGCATATGTGCTGACATTCACAGCTGACACTGACAGATACAAGTCAGCAAAAATGGCATGTATCATATGTGTTAGGGTTTGGCAATATAATGTAATCATATTTATTCTCCCACTTAAATAAACTCAAGATATTTATCATGACAATTAGACTTCAAATTTATCAAAACAGTTATACTTCATAATATTTCACAAGTTTAATGGGTAAAGAATTTTCTGATATTCAGCTTCAATAATTCTCTACACAGAACACTGGAAACAAATTGATTTTGTTCATTTTAAGTTTTTTTTTATTTTGAAACCTGCAATTACTGGTAATTAAGTATTGGGCAAAAAGAAATTTGCCTTATCATCTGAAATCATAGAATAAAAGAATTAAGTTTTTGACAATTAATATAATAAGAATACATGTGTACAAATATGTTTTTTTAAGTATATACATATATATTCAGAATTATGTCAAAATATTGAATATAAAAAATTTATTATCATCACATGTAATTATGAATAATTTTTTTTTTACAAAAAATATAGTATGGATATCATCTGAATAACTCCTGGAGTATATCAGACAATGTGATCAAAACAAATAATGATGGTAAGAATGTTAACTTTTTAATTTTGCCATCTGATATACTAGAAGATTATATGAGATACAAAATTAAACATTTCCCAATCATTAACTAGGTAATTCATAATTCTACAGCTAGTCTCTTAGCCTACATCTGTAGCACCCTATAATAATGGCAAAGCTTGAACGACAGGTAAATTGTTTTGGGAGGTACAGGTAACAAATACCCGAGTTAAGCCATCGGATGAGTACACTCCTAGAAATACTGGTAGTAATACAAGTAGTGTCATTACCATGATCTCAGTATTGGAACCTGTTAAATTTTCAATCATTCACAAAACCGAGGCCCTGACACTACCCTTTTGTCAGCATCAGACAGAATCCATCCATTCACGGACCTGTGACACATGTTATTCTGTGTGATATCACAGGAGGTTCAGTAGGCCAATGATGGACTTGCACTTTTACACTGCAACTTTTTTTCTGTTAAACAGGGTATACTTCACAAGATGGAGGTTCTGTTTTCCTCTTGCTCTGAGTGGATTCTGGGAAATATTCATTAAGGAGCTGGATGCTTACAAAAATTCTGATTGTTTCCAAATGGTATTTACTTGTCTCCAAATATTTAGAAATCCACATACAACTGGTTCAAATACAAACGTAGGCAAGATTAATGACAGCAAATTATGTGAAAAGATATTCACGTCAAACTCAGAGATGCCATGCACAAGAAAAAATATTATCATGCTGTTTGGCTGGCTTATTTTTAAAACAATTTGTATGCCAATTCTGACCACAGATTTTAGATCCCACTAAGACATATTATTTTATATCTAACCAACTCATATGCAACATTGGCCCTAAAGCCTGAAAGAGTGAATGCTCCATGTTAGATCTGAATAAGGAAGAGTATCCTGTGAAATTATCAATGATAAAGGATGTAGTGGTCAAGAGTACTGTAGAATGATAAAAAGGAAATGGTGTAAAGTAATTTAGCATAATGGACAACATTTCAAGTTTTGCACCCAACAATGATATGAGTATTGCAGAACTGCCCTCTGTCTTAATTCTAATAATTATGTGAGTTACTAATTAGAGCCAGTAGCTGTTTGCTGCCAACATGACAGCTTGCTGAAAAATCATGAACATTACTCAAATAACATGATCAAGGTCACCCAAGGTGATTTGGCTAAGGGGAGGGGGTAGCATTTTCAGGACACCACTACATTTGCAGTGAAAGCCAAATGAGGTTAAACAAACAGACAATGATATCCATGGTTATAATGATATTAGCATTGGTATTCTTGATTGAATAAAGTGTCAGAGTAGACTGACAGCTGAGGTTGAGAAGGCGAGGCACTCAAGATCAACCAGTGGACTGTTGTAGAAGGCATCACAATATTGTTCTTTAATAAAACAAGATTTAAAAGAGTTGTGGCACAGAGCATATCCTGAAAAACCAAACACCAAATAAATCAAGGTCATACACGTATCACATATATGGTTATAGAATACCAGAGTGATTTCACTTAATGGTATCAAAAAATTATTGTAGATTTAACAATCTATTCTTGATGTTACAACCACGTCAACAAAATAGTGCCTAAATTCTGTTATTAAAATCATTTAATGTTAACAACAGTTAAATTTATGCCTGTTTGGAAATATAGATTACTTTGTAATCAATAATTCTTATATCATATACAATAGCTTAACTTTGATATATTTTATATGTATTATATGCATATATATTTTTGTACATTTTACAATAAATACATATAAATATAGCATATGAGTGCATATGAGTGTATATTTCCTATTAAAATTAAGCAAGCATTTCTCAAACATTTCAAAATCTGGAAAATGGAGAAAAAAACTCCCTGGTGCTTCTCTTCAATTTCAGAACATTTAATGCTCCAACAAGCCTGAGCTGTGGATAAGCTGATTCTGGGTAAGAAGAGGATTGTGGGAAGTGCTCTGCACTTACTGATATCCGCCGGACATGCTCTTTGACAGGGTTGGCAGTGGTGTCCTTGGTGGAGGAAGGCAGGGGTGAGGAATGGGAGGTGGCATTCACCCGTTTGAGCAGGCCCTGGAAGGGTTGGAATCAAAGCACACACAAACATTTAGCATACATCACGAACAAACACATTCTGACCAAACACAATGGCTCTGGCAGAAAAGATATACAAGCATGCAAACCAAGGCCACACAAAAAAAAATCAATGCAATGTTTTCTGTGGATTCTAAGACAACAACAATATTTAGAGCAAGCAGGCAATGCTTTTTTAATTCACAAGTAAAAACAAAATACATGAAATTTGGCACATTTGAAAGGTATAAAAACATGCACCATTCTTGAAATTTTGGTAAATTTGTAACTGTTACTTTTTTTAATGTGGCCTTGGTGAAAAAGCAGCAGAGGGTAAAAGTGACCACTGGTCACATGACAACACTGAGGCCAGTGTTTGATGTATATAATTGCTGTACCCCACAGGCCCTGATACAGACTATATGCTTAATCTTGTATCAGGCCATGCTGAAGTGATGGTATGACTAAAAGAGCACTGAAGCCAGTTTTACTATAACTGCACTGAAGCTTGAATATCATGAACTACATCTGCACTATGTATGATTTCTTACTGCTGTAATATGCAATGACAGAATCAGATTTTAAATTAATTGTAATGCATCTGAATTGATTTTACTATGCAGCTGTATTTAAATTAACCATATTCCTAGACTAAGAGATAATAAGCTTCACTGCATGTATAGCTGGACTGGAGTTCTCCCAGTCAGCCATCAATACTTGATCAAACAATACAAATCCTATCCAAAAAATCAATCAGGGCTAGTGAACCAAAAATACAGTAGAACCTCAAATATCCAATTGGTTTGGGTGAGGGGGGGGGGGGGGGCATAGATTTGTTCAAATAATAAAGGTTGCCAAAATCTGAGGTCAACCATTTAGCAAGAATACAGATATTTATATAATGCATACCAATATTTCTTTTCCCTAGTATTGCCCGTAGTCCCAATATCTCAAACCATGATAACTCATTAAAAACTTTAAATTATCATTGCAGCAAATCATGCAAATAATCTAATTATATTTTCTAAAGAAATTTGAAAAAATTTGTAATCTAAGCACAACCAAATTTAGGGACCTGGACAGGTGAGTGGTAAAACACCAGGCCTTCTCCGCTGGCGACCCAAGTTCGATTCCCAGTGTGGCTATGAGAATGGGTTGTAGTTGCCCGTTCAAGGTCGGTGGTTTTCTCCGGGTCCTCGGGTTACCGACTACCGAGCGCCAACATCCTTCCCATGGAGAGTGCCTCATATTAGTTATTATAACTAGTAGTACAATCCATGTAAAATAAATAAAGTTTATATTAACCAAATTTACAATTAGATGTGGGAAAATGTGAGTATTTTGACAAAGCCATCCTGGTGGATGATTGCAAACAGCACCTATATTCTGTTAACCTGTGCTCTTTAGGGATATCAAAGAAAATTACTCTACAATACCAGGCAACTCATGTAAATGATGTCATTGCATCATGGTAATACACTGTTCATTAGTGTTACAGGTCATGATTGTTAAAAAAAATGAAACTGAATGTAAGTAACATATTTTATATATCATCGTGCAAGTGCCACATCTAATCACTGCACAGCAAGCTGTTGTTTAACTGTACAACTTTGCAACTGCAACCACAGATGGAGACTGATATGGCAGTGACAGGTCACACATAATGATGATGGGCTATAGCAACAGATGAAACCACGAGGGAAATAATAACAAGACTGAAGTCTGACAGAAAGCGTTGCCTCCGTAATTCGTTGTGGTCAGAAATTTCATGTACCATGCTGTGGACAGTTTCTTGTTCACAAGGGTTTCAAATTCATGATACTGTTGAAAGGGAAATTAACACAAACATTAACCTTTGTGAATAAAACATCCAGCTTACACAGGTGAACATTTGTTTATACTGCAGCCTCACTGGCACCTCGTACATTACCTATGCAAGTAGAGTGACAAGGAAAACATTTGATACTCACACTGTCAACAGATCTTTTATATTATCCATAAGTCAGAATATTTTATATTAACATGAGATATATCACATGCTCCTTGGTTCCTTCTTTAACTGTAATTTTTTCCGCCCTAATATTAAATATACATACAAGAAAGGATATGTTTTGTGAAGTTTACTAAGTAACCTAATAAACATGAAGCCAACTACAGTACTTAGCTTACTTAGACAGCTCACACTTAGCTTACTTAAACAGCTCACACTTAGCTTACTTAGACAGCTCACACTTGGCTTACTTAGATAGCTCACACTTAGCTTACTTAAACAGCTTACACTTAGCTTACTTAGACAGCTCACACTTAGCTTACTTAGACAGCACACACTTGGCTTACTTAGATTATTTACAAGCTTACTTAGATTATTTACCAGCTCACACTTAGCTTACTTAGATTATTTACCAGCTCACACTTAGCTTACTTAGATTATTTACCAGCTCACACTTAGCTTACTAAGATTATTTACCAGCTCACACTTAGCTTACTTAGATTATTTACCAGCTCACACTTAGCTTGCTTAGATAAATTACCAGCTCACACTTAGCTTACTTATCTCACATGGAGGGTGGCCCTGCTTTACTAACATTGGGTGCTTTTCTTTCATTGGTAAGTGAACACCACTCAGGCTTGTGTTACCAGTGTTAATTTTGGTAAACCTTTACTATATCTATTTGTATACTGCTTCTTCTTCAATTAAACTAAATAAATTTCAGTTCTGTATTTTAAATTAAGGAAAAGAAAGTGACTACTATAGGGCATCAGGTCTTAATTAATTTTCAGATGGAGAGGTTCAGAAATTTGAGGTTCTACTGATTAACCACACCAGCCACAGATCACTCAATCCCACACTGATTGATGATTGTGGGGCTTTTTCACAGGTCTACAATATATTACCAGTGGACATTCTAGAGAACTATGCAGCATGCTAACTGACAGATGACATCCAAAAAGAAAAATACTAAACTGAAACATATTCAACACAATTACATGTTCATATATCTATAAAGCAACACCTTGAGCCAGTGCAGCTACAACTTGGACTGATAAAGATTGATACTTCTACAACATGTGGGTACAAAGAAGGAGGTTACAGTTTAAGGTCACATGCAACCAGAGATAAGGAAGTAACAGTTTAATGTGACCAGCGTCTGACTTACGTTGGAAGACTTGGCTTGTCTCTGAACAGTTGTCTTTGACTTCCTGTTGTGTGGCTGCAGAAACAAAGGAATAGTAGTCAGGTTAACGAGCACACTATCTAGCTCTTCATCAATGTATTAAATAAACCAATAAAGTTTATGAAACATTCTCTTGGCTCATCATCTCTTTTTCATGTGAGAAAAAGCTATTTGAATTTTCTGTGGGCTTTCTTTGTGAGCTTGGGTTATCATATAAATCCAATTGTCAAATTAAGTATTTATCTTTTAAACCTGGACCTTTCTGATGTATGTATTGGTGAATTTTTTAATGACATTTTCATAAAGCTGTAAGGCATAAATTACTTTAAAAGCCAAAGATAATGTAAATGACTTTTTTTGTGAAGCTTTTAAGGCATAAGTCAATGACAAAGCCATAGATTAATGTAAATGATTTTTTAATGAAATTGTAAAGTATAAATTACTGTCAAAGCCTAGATAACTGTAACTGAGTTTTTTATGAAGTTGTAAAGCATAAATTACTGTCAAAGCCATACATTAATGTAAATGAGTTTTTTATTAAGTCGTAAAGCATAAATTACTGTCCAGGACATATATAAATGTAAATGAGTTTTTTTATGAAGTTGTAAAGCATAAATTACTGTCAAGGCCATGGACAAATGTAAATGAGTTTTTAATGAAATCGTAAAGCATAAATTACTGTAAAAACCATAGATAAATGTAAATGAAGTTGTGAGGCATAATGCATGTCAAAACCTTGTATAACTCTGTCCATGGGTCCATCAATGATGTACCATTAAATCTTTTAAACCCTGGAAATGAACTTGTAATCTGGCATGTTGATAACTAACTTAACACACAGGACTGGATATTATATACCAAAATTTATCAGGGTCTGTGACCATGCAAAATGCCGGTGGGATTCATAATAATACTGCAGTTTACTGTAAAAACAAAATGAGGCAACACATAGCAAGAACAATAATATACATTTAGTGTGGGAAATCTTCTAAATATGTCAAATTAAAACATATTCTATAATTAATAATATTAAGCTGCATCCATGCTCAATCCATACAATATAAAACCTTGAAATTTTGAAATCATTGAAGACAATGTAAGTGATCCCTACTGTTTTGAAGTTGGCTCCAGCCTTTTTCATCAGCAATTCATCCACCATTCCTTGAAGACACAAACTGACCAATATGGCCTGAAAGATAAACAATATAACACCCATTAAATACATATGTTGTGACAATGCATGTAACAGAGATTATAATATGGACAGAACATCAGTACCAATCCTTTAACTCTGACCCTTGACCTCTAACTTCTAATCTGATATATTTCTTGTATATTTCATATATATCCTGTATATCTTTTATTTACACTGTCTTCAATTTCTTCTACAGCGAGAAGGATTTCAGTTTATAAACTAAAAAAAAGGGCTGCTCAACCAAGTCATTGTCTTTCTTTCTTTATCAAATAATTGAACATATACACACAAAAAGTATTCAGATGAAAGGCCATGCCATTCTTTTCAACACATTTGAAAAAGATATATGAATACACTTTTTAGATGAAAATTTTAAATACAATACATGAAACTCCAAACTGTCCATAAAAAGAAGTTTCATTCCTTAAAAGAAACAAACATTAATCTGGAAAAGATGCAAGTCAAGTGAGTGGTCACAAAGTGGGTCTGCCATCTTTACACTATAAGTCTTTTTACTGGTCTGTCAAATTTTAAGTTAATTTCAAATCCTGTTGATTTTACCTGATCACAAATAATGTTGACCCATTGTAGAGTATCTTAAGCTATCAGGTATTCAAATCCACTGGTCTGTAAGATTTTAAAATATTTTCAAACCCTGCAATTTTAACGGATCACATATAATGTTGATCTGTTTTGGAGCATCTTTTGCCATCAGGTACTGAAACTTAGTGGTCAGGGTTTTCCCTTCCTTTCAAACAATTTTTCAAAAAAGATTCCCACCCTGCAATGTTGATGCAAAAAATTCTGCAAATATAATTAAAATTGTTGCAAATTAAAGCTTGTTGATCGCTTGTACACCTCTACATAATTTTTCTAAAGTGGGAACCCTAGTGGTCTGTCAGATTTTAAGCTAAGATTTATCAAACCCTGCTGATTTTACCTGGTCACTGATGATGGTGATTTATTGCAGAGTATTTTTTGCCATCAGGTATTTAATATAACTAGCCTGTCAAATAACTTAATTTCAAACCCTGTTGATTTTACCTGGTCACTGATGATTGTGACCCATTGTAGAGTATCTTTCGCCATCAGGTACTTAATATAACTAGCCTGTCAAGTGAGTTAAATTCAAACCCTGTTGATTTTACCTGGTCACTGATGATTGTGATTTATTGCAGAGTATTTTTTGCCATCAGGTATTTAATATAACTAGCCTGTCAAATAACTTAATTTCAAACCCTGTTGATTTTACCTGGTCACTGATGATTGTGACCCATTGTAGAGTATCTTTCGCCATCAGGTATTCAAATGCGATCTCCAGCGTGTTGTCACCCCTCTTGCCACCAGGACTCTCCTTGTTCCCGTCTGCTGGCTGCACGGTAAACATAACGTTCAATAACATTCACAATGTCAAACAAAAACATGGCCCATATAATAGAAGACCTTTAGTGGATGTCTACAGAACCACACTTGTAATAGAGAAGCTTAACTCATTGTTTACTCGAGTATTTTTAATGTGTTTTGGTTCATTAAGTGATGGGTAGTTTAAAGGGACATAATCAGGAACAATCTTATGACTATTCTTTCACACTATCAGTTTATTTTTGCTTTATACAAAAGTTTCCGGGCAAAACCATCCCAGCACACAGTCTCAGTACTGTGCATATGCCTTGTTATGGCTCTGCGTGAAATAAAGTCCATGTGTTTCTGTTTCCCATAACAAGGCTGCGTGACCGGAGGTCTGATTTTAAACCACAACACGCTATGTTTCAGCCAGCGGGAACATGTATAACATTTTTAAGGGCTAAGTCAGTCTGGGCATATCCTGATTGACACATGGTGTGGCTCAGCTATGCACACGGCCTCATGCACTGTGTTTATGTTGACACCTGTGATCACACCCAGTCCCCTGTTTTTAACACTCTTTACAGGAGTAAGCAAATGGTTTTAAGACAATATTTTGGCAGGTATAGATTAATTTTAAAGGGAAGAAACCATTTTTTGTGTGAATTCAACATGCCTTTAAGGTGATTGGGCCCCTTTAAAAGAGAGGAGCACTCAATATATCAACATATTCATTATAAGGTATATCATGACTGCTGCTTAAGTGTCTACTCATTCAGCAATCAGCCAAGTTTTCCTGGCTCAGATTACCCTGGTTTTCTCAGCAACAATAACTATTTATATCTGTAATTCATAAAAAATCTTACCCTGGAACACGTGTTCACAGAATGGATGTCTATAATGCTGACCATCAAGATTAACAATTAACACAAACCTTATGATAAATATGCATGAGTTTTAGAATAACTCATTATATATGCATATATATAGTTTGAATATGCATGGCCAGAAAGAAAGGGTTATTATGTCCTAAGCCATGTTGTAATCTTTCACACACAAATCAATATTTTAAAATATTTAGGTCTGGACAAATGAATCCAAATAGTTTTAATCTACTTCATATTTTATAAGAACATCAGACCAAACTGAATTGGCAGGCAGCCTGTATCTTCTATGTGTATCAGTTTTTGTTTGGAATCATACAGCTAAAAAGGCAAAGGCAAGTGATCATACAGCTGTCTCATTGGCATGGTGACTTGTACTAAAAACATCTTAGAAACAGAATATTTTAACCACCTCCCGAGCATTAGTGAAACTGTGTTGGTCTATCTGCACTGAAAACATCTGGGACTGCAGAATGAATGCTCAATCTACTATAGTATTTTATTGGGTATTCTGTCTCCCCCATTGTATGGAATTGGGTTCAAATATCTCTCAGGCATATATTTATATCACAAAAAAAAGCTATTTCCTGTCTTTGGCAAGAGATTTTGAGTGCAACCCTGCATGGCACTATGTCTCAGTTGGGAAGTGTTTGTGTCTAACCAGATTTTGAAAATTTCCCATCCATACTGTTAAACATTGTTCCCTGATGTGGCCTATAATGTGATATATAATTTTTGGGACACATGCTGGCCAGTAATTTTAACCCCATCCAGTTCTGACTTAGTAAGTCAACACAAGGAGGAATGCTGCAGCAGGACCAAAGTAGGTTACATCAGTTAGTTTGGTACACCAGAACAGGATTAACACATACGCACACTGGACCGAGGTGGTGTATTATCAAAGGTGCTGGACTTGTGATCAAGCAGTCGTGGGTGTCTATCCAGTAGCCTCTCACTTTTTTGCTAAGACCCATTAGCAAGCTCTCAGCCACAAATGTGCTTATGTCCACCAAGAATTACAAATGGGTACTGGATTAAGTGCCATCTGCATATGGCGGGCACAAGGGACCTTAAAACCATGTGTGGGCTCTGTAGCATCCCTAGGGAGCTACCACCAGTTAGTTAATTGTTAAGCCTTCTGAGCCGGTAATTTGGAAAGGTACTTAAAACCTGCAACTCTAATACGAACAACCCAGTGTAAAAACTGTAAAAGTAAGCACAGCATGTACTTACCGTTGACGTGATTCTCCAGCACCTCATTCTTGTAACTCGGAAGACAGCTTCTTTAATTTCACCCTAGAAAAGTATGATTACCAATATTACCTGCTAGTGCTGTAATTATCCCAATAGAAGACTGCTTTGTTCATCAGGAGGTTATCCCACTCTCACAAATATGCACTAACTTCTGTTAAAAATTTTCAAAGCAAAGCCACTGAAAACTGAAGATGCATTTGTGAATTTATAAAGTAATCTAGCAAAATAGCATGTTTCGCTGTCGTTGTTGCACTGCTGATGTTAATATGATGACTGAACATCTCTTTACTGTTAGAATTACAAGTACTATATTTTACATTCTATGTTACAGAAATAGCTAACAACTGTGATAAGAAATGTTGGGAATTAACTGTAATTACATATTTCATCATCAGTAAAAATCAGCTGATCCCTACTGACCAATAATCAAATTCTGGTAAAAGGGTGGTTATCAATTATGAAATGTCTGATCATATACAGACCTGAACATAATCTCAACTGATATACAGACCTACATGTTTGCTAACACATGTAATAATTCTATAGCCTATATGTTTGTGTAGTAACCTTAAGTATAAAGTTATCAGTAAACACAGACTTTTCTAGACTTTTCTAGTATACACTCACATGAATCAAATGTAGGCATATATTTCCTAACCACAAGCCCTATGTTATTTGCAAAACTTTGTAATTGTGTTATGGCACTGCGAAATCAATGATCATATTGTTTTACCCCAACCCACAAATTGTCAATTATAATTGATCGCCGGCCAAGCACTGGTGATAAGAGCACAGGAGCTATAACTTTCAAATAAAATTGCACGTGAGCTGATACACCACCATGTTACATAGCCTAGACATCAAAGGCTCATTTTTTGATATCCTAAATATATTGGCAGCATCTCTTTATAATTATCTGAATTATTAAACCTTATACAACCGAACAGTGAGATACCTGTTGTGTTTGTACTTGAAATACCACTTCTTTATTGCCTGCTGAGACGAGAGCCCGGCAGTTGTTCTCAGGGTAGTCTGTTATACACGGATGAAATTGTAGGAAACCGTAAAACTTCAGTGTCCTGGCAAATCTTAGATACTGCAACAACAGACAAAATATATATGACCCTTATATAACAAAACCTCTGAATGTAATAGAATCAAAAGATGTGTAAATATGTGTCACTTGCTGGAAAATGTTCGAGATTTCAAATATTTTGGTAAATGAGTCAAGTGCAAGTTTAAACATATTTCAGTATATGAAACTAACATATGAATCATTGATGAATATCATGCCTGACATAATTTATTCAGCCATAATTACATAGCTTGCCAAAATGTAATTATCTTATTTTAGAAAATAAAAAAACAGCAATTTAGTTCTTCCCACTCAACATTACTTGAAACCCAACATTTGAATGGTTATGGTTGAAATATTATAAAGCTTTAATGCCAGGCTAATTCATCATACCAATCTGACTATGTGATTAAAGACATTAGTATAAGAGGTGTAACCTACCTAAATTCATTAAATATACAATTAAGGGTGCCTTTTCTTGTATGCAGAATTGTTTCAGCACTGGACCCACACTGGGGGCTATCTGCACTTTCTATATATGCAGGTCATGCATGCAAATAACAAATTTCATGCAGCAAATGTATTCAGTAGTATTATATAATTTTATTTTTACTTTTTATAAGGGGAAGATAACTATATATCAATGTTGCATTTTCCACACAGCAGTCCTGCACCTGGACCACTAAGTATGGATAGACAACCTTACTTGAATTCCTTGTCCATCTAGGAGACCAAGCTAAGACAATACAACAAATGTCACAATTAAGAACTAGAACATGGGTAATCAACAAGCTGCTACATGTATCGACGGAAACCAGAGTGGTATGGGTGAAGTGAGGCATGGATTGAGATGTAAGGGGAAAAAAAAGTAAAATGTGTTGCATTATTGGCGGAGTGGAGGGTTAGGCCCATATGTCAAACAAGTCCTGAAATATTAGCATGGATGTCTGCAATGTAAATATGATTGTAGGTGGCGCCACCTGTCATTTTAAAGAGAAAGCTATCCAAGACGTATACACATGCAATATTTCAGGTCGATAAGTCAAACCACTGCTGAGATATGAGTGATTTTTACCCTAGGCAGATGAACAGATGGACACCACGCAAAAATGGTTGTTGGTTGGGCCACCAAATTTGTATAAGCTGGAGAGTTATGTATGATCTGTATCATGCAAAATTTTGACCAAAACAAAAAACCAGTCCTGAGATATTAGCATGGATGTCTGCCATGTAAATGTGTTGTATTCATGGAAACACCCATTAAGCCTACCTCCTTTTTTGATCCCCTCTTCTGTAGAGCTAGTAGCTGTTTGTGTTGGTCTTTGGACGCTGTGACCCAGCCCCTCTCAATATCATTCACTGCCTGCAAATAACATCATTGTCCATTTATGTCATGAAATTTTACATCTTTGACTTTAACACCTTAGGACTCAATCGCCACTATAGTGGGAGATAGAGAGAAACGACTGTCCATGACTGGCAATATACTGTGTTTGACTGAAAGGTGCCGCACTTGAATTATGTTGAAAAAAAAATTAATAAAAGTTATTTAATAAAAGTTATATAAAAAAAAGAATTATGAGCATAACATATTTTATTTCAGTTCTCTGGGAAACTAAGATAATATTGCTATGATATATATTATATATCAATATTAGCAAAAAATATCTGAGTCTCAAAGTGTTAACTTCATCAATTAAATATCAGAAGATAATGAAAGTGTAACGATTGTGTTTTTTTTTTTTACGTTTTCACAAGCGATAAATATTGACTTTGCTGGAGGCATCAGGTCTCTATTAAACTTTAGTTACTGTAAGCTACAAGCTGATGGTGATATCAAAAAATATACCTGAATACCTTTAAATGATGTCTGTTTTTTTTCTAAATGGCAAAAAAAGCTTGCAGTCAGGGAAGTGATAAACAGATAAACAACACTGCCATTCAATAATGAAAAGCTGACCTGCACATATATGAGGTTCATGGCTATTCTGTCATCAATCAGGTTGTCATCATACGCAGGGTCCCAGTAACTGAAATACAGCAAAGATATAGTTTAAAGTAGATGTCTCACACCTAACCAGTGTGATCTGGTGGTGTCAAGTGGCATTATGTGGGTTTGGGTTTGCTATACTGACACATGCCATACTGACCCCCCCCCCCCCCCCAAAATTACGTTTTGTTAGACCTCAAATGACAGGAGTTAAACCCCATCTTTTCTTGACCAAAGGCATGGAAATTGCTTAGCAAGTAGTTACACAATATTGTTAAAGGACCATTTCTGTCTATAAATTCATCTCTCTTAAAGAGCACGTTAGTTTCCCTCATAATAACATAATCAATGGTCACATTTAACTATCGTGTCCAGCAGCCTTATGGTACAGTAAATACATTTTCTTACATAAAACCTGTTTATTTATATCATAATCAGGTGCAATAGATTCATACACCTATGTGGTACATTTCATAAAATGATTTTTTTAACACAACTAGCAGTATACCCATGTTCACCCGTGACATCCCAGTTTTAGTGTGTATGCAAAATGGCAGCTCCCAAGAGTGGTTTCAAGAAACTGACAGAAATAAACTTGTCAGAGTTCAGTAAGGGTGTGGGGATGTGGGCAAAAAATCCAACTGCAGAGAGAATTTGGAGGCAAGGGGACAAGTAGAAGCCAACTTTAGAGCATAATAACACTTTCTTTTGGACCATGCCCATATGCTCATATTTTTGTAGGATACACAGGTTCATTTTATTTTATTAAGGGTGCAGGAGGTACAGATTTACCTGATATTGCTGTGCACTGATCACATAAAAGATATAGTGGTTACCACATTTTTGGCAGCTATGTCTTCCATCCCATTCAGAACCCGGGGCCAATTCCAATTTTTTTATTCCAATTCAAGAACTTTTATGAACTTCAATTAAAATTCAATTCCAATTCAATTCAGAATTGACCACAGGTCTGATCCCATTTATATCATGTTGACATCACTGACTCTTTAATATACAAAGGTACACAAATCAACTATATCTTAACACTAAATAAGAAGTACCTTTTCCGTAGAACTATTCTGTGCTGTGCCTCCTTGTTTGCTGCTTTAAGTGATATATACGGCGATTCAAAATCCTGTAACCTCCTGACAACTGAAACATTAAAAAAATAAGTGTCTATTTGATTAAAAGATTAACAGTGACTTTAAATATCTGTCAAACAGAATTGTAATCAATTTCAGCAAACTCTGGGAAAGATGAATTCTGGGTACTCTAGGTTTACTGCTACTTGATTAATTTCGGGTCAAACTAAAACCGAAAATCATATTACCAGAAAATATCTCTGATATACAAAACTTTTATGGTTCCTAAAAATTTGAGGACACAGCAGTAAATAAATGTTTTGTAATTTATAAATTTTACTTCATAAAAAATAACTTAATCCCTTTGGACTTTATTGTAAGGGTACCCATATTTGTATTATCCATTAACAAATATCATGATTCCATATAGCAAACTATATAGTAGCCTATTACTTGAATTGTCACCATCATCTTCTTTCCGCACCAGGAACAGACCAAAGTAATAAACAAACTCATCTGCAAGCTCAATCTGTGTGGCCACAGTCTGAAAACATAAAACAGACCAAGGTAATAAATAAACTCATCTGCGAGCTCAATCTGTGTGGCCACAGTCTGAAAACATAAAACAGACCAAAGTAATAAACAAACTCATCTGCAAGCTCAATCTGTGTAGCCACAGTCTAAAACATAAAACTATGGTCTTAGTGTCACCAACTCTGTTAATCAATGGTTAAAGCTGTCCATGATCAAAATACACGAAACAGTTTGGGCAATACACAGCAATTGAGAAAAAACATATTCTGAACTATATACTAACAATCCCCAGACATTGGGCATACAGGCACCCTTCTTCTGAAGCACACCTTCCAGTTTTGACCATGAAGACAAAGGTCACCTGTTTTCTCAATTTCCTTCAAGAACTTTGATTAAGAAATTAATGTCCCCTAGGAACAAGGACATAACATGAGAAATGTATAGAACTGTTAGCTGGTAGGTGTAAAAATCAGGACAGTTCCTAGGCCTCGATCTTGGAACTCCAAATTAACTGGATCCTTTTGCAATTGGTTGGTGAGCTGTATGTGACAGATGGAAGGTTGGGATGAAACGTTTGACTCAAAATTTGCCACAAGTATTTGAATGAAGTGGGTCCTGTGACCTTGACCTTTGACTTAGCAACCTCATATTCCACAAGGTTTTTTTCATCGGATCCTATGATCCATGCCTTTGCATGTACATATGAAAGGAATCTGTCACAATAATGGCCATACTATTTTCAAGTGGCAGTGACAGGGTATTAAACTGTGCAAAAACTGCGAAAAGACCATATGTGGTGCCACCAACATTCCAGGCAAGATCCATGATCTTCTATCGAAAGGATTTTCATAACAGTCCATGTAGCCACACTTGAGATATCTTAAGCATTGTGTCATTTTCACCCAAATTGGACTTATTCCAGGTCAAAATCACTCTCATCACCCCATTTTAGATAAGCTTAAACAGATGCATGATATCCTGATTTTGAACATTAGAAATAGGTTGATAATACTCAAAATTGAGCACTCAAGTACTCAAATCAGCATGAATGCCTACCTCTTGAAAACAAGAGTACCCACCTCTAGCACCTCTTCTGTCTGGTCAGTGGACTTTATGTCGACCCGGATGTTGTGCCCGTTCACCAAGTAGACATCTAGAACAACATCCTCAGCATGCTCTTTTTGGCTCTCCTGGGTATCAGAACACCACACACTATTAAAAAGGTTAATAATCAAAGAGCAACACTCATAGTAGTCTTCTGCATGATGACTATCTGCTTAACACAACCATTTCTGGCAGTTTTAGAAGTAGTCTTATATGCAGATATTACTGTATTCATTAGTATACCATCCATTTAATAAATATAAATCAAAGAATCTTTTGACCTAATGATTACCATCCAGTATACAGAAATGTTACACTACATCATGATCATGAACTGTATAATACTGGGAGGAAAGAGTTCTAAGACTGTTGTCCATCAATAAAGGGACCCCTGTCCCAGCCCAGAGGTTTTATTGCTGCCGCTTATTGTATTTTATGTACACTGCACTCACAGTCTATCATTATCACAAAATATTGTAAAAATCAGGTGGTACAATTGCTTTGTCCAATCATGGAGTTATAATCAAATGGAGAATCTACTTTGAATGCAAGGTTTGGCATATGTTGCTTGTGATCCTGATAAGAAACCTCACACCTAAGTTTGTAGCTCTTTTTGGCGATGCCAGTTGCTTTAGATAGCATTATCAGTGACATGTGACACTGTTATCGCCTCTAAGCATTATAAATCAATGGCTAGGCATTGAATCTGTCACGATTAATGTGTTGATGTGAAAGCCAGTACTAATTTCACTTACAGTATGTTACACTATAAACTGCAGGCATAAAATACATATCAGTTTGTTAAATTTCAATCACTAAATCTACACTGTTATTATATAAAGTTATTAATGTCTTTGGTAAATCCCCTATTACTACTCAATTGTTCCTACCTGCTGGGCACTGAGAAGGAAGTTCTTGAACACATCATGTTGCACAATACCAGGGTTCTGGCTCACTGTAATCAGTACAATCATCATAATTATCATTATCATCTTTTGCATGTTCAATTAACAATTAGTATAAAAACATTAATTATAAAATCAACAAGAGCCACTGACTGCAATCTTTCTGTTAGTTTGTGTTATTTTGGTTATAATTATTATCAATGTGACCCAATGAAGTATTAATGATATGCTGAATACTCTCTGTGCAGGTGTATTGTGTTTATTTATTTAAATATATATTCAAAAAACATTACTGTTTTAAGTTTGACATTTTGTTAAAATTCATCACTCAATGAACATAAGAATTACTTTAACACTGCAAATTTCAGACACGTGAAAAAAATCTATGATTAAACAGATTTTGACCTGACTTTCTTCCATTCTACCAAGTTCCTGTCATTTTCCTGAAGGTATTTCTACCATTTTTACCCAAGTTTTTTACATTTCTATTATCAAAAGTGTAAAAATATCTCTCTATTCAGTAGAAACCCATTCATGCTTGGTATCAATAAAAAGAATGTTATTACAGTTACAAAAATACTCAACTATAATAAGTATATTTTTCTAAATATTGGCTATTGGACAACACATACAACCCCTCACCATAGGCATATAAAACTCTGATTCTTCAGGGTTTGTTATTTAAATACTGCCTCCACACAAAAAAAAAATGTGACAGCTTTAAAATCTGTTTGTCTTGTATGCACTTACATAACTGGATATATCTTTCAAGTAAGCACCGTCTTTCTTCAAGTTGGATGGAGGACAGAGACAAGATCTTCTTGGGTGGAAAGGTTGGCAAGGCATTGGCCCCAAATATTTTCTTCAGCTAAAAATGATTGAAAAAGCTATTCATCATGACCATCAAGCATGGGGTGACCACAGATATATTGCTATCTTGGTCAAGTACATTGTACATTCAATAAAACAAATAAAATACCATAATTACATGATTTATCATCTTTGAGCATGTGCCCTTGACTGGTCATTTTCTGATCTACTCTTATGTACATATATAATTATGTAAATGTAAGTGGAGAGAATCTACAAAGGAATTGTGGGTAGATTTATATGTATATACAGCTTCTTTTGAGGAAAGGCAAACCTTTAAGTACAAAATAATCCTGAATCCATTAAATGGGTCCTTGAGTGTCAAGAATTTTTGTGATGGACAATTCCATTAACATTTGTGTTAGACATTTGTTCACAGCCCTTTGTGGGACTTGACCCAGGAACCTCATCTTGTTAATGCAAAGCCTTAATTACTTTAAAGTTATATCCAGACACTTCAATTAGTAACACCTTTATCTTTAATTTACTTAAGCAGATGTCCTGTACTTAGTGCCCTGACCACTAGCAAGACAAATATGATGAAGTCTTCAGTCAGTTCATAATATTTCTCTCGTCTGAATTATTTTCCAGGATGTAATATAAATTTTCTTAAGAAGAAAAAGAACTAGAATACGGGTAGTCGACAAGCGACTACGTGTATCCGCCTAAATCAGAGTGGAACGGGTGAAGTGAGGCATGGATTGAGTGTCAAGGGGAAATAGAGTGAAGTGTTGCATATTAGCATGGATGTCTGCAGCCAAATGGTGTATATAGGTTGCGCCACCTACCACAAAATCCAGAAAGCCGTCCAAGTTGTATACATATGCAAAATTTGAGGCAGATAAGTCAAAACACTATATGTTTATGAGTGATTTTAGCCCGTGGCAGACAAACAGTTGGACGCTGTGCAAAAATGGTTGAAGATGGCGCCACCAGTTTTGCGTATGATAAAGAGCTATGTGAGAACTAAACACATGCAAAACTTTGGCCCAATCTGTCAAACGGTTCCCAAGATATGAGCTTGGATGTCTGCTGCATAAACTAGAATGCAGGTGGCGCCATCTGTCATAAAATCAAGAGAGGTGTCGGGGATGTATAAACTTGCAAAATTTTAGGCAGATATGTCAAACCACTGCCGAGATATGAGTGATTTTATCCCATGGCAGACAAACAGACAGGAGCTGTGCAAAAATGGCTGCAGGTGGCGCCACCAGTTTTGCGTATGATAAAGAGCTATGTGAGATCTATACACATGCAAAATTTTGGCCCAATTGATCAAACAGTTCCTGAGATATGAGCTTGGATGTCTGCAGCGTAAACGTGAATGTAGGTGGCGCCACCTGTCATAAAATCAGAAAAGCTATCCAGGATGTATACGCATGCCAAATTTCAGGTGAATTAGTCAAATCACTGCAGAGACATGAGTGATTTTAACCCAAGGCAGACGAACAGATGGACACTGTGCAAACATGGTTGCAGGTGGCGCCACCATTTTTTGTGTATGTTATTAAGCTCTCCAAGGGCTACATTTGTGCAAAAAAATTTTCCTGATCCGTCAAACGGTTCCCGAGATATGTGGGTTTATGTGTGGAAACAGACGCACAAACGGACGCAGAGTGCAGAGGAAAGGTCAGAGGTCAAAACAAAATCAGGGCGCAGCAGTTCACATGTGACCCGAACATAATCCCGGGTTTCATAGAATTCCGCCTAGCTGTTACGGAGGAGTTCTCCGGACACCTACGCTGCGGCGGCGGCGTGGGCGGCGTGTAGCTGAAAACATAGTATCCGCAAAACTCTGTTTTGGCGGATACAATAATACATACCTGTTCATTGAAGTTGAAGAATTTGCTGTACCTTACAGAACAATGGTAGGCACCGTTCACGTGGAGGTTGAACACCTGTATAATCAGAGAATTAAAGCACATTAGTCTCATACTAGAATTATGTGAAATATATATGCAAGAATAAGTAGATTTAGGTTTTAGAACTGAAAAATAACGATTTCCAAATATCAAAGGGCATGGTGGACATTGCTTAAATATTATGAAATCCAAAAGGAATCAGTCTTAAAAGTAAACTTATGACATGAAGCTTGCATAGAGTGTTATTGTACTACTTTCATTCAGTTATTCAGGTAGTGTCTGCTTTCCTATATATTTCTGTACATCTTTACTCACACCAGTAGAGATTACACAGATGACATTATCAGTCAGTTAAGTTACAATGCACCCATGGGTTACCTCATTCAGCTGAATTTTGGAAAATTTTAGCAAATGCATAATATACTTATTTTTTTTTTCATTATATATAATTAGCATTTGATAAGCTAAGAGAAAATTTCCCTGCTAAAGTGAAACCCTATAAATTATAGAATGAGGGATCTGTGGGTCATGGCACTCAGCTATAATTGATTATGAGAATATTTTTATAAAAACCTAACATATGGAAATGTGGTAATAGTTAGCCTTAGATGATAACAAATTTGTATGGTATCTGAACTAAGTGACTGTAATATGCATGTGAATTATAAACAAGTGACCCATGGGTCATGACGCTCACCTCACTGGGAAGAGAATTGCAAAAGGAAATTTTATCATCTGAATGGTAGTATATACCGATTCAACTGAAGCATCAAACAGAGTAACCAACAGGTTGAGATTGTGTCTGTATTAATATCTCTCAAAAAATGAGAAAAAAATGTGTAAACTTTTAAAAAAATACAGGTGGCTCCTCCAGTCTGCAGAAACTAATAAAAACACTTAATGGTCAATATCCATGCAAAGAATCATGGTGGTCTCTGGATTAGTTGTTCAGATACTTCAGCTTTTGTATCAAATTTTCCATTATTCTGAGGGATACTTCGGAGTCCTATAGCTTGAAGGATATGGGTAACAGAGACCTAACTTGAGGTTTCAACAGCCACTTTTCATTGGCCTCCTTACATGACAAGAATGAAGATTCTAGGTCCAGTTATTACAATTTGTACCCTTTTGACAGATAACCACATCTTTAAAGGTCTCAAAAATAGAGAAAAAAATTTGTAAAAATTTTAAAAAAAAAGAGAGGTGGCGCACCCAGTCTGCTGAAACTGATGGAACACCTCATGATCAATATGTATGCCAAAAATCATGAGCATCAGTGTTGTAGTTATTGAGATACTGGAGTTTTTGTATCAAATTTTTCATTATTCTGGTGGGTACTTCGGGGCCCAAGAATATAGGTATATAGGTAATAGAATATAGAATATAGGTAACAGAGACCTAATTTCAGGTTTCCATGGAGACTTTTCATGGGTCTCCCTGTATGTCAAGAATGAAGATTCTAGGTCCAGTTGTTAAGATTTGTGCCCTGTTAACAGATGTTCATATCTTTAAAAGTCTCAAAAATAGAGAAAAAAATTCGAAAAAAGCCCGAACAAATACATGTGATGCCACCAGTCTGCAGAAACTGATGAAACACTCTTACTTGAGTGATGGGCCACATATTAGTCAAGTCTGAAACCAACATGTCAATCCAATCTAACTGTGTGCAGAATTTTTGATGTGTAGGTCCAACAGTTTCAAAACATGCCCTGTTAATGGACGGCGAGCCGGCCGTACGATGGAACAAAGGACCACAACTATAGCTCAAGATGACTTATGGTAAGCTGAGCTAAAAATCATTTAAAAATTGAAAAAAATAAAGATGGCGCCACCAGTCTTCAGGAACTGAAGAAACCAGTCATAATCAATAAACACAGCAGGTTTCGGAAACTAGATGAGCCAGCAGTCGAGAAACTGTCTATTTGCTGTCATTTAACAGTCTCAAAAACAGAAACAAGTGACCCGTGGGTCATGACGCTCAGCCAACTGACATGTTGACAATATGTCCTTGCACAGACAACTGATTAAGATAATGTAGGTGGCATCATTGTTCATGCATATATGCTTAAGTTCATCAAGACCCATAAGCACAACCAATCTGATGACAAACCAACCGGCTTTCATGAGGAATCTGGCAATTTGTATTTTGCATTATTTCTAGGGTGCTCAAACATACCCCAAAACTCTGAGAATATAGTTCACTATGACCCAATATCAGGTATCCAAGGAGATTTTCATAGACCTCTCTGGATTTTAGGTAAGAAGATTCCAGATCCAATGTTTATGATTTGTGCCCTGCTTTGGTATCATGATTAATTATGATGGGGGGTGCTATAAGCCCAATAGGTCAGAGAATATGGGTAACAGAGACCTAATTTCAAGTTTCCATGGAGACTTTTCATGTACGCTCTGGATGTAAAGTGAGAAGATTCTAGGTCTAGTTGTCACGATTTGAGCCCTGTTTAACAGATAACCACATCTTTTAAGGTCTCAAAAATAGATAAAAAAAATAGTAAAAAATCAAAAAAATACAGGTGGCACCACCAGTCTGCAGAAACTAATGAAAAACTCCATGATGAATATCCATGCAAAGAATCATGGTGATCAATGCATTAGTTATTCAGATACTTGAGCTTTTGTATCAAATTTTCATTTTTCTGTGGGGTACTTCGGAGTCCAATAGCTTGAAGAATATGGGTAACAGAGACCCAATTCCAGGTTTCCGGAGAGACTTTTCATGTACCTCTCTGGTTGTAAAGTGAAAGATTCCAGGTCCAGCAGTGACTTACAGTCAGCTGAGCTAAAAAAAAGTCAGACATGGCCAAATTGGGCGAACGATCGTTTCGTTTTTTTTCAATTGAATCTTTATTTCTAACATTTAAGTTATAACAATCACTGGCTCAATCACATATTTGCTTGCTGGAGTCCACCGAGTTGAATGCTTCGAGTCGATGTGATCTGAAACATGAAATGAGTTACCTAAACAAAATGGGTTACCCAATTTCAAAATTGGGTAATCCGAAAATGGGTTACCCAAATTTGAAATTTGGCCATGCCTGCAAGTGGCACCACCAGTTTTTGCGAGCTGACAAAACTTGTTATGGTCAATATTCAAGGCAAGATTCATGGTAATCCATGCATTAATTATCAAGATACTTGAGGTTTTGTATCAAATTTTTATTTATTCTTGGGGGTACTAACAAGCCCTATAGGTCGGAGGATATAGGTCACAGTGACCTAAATCCAGGTGTCCAAGGAGATTCTTATTGACCTCCCTGAATATTCAGTTACAGGATTCTAGGTCCAACCTGTGTTAAAACATGCCAGCCTAACAGACAGACAGATGGACGGATGATGTACGCTGACCGATCACTATAGCTCAGTAGCTGACATTAGTTAGCTTAGCTCATATTCGATATGAGACAAAGTATAAAAATAAATATTAATTTAGCAACTGAAATAAAATGCTTTGAAAATTCAAGTAAGCATAACAATATTTAAAAAGAATTTTAACTAGCCAATAAGGTGTAAATAGCATGTGCACTGTGTAATAAACAAAACTTGTGGCATGAAACAATTTAATGATACAATAAGTAAACAAGGCCTACAGGCCTAATGCGAACCTGTGCATTGGGAAATACATCAGTTATAATGCTTCAATGCTTTTTACTTCAATACTTTTCATGTATATGAACAATGCAAGTACTAAACATTTTGAATAAGAAAGAATTACACAAACATCACTGCTGAAATTCTGGCATGGGTGCACACAACACAAAAATGATTGTAGCTGGCACCACCAGTCTTGTATACTTCGAAGCTATCAGAGATATATACATATGCCAATTTTCAGACTTATATATCAAACCCCTCCTGAGAAATAATCAGGAACACACATTGTGCAAAAATTATTGTAGGTGGCACCACCAGTCTTGTATATGACAAAGCTATTCGATATGAATAAATATGCCCAATTTCAGGCTGATATATCAAATTCCTCTGTAGAAATAAGGAGGCACATACACTGTGCAAAAGTCAATGTACTTGGCACCACCTGTCTTGTAAATGAGAATACCATCAAAGACGCATAGACAGGTCAAAATATCAGTCCAATACATCCAGACATGGGGTCTATTACAGTTGTTCTATTACTATTACTATTACTATTACTTTCAATTTCTGATATTACTATTACTATTACTATTACCACATTTTACCTTCTATTACTATTACTATTACTATTACTGGGGTATCTATTACTATTACTATTACTATTACATGTACTTAAACTGATGGTAGGATTCTAGACCTTGCGCAGCCATGAGTGCTATGAACTAGCACTATAATCACATGTTTATATAATATTAAAAGCAACTATATCATCCAGTTACCTACACAATTTTCTTATACTGTGTCTGTCATTTACAAGAAGCCTAATGATACTGGAGTTCTTAATTATTTCTGCTTCTTTAATTCTGTTTTTTTTTATATTTTGAAACCTCAATGATCGTTATTCGGGTGTTTCAAGTCGAAATTATAAGATAATTGTATGAACTCTTGAACACATGTAAATTAAAACAACCCATTGTAAAGGCCCCGGCATATGTGAAATATTGATTTTTAATTATATGCATACTCGTACATTTTATATTATTTTCATATATATTTCACATAAATTTATTTTGTAGTAAATACTTCCGTTTAGATTTAATCCTTCGTTCTCATAGTCAGGAAATAAAGATTTTCAGTGTGACTAAAGATTGTCTCCAGAGGAATTATTCATGATTATTGCATATTATTATTTAATAAAGCTGACAATTCAGTCCTTTATGTATGTATCAGGAGAGGAATTTATGTAGGGCTGTGTTCTGTTTCCTAATCCTTATAAATGTATCCAATAAAAATACTGTTTACGTCAAGATTCTGGACAGAACCAAACTGGAGACAAAAGTACCCCATCTTCTCGGGTGTATATGTTCATTTGGATGTGATGCCATGTTTTATCCCAACACATAATACATCTTGAGAGTGAACAGAGAGGTGGTAAACTTTACAATAATGGTAGCAATAATGTATTATACATCAAACTTCCCAAGAGTTTGATGCAATGGGCTGACAAGGCTTAGGTGAGTAAGGCAGTTGCCCCCGAGTGACCTGTGACAAATTGCTGCCTCAAGCTACTGCACTGAGTGAACTCTTGACCTGCACCTGGCTAGACTGAGTGAACTTTTGACCTGTACCTGGCTGCACTGAGTGAACTCTTGACCTGTTGCATAATCTGACGCAGTTTGCCAAAGTTATAAATAGATCCAGGCTGAACTTTGGTGCTTAATATGATGCAGTGAGCAGTCTGCCAAAGCTATAAATAGAATGCAGCTACTGCACTGAGTGAACTCTTGACCTATACCTGGCTGCACTTCTTCCAATCCTGGCACTGTGTCAAAACTATTTATAGAGCGGACATCATCTTGGCTAATGGCCAACATCAAGGCACTGGCAATCTGCCAATGGTAAACCAAGTGCTGCCATCTGAACACAAAAGTGGTCCCTACTTGAAATAACTTTGAAATTTATTTTCCCAATACAAAATGCTTTTCAGCTGACTTTTTATAAAAAAAGAAATCAGGAATATATGTAAAATTATTACAGATGCATTCTCCATAATTCGCTAAAAATAGGCCTAGGTGTAATATGAAAGGAGACATTTCATTTAAAAAATGTGTGAATAAAAGTTTTCAAAAGTTATATATACGGCCATATGAGTTTAAACAAGCAAATTCGTGGAATCTTGTTGTCTTTCATGCTTGATAAGCAACTCAAATTATGACATGAGGAGAAAATCTTGAGAGCACATGAAAATCAGATGCACTATGACATGTGGAGACATCTGCAGGTGAATATAAAATCTAAAACACACTGAGAAATTTGACAAAAATTTGAGAAATTTGTTTTTGAACTGGAGAGAAAATCATCACACAGAAACAGAAAAAAACCTGCCCGACGGACAGACAGACTGAAAAACCAAAAGCAATGTCCCCCGCATCCGCAGAGCGGTGGACAAAAATAATACAACAAGAGTTTGCCCAATATTCCTGATTAACTAAGTTTAACAGTATTATTCATTTCAATGCCCCGACAACTTTCAGAGACACGAATGGAATGGTACATAGTATATATCTTATTACATGTTTACATGGCAATGAGCACTTACATTAGATCCAATTATTTTATCACATCTGAATATTAGGACTAATCTTGGAAATTTTGTGTGTGAGAGAGAGAGCAAGAGTGAAAAAAAGAATGAAGAGGAGAGAGAAAAAGAGAAAGAGAGAGCAATTTAACTGAGGAAAAACTATGATTGACAATATTTAACATGCTTCAATCTTGTAATGTTTCAATCTTCTGATATCCTATATATATATATATATATATATATATATATATATATATATATATATATATATATATATATGATACGTACACAGTTTTAAAGAGTTACTAGGAATTAAGTATAAAAAAAAAATTCATAATGGAACTCACTAATACTTAAGGTCAAAATAACTTGATCAGATATTGGCTTATTATTATGACTCAAACATTTACTTATAAATGTATTATTTATTATGAATTAATTACTGATATAGGAAATGTTAATTTATATATAAATTTACATATAAATTTACATATTACACATAAATTTATTTAGATCAAGCTGTTTGATGTGATAATAAGCCTCTTTTTGAACTGAAGGGAGATATTACCTCTCTGATTATAAATAACAAAATATCATTGATAAAAATAAATTTGTTTAATTTTATACAAATATTGTAAAAAAAGTTCTTTGCAAATTAACTCTCCTGGCCACTAAATAATGTAAGGTAATTATCATTTTGACCTTTTATCTTCACAGCATTTAGCGTGAATAGCACCTACATTATATATATCCCTGGGTCAAGAAAATTTTAATTTTTAGAAATAAATTTTTTTATTCACACATGAACATGGTGAATATTTATTATTTTCTGTCACAGATTTTTTTTTTTTGGAGGGGGGAGGGGAATTTGAAACACAACAGTGTACCAACAGAACACACCAATGACAATGTCTTGCAAAATTCAGCAACATTTCGCAAAGCAGAGACAGTTTTTTTTTTTTTTTTTGGCAGATGATATGGTCCTTTTCTCAGCGGGAGTTAAAAGAACAGCTGACATTTGACAGTTTGGTCACGCCTCCTGAACTTGCACTCTGTCACTTTGAACCAGTCGCAAAATCCGTCAAGTACGTCATTTAAAAGACAATGTTTCATCTCAGTGTCACATACCGTGTATGAAGAACCCGTGGAATCTGAGCAATCCTGCGTGTCAGGAATTGAAAAATGCATGGTGGCGGCTCGGTTAATACAAGCGAGACAGAACCATCAGTTACACTTGTGTCAAAACAAACCCACTTCCGCACAAGTCACCGCCATGCTTGTGTATATCTGATCATGTGACCTCCCACCAATTAGAATAATCTCAACACTTTATATTATTCATCTAAACATTACATGTTCTATATTTTTTCACTAAATAAGCGATAAAATATATATATCGCATTAATTCAGACTTTATCTTTTGAACTTAATGCTCTTATAAACGAGATTAAATTGGTACGGACTAAAAGTCGAATGTCGTAAGTAGGATATTGGATGCCAAATCTGCTACCAGGTCAGATACCACGCCCGGACGTCAAGCTCGGATACCATGACCTACACCCCCTGAAAGAATAAATATAACATACATAGTGTTTTTAGCGTATAATTGAATTATTTTTTTGGGTAAAAATTCTTTCTATCCTAATGTATGACAAAAATAAAATCACGTCAACTATATATAATCTTTGGCATCTTTGTATCGAAAATAATATAATTATTAAAATCTATTTATACATTATATAAGTATACACTGTTGAAAATAATATAATAATAATAATAATAATAATAATAATAATAATAATAATAATAATAATAATAATAATAATAATAATAATGCTGATAAAAATAATAATAAAATATCGTTTATGGAATCAGGGTCCGTATGCTCACATTGCTTAATATTTACAAAGTATATCCGCAAGGTAAATGCAGGGGCAATGTACACGTGGCAAACAGGATCGGTGGCGACCAGTCCCGTTTCCCTTTCAACAAATACGTTTTAAAATCCCCTAAAATGTTCCTTTATCTTATGCTGCATCGAGCCACCGTTAATTGGTATTATCCATATGGCTCTGCAGAACTATATGCTTCAAAGATTCTGTCAACGATTTTTCACTGTTATATTTCAAGGAATAACATAATAACTGAGGTGAAATCTTTCAGGTAAGCGCATCGGTGTTAGATATTATGAAGAAATTATATGGGTTTAATTATGTAGGAAAAATTAAGGTTTTAAACTTTTACATTGCATCTTCTGGTGTACGTAAGCTGCAATTAAAAGTTAAGTCTTAAAAAAAGATATCTCATATATGATTCGAATTTCTTGGTGTCAGATTGGTGGAACAATAATTATGTTTTATTATGCTGGATTTAAGAATATATTTGTCGTAGGTCCACAGTTTCTCACGGATCTTAAGTTTAAAGAATAATGGAAAATATAATACAATAAATTGTATTTTTATTGTATACATAGAACTGTAAGTAACTCACATAATATTGTGTGTAAAATTAGTACGAGTGTGTTTAAATATTTACACTGAAAATATCATGTATGTTTTGATTCCTAAATTTAATCGCTGATTAATGGTATATATGGCATCCCAGACTGGCTTGGCATCCGACTTCCTAGTTTTAGGCCATACCGATTAATTATTCACCTTGACCCCGGGTCGAGGTCTCGCTCACACGTTGCCGGCTGTTGCCCCCTTTCAGTGAACTCACTTGTACGCAAACAGTCAAACAGCAGTCATGCCTCCCGTAACAGGTAGTGGAGCCGGCGTTAACGCCATCCTGCTGGGACCCCCTGGATCAGGGAAAGGTACTCAGGTTGGTATTGTACCTGCACGTTGTTTTAAAGATCAACCTGAAATAATCACACCAATCATTATCTTACATGAACTTTGTGAAGTCATGTTTCTCCTTCACACACCGGCAAACCGCAATGACATGATACATCACTTTACCACAAGCGGTACCGTGTTAGCCCACTCCTTGTAACTATTTGTGTCATATGTGGCCTGTATAGCCTATATGACTTACCGAATTGAGTCAGGTCATTACGTTTATTGTGCATCAATTAATGTTCTTTAATGCCTTGGTTTTTACCCAGTTATTCATTGTCTCGACATAACAGGACATCATTGTGCCGATTAGAGAGATTTTCCCTTTCAGAATATTAAGTTATAACTTATATCCACAAGTTTAATGCATTTAAAATAAGGCCAACCTTCCTACAACGGTTTGTGGGTCGCAGGAAGGGACTCCTAGATAACTCCAGTTTGGATTGACAAATAAGTTTCAACTTTGACATATATGATCCACTAATTATTTAAGAATTCTTTTGATATTGGGGTCAAAGGTCAAGGTCACAGGACCCACTTCTTAAAAAAAATTGGGCTGAGTATAGAATCTGGTCTACATAAGTAATCAACATAAGCCATGACATGCCTGATGATAGGACATCGAAATGCTTCATACTTCTCCATTAAATGAATCCTCAACATGATTACATCTGTCCGTATACACCCATAACTTACTCCATGAAGACTGGATTCTATACTCGCTCTAAAAATTGTGGATGTATTTTAAGCCAAACTTTCCATCCCAAACATTCCATCTTCCAGATATTGCTCACCTGCCAATAGTGGAAGAAACTTGTGGATTTTTGGGTGACAAGGTCACAGGACCCATATTTTGAAAAGGCTCATAAACATATCCTCATGGACAAATTCATCTGAGTGTTGAGACCCGTTGGTTTCTAGTCTATGATTGTTTTTTTGTGCTTCTCCCCCGAAAACTCAAAGTTTGGTAAGGGTTAATATCAACGATCATCACATGCATTGTGTTTAATCTATCACTTTGATGCAATGGCATCACACAAGTGGGTCAGAGAAGAATACATGTAAAATCATTTACATTATTGCCTTCAGATGGCAGCACTAGTTAGCTTATAACAAGCGTACCGTGTTAAAACATTCATTGTGGTGGCTTTGACCAAAAACCATCAATTCATTGAATATAACACTACTCTTGCAAGCTGTTTGTATATACAGAAAGTTGCTAAGGCCAGACTTTTTTAGCGAACCTGTGAGCTTATGCGATGGCGCAGTGTCGTCTGTCAGTCGTCCGCCGTCCGGGGCTGGCTTTCCGCCGTCCATGGTTGTAAGTCAGAAACCATCAGAGCTAGCAGCTCCAAATTACATGTAAGAATCAGTCACATATGAAACTTGGTGCCCTGGAGCTTATTATTGGGTTTTTGCATTGATTTAGATTTTATAGAGAAAAAGCTTAAAAACCTTTAGAAATCTTCTTCTCTGCAACTGTCTAGCCAAAATTGTCACAGAAATGATCCCTGGAACAGTCTCTCTCAAGTTTGTTCGAATGGTTCCGGTTTGGAGATTTTTGGCCGAGTTACAGGAGGTTGAACTTAGTCATCTGTCCAAAAAAGCACACCAAAATTAAATTCTCAGAAACGGCTAGAGCTATAATCACCAAATTTTATACCAATGTTTGTCACATGTCATATCTGATATTGAGGTATTGGTGGTGCCACCTACATTGATGTGATTTTTACAAGCGAAAATGTATTTTTAAACTCTTCTAGCTTATACACTGATTTATGATGAAACTGTTAAGCTGATTGCTTTAAACTTTACAAGAATTATTCTATTGTAGGATTCAGCAATTTTTATAAGAATAGATTGGGTAAATACAGTTTTAAAAAGCATTGTAGCAAATTGAAAAAGGCTTTCTGTATTTGAAAACAGATTGGACAACATGCTGAGTATGGCAGCCAAGTCAAGAGGTCACTCAGTACAAACAGGTGGGGGTCCAGACATCACCATGGCAACTGACCTGGCTCTGGGGGGTTGTCTAGACAATGTGTCGAGATGTCTAGACACAGCACCTAGACTTCTAGACACAATGTTTATATGCAGAATTCCCAGATTATTGGAACTAAATCTTTCAACTGTTTGAAAAAACTGGCTTTGCATTTTAAGCGAATCATGTTTATCATCAGGTCACATGTGAACTGCTGCGCCTTCATTTTTGGTTGACCTCTGACCTTTCCTTGCTGCCCAGCGTCCATATGTGCATCTGTTTCCACAAATAAACCTGCATATCTCGGGAACCGTTTGACCAATCAGGCTAAAAAATTTGCACAAATGTAGCCCTTTGATAGGTTTATAACATACACTAAAATGGTGGCGCCACCTGCAACCATTTTTGCACAGCTTCCATCTGTTCATCTGCCTTGGGATAAAATCACTCATATCTCAGCAGTGGTTTGACTTATCCACCTGAAATTTTACAGGTTTATACATCCTGGACAGGTTTCTTGATTTTATTACAGGTGGCACCACCTCCATTCTCATTTACTCTGCAGACATCCACGCTCACATCTCGGGAACCGTTTGACCGATTGGGCCTAAATTTTGCTTGTGTATAGATCTCACATAGCTCTTCATCATAGGCAAAACTGGTGGCGCCACCTGCAACCATTTATGCACAGCATCCATCTGTAAATCTGCCTTGGCATAAAATCACTCATATCTCAGCAGTGGTTTGACTTATCCATCTAAAATTTTGCAGGTTTATACATCCTGGACAGCTTTCTCGATTTTTTGACAGATGGCACCACCTACATTCATGTTTACTCTGCAGACATCCAAGCTCATATCTTGATAACCATTTGACCGATTGGGCCAAAATTTTGCATGTGTATAGATCTCACAAAGCTCTTCATCATAGGCAAAACTGGTGGCGCCACCTGCAACCACTTTTGCACAGTGTCCATCTGTTCATCTGCCTTGGGATAAAATCACTCATATCTCAGCAGTGGTTTGACTTATCCACCTGAAATTTAGCAGGTTTATACATCCTAGACAGGTTTCTTGATTTTATGACAGGTGGCACCACCTCCATTCTCGTTTACTCTGCAGACATCCACGTTCATATCTCGGGAACCGTTTGACCAATTGGGCCAAAATTTTGCATGTGTATAGATCTCACATAGCTCTTCATCATAGGCAAAACTGGTGGTGCTACCTGCAACCACTTATGCACAGCGTCCATCTGTTCATCTGCCTTTGGGATAAAATCACTAATATCTTCGAAGTAGTTTGTCTTATCCACCTGAAATTTTGCAGGTTTAAACATCGTTATAACTGTGCTGCATATTTCCATTCATTTGCCTCGTGACCCAGAAGCTATGTCACTTTCTGTTAGCCAATCAGATTGAATGAAATCTCATTTTCATATTACAAAGGCTTATGTTATTTAATATTAAAACTTCTTCATAACCTTTTCCAGTGAAACCTAACAGTAACAATGATTCTACTTTTCCATCGCGCAGACGGCAACCTATGACAGGGCACATGTGCCGAATCAAGAGACCATAGTAACTTTTGCTCGGAATATCATTGGATGAAAGGACCATGTTTATTTTAAGTCATTACACATTTGCATAACTCAACGATGTTCCCCGAGTCTTGGCGTGCAAAATAGTGAGCGGTTAATAAGATGCAAATATGCTGGTTCATGCCGGGTTTGGCATTTTGCTAGGGGTATGAAATTGACAAGTTGTTGATGCATTCGATGCCAACAAGTTTGAAAATGACATGTAATTATTTGCTATATCATTTACAGGGATGCACCAATGGAATTGAATCTTTATTATCTATTTTAATGGAAAATTATAAAATTGTCTTATTATTTCATTTCGCAAGCATGATTTACATGGTGTTAGGGGCGCTATGAAAAAGCAATTCTAAATTCAAGACAGATGCCCTGGGATAACTTTGTTCTCTGCTCATAAACTGACAGATTTATTCCAAATTAATGCAACTTAACTTTAAAACATTTGCTTGTCAAGAATTGGCTCATTCAGTGGCAATGTTATGTCCGATGTATGTACCTGTTCTATTTAGGCTGCTGATTTCTTTTACTTTTACATATTTATCCAGGTGCATATTATCCAAAACTGCATTAAAGGAATTGGTCTTGCTGTTACCACCACAACTTGAACTACAAACCCATGAAAGTATTTGTAATATCACCAAATTAAGTAAATAACTTTTTATTTAACATTGCAACAATATAAACCAACAGTGGCAAAAACATTATAGCTCCTGTCTATTACCTTTTTAGGTTCAACTGTTCATTTTCAGTTTACTTTTAACTTTATTAAGTGTTAAGTATTCCAGCCTGTTGTTTTGTGTTACCAGATCTCTTTCTTGCATGATAAAATTATTATCAGGAGGCTGTGCACAGTTTTAGAACTAAAAACCCTCTTGAAGTCTTGAGAAGGTTAAGCCACTCACCTTGACCCGGGTCGAGATCTCCTCCACACATCACCTGCTGAATCCTGCATCCCCGGATACTTTTCACTAGTCGAGGTAACAATCATGCCTCGTATACCAGGTGGTAGGATTATGGCTATACTTCTTGGACCTCCAGGATCAGGGAAGGGTGTTCAGGTCAGTACTGTACCACCATCTTACTGTACAGCTCAGCCTGGCAGTGTGTTAATGGTGGATGAATCTGTCTCCTTCAGGTTACACTCACACATGTGACAAAGACATGAACATCATTTAAACATTATAAAGGGCACTCTGCCAGGACAGTGTTTGGCAGTGACTTGGTGTCCCATCATCAAATATTCTTTCAGTTTCAGATCATGGCATGTGGGCCAGACCAGATAGGGAAGGAGGGACATAAAAGTATATTATAGATAAATGGTGAGATAACCATGTATGAAAGGTTTGCAGGAGACACAAAACTCATTCTGTGTGATTCTCTCATTTACTTTGTTAACATTATCAAAAACTTTTTATCATTTTTTTGCAGTTTTTTCTCAAATAAAAGTTAAATTTTGAGTTTCAGCTAGAAAAACACTTTGTCTTGGGGTTTTGTCTTGGTCTCTTTTATTGAGTTTTATAGATGGCACTGCATTAGACCCTTAACAAATTATTATGAATTTATGTACGATTCCTGGGAAAATATTGAAAGTTGCACCTCTAGACACATTTGGCGTAGTTCTTGACAGTCCAGACCAAGATTTTGTCATTTTTGAGGTGTCCCCTCACCATAGTTTATGTGACAACGGTTGAGTACCATTACCATTCCATAATAGAGATTTGTCATATGGTTATTTTAAGCTTCTTTGTACAGGCAGTGGCACCTGTAGGCCATGATCCTTATCACTGTCAAGATTTCAACTCTAAGTCCATTTAAGACATGTCTGTATATGTGGACTTTGAAGTTCTCATTAAACAGACTAGTTAGAATTGTTATTTAGAGTTTTGTCAGACAGTACTTATCACATATACCTGTTGTTACATCATGTTATCATTGTTGTGCTTATTTTTGTACCAGTTCACCTTTCACAATCATTATGAATGATATCATTGTTCTCAAGGTAAGTTCTGTCTGAAGCTCCATAGGGACATACTTGGTAGTTTCACAGCGACCTGACTGGAGATTAAATATTATCTACTTCCTTATCTTCTTTGAAGCACTTTTGTGCTTGAACTTCAGATAATCTGATCTTAGAGTTTCAAATTTAAACTTGTCAGATGCATGTTCACATGTGTACAGTTCATGTGTCCCTTTGAGTTTTTATCTCAGCTGACTTATAGTCAACTGAGGTATAGGAATGGCACTTTGTCCATTGTCTGGCTGTCTGTCCTACTGTTACGAAGGCACAAACCATAACTGTTAGCCAAAGAAACATAGGTGAAATGCAGGGAGGTCCTTAAAAAGTCCCCTTGGAAACCTGAAATGAGGTCACTGTGACCTATATTCTCAGAGCTATGGGGCTCGTAAGTACCCCCCAGAATAATTAAAAATTTATTGTACAATCTCCAGTAACTTGATAATTAATACATGGTTTGCCATGAATTTTGCCTTAAATATTGACCACAACTAGTTTCTTCAGTTCCCGAAAATTGGTGGGGCCACCTGTATTTCTTCTTATTTTAACAATTTTTGGTTTGTTTTTGAGCCCTTCAAATGACAGCAATTATGTCAGTTTCTCAGCTGTGGTTTCATCCAGTTTTGTGAAACCCAGTGTGTTTATTAATAATGATTGGTTTCTTCAGTTCCTGAAGACTGGTGGGGCTACCTGTTTTTTTTTAGCGAACCTGTGAGCTTATGTGATGGTGCGGCGTCTGTTGTCCAAAATTGGCTGTCGCCATCCATGGCTGTAAGTCAGAAACCGTCAGAGCTAGCAGCTCTAAATTTTATGTAAGTAAGAATTAGTCACATGTGAAACTTGGTGCCCTAGAGCTTATTATCGGGTATCTGCATTAATTGAGATTTTATTGAGAAAAGCTTAAAAACCTTCAAAATTCTTCTTCTCTGAAACTGTCTAACCAAATTGTCCAATATTTCACAGAAATGTTCCCTGTGTGTTTATTAAAGCCTAAAGTCAGATTTTTTTAATATTGCACAGAAATGCTCCCAAGGTAGTGCTTTCTTAAGTTTGTTGAAATGGTTTCTGTTCAATGACTTTTGGCTGAGTAATGGCAATCTGAATATAATGTTATGGCAGCCCATTTCTGCTCATTGGCTACAAAGATCTTCTTCTCAAAAACCACTGGTTCAAATTCTTTAATCTCACACATGACTGATCCTTAGATGTTGATAATTCAGTTTTTTTCAAATGGTTTTGATTCAGTTATTTTCTTAGATTTTATACAGGAAAAGTTAAAAAAAAGATATAAAAATCTTCTTCTCCAAAACTTTCCAGCCAAATTGGCGAATATTTCACAGAAATGATCCCTAGAACAATCTCTCACAAATTTGTTTGAATGGCTCCAGTTTGGTGATTTTTGGTCGAGTTTCAGGTTTAACTTAGTCATCTGTGCAAAATGCATACTAATCTTAAAATCTCAGAAACATCTGGAGCCATCATCACCAAATTGTTTGCCATTGTTTGTCACATGAGTCATATCTGAAATTGAGGTGTTGGTGGCGCCACTTACATTGATCTGGTTTTTTTTACAAGCAAAAATGTAAGTTTTAACTCTTCTAGTTTTTAAATTAGATTATGGATGATGACACCAAATGAAGTAGACGTGTAGGCTTAAAACTGATCACAGGACCCATATTAAAAAACCTCATAAAAATATCTTTATAGACAAATTCAGCTGGGCTTTGAAACCCATGCATCCCTAGTTAGGTTGGTTTCAGATAAAGAATTCCTTGCTATTTAATTTAAAATATCATTTTAAATACTCTTTATTCAGAAGTAATATGGATGAAAAACTATCACAGAATAAAAGGAAATTGTCCAAGTCTATGTACATAAGGCCCCAAAAAATTAATATGTTTCTGAGGCACTTTTTTCCAAAAAAAAATGATTTGGATGGGTGTTTTTTTTTTTTTTCACTTTGAAAATAGCGTTAAATATCATGAATTGTTTCAGCACTGGCATCAAAGTGACAAGTAATGATTACATTGAAACATAATAAATGATGTAGAGGTCGAATTTGTAAAAAGTTTGAAAGGATCTTGTGACATTATTATTTCTTTTACATATTACACATAATATTTACATACAAAGCAGATTATGAAATACTATAACCATGGTTGTCAAAATCTAGCAGAAAACACAGGCCTATCAATGGCCATTACACGGGGGATTCCCCATTGAAATGCATTATGGTCATTCATAGTTAAAACAAGATCCAACATTGTTTAATAAAGAAATACAATAGAAATTTCTTTAATTCTTGTATAATCTTTGTTGATATTCTTATTTAAATTTTAATTGAAAAAGAACTATGATGGAAGTTAGTTTGATAAACCAATCTCTGTCCCTATGGACCACGATTGCAGCCATGTTTAATCTGGCCGAATGTACAGGAAGCATGGAAAAAGGGAAAATATGCAAATAATTTCTCTTTGTGGGATGAAATTTTACATTTTAATTCTAGCACACAAATATTAGACCGATTCCAAGTGTCAATTTAAAGATTAGTATACATTTTTATGGAAACTAAGTTATTAACACATGGTTGGCCATCCTCCGAACAGGGTCAAGTTCTGTTGAAATAAAATGACAGGACCCTGCCAGCCGTGACAGACAAAATTTTGTTTGACCTGACATTTGACCCAGTCATCGCCTCAATTGGATGATCAGTAAATGTAAACAACAAGTGACTCTTGAATCATGTCTTATATCAGCATGCAGTAATGGTTAATCCCCCTATGCATATTGGTAATCCTTTTGCATAATAGTGAAAAGACTACAACAAGTGTCACTGCACTATCACCGTGCATTTACGTCTTCAACAATTCTGGCACCAGTTGTATCACATTAACTATCAATTGAAGCACGTGCACAAGTTTCTATTTATATTCACAATACCGTGTCACAGATATAACACCGCAAAATAGATCCACAGGTATATCAAATTTATCAATATACAAAATATGTTTCATGGACAAATGCCATTTGTTGGTAATATTTGGAATGTCAAAGCATACTCTTACACTTGCTATTTGCTTTAATTATTGTAATTTTCAATTGCCAGGCGATATGGATCACAAGTGACTGGAAATAGTGCTGTGTGCACATTTAGGTCTGTCCTCTGAACTGACAGATGTGGGAGTCACAGATTTTTAGCGAACCTGTGACTGTGAGCTTATGCGATGGTGTTGCGTCGTCCGGCGTCTGTCTTCTGTACGTTAACCCATAATATCTTGAAAACGGCAAGAGGTAGCATCACGAAATTTGATGCAAAAAATTAGTCATCTAAAAAACTATATCGGATTTTGCTTATTTTTTGGCTAACTGCATTTTCTTAGATTTTATAGGGAAAAAGCTAAAAAAGCTTTAAAAATCTTCTTCTCTGAAACTGTTCAGCCAAATTGTCCAATATTTCACAGAAATGATCCCTGGAACAATCTTTCTCAAGTTTGTTCAAATGGTTTAAGTTCGGTGATTTTTGGCCAAGTAACAGGAAGTTGAACTTAGTCATCTGTCCAAAAAAGCATACTAAAATTAGTCTCAGAAATGGCTGGAGCTATCATCACCAAATTTTATGCCAATGTTGTTTACATGAGACATATCTGAAATTTAGGAATTGGTGGCGTCACCTGCATCGGCCTTTTTTGTTCGGGGGTCATCAGTGCCTGTATCATACTGATGGCTACAAAAAATTTCTTCTCTGAAACCATATGGCCAAATAGTTTAATATCGTACAGAAATGATTCTAGGGTAGTGCTTTCTGAAGTTTGTTCAAATGGTCTCAGTTCAGTGACTTTTGGCTGAGTTATGGGAAGCTGAATTTAGTCATATGCTGTAACAGCCCATTTTAGCTCAGTGGCTACAAAGATCTTCTCCTCAAAAACCACTGGGCCAAATTCTTAAATATCACACATTAATTATCCTTAGATGTTGATAATTCAAGTTTGTTCAAATGGTTTTGGTTCAGTGATTTTTGGCTGAGTTATGGGAAGCTTAACTTAGCCATTTTGCTGTATTTCCCCTATGAGTTATAAACCTGTAAAACGTTTTTTGACTGATGCTACTGAGGCCAATTTGTTTAACACTTTACAAGAATAATCCCCTGAAAAATTCTTATAATAATTGTCTTTTATGGTTCCAAAGAATTAATTTTGGCTGAATTATAAAGATTGAATGAGTCATTTTACCATATATGTTAGCTGTGTGAAGCAGATACATCTAGATTGGCACCAGTTTATCAGCATTTATTACATCATGCCTCCAGACATTTAGATTTCAGGTTATCTATGGTTAATATTGACAAGAATGACTTTTAAAAGCTTTTAAAAAATGTAGATTTATGATTTTTAGATATTCCTCATGCCAGGCAATGTTTACAATCACAGGTATACAGCTGTCTATGGGTATATAAAGACGGCTGTACATGGATTATAAATAATTGGTATCCTTAGTCAAATAAATTCAAGATTTTGCCATCAGTGAGATTTATCTGTATTACAATTTTGCATTCAATATGCATCTGTAATAAATTTTAGGGAACCTGTGAGCTAATGCAATGGTGTGGCTGCATTTGTCTTCTGTACGATAACCTATATTATTTTGAAAATGATTGGAGCTAGCTAATTAAATATAATGCAAAAAATTAGCCATCTCAAAAACTCTGCATTTTCTAAAATTTTATAGAGAAAGAACTAAAAAAAACCTTTTAAACCTTCTCCTCCGAAACACTCAAGCCAAATTGTTAAATATTTCACAGAAATAATCTTTTATACCATCTCCCTCAATTTTGTTCAGGAAGTTGAACTTAGTCATCTGTCCAAAAAAGCATACTAAAATGACATTCTCAGAAACGGTCGGAGCTATCATCACCAAATTTTTTGCCAGTGTTGGTCACATGAGTCATATATGAAATTCAGGTATTGGTGGTGCCACCTGCATTGACCTTTTTTTGTACGGGGGTCATTGGTCATCTTTTATTATTCTAGATATTTTGAAGTTTATGAATATGAATAATAAAAAATTTAAGCCAAAGTCTTTCAGTATGTGTTAACAGATATACCAACAGGCCAAGATTGTATCCATATCTTTAAATAGGTTGAGAAACTGCCAACTGTTTCAGATTTGGCAACAGATCAAGAGTTCATTCAGTGCAGCCAGATATAGGTCAAGAGTTCAATCAGTGCAGCCAAGCACAAGGCATGTGATCACCTCATGGGTGACATATGAACACCTCATGGGCACTATGTGATCAGTTCATGGGTGTCAAGCCCCTCAAGGCAGGGCCCCTGCATGAGCTTATGCAATGATGTGGCTACTATTTCAGATTTGGCAACAGGCTAGAGGTCAGTCTGGATCTATTTATAGCTTTGGCATACTGCCAGCTGTATCAGATTAGGCAACAGGTCAAGAGTTCACTCAGTGCAGCCAGGTATGGGTCAGGAGTTTACTCAGTGCAGTAGCTGCATTCTATTTATAGCTTTGGCAGACTGCCAACTGTGTCAGATTATGCAACAGGTCAAAGAGTTCACTCAGTGCAGCCAGGTACAGGTCAAAAGTTCACTCAGTCTAGCCAGGTGCAGGTCATGAGTTCACTCAGTGCAGTAGCCTGAGCAAACAATTTGTCACAGTTCACTCGGGGCAACAGCCTTTCTCACCTAAGCCTGTTTAGCCCCATGCATCAGACTCAAGGTAAGTTTGATGTATTGGCCTAATATTTTGACCTGTCTATGTGTCTTTGATGGCTTTCTCACTCACAAGATAGGTGTCGCCACCTACAATGACTTTTGCACAGTGTGTGTCCCTGCGTTTTTCTCAGGAGGGGTTTGATATATCAGTCTGAAATTGGGCATATGTATATATCTCTGATAGCTGGTGGTGCCAGCTACAATTTTTTTAGTGTTGTGTGCACCCATGCCAGAATTTCAGCAGTGATGTTTGTGTAATTGTTTCTTATTTAAATTGTTTAGTACTTGCATTGTTCATATACATGAAAAGTAATGGTCCAGCATTGAAGGTGTATTTCCCAATGCACAGGTTCGCATTAGGCCTGTAGGCCTTGTTTTTAGTAGGATCAAGCACTTTATCAGATCAACATGTCACTTTGGCAATAAAAAGTTTGACTGAGGGGGCGGGGGGGTTAAAGTGAGGCAGCCTGTGCCTGAGAAACATATCATTAATTTTTTTTTTTGCCTAATGTATTGGAAATATATATATATATATATATATATATATATATATATATATATATATATATATATATATATTATAATTGTTATCATTTGCTGATTCATTATTAAAAAATATGTATACTAAATTTATTACTTCTAAAAAATTCTTCATTAGGTGAAAATAACCATTTAAAACACTCATTCTCAAAATGTCCTTGTTTGCAATAATTGAACATAGAATTAAAATTGAAAAATGATAGTGAATAATTGAAATTAAACTGAAGTCACAATAGAATTATAAATTCACAGGCCTTTCGCAAAACACCATTTTGCATTTTAAAGGTAAATATGTCATCTGTTGCTTATTTAGATGACATATGTTCTTACTGGTGATAGTGGACTCGTGATGAAATCCCTCTGCACAAGTGCACAGGTCTGCTAACTTTAATGTTGCCTCCTTCAGTCTACAGCGTCAAGCCAGGGTGGTCCACATAAAAGGCTGATTTAGTATACCATGTGTGAATATCATCTAGAGGTCAGTGTGAGTGCAAATGTTTTAGGTAGACCTGTTTTCTACATCTGGAAAGGGACTTGACAGAATGACATTTTTTAAGAACATGTTTATGTATGTGCAGCCTTGCCTTGTGGTTGAATGAAAAAAAGGCCTTCACAAGTATTAAGAATGGTTCCAACTTGAGGTCTATTGAACCTGGATTGTTTCCAGTGATGCCAGTGGAGATTTGATGCAGGCCTGTGCTAAGCCTGTGGGGTGTGATATATTTGTTTTGAAGGTAATATTATATAACATTGACTGGTAAAAATAGGTAATCTGTGCAGACATAAAGCAAACAGATGGGGGAACTGTGGTACACTTTGGACTTTGTCTGTAATTGAGATAAATAAGCTATAATAAGCCACTGATAATGAAATGCTTCCGTTTGATATTTATATTTATTCCTAATCTAAATACGCATTCTTATCTAGGTATATCACAAGTGTATGGCTCTGTTTAAACACACACATGTAGAGAGCTGTGTACTAGATGTGCTGTGTAGACTGGGCACAGCTTAAAATGCACAGAGGCTTTTGCCACCTGATATCTAAAATAAATGTTTAAAATTAAAGGATTAAAATAACGGAGTGCTTCATGTGACGGGGGGTCTGACTTCCGGTGTAACATAGAAATGCAAACTCCCGTCGAAAACCCCCTGCATTATTTCCCATGAGAATATTATAATAAACTTGGTCCATTAATTTAGGTGCTTTGTCATCAGTTTTGTTCCATTGATATCTGTGTGAATAAAGTTGTTGAATCATATTTCTTCATTTTGTTCTAATTCAGTTGTCTTGTCATAGTAGATGATGTATGTGTATGATGTGAATGATATTTTGTGTCCTTGCTATGCGCTGACCAGATGAACAATAAGTGTGTATGTGTTCCTTTAACAGAAATCAGAAAAAATTCTCCATTGTTCATACTCGATACACCATATCCTAAAACTGGCGAAAAAAAAATCCAGTGCTAAAAGTTTAAAATGAACTCTAAAAATGAAGCAATTTTTCCTCCCTCCATGTACGTTATTTTGAACTAAAGAATATTTTCTGACATGCTATGAGGAGCTATAGAGCATTTTCTGGTGATTATGTATGCACAATTAATACCTGCAGAAGGAAGTAATCCTGATCACTATGTAATCACTTTGATCTCATTAATAACAGTGGTCTGCAAGGCTTTCCCCGTTAATCTTATTAATGACCACGGTCAGGTTAATCCCTTCGCCAAATAACCGGGCATCAGCCACGATCGTAGACCCCTGTTGCACGAAGCAAGTCCACTGGTGCAACCCGGTATCATGGTTGCACTAGTGCCCTGAAGCGTAACTGTCACATGGGGGGGGGGGTTGCAGGAAGAGGCCTTCTTCATGCACCCCCCCCCCCCGGCGTAGGAAGGACGGCCTTAAAATAATTACAATGTATTATATGTATTTTGTAGCCGGGTTTATAATTTGTAAAGTGTCTTTGATTTACCTTACTGGAATGATATTTAAAAAATCCTGGCTTGAAATTCCTAAGAAAAAAGGTTTTTGGTGCCGCTGTCCATGATTCTGGAAAGCTTCCAGGAAAACTAGATAGACCAGGGTTGATCATACAAATCATGTCACATCCAGTAAATAAAAAATGTTTGTATGGTGTTAACTGAAGAACAAACTCATTTCCCAGTTTATTCCAAAGCTCTTCCTTTATGAATTGACTGAGACCTTTGATTTAAACCTGATTGTCATTGATTCATTGTCATAACATTAAGGTGTATATGTTAAAATTGTTTTGGAAGAGATCCACAGTGATTTATTATTGTCACATTCACTACACTGTCACGTTAATTATTTTTTCCTGGATATGCAAGAAAAACTCTTAGAAATGCCCTGTAATCTTGTAAGTTGTAAGATTATGTGTATTAACATTAAAGGGTGACTGGATAGTTAATTTCAACTTATCAAATAATAGAGTAGTTAATGGAGATTCTTGCAGCAAGAGAGGAATGAGTTACTTCTTTTAACACATGGCCACCGGGTGTGTTATTTTTTGACAATTTACATCTCATTGCTTATTAAAACTGAAAGTGAATCAATATTAAGTAGGATTGCGCTGTGTAGCATGCACACCTCAGTCAACGGTGCCAAGGCAAAAAAATCTTGGATACTTCTCATCCAGATATGCATAACAATTTAATGAGGTCTTAATGGGCTATGGTCCACTCCTAACATAGCTTTGTTGATATTGGTTTTGCAGGTTTTGTCATCCTGCTAACAGATCAAGGTAGATGAAAACATAACCTCCTTGCTGTTTGTGAAAAGAACAATTTACATTTCTTACATATAAATGATGCCATTTATACATATAAATTATGCCACTGAACTTGAGTATAAATCAAAATATCCAGGGTGGGATCTAACAGGTATTGCTGTAAAAAGGTAAGGGGGGCTGGCTGGGTGATTCAAAAGCTGGGGTTGAATGTTTCACTATGTAGACAGAGCGTACTTCTCTGCTGGACTGTGATATAACGTATAACGGTGACCTCCTGATTTCTATTAACCAGGAACTGATTTTAGCTGTTTACAGTTTAACATCAGTGCTTGTATTATTTGTAAGGATATTTATTCTATGATATTATATATATATTTCATAAGTTATTTCTGTTTGTTCCAGGCCCCTAGGTTAGCTGAAAGGTACAAGGCATGCCATCTGTCAACAGGTAAGTTCATGGGACTACATGATCTTACAGGTCTGTCAGCTTATATACTATTTAATGCAAGTGAGGAGTGTACATCACTTGCCATTGATCATGATTTATTGGTTTCCTCTTCCCACATATATAAAAGGGTCCTTTTGAACACATTTTCTATTATGCCAGCAGGTAACACACTCAAACGCAGGCCACCAGTTTTTAGCGAACCTGTGAGCTTATGTGATGGCGCAACGCCGTCCGCCGTCCGCCATCCCGGGCTGGCTTTCCGCCGTCCATAGCTGTAAGTCAGAAACTTGGAGCTAGCAGCTCCAAATTACATGTAAGAATTAGTCACATGTGAAACTTGGTGCCCTGTAGCTTATTATTGGGTATCTGCATTAATTTAGATTTTATAGAAAAAAGCTTAAAAACCTTTAAAAATCTTCTTCTCTGAAACTGTCTGGCCAAATTGTCCAATATTTCACAGAAATGATCCCTGGAACAATCTCTCTCAAGTTTGTTCGAATGGTTCCAGTTCGGAGATTTTTGGCCGAGTTACAGGAGGTTGAACTTAGTCATCTGCCCAAAAAAGCACACTAAAATTAAAATCCCAGAAACGGCTAGAGCTATAATCACCAAATTTTATACCAATGTTTGTCACATATGTCATATCTGATTTTGAGGTATTGCTGGCGCCACCTACATTGATGTGTTTTTTACTTGCGAAAATGTAATTTAAAACTCTTCTAGCTTATACATTGATTTATGATGAAACTGTTAAGCTAATTGGTTTAAACTTCACAAGAATTATACTATGGTAGGGTTCTGCCAGTTTTATAAACTTAGATTGGGTAAATACAGTTTTAAAAAAACATTGTAGCCTATTGAAGAAGGCTTTCTGTATTTAAAAACAGATTTAAGTTTCAGCAGCCAAGTCAAGAGGTCACTCAGTACAAACAGACATCTAGACAATGTTTAGATGAAGAATTCCCAGATTATTGGAACTATATCTTTCAACTGTTTGAAAAAACTTGGTTTGCATTTTAATAGAATTGGGTTTATCATCAGGTCACGTGTGAACTGCTGAGCCCTCATTTTTGGTTGACCTCTGACCTTTCCTCGCTGCCCAGCGTCCATTTGTGCATCTGTTTCCACACATACACCCGCATTTCTCGGGATCTGTTTGACCGATCAGGCTAAAAATTTTGCAGAAATTTAGCCCTTTGATAGCTTTATAACATACACTAAAAATGGTGGCGCCACCTGCAACCAGTTTTGCACAGCGTCCATCTGTTCATCTGCCTTGGGATAATATCACTAATATCTTCATATGAAATTTTGCAGGTTTATACATCCTGGACAGCTTACTCGATTTTGAGACAGGTGGGGCCACCTACATTCACGTTTTCTCTGCAGACATCCAAGCTCATTTCTTGGGAACCGTTTTACCGATTGGGCCTAAATTTTGCATGTGTATAGATCTCACATAGCTCTTCATCATAGGCAAAACTGGTGGCACCACCTGCAACCACTTATCTACAGCGTCCATCTGTTCATCTGCCTTGGGATAGAATCACTCAGCAGTGGTTTGACTTATCCACCTGAAATTTTGCAGGTTTATACATCCTAGATAGCTTTCTCGATTTATGACAGGTGGAGCCACCTACATTCACGTTTACTCTGCTGACATCCAAGCTCATATCTCGGGAACTGTTCAACTGATTGGGCCCAAATTATGCATGTGTATAGATCTCACATAGCTCTTCATCATAAGCAAAACTGGTGGCGCCACCTGCAACTATTTTTGCACAGCACCCATCTGTTCATCTGCCTTGGGATAAAATCCCTCATATCTCAGCTTTGGTTTGACTTATCCACCTGAAATTTTGAAGGTTTATACATCCTGGACAATTTTCTCGATTTTATGACAGGTGGCACCACTTAAATTCACGTTTACGCTGCAGACATCCATGCTAATATGCAACACACCTCACTCTATTCCCCTTGCCACTTAATCCATGCCTCACTTCGCCCGTCCCACTCTTGATTTCTGCGGATACACATAATTGCTTGTTGACTACCCATATTCTAGTTTTAAAATGTCCTAGTCTGAAACTTGCAGGTCTGAAATGTCCATTTTGCTAAAATCATAATGACCAAGGTAGGTATGCAGGACTTAAAAGGATCAATATTAAATTTTAAAAATAAACCTCCATTCATACTCCAAAACTTTGCACAGGTTCACACTAGGCCTGTAGGCCTTGTTTAGTAATATTTATGTTTTGCTTCACTCAGTTGTTTAAATAAAACAAAACAGGCCTGGCTTTGTTTAACCTTTCATTGTACTATCCAGCAGTAATAATAACAGCTATAATCATAATAAAAATAAACAGTTAATTAGGTTAATCATTTATAAACCACATATATATATATTAAGATTTTTTCTGCCCTTTTGTGGTGTACTGTTTAATTGTCAGAAGAAAAAGCAATGTTTTCTTAATGTTCCTTTTGATGGGAGTATTATGGTATACCCACCATCCGCTAACTTTTAGTTTCTCCAGGATTACTCACCAAAAGAACTTACCAACAGATTATCTCGCCCAAGTTCGATTTTGGGCAATGTCCACGCATATTTTATAATGTCATGGGTCACTCGAATACTCTGTGGTGTCGCCATGATAACTTACGAAGAATATGAAGGATTTTGATATAACTCATCAGAAATGTTAATCAATAAAATGCCTCACATAAGTTTGAATTCCAACAAAATCCATGCATATATTATGAGGTCAGAGGTCACCACAGTTTAGAGGCACAGTGGTGACTTTCCAAAAAATCCATGAAAATCATTATACATGTTAACCACTAGACTTTCTCATTTGATTTACATTCTCATCAAAATTCACGCATATTTAATGAGGTCAGAGGTCACAAGATACACAACGGGTGTATTATGTACATTTGGTGAGGCACATGAGGTGCTCTTATTCTAAGTTTATATACAAAAAAATTCAGATCTTGAGTTATTTTATCATTTGTCTTGATATTTGATCTTTTATCTTAATAGGGGACATGTTGAGAGCTGTGGTAGCTTCTGGTTCAGAGCTGGGTCAGCGGGTCAAGAAAGTGATGGACGCTGGTCAGCTGGTCAGCGATGAGCTGGTAGTTGAGCTGATCGACGCCAACCTGAACAGCCCTGAGTGTTCACAAGGTTTCCTGCTAGATGGATTTCCCCGCACTGTGGTCCAGGCACAGAAAGTAAGTAATAAACTGGTGTAAACAGTAACCTGGTTACAAGTCATGGTTCCCACCAAAAATAATCCCATGAATACTTTATAAATTTTTAAGGCCTCAACAGGTCTTGAGTTCAGCTAATTTTGAATATTTCCTTGAAAAGTATAAATAAACATATCGTTGGTTAGCCTATGGTGAATCTGATGTTTGGAACGATATTTTATCTGAGAGGTGCCCAAGTATAGTTTTTTTTTTATCATCACATGACATGGTAATGACATGCATTTCTTGGTAGAGACCAAGGGTCATTATGACAGTTACTGTGAATTCAGTGGGAATAAATGGTTTCAGGTGAGAATATAGTGACAAGTTCTGAGTGAAGATTGATGCCATTGTTACAGGAGGTTATCATTTATTCCTGAAAACATCATTGAAAACTTTTGAATACTTCTGAATTAACACATATTAGATGCCTATGTTTGTACCCCTAATATTATTCAGGGTCTTTTTTGTCTAATATATGATTATATTATATTATAACAAAAGTATCCCCACATGTTATGCCTTAATCATCTTGTATAAATATACTGGAAGAGCAAAGAAAAAAAATATGAAGCAGTAAATCTTTTACATTTTCCCCGATTCATTTGTCAGGAGCAAGCATTTCAGAGTCCATTACCAAATCAATAATTCCAATATGCACCCTGTATCTAAGAAACATAGACAGATTCCTTACAGGACTCGCCATGCTTACCTTATACTATATAAATAAATAATATTGTTTTTCTAGGACCGTCAGTTTTTCTGTGTTACTATCACTAGTATCAGTAATGCTGTGTGACCGTCAAATTTGCTGTGTGATTATCAGTTTTGCTTTGTATCCAACAGTTTGTTGTTTATTTCAGCTGGATGAATTGTTGAAAAAAAGGCAGAGTGAGCTTGATGCGGTGGTGGAGTTTGGTATTGATGACTCCTTGCTAGTCCGTCGTATCACTGGTCGCCTTATCCATCGGTCTTCTGGTAGATCCTACCACGTGGAGTTTAACCCTCCAAAAGTTCCAATGACAGACGACGTAAGTGAATAAGGAGATATAGAGAGCATAGAGTATATGTTTTCCTGAGAATATTTGTTTTGTTCTGCCTTGTAATGGGATCAGACAATTGTCTGTAATTAATTATATACAGAACAAGTTGTCATTAACACAGACAAAAGCCAAGTGTTTGTGATGCATATGGTTACCTGAGCATTGCCAGTTTTGTATGTGGTTACAGGAGTAATACCTACTGGTGCATACATCAGGTTTTGATGTTAAATGTTGATTGATGTTACATGTGGCTTAATCACAGAGTTATTACAACATGATTAAAATAGATGAAATGTTGTGTCTCATGAAGCCATGTGATCTCCCTAGACTTCTCATAACATGTTTACAGTAAGTCCACATGTAGGCCACAGTTAAACCCTTCACTCTGATTAATCGATTAATCAGATTTTAACCATTTTAGCTCAGCTGACTGTAAGTCATCTGAGCTATACTGATCACTCTTTGTCCGTCATCCGTCTGTCTGTCTGTCCGTCCGTCTGTCTGTCTGTTAACCAGGCACAAATCGTAACCACTGGACCTAGAATCTTGTAACTTGACATTCTGAGAGGTCCATAAAAAATCTCTGTGGAAACCAGAAATTAGGTCTCTATTACCCATATTCTTCGAGCTATGGAGCCCTAAAGTACCCCCCAGAATAGTAAAAAATTTCATACAAAAACTTCAATATCTCATTAACTTCATCACTGATGGTCATGATTTTTGGCATACATATTGATCATGAGATGTTTCATCAGTTTCTGCAGACTGGTGGTGCCACCAATATTTTTTTTCAATTTTTCTAATTTTTTTCTTTATTTTTGAGACCCTGAAGGATGCTGTCATCTGTTAACGTCACACAAATTGTAACAACTGGACCTAGAATATTTATTCTTGTCATGCCAGGAGGCCCATGAACAGTATCTGTGGAAACCTGAAATATGGGTCTCTGTTACCCATATCCTTCAAGCTATAGGACTCTGAAGTATCCCTCAGAATAATGGAAAATTTGAGACAAAAGCTGAAGTATCTGAACAACTAATGCAGAGATCACCATGATTCTTTGCATGGATATTGACCATTAAGTGTTTTTATTAGTTTCTGCAGACTGGTGGAGCCACCTGTATTTTTTTTAAAGTTTTTGCATTTTTTCTCTATTTTTGATATATATAAATACAGACACAATCTTGGCCTGTTGGTTAATCTGTTTGATGCCTAAGTTGAATGGGTATATACTACCATTCAGATGATAAAATTTCCTTTTGCGAATCTCTTCCCAGTCAGCTGAGCATCATGACCCATGGGTCACTTGTTTTATTATTCTCATATGTGTTTTTTTCACACTGTAAATGTTTAGTTAAATTAATAACTATCATTAACTACTTACTTGTATGATCAAAACTTGTTTTCTCATCTTGAATATAGTTGAATAAATGAACATGATGGTTTATATACCAAATTATGGTGTTATTACATGAAGTGTATCTGTCCAAATCTATCCAAAGGTGACAGGTGAGCCCCTGATGAGGCGCTCTGATGACAATGCTGAGGCACTGAAGAAACGTTTGGAGTCCTATCACAAGCAGACCAAGCCGCTCGTAGACTACTACAGTCAGCGGGGTATCCATACACGTGTGGATGCTGCACAGGCCCCTGACACTGTGTTCTCAGCTATCACAGCCATATTTGATAAGGCACGCAATGCACTGAGGACAGCAGGCAAGCAGTAAATCAACCAGTTCAGGTGTAACTTATTTCTGATACTTTGATTGGTGGAAATCATATATTATTATTATGAAGGCTATATGTGTGAACAAGTACTTTAGGTTAAAGGTGAACCGTACAAAAAGGTAGCATTCTTTACATTGCCAAAGACTGTTAATAGTGTAGTCGGTACTAGATAAGTAAGTAAAGGTAGTTCTGATACAGGTACTGTCCTAATGATGAGAAACAATGTAAAACACTGTCATGTTGATCTAAGAACCAATAACTGTATCATAATGCAATTTTAATTATGGTTGTGGACCTGCGTGGTCTTTATATCAAGCTTGTTTATAATATATTGTGCCCATTACCTGTACAGCACAGCAAACAAACCACTTGACAGTTGTTGTACCTGTGTTGTCTGGTACCATTATGTCAAATATTACAAAATGTCTAAGAAAAAAATTGTTGAAGCCTTGTTAATCTTATAACATATCAAATTAGTAACCCAGTAGACCAGACTTTGCCTGTAAAAAAAGTAACAGAAAACATGTTATATGTATGGCAACAGGCTATTGTTGTTTGTGACCCAGTGTCAAGTGTGTATTTTGAGGAAATGTGTAATTCTGTCCAGGATTAGTATACCTTGTTTCATTTCTTCCAGTGTACAAGGCTTCCTATAACTGCACACTTTTCTGTATTCACAAGTAGATACCTAAGTTGCTAGAATCACTGCGTGATTTCCATGTAGATTTTGCATTGTTATAATAAGGTCTCCAATACCACACTTTTTTTCTGACACAAACTGTAACCTTATCCATATGTTGAGAGATATGGACCACTTCTGTCATCTTCTGGGGCCAGCATTTATTGACTTACCTTTATGTAGGGACAATTTCATGATCTTTGTGTCAAACATGAGTGTATATGTGATTTATAAAATGTCTGAACAGATGAAATACAGATTGGTTTCCTGCTCATTTTCCCCAGCAGAACAATGAACTCATATGTCAGTATATAGTGACGTATCCAGCTGGACCCAGTATAAAAAGAAAGTATGTGTCACAGGATGGAAGGTGGTCTTCAACCTGTGGACCAGACTGGAGATCGGGTATGATATACCTGAATCAATCTATATTATATGTAAATAAGACTTTATGTCTGTTGGTACTGATAACTTCATGAACCATTACCGAGCTTGGAACTGATGTTATATATTATATGCTGATGACATAATCAGGTCAAGGACAGGTCATTTCCAGAAGCACTCGGGTCTGCAAGGTATTTCTTAGACACTGATATATGTTAATGTTGCGAGGCATCAGATGCCTATAGATAGCGTTCAGATTACTTTGTAGATTTTTCATTTCCTCCTTTCAGTGAAAGGATGTAGACATGTACAGGAGCAGACACTTGATCAGGGACTTGATTGGTCTGCAGATTTACTGCATGAGTTTAATATTTATACCATAGATGGCACTGCTTGGGCTTTTAACAGAAATTTATAAAAATTTATTTTATATAGTCCTTCTTGTAAACATTTTCTAATGAGAATTTTGTTTATTAAATTTCTCATTTTTAAACCATATGTATATGGCTTGAGGGAAACCACATTGATAGACAATGTTATGTATCAGAAATGTTGACAATGTAATTTCAGGAAAAATAAAAAATGAGTGAGATTGTGTTGAAATGTGGACAGAAGCATGAAATGTCAGTCTAGAGACACTTGAATTGGATGAATACAATCTGTGATGCATCTCCAAAGTCTTGTTTTTCTTAATTTAATTGAAAAAAAAGACTTCACTGGTGGTACACCAGTTGACAGAATACACATGACTGCCAGTTTAAAGCCATTGAACACAACCTCAAAAAAAAATTAATGAAAATTACTTTATTTTTTTTTTTGCAAAAGGTATAATTACTTAGCCAACACTGACATGACTTCAATTATTTTAATATGATAAGCATATCAAGTTGCTTGGCAGCCCATGAATGAACTGTTGAGAAAATGGTACAATTATTGTTATATGGCAGTAAAGAGGTATTCCTTCCTTAATGTTGTCTCAAGGAATTACAGCTCTTTAGCTTGCCTTGGTTTTACAAGAATGCATTCCAGTCCACACCAACAATATTTTTTTAACAATAAATCACACATTAGGAGCATATGTGTCAGTTTTTAGCTCTGCTGACTGAAAGCTATCTGAGCTATAGCTATCACTCTGTGTCCGTTGTCAGTCTGTCTACCCATCAGCCTGTCAGTTAACAGGGCACAAATCAAAACAACTGGACCTAGAAACTTCTCACTGTAAACCCATGGAGATCAATAAAAATTCTCTTTGGAAACCTGAAATTAGATCTCTTTGACCTATATCCACTGAGCTATAGAGCTCAAATAATTAAAAATTTGATACAAAAGCTCCAATATCTGAATAACTAATGCATTGATTGCCATGATTCTTTCCATGCATATTGATCATGGACTGTTCCATTATTTCCTGAAGACTGGTGGTGCCACCTGTATTTTTTCTCATTTTTACCCATATTTTCCCTATTTTTGAGACCAGATGAAGCAGTTTGTCCGTTAACAGGGCACAAATTGTAACCATTAGACCTAGAAACTTCTAACTGTACATCCAGGAAGGCCAATCTCCTTGGAAACCTGAAATTCGGCCATGGTGACCTATAATTTGTGAACTACAGCTTAATACATGAATTTAAGCACCCAGTCAATAAGATGGGGCACAAATTGTATCCCCTAGGCCTAGAATCTTCTAACATGACATTCAGGTAGGTCCTGGGTAAATCTGCATGGAAACCTGAAATTGGTTCATGAAAGGTGACATACATTTTTCATGCTATCAACCAAAATATCTTTGGCAATCTCTTATTGAAACCTGAAATTAGGTCATGGTGACCTCTATTACTGACCAAAAACATTTTAAGCACCCAGACAGACCGGGTACAAAAATTTTTCTGTTGGACCTAGAATCTTCTGTCTTGACATTCAGGGAAGTCCTTAAAAAATGTGCATGGTCATTTTTAGCTTGGCTAACTGCATACAAAAAGGCTAGATTTTATGGGAATGGCTGGACATATTATCATGAAACTTTTTCTTCTTGTTGATTTTGCAGAACTTTAATTCCTACAGTTGAATAGGGATGCCACCTACAAAATTTAGCATTCATAATGTTGAATGTAGTCCTAGTCAGCTGAGCTACATAACCCATGGGTCACTTTTTTTTATTAAGGACTACCCTTAAGTCTTGTTGACAAATTGGATATCCATGTGACCAAAGGTGTTTCGGCACCATTCCAGGAAGTTGTGATCGTTGTATTGTCACCAGTGTTAGCAAAGTGAAACAACAGGGAAAAAATAGAACCAAGACAATTTGGTAACTTTTAAATCCCTGCTATGTGAGACATGGCGAGCCCTAGCAAGAGGGCTACAAAATAATCAGAAGGTGATCAGGCCTGGCATGGAATGAGAGAAGGGATGAGGTCCTTGGAAGTTAGCATGGATTTATCATTTGATATTGTTGACCAAAGCATCTTGAGCAGGCATGCTCAATTTTTGTTTTGTTTTTCAGCATATGGATATAAACAGAGAGTAGCCTACAGATCAAAGGATCAATTGTTTCCAGCTTATATTCAAAAGACAATCTAAAACAGGTTTCAGGTTCCTGTTGTGTCGCCAGCCCACCAAAGGGCTAACTGGGGTTATAGCACAATACGATCTGTTACACTTAGAAAGGAAATTGAATAAAAATATTTCCTTTGGGTTTAACAAACCATTGTTCACATAATGTTGTATGTTGAAAGGCCTGTAATAAAAAATAACCATTCTGGAAAGCATGAAGCACCTGTAACATCAACAACTGATATTATTTGTCCAGAGAGAATTGAAGCATTAACAGCCCCAGTAGACATCTTGCATTTGGGGGCAGTCCTGTATAATGCTTCAGGCCAATGTACTATTATGTTCATATTTTAACTTCCTTGGTGCAAAATAGGGCTGAGAACAGAACAGTAATGTTTTCTAGTGGTAAAATATACAATACACATTGATGTACTGAACATTAATCAGTGGATATATGTTAAATCTCACAGTTGTGTATGGAGTGTTATAATCACAGTGAAATGCAGGTGCAATCTATGGACTCCTCATTGCGCCAGTCACTAAAAAAAGCAATTGAGGAGTTAATTCTTTTGGGCTAAAGACAATCATGAAGATATGTTGTTCTGATTGATACATTTTGTATCCCCTGACAAAGTCAGGATACTTTGATTTAAGCACATTCGCACTACTGCTGCAGATATTTCTTTTTGATTTGATAACTGGAAAAATATTTCATGGATCATTGCCAAACTTGACATGTGCATAGGTATGGGTGAGAGGACGAAGCCTGTTGAAAATGGGGTCATGACCTTTAGAAGAAAAGTGACCTTGATCTTGAATAGGTCCCATTTTGGGGGAAATTCACACAAATTCTTAAATATCTCAAGAAATCTTGCATGAATTGATCCAAAAGTCTAGTTGACTGAAGATCTAAGATAGTGTTGTACTGGAAACTGGTGGTGCCACCTATCATTCTTTTCCTGTTTTTGTGCCATTTAATACCCCCATCATTGCCACTTGACAGTACTGTGAGCATTTTAAGTAAAAAACTAAGACAGATTTCTTTCATATTATGCATATACATAGACATAGGTTATGGGATGATGTATATTTTAATTGGGGTCATGACCTCTCCTGTGAGTGGCCTTGACCTTGAATATTGAAATATATGGTGAAAATCATAAATTTCTCAATAAGGGATGCATGGATTGGTCCAAAACTCAAATTGACCAAAGATCTTGGATAACTTGTCTTTTGCAGAAGACAGGTGGTGCCACCTGTCCTTTTCATGTTTTGGCATCACTGATGACACAAATTTGGAGTCACGTCATGATTGGAACATTCAGTACCTTGCTATACCAATGCCTCCATGATTTGGCAGATACACAGTCACTTGTCTGGTTCTATAAATTTAAATTGGACACCCAACTAAATGATTCACTTATTTACAACTCCTTTAACTAAACTTTCAATGCTTCACAGACTTGTTTAGAAATACAACACAACTGACACACAGCAAGGGTTCACTATATACAATCTCTTTATTTCATGAAATATATACAGTTCCCAGTTGATGCAACTGTTCGCAAGCTATACACTATCCTTTGCCATACTGCAGTCCTGTAGTAAAGGCATATGATCATAATTTACATTTCATCACTTGTGCATACAAAATGCTTATATCTATTGTCCAACACCAGTTCCTTGTGATAAACTAAACTGTTTCCATGCTTAAATAAAATCTCTTCAAATGACTGTATTATATAATTTTTTTCACATTAAACCTGATCTTTTCACATCAAAAGCACAATGTAAATAAATTGTGCAGTATTTCAGTAGTGTATTCAATCAAACAAATATAAACATATACACAAATACTACACACAGGGTTAAAAATAAACAATCGAGATCAGAATGACAGAATTAATTTAAAAACAAAGACAAAAGAAAGAAACACTTGTGTCAACAAAACCAAGAATAGCCAATGCTATCCTGTGCAGTAATTCATTAGAAGTGTTACAGATCAGTTAAAATGTATGCATTTGCCACAGCATTTAAATAAACATCAATGGAGGGTCATCCATCAATAATTCATTTCACAGTCTTGTTTTTCTTAAAACAATTAATTTGAGATCATGATATCTTCATACACGTTTTGCAGTAATTTATAATTTCATTCATTTTAAATTACCTATTATTTTTATGCAGTAATTTCTCTACCTCAAATTAATAATTTCATAAATTTTATAATTATAACAAACTTGATAAAATACTTTATAAATCCATTATTAAAATGTTACAATAGACTCCAGAGTGACGTTCATTGTTTGATTAGTTTTTTGGAGCATATTGATCAAAACCAAATCTGATAATCTGTAATATTCAAAATTCCTATGAAAAAAATGCAAATGCAAGTTGGATACGTTTGCCAAATATGTATCCTACAACATATACAATTTCATAACAATCTTTTCCAATATGAAGTCCTAAAATTCAAAATTTCCTAGCATTGAAAGTGTTGTATAAACCAGTTAATAAATATTTACTACTAGACATCATGTACAACCAGATTTGTAAATTTAAATCTTGCAAACAGTATACAATACAGTGTACTTCTCATTTATCACAAGTGTTTTTATCACAGAGTGCAACATTGGCCATATTCCTGATAGTAAATACCTTGCACCTATTTTACATAGTGAACATGGTATATCTGTCTTATTTTACCAATGTGTTATTCTGAAAACTGATGACAAACTGAAACATTCATCCAGAACATGCAAACTTGTATCTCTAATCTTTTTATTTTAATTTTTTAATGCATGCCTCCTTAACACACCCTTTGATCTATGCTATTCTCCCACTTTTTCCTCTTTTTTTTATTTAATTAAAATTCAAATCCCACATCACATGCAGTGCTGTTCATGGCATCCTCCTATTGATCACTGTGCTATACACAGAGCTACAGTGACCCACAGCACTTTTGAACTGTTTAAAACTAAGGCAGCAACCTACATGTTGTCCTGAATCATCCCAGATTGAAACGCTTTGCCATGAGATTTGTCAAGGACCCAAAAGGGTACCCCTATATCTAGCACCGTGACTTAGTGTGGATATGAACTGTGTAACTGGGTCCCTTCCATTTACATGCACAAGAATTTAGAAAGGTAATGAGATCTTTGTCTACATGCCTTCTCACATTTTCCTTTATCAACCATAATCAGCGACCAAGTTGATCAAGCTATTTTCAAAGATTTTTCAAAATTAGATGAGCCTTGAAAACAACAACAAAATTACAAAAGATTTTCAAGGATTTTTAAACCTGTTGGAACTCTGAGTAAAATGTCACCAAAAATTTAGATAAATTGAACAGTCAACTTTTGTCCCTTATGCCTGAAAATTGACGTTTTTATCACAGAATGTGGTTTAAGCATCACCCTACTTCTCAGCTGGCAAATATATGTAATATCATATACTTTTTATTTAATTCAGGTTTCATAACTTATGGATCAACAATGCCAGTGAACAGGAAAACACCACCATGTCGCTTAAAATAAAGAAAAATTAACATAACAACTAAAATGAAGCCCACTGAAACCATTCACTTCCCAACAAAATAACATCTCATACACAATACATAAAACACAAAGTAACAATTCTTACACCTTCCCTGTTTTTTAAACTTGTGGATACCTGCACTGAATCTTGACATGGTGACATGATTTTGGTGTCAGTTTTTCTTGCAGAACATTACTTTCTTCTCAAGTTCTTCATAAACTTCATTGCCTTTGCCATCATTGGAGCAATACGCACCTCTGAAAATATAAATTACATCTGCAAATACACAGTGAAGGCAAAAATATGATTTCAAGGGATATAAAACTATTTTTGACTCAGTTATTTAAAGGTGTTCACTATAGTATCAATTACACCGATCTTCATGTGCAGTGAATAACTCGCAGTTTGTCCATTATGGCGAGGTGTAGTCACTCTGAGTTTTGGTTAGAACTTTAAGATCACTAGGAAAACCTGCAGTAAAATTTGTAAAGACTATTTTAAGGGGTTGGCATGCCCACATCTTTGACAGATTTTCATGTATAAGTAATCTTTTAGACCAGTGACTGACAGCATTCATCAACAGACATCTTTGACTACCTTAATCTTTTGTCCCCAGCACAGATGAGAGGTCATAACCCACTGAGATGATCTAAATAATGAGAACATTTGCAAGTGGTGAGAGATAAACAGGAAGGAGAACAATTATGCAATTATAATGCATTTGTACTGATACTAATGATTCTGCTTGTGTCCACAGCTTGGGTTGATTTTAACTGTATGGGAAGGGGGCAGCAAGTGACCATTGATCCTGAATAGAGGGTGCCAGCCCAAGACAGGCTTTCTGACTAGGAAAACCAGTTGGCTGGCCTGAAGACTTGTCTGTTATAGCAGGATGTCTGGTCTTGAGGGGTGTCCAAAGCCAGGATTTTACTGATCCAGTCTTTGTAAAATCAAAGCTTGTTACCTTTCAATTGAACAATAGACCTTGATTCATCTTTTATCAATTCACAACAAGACTGGTGAACTAATCAAGGGGTGTGTACAATAACAATGATGCCTACAACCATCACTGCTCTTACCAAGGGTGGTTTCATTTTTTTTTTCAGTGAGCTTGTAATACCATCATTAACATTTTGCAAGAGTATGACCAGTTAGCTGGTAAATGTCTTCATGTTCTGCCAGCATGTCAATTGTTTATACTTCATTTTCAAGTGTATTATTCCATGTTATTCATATATCTTTAGTATTTACATTTTCTGACGGGTTTCACTAATATTTATGTTCTGCAGATTTATTTAAGGTGATATAGAAATACATGAAATAAACTCAGCACATTCCTAAGTCCCATTACTATGATGGTCACTGGCTCGCAAGCCTTGGTGTTAAAATGTTTCTTTAGCCTACGCTAATATTAGCCAGATATACAAATAATGTGGCATACGTTTCTGCTGCTGTCTCTGAGAGATGGCCTGGCTGGATGCCGGGACTGATGCTGCTGGAGTTTTTGGTACAGGCTGTGCACCACGGCTGCTCAGTTTACTTAACGGATCAATCTGCTGAGGTCCCGCGGTGCCGTATTTCATCTGTTTACGCCGCACTCCCCTCGGTGCTTTAGCGGTCATGTCTACATATGCAAGCTTTGTTTGACGCACTGAAAGCAGGAGTGAATTATTAGACTGTTACAGTTTCCTGTAGTAATATGGTTTTCTGAAGCAAAATTAAAGTGACAAGAAAGTAATCTCAACTGCATGACTGATACAAGCATGAGAAGTAAGATCATTATTAATACAAAATTATTATAAGCAACCAGGAAAAATTAGAGATGGTCCTAGTGTACCAACATTACACCTAATAACAAAGGTCTATATGCTCTGAGAGAAAAGCATAATGCTGCAAGTATTCACTAATTTGGCAGATCTCCCTGAAAAATTACGTAACAGTAAAAGCTTCATTTGGTAGTTGGAGATTTTCTCTTCTGAACTAATTTCTGGTATACAATTGAATATAGTTTTAACCTTGAAAAAAAATCTCTGGCTTCAACGGTTACCATGTTAAGGTAACATCACTTTTTAAAACCAATATATCTAAATTTAGATATAGGGATTTCGAACAGTAATGATACCTTAAGTAAGATAATATATTTCTAGTTGTTTTCATAAAGTACCTAATGTTAAAGCATGTAACTTCAAAAAATTATATAATATTGGCACATACAGAGAAAATATATAGAGGAATATTTATGCCAAATATGCACAAAAAAAGACAAGTGGTTTGGATAATAATCAGTTCTAAAGTACTGATAGTTTTCAATAGAAAACTGAGTTTTTTTCCTTGATTTCTAGTTGCAGTGGCAGTGACCCATTTTTGGGTTTTTGCTAGGAGAACAAAGCTATAGTTGAGATCTGGGTTGTAGGAAGAGAGTATAATACTAGATGATGTTGTCTTTGTCTTTGAAATGTGCTAGTCTAATGAACAGACAGACAAAGGATTATAATAAGTTGTAATAAACTCCAAGTCAGCAGAACGTGTATAACATGTTGTACCTGGTTTCTTCTTGTCCATGGATCCCTTTATGTTGGCTGTTAGGCTCTGCAGCCGTTTCTCCCTCTCATCCATCTTATTCTACCAACAAAATATGAGGAAATAATATACGAAATGCATAAGCAGGGCTTTGGTCAGGATGTGCATTTGTTTTTCCATTTAAATACAGCCATTTTCAGATACTTGTAAAGAGTCTGTGGCAAAACTTTTGTGCTTGAACTTCTACATCATGGATTTTGGATATCACAATAGCTGACTAAACCTGAAAACTCTACGGTTCTTCAGCTTTTATCTATATACAGAACAAGTGGCATAAAGTTCTGCAAAGCATTTTCACAATTGGGACCAGAGTTCCTGGGCCTAAAACTCCCAAGTCTGTTAATTCAGGTACTGGCACCGACAATTGTCACTCATTAAAGGTGATTTAGAACTTATCTTTTCACAATTTTTTTAATGTTTGTCATGCTTTGAATAACATTATGAAATATTGGACAATATATCACAATATAATGATATATTGATATTTTGTATAATTATCATGGTATAATAAAAACCTGTCCCAACATTTGTTACATGTTCAATTTTTTACATCATATATAAGGTTTTAGATACTTTTGGTTTATAATTTGAACAGTGGTACAAGTAAAATTTAAAGGATTCTATGTACACAAACACATGATTCAAAATTGAAAATAAACTTTTACTGATCTTGGTGATTTTGTTGCCTTAAACTGTAGAAAGATTACAAATATTCTTGTCATTTCTTGCTGCCAAGTACTTTTATGAAAGATGCCAACTTCAAATGGCCACTTAACATTACATAGTATAGGTTATAAGAGTACCCATAACACTTGACAGCATGTGCAAAATATAAACAGGATTATCTGCAGTAAGTCAGTTTACCAGGTACAGCTCTCTCCAGGATTCAAACTCATCTGGTTCACAGCCACGGAAGTCTCGCTCACAGTGTTTCTTCCACAGATCCTCTGTATCTCCAACAAAATGCTACAAGTAACATGTGCAAAATGCAAAAAACATGAATAGTCTATGGGGTGATTGGCAAAGATATAATAATTCAATGATAATGCTAAACTCCAATCATTACAATCTTAAAATGGCCATCCAGGGCACGGTTACACTCCTCAGGCAGAGGTTACACACCACAGCTCTTCCAGATCTTTTTTGTTTTAAAATCTACTTTATTTGGCAGATTTTACAGGGTTTTAACTCCAGGGCTGGCACACAGCCAAAATCTGCAATCAGACCAATGAGTGCAGGGAGTCAAGGGTTTAAAACTTGGGAGTTGGTGCACAATCATCAACCTGATACTATCAAGTATCCTCATCAGTTTCCTCACTCCTAGGGAGCTGCCCAAGAGTTATTTCATTCTATATTACTTAATGTGTTTCCTTTCTCAATATAACTTACTGAATTACATTCCGCTGAGTGACATTCTGCTAGATTACTTACTGAGTTACATTTTTCTAGCTTACTCACTGAGTTACTTTCTGCTCGATTACTTACTGAGTGACCTCCAACTAGATTACTTACTCAGTTACATTCTGCTTGATTACTTACTTAGTTTCCTCCAGCTAAGTTACTGAGTTACATTCTGCTAGATTACTTACTGAGTTACATTCTGCAAGATTTCTTACTGAGTTACCTTTTGCTAGATTACTTACTGAGTTACAATCCTCTAGATTACTCACTGAGTTACATTCCACTAGATTCCTTATTCAATTACATTCCTCTATATTACTTACTGAGTTACATTCCGCTGAGTGACATTCTGCAAGATTACTTACTGAGTTACCTTCCACTAGATCACTTACTGAGTTACATTCCTCTAGATTTCTTACAGAGTTACCTTCTGCTAGATTACTTACTGAGATACATTCCTCTATATTACTAATTGAGTTACATTCTGCTAGATTCCTTACCGAGTTACTCTTCCGCTAGATTACTTATTGAGATACATTCCGCTAGATTACTTACTGAGTTATCTCTGGCTAGATGACTTACTGAGTTACACTCCTCTAGATTACTTATGGAGTTACATTCCTCTAGGTAACTTACAGAGTAACATTCCTCCAAATTACTGAATGAGTTACATTACCCTATATTACTTTCTTAGTTTAATCATTCAATATTACTCACTGAGTAACGTTCCTCTAGATTAATTACTTACAGGGTTACATTCCTCCAAATAACTGAGTGAGTTACATTCCAATAGATTACTTACCGAGTTATTTCACCCTAAATTATTAACTGAGTTGTAACATAATTCATTATTACTTACTGAGTTACATTCCTCTAGATCTAGTAGTTGTGTGGGTGTGCATCTTTGTAACACAGGCATCAAAATCTCTGCTGGTACCCCTCCTACATAGTCTAAGCCTGAAAAGATTGGAGTTGTATGATGACAAATAATGGTATTGACTATAACATCAAATTAGTGAGGGCAAATAACTGCATGGTCCAGTCATATGATCTCAGTGAAAACCTAACTTCACAGTCTAGTCATATGACCTCAGTGAAGACAAACAACTGCAAGTTCCAGTCACATGACCTCGGTGAAGACAAATAACTTCATGGTCCAGTCACGTGATCTAAGTAAAGACAAATAACTTCATGGTCCAGTCACATGATCTCAGTGAAAACAAATTCACAATCCTATCTCATGACCAGGTGAGTATATGGCTAAAACAACTAGAATATGGCTTCAACAAAATCCTCTTATATAAGTTACCTTTTTTTAAATTATATATTTTAAGCTTTCATTTGTTTTGCCTTTACAATCTCTAAACATTGATCCATATAATACATACCTTTAGACTAGAAATGATTCTTACCATATGACCATATACCATAATATATCTTTAAAAATCAGATTAGTGTATAAAATTCAAAATTTTCTTGCTGATCTGATCCAAACACATAAAATCATCAAATTAATCAGGGAAGAGAAAAAAATATTTCTGTCCAGCAATCATAAGTTTGTTTAAAGTCTCAGAACTGTCTTCTGAGCATGTGTTAGCATATATTAAGTTTTCCTAGGTAGTAAAAGCTGTTGCTTGGGAACACTTTGACATTTATATAATGAAAGCTGAGAATGTGCTCTATATTTGATGAATAAAAACTCTGGGCTTTCTTATACAAATTGATTTTATCTAAAGTTTAAAATATTATTTCCGAAATTGAAGTAAAAATCATTTATCCAAGCATAGGGGTCCTACCTGTAGCTGATAGAGAATATTTCAGGATGTCATGTTAAAAATTTGAGTTAAAGCTCTGTTTTATTTGAGGTGTTAACTTTCAAATTTATGATTTTGTATGGTCAAAGTTTGAAATGTAAATAAATGAAGTTATTTATTTTTAATTTCCATATTTAAAATGATTCCCCTTCAAAAAAGACAAAAAATGAAAAATACACATTTTAGAGCAAATATTTATTGAAAATTGAATATTTTAAACTAAAAATGATTTAGAAAGATTGAATTAAAGTTAAAATATATAAAATGTTTTACAGATTATTTATATAATGTTTTAAAGATTCAACCAGTTTAAGAAATCCCAAAGGCATAATACATCCCATTCTAAAGAATATTTCTAGCTTTCCTATTCTGTACATATCAAGTGGTCAGAGATCAAAATTTCATGTAAAGTTAAGGGAAAACAGAAATTGCTAAAATAGACTTGGGAGCCATTTCTGAGACCTCAAATAATATACTGAAAAAGAAACATGTTACTTACAATCAACATGGTCCATGAGTACCCGCATACAGGCATCATACAATGTAGGAACAGCTGTAAGCATAAAGAGTACACATATATATACACATACACACACACATATATTTATAAACACATACTTTCACTTACTTCTACACATCAGGTCAACATCACATGCAGGAAACCAGATTTATTTCAAATCCACTGGTCCAGTGCTCATCATTGTGACTATAAATTTGCAAAGTTAGTATTCACTCTTATTAACTATTCATGTTGCCTATTATGATCAAAAAGGTAAAGTATGATATCCCTGATGTGGTGATTCCTATCTGTTACCAAACAGTACAAAAGGATTTTCTTTTTACGTCATCAAACTGTAAAAGATGCACTCTTATGATAAAGTTGAACTGAAAAATATTCATTATGAAAATATCAATTTTCAATATCTCAATAAAGCATTTAAGAACAGTATTTGTATGATTTTTTAATTACCCATTTAGATCTTGACCTTTATATGGTTCAAGTACATGACCTTGACCTTGGTGTCACTGAGTGTGTTACCTGATAATGTCCTGTTCTTCTTGCCTGAGTAAACCTGAGTACGTGAGTACTTCTTGAAACCAATAGCAGTCCCTGAGTCTGTAAGGAAAGATTAATAAGAAATAAAAGGATCACAGAAAACACCAGATATAAGCCTAAACACAAATCTTTAAAGTAGCTTTTTGACCACTGATCACATTTTAAATACATGTTGATTTTGCATATAATAAAACATAACCTAGTTAATCTATGGGTAATGTCAATAACATCAGTATACATTCAACAGAAATATTTTCATTAGATATACCGGTAGTGCAATAGGCCCAACAAAAAACTTTAACCCGAGGTTTTCATGACCAAAGGTGATCTGTGACCTTGACCGTTAACCCCTAAATTATAAAGTAGATTCTAAACCCTCCATATAACACATATATGGAATATGAAAACAATAGGGTGGGTGGTTGTTGAATTATAAAGAGTAATCCAAAAACTTTAACCTATGGTGAGTTGGGATCTGTACAAATTTTGTTTATTAAGCACTAATTACTGGCCCAAAAAGGTATTGTCACTGTTCATCAGTGTATTATATTTAACAAGAATATCTTCATTAGCAATAGAGTAGAGGGCCTTAATAAAAAAAATTTACCCTGACTTGTTCATAAACAATTGGGTGACCTTTGACCGCCATATCCTAGGATTCATAACTGTTAAACCCCCCCTATACAATACAAATATATGAAATATGAAAGCTATATGGTGAGTGGTTGTTGAGTTATAAAAGAGTTACACCAAACCTTTAACCTGAGCTGGGTTAGGATCTGTACAAATATTGTCTAAGTACTGGCCCATAAATTAAAATATGGTAAAATCAAGGTATTGTCACTGTACATCAGTGTATTATTTTTAACTGAAATGTCTTCTTTAGCAATGGAGAAATGAGCATGCTCATGAACAACTGGGGACCTTGACCTTTGGATCCCTAAATCATAGAGGAGATTCCTAAAAATTAAAATCTTCTTATGTTTTATATGAAGATCTAGTGGTAGAGATGCCCAAAAGAAGTCCAAATGCTCTGATTTTTATAGATGTTGTTTTGGAAATTTTAATACTGTATAGGACCTAACAGATTTTGCTAAATTTGGCAGGTATTCCAGTCCAGTATCTGTGGAAGAAAGTACCCTTTGCTAATCTTTACAATTTAAGCAATGTTTGCCATTACTTCCTGCACTGACCTTCCATGTCCGTAGGAAGTTTGTCCGACAGGGCGACCTGGGGCAGCGGCTTGTAATGTGGCTGAGTCTCAGGTAGTGATGACAAAATATCTTCATGGGTCATCATTATCTTAAAAATAATACAGATTAGAAGCATGAACTTCAACAGTAATATACAAAGTCAAACATTCACATGCAAAACATTTTAAAGAGATCTCCTGTTACTTTGCCTGTTAGCATCTTTTTGCAAAAAAATTCAGATTTTGTTGAAATTCTGTGGAGGGTTAGGATAACATCCAAGGTACAATCCAATACATTTTGGAAATTTGGAGGTTAACTGGATCACCTTAATGATTTTTTAATTCAAATACTTATATACTGGGTCAATGGGACAGAGTTCAATTTGTTTGTCCAAGTAAGTGATTATGTTTTCATGATTTTCCCTTTCCCATGTTCATACGAGAAATTCCAATTCAACCATATGAGAACTTTCACACAGTATCCTAATGTGATTTTTTTCACCCAGGAGTCCTGAGGGACAAGGACAGAGTAATGTTCCATGATTTATGTATGTGTAAAAATCCTAATAATATGAATGTGAAGAACTGGAAATTCCTTTTCATTATACAGGGTTCCTGTACATCTAGAAGATCAGATTTTCTTGACTTTTCATTGCCTGTAAAGGCTAGTGTTTGGACCGATGATTGACTATAATCGATGATAAGGCGGCGATCTTGTATTGCCATAATCAGTTACAGAGTTTTACACAGAGGTTAGGCTTTACAATGAGGGATAGTACGCTTGCATAAAGTTTATGTGCAGAAAATTTAGAACAGATAAAACAGATTCACCCCTTTGTTTACAATATACACATGTAGGCTATAGACATAAACTATAAGCAGTCCTATATATTTGGTAGGCCTACATTTAATCGTGAAAACATAGGGAGTGATCATTCAATACTTTTTTAATAATATATTCTGCCATTCTATAATTTTTACTATTATTTACTGTGGCATATCTATATTAAATGAATGCAATTATCATAACTTCAAATGTCTTTGAACTTGAGTAAAATTATCTCTACCTTTACCCAGGTACTTTGAAAGTACCTGGATTTGTATCTAATAACTAATTCACAGTAACTCTTAACCTGTACCTCAATAGTGTCACATGTCCTAGCCCCAATCCTGCCCCCCCCCCCCTCTTGACTTTGCATACTGGAAGAAGCTTTCTCTAGTTGCCTAACAATTAGCAGTACCCATCACATGCATGTTTTTTTCATCTTATTTAGTTCATATCCTCTAGTAAATCTTGTATCTGAAATATTTGTCATGACAGTTCATAACCTGGTGTGGCAACAGGATAAGTGGCTTTGGTAAAATATGTTTTAATTTTCAATGGCTATTTCATAGTTTAAATGTAAAGTAAATGTTTAAATATCACATACCTGTTTGGTGGGTGAAGGCACTTCAAAAGAACTGTCATTCTTCTGTTTCAAGTCATCTCTTTCTTGTTTGTCCTCTCTGGGTCTTTTAGAACCATGCTTTGAGGAGTCAGTATCTTTGTTTCTGTGTGAGCTATGTTTGGATGAGCTGCTGCCTTTTTCCTTGTGTGAGCCATGTTTAGATGAGTGAGAGTCCTTCTCTTTATGTGAACTGTGTTTGCTTGATGAAGAGGATGAATCTCTTTCACGTTTATGGCCGTGCTTCCTATCTTTCTCGCTACGTGTTTTGTCCTTGTGTTTGTCTGAAGAACTAGTCTTGCGTGTTTTATCCTGCACTGTCTTGTTTGACTTGTGTGAAGTATTACTAATTTTTGTTTTTTTCTTGGGAGCCCCGGCATCATAGTTCATTAGCTCCTCAAAAGAAAACCCACCATTTTCATCAATGTTCTTCTGGTCATCTTCCTCTGTATCTTCCACTTTACGTTTAGAACTTTTCTTGTCAGAATCCTTGTCTTTTGCTTTTTCTTTATGCCTTGATTTACTCTTATCATCATCAACTTTACGTTTATTTCCTTCACTTCTCTCCCTCTCTGGAGTCCTGTCTTTAATATTCCCTGCTTCATCTGAGACTTCTGTATGTCCATCACCAGGATCATTATGTTTGTTATTTATGTCAGACTCTTTCCTCTCTTCAATGTGTTTCTTTTCTCTACTACTGGAACCTGAGGATTTTTCCTTGGACCTGCTTGAATGAGATGACTTGTGACTGTGAGAATGGGAGGACTTATGGCTTTCTTTATCACCGGAGCTTTTAGATGAGCTGTCCATGTTTGGTATACGTTCATCCAGATTGGGCATTCTGGTGGACTGGTGAACTTCATTGTATGGGGTCTCAGACACTGTCTCACACTGGACAGAAGAGGAGGCCAAACTGGATGATACAGTCTTCTTCCATTTAGTAACCAAAGCCTTGGCTGTAGCACCAAGTTCCCCTTCACGTTTACGGAATCCACTGACCACCTTTCCTATTCCTGTGGCCTGAACAACAAATCTATCCAACTTTTTATATAATTATATAAAGTATATACATATTAATCATAGATAATTTGTTCACCATATTTATATTTCTTCCTAATAACATAATTTTATATATATTTAACCACAGACAAAATATAGAGAACAAAATTTAGCAAGAGATGCAATGGTCAAGGCGCTCAGATGAACTTTGTAAAATTTACCAAATGCAAAATGTACTTATTACTATTTTTTTACATATTAGCATTTGAAAAGCTAAGAGGAATCAGCCTTGCTAATTGGTGATAATCAAATACTACATGTGCACTTTTATGGACTACATCAAAGATGCAGAAGCCTCTCTTGGTCAAATACTTGTAAAACAATCTGTATTTCAACTGTGTGAAAGTAATATGTGTTAAAAATACCCACTGGGAATATATGAAACCCTGTAAAATATGGAATAAGGAAGAAAGTGGAGATGAGCTGTTGGATAAATAAACATTTAATGTATTAACTGAAATAAAATACTGTAAAAAAATAGAATTGTACACCTTCAAATGAGTATAAGCTAAATCTAATAGGTATATATTGTACTTTGTAATAAACCATTTTATCATGCAATAGTCAAAAAAAGCTTATGGGCATAAGAGTTATACCAAAGGATATATTTGATAAAAAAATATGTAATTGTAATTAATAATTCTAAAACCAGTTAAAAGATATGACCAAATTCCAGGAAAGTTTGCCCAAATTCTTGACTGAGTGTCAAATGGTATGCATGGCAAGAGATATTAAGGTCTAATCATTGTCAAACAACCTTGGTTTAATTTTGCTTTAGCATTCACTATAATAATAATTTTAGACACAGTGAAGTATATATATTTAGATTCCTTAGAATATTCTCTATCAGATGATATATATTTAAAAAGTGTAACAGTGTCCAATTTGAAAATTTAAAACTTGAAATGATTTTAAATTGTTTTTTTTTAATTGGATATATCTCAAAATTGGCATAGGGTATGTTTGTGGAAATAGTATCATTTGAAACTACATACAAATATCTCCAGGCGTTGTTTTGGTTATAAATTAATTGTCTTTTTTTCAAAATGAATTTTAAATTTTAAAAAATGTGTGATGTTAACAATACTTATTTCTTTTAAATAACGTATTTCTACTACACTAAAAACGATATAGGAAAAAGAAAAAAACACATTTTAGAATACTTGTTGATTTACCTATATGCAAAATTTGAAGACTCTATATTCGATGGTTTTTGAGAAATATTGCTCTGAAGACCGTACAGTCTCCTGAAATACTGTTTTGAGAAAACGGCAAAAAACTGTTTGGGAAGAGAAATTTCGTTTTGAGTGGAAAACAGGGATATAAGCGCAAGTGACAGTTGTATTTTTTCACTAAATGTTCCCATGAGAATCAGTTTCAATATATAAATTATAAAATTTAATGGTTTACCAATGTTAAAACAGGATTTTATTAGGCATCATGACAACTGGAGAACTGTCAAACTAAAGTAGGCGGAGCTTACTGGTCCGAGGGGTCGGTCATCGGTAATCAGGTCATGGGATACCGCGCCGGGGCACACGTCAGGTGTGAAGTGACTGATAAGAACGATCACTCTGTTTACTATGCGCTCTCATTCAGACCACCATATACCCTAATCCAATTAACAGCTTCTCTCTCCCTCTCACAATTATATATGAGACACTACATAGCTAGCAGCAACACATATTTCTCTCTCATTAGATTTATTTATACCAGTTATATACGCACTAAATCGTGCTGCGGCCGCTCTTCCTTTACTGATCGTTCTCATAGCTAAGACTCCGGCGCGGTTCACTTCGCAAAATTTGTTAGCAGGCGACGTGGTGGTGTAACTTGGTGCCGCGTTCCTCTCACAAAATTCATTCGTGCAACGCAGTCCCATATTGCTGCACCACCCTCGGCTTTTATCTACATCCTCCACTAATGATAAATTTCCTTCAGGCATATGGCACTGAGGTTGGAACTCCCGGTTGTACTGATTCCATGTTTTCGTTATACTTGACGACTCAGAATCGTCATCTCTGTGTAGTTCATGACGGACACGGGAACCTTGTGATCAGCAGTATTAGACTGTCTCTCGTTCAAATAGCGAATTTTATCTTCGCTCATTCTACTCTATTTTCTTCGACCCATGACGTTCAGTTTGAAGATAGTGTATATTATAGAAGAAGGAATGATGTATTCGGCAATGGTTTTGGCGATGTAATGATGGACCCTGGGAGAAATGTTATAGTGTATAACAGGGTCAATATTACAGAAATAACAATCGGTAAATAAATATTTCTGGGTATATTCTTGGTGCCAGGACCATTACTGGGTGACACACACATAATAGGGCAGTGACATAGACATTATTCGGCGACTGAAGGAGTACTGTTTGTACAGTTAATTCTGGGTTAGGCGTATAGGGGGGACGTGTTTGTATTAATTAGTGCCAATTAGTAAGTGCCGGTAATAAAGATAAGCTCTTTCCCAGCTGACTGATCGCGGCTTCCCCACGCCTGTCAATCAACCATTTGCCTAATACCACGAGGGCATGGTTAACCAATAAGCACCTTACACGCTGCTAACTCTTGCCGAGCTGACAGTTGGTCCTGTGTGCACCCCACGTGGGGTTGACATCTGAATTAAAATACTTATTTTTCTAATTGATACAATATAACCCAAGGAACATGTTTTTGTGAATAGATAGATATAGCAAACATCTATAAAACCAGATGCTTTCCAGAAAAATGTAATTTTCATGATTTTTGACGATGATAAGACCTTAATGGAAAGCTCCACACTTTTACAGCAATACATCACTTTGTGGGCACAATATAATGTGTACTTTAATCATTGTAACCCCTTGTGATACATTACATAATATTGCATCCTGTTGGGGGGGTGGGGAGGGGGGGGCAGGGGGGGGGGGGGAGGGGGGGCCGAGAAGAAGGGAAGCCAAGCTGGACCATGAGGAAGCCTGCTAAGCTGCCTAGAGTGTGGAGTGATTACATAACACATGTAAGGGCTGCATCACCCACTACACAACAATGTTAAACTGGGCTGATGTAAACAATACCTGACATGTTGTCTAAAAACTTAAATAAAAGCAAATCTTTTCAATTAATTCTTTTGAAATTACAGATTTTTCAAGATTAAATCTGTATGTATGCATGCTGTGAAATTAAATCATCAGTAAGTACAGGAAAAAAACGTGCTGTGGCCAAATTTGGACAAAATTTAAGGTATTGATTTTTTTATTTGGACTAATAACTTTAAAGATTTGCAAAATTCTCATCTAATTTTTGGTATACACCTTGATCTTGATTAAATAAATTTATTTCCCTGAAAAGTCTCTAGCTTCAGCAATTCTCATGTTAAGTGAGAAAATACATTTCCTGATTTTTTATAAAGTGCATTATGTTCAGGCCTATAACTTCAAGAAATTACACAATTCTGACTAAATTTCTAGTATGTATATAGATATGTATAGAGGAATGATTATATTTAATATGATCAATATCAGATCAATAATTTTGATATTAGGCAGTCTTGATGTGTAACAATGGGTTTTTAATGGAAAATTTAGGTTTTTCCTTAATATCTGAAGGAATGAAGTCCTAGTGACCCAATTTTCTTTATGGTAGGAGATTTTTGGGACATCTAACTGTATAATGAATTTTGGATTCGTAGGTCCAACAGTTTCAAAACATGCCCTATAAAAAGGGATGCCTGGACGCCCATTTGGACGACAGACAAAGGACCATGACTATAGTTTATAGTCAGCTGAACTAACAAAACAGACACATGGATATAGAAACTTACTGAGAACATGCTCAATATTATCTTCATTAACAATATTATTTTACCTGAAGAAGGTCCAGTGTGACTTGCAGCCTATCCAATTTGTCCAAGGCATGCTTAATCTAAAACCAAGAAAGATGTTTTAAAAAAGTTGCATGAACACTAAACATGATGATGATATCAATCTGAAGGAAGAAAGTTACCTCTATAGTTCTGTTAAGTTGTGTGTGTACATGTTACAGTCAATGTGTAAAATCTGTCAGTAAGTGAACTGAATTCACTCAGGCAATTTATAAAAATGACTGAATTTTCAGGCATTTTTCAAATTGACCATAAAATCATTCAGTTTATTTGACACTAATTGAATCAATATAAAACAGTCTTTTGCTTCACATTTCTCATTACTGTGAAACAGACATTGTCAAATAGTATAACCAGCTAAGTCTGAGTAAACTTTATGCCAGTATGCCTGTTTCTTCTTTCAAGGCTATTTATGAAGAATGCTGATCAAATAGTAAAATACACAGTCTCATGGGGGTAACAAGAATCATATAGTTGAAACATGCACAGTTATAACATAATGAAATATGCATACTTTTTTACAACTCATATGACTAAACCTTTGCTTATTTAAGAACCAGAATCAAGTCAAATGGAAGCTTTTGATTATATGAAACATTAAATGTGTAATAATATGTGAAATTTATGATGAAGTAGGATAAAGGATAACCAAATATGGCTTAATTTTGTGAAAGCTACCTGGCAAAGCAATGCTCCAGCCTGGGTTCTACCCAGGTGAAACCTAGACTGGGTAAAAAAGGTTTTACCCTGATATTACCCAAGATTCCTAGGTTTAACTCCTAATTCCTAATGATTAGTGCTTTCTGCAAAGCCACACAGGAGTTTAAAGTGTGATATGAGTAGTAAATGGCTTCTTTTAGACAGAATGGATGTGGTGACAATCAGAAAAAAAAATAAGCTTGGGTTCTGTTTGATAAAAGCAAATAAATATGGGACAAGTTTGGCTATTAAACTGGACTGAACCCTGGTTAAAACACAGGTAAAACCTGGGTAAAATACTTAAATTGAACCCACTGAGTTGGGTAAAATAGATTTTACTAAAATCAAATACAAACTATGATATGTGTTATGAATCTACATAAACCTGCCATTATTCAGCTTCACTGTAAAGAAGAACACTACTCAAACAATATCCAAGAAGAGAAAATGGATGGCTTTTTGCTTTGATGACAAGCTGACAATCCTTCAGGGGCTCGACCGCGGTGACAAGCCTGCTATCATCGCAAGGAATTTCACCATGGGCAGATCCACTATCACTGATATCAAGAGTATTAGAGAGAAACTTGATATGTCATGTTCAGGTAATAAAGAACACATGTATGCTTATAAAAGGAAGTTAGGAAGTTAAATTATATGCAAAGTTGGCTAAGGAATTCAACAACATTAAACCTATGTTAGAAACCTAAATCTGCATACAAAAATGATAAAACACTCTATTTTAACAGGTAAGCTGTGCAACTGTTTAAAAACTTGTTAAATTTCCCTTGCCATTTACTTGTTATACATGCACTGCACTGGCACCACCTGCAGGCTGTTACACAAACCAACCAGTTATCACCAATGGCGATGTGATTTTAACATTTCCCAAATAGGCTATGTCAAAATTGTTGAAAAAGGGCATGCACATTTCCTGAAAGCAGGTTAGATGGATTTTACCAATCAAGCTCAACAATAAATCTAATATTTTTAATATGTGTTGGTCATCCATTATGTAATTAAATAAAAATAACATTTTTCCAAGGGTAACATGACAACAACTGTCATAAGAACTTGCCACCAGACCCCAGAACATTTTTCGAAAGATGTTTCTCCAAAACAAAGCTTGCCCTGAAGTTTTTGGATATATACAGTGAAAGCTCGTTGTATCAAAGTCGAAGGTATCCTCAGAAAACTTCAACACATCCAAGGTTAGACACAAGCAGGTTTTATTTGGTCATACTTTGATTAGTTGTCTTGAATATTGAGTCTGTAAATTCGACATATGAGGGGTATTTGACTCAAGTGAGTTCAACACAACGAGGTTTCACTGTAATTGATACCGGTATATTATTTACAACTGTTTACTAGCATCCAAAAGATTTTACAATATTATTTGTAAAATTTATAATACATTGTGAAATAAGTGCATAATAAGGATGTTATCTCCTCCTGTTATATCTAAACACTGACTGGACTCCATCTTTATACGGTTGAATGGAGCCCCTGTCAGATACACCCTCACACACTGACAGTGTGACAGAGAGGAAGCCAACATACGTCGACCAAACACGACCCCCTTGAACCTCCTCCGTCCGACTATCCGGGTTTCAAAGGTTAATCTCCCGACAAGATATTGTTTATGTGTTTAAATATGTTAATTTTTGATATAAAAACATGCCTTTTTCTCGTCTGTTCTTGTTTCCAAGTATTTCTTCAGGGAAAGCACTTGCTCCTCCAGACTGGCCATCTTTCAGTACAGTGTAAACCGCGAAATAACCAGGACTAACATTTACACCTCCACCCGTTATCATGCCTGTCGGCCAGACCCAGTTGTGGATGCAATTATATTCATCATGATTTTGATACTTTATGACTTCCTGGATATTTTATCTTAGTGTTTTTTATTTCTGAACATCATAGGCCTACTGTTTTTCAGCCGTCCTACGAATTATGTCACATCTCCTACGATGAAAATATAATAAAATATTTTAAATGAAAATATTAGACATTTCTTTTTACCTTTTTTTTTTGTATGTTTCGGTTAAAATGTCATATGATCAGGGAAAAGCATAATAGCATAATTTTTTCGCTTAACAGGTAAAAGCACTAAATAAAAAAGGAAATTTTATCAAAATTGTATTATTTTATCTTCTAGAAAGATGAAAATCAAAATCAAATATCAATTGTAGGCACTGCAGGAGTCCATTTTCAGTTTTATCTTCTGTCCGATTGAATTCCGGATACAGGGAGCTGCATAGAACTGTTGTTATTGCCAATTGTCCGGTCTGCGTTATAATACTGAAAGTGTTAACTGTTCGAAAATTTATACTGTTTTTAATGTACATGTATAAATATCTCTCTTTTTGTAATGGGCTTTTTAGCATTTTATGGAATACGGGCATAATAAGTGTATGTAAAATTATAATGATAACAACAATAATAATAATGCCTTAAAGTCGGTTGCAAATAGAGTGAAAGACTTTCAGTTTTACTCACAAATATTTACATCTTCTTATGCGTGTACGCCCACGGTACATTTGTAAACAAAGCTTGTAACAAACAGGATTATGACACTGTCACAATGTGATACAAATACTAGTTTCATCCTTTACTTCCCTAATACAAAACTAACTGGCAGAGGTTTAAGGCAGATTTATGCAAAACATCTACTTTCTGATCCCAGAATGTAACAGAACAAAAGGACAACTGGAGATTTTCAGTGGAAGATCGCTTTTTGATAGGTGTATGGATTAAAAAGTCTCATTTGTAACCTGAATATTATATTTTTTATACAATGAAAATTGTTTTCAGAAATCTTAATACTTGTAAATATAATAAATATTTCTATTAATGAGATTTATTTTTAAATATTACTAACAAAAAAATATGTCAAGTTCATCACAGGAAAGCAAACGAAAGGGCAGTGAAAATACTGTGATAAAGTGAAAAGCGGCAAGACAAAATATATTCACAAGCTATGATTGGTTTGTCTTATTTCATATCTTTTTACGTCTGTGACGTGAAAATTGTATACTTTTTTATATTCACTCAGAGAAATTTTAAATATTTTCAGTTGTTATATCAGTCTCTTTTTAAAACAGGAACAGCTTACATTGTAGGGATGGGAGTCATATGTATCTGTGTTAAACACAGCAAACCGTTCGTGTGGTTTGTAATTGTAAAACAGTCGGAGTAGTATCCAGAGATCAGCCCAGTTCATCATGACCCCTTTCAAAACCAGTGGATGAGCTCCCACACGTGATTTCATGGAAATTTATGCAGAATTCTTTGAAAAAAACGAGAAAGCAGTAAACACATACACATCATTAAAGGACAAAGTATTCTATAATTATACAGTTACGTCACCAAAAGCTCCATAAAATCTCACAATGGACCAGCCACAGGATCAAAACCAGCTTTTGTTTGATTCTTTATCACTTCTCCTCGCCTTCTGAAGAAGATTCCTTTCACTGGTGTTCATGTTGGAAATCTAGAGGTACTACCTAGCACAAGAGCCTGAAATTTAAATTAGGTTGTGTGTTTGATCAAACTATGAGCTTGGAACAACATGTCAACAGCATAAGCTTTTTCCATCTCAAGAATAAATATCAATGCAATCAGGAGTTCTCTCCCTAGGGATGCCACTGAGAAAATCATACACATATGCCTTCATTAGCTCAAGACAAGACAACTGCAGCTCCTTGCTTTTTGGCTTACCGTCTGAACTATTGAAGACATTGCAGAGAGTTCAAAACAAAACTGAAAGGATTCTCACTAGAACATCTAAATATGCCAGCATATCTGAAACACTGAAAGATCTTCATTGGCTCCCTGTCAAGCATCGAATTGATTTCAAGATCCTTGTTATCACTCTATGATCTTGAATTCGCATGCATCACGGAACTTTTGAATCCCTATATTCCACAAAGGGAGCTACGACCCACCCATCTCTATACCAAGTACAATAAAATGCCAAACGTGCTACACAGCTTTTATAACACATCTTAAGACATATTTATTTAAAGAAGCCTTTAGTTTTTAACTATGATTTAGCCTCTTTATACTTAATTTTAACCTTGTCACTTTTTTACGGTGGCCCGTATAGGGCACACAGGAAAAATATCTTTATCTCGTTCCAACGTGATAGTATCTCGTTCCCACGCGATAATTATCTCGTTCCCATGCGATAGTATAGATGGACAGTACAGTAAGACCTACATCTTAAATCCTAACGGCATGTTTATCTACACTTGATTAAGATTAGGGTCAAACATTTGCATGCATATGGAGCGGGCTTAATACGCCGAGACCTTAAATGGTGCAATAGCGACTTAAAACACTCTTGGGCCATGTTTGTTCCGAAAAATTGTTAAAAGGAAGGGGATGGGGTATCGGTAGTTCGGATAAATCATGTGCCATATTAAAATTTCATAATGAAAAAAAATAACTGTTATACCCCGAAAGAGGGGGCAATAAAAATGTGGCCCACTACCTCTCTTAAAAAAGATAAGGGGACATGTCCCCTGCCCCCCCCCCCCCCCCCCCCCAGCCTTTAATGAAGTATTATGGATGACACTGTTGTTAGCTGTTAGCTGCACAAACCGACATGTTGTTTTCCTGTTCGGTATACACAAGATGCAATCGTAACCTTTCAGGACAGTCTCTATACTAACTTGCTGGTGGCCTGGGGTAAGTTATTTACCCCCACTGTTTGCAAATTTCCTCACTTGTAGTGCCGCATAATGGGCTCCGCTTGGGCGCAGCCATCTTTATTTACACACTGAGCCAATTAGATTCTGTTTTACGAGCTCCGCACGGGCCCAGCCATCTTTCTGTACACGTTGAGCAAATCAGATTTTGTTTCACCCGGCGTCGGCTTGCTGGGTGTTTGGCTGCTTGCCAAACCTGAAGAATCCTTTCACTTCTCACAGCGTGTGAGTTGAAGGACCCCGGGAGGTCACACGCTGTATTCAGAGCGTACATTTTAGCCCAAAGGTGTGGTGATCATTGCCAGTCTGCTTCATTAATATTCATATACCCACTATTTTTAGTCCTGAGGGATGGTGAACTTCATTGGCCATATATCAAGTTAGTACGCGGTTTAACTAATCCGGGTTTAAACCGACACTGGGCATACCATCGCAAATTAGTCCAAAAAACCTTGTATAACTAAACCGCGGTTTAAACTGAACCGCCTACTAATTTCATGAATACTCGGAACACGGGCTAAGATGTTAAAATTCTTTATGACTGTATATAGAGTCGCACACTACCTCAGATATGGACTAGTCTGCACACCTATATATGTTTAGTTGTCTCAGTCTCCCGCATGTCCTCACAATCAAGCCATTGCATATAATCAAAATTGACAGAAATGAAATTAATATATGCACGCCAGTCAATACGGAGCATGCCATCGTAGGTGTTCTATATATAAACAGATCGTTCGTTTGCCTGTTAGTATAATTTTACTAATATAATTATGAACAGATTCTGATAGAATTTTAGTGAAGTGTAAAGCTACGTTTCCATAGGCGCGAGAGCGAAGGCGAACGGGATTATGAGTCGCGAACAGTTCGCGGAGTGTGTTTCCATATAAGCCAAGCAAAGTGATTTTCAAGAAGAAATGTCGGGCAGCTGTTATGGCTGATGACTATGAGTTGACGCACAGAAAGAGTTACCAAGTAGGTCAAAACGCCAGATGGTGTCCGCCGGAATTTAGGCCAGGGTGGTCTGACCGTTGGCCCCAAGGGACCGGGGATAAACCGCCCCCCCCCTTCCCATTCCCAAGCCTTTCCTCTGGGCAGCCTAGTCATGGTAACAAATCAGGGGATAGACTTTCTCAGAAGTGTTATTTCTGCGACAAATTTGGACATATTAAGCCCAATTGTCCCAAACGGAAGGAAGACCAGGTCAAGAAGGGGACCCCGAGGCCTGCTACTTTGGTTAGATCAAGACTGATTGATGTGGAGCACAAGCTACGGGAATGTAGCCAGGAATCCAGCACTGTTATTTCTAGTATACCTAGTAAATCCACGATGGATTTAGATCCAGTGCCTAATAACTTGAGTTATTTTGTGTCACAGTGGAAAGTAGGAACTGTGACAGAAGGCAGAGACTGTTGTGGTAGGCCTGTAGTTATTATGAGAGACACTGGCGCAACGCAGTCTTTGATGCTGGCCGATGGTTTGCCTTTATCAGAAACCAGTGATTTGAAGGCTATACCCTTGATTCAGGGAGTACGGCATGTAGGTGATCCCTACACCTGTGCCTCTACCTAAAATTTATCTAAAATCAGGTTTAGTTACGGGGGCTGTGACTATAGGTGTGGTGCCTACATTACCTGTAGAGAGCGTTAGTTTTATTTCAGGAAATGATTCGGCTGGGGACAAAGTATGTATTTCCCCCGTGACTTCTGAGGAACCTGAGTCTCAGATGGAGACCGAGAAGTCAAAGGAGAAGTTCCTGGGTATTTTTTCTGCTTGTGTGGTGACTAAGTAGCCCCAGGATGAGTCAGATTCAGAGAAATTCTCGGACTCTGAGGTCATTTTGGCACAGACTTTCTTTCAGGGTTTAGATGAGGGGGAGCAGGATGTATCCACAGATGTAGACACACTGCAGAGATCATTGTTTAGTCGTTCCTCTTTAGTTAGGGAACAGGAGGCTGATCCTAGTCTCAGAGACATTACGCAAACTGTTATGTCTGAAGACGAAATTATTTTAGTCCCTGAGGGTAATTATTTGAAGAATGATGTACTCATGACCAAATCGAGGCCTCCTCGTAGTCATGAAAATGAAGAATGGTCTGTTTGTACCCTCATGTTTTCGCCCGGAGATCTTGAGGCTAGGGCATGAAGTGCCCATGGCAGGGCACGTGGGTATCAGGAAGACCCAGGCTATAATAATGGCCTTTTTTTATTGGCCGATGCTTTCTAGAGATGTAGTTGCTTTCTGTAGGACATGACATGGTTGTCAGGTGATAGGGAAATCTCAAGATGCTATTTAACCGGCCACTTAATCCCAATCCAAGCTTTTCACGAACCCTTTACAAAGGTACTCGTTGATTGTGTCGGGCCGCTTCCGCGGAATAGGTCCGGATTTGTTTACTTGTTGACAATTATGGATGTAGCCAGGTTTTTCTGAGGCATTCCCCTTGAGGCGGATTACTGCAGAGGTAAAATGGAGGCCCCGATACAGTTCTTCACGCGATATGGGCTACCTAAGGAGTTTCAATCTGACCAGGGGTAAAATTTTATGTTCGGGTTGTTTCAACAGGCGGTGGAACAGTTAGGCATTAGGCAGCTGAAATCATCAGCATATCATCCTCATTCCTAGGCTTTAGAAAGGTATCATCAAAATTGGAAAACTATGTTGAAGGCCTATTGCCTGGAAAACCCCGAAGATTGGGACAAGGGAATCCCCTTGGTGTTGTTTGCTGCAAGGAATGCAACCAACGAGTTCCCATGATTTAGCCCCTTTGAGTTAGTGTATGGACACGAAGTTAGAGGTCCATTGAAATTAGTCAAAGAAAAATGTCTGGCTGAGCCCAGTGAGACTAACTTGTTAGATTATGAGTGTACGTTCAGGGAGCGCCTAAGTAGAGCATGTGAGAAGGCAAGAGACCATCTCAAGAGCTCACAGGAGACTATGAAGGCTAAGTATGAAAGAAAGGCTAGACACAGAGAATTCAAACCTGGTGACAAAGTTCTCATATTACTGCCCATGCAGGATTAGCTATTGTCAGCTAAGTTTAGTGGTTCTTTCCAGATTGAGAAGAAACTTAACAGTGATAATTATCTGATTAACACTCCGGATCGTAGGAAGGCACATAGGGTATGCCTTATAAATATGTTGAAGCTGTACCTCGAGTGAGATGCTCCAAATAGTGTACCCATAGGCTTACTTAGTTCAGGAGGCATAGACTCAGAGTCGATCAGACTGGTGCTGATGAGGATAGTATTGATCTTCAGGGGTCAGACCCTGAACCAATAGGCGTCATGTTAAACAACTCAGATGTATTACCAAATTTGGAGGTCACTTGCCAGAAGCCGAGAAGATTTTATTGATCATAGAACATAGTTTCTTGTTTACTGAAGAGCCAGTTTGTACATCTCTGGCAGAGCATGACATAGATGTTGGAAATTCTTAACCCATCAAGCAACATCCCTACCGAATAAACCCAGAAATACTGGCTAAGGTCAGGGGAGAAATCAAAACTATGCTTGCCCTTGGTGTCATATAACCAAGCAAGAGTAATTGGAGTTCTCCGATGATTTTGATACCTACACCTGATTGCTCTCAGAGATTTTGTATTGACTATAGAAAGGTCAATGCTGTGACTATACTGTGTATTGATAGAGTGGGGAGGGCAAAGTAAGTCACAAAGACAGATTTATTAAAAGGGTATTGGCAGGTGCGGTTGCCTGACAGAGCTAAAAAAATAGCAGCGTTTGTAACGCCTTATGGTATATATCAGCCAGTTTTTGGTAACGGAATGCTCCTGCAAGCTTCAAAAGATCGATGAATCGTATCATCGCCTAAATTGACTAAAACTGTTGCCTGCATTAATGATATACTTGTATACATTGATACATGGTCTTCTCATGTAAGTCAGTTGAGAGCACTTTTTGATAAACTTGCTGCAGCTAATCTGGTAATTAATTTGGCGAAAAGTGAGTTTGCTTAAGCAACAGTCATATACTTAGGAAATGTGTTAGGTCAGGGAAAAGGCCTTCCTCGCCTAAGTAGAGGCCAAAGTCGGTTTTCCTGTACCCAAGAACAAGAAGTATATTCTTAGATTCTTAGGCATGTCTGTTTTTTACAGGAAGTTTTGTCAAAATGTTTGTACCGTTATCGCACCCCAAACATACTTCTTGAGCAAGGATGATAAATTTGTGTGGACACAAACTTGTCAGGTCGCATTTGATAAACTTAAGGCATCTTGGTTAGTGAACCTGTTTTAGTACCTCCTGACTTCCAAAAGCAGTTTAAGATTGCAGTTGATGACAGTGACATTGGTTGTGGAACTGTGCTTCTCCAGGAAGATGAGTCTGGAATAGACAGAACAGTTAGCTACTTTTCTTAGATACTCGATAAACACCAGAGAGCTTTTTCTACCATAGAAAAGGAATTGTTCTTCTCTATAAGTGGCAAAGAGACTGAGTTAAGCCCACAGTATCCCCCGCTTTGTCTGGGATACAATAAATACAAATATAGGCAGACTATGTGCACATAAAGATTTGGGTATGGACAGGCAGTGTTGGCAATATGGACAGCCAAAGTGAACATAAAGACTTGGGTATGGACAGGCAGTATTGGCAATATAGACACCAATGTGAACATAAAGACTTGAGTATGGACAGGCAGTGTGGACAGCCAATGTGGACATAAAGACTTGGGTATGAACAGGCAGTGTGGACAGCCAATGTGGACATAAAGACTTGGATATGGACAGGCAGTATGGGTGGAATTAATGGTACATTTGGACATTAACACTCTTATTAAGGACAGGCAGTGTGGTGGTCAGCAGGAATGGTACATGTACATGTATTCTTATTATGGACAGGAAGTGCAGCAGTATGGATTGTACAGTTGTGGGTATCAAGACTTGGAATGTCAGACCATTTATATATTAAGACATGTTTGGATAGGCAATGTGGGCAATGTGGAGAGACCATTTGGATAATGAGACCTTGTGTTTGGACAGGCAGTGTGGGCACTATGGAAAAGTGGATGGACTATTTAGACATTTAGACTTGGTTAAGGACAGGATGTGTAGAGAACATAGGCAGTCCATGTTGATATGAAGACTCGTGTTGACAGGCAGTGTGGGTTATTTGAACAGACCTTTTGACAATATGACATGTGCATGGACAGGCATTGTGGGCTTTATGCCCTAATGATGTGGACATTAAGATGTGTATGCATATACAGTATGGGCACACAGACAATGATGTGGACATTGTGACATATTTCTAGGCATTTAAGGCAATATGGACTGACCATTTTGACATACATAGTGTAAATTTACAGGTGGTATGGACACTGGACAATACGGACAGACATTAAAACATGTATGGACAGGGTGTGTATGGACAGAACATGTTTGTAATTTACAGATGTGTATCCATGTGCAGACCTTTATATTATATTAGAGTAATACATATATGGACAGGCAGTGCTAGCTATAAATTCTGAGAGTGGACACACAATGTGGACACTGATGGGTGTACAGACTGTGCAGACTGACACAGTCTGTACACCCATCAGTGTCCACATTGTGTGTACAGACCTTATGGACATAAACATATAGTGTTACATATATAGCCTTGATAAGTATGGCAATACAAGTCAGAAACAAAAAGAGTCATTACTGCACTTCTAAAGTGTGTTTATTGCTCTCACAGATATATATGTACCTAAAAAATATATTATAGTTCATAACTCAGCAGACCAATCATGTCATTACATCTTTAATACTTGCTCAATTTTCCTGAGTTACAATGAGAAACAATTTTGTTTTATCTAAATATTCAGTTTTCTCCTAACTCTTTTGCTCTTTGATATGCTGCACCAACAGCACTCATAATGGTTGACCGTAAGCCACCCTTCTCCAGTTCATAAACACCAGCAATGGTGGTGCCCCCTGGTGAGCAGACGGCATCCTTTAATTCTCCCGGGTGTTTCCCAGTATCCATCACCATTTTTGCTGCTCCCTGCAATGAACAAAGAATGGCATATTAAACTGTGATATACTCATTAAGAAACATCATGAGAGTCATATTAATCAAACTTTAAATTGTAACAGTATATAACAAGGTCCTAGAAGCACAAATAGTCTCTCGCCATGTGTTTAACTAGAAAAGTATGGAATTGGTGATTCCCTAATATCTCCAAAGCTTGGCAAGATCCCATTTTAAATGCAAAATCAAGCATAATACAAACTGGATAAAAAAAAAGAAAGTCATGATTATCATTTTAGGTATCCAGATGACCCTAGGTATGGGGGATGTATTTGTAAACTTCACAGGGTCAGGCCCTACACCAACTCAAAGTCCATGATAATGAGTAACAAACAAAACAAACAAACTGAAAAAGCAATTCCAACTGTAATCCAAAATAAGTGACTGTCATGGAAGAAATCTGCCTTTAACATATTATGCAGACAGCTCCAGCTGTTACTGGGAGCTTTGGTACTAGGTTTCACATTAAGTATGCAAACACCTGAAATTATAAAATTTTGTGGTATGTATCAAGACATTCAAAACACAAACATCTTACTTCCTTTGTTATGAGATACATTTGAAGATAATATGAAAGCTACTGACTAGATATTGTGTGACAGCTTCAGGAATATGCAGAAAAATTTCAAAATTTGTAAATTTGTTAATTTTGTAAAATATAATATGAAATTTCATGAAAAGCAAAATTCTAAGTCCTATGGAAACATCATTTTGAAAATAATTCCACTCCATATATTCCTCTTCCTCGAAAAAAATCCATGGATATGATTTGAAAGCTAAGTGTTCTGTTTTATGGGCTTATCTGAAGGAAAGTGAGAATGACCATTTTGGATCACAGAATGTCAGTAAATAGATGGTACCACCTGCATGTTATAATGACATGTCAGTCATGTGATCAATGCCTGGAAAATGTACTGATGTTCCGTGCACTGGTTCATGAGGTAAAGGATTTTGCACCATATATGTAAACTTGAAATCTGGCATTTCCATCATCAGCAAAATTAAGCCAAGTCCTGTGGAAGCTGCAGTAAGTGATAAAAGCAGCAGAATTTTTAGAGTTATTTGGTAAAAGAAGGGGGAGAGCAAATGGATGGACTGAGGAATGGTAACTGACGAATGGACCTTTCTAGTAACTGATGAAAGGGCCATTCTAGTAACTGATGAAAGGGCAATTCTAGTAACTGATGAAAGGGCAATTCTAGCAACTGACGGGCCATTCTAGTAACTGATGAATGGACCATTTTAGTAACTGATGAAAGGGCAATTCTAGTAACTGACGGGCGATTCTAGTAACTGATGAATGGACCATTTTAGTAACTGATGATTGGTCCATTCTAGTAACTGATGAATGGACCATTCTAGTAACTGATGAATTGACCATTCTAGTATTTCTCCCTCCAAGCTGAGGGGCGGGGGCAGGCTATTTATTCATAGATGTCATTTTTTTAAATATTTTAAAGATAGGTCTATAGCCTGTATGTTGCTCTCTCTAGAGCACCAGACTGCAGATATAACAACATGATAAAGGTGATATTTACTTGTACTTAGTTTATTATCTGTCTGGGTGGCACTGACAGGATCACAAGTTCCAAAGATTTGGTCCAACTCTGGTAGAGGTAGTATTTCCCATGACCCTACATCAGTTGTTCACTTAACAATTACAACAGTATCTGTGGTCGCTTTCATAATCCACTTTCATGATCAGCTACAGATATTTCTGAGAAATGTGAAGAAGATGAAGGAATGCTACTCAGGGTTGACAGTGAGGACAACACGACAATAAAGGTTACTCCTCACCATGAATGTTTGTGCCGCCAGTTTCTGTGCCAGGTCCCTGGGGATTCCTGCTCGTACTGCTCCATCAGCCATGGCTTCAATGGCCAGGAACACCTGGATTTAAATAAAATACAACATATACTGTATCCTTATACTGGTATTAAAATTCCCTCCCTGCAAATCATGATTTTTCTATGGTAGTAAAAATAACTGACCTGATGCTCATGATGAGTCAACTGAGCTAAAAAATTAAGAGAATTATTGTATATTTATAACATGGTTGAAACATTTATAAAAACTACTATGGGCATCCCAGCTTCCAGTGAACAGCATAACCATAGCATAAACACAACAACAGCAAAGATACCCCTCCTTTAAATATCATATTATTTTAACTGTCACCAGTTATGTAAAATATGCAAATATAAGTTGAAATATTACTGGATATGTGTATAGCTGACACTAAGGTGCAGATATACAGAAATTTTAAGCTTCTGAAGGATTACACTTATTGTGTTAAGTCAAATCTGTTTGTGTCAAATTGTGTGTATGTATGTGTGAAGATATTTGATCCTATTATTAAATGAATTTTAATGAAATGTGACATAAAGGACAGGAATGCAAACCCTGAAAGTGATCAAATGTTGGGGTAAATCTCTGTTTGTTTACTCCCAGGTTGGGGGGTTTTGAATTTGACAGCATTGTTTACATGATTATACAGTCATCTGTGAAGTACAGTTACCAGAAGTCATTTCACCTAGAATATTTAATATATTAAGTCAACTGTCATGCCCCATTTGGATGCTGCAGATCTGTCAGCCTACAGCACTATGATGGTGGTTATTTATTTTATAAGTAAATTAACATCATGAGACACAGTTTTTTTTATATCCAACTTTAGATATTTAGTAACAGGCTTGATGTCTGACTCACATAGGCTGGTCCACTCCCACTGGTCCCTGTAACAGCATCTACCAGCCTCTCAGGGACCTCCTCACAGATCCCAACACACCTCAGCAGCTGAGCCACGACCTCCCCGTCTTTCTGGGTGGCGGAGCTCCCTCGTGTATACACTGATGCTCCACAGGAAACTAACGCCGGGGTGTTTGGCATTACTCGCACCACTCTTGATCCTTGAGGAAGACCCTTCCAGTGAAAAAAACATGTCACAATATATTCTGCTGGAGTATTTCACTGCATTCAGTGGATATGTTATTAATTATATAGATAAATAAATGTGTTTACCTTAAGTTACAGGTGTATGAATGCTCTAATGTAAGAATGCTGCCATAATTTTTCATGTGTTTCTACATTAGAAACAACCTAAAGAACATAAAATCATGAAATTCTTGTATTTAAAATCTCCCATAAAAAAATAATGCTGATGATATAAACTCAGTGTTTTTTTCAAACCCAGTTCTATTTGACAAACATATAACTAGCATCTTGTAATAATTCAATGACACATAGAATATTCAATTTCTTTATGGTAAAGTTATAAAGGGAAGATATATCACAATATCTGAAATTAACTTCAAATGTTTAAATTACTGTTATGGCAATGGGGCAATTGTAATATAGGGAAATTATTAATGTTAAAGGGACCAAATCTCTTACAAAGCATTTTGAATAAACACGAAATATAACGTCTTCTCTATGAAATAAAATGGAACGTCCTGTTTACAAGTGTAAAAAGTGGACCGGGTGTGATCACTGGCACCAACACAAACATAGTGCAAATGCCATCTGCATTTTCTGTTTTCTTTTCAGGCTTGCATGTGTGTTTCTCACTGTGAACATTTATGTTTGGACTACCTCTTTTTTGGGATCTGCCACACATGCGCAAAACCAGATCTCTGGTCATGATGCCTTGTTATGGTAAACAGACACACATGGACTGTGTTTATAAACATGTGGAACCATAAAAAGGTCTTAAGCAGCTGAAAGGGAGATACTAAGACTTTTGTATAATGCAAAACTGAACTGATAATGTCAAAGAATGAACATAATATTGCTCCTCAGGATTATGTCCCTTTAAAATGTTGGCACATATAGATTTGATATAGATAATAAGACTTGACTTACCTTTTCAAGGGCAGCCAGGGTTATTCCAGCTGCTATGGAAACCACAAGCTTAGAGTTGTTCATGACAGGGCTCATGTCACGCAGGACAGGGTCCACTATGTGAGGCTTTACTGCGATGAAGATGATATCACTGTTATTGACCACCTCTTGGTTGTCTTTTGTTGTTTTTACACCAAATGCCTGTTAAGTATAAAATAAGTAAGATACAAATATGTATAATACAATAACCAGATTTAATAGGGTATGTTAAAATATAACTAGGCTGTGATAATTTCAAAACAAAGGCTTACACTGATCAACAATTCTGATGTCACCAAAGTTATAATATACCAGTTCTGAATCCTACTTGTTCTGCCCTTACAAAAATGTCTAACATTCTAATGAATGAAAAGAAGGAAAAAAGATATTTTGTTACAATCAGCAGTAAATAAACAAGGCTTACCTGAATAAATTTGAATATTCCTTCATCTACATCACTTGCAATCATTTTGTCTGATTTCACAAGACCTGCATTGGAAAAAGGGGGGAAAACATTAGTAATCTTATATGCATTTACCATTTTAATTAGTATCAATCATATCTAGCAGCAGCGCGCCATCCAAATGTCAATTTTTAATTATATGAAGATGCTAAGATGGCACTACAAGCTATTTGGTTCGCATCAATTCTATTTTAAGTACCGTAGATCCGCGTTTTGCCGCCGCACGTCGTCTAATGGCCGCACCCCATGTTCGTAAAATATCTGGAAGGTTCCTTCAGTGGAGTAAAAAATTCCGAAAACCTTACTTAATGGCCGCACCTCATTCTCACAACGTTCCATTGCCGAGTGGTGTATGGTAACACAACGAAAAAACGTTCTATTCTTAAACGCTAGGCTGCAGCTAGGAACGCTGCGGTATGCTGATATGCGGTCAGGCATAACAGTTTTGGGAAACAGTTGCACCTGTGTATTTTGCTTGGCTTTGCTAATTAATTAATCTAATTAATTGGTTAAACAGCCTGATCTACCCGATTAGAATAGATGACTCATCCAAGACGAATCCTAGTAGGGCCACGAAATTAATTTGACACATCATGGAATGTCAGAGAATCTTGCGCCTTTAACTTAGATAATTAAAGTTCAGTTGGACGTCAAAGCATTGTATGGCACGTCGGTAATTTAAATATTATTTAGACATTATACATCGTCGGTCATTTAACAACAAAACATTGAAATAAACGACACCTGCGTCAGTGATCATACTGCCAGAACACCTCGGGTTGTGCTGATCGTAATATATGCAAAATGGTGTCCGAATCGTCAATCAGCAAAACATACCACATAAAATGATTACGGAATTAGCGGGACTTGGGGTACCTTGCGCCTTTTCCCTGGCTAATTAAACTTCAATGGGACATCAAAGCCAACAGTTCTCTTTGTGATGACTTTTATTTACATTCTATACAACGTCGGTCAATTAACAACCTTGACAAAACCTTTGAATAAACGAATCCCGCGTCGATGTTGACACAGCCTGAACGCGTACTCCCAGGGTCCTGCTGATCATAATATATGCACACTGGTGCCCGAACCGTCTGCTAGCAATACGTGCCATATAAAAAGATTACGAAACTAGCTGGTGAGGGTTATGACCTTTGAGCGCCATCTATGGACAATGTGATGAACGAAGAAGTACCTGAACGTGAACGCAGGTTTAATTGCCGAAGAACTATGGTCTTTGATTATCTTTTGTTTTACAGTTTATTTTAAAAGAAATGATATGTTCAAGAAATATATTAAAATGATGTTTTACCTGTATTGCAGCCATACTCAAATATAGGTACAACCGTTAGTGTTAGAGTGCTTAATTTGGCGAGTGAATATCGATCTTTTATCAATCATTGCGTGAAAATGGCCGTGGTTTATAACGGACTCAGAAAAGTTTTATAATACATATAAGCCTGTTTAAAATATCAATTTTACATTTAATAAAATTAAAAATGAATAAAATTAATATACAAATATGCAGTATCATAAAATATACGTTCTCAGTATCCACTTCCTTCTTCCTCAGCCTATTATCGCCCATTGCGCCTTGGCGGGCAGTCGAGTCTCTTGTACATGTTTGAATTTAGCCAAACCTGCGTTTTATAGCCGCATCCCTTGTCGAGAAATATTAGTCAGGAATTTAAGCTGCAAGTCTTGTTTTATGGCCGCGGCAGCAAAACGCGGATCTACGGTAGATGTGCATGCCATTTCTAACAGTACTTTTCCATTTTCATCTGCTCATCAACTCTGTCACTTTTCAGAGGTAAGACATAAACTGATGTTATCTGGTTGGGAAAAATAATAAATATTACATTCACGATTGAGTTACAAATATTCATGCAACAGTTATTAATAACAAGTCTGGTTTTACTCAGAAAGATTGTCTCTGCATCCGTCATGGCAGCTTCATAGCTTTTTGTGAATAATGTGCCATGGAGAAGAAAGGAAATGATTAATGAAATAAATTTTGTGTAACAACATTTTTTCTTCATTATTTAGCGAATATAACACAACCATATAGGTCTCTGATGTACATACTACCACACAGCAAATATTTTGATCCAACCCTTAGAATGGTGTTCTATTATGACTTGCATCATGACTCGCAGGCCCCTATCAGTTTATTTTAGAAGGCCTGTCATGTCATCATGGCTACAGTACTATCAGGAGGAGGGCCTTTATACAAATTTGTCTTTTGCTTCAGCTCAGTTGGTTTTTAATTAGATAACAAACTTTGTGCCCACCACAAATTGGGGAAGGCTGTTCCAAGCATTTATAACACTTAAATTATGCTAAAAATGCAATGTGATTGGAACCAAAGAAAATTTTGCCAAAAAACAAGGGACAAAGCCCAGATCCTTAAGAAGGATCTCAATTTGGCATTTTTGTGGCTAAATCAGTAAATTGTCCAAACTAGTGGCAATTAGCCCCTCTGACATAGGAGTCTATATTAACTGTCAGAGTGGCATGCCATCTAATGTTGAGAACTGCACTGTAAATCTCTATGAGGATGCGATCGATGATTGTGATTTACATTTTAGTTTGTACAAGCACCTATTCATTTGTTTTAATTCCTCATCTGAAATTCAGGACTATGTACACACCAGAAAGATGCTGTGATAAACAAATTTATTGTTGTGCTTGTAATTCTAAACCACTGGTTATCAAATTATATAAAATTTATGAATAATTATATGATATCAGATTCTTACTATAATTAAGCCTCTTTTCATCAATCTTAATTACTTAGTTTGATTCCCTGATAAAATCAAAGTAGTAAGTTCAAAAATTGCTAAAAATAATTATATTTTTATGTGATATATACTCTTGGTCTATCACTCTAATGAACTAGTATTTTTTATATTATTTTTTTTTAAGTTTACTTTTATTTTATTAATGAAATTGAAACATGAAATACTTGGGCAAAGAAATCTTTCTTATTCACGGTTGCTCATTTTCTTTGAAATTATCGCCAATCATTTTAAGTAAAAAATGACAGCACAGGTCCATTGTGCTCTCACCAGAATCTATCAGTCCCTTTGACAAGGCCTGGGCCATCCGTCCTGCACCGATGAAACCGATCCGAGTCTCGGCTGTGATCGAAATATCAGGGAGTGACGATGCCATTTTCTTGATTATGTACGTGGATGTTATGTTATTTTGTATGCACCGTGTCCAACTAGTTTTTCGCAGCCCTTTGAACCTACTGTTAAGAATATTAAAGGTACTGTTACTTGGTATGAGAAGGACTGACGAGTGACGGGCCCACCGGCGTGTGGCCTTGAAACGGCAACATATAGCAGCCGTTTGACTAAACCTGACGAACCTGACGACCCCTCGTCGTCAGACTGCGTCACATCGTGGTAGATGTTGGACTCGCGAGATTTTATAACGATCTTTGGGGCTCAGGCAGTTAATGCTGCTATGCCTTACAGCTGCTTCTACGAGGGAGAGAATCTGCCGCAGATTACTTTATGGTGACAACAATACCAGAGGCCCACGCTGGCATTTTCAACTTGCTGTGTGAAACTGCCACGCCCACTTTTTGTCAAAGTTGCCCATGTGCAGCAATCCGTGGAATGCCCAATTTGGCCACTTTCTATCATGCATATATGGTGCAATTACATGTGCAAAAGGAGAACTACTTGTAAAGTTCTTTGTTTTCGTTTGATTTTATATATTATATTGCAAATTTATTCTGTGTTCGTGTTTTATTACGATACTTTTCCCAGAAAACGCATCTGAGAATTTAGAATACGTCCTACTACTTATGTCGTCATACGCATATTATACGCCTCACTTAAAATGTCAAAAAGATAACTCTAAGAGAACGCATATACCTCCCCGAACACCAATATGTTTATGAAATGGCACCAACATAATATGGATCGCCTGGAATGAAATAATTTTAAGTTAACCCAAATTAATTAACGTCGCCCTTTAACGTTAAAAAAGTTGAAAACTAGTTAAAAATGAAAGTTGAATCCACGTTAGTTCTTTTAAGTTGACAATAGGTACATAAACAAGTGACTCATGGGCCAAGACGCTCAGCAGAATTCGACATACATGTGATTTATTCTTATGATCTGGTGACAAATATTTAAGGAAACTTCAACAATATATAGAATGACTTCCAGAGTGCTCAAAATCATACTTTTTCTCCATAGGCCTTAGAAAATGGGACACAGCGACCTTATTTAGGGTTTCCAAGATGATTTTACCATGAACTCCTTAAATGCGAAGTTTCTATTTCAAACTGCTACGAAGTGTGTCCATCTAGTATTTTACAGGGTGCTAATTAAATGCTCACAGAATATAGGTCACAGTGACCTTAAATTATCAAATGGTTTCCCAGAAGATATACAGGGCCCTCCCTGGATCTTAATTGAATTAGAAGTTTCTAGGTCCAACTGCTACGATTTGTGCCCGTCTTACTAATATAGTTGGCTAAAATCATGTTTTTTTTCATATATCTCACAAAATATAGTCACACTGACACGTACAGCTACCTTATTTCATGTTTCCTATAGCGACCAAGCCATGACAACCCGACTCAGTCGGCATTCGGATAATTGGGCTGGTAAGCCTACTCGAGTCGTGATACTAGTAATATGGAGGAATGTATCGCAGTAGGCTTGCATCTGGTTGCATTCATATTGTGGTAAACGGCCCATAATCTCAATATTATGCTTGGAATGGTGAATAAAGACAATAATATATATGTGAGCTCGCAACCCAAATTAAAACACCGTATCCATAGACACGGGTCATTTCCTGTGTCACCTGCAAGTTGCCTGCGTCCTGTAACCCGTGCGAGCCATGCTTGTGTTCATGCTGTCATAAATTCAACACACATGCCGAGGGGTTTACCAATGTGCTGGGTTAAACAGGAACTTTTCTCGCTCATATATGGTATTATCAGAAAGTACACAAAAATTGCTAACGAATGGTCTGGTTTATGTTGATTGACAGTGTACCTGTAGCCCATGAATCGTTGTCAGAAATGACGAAAATATTTGCATCTTCATAAGGCCTTATAATGCGATCCTCAGACGTAGATGTCATGACACTCTGGCGCCAGTAATATGGTCGTAATGCCAGAGGGTCAATATGACGCTAATAGCGACCATGCACTCTTCGTCCGTCTGTCCGGCCGTCCGTTAACAGGGCACAAATCGTAACCACTGGACCTTGAATTTTCAAACTTGACATCCGGGGAGGTCCATTTAAAGTCTCCTTGGAAACTTAGAATAAGGTCTCTATTACCCATATTTTTCAAGCTATGGGGCTCCGAAGTACCCCCCCCCCCCCAGAATAATAGAAAATTTGATACAAAAACTTCAGTACCTGAATAACGACTGCCTTGATCACCATGATTTTTTTGTATGAATATTGATCATGGAGGGTTCCATCAGTTCCTGCAAACTGGTGGCGCCACCTGTATTTTTTCTCATTTTAACGATTTTTTCTCTTCTTTTGATACCTTTAAAGAAGCTGTCATCTGTTAACAGGGCACAAATCGTAACCGCTGGATCTGGAATCTTCGCACTCGAAATCAAAGGAGGCCCATAAAAAGTCTCCGTGGAAACATGAAATTAGGTCTCTGTTACTAATATCCTCCGAGCTATGAAGCTCGTAAGTACCCCCAGAATAATTGAAAGTGTGATACAAAAACTCCTCTGAGACCCTTTCGAAACCCAGCATAGTTTTTCCTTCACCTATGTTGTTTTGCCTAACAAATACAGGTGACACCACCAGCAATCCTATCTGTGCGATACGAATCTGGGTGTCTGGATAACAGCCGATATCTCAGGAGTGGCTCAATGTATTGTGCTGAAAGTGTGCATGTCCATAGATCTTGGATCGCTTCATCTCATAATTGTGACTGGTGGCACCACCTACAAAACTTTTAGCGTAGTGTCCATCTGTGCATTTTCCATCTGTTCATCCGAGTGTTTCTTCAATGTATTGAGTTGAAATTGTGCAGGTTCATAGATCCTCAACACCTACATCTTGTAAACAAGACTGGTGGCACTGTCTGCAGTCGTTTTCGCGTGGCGTCCATCAGTATATTTGCTTTTGGTGAAGATTGCTCATATCTCAGGAATGGTTCAAGATATTGGTCTGAAATTTGGTAAGTCCATCAATCTTGGAAAGTTTTCTCATAAACCAGACAGGTGGTGCCTGCTACTTTCCCAGTTTTGTAGAATAAATAAATGCCCTTTTCTCAGGAGTGATTTGCCTTATTGGCCTGAAATGATGTATACCCATAGATCTTGGACTCCTCCATCTTGTACGTACGACTGGTGGTGCCATCTGCAATAGTTTTCCTGTGGCATTTATCCAAACATGTGGTTTGGGTGAAATTGCTAATATCTCAGGAATGGTTCAAGGTATTGCTCTGATATTTGGCATGTCCATCCATCTTGGAGAGTTCTCTCGTAAGCCAGACAGGAGGCGCCACTTACCTTCCTGTTTTTGTAGAATAAATTAATGCTTTTTTTCTCAGGAGTGATTTGCTGTATTGGCCTGGAATTGTCCAATTCCATAGATCTTGGACTCCTCCATTTTTTATTCAAACCTGGTGGCGCTATTTGCAATTGTTTTCCTGTGGCGTCCATCCGTACATGTGCTTTGGGTGAAAATTGCTCATATCTCAGGAGTGGCTCAATGTATTGTGCTGAAAGTGTGCATGTCCATAGAGCTTGGATCTCTTCATCTCATAATTGTGACTGGTGGCACCACCTACAGTACTTTTAGCGTAGTGTCCATCTGTGCATTTTCCATCCGTTCATCCGAGTGTTTCTTCAATGTATTGAGTTGAAATTGTGCAGGTTCATAGATCCTCAACACCTACATCTTGTAAACAAGACTGGTGGCACTGTCTGCAGTCGTTTTCGCGTGGCGTCCATCAGTATATTTGCTTTTGGTGAAGATTGCTCATATCTCAGGAATGGTTCAAGATATTGGTCTGAAATTTGGTAAGTCCATCAATCTTAGAAAGTTTTCTCATAAACCAGACGGGTGGTGCCTGCTACTTTCCCAGTTTCTGTAGAATAAATAAATGCTCTTTTCTCAGGAGTGATTTGCCGTATTGGCCTGAAATGATGCAAACCCATAGATCTTGGACTCCTCCATCTAATACTTAAAACTGGTGGTGCCATCTGCAATAGTTTTTCTGTGGCATTTATCCATACATGTGGTTTGGGTGAAAATTGCTCATATCTCAGGAGTGGTTCAAGGTATTGCTCTGATATTTGGCATGTCCATCCATCTTGGAGAGTTTTCTCGTAAGCCAGACAGGAGGCGCCACTTACCTTCTTATTTTGTAGAATAAATTAATGCTTTTTTTCTCAGGAGTGATTTGCTGTATTGGCCTGAAATTGTCCAATTCCATAGATCTTGGACTCCTGCATCTTTTATTCAAACCTGGTGGCGCTATCTGCAATAGTCTTCCTGTGGCGTCCATCCGTACATGTGCTTTTGGTGAAAATTGCTCATATCTCAGGAGTGGTTCAAGGTATTGGTCTGAAATTTGGCATGTCAATCCGTCTTGGAGCGATGTCTCGTTAACCAGGCATTTATAAGGACTCTTCGCCAAATTCATGATTTTTGGGCACTCTGGCAGTCATTTTGCTCATTATTCAACATTCCTTGAATTCAGCTGAGCGTCATGGGCCATGGGCCACTAGTTTATACAAGGACCTCCCTGGAACTTATTCAAATTGTGCAAATCTGACATACAGGGTGCTTAAAATATGTCCTTTCACATATCTTAAAGAATATAGGTAACAGTGACTTTTTTTCGGTTGTCCATGGAGACATAAAAATGACCTCCATCTATAAAGTAAGACAGTTAAGGTTTAGGCCATATCTGACTTTCTGGGAGCTCAAAATTAGGGTTACCGCTCTCAAGTCACAGCTATATAGGCCACCATGAGCTTATCTTAGGTGTTGTAGAAGATTTGCCCCAGACCTCCGTTAATTTTAAGCTAGAGGGTTCTATAGGTTCAACCGTTATGATTTGTGCCCATCTAACTTTCACAGTTTTAAAATCATGTTTTTTTGGTTTTTTTTTTTTTTCATAGAGCTCGTAGAATATTGGTCACAGTGACCCAAATTCTGGATTCAAAGGAGACTTGCAGACTATAGGTCACCATGAACATTTTGCCCAGGACCTCCTTGTATGTTATGTAAGAAGATTCTAGGCCGACTGACTACAATTTGTACCCTGTCTGTCTGGGTACACAAAATCATGTTTTTTTTTGCCCATAGCCTGCAAAATATATATCACGATGACCTAATTTCAGGTTTCCATGAAAGTTTGCCCAAAAATTTGCTGGATGTTGCGGCAAAAGATTCTAAGCCTACCTGATAAAATTTTGCCCATCTGACAGCCAGGGTGTCTTTTTTGCAAAGCTCGAATAATAAAGGTCACAGTGACATAATTTCATGTTTCTAAGGACATTTGTTCAGGACCTCCCTGAATTTAAGTTAGAAAGGTTCTACGCCTAATGGATACTAGTATAATTTGTGCCGCATCTGACTTTCTAAGTGCTCAAACTCAAAACTCGCAGAATATGTCACCATGACCTAATTTCAGGTTTTCAAGGAGAATTGCCTAGGACCTACCTTGATATACAATTTGAAGGATCAAGGTCAGTAACTATTTCTGCCCTATTAATGGACGAACAAAAGGTGATCGCTATGGCTCACATGACTTACAGCTGTAGCACTCACTATGCATACCACTGCGGGCTGGACTGGTGTAAACAATACCTGACACGGCGGTTGAAACTTGAATAAAAGCTGCAGGTTTTGACTACTTGCTTTCACCTTTCATATTATACAAGGTTTCATCCTTATGTGTAAACGCTGTGAAAATTACACTAACAGTGCGCATAGGAAAAAAAAAATGTGCCTTGGTCAAAATTGGGCAAAAATTAAAGGTACTGCTTTACATTTATGCTAATTACTTTAAAAAATTCATAATTCTGCTCTAATGTAAAATAAATCTAAATTTAATATAGTTACATCCTTAAAAGACTCTCTAGCTTCAGCCGTTGACATGTAAAGAAGGTAGATATAGATCATGATGTTTTGACAAGGTGCATTATGTTCGGGTCCGCAAATTCTGATACTTATATTATATCTAATTTCTGGCAGGTGCATAGTAAATAAACCGAGAACCATATATACCAAACCTGAACGAAACAACAAAGTGGGCAGTCTTGAAGTGTAACAATACGTTTTAAATGAAAAATGGAGGTTTTTGTTTAATTTCTCGAAGGATTAAAGTCGCAGTGACCCAATTCGGGTCTCGGAGTAGAACTTAGGGACATCTAGCCCTATGTCGAATTTTGGATTCGTAGGTCCAATGGTTTCAAAACGTGCCTTGTTAATGGACGTCCGGCTGGCCGGAGGGGCGACGGACAAATTCTATGACTATATCCCAGATGTGACTCATTGTCAGCTGAGCAAAAAAAAAAGAAAAAAAAAAAAGGCCAATTTTCTTGTGGCAGCATATGTTTATTAACCATCCCGGTTAGTGAAAGCCTGCACATCTGGATCATAGGATAGGCTAAGGTGTAATGAAAATCTCTATAACTTCTAAAGTATTTAACACAATGCAACAAATTGCACTTCATGTGAAAAAGTAGGAATTTTTCTTCAATCTCAAATCCTGCTGCAAGCACGGAAGCTGGTGGTTGATCATTGAGGCGAACTGATCCAATGACGGTTGGCCCAAGATCTTAAAAGTTCGAAGGCCAGCCGCGCACTCTGCTGCCACTCTGAGGGGATCGGACTGGAGCTGAATGCAAGAGCATCTGTGATCGTATTTCATATGCCCATATGTGGCAGGGAGTCACGCGAAGTTTGATAGAGCAACACAACCGTAATTCTGGAACAAACGATGTACCTTGCATCAAGGAGCGAGGAGACCTCCACGCAGCCAGAACCGACCGTTATTCATGCCCGCGGGACGTGGGAAGTGTGCGTTTCTGCGTAGACCGGTGTAACCGATGCTGGCGAAACAGTTGTTGAACCAGCCTCGTCTCCATCCCGCTGGAGGAATGAAATTGGCTGCCCAGTTGAAATCGCCCAAAATCTCCAATGTACCCGGCGTGCCGATAGAGGACGCAAGACTATTTTTTCCGCCATTGAGACTATAAGGATGGCTGTGCCCTGACTTCAGTTCAGCCGAATCCCGCAACTTTATCTGACGGGAGGGTGCCACACTAGGATTCTCTTGACTGATGATATAACTCGAGCGAACCCAATGTGCGGTGAACAAGGTCTCTGGTCCCTATGCAGGTGAGTAGTACAGACCGATCTCGTTGGTACAGTACCAAGTCATCCAGTTAAGGGATGTCTGAAATGCGCTGGGATTGTACATTAAGTGCTTCTTTATCCAAGCATTGTGAAAATATCCATGGCGCTAGACTCAGTCCGTACAGGACTGCCCTATACTGATAGATGCGATTCTTGTACGTGAACCAAAGAAAGAGCTGACTCGCAGGGTGGATAAGATTATGGAAGTATCCATCCTTCAGGGGGAAAACCCATGCAGTCGCCCTGTTGAACATACGTAACACGGAGTGGATGTAGTGCATCTGATACCGGGGCGCGTCTGTACAGCGATTAAGGGCCTTTAAATCTATAATTTGGCGCCACTTGCCGTTCTCTTTCTTTACAATAAATAGTTGAGAGTAAAACCACGGACAGTGGGACCCTGCTGTGTATTTCTGTGATCTCTTGCTCTAGGGCAACCCCGTTTCTTCGGATTAGAAGGAAAGGGTATAAGCTACGATTCCGTTGTGCGAGGTGGAAGGTGTGTGAAATGTAGGAACAAACCTTGCCGGATAGTGCGGAAAAGAAAGTTGTTGGACGTTATAGTGCACCAACCCTCAAATATAAGCCTGGACCACACCGGTGTGGCATCATTGTAGAGATTCAGGGGTAGGGCCTCGGGGCCCCCCTGACTGCGAGATTGGGAACTGGCACATTTCGGTGAGCGAGTGCGTGGCTTCAGAGCGGACCTTTTCGACGTCAAACGATGGTCCGAAACCAGTCCTTGAACCGACAGGTTGGCGGGTCCACCATAACGTTTTTGCTTCCCATTAAGGTGACTTCCACAAAGTATACTCCCCGTGTAGGGGCTGTGTATATAGCTCTTGTTGCAGTGACACAGGCAGTTCTGGTGGGAGACTTTTGTGGCTGTGATGCATATGTAGCTCTGGTGAGAGGCTCTTTTTTTTTAATTCCATAAATCATCTTACAAAAAGGAAACTAATATAACAGTACAATACAATCACAAAGCGACTTACAACAAATAATATGACAATACATTACAAGCAAAACACAAATGACGCAGCAAAGTAGTACGTAGAATAAGGAAAGAGTCATACTTAAGAGATAAATGCTACTTGAAACAAAGTACATGAAATAAAACATAATACGTATATAGTCAAACTTACAGTAAGAACAGAATGTCTCTTGTACGAGTATTTTAGTATATATTTAAAAATAAACGTGATCAACTTGTTTAAATTTTGTTCATGGTTGCATGAAGCTGATCTCAGGGTGGAGAAAGAGGGGTTATCATAATAAAAAAAACCAAGAGAGAGAGAAGAAAGAAATGATGGGGGGGGGGGTTCTTAGAGGTTGTTGTCTGTGTCAGATGGTTTGAATGATTCTCAAAGTTGAGGTTTCAGAAAACATTTCATCGCACTTTTTATAATGTAGGAAAATGTTACCATTCTTATAAGCAATATTTCTTTCTATGGTATAGATCTGTTTGAAATATGATTGGTAATTGATGAAATTTGGCATAATGTCTTTACATTTACTCGCATATATAAATCGTTTAACTAATAATGTGAGGGTGTTTAACAGAGGATTGTTGTTGTAGCTGAAGATAACAGACTTCATACTGAAGCTACTTTCAGGTATTATAATATGTAAATTTGCAAGCCATTTTTTTTAATTGTGATAAAATGGTCTGTGTTACACAGCAACTATAAAATATATGCACAAGAGTTTCCGTCTCTTTTTTACAGAGTGAGCAGAGCTCACTATCAGCTTTACCTATCCTATATGAAAAAGGGTTGAGAGTTATATTTCTGTGAATTATTCTGAACTGAAACATTCTTAATACTTCTGATACTGTGGTTCTTTTAATGTTCTTGAAGGCTTCAAATACTAAATATTGACAATCACATTGCATTTCTTAAGACCACTTTTCAATAGCCTTCTTAGGTTCTGTACAAACTGCTAGAATTAAATCATTATAAACCTTTTGTGTAACTTTCTTGATATTCATTATTGTTTCAATTTTTGGTTTATATGGACTGTAATTATCCGTGTTTATACATGTTTTCACAGGTTTTTTTCCAAACAGCTGGGATAGCATCAATTAAACACATATACTGCATTTTATCAAATTTTGCTTTTGTACTATTTACAAGTTCTGCATGTGACTGGAATATATAGTTAATACCATTATATTTTAAAATATCATACAATTTTGTTACACCTGCATTATATAATTCTTTATTATACACCGTTGTTTTATCTATTTTGATATGAGAGTTGAAAAATAACTCTTGGCTTAAAATTTCGTCAGGAGTATATACATTTTTGAAATTGTATTTGCACCATGCATTTAAAACATCTCTCCAAAATGGATTGCATGTTTTATCAAATTTACCTGTATCACATGACTTAAGGTTACATTTGAATAGATAAGAGCCCAGTCTCTTAAATTGTAAATTAACAATTTGCCTCCAACCTTCATCCAAGGGGCCCGACAAGAAACGCTTTACCCAAGAAATTTTTAAAGAATCAAATTTAGATTTCAAATGTACCATATCTAGTCCCCCTTTTTCTGCTGGTGCTATAAGAGTAGCCTTCCTGTATTGTTTACCCCATATAAATTTCCAAAGTAAGGCTTCAATATCATTTATATAAGCTAAGGATGGATTTGGTAACACTTGCAGTGCATACATCAGTTGCGATAAGATGTGGGCTTTTATAATGGTAATTTTCCCTGACAGTGACATAACTCTGTATGACCATACATGTATTATTGTTTTAATTTTGCTGAGGATTTCTTTATAATTAATGTCTTTCATTTTTCTCCAGTCAGGATGGACAGATATTCCCAAAATATTTACTGGTTCAGTGCTCCATTTGAGACCTTACCTTTCAATATTATCTTGTTCATCAGCATTAAGTGTCATAGGCATGACTACAGATTTTTCAACATTTACTTTAAGTCCAGAGATTTTGTGAAACATTTCAAATGTTTTAAGAAGTTCTTTAACAGACTGGGAACCACCAGTGAGAGTAACAACTGTATCATCTGCTAGTGAATTAATTTGTGTTCATAACCCCCAATATTTACACCTTTTATTTTTGCATTATTCCTTATCTTAACAGCTAAAATTTCTGAGGCTAGTATAAATAAATAGGGAGACAAGTGGCAACCTTGCCTTAGACCCCTCCTTATAGGAAAGTATGTAGTTGCCCATCCTCTATTTATGCACAACTGTTAATATTTGAATAAAGTACTTGTACCCATTTCCTAAAATGTGGTCCAAAATTTAGTAAATCTAAGGCCAAAATAAAAAAAAGGTATGGTTCTCAGGCACTTTTTTTCAGAAATCAATGCGGGCGGGCGCTTTTTTTATTTTAAATTTTTTGGTATGTTTCGATAAAAATGTCAAATGATAAGGGAAAAGCATGAAAATAACAGTTTTATTTTTCTAAATAAGTAAAAGCACTACAAAACAAAGGAAATTGTATGGTTTTATCCTCTTGAAAGATTTGTCGGAGCGGCAGCAGCTCAAAATTGGAAAGTTTTTATTGAAAATCAAAATAAAAAGTTTTGATGCGGGGGTTTAAAATTGATGCGGGCGGTGCCTGAGAACCATACCTTTAATTTTTTTTGGCCTAATGTATTTTGAATGTGGGGCCATTCTAAAATATCAAAGGCTTTTTAAAAAAATCTATTGATATGAGAGCTTTTTATCTTATGTTTGTTTGAATGTGCAAATATATCTGTAATTTTGATTATATTTTCTCCAATATATCTATTTTTCATAAAACCTGTTTGATCACAGTGAATGATTGAAGGTAGTGTAGTTTTGAGTCTATTAGCTAAGGTCTTGGCAAGTATTTTATAATCTGTATTTAAAAGAGAGAGAGGACGCCAGTTTTTCAATAATAGAGAATCTTTTCCTTTCTTAGGGATAAGGCAGATGATGCCTTGGTGCATTGTTAATGGCAGTGTATTGTTGTTAAAGGAATATTTAATAGCATCCATAAAGTATTTTTTTTTAAATCCAACCAAAATTTTTGATAAAATTCTGCTGGGAATCCATCAGGCTCTTGTGTTTTATTGATTTTGAGGGATTTTATTGTTTTATGAAATTCAGATGGAGAAAGATCTCCTTCACAGATGAGTGCCTCCTCTTCATTTAGTGTATTTAATTCCTCTTTTGTAATAAACTGATGGGTACAGCCAACTTGAGTTTCAACTGGTGTATATAAATCTTTATAAAACTGAAACTGTTCTTTTAAAATTAGTTTTGTGTCCTTAATGAGTTTTCCTTTTTTATTTTTCAACTTAAGAATTGATTTTTGTTCAAAGTTTCTTTTTTTCTAAATTAAGGAAATATTTTGTTGGTTTATCTCCTTCAGAGAACCATCTGGATCTGCATCTGACTATAGCTCCCCTGGTTTGTTCCTCAATGAAGGATTTATGATTATTTACTGTCATTTCCCATTTGCATTTATCTTCTGACTTTTTAGTTTTATTATATTGGAACTGGGCTTTGCGCATTTCTTTCTCTAATAAAATTAATTTATCAACAAATTTTTTCTTTTTGTTAGTAGCATAAGCTTTGCTTTCACCTCTTATTTGACATTTTAATGTATCCCAAAGTGTGGCTGGGTTAGCTTCTGTATTATATTTTACAGTCATTTTTATACATTCTTTAATCTGTTTTATATAAGCCTCATCTTCAAGGAGAGAACAGTTGAGTTTCCTGGTAACCTGGCCCGCGTGGATGATCAATTGACATTAAACCTATATTTATCAGTGAATGGTCTGTTTTATATCCACTATCAATGTCAGAACTATAAATGTAATTACAAAGACTATCACTAATTAGAAAGTAATCCAGGCGACAAAACACAGGTTTTGGGTTATGCCTATGCCATGTGTAATTAAGTGTCCCTGGATGTTGTGCTCTCCAGATGTCTGTCAATTGTGCAAGTTTCATCCATTGTAATACTGTCTGTCTTGATATTTCTTGAGTGTGTTTATTTCCACCTGCTTTATCAACTGTTGGGTTTATTGTTACATTAAAATCACCAGCAATAATCAGTTTATCTGTATGTAAGTTAGTTAATGTATTCATAAGATCCAGAAAAAAACTCTGGTTAGTCTTTGTTTGGCCCATATAAGTTCACTAAGGTTACATTATGGATCCCTATTGTGGTATTAATAATTATAAACCTTCCACATTTGTCTGTCTTAATGTCTTTAACATGGATACCTGATTTGTGTTTTATTAAAATACTGACTCCCTTGGCTTGATTTGTGCCATGGCTAAAATAAATTTGATTCCCTCACTCTGTTTTCCATCTTTTTTCATTCTCTAAACTGCTGTGTGTTTCTTGAAGAAAAACTTTATCATACTTTTTTCTATTCAACCAATAAAATATATCTCTTCTTTTTACATTACTACCTAAACCTCTTACATTCAAAGATGCAATATTACATGCATCTGCCATGGTAACAATTAGCTATGTCTGTTGCTCCCTTATCTATGAAAGTATAATACCCTGTTGAGTTTATCTTGTACATACTATTAGTCTCCAGCAAATAAATATATGATATCCATATCCTGTCTTTTGTATTGATTTGAAACTTGAATGAGAACAAACACACATAAAACATAACAAGCCACAAATACGTAAAACACGTCTGAAGCATCGTGTATAACAGACTTCTTGGTCCTGACATGCAGTAGGTACTGCTGATGCTAACTTACAGCAGCAAGAGTGCTTGTCTAATGAGATGTTGAAAGGGGTTGTGGCAAAATACAACGACTGTTCATGGCTCCTTATAACTACAATTGCCTTATATTCCACTTAAATATATTATACAAATGTCAGAATAAATGGTAAAGGTATCATAGATGTATATTAAATTACTAGAACTAAACAAGCTCATTTAACCTCATATAAATATTAGGCTTTATAAGGTTTAAGCAAATTAACCAAATTGAAGATGTCTAATACAGACACTGTACTACAAATTCCTTTATCCAGGTTGATTTATAAGTCTGGTTGACTGGTATTATCCCTAATAGTACAATATTAATATCCTTGCATTATTATTTATTAAATTTTTAATAATTAATTTATGAATATTTATGCTATTTACATTCTCTTTACCCAATGTGATAGATGGATACTGCAAATATATACTGGATGACTGTTCAGTAATATCATCTAAACACATATTTAATAGTATTATAGTACTTTAAACCTTAATCTAAAAGTGGAGGTTCCAATTCAAAAAGGGGAATGAATTGACAAAAATTAATCAAAAGTAATAATAATAAGTTATAAATACCATCTGCAACTAAATCAGATGTATGTCAAAACATCAATGAAGACAAACATGCATATTAACATTCTAATAACACACCAATAATACCCCAGCAGCCCAACAATGCAATAGCGATACCAGTCTGGGCCAAGTCCAGCACAATCAAGCAACACTGGTAGCCTAATCAGTTGTTGTGAGTTAAAAATAATAATAGTATCACTTGCAGTTGTACTCACTACTTCAACTATTAACATTAACAGTAACAGTGTTCAAAATATTTGTAAAACATCTGAAACTGTTTACAGTATAATTAACAATTGCCCAGTGCCAGCAGATAGTTAATGCTGATAGGAGAGTTAAGAATTAGTAATCAGTAATATTAGAGAAAACCGACCAAACACAGAATTCATGTCCCTGTATAATATATCAGAGAGAAAAGTTCATCATTAGACACTTATCACTTACACCTTTTTGCTGACTGCAGTTTTAGATTTGCTGAAATGTTGAACTGTCATTCATATTTTTGAGCAAATATAAAAAAAGTAATAGTATTTATATGGCCAATATGTAAACCTGGTCAGGGCTATAATAGAACTTAAAAACCTAACATCCTAATTAGTGTGATAGATGTACCAGTCTGGGTCGGCTACATCACCAGCGAGTACCACCAGTTGCCAAGTAAGTAGGCCTAGTTCTAAGTTAAAAATGATTATAATATCCCAAGTAAGCAGTGGTAAATGTACTACAGCAACTACTTATAGAACTAACAGTAACAGTGTTTAGATTTTGTGGTTAAAGTATCTTAAACTGTTTACAATAAAATAAACAACTATCCGGTGTCGGCCAATGGTTATTCTGAAGGAAGACTCGATATTTAATCATTAATAATCAGTTATCAGTGTTTATATTCTAGATCTAGAAAAGAAATCAAAACTGGAATTTATGGCTCTGTAAAATATAGATAAGGGTCCGCGAAGTGCTACTGGCCTATCCTGGCACCTGCCAGAAATAGGCCAGTGCCAGGATAGGCCAGTACTATAAATATGCCAGTCAGGCCTCTACCAGCTACCCTATGTTTGCCCAAGGGATTACAAGAGAATATCTGTATTCACACAATTGATCAATTAGCTCAGATTAATTAGTTTTAGTCTCCCTTCTTACAAAATTATTTCCAAGTTTTGCCTTAATACATACATATAAAACACTTTCTTTACTATTTGAACATAATTTCTATATTGTTTGTTATTATATTCCACCTTGTATAATCATATAATAACCATTATTATTGCCAAATCCTTATGATGTTTAATGAATTAAAATTAGAATAAAATTATAATAAATAAAACATAAAAATGAAAAAAAAAATAAAATTAATGGAAAACAATAAAACTGATTACATCAGGTAAATATGAAAATAATAAAAGCATGGTCTGAACATTGCTCCTTTTTTTAACAGCAGTAACTTTACTTGATTATATAAGCACTTATTTACATTATATGTACAGATAACAATACAAGGCTTCTTTAATGGGAAGCATGGGAGGTTACATTGCACATCCACATAAATATATACAAATAACATCATGGTCTGGAATGATATTTTCAGTTCATTTTATAGCAGAATTAAATCAGTTATTATTGACTAAATTAATAAAATATAGGTAAAGTAGAAAAACACAGATTACAACTAGTTTGTATTAATGGAGTGACATTTAATCTGGGAAGTACTGTCAGGTCTGGTTGAACTTGATGAAACTTGATGAAATGAAATTAAATGTGTATTCAGATATATACAGACCAAGGTCGTTTTATGTTTTAACCTTACATGTATAACAAGGTAATTCAAGGTGTTTCTTATTGATACAATATATATGTATTCTCTCTCTCTCTCTCTCTGAAACCTTGCAGGGGTAATGGTTTCAGTGGGTTTCAATTTACTTGGTTAGATCATATCAAGCATTTCACACTTGACTTAATTGTACAGCTAATTGCTCATGTAGCTTGAACAAACGCTAGAGGTAATTAGCAGTCAGTAACCTATAATCCCTTGAACAAGCACACTAATTAATGAGGGGTAACGCCTGGCTCCAGTATTGGCCTATCCTTGAGCAAGCACACCACTTAGGGTAACCCCTGGCTCAAGTAGCACTTCGGGTACTGTTGAAAATATATGTATATATATATAAATAAAAAACTTAGAGTTGAGAATTCATCATCAACCACAAAACACATGACACTTACTCATTGACATTGTTGCTGACTGCAGTTCCTGGATCTGAAATTTATATATTCTGAGCAGAAAAATGATATAACATACGTTCAATACACAAACGTGGTCCGGGCAATAATAAAACTTACAGAATACAGGTCTTTGTTTACAAACTAATCTCTGTTGCCCTGTGGTGAAGACTTGTTCCTGCGTGTATTTTACCATCTACAGATAAATACCTGTTACCTGGACCAGTCTATCATTATTGACTCACTTCGGAAGTGTATGCTAATTCTCAGTGGTCAGCTGCAAGATTCATCCATTGGTGAGAGGCTCTTGAAGCTGTGATGCATGTAGCTTTGGTGAGAGGCTCTCGTTGCTGTGACGTATATAGCTCTGGTGAGAAGCTCTTGTAGCTGTGTCGCATGTAGCTCTGGTGAGAGGCTCTTGCAGCTGTGATTCATGTAGCTCTGGTGAGAGGTTCTTGTAGCTGTGACGTATATAGCTCTGGTGAGAAGCTCTTGTAGCTGTGTCGCATGTAGCTTTGGTGAGAGGCTCTTGCAGCTGTGATGCATGTAGCTCTGGTGAGAGGCTCTTGTAGCTGTGTCACATGTAGCTCTGGTGAGAAGCTCTTGTAGCTGTGACATATGTAGCTCTGGTGAGAGGCTCTTGTTGCTGTGACATATGTAGCTCTGGTGAGAGGCTCTTGAAGCTGTGAAGCATGTAGCTCTGGTGAGTGGCTCTTGTTGCTGTGACATATGTAGCTCTGGTAAGAATCTCTTGAAGCTGTGATGCATGTAGCTCTGGTGAGAGGCTCTTGTTGCTGTGACGTATATAGCTCTGGTGAGAAGCTCTTGTAGCTGTGTCGCATGTAGCTCTGGTGAGAGGTTCTGATTGCTGTGACATATGTAGCTCTGGTAAGAGGCTCTTGAAGCTGTGATGCATGTAGCTCTGATGAGAGGCTCTTGTTGCTGTGACGTATATAGCTCTGGTGAGAAGCTCTTGTAGCTGTGTCGAATGTAGCTCTGGTGAGAGGTTCTTGTTGCTGTGACATATATAGCTGTGGTGAAAGGCTCTTGTTGCTGTGACATATGTAGCTCTGGTGAGAGGTTCTTGTAGCTGTGTCGCATGTAGCTCTGGTGAGAGGCTCTTGTAGCTGTGATGTTTGTGGCTCTGGTAAGAGGCTCTTGTAGACATGACACATGTAGCTTTGGTGAGAGCTCTTGTAGCTGTGATACATCGCTTTAGTAGAGAGCTCTTGTAGCTGTGACATGTAGCTTTGGTGAGAGGCGCTCAAGCTGACAGAGAGCCACCTGGTTCGGTGGAGTACAATGTTCTTGTTGAGTCTTCACACAATTAGACTAAGCTACTAAGAGCTTTGAAGAAGGCACCTGACAATAAAATTGATCATCTCCTGAGCCTGAACAGGAAGGTAGGTTGTGCCAACTGTCTGGTTTACGAGAAAACTTTCCTAGATGGATAGACATGCCAAATTTCAGACCAATACCTTCAACCACTTCTGAGATATGAGCAAATTTTCACCCACTGCAAATGTACCGAACGATGCCATGGGAAAAAGATTGCAGATGGCGACACCAGTCTTTAATACAAGAAGGAGGAGTCCAAGATCTATGGATATGCAAAATTTCAGCTAAATACGTTGAACCACTTCTGAGATTGAGGGTTATATAAAAGAAACCCAGGTTTATACTGCACAGAAAGGTCACCCATCATTGTTACCTACAACTACATAGGTGAGGGAACAAGTACGCCAGGTTTTGGAAAGAGAAGTCCAAGGGTCCTAGAGGAGACTCTGTTTTTGTGGATTATAACAAATAAATACTTAATGACATATTTTGGATAAAAGCAGAAAACACATTACAGCCTGCTGAAAGTAGCTAAACACAGGTGGCGCCACCTGGAGGTCAAAATCATTAAGCAGTCACATGATCAATATTCCTGTGAAATTTTAAACTGAAAGCTCAGCAGTTCCTAATATGTTAGGTAACAGACAATACATCAAGTTAAGGAACAAATCAAGTTGTCAAATTTTGCCATCAACACAATTTGAAGTTCCGTCTGAGATGCCATCTTGAAAATGACTTGACTGAATTTATAATCAAATTATTCCCCTTCCTCCTAGGAACTGCTGACTGTGATATGAAAGCCCAAGTATTTATACTTTATGACATATCTTGGAAGAAGTGGAAAAGACCATTTTGTCGTGCTGGAAGTAGGTGAACTAAGGTGGCGCCACCTGGAGGTCAAAATCATTAAGCAGTCACATGATCAATATTCCTGTGAAATTTTAAACTGAAAGCTCAGCAGTTCCTAATATGTTAGGTAACAGACAATACATCAAGTAAAGGAACAAATCAAGTTGTCAAATTTTGCCATCAACACAATTTGAAGTTCCGTCTGAGATGCCATCTTGAAAATGACTTGACTGAATTTATACTCAAATTATTCCCCTTCCTCTAAGGGACTGTTGACTATGATATGAAGGCCAAAAAATTACTACTTTATGACTTACTTTGGAAGAAGTGGAAAAGACCGTTTTGTTGTGCAGGAAGCAGGTCAACACAGATGGCGCCACCTGGAGGTCAAAATCATCTGGTAGTCACATGATCAACATTCCTGTGAAATTTGAAACTGAAGGCTGCAGCAGTTCCTAAAATATTTGGTAACAGACAAATCATCCTGTATTGAAACACATCAAGTTGCTAAATTTTGCAACCCACACAATTTGAAGTTCTGTAGAGACGCCATCTTGAAAATGATTTGACTGAATTTACACACAAATTATTCCCCTTCCTCTAAGGAATTGCTGACTATGATATGAAGGCCAAAATATTAATACTTTGTGACTTATCTTGGAAGAAATGGAAAAGACCATTTTTTCCTGCAGAAAGTAGGTCAACACAGGTGGTGCCACCTGTAGGTCAAAATCATCTGGCAGTCACATGATCAATATTCCTGTGAAATTTGAAACTGAAGGCTGCAGCAGTTCCTAAAATATTTGTTAACAGACAATACATCCTGTATGGAAACACATCAAGTTGTCAAATGTTGCAATCGACACAATTTGAAGTTCCGTAGAGATGCCATCTTGAAAATGACTTAACTCAATTTATACTCAAATTATTCCCCTTCCTCTAAGGAACTGTTGACTATGATATGAAGGCCAAAAAATTACTACTATATGACTTACTTTGGAAGAAGTGGAAAAGACCATTTTGTTGTGCAGGAAGCAGGTCAACACAGGTGGCGCCACCTGGAGGTCAAAATCATCTGGCAGTCACATGATCAATATTCCTGTGAAATTTGAAACTGAAGGCTGCAGCAGTTCTTAAAATATTTGGTAACAGACAAATCATCATGTATAGAAACACATCAAGCTGTCATATTTTGCGATCGACAGAATTTGAAGTTCCGTAGCGACGCCATCTTGAATATGACTTAACTCAATTTATACTCTAATTATTCCCCTTCCTCTAAGGAACTGTTAACTTTGATATGTAGGCCAAAATATTAATACTTTATGTTGAAGTTGAAAAGACCATTTCGTCCCGCAGAAAGTGGGTCAACATAGGTGGCGCCACCTAAAGCTTATTTTTGCATGTCCATCCCATGATCAGTAATTCTGCAAAGTTTCATGAAGGTAACTGCTGTGGCTGTTGAGATATTTGGTAACAGACGGTGGACAGTTGACAGTGGACAGGGGACGCTGCGCCATGGCATAAGTTCACAAAGTGAACTAAAAATACCACATGATGTAGTAGTCATATCCTGCTTTAATTAAGAAAATACTGTAATTAAACTAAACTATACCCCTCCATCAGTTAACACTACAAAAATCAACAATGACATATTCGACCAATCCTGCACCATACATGTTATATGATCCTAATTAAAATGTAAATGTAAATATCCAGTGAGCTTTGGTTTTCATTTACCATATTCTATAATAACATATGTTTACTTAAATAACCATAACACTGAATGTTTGTTGTTTTTACTTATTTGTAAAATTCAACACAGGAATGAACATATTATTCTAAAACAGGATTACCTAATAGATTATTCATGACTGCAGGTTGAAACCCTAGTTTAGTACTCTCTTTGTTTAACAGTCAAAAGAGATTGACATTAGCAGCAGATTGACATGTGCATTGTATTTACAGGTAAATCTGATGAAAAATGAACTTGAACACAAATCAACTGAATTATATTCTGATTTTATGCTCAAAAGTACAAAGGGGTTTACCACACATTTAGTGTTTGATTTATGCTTCTTGTTCAACATTTAACGTTTGATTTCTCATCTGAAATTCTCTGCATTATTTCCCCATTTTAATATCTTGCAGTTATAAATGAAAAGACATAGAAATCATCTATGGACAGATTAGTAATATCAGTCAGTGACAAAGACCAGAATGAAAGATAAAACATGAAAACTAGTGTATCTATGTAATCCTGGAGATTTTTTTAAACCTGGAACACTCCCCTGATAATAATCTTGCTGCTACTCTTTGAAGAGAAAATATAAAAAAACAACACAAACCAAGGAGTTATAAGTACCATATGCTTTCACGTCTCCTTGGTGAACTGATAAACATGCCAGCTTCCTTCATACTGTATCACTGGCTAACACACTATGTCCTAAATCCAGAGACCAGACTACATTCAAATTGAGCTATGATCAAAATAATACATCCACAATGAATAACATACTTCCTGTGCACATTTTACATTTCATATACCTATTTCAATGATAAAAATACACTCGGCTAATTCATTGGCATATAAATCCATCATCTCCAACTATTCAGCATATGCCTATACCATGAATTATACTAAACAATCTATGAAAAATTTATGACATCTCTACAAAAAGAATCTGATCCAATAAAAATACCATATAAAAATGTTCTTTTAACACACATTGTGTTTGGCAAAACAATTTCATTCATATAAAGACATTTGTAGTACCAATATAATGAGTGTCACAATATTTTTCCGAATTTTCTAATAGACAAGTGTCATTTTACATGAATAAAACCTGTAACAATATAACAATTTTAACATCTACCGTAGATATGCTCCCAGCCTTTACAGGTATTCTTTAATTAGCAAATGTGACATAAAGCCGTGACCGTATTACCCTGCTGTGCCAGCACAAACAGGTATTATTTATCTAAAGTCAGTGTAAGTTTTCACAAGGTATCTGAAGTTCATTAATTTTTAATGACACATATATCTACATATTGTGAAAATCTAAAAATGATTGAATATTGAAGTCCATCCAACCATGAAATACTAGTATTCTGCAGATATCTGTTTCATTTTTTACAGCCATCTTTGAATTGTAATGTTTGAAATTCAGAATTATCACATGGCCAACTGTCACATGTTTGGATTATTAATAGGGCTAATCAGAATTCTCCATTTGTTACTAAGGAATGACGTTCTAATGAAACACTGAAGACACTGTTTTTTTTGGTAACTACAAAGAAGGTATCAGCTCAATGTTTATAGTTTTTTTTTCATAATGACTGATTCTCAGTGTTTTGTGTTTTCTGGTGACACCATTAACATGATTTGTTTGTTTGAACAAGTGCATCTTAACATATATATTTCTGATTAGTGCTATTAAAATCTAAAGCAGTAATATCTCCAAAAAAATCTCAAAACACTTCATTTCACCAGCCAATGAATCTCAAATATAATAAATATTAATAAATAAATAAATATATATATATATATATATATATATATATATATATATATATATATATATATATATACACACACATACACAAGGATTATCTGGACATTCAGTCACCGGACATATCAAATAACAAATAAGTCTCTTTGATATACTAAGCTCACCTGGAGGCAAGTTTGATGGAGTAACAACATATATATGTAAATGCATATCCCTCCCACCAAATATTAATTATAAAAGGCAGTGTTAACTGAATAATATTAACAGCTAAAACCTGTTCCACATATCAATACTCACTAACATAAACAAGCATTACCATTCAACTCTACTGTGTCAACAATTATAAGTCTTAATCACATTTTCACCCAGCTGTGGATTTAGTGTTAATCATAATCTGAAAATAGCTTCCACCAAATCAGTTATATCAACGTCAAATCAAAGTTTTTGGTGTTGATAACCCCATTAAACAACTCTTCACAAGTTTTTTACACTCACAAATCTGTGTGACCTTTAAATATGTATAAACCTACTAGGATGATACCAAAACATGATGACACACATTTCTGTGAATAATGTCAGCATCTTGAGCATTTTAATTACATCAACAGTGTTCTACGAGCAACAGCCCTTTGGCAACTGTCTCTGTACATTCTCCCTGCCACTGTATGGTAAATGGTAATGAATATTCATATAATAATCAAAGATGCATTTGTTTGAAATCCTGCACCTTGAATTTAATGCATGGAGCAAACAAAAGAATAATGTTAGAACACAGGAGTGAATCTCTTTGGCATTTTAGTCATATCCCTTTCAGTGTATATCCCTCTCTACTTCAATAGCCAAGTACCTTAATCAATAATTACCATAAATTCTCCATTATAAGTCACATGTCTATTAAAAGCCTCACCAAGACTTTTCAGTTCCCTATCCGTGATGCACTGACCAGGCTGCAATAAAACGAATCCTTCATTTATTTGTAAAGAAGTCCCAGGAGCTGAGCCACAGAAGTTCCTGGACTTCACTTGCCTGAGGAGCTTGAACGCCGTAGCTGAAGATGGAGAATTTATGGAATGCTGAAGCTGCTGATGTAAGCCAGATGAGGATCAACATGAGGAAGACCATTCTGGTGGCTCCTGGCCTGAAATATAAAATACAGATAGTCTGATATACCAATGGCTGTATCAGACTTACAGTTACTCAAATACAAGATTCATTAACTTCTTGAACAAATTGTTATGAAACAACATTATTTTCATCCCAGGTAATTAGACATTTTTCCCTTTGGAAACAAAAAGGTTTGAGGTTAATTCCTTCCTAAAACATACTTGCAAAAACATGTAGACAGGGGCAGGGAAACAAAATATTGTTGCCATGGTCAGCTGGTCAGATTACCTGGATGGGTAAAAGATGAGGTTTAATGTATACGAAGTAGCCAGACTTGCCTGTCCTTAAGGCTTAACAATAAACCTTCTATTTATAACATTAGATGCCACAATGGCTTATGTATAGACTGTATATACAATACCTGAGTGTATACACAGCATGGACTTTAGATGCCGCACTATGGATTATGAATAGACTGTATAAAATACCTATCACATATGTGTATACACAGCATGGACTTTAGATGCAGCACTATGGATTAGGAATAGACTGTACCACATGAGTGTATACACAGCATCAACTTTAGATGCCGCAATATGGATTATGAATAGACTGTATATAATACCTACCACATGAGGGTATACACAGCATCAACTTTACATGCTGCACTGTGGATTAGGAATAGACTCTATAATACGTACCACATGAGTGTATACACAGCATCGACCTTAGATGCCGCACTATGGATTATGAATAGACTGTTTAAAATACCTGCCACATGAGTGTATACACAGCACCCACTTTAGATGCCACACTATGGATTATGAATAGACTGTTTAAAATACCTGCCACATGAGTATATACACAGCATAGACTTTAGATGCTGCTCTATGGATTACGAATAGACTATATAATACATACCACATGAGTGTATACACAGCATCGACTTTAGATGCCACACTATGGATTATGAATAGACTGTATATAATACCTACCACATGAATGTATACACAGCATCAACTTTAGATGCTGCACTATGGATTATGAATAAACTGTATATAATACCTACCACATGAGTGTATACACAGCATGGACTTTTGATGCTGCACTATGAATTATGAATAAACTGTATATAATACCTACTACATGAGTATATACACAGCATGGACTTTAGATGCCGCACTATGGATTATGAACAGACTGTATATAATACCTACCACACAAGTGTATACACAGCATCAACTTTAGATGCTGTACTATGAATTATGAATAAACTGTATATAGTACGTACCACATGAGTTTATACACAGCATGGACTTTAGATGCTGCACTATGGATTATGAATAGACTGTATATAATACGTACCACATATATGTATACACAGCATCAACTTTAGATGCAGCACTATAGTTATGAATAAACTTTATATAAAACCTACCACATGAGTATATACACAGCATGAACTTTAGATGCTGTACTATGAATTATGAATAAACTGTATATAATACGTACCACATGAGTATATACACAGCATGGACTTTAGATGCTGCACTATGGATTATGAACAGACTGTATATAATACCTACCACACAAGTGTATACACAGCATCAACTTTAGATGCAGCACTATGGATTATGAATAAACTCTATATTATACCTACCACATGAGTATATCCACAGCATGGACTTTAGATGCTGCACTATGGATTATGAATAGACTGTATATAATACGTACCACATATATGTATACATAGCATCAACTTTAGATGCAGCACTATAGTTATGAATAAACTTTATATAAAACCTACCACATGAGTATATACACAGCATGAACTTTAGATGCTGTACTATGAATTATGAATAAACTGTATATAATACGTACCACATGAGTATATACACAGCATGGACTTTAGATGCTGCACTATGGATTATGAACAGACTGTATATAATACCTACCACACAAGTGTATACACAGCATCAACTTTAGATGCAGCACTATGGATTATGAATAAACTCTATATTATACCTACCACATGTGTATATCCACAGCATGGACTTTAGATGCTGTACTATGAATTATGAATAAACTGTATATAGTACGTACCACATAAGTATATACACAGCATGGACTTTAGATGCTGCACTATGGATTATGAACAGACTGTATATAATACCTACCACACAAGTGTATACACAGCATCAACTTTAGATGCAGCACTATGGATTATGAATAAACTCTATATTATACCTACCACATGAGTATATCCACAGCATGGACTTTAGATGCTGCACTATGGATTATGAATAGACTGTATATAATACGTACCACATGAGTGTATACACAGCATCGACCTTAGATGCCGCACTATGGATTATGAATAGACTGTTTAAAATACCTGCCACATGAGTGTATACACAGCACCCACTTTAGATGCCACACTATGGATTATGAATAGACTGTTTAAAATACCTGCCACATGAGTATATACACAGCATAGACTTTAGATGCTGCTCTATGGATTACGAATAGACTATATAATACATACCACATGAGTGTATACACAGCATCGACTTTAGATGCCACACTATGGATTATGAATAGACTGTATATAATACCTACCACATGAATGTATACACAGCATCAACTTTAGATGCTGCACTATGGATTATGAATAAACTGTATATAATACCTACCACATGAGTGTATACACAGCATGGACTTTTGATGCTGCACTATGAATTATGAATAAACTGTATATAATACCTACTACATGAGTATATACACAGCATGGACTTTAGATGCCGCACTATGGATTATGAACAGACTGTATATAATACCTACCACACAAGTGTATACACAGCATCAACTTTAGATGCTGTACTATGAATTATGAATAAACTGTATATAGTACGTACCACATGAGTTTATACACAGCATGGACTTTAGATGCTGCACTATGGATTATGAATAGACTGTATATAATACGTACCACATATATGTATACACAGCATCAACTTTAGATGCAGCACTATAGTTATGAATAAACTTTATATAAAACCTACCACATGAGTATATACACAGCATGAACTTTAGATGCTGTACTATGAATTATGAATAAACTGTATATAATACGTACCACATGAGTATATACACAGCATGGACTTTAGATGCTGCACTATGGATTATGAACAGACTGTATATAATACCTACCACACAAGTGTATACACAGCATCAACTTTAGATGCAGCACTATGGATTATGAATAAACTCTATATTATACCTACCACATGAGTATATCCACAGCATGGACTTTAGATGCTGCACTATGGATTATGAATAGACTGTATATAATACGTACCACATATATGTATACATAGCATCAACTTTAGATGCAGCACTATAGTTATGAATAAACTTTATATAAAACCTACCACATGAGTATATACACAGCATGAACTTTAGATGCTGTACTATGAATTATGAATAAACTGTATATAATACGTACCACATGAGTATATACACAGCATGGACTTTAGATGCTGCACTATGGATTATGAACAGACTGTATATAATACCTACCACACAAGTGTATACACAGCATCAACTTTAGATGCAGCACTATGGATTATGAATAAACTCTATATTATACCTACCACATGTGTATATCCACAGCATGGACTTTAGATGCTGTACTATGAATTATGAATAAACTGTATATAGTACGTACCACATAAGTATATACACAGCATGGACTTTAGATGCTGCACTATGGATTATGAATAGACTGTATATAATATCTACCACATGAGTATATACACAGCATGAACTTTAGATGCTGTACTATGAATTATGAATAAACTTTATATAGTACGTACCACATGAGTATATACACAGCATGGACTTTAAATGCTGCACTATGGATTATGAACAGACTGTATATAATACCTACCACACGAGTGTATACACAGCATCAACTTTAGATGCAGCACTATGGATTATGAATAAACTGTATATAAAACCTACCACATGAGTATATACACAGCATGAACTTAAGATGCTGTACTATGAATTATGAATAAACTTTATATAGTATGTACCACATGAGTATATACACAGCATGGACTTTAAATGCTGCACTATGGATTATGAACAGACTGTATACAATATCTACCACACGAGTGTATACACAGCATCAACTTTAGATGCTGCACTATGGATTATGAATAGACCACATGAGTGTATTCACAGCATTGACTTTAGATGCTGCATTATGGATTATGAATAGACTGTTTATAATATCTACCACATGAGTGTATACACAGCATCGACCTTAGATGCTGCACTGTGGATTATGAATAGACTGTATAAAATATCTACCACATGAGTGTATACACAGCATCAACTTAATATGTCGTACTGTGGATTATGAAAAGACTGTATAAAATACCTACCACATGAGTGTATACACAGCATCAATTTTAGATGCAGCCCTATGGATTATGAATAGACTGTACCACATGAGTGTATTCACAGCATCGACTTTAGATGCAGCACTATGGATTATGAATAGACTGTATATAATATGTACCACATGAATGTATTCACAGCATCGACTTTAGATGCAGCACTATGGATTATGAATAGACTGTATATAATATGTACCACATGAGTGTATTCACAGCATCGACTTTAGATGCAGCACTATGGATTATGAATAGACTGTATATAATATGTACCACATGAATGTATACACAGCATCGACTTTAGATGCTGCACTGTGGATTATGAATAGACTGTATATAATATGTACCACATGAATGTATTCACAGCATTGACTTTAGATGCCACACTATGGATTATGAATAGACTGTATATAATACGTACCACATGAATGTATACACAGCATCAACTTAAGATGCCGCAATATGGATTATGAATAGACTGTATATAATATGTACCACATGAATGTATTCACAGCATTGACTTTAGATGCTGCACTGTGGATTATGAATAGACTGTATATAATATGTACCACATGAATGTATTCACAGCATTGACTTTAGATGCCACACTATGGATTATGAATAGACTGTATATAATATGTACCACATGAATGTATACACAGCATCAACTTTAGATGCCGCAATATGGATTATGAATAGACTGTATATAATATGTACCACATGAATGTATTCACAGCATCTACTTTAGATGCCGCACTATGGATTATGAATAGACTGTATATAATATGTACCACATGAATGTATTCACAGCATCGACTTTAGATGCTGCACTGTGGATTATAAATAGACTGTATATAATATGTACCACATGAATGTATTCACAGCATTGACTTTAGATGCCACACTATGGATTATGAATAGACTGTATATAATATGTACCACATGAATGTATACACAGCATCAACTTTAGATGCCGCAATATGGATTATGAATAGACTGTATATAATACGTACCACATATATGTATACACAGCATCAACTTTAGATGCCGCACTATGGATTATGAATAGACTGTTTATAATACGTACCACATGAATGTATACACTGCATCAACTTTAGATGCCGCAATATAGATTATGAATAGACTGTATATAATACCTACCACATGAGGGTATACACAGCATCAACTTTACATGCTGCACTGTGGATTAGGAATAGACTCTATAATACGTACCACATGAGTGTATATACAGCACTGACTTTAGATGCCGCACTATGGATTATGAATAGGCTGTATATAATACATACCACATAAGTGTATACACAGCATTGACCATAGATGCTGCACTGTGGATTATGAATAGACTGTATAAAATATCTACCACATGAGTGTATACACAGCATCAATTTTAGATGCCGCACTATGGATTATGAATAGACTGTATATAATACGTACCACATGAATGTATACACAGCATCAACTTTAGATGCCGCACTATGGATTATGAATAGACTGTATATAATACATAACACATGAGTGTATACACAGCATCTACTTAAGATGCTGCACTATGGATTATGAATAGACTATACAATACCTACTACACGAGTGTATACACAGCATCAACTTTACATGCTTCACTGTGTATTAGGAATAGACTATATAATACGTATCACAATAGTGTATACACAGCAACGACTTTAGATGCCGCACTATGGATTATGAACAGACTGTATATAATACCTACCACACAAGTGTATACACAGCATCAACTTTAGATGCAGCACTATGGATTATGAATAAACTCTATATGATACCTACCACATGAGTATATCCACAGCATGGACTTTAGATGCTGTACTATGAATAATGAATAAACTGTATATAGTACGTACCACTTAAGTATATACACAGCATGGACTTTAGATGCTGCACTATGGATTATGAATAGACTGTATATAATATCTACCACATGAGTATATACACAGCATGAACTTTAGATGCTGTACTATGAATTATGAATAAACTTTATATAGTACGTACCACATGAGTATATACACAGCATGGACTTTAAATGCTGCACTATGGATTATGAACAGACTGTATATAATACCTACCACACGAGTGTATACACAGCATCAACTTTAGATGCAGCACTATGGATTATGAATAAACTGTATATAAAACCTACCACATGAGTATATACACAGCATGAACTTTAGATGCTGTACTATGAATTATGAATAAACTTTATATAGTACATACCACATGAGTATATAAACAGCATGGACTTTAAATGCTGCACTATGGATTATGAACAGACTGTATACAATATCTACCACACGAGTGTATACACAGCATCAACTTTAGATGCTGCACTATGGATTATGAATAGACCACATGAGTGTATTCACAGCATTGACTTTAGATGCTGCATTATGGATTATGAATAGACTGTTTATAATATCTACCACATGAGTGTATACACAGCATCAACCTTAGATGCTGCACTGTGGATTATGAATAGACTGTTTAAAATATCTACCACATGAGTGTATACACAGCATCAACTTAATATGTCGTACTGTGGATTATGAAAAGACTGTATAAAATACCTACCACATGAGTGTATACACAGCATCAATTTTAGATGCAGCCCTATGGATTATGAATAGACTGTACCACATGAGTGTATTCACAGCATCGACTTTAGATGCTGCACTATGGATTATGAATAGACTGTATATAATATGTACCACATGAATGTATTCACAGCATTGACTTTAGATGCCACACTATGGATTATGAATAGACTGTATATAATACGTACCACATATATGTATACACAGCATCAACTTTAGATGCCGCACTATGGATTATGAATAGACTGTATATAATACGTACCACATGAATGTATACACTGCATCAACTTTAGATGCCGCAATATGGATTTTGAATAGACTGTATATAATACCTACCACATGAGGGTATACACAGCATCAACTTTACATGCTGCACTGTGGATTAGGAATAGACTCTATAATACGTACCACATGAGTGTATACACAGCACTGACTTTAGATGCCGCACTATGGATTATGAATAGGCTGTATATAATATATACCAAATAAGTGTATACACAGCATTGACCATAAATGCTGCACTGTGGATTATGAATAGACTGTATAAAATATCTACCACATGAGTGTATACACAGCATCAACTTAATATGTCGTACTGTGGATTATGAAAAGACTGTATAAAATACCTACCACATGAGTGTATACACAGCATCAATTTTAGATGCAGCACTATGGATTATGAATAGACTGTATATAATACATAACACATGAGTGTATACACAGCATCTACTTTAGATGCTGCACTATGGATTATGAATAGACTGTACCACATGAGTGTATTCACAGCATCGACTTTAGATGCTGCACTATGGATTATGAATAGACTGTATATAATACGTACCACATATGTATACACAGCATCAACTTTAGATGCCGCACTATGGATTACAAATAGACCATATATAATACGTACCACATATATGTATACACAGCATCAACTTTAGATGCCGCACTATGGATTATGAAGAGACTGTATATAATACGTACCACATGAATGTATACACAGCATCAACTTTAGATGCCGCACTATGGATTATGAATAGACTGTATATAATACCTACCACATGAGTGTATACACAGCATCAACTTAAGATGTAGTACTGTGAATTATGAAAAGACTGTATAAAATACCTACCACACAAGTGTATACACAGCATCAATTTTAGATGCTGCACTATGGATTATGTAAAGACTGTACCACATGAGTGTATTCACAGCATCGACTTTAGATGCAGCACTATGGATTATGAATAGACTGTATATAATACGTACCACATGAATGTATACACAGCATCAACTTTAGATGCAGCACTATGGATTATGAATAGACTGTATATAATACGTACCACATGAGTGTATTCACAGCATCGACTTTAGATGCTGCACTGTGGATTATGAATAGACTATATATAATAAGTACCTCATGAATGTATTCACAGCATCGACTTTAGATGCCACACTATGGATTATGAATAGACTGTATATAATACCTACCACATGAATGTATACACAGCATCAACTTTAGATGCCGCACTATGGATTATGAATAAACTGTATATAATACGTACCACATAAGTATACACAGCATCAACTTTAGATGCAGCACTATGGATTATGAATAGACTGTATATAATACGTACCACATGAGTGTATACACAGCATCAACTTTAGATGCAGCACTATGGATTATGAATAGACTGTATATAATAAGTACCACATGAATGTATACACAGCATCAACTTTAGATGCCGCACTATGGATTATGAATAAACTGTATATAATACGTACCACATGAGTATACACAGCATCAACTTTAGATGCTGCACTGCTGATTATGAATAGACTGTATATAATACGTACCACATGAGTGTATTCACAGCATCGACTTTAGATGCCACACTATGGATTATGAATAGACTGTATATAATACGTACCACATGAATGTATACACAGCATCAACTTTAGATGCCGCACTATGGATTATGAATAGACTGTATATAATACGTACCACATGAATGTATACACAGCATCAACTTTAGATGCCGCACTATAGATTATGAATAAACTGTATATAATACGTACCACATGAATGTATACACAGCATCAACTTTAGATGCCGCACTATGGATTATGAATAAACTGTATATAATACGTACCACATGAATGTATACACAGCATCAACTTTAGATGCCACACTATGGATTATGAATAGACTGTATATAATACCTACTACATGAGTATATACACAGCATGGACTTTAGATGCCGCACTATGGATTATGAACAGACTGTATATAATACCTACCACACAAGTGTATACACAGCATCAACTTTAGATGCTGTACTATGAATTATGAATAAACTGTATATAGTACGTACCACATGAGTTTATACACAGCATGGACTTTAGATGCTGCACTATGGATTATGAATAGACTGTATATAATACGTACCACATATATGTATACACAGCATCAACTTTAGATGCAGCACTATAGTTATGAATAAACTTTATATAAAACCTACCACATGAGTATATACACAGCATGAACTTTAGATGCTGTACTATGAATTATGAATAAACTGTATATAATACGTACCACATGAGTATATACACAGCATGGACTTTAGATGCTGCACTATGGATTATGAACAGACTGTATATAATACCTACCACACAAGTGTATACACAGCATCAACTTTAGATGCAGCACTATGGATTATGAATAAACTCTATATTATACCTAGCACATGAGTATATCCACAGCATGGACTTTAGATGCTGCACTATGGATTATGAATAGACTGTATATAATACGTACCACATATATGTATACACAGCATCAACTTTAGATGCAGCACTATAGTTATGAATAAACTTTATATAAAACCTACCACATGAGTATATACACAGCATTAACTTTAGATGCTGTACTATGAATTATGAATAAACTGTATATAATATGTACCACATGAGTATATACACAGCATGGACTTTAGATGCTGCACTATGGATTATGAACAGATTGTATATAATACCTACCACACAAGTGTATACACAGCATCAACTTTAGATGCAGCACTATGGATTATGAATAAACTCTATATTATACCTACCACATGAGTATATCCACAGCATGGACTTTAGATACTGTACTATGAATTATGAATAAACTGTACATAGTACGTACCACATAAGTATATACACAGCATGGACTTTAGATGCTGCACTATGGATTATGAATAGACTGTATATAATATCTACCACATGAGTATATACACAGCATGAACTTTAGATGCTGTACTATGAATTATGAATAAACTTTATATAGTACGTACCACATGAGTATATACACAGCATGGACTTTAAATGCTGCACTATGGATTATGAACAGACTGTATATAATACCTACCACACGAGTGTATACACAGCATCAACTTTAGATGCAGCACTATGGATTATGAATAAACTGTATATAAAACCTACCACATGAGTATATACACAGCATGAACTTAAGATGCTGTACTATGAATTATGAATAAACTTTATATAGTACGTACCACATGAGTATATACACAGCATGGACTTTAAATGCTGCACTATGGACTGTATACAATATCTACCACACGAGTGTATACACAGCATCAACTTTAGATGCTGCACTATGGATTATGAATAGACCACATGAGTGTATTCACAGCATTGACTTTAGATGCTGCATTATGGATTATGAATAGACTGTTTATAATATCTACCACATGAGTGTATACACAGCATCGACCTTAGATGCTGCACTGTGGATTATGAATAGACTGTATAAAATATCTACCACATGAGTGTATACACAGCATCAACTTAATATGTCGTACTGTGGATTATGAAAAGACTGTATAAAATACCTACCACATGAGTGTATACACAGCATCAATTTTAGATGCAGCCCTATGGATTATGAATAGACTGTACCACATGAGTGTATTCACAGCATTGACTTTAGATGCAGCACTATGGATTATGAATAGACTGTATATAATATGTACCACATGAATGTATTCACAGCATCGACTTTAGATGCAGCACTATGGATTATGAATAGACTGTATATAATATGTACCACATGAGTGTATTCACAGCATCGACTTTAGATGGAGCACTATGGATTATGAATAGACTGTATATAATATGTACCACATGAATGTATACACAGCATCGACTTTAGATGCTGCACTGTGGATTATGAATAGACTGTATATAATATGTACCACATGAATGTATTCACAGCATTGACTTTGGATGCCACACTATGGATTATGAATAGACTGTATATAATACTTACCACATGAATGTATACACAGCATCAACTTTAGATGCCGCAATATGGATTATGAATAGACTGTATATAATATGTACCACATGAATGTATTCACAGCATTGACTTTAGATGCTGCACTGTGGATTATGAATAGACTGTATATAATATGTACCACATGAATGTATTCACAGCATTGACTTTAGATGCCACACTATGGATTATGAATAGACTGTATATAATATGTACCACATGAATGTATACACAGCATCAACTTTAGATGCCGCAATATGGATTATGAATAGACTGTATATAATATGTACCACATGAATGTATTCACAGCATCTACTTTAGATGCCGCACTATGGATTATGAATAGACTGTATATAATATGTACCACATGAATGTATTCACAGCATCGACTTTAGATGCTGCACTGTGGATTATGAATAGACTGTATATAATATGTACCATATGAATGTATTCACAGCATTGACTTAAGATGCCACACTATGGATTATGAATAGACTGTATATAATATGTACCACATGAATGTATACACAGCATCAACTTTAGATGCCGCAATATGGATTATGAATAGACTGTATATAATATGTACCACATGAATGTATTCACAGCATTGACTTTAGATGCCACACTATGGATTATGAATAGACTGTATATAATACGTACCACATATATGTATACACAGCATCAACTTTAGATGCCGCACTATGGATTATGAATAGACTGTATATAATACGTACCACATGAATGTATACACTGCATCAACTTTAGATGCCGCAATATAGATTATGAATAGACTGTATATAATACCTACCACATGAGGGTATACACAGCATCAACTTTACATGCTGCACTGTGGATTAGGAATAGACTCTATAATACGTACCACATGAGTGTATACACAGCACTGACTTTAGATGCCACACTATGGATTATGAATAGGCTGTATATAATACATACCACATAAGTGTATACACAGCATTGACCATAGATGCTGCACTGTGGATTATGAATAGACTGTATAAAATATCTACCACATGAGTGTATACACAGCATCAATTTTAGATGCCGCACTATGGATTATGAATAGACTGTATATAATACGTACCACATGAATGTATACACAGCATCAACTTTAGATGCCGCACTATGGATTATGAATAGACTGTATATAATACATAACACATGAGTGTATACACAGCATCTACTTTAGATGCTGCACTATGGATTATGAATAGACTATACAATACCTACTACACGAGTGTATACACAGCATCAACTTTACATGCTTCACTGTGGATTAGGAATAGACTATATAATACGTATCACAATAGTGTATACACAGCATCGACTTTAGATGCCGCACTATGGATTATGAACAGACTGTATATAATACCTACCACACAAGTGTATACACAGCATCAACTTTAGATGCAGCACTATGGATTATGAATAAACTCCATATTATACCTACCACATGAGTGTATACACAGCATCAACTTAATATGTCGTACTGTGGATTATGAAAAGACTGTATAAAATACCTACCACATGAGTGTATACACAGCATCAATTTTAGATGCAGCCCTATGGATTATGAATAGACTGTACCACATGAGTGTATTCACAGCATCGACTTTAGATGCAGCACTATGGATTATGAATAGACTGTATATAATATGTACCACATGAATGTATTCACAGCATCGACTTTAGATGCAGCACTATGGATTATGAATAGACTGTATATAATATGTACCACATGAGTGTATTCACAGCATCGACTTTAGATGCAGCACTATGGATTATGAATAGACTGTATATAATATGTACCACATGAATGTATACACAGCATCGACTTTAGATGCTGCACTGTGGATTATGAATAGACTGTATATAATATGTACCACATGAATGTATTCACAGCATTGACTTTGGATGCCACACTATGGATTATGAATAGACTGTATATAATACGTACCACATGAATGTATACACAGCATCAACTTTAGATGCCGCAATATGGATTATGAATAGACTGTATATAATATGTACCACATGAATGTATTCACAGCATTGACTTTAGATGCTGCACTGTGGATTATGAATAGACTGTATATAATATGTACCACATGAATGTATTCACAGCATTGACTTTAGATGCCACACTATGGATTATGAATAGACTGTATATAATATGTACCACATGAATGTATACACAGCATCAACTTTAGATGCCGCAATATGGATTATGAATAGACTGTATATAATATGTACCACATGAATGTATTCACAGCATCTACTTTAGATGCCGCACTATGGATTATGAATAGACTGTATATAATATGTACCACATGAATGTATTCACAGCATCGACTTTAGATGCTGCACTGTGGATTATGAATAGACTGTATATAATATGTACCATATGAATGTATTCACAGCATTGACTTAAGATGCCACACTATGGATTATGAATAGACTGTATATAATATGTACCACATGAATGTATACACAGCATCAACTTTAGATGCCGCAATATGGATTATGAATAGACTGTATATAATATGTACCACATGAATGTATTCACAGCATTGACTTTAGATGCCACACTATGGATTATGAATAGACTGTATATAATACATACCACATATATGTATACACAGCATCAACTTTAGATGCCGCACTATGGATTATGAATAGACTGTATATAATACGTACCACATGAATGTATACACTGCATCAACTTTAGATGCCGCAATATAGATTATGAATAGACTGTATATAATACCTACCACATGAGGGTATACACAGCATCAACTTTACATGCTGCACTGTGGATTAGGAATAGACTCTATAATACGTACCACATGAGTGTATACACAGCACTGACTTTAGATGCCACACTATGGATTATGAATAGGCTGTATATAATACATACCACATAAGTGTATACACAGCATTGACCATAGATGCTGCACTGTGGATTATGAATAGACTGTATAAAATACATACCACATGAGTGTATACACAGCATCAATTTTAGATGCCGCACTATGGATTATGAATAGACTGTATATAATACGTACCACATGAATGTATACACAGCATCAACTTTAGATGCCGCACTATGGATTATGAATAGACTGTATATAATACATAACACATGAGTGTATACACAGCATCAACTTTAGATGCTGCACTATGGATTATGAATAGACTATACAATACCTACTACACGAGTGTATACACAGCATCAACTTTACATGCTTCACTGTGGATTAGGAATAGACTATATAATACGTATCACAATAGTGTATACACAGCATCGACTTTAGATGCCGCACTATGGATTATGAACAGACTGTATATAATACCTACCACACAAGTGTATACACAGCATCAACTTTAGATGCAGCACTATGGATAATGAATAAACTCCATATTATACCTACCACATGAGTATATCCACAGCATGGACTTTAGATGCTGTACTATGAATTATGAATAAACTTTATATAGTACGTACCACATGAGTTTATACACAGCATGGACTTTAAATGCTGCACTATGGATTATGAACAGACTGTATATAATACCTACCACACAAGTGTATACACAGCATCAACTTTAGATGGAGCACTATGGATTATGAATAAACTGTATATAAAACCTACCACATGAGTATATACACAGCATGAACTTTAGATGCTGTACTATGAATTATGAATAAACTTTATATAGTACGTACCACATGAGTATATACACAGCATGGACTTTAAATGCTGCACTATGGATTATGAATAGACTGTACCACATGAGTGTATTCACAGCATCGACTTTAGATGCTGCACTATGGATTATGAATAGACTGTATATAATATGTACCACATGAATGTATTCACAGCATTGACTTTAGATGCCACACTATGGATTATGAATAGACTGTATATAATATGTACCACATATATGTATACACAGCATCAACTTTAGATGCCGCACTATGGATTATGAATAGACTGTATATAATACGTACCACATGAGGGTATACACAGCATCAACTTTACATGCTGCACTGTGGATTAGGAATAGACTCTATAATACGTACCACATGAGTGTATACACAGCACTGACTTTAGATGCCGCACTATGGATTATGAATAGGCTGTATATAATACATACCACATAAGTGTATACACAGCATTGACCATAGATGCTGCACTGTGGATTATGAATAGACTGTATAAAATATCTACCACATGAGTGTATACACAGCATCAATTTTAGATGCCGCACTATGGATTATGAATAGACTGTATATAATACGTACCACATGAATGTATACACAGCATCAACTTTAGATGCCGCACTATGGATTATGAATAGACTGTATATAATACATAACACATGAGTGTATACACAGCATCTACTTTAGATGCTGCACTATGGATTATGAATAGACTATACAATACCTACTACACGAGTGTATACACAGCATCAACTTTACATGCTTCACTGTGGATTAGGAATAGACTATATAATACGTATCACAATAGTGTATACACAGCATCGACTTTAGATGCCGCACTATGGATTATGAACAGACTGTATATAATACCTACCACACAAGTGTATACACAGCATCAACTTTAGATGCAGCACTATGGATTATGAATAAACTCTATATTATACCTACCACATGAGTATATCCACAGCATGGACTTTAGAGGCTGTACTATGAATTATGAATAAACTGTATATAGTAAGTACCACATAAGTATATACACAGCATGGACTTTAGATGCTGCACTATGGATTATGAATAGACTGTATATAATATCTACCACATGAGTATATACACAGCATGAACTTTAGATGCTGTACTATGAATTATGAATAAACTTTATATAGTACGTACCACATGAGTATATACACAGCATGGACTTTAAATGCTGCACTATGGATTATGAACAGACTGTATATAATACCTACCACACGAGTGTATACACAGCATCAACTTTAGATGGAGCACTATGGATTATGAATAAACTGTATATAAAACCTACCACATGAGTATATACACAGCATGAACTTTAGATGCTGTACTATGAATTATGAATAAACTTTATATAGTACGTACCACATGAGTATATACACAGCATGGACTTTAAATGCTGCACTATGGATTATGAATAGACTGTACCACATGAGTGTATTCACAGCATCGACTTTAGATGCTGCACTATGGATTATGAATAGACTGTATATAATATGTACCACATGAATGTATTCACAGCATTGACTTTAGATGCCACACTATGGATTATGAATAGACTGTATATAATATGTACCACATATATGTATACACAGCATCAACTTTAGATGCCGCACTATGGATTATGAATAGACTGTATATAATACGTACCACATGAATGTATACACTGCATCAACTTTAGATGCCGCAATATGGATTATGAATAGACTGTATATAATACCTACCACATGAGGGTATACACAGCATCAACTTTACATGCTGCACTGTGGATTAGGAATAGACTCTATAATACGTACCACATGAGTGTATACACAGCACTGACTTTAGATGCCGCACTATGGATTATAAATAGGCTGTATATAATACATACCACATAAGTGTATACACAGCATTGACCATAGATGCTGCACTGTGGATTATGAATAGACTGTATAAAATATCTACTACATGAGTGTATACACAGCATCAACTTAATATGTCGTACTGTGGATTATGAAAAGACTGTATAAAATACCTACCACATGAGTGTATACACAGCATCAATTTTAGATGCAGCACTATGGATTATGAATAGACTGTATATAATACATAACACATGAGTGTATACACAGCATCTACTTTAGATGCTGCACTATGGATTATGAATAGACTGTACCACATGAGTGTATTCACAGCATCGACTTTAGATGCTGCACTATGGATTATGAATAGACTGTATATAATACGTACCACATATATGTATACACAGCATCAACTTAAGATGTAGTACTGTGAATTATGAAAAGACTGTATAAAATACCTACCACATGAGTGTATACACAGCATCAATTTTAGATGCTGCACTATGGATTATGTAAAGACTGTACCACATGAGTGTATTCACAGCATCGACTTTAGATGCAGCACTATGGATTATGAATAGACTGTATATAATACGTACCACATGAATGTATACACAGCATCAACTTTAGATGCAGCACTATGGATTATGAATAGACTATATATAATAGTTACCACATGAGTGTATTCACAGCATCGACTTTAGATGCTGCACTGTGGATTATGAATAGACTGTATATAATGAGTACCACATGAATGTATTCACAGCATCGACTTTAGATGCCACACTATGGATTATGAATAGACTGTATATAATACGTACCACATGAGTATACACAGCATCAACTTTAGATGCTGCACTGTGGATTATGAATAGACTGTATATAATACGTACCACATGAGTGTATTCACAGCATCGACTTTAGATGCAGCACTATGGATTATGAATAGACTGTATATAATATGTACCACATGAATGTATTCACAGCATCGACTTTAGATGCAGCACTATGGATTATGAATAGACTGTATATAATATGTACCACATGAGTGTATTCACAGCATCGACTTTAGATGCAGCACTATGGATTATGAATAGACTGTATATAATATGTACCACATGAATGTATACACAGCATCGACTTTAGATGCTGCACTGTGGATTATGAATAGACTGTATATAATATGTACCACATGAATGTATTCACAGCATTGACTTTGGATGCCACACTATGGATTATGAATAGACTGTATATAATACGTACCACATGAATGTATACACAGCATCAACTTTAGATGCCGCAATATGGATTATGAATAGACTGTATATAATATGTACCACATGAATGTATTCACAGCATTGACTTTAGATGCTGCACTGTGGATTATGAATAGACTGTATATAATATGTACCACATGAATGTATTCACAGCATTGACTTTAGATGCCACACTATGGATTATGAATAGACTGTATATAATATGTACCACATGAATGTATACACAGCATCAACTTTAGATGCCGCAATATGGATTATGAATAGACTGTATATAATATGTACCACATGAATGTATTCACAGCATCTACTTTAGATGCCGCACTATGGATTATGAATAGACTGTATATAATATGTACCACATGAATGTATTCACAGCATCGACTTTAGATGCTGCACTGTGGATTATGAATAGACTGTATATAATATGTACCATATGAATGTATTCACAGCATTGACTTTAGATGCCACACTATGGATTATGAATAGACTGTATATAATATGTACCACATGAATGTATACACAGCATCAACTTTAGATGCCGCAATATGGATTATGAATAGACTGTATATAATATGTACCACATGAATGTTTTCACAGCATTGACTTTATATGCCACACTATGGATTATGAATAGACTGTATATAATACGTACCACATATATGTATACACAGCATCAACTTTAGATGCCGCAATATAGATTATGAATAGACTGTATATAATACCTACCACATGAGGGTATACACAGCATCAACTTTACATGCTGCACTGTGGATTAGGAATAGACTCTATAATACGTACCACATGAGTGTATACACAGCACTGACTTTAGATGCCGCACTATGGATTATGAATAGGCTGTATATAATACATACCACATAAGTGTATACACAGCATTGACCATAGATGCTGCACTGTGGATTATGAATAGACTGTATAAAATATCTACCACATGAGTGTATACACAGCATCAATTTTAGATGCCGCACTATGGATTATGAATAGACTGTATATAATACGTACCACATGAATGTATACACAGCATCAACTTTAGATGCCGCACTATGGATTATGAATAGACTGTATATAATACATAACACATGAGTGTATACACAGCATCTACTTTAGATGCTGCACTATGGATTATGAATAGACTATACAATACCTACTACACGAGTGTATACACAGCATCAACTTTACATGCTTCACTGTGGATTAGGAATTGACTATATAATACGTATCACAATAGTGTATACACAGCATCGACTTTAGATGCCGCACTATGGATTATGAACAGACTGTATATAATACCTACCACACAAGTGTATACACAGCATCAACTTTAGATGCAGCACTATGGATTATGAATAAACTCTATATTATACCTACCACATGAGTATATCCACAGCATGGACTTTAGATGCTGTACTATGAATTATGAATAAACTGTATATAGTAAGTACCACATAAGTATATACACAGCATGGACTTTAGATGCTGCACTATGGATTATGAATAGACTGTATATAATATCTACCACATGAGTATATACACAGCATGAACTTTAGATGCTGTACTATGAATTATGAATAAACTTTATATAGTACGTACCACATGAGTATATACACAGCATGGACTTTAAATGCTGCACTATGGATTATGAACAGACTGTATATAATACCTACCACACGAGTGTATACACAGCATCAACTTTAGATGGAGCACTATGGATTATGAATAAACTGTATATAAAACCTACCACATGAGTATATACACAGCATGAACTTTAGATGCTGTACTATGAATTATGAATAAACTTTATATAGTACGTACCACATGAGTATATACACAGCATGGACTTTAAATGCTGCACTATGGATTATGAATAGACTGTACCACATGAGTGTATTCACAGCATCGACTTTAGATGCTGCACTATGGATTATGAATAGACTGTATATAATATGTACCACATGAATGTATTCACAGCATTGACTTTAGATGCCACACTATGGATTATGAATAGACTGTATATAATATGTACCACATATATGTATACACAGCATCAACTTTAGATGCCGCACTATGGATTATGAATACACTGTATATAATACGTACCACATGAATGTATACACTGCATCAACTTTAGATGCCGCAATATGGATTATGAATAGACTGTATATAATACCTACCACATGAGGGTATACACAGCATCAACTTTACATGCTGCACTGTGGATTAGGAATAGACTCTATAATACGTACCACATGAGTGTATACACAGCACTGACTTTAGATGCCGCACTATGGATTATGAATAGGCTGTATATAATACATACCACATAAGTGTATACACAGCATTGACCATAGATGCTGCACTGTGGATTATGAATAGACTGTATAAAATATCTACCACATGAGTGTATACACAGCATCAACTTAATATGTCGTACTGTGGATTATGAAAAGACTGTATAAAATACCTACCACATGAGTGTATACACAGCATCAATTTTAGATGCAGCACTATGGATTATGAATAGACTGTATATAATACATAACACATGAGTGTATACACAGCATCTACTTTAGATGCTGCACTATGGATTATGAATAGACTGTACCACATGAGTGTATTCACAGCATCGACTTTAGATGCTGCACTATGGATTATGAATAGACTGTATATAATACGTACCACATATATGTATACACAGCATCAACTTAAGATGTAGTACTGTGAATTATGAAAAGACTGTATAAAATACCTACCACATGAGTGTATACACAGCATCAATTTTAGATGCTGCACTATGGATTATGTAAAGACTGTACCACATGAGTGTATTCACAGCATCGACTTTAGATGCAGCACTATGGATTATGAATAGACTGTATATAATACGTACCACATGAATGTATACACAGCATCAACTTTAGATGCAGCACTATGGATTATGAATAGACTGTATATAATACGTACCACATGAGTGTATTCACAGCATCGACTTTAGATGCAGCACTATGGATTATGAATAGACTGTATATAATACGTACCACATGAATGTATACACAGCATCAACTTTAGATGCCGCACTATGGATTATGAATAGACTGTATATAATACATAACACATGAGTGTATACACAGCATCTACTTTAGATGCTGCACTATGGATTATGAATAGACTATACAATACCTACTATACGAGTGTATACACAGCATCAACTTTACATGCTGCACTGTGGATTAGGAATAGACTATATAATACGTATCACAATAGTGTATACACAGCATCGACTTTAGATGCCGCACTATGGATTATGAATAGACTGTATATAATACATAACACATGAGTGTATACACAGCATCGACTTTAGATGACGCACTTTGGATTAAGAATAGGCTGTATATACTACGTACCACATGAATGTATACACAGCATCGACTGTGGCAGCCAGGAGGAGCAGCTTGAACACCAGGGCTGGTAGGTAGTGATGCAGGAACAGGCTGCGGTCGGTGATGAAGAAGGGCACATAGTGGACCAGGTAGCCGACCAGCAGCACTTCCCCAGCATGTGTGTACCTTCTCCATGTGTCTGTAATGAGGGGGACAAATAGCTCTGTAGACATATCCAACATTATACACCAAACTGGTTAGCAGTATATATGGTAGAAACAATTTGGCAAAGGGGGTAATTGTTGTGGACAATGCATTGTTAAAGTTCTGAATAATTTGATCCAAATGTATTAGTTGATCAATCATTAGTTAAAGGGGCCCAGGCACACCTATCTGACTTTTATAAACTAAGGGTAATCCCTTGCTGGAGCTTTTATAAAATAGGCCAGAAAATGTGGACATCATTGCACACAGCCTGCTTTTTTGTTTATATATACGTCTATAATATGTGGGGGCCCGTCAAAATAACACAAATTCAACAAGGGCATCTGGCAGCAAGTCAGATAGGCCAGAGCTTTGCAAATGGCATTTTGCAACAAGTGACTTTTCTGCCTCTGAAAATATGCTACCTACCACCTTAGTTTCATGTTTTTCCTTTTGTCAACTTTGCTGTGTTTACATTCAAACATCCTTCACCAAGGCCTTATAATAACTTTTCATGATGAAAATTACCCTTAGATCATTAATGTATACACAGAGGAAGCAAGAAATCACATAAATTTTTTTTCCAAAGGTACATGAATGGGCACTTTTAATCTGCATGGATTATATATCTCTTCCCTCATGGGAAATATTCTGTGTTCAGAGACAATGGTAGTGCCATCGCTGGTGACTGGGTAGGAGACTCGGGTGAAAAAGGCCAGGAATAAACACTCTGATTGGTCAGAGATGTATCTTAATTGACCAATCAGTTACCTTCTTCCTGCAGGAGCACATTTCTCTTCTTGAGACACAGGTGGAGTACCAGTAGTCCCAAAGCAATGAGGGTACCAGCATTCCCTGCATACCAGATGACAATGTTTCCAACAAGCTGAATTTGAGCCTGTAAGAAAAGATACAACAGAAATTATATTCTATAATAAAGTCATCAATAGATATTTAATTTTACCTTGAGGGCATTTTTCTGTAAAGGGAACACAGATTCATCTCTTTACACTATTTCATTGATGGTTAGGTATATGGCTGCAAGTATTTAAAAGTATATTTTAATATCTGAACTGATGCAAAAGGGGTCATACCATTATCAATGGCTCTGGTAGGAATCAATACCTTAATATACATATATTACAGTAATATAGTATAGCAATTTATTGACATAATATCTACACAAAAATAATTTCTGTTTTATACTTCACTCAGTATTTCATAAAAATCAACTGCTCTTGTCAAACAGATTGAGTCAAATTTCAACCTCATCTGTTGCCTTCAACGGACTGAAATTGACACAAACAGGTTGAAATGAAAATACAAAGACACTGATGGAGTGCAAATTAAATTGTGTTATCATTTATTTTAAAAATTTAATTATTGCAATACAAATAACAATACTTATTGATAACCAATCTCATAAACTGGGCTTAAATTGATGTGGAAGCACATTCTGCATGTATTACAGCAGAAAAAAAATCCCATTACCTTAGTCATGTTGTATTATTATAATTGTTTGTATGAATGAAACTTACATTATTACTCTTATGGGCCCAGTATGCCACGTTGACTTCACACAGCGGCCACTCAACAGGATGTGAGCTGTAGCGGTGTTCTGAAGGGTTGTCATGGTTCACGGTTAACATCTTAACCTATGGTAAATAAACAGTACAACCTAAATCACTCATTGCATAGTAGTACAATACCACAAACCTTCCATCCAGTACTTGGTACTTGCATATACATATAGAGAATCACATTTATGTGGTGTTATATGTATTTATTCTTTACACCTATTGACCTATCAGACCAATTGCAACAAGATAAGGGTATCCTTTTGCATTAGCATCTCACCTTATTATCAGCATACAGTGTTAAAGTATAACTCATTTATGCGTACAGCATTTGAGTAATGCCAGGAAATAGCTCTCATTATTCATATATGTTTACACAAGTTTGGGTTGTGGAATAATTCTTTGCTGAGTGTCCTTACAGTGACAAGTACTCAAGTTCCAGCCAGGTTATAACTATGTAGCACATAAGTAAAACATTTGTATTCAAGCTTTATGTAACACACAGGACATGAATGAGCATACCTGCAGCTCTAGGAATTTGCTGAGGAAGCCCATGTGGGTCGGTTTGATGGGAATCATCTGAGTCTGACTCAGCTCCTGAGCTCTCTGCTGTTCATCAGAACCTGAAATACATATAATATATCATATATATCTGAAATATCATATAAACATGAAGATTCTGGTGACTAATTTTACAAAATGTAATAAATACAGAGCCTGGGGAACAAAATGATGCATGAAGAGACCTAATATCTGATCAGACTAAGGTCAAAATGTAGGTAACAAAATTTACACAATGAATCCGTAAGGCCCTGTCTATGAAGGACTTGACAGTCACATCTACCAATATACTACTGACATGTCTATAATCATAATCATGAAAAAATGATTATCATGAAAAAAGTGCAAATGTTAATTGATCTTGATAAAATTACAATTAAACTACACTACTTATTAATTACTGCTTAGTTTGATTGTACTATAGATATAAGTTTCATATATGACAAGTTAATTATTTGTCATATGAAAGATGCATACTAATTTCTCCTTCCAGCAGAGCTAATGTTAAGTAATTCACTGCTATTATCAGATTGTGACACCTCAAGAATCTTTAATTTCACATCAGATACATTTGTGCAGAAAGTAATACGTACTGCGGGTGTAGCGATGTTCCTCCACATTCCACACTGTTGCCTCCTGCTCAACCTGGCGGTCAGCAGCCACTTCAAACTGATAGAACCCCCAGTCAGGAAGCTGTTGTCCTGTCATCTGGTACAATGCATATTCATAATAAACAATTATATGAGTAATTATACTAAGGGCTGACATGAGTCCTCTGAGGTGTAGGTAAATCAATTTACATATATATATTCCTTAGGATGATCAAATTCTCATTTTCTGTTATGGGATATACAAAATTTTAACAGAGTAGAACTTCTATATCAAGGTCCCCCTTAGGACTGTACGAGAAGGGTATTTTAAGAGGAGTGGTCTTTATATAAAAGTGAATCTTCAGAGTAGGGAGTAAACAGCACCAGGGAAGCTTGCCCTAATACGTTTCAGCTGTTACTGTGGGCAGACCTAAGTAGCAGTTCTGCTTCAGGTTTTTCCTTCCATCCTTTTCACTTCCTTCAATCCTTATCATAGACTGCAGTTTTTTTAAATAAATTTTAAATGGAATAATTTTTTTTCTACCCCATGAGTGTCATAATTTTTTTCTAAAGAATCCTACTATAATATATTTGATTTATCTCTTATATTTTATTAACTACTGATATTCAAAAAAATGACCAGGGAACAGGAGTATTCAGTCATGATGAATCATCTGATTCATTTTGAAGGATTTTTAATTTTTCATGTTTTACTAACCTTCAGTGCTGCAGTAGAGTTGACGTGCACCAGTCTCACGTGGGACTGAATCGTCTGCCAGGTTGACCCGTCTGTATCATGATTTAATAATTCCTGTAATATGGTAAATGTATAACACTTAGCATCAATGATTAATTAGAAGTATTTTTAAATGTAACTGACATTCATTTATAGAACTGATTAAACTGGGGTAACTGTTGAAAAATGACGACATATTATGCTGAAGCCACATATCCTGTTGCCACACCAGGTTATGAAGTACCGGTAACATTCAGGCTGAACTGTCATGACTGATATTTCAGATACAAGGTTTACTACAGGATATGGACTTAATAAGATGAAAAACATGCACATTATGGGTACAACTGATTTTCATGCATCTAGTGAATGCTTCTTTGAAATAATTTTTAAAAAAATCATTGCTTTTTAAATAATGAATTTTAAAATTTTAAAATTCAAGACTGTCTCAGCGCATGGGAACCCTGTCTATAACTAAAGATGAAGTACATTTTTTTTCTCATATTTTTTTTAAAAATAAATTTTATTGCATAAAAAAAATCATACAACACACATTTCACAAGATGAAGTGAATGTTTATTAAATTGACAAAGAGAATATTATGATTAGCACTTAATCTGACAGCATGCAAAGTCTTAAAGGTAAATTTACAGATCAAAAGTGTGAAAAGGTTAGTCATATATTCTTATAGTCTTGGTTTGTGTTTCAATTCTAAATTATAAATAAAAAATTTGAATTTATCACAAAAAAGCTATGATGACTTGATAATTACATGTATCAAAATTCATACCACTCTCCACAGGTTCTGAGCGGCCATTGAGATGTTATAGTTGATGTAACATGACACCTCTTGACAATGAGTGGACAGTGGGGCTGCCACGTCGTGACTGTAAATAGTCACATGGTCGAATAATCAACAAACATCAACAAACACTCTTATATTTACACAAGCACTGCAAAATAGTCAAACAATGCTAACAGCCTTAATATTACTTAACATACAGATCACCTGTTTAATTAAGTGTTTTATAAAGTTTCATAATGTAAATTTTAACAGCTAAATGTGAACTCAAGAATAATCAAATTCATGACTAAAATATCTGAAACTTGAAAACTACCTACTTCCTAAAAATATCCTATTTCTGGAATTCTTTTTGTACTTGAGTGAATGATATGAATAGCTTTTGAGAAGTCGTACTGATACATTTGTCGGTGCATTTTTACCTGTTAAGAGCTCTGCTGCTCATTCCATGGACCAGCTGTATGATGTCACCATGCTGTACAGGCCTCACAGGCTCATCCACTGTCACCGTGTTCCTGTACACAAATTAAAACAATATCAGTTCATGTCCTGGCTTGCAAATACAAAATTATAAGAAACATCTTCAGTGTCTTTGCATTTATGTAAGTGTGCCATTCTGGCCTTCTGACATTAAAGAATCTACAACCAGCTTACTGGCTGTAAGAGTGCCATTACATCCTTCAGCGAGGAATGCACTTTAAGGCTCTAAAAGGATGCAAATATTTTTGTAATGTCTGATGCCTCATGACCTACATGTACACTGTCAATTGACATAAACCAAACCAATCATTAGCTTATTTAATATACTTTCTAACAACATCAAACATGAGTGAGAAAAAATTCTGTCTTAACTCAGCATATTGGTAGACAATTCCACATGTTTGTTGAGTTTCTGACCACGTGAATACAAGCATGGCTGGCACGGGAAACTGGACGAAGAAAACTTGTAGAAAACTTACCACAGAGACATTGTTTCAGTTTTGGTTGTGATTTCATATGTATTCTCTTATGTTAAATCATCATTTGTGGCCTAATGTTGAGATTATGGGCTGTTTACCATCACAATATGAAAGAAACATGATGGAAGACCACTGCGATGCATTCCTCAAACTTGCTTGTATCATGACTCAAGTAGGCTTCCTACCCAATTATCAGTGCCTACTGAGTCAGATTGTCACAGCTATTTATGTAAGGGATATTACTGTCAACCACAATGTCGTATATTATAACAATATTGACTTCAACAAAAACTGACATTTTCTGTTTTACTGTATCTTTACTAAATCAGAGTAAACCCCCTATATTTGATGATACAAATACCATATCTCTATTATAAGTATTTTCAGGCGCCTTTAATAGGGCTCATACAGAGTAAATGCACAACTACAATGATGCATATATGGCCGTTATTTCTGGACCATGTCCAACAATCTACTGAAAACAAATTCAGAGAATAGCCAGAGATTTTGCTGGGGAGAGTTTCATGTTTACATGAGATTCCTATGTCTTAGTCCATAATACTAGCACTACTGTGCCATTGTTTAAATACATTGGCAAATCTTATGAAAATTGCATTTTTTTTATAAAATAAAGTTCCATGGTCTATTGAATGAGGATGAATGTATCCATAATATAAGAATGACAGAATTATTAGGCCTTCTGGAGTTCATTTTTTTGTGTATGGGGCTAGTAAAGCTGTAGGTTATATTCTGTAATCAAGATATTTGAGTGAATCTCTAAGATTCTGAGGTTCTACCGTAAATTTCATAATTTTGTAATCAATATTTTATATGTTCAGGATGTGCCTTAAATAGGGTTTCATATTGGTACAATCGCATTTCTAAAATGGTGCATATATGGCCATAGATTCTGGACCTTATTCATTCATCTATTGAATGATCAGAAAAGCTACATACTTAACATACAAAAAATCCTTTAGGTAAAACCCCCACCTTTTTGGGTCTTTAATTATCCACCAGTTGTTGACGTCCTTGAAGGAGTAACACGTGACCTGTTGTTGATGGCTGCTCCCTCGGTTGTCAGGGTAACGGATTGGGTAAACATGTTTGTGTGAATGAAGCCAACATGGCCGCCCATACGTATTTCTCAGAGTCACCTGTGATCCATACGCGACATGTAAAGGTTGGCCTTGTGTAATAGAAGCCAACCCTCCCTGAAAGCATGATAAGTAAATACAAGATGTAGTGGTTCAACATATACCAATACAGTTCAAGCTCTCTTGATGTAAATTCAGTAAATACATTAAGAACATATTACATATTATTCTTAAAACAATAGATACAGTCCTGTTACAGTTTCTTACCACATTATCATATGTTAGGAATTAAAATAATATTTGATATTAACAAAGGGAAATCACAAAGAGTAATTTTTTTTCAGTCCATGAAAACAAATGAACTCAAGTAACCATGTTACAAAAACACTTGTTCAAACATTGATTCTCCAATCTGGATAACCTCTGTGATTACATCAGATGTTGTTTGTGTCCAGGTTGTGATATTCAGACTCCCAACTGTGTGTGTGGTGTATAAATACAATGCACCTCAACCATGCAGTGGATGCCTGCCACCTGTGTTCATAGGTCAATTATTCGCATAATTCTAATTTTAATTCTCATCAGTGTTTAGAATTTTCCATACATTTCAGAGATATTATGTTACTAAATGTTATTTAATCCAATCTCCAGAGAAAGAGATAGAAAGAAAGAGAATGAGAAAGAGAAAGGATGAGAGCTGTAAAAACAGAACAGACCTCTAGGCTTGCCTGGAAGGCACTGGTCATGATGTCATCATGTGGGCCGGCCTTATTTAAGATTGACAGATGAATATAAAACACACCAGTGTACAGGAGCAGTGGCAGAATCAGCAGCAGTCCACCCAGAGCTGATACCTGCATCAACAGCTCCATCTGCAGGGAAACCATGTCACATTCATAGTACCAGAGAAACAGTTTATCTTAAATGTGAGGACTTGCAAAGACACTATTTTTGTATTCTATAACCTCTTGGGGAAGACAGGTTTAAATTAGTTTATGGTAATAAGAAATATGATTTCAAAGAGTATTTATTTAAAGAGTAAATATTAATAGTTTCAAGATGTGCTTCCATACAGGAATCCTCTAACTCTTCCCCTTTGTTATGACCAATGTGTGCCTCAGAGAATAAGAGTAAAGAATAGAGAATTTTATTTATTGGTCAGTTTTTAAGAGTTTATAAAAACACCCTCCTAATTCAATTACTGCACTAGAGTTACATAACTAGCACAATAAGTCTGACTGTAGGATATTTGGTGCTACATAAATACTAGTTAATATTATTTCTATGAAAAAGTGTATAACTCTTATATACATGTCACATGCATATAAGAATACACACATACACTTCCTGATATGTTGATGCATTTAAATATTTCACATGTTAGTGAAGTTTTTTTTAAATTTAAAGTAGCAAAAATCAAAATTAATGCTATCTATTAATATTTTACCATGGAGCTGACCATGACACAACCTGCTTGTCTACTAAAATTTTACACTGTAATATACTGAACACTCACATTTGACAGTTTGGGATTTGGAAGCATATACCAGACATCTCGTAACACCAGGGATAAAATGAACACCATGGTGAAGAAGCCTACATACTTGGTGCTGCAAAAGTACAAAATTCATACAAAGTGTCATTTTATCGTTGGTGATAGATGCATACAGGATAAGCCATGTTATAACAGGTACCAAAGCAAAGCGTCTCATTCGTGAGTAACTTGATCAGAATGTGTCATGTTAAAAACATTTAGAAATATATTTTATTTCACCAGCACAATACATGCACTGAACTCTCTGTTAACAACATTGCTTTGGTCACAACTGTCTGTAGATAAACACACAATGTATCCAGTATCACTGCATGGAAGAGATTTTGTTCATTCTTACAATATTACATGATTAGATTTACAGCTATTGCAATACTTAATACAACTTAATTATGGTAAAAAATCATGCTTACTGAACTTTCAGTAAAATTCAAGTAAGATCAACAATGGTAATATTACTATTAGACATTTATATTATGTTGTCATATGCTCTGTAGGGACTGATAGTTATAAGTGGTCATGATGCCTGAGTGCTTGTTAGGAAGGTATTTTACTGTGATTAGTTACAGGCAGTACCAATTACAAATAAAATGAAAATGTATAGAAAGTCTGCAGTTATGGGTGACTCACTGAAATAATATTATTACCTCAATGACAGTGCACATGATATTCCACACAGAGTAAGCCAGACCCACCATTCTTTACTGAAAGGCCTGAAAAATTCAAGACAGGAAGAAAGAGCTACAGTGGGCAGCCATCACAGAGGCAGTGCTTATATTCTGATCAAAATGTACTTGTATACTGGTAACTTTTATACACCCATTCCTGATAATAGTAATGATTTTCTATCACTGCTGTCAAGGCTAACATGACATATGATATCTCACATAAAAACACTTTAGACTGATTTTTACTTTTAATACTGCTTATAATATCTTTTGTTTAGTTTTAGATCATAGATTTCTAGAATTAATTAACTGTTCTGATTTTATGACAATTTTATATTTTTTACCACAGTACACCGGTGGCAGAGCTCATAAGCAAAAAATTTGGAAGGCACAGAGGCTTCATGGAAATCTTTTGAGAATCCTCAAGTTTTTCAAGAGTGTATTTATAAACCAAAGATAAATACTTACCTGTGTTTTACCTGAGAAAACTTGAGGTAGGTAAGGAGGGAGAGAGCCATGAAAAAGAGCAGCATACCCTCCAGATGCATGAACCGACATTGTGTCAACAGGGCAGTGTCTGTAAACGTGAGCATGTCAAATATTTATGCTGGTCTATATGTGAAACACATCTACCTGTCCATCTTCTTGATTAAACACTATCATGAAGGTCACACATACAGACTATTGGGCAATGAACACTAACAAATTTTGAGTGAACAAAGAAGGAACATGTACTCTTTTAAGCAATTTAATAGTAACGACATTAAAGGTTATTCTCAATTAACCCATTCACTGTCCTGACATTACTGATTGTATCACTCAAGTTTCAATTCAGATGAGGCCAGGGTAGTGCAAGCGCCATGTCCAATTTTCATATGATACATCAGCACACTTGTTACTAAACTTTGCCTTTTTCAATATCTGTCATAGTTCTTAATCTTATAGATTCTTTACCTAGAATCTTCATTCTTGACATTCTGAGAGACCTATGAAAAGTCTCAATGGAAACAAGAAATTAGGTCTCTGTTACCCATATCCTTTGAGCTATGGGGCCCCAAAGTACCCCCCAGAATAGTGAAAAATTTCATACAAAAACTTCAATATCTCATTAACTACATCACTGATGGTCATGATTTTTGGCAAACATATTAAACATGAGATGTTTCATCAGTTTCTGCAGACTGGTGGCGCCACCTGTATTTTTCGATTTTTTTACAAATTGTTTTCTCTATTTTTGAGACCTTTAACAAGGGACCCATGGGTCACGGCGCTCAGCTGATCGTGATTGGACTATAAATGTTTCTCCACTGTGATACTATATCGAGTCGATAAAGCTTATGAATATCATGTACATGTTGGGCTATTATAAAGGAATGTAATGTAATATGTGAGTAAATGATAAATGAAATTACCTGACTGATGGATTAATAGAGTCAAATAAAGTGGTTTATTTTTTATTTATTTAGGAGGGGTTGAAAATTGTGATATATTTGAGCAAATATGAATGCAATGACAGCAGTAATAAGCAGTAGTAGAATGATGATAAGGCTATTTGTTGAAGGATCTAAAGTGTATGGTAGTCTGCAAGTGTTCAATTTGACAGATATGATGTTATGATTAACTATGCTGATGAAGTGATTTATGAATATGTGACTGTATGACACAATATCTCTTTAGTCTTGACAAGGTACATTATTGTGATGCCCACTATGTCTACATATTACACAATATTGACATAATTTCTGGCATGTACATAGGTACCTATGGACGAATAGTTATACAAAATATTAAAGTATGAATATATCTGATTCATCTTGTTCTTGCTTACTGAGGCTGACTTTGGGATGGGGTTCGGAGAAGGGAAAAGTGAGGGCAGCATGAAGGTGGATGTAGAAAAATATTCTATTGTAATGTTTTTCATTTATATAAGAATATGAAAAGCTAAGAGGAAAGGGGCCCTCCTACTTGGTTATAGTAAAGTTCTAAATATATGATTGCAAACTAATACTCTGACAAGACTGTCATGAAGAAAAAAGAGTAAAAGTTTTGAGATACTGTGTTGCATACGAAAATTTACAGATGGACAGGCAAGTGGACAGAATGGACTAATACCTTTATTTCACTTTCAAGAGAATAATGCATTTAAGTTTATATATAATCCTTTTTTTTTAAGCAGATCCACTTTTTCCATTAAGAAGTTTTTATCTGAATCATTTATTTATTTACAGGTTTATAAATTTTTAATTAAAAAACCTGAAAATATAAGTTAAAATATTAGAATTGTTGCAAAAGTTGCAATCATAATATACACAGAGTAAAAAACATTGGGTCATATTAAGCATACACATATATTTTATTATTTTTAATTACAAATGTTTAAACTGATTTTAAAAGAAAATAATGCCGCAACATGGCATCTACAAGAATATTCCTTGAATCACTATTAAAAAGTTTTGCACATTGGAGTTTTCAGGACATGCTTAATTTATTCACCAAAATAAAATAAAAGTAAATTTGATAAAATAAAACATCTTTTCAAATAAAGTATACACACTGTTGGTTGAATGAGGGACAAACAATATCATTGTGCTAATTACTATCCCAGTTTTAATTAATTACTGGAGTTAATAGTCAATTTCACACCTGGTGAAGTTTTAACTCTTCTGAAGTAAGGAATTACTTATCTCATGAACATCCACACTTTCACAGCAATACACCACTTTGTGGACACAATTAAATGTACACTTTAATCATTGTAACCCTGGTGGTTCAATACAAAATCTAAAATGTAGCATGTCCAAGAATAAAATAAAATACAGAAAAATTATAACAACATTCATCTAGTTTATGCACCAGCTGGGGGGGGGGGGGGTGAGTGCAGGGCAGAGGGGAAGCCTGCTAGTAGTGGCCAAGCTGGGCCTAGGTAAGCTGCCTGGGGTGGGTTACATAATGCAAGTGAAGGCTGTACTACTAGATGGGCTAGATGTAAACAACACTTGACATGGTGTTTGAAAACATGAATAAAAGCTATTCATTCCAATCAATTCCTTTTGAAAGTTCAGATTTTAAAAGATTAAATCCTTATGCATATATGCTGGGAAAATTAAATCCACAGTGCCAAAGTTGGACAAAATTTAAGGTATTGATTTTTTATTTATGCTAATAACTTGAAAAATTTGCAAAATTCAGATCTAATTTTGGGTAAACAATTGAATCTTGATTAAATAAAGTTATATTCCTGAAAAAAAGTCTCTAGGTTCAGCAATTCTCATGTTAGGTGAGTAAATATATTTCCTGATTTTTTAAAAAATTGCATTATGTTTTGGCCCATAACTTCAAAATAATACCCAATACTGACCTAATTTTTGGTATGTTCATAGAAAATGTATAAAAGAATGTGAATACTAAATACGATCAAAAACAGATCAGTGGTTTTGATATTAGGCAGCCTTGAAGTGTAACAATGGCTTTTTTTTTATGGAAAACAGAGTTTTTTTTCCTTAATATCTTGAAGGAACAAAGTTTTAATGACCCAATTTTCGGTATGGTAGGAGATTTTGGGGACATCTAAAATTATGTCAACAGCCTGGGGAGCATAGAGATGTGCACTGAATGACCTACAGTCATCAAAGTGGACTGCTTGACAATGTAAGGGAATACAACAAGAGCCTCCAAAAAATTCCATAACTAGCCTATTTTTGCAGCTTTTATTTTCAAATTTCAGATTTTAACAGATTAAATCCTTATGTATACATGGTGTGAAAATTAAATCCACAGTACTTACAGGAAAAAAACGTGCCATGGCCAAAGTTGGGCAAAATTTAAGGTACCAATTTTATATTTTTGCCAATATTTAAAAAAATTTAACAAATTTTGATCTAATTTTTGGTATACAATTAAATTTCGATTAATTAAAGTTGTATTACTGGGAAAAAGTCCCTACCTTTAACACTTTTGGTCTTAAGTGACCAAATATCTTCCTGATTTTTTTACAAAGTCCATTATGTTTGGGCCCATAACTTTTTTAAATTATATAATACTGACTTAATATCTGGCATGTACATAGGGACTATATAGAGGAATATTTATGGTAAATATGAAAAAACCAGATGAGTGGTTTTGATATTAGGCAGTCCTGAAGTGTGAAAATAGATTTCTAATAAAAAATTGAGGTTTTTCCTTAATATCTCAAAGGAACGAAGTCCTATTGACCCAATTTTTGGCATGGTAGGAGATTATGGGGACATCTAACTGTATGCCAAAATTCAGATTCGTAGGTCAAACGGTGTCAAAACGTGCCAGTCTTACGGACGGACATACAGACAGACGGACAGACGGATGGACGGACGGACGGACAGACGACGGACAATGGACCATGACTATAGCTCAGATGACTTATAGTCAGCTGAGCTAAAAATGAGAACATCTGTTAACAGGGCACAAATCGTAAAGACTGGACCTAGAATCTTCATTCTTGACATTCTGAGAGACCTATGAAAAGTCTACATGGAAAACAGAAATAAGGTCTCTGTTACCCATATCCTTCGAGCTATGGGGCCCCAAAGTACCCCCCAGAATAGTAAAAAAATTTCATGCAAAACTTCAATATCTCATTAACTACATCACTGATAGTCATGATTTTTGGCATACATATTGATCATGAGATGTTTCATCAGTTTCTGCAGACTGGTGGCGCCACCTTTATTTTTCAAATTTTTACATTTTTTCTCTCTATTTTTGAGACCTTTAAGGATGTAGTTATCTGTCAACAGGGTTCAAATTGGACCTAGAATCTTCATTCTTGACACACAGGGAGACCTATGAAAAGTATCTATGGAAACCTGAAATTAGGTCTCTGTTACCCATATCCTTTGAGCTATGGCACTCAAAAGTACAGCTCAGAATAATGGAAAATTTGATACAAAAGCTGAAGTATCTGAACAACTAATGCAGAGATCACCATAATTGTTTGTATGGATATTGATCATGGAGTGTTTCATCAGTTTCTCCAGCCTGGTGGCACAACATGTATTTGTTTGGGCTTTTTTTTCGATTTTTTTTCTCTATTTTTAAGACCTTTAAAGATATGAACATCTGTTAACATGGCACAAATCATAACAACTGGACCTAGAATCTTCATTCTTTATACACAGGGAGACCCATGAAAAATCTCCATGGAAACCTGAAATTAGGTCTCTATTATCCATATCCATTAAGCTGTATGGCTCCAAAATACCCCCCTGAATAATGAAAAATGTGATACAAAAACTCCAGTATCTCAATAACTACAACACTGATGCTCATGATTTTTGGCATACATTTTGATCATGATATGTTCAATCAGTTTCAGCAGACTGGGTGCGCCACCTCTATTTTTTTTCAAATTTTTACGAATTATTTTCCCTATTTTTGAGACCTTTAAAGATGTGGTTATGTGTCAACAGTGTACAAATTGTAACAACTGGACCTAGAATCTTCATTCTTGTCATGCAAGGAGGCCCATGAAAAGTGTCTGTGGAAACCTGAAATTAAGTCTCTGTTACCCATATCCTTCAAGCTATAGGACTCCAAAGTATCCCTCAGAATAATGGAAAATTTGATACAAAAGCTGAAGTATCTGAACAACTAATCCAGAGACCACCATGCTTCTTTGCATGGATATTGACCATTGTTTTTATTAGTTTCTGCAGACTGGTGGAGCCACCTGTATTTTTTTTAAAGTTCACGCATTTTTTCTCTATTTTTGAGATATATTAATACAGACACAATCTCAGCCTGTTGGTTAATCTGTTTGATGCTTCAGTTGAATGGTTATATACTACCATTCAGATGATAAAATTTCCTTTTGCAAATCTCTTCCCAGTCAGCTGAGTGTATGACCCATGGGTCACTTGTTATAAACAAATATGGTGATGCACCATCCACAATTGCAACACACCATGGCTGTTGATTTCACCTATCAATAAGTATGTTATTTAAAGGACACATTAGAACAGGTTAGATTAATGTAATATTAAGTTTGATGTTTTTTTCAATTTACCTAGGACCAGGAGAAGACCAGCCAGGCAGGCAGCGTAATGTGAAAACTGGAGCTCCACCATCACCTGGTACACTGTCGGTACCAGGAGACTTCCAAACACAGCCGGTACCGCACGCATACCCCAGACTGGTACATCACTGGTGTAGGCTGCCATGACATATATATATATATATCACAGCATGAAGTGACCATTATAAGAGTATGTGTGAATCATTCACAGATAAATATTTAACTAATATAAATCCATGATTAGACTTGTTTTACTAATAATACCCTTGATAGGAGGTACAGTATTTAAATATAAAGCACAAAATGAAATTTACATTTCCCACATCAGGTTTGTGATTATGAAAGGTAAAGCCAGGGCTAAAATATGCTGTGGGAAATTTACATTGGAAAGGTTGGAATGAGTTTGCAGACTGTGGTTTCAACTGTGTCGACTGGTTGTTCAATATTTTCGCCACCAGGTGTGTTAGTCATCATAGGTGCTCAATGCAAATGTACTGTTGCACTGAAAGAAATGCAACACTCCAAGTGGCAAAACACTGCCACATAAATTAACCGTTGAAGTTGAAGTGAATGACAAAAAAAACTTAAGCAATTTTTTTTTAATTAAAGCATGTATAATAAGAGATTTATGAACATACCATAAATATTTAATTATTATGTTTGTTTGTTTTAAACAGACAGTATCAAAATAGCAAAATACATTCCATGATCATCTCATTAAAATAATCATTATTTATACCCTGACATCAGTGTTTTTATTAAATAAACATAAAAAAATCACATTTCCTTTTACACTGAATCCAAGCTGTCAAACAATGTTTATATTAAACTTATTGCTAAGTCAATCAACATGGTAAACCACTATTACCTGATCCGATGGACTTGAAGTCAGCTTCTCCTTCATAGCCTGCTAGGTATGCTGCCAGTGCCAGTAGCAACTTACCAAGTGGAGGCTGTGTGTCAAAAAAGAAAACTCTCTTCTGATAGAGGCTGGCAAAGCGACCATAGTGGAGCTCATCAAAACTGTAGTACACAAAAGAAACCAATCATAGGCTTGCTTACACTTCTGTGTCAGTGTCAGCATTTCAATCATACTAACCAAACTTTAGATAAAACGTTCTACAAACAGGGTTGGCCAAAAGCCAGCTTTTACTCATATTGACCGGGCCAGTGGCTTTAGCCGGCTTTAACCAGCTAATATTGGCTAATTATACTGGCTGATACCATTCAATGTACTGGTCATCTGACAAATTATTCATACAATTTACTTTATTACTCAGGCTCTTAAGTAGTTGCAGTGATATACTGATCATCTGACAAACCCTTCATACTGAACACTTTTTTTACATGGGCTTTAAAATAGTGGCTATAATACAAGACACTTACATGAAGCCTACCTCTGGACTAGTGCATGTGGTTAGTGGATGGACAGGTGGAAGGGAAACTGTTATGTGACCGAACTTAATTAGTCTTGAGATGATCTTGAGCACAAAACTGGTTCCACTGTATGGCTCCCTGATAATCATTATTTGTTTTACAATACTGACTTGCATCATTAAAGGATGTTTACCCAGAGGCTATGGGGATGTAGATTAATTGAGCAACCTCAGAGTCAGTTTTGAGTCAATTTCAGTCTTGCCTGGACTTATACTCCATGCTCACTTATTATTACTGTATGTTTGATCTTAAATTTTGATTATCAAAGACTTTCTCCTACAAAGCTTTGATATTGGGCCTTGGTGTGGGACATGAACTGTGACATTTAGTGAAAGGCTGCTACAGAGATGTGGGAGGGATTTGAGTGTTCATGGATGATTAGATTTGCCTATATTAAAGTTGGAAATTTTTAAGTCTAACAACTTATCCAATCTGTAATCCAACTGTTATCATCACAAATTCTAAGATGAAGCCAAAGGACCCTGTCTGGAACTGCTATGTAAATCTTTACAGTTAAATCAGCATGCATATTACTGCACATTAACCTTGATCCCCCCTGCAGTCTCAGTACTACCTTGCTTAACTGGTATAATATTTGTTTTGTGTCATTTTAAATAATTTACTTTAGTATTTCCTGGCACAATGTAGCGTCATATTGACCCTCGGGCATTACGACCAGATTACTAGCCCCAGAGTGTCATGACATCTACGTCTGAGGATCGCATTATAAGGTCTTATAAAGATGCAAATATTTTCGTTATTTCTGACAACGCTTGATGGGCTACAGGTACACTGTCAATCAACATACACCAGACCATTCGATAGCATTTTTTATGTACTTTCTAATAATACCAAATATGAGTGAGAACAGTTCCTGTTTAACCAATTACATTTGTAAACCCCACGGCATGTTTGTTGAATTTATGACCGCATGAACACAAGCATGGCTCGCACAGGTTACAGGACGCAGGTAAATTGCAGGCGACACAGGAAATGACCCGTGTTCATGGAGACGGTGTTTCAGTTTGTGTTGCCAGCTCACATATATACTATTGTGTTTATTCACCATTCCAAGCATAATATTGAGATAATGGGCCGTTTTCCACAATATGAATGCAACCTGAGGCAAGACCACTACGATACAATCCTCCATATTACTAGTAACACGATTCGAGTAGGCTTACCAGCCCAATTATCCAATTGCCTACTGAGTCGTTTCTCACGGCTAGGCACAATGTAAAATGAACAGGCTTGTATAACAAAAACAAACATTTTAAAATAATGCTGTTGTTGTTTATTTGGTTTGGGGCAAAATTTATATTAAAATTCAGGAGTATTAGCCGGTAATAGCCAGTATTAGCCACTTTTTAAGTATTGACTGGGCTGGTTAAAGCCAGCTTTAGCCAGAGGTTAAAGCCGGGGGTGGCTCTTACCGGCCAACCCTGTCTACAAATCTATGAAATTCAGAAACTCCATATCCCAGAAGGTTACTTAAATTGTTATTTATTATTTTAATAAAACTGTGAACATAAGAAAAGGTATATATATCTAACACCAGAAACATTACTTCAATGATTGAACAAGCAATTTCGCATAAATTTTCTTTGTAATAATCTGGCCTGTATGTAACACACTGTAACTGATTGATACATATTATGAGAATGGTTACTCACACTATTGCACGTGGATGGTCCAGGAGGTACAATCTAGAAACCAGAGCAATCAGGAACAGGACAACCTGAGCAAGGTCCACCTGGACATGTACAGACAAGGGCCATTGATTAAAGCTGCCGTCACTGTCTGATTCACTGGGATCCTTGATGATCTCTGGCTCTGATTCTCCATCACCCTGAAAAGTAAACAAAAATCCATCTGATTAGAGACAGAATCAATGAGGTGTTGCTGATAGCATTTTGCATATTCTTTTGGCGAGCTTAACCTTTCTGACATAACCCTCATGTATTATTTCAAGAGTATTGTCCTTTATGAGATATGACAGAGAAATTTCAAGGTAAAGGTGGCAAATTTCTGTCTGAAGATAATGGTGTTGTCCTCCTATAATTTTCTTGTTTTTTTTAACAATTGTCTCAGTTATATCATATCAAATTGTGGAAAAGCTTTTAATATATATACATATATATATATATATATATATATATATCTTTATTTGTACAAGGAAGTACAGTACATTATATGCAATTAATAGAAATATGAAATAAATGAAAGATATACAGAAAGAAAAATGAAAGTTCAGTCCATACCTATTACAAAATTGGTTGATAAAAAATCAATTAGGGTTTAAGCATCATCGGAGGTCAAATATGAGGTGCATATTCGATCTTTGCATTCTATCAATTGTGATAGTAAATCTTAATTAATGGATGTTGTTACCATCAACTGTCTCTTAAGTACCTATATATTTCTAATGTTGCGTTGTATCTCATGGCTGTGCATCTGACTTTCCAGATATCGTAAGTTGGCTCTAAGTTCACCAGTTGAGGTATAATGAGCTCTCTTTGTCAGAAACTTTACAAAGTCATTTACAACATCTGTTTTACTTATATATTTTTGTTTTTGCCTAGGATCATGACCATTTAGCCTTTGCCATTCCAACTTTTACTAATAGCTGGACATTTGACTTACTTCATGATATCTGAAACAGCTTGTAGCAGAAATAAAGAAAGAGTTGAACCTGGTCCCTGTATGCTAGTATGTATGAACAGTGTAACAATAACATATCTACACACCTGGTCCCTGCATGCCAGTTTATCTGCAGATCCTTTCTTAACCTGCTCAGACATTTCTCATCATTCCAGCAGTTTCTACGCCATACCTGAAACATTCTATGAACTATTATCAAATGACTGATCATAATCAAAAGTTTAAGAATATTATTTCGTAAAATCTTGAATTTTCTAAATAATGAATTATCAAATATATGAAAAAAAAAAACAATTAATTTTTTATATTTTTTTTTCAGGTAATAGGAACCTGGTAATGTTTCCACATAAGTTATCTGAATTTTGATTCAGAGATGGTGAAATGCCACCAAAGATCCAGTTTCATAACTGACCATTACTTAATTTAAAAGGGATATTTAAAGGTGCAGTGTAGAGAGATGAAGGATGGATTCTACCACCCATACTTCTAACTCTTGCTGAATAAATGGACAAATCCTCTGATTTAAAGTGCTCTAGATGGTGCTCTGGCAATATCTATTTTAGTATTGTCCCAGGTAAGAAAACATGGCCCAAGTATAGAATCCTGCTTGCATTTCCAAGATGGGTCCAAACTGACTGGACCATCTCATATTAGTAGTAATCAACATAAGCCATGACATGCCTGATGTAATGGCATCAATATGCTTCTATCTTCTCCATTACATGAATCCTAAACATTGTTAGGTCTGTCCGTATACACCCATAACCTCGTCCGTGTATGCCGGATTCTACACGCGCTCTGAAAACACTAACTGCAATTTTACACTTGATGCAACATCTAGATCAACAGAAATATTGTAAAATAAGGTTTCACATACATTTTTCATACGGGTTGGGGGGGGGGGGGGGGGTCTAAACACTATGTAAAATACTGATATCCAATGACAGATTATCATGCAAGTACATGACTGGTGGCACTCCAACATAAAACATCAATGTGGTTTGCCTCATCATTTCACGCCTGTGGTGCTCCGAATCATGATATTAGAGGTGTGAATGCAGGCCTGCCTAGAAATGTCAACTACTATCTCCTCTAATATCGCCCAACAGCTAGACGTGGAGCAAAAGTATTCTCTGGATGTTATCAATAAATGATGATCCTATTCATACATTCAGAATTTTATATATTCATTTGGTAGCATTATGCTTAATTATAAATAAAATACCTCTGCAAACACCTGGACGATCTTTGCCTGTCAAATAACGTTGTGTACCATAAAAAGCTATAGTTCCCCATAATTCATCCCCATTATTATTGGATTTAAAATTATTTTGATTGGAGTAAAAATTGAGAATTTTTCAAAAACAATTTTACATATTTGCAATTATAATTTTCCTTTTTTTTTTTAATGGAAAAGAAAACTAAATGACACTGTATGGAAGCAGACGCATTCCGTCTGCTAAGTGACGTTATGGCTAGCTAAAAGTTCCTGGAAACCATTTTATAGTGTTACACCTAAAAACGGCAGAATAGCTGACCAGTTGATAAAGGAAATCCCTGATGATGAAGAAATCTGAATCTAAATTGATCTTTGTTGAAGGTAAGATTTCAGATGTGTCACTGGAATACAAACGTACATTTATTATATCTACAATTCAGTAAAATATTTCCACGGGCAAAATGACTCAGGATGTAACTTTAATAAGTTATAAAATGATATTCCCAATGTTGTTTGTCTGTGAATGTGTGTGTGTGTGTGTATGGGGGGGGGGGGGGTTAGAGGGGGCAGGAGGAGGAAATGGTGAAAGTGCAGTATAACGACTGTGAAGTTCGACGTCCGAGCCGGGCTTCAGCCTACCGCAGGTACCTTATCATGCACAATGGGTATTGCATAATAAATTGTTTCCTGAAAAAGGCAGAAACATATTATTTTCCTGAGAATCTCCGTATTTAATTTTGCTCATAACTGGAGTTTATTATATTAGAGGAGGAGGGGTCTGGGGAACCTGGGTTGCTGTCTCAATGGGGGTGTGGGGGCAGAGCCCCAACCTTAAGCTTAATTTTCCTGTTCAAATAATAAATGGTTTCCCATTTTCACGATAGATGGTGCTTCAGTCACAGATATAAATGAACAAAACTCGCTCTTCATGGCTCACTTAGCAGCATGTAGCGCTCCTGGTCTAGAGATTGTAGGTTCGATTCCCGATTCAGGCGACTTCTAATGCTTAGTTGTTGTTTATGTTAGAAGAGTTGAGTGTAGGGACATCTAAAGGGAAAAGTAGGAGTTAAAATAGGGAATGAGAGGAGACAGTTTATTTTATATTTTTCTCAGTAGAAGCGAAGCCCATGTTCTATAGTGGCTCCCAGACCTGCCCTAAAGCTTGTCTGGTGACGGGCAACAGCCCTTATTTTTAGCCCCAACAATGTGCATTGTTGACATCTGCCACGTACAATCATTAGCTTAGCTGACTATAAGTCATCTGAGCTATAGTCTTGGTCCATTGTTTGTCGTCCTTCTGTCTGTCTGTCCTGCGGTCTGTCAGTAGACAGGCATGTGTTCAGACACTGTTGAACCTACTAATCCGAAATTTGGCATACAGTTAGATGTCCCTATGTTCCCCTACCAAACCCAAAACTGGGTGTCTATGACTTTGTTTCTTTGAGAAATTAAGGAAAAACTTTTTTTTATTAAAAACTTATTTTCACACTTCAGGACTTCCTAGTGTCAAAACCACTCATCTGTTTTTCTTCATATTTACCAAAAAATATTCCCCTATATAGTTCAGTATTATGTAATTAGTAAAAGTAATGGGCCCAAACATAATGCACTTTGTAAAATATGAGAAAAGACATTTAATCACTTATCAAATAAATGTTAAATCTAGAGGCTTGTTTTCAGGGATATAACTTTAATTTATCAAAATTCAATTCTGAACCCAAAATTTGATCAGTTTCTTGTAAATTTTTTTAGACAATAGCATAAATATAAAATTGGAAGCTTAAATTTTGCCCAATTTTTACCATGGCATCATATTTTCCTGTAAGTTAATTTTATATAATTTTTTACAGTAGGTACACATATGGACATTATCTGTTTACTTTTGAAATTTGAAAATAAAAAGCTAAAAAATTAGGCTAGTTATTGTAATTTTTCAGAGGCTCTAATGTATAAATTTACATTTTGAAGAACCAGAACACCAACTTCTTGTCACTACAGCCTTGCCTTGGTAACCTGATTAGTGATAAAACACTGGCGAAGCATCCCTGCTGTCACAGATGTAGAAATATTTTAATTTTTTGAGGATTTCCTAAGATGATGCTTATAACTCTTTTATGTCCCCCGCTTCCTTGGAAGGAAAGAGGGACATTGATTTGGGTTTGTCTGTCTTTCTGTGTCTGTCTGTCAGGTTTTTCATTTCTGTGCGATAACTTTACTCAGTTTTATCCGATTTCATTCAAATTTGGGTCAGTGATTGCTCTCATGCTTATCTTGCTTGGGATTGGTTTATGAGTGTCTGTCTCACAAGATAATAATACAATATGATACTTCATTTATTATATGATTTTTAAATGATATTTTTCAGCACATTTAGTTTCAATAATCACCAACAGGTGTAGCTAGTGGTAGACATAAAATACTTGTTTTTTTTCAGTAACTGCCAGGTGCTGCCATCTTTTGAGCGTGGTCAAAACTATTTATACTTACCGCAGACTTTAAAGGCATCCCATGGGACATAAATTTCTGGAATTCGCTTGTTCATTCTGTTTTTTTCAGCAGCATACTTTTTTAGCTCAGCTGACTATAAGTCATCTGAGCTATAGTCGTGGTCCTTTGTCCATCGTCCGTCCGTCCGGCCGTCCGTCCGTAAACAGGGCACGTTTTAAAACCGTTGGACCTATGAATCCAAAATTCTGCATACCATTAGATGTCCCCAAAATCTCCTACCATACCAAAAATTGGGTCATTAGAACTTCTTTCCTTAGAGATATTAAGGAAAAACCTCCGTTTTCCATAAAAAAGCCATTGTTACACTTCAAAGCTGCCTAATATCAAAACCACTGATCTGTTTTTGATCATATATAGTATTCATATTTTTCCATACATTTTCTGTGCACATACCAAAAATTAGGTTAGTATTGGGTATTATTTTGAAGTTATGGGCCCAAATATAATGCAGTTTTTTTTTTAAATCAGGAAATTTATTTGCTCACTTAACATGAGAATTGCTGAAGCTGGAGACTTTTTTTCAGGAATATAACTTTATTTGATCAAGATTCAATTGTTCACCCAAAATTAGATCTGAATTTTGCAAATTTTTCAAGTTATTAGCATAAATAAAAAATCAATACCTTAAACTTTGTCCAACTTTGGCAATGGCACATTTTTTCCCTGTAAGCACTGTTGATATTATTTTCACAGCATATATACATAAGGATTTAATCTTTTAAAATCTGAAATTTCAAAGGAATTGTTTGAAAAGAGTAGCTTTTATTCAAGTTTTCATACACCATGTCAAGTGTTGTTTACATCTGGCCCACCTAGTAATACAGTCTTCACTTGCATTATGTAACCCACCCCAGGCAACTTGCCTTGGCTCAGCTTGGCCACTACTAGCAGGCTTCCCCTCTGCCCTGCACACCTTCCCTTCCCCTAGCTGGTGCATAAACTAGATGAATGTTGTAATTTTCTGTATTTTATTTTATTCTTGGCTATGCTACATTTTATATTTTGTATTGTACCACCAGGGTTACAATGATTAAAGTGCACATTTAATTGTGTCCACAAAGTGATGTATTGCTATGAAAGTGTGGATGTTCTTCAGAGTGCTCATTAAAGATTTTAATTTGTTTGACTTATAACTCATGGTTGTATCAGTTGTTACATGATACTGGCTAAATAATCAAAATTTATATTGCTGATCCTTTATTTCAGTTCATAAAATTAAACATTCCCAACTCCAGTTTGCTTCTGGTATAATATATTGGGTGTTTGATTCTTGGATTAATTTTAACACATGTATTAGTTTCATAGCTGAGAATACTTTTCCTTTTTTCCTGATACCATTTAAAAAAATATAAATATTCAAATTTTACCTGTTAGTGCTGTGGATTTAATTTTCACAGCATGTACACATAAGCATTTCATCTGTTAAAATCTGAAATTTGAAACTAATTGATCAAAAACTGTAGATTTTATTCAAGTTTCCAGGTACCAAGTCCTCATTTTTTACATCAGGTCAGTATAAATGCAGTGTACTGGGCAGTTACATAACACCTTCAGGTGTGACCTACTGCAACTGTGTCTGGGTCAGGCTGGGTCAGGCAGTAGTTACCAGAGAGCCTCTCTTTCTCTCGCTCTTTCTCTCTCTCTCTCTGGCAGTCCAGCTCTCTCTTTTTCTCTCTCTCTCTCTCTCCTCTGCTTTTTCTCTTTCTCTCTTCATCTTTCTCTCTCTCTCTCTCTCTCTCTCTCTCTCACCCTTATTGCCTCCCTTCCTCCCTCCATCCTATTCTGTTGACAGGTACTATAAACTAGATGCATTAGCTATAAATGTTGATGCAATTTAGATATGTAAATCAACTAAAATATTCACAATCACATGTATGTTATACTGTAAATTTATAGTAACATTCGTAAACCTGGATAAAAATTATGTAATGAAAAAAAGGAATAAATGCAAATATTGTTAATTTTTTATTGGCTCAGTAGAATGGGGGAAAAATGATTTGCTTTGTTTCTCCATCTTTCTGCCTGTTTTAAATATTTAATGTTCATGAATATATTTTTTTATAAGCAATGTTGAATTAAATTTCATATCCTGTATGTATATGAAAGGGTGTTGTAACTCTCACCATCCCCTTCTTCATCCCACTGGGGCTTTGCTCCTTGGCACTGTGAACAATAGTTCCATGGCTATAGCATAAAATTTAATAATTAAAGAAATTATCTACAGAGAGACAGAGGCGTTGTAACTCTGATCATAACACAACACCCCCCCCCCATTAAGTCATTGCACCTGTGGAGTGGGGCTGTTTTGTCAACTGTAAACATATCATAAAATTGATAAAAAAGGTTTACCAAATAAATTGGATCTCATCAGACAAATGTGTAAACTGTTGAACTGTCAACAGCTTATCAAAAATGTAACCAATGGAAAGGTATGGTCAGATCTCAAATATTATTTGCAACATTTTCTTCAATCATATAAACCAATCATGGCCCAAATTACCTCTTCCTCTCAAACTTGATTTACATTTCATCATATTTTTAAGATTTTAACCTTCTAGGTGGTTCAGTACTGTTGACCATTTGTCCATAGGTACCTATGTACATACCAGAAATTATGTCAGTATTGTGTAATATGTAGACGTGAGGGTCATCAAAATAATGTACCTTGTCAAGACCGATCTTGTCAAGTTATCATGTCATACAGTCAAAAATTCATAAATCCCCTCATCAGCATAGTTAATCATAACCTTGTATCTGTAAATTGAAATCTTGCAATTTTCCATACACTATAGATCCTTCAACAAATAGCCTTATCATCATTATACCACTGCTTAGTATACTGTCATTGCATTCATATTTGCTCAAATAAATTGTTTTTTCGACCCCTCCCAAATAAATAAAAAATAAACCACTATATTTTACTCCATATTATTCCATCAGTCACATAAGTTCATATATCATTTACTCACATATTACATTATATTCCTTTATAAAAGCCCAACATGACCATGATATTCATAAGCTTTTTCTACTCAATATAGTATAACAATGGTGATACATTTATAGTCTAATCATGATCAGCTGAGCGCCGTGACCCATGGGTCCCTTGTTTTCTCTTTTTTCGGTGAAAAAATTCCGATATATAATATATTTCTTCTGCTTTAACATTCTTAGTAAGAACAAGAATGGGACATTTCGCAATTTTTTGTGCAAATGTTCATCATGTGTCAAAACATTATTTAAAATGCCTTTATCTTCATGCAGGGGGATGTGCGCCATGCCCATGTATGTTTCTGATTTGGGGAATGATATGTGTTGATTTATATATACACAATTGTGGTATGAGAAGCACATTTAAATTCAGTCTGTGATTAATTTTACTCTTTTTTCACTCCTTATTTTAAAGAAGTCTGCTCTTTTTTCCAGAACACTCACTCTTTTTTACGATCATTTACCTTTGGTGGGCCTGCTTTTGGTTATTTTATTGCTTTCCATCATTGTGAAAGCTGCAGTAATTTTAATCATCTTTCTTGATGGTGCAGAAGTTACAAGTATGTGCAGGGAGTCATTTTGAATTTGTAGAGATGAAAGACTTAAAACTGCACTGAGAAATGTATAAATGGAGCCATACAAAAATGTATCCATAGCCGTATCTGCACCACTTCCGTATCTACACCACATCTGTACAAGTATACATATAGCTTTAAATTGAGAATTTATTTATTTTTAATATTCTTTCATGATATTGAATATTCTTCTGAAAGGGATAGAAGAAGCTTTTTCTTTCGAGCAAGAAGTTTCCAACTACCAGCCCTGGTATTTTGGGGACTGGCCACGGTCTCCAAAAAATTTAAGATAAACTGCAAGTAGACTGTAGTATACTGTATTTTAGTGTTTCAGTTTAAGGTTTCCACTATGAATGCAGAAAGTTTAAACTTAAATAGATATTAACATGGCAGTGCTATTCTCTTTAATGACAAAGTTATTACCTGTTTATATACATGACAGAGTTGAATATGTATTCATTGGATATTTATTGTTTGCAGGCACCAGCTTATGCCAGTACAGATCATGCAACTGAAAGGAATTATCACAGATGAAACAGAGACCTGACGTGACTTGATGTTGAGTTCAGTCACAGACTGGAATTCTCTCAAGTAAAACATTGTGTCTGTAATCTGAAGCCACTGTGTAGATAATATGTTGATTAAAAAAGTTGATACCAAATGTAACAACAGCAATATTTAGCGCATCTTGTGAATCAACAAGGCTTCTACAGAAGCAATTCTTTGAACATCACCAAGGTTACATCATCATGTTCTTCACCCAGAAGGAACTGGTCCGGTGGCTGGGTATGACAGTATTTGAACTTTGGGCTAACGTGGTGATGTTTGTCATCTTCACCTTGGTGGCTGTGTCAGTCCATCAGCTCCAGATACAGACTTCGTGGTGGCTGGTGTTTATCCCGCTCTTCACTTGTGATGGGCTTAACGCTTACTTCTGTGCCATCGTCTTTATCCGTATGTACAAGGAGGGCAAGTACAAGGCAGCGGGACTGAGGTTACTGCATTCTGTGATAAGTTTAGTCATTCTGTTTGGATTTAAAATCCTGCTGTGTCAGAAACTTAACAGGGACCGCCAAGTGACATTTTCTGAAGTCTTCTCACCAGTATTCATAGGACTTGTAGTTCTGATGGTCAGGGCCTGCCAGGTTCATTAGAATAACAGTGTAAATGTGAGTAGTAAAATAATAAATAGTAGAACCTGCTGTTAGGTCCTGAAATAATGCACTAAACAGATTGAATTATTAAGGCCTGATAGACCTGTTGACATAGCAATGTTACATGGACTAATAGTTTATAGCTTCCTCCAAGAAGGGAGGCTGAGATTTAACCATGATCAACATAGTTTATTTGTGTGAGTTTGTGTGTTTGTCCAGGCAATATCTCTGAAACAGTTCAAAGATTTAAAAAAAAAAAATTGTGGAAGAATTAAAGGAAAATTACAAGTCCAGATCCGATTCCAACAAAATCTGCATGTTTTGCCGTCCTGTTTTTTTTACATGCATCATCTCCAAACAGAAATCAGTCTGTCCTAAGATTCAACTACTTCTTACTTGGCCAGTGGCTCATGATTTAAAACGGTTAAATTCACACAGAACTGTTTGAGATATAGTGTGGGCAAGCACACAGACAACAGGGTCAAGGGTTCAGCCATGATGCCTTAAGCTGTGCGTGATCGTTCATTACTTAAACAACCATGTGGTTCCGGCTGCTGTGGTCCACACAAGAACAGTGGTATCATATGACATGGATTAACCCTTAAAAGTGATGAATTCTACAAAATAGGTATAATTTATATTTTATTTCATAGATATATGGAGCATAGATACATTTAATATATTTGTCCAGGTGTGTGTATGTATATAATATGTGTAATATTTGCCTGGTGGTAAATAAAAATATAAAATTCTGAAGGTGTCATTGATTGTGTTTTGAAAACAGTTATCTCTAGAGAAGGTGGCTAAGATTGGGCTCCAGTACGCATTTTCTATGTATTTAGGTACTGCAAGTATATGTTAAGTGGAACTCCACAAAAACAAACACTAGAGGGACCAGAATTTTGTCAATACTAGAGATTTGACTGTACTAGAGGTTAAGAACCTTCTAATATACTGTTCACCGCATGACATGTCATTTATAGAGCACCTGTATTAGAGTTGTCTGTAATGGAGAGATGTCTGTAATAGAGACATTCTTATAAGGACAGGTTTCCCTCTACTTTTTGTTTGGATTTGTTTTTGCCTTTAAACTGACTGCTTGGTCAGTTCACATATAAATTAAGTCATAAGTGTCTCATTTGATGATCTCTTTATTAATTTCATCTGATAACATGGGGAAAACTGATAACAACGAAGACATTTAAATACACCAGTACTCAGTCTCACTGGGTCTGTTATGACTTTATAAGAACTTTTTTTAAAATTTGTATTTTATGTGATATATTTGAATTTTAATTATATTTGATCACCCAAGAACTTATGTAACTGTAACAGTATATACATTTAATCTGGCAAATTGGATCCCTGACCTTGCCAGAAACCTGTCTGTTATATAACCTGTAAAAGCTGCATCTTGTCATTCTTGTGTAATACTGTAATACATTGTCTGGTGTACCGGTAGTAGTTTCATGACAAAGTATCTTTTTGGGGCCAGATGAAAAAGCGACATGCAAGACAGTGTGCAGAAATAAACTGTATCCATGATTCTCAGTCCTTTTAATTTGTATATGTTTGTTGATGTTGGCGCTGAAGTGTGATGATGCATCCTTTGCAGGAAAGTGGAGGATCACTTTCGCTTTCAAAATTGTAAGGACATACTCTACCCACATATTTGCCCATAGCTTATTCTCTCCATAACTGTTCAGGCCAGGAACATCAAGGGAAGGATCTGATACATGTTTTAATCAATGATGCTTGCAGTAAGGGTAATTATGACAGATCTTGGTGAAGCCTTCTTGTAAATCACAACTTACTTGGGGGAAAAATCTTGTAAATCACAAATTACACCATGGAATTATCTATATCCCAAGAATGTACTTGTGAATACTTTAATTTTATGAAAGTTACTGAATAAACATCTTCCACTCCACAGTAAAACAGAAGTAATATTCCTCAGTCATCAAACAGGTCCTCGTCACCAAGGAAAGTGTGAAAATCCTGATCTATAGTCGGTAATAGTTGACAAATTTCACTGTCAAAGTAAACTTAGGTAAGGTCCTCCAATTGTTAAACAGGTTTATTATTTAATGAGAAAGTAAATATTGATCCTTCATATCCATCTGGTAAGAGTCAGCAACTGAAAAGATAACAGACTGCGTTCTAGTTACATGGTTTATTCTTCATTAAAAAACGAGTGGCAGCATTAATGATATAATGATATGATCTTTCATGAAAATAAGTCCTCCTTATGAATTGTTGTATAAAATAAGTCACTTTGTTACAATAGTATACAGGCTTGGAATATGTCACAACCAAGACCTTGCATGCCTGCCACAACATAGTTTTATATACAATTTCTATATACATTGAGTAAACAGCTGGGCTGCCCTGTACAATGTGACAGGCTTGTCAGCAAGCCAGTGATTTATTTACAGTATAAATTGACATCAAAAATTAATTTTGACAAACACAAAAATAACAGTTCAGATAAAATTTGTATCATATGACCAAAATAAATTTAAACATTAATTGAAAGTTAACAATTTTGATTGAAATGTTACATTCACTTTTACATCATATGCAGGAGCAGGATTAAGTTAATATTATTAAAACCTTTGAACAAAGTGAAGTATCTTTACAGATTACTACTGTGTTTTAACAAAACATTGCAATTTTGAGAGATGCTTCTATACTCTGTTTCATCAACCCCTGTCCACCTGTTTTTCTTTCATAAACCACTGTCCACCTGTTTTTCGTTGACTGAAAAATTCACAAGTACATACTGCAATATACTGAGGCACCATTCTGTTAACTACTAAATAACAAACTGCTTATAATCCCAAACATTTAGAAGTACAGTTTATGTTACAGTTCGTTACAAAGCATTCTGAAACAAATCAAAGACAAAGGCTTCTCGAAATGAAACATGACCTGATTGTGTCATGTTTGGTGCTTTAAACAGTCTCAATTTCAGGGAAAAAAAGGAAAATACAAACTTACAATTTTTATATCATAGACTTCATGCTACTGTCGATTTTTCAAGAGTATAATTTTGCTGAAGACATGAGAACAGTGTAACAAAATGTAGAGTAAAGCCTGCTCAAAATTTACTCATGTAGAGCTAATATATGTCAGACAACCTGCTCTAAAATATCTGAAAATTATTCAGATAAAGACAGACTTATAAGCTTGTTTAAGACTGTAGTAAAATGGTTATATGGGGGGAAATGAAAAATATCTACATCTACTTTAAAATAAAGAAAATTATTTACAAATGTGTCACATTTGATACTAGAAATAATTTACACAGAAGAGGTGGTAAGTTGAACTTGGTCCGATCGATATTACATTGCCTGTACTTGTTTTACATTAATGTCATTGCAAATTAGAAACTTTGCTTAACATAGGCATCCTCTGAACATAAAACAGTTCTAATTATAGCTTGCAGTTATTTACACAGCAGTATGGACTTAATCTACAGAAAATGATGAGCTTTAGAACTCCACTAGGGAAATATATTTCCAGGGTTTCATTGTTCATTGCAATGAACCACATATTTATGAGAGTATTCACTACTTTTTAGTGGAAACTAATTTCTGCAAATTCTGTGTAACCACTGATTTAAAGCATGTAAGACAAAAGCAGTGTATGTACAAATCTATAAAACTCTACCCATTATTTCTTTTACATAAAATCCCTGCAGTCATGTGCTGACTAAATGTGGCCATTTTGTGACTAGATAAAATACATAATACACCATAACTTTTGCAAGTGGTCAATCTACACATTCTTAAATCTGGTTATCCTAATAAAATTCCATTCCAATGCCTAAACATGTCTTTCTAATGACCATGCTCTTGCATATGGTAATTTTTTATTGATTTATTTGAAAGGATATTGCAATTCTGAAATTTGAAGTTGCAACATTTATGAAAAAAATAAAGTTAGGGCATTAAAGCATTTGGTCAATAGGTTGTAATGCCCTGTAAAAAAGGCCCAAATAAAAAAAGGTGTCAGGCAACAATGACTGTTACTACGGTGAGCTCAGAAAGTGATTTTTTTTTTTACTTTTGTAACACTGAATTAATCATTAGCATTACAATCTTCTGGTCTTAAATTCTTTACTTTAAATAAACACTGAATTAATCATTAGAATAACAATCTTTCTGGTTTTAAATTCTTTTTACTTTAGCAAAACTGCTTTTCTCATATATAGTTAAAACATCTTTATATGCAAATTTTATCTCATATATTACACAGGAGTATCATGTCATAAAAGATACAGGAATATAACATTGGCAACTTAAGTACAACCCTCAGATCCATATGGTTTTACAACAAGCACTTGGTTAACCACAATTCATAACAGACTGCTTCTCTGTTCAAAATCATCTCCCCAATCAGAGAAACCAAGATGTAAGACCAATGTATAAACATGCAGGAGACTAGTCCTGACCCATCCTGAGCCACATGGGGTCAAGTTAACATAAAAATTATCAGGAAGCCATCTGAATCCAATGGATTTAGACAGCTGCACAATTCCAAATGACTCTCATGTGACTCTATTAGCCACATATATGCAGAGCTAAGGCTCAGATGGGGCCAGTTTATAATTACAAAAATTTACAAAGTATCCATCACAGACCTCTGTCATTGCCTGATACACATAGGTCTCAGACAATCGAGCCATCTTTAAATAAAAAAAAGTCTGATTTAAAAACAATACACATTTGACCAAACTAGTTTTGTGGCTGTATATAAGTTTATCATATTAAGGACATACACTAAATCAGCCTTGTATTGCCCAAGTTATTTTCTATGAGAGAATGGCGAAGGCATATATCCCTCTGTGTCTGACTCAGGTTTTTCTGAGGGGACTGGGGAGACCTTTGGTGGAGATAGGAAATTACGATAACCTCTAGGCACAAATCACCATGACTAACAAATAACAATGAGTCATGTTTAAATTCTCACAACCATCAACATCACCTTACACAGCATGATAGTGAACAAAGATATATAAATGTGAAAAAGATATACTCTATAGTTCCTCTAGAAAAGTACAGTGTAATGGTGAACAAGATATATAAATGTGAAAAAGATAAAAGTCTAATATGTCTATGAAGGCCTCTAAAGTGGTGTCAAAGAAACTGTTGTAGAAATAGTAAAAAAAATCTGTACAAAATGACCATCTGCATATACATTAAACAGTGCTTGCGCTGTATGCATTACCTTACATTCTGGGCCCCTGAACCTGCATTAGTATGTTTTCAAAGGTCCCTGACCCTGCAATATCATCAATAATTTTAATTTACATCAGATAATTTTTCAATCTATTGCAATAAATAATTACTGACAACATGATAATTTTCATATTAATAAGAAATAACAGCCAAATATGCAGGATCCATAGACTCGAACGATCATTTAACACTCACATTTCTTCTTAAAATCACTGATAGGTGGCAGCACAACCTGTATTATCAACATTTCACAACCTTTTACTAATCTGCTCAAAACACTGCAGATTAACACGACAACAATGCAGTCAAATCTACATTTAGCACAACCAAGAATAAGAAAAAAAATCTTTTGGATACCACAACCACAATATGATATGTGCATTCACTAGCTGGTGCTTAATATACCATCTTCACAACACAGCACCAATTTCAGAATTACTAATACTAGTCCATTCATGTCTGTGTAACTGTTCCACTTGGTAAATATAACTGGTCTCACCATGGCCAGAATTCATGAAAATGGCTGGATGAATAAGTATGCACAGTTGGATGCCCTGTCAATTTTAAATGGCAAGTTTATGGGTTTTAAATGATAATTGGCTCACTGCCGGATGCGTGGGTACAATAATACTGAACCCTTGGTGGGCGAGTTGTCCACAACCAGTTTGAAAGACTCCTGGCTTACACAGGCAGATGTGTTCCTGCTGCCTGACTCCTATCATACACGCCTTGTCCTGCTTCAGCATCACTAAGGAACTCTCATTCAGGTAATACCTTATTGTTATATGATATGCTTTCTCCTGACAAAATAATACATTAAATTTTCATTAATGAGCTCTATATGACATTCAGTCAATTTTCATGATATTAACTTGATTTTAATTATAAGGCATACTTCTGTTGAGAGCGTGTTTTTCTAGTTTATAAAGTGTTTATCACTAATCATGTAACACTTAAGTTAACAAGTCATCAATGTTATAACTTATCTGACTATAAAGTTATAATTTTCATCTTAGCATATACATTTCTGATGCATCTATTTTTTTTTCAGGAATCATGGTTTTCCAAAGGTTTTCCAAAAACTGCATGCACATTAAAATTTCATATTTTAACTTTTTTAGCATCAAACTCTGATCACACTAACCTGGGTAATACCATTCTTACCTGAACAAGTCATAGCTACATAGTAGACCCACTGAGGGTATAATTTATGGTCTAAACTATTCATAAACAAATGCCCCCTGAAAAGGTTCCATTTGACAGGGACATTCACTGTTGTAATTGTGTTTCACCTTGAAGTTCATACCAAATTTGTCATAAATTTCTTCTCATGATTATTCTCATACTCCCTTCTTTCATAAGGAAACCATTCTTACCTGCTTAAACTTACTGCTTAATATCACACCTGCGTATACACTCAAATAAATAATAGATAATTTTAGCTGATATCAAAATCACCATTTTGAGTCACTTCAATCTATGTTGTTCTGGTGGAGAGCTCATGGTCGCTTTATCTAAATTGAAAAGCTGACAAATTTTTTTATCAAGTAAAACTATAATACTGAAGATTAGCACATCAGGACTCCAGAGAATACAGAGAGTGACGGAGCTGTTTGTGATCCCAAGGAGTTTGGTGATTCTTTACTTAATCACTCCCTGGTGATACCCTAAAATTACCATTAGCAATCACTAACAGTGAGGTGCTCTGTGTCCATATTTGGATATCTAAGCTTGGGAGTCCTATGTACTTTTATAACAACTATGGTTGGCTTCACATTCATGCAAAGTTTAAAATCTTGATATTTATTCGTAGTTATGCCAAAGAAAATATTAATATAATGTAGTAGTGATGAATGCAACTCCCATGCTGCTATAAGGACTGGACAGATGAGATGGAAGCTCCAAGCATCAAGCCCTGTAATCATATATAGGAAGACCAGAAAGGATTACGTTCATTATAAATGACTCTCATAAAGGTTTAAGAAAGTTTAATAAAGATCTGGACACAAACAGATAAGAAATGATCAAGGTAATGCCCCAGTATTTCATAGAGGGTTATCATTTTATATAAAATTAACAGCTGTCCTTAGCGCTTCAATATAACTAAATTATATTTTGTAGGAAATTAAAAGATGAATCATTGTACTGAAAGTTTAAATTTGACATGATCAAGTATATTTGAGTATCAGTCAATCTCCCTTTATGAATGTGAAGCCAGCCACATTTAGTTAGGGTGTTTCACATTAAAACTGATCCAATTGTTCTTCATCCTTATATAAGCCTCTCCTCCGGAGGCATCTTCAGCACATTGTTCATTTCTACCCTGGCACCAGCGATTTCCTGTCTCTGCGGACTGTAGGTCCCTCTTGTCTGCCGTTTCTTCTTTACATTCATTACAAATAGAATTAATACTGGAAAAAAAAAGAAAAATAAATAAAAAATAATTATATCATCAAAAGGTTAGATTTTAGAATAATTTAAAACAGAGATCATATATGTATTTTTTTTAAATTAAAAAATACATGTTATTATTAAAGAACATGATTTAATTTAAACAAGGTGACAGATATTTGATTAGGAAGAATTACTGAACATTTCATGGTTGTATCTTCCAAATCAATTAATTACTGTTTGAAAATCTTTCTGCAACACTTCACTGCAGAACCTTCAAGTTATGGCAATCTCTTTTAACATTTGCTGGTCCATATGAATATACATACATTGCAAGGTTCAGTTTATTTGACTTCTTCATACTTAGTTATATTGAATTTTCTCCACCTTAAGATTACAATGTCCTCAAAACACAGTGTACTCCCAGAGTTAATATTCACTCAGTATAAAGTGCAAACCAAAAAGCAACAATGAATGGTGAAGTGAGCTTCATACTGGTAGTTTCACAAAATACATGAAATCTAAAAAATCTTACAAATGCACAAATGTGCATACTTATACTAGAACCAGTAAATATCTAATCAACATTTTAAAGAGAATATAGTTATAAGTTATAAGTTTAAAATAATATTAAGGGACCTGGATCCATACAAGGTTCAATTATCATTTTTCTCTTTACTGCACAGACCTTGGTGGATTTACAATGATTTAGAAAAAAAAATTAAGAATATTCTGAATTTTCTTTTTCTGATGGTTACCTTATTTGACGTAATAAGTGCCCCAGGCACTCTCAAAATTAATTTTTAACAAATATTTTTTTTGGTCCATAAAAGCACCCCCCCCCCCAACCTTCTGGGTCTACTATGTTCCAGTTGTGTCATGTCTTGCAATCCCCTGATATTGACACTTTCATTTGACATTGCAACACGTTCGCAGCAATCCTGGGAAGCAAAAGAGCCCAAATGATGATTATGTAAAAGTATGAATTACATGATAACTAATCCAAACGATATATTCAGTGTATTCATCAACTTAAGGCCTAAATATTACAAAAGAACAGAACTTGAATATTATATAAACCTACTTTTAATATAAGCAAGCGGACACTGTTTTTAAAAAACCTTAACAAGCCATCCTATTTTATTATAATTATAATTTTAATATCCCCTGAACCAACAAACCCTTTTACGTGTTACCATCTCTCACAAGTTGCAAATGCTGGTCGACAAACTCCACGAGCTTTTGCTGACCCGCAAAGAACAAATTAGCAGGTAACTCTAACTTTACCCAATATGTTCTTAGCAGCTGGTGCTCAAAATAGACGAGCATTTTTTCCCCTTTGCATTCAGTATATTATGTGGAGTTAAAAATACTACGATCAAGTAATTTTCTGTTTCCCCCTCTTCGAACTTGACACACAGAGGCCCGCTTCTATTTTTAGCATTCATAGTGTTGACAATTTATATGCATAAAGCCTGCCCATGCAATAAGTACAGAAACTCTGATAAGAAATTCATGAAGGACACGCCCTGTGAGATCGATTTCACTGCTTACATTTTAAGATGAGAAAGACTGTCTGCCAACATTTTGAGTGTATTTGTTTTTTTCCAGTGAGCCACCATGTTTAGACTGACATTCACTGACAATATCAGTTGAATTGTCTGGTGACACATGGTCTTTTCATAGGGTGTCTTTCATTTTGCAAAGTATTAATGCACCATGTTATATCCAGGGGGTGCGGCACATAAGACATAACAGCCATTGACCTTATGACTTGCACGTTAGTTAATCATTCCCCTTGATAACAGCCGAAGTTACCCTAATTAGAGCTCTCTTGACATGGTCAAACGAAAGGACCAAGAGACAATTAACATTCTAACATTTCTGAAGAACTAGGAAGTCAGACGTCAGCTGTTAATTGCTGAAAAGCTAACATGGTTTCCATGTGTCAAAAGAATCAAAAGTTTATGTAGTCTTGATGTTGTTGGCACGTTTCAAACTTGGGTACTTTATAACAATGTAATTTTTTCAACTGAATCTGGCCAAACTGTCATATTTTGACCTAACACTCGTTAAAAGTTAGTGAACTGACATGACCTATACGACACAGTTGTCCTCAAAATTAACGCAATTGGCCAGTAAGCTGAATAGCCAGTGCGAGAACACTGAAATTCCTTTCCATGCTACAGATTATTTAGATATATTTAGGACGTAAAGCAACAATGTTAATAGTAAATACTGTATGGACGATTCCATTGTATACTTAGTAAATGTGGTGCTGTTCTAGGTTAAGATATGACTTTTTTTAGGATTATGGGGAAACTTTTTGCTAATTTAGGGGTAATTCCTTTTGCTAGCCAATATTTATGGGCTTGGAAAAACCTGATTTAATTTCACACCCTCAAAATCATCAAGTGAGGTAGGGAAAATAACTGTGACTGCCATAGCGTTTTAGGTCAGAATCGCTCATTCCTTCTGTTTTCTTAGGGAAAGCCCTAAAAAATCCATGGGGGCACTAATTATGGTAGAAGCGCTTATTACGTCAAATTCAGTATAGTCTAAACACACATTGCAATGTAGCAGTTGTAAAACAGTTTATCATTACATGCATACATACAGCTGAAAGACAATCAATCCATACATGATCATTATGCACTGTCACATGCAAAATTAAAATATATGAAGGTGGGGATGGCCATATTTACTCAAAGGAACAACAAAATGGCACACTGTTTAAATGCATGTCCATATTTAAAGGTAGTAGAATAATTTTTTTACAAACCCTGGCATATTTTTCAAAGAAAGCCTGCTACAAAGCTTAAAAAACTTTACTTAAGGTAAATAAAAATTAACCAACATAAAAAAGGAGAAAATGCAAAAAGACAGGCAAAAAAGTAGGTACACACCTATTAGGAGAACAATAAATACTAAAATCCCAAAAGTTAGTCCTAGAATTAGTCCAAGATTTGGTCCTGCAGGCTACAAAGATCAAGATGCAAAACTAATTAACATGCATATATTCTACAGGTCAAACATAGGTCATACTGCAGGTCACCCAAGGTCACTGAACTTGGCAATGCTGAAATCTGCAGTCTTTTCTATGGGTAACCAAGACTGTTGTACATGCATATGCAAATGAAAGACCATTCTTACTCATGTATAAAACTGTTCAATTTTCCTAAATACAAGAGCTTAAACATGTGAAATATAAGGGAACATTTTTCGTGAGAATCATTATCTGATGATTTTGCTGCCTCAATGTCCGAGACAGAAGGACACAGTTCAGGGACAAGGTCACTTACTTTGGGTTAAGGTGATTCAGTTACTACATTCCTACACATACAGCAGTCTTGGTTACTTATACTTCTGGCCAGCCTCATGCTAGAGCAGCCCTCAGGGGATGTCATGCCTTGGAACAGAGCTACAATTAGTATCAACCTTTCTACATGCTCAAACACAGCCATGCACACTAATGCTTCACACAGAATCCAGGTTCTGTGTCCATATCAGGGTGATCATCTAGGGACTGACTGATGTTCATCTGAATACCTTTACCAAACCAATTAGGATGTGTGCAAAATAAAATGGCAGTTTTTGCAGAATGAACCATACTTCTATTTTCAATAATTAAATCAAACTTTTGATAGTGGTGGTGGTTTCATGAGGGAAACTATGATTTCCATAATGATCCAGTAAACAGACTGATGAACTCGAACAAATTGTTTAATTTTCACTACTGTAGCTCTCTCACTTTACTAGATTTATATTGAATTAGGTACCAAAAAATTCTCAATCAGGAGGATGTTACAGTTTGCAAAATTTAGGTTTGATACCTATGGAAAGCTACACTAGCACTCTGATAAAAGGATACATCTTTCTGTTCCCTCAAAGACATAAAGCCAGCTATATGTATGGTTCCTAAGAATGGTTAGCTGAGAATGCATGGCAGCTTTTATATGACAGTGTGAGAGCATGCACAGGTATCTCTGGTCTAATTGTTAGTGAATCAATCAATGAACTGTCGGTGTCAGCATACCGGCCAACAAGATGATAAGAGCCCCAGCAACAGGGATCGCTATGATCAAAGCCAGCTCTGTTTTATCTCGGGGAGTCGGTTCCTTTTTGGGGTCCTGTAAAAGTGAATTCTTACATTATCAGCAAATCGCATTTTACATATCTACAGTCCCCAAACACTACAAGACATGAGTACTTTAAAATCTTAGTTAACATTGAACTTGATTCATGGTTGATGTTTTACAAATATAAACTCTCCTTTTCATATAACAATAAAGATGTTCACATTTTTAATCTTTACTTTTCAATTTATATAGTATACAATCAATACTAAAATAACATTCTGCTAACTTTCTAGGTGATAAATGTAAATTTATTCACATAAATTGTTTAAATGGATTTTAAAGCATAACTTGCACACTATCTGATTATCCAAATTATCTGAATCAATAACTTATTTGAACCAAAATACTGTTCTTGGGTTTGTTCAGATAGTCATGGTTTTGAAAGTGCTTACTCACCGTTTCTTCACAATTAGGACCCTGGTAGGAGCCAACACAAAGACACTGTTTTTCAGCTTTATTAGATGTATCATTATATGCTGGTATGCATGTTCCACCATTTTGACATGGGTTCTGTGGCTTACAAGGGTTCTGGATCTGACAATGCACACCGCCATATTCTGGTGGACATGTGCAGTTATAGTAATTAAAAAATTTATTACAAACACCATTGTTTTGGCATGGATTGGACTGACAGAAGTCCACTTCTCCTGAACAATTGTCCCCCTCATAGCCTGAAAATATAATGGATAAAACATAAAATGCTGTATTAGGGCAGGGGTCACTAATGATGAATATTTATAAAGTGTTTTCTCATTAAATTAAAAACCACAACTACAAATGCAATGACATGACTTCAAGGCCAATAAAATAAAAAATTTAACATATTGATAGACATTGTAGATTGATATTAAACCTTACTGAAACAGGTGTGAAGAAAACTTCTGTGACTAATGATGGCAAACTATTATTCCTCAGGTTATTCTTAATCCATCTCAGGTTTTAATACAAATTTATATTTCTGTAATTAACTGTCAATTTCATTATTCTATTGTATTTCCACATTACATACATTGTGTATAGGCTTTAACATTACTGACCTTCAAGGCAGGTACAGTTATAAAATGTTCCAAAGTTGTTACAGCTGGCGTTATTGGCACACGGATTAGACTGACACAGGTCTATCATCTCACTACAGTTCCTGCCAGTGTAACCAGGGAAACACGAACAGTTGTAGGTCCCTATCAGATTTGTGCAGTTCCCGTTCTCACAAGGGTTACCCTCACACTCGTCTATTTCTTTGGAACAAAATGTCCCCTCATATCCTGAAAACATAATAGTCCCACATATAATAGTCTTTAAATTTTATAATATGGTTTTAATATTTCAACATGTTAAATCTATTCATCTTATTTAGAGGTAATGTTTTATTAAAATAATTCAAAGAATTTAATCTGGTTTTTTTTATGATTCATTAAAAATCAAGAAAGTTGCTTACAGAAAATCAGAAATGCTGATTAAAATCTTAGTTGAATATCTTAACTTATCAGTCTACTGTCTCACACGTGTATAGGAAGATATACACTATACCTACATTTTATGGCATGATAAATTTATGAGAGTTTCAGTTTATGTCTGTCTAATGGACACCAGGGCATCTCAATAGCTGGGTTAACTTGTAGTCATCTAGGCTAAAAACTATTAAATTAAAAATCAGATAATTTATAAAGCATGTTTCACTACTTGGTATATTATACACATGAACATGCACAAAGGGTTAAAAATGTGGTTTGCAACTTAAATCCTGGCCCTACCTGGGGCACATAAACAGGTAAAGTTGCCTGTAGATGTGTTAGTTTTACATGTTCCTCCATACTGACAGGGACTGGAGATGCACTGATCAAAGATTTCACAGTTTTTACCTGCAAAATAACAAGACTATCCATAATATTTTATACCATCTTCAAATATGGAAATTAAGGCTTTAATACTGGCTGTTATATTTCATTTTATTATCGATTCCTTCTAAGCATTTCAATAATTCAAAACAAACACTGGTTACATTAATTACTGATATTAATATCACATGATAATATAAATATTACACTAATGATTGTAATTACATAAATTTAATGTTGACTCAAATAAAAGACAAGTGACCCATGGGTCATGACGCTCAGCTGACTGGGAAGAGATTCACAAAAGGAAATTTTATCAACAGAATGGTAGTATTTACCCATTCAACTGAAGCATCAAACAGATTAACCAACAGGCCAAGATTTAGTCTGTATTTATATATCTCAAAAATAGAGAAAAATGTGTAAACTTTTAAAACTAGAATACGGGTAACCGACAAGTGACTACATGTATCTGCCAAAATCGGATAGTGAGGCATGGATTGAGTGGCAAGGGGAAATAGAGTGAGGTATGTTGCATATAAGCATGGATGTCTGCAGCCTAAATGTGTATGTAGGTTGTGCCACCTACCACAAATCCAGAAATCTGTCCAAGTTGTATACACCTGCAAAATTTTAGGCAGAAAAGTCAAACCACTACATGTATATGAGCAATTTTTGCCCATGGCAGACAAACAGACAAACACCGTGCAAAAATCTTTGCAGGTAACCCCTCCAGTTTTGTGTATGATAAAGACCTATGTGAGATCTAAACACATGCACAATTTTGGCCCAATCGGTCAAATGGTTCCTGAGATATGAGGTTGGATGTGTCCAGCGTTAACTAGAATGTAGGTGGCGCCACCTGTCATAAAATCAAGAAAGCTGTCCACGATGTATAAACCTGCAAAATTTTAGGCAGTTATGTCGAACCACTACAGAGAAATGAGTAATTTTAGGCCAGGGCAGACTAACAGACAGACGCTGTGCAAACAGTGTTACAGGTGGCGCCACCATTTTTTGTGTATGTTACAGAGCTATCAAAGGGCTACATTTGTATAAATTTTATTTCCTGATCGGTCAAACGGTTCCCGAGATATAAGCTCGGATGTCATCAGCATGAACGTGAACATAGGTGGCGCCACCTGTCATAAAATCAAGAAAGCTATCCTGGATGTATACACATGACGAATTTCAGGTGAATTAGTCAATTCACTGCAGAGATATGAGTGATTTTAACCCAAGGCAGATGAACAGATGGACACTGTGCAAACATGGTTACAGGTGGCGCCACCATTTTTTGTGTATGTTATAAAGCAATCCAAGGGCTACATTTGTAACAATTTTATTTCCTGATCGGTCAAACGGTTCCCAATATATGAGGGTTTATGAGTGGAAACAGACCCACAAATGGACACTGGATAGAGAGGAAAGGTCAGAGGTCAATGCAAATTGGTTAGGCACCAGTTCACATGTGACTCGATAATAGGTGTAAGTTTGGGAAAAATCGGTCCATTAGTCTCTGAGGAGCTCTCTGGAAACGAACGCCGCCACGGCGGAGGAACTCGGTCAAAAACATAGTATCCGCAAAACTTCGTTTTGGCGGATACAAAAATACAGGTGGCTCCACCAGTCTGCAGAAACTAATAAAAACACTTAATGGTCAATATCCATGCAAAAAATCATGGTGATCTCTGCATTAGTTGTTCAGATACTTCAGTTTTTGTATCAAATTGTCCATTATTCTGAGGGATACTTCGGAGTCCTATAGCTTGAAGGATATGGGTAACAGAGACCTAATTTCAAGTTTCCACAGGCACCTTTCATGGGCCTCCTTGCATGACAAGAATGAAGATTCTAGGTCCAGTTGTTGCTATTTGTATCCTGTTGACAGATAACCACATCTTTAAAGGTCTCAAAAAAAAGAAAAAAATTCGTAAAAATTTGAAAAAAAAATAGAGGTGGCACACCCAGTCTGCAGAAACTGATGGAACAGCTCATGATCAATATGTATGCCGAAAATCATGACCATCAGTGTTGTAGTTATTGAAATACTGCAGTTTTTGTATCAAATTTTCCATTATTCATGGGGGGGGGGGGGGTATTTTGGACCCATACAGCTTAAAGAATATGGGTAACAGAGACCTAATTTCAAGTTTCCATGGAGACTTTTCATGGGTCTCCCTGTGTGTCAAGAATGAAGATTCTTGGTCCAGTTTTTATGATTTGTGCCCTGTTAACAGATGTTCATATCTTTACAGGTCTCAAAAATACAGAAAAATTTCGTAAAAAAAAACGAACAAATACAGGTGGTGCCACCAGTCTGCAGAAACTTATGAAACACTCCATTATCAATATCCATGCAAACAATTATGGTTATCTCTGCATTAGTTGTTCGGATACTTTAGCTTTTGTATCAAATTTTCCATTATTCTGAGCTGTACTTTGGAGTGCCATAGCTCAAAGGATATGGGTAACAGAGACCAAATTTCAGGTTTCCATGGAGACTTATCATGGGTCTCCCTGTGTGTCAAGAACGAAGATTCTAGGTCCAGTCGTTACGATTTGTACCCTGTTGACAGATAACTACATCCTGAAAGGTCTCAAAAATGGAGAAAACAATTCGTGAACATTGAAAAATACAGGTGGCGCCACCAGTCTGCACAAACTGATGAAACATCTCATGATCAATATGTATGTCGAAAATCATGACCATCAGTGATGTAGTTAATGAGATATTGAAGTTTTTGTATGAAATTTTTGACTATTCTGGGGGGTAATTTTGGGCCCCATAGCTCAAAGGATATGGGTAACAGAGGCCTAATTTCTGGTTTCCATGGAGACTTTTCATAGGTCTCTCAGTCTGTCGAAAATGAAGATTCTAGGTCCAGTCGTTACGATTTGTGCCACGCTAACAGATGACAGCATCCTCAAAGGTCTCAAAAATTGAGGAAAAAATCGTAAAAAATCAAACAGTACAGATGGCGCCACCAGTCTGCAGGAACTGATCGAACATCTCATGATCAATATGTATGCCAAAAATGAAGACCATCAGTGATGTAGTTATTGAGATATTGAAGTTTTTGTATGAAATTTTTTACTATTCTGGGGGGTACTTTGGGGCCCGATAGCTCAAAGGATATGGGTAACAGAGACCTAATTTCTGGTTTCCAAGGAGATTTTTTATGGACCTCTCAGTGTGTCAAGAATTAAGATTCTAAGTCCAGTCTTTATGATTTGTGCCTTGTTAACAGATGTTCACATTTTTAAAGGTCTCAAAAATAGAGAAAAAAATTCGTAAAAAATCGAAAAATACAGGTTGAGCCACCAGTCTGCAGGAAGTGATGTAACATCTCATGATCAATATGTACGCCAAAAATCATGACCATCAGTCAAGTAGTTAATGAGATATTGAAGTTTTTGTATGAAATTTTTGACTTTTCTGGGGGGTACTTTGGGGCCACATAGCTCGAAGGATATGGGTAACAGAGACCAAATTTCAGGTTTCCATGGAGACTTATCATGGGTCTCCCTGTGTGTCAAGAACGAAGATTCTAGGTCCAGTCGTTACGATTTGTACCCTGTTGACAGATAACTACATCCTTAAAGGTCTCAAAAATGGAGAAAACAATTCGTGAACATTGAAAAATACAGGTGGCGCCACCAGTCTGCACAAACTGATGAAACATCTCATGATCAATATGTATGTCGAAAATCATGACCATCAGTGATGTAGTTAATGAGATATTGAAGTTTTTGTATAAAATTTTGACTATTCTGGGGGGTAATTTTGGGCCCCATAGCTCGAAGGATATGGGTAACAGAGACCTAATTCTGGTTTCCATGGAGACTTTTCATAGGTCTCTCAGTGTGTCGAAAATGAAGATTCTAGGTCCAGTCGTTACGATTTGTGCCACGCTAACAGATGACAGCATCCTCAAAGGTCTCAAAAATAGAGGAAAAAATCGTAAAAAATCAAACGGTACAGGTGGCGCCACCAGTCTGCAGGAACTGATCGAACATCTCATGATCAATATGTATGCCAAAAATGAAGACCATCAGTGATGTAGTTATTGAGATATTGAAGTTTTTGTATGAAATTTTTTACTATTCTGGGGGGTACTTTGGGGCCTGATAGCTCAAAGGATATGGGTAACAGAGACCTAATTTCTGGTTTCCTAGGAGATTTTTCATGGACCTCTCAGTGTGTCAAGAATTAAGATTCTAAGTCCAGTCTTTATGATTTGTGCCTTGTTAACAGATGTTCACATTTTTAAAGGTCTCAAAAATAGAGAAAAAAATTCGTAAAAAATCGAAAAATACAGGTGGCGCCACCAGTCTGCAGGAAGTGATGTAACATCTCATGATCAATATGTATGCCAAAAATCATGACCATCAGTCATGTAGTTAATGAGATATTGAAGTTTTTGTATGAAATTTTTGACTTTTCTGGGGGGTACTTTGGGGCCACATAGCTCGAAGGATATGGGTAACAGAGACCAAATTTCGGGTTTCCATGGAGACTTATCATGGGTCTCCCTGTGTGTCAAGAACGAAGATTCTAGGTCCAGTCGTTACGATTTGTACCCTGTTGACAGATAACTACATCCTTAAAGGTCTCAAAAATGGAGAAAACAATTCGTGAACATTGAAAAATACAGGTGGCGCCACCAGTCTGCACAAACTGATGAAACGTCTCATGATCAATATGTATGTCGAAAATCATGACCATCAGTGATGTAGTTAATGAGATAATGAAGTTTTTGTATGAAATTTTTGACTATTCTGGGGGGTAATTTTGGGCCCCATAGCTCGAAGGATATGGGTAACAGAGACCTAATTTCTGGTTTCCATGGAGACTTTTCATAGGTCTCTCAGTGTGTCGAAAATGAAGATTCTAGGTCCAGTCGTTTGGATTTGTGCCACGCTAACAGATGACATCATCCTCAAAGGTCTCAAAAATAGAGGAAAAAATCGTAAAAAATCAAACGGTACAGGTGGCGCCACCAGTCTGCAGGAACTGATCGAACATCTCATGATCAATATGTATGCCAAAAATGAAGACCATCAGTGATGTAGTTATTGAGATATTGAAGTTTTTGTATGAAATTTTTTACTATTCTGGGGGGTACTTTGGGGCCTGATAGCTCAAAGGATATGGGTAACAGAGACCTAATTTCTGGTTTCCTAGGAGATTTTTCATGGACCTCTCAGTGTGTCAAGAATTAAGATTCTAAGTCCAGTCTTTATGATTTGTGCCTTGTTAACAGATGTTCACATTTTTAAAGGTCTCAAAAATAGAGAAAAAAATTCGTAAAAAATCGAAAAATACAGGTGGCGCCACCAGTCTGCAGGAAGTGATGTAACATCTCATGATCAATATGTATGCCAAAAATCATGACCATCAGTCATGTAGTTAATGAGATATTGAAGTTTTTGTATGAAATTTTTGACTTTTCTGGGGGGTACTTTGGGGCCACATAGCTCGAAGGATATGGGTAACAGAGACCAAATTTCGGGTTTCCATGGAGACTTATCATGGGTCTCCCTGTGTGTCAAGAACGAAGATTCTAGGTCCAGTCGTTACGATTTGTACCCTGTTGACAGATAACTACATCCTTAAAGGTCTCAAAAATGGAGAAAACAATTCGTGAACATTGAAAAATACAGGTGGCGCCACCAGTCTGCACAAACTGATGAAACATCTCATGATCAATATGTATGTCGAAAATCATGACCATCAGTGATGTAGTTAATGACATATTGAAGTTTTTGTATGAAATTTTTTACTATTCTGGGGGGTAATTTTGGGCCCCATAGCTCGAAGGATATGGGTAACAGAGACCTAATTTCTGGTTTCCATGGAGACTTTTCATAGGTCTCTCAGTGTGTCGAAAATGAAGATTCTAGGTCCAGTCGTTACGATTTGTGCCACGCTAACAGATGACAGCATCCTCAAAGGTCTCAAAAATAGAGGAAAAAATCGTAAAAAATCAAACAGTACAGGTGGCGCCACCAGTCTGCAGGAACTGATCGAACATCTCATGATCAATATGTATGCCAAAAATGAAGACCATCAGTGATGTAGTTATTGAGATATTGAAGTTTTTGTATGAAATTTTTTACTATTCTGGGGGGTACTTTGGGGCCCAATAGCTCAAAGGATATGGGTAACAGAGACCTAATTTCTGGTTTCCAAGGAGATTTTTCATGGACCTCTCAGTGTGTCAAGAATTAAGATTCTAAGTCCAGTCTTTATGATTTGTGCCTTGTTAACAGATGTTCACATTTTTAAAGGTCTCAAAAATAGAGAAAAAAATTCGTAAAAAATAAAAAAAATACAGGTGGCGCCACCAGTCTGCAGGAAGTGATGTAACATCTCATGATCAATATGTATGCCAAAAATCATGACCATCAGTCAAGTAGTTAATGAGATATTGAAGTTTTTGTATGAAATTTTTGACTTTTCTGGGGGGTACTTTGGGGCCCCATAGCTCGAAGGATATGGGTAACAGAGACCTAATTTCTGGTTTCCAAGGAGATTTTTTATGGACCTCTCAGAATCCCAAGTTACAAGGTTCTAGGTCCAGCGGTTACGATTTGTGCCTGGTTAACGGACGGACAGACGGACGACGGACAAAGAGTGATCGCTATAGCTCAGATGACTTTCAGTCAGCTGAGCTAAAAAATGCTGGTACTAAAACAGAAAGTAACGGCAGCAAAATTAAAAGATGAAAATGTCACAATAAATATTATGTCAATTCATATGAAAGAATCATTGACAAAAAACTGTTCTTTACCAATGTAATCTGTGCCATTACAGTCACATATGTATGATCCGTTTGTGTTAATACAAGTTCCATTATTCAGACAGGGAGTAGATATGTTGCACTCATTGATATCTTGTTCACAATGTACTCCTTCCCATCCTGCAAGAAAATCAGGCAGAGTACAAGTCTATATCAGAGTATACAACATAACGTATGACCTGGGCAGCAGTACTCAAGAGGTATCCTAATCCAGGTTTATATACAGAGTGTTCAAGTACAAAACTTAGTACTTGGGTGTCTACATGATGATCTTAAAAGCACTTCCTTATCATATAGCTGTATAAATGTTCTGACATTTTTTCTAGTTAGTTAAAATAGAGCTCAGATGACATTCTACCAAGTATACATTTTACAAAATTTGAAGGGACTCCTATTTATCTTAAGTAATGAGCATAGCTTTGGTAAAGGGTGTAATTCCAGCATATTAACTCATCATGTTGCAAATCCAAGACGTTTGCATATTATAATCTCATGCAGTATATTCAGATATATTTAAAGCTATATTTACACCAGGTGTTTATAGTAATGTTTGATCAGTTATTCATTTAGGAAGCACCTCTTATGTGGCACTCTTTTCAGATCCTCACTGCCTCACTCCAGATGCAATTCCTGGCACCGTATAAAATATATTGCTGAAACCTCCTGATTTTTATCAAAACTAAATGAGATGGGTCATCTTACATTTTAACAATATGAATGATATTTATGACTGTTTGCTTTACTTATAGTCTATGAAACATGGGAATTGTGTTATGATTAAGCATAGCACAAACCTTTCTTGCATGAAAGCACCATGCATGTGAGGGGAGTCAGGTTTTACTTACCCTCCGGACAAGTACAGTTGTACCCATTGATCCCTTCCACACAACTCCCACCATTTTGGCACGGATTGGATTCACATTCTTTTATCTCAGTTTCACAGTTGACCCCTGTGTAACCTACCATGCAAGCATGCAAATGAGGTCATTCTGGTGCAAAGGTCATGTGATCAAGTTCAGCTCTTACTGCTGGTTCATAATCCTAACAACACTACACACACTCTGGCAAATTAAAAACTTCAATATATCAACATGTTAGTTTATTGATGGAACATAAAAATGAGAAATTTAAAAGCAGACAAAATTAACTTTTTGTATTCTAATACACATCAGTCGTCAGTACATTTTAATATTACCAATAAAACATTTTAGAAAAACCTTCCCAATATCCAGTCCCGTTCACCACCAGATTCAGATATTTCAGATAAATTTCAATCAAAACAGCCCCCCCCCCCCTAAATTTTGAATACACAACAACCCTATTAATATACAATGGATTTGCTACTTAAATTATCAAATCAGTTTGTTGAAGACATGCTGGAATTTTTTTTTCATTTCATCACACTTAGTTCCACAATTTCTTTATCTTGTTTAGAAGGGGTGTGACTAAACTGATTTGATGTTGGTCTTATAACTGTTTGTGAAGCATGCATTAAGAAAAAATGCTTAAAGTTGGTGTTATATAACAAAGTGATGCTGAAAGCTTGAGAAAAGGATGATAACAATTATAAATCGGTCCTGTGAAAAAGCTGTTACATGATGAGGAACAGAGTGGGTGCAAAGTGGGCATTTTAATATAACAAGATGAAATATGAAGGTATCAAGTGAAATAAATTTTAAACTGGAAACATAAAAGCATGCTTCAGATGATAACGAAATATAATGCACACCATGAGTAATCACTGTAAACAGTGTGCAGGCAGTGGACCTACAGAACTGTTGACGTAAATGTAGAATAAAGGTACAGAAAGTAAAAGGGACAAGAAAACGGTCATGACAAACATGCTGAGGAGAGTACAAACTGGTTCAAAACCTTTCGTTATAAGACACTAAAGAAATGAATTATTTCTATATGAAACAGTATTCTCAATCCTCAGAGAGTACCTAACATGCCGTTACCATAAAATGACAGAAAACAAACCTGCCATATTAACTACATAAACTCTAAATGTAAAGTATACCTAACACCAGTAGGAGAGTGAGAGGATACGTACCTGGTATACAGTGACACGTGTAATTAAGATATTCATGGTTGGAAGTACAGTTAAGTGCATTCTGACAGGGTCCGCTGTCACAGAAGTTTATTTCTTTTTCGCAATAGTGGCCTTCGTACCCAGGCAGACAGGTACAGTTATATGTGTACTGAAAGAATAATAAAAATAACAATACAAATAATAATTATAATATTTATAATAATTATAATAATAATAATAATAATATTAACCATTAGCCAAAGTTATCCAAGAGTAACTAGTACCATTCAGTACGACAAATGTCAGTAAAAACCAGAAAGCCATTCCTAAGAAATCAAGACCTTTTGCATGAACTTTCCTAAAAAAGAGCCTGACATAAGGATGTCTAGTTCTCTCTCATGAAGCCATCTTAAATGATCATTTAATCAAAATCAATACAACATATTTTAAGAAAACTGATTTATGACACATCAATTGTTATGAAACTTTGTAGGATGAAAGAAACATTAGTTTGATTAAAGCACATAACTTGATGGTCCATTCATAACATTCAAGTAGAACTCAAGGGGTCTATGCTAATTATACTTCCCTTACAAGCAATCTTTAAGGTGCGCATTACAATATAATGAACCAACATAAAATATTTGTTCATAAACCTTGATATATACAGTCTTCAAGAGTGCTCCAAATTGTGTTTTTGCCCAATGGCTTGCTCATTATAGTAACAGGTTATTCCCCTAGGATTCTTCAAAATATAAATTAAAAGTTTCTAGAACAAATGTGCCCTGTGAAAGGCTAGATGGCATGATGGTCGGCCGGGCAACTTACAAAGGGTGATCATTACAGTTCAGGTAACATTTCAGTCCTATCACTTGTGCTAGATACATTTTCTTTTACACTTACTTGGTCTGGCAGGGTGACATTTGTGCAGGTTGAGTTATTTTCACATTGATGGTCAGAACAAGTTCCATTTATCTGCAATGAAAGAAAAAATGTCACAATTTGCTTCATAAAAGAAAATGTGTACTGTGCAAATATGAATAACCATTAAAGAATGGTTTTTAAAAAGAAGGTGAATTTGTTAAGGTAACATGACAGTATCAAATTAGTCAGCAGTAACTCCATGAAATCTGCCTAAGATACAAGTTTATGGAGGTATATTTCCCACAAATATGCAACTTTTAAAACCCCTCAATCATGATCTCCAGAATACTGACTAAAAGTATGTTGCAGGGCACTGACAATATTAAAGTTCACTGCAACTTTCCTAAATTTTCTAAACATGAAAAAAACTCACTATGCTGAAAGTATGTTTATGTTTTTTTCTTGTGTTAAAACTGCCTGAAACATCATTTTGTGAAAATAGTAGAAAAGGGCCATGGGTGATTCTATAAAATTCCATAATCCTTTTCTGAGCAGACAAATTATTAGCGACACACTGTCAACTTTGTATGTACACACCTGATAGGTAGAACATAATACCGAGTAGCCAACCTTGGCCCCCAATGTCTCACAAAGGTAAGTAAAACTTCATATATTTACAAGAGAGATCCTGTGTGCTCAACGCTCCTACAGTTTCATTTTTCTTTTTCATTATTGCGTGTCATGGTTGACATACACAGGGACTTTCACCTTTCCACATGCACCAGTAACCATTCAGAGAGGCAAGGTTAGTAAGTACAGAGTCAGTTAATGTACTGGTCCTGGTGTAACACACAGAAGATCAAATAACAACAGAGAGCCTGGGCACACACCTGACTGCTACATATAAACTGCCAAAACAGAGACTAATGCTTATTTCACACACAAACCTGTTTCAATCCATTCTGAGCAAAGCCACTTTAAAATGTTTCATGCATTCTTGTGGGCATGAGGCGATTTTAAATCATAATGGATGACTGACAGTTTGCTCATATGGCAGCGTGTGTTAAATGGTTTCACACTGAAGACATTCAGAAAATCTGCTCCTGAGTGTAGATCATATGGCCAGGCTAATGCTTGCTGATACTTCACTCTCAAGTAAATGCATAATTTTTTATGGAAACTACTTAAAATTATTTTGCTGTTGGGCAAAACATCAGATTGCCAATAGCCTTTAATGTTTGAAAATTTGTTTCCTTTTATATTGCTTATGATCAAACCAGGAAATGGAGGAATGCTTTTCATAGTGCTTATTCCTCTACTGCAGCCAAACACTCAGACCAGACAAAAACAACTGAAAACTGGCACAGTCGATGCAATGGTTAAAACATAATTCCTCCCATCAATCCTACTTTGCTGTGTCACAAAGCTTAGAACAGGTACTGCCACCTCGAGGCAATTTATACACGGCTCTATTGCTGGCTATTTCACTGACTGGTAAATTTCACTGGTTATGGAATGGTCAGTGCCACACATCACCGTCTTCCTTAACTTAGTTATTTTTCAATGACACCAGCAGAAATAGGTGGTCTTTCCCAGAATCTTTTTCAAAACCAACATGGTTCATTCAGTCATTGCCTATTGCGGGCTTTCAGTTGGCTACTAATATTCCCATTTAATCAATCTTAATATTTTTTGCCCTTGCCAATGTTGAGTTCAGCGAGACATTCAACACAATAACCCTCAGCCTCAGTGTTAACATTTATCAGACCATTTCTCTTCAAAGTGGGCCTGTTTATACAAAATGTATGCCTAACAAACTCTGGTTCAGCCAGTCAGCGTGAGATATTAAGGTGTATACACGACAAACGCAGTCAAAATGTAATACATGAACCCACTGGCTGAAACGATCACAATGATTTGCTTGTTGGCAACTTGGCAGTGGCTTAGGGAACCAATACACAGGTTCACACATATGCTGCAGGGGGAATTTAACTGGATCTTTTGTTACAAAATTACTGAGATAGTGTCTTTAATGCATTTACATTTGGCCCATGGACTGTAATGTTCATATAGCAGAGACATTTCATAGGACATGAAGGTCCATGTATGGATTACCTGAATACATGGTTTCAATGTGAATGTTACCAAGTGGGTTGAGCTGTCTATTGCCAATGGGATCACTCTTTGCGTTCTCATAGCAACGATGCCATTCACATGAGGTGTGACAGCCTGATATGCAAATGTGGGGGGAATCGTCAGGTCCTCAAAAAGCCTTGTGATGCCCTAGCATGCAAATATCAGGGATTCACCATACAGACTAATACAGGGCTTTAGTAATAAGAGCTGGCACTGAATTATGTCTATTGGTACATGGAATCACGTTTTATTTTAAGCATTTTATTAGTAAACACAAATAATAAAGCCCAGGCAGGGCTAAAACAATGGGGAAAAATCACTGAAAAACTAAACACAAACAAGGTTGAAAACATTACCTCAGATCATCTTGCTGGGTGATAACTACCTCTGGTGTTGATGTTGAACAATTTGTTATGACTGCAGTGTACATTTGGCTCATTTATGCAATTCTTTATTTCAGGCAGTAACTTTGTGTAAACACTACAACTAGCTATCTCAGAACCTAGGCTCATATATTTCCAAAGGAGAGTTTAAAAGTATCATACAAAAGTTTTTATTTTATGTTACAACCATGGGTATACTTTCCCCCATGGTGTGTAGGAACTTGAATTGAAAAAGTGCAAACATTTCTAGCATATTATCTGTCATAATGTGGTCTTAGTCATACGGTAAGCAACCAAAAAGTGGAAATCTTAACATAGCAAGGCCACTTGGAAGCTTATGTAAATATTGTTAACACACTACAGTCCTTGTGCAATAAATATGACATACTTTATGGATTATCATGGCACACTTTCTACCTCAAGATAAATGTGTTCTCTGAAGATATTGTTTTATTATGTCTTGGAAACTTTGACAAATTATTTTCACCAGCTACTTTAAACCAAAATTCATTTTCTGTTAGCTGGTTTCTGTGTGCTCGTATGCAGTGTAAAATAATACTACATGTATATTGCAAACTGCCATGTAAGGCTTTTAAAGGACATTCTTGGAGAGGTGGTTCTTGAAGGAATGAAAGAAATCAAATTTTAGGTTTCTTGATCAAAATGCAGATGCAGTGGTCAGCCTCTTAGTAAAAGTGCTACGACCTAGCAAACAAATTTGGTACTGATGAGATAGGCGAGTCTTGTGGAAAAGAACAGAATATATGGTATATGAAATGGTCTGAAGTATCAGTGGTGATGTGTACTGGTACTCTCTGATCATTTTCTGTTTCACTGAATGTAACTTATAGTTCATTGCACCTCCATATTTCATCTACAAAATAATTCACACAATTAAGTGATAAAGATGCACAAGAGTAGTAGGACTCATGTAAGAAAAATCCCCCTCCCCAGCCCCCCTCAAAAGTCCTGCAGTCATCCTGATACATTAAGTGAATGAAGTATTGTATGCCTCAGCTTGAGTTACACCCCCCAGGCAGCTCCTGTCAATATGCCCTGTGAGGTTCATTACACCTGGGGCTACAGACACAGGTAACCTGTCACTTACACAGGTAGTACAGGTTATTTACATACCTACACAGTTCTTACCACTGCTGCCTGATTTGCATGATTAACTGTTACTGACAACTTCCCCAGGCCTCATGAATATGTTTTCTGCTCATTTGCACTTAATAAACTTCAACATACAAGCCCCGCAGCACGGATTCCTGGTTTATGGTTACACAGCACACCAACAATTTTCTCAAAGTCTATCTCCCATTATAGTAGAATGACTGTCAAATCTTCAGGCTTAGATTTTTAGGTCACTATTTATTGTAAGAACCTCTATAGAACAAATGCCTTTTATCTGGTATGATAACTTTTTTCTTTATATACCCTCATGAATGATGAAATATACTTTTTCAATATAACTTGAGTTATGATTTTGAAAAATATTTTTTATAAGTATCTTTTGCTTTCATCAACGATTTTACTGAAAATTATTTCACATGTAAAATATCACTTGTAAATTTGTATAACAGACTTCACTGACAAAACAGAAGGATCTTGTCATACCTTATCAGTCACACAATCCATAACAGATCAAATATAGCAGATGTGAATCACAACTCATGTGATCTCTTTACTAAAAGATTGATACAGAAAGGAGCTATTGTCTACAGTCTGTCTATAGACATTAACCAGTCTCACAAACTCCCAAAGTGTCCTACACAAAATATTTCATTTATTGGTGGTAAAATTCACCAGTCAGGAATATATGGGCCATGCCTTCCCTGACAACCCTCAAGTGCAATTATCTTTGTCTTAATAAACAGGTCAGTACGCGAGTTCTCCAGTTAATGCATGCTTGATAAGGAAACGTTTGGCATCAACCTTATTTCCTGGAGGCAAAAAAGAGATATAAATAATACATTAGTCATGCCTGCCTTGATTGTGAATAACTATCAGACAGGGCTTGACCTTAATCACTGTCTAGTTGCCCAGGGCAAGGGAAAAAGAGCAGCTAACAAACATACTACTGATCAATGCTCCATACATAATGACTCATGAACTAAAAATCACTCCAGTAGTACAATGAAAAGGTAGACACAACCTTTTCTTCAGAGAAACATTGAATATATGCAATCAGTGGTATATAAAGAATTAGTATGCTTTATGATCCATGCAAATGCAACATTAAGAGGGTCATCATTGTCCCCCCAGTCAATGTATTCATAGAAATGGAATAGAAAAGGACTGATATTCAAAACATTAAAATCTTTATTAGCAAAGTGAGGAAGAATCTGAAATGTAGGGCTTATTTCTAATGATCACGTAAGATGCTTGAACTGCTGAGGTTACTCAATGTATCATAAAAATAAATAGAAAAACATGTAACGTGGTGGTAAACTGTTTTCCAGACTTATGGTAAGAATTCTCCATAATAAGAAAAATACATATCTGGAGTGAACCTGTCTGCCAGTTATATCCAGACAAGGTCTTAAGATTACTAGGAACACTTATTATTTAAAAAGAGGATAACATATAATTTGTGTTATGACAACCACTTGGTTAAAGTGAATACACATTTTTGTTCCAGCAAATTTGTTATTGAGTAGTATGAATAAATTTAGCATTTCAAGTTATTTGGTTAGCTTTTATGTTTTAATGGAAGATTTTAACGGAATATCAATCTAAGATGGGGGTTTCCTTGTAAATATAACATTTATAGACAACTGACTTTAGCTGTTTATCAGTCTTAACCAGCCTGTGTTTGTGTGAACAGGAGTAAATTCTGGAAACTTATGTCAATCTGGGATCATGATGAACAGCATCTGACAAACAAGTGTACTTTTTAATAGTATATCATCAGTTTAATAGTATGGCATGATATTCATAGCTCAACTGAATTCAATTGTGTCTACTAAGGTTATTATTACACTTCCTCTGTCGTATATTTAACCTTGTGAATGTTCTCACGACAAGCTCATTAAATCATGGTGTATTGTCACACCTGGTGTACCTTAACAGTGCACCTTGACCCGAGTGGATCATTGTTTAATCACCTGTACACTCGCTGTACACCTTTCTATATAACCATAGCATTAAAATGTTCAACTGTAGGATAATATGTTTATATTTAAGCACCTGAACTAGACATATTTAAAATTAAAATCTGTTTTTGGTCCTGCAGCTTGTCTATCCTTTTTTTATTCAATTGTAGACTGGAAGGTTTTAAGGGATGAACATATCCATATAAATTATGATATCATTAATTATTATTAAACAGATATTTATGATACAAAAATATAATATGCATGATCAATTTGCTTTTATTTATCAGCTCTTTTAAGACTTTTTACATCAGTGGCTCTGTTTCATGAAACACCCGGGAAAAGTGAAGACATTTATCGACTTTACAGATTTTTAATTCTGTGTTCATACTGATACGGGACCCGGTCTCCACCATAATGATACAGATGTGGGGTATGGGGATGCCCCCACACTGTATCACAAGCAGTTGCTGATGCGCGTGGCTGACAATGTTCCAAGACCAGTTTGATGATAGAAGTCTTTATTCAATAGCAAGAGGTCTGGGACAGTTTCTCTCTCTGAGAGAGCCGCCCAGCCTCCCTGACTCTCTCTGACTCTCAGTGCGCACTACAGACAGTTTTGTTACAGATCTTTCACGTGACATATGAGACATACATATCCATATTTCTGCATTTCGTCATAAAAGCTAAACCTTATTGGATGACTCAAAGTAGGTCACAATTACATCAGAGTTATAAGTTGACTTAATAAGTTCTGCCAGTTTTCATTGGTTGAAAGTAATCTGGAAAATCCCAAGTCTGACCTGACATACATCCAGTTATAGACTGAACTGCAGTCCTATTTGGAGGACAGTGCTTATATACACATGCGGAGTCTCATAAAATAACATGTTTTAATTGTGTTCTACCATTCCCTCATAAAGACTAAACACATAAGTCATTCTGTGACATTAGTTCTGTTTGTACAGACTTAAAATAGATCTTAATGGTTTGGTGTACTGTTCTCTGATTAAATTGGGAGAGAAGCCTATATGTGTGTGACCGGATGACTGGTTGTCAGGTGTCATCAATTATGAGAAGTCATTAATTGTTCAGTCTGACATGCCTGAAACTGAGCTTAAATTTGTGAAATATGAAATGTGAAATATTCCTTGAAATATGTGTTAAGTCACAAATATGCACTTTTCTACTCCATAACATATCCCTCTGGTATTCAGAATGAGGCTCCGGCCTCATCGGCTAAGTCAGAGAAAAATTGAGTTATTTCAAGAAGGATAATCGGAATACAGATGACAGAAATACATAATGTGTAAAGATCAAGATATAGAGCTGAAGTCTGCATTAACTGCGAGAACAGTAGCTGTGACAATGAATATAGAACTATATATTTAGCTAGCACCAGCAAAAAAGGTGATGGATATATGTCTGTAGATAGTAAAGTATTACATCACTGAGATGAATAGATTACACATATCAATATAGCCGGGGAATACATTAACATGTCACATGTCCAGATGTAACAGTGTAAGGAATGAGGTAGTGCCTGTGTTAAATTTTTAGAAATACAACAACAATGCCTAAGCTATCCTAAATAAGCTGAGAAACAGCATATATAAATATATAGCTACACATATATTCTAAAGACAGACAGAATTTTTTTTTTTTGTGAATTGACAATCCTAAACAATATAGAGAAGATAAAATGCTGATGTATAAGGAATCAGGAACAACATCGCAACCATGATGACATTATTTGACATCCTAATATAAGCATTAAACATTAGATTATATAAGTATGACAGCATCTAAGTAGAATCAATAAATATCTTAATGAATATGAGTATAACATCATACACAAATTATACAAGTACAATGCCTACTGTATAAGCAGTGGAATAAGTCAAAGTATGTGAACCATATGAACATAGAGTAAGTGATGTTACATAAAGATGTTCTGTCGAACAGCAATATGCATTACCAATTATAACAAGTGAATTATCAATGCCTGTAGCTAAACATATAATTCCTATGGGAAAAGTGATCATGAATTCCTAATCTGACAAAGTTTATATACTCTGTGCCTAAGAGTTTTACATATACATAGGTACATGACAATCTGCTCTGTGTGTTGAACAGTACCAATGATTCAAAATACATCTTGGCTTTCATACTTGGCATTGGGACAAGTTGAATTGAGAATAATGGAAGGTTGATTTGCTACACCTTTAGCAAAACACAACTGGTGTACCTTACCAGCGGATAAGTACATGACAGAATGAGGTCATTCCTAACGATAGAGGAATGTTGTACATATATTCCCATTTATTACCCATTTTCTGTGCAGGAGCAAGGCGAAATATGTGTGAAAATGTGATGATAATGAAAATAAATCCCTGACAGTTGCATGTATCAATCTAGACCATATGGATTTTGATGGTAATTTTATTGTGAGCTCATTATGTGTAAGATCAAACATACATCTGTAGAGTGATGAATTAAATTAAATGAAAAATGTTAATGATCGAAATCCTTGTCATTCCACATATTGGTTTATGGGTTATCAGTTTCATGAATGCATGACCAGAATGCATTTGCTCATGAAACATGTCTGTCATAGTATGCGTAAATGTGAAATTCCTATGAGAAGAATTCCTGTGATAACCTTCATATCTTGCCTGGCATTTCCAGCTATTAATGAGGTTAACCATATCAAAACCTTGTTTGAGGCAATAATGTGACCACAGGTCAGTGCATTATTGACTTTTGGAGTCATCAAACTCCCCAGTTTGTCCAATTCCCTATATATTGGAGGGCTTCCCATGAACCCGTGTTTTAGGACCAAACTGTAACAATTGAAAATAAGCATCGCATTGTGCTTTGTTGACACAATGTGCTACCATTCCATTAACATAAGCCAAGAGTGCATTATGATACCTGATGATTTGGTATGGACCAACACATGAGAAAATCTCAGTATAAATGAAAGCTAACATGCGGTTGATGTTGCATTTTGTTCTACTTAAGGAATTATTGTATTTAAATCAATACAGTCATGTGTGACATTGTATATTAACATCTGAGATAGACATAACTGTATCAAATCTAACATTGACAGTTCTACACTGTTTAATGTGGTTTTTGTAACAATTATTCCTAACCATATCAATAAGATAGACACACTATAAATTATATCATTTTACAATTATGACACATCAATAAGAGAAAGTTATAGTGTACAACATACATATGAATATTTTTTTTTGTGTTTAGTTTTACAACATATTCATGCAAAAAAAATCTGAAATGCCCAAATATTACAGAAGGCATATAAATTCAGAGTCTCTGGTTTTGTTTTCATTACCTCAGGAAATCTTTTCGTCATGGGTCTTCTGTGGTCTTCTCTGCTGACTTGGCTTCTTTTTCTTCCTGGAGTCAGGGTATGGAAGGTGATGCAGAAGATAGCGGTAGAACGTCGAGTCTGCTTCTAGTAGTTGCAGGAACATAGCGAGGAACTTGTTGTCACACAAAACACAGTGCACGTGGTATTGCCATTATTATTGTTGACATAGGCCTGAAGCTGGCTTGTCCCGGTATTGATTTTTTTTATGTGGCTGGTCAGGAACAATGATGATCTCAGGTTGAGATATCACAGCACTTTTTTTTTAGCGAAAAAAGTTCTTTTTGCAACTTGAAGTCACGGTTAAAGCATTGCGCTGGTTTACAGTGTCCTTTTGGTTTAAAGATACAGAGAGAGTCTTTGATCTTCTCAAGCAGAGCACTGAGAAACTGCAGCCAAGTTAAAGTTTGAAGAGAGAGTTCTTAGCAAAAGTGTGATACCTTCAGCAGCAGAGATGACATTCTTGATGTTAGGCGGTGATTCTGCAGACATCTAGGTCGAAGTTCCAGTACAGTTGTTAGATATGGGAGACCAGTCAATGGCGTGTGTGGCTGCGAGAGGGGATCTTCATTCTTCATTCCAGCTGGCAGCACTGTTATCGTTTCTGGTGTTGATGTACTGGAAGTGAATCCCGGTTCATCAACCAAAATGATACGGGACCCGGTCTCCACCATAATGATACAATGTGGGGTTGGAGGTGTCCCCACATGTATCACATACGGTTACTGGAAGTGGTGGCTGACAATGTTCCAAGACCAGTTTGATGATAGAAGTCTTTATTCAATAGCAAGAGGTCTGGGACAGTTTCTCTCTCTGAGAGAGCCGCCCAGCCTCCCTGACTCTCTCTGACTCTCAGTGCGCACTACAGACAGTTTTGTTACAGATCTTTCACGTGACATATGAGACATACATATCCATATTTCTGCATTTCGTCATAAAAGCTAAACCTTATTGGATGACTCAAAGTAGGTCACAATTACATCAGAGTTATAAGTTGACTTAATAAGTTCTGCCAGTTTTCATTGGTTGAAAGTAATCTGGAAAATCCCAAGTCTGACCTGACATACATCCAGTTATAGACTGAACTGCAGTCCTATTTGGAGGACAGTGCTTATATACACATGCGGAGTCTCATAAAATAACATGTTTTAATTGTGTTCTACCATTCCCTCATAAAGACTAAACACATAAGTCATTCTGTGACATTAGTTCTGTTTGTACAGACTTAAAATAGATCTTAATGGTTTGGTGTACTGTTCTCTGATTAAATTGGGAGAGAAGCCTATATGTGTGTGACCGGATGACTGGTTGTCAGGTGTCATCAATTATGAGAAGTCATTAATTGTTCAGTCTGACATGCCTGAAACTGAGCTTAAATTTGTGAAATATGAAATGTGAAATATTCCTTGAAATATGTGTTAAGTCACAAATATGCACTTTTCTACTCCATAACAATACTACTTCAAATGATATATTCATAATCCACAGACATCCTGGTTAACTCGAAAACCTGTTCCAGCGATTTCTCAGTGTGATCAATGAAACACTGCAGACCAAGCATAGTACATTCAAAGTTCAGGACATGCTATATCTTTCTTGATTGAGGGAAAACTTGGATTGCCAATGGTGGGCAATCATTTTTTCACATTGTGATTTTTCAAATAAATCATATATATGGATAGCAATGAGGCTGCAAAATGGACTAAGAATTATTTGACAGCCTTCCTGTGATGCATAAATGAATCCATGGTTAGAATTTATTGTTGTGGATTTGATGCACATAAAATAGAAGGAACAATTCTATATGATTGTAGGAAAGTTCTGTTTTCCAGCTACTCGTTGTTATCATGACTTAACCGAGACACACCCTATCAGCTCATCAACAGTGATAAACCAATAAGGACCACTGCTACAAAACCCGAAAGAATGTAGGTCACTAGTAATAAACCAATCAGAGCCGGTGTGCCTGACCTGGTCCACTTGTCAGATCAAAAAGACGCTCTACAGGAGTAGACCAGGTGTACTAAATCCACCGCCTGTTTAGTAAGACATAATCACCTCAAAATTTATATCTTACACATTAGGCCAATAAAAATAAAAGGTATGGTTCATTTTAATCCCCCCATCAAACATTTTAATTTCAATTTTCATCTTTCAAGAAGATAAAATAATACAAATTTGCTAAGATTTCCTTTGTTAATATTTATTGCTTTTACCAGTTTAGCAAAAAATTCTGTTATTATCATGCTTTTCCCAGATCTTATGACATTTTTATAAAAAAATACAAAAAAAGTAACTGATTTCAGAAAAAAAGTGCCTGAGAACCATACCTTTGTTTTTTTTGCCTTACATCTACCATATTAGTTCTGCTTGATTCTGCAGCTGTGAATGATTCATATATATTTAGTGTTTCTGCCAATTCATGGTTATGAAGGTGATGTATAAGAGAATGTTCTAGCCTTCCAGGACTTTAAAAGGTTAGGTTCATGACCTGTAAGTGGCACCATGCACTTCATGAGAATGAAGGAAACCAGATGATCAAAGTGGAATTCATGTTTCTGTATATTCACCTCATCGGTAAGAAAATATCAGACTAGTTATTAAGAAATAACAGATCTTTGAGAAACAGTTAGTTGTCATCTGAGAATGTTTCAACCTTTAGGCACTATGCCAGGTTTATGATTAGGACCTTTTCAGTTATGAAGTCAACAGCTGTAACCCCTGCCAGTCTGCTGAAACAGAAACATTTGAACACTTTCCCTTAGGACCAAAGCCCTGAATCATAAAGAATAAAGGGTACCTGGAATTATTCTGTGTAAACATGCCTGTGATGACACTGTCAACTGAGAGCATGAATATCATTGTATACAAAACTACATTTTAAAACAACATTTTTTTGCTAGTGTACAATATACGAATTTCAGTTGTTGCTTAGCAAATATCCCATTGAAAAGAAACCAATTTTGTTTTCAGTATTCTTTTTTTCATTCTAATGCAGACATTACTCTGCCCTGTCCGCTCCTTGAAGTAACAAGAGCTGTTTTCTTACTCATTTCCCCCCAAAAATCACCAGCATCAAATTAAACAATGATGGCTTCATAAAGACAATTCAACAGCCGGCCAAGACAATTTTTTGTTCTCATTCCAAAAGACTATCAAGTTGCATGATATTTTTTTCTGTCCTCAATAACTAACATTTTCTTTCATGGTTTTATGACAGTAACACTCTCTGATCATGTCACTTATAAATGAATGCTTATCACAGTGTGTAATGGTTTTACTCGAACATGGTTTTGTAGCCACACCCTGATAATTATAGATACCACATGTACTGAATACTACTGATACATTAATGCATTTAAGTATTACACTTATAAAAGATTGATAAAAGACTATGCAATTTCAGATGAAGAAAATTGGTGTGTAATGGTGACATTAGCATGTTGCTGTTGCCAGTTGGACAAAAGTCTAAATGACAACATCACAATAAATCAGCCATAAATAACCTCCACAAGATATAGTGTCAGGAATTTTTTTAAATACCAAAACTTTTCTTATTTATTTGGATCATAAGATCTAATCAGTATTTACCTGTATTATGCATCAATATAATATAACAGCAGGAACATAAAATGTTCAATGCCATTAGGAGCTGGGTTAATGTTATAAGATTACCAATATAATCATTTAAGTCTATACCATATATGTTATCACGGGTTATCAAGTTTTAATGAAAATATCCTATATACTAATATATATGACAATTTACTTATCAAGCATTTGTATTTTACTGTTGTATACAACAGCTGTCTTTACATCATAAACAACAATGAATACTCAATACAACTACAATGACACAGTCAATAATGCAGCCACACAACTGGTCAGCTTTATATTACATTATATACTTTATCTTATAGTATCATATTTTATACAGTATAATAAAAGTCGGTTCTCATGTTGTTACTTTTTACAAAATCCTTAACACGGCCTATAGTGCAACATGACACCACATTGGTGTTTATCATACTTTCTCTACAAGGACAACCGACCATGTTTGTTCCAGCCCTGCATGCATGTAGCTGGATGTCACATGATGGGCTGGAAATGTTAAGGTGCTCTGCACAATGTGCTCAAATACCACTGTGTGTACTTGACCAGGTCACATGACCTGCTGGCCCAGCCATTGCTGGACCTGTCTGACCAATCCAGTCGTACTTTCTGGGACATCCATGTTGCTACCATTTTCCTTGATTCAGGAGAGTGTCAATCATTATCCAAAACTTTCTTTTACCCAAACATGATAATTTGTAACAACATAAAAAGCCACTCTGCTTGGTATATTCATTGTCTGCTAGCACATGTGTGAAAACACTCTTTGCCTACTGGCTTTTATGCCTCTGCCGGAAGGGTATGCTTCATCCCTGTTTGTGTGTTTGTGTGTTTGTTCATGACATAACTCAAACAATCATGAACAGAATCTCATGAAATTTCCAGGGCAATTCAGGAATGGGCAACTGAAGAAGCAATTAGATTTTGGTGTGGATCTGGCCAATGATCTGGAACCAGGAAAGTCATCAAGGAGTATTCACAAATGTGTAGTCACTTGTGTGTAAATATACCTCAAAAATGGGCAGAATAAGTGATTGCAAACACTGACCGGGGAGCATCCCATAATAGGGGCCTCCCACAAGGCCAAGACTAAGTGATTTTAAAAGTTCATAATTTTATATATTAAATTCAAAGAGAAATAAAGTCAGGATGAGTGGCACACTATATTGTAACATTTTATTCAAAACAAAATTTGGAACTCTTGCAAGGTTATAGGGAAATATTTATTTGAACTATTTCCTTTTTGTAACATGATTTTTTTATAATTTTATATCTATAATATGTTTTAGGGTCATATGGTGAAATACTTTTACAGGTATCTGCTTACATTATTCAATGCTGCTACAAACTTAGGGTTATGTTACAGACTGCAGCATTTCTGAAATTGCTTACATAATGATAAGCCTTTGGTGGATTAAATGACTGCCTGAGGTCAGAGGCCATAATATAGCAAGGTACCAGTCTATCTCAGTACTCAATACCTTTTATGACAGAATGCAGGACTGTCCTGGGTGTGCTGGTGTTTTGACCATGAAACCTTATTCCACCAGTATGGCTTATGCATACACACTTTCATTCACAGTGACCTACAGGGTCATGTTAAAATTTCCATATATGGCATTCTTCCTTAACAGGGTCTGTCAAGCATATAGCACTTCATATAAGAATGTTCAAACATCAACATGTACTGAACATACAGTCACAGTAACCAGTAAATAACCATGTTCAACGCCTCACTGATTTAACCATACCCTTTACAACTGTCTACATATGCATGTCTGTGTGACTTGGATGGTCAAGTTCAGACATATGCATTCACTTAGCATTTTAGAAAGGATATGATCAAGATAATCTTTGAAAAATCATACAAATACAAAAAAATACAGAGGTATCAAACATATCAACTAAATAAACATAATACACTAATAATTAATATTTATATTAAAGAAAACATTTTATTCAACAGTTTTTCTTTGTTTTAATACAATGTTATAGATTCCTGAGACCACAAGTCAAAGCATAAAGACAATTACAAATATGGACTGATCAGCCTGCTTGCTAACTTTAAACTCTTAATATTATAAACTAGACATTTCTAGAATCCCCAGACAATGAATGGACCACCCCCCCCCCCCCCCCCCCAAGAATAGGCCCCCATCTTCAGAAGCAAATACTGACACTTGGCAAGCCACCATGGTTTCTTCCATCTATCAACTTGAGAAACAATATTTTTTCACAAAATATGGAAATATTCAAGGTCAATGCCTCTCTCATAGGAGAGGTCATGATCCAAATTTAAATATACCTCATCCCATAACCTATATCTATGTATATGCATAATAAGAAAGAAATTTGTCCATCAGTTTTGGACTACAATGAAGTTACAATGAAGGGGGTATTAAAAAGCGCAAAAACAAGAAAAGGACAAAAGGTGGCACCACCTGTCTTTGGCAGAAGACAAAGCTGTCCAAGATCTTCGGCCAATTTGATTTTTGGACCAATCCATGCATCTCTTATTGAGATATTTAAGATTTTGTGTGATTTTCACCAAATATGGAAGAATTCAAGGTCAAGGCCACTCATCAGAAAAGTCATGACCCAAATTTAAATATACCTAATCCAATAACCTATATCTATGTATATGCATAATATGAAAAACATTTGTCCATTAGTTTTTGACTTATAATGCTCTCAGTACTGTCAAGTGGCAATGATGGAAGTATTAAAAGGCATGAAAACAATAAAAGGATAATAGGTGGTGTCACCAATTTCTGGTACATGACAACGCTATCCAAGATCTTCAGTCAACTTGATTTTTTTATCTGTTTATGCAAGATTTCTTGAGATATTTAAGAATTTGTGTGATTTTCCCCCAAAATGGACCTATTCAAGGTCAAGGTCACTCTCCAAGTAAAGGTCATAACCCCATTTTATATAGGCTTCGTCCTCTCACCCATATCTATGCACATGTCAAGTATGGTAAAGATCCATGAAATATTTTTTTGAGTTATTGTGTAAACAAGATTTATCTGCGGCTGTAAGACTGACATACAGCCACAGTATCCCTTCAACTTTGTCTGGGGATACAATAATAACAATCTGAGATAATGAAAAAAAAATTCATGTTTTAACCAGTGTGTCGTTTCACCAGCAATTCCTGTAAAAGCATGCAATCATTTTTTTGGGGGATATTATGTGAAAAAGAGCAGTAAGAATGACAGTAAGATTGTCCTAATGATCAATACACTCTTCCTGGGCAAAACATTCACCCTTTACAGTGAGGGATACTGACAGCCATCCCTGTTTTAACAGTAGAACACTAAAAGAAATGAGACTGGTAATATGACACCATAAAATGTCCAGCATTAAGCTGAATGAGTCACTGATAGCTCTTCCTATCTTGAAAGAAGTTGAGGTTGATAAAATGATACTTCATCATTCTGCTGAAAAAAAGGTACGGAGAATAATTTGCCAGAAGCCTGAATAATGTTCACAGCTTTTCCTATCATAACAGGAAAAAAAAGAGAATGATGAAATGACACTTTATAAAGCCCACCAGTAAGCTGAAAATAGGCTTTAGAAATCATTATGGCACCTTCATTGACCATAAGTTTGACCTTTGTTTGACCTGTTAACTCTGACCTGTTGTTTGATATACTGTGGTTGCCTTTTTGTTTGCGAGGGTTTTAATTTTGTGATATTCGCGAATGGGAAATAATCACTAAAATAAAACCTTGGGAATAATTGACCAATTGAGTATGTCCTTCTTATTAAGTGAAACCAATACTTGTATGTGAATAGCTTCTAAAAGAACAGTGAGATATTTTATAATAAATTACATCCATGTAGGTATAGGGAAAACGTTCCCTTACATTTGAACTAAACTACCTGTGCTGTGTGTACGGGACCATCGTTATATGAGTAGAATACCACAAACTCATGACTTATTTTCATTTTATAATACAAACAGGGATGGCTTCACCAAAGATTTGATAAAGGTTCTGGTGAGATCGCGAAAATGACACCCTCGCAAAACATTCAAAATGGAGAAATCACGAAATTTCAGCCTCGCGAATATGAAGCCAACTACAGTATATGAAATAGTGAATGGTGATAATCCAAACAAATTTAATTATCAAGTAGTTTGTTACAGCAAATGAAATGTGCTCAAAAAGAATGCACTGTAAAAAAGGGACCATTGTGATTGTGCCCATGAGTAGGACTGTTTATGAAGATATCCACAGACCAGAAAAAGAGCTCGCTAAGAATAGGAATAAAACCTAGTTGTCTGGTTGAAGCACTGCTCAGACCTGACTGTGATGAGCATAAGAGCACACAAGAATTATCCTTGTAAAACAGACTAGAGACAGATTATAATTCTACCCTAACATAATCTGATGCCCCCCCCCCCCCCCCCCCATCCTTTAGCATCAGCTTTTCTATCTTTCCCTCCCCTCACACACATGGAATAAGATATGTCGATACAAAAGCAGCTACTGCATAAGGCTTGCACTAATTTTTCCATTTCTATATTTGTAAAGATGATATTTTACCCCTCCATACTGCAACATAATTCTCTTTTATATGCAAGGTAGCTGATAACTGTGATATGAGAAAGAAAATATTTGAGTAATGACAATGGTGTCTCCATTTCTGGGTGCATTAAACACAGCAATCATCTGGAGCAGAGTGAGGTATCATCAGTAGCAGGTGTCGGATGTGGTTTTAGGTCCTACACTGCAGCATTACCTGGATATAACAGATCCTGAGTGACTGACAAGATGCCACAGAGCCTGCCTCAACAATACTGACTCAGCAATCAATGAACTGGGAATTCCCAGTCTTTACCTGTAAACAGAGCTACCCCAGCATACCAGGACAGTATGTTCAGGGGCTGGTTGTAATGGAAAGTACAATCAGCTTGTGAAGCTGCTGCAGTCAAAATATACAGGAGGGACAATTCAGCAACAGGTGTTAGTCATTAAGTGTTAATTTAATTAATCTCATGTACAATCAAATTCTAATGTCTGCATCTATAATGGATGTATGGATGTTTAGCTAGCAGGGCTACTTGTGCATGTAGTTATACATCCAGATCAATTTGAAGCCTACATGTTAACTGGGTATCCCTGCCTTACAATACACACTTTCAGTGTACAAACATTAAAACACTATTTTATTTTAATGAATAACAGGACAGGGGAAAGAAACAGGAGGGAATTTTAGTAAGCATTATATTATCAATAAAGAAATGATCCTACAAGTTTAGAATGTTAATTGATATGAGAGAGATATGTGTGTAGAGTAAAGTACACTATAAACACTAACACTGGACCATTTATTGATTACTGTGACCATTATCAATACATTTATCTTATATCCTCAGAATTACAAACAGCCAAATTGTAACTATTATTCATTTTTTTATGACTATCTTCAGAAGCAGGCCATTTGTCTTGTTGTTAAATTTCTAAATAAACAAATTAATTTCCCTAGTCATAATATTTTTTTTCATTATCACTACACCCGTAATAAAAGATACACTGGGGTTTGTGACATTGAGGACATATATAAACAGGAAGAAAAGTGTAGACTTACCAACATGGAACAGTTCTGTCCCGTATAGTTCTCTGTACAGTTACAGGTATATCCACCGATACCATCCACACAGGTTCCGTTATTTAAACATGGTGCTGATGCACATTCGTCAGTGTTGTTCTGGCACCTGCACGGGCAAATAAAAAGCACCACAACGGTTAAGATGACAACCACAACTTGTGTGGTGGACGATTGAGTGATCCGGCCACTCCAGCCCATAGTTGGCCTGAGAATTCAGTATCACAGGCTTAATATCTACCATGACACAAATACACACAAACACACTAGTATACACCGGGTTCTCCTACTCCATGTATACCAGTTGATCACTATCAAACTTTGGGGCTCTGTGTGCAGTAATATTCTGTGATCATATCACACCTTCAGTGAGTCCAGGTGATACGCATACCTGAGGTATTTGTCACTCGTTACACATACACAGGTATCCAATGTGCCTCCACTCCACTAGTCGCCCCCTCAGCAGTTCACTAAGTTAACACGTATAGGGTTCAGCCATAATGTATATAGGTGATCCTGTACTTTATGAGCTCTCTACAGGTATAAGTAGGACAGGTAAAACTGGGACATCCCAAACCCAACCCATTCTGGTGTTCCTTCGACCTGGAGACACCTCAGGTAATATGCACACAAGTAGCTTGATCATTTCTTAAAGGGGGCACCTGTGGTGAAGGACTCTATTATTCCACTGTCAGTGAATGCTCAGGCTGGTATACAGTGGTAGTGTGTGACTGTGGACTAAATCAATAAAGTAAATATAAGCATATGCGAGGTAGCTCCCGCTGGCACTTCCCAGTGATGTCATTCCCTGTGTATAACTCACTAACGATACCTTACTGTTACCTTCATTGGGCACCTATAGCTCTCATTAATCAGTGCATTAAGCCTATTGTGAAAGCTGTTTATATCAAACCAGACACCTTTTGTGGAGGGGTTTTGAGAGATCATTATCCTGTTACACTTCACCTGATGGTAGAACAAATGCAGGTAAATTTGGTTTAGGGTATCCTTATAATAATTAACTTTACCAGCAGGTAAAGAGAAGGGTCTTAATATATAAAATACATATAAAGAAAGAAAATAATACAAAATGATATATGCAGAATTTAAAAAAAACTGTGTATTAAAGTTTACATAACAAAAATTTATTTACCTTTAAGTTACGTTGATCTGTGTATAAGTTGAAACCAAACGAATCAAGAATTAAGCTAAAATTATCTTTAAATCTTAGGCATATATGCATCAAGTCACCTGAAAAATTATGCAATTTTCATGAAGTCCACACTATGAACTTTTTCATGACATAAAATGGTATTTCAGGTACTCTGAGCTGCAGGTGCAAAATTCTGTTTAGAAAATTAGAAGTCAGCACCTCATCCGATAAGATAAAATAAACACAATCAAAATCAGTCTGGAAATAAAGGAGAAGCATTGTTTTGTGATTTTGAAAAAGTTTACACAAATTTTCATGATTAATCAATTTCAAAATTGTGCGAAGATGTTTAAAGGAACCTCCTAGCCTCGTCTGATAAAACAAGAAAAATTAAATTTGCTAAAGAAATCAAGGAGGAGAAGCTCTTTTTTGGTGATGTGGAAAAAGTTTGGATAAATTCACATTATTAAAGAATTTAAAAATTCTGTGTAGAAGTTTAAAAGCTGACACCTAGCCCTGTCAGAAACAAAATACAGAATCAAAATCAGCCAAGAAATAAGGAGAAGAAGCTTTTTTTTTGTAATTTACAAACATTTTACATCTTTAAAGGTATGTGTAGATGTTTATAAAAACACACCCATCAATAAAAACAAACAGAATCAAAAGAAACAATTTTTTTGTGGTTTTGAAAAAGTTTGCATCAATTTTCATAATTAATATAGGAATAGTATAGAAATCTAAATGCCCACACCATGTCATATCACATAAACAAACAAAATCAAAATTTGTGGAGAAATCAAGGTGAAGAAGTCATTTGAAAATTGTAGTCCTATACACTAGCCAGACGCATGGATGGCCAGAGGCGACATTGCCATGGCACAAGCTCATCAGACCTATGGCCAGATGAACTAAGAAAATTGCAATTAAAACATGAGCACTGCAAATGGTGCATAATACACCTGTTGCATATTTTGTGACCCCTGACCTCATTTGATTTGCAGAGAGTGTTATTCAGGCGAGAAGCTGTATTGGTTAATACTCATTATGAGTAATATATGAAAATCCATCAGATTTTTGGTAAGTCAGGGTGGTGCCACCAATGTGTGGTGACCTCTGACCTCATTTAATATGCATAGAACTTAGGTGAGATATTATATTGATTAATGTTTCTATTGAATTTTATCAAAATCCATTATACTCTTTGTACATTATCGTGGCAACACCATGAATTGGCCTGTACAAAGGAGCCTGGTGACCTCTGACCTCATTAAATATGCATGAATTTTGCTGAAAATTCAATTGAGGGGAGACACTCTATTGGTAAAATATATGTATAATGAGTTTCATGAAAATCCATAAGATTTTTGGTAGGTCACCATGGTGCCTCCAAAGTGCAGTGGCTTTTGACTTCATCAAATATGCGTTGATTTTGCTGGAAATCGCACTTAGGCCAGTTATTTAAATGATAAACATTTGAATGATTTTTGTTGAATATGATCAAAATCCATCATATTCCTTGTAAAGTTATCATGGCTACACCACAAAGTAGCCTAGTGACCTCTGACTTTTTTTTAAATATGCCTGGATTTTGCCCATAATTGAAATTAGGCAAGATAATCTATTTTGGCGAGTTTCATGAAAATCCATCAAAGCCCCTGTAAGTTTTTGTGGCGACACTAAAAGTTAACAGACGAACAGATGGATGGACCATGGGTATACCATAATATGTCCTGTCAAAGATGAGCGTATAAAAAAACCTAGCACTGACACCTAGTGGTAGATGTATGAACCAAACAAACAGCCTACACTGTGATCTGCAGTTTGCAGGAGTAGTGTTCATTCCCAGCATTGCCATTATCCAACATTAATTTGGTACATGTAAACATGATAATGTGGAGAGGTTTAAAATATATGAATGACGAAAAGCTGACAATAAAACATGATAACAACTGTTTTTGATTAACAGAATATGACTGAAGCATCAACCTGAGACTGAAATTTCTGAAGATGTAAATCACCATCTCTGTATTTTTCTGTCCTGGCACAAAATGTTTCATGGTTTTATACACCTTCTGTCATGTAAACCTTACAGTACAAGTTATATACCATATCATGCAATAATGTGTCCTAAATTAAAGAATGATAAAATGACAACCATTTTTAAAAATTAAATTATAATTTATGTTTCTTTTTTTTAACAATCAGGTTTGATAGTTAAGTTTCTGAAATTATCAACTGCAATAACTGCAACTCCATAATATAAAATCACAAAATAAACAGATACTTACAAATCTCCTTCATATCCATACACACAGCTGCAGTTATATCCATTAATTCCATCGATACAGGTGGCCCCATTTTCACATTGATGGTTTACGCACTCGTCAATGTTTGTGCCACAGAGAGTTCCGTTGAATCCTGGTAGGCAGTCACACTCCCATTTATTCCACAAGTCGTCACACTGACCATTGTTTTTACACTCATTTGTAGCACAGACAGGATCACCATAGCAACCAGTTGTGATGTTTACCAGTGTGGTAACGTTGAACTTTTCATTGGCTGTGTTGTTGCTTAAGTATGATGGCAAGAAAAATGGCAGTAGGTTTGGACCGATCCTTACTTCATCTAAGCATCCCTTGAATTTATCTTTATCCAGGGACAAATCTTGGTTATTTATGTAATATTCCTCTGGGACCCCACCGATGTATATATCTGAGCTACCCTGCAGGAGACCAAGCAGCGTCAGTGTATTCTGTGTATTATTTTCATAACTTTGATTGACAGCTGTCATCTGGACTGAGTCTGAATTGAACCTGATGATAACATCATGCCATAAACCATCTATCATCAACTGGTCAGTCTGCAGCGATCCCTCAACACCCAAGTTGTATTGGAGATGCAAAGCACCAGCTGATAAGGTCAAGGTCACAAAGTTTGTAATTGATGACCCCTGACCTCTGAGGTGTAGAATAGTGCCTGTTTCTTCTCTTGTTCGCATTTTCAAGCTGATAGTGGTGTGGTTTTGAGACAATGAATGTGTATACTGTAGCAAGCTAACCTTTCCATCAAAAGTTGCTGAAACCACACCTGGAAGAAAAAAATATTTTGAACTGAAGATTAAAACAATTTTTAATTTAAGGATGCACCTTCAAAGACCTCCACTACACGTAAAAGGGATATTGGCTGTTTTGTGTATGAATTAAATAGAAAATAAACATTGTCTAAACAGAGTGATTTGTTGGCCTGGAATATTTATACCTGTTCACACTAATCATTATGCTGGGTAATGATGAGCTAATTCTGACAAATCTTTTAATTAGATTTCAGCTGCTCTTGCAACTCTGACATAAAAATCTTTATGTTATGTTATGAATTGGATCAATATTTCAATATAATAACCTTTAATGCCCAAGTTTTTTATGACTCCTGACTGGTACATATCAAATCTGAATGAGACCACAATGAGTTAGTTCTGGTATTGATCAGATTAACTCTCTATGAGACTTAAATTTTTTGGTGCAGACACACATGAATTAATACACATTGAGCCAGTTTCCGAGTTCCAAAGGGTGGATGTTCAAAGACCCAGCTTGTCCAGGGTTTCCAAATTGTTTTATTTTCTTTTTCATTTTAAAAGTTATTTCAATGAAGAATTGTATATTTTCATGGTGGCCTCTTTGTCCATGCCTTCAGCTTGGAAATCCTCCCTTATTTTATTTTTAATATATACAATTTTCAAGTATATAGTACTAAAATATTGAAATCATTGTTCATAATTTTCATGTATTTTGTACAAAGTTAATGAGATCTTTGTTACCAATTTTCATGTATATTGTACAAAGTTAATGAGATCTTTGTTAACAATTTTCAAGTATATAGTACTAAAATATTGAAATCTTTGTTCATAATTTTCATGTATTTTGTACAGTCATGAGATCTTTGTTACCAATTTTCATGTATATTGTACAAAGCTAAAGAGATCTTTGTTAACAATTTTCTTGTATATTGCACAAAGTCAATGAGATCTTTGTTAACAATTTTCATGTATATTGTACAGAGTTATTGAAATCTTTGTTAACAATTTAAAGCTCCCCTTCGTCTGCCATATTTTTTTTAGAGGAACATTTTTTAAAAATAATGATATTCAAGCATTGCCTTGGAAACAAAAGAATTATAATGTTTGTGGAAATTCTATTTGCTGTCAATATATTGAGCAAGACTAAATAGTTATGCATCAACAAGAACCACGAGCAGAGCTAGCTTGACACTTTCCAGGCTTGGAGGTTTAGGATCTCACTGGAACTGACCTACAAGCTGTCAGTCTACTGTGAGATTAAAACTGAGCCCGTGTTGAGCATTACTTCTCTCTGATGTTTCACCCAATAAAGTCAGCAAAATAAGCTGTAAAACCAGGCGAATGTAACATCAGCTTAGGGCTTCATAATAGGAATAATTCTAAAATTTGATGAATGTTTTAATAAAGAAGAACCTTATTGCTGGCTACATTGACAAAGGGAAGGTGATAAACAGATGACACAGGTAAGATTAACAATAACAAACATATTAAACAAAACAAACTGCAACTAACAAACAGTGAGCCATTTACCAGGCCTTTTTTTTACCTTTATTGTATTTACCCAGCACCTTAATATTTGAGGACTCCATGTAGCTGGAATGAATCACTCTTAATAACTCATGTTTCATAATAATTCAAACTAGCATATTCATACCTACATGTTACCAATCTTTTGGAAAGTCATATTTTTTGTTACCTTACCAAAACACAGATTGACCGTATTCTTATGCTTTATAAACCAGAAAAAAAATCCACATTTACCTCACTCAAATAAATACACAAATCAAAGATATAATTCTGTTTATCTTCACTGTGCAATACAAAAATAAAATCCCCGAACTACAGTATTCTAATTTAAACTAATATTTAAGAGAGTGTTGGGTTTGAAAAGTACTTACATTCATAGCCATCAGGTAGATCTTGACAACTCGAGTTGCCTGGACAAGTTGAGAAGGCACAGAAGGCCAGCTCACTGCAGTTCTTCCCTTTGTATCCTGGTGGACACTTGCAGCTGATAAAAAAAATATTATTAATGTAAACAGCATAAGGAAATATTCAACTTTTTGTAATTTGTTATCATTTTTGTTATGAGCACACAGAACTTGGTATGTGTACCATTTAAGTGTGCAAGAATATGTTCTTTGCTCATTGATAAATTCTGTTATTTAAGTAAATTTAATCTCTCTTTTGTGCAAGTACTGTATTTCTTCTTTTTCTAATTTCAGTTTTTATTAGAACCTAGAACACTCTAGTCATGGGGTTTCAGGAAGACCTTCTTTACTGGCAAACAAGTTTGACGATGTATGCACATACATGCAGTAACAGGAAAGTCATAAACTCATGAGTATTACAGAAGTTATAGTTAATATGTTATCACCTGAAGTCATTGTAGAACTCGTTTGTACATGTAGCATTATTCATGCAGGGCATGGTCATGTTGCACACATCTTCAGTTTGTTCTCCTCGAACAGCATTTATCTTAATAGGTTTCTCATATGAACCTGAACCTGGGAGGTTATCTTGGGGACCAGTCACCTCGTACAAAGGAAGCAACAGGCCATTAATCCGTATATCCTGCAGCGTGCCCCTGTAATCTGCCGACTGAACATCATCAGCTTGTCGTTTCCTCCTGTTCGTTCCATCATCTGGCAGACTTCCGAGATGAACCTCCTCAACATCCAGTTGATACTCTTTTTTAAGAGTGTACATGTATTGCTTTTTATCTATTGTGACCTGCATCCGAGCTCTGTTGCGGTTGACTGTTAGCACGTGCTGTTTGCCATCGTTCCACTTTTCATCACTTTCAAAAGTTTCTGGGTTTGTCCCCGCTGACTTTATAGATGTAACAATTAAGCCACCTCTCATAGTGACTGACAGGTATGAGCTGTTTTCTGATGCTTTCATATTCTTTGAACACAGGTAGAATATTTTTCCTGATGGTTCCCTTGTTCTGAACAAGAACGTGACTTCGTTTGTCAGTTTGAGAGTTTCTTTTTGAGATTTTGGAACTTGGAATGTTACCAAGGTCTTTTGACCCTGATAACCAAAGGTTGCTGCTTCTAAACCTGCAATTAAAATATAGTTTTTTTATTTAATGTTTATCAAATAAAACAATTTTTAAATCCTGTAGACCTTCATCAAAAATTATGACAACAAACATATTTCAAAATACCAGCAGAGATTAGGGAATGATCCAACTTGACACACTGACAAAATTAACAGCTTGATGACTCTAATGATGAATTTTGCATTTACTGATTTCAACCTTAGTGCCATAAAAATTATTTCAGATCTACACAAGTTTATAGATCTACTTTCTCTCTGATGAAAGACTGGCCACCAAGCTGTATTATATGACCATTTAACCTGTAGTTTAATAAGCTTACACTTGAACTGGACATGTTCAATCCATGAAACATATTTTAATCACTGATTATAAACAGGCCTGTTCAAGTATCATCCTAAACTATCATAGTTTTCAACATGTTCACTTGTTTTGTAGACCACACAGCCACAAAACACAGGCCATCAGCTACTTGAGCCAAAAAATCTAGGGCAAAATTTTTATATATGAACTTCAGGAGAAACTTACTTGAGTTGCAATGTTTGCTGTAATAAGGTCTTCTGCAGTCACAGTGGAATTTAAGCCAGAGATCGCTACATTGTCCATGTCCACTACAGGGATCAGGAACACACTGATCAACCCTTGGACAGCCTAAAGTCACCCCACTTGACTGGTTGAGCAAATCTGAAGGGATTATCCAATCAGAATCAAGGTTCACATCACGAAGGCAACCTATGAAATTTGGGGTGCCTTTACTGTTATGTTCCTTTGAGCCACTTGCCCCTATATACACCAAACCAAACTGTTGCATGTCACTTTCTGAGGGAAGTTCTTTGACTTGTGTGCATTTTGACCATGGACAATCTGTGTGACTCAGACTGAGTGAAACTGATGTGTTACTGACTGAGACCTCCACTCCATGCCACTGAGCATCATTCAGATTTTGTCCACTGTTAGTCCTGATCTCAGTTTGAACTGTTTCATTTGTACTTTTATAGACAAGGACCACTTTGTGACTGCTGCTTAAGGAAACAGTGAATAAGGATTTTGCACTGTGTATTAGCACTCCATCTGGTAATGTTGTTCGGAAACTCAAGCTGAGGGCCACCTGCTGCTTGTTGCTGACACTCTCAGACTCAATGTATGATGAACCATCAAAGGAAGCAGTTGTTTCCTCCCCACAGTATGGCCCATAGTAACCCGGCTGACAATCACATGTATAGTTATGAATGTTCGCTGCCTCATCTACCAAATATGGTTTGCATGTTGCACTATTCTTGCACTGATTATTTTTGCAGCCAGTGAGCTCAACTGTGCAGATTTTCCCTCCATACTGAATCCCTTTATAATTTTCCACACATTTGCAGTAATAATCATTAACTTTATCCTGGCACTCTCCTCCATTTTGACATGGTTTGAGCAGCTCACATTCATCTATTTCTGTTTCACAGTGAATGCCAAGGTAACCTGGGAAACATGCACATGTGTACCCAGCGACCTGATCTGTGCAGTTCCCAAAGACACAAGGATTAGAAGCACACTCATTGATGTTCACTTCACAATGGGTGCCTGAAAAGACAATAATACACTTGGAGAATACTTCACTACCACTCACAAATATTATAATTGTTTATTATGGAACATTCCTAACCTTCAATAATAAATATATATATTAACTGATATTTACAAAAATTTCGCTTCAACTAAATAAAACATCCCCATGAAAATGTCCAGTCTTCCAGAGATTATTGTGAAAGAGTAATAGTCATTGTGACATTTGTGGTGAGTATTAAGATATACTAAATACTTTGAAAAAAACTTAAGATCTCTGTTTTAAAGGAATTTTCTCCTTTTTTCTTGGTAAGTTTATGACTGACTGTGTGTGATCCTTGGTCTGATATCACTAGGGCTGTAACTGTACAATATCGACAAGATTATGTTCTGAGATACTTCACTCACGATGATACACAATACAAAACAAACAGGCAAATTCAGGGAATTTATGTCCCCTGCTAGTGACAGCTGTTGGTGATTAGTGACACTAAATGTACTGATTCATCACATCAACAATGAAAGATCCTATTGTATTATCTTATCAGGCAGACACACCCAAACCAATCCCAACCAAGGTTTGCACGAGAGCATTCAATGATCCAAATTTGAATGAAATCAGATTATATTTATGAAAGTTATCGCAAGGAAACCAAAACGTGACGGACAGACAGACGGACAAACCAAAATCAATGTCCCCCGTTCCAAGGGAGCAGGGGGACAATACTGACATGACATCTGGTTTTGTATCATGATGTAATAGTGCACTGATGGAATGTTAAAGCCCTCAGTGTCACAATATATCCCTTTCAGATTGCAGCAAGGGTCTTTGAGCATTATCACACTAAGACCAAAGATCTTCAATATATATTCAACAAGAGTAAAATATATTGAGCCTAAAACTATAGCAAATATTAGAGAATAACAAGTGTAAAACAACAATAATACTGCGTGTGCTGTAAACACTGAGAAATGCTTGCCGTGAACAGTCTGTTAATTGGACTATAGTTTACACTCTTCTTACCTGTGAAGCCCTCCTGGCATTTACAGTCATAACCTGCTGCAGTCGCAAAGCTAAAACCAGGATCCTCTGTTTCTGTAGAACGCTGAACACAGGAGCCATTGTTCTGACATGGACTGGAGCTACACTCATCAATGTCGACTTCACAGTCTTTGCCAGTATACCCAGGCTGACAAGTACAGTTGTAGTCCTAGGGTACAGAAAAATTTCAGGAGCTTTAGTATACATTATAATCAACTAACATCATACCCTCTGGTGCCAGGGATATGGACAGCAAATATGAGCAGTAGTTAAGGGTTAATACTGAAATTTCTAGAGTACTTATGAATTATGTTCAACCTAGTTCTTTCACTGCTGGAGAACAGGTCAGACGGATCATATTTTAATGTTTCTTGAGTGTAATGTTTTTATTATTATATTTCATAAATATGACATAAACATGATAGTTTATTATTGAGCAGCAGTAAACCATCTAATTAGCTAATCAGATTTCACCCTGAGAACAAGCTAACCTGATCATCATTTCTGACCTGGATATTGTTCAAATATGCACCTGCCTACTCTCCCACAAAATTCCATTAAAATTAGAAGCAATTTCTCTGGTGACAAATCAATTTTTGGGATCAGGTAAGGCAGTGGCAGGGTTCATGCTCTGCAGTGCTTTCTAGTTCATTATGTTCTCATTATAACATGATCTTTCATACCGTCATGTCCATTATAAACCATATTATCAAACCAGGTCTTATGTACTCACTTTAATGAGGTCCGAGCAGGTACCACCATTTTGACAAGGAGAAGATGCACAGTCATCAATGTTCAGCTCACAGAGTGTCCCGTTAAAACCAGTGTCTGTGCAGTTACAGGAGAACCTACAATGTTAAAGTGTCAGTCACAAAATATGGACGTTCTTCGATACCAATACTTATGAACAAAAATATTACTGCTATGACTTGTTTAGTCCAATAAGTTTTTTTGTTTGTAGAAGTACTTACACATCAACATGAGGCATCTTTTACTTCCCTGCAAAGAGTCTAGTTACAAAGTATACAATTACACTGACAAAATGGTTACATTGCACTAGAAAGACTGGTAGACATGTCAATAAAATGAACCCTCAGCATGCTCCCACAACTGTAAATGTGTCATTCATATAAATTCACATTCTGGTTAGGTTACAATAGGTAACCAAAAGAGTCTGTCCATTAAAACAAAACAAGCTTTAAAGGGGCCCTATAAAGCAGGTTGAATTAACATGAAAAATATCTTATTCTCTCTGAAAAAAATGTGTACCTGCCAAAATATTGCCCTGAAACCGTAGGCATACAAGTGTTCACTAGGGACCCATGGTTTTTGACGCTCAGCTGCATTTGTCCATAAGGATATTTTTATGAGCTTTTTTCAAAATGTTGGTCCTGTGACCTTGACCTTGTGACAAAAAAATCTGAGAACTTGCAGCATTTTGATTTTCATAACAATCTTTTAAAAAAAAAGAATCAGTGGTTATGACATTAGGCAGTCTTGAAGTGTAACCATGGGTTTTAAATGGAAAATATAGGTTTTTCCTTAATATCTCAAAGGAACAAAACCTAGTGACCCAGTTTTTGGTACGGTAGAAGATTTTAGGACATCTAACTGTATGCCAAATTTTGGATTCTTAGATCCAAAAGTTTTAAAAACTTGCCCTGTTATCGGCTGGACAGATGGAAAAACGACGGACAATGGACCTCGACTATAGCTCAGATCACTTATAATCTGAGCTAAAAATGTAATACATGTTCATGCTGGCTAAACATAGCACTTTGTGGTTTCTCTGGGACTGGATACACACGCTTACAGTGAGCATGTCATTTCAGCTGATACCCCTTGACCTATCGTACAGATATGTTGTGAAAGATTCTACAATGAATTTTACATTTGTCCCATGGACTGTAATGTTCATCCAGCAGAGATATAACAGAGGACATGAAGGTTATTGTAAATGTATCGACCAGTTTGAAATAGTCCTTGTATGGGATCTGTTGTGTATGTGCAAAATCAGCCTTGTTATGGTAAATGAGAGACATGTGGACTGTTTACCTACTAAACAGGACCAAAGGAAGGTGTTAAACAGCCGTATGGAAGGTACTGAAACAGTAGGCTGGGGACGTTTTGCTGGAAAATGTTTATATAAGGCAAAACTGAACTGATAGTGTGAAAGAATAATCATACTATTGTTCCTGGTTATGTTCCTTTAAACAGTCCAAACTTCATGTGGATTGTCTTTTCCAACAAATTCATTTTAACAGACTTTTTTCTACACTGATGACTCTCAATACCGGTAAGTTGAATTCTTGCCATTAAGCAAACTGTTTCTGGATATTAGAGACTTGAAAAATATGAAATATACAAATTGAAGTCTGCTGGTCCTGAGACTAGTTTTGATTACATTGAGGTGTCCTCCTTACCCATTGATGAGGTCTGTGCACTGTCCCCCGTGCTGGCAGGGGTCGGATTCACACTCGTCCAAGTTGATCTCACAGTGGGTTCCATTGATTCCTGGTGGACACTCACATGAGTACCCGTTGACCTTATCCTTACAAGTCCCATTATACTGACAGGGAGACGAGGCGCATTCATCAATGTCTGTTTCACATTTTATACCTGAAATAAAACATACATGTTTTAGATATATTTAGGTATTATACTTAGAAACAATCATGTATCTAAATTGATAAAATTATTAATATAACTATACTTACACAATTTAACTAATTCTAGACACAGCAGTAACTGTTTTCATCTTTTTATGACATACTTTGTGGCTCTTGTCTATCTCCTTCCATCACCCAAAGTCCTCTAACTATCCATCTGACTTGGTGTTGGAGAACCCCCCCCCCCCCCCCCCCCCCCATTCCTGCCTATGTTGGAGGTTGTGGTTTAGCTGAGAAGTCAAACAAACCTTTTCAGAATCTGAGTTTGTGTGGCATCTTAAAGCCATGTCCCCCAATAACCAGTCAAATATTTCACCTTAAACAGACAAACAAAGGGAACAGATCAAGTTCAACCACCATCATGCTTGTGTGTCTGGAATTTTCTTTTTTTTTCATCTTTAGCTTTATTCATACATAAGTACTTTTGTTTTGTTTTGTTTGAGGTAACTGCCACTAACATTTTAATGCTAGCTTAACTCTAAGTATATGTACATCTGCAGAATTCTGGTTTAGGACTACGTGACAGAGCAGTATCATACACTTATTCTCATTTTATATCCTGGTGTTAGCAAGATCTGGTGACTACACATCTGCAGGCCATGGGTATGTTATCAACCCCACTGCTGGGTCATACCATCTTGCTGGGTCAGATCACCTTGACTGAGATTCTCTAGGATCTGAGCCCTGTGCTCTACCTAAGAGCAACAGAAGCTGGTGTCGGTTTCTTTTCTTGAAGTTTATGGAAAACCATGGCTGAAGGTCACAGAGTCTTATAAATATTCATGAGAAAGGTCATAGCTGTGAATAGTAGATACAGTAGTCAGTGGATTGGCTTTTACTGGTTGGTTAATATTTTGGATTGTCTGAAAATCTGTGTTAAATCAAATACCTGTGATCCATTGTCTGTATTCAGTCTGTACCACACTAACAGACTTTTAAAAATAAGTCACAGCATGACATAAATGAGTGATTTAACATGAAATATGGCTCATTTCATCATGAGAAGACACACCTGTGAACCCTGGCAAACACAGACACTGGATGGTTTCTAGTCCCGGCTTACAGGTCCCTCCGTTCTTACACGCTGGGTTCACACCATCTCTCTCATGATCACACTTGGTGGTGACTACTTCACAGTTCATACCTGAATAAAAAACAACCAAACATTCTAACAAGAGGGATTTAAAGTTTATTTGTAAATACATTAAAGTTCAACTAGGTATATTCTTGAAACAGCAGTGGAATGATTTTAAAAATATGTCAATTTAACTATTTTATATTTTAATTTAAATTGATAGAAGATTTACTGCAAACACGGCAATGAGTTTTTTTATATTTAATCACATTATCATGCATATCATTATTATCAGCAGTATGTTTTTATCCCATTATTATTAGTATGAAGTCTGAATTATAAAGTAAAACAATCAATGATGCTAAGAAAAATGTCTGCCAGGGTGATATGAAACTAAATTAAAAAATATTAACTTTAACATAAAAGTCTTATTCATCAGAAGAATTAATTACCTGTGTAATACACTTCAGCGTCGCGGCCACAGTAACACTTGTAGGAACCATCAAGATTCTCACATTTACCATTGTTCAGACATATTGGAGGGTCATACTGACATTCATCAACATCATGCTGGCAGTTGTTACCTTTCCAGCCAGTCCAATACACACTTTCAGGGTCTTCAGTGTACCTGTTACAACACAAACACATATCAAACAGACTTTACTAATGTTAGTGAACACGAACAAACACACAAAACAAACGTGAAAGACTGATTTACAGTCTGATGTCAGCAACTCCACTTTCCACTATTTCCTCTTGGTTTTTCAGGCCTGTTCATTCATGAAGCTCACCTCCTTAGGGAACATACACCTAGTCATGCTATAACTGCCTTATGAGGTTATATATTCTGCATTTGCATGTTGTTATGAGAGACAATCTCTGGCTTAGCTGGAGTGTGGATAAATATGTTAAAATTTGAAGCTCAACATATCAAATATGAGAATATTTGATGTACATAAACCAGACCCTTTGTTTAACTGAATCTAGATATAAAGACAAGATGTCAAATATGCCACAAGTCTTCATTCTGTGCATCATATTATTATAGTAAGCCACATAGTGTTATTTTTCAATGTTTAACTTTTCAATGCCCTGAAGTGATGTGTAAAAGAAAAGGTAAAACAATACTTAAATTATTGACATCACTGATAACATTTACAGGTTTCATGACCCAAAGATAGTTTCAGTCTGCAACTGCCAACTGTGTCTCGTTCTCTATCTACCACTGGTCATGAAGTAGTCACCCTACTATACAAAACACATGGCTGACATTGTTACTTTGAACTTACTTGGTTAAGTTAACCATCTTGCCGACACACTTGCACAAATACTCGGCCACTAGGTCTTCACAGGTACCCTGATTCTGGCACGGATTTGAAGCACACTCCAGGAGTTCTTTCTCACAATTATCTCCAGTATAACCTGTGTAAATATAGCTCTGTCTATAGCAAAGTCAAGAATTAAAATAGTAAAAACACAACATGCAAACCTACTATGTATCATCATTAATAAAGCAGCAAATATTAAGCTTTTGTGATATTGGATGAGTCATTTTTATCTCCTCTTTAATAATCTCTTGAGAGCCTGGGCCATATATCTCATTTATATTGGCAGGCATGAGGCCTCAACTTCAAATCAAATAAAGCTGTATTCATATTATTTCTTTTTTATCTGTTCACACTGCATCTATTTTAGGACTTAATTTGCAGCTGCTGGTTTGGGACTAAGTGGGCTGGGAATTTTTCTGACACACTATAGCATTTTCATTCTTGCATTGGGACAGTTATCTGTAATGGGGCAAGTTCATACAGTCGATACACAAAGTGGCTGATGGATGGTGCTTTAACAGACTGTTTGTGAAATAAAGTCAGATTCCTCAGGATTTACAGTGAAACATTGGAAATGATCCTATTAGGATTTGCATGACAACAATTTAGTGTCACTGCCATCAATGATAATATTATAGATTACGTGGGCTGATATGATAAAAATGAGCTGCTTAACCCCTTTTTTCCTGACCTTGTTTTTCTCTCTCAGAGAATCATAGTTTTATAACAGTATTAAGTTGGAAGTTGTATAGGATCAGTTGATGTTTTGATAACCTCTGATAAGAGTAAGCTGTAGAAGAACAAAGAGGATGAATGGGACAGCTCACCTCTTGGGCATTCACACTGGTACTGGTTTATACCATCAAAGCACACAGTAGTGTTGGGGCATGTAATGTTGACGCAGTCATCAATGTCTGTCTCACAGTTGACACCAGTGAAGCCAGTAACACAGTCACAGACGTAGTCCTGAGAAGGCTTGGTGGTGTTGCAGCTAGCATTGTTCTGACAGGGTTCAGAGGCACAGGCATCATAAACCTGTAAAAAAACAGATAAAACTTAAATGAGATGATGTAAAATGATTGTTTACTTAAAAATGTGTTGGCAAAAACTTCTATGGTTTTGTCTGTGTGTCTGTTTGTCTGTTTGGTGAAAATACAGATTTACCTGCTTACAGAAAATTACCAAAATGCAAAAGAAGCAATACCTGGAATGACAAATGTATAAGTCACTGAAACACCTGGAAGGATTTACAGGTAAACTGGCCCCTCACCTGTGTACAGTTTGGTCCCATCCATTCAGAAGTACAGTTGCAGCTGTAGGAATTGATGCCATCAACACACGTTCCTCCGTTCTGACAAACACCGGGCACACAGTCATCTATGTTGTTTTCACAGTGCTCACCTAAAATACAGTCTGCTACTTATTACTTTGTCACAGCACAAAGACTTACCATAAATATACAACACTGAAAAAACAAATACAGTGGAACCCCGCCTTGCGATCAACCCACAATTACAACCATCCCGCAAATACGACCATTTTTCTTGGTCCCGAATATATGATCCAGGTAACTTAGAACTTCACAAATACGACCACCCTGAAATTACGACCATTTAAGTCAGTCCCCATGGTGGTCGTAATTGTGGGGTTCCACTGTACTACAAAGCTATGTACAAATATACATTAATGTATACTGGTATATATATATATATGTATATAACATCTAGACACAAAAGCTGATTTCTTTTAAATTTGTTATGATCATATATACAAATCCTCATTCTGTATATAAATACATTATCAAACATGTTATATTAATGCATACTTAATTATTAACAACATTTATGAGATAGTTATATTTGCAACAGCTAGTGGTATGTCTGGTTGAATTTTTTTTTTTTGATAAAATTTACAAATGAGCATCATCCTTTTTTAAAGAGAAGATACAAATGTTCATTTCATAATTCTTGTCAGGAAACAACCATGTCAATAACTGTTTAATATTCATGAGATTATACAATAAACATGCTGGCTACTCTTCAAAATATCAATATAATTCATGAATGATGAACCTGGGGAAGTGTAGCATGCTAAATCATTGTAAAGACAAGTTCTGGTGTATCAGAGATGGTTTATCAGTATGGGATATGGCAGTATGCCTTTCAAATTTCCTATTTTATCAGTCCATCTCACAGTAAAAGCTGTCAATTTCTTGCACTTATACCATTTCCAGTTGAAATATCTGAACTCTGCTAGTTTTAGCTATCACATTTCCAATTTAGACAAATATCCTTCTCATATACCACATGCAAACCACTTAGCATACTATTCTGAGTGATCATATGAACCTCCAATTTATTTCCTAACTGATTCAACTAAAAGTTTATTTGTCTGGTTGAATTTTGTGTGGTACAATTTTTGCACCAACTTACACCAAATTGGTCAGGCAACAAGCACATAGATTGTATATGTATGGATCATGCAGTCTTTTTAAAGGATAGCTTGTGGTCCAATGATGGCACTCTCTATTGATGTAGACATACAATAAGAATGACTTGTTATACAATGTAGCCTTCTTGATTTCAGATTTTATATGCACTAGGCTGGGAACAATCCATAAGTCAGGCATAAGACATCAGAGTGTATAAATGTGGTTCTTTTGAGATCTGACTATTTTGCCTTTGAGGTTCTGGTTGTTCTCAAACCATAGATTCCCAGCCCTGGAGTCTAATGCCTTAACCACTAGGCTACATTCTACACCATTATGAATGCATCATACGCCTACACCCGTTAAATGTATACCCATTCAGTGTTTCTGCTGCATGCCATGTGTGTAAATTGGCATGTAACTCCTACTATTTGATTAAAGTTCAATGTTTGTGTTGAAGCACTAGACATTTTAGGAGAGTTTTTATTCAACCGAAATGTCTAAAACATTAAAATGTTTTTAAATGAAAAATTTTGTAGTTTGTGGATAAAGTATTTTTTTATAAAATTTACAAGGAGCTGGTCTGTTTCATGTAATTTGTCAGCTTTAGTAAAAATATCTTAAGAAATGCCTCTGGGTGACAATCCCAGCTGAGAACATTACTAAACATAAATTAACTCTCCAGGAATTAGACTCATCTATGACTAAGTATCATTACTAACATCAGTAAAATATTCCCTTTCACCGAGATAATCTCAAAACTTTGTGATGAAAATTATAATACTTTGTAGATTTTGAAAGCCTGACTAATGTTTCGCTCACCATCTGAGCCCCAACTGGACATTTGTTTATTTTTAATTAATCTGGAAAAAGACCTTTTTGTCCTGAATCACACAAGTCTCAGTGTTCCATAAAGGTTTCTCTCCAAACAAAATCTGATGAGGCAATATGTTTCAATGTTTTGGGAAAAATAAGTTTCTAATGAAAAGAAGACCTTTGTATTAGCTTATATCTAAAATACAACAAAACCTTATATACTAAACTACAATCAAGTGTTGCATTCTCAGTAACAGAGTAAACTTACTGTCAATTCATATCTGACTTACCTTTCAAGTTAAACCTTAGTGCAAACCCAAATAACACTATGTTAGTTAATATTAAATAATTATTTGATATAATATGAATATAATTATATCACACAAAACAGAATGAAACACTAGCAAAAAAATACATCATAACAAATTCTTGGATGTTAACTTTAGGCAAACAAGAGGAAATCTTTCATATAAAGATCTGTATCCAAATTAATGGAAAGTTGATATAGACACCTGTCAATTACATCATCAATCTGGTAAATCATGGAAAAGATTTGCACCCTGCATTGCAAAATAATATTATGTGCCACTTAGTAGCCTGTGCAGGCTTAATCTTACATATACAAGGGTTCCCTTGTGAACAAGCAAAACATAAAATAAATTTTGAGTAGGCAGGACAAATCTAAATATGCAACATTTTTCATTCCATTCCAATTAACAAGATGCGGATATCTGGAGCAGAGCTGAGGTAATCACTGAGGCTTGGATGGACAATATCTCAAAATTGATGCTAGGAAAGGTTGTCTACTGACTGGGAAGCTAACCATGCTGGTATCATGCACTTCATACCTTAACTCCTCAGCCTCCAGTGAAAGTCATAAGGTATCTGAATGCTTTTAAGTATTAGGTCTGCAATAATCTTTCCATGCATATTGAAGTCAACTTTTGAAATAATGTGTTTATTTGTATAATAGACTCTGTCAAATACCCTTATTAACTTGACACAGAAGTGTATTTTTTACTTATTGTTTACAATACATTTAATCCTACTTCTTTTCATTGACAACCAAATTTACAGTAATCAAAGCTGTCAGAAATTTAGTGTGGTAAAGCATCTGTCATACTTAAGACTACAGACTACCAAAGGCCATCATCGGAGCCATGGAGAGTGCCTTGATTAGTTATAATAACTATTTTTACAATCCATGTAAAATTACTAAGATTATATTTACTTATCACAAACAAAAATATCTGAGAACTAAGGCTTTAACTCTGGCCATAACATCTTGTCACAATCAAAAATCAATTTAAAGCAGAAAGATCTGTTTCAAATAAAATGCTTTGGAAATTATTGCATGAGGAGACTAATATTCTACACATAAGAACAACTGTACAGACCTCAGGCTCATTTGTATCTGCTATTTGGATAAAATTTCCATATCAGTCTGATAATTGTAGCACTTGTCTAATTCCTTCCATATCAGTTTTATCATATTACACCAGGCTCATTCATAAATGCAAGGTCACAAGTACAGAGGATGGAGTGATAATGCTGAGGAGTCTGTAAAGGTAACCTTCTGTTAATATTTGACTATTTCAGCTTTAAAATATAACTGTGCTAAATAAACTCCATATTTATGCTATGAACTGTTTCTTCTGTAACATTTGTTAGTGTGTTAATATGGTGCACACTTAAGTACCTGTGTATCCCAAGATGCAAGTGCAAGTATAGTAATTGAGACGATCATTACATGTTCCCCCATTTTGACACGGCATGGACTGACACTCGTCGATCTGTTGTTCACAATTGATGCCCTGATATCCTAGAGCACAGGTACACTTAAAGCCATCCACCTGTAGATTGAAAAAAAGAATGTTAACAGTATCACTGATTGTATGACAGATAAACAAAAGCATCATTGGATATCTTATGCTGTAAATTGAATTTTTGGCATTATAAATGCCTGACCATCTTTACCGTCTTGGTCATGTTCACCATTGCTCCTTAAGCAGAGTACAAACAAAATAAAAGAAATATTGTGCTTCCCTCTTCACATACTAGATGGCAGCAGGCAAACGTCTCTGTCTTCATTTCTGTGACAATCATTCCAGAAGAGGAGTTTAAACCAAACTAATATCCTGTCTTATTCCATCAAGAATTTTACTGATTTTCTTAAATTCTAGCGCAGGTAAAAATATATGCTACAGATTAATGACATGGCATGAAGGAGGCTTCAGTCATTACAGAGTATAATTACAAATAATGATGACATGTCAGACACCAGATACTATAGTGCAATACATAACATTCAGTCACTCACCAAGTCCTCACAGGTTCCGTTGTTAATACAAGGATTTGATGCACACTCGTCAATGTTGGTAGAACAGTTAACATCAGTGTACCCCTCCACACAGCTACAGTTATACCCACCAATCAAATCTGTACAGCTGAAAAATATATACAAAATGTCTGTGTCAAGAAACCAACACATACTCTGAATACGTACATTAATATAAAGCATATACAGTGTTAAAGAAAATCCCTCTGAACCTCTGAGGCTCTGGGCATGTTAAATCCTGGGACCAAATTCACATGAATATACAACAAAGATGAACCATCCGTGTACAAAACTAATTCCCTTGGTATAGGCATGGAAATTTGTAACAGGCTGTGAGTTAAATAGCACAGGGTCTGGTTTTGGGATCCATAAAAAAAAAGAAAATTAAGCTGATGAAAATATAAAGACAAATTTTTTTAAACTGTCCATCTCTTAACTCTCTTTGGACTAACATCATATTTCTCAATATTTAAAGCTGATTTTCCTCATCTGTTTTTCCAAATGAAACCACATAGCATTCTTTTTTCTTAAGATAGATTTGTTCATGGGTATTAATCTTATTTGCAAATAATTTTCCCACTGTATTCAACCTGTCAAAGCTAGGTTTGGGAAGTGCGTACCCATTCATTAGGCCCGGAGGTTGCCATCTTACATGTACACCTTACACCTTAAATGTTCCCTGGTAAATGTCACTAAAAGTAACAAGTGCTTTGGCCTATATCTCGTGATAATTATCAGTTACTTGAATCCAAAACTGCACCCTGTTTCAGGAATTTGTTTCAAAATACAATGTGCCTGGAAGCTGTATTTACACAGTGCATTTCTCTCAAAAAGTTAACAGTTTCCATCTCCAGTGTGATGCTGGTTGCACGGTTATTCATCACAGGGGTGTGCAAATCAAAAGGTAAGTCTAATCAGCAGATATCATACAGATATCCACATGTTTCAATGTTTCACTTGGATTCTGTCTATCACAATAGAGTCAACAGAAAATTTGTTTGACCGTATTTACCTGTAGGTTCAGAAATAACAAAAAGAATTTCAGCCAGCCTAAGGCTGCAGGAAAAATCTCTATATCTCTACATCTTGCAGCACTTTTCATAAATTTACCTAATCACAACAATTCACCACAGTACATATTCTCCTTAAAAGTAAATCTGCAGTTCTATTCCAAAAGTACTGGCATTCACACACCTGCATCACCCAATACATGCTTTTGATGGCAAGAGTTTGTTTCATCAAGCTGAATTTCTACGATTCTTATCATGGAATAATTACACTTACTTAGCTCCGTTCACACATGGGCTGTCTGCACACTCATCTATATCAATCTGACAGTTGACCCCGCTGTATCCGGCAGCACATGTACATGTGAACTTGTTGACATTGTTACTGCAGGTACCCCCATTTATACAGGGCTGACTGTTACATTCATCAATATCCACACAACTGGTGGCATTAGGACTGCTGTTGCTGGGATCTGAAAGTGAAATGTCAGGGTTAGAGGGAGATTGTCAGGAAAAGATCAAGGTACAGGGCTTACAAATACAGGTACTTCAGAATGTATATGTGTAAAGGTACAGATAATTTTAGTATAATTCAAAGATATTTGAACCAAAAATCATCATATACCTTTCACCCCATGTGCAAGTTAACATAAGCATTGCCAATATGACACATGTACCTGGAGTACCTCAAACAAGGTACAGGTACTTAAGTTATAGGTACAGGTACAAGGTACTTACTACTCATGACATCCAGGTAAAGGTACTTTGAGCCAAGTAACTAGGTACAGGTACAGGTTAAATTACTTAGCCTAAACCTTGCCTCAATGCCTGATGATACACAGACTTGGATCAATCCTAAAATTTAATGAACTTACCCTTTACTAATAACCTACTTAAGGGTTTTATTGTTCAGCTGTTATGTTTATTTTAAATGTTTACACTATGTATTTAAATTTGAAGGTGCCCAGCATTTCTTACTTATTATATAGTGACACTATATTATGTCCATTTATCACTTAAAACCAAAGACCTTGGCATTAACTATTAGATATCTGAAACTACTCAAAGGTATAAATTATCTCACCTTTATATCCTGGTAAACACCTGCACGAGAACGAGTTGACTCCATCTACACAGTATGTATTGTTAACTCCACAGACAACCCCTACACAGTCATCAATGTTAATCTCACAGTCCTGGCCAGTAAAGCCTGGGCTGCATGTACACTCGTAGAAATCAAGTAAGTCATGACAAGTTCCTCCATTCCGACATGGGCCAGACTCACATTCATTCAAATTCTATAAAAAAACAATTACGGAAATTAAATTGTTGGTTTAATCCACAAGTTTAATGCTGTATTAATTACACTTGAGCAAGCACACTTGATATTTAGCTCTTCATTTCTCTTTTGTCTGCTCTTCGTGAAAAACAAGTACCCAACAAAGAGCATGAATTTTTTTGTTTTGCCAAATAAATGTTGTTATAATGTATCAATTGTATGCCAAACTCTGTGTGCTGTTTGAGGTTCACAGCAATGATTGATACATATCAGCTTTGCACCATATTGTCATTTGTCAAATGAATTTGTCTATTGTGTCTTTATATATGTGGGAAACTTCTTTTAACTGTTTTGAAGAATTAAATGTGGTTTCAAATCAAGGTGAATGTACGAAAAAAAAACAAGTTTCTGGAGCATATATTTGATCTGACTGACCTGTTCACAGTTTGTACCACCGAAGCCACGAGGGCAGGCACACTTGTAGCTGCCGGGTGTATCTGAGCATGTACCATTATTCTTACAGGGAGACAGAGATTCACATTCAAGTATATTCTCTTCACACCGTAGTCCAGTATAACCTGTGTAGAAATAATTGCAACAATGTAACATGAAAGTATCTGTATCACATCACTTTAAATAATTAATATAAAGGTACAAGCAAAACTTGTGCATGGAGGTCCAGTCATACCTATCAACCAGATCAACTTACAACCATAAGGTTTCCTGACTTGAGGAAAAAGAACTAACAATATCAAACAGCATTAGGTAAATACTTGAGTTATTAACTGAGATCTGAAACACACATGTACATCATAAATTTAATCATGCTTTTGGTTTTTAATGTAGAACCTTTTCAAAGTTAGGGTAGGTTACCAACTGACAGATAAAGGTTTAAAAGTATAAAGATTGAGCTCTGATTATTAAAACCACCAGTTTAAGAACCAAACTTGCAAAATTACACAAGTCTGTTAATTAAAACTTCACAGGTTATTACAGGCCAAATGTCACAGTCACTTAACTGGTACTAATATAATCATGTACCATTAGTCAAATTGACGATGGTAGGCATAGCTATGCAGAAATAACTGAAGCTGGAATGAATATACAGATAAAGGACCAAAGTCAGTCCTTAAATGAAAATACAAATGTGAGGAAAGTTTACATACAAATTATGAAAACTATTTTCAATTATGGTTTCACTGAAACAACAATATGTAAACTATATCATTTCTTGTATATCCTTGAATGTAAGGATAAGATATTGGCACTAGGTCTGTGTAACAGCTGAGCTGCAGTTGTAATGCCCACCTGTTCCTGAGCATTCACATGAGTAGGTGTTAATGCCATCAATACAGACACCACTGTGCAGGCATGGTCCTGGGGCACACTCATCCTTATTAATCTCACAGTCAACTCCAGTAAATCCTGGCATTAATAAATAAATATATGATAATTAATAGAAGACTGGTATAAAATGGATTTACTATGTCATCCTGCCACAATTTTGGTATTCTCTGCTTGGACCTATAGTTTTTTTTTTGTATCTATCTCATTGAATTCAATGTTATGATGGGAAACAATATTTATTACAGGTCCAATATGATATACTTGGCATGTGAATTACATTTTTATGGTTTTTTATTCAACTTTTTGACATTCAATAGTTAATGACATGATATATACATTAGATGATACAAGGGAACGAATGATGAACTCACTTATAACTAGCCAAGTTCTCTTTGTGCAAAGCAAAAGTTTAGTTTATATTTTCACCTGTGTTTTGCAGTCTGATTCTGATGAAACTTAATAACAGTGTACAGGGAGAAGAGATACTTATCTCCTAGAGATTAACACCTTATTATTAGGTTTCTCATTCAATTCAATATTGATTACGGCCTTATTTACTTATTCTCAATAACCAAATTTACAACAGGAGAAGTTTAAACAATATTGTTATAATGCAAATCAGCCTTTATGTGGACAAAGGGATGATTAAACCTTATGTATTACATTAATGTAGAATATATGCCTCATGAGGTGACCTTTCCAGTTAAGGAAATAATAGTGCTTACTAAATCATGTATATTGTTCATCTGTCCCTAGGTATGAGCTAGAGATCAAAAATGTTTCACAAAGACTGAAAATGTTATAATTAAAATTAAATAATCAGTTCTGCATTGATTATTATTCCTTGTTATTATTACAGGGTGCAGCTTCCCATACTTACCAGGTACACATGAGCAGCTGTACTTTCTGGTGGGCCCATCTTGAGGTATGCAGGTACCATTGTTTTGACATGGGGATAAGGCACATCCTAAATGTCCTGTAATTCATATAAACCACCACAAATCAGGATCAGTTATAATATAAGAGGATGTAAGTACATCTGCTTATCAGTAGTGAGTGCTTATCAACTTAAATCATCTTGTTCATCTGGCATCCTCCTCTACAAGACTCATAAAGACAACACCAATCTGACAAGCAGTCTGACATCAATACTTTAAATTATTTGGAACATTTAAACAATGGACAGAAGCAGTTAATGATTATCATGTAACAAACAATTATCACATTTTTTTTATAGGCCTTCTGGAAGGTCAGAAAAAATAGAGTAAATCACAATGGTAACATCTCCGGAAAATGAGATTCCAAAGGTCTAAAGCTCATTTTCTCTACCATTGTTATTTTTCTAATTTATATGTGAGTTACATTTTGAGGCTTTTTTCCAAAAGATTAGTTTACAAACTATACACATCTGCATTTAATATACAGCTGGCTGGTTACCAAATGAAAAGATATTGTTTATCATTTAGGTGCAGCATATTATCTGAATGATCAAATTTCTCCTTTCAAAACGTTTTCCACTGATTTACAACAGTTAAAAACTAAATTTATTCCTTTATTAATCCAGGATAACACTTCAAAACTAAATCATATACATCTACAGCCATTTTTAAAACATGCATGATTTTTATCCTACTCATGCAGACTTTATGCCTGATCTTGTACATGCATTCTTACTCTTAATATGTATAATATTACATGAAATTACTTAGAAATTAAAACATATCCAGGAGATAAATCACAGCATAATCTGATTTGTTTAAACAAGCTGAGGATGGGTTGGTCATGCTTTCAAAACATGCGAGTATATTCATGTGTTGATCAATACATCTTTCTATGACTGATTTGTTATATGTGAAAATATACAGATTAAAAAGCAGATCATTGAATAAAAGAGGAATTTTACACTTAATTTATTTATCCATTAAAGCTCATGGTACAGACACACAAACACTTACTTCCTAAAGTTGCAGATATCCTTGTCTCAATTAAGTGTGTCTAAGTTTTTAATTATGTTAAACATGATATAAAAGAGCTCAAGTGCCCACTGATGATATCATTTTTTTTTTTCAACCAGGATCAAAATATATTCTGACTATAAAATATGACTAAAGAATAAAACAAATGCAAAAGAAATATAAATTTATTCGTAATTTGACCCAAAAAAAATAAAATTTGCAACCTTCAAAATATAATTTCCTGTTATTATTTTAAAACAAGTGAAATACATACAGAAACAAAATTGAGAGATTAATAACTGTGCCTGAATTTTTAAAGTAAACTTACCACCCTGAGGCTCTCAGACATCTGTTGTGAATAGGCACAGAATCTGTTTGATTACGATATAATATACTACTTTACTGTGTAACACTTCACTACCTTTACTACTACAGGGCCACTAAGGGATCTGAAAGAGGCATCTAGAACTGGATTCTTAGACATATTGTCCATTATTTCATTTAAAAGAATACCAATTAACAAAAGCATGTGTTCTCTTAAAGTAATTGTTGAAAATTTTGTGGAGATACAACAAAACCTTAACAAATCATAATATGAAAAGTTTCAGACTTTGTCTGAAATTTAAATGAATCTAAACAGTACAGGGTAAAAGCCATCAGATTAATCCCTTAATACAAAGATACAACAATGGAGATAGCCATTTAAAGAAGGACATTACAGATTGGATAAGTTGTGCACAACCTCACAGCAAGTCACTGGGACAAGGCCTAAAACCTCACTACTGGTCACTAGGACAAGGCCTAACACCTCACTGCCAGTCATTGGAACAAGGCCTAAAACCTTACTGCCATTCACTTGGACAAGGCCTAAATGAGGCTAAATCCTCACTGCCAGTGACTGGGACAAGGACGAACACCTCACTGCAAGTCACTGGAACAAGGCCTATAACCTCACCGCCAGTCACTGGGACAAGGCCTAAAACCTCACTGCCAGTCACTGGGACAAGGCCTGAAACCTCACTGCCAGTCACTAGGACAAGGCACAAAACCTCACTGCCAGTCACCGGGACAAGGCCTGGACAGCCGAGTGGTAAAATGCTCGGTCTTCTCCACTGGTGACCCAGGTTAGATTCCCGGTGTGGCTATAAGTGTGGGTTGTACTTGCCTGTCCAAGGTCAGTGGTTTTCTCAAGGTCCTCTGGTTTCCTCCATCCTTACCGACTAAAGAGCGCCAACATTCATGCCATGGAGAGTGCCTCATATTAGTTAGTAAAACTAGTTGTACAATCCATGTTAAATAAATAAAGTTTAATATTTACCTCACCGCCAGTCACTGTGACAAGGCCTAAAACCTCACTGCCAGTTACTGTGACAAGACCTATATCCTCACTGCCAGTCACTGGGACAAGGCCTGTAACCTCATTGCCAGTCACTGGGACAAGGCCTAAAACCTCACTGCCAGTCACTCTGGAAATGCCTATAACCTCACTGCCAGTCACTGGGACAAGGCCTATAACCTCACTGCCAGTCACTGGGACAGGGCCTATAACCACACTGCCAGTCACTTGGACAAGGTCTAAAACCTCACTGCCAGTCACTCGGAAAAGTCCTAAAACCTCACTGCCCGTCACTGGGACAAGGCCTATAACCTCACTACCACTCACTGGGACAAGGCCTATAACCTCACTGCCATTCACTGGGCCAAGGCCTATAACCTCACTGCCAGTCACTGGGACAAGGCTTATAACCTCACTGCCAGTCACTGGGACAAGGTCTAAAACCTCACAGCCAGTCACTGGGACAAGGCCTATAACCTCACTACCACTCACTGGGACAAGGCCTATAACCTCACTGCCAGTCACTGGGCCAAGGCCTATAACCTCACTGCCAGTCACTGGGACAAGGCTTATAACCTCACTGCCAGTCACTGGGACAAGGTCTAAAACCTCACTGCCCGTCACTGGGACAAGGCCTATAACCTCACTGCCAGTCACTGGGACAAGGCTTATAACCTCACTGCCAGTCACTGGGACAAGGCCTCAAGCCTCACTGCCAGTCACTGGGACAAGGCCTCAAGCCTCACTGCCAGTCACTGGGACAAGGCCTCAAGCCTCACTGCCAGTCACTGGGACAAGGCCTCAAACCTCACTGCCAGTCACTGGGACAAGGCCTCAAGCCTCACTGCCAATCACTGGGACAAGGATAAGGGTTATGAAAAAAAACAAAGTGTTTCAAATTCTATTTACTGTGAAATTCTGCTCTCCTGACTATAGTTCAATCTTGTCCCAGCACTTTGATTTTTAAAAAGGCCTTTGTGCTGTCTAAATGTTTATCTTGTTTGGGATCAGTGAACAGCTGAACCAATCACCATATATGGCAATGTTTACTGAATGAAGATAGCCATACAAACAACTAAACTAGCCAACTGTCACCTCTTGAACCAACAGCAAGGAATAATCCAGAAGTTAAGAACCTGTCAAAAACATGTAATTTGAGTGAACCTCAGATTTCACCATTTGGCCTTTTAGGGCACAGACAGGGTTTTAACAGAGACAGGGTTTAAACAATTACCAAGGTAATTTGATTTAACCACTAGGCTTTGTCCTACCCCTTCCACTGATATAGTTTTTTCAAGAAATAAACAATTACAAATGCAATGATATTGCAGGACCACCACAATTCCAGGAATTTCTAGGATTTGTAGAGATTTTTTCAAAGCATATTATATTCATTGTCATACGTTGACAACATCATATTCTTCTGCATGGCTTGACATTAATTTTTGGAAGTACTTGCACAGTCAGGCAAGTAACATCTAGCTTTTACTTGCCCTACATGAACTTTTACTTGCCCTACAAAAAAATCATTAATTGTATTTAAGAACACAAAATGTCCTTTTTCAGGCCTTTGGATAAGGTTTATGTTGGACTCACTTGCCCAGGTGATTTTTAGTTGCCCTCCCACTATTTTCTGGAATTTTCACTTGCCCTGGGAAAGTGGATAAACATTAATGTCAAGCCCTGTTCTGTGAACCTCCCTTGGTTTCAGCTTAGGCATCATGTCTGTTCAGGATCAGTAGTGTACTGTTAAATTTTAAACAACAAGTCTCTCACCTTGATCAGTCTCACAGTTGACCCCTGTGTATTGGATGGGACAGTTACAGGTGTACGAGCCTCCCACTTGAACACATGTACCACCATTTTTACATGGGTATCTCCAGCATGGATTGTATGTTGGTTTCCCTGAAACACGGCAAGCAGGTGCTTTCTACATGGGTTCTAGTCTACTTGGGTTTGACTATCTACAAAAATCTCAGCAACAAAATAATAAATATTTTAATTAAATATAAGGTGCATTCATGCAAATTACTTTCAAACACAAATCACTCTCATCAGTATCTCCTCTCTTTAAAACTAATAATCAGTTGAAAATACAATGTAAACTAATTACTAATCTGTCAAATGGAAAAAGTATTTTGGGCTCAGCTGAAATATGTTGCATTGCTTACAAAACATTTTCCAACTGAATCAGTAGTTTATTTGCACACCATGGCAAACTAACCATTACAGATACAGTGGCTTCCAAAAAACATTTTATTTCCCAAGTTAATTAAATGTGGCTTAAAATGGGACATAGAATGAAGCAATCAGTGAATAGACATGTATACCAGCCTTTTAACACCTGCAAGAAAAAGATTTCTGAATTCATAGACTTTATTTCTACAAGAAGAGGCACAATCTTTTAATTTTATTGTTCAATATAAGGGAGAGCACATGGCCATGTTTTAAACATTAAGGCAATTATAAAGTATCCCTATCAATCTAAATCTCTGACAAATGAGATCAGCTCTATGCACAGAATGCACAACATGCAGACTTCCAAGGGATATCCATCCATATGGACAAGCAGCATGCATACCTGTTATATTTCAGAAATATTAAGTTGCAAAGCAATCACTTACTTCCTCTGTGATTTAAAATACATAAAATCACAAGCACAGAGATTCAACTGATAGTAACGATTGGTTACAAAAATAAGAATCTATTGTAAGTGCAAAAGTTTTGCAATTTTGTAGAACAAAAGCTGTGCAAGAGTTTTATGTCATGTACTGGTATGCAAACTTTAGATGAACTTTTACCAAAATTTGCTGTAGAGTTCATGTGACATTCCTAAGTACCTATTCAGTGTGGTTCCAAGTGAAAATTGTGCTCATTCGCATACTTTCTTGCAATTTTGTATCTACAACTAGTCAACTAGTGAGATATGGGTTTAAATAACATCATATTTGCTGCTGTTAAGTACAGAAGAGAACTTAGGTAACACAAAAGGTCAACAGTTACTCACCACAGGCTGGGCCTTGCTGCTCGAGCGGGCAGTTAAACGAGACATTGGTAAATACTGTAGAAGGATCACTCAGATTAATACTGTGACCCCCTTGGATACACCCTGTAAAGCCTGAACCTATCTGTAACCGGGTGCCATTGCTTAAATCAAGCTCCCACAAAAAGTTTCTGTATGTACTATTTGAAACCACTTGGCTATATTTGGTTTTGCCCTCCTGATCGACACTTAAATGTATCTCACCACTTTTAAATAAAATATCTATAGTATACCACGTGTTATTCCCAAGTGAATTGTTTCCTAAGTGCACAAAATCATCAGGTAAACTGGGTCCTCCAAAGCTCAATTCAATGGAGCTGTTTTCTGTTAAAGCTAATTGTAAAAACTCCCCTGACGCCCCCTGTTGGTACAGCAGCTGACCATAGGAACAAGTCCTGAAGCTGAACGATATCCGATCAGTCCGTAAATTGAGAACTTTTGTGAGTGTGGCACTTGACCCAAGCGTCCTGTTAAAATATCCTTTGTTTCCTCTGCTGCCTGTGGCTGATTGACTCTGAACACATGATAGTACTAGCACCGTGAACAGCACACCTACAACAACAGATATATATATTATTATTAATTATCACAATAAATGTGACAAAGTCTCACAGTTAGACCCACATACAATATGAATTAAAAACTACTTTTCTTTTCATGAATGTAATACCTAAACCTCAATAAATACATGCCAAAATAAAAGAAACTTGGGAGGGAACTCTCTTATAATCCCTTCCTTGCTGTGGTACTGTCATTTCCTTAATCCAGGTAATGCCCCTCGTTAAGTTTTTTTTTCACATCTTAATTAGTGTATAATGCAGCATGTAAAGCCAACTGATGTCAACAACATCAGTTGTCACAACAACATCAAGGGGCGGGGTGGGGGTGGGGGGGGGGGGGGGTTGTGCCAGAAATCATTGCTCATCTTCCACAATCCAGTTAAATATATCAACAGCTGGGTAGTTGTTTGGTTTGCCAACAGATGTCACTAGTACCACACAATATTTATGTAAATAACTAATTTTGTACAGCCCATTTTAATTAACTTTTATTAATTTCTAGGTGTTCCTTTTACATAAATATTGATTATCTTTTTTTTTATTTTCAAGGTCAATTCAAAAGATGTACATTTGCTTTAGAATGAAAACACACCAACAATTTATTTTGTTTTTAATTTTGTTGAAGAAACATTGATCAATGTATTAAGGTTTTTGCATTGTAAAAAAAGGTAAACAATGAAATTGAGAAGATTAAAGTGTGGAGGGGGGGGGGGGAGTACACAAGGGAACCAGCAGTATGTAATGTTTAGCAGTACATTATGGAATATAGTCAGTACTAGAGCCAACTTCAAACAACCTGCATGGCCTTGATTTTCAAATTCACCACACGTTCCACACCTGTCATGTCCTTAAATGTTCCCTAATCATAAATCAGGGAAATAATATCAGAATGTTATGTTATATAAACCACCAAAGCCTAAGTATAATCAATAACACAACAGGCCAGACACCCACACTGCTTGTCTGTGTGGTAAATCTGTAAATTATAGCAATTTTTAATCTGAGGAATATCTAATCCTCCAAAAACAGAGACAATTATTGTTTTCATTTGTATGTCACTGTATTGATAATATTTTATGAACAGACAGACAGACAGGAAAAATGAAGACTCAGGCTATGTCACATGGATAAGGAATATACTGTGGTTGGCTTGTTATTTGCGGTGGTTTCAAATTCGCTGTATTCCCGGTAGGGGAAAAACCGCAAAATTGAAACCATGCAGATATGAAACCTTGCTTTCATGGGAAAATAGTCTCTGTAGTTGCCACCAGGTAGCAATGATGGGCATTAGCGGAAAATAAATATATCTTAATGACCATCATGTTGATCGCAGGGTGCAACATATCCATGATCCAGTTTAATATATAAAAAATGCTAAATTCTCCTCAGCAGTTCTGCAAGTCTGATTTTGTTTATCCAATTGCAATCGCAAGCCGTTTGTCTTAGTGGAACTGCTTGAACTCTCTCCGCTTACGCTTTGTCAGCTGTCAGTCGATCTGATCATTTGCTGCTTTGAGTAACTCTACTCTTTTCTTTGCATTCACACTCACGGGTATCAGGCAGACCTTCCGTGCGTGCCGCTTCAGGGATATGGCCCCTTCCGTAACCAACTTGTTATATCCATGAAACTATTTTTATATTACGTATTCTGAACATGATATGATCAGGGTAGAGAAGAGGGCCTTATTTATATTGATATGTAATGGCCAAGCAGTGAAATCAATGCCCCTTTGAAGCAGCATCGCCAGCTTACGGCATTGACAGTCATTATTGTTTGAGCAAAACAACTTTGTGTAATAGAGGATTCATACCTATTTTGGTGGTTTTTTTTTAATATTTATATATGCCCAATCACAAAAAATGGAACCCCGTGAAACTATGAAAAATTGCTTGAGTGCGAAAAGTGAGCCCCGTAAATATAAAGCCAACCACAGTAGATGGATTCATTTCCAAGGGTCTTTTTGTAACATCAGATATATTTTAGTGAAAATGGGTGGTTTTGAAATTAGTCATCTGGCCGTCATTTGAACTGGGATAAGCAACACACACCAGCACTGGAATATTCATTTCTGGAGTACACTGCTGAAAATAACAACACCCAAAATGTGGTGAAGGGCAAAGACGAAGAATGTCAAATGACTAAGGATCAGGGTAACACCCTTCAGGACAAAATAACAAATGAGGAGTTATATATGTTTGATCCTATTGCAAATCAAAGTTTCAAGGTGCTAAAATGTGCTGTTTTAACTGAAACCTGACTACCGCTAACTAGAATGAGGCCAGGTGGCCATATAACTGCATATGGTGTTGATCTAGTTTAGTATGTCACATTAACAAATTAGGGCCTTGACTTGCCAGGCCACACAACTCAGGCTGAATTCAACAGGCTGGTCCACTGTGGTTGTAATACAATATACCAGTCTGAGGGGTAACATGACACCCTACCCTGTGTAGCATAGTGAACACTCCAGCCTCCTCTGTGTATTTTGACTTGCTGGGGGTTTCTAGGAGATCATACATGGTGTATCATATATTACTCCTAATGGTCATCTGCCCAGCATATGTTGTCATATGGACCGCATTCAATTAGAGTTGTGAATTTATGAGGGATGATATGAATCAACTGAATTCTTGATTCAGACCTCAAAATTTAATTCACAATGTATAACAAAACCCTGCATTGTTGTAAAACAGGTTATACTTTTTTATCACAGGAAAGCAGAAAATTGAATAAATTTAACTTTTAAAAAGGATTAAAAGTCACCCCAAAAGAATAAGAAATAAAGTCAAAGCTTTTTGGGGAGATATTTTGAATTAAGTACACTGATTGGCTTTTGTGCTTCTCCCACTTTTTAAAATGTCTTGCCAACTGATCCTATATTTTCAGGAAGAGAACAGGCTCTTTACACAAAAAGCATTTTATAATGTACTGGGTTGAAAAAGAGCATAACTCTTGGTCACTGTATACATTGGAGGCATTTTGTTATGCGCTCCTTTATGATTCCGGTATATGAGTGAATTTGTAAATTATCACTCATTGTCTGGGGGACTCTGCTTGGTTTCAAAATGAAACCCTCAGCTTCGTCACACAATAGCTCTCACTCAGGCTTGATGCCACTGTCCATCACAATACAACAAAACAAAATGAGAGAATAAAAGAGTGAAATGGAAAATGAAAATTGACCATGTATGAAACTAATAAGGCAGGAAAAAACACCTGCCAGGTAACAGATTATCAGTGTGTCATGAAGTGCATTTTGCTATTTATAACTTCTCCATCATAAGCGGATCCATCATCCCAGATTGCCGCTTCATTAGGTATGATACTCAGAAACCAGGGGATACCTGTCAAGTCAGTGAATACAACCCCTCCCCTGAGCGACCCCATTTATTGTGCCCCCACCCCTGGACATGTGGCATCAGGGTCGTTCTGTAGACTGGGAACATGCATGGGGGCAGGTACACAGCATATTAATGAGTTACTTGTTGAAATATGCATGGTCCCCTTGTGAAAGGAACAAGCTTGTTGATTTCACTGAGCTGATTCACCAGTCAGCTATGCAGGAAACATAGGAGGGTCACATGTCTGTAAGCGGTAATCAGACAGGCTTAATAAGATCTGCCAACTCTGACCCTGCCTGCGCTATTCTTACTCAGTTTGCCATTCAGATTTCAAACCAGTGGCAAAGATAGCTGACCCCTGACCTCAAACATGGTGAACAGTCATGAACCATAATGTTTCCAGTTATGTAACATGGATCAACACTCCCTGTAGTTTTATTAGATTTTACATTTGTGTCTAATTACTTACATACCCACACACTATCACAGGTCATTTAAAAAAAGTTTTATATGGGATTCGGTATCATTCTAGTGGTCCTTTTTTCTCCCTGTGAAAGGGCATATCTTCCCAAGTGCTCTATATGTTTCAATGATGACCTGAGAACAATACATTATGATATATTTTCATATCTTGTTTTTTTTTATTGTATCATACTTGACATGCAATATGGACATAAAGGACTGGGCATAAAACCTGTGTATGATATAATCTTCACACAAGTTAACTTGTGATGACATTTATCATACACAAACACTGGCCTTTGATGGCCTTTAACAAAAAGGTAATATTACAGCCGACTGTTTAACGTTTATAATTCTGTTTAATAAATTCTGTCTGGCTCACTCTGCCACAATGGCATTATATTACCTGTCCTTTTGATGACACCATTGATCTGTTGTCTATTGTATTTGTAAAGCAGGTAATCAACTTGTCTCTGGGAACAAACCTCGAATAAGTCTGAAATAGGGCTAATAATCAGACTAGACATTTCTTGGCACTGCAGGTGCCAGAGTATCCTCAGACATAGAAGGCCCCCCCCCCCCCCCATTAAGATTAGACCCCCATTTTTAGCAGCATATACTGACACTTGGCATATTTATTGTTTCTTCTATCTAACAATCCACAATCTTGTTGAAGATGTTGGTCCTGTGACCTTGATCTTTTTAAAGATGTGACCTGTGACCTTGACCTTTGACCCCAAAATCAATTTGGGTCTTGCTTTTCCAATGGGACATATGCAAGTCAAGTTTGAAATCTATACATCAATAAAGCAGGAGTTATCATCCAGAAACTAATTTTTTGGACAGATGGCTCCTGTGACCTTCACCTTTGACCTTGTGACCTCAAAAATGATAGGGTTCTACCTCTCTTGGCAGGAGAACTATATGTGCAAGATGAAAGATCTGAGATGAAATGTTTGGCTGAAAATGCATCCACAATCTTTTTAAAGATGTGTCCTGTGACCTTGACCTTTGACCTCATGACCCCAAAATCAATTTTGGTCTTGCTTTTCCAATGGGACATATATAAGTCAAGTTTGAAATCCATACATCAATAAAAGCAGGAATTATCATCCAGAAACTAATTTTTGGACAGATGGCTCCTGTGACTTTCACCTTTGACCTTGTGACCTCAAAATTGATAGGGGTCTTCCACTCTTGGCAGGTGAACTATATGTGCAAGATGAAAGATCTGAGATGAATTGTTTGGCTGAAAATGCATCCACAATCTTTTTAAAGAGGTTTCCTGTGACCTTGACCTTTGACCTCATGACCCCAAAATCAATCGGGTCTTGCTCTTCCAATGGGTCAAATACAAGTCAAGTTTGAAATCCATACATCAATAAAAGAAGGAATTATCATTCAGAAACTAATTTTTGAACAGATGGCTCCTGTGACCTTCACCTTTGACCTTGTGACCTCAAAACTGATAGGGGTCTTCCTCTATTTGCAGATGACTTATATGTGCAAGATGAAAGGTCTGAGATGAAATGTTTGGCTGAAAATGCATCCACAATCTTTTTAAAGATGTGTCCTGTGACCTTGACCTTTGACCTCATGACCCCAAAATCAATTTTGGTCTTGCTTTTTCAATGGGACATATACAAGTCAAATTTGAAATCAATACATCAATAAAAGCAGGAATTATCATCCAGAAACTAATTTTTGGACAGATAGCTCCTGTGGCCTTGACCTTTGACCTTGTGACCCCAAAATTGATATGGATCATCCACTATTGGCAAGTGAGCTATATATTCAAGATGGAAGACCTGGGATGAAAGTATGGCTTAAAATGCATCCACAGTATCTTTTAAGATGCCAGTCCAGTGACCTTGACCTTTGACCTCATGACCCTAGAACCTATAGGATTCTTACTTTAGTGGTGGGCCATACATAAGTCATGTTTGAAATCCATATGGCTATCAACACTGGAGATATCATAAGGTGTGTGATTTTCACCATATATGGCAATATTCAAGGTCAAGGCCACTATCATAGGAAAGGTCATGACCCCAATTTAAATAAACATCATCCCATAACCAATACCTATGTATATGCACAATATAAAAGAAATCTGTCAATTAGTTTTTGACTTATAATGCTCACAGTACTGTAAGGTGGCAATTTTGGGGGTATTAAACTGCACGAAAACAAGTAAAGAATAATAGGTGGCGCCACCAGTTTCTGGAACATGACAACCCTATCCATGATCTTCCATCAACTCGACTTTGGAATAATCTTGAGATATTAAAGAATTTGTGTGATTTTCCCCAAAATTGGACCTATTCAAGGTCAAGGACACTCTCCTAGTAAAGGTCATGACCTCATTTTAAATAGGCGTCGTCCTCTTACCCATATCTATACATATACCAAGTTTGGTAAAGTTCCGTGAAATATTGTTTGGGTTATCGCGCCAACAAGATTTATATGCGGCGGCGGCGGGACCGGTATGAAAACATAGTATCCCCCGACTTTGTCTGGGGATACAATTATATGTGATGTTAAAATGAACACACTTATATAATATAATGAATTTTTAAATGATAGGTCTGTAGCCTGCAGGCGGCACTGTGTCCTGAACAAGGATGATGACAACAATATCCCAAAGACATGAAAGGTGTATGCCACCATTATTAAACCTTTTAGATTTCAAGTGTTTATATGCAACACACCAACAATAATCCAGATATGCTTCTGAGGAAGCGGAAATCTTGCGCTTCTAAAGAAGCTACTGATTTTCCCGCTGCCTGCTTTGACCGTTTATGATGCATTTTAACACGAGGTGGTGCACATTGGCCTGTCGGCTTAAAAAACTGCTGATGTGACTATCAGCCAACCAAATGCAAGTCAACAAACACTCGACAGGCATCAGGCTCCGCCCAGAAACCACGTGTGGGGCAATTCTCTCTGAGCCTGTGGCCTGTTCAAACAGTCGCTGGGGCAATGATCTGTCACTCAAAACGAAATGAACAACATTGGCTTCGTGTATTCCTCGCTCGGCTGGTAAACCATTTTGCTTCCAACACAGGGTCTCATCTGATTGGACCAAAATACAGTGCTCCCCTCTTGTGTAGAGATTTAGGATACAAGGTCATAACAAACAGCACTTACGATATAGGTAGTTGGGTTATAGGTAAAGGGCTGTGTAAAGAGCGTATAATCCAGAAGTCGTAACTTGTAATTAAAACACTGGAGTGAATCTCTGATGTTCTAACTGAGACTCCAGCTTTTTGCCATTGAGGATATGAAAAGTGTCAAAGTTGAATGCCCCATACTGTACCTCTGGGCTATGTACAGTCCTAGCCTCAGACCGACTCAAAGGATACCTTGTTGACCTCTAGAGAAAACACCAAGCTCAGATCCAGTGTCTGACAGATTTCACTGACTAGTTACTCTCTTGGTCTCTGTACTATATGATATGTGAAACATGAATACTGTTCTCAAACTTGTCTGACTCAATACATATAAAAAATCTAAATTTACTTTATATTTTGTTCATATCCATTTGATAAATGAAGAATAAACCATTATGTGATCTAGATAAAGTTAGAGAAACTTTCATCTTGTCATGTTATTTTCTTTTTTTTTTTTAACAAATTATATCTATGTTTATTAGAATTCAGTTATTTATATAAAGGGAAATAAAGTGCTCAATCTTGTTGTAATATAAACAGCAGTGATGACAATGAGCCTTTTCACTTATCATAATATCATTTTATCAGAAAAGATTCTTTTTTTTTATTTTATTCAGCACTTACCTTTAGGCCTATATGCCTCACATGAAAGTTAATATTTGGGATCTTTTTAAGAAAGAAAATGTAACCACTGAGATCATATATTGAAAGCACAGGTCAAGGCTAAAGCACTTAGAAAATTTGAATACCCTTGAAATAATGCAGAGATACAATGTTGATGATAGATGGCAGCATATCTGAGATACAGTATGCATGGACACTAATGAAAATGGCCTCTGTGTCTAGATTTGGGTGAATTCTAAAAGTCTGGCCCAACTATCATAATAAATCCAGGATAATCCAAAAATTATTTTTATATGATATATCTTGAGAATAACAAACAGATGGAAGTGAATACAAATGATAAATAATTATCAGCAAAAAAGAAAGTTTTATTAACTTTTTGCAGAGCTTAAGTCTTATTGATTGATAAGAACTTTGAGCCTGCTGCTTGAAAAAAGGTCACAAAATGAAAACAACTGAAGGGGTTTGAATGTAATCTGTTAATACTGGGTATGTATTGCACAGTATGTTAGATAATCCAGTTAAAATTCTTCCTATGAGTGCCATGACATTCCAGTCCTACCACACAGCCCTGTCTGAAACCTCAAGTGGTCCTGTACAAGTCCAGAGTGAACAGGGAGGGCTGCTGAAGTTACCTGACACCCTGACATGCTGCTGCAGCCAGCCAGGGAGGTGACAGGTTGGGGCAGGCTGTGCTAACAGCCATGGGACTTACAGACAATACAACTTAATAACAGCCAGCACATAGTCAACCGTACTGTGCACTGCCTGTGTCTTTACACATTCTAATGCCTTAATTAAATTATAATTGTTATTAAGTCATTTAAAGATATTTTCACTGTAATTTACTGAAGTCGCCAAATGTATTTCACACTTCATTATAGTCTTACATTTTTACAATTTTACAAGATGGTTACACCAAAATATAAACAAAATGCTTGAAGTCTTGGTCAGATTAATTAATTTCGTGGCAGAAAAAGCCCTGGTGTATTCATGTTGACAGAGTCCTATACAGTTTGTATGTATGAAGTACATGATATTTAGGAGCAAAACAAAGAATCATTTAAGGCTGGTGTTACTAAAACTTAACATGGCTGATCTATAAGTGTGTTTATGAAAGTTCAGAGATTAAATCTAAATCACTAGATAATAAATGATACAAAGTATAAATTGCAATTCCTGACAAAAAGAAAGCACACAACTTGTTTAATAAATGAATACTGTTAACAATACTCAGCAGAATTAACCTGAATGTTACAAGTTTCATGCTCAGTGAACAGTTACCTAACTGTATGTCCAAGAGTTTTAAACTCTCATTTATAAAAGTCACCTCCCATCGATGTTGGAATGGGATTGATATTGAGCTAGTGTTGGTATTAAAATGATTTTTTGTATCATGATAATTATTTAAAATATATTACAAAACACTGTGATACCATGATATCATTATTCATATATAATGAGCCATCCATAATAATAACAACCAACTTTACAGTCTTGAATTTAAATAGGTGGTTAAGTATTAATATCATTTATACCCATTGTGTCAGCATCACATGATCACTCATTAAGGTATGTAAGTAGCATGAAGGCACTGCAGGTGTGCGAGCTTGAGGCACTGGCACTCCTGCCCCCATCCTCAAAGCATGCTTGTAATCATGTTTCCTATAACTAAATAAATGCCGGAGAATCCTGGAGATTTCCAGAGAGTGTGATCATATCATAAATAAGTCATAACCATCATGTCTAATTAAATTCCATCCCCTATTTCATATAGCAAAATATGCAACCCATCCGTGATGTTGGACCCGGTGACATTCTGACCATGACATTTTCGTTCCATGTAATTTATTCATTGCTCTTACTTTAAAATGTAATATTTTCTCCAGGATTTGTCCTTTCTGATCCATCCTGCTACTTCTGGACATTTCTGACTAATCCTGAAGTCAGTAGGAAAGCACAGTTCCACCAATACACAGGTGTTCAAATGCTTGCTGTTTATTAAAATATATGTTAATCTGAACATGGACAACTTAGACCCTTAAGGTGGCATTTTCCCAGAAAGCACACTTAAAGTCTTGCTTGTGAACCAAAATTGTGGACGAAAAAAGGGATATCCCAATAAAAAAGGGAATATAATGATATCACTATAATAGGAAAAATGACAGTACATTTATATTAGCTGTCAGATATCATGCAAAAACTGGTAACCATCCCAACCTTAGTTGATATACATTCTGACCTAGTGTTGAGAAAACACTTTTTCAATGATAAATAGAGATCTCACAATCTTTATCAGATGAGGTTATTAGAATATACCTAGGTAAACAGAGATCTTATCTCATTATTGACAGTTCTTGCAATTATAGTTTCCAAATATAAATGCATGTCTTCAAAATATTCAATAATTGTTATTGTATCAGATTTAATAACTGTGTCTTATCCAGTTTGTTAACATTGTAATAATTTGATAATAGTTAATACCCTGTACATTGTTTCCTTTACTGATTGGCAATATTGGTCTTCTTAATGAGTTAAAAACACTCGTAATGAATAACACTGCAGTTTGGCACAAAGTCAAAAAGCTTAAAATTGATAAAATACATTTAACCATCTTTCCAGAAAAGCTGATTTCTACATGTTTACAAATTAAAAGTAGATTGCTTTGGTTCTAAACCTGTATTATATTAATTTTAGTTTAACTTGCTGTTAATAAAATCTATGCTTACCCTATGTCCTTAGAGTACAAACTCTGAACTTTATTCTCAGCGATCCCCCAGCCTATTCACCTTTGACTTTTATTGATTATCCTTTGGCTGCTAGTTTCCTAATCATACAAACGAACTGTCTTTAAAATCTTTATGTTCATAAAGCTTTAATCTTTTTGTCAATGGCTTACTGGTAAATGGTGACTGATGATACAATGTAAATGAAGTAGGATTTCTGTAAACCATCTTATGTACAATATATATACTGGCATTGTACAGTCCATGTATGAATACATGGTAGTTCTACCTAGGAATTCATTTTGAGTTTCCTTTGCATTAGTGTTCAGGAATGGGCAGTGGATAATGTGCACAAGCACAATGTCAGGTAAATAATATGAAATGAAATTACACTACATAAATTTACAGGTACTAGTTTTCAAAATGCCTTAATGAAACCAAACATTTTTGTTATGCTAATTCACAAATCATGTATGAAATAATAATGGGTTTCTACTTTTCATTCATAATTTTGCTAATAACTTAAAATATAAATATGGTGAATGCACTGACCATTTCATTCAGTATAAGATACCATTTAACAGCAAGGTGGCCCACTGAGTTGTTTCTGAACACATGCCTATCTTGCTTACACAATATATTTGCATATATATACTTATATTATACTCATAAAATGTTAGTAAATTTTGAATATATATTTATTACAAAGCTTCATCATTAGCCTTTATGTATGTTTTTATTTTTCTAATATTTCAGCAATCTGTATGAAGTTCTAATATCTTGTGGGGTTTGTTTCTGTCCTGGAGTTCTGTAATATAATATAATTTAGTTTGCGTTGTTCCTACTGTTGTGTAATTTGAGTATCTGAACCCAGTGGTGTACAGATGCTAAAAGAAATCCCCACACAAATGCACCATGGGTAACCTACTTGTTGACACTGAAATGTGAGCGGAACAAATCATGCCTCCTCACAAATCAACTGTCATAATTGTCTTTGTGTTGTTAAGTAATATATGACCACAACTGCTTTTAAAAACAGTTGGGATTTCTCAGAATCACAAAAACACAGACTTGTAAATGTCAAGTGGCTGGCATGTTCAAGGTTATCTCTAGATTCTAATAGACTTTCCAAGAGTCGCAGGTCACTTGAACTTCAGTTACAAATTGTGGGAATGTCAAAAATCTGTGTAAAGTGAAACATCTATCAAATGTAACAATCTTTCTCAAATAAGAATCAGCGACTTTTCAAGGTCTATTTTAAAATGGCGCAGAGGAGTGGTACCTGCATACAAAACAAATTGAAGACCCCTCTTCTGTCTGTCACTGACTTTGATCCATAACCTTTCGCTTGGACACATACTTTTAAAATGCATTTTACTCATTATATCATCAATAAAAAATCATATTTAGTATAACACTGACCATTCTCCACCCTCAAACTAGACATTTCTTGGCATCACAGATGCCATAGTATCCCCAGACAATTAATCCTCCCTCCCCCCTTCAGAAGCATATATATACCTACACATCCCAAGCCACCAGGGTTTCTTCAGGTGTGACCTTCAAAACCAAGGTCAAGAACACTAGTCTCTTTCAACAACTTATCATCTGACATCTTTTATTTTGATTTTGAGATGGATACATCTATGGACTTGATCGAAAGACAATATTTTTTCACCAAATACGGTAATATTCACAGTCAAGGCCACTCTCATAGGAAAGATGATGATCCCAATTTAAATATATGGCATCTAAAATTCCATATAGATCTATGTATATGCATAATATGACAGAAATCTGTTCATTAGTTTTTGACTTATAATGCTCACAGTACTGTCAAGTGGCAATGATGGGGGTATTAACAGGTGCAAAAACAAGAAAAGGATAATATCAATAGGTGACACCACTAGTTTCTAGTACAAGACAATGCTTTCCAAGATCTTTGGTCAACTTAATTTTTGGATCAATCCATTCAAGATTTCTTGAGATATTTAAGAATTTGTGTGATTTTCCCCAAAATAGGACCTATTCAAGGTCAAGGTCACTCTCCTAATTAAGGTCATGACCATTCGTCCTCTCAACAATATCTATGTACATGTCAAGTTTGGTAAAGATCCTTAAAATATTTTTTGAGTTATTGCATAAACAAGAACTATCTGCAGCAGGACCATCATGAAACCACAGTAAGTCTGGGGATACAATAAATGGCTTCAAGTTTGAAAGTAATATTTCAATTTTTTTCCCCAAAACCCCCCCCAGAAATTTTAGTACAATAACAATAATGGCAGTCCTTTAACTCAACAGAAGCTAGAAGCTACTTATATTATAATTATAATGTTATTTTTCAGATTCTCACAACAAACATTGGCTCAAAAATTTGTGCTAAGTTGATTTATTATTGTTTGAGCTCAAATTAAATATTGGGTACTTGATAAATAGCCAAAAACACCTAATATATGCCATGTACAGTATTATGTAACATGTACTCTATGGGGCCTGAGCTGGAACCAGGAACTCTCAGGTGACCTGTTTACTTTTACACCCTGATTTGTGTGTGTGGGTAATGATGTTACACAAGAATGCAACCACCAAATAATAAACAAAGGTCTCAATAGGCATACTTGAGACAGTAATCCATGAACATAGTGTAAGCATGGTTAAGATATGTTGAGTGAGATATGTTGTTTTAATTGATGGTGGCACCTGTCTCAAGGAATTACACATTATTGAAGATTGATATTCACTTCACCAAGGCCATTAAGCTATCACCGTTGCACAGCAGATAATAACAGTCACTGGAGTTAAATATCTGACTGACCAGCATTAGAGAAATTATACCACATCTGTTGAAATTATCACTGTCTAGAATTTTAGTGCATTTTGTGTCGAATTTAAAACAGAATTTGTGAAAATGCAAGAAATATGCTTGTATGAAACCAAACAGGCAAATAAGCCAAAGCTTAATAGGGAAGTCAATGGGAATCAGCTGTTTGTCTATGGTTTTGCATAATGTAATGTTTTATGTGATACCATACAAAAGCATTATTATTACTAAACGGCTATAAATCATCACACAGGCCAGGCTTGCTGCTACTAGAGAAGATCTTTACAGCTGATTTATGGGTACTGCACCAAATGTTGGAACCACTGGAATTATAAAAGTACCAGACTACCAGTAATAAGAAATGAGCTACATGTGTTTGATTTGCAGCACAATAAAAATTCAATACATAAGAGAATGGTATTCATAAAATTAAAACTACTAAGCTGTAAGCATTTCTCTTTCTAAAGTGGTTTTTAAGTATCCAAACCAAAATTAATTTTGTAAGTTAGGTTTATTTACCCCTGGCTCTAATCACAACTAAACTAAAATGTTATGGTGTAGTTCATGGAAAACTTACTACAGATCTCTTAAATACTCCAAAGTTGTTTTAACATCTCTGATGGCACACCATGTCTTTCAGATCTGGCTTACTCATAGCCCAGAGTGGTAACTGATGATGACAAACTTTAAACAATTCTAAACAAATCTTTTCTGTCAGATTATGGCTAATTTCAAGTTGTCTTATGTATCTATACACATATCATTATTTAATATTCAAATGTAATTATTTTAATGTAATTTTTAATCTTTAATGTAATTCCTGGCATTTTGTGTTTGTGACATAAATAGACTGATAACAGCTATGGAATGCAATCAAGAAAGGCAGTGTTTACATACATATCAAGACCTATAACCTTGTATCTATAATTTTCTATATATATGTCCTTCATGTCATTCACATTTGTGATATATATAGAGTGAAAACAGCCATGGAATGCAAAGATGTAAAGCCTTCATACATATATCATAAATACCAATACCCTAGAATCTAATCAACCGTGGCAGGCACTGAATAAATAAAACACAATGAGTGCTCAGTTGAGAAAATCCTTGACAGAAACACCAGACACTCGGCCACAATCAAGGTGTAAACACACATGGCTGCCACCCTGTAGGTAACTGCAATTACCTCTCATTCCATCAAGGAACCCAAATAATAACACATACTTGTAGCCAGGTAGGCCTGATTTCCTAGCTCACTGATCAGAATGATGATAATAGTACACACACACCCTGCCTCTGACCAGGAGACTTATAAACCATCTCATGCGACTCATATATATATATATATATATATATATATATATATATATATATATATAACAATTATATTAAATTGTTTAGTTCAGTAGCTTGATGTGATAATTATCATCCATGAGACTTCAAGTTTTTTGTACGAGTCTCACATTCATGAACAGCTGATGGTGTTGTCAGATCCAAGTAATTTCCCTTGCACTTAGATCAACTGCATAATTTAAATTTCACTTTTTATGCCTCCTATTGCAACAATGAGACTTGTAACTGAATTCAATCATAATATCATATCTCCACAGACAAACTGGGTGCTAAAATGAGAAATGGAATGCCAGCATATGAAAGATAATCAAACTGTTGTTTGTACATCTTTTTACATCTGATAAACAAATAACTAACATCTTTCCACATTCTGGGCTGGATATAAACTACTTTCCCAGTCAGCCAGTAAACATCTAGCTTTTACTTGTCTTATATGAATTTTAACTGTCTCACAAAAATCAGTGATTGCAGCAACAACACAATGTGTTCCATATGGATGTGTTGCATGTTTTATAGCATGTTAGACAATTTGAATGAACATATTCAAATGTTTGTTATTTATATTTTGCTTCAGTTTTATATTAAAGATAACACACTGGTAATAAAAAGCATAATCATTATATATATAAGTTTTCCCTCATAGTAGAAAAATAACTGACTGAAATTTAATTAAGGTTCAGACCTCTGAGTAAAGGTTTATGCTGGAGCAACTTTTTTTATATTTTGGCTGTAATATTGCCCTTTCGTATAACTTTTATTGCCCAGGGCAAGCAATTTAAATGGACAGCACTGATAGTAAATCAAAAGTAGTACAGTACACACAGGTTCTGAGAAAGATTTCTTCTGTGAGTTATTATGTTGGGTAGGAGACTAAATTAATTAACCTTTGTTTCACTTTAACATATACATTTTTACTACACCACTATATAACTGCAAGATAGGTTTATAAAAGTAAAAAATAAGGTTTAAATAAAAGTAAATAATAAATTCTAAAATATTTTTCTTTGTGAAGCAATGACCAAACTTTACATGATGCCATGGGGCATTCAGCACTGTCATGATTTGAAATTATTACCTGTAGGTGAAGATCTTAAGCTGAAAATCGCACCAGGGTCATTAAGTCCTTAAACTGTCAAAGTGAAAAAATATAGAGGCCCATACACTAAAACAGAAACTCATTGAATGACAGAATAAGACTTGAAATTCTAAAGTATTATACAGGACACCTTATTTTTATTATCTGCATACTTATCAGCAGCACATGCCAGCAAATGGTCACTGGGCTGACCGTGAAAAACACACTCAAAACACTTATATGGAGTGGCTCTGATATAGCATATCACAGGCTTTGCAGGGGTTCCCCATGCTCTCTTTGAATGTCGAGCTCCAGGTCACTTAGTACTGATAGTTGTCCACTTTCTCCCCAGTGACCCTTCATTACATGTACATGATACTGATGCATTTCTAAGGTCAGAGCTGTTGGGAACAATTATCATGAAAGGCTCCTGCTGAGAACCTCAGATACAGAATCTCTTAGCAGATTTGGGTTGAATGATATCTCAATTTCCTGGGGAGAAGAGGAACTTTCATCACAAGCTTTACCTTTAATGCTTACGTCATCTGAGGCATTCCTTAGTAAATGGGGAAATCATTCTACACAGAAGAACTTAAAACCTTAAAAAAGCCTAAGAAAACAATCACTGTATTTGTGTGTTAATAGTATACCCCATGTGTACTGATATACCAGAAACGATCAGATGTAATGATAACAGGATAGACAGAATCATACAAGTAGTCAATACATATTCTGGTTAAATTGAGGGAACTTTTTTCAACATCAATATGATAAAATGTATTGTTACTTCATCTTTTTATTCCATAACACAATGATGAAGAAATGAAGAGAGATTTAGTGTGAATATTGACCATGTATTGGTAAAGGTACATTTCAATATTTATATATATTCTTATTCTTTCCTAAAAAAACAAGACCCATCAATAACCAGCTTGTACAGTTTTAGTGGTGATCTGAGACAGTCAATTTCAAATCCTGGAAATATTAAGAAAGATTAAAGTTCCATGAATCGCTCAGCATACATGTATCCTGAGAAACAAAGGAACAGAGGTGACCCTGTGATGTACATCCAGGCTCCTTCTGGGAACACACAGGTTGGTGAGAAGAGTTTCAACTTTCCCAGATAACTGTAGGCTTTATCAGCCTGAGGCTGAGCCCCCATACTTACAGACTGACCCAGGGGCTATAGAACAGACTGACCTGTTATCTGACAGTGCTGGCCTCCTGTAGCAGTTCTCAGACAGCCACAGGCAGCTGATGTATATCAACACAGCCCCTGATAGCCCCCAGGCTGACTAGGACCAGCAATAACAGTAACTGCAGCCAGTCTATGGTCACACCCTGAATATGAAGGGTCCGCTGCCAATCAGTCTTTACATGCTGACACACCTGGGGCTTATATGTTCTCATAATGGTCAGCACGGGTTACAATAACACACACTGGCTTTACTCATGTTTAATTTGATGCAGTCTGTAGGCTTCCTAGAGTCCTCTAAATTTAGTATGTCTCAGTGTTCGAAACCACTAACGTAATAATGTTGCTCTATATATGAAGAAGTATTATTTATTATAAATATAGTATAAAATTCCTAAATTATGAATAATTCATATTTAATATTGATAAATTCTGAATTTATCTGAATAATAAATGAGATGAATTTTTTTTCCTATGTTAGAAATTTATCATTATTTTTTTAAATTAAAAGATATCATTTATCAGACTAGAACAATTAACAATATCTTTTACAGTGTAGATTTTTTAAAAAATAAGGATAAGTTTATTAATATAAAGATGACCATGTATTTTTCTTACCATCTTACTAGATAAAGAAGTGCAAAAATTTTTTTATGATAGCGAATAGTGACCCATATCTCAAGATTTCAGTCCTTTTCAGTTTTTTTAAAAACTCTGTTCACTGGGGAAATCACCTGAAGACATATTCTTAAGTAAAAGTGAATTGAGCTTAAAAGTAATATATGTACTGTAGTGGAAAAGTTGTACTAATATTAACCCCCCCCCCCCCTTGAAGGCTTTATTTAATTCGTACTGGGGGGCAATTTTCCTACTTAACTGTCACCTTATTGTTTTCTAAGCCTTTGTGACTACTGTCCCCCATATATATTTTCTCAAGAAATCACTGCTATTAAAGAGAGACCAAAATGTTGGTCTGTTTTCTACTCCAACAATTTATTTGAAGTTAAACACACAAGTTGAATCAGCAATTCATAGAAATGTCTAGTTTGCCTGTCATAATGCCTGTATCTTTCTATTGAGCCTGTTTCAATCTAATTAATTTTTGTGCTGTATTAAAACAAATCATGTACACTGAATGGCCCAGTATTTCAGCTTAACTGCAAAGTCGAATAAATGAACCTTGAAAGTAGTATTATTATCTGCTGTAACAAAAAACTCCAATAACAATTAAATGAGTAATATACACTCAGTCATAGAAAGACACTAAAATAGTGATAAATATCCACTTGTTCTTGCATTTCTACCATAACACAACACAAAATAACTGTTCTTGTGGATAAACCATGTATATTCCTGCTATAACAACAGGCCAGGATATTCTGACATCTTGTCTAGTTCTTTTACACCAATGCCAGTGGACTTGTCAGAGATAAGTGGAATGCAGCGAACAGGCTCCGAAGCCGAGCGTGAGATGGAAGTCGCCATGTTTCTATTCAAGCTTAGCACACCCATTCCACGGCGGTGTGAAATGAAGAAATTCTTCACATGCTTTCATGAATTTCTCGAATATAAGGCAAGATATACTCACTAAACTGGATGGTTAGTGTGGTAAACGTAAATTCCATGTCTCCTGCTGATTGTGGACGTCAGTATTGTTTAGGTGTTACATTTTACGTACAAATTGCCCGCTTGAGCACCCCGCTTTGGTGATTTCGGGCGATACGGTCACGTGACCTTGTTTGGGATTTCCCTGCCAATGGGGAACCTCGCTGTGAACTTTTATTTTATCACAGGTATCCGGAAATCACTTCGCTCGATAGCCTTTGATGCATGGTTACTTATCTCACCTGAGTGATGTTAAACGTTCGCATGTCAAGTGTATTGCTGTTAAAATGACGATGATAGTATTGTGATAATGACTTGGTTACGGAAACAATATATAACGTTAACGTACATGCGTTGGCTCCTGATGGGCGTATCACCTGCACGCGAAGCCATTGATATCTAACGTTATGCGGGCGAGCAATTATTAAAGTCTGTGTGTAAATTTAAAATTTCTAGTATCAGTTTACATATCCAGGCGTGAGTGTTCCAAGCGCTTCTGAAGCGTAGTATGTAATTGACTTAAACATAGTTAAAAATTTTCAAATATTTTCTGACCAAGGTTTCCGAATAGGCCTATATAACTCCATTGTTAGCATATTATTATATTTTAACACCTTGGTAGGAATGTTCCCAGGCGCGAATCCAGAATTCGACATTCCCCCCCCCCCTGCTCTCAACCAACGACCATTTTTTTAGACAAATCGTATGCATGACGGGGTTTTTTTTGGGTTCGAGACCCCCCCCCCCCCCCCCCCCCCCGATCTTTACCAACGATCTGTTTTTTACATTTTTTTATGCATGACGCCCGTTGTCCATTCCCTGTGCAAAAAATCCTGCATCCGCGCCTGTGTCCCCATTCAGAAACTGTCGACGTAACGTAACCAGCCAACCAAACCACGACGTACACGCCAATGGCCAAACGGAGTGAAAATGTTTACAGGGACAATAGCAGGACCACTGAAATTTACTGGGTACTCATTTCTGTATAAATAAACATATCTCCATCCGCTTCTATCCCCCACCTGAACCCGAGTAAACTCAAATAGCCTTATATAGGCCTACCAAGACTGAAATTTTAACCCGTTGAAATGTGCGGTCTGAAAAGCCTAAAAGTGCTGGGTAAGGCCACAGGCGCTTGAATAATTGTTGGTAAAAATTTTGGCTTAAACAGTTTTCAATCAACTATATAAACCATCCCTTCCCTTTTCTAAGCGCTAAACCAGTAAATAATGCTTGTCAGTAACTTATATATATATATATATATATATATATATATATATATATATATATATATATATATATATACACTTAAATAAGTTACTGACAAGCATTATATACTGGTTTAGCGCTTAGAAAAGGGCAGGGCTTGTTTATATAGTTGATTGAAAACTGTTTAAGCCAAAATTTGTACCAACAATTATTCAAGCGCCTGTGGTTAGGCCCTGTCTATAAAGTGCCCCATATGTTCTGAAGAAGCAGTCGTTTTCTTTGAAATATACCTTATACCAGGCTAAGCCTAAAATTCCGATAGCTGGAAGGTTTTCTCTGTCGATCATCATGCAACGTAGCATTTTCTGCCTTTTAAATGACACGCCTTTCCTAAAAGATTTTCCGGTTGCTGATATCCGCATTGTTTATAATTTAACAATAACAACACTTTATATCATTCATCAATTCTCTTATAAGTAGGCCTACTGGGGAACCAATAACGGGTTGTCAAGTTCTTGTTCATGTATACCTTCTCGTGCTGACACCTTTTGGTAACATGATAAACTATAATGCATTTGTACAGTGGAAGCCCCGTTAACCTGACCGTAAAATAAATTAAGAAATATATATATTTATTTTAGCATTTTCCGTTAAACAAAATACCGCAGAGTTGAACAGGAAACCGTAAGATTCACTGAATGGAGTACACCAGCGGTGTGTCAGTTAAGCTATTATCCCGATACTTGGTCATTTTCATTCATGATCGATTAAATTGGTGGCATTTTTGCCTGATCGATCACGTAGGTTAATGTAGCACATGCAATGAAATCATATATTATATAAATATATTCTAATACTGTCAGAGACAAAAAAGGACATAAATCAGGTAAAAAGCACTGAAAGTAAAGCATCAATTTAGCTGGCCGTTACATTGACTTTTCAGAAGGATGAACATTTAAGGCGTGCTGAATTTAATCGGTTATAATATTACATATCATTTTAGGTAGAATTCCCAATAGCATATTTCATGGTGATGTATATACATAAAATAATCTACAAACAATCGACCATCGGTATTTTATTCTGTCGTACATGATTTTACAACCAGTCACGACCACTATAATACTGCATATAGTAAGTTTAATATATCTATATGTCCGTGTGGTGTGCATTTAAATGAATTTGACGAGGGAACCTAGTATTAGAATAATATCTACAATAAAGTAAAACATAGCCTTATAAAACTTTTCATACATTTGTGTTTAACCGTGCAGAGAATCTGTCAATATAGCTGTAGTAATAGCTAAGATACTGGAGACTATCTTTCCTGCTATGGGCAAGAAGACAAACAGATATGCTAAATTTTAAGTATAGACATCTTTAAATAGTTAATCGATATATAAAAGTACAGGTCATGTACACATGCTGATTTTAAGTATAGAATAGTTAATGGATATAAAAATACAGGTCATGTACACATACTGACTGACAACATATCCACTCAGTTGACTGAAACACAAATGTCTTGAATTAAATATTTCATGAGTTCAAATTTTGGACACATTTATACATAATATACAATTGATTTACATAAACTTTTCTTGGATTTACTCAGCATTCTACTTTGCCGGTCCTCTCGTCCACGTAATGTGTTAAGAATATTATATAAATAAATGTATAATTTCAAGGTTTTAACACAAAATGTGACAGAAATTGTATTCAGTCCTTGTGCTTAGTGTCTACCGTGTCATGTTATCCCGCTGCAATAAACATATAATATGTACGAAATCACTACAGTATCTTTTTTTTTTAATTTAAAACATAAATGTTTTAGTAGAAAGCTTCGAATGATGAGCAATTGTACTTCGAAAGAATTTTTGCCAAGTTGTATGCTATCATTCTGAAAATTAATTCCAGTCAAAATTTACTTATACCTGACGTCATCAAAGATACCGTGCGGCGGGTCCTCTGTAGACCCGGCAACCCTTCTAAAGACCGAAGATACCCACTGGCACCTGACGTGTAAATTCAGAATAAATCAACAGTTTTTCACATAAACCATATATGCATCCTCCTACATGTATATATTGGTTACTCGGAAGATGCATATATCGAGTTATGTTTCAAAATAAACACCAATTTATCCTGAAGATAGTGCTTGAAGAAGAAATCTCACAAAAATTAGACATCGCCCAGCGGGAATGGTCTATAATCGTATGTAATTCTTTGATGAACAAAAACGATATTTTGATTGGGTAATACATCTATGCAAACAAGTGTGCCCTCACTCCTGTCAGGGGGTTGACATTTCATACAGCAGACGATAGCGCAGGAGCGTCACTGGCGAATGCGCACGAGCGCGAGTGCTGCCCCCTGTGTCTGATTTTTTTTTAACTATATATTATCCAGTTGTGTTTTTGTGCCGCAAATTTAGCATGTTTAACGTTAATAACCCCTTTCACACCCACCTTTGGTTAAATTAAGAAAATAAAGACCCAGGAGTTTTCGGCTGGGGTGGGGTTAGTTAGAATAAACAAGTGACCCATGGGTCATGACGCTCAGCTGACTGGGAAGAGATTCGCAAAAGGAAATTTTATCATCAGAATGGTAGTATATACCCATTCAACTGAAGCATCAAACAGATTAACCAACAGGCCAAGATTTAGTCTGTATTTATATATCTAAAAAATAGAGAAAAATGTGTAAACTTTTAAAACTAGAATACGGGTAACCGACAAGTGACTACATGTATCTGCCAAAATCGGATAGTGAGGCATGGATTGAGTGGCAAGGGGAAATAGAGTGAGGTATGTTGCATATTAGCATGGATGTCTGCAGCCTAAATGTGTATGTAGGTTGTGCCACCTACCACAAATCCAGAAAGCTGTCCAAGTTGTATACACCTGCAAAATTTTAGGCAGATAAGTCAAACCACTACATGTATATGAGCGATTTTTGCCCATGGCAGACAAACAGACAAACACTGTGCAAAAATCTTTGCAGGTAACCCCTCCAGTTTTGTGTATGATAAAGACCTATGTGAGATCTAAACACATGCACAATTTTGGCCCAATCGGTCAAATGGTTCCTGAGATATGAGCTTGGATGTGCCCAGCGTTAACTAGAATGTAGGTGGCGCCACCTGTCATAAAATCAAGAAAGCTGTCCACGATGTATAAACCTGCAAAATTTTAGGCAGTTATGTCGAACCACTACAGAGAAATGAGTAATTTTAGGCCACGGCAGACTAACAGACAGACGCTGTGCAAACATTGTTACAGGTGGCGCCACCATTTTTTGTGTATGTTACAGAGCTATCAAAGGGCTACATTTGTATAAATTTTATTTCCTGATCGGTCAAACGGTTCCCGAGATATAAGCTTGGATGTCATCAGCGTGAACGTGAACGTAGGTGGCGCCACCTGTCATAAAATCAAGAAAGCTATCCTGGATGTATACACATGACGAATTTCAGGTGAATTAGTCAATTCACTGCAGAGATATGAGTGATTTTAACCCAAGGCAGATGAACAGATGGACACTGTGCAAACATGGTTACAGGTGGCGCCACCATTTTTTGTGTATGTTATAAAGCAATCCAAGGGCTACATTTGTATCAATTTTATTTCCTGATCGGTCAAACGGTTCCCGAGATATGAGGGTTTATGAGTGGAAACAGACCCACAAATGGACACTGGATAGAGAGGAAAGGTCAGAGGTCAATGCAAATTGGTTAGGCACCAGTTCACATGTGACCCGATAATAGGTGTAAGTTTGGGAAAAATCGGTCCATTAGTCTCCAAGGAGCTCTCTGGAAACGAACGCCGCCGCGGCGGAGGAACTCGGTCAAAAACATAGTATCCGCAAAACTTCGTTTTGGTGGATACAAAAATACAGGCGGCTCCACCAGTCTGCAGACACTAATAAAAACACTTAATGGTCAATATCCATGCAAAAAATCATGGTGATCTCTGCATTAGTTGTTCAGATACTTCAGTTTTTGTATCAAATTGTCCATTATTCTGAGGGATAATTTCGGAGTCCTATAGCTTGAAGGATATGGGTAACAGAGACCTAATTTCAAGTTTCCACAGGCACCTTTCATGGGCCTCCTTTCATGACAAGAATGAAGATTCTAGGTCCAGTTGTTGCGATTTGTACCCTGTTGACAGATAACCACATCTTTAAAGGTCTCAAAAAAAAAGAAAAAAATTCGTAAAAATTTGAAAAAAAATAGAGGTGGCACACCCAGTCTGCAGAAACTGATGGAACAGCTCATGATCAATATGTATGCCGAAAATCATGACCATCAGTGTTGTAGTTATTGAAATACTGCAGTTTTTGTATCAAATTTTCCATTATTCTGGGGGGGGGGGGGTATTTAGGACCCATACAGCTTAAAGAATATGGGTAACAGAGACCTAATTTCAAGTTTCCATGGAGACTTTTCATGGGTCTCCCTGTGTGTCAAGAATGGAGATTCTTGGTCCAGTTTTTATGATTTGTGCCCTGTTAACAGATGTTCATATCTTTAAAGGTCTCAAAAATACAGAAAAATTTCGTAAAAAAAACGAACAAATACAGGTGGTGCCACCAGTCTGCAGAAACTTATGAAACACTCCATGATCAATATCCATGCAAACAAATATGGTTATCTCTGCATTAGTTGTTCAGTTACTTTAGCTTTTGTATCAAATTTTCCATTATTCTGAGCTGTACTTTGGAGTGCCATAGCTCAAAGGATATGGGTAACAGAGACCAAATTTCAGGTTTCCATGGAGACTTATCATGGGTCTCCCTGTGTGTCAAGAACGAAGATTCTAGGTCCAGTCGTTACGATTTGTACCCTGTTGACAGATAACTACATCCTTAAAGGTCTCAAAAATGGAGAAAACAATTCGTGAACATTGAAAAATACAGGTGGCGCCACCAGTCTGCACAAACTGATGAAACATCTCATGATCAATATGTATGTCGAAAATCATGACCATCAGTGATGTAGTTAATGAGATATTGAAGTTTTTGTATGAAATTTTTGACTATTCTGGGGGGTAATTTTGGGCCCCATAGCTCGAAGGATATGGGTAACAGAGACCTAATTTCTGGTTTCCATGGAGACTTTTCATAGGTCTCTCAGTGTGTCAAAAATGAAGATTCTAGGTCCAGTCGTTACGATTTGTGCCACGCTAACAGATGACAGCATCCTCAAAGGTCTCAAAAATAGAGTAAAAAATCGTAAAAAATCAAACAGTACAGGTGGCGCCACCAGTCTGCAGGAACTGATCGAACATCTCATGATCAATATGTATGCCAAAAATGAAGACCATCAGTGATGTAGTTATTGAGATATTGAAGTTTTTGTATGACATTTTTTACTATTCTGGGGGGTACTTTTGGGCCCCATAGCTCGAAGGATATGGGTAACAGAGACCTAATTTCAGGTTTCCATGGAGACTTTTCATAGGTCTCCCTGTGTGTCAAAAATGAAGATTCTAGATCCAGTCGTTACGATTTGTACCCTGTTGACAGATAACTACATCCTTAAAGGTCTCAAAAATGGAGAAAACAATTCGTGAACATTGAAAAATACAGGTGGCGCCACCAGTCTGCACAAACTGATGAAACATCTCATTATCAATATGTATGTCGAAAATCATGACCATCAGTGATGTAGTTAATGAGATATTGAAGTTTTTGTATGAAATTTTTGACTATTCTGGGGGGTAATTTTGGGCCCCATAGCTCGAAGGATATGGGTAACAGAGACCTAATTTCTGGTTTCCATGGAGACTTTTCATAGGTCTCTCAGTGTGTCGAAAATGAAGATTCTAGGTCCAGTCGTTACGATTTGTGCCACGCTAACAGATGACAGCATCCTCAAAGGTCTCAAAAATAGAGGAAAAAATCGTAAAAAATCATACAGTACAGGTGGCGCCACCAGTCTGCAGGAACTGATCGAACATCTCATGATCAATATGTATGCCAAAAATGAAGACCATCAGTGATGTAGTTTTTGAAATATTGAAGTTTTTGTATGAAATTTTTTACTATTCTGGGGGGTACTTTGGGGCCCCATAGCTCAAAGGATATGGGTAACAGAGACCTAATCTCTGGTTTCCAAGGAGATTTTTCATGGACCTCTCAGTGTGTCAAGAATTAAGATTCTAAGTCCAGTCTTTATGATTTGTGCCTTGTTAACAGATGTTCACATTTTTAGAGGTCTCAAAAATAGAGAAAAAAATTCGTAAAAAATCAAAAAATACAGGTGGCGCCACCAGTCTGCAGGAAGTGATGTAACATCTCATGATCAATATGTATGCCAAAAATCATGACCATCAGTCAAGTAGTTAATGAGATATTGAAGTTTTTGTATGAAATTTTTGACTTTTCTGGGGGGTACTTTGGGGCCACATAGCTCGAAGGATATGGGTAACAGAGACCTAATTTCTGGTTTCCAAGGAGATTTTTTATGGACCTCTCAGAATCCCAAGTTACAAGGTTCTAGGTCCAGCGGTTACGATTTGTGCCTGGTTAACGGACGGACAGACGGACGACGGACAAAGAGTGATCGCTATAGCTCAGATGACTTTCAGTCAGCTGAGCTAAAAAATCGTTGTAAATTGATACGGCTAAAGTGCATATGTAAACAAAAATTTGAAGTGTAAAAACGAAATGGTTGAGACGAAATGTTAATGCAGACTCAATGTAATAAATTTAAATTATGATTATCGTTATTTTTATTTGGGAAATAAACATTTTTATTCTTTTTTTCCCAAATTTAGTGGATTCTAGGCGTTAACTGAAAATCAACCGAGTAGCCTTCAACAGGAAATATAATATTCAAAATGCTGATCACCTATTATTTTAAATATAGACGTTTGGAAATATATAACATTTGTCGATGGACGGAAATGTGAATTAAAGCGTGCTTTCTTCAAGAGTCTCTGAATGGCGGGTGGTGTGGGGAGGTGAACATAGCAGGGGCGCTTTTTATTTAACCTTATTAAAGGTAACAATTTTAGGTTCTTTTTCTGGACTAGACATGTGAACTCGCCCAGTCACCGGCGGCTAATAAAACTTCGGGGAAAAAGATCAAATAAAAGATTAAATAGGATTTTCCTTGATTTTTTTACCCCAAAGTACTTACAAGGAAATGTTTTAATACACACTGACATACTTTCATCTCACAGTTGTTTAGAATCTCTCACTGACTGAAGTTTATTATGTTTTGTGTCGCCCTTCGGACCTACGACGTTTCATAGATTGGATATCTTTTTCATTTGCAATGATATATCTGAAAACATACAAAAATATGTCTGCTTCTTTCTCTGAATTTAATATTTGAAAATAGATTTCGAAAATACTTGCACCACCGCCCATACGATGTAAACTTATATTTTGTACAAGGTTTGATAGGCAGGAAATACTAAACAACTCATAAGATAAGAATAAAAGCAAACTTATTTGGTGCAATATTAAGGAAAGAAGCAACTATTTCATGACTATGAAACCCTAAATGATAGATTACAAAATGCAGTTACCCCATCCCCCAAGCCTATACGCAATAATCTCTTCTTATGATATCATACAATGATGAAATTTAGAACGGAGCACACGCAAGGGCCCTACAATAAACTTACGTATAAAAAGTTATTTTCTATCAAAAAAAGCTTATCCATTTGGAAAATAAATACAAACACACGTTAACATTCAAAAGTATTAAAAGCCCTGGAAATATTTAGATATTAATGCAAGGCAAACTGATTCTCCATTATAACTGATGTTACACTCTTAATTGCTCTGCTAAATTTCAAGCTGGTTTTATTAACTCCCTGATGAATTTGAATAACCAGTAGCTTGAATTACATTTTGTAATCTTCCCTGTGTGCGGTTACTACATGGCAATGATCCATGCCCTGTTCATGGATATATACAAACGACGGACAAAGACCCATAACCGCCTTGTCTAACTTAAAAAAAAATTCCAGATGCCCGTCCGTATTTTCTACTTCTACAAAAAGTTACTTTATTAAGGCACACATTTTGGTCAATATTATATAGCTAAACTTTAGAATTAAGATTCAGCCTGCAAACATTTTACATTTTACGTGTACACGTATTCTATTTAATCGAGATATGCTTGTATATCTGCAGTAATTTTGACTGGTTCCTCCCTTGCATACTTGCATGTACATGATGTCAGTACTTCAATTGATGTTTAGATAAGCCATGCATCATAGACATAAAATCTTAGACACTGCTGTCTGGCACAGCGTATTTCTGGATTTTATATGTATATTAGCTAATTCTGAACTTATAATATACTACCAAAACAATCGTTTCTTGTTAAGCCATTAGGAAAGGCATTTCTCGTTCAAATAATGGAATCGTCAGTGTTTGTACGATGTTTAATCACATATATTCACACCATGTTTTACCTTCTGGCATATTAAACATTTTTTATAATGGGTGTTGATAATATTCCACAAGGGTTGTTTGGGAGAGCATAAACTGTACCTCAGTTACTTGTATTCATCCTTGTTTATTACTTAAACTTGAATGTACACCACCATATGGAGAACTTGTTCATTTAGAATCCACTTAATGTAAATCAATGACACATGGTTATAAATTTTGTGTCAAATTGTGTTTAATTTTGACAATGAGGGAGATGATCAGTAATTTGATATTATGACGTCTATATGGCAATATTCGGGGGACGACAAAGTAAGTTTGGGTTTACAAAGACGAATAGATCAAATAAGTTGACTAATGGACTCAGCCTTGTAGAATAGTTTTCCGAACAGCCTACAGATGGTGCCACCTCTCAACGATCGTCCTCTCAGGACCCTGATCAAAGTTCAGGTGTGCTTTGAGTAAGGAGGGGCTTACAATTTAGAAAGAGAGATTGACACTTTGAAAAAAAAGATACACAACTCGGTTTAGTTTTAAAGACTGGAAAAACACCACGAAATGTGTATAATTTCTCCATGTAAGAACAACCCCGTCAGGATCCGCACCTTGATAAAAAGGATTACCCCTGCTATTGTTTTCGTGGATGGCACTGCCTACAATGCCCAGACATGCCACTGTAAGTAACACACCAGGCCGTCCCTTATACATACAATATAGTATCCAGTCGATTAGAGGGCATCCCCCTTTCTCTCTGGTTTTATCCAGATGATCATGTAGTGGTAACTTTAAAGACCCCGACAAGAATCAATACATGATTTTACTTGTTACTTGTTACTTTTCCATCGTAATTGCCAAGTAAATTAAAATGTAAACCAGGTACATCCGCAGCCACATTCCCAATTATCGATTATCCATCAACTTTCACCGGTGACAAAATTGTCCGTAGTATAAAATTAAAACATGCCGCGTCACATATATTGCATTTCAAGGTAGATCAACAGGTGTAACATATTATGCAGAAATATGTACACACAAATCATATCTGAATGTATATGGAATGGTGGGAGTGTTCCTTGAACGAGCTTCACCTGCTCATTATCCTGGGTACAGTGTCATTTCATTCATTTTAACAGCGACATAATTTACCTAAATTGTGCTCTTCCAAGAACACACGCAAACAATACAGACCTTTTTTCACGAGCATGCGAACTGTGTGTAACAGTCGTCTGCCGTGGTCGGGTCAAGCGAGCCAACATCGCGGATTTTAAAACTTGCTACTGTGGCTCAGGGGATGAGCGCAGGACTCGAAGCCGGGAAATTTGTGAGCTCGAATCTTAGCCGAGGCGGTGAGAATGTTCACTTACAAACGAGTGCGCCTTTCGGGGGTTCCTCCTGACCTATTATTCGGGTTTATGACACACACCCAGAGCCCGCAGGAGTGATATACCGAACCTGGTTAACACCAGGAATATATATATATATATATATATATATATATATATATATATATATATATATATATGTCTCGAAAGAACACCTATAAGTGTCCCTCTTGTCGTTTGAGATAAAACAAATGCAATCTTTAACTTGAACACTTAGTGTCATTCGTCGTCAACAGATGTACTTCAACAGAAATTGTATTTCATAAATTTTTTATATATTTATTGTGAATTCCACCACACCATATGAAATCATGAATATCAAAATATATTAAATATAAATATAATATTACACTTTTCTTATTTTCGGACTGTCCATGGTCGTTTAAACTGAAATGGTTTTAATTAATGATATTTATTCACGTAATCATGGGAACAGAATCAACATTGAAGATTTTTCAGTACAAAGTTGAAAACCTTCAGTACAAAAATATAAAAAAATACCGTGTACACGTATACACACAACCTATAAAAATTACAAAATACATTTAATTAGTCCTGATGTTTTAAAATATATTCCTCAATTTGAACACATCATCATTTTAACAGTAACGGTTTGGAAAATTAAAATGTACACGTTATGTAAACGAAAGGGGACATGGAATGACTGTTTTGTAAAAGGAATGCCTGTTATAATTATCACATTCACTATACAGAATTTCACCTTCAATCCGTATGTAGTCCCATGTTACGTAATATATGACAAGAGGTGCCGTCATTCAAGTTCACTAAATGCATTCTGTTATTCATTTAGCGTAAAGTGAGTTTATTGTCACAGAAACCCACGAAAGGTCAGCACCTACAGAAAGCCCCAGGTGCTCAGATAAATGCATTTCATCAAAAAGAAAACATTGTACATGGGCATTGTATACATATCCCTTAACATCGTGCAAGATGAGAATAAACATACATATTCAATATTTAACTTTGAGAGGAATATCTGATTTTGACAAATTCATTATTTCAATAAATCTGCATGAAATTTACATAAATATAATAAACCTGTGTGAAAATCTTCAGGCTCACTGATAGTGTTAATAATTTAAAATTTCTTCCTAAGAATAGGTATATGAACCACAATATCACACATTAAGTTTGGACAGGCCTTTAAAAATTAGCACCTGGCTAAGACAGCAATTATTTTCTCAGTTTGTCCAACTTGTAGCGTATGTTGCCATTATTAACTATTTTGAATTGCAACAAAATGTGACTATTACACATCAAGGAAAAGAATAAATTACACGAATCTCTGTGTGGCTAGCTTGGGACAGCTTTAACTGAAGATTATTGAACTGACATAAATATTGATCAGTGATAGTATTATGAATCACAGTGTACCTTCACCACTGGCATCTCTTACCCTTTTAACCTCTCTTACCATGATGTTTTCCAATATATCATACAAGTGCATTACCAGAATATATATATATATATATATATATACCGTATATACATTGTATGTATATATATATAATATATATGCAAAGAAAAACAGCATATATACATAGCCATTTAGGGTAATTTAGGGTAATGTATCTACAGAAGAAAGGGTAAACCATTTTTATTTACAACGGCAAGGGCAATAATATAAACATAGCTTATGATATATCTTAAAAAATGTGTAAACCACCCATCCATGTGTGTTGTAGAATTACAGAAGTAACATTTCAACTTCTATGTCCATATATAAGTCGCTCAAATCCTTACCCCCGTTTAAATGAAGCCTGCATCTGTATGTAATACATATGTAAACATTAATAACATTAATAAAAAATCCAAACATATCACTCAGTAATAGATTTTCTGCAATCAAGATTCTGCATAATACCCTAAGCAATTATTGCCATGCAATTCTGAATTTAGAAATTTTCTATTTACATATATATACAAAGTGAAATGAAGAAAATAAAAAAAAAATATCAATGATAAACTTGACCATAACAATTTAATTGTTAAAAAAGGAAACTTATCTTTGACAGCAGCTATATTAAATTTAGATATTCTTTAATAACCATCCAAAGTATAACAAATAGACTGTCTATGTAGCTAAAATACAGAATATCAGTAACTGTTACCTGTACAACAATGGGGCTTACTGCAATGTAAATGCCTATGTATGGTACAGTCACAGTGTGTACAATGTAATCACTGACATCACATTCTAAAAGTAGACATATACATATGAAAATATATTATCCCATCCTAGGAGCAACACACTTGGTGACAGATTTACATATAGCAATAAAGGTTTCTTAACCATAAGTATAAGTGCATTCTCTTTCATGGATTTCACAGCAATTCACAGTAACATGTTTTAATTCATTTTATGTATTAACAGTATTCCTGCATAAACACTGGTTTTTATTAAGCAAATAAAAAAAAATTCTAAAACAGCTATAGTCTTTAAAATGCAAATTTGCTGAGAGAAAGAAAGTCAAAGGGTTTTTAGAATATCATGAAATGATACTTTTCTCACTGCCAAACCTTTTCCAAATATTCAGAATTTACACATTTAACTCAACAGGTTTATTTAAACTTAAACAGATTCTCTTATTATTCAAAACAAAGTCAAATGTAACCTTTTTTATACTCAGAAATTTATATGGGATTTCAAGTTTGTGGATATGTGTGCAACAAAATTTCTCATAAACTTTGTTAGTAATTAAATATTCACAGTTGATCTGCCAACATAACTTATTTTAATAAAAACATATGATTTTTGGCATCTCTTCATAAAGACAACTGTTTTAAAGTCTTGGTTCAATGTGTTCACCAAGTATATAAAAAATGTTCTTAGAAGCAAAATTTTTTTCTTCAACTTTCCTGTGGCCTGACCACAAATTAATTGTCCTAGGAAATTCTTTTCAAGGTAAAATTACAATAATTCAAGCCAATAAAATCTTATTAATTTTTTGCGGATAGGAATGCCATAAGACCTGATTCTGTGAAGCCCCGTGATATTCTGAGAGACTTTAAGGGTGCCTTTCCATACATGAGGAGCAACATCAAATTTATTATCAGTATTCCCTTTCCATTAGGGGTTCTGTATGTTGATATTTTAACTCAGTAGTGGCTGATTTTTTTTTTTTTTTTTTTTGGGGGGGGGGGGGGGGGGGGGTCACATGTTGATGCCACATGTGATACACTTCTTACCATATGTGCCATGGTCACTGAAAAATATGCAACAGCTGATAGAGATTGTAAGTCAGCACAGATGAATATATAATCAAGTCTTTACGTTGGTACCAGCACTGCCTATGCAAAGGATTTACTGGTTAGAAAACATTCACTATGTAAGCATAACTCGTGAGACACAATATACAAAGGTACCTGGACCAATTTGGCAAAAATTGTTTGACAGAAATAGCCAGCCTGACTTGTGAGACACAATAAAAATCTCATTTCCTTGGTAAAATGCAAACGAATGCTTTATAAATTGAATACTGAATTACAAAAAAATATGAAATTATAAGTAAATGTGTTTCCTATGTGAAACTGCTTAACCCATGTGTAACCTGTACATAAGGAAAGGGGTATTGGTGTAGGGGTTCCAGGTGAAGAAAAAAACTGCATGTATGGTAAGGCACCCCAAGTGCAGTCGACAAATCATCCCTAGTCTTTGGTTAAAATCTTCAGCACAGATCTTTTGTAAAGCCTTAGCTTTCACCTTTGTTAACTGTTACCTTAACTCCCGTCATCCTCACGTTCCACCGCTAACAAGAAATTATACAAAAGTTTGTGCCATTCGTCGGTGTAGTTTATATAAAAAGCATGCTTTCCATTCTGTACTGGGTATATCTCATGGTTGGCCATGTTCCTTAGATTACCGGTGGAGTCCAGGCCCAGAGACTTGTCTTTGGATCCATAAGTTATCATTACTGGAATCTGTAATTTCACAAACACAAACATTTATTAATGATAGGTCAGTAATTTAATCTAAACTTTCAACATTTCAACTCATTTAATGACATGTAAACAACATTTATGTATTACATTCCAGTAAATCCTGACTTTCAGTATTTTTACTCATTTAAATAAATTCAAACAATATTAATGTATTACTGGTCAGTTAATCCTGACTTTCAACAATTAAACTCAAATAAAAACATTTAAAAAATGTTATTACTCATAAGTTAATTCTGAATTATAACACTGGTACTCCTTTCATAACATTAAACAACATAAATGCAGTTTTTTAATCTAAATTAAACTCTTGGGGTAACTGTAGAAATAAATAATTGTAAAAACACAACCTCTTTAGGAAGAATGAGAGTTGTACCTGGTACTTACATCACACTGATGGTACTGTCTATCTGTCCATTTATCACTATCGACTGGCGCGACTGGCACGAATCCACTGGCCCGCCGCTGGCATTGTTCTGGGTGTTCCATCAGGTACGGGAGGGAGTAGCTGCCGCTCATTGAGGGGCTGATGATTACGGGGCGGTCTATGTGGGCGTGCTTGATGAACTCCTTCATAAACCTCACTTTGTCCACTGACTTATGTTCCGTGTCCCCATGACCTGTTAAAATCATCAGGAGGCAACACATTAAAGAGTTTGAAAAATAATGTTGACCTGAAAGTAGTAGTTACTGAACAAATGAATAAAGGTGCAGTAATTAATGCTTCTTGATGTTAGATACTTGATCTTATATGCCATGTTTTTATATTATTTGCAGACTCAAAGGAGATACATGATAAATTTTAACAATGACTCATATCGGTATTTCCTCTGTGTCTTCTAAGTGATGTCATCATGACTCAAAGGATGGATTTTAATTTTGAACCTAGCATTCGTAACAGAGCTTACATGGGCATCCATGATTATCAGTAGCACCAGATCAGCCCTCTGACATTTTGGCCAGATCACTGGCCTGCATGAGTGCCTGGACATCTTACTCTGAGGATCGCATTATAAGGCCCCATGAGGATGCAAATATTTTAGTCATTTCTGACAACGCCTCATTGCTTAAAAGTATCGTGTCACTTCAAATAAACCCACTACACCTTTTGATAAGTTTTTTATCTCTCCAATGACACCTACCATGTGTGTAAAATATTTCGTAATAACCCAATATATTTGTATATTGTTCTGCATATATGGAAGATTTCTGCCTGCGGTCTGCCTGCTGACTGTAATCGGAGAAACGGTCTTGCAGGGCGGTCCTCAATTTGGCTTGTGTCACGACTCAGTAGGAGGGCCCTAACTGAGTCGTGTTTGTCACGGCTAGATTATCAGTTAATATCAGAAGTGACTAATACTGTATCCCATGTGCCACAAACCTGGAGGCATTCAGTGGACTCAAACCATCTTGAAGAATTCAAGTTTGTTATTACCGGTACATCCATGTTTATATGTATTCATATACATATTCAGTTGTTTATTAATTTCATCAGTGTAACTCATGGCACATAAAAATATGTAACTTGAATAAATGTGAAATTCCACAATTCTGTTCAGTGTATCTTCCAGGGTATGATCTTGAGAGAACTATGTCAAGTTAGCATCAAATACAAGACCAAAGCAAATCATGAACTGGTGGCCCATGGGCCATGATCCTCAGCTGAATTCAAGGAATGTTGAACAATGAGCAAAATGACTGCCAGAGAACAGACAAATCATGAATTTTATGAAGAGTCCTAAGAAATGGGTTTCAGTGGGCTTTTGGACAGATGACTTCATTTACAGGTCTCATAAATAGAAGGAAAAATGTGTAAAAATTTGAAAAAAATACAGGTAGTGCCGAGGTCTGCAGGAACTGATGAAACACTCCATGATCAATATGCATGCAAAAAATCATGGCCATCAGTACATTAGGTATTCAGATACTGCAACTTTTGTATCACATTTTTAATTATTCTTAGGGGTACTTGTGAGCCCCATAGCTCGGAGGATATGGGTAACAGAGACCTAATTTCACGTATCCACAGAGACTATTCATGGACCTTCCTTGATGTCAAGTTAGAAGATTCCAGGTCCAGTGGTTACGATTTGTGCTCTGTTAATGGCCGGACGGCCGGACAGACAGACGGACGGACGAAGAGTGATCGCTATACCTCAGATGACTTTCAGTCAGCTGAGCTAAAAATGAGAGAGGAAACTACTCACCAGGTAAATCAACAGCAACCGTATAGAAACCCATGGCTGCCATCAGCTGCAGAGACTTGAGCTCCCGCCAGTTCTCTGCCTTGAATGCCATCCCGTGCAGGAACAGGACTGGAATATCCTTCCTCTGCTTAGGAATCGCCTCTAAGTAGTGTACCTTAATAGACTGTAAAATATCAAACAGCTAAGTAGTGTACGTTAATAGACTGTATAATATCAAACAGCTAAGTAGTGTACGTTAATAGACTGTCAAATATCAAACAGCTAAGATGTGTACCTTAGTAGACTGTAAAATATCAAACAGCTATGTAGTGAGCGTTAATAGTCTGTAAAATATCAATCAGCTAAGTAGTGTAACTTAGTTGACAGTTAAAATATCAAACAGCTAAGTAAGTAGTGTACCTTAATAGACTGTATAATATCAAACAGCTAAGTAGTGTACCTTAGTAGACTGTAAAATATCAAACAGCTATGTAGTGTACCTCAATATACTTTAAAATATCAATCAACTAAGTAGTGTACCTTAATAGACTGTCAACTATCAAACAGCTAAGTAGTGTACCTGAACAGACTGTCAAATATCAAACAGCTAAGTAGTGTACCTTCATGCAATAATATTTCCAACAGATGGTGAATTACTTATTTAATGAAAAATCAAATGGCATGAACATTACTAACAGACTGTAACAAGTGACACATGTGTCATGTCGCTCAGCTGACAGGGAAGAGATTTGCTAAAGGAAATTTTATCATCAGAATGGTAGTATATACCCATTCAACTGAAGCATCAAACAGATTAACCAACAGGCCAAGATTTAGTCTTTATTTATATATCTCAAAAATAGAGAAAAAATGTGTAAACTTTAAAAACTAGAATATGGGTAGCCGACAAGTGACCACATGTATCCGCCAAAATCAGAGTGGAACGGTTGAAGTGAGGCATGCATTGAGTGGCAAGGGGAAATAGAGTGAGGTATGTTGCATATTAGCATGGATGTCTGCAGTCTAAATGTGTATGTAGGTTGTGCCACCTACCACAAATCCAGAAAGCTGTCCAAGTTGTATACATATGCAAAATTTTAGGCAGAAAAGTCAAACCACTACATGTATATGAGTGATTTTAGCCAACGGCAGACAAACAGACAGACGCTGTGCAAAAATGGTTGCAGGTGGCCCCTCCAGTTTTGTGTATGATAAAGACCTATAAGAGATCTATACACATGCAAAATTTTGGCCCAATTGTTCAAACGGTTCCCGAGATATGAGCTCGGATGTCTGCGGCGTAAACTAGAACGTAGGTGGCGCCACCTGTCATAAAATCAAGAAAGCTATCCAGGATGTATAAAACTGCAAAATTTTAGGCAGATATGTCAAACCACTGCCGAGATATGAGTGATATTATCCCACAGCAGATGAACAGATGGACACTTTGCACTATGTGATATCTATACACATGCAAAATTTTGGCCCAATCGGTCAAACGGTTCCTGAGATATGAGCTTGGATGTGATCAGCGTGAACGTGAATGTAGGTGGTGCCATCTGTCATAAAATCAAGAAAGATATCCTGGATGTATATGCAAGCCGAATTTCAGGTGAATTAGTCAATTCACTGCAGAGATATGAGTGATTTTAACCCAAGGCAGATGAACAGATGGACACTGTGCAAACATGGTTACAGGTGGCGCCACCATTTTGTGTATGTTATAAAGCAATCCAAGGGCTACATTTGTATAAATTTTATTTCCTGATTGGTCAATCGGTTCCCGAGATATGAGGGTTTATGTGTGGAAACAGACGCACAAATGGACGCTGGATAGAGGGGAAAGGTCAGAGGTCAACACAAATTGGTTAGGCACTAGTTCACATGTGACTAGATAATTGGTGTAAGTTTCGGAAAAATCTGTCCATTTTTCTCAGAGGAGCTCTCTGGAAACAAACGTGGCGGCGGCGGAGGAACCCGGTCAAAAACATAGTATCTGCAAAACTTCGTTTTGGAGGATACAAAAATACAGGTGGCTCCACCAGTCTGCAGAAACTAATAAAAACACTTAATGGTCAATATCCATGCAAAGAATCATGGTGATCTCTGCATTAGTTGTTCAGATACTTCAGCTTTTGTATCAAATTGTCCATTATTCTGAGGGATACTTCAGAGTCCTATAGCTTGAAGGATATGGGTAACAGAGACCTAATTTCAAGTTTCCACAGGCACTCTTCATGGGCCTCCTTGCATGACAAGAATGAAGTTTCTAGGTCCAGTTGTTGCAATTTGTACCCTGTTGACAGATAACAACATCTTTAAAGGTCTCAAAAAAAGACAAAAAAAATTCGTAAAAATTTGAAAAAAATAGAGGTGGCGCACCCAGTCTGCAGAAACTGATGGAACAGCTCATGATCAATATGTATGCCAAAAATCATGACCATCAGTGTTGTAGTTATTGAGATATTGAAGATTTTGTATGAAATTTTTTACTACTCTGGGGGGTACTTTGGGGCCCCATAGCTCGAAGGATATGGGTAACAGAGACCTAATTTCTGGTTTCCATGGAGACTTTTCATAGGTCTCTCAGTGTATCGAGAATGAAGATTCTAGGTCCAGTCGTTACAATTTGTGCCACGCTAACAGATGACAGCATCCGAAAAAGGTCTCGAAAATAGAGGAAAAAATCGTAAAAAAAACCCCGAACAAATACAGGTTGTGCCACCAGTCTGCAAGAACTGATGAAACACCTCTTGATCAATATGTATGCCAAATATTATGACCATCAGTGATGTAGTTATTGAGATATTGAAGTTTCAAATGAAATTTTTTACTACTCTGGGGGGTACTTTGGGGCCCCATATCTCGATGGATATGGGCAACAGAGACCTAATTTCTGGTTTCCATGGAGACTTTTTATAGGTCTCTCAGTGTGTCAAAAAGGAAGATTCTAGGTGCAGTCTTTACGATTTATGCGACGTTAACAGATGACAGCATCGTTAAAGGTCTCAAAAATAGAGGAAGAAATCATAAAAAAATCAAACAATATAGGTGGCACCACCAGTCTGCAGGAACTGATGGAACATCTCATGATCAATATGTATGCCGAAAATCATGACCATCAGTGATGTAGTTATTGAGATATTGAAGTTTTTGTATGAAATTTTTGACTACTCTTGGGGGGGGGGTACTTTGGGGCCCCATAGCTCGAAGGATATGGGTAACAGAGACCTTATTTCTGGTTTCCCAGGAGATTTTTCATGGACCTCTCAGTGTGTCAAGAATTAAGATTCCAGATCCAGTCTTTACGATTTGTGCCTTGTTAACAGATGTTCACATTTTGAAAGGTCTCAAAAATAGAGAAAAAAATTCATAAAAATTCCAATGATACAGGTGGCGCCACCAGTCTCCATGAAGTGATGACACATCTCATGATCAATAGTTATGCCACAAATCATGACCATCAGTCAAGTAGTTAATGAGATATTGAAGTTTTTGTATGAAATTTTTTACTTTTCTTGGGGGTACTTTGGGGCCCCATAGCTCAAAAAATATGGGTAACAGAGACCTAATTTCTGGTTTCCATGGAGACTTTCCATAGGTCTCTCAGTGTGTCGAGAATGAAGATTCAAGGTCCAGTCGAAACGATTTGTGCCACGTTAACAGATGACAGCATCCGAAAAAGGTCTCAAAAATGGAGGAAAAAATCATGAAAAATCGAACAATACAGGTGGCGCCACCAGTCTGCAGGAACTGATGGATCATCTCATAATCAATAGGTATGCCAAAAATCATGACCATCAGTCAAGTAGTTAATGAGATATTTAAGTTTTTGTATGAAATTTTTGACTACTCTGGGGGGTACTTTGGGGCCCGATAGCTCAAAGGATATGGGTAACAGAGACCTAATTTCTGGTTTCCAAGGATATTTTTCATGGACCTCTCAGTGTGTCAAGAATTAGGATTCTAGGTCCAGTCTTACGATTTGTGCCTTGTTAACAGATGTTCACATTTTGAAAGGTCTCAAAAATAGAGAAAAAAATTTGTAAAAAATTGAACGATATAGGTGGCGCCACCAGTCTGCAGGAACTGATGGAACATCTCATGATCAATATGTATGCCAAAAATCATGACCATCAGTCAAGTAGTTAATGAGATATTGAAGTTTTTGTATGAAATTTTTTACTTTTCTGGGGGGTACTTTGGGGCCCCATAGCTTGAAGGATATAGGTAACAGAGACCTAATTTCTGGTTTCCCAGGAGATTTTTTATTGACCTCTCAGAATGTAAAGTTACAAGATTCTAAGTCCAGCGGTTACGATTTGTGCCAGGTTAACGGACAGACGGACAGACGGACGGACAGACGGACGACGGACAAAGAGTGATCGCTATAGCTCAGCATGACTGAAAGTCAGCTGAGCTAAAAAATCTAGCTGCATGCTTGTGACTATCTTGTTCATTCAATGTAATTTATAAATATATATTAAATATTAATGGTTAAAATGGTTCTGATTTTATTTCTTCCAATATCTACTGATTTACCCATTTTTTACCTGTGGTCCTTCATATACACAGAGTGAAGTAAAACAAGGGACCTATGGGTCACGACGCTCAGCTGTTATATATGATAAAAAAATATTATTTAGAAATGAGGCACATGCTGGTTTTGTGTGGTAATAAATATAAGCTGTATTATGAGTTGTTGTTGTTTAGCTTATGTATGATTTTGATAGTACCTTTGGAGACAGGGAAGAGGATTGATTTCATTTATTTTATTAACAAATGGAGTGCTATTGTCACACAGATTTTGACTTGGCCATATAACTTATAAGCAGAACATATAATATAAGAGTTTAACTATTTATTAAAAAAAATTACAAATATTGTCCCAAATATAATTTTTATAAAAAATAATAAGAGAATCATATGATTTTTTTAAATGAAATATAACTGATATGATTATTAGAATAATATTAAAGAATATATTCATGAATGCATTCATGAATACATTTTGAAAGTATTTGCACGAGTTTTCATATACTTTCATTTTAACCTGAATTCCTATTCTTTATGCAAGAAATTTTATAATGGAGTACATAATCATATTCGTATTTAAATACAATTACAAAGTATTCGCACCATGTCTGGTATTTATTCAGTTTCACCAACCAATGATGTTGAGAATCCAGAATATACAAAATTCACACATTTAAATAATGATCATATGTACCTGGTTTTATGGCTTTTATTTATTATAAAAAATAACTGTAAACTAGATGTGTCGGAACGACACGAATGCCCCCGCCTTGGGCAAATTAGAAACATTTGTAAAATTTTGAAAATTTTTTTAAGTTCAGGAGGTGTCGTATGGTCAAAAGTAGGTCAACAAGGGCAAAAAGCAAACTCGATCTGTAACGGGTCATTATCAAATAACACACCAAAATCATGCCAGTATATGCAGGCATTGTGAAAAAAAGTCCATACATGTGCATTTTCCATAAAAATTTCTGTCTTTCATGAAATTTTCTATGTTTAGGAGCCGTAAAACAATCAAAAGTAGGTCAACCGGGATGAAACGCGAACTCGATCTGTAACTGTCATTATGTGCCCACACATAAAAAATCAGGGTGGTATCTGCAGGCATTGAGAAAAAAAAGTCAGTACATATGCATTTGTTATGAAAATTTATATTTTTCATGAAACTTTCTATGTTCAGGAGCAGTCAAATGGTCAAAAGTAGGTCAACTGAGAGAAAACAAGAACTCGATCTGTAACTGGTCATTATCTGCCTACACACCAAAAATCAGGCCCGTATCTGCAGGCACTGCGAAAAAAAGTCCATACATATGCACCTTTTTATGAAATTTTCTATGTTAGAGCACCGTCAAACGGTCAAAAATAGGTCAACTGGGACAAAACGTGAACTTGATCTGTAACTGGTCATTAACTGCCCACACACCAAAAATCAGGCCAATATCTGCAGGTATTGTGAAATAAAGTCTGTACAAGTGTATTTGTCATGAAAATTTATGTTTTACATGAAATTTTCTATGTTCAGGAGTCGTAAAACAGTCAAAAGTAGGTCAACCAGGACGAAATGCGAACTCAATCTGTAACTGGTCAATATCTGGCCACACACCAAAAATCAGGTCAATATCTGCAGGCATTGCGAAAAAAAGTCCGTACATGTGTATTTGTCATGATATTTCATATTTTTCATGAAATTTTCTATGTTCAGGAGCCGTAAAACAATCAAAAGTAGGTCAACCAGGAAGAAACGCAAACTGGATCTGTAACAGGTCTATATCTGCCCACACACCAAAAATCAGGCCAATATCTGCAGGCATTGCGAAAAAAAGTCTGTACATGTGTATCTTTCATGAATATTTCTATTTTTCATGAAATTTTCTATGTTTGTACGACGGTCAAAAGTAGGTCAACCGGGACGAAACGCGAACTCGATCTGTAACTGGTCTATATCTGCTCACACACCAAAAATCAGGCCAATATCTGCAGGCATTGCGAAAAAAAGTCCGTACATGTGTATCTGTCATGAATATTTCTATTTTTCATGAAATTTTCTAAGTTTAGGAGCCGTAAAACGGCCAAAAGTAGGTCAACCGGGACGAAACGCAAACTCGATCTGTAACTGGTCTATATCTGCCCACACACCAAAAATTAGGCCAATATCTGCAGGCATTGCGAAAAAAAGTCCGTACAACTGTTTGGTTTCGGAATGACGGAATGACGGACATGGGTAAAACTATATGCCCCGGCCACTTTGTGGCGGGGGCATAAAAATTCATTTTGGACTAATTTCACATCAATGTACACACTAGACACAGTAGGAATCTAGATTAATATTATCAACTGCATCTTTGTCTATCATTAATTTCCTTCATATGATCCCTAATGATTAGTAATGAATAATATGATTTACTTCTTTATCATTAAAATTGAACTGAAAAATGCCATAGGTGACTGCATGGTGTTATTTGGAATATGTGACATTCTACCCATCGATACAAGATTCTTATATCATCAGTAACTGCGAGTTAATTTCCTGTTATTATAAACTAACAAATTCCTTTTCTATTTTTCTTTAATTTGTTATTAAAAACCAATAAAAATTTATTAATTTATTGTTTATTGTTATGTTGTTGGTTAAAACTACTAGATGAGTTGGGTTGGACACCTGGATCAACTGTGGCTGGCCATAAGCTGCCTGGATTCCTGTATGCCTCGCCTCAAGCGTGCTTGGTAGGAGATCTTGGGGACATCTAACATTATGCCGAATTTTGGATTCCTAGGTCTTACGGTTTCAAAACGTGCCACATCTACGGACGGACGGACGGACGGACTGACGGACGGACGGACGGACGGACAGATGGACGGACGATGGACAATGGACTACGACTATAGCTCAGATGACTTATAGTCAGCTGAGCTAAAAATTACAGCTCCTAGAATAAATACCAATACTTTTTTCAGAATATCAAAATATTTTGGAATCCTGAATAAAATGATATACTTAAAATTTTATATGATACACTTATTCTATAACACTTCAATTATAGAATTCTTGTATGGGGCTTTGATATTAAAAGATCAGAAAAAGTTCTAAAAATGCTATAAGAATTATCACAAATAGCAAATAAAATGCCCACACTCAACCAATTTTTAAATCATTAAAAATCCTAAAAACAAATAACATTTTCAGACTAAATATAATAAAATTTTTCTATAATTACTGCCATGAAGCCCTACCACAATTTCTATAAACATTTAATTTTGCAACAAGGACAATGACACATGAACATGACACAAGACAGAAAGATACCTTGTTACAAATAAAACCAGAACTAAGATAGCAGACAACTGTCTGAGAAACAGATACCAGAAGTCATAAATAAGGCTGACCAAATTATTACTGACAAAATCTTCACTCATAGTCGTCAAGGATTGATTTGCTACACTAAACAACATTTTATAAATACATATAGAGCCAAATGCCATCAAACGATCTGTTTTATCTGTAGCAAAAATTAGTAAAAAAAAAAAAAACGGGACCCAAGGGTCACTGTGCTAAGCTGAAGTTGACCTTGAAGGTAAAAATAAAAAAAAATTACAGGAGAGCGCCTTTTTCTGAATGCTGAATTTCCAAATATTCATTTTTCCAAAATTTAAAATTAGGAACTGAAATTTTATTAGTATTTTACAAAATATTTTTCAAGCATGTTAATTTCAAGCATGATTTTTTTGTTATTATTAGTCACATGAGCCTACAGTCAGCTGTTTAAGCACAGTGGTGACCTTAATAAATTAGTTCTGGGCTGATGTTGTCCCATGGCAAAAAATGTCAAAACTACAGCTAGTCACACAACTCTAGGCTCCTTATACTCCCAGAAAGCAGCTGGGCAGTTTATCCAAGAGCACTTGTGTGTTAACCACCATATCTTGTTTGTACAAGCATAGCTCATCTGATTTGAATGGGCTGTCAGGTTAAAAAACTGAGTAGTTGTTCAATAAATTTCAATAAATTTAAATCTATGTTAGATCTAAAATTATTATTAATCCATTCTAAGGCTCTACGATCGTTCAAAAACTTTTATCCCTTGTCTTTCACTGGTTTTGCGTATGCCGCTTTGGCACTGCCTATGGGCAGTTAAAAAAACTACACCAATGGCGATGTCTTAAAACCTTTTGAATTTGTTGAAAAAAGTTCACACACATCTTAAAAAAATGTAAGACTGATCTTTACCAATCAAGCTCTGCAATAAATCCAATATTTCATATTTCAATTACTAAGGTCAAAAAGAAACACAGTGTTCCCTCAGTAAAATGGCATTAGATTAATCATTAACTGTCGTTTGAACTTTTGAACTTGCCTTTCGCCTCTGACTGAATATCCAATATTCATCTTTCTGAAAGAAAAGCTTGTTCCTTGACGCTTTCCGAAAAATGGCGCTTTACTGTATATCAAATGGAGAAAAAGTATGAGAGGAAGAGGTAACAAAGGCCATGGTTGGTTGATATGATTGGTTTGTATTGATGAGTAACAAATTGTTGCAAATAATATATTGTGACCTGACCATGTGTTTCCTAATGTTGAGACTTGAGCAAATCAGCTGTTTGTGAACATAAAATCTATACTATTACTGTTATCATTGATTGACTTTTCACAAATTGTTGACAGTTCAGCAGATTACACATTACCGGTAGTTCAATTAGATATATTTCTTTAAAATATTAAATATATATTTCCTTATTAATAAAATGTATACAGTCCACAGGTGAAAGGACTTAGTGGTGGTGGTGGTGGGGGGGGGGGGTTATGAGATGAATATGGTAAGAGCTACGCTCTTTACACAGCGCTTTACCTATAGGGCTACTTCCTATATCGTAAGGCGCTGTTTTTTATGACCTCGTATCCTGCTTTGCAACACCAGAGGGGAGCACTGTATTTTTGTCCAATTAGATTAAACTTTGTGCTGGAAGACAAAGCCAAGCGAGGAATACACGGAGCCAATCATATTCATTTCTTTTTGAGTGACAGCTCCTCCCCCAGCGTAACCGTCTAAACAGGCCACAGGCTCAGAGAGAATTGCCCCTGATGTGGTTTGCTTAGGGCCTTGGCACATAGGATGCTCGGCCGGTGAGCTGTAATTCAAACGAAACGTAACAACAAAGGCTGCGTGCACACCTCGCTGGCTGGTTTCAATTCTGCAGACAACAGATACATGGCTACGCTAACACAGTCATAATGTCATAATCGAATCGGTCGATGATGCGAGAATGCAGAGGGAGCAATTTAAATTCGACCGGAAACTCATCAAACGGCGCTTGAAGCCAGCAATGGGCGGAGCCAGGATGCCTGTTGAGTGTTTGTTTTTTGGCATCTGATTGGCTGCTTGTCACATCGTATGCACGTTTATTTCAGTGGACAACAAACCGCCACCTGGTGTCTAAATATATCATAAACAGTCACAGCTGGCAGCGTGAAAATCAGTTGCTTCTTTAGAAGCGCAAGATTTCCGCTGCCTCAGGAGCGTAGGTAAGAGCCACTGGTAAATACTTTTTACCCAGGTTTTACCCACTGGGTTAGGTAACAATTTACCCTTAGTAAATGTGTATCCACAGATGTCACAGCCTCGTGGTCTATGGGGATGGGTGGGTGGGGGGGGGTTTAAGGTTACATAGACCAACATGCAGGAAGTTAACACCTGCTGCCTTATCCCTGTGACCCTGACTGGAATTAAAATCTGTCTAGGTTTAAACCCCAAAAGTGGAATGCATTCTTCAAGTTAGCTCTTCTGAGTGATGATGCTGTTATGCTGGTTAGGGAACAAATAGATATGAACAGCATGTTTTTATAGTGTATAGACAAATGGATAGGTAAATGTTTCTGCTTTGTATAAAAGAAAACACATTGTACTAATCATTAAATTTGTTCTGAGAGAAAGAGAGAAATATTTTATATGACATGTATTCATTAAAATATATTTAACATACCATTTTTTTATTATGCCTGGAGACTGTTGTTAAGTAATTTAATCTGTTGACACAACAGCCACCTGTGACACAAGGAAAAATCATACATAATATGGAGGTTGTGTTATGCATTTAATAAAATTTGAGATTATAAGACTTATTGAGGAAACTGGTAAAAATGGAGTTACTGAAATAATAGTTTGTTATGTATTTTAATGATTTTCATTTTTAAGCTCAGCTGACTATAAGTCTCTGAGCTATAGTTATGGTCCGTCTTTCCGTCCGTTAGACTGGCACGTTTTGAACCATAATGGTTAGACCTACGAATCAAAAATTTGGCACTGTGTTAGATGTCCCCAAAATCTCCTGTCAAACTAAAATCTGGGTCATTGCGACTCTGTTCCTTTGAGAAATTAAGGAAAAACCTCAATTTTCCATTAAAAACCTATTATCACACTACAGGACTTTCAATATCAAAACCTCTCATCTGTTTTTCTTAATATTTACCATAAATATTCTCCTTTATATTTCCTATGTACATGCCGGAAATTAAGTCTGTATTGTGTAATTTTCTGAAGTTATGGGCCCAAACAAAATGCACATTGTAAAAAATGACCCTTGACCTAAGAACTGTTCAGAGGATCTGAGTGGGGATGTGGAGTGACAGCCTACACCTGCGTCTAATAATTTAAACACGGTATGGCATGTAGTGCTACAGTTTGCCAAGATCCATTGACGCATCTTCTCTCAAAATCTGCATTCTTACTTTAGTATATACAGATTACCTGATGAGATATATATTTACTTTCATGTTTCACATCTTTCTCTTTCCCTCTCTCTCACACACATAATGAAAAAGATTCATATCAATCCATCTATTCGTTTTATTTACCGTGTCATCAACTGTAATATCAATTCTGCTGGACTTGGTTTCCACTTGATTCATGGCTGATATCACTGAATCTGGAATATCAACGAAGTCTCTTGTCCTCCAAGTTTTGTGGACTTTGAGGCCAGGTCGCTGTGTGTCTGATGGCTTGAGTGAATACCCGATGTATACCAGAAACAAAACGGACACCACCGCTATCGCCACCATCTTGGTGTTGATCTGTACGCTCGTCCCCATCTGTGACATGATAGGTTTGTCAGCTTCTTTTGTTCCTCTGTACCTCATCTACCTGAAATATAAGATCAAAACATGTTAATTTTTTTATTTAGTTCACTGCAAAACAGTACTAAATATCACCAAAAGGTACACAATTCATCTCAATGCCTTAATTTGCAATGTCTTACAAGACACTCACATCACCACTGACCAATGACTGTGATATATATGACCTGACAATGTTTACATTGAACATTCCTGGATTTTCAAGCATAAATTTTGTTTTATTATGGAAATTATTTTTGCGAGCATCAAAGTTAGTATAATTTAAATCAAGAGATTCAGATCCTGATATAAAACAACTACTCTTCCTTAGTCACTTGTATTTTTAACCTCTGAATGAACAATGTCCTTCTATTTAATTTACAATCAGCTTCCTAGATATTTCTCTCTCAGTAAAAACTTTTCAGTCATTAAGTAAACAGGTTGTCTCATTTTGTCCACATGAGTTTAGTACATCCTATAACTTACCACTATTTCTTTATTTCTTACATATATTGATAAGATATATTGAAGATCTGCTGTCTTTATTTAAAAGATAATGCCAGACAACATCACCACAACAGTGATGAATGTCAGTTTGTGTGGTATTAACATACCATAGCATTTACATAAACTACCAGCAATATAAAGCACTGTTTGTCAATTCAGTTACAGTATTCACAGCAATTTTGTAATTTAACTAGAAATGTGCATTCTCAAGAATGCAGACCTCCGCCACGTGAGTGGTCCTTATTGTGGGGTACTCCGCAACCTGCGTTTTCATTCATTATTTCCCCATATTCCCAGGTTCATTGGAACATAAGTTCCCTCTCACCTCTCCGAGTTTTGGCATTCAATTATTTGGCCTATATTCCCATGTGCAATGGTGCATATGTGACTGCACATTTGTGAATATTCCTGGATCCAGATCATGAGCTCTACCACACCAAAATTTAATTGATTCTACATTGGCCCATTCCTGAGGTGCCCTGCAAATTTCATGGGACTCTGTTCATGATTGCTATGTTGTGAACAAACACACACATAAAAACATACACACACTAATTGGAAGGAATGCATGCCCCTTTAACAGAGGCAGCCCAGTAAAGGTAATTTATTTAGTGCAATAAATGTATGTAGGTACACAACAACCTTTTAGTACATACATGATCAGTCTGATAATCTAATTTGCAAATGTTTTCATGTTTACTAACAAAAACTGTATTTTTCCATTTTGTGTTTTATATAGAACTTTCTACCATTGCTCTGATATCCTGTCCAATCAACAGGCATTGCCAGAGCTGTTATACAATATAAATGACAAACTACTAGTGGATATGGTTAGTTAAAATCAATGTTATTTGATATACATTTATGGAATGCCACCTTTATTCTTTTAAATTGTTAAAGATCCACTTGACGTTTGGTAATAAGTGTTCAAATGTCAGGTGACACCACACTGACATTCAAACTTGACAAGGACTGCATGTCCCTCAGCAAGCTTAACAATACATAATGATAAAAAATAATCATACCTCATCAAGTAGCTAGGACTATTATCAACAGAATAGTCATTCTCTGTATGAATGGATAAATATATTTTTCTACTAAAATACTTAGTTATGTCTTCCATTAAAGTAATAGACAGTTAGGCCATTAGGAGCCATGTAATTTGCCATGAATATATCAATCTTACCTGTCAGTAAAAATATTTACTAACAAAATCTACATCCCATTTTTTCTCTTTCCCCATATAATGTGTTGCCACCTTAGGGCAGTTGCTTTCACTTAAATCAGGGGTGGCCAGTAAGAGCCAACCCCAGCTTTAACGGCTAAAGCCAGCCGGGTAAATTGTTCAAAAGTGGCCGATACTGGCTATTATTGGCTAATACCCTCAACTGAATAAAAAATGCCCCAAACCTAATAAACAACAACAGAACAATTTTTAAAATGTTCATTGTACATTGAACCAGGAAATGCTAAAGTAAATGATTTAAAATGACACCAGGTCAAGGATTATGACACAAATAAAAGAAATATACCAATTTAGCACAGTAGTAATGATACTGCAGGCAAACCTGGGTTAACTTAGAGCAGTAATATGCATGCTTTTAACTGTAAAGATTTACAGTTGGTACAAATGTCTGAATGGTCAAATGACAAAAGTTCAATGATAAATGTCACAAATAAGGAGCTTCATTGTGCCAGTCTCACAAGAATCTCTCTTTGCCTGATAGCAGGCCACCAACTTGGTGGCTTATCACAAAATGTATCAATTCATGTCCCACACTAAGGCCCAATATCAAAGCTTTGTACCAGAAAGTCTTTGATAATCAACAGTTAAGATCAAACATACAGCTAGCATGGAGTTTGAGTCCAGGCAAAACTGATATTGACTCAAAAACAACTCTGATTTCACTTACTTAATAAATCTCCATCCCCATAGCCTCTGGGTTTACAACTAATAATCCTTTAATGATGCAAATCAGTATTGTAAAACAAACAATGATTATCAGGTAGCCATACTGAGGATCCAGATTTGTGCTCAAGATCACATGAAGACTAATTAAGGTTGGTCACATAACTGTCTCACTTCCACCTGTCCATCTAGTAACTACATGGTTCACAGCACTAGTCCAGAGTTAGGTTTTGTGTAAATAAACTTATATAATAACAGCCACTACTTTAAAGCCCATTTAAAAAAAAAAGTGTACATTATGAATGGTTTGTCAGATGACCAGTATATGACTGCAATTTCTTAATAGCCTGAGTAGTAAAGAATATGTATGAATGATTTATCAGATGACCAGTACCTTAACCGGTACTGACCAGTAACAGCCAGTATTAGCTGAATTTTGCCTGCTATAACCACCGGCCTGCACAATATGAGTAAAAGCCGGGTTTTGGCCAACCCTTACTAAAATGTCACACTTATTCTATAATATTGTTCCTTAAGGTGTTGTGATTGATTTAATTAAGGTAGTCAGATACATACATATAAAATAACATTCATCATAAAATACAACATCTTGACTTAACCAAGGATAACACTAAAAGTTTAAAAGTATAAACTTATTTCCATAGTGGTCCTTGTGATCAAGATTTATACAAGAGAAAAAGGGCATGCAAGGAAAACCTGATACAGTAAATAAATTATATGTACTAATTTACAATCAATAGTATTAAAAATAGATGTGTATAAAAATTAAGGACTACAAAACAATAAAAATATTACTACATAATGTCCTTTCTAGAAATAGTGTGTGTATAGGACTGATCATACCAAGCATATTTAAAAATACAAATTAAAATAAAATAAACAGAAGTATAGTTTACCTTATATGTCTAGAGACCAATGTGGCATATCACAGACTATATAATTTAAAGGACTTGTGAAATAAATTAATAGAAACTGAGATGTCATGAAAACAGTAAATGAATAAAGTCTGATTATCAGAACTGGACAAATGACTAAACGAGTGTGAAAATGACTAACACTAGTAATCAGGTAACAGTAATAAGGAGTATAGAATAGAATCAAAGCTTGACCAGGTCACCACATTTTAAGAACTTGGTATATAACAGCAAATCTTTAGTATGGTGATGCTAAAAATATGTAGCTATTTTGCTAAACAGTGTGAGAAACCGAAGAATACGTTCATACGTGGCTTCACTTACCTGGAAAAGATAACATCAATAACACACCTGTAAATAGTTTTTACCAGAAACGGTAAAAGAGACTGCCGAAATCTTGGCGCATTCAATTATTCGGCACATTTTATGTTAGTTCTGGAAAAATCCGCAAGAGGTCGCTCCGCCCAGCTCCAAATCACTGACCATTGTGCAGGTGTAGAAATCTCGTTACAGGTATGTATATTAGGGCCCTGCGCGGGGCGGGTTTTGACCCGCAGCCCCCGGTCCCCCGCGGGCCCCCGCATAGGAAACTTTGCGGGCGGGCTACATCTAAGAAAGTGCGGGGCGGGGCGGGGCGGGCCGAAATGACGTCTGTGCGGTGCGGGGCGGGCGGGTTGATGATCTGGCAGTTCAGTAAAATAAGAATATAAATTTAACTTTATACTAAAAATATCATTTGAAGAAATTGGATTTTTTGTATAAAATGTTTTCAGGTGTCGTAAATTTGAAAAAAAAATTATCCCTGTTAACCCCTTATTCTGACTGACAGTTGTAACAACACTATGCAAATGTGTCTTTTCTAGGTATAACATCAATTTGTTATACAAAATAGATGGTGTATCCTTAATCTGAAATCTAGACTTTAAAAAATTGTCTTTGCAATGGGAGCTGGTCATAACTTTGTATAAAGTTACCTGGTCTGATGTTGTATATGGACTGTAACCCTGTACTTGTGTCATGTCTCACATATTACATAATATGGCTGGGAGTGAAGCAAGGGCTTGATTACCTTTGATCTTGTTATAGACAGTGTCTGGCTACAGCTGGCTCTGTAGGTGACTCAATTGACCTGGAACTGCACGAAGTCTAAGGTGGACTCCTTAACTAATTGTAACTCCATGTGCTGGCTAATTGTAAATGACACTGGCCACTGGCTGGTCAAATCCCTGTTTGGTCACAGCATAATGTGTTGATGATTGCTGTAAGAAACAAGGCTCTGGCCATGTCCAGATCTCAATGAACATCCTGAACTGAAAGCCACATCAGTCAGATTACCCCTTTACTCCCTTGACCTGATTAGTCTCAGTTTCAGCTAATTAGCAGATTATGACTATAAAATTTAACCAGCAACACATCTCGTTAGTTTGATGGCTTGTGATTAGCCAATACTATTCTAAAGGGTCACTTTGGGTACAAAAACTTTGAAGAAGTCTAATTTTTTTCTTTACTTTTTTAATATATATTTAAGTAGAAACAGACACAATAAACCAAAGGTTTGTTTATTACCGCCGTAAAATATGAAAACATATTTAAGGTGTGTTAAATTATTATCTATAAATTAAATCCATCTAACCAATCAAACATGTCTCTAAAAATATTTCATGAATTATGGTTTGAATTATTGCAAAAACGTATTCAAAGAAATTTTTCATTCCAATCAGCATACATTTTATATATATTAATTATAAGCGTCTTATACATGTGCTGTAAAATATTTTTTGATATGTAAACCTTTGGATCCGAAAACTATTTTTCATTATTTTGCGGGCTGGACTGCGGGCAAGAAACTTAAAAAACGCTGGGCGGGGCGGGTGCTGGCTGAAAGAAAATTTGGCGGGGCGGGTGCGGGCTGAAAGAATCATAGTAACTGTGGGGCGGGCTGAATTTATTTTTTTGATTGCGGGGCGGGCTGCGGGCTGACAGGGCATAATGCGGGGCGGGTGCGGGTTCAATTTTTCAGCCCGCGCAGTGCCCTAATGTATATATATATATATGCAAGTACAAGCGATTAAGCTATAATATCCGTCAAGTAAAGTAAACTTATCAATAAAATAAAACAAGCTCTTAAAGATTTACGGTTCATCAGTTGATCTTACGTCTCGCTATGGCGGCCTTTTTCACTTTCCAAGAAATGCATGCATGTGTACGGACTTTATACACAGAGCTTACATGAACTTTGAAGAAATCCAGGTGCCTTTTAAATTTATTACCTGTGGTGATTGTGTTTATTTGTTTTACCTTTAATTTGTTGATTTATTACCTCCGCCGTTGAAGGTCATGTTTCCAGCATGTTTGTGTGCCCTGGTCGCCTCTCTTTTTTTGCGAGTTGGGGGGGGGGGGGCATTTTGAGGAGAGGTCAGTCGGGAGGCATTATATGGTTGACTATCGTTTTACCTTATTCCTTTAATGCAGCATCCCTTCTGTTTGTTGGCCTTAACTATTAGAACCTACAGCTTGGTAGTTCACTAGCTGGTGCTATCACCTATAGATGCTAAACTAGCCAAACTAGCCAGGGGTTATAATTATCAATGGGGCATTTATTTTAATTCGTCATATGATCCCGTGTCTCTGGCTTAATTTTCATTGACAAAGTTCTATGCTTGCTAAGTCTTGAGTGATTAATCTTGTATCAATACACAATCGTTTCCTTAAAAAAACTATGCAGCTGTGACAGTGGTATTAATAATAGTAATTTAGTACTGATGGTCACCAGTGGCGTCAAGGGGGGGGGGGGGGGCTCGCAGACACATCCATCCACACACACGTACCCACCTAACCCAACCCACCCCCATAATGACACTTCTGCTGGTCATGGTGCTATTATTTACGAACGTCCGGTCTCGTTTATCTGTAGGATGTAATTTTCGGCAATTTCTCAACTATGTTCCGCGTAATTTCGATACAGTCTGAACAGTCGAGGGGATTAAACGCTCGGCTCTCTCCGCTGGCGATCCGGGTTCCATCCCTGGTGTGGCTATGAGAGTTGGTTTAACGTTATTTGCCCGTCCAAGGCCGGTGGTTTTCTCCGGGTTGTCCGGTTTCCTCCGCCTCTGCAGTCTACCGAACGCCACAATCTGAGCCATGGAGACTGCCGCGATTAGTAATTATAATTATTTGTACAATCCATGTAAAATGATTTAGTTTATATCTATTCGAGTAAATATGACAAATCTGGCGGTAACCCTATTCTCGGCATGCGTACAAGTCTGTCCAACGTGGGTCTTTGCTCCGTCTCCATCCCTAAGCTAGAAGTTTATTTAGTGTTTAAAACAAGGAAATATTTGACCACAAGTATGGAAAAGGGTCTGCATAATTATGCTTTTATAACACGGGTTTCTAAACCTGCGAGATCCGAGTTTCTTCATATATTTTCCCCTTTCTGAAATTGTCCCGTATCTTAAACGCGACCTATACAGCTGAAAATGGTTCTTGGACAAATCTGACAACTTACAAGTCATTAAACGCCTTTTTTAACGACACGAGAAGACGACAGGAATTAATGAAGTCGTTGAATGCGGTTGAATATCGAAATATGAAAATTCATTAGGTCCATTGTCATGACTATTTTAAATATATAAATATTGAGAGAAATACAGAGATAATTTCTATGGAGAACCAATTGTCTCTTAAAACATATCATGTACCAAATATTGTTGATTATTGTAAATAAAGGAGTCTAGACATGTTGTTTGAGATCAGACATCTTTAATGAGCTCAACATTTTCAAACACAGCGTTGAAAGTACAGACGCCTGTGACGTCATCCTTGGCACGCCTGAACCCGTGATCCACCAGATAGTTACTTATCTTGTCGGCCCAGGCCCGGGGCCCCTCCAGGTCCACCAGGAACACTTTCACGGGGATTGTCCAGTCCATTGTCTCCAAGGTAATCATTTCCGCTCCCTCCACATCGAGACTGAAGAAATCGACGCTTGTGATCCCGGCCTCTCTTAGAAGATCTCCCGTGGGCTTGCAAGGCACGGCTATGGTTTTATTGGATACTTTCCTGCTGTGGGTACCTCTCCTGATCATCTGGACAACATCTCCGCCAAGCCGACCTTCATTCTTAGTGAACTCCACAAACTTCATACCCTTATGACAAACAGCTAGATTCTTAATCACGTTTCTTGGGCGGTTGACCTTCAGCGCTTTGGCAAACCGAGGATTTCCCTCCACAAGTAGACCTCGCCAGCCAAGCGCCTTCTGAAAGAACATGGTGTTACTCTCGGTGATCCCATCCAAAGCTCCGATCTCCACAAACGTGCCGTTACACTTGAGAGGAATTGAAAAGTAGCGTCTAAAGATCTTGTGGTCCTCACAACATTCACTGTGGCACTTCACGCCGGATACAAGGGAACATTCTGAAAAGAAAGAAATCTGTGGATAACTGAAAGAGAGAGAGAGAGAGGGAGGGAAGGAGAATAACTTAGAAACAAGGAATTGTCATTTCTAAATTTAAACGTACACGGACTATCACTCTTCAATTCAAATATCTTGATTTTTTGCCAAGCTATTGAGCACAGCACATGTACCTTCAAGCACGTTCACGAATAGGAAGAATATATGACACGTGAATTACAATCAGTATTCATGAAAAATCATGTGAATATACAGTTTATGGATTCTATCAGATGCATTTAATCAAATATTGGAGCTTCTAATTCGGTGTTAAGTGTAGTTCTGCGAGTTATCTCCACATATCCCTAGGGGGAGATATTTGATTTCTTCATTATCATTCTGTCTCTTTTTACATAAGTTTTCATGAAATCTCACCCAGGAGGTACCTTCCTATATAGCCCAATCTCTGACTCAGTATCAGTGGCACTTGAGGTAAATACTTATATAAAACCCAATTATTTTTATGCCAATCAATTCTACGCCAACATTTTTATGTAACTAAAGAGAAATGTTATGGGATAGGCGACAGTATAGCAACTTCTTTTCAGTTAGCCCGCATCTCCTGATACTTTTTGACCTAGAACGCTGAAAATTAAATTACTAACATCTGCAGTTTACAATGTAGGAATATAGTGACAACTTTGGTAGAGATTTAACATTCCTAGTTATCAGCAAATTACGAAAAGTGTCTCCACAACAACGGTAAAATTTCACCATCTTCAAGGCAACCCAAGTGGACGGTACTGTGCTGCCGTCTATCCACATTGCTTTTGGAAATACTTTTACTAAATCTTTACAGGGGCTATAGGTCACACACCAATGTAATAGTTGATCAATGTGAATTCAAATGGCGGAGAAACCGCGGGGATAGGTTGAGATCGACAAATTACTGTTGTATGGCAGTTACAAGAGAAGTCCATTTATTGTTTAAAAAGGACTGAATATAGTTTAAACTCCGGTTTTGATCATATTAATTTCACAAAATGCTGAGTCACAATGAAGCGACGAAATATTAAATAAGACATTGGCCACGAATACACGTCTAATAGGGAAATATTAGCTACAGTTTGTACTGCTTGACACCATCCATGCAGGGTGCAAGCGCTATAGCGTGGTACGGCGAGGGTCTACCTCACGGATCGTTTGACAACTCAGTAAGAATTCAAAACAAATAAAGTGGAGAATTTATGCAAATGAACCTGTCCCCATTGGCTGATACAACCGGAAGATACCAAAAAGCCCGGGTGGTGAAGAAGCAATATCTCATTTTATTTACAGTAAGTGCCCATACTTTAGGACATACTGATTATTTGGAAGTTATTTTGATCCCAGTGGCGTCTAAAGCATCTGTGGTAATATGTAATATGTGGTAAAATGGTAATATGTTGGGGTTTATTTGGTGTTTTCACGCCATAAAAGAATATGCGAAAAGAAAAAACGTATTTGAACTGTTCTGTCCAACGATCCGCGAGGCTGACTCTCACGGTACCACGCTGTAGCGCTTGCACCCTTGATGGTGTGAGGGGGTACAAACTGTAGCTAGGGGAATATGAGATCATGTAATACAAATTCTCTCGACATACACATGGCTTATCTGAAACAATGTAGGCCTGATTCTATATTCGGGCCAAAGAGAACAGTAGATATAAAACCTATATGCCCTCTTACTTGTATTGCTGGATCTCTGGATACGCTTTTCTTCCATTGGAGTCAGCTTTGGATGCGTTTGTCGATTTGGAATTTTACTTTCAAATTCGTGTTCGTTGAGCTCTTCCCTATAAGCCACAATGACTACTAAAAACAACACGCCGGCTATCACGGCTAACACCTTTAACCTTCCTGCAACGTAACGGGACATGTTTCCTTTAAACCGTCGCCTGGTGATGGGGCTTCCGGTCCACAGCAAGTGAAACATCACGATGGAATACTTCTGCGTCCTCAGAGGAACGCTTCAAGCAGACTGTAACGGTCCACTTGGCTCTGCCGTATACAGTTAACCAGTTCCACGATCCCTAATCAAAGAAGACTGTTCGGCGTTCAACAAAAGATTTTGGACACTTGTCTTTATTTCTCTGGTTATTGGGGCATACACGTCGTCTGCTTGCCTTTGATTCGTCACTCTTGCACCTGTGCATGGCTGAAAATGGCGGGCTTATTAGGCAAAAAAGGTTGGGTTCTCAGGCACTTTTTTTTTTCAGAAATCAGTGCGGGCGGGCAATTTTGCTTTTACGTTCTTTTGTATATTTCGATAAAAAGGTCATATGATCAGAGAAAAGCAGGATAATAACATAATTTGTTTTGCTAAACGGGAAAAGGCACTACATAACAAATGAAAGTTTATAAAATATTTTATCTTCTTGCAAGAAATGTCCGAGCGGCTATAGGTAAAATTGGTAAGTATCTGTTGAAAATAATATTTAGATTTTTTATGCGGGGGGGGGGGGGGGGGGGGGTTAAAATTGACGCGGGCGGTGCCTGAGAACCTACCTTTTTGTGGCCTTAAGATTTTTGTCAAGGCAGGTTATTCTATCAAGTAGGACTACTAGCCGTGACAACCCGACTCAGTAGGCAATCGGATAATAGGGCTGGTTAGCTAGTAATCTGGTCGCAATGCCAGAGGGTCAATATGACGCTAGTAGGGCAGTGTGTAAAACCCGGACCCCACGGATCCCGGACCCCGGACCCCAAAAACCAATTTCCACACTGTCGATTATATATACAGATAAAAACACCCCTGATGCTGATATAAGAATAAAGTAAAGTCCCTCAGTGTTAAAGCTTTGTAAATAACCATTTCAATGAACATTTTAAGTATACAAAATATTTTGCTGAAGATGGACCCAAACTGCTTGACTTTGATGACTATTCCATTTTTAAAGGACCCTGGAAACCCCGCTCAGATTTTCATTTATGACTCCATGAGAAAGAATAAGCACTCGTGTCAAACATTAAATATGATTATTTGATATTTCAAGTGAAAATATTATAGTGCAGGCACACTGAAGTGCGCCAGCGGTCAATGCATGCGGACCTGAGACTGATATATCGATATCAGAGCTCTTCCACATAACACAGGTTTTGTGTTCCATTCATGAACAACAATGCAATTTACTGTTGGTAACAATATAATTACCCAAAGAAATTTTTAATGACTTGCATTTCAAGAAACGACAGGTAAAAACATAATGATTTTATAAATGTTCTTATTATACTTTTTTTTTTCCTTAAACATGAAACAAATAGCAAATATAAGAAGATGAAGAAAAAATAAGACAAAATGAAAATAATATAGATACAAAAACACAATAACTAGATCATATGGTTGTTATGCCTAAATGGGATGTTAAAATATGTACAAAAGAAATGGTAAAACAACGAGTAAAAGGGGTCCGTGGGATCCGTGAGGTCAGTGCGCCACGGTCCGTAGGGTAATTTATCAACTTTTGTTGCAAAACAGACCACTTTTTATTTTTTTTCTAACACACATAATGTAAAAAAGTCTTAAGATACTATTCTGCAAAATATCTCGACAAATTACCATATGAGAGTTTTAAGAATTATAGATTTTTTCTTGGGGTCCGGGACTCGGGGTCCGGGGTCCGTGGGGTCCGGGTTTTACACACTGCCCGCTAGTAGGACTACTAGTCCTACACTAGAACCAGTTGTGTCCCTCTGATATGAAAGCCTACCGAGATGTCACACTGGCAGAACATTTAATACCGAAAATCACACTGAAACTCGAAAACAGGAAACGTATTTTATTAATATTTTGACAACGATAAATAAAGATGTAAAATACATTGTCACTTAAATAAATCATGCAGACCAAATTTTAAATTTGTTTTCTAAATTCCCTTTTCCTTGAAGGATCAATATTGATTGTGTCCAATGGAATACTAAAAATATCGACATTATTTGACGAATTTACCTTTTCCACCGTCGGTACCGATGGTCTGCACCGCTCGCCAGTATTTCCTCAGGGCTTTGATTAATATTGTCAAGATCAGGGTAACACACATGAAACAAAACATTTAATTTGGAGGTAATCTAGATCACTATTTGTTCAATTCAAACGATTATATATACCATTGTCACGCAAGACTGTTCATTTGACCGCTTTATGCATAAATGTTAGGGCCAGAATTCGTTAAGAATCTGATCAGGCGACTGAAGAGTGATATTGTGCAGGAACACATGAAAGTTTGAAGGGGAGGAGGTTGGGACGTTGCGCAGACGTAGACGAGCACAAAGTTTTCTAAGACAGATTAAAACACAAGAATTTGACATATTGGTATATTTAAACTAAATAAATAGTTTATTTTTTAAAAACACAACAGACTAATAGCCCATCAATAGCATGGTCACGATACTTTATTAATGTGTAAAACCCTGATAGAAAGAATAATAAATCATCTGTAGCTACCAGGGGCCAATTGTTTCTCGTGTTTGAGAAATAGCGTGCACATGATGTATTAGGTGTTGTGTACTATAGACCCCCTCCCCCCTCGTTAACCCCGACAGGCCTGCAGGTAAGGAGACTGGAACGCAGTTTCATGAAGCCCGAAAGATCCCGACAGGGGGCGCTTATACGGATATAACTGTTGACTGTTGATAAAACTTCTTACGGAGCGCCTGGTTTTGTTTCCTGGTATTAACAAAATTATCATTCAACAAGATTGCTAGAAGCAAAACTATGACAAACACTTATCGCCAGCATTGAGGTATTAAGGTACTACCTTGTCTACTTTGTCTACCTTCTTGGAGCCAGGACATGAACAAAAGCACTACATTCAGCGAAATAAGCAATGATTTGTTCTAATGCTTCAGAAATATTCTTTACAAAATCATCACTAAGACAAACAAACTAAAGTACTTTTTTAATGCGATGATAATTAAGATAACGGTCTGGTAAAAGATCATTGTATAGAACAAAATAATTTCATTTATATAGAAGTCACTTCTTGAAACGGCGTGTTATTTTTATTTATCAATAGCAGTTGATCACGTGAATATACAGACACAACTATGACCAACTACCACTAATATAGAGTAAATCACAAGGTATATCTGCAGATTATGATGTAGATTTTTGTGTAATACTCGATGCAAGTTATTGTAATATTGCACGCTATATTTATCTATTTAGAATCGTTTCGAAGCGGTACTCTTCATAAAAGCGTCTCGAATCATTTTGAAATGAATATGATTCATTATCTATATTTAACATAAAACAGAGTTCTTTTCATAATTTGTTGAATAATAAGATAATAAACGTGAACTGGTGTTAATACTTTACATTAACTTGCAGCAACACTGTCATGACACAGTACTTTATTTGACCTGTCGACAACGGAGCACACTAGTTAATTGAACATCGGCTAAATATGTTCAAATGTGTGCGACATCGAAAATCCGGGAAATTTTAATCATTGTTCTCCTGATATCGTGATTTTGCTTTGTCCAAGTATTCAGTATTCACAACATCAGAGCTGTTCGAATAACCAATGTTTTACGGCATATCTCTTCCCATACAATCTGTCGTTTGTACAAATTGTCACTTATCTATAACCATTTCCAACTGTTCAGAGAAGTGCTGGTTTACCGTCTAGAAGCTGTCTATATATTCATATATAATTTGTCTTCTGTATACAATTATCCACTTATCTGTGAATTGCCGACCTGTTTGGAAGATCGATGTATCACGTTATGCACACATTTTATTTGTCGTCCACAGCGTGAAGAAAGTTGTACAGCAGCCAGTGCCACTCATCGGTGTGGTTCATATAGAATGGGTGATTGCCACCTTGAACCGGAAAAACCTCGTGATTAGGGAAGTTTTTCAAGTTTTTGGTTGAAATTTCTCCTAATGTAACATCCTCTGTACCGTGCGCAATCATAACAGGTATCTGAAAGCAGAAAGATATAAAGATAAATCACACAGTGACTGTAAAGTTATATATCATTATATACATGTATATATAATGTGTTATTATATATATATATGTGTGTGTGTGTGTTTGTATAATTTAATAAACAAGAATATTTCATTATGCAATGCTCTTAACCGACTTCAATTAGATCGGAATCGCTTGGTTAATTCTTTAAAAAAAACTTACATATGTATACATAATATTTCACAAAGTATCTTTGAGCTACGGCAAGTATTTCCACTACCGTGCATTTCTGGTATTGTTCCGGACTCCACTTTTCCGTTGTGCAGGGGGCGACCGGCAAGTATGCGCACGCCCTCTGGTGGCTGCTCTCCGGGCGTGTCAGTAGAAATGGGAGGGAGTATACACCACTCATGGAGGGACTGACGATCACAGGGCGTTCTATCTGAGCGTGCTTGATAAAAGTCTCCAGGAACTCCGCTTTGTCCACGTCCTTCTTCTCCGATTCACCATAACCTACACAAACATAAAATGTAATAAATTACACTTTAAATCATAAGACATTGGAATTAATATATTTACCGTTATATATAATCAGAGATGTAGGTCTGTAGGTTGTCTGATATAACAAATGATAATTATTAACTGTTATGAAACCACTTGAATTTCATAATTTCTATGCCCGGGCTGACAATAAACCAAAATGAAAAACATGTAGTTCATGGTTTTGCCGTGAAGGCTTTGAAGTATTTTGACCAGGGTCATCTTTGAAGTTACAGCCACTTAAAAATGGGCTTGTTTATAATATATATTTCAACATAAAGATTGCATGATCGTGGGGCGTAAACATCATTGCTGAATAAACTCCACGAAGATAACAAATAAAAGATGATAAATTTCGGCAAGGACATCAATACTGAAACGTGACCTCAGTGGTTTGAGTATGATCACTGTGGCTCGAGCTCTTCTCAAGTTACGCTAAAATCATTTTTAGAAAAAAAATACACTTGGCCTTACAAAATGCGCCAGGTCCATATTCGAACTCAGTCTTGTGCTTCATGAAATGCATCATTGGTGCACGTATGGTGAATGTATGTCAAATTGTTTTCAGGTTATTGTATTGACACCATAGCTTGGACGGAGAGACGGACTGACGGACGGACAACAGGGCAACACAGTTTTCACGGTTAAAAAAACCATCCCGGGTGACCTCCATGCAAAGCTTACTGTTACCGATTAACAACTTTCTCCATGCACAGCTTCCTGATACCGAATAACAGCTTTTGTTATAATGAAATAACCGTATCTAACAGTGGGTCAAATTCCTTTGAATTCAGAAAAAAACATGGTGATTCAGATTACCTCCAAACTTTAATGATCCTTGTATGGATGTTATCCTAACACTCGCTATTTCATCTGAATCTGTTCAGAACATTTTTCCTAAAGCTGCACAAATAAGCCAGGATAATACATTATACCTCTTGCCTGGAACTTAAATAAAAATGCCAAACATTGTCATGTTAATACAAGAAGTCACCTGGTAAATCCACTGCCACGCCGTGATATCCCATGGCCGCCACCAGGTGAAGTGAGTTTAGGTCATCCCAGGTCTTGGCCCGGAAGGCCATGCCGTGAAGAAACAGGACAGCCAGGCCTTTACTGACAGTTCCAGGTGGCACCGCTTCCAGGTAGTGGACATTGACTTTCTGAAGAACATAAGAACATGTTACCTTAATGTGTAAAACGACCCTTTTCAAAACACTCGCACCCCCGCGTGAGATCTCGGATAAAGGCCGTCACATGCTTGTGCGCATCCTTTGGACCTAATTGTTCAGGTGGAAAAAGTAGCTCTTAGCAGCTTGTGCAGATGTAAATAAAAAGGTGACAGACAACAGAGAAACACGCATTGACCCGAGATGCCAGTCCTTTCTGCGCATGCACGTGAGATGGTCTATTGGAGATAGTAAATTACAAGAACAATCTTTCGGATCGTGTGTCACATTTAAAACACCATTCTAATAGAAAATCGTTGATCTCAATAGCAAGCTGCATGGTTTTACAGCAGTATCTTTAAAACGTAGATACTATTTTGATTTATCAAGATTGACTGAAACTCCTCATGGCAAACTATAATCTGATTCCGGTCTATTATTTTTTTTTATAAATAAGCATATATGCGCGATGCGCATATACTTGACTGACCATCAGTTGAGTTTGGAAGCACTGGCCTACACTTCCCATACAGTGGTCTCATTGCATTCCTTTGACTAACGCATTTCATTCTACCACTGCTTGCACGGGGAGCATTTCCTCTGGACCACCATGAAGGGGCCGTATGTGCGTAGTGACAAACACAGGGCCAAATATATTTCTACCAAAAGAACGGGACATTAAGGGGTGCCAGTAAAATTGGCGCCCAAACATCGCTCAGACGATCATGCTTGGCACGGTGCCAATAAACACAGCTAATTCCTTCTCGCGCAGTCTGACATGACAAGTTCAAAGAGGACATTTCAACGGTTCAACGTAAGCGGAAATTTCTCAAGGACCTGAGACTCCAAGACTCTTTACAAAGGGGCTTTTACAGCTGATCACATTCCACAATAAAATATAACTTTGTCAAATTCATACATGGTTATATATGTCACAATGATTTATGTAGTGAAGTTCAAGTTATGAGTGAATGCCTAGCTAACGGTAGAGATATTGGAAAGGGAGGTGAGCCTGAATAAAATACCTTTTCCGTCACAGTCAGGTCTGCTCTGTGGCTGTTAATCTTCACGGACTTCATGGCATCTCCTAGCTCCGCCGGCACGTCCACGAACTCCCTCGTCTTCCATGGCATGGTGGCGTTTTCTGTTCACTGATAAATAAAGTTCTGTATGTTACATGTTTCTTAAATATACCAGAGGCACTCGTATAATCATTATTATAAATTTTGGTTTGTTATTTTTTTAGGTTTATTCGTTTAACTATAACTAATCTGGCGTTGACGTATAGCGTAACGTAGATGTTCTTCCTCAATTATAATAACACATTTTGTCCAAAGAAGATATTTTTATATGATCACAAAGTATGCATGTCTTGTGGTATAACCAGAGTTTCGACAAACGACCTTTGACATCCGGATTTTATTGTGAACGCAAAATGGCAGTCCCAAAGAGCGGTTTTGAGAAACTGGGAGAATTAACCCTGTCAGGGTTCGATTAGGGTGCGGAGATGCGACCCCGAGGGTAGAGTTCAGGCGGGAATCTATCTGTGGAGAAAGTTTGGTGGCAAGGGGACCCGCGTCAAGACCTAACCCCCCCCCCCCCCCCACCAACAATGAAATAAAGGATATTTTGAACGACTGGATTGAATCACTGCAGCCTGAGGAGTGTAATGTGCACTTTTGCATAGCGTGGCACCATACGCCATGCATGACCCACAGCGCATGCATTCTATACTGGTAGGCAGTGGCGTCAATAAATCTCCAAGGGGAGAAGGATAATCAAAGTCGGAGCGTAATCAAAGCTGGAACAACGTATATATATATATATATATATATATATATATATATATATATATAATGGAACCAAAGTCTGTAATTCTATTCATTAATATATTTCATTTCCAACATATCAATATTATTATAATAATAGCAGGGGCGTGATTACATTGACCTTTCCCCCTTGCTAAAAAGTGGGGGGGGGGGTATATATACCTCCCCCCCCCCCCCCCCCCGCTTGGCTTGTATTGACGCCCCTGCTGATAGGAGAAAAGTGTGGAGGTCACACGTCGGCAGGTTCAACATCACTTATTTATTTATTAAAATTTATCAAAACATATTTATACAGGGTAGCCCGTTCAGACAAGATTGTCTGATCTGCCACAGGGCCCTGTTTATATATAAATATATAACTTGCGTAATACGTACCAAGATCGTACATCGTTTCACTGTCTGCACATACACGCGGCAACAGTTTTGAATATTCACCGAACTGTAGTGTCGGTAGGTTATGGCTATTAGTCTCAGCTTTTTGCATATTGTTTATTAAAGACAATCGATGTCCCATGACTTCATTAAACCCTTAATTAACCTGTCAACATTCATATATTAACTGTCTTTTGGTGACATGTCATTTTGCATTGAAGAAAAGATCAAGAGGCACGGCTAGGTAAATCGAGGTCAAATTGATTAATACTGAACTTTGTTCTCCCATTTATACATTCAATGACATCATGCCCAATATGGGTGAAGTTAAAATATAAATTTTACAACACGTACGTGGCACTCTTGTTATGCACATAACATCTTCATGCAGTTATATAATGGCTCTAATTCAACTAACTAGGCCTACTCGCAAAAAAGGCTTAAAGTGTAGGCACACAGTGTCTTACAAGCAAATCTGAGGTGCCACTAGGTATGACGTTACCATGAAATAAAATGTCACTGTAAATACCCCTGTCTGACAGACAGCAAGACCGTGTCCAAGTTCCTCCCGAGTTCAGTGACCCACGCCCACTTGTTTACATGAGCGATAATACCAGTCACAAATTCACAATACAAATTTAACACACACAAATTCTATTTTGGATACGAAAAATAATGGCCAGCAAAATATATATATATATATATATATGAATATATATATATATATATATATATATATATATATATATATATATATATATATATATATATGCCTAATACCCTAAACATACAAACTACGTGCTGGAATAAAATGAAATCATGATTAATTGGATCCTTTTTGAAAAAAATAAAACATACAACATATATTTTCAGTGCAGTATTTTGACAAATTTCATATTCTAATCACATGTTGCACCACAAATAAAAGTAATTAAAACTAATTTTACCGAATCATGTGTTCAAAATTGATAATATTATACCCTAATAAAGTCTTCTTCAAATCTTATTAAAATTTCAGATCAGTTACTGGGTTTTTAATTTTAATACCATAGGCGTGCATGGTATGAAGCATGAAACAAATAAAGGCCCACTGAGAGGCCTACTGAAGTTAAAGTTATAATTTTCAAATAAATATTACCATGAACAATTAATTTACAGAAAACTGACCAAATGTCACTCGTATATAATAACACATTGAGCAATGCAAATAAAAAAAATTATATTCCAAAGCAGACCTCTCTATTAGGTTATCAGTTAAATATTACAATTTGGCCTATATGTATTTACCACTGTTCTCACTAATATGAATTGATTATATTTGATTCCCTTACCTGTAAAAATTACACAAAAATGACCTTTTTTTTACTAATCACACTCAATTAAGAAATAAAGTCACACTTGATTTCACATGAGGCATGTAGACTGAAATACAATGGATTTTCCATTCAAATTAATGGAATTCACTTCATTTCATATATATGTATATATATATATATATATATATATATATATATATATATATATATATTCCACCATCTGCAAGTGAAAACGCATGCAGGTCACATATGATCAATACGTCTGCCAAATTTGGCAATGACAGATTCGGCGCCTCATTTGATTAAAATGGCCCAATCCCCTATAAATCATGTTGAATTAACACGAAAAATAGCGTCTCTCCCTGAAATACATTTATACTGCAAAAATACTGCCCTGAAACCGTAGGCTAACACCTTAACACTAGTGTTAAAAACAATGAACCGGGTGCGATCACAAGAGTCAACATAAACATAGCGGGTGGGACTGGGTGTATGGCCCGGACAACACCACCTGTCAACCAGGAGATGCCTTGACTGACTTGGCCAATTAAAATGTTGGAGATGTTCACGCTGACTGAACTTTGCGCCCTGCGGCTTTTCTTCGACCGGATACACGGGCTCACACTGAGCGTGTCATTTCAACTGAACCCCTGGACCTATTGTACAGATCTGTTGCGACAGGTTCTACAATGAATTTACATTACGGCCCATGGGCCGTATATAATGTCCATCCAGCAGAGATATACCAAAAAACAGGAAGGTTATTGTATATGTATGGACTAGTTTGAAATAGTCCTTATATGGGATCTGTCACGCATGCACGAAATTGGCCTTGCTTTGGTTAACAGAGACCGGTAGACTGTTGACTCACAACGCAGGAGGAGGAAGGTGTTAAACAGCCGTATGGAAGGTACTGAGACTGTGTGCTGGGATGGTTTTGCTGGGAAACTTTCATATAAGAAAAAACTGAACTGATAGTGTGAAAGAATAATCAGAATGTTGTTCCTGATTATGTCCGTTTAAGATAACACATTTACTCCACATATGCAAATATGTGATATTATTAAATTTTTGTGATCAGTAAAGTAGTGTGGAAACATTATCTTGAAAATACAATGCAGTTTCATTTAATTTAGTATTTATTTAATTTCCTTTTCTCTTAGGAATAATTGATTATGGTGTAAAAGCTAAGTATTCCTATTTACTGGATTATCTGTATGAGGGTGGGAAAAAATGTTTGATCAAAGAAATTAGCTCAACAATGGTTGATCCACCTGTTGGTCTTAATCATCAACACAGGTAATGTGACATACATGTCTGGATAAAGCACCAATGGTTTTAGAGAGATATTTTTAAGGGGAGGAAGCTTGACCGACGGACGGACAGGGCGTTACACGCGGACCATTTTTGTTGTCCCCTCCCTAAATGGCGGGCAACTAATAAAGATCACTGAAAAGTGCTCATGATATCTACTCACCTCTATAAAATATAGTCCAGTACACGTTTATCGCCCTATGCATCCGCAATACCCTGTTTAAATTAAACAGGTAAGCCCGTTTTTTCCTCTCATACGACGCCATCACGAGACCTTTGGAATGCTGTTATGCTGCAAAAATATGCGCAGACATGAAAAGCCCGCTCGGCCTACCATGCATGTACGTGATACCATGTACATTTGACTCATTTTCATTTCTACAGTCAGTTATATGAACAAACGTTTAAACGGTTTTCACCTGATACCATTCACCGAACTTTAACCCTGTAATAACCCTGATAAACTCCATGTGAATATCTGATGTTTACGTGAGTACGTGACATGTTTTAATATAAATTTCGCCATTTCTGTCTATGAGCATGTTTACATAATTTTGTTTTATTGTTCAAGATTCTTGCACGGCAGTTTCCAAGTACGAAGCGAACAGTAACACAGAGACCCCTGGTGGAGATTTTATAACCCATGCGATCACACTTGGAGGAGACCGTAAACAGTGAAACATCAAAAACTTATAAAACTGAGCATATATTGCGAAGCGGTATATTGTCTTACCTAAATACTTATAGTATTCAAATTGAAAAATGTCCATGCTGGTTGCATCTGGAGATAATAGGTTAATTGTAAAAATGTCATTTTTTTTTCTTCATAGCCGTCAGGCCCCACAACCATTGTCATATCAGGCTGACGATCAAACTGTCGATGTGCTGAACTTTGAGCTCGGATAACATTTGATGACCAACTAAGTAATTATTGGAATTTTAATTATGTAAAATGAGCGGACCAGAAGTGGGCGCCGATTGGTCTTTGTGACAGTTCGTGATCCCGCCTGTCTGGGTCAAGCGCGATATAAGCCATTGATTACCTGGGCTGCTGGTAGAAACAGAAGCGGATCGGGCCGGCATGGGAGCCTGAACACCCCCCCCCCCCCCGACCTGAGGACCTTTTCTTAAGGTTTTTTATTAGTACTCCTTGGTTGGATCCCCCCTGCTTTCCGAAAAACTGGATCTGCCCCTGAGATAGCAAGTACCGCAGCAAGTACCTACGTATATTCCAAATCCACATATAAATTATAACCATCCCACCAAATGCTTATGTTGTTAGTATATCAATTTAGCTTTCAGTGTTTTTACATTACCTGGGTTCACCACATGATTTCTTCATATATTTCTTAACCATGTGTTCGTTTGAACTATTTATATGGAATTATATATAGAATCTAAGATAGGTTTGACCTTTTATATAGTCTATGATTTAAAAAATTTTGGTTGATTTTATTTTGTTTTGAATTTCGTGTCCTTATATATATATATAATCCTGTCATTGGGTTCCATATGCGTCTGGCTTTGATTTTCGCAACATCTTGATACCTTAAATTATGTCAAATAGGGCGGACTCTATAATCTCTGTATATATCTTAGGACACATACTTTCAATTAACGTTCCTTCAAATGTAATTTCACTTATTATAGTACCTACACCGCTCAAGTACAAATACATATAGGTCTTTATAGGCCCTAAACGTGTGTGTGAGTTTAAAGGTTAAAATTCTTGCCGAACAGTGATCCCTGAGATGCCCTCCATAAGGGCTTTCCTGGTCCTTCTCATATTTTATCGTTAGTCCTTGCTATCCTTGACTTCTAGCTGTCTTTTTTCAGTTTTTCACACGTTTTTCATATGCTGCGGCTATACGCTGCCATAATAATCACTTTCATACGTAGTATTCAAAGCCCTGTGGTTAAAAACAGCAAAGGCAGGACTTTGCGATGATGAGAACAGTTGGCCATCATACCATAAGACGGAGTTATGAGTGTACAGATGTATGTGTTAGACTGAACAGTTTGATCCTCTGTTGTGATGAGTGGAAATATAACAAGTAGGAAGTGAATAAGGAATATGTTAATATGAATGTTAGCACATTGCTATCAGATGCCCAGAGGGGTCCTAGGAATTGATCATTTGTGTTACCTAGGCATCTGGTGATTTTTTATCTACTCTTATCCATGGCACTGGGCAATTAACTGATGTATGGTACAAAGTATTTATTTACACTGACCTATTGAACTAGATTGTGTCTCTATGTCATCTTTGTTCGGTACTTTGCAAGAAAATATAACAAAGGCATTTTTTGCACTTAATGCAAATATTTATCTGATTATAATGATGTAACTTCCTTTGACGTCACGTGTCTCATGGCGTGCCTTGTTCCACGCACACCCGGTATGTGGAGTAAACAGTCTCACGGAGACTACACAAAGCCTCGATCCGACACTGCTGGTCACACTCGCCCTCCCCGCCAGAACGGCCCATGTGGTTTGACCAAAACTTTTGGAACATGGCGTCATCTGTCGCCATTCTGGAAATCAGGCAACTCTTTAGACATTCGTAAAATCTTCTTTTGATGGGTCCACTTGTTTGAACCCCACACAGGCCAGCACTCATGGTCGACGGATTCAATGAGTGCATTTTTAAAAGAAATTAAGGGAAATACTGCACAAAAATCAGTTCTGCTCACAAAGACGTGTGAAAGATGAAACAGAGCAGGTTAATTTCCGTACCTGTTGACAAGATTATTCCAGGATACAGGAGAGAGGTCCGGAAGTTCGTACTCCTGAGTAGCCCTGTATGCTAGTTCGATATCAGGCAGAGCGTCATCGGCTGTTTCTATAAATAAAAGTAGGCCATTAAAAAGTCACTGGGTTAATAAAGTCTCTTAGATTTCAAAGAGTGGTAGTTCCCATACCGTCATTTCTTAGAACCCACTATCCTAAGCTGTTGACTAGTTAACCAGCCACTGTATAGGACATTCTAAACATAAACAGACAAGATGTGGATCGCAGTACAGCTAAGTCATATCAATATGGTCGCCAGTAGCTATGGGCTCTGTAGCTGACAAATTCATGAAATAAATAATACAGGAAATTAAACATTATTGTTATCAGAAAATAGACCACAGTCCTGTGATCAGGTCCCAGAATCGTAATTAGCCTTAAGAGTTCACTGATATTGTGTCGCTAGTATTCATAACCACTCATTGCAAGACAAGGAGTGATTTCTCCTTAATGCATGCATAAATCGAAAACTACAGCTTTAATAGTCGGGCTGGTCTGTCATTGTTCACCCTGTAAAGGACTTCATGAACACCTTGTAAAATCAGTTACATCTGGATATCTACATGTACCATTAGCTTTCTTCAGGTCCATATAATACTGCTCGTAGTCCAGCACGGTGTAGGTATCTGGGTCCAGATAGTAAACCCGGGCTGAGGGGTTGATATTCGTGAGAGGGGTCATTGATGGCGCAATATACTGTATACTCCGGGGGACCGCGGCAGCCGGCGTACGGACCTAGACGAAATGTAGGTACATCAATCACACGGGAATCCTTATGTTTCATTAAATAAGCGTTCAGTCAAGTAATAAAAAGTGCTAAAACTTTAAAATTATATATATATATATATATATATATATATATATATATATATATATATTTATATATAATATACTTTTGCTCAAGCTAGTCAAGAAGTCATAGAAATATGCTGCTCTTATATATCCCAAAGTTTCACAAATTTTACGAGTACTACTTTATCTCTGAGGTTGATTTAAAGATCTGAGTGGAGTTTTTTATGAATAATTGCTATAGATGGTTCAGATACATAAGTACTGAAGTGTTCCTAACGTGTATACAGATGAACGGATATATAAATATAGAGATGTGTTGATGTTGACATGTAGATAAAGATGCTGTAGATGTGGTTAGTAGTTACCACTCTGAATTCATCCCTATGCGTGTGTCCATGGACACTCAGCGCGATTACGTCCGCATACTCCATCATAGTCTCGGATAACCAATTGCTGAAGGATCCATTGTGTCACTTCCGGTGGGATGATGACACAGAACGATTACCTGGAACGAAGTAGAAGTAATGTGATCTGTGACAATTAATTATCAAGTCGGTAATAGTTTACTGTCTTTTGTAAATTGAAGTTATAAAAGATATATCTTTTTCGATATCTAATATATGTATCAACTCAAGCTGCCTGGTGTGTTTATAGCCATGTGTGTCTAACATGTGGGGGCCCCGAAAAAATTGTACTAAACTACATCCATAAGTAGCTGAAGATAACATGAATCATGAATATGCAAATGAAAAAAAAAGATGGCGTTGATTAACAGCCTCTCGCTTACTATAGCTGGTGCGCCATCATCAGATTCGGGTCACTTTTTTGTTTGTCAGTATGGGCAAGAGTACAGTGTTTATAAACAGCTTGTTATTAAAAGAACTATTGCATCAATCACAACGGCTTTGAAAGAACTTCACCTGGCACGAGCAACAAAATTTCTTCTATAAGTACCAAGAGAAAGCCAGAATTCACATAAATTATACATTTAAGGCAGTCTTTTATAGATGGCTTTCACAAACATACAGATATATAAAGTCAGCGAACAGCCTTCAGGTTAAATACTCAATATAACGTCAGTATTTAGATGCCTCCAAGCTACAGTATTGACCACAAACCCACGCACGTAAATAATTAAGGCGAAATTAAGAAATAAAAGCCCAGGAACCTTCTGGTTGGCGATCCTGGCGGTGAAAAGCTCATCCTGTACGAACTGTTGCATTGTGGTATACGGAGCCTCGTTCCTGGACCACATGATGTACCAGTTCATGGTATACCTGAAAAATGTTTTCCTTTAAATAAATACATGTATAACATATGAGTTTTTGTTGATGTGATATCCCAGGCAATGTACCGGTTATAGCTGAGTAAGTCTCTGTTGAATATTTTGTCAACATAAAAGGAAAACTGAGCGTTTTCGCAACTTTAGTGTCTGAAAAAAATCGAAAATCCTAAATCAAAGTGAACCAATAATATTTGGGCCAAACTGTAACAGGGGATAGGTGGGTCTGCAACACTCGATCACATTTAAACAACAATGTACAGGTATTTTTTAACAAACTAGATTAGAATTTTAATATATTTGAATAAACCGAATTTCTTGGGGTGTGAAATCACACAAAGCACAAAGACTGAGAAGTATGTCATATATTTTGATCTAAGGTAAAAGTCCTGTTATTATAAAACAAAAATATGCTTTTGTTGATGTTACAATCTGGGCATTACTTTGTTTTCAATGGTAAAAAATACGTAAAAATATTCACCCATATTCTGAGTTGATTGAAATCAACTTAAGATCAGGTCTTATCGTCATGGCGAAATATCCGCCAGTCAGGATCGTGTTGATCTGCTCTGGACCAAGCTGAGAAGGATCCGTCCACCACTGAGCGAACGCCTGGTTCAGAGCCGGGGTCTCAGGGAGGCTCACGTGATACAGGTTGGTTGGCTGTGTCTCTGGAAAGAATTACATGAATGTCCTTTAATATATGCATATTGTCCTTGTAAATACAATTCTAAATAATTCACCCATTTTTGTGAGCTAACTTTGAATCATGATATTCGCATAGAGAGTCTGGTTTGGGTTTGCCAAAAAGAATCACAGAAAAGACAGCAACAATGCATAACAGAATGCAATACTAGAAAAAAATACACGCAAAGAAAAAGAAACTATTTGAGCATTTTTTATAATGAAGATAACTGAGGGTCATCATTCAAAAAATGTTAAGGACTGCATTGGCAAGACGAAACAAGATGGCTCTCACCGTGGTTTCCGAGGGCCGCATACATGGGTATACCAGATAACTTTGTCTTCAACATGTCCGCCACCAAGCGACTCGCGTTCAGCTGACTCTCCAGGGTTTCATTCCACATAGAGTGCGGAGGGCTGTCTCCTGTGAACAAGAGTTTCTGAGTATTTCAGTTAAACATCTGTCTATATATAGAGTAGAACGTCGCTTATACCAACAACGTTTATTGAAAATTCCGAAATTAAAAAATTAGACCCGGAAATTTGATCTTTTATCCGAAAATCGAAAATAATCATAAATTTTGATATTGAAGATCGTCTTAATCCACACAATAATACAAAGATCCTCAGGAAAAGATAACGGCTACAAAAGAGCGCACCTGATCGCAGGCAGAAGTTGGGGGAAACGTCTAGCTACCAAGGGAGACTATAAAATGTTAGATATATCTGATAGTACATTTTATGGTCACCACCCCATGTATGAACTTGGTTGGGATTCTAACATCTGTATGATCTGTGTTTATAAAAGGTAGAAAACCCCTTAGTTATTAGAGTATCTCATCTTTTAAAGACAAAATTGGGTCATGATAAGCTAATTGCATGAATTCCCTGCTTAATTAGGTCTATAACTCTTATAAAAAGGGACCAGTACACAATACATTGTCGCCGCTATATAGACATTCTAACTGCTTCTGTCATGGCGGTTATGAGCAGGACGACCGACAAAAATACACAAAAACTAAAGTAAAATGCACTTACAGTTGCCAATATGTTGCAGTTATATTGAAAAATTAGATACTTTTGCATCGGTGAAGAATTTTTTATGTCACCCATCAGTGAAAATGAAAACACGAAAAATACCATCGTATCATTGTCTAACACCACTTGCCTCTATATATAGGGAGGCGCTGAAACAGTCGCCCGTTAACGATGCAAGACGTTTCGTCGCTGCAACCGGCTAACCCATGTTATCACTTAATCAGGATGTCGTGGATGAAGTAATTAACCGAAGCAAACAAAATGTTACACTAGAATTTTAACTGTTGAAAATAACAGAAATAATTATTTTAATTGAAAGGAATACCTTAAACCGTCAGTTGACTTACCTGTGTAAAACACGATGTCTGGGTTGAGGGACCTGACCTGATCAAGAAAGTGGTTGATGGTCCGTGGTGGCGTGTTACAGGAGTAGGCGCCCCATTTAGGAGCGGAACCCTGACGACAATGTTTATATATGCTGAACGTAACAATACATGTGTTTTGAAATATATCCGAATTATAACTCAGTCTAAAATTGTGCTCGAACTTCTTAATGAACTGGTTAATGGATACATTATTACGTTCTCAATGTTTGTCTTGTTGTTTTCATTATTATTCTTAGGTCATTATATATAATATATATTACCGCGAAATTATACCTACATTAAATTATCATATGTATTCTTATTAAACAACATATAATAGAGAATATTTAAAGATCCTTATTGCATGTCTTTACAATATGGTTATATCGTTATACCGTCATTGTTATTTACTAGTTTCATTATTTACATTTCTTACCAATATTGTGCACGATTCAAAGAATAACAAACACCAGGATAAAGATGAATTAATTATATTTATTGTCAGACATTAATTGAACTTATGTAATTTTCTCAGGTCGAAATAATTTTAGATCTGGTCCGAGCACTTGGCAAGAAATACCTCGTTTATCAAATGTTAGGAAAACTATAAACAAGACCGCAAAAATTCTGGGGTCCAAACAATTTCTCATTTCGGCTGTTTGACCTTGCAGTTCACCAGTTCTCGAACTGGTCCGATATTTTTGTAGGAACACTTTACCTTCATATCAAATATCATAAAAACTAAATATTAAGTTGCTCAACAAGGCACACAAAAAAAACACATCTTACCTCACCAGGCCAGTAGGTCCTGCAGCACGTGGGTAGTCCACAGTCCGTAGGCGCTCCCTGGGATATAAAACAGAAACACATATATCTGAATATTTAATGAAACGTCATTGTCTGATAAAGAATGGCCGAACAGCTGGGACCAGGCACTTTCTCCGGTCAAATGTAAATGCTGACAGTTGAAAATATGAATAATAGACGTAATAATGAATATAGTACTGTGATAACGACGTTTTTGTCAACGCTTTGCCTGATACATGATATTTAAACGCTAATTAGAGGCCTCACGGCCCCTGGTATAAAAAAAGCTTGATCAGTTGCATGCTGAGGAATCTTATTGTTACAAACTTCATGTTCACACAGCCCACTGAGCCAAATACTGTTAAGGCGTGACCTCTAGTTGATAATATATCAACTAATATGCGCTTAACTAAATTGTAGTTTGAATAGGCTAAGAGCAAGTACCTGTAATAAAAGTGGTTGTACAACCCACACTTCATCCAAGGTTTGATGCCATAGGGAGGTTTGACCCCTGGAACATCACCAGGTAGGTAGTAGAGTTGAATTGTGGTAGCACTTTTTTGCTACAGCATGTTATATAATGGGTAGTACCGTGACCAATAAATTGGTCAAAATTAAGGGGTAGGGGTAGCTAATTAGGGATTTTCTTAACTATTATTCACTCAGAGTCATTAGTATGGTATCAATTTATAGCAAACACATTTCTGTGATAAATGATGTATAATAAATTATTTTCTACCAATGCCCTGATGTGAGATTGGGGTCAAAGGTCACAAAATAACAAAATTTTGACATATTTATCATGTTATTACTGTTGGATTTCAGTTATCCTTATCCCTTTTCTCAGGAAACAATATATGGAATATGAACAACTGTAATCCAACAGTAATAACACATGATAAAAATGTCAAAATTCAGTAATTTTGTGACCTTTGACCCCAATCTCACATCAGGGCATTGGTAGAAAATAATTTATTATACATCATTTATCACAGAAATGTGTTTGCTATAAATTGATACCATACTAATGACTCTGAGTGAATAATAGTTAAGAAAATCCCTAATTAGCTACCCCTACCCCTTAATTTTGACCAATTTATTGGTCACGGTACTACCCATTATATAACATGCTGTAGCAAAAAAGTGCTACCACAATTCAACTCTACTACCTACCTGGTGATGTTCCAGGGGTCCATACTAACTCTCTATGGCATCAAACCTTGGATGAAGTGTGGGTTGTACAAACTCCTTTTTTATGCCTCCTATCAGATTTTGCTCCTGCCATAGAGGTTATTCGCTCGGGGAATAATGAATAAAAATACAAGTCTTTAGAAAATACAAATGTCATTCAAAATTATTACATTAATGAACGATTTGATACGGAACCTGAAATAAAATACCATGATGATTGATAAAAAGATTAATAAATATTAGGCCTTTCAATTGTATATATATATATATATATATATATATATATATATATATTTATGACGGTTTTATAGCGGAGGGAAAAATGCACCTGCGTGTATTGATGATCGACGTGTATATCCGCCAGCTGGACGACCCTCAGCGAGTTTTGCCGCAGGTATTCTGTGGAGTAGACTTGTCCTCTGGGCTGAGCTATTACGTCATCTCTGATTTCCTTTGCAACCTCCTCTCTGACATTCTCTTTAACAATAGGTAATAAATCGCTCTGGACACAGAAATTTAGCGTCAAACATGCGTCCTCGGACTCAATGTTACGCTCTGAGACCACTCTATACACCTGCAATAATAGGTCATGTTCATTGTCTCCATGTCATCGTAAAATCAAGTCATTTATTCGTTACTCTCATTTACCTTGCCCCGCAGTCCCCGTAAACTGTCGTTTATAAGGCCTATGTTTTTATAGCTTCTGCTTGAGTATTCTGGCGCGATCCATAAGGAACTCTGATGTTTAATTTGTACTCGGATAAAAGGAAAGCGGAGTGGCAATCTGCTTGAAAAGGAATCAGATAAAAGGCAAACAGAGTGGCAATCGGCCAAAAGGTTGTATCACTTGAGCACACGGATTGCAACCGCTGCAATTATTTTGGATCTTTTTATAATATATTACAAATATTATAAAAAATATATACATGTACTACCTACAGTATAGTTAGACAAGTTAGACTAGTATGATCTATATTTAAGATTAAGACTAGTGCATTTATATTATATATTCCTCTCGGTGCCTCCCATGGCACAAGGTAACCTTAAAGGAGGAGAACTTGACATACATGGAACATCTGAAGGTCCACAATACCCGGACAGATGATAAGAGCACGTGGTCCGAACATGTCCATGACCAGGTCATGACATAGCTCCATGAAGTCAGGTCTGAGCTCCTCAAACGTGTAGCCAAGGTCAGCGTGCAGGTTCATGGCGTCCATGAGCAGCTGGAACAAATCAGGTGTTCTGTAATATATTGTTAACTTAAAAAAAGATAAAACGACTCTACCATGGTGCTCTAAGGGTGTCCTTCAGACATGGATTTGCACTAAACTTCTCGAAACTTCAAAAATATTAGAACATTATTTTCCAAAATGGCGCAACATGAAGATAATGACTTAATTAATTGACATACTTCGCTATGATATAATGTGTTTTCTCAGTATGGGACATTAAGTTCAGAGCAGACGTATCTTAACTTAGCCGGTGGTTGCAGTTAAGAGGGAATTATACGATAAGTATGAGTACCTTTGCCGGAAGAGGGCGCTAAGGTGTACGCAAAAGTCGAAATAAATGATAAGCAAGTTCTGTGTCTGGTATGACGTTTCGTTTCATTAATGTGGTCTTCAATTGAATGACGAAGACTAATTTCATGTTTGCCTGTAAGAATTACTCACTACGCAAAGCATTTTGTTTATAACGCTGTCATGTTAGAGTAGACATCGATTTCTGAGGCAGTTCACAAGTTTTTGTTCACATGAGAGCCTTGACCTTTATAGTCAGGTCGGCCGATACTAGGTAAGTGACTCACCATACACCCATCACAGTCGATCGTTCCATTAAGACTGCCATTGATGATCCTTGATACATAACGCTCCTCCAATAAAGGCGCCACAAACTCGTTCATATGTCCAATTACTAGGTCCGGGTCGCTCCCCAACACGCTCAGTAGGTGGTGGATCGGTTTATTCTCCGGGGATAGCTCGTTAACGGAAGCTGGCGACAGGAGATGAATGTCCACTTCATCAGCAGCGTACGTTAAAGTAGCCATCATCACCAATACCATCAGTAACCGCATTTTTAAATTAGTAAATTGTGAAATATTCGTTAGTGAAGTTGTAAGCCAAGTCACGCCGTCTTCAATGCTTTGAAAAGACTTTCACATAGTAACTGCGCCAATATCACTCGAGCCACTACCATGTGCAATTTTCCCAAGGTGTAAAAAGATATCGATAAGATAATAAAAGGTAATGAACTAATACAACAATATTCATCTGGATATGTCTGATTTTATACAATTATGTTTAAACAAATTATACTGGGTATGGAATATTGCTGGGGTGATTAGTTAGTCCTTTGGTAATTATATTTGGTATTTGTATGATTAATTACTTATTTCATTTAATAGAATAAACTTCCTTAGAAACTAGTCTTGTTGAGCATAAATGTACTTTGATTGTCAGTTTGAAAAAAATGTCAACTACACCTAAACAAAGTGTAACAGCCAGCCATAATTCATGTAGCAGCAGATCCAAAATTTAAATTTAGTTTATGGAATGACATCTCATGACGAGTGGAATTGAACCCCTCTTGCTTGAACGGGAAATAAAGGTTCCAAGATTGATTCTGGGCGACATCTGGTGAACATTCTAGAAATACATGCAAATTGTATTTCTTTTTGTTGTCTAATGCATGTAACGATTTTACTTTTATCCTCTAATACTCTCACTCTCATTTCTTCGACTACTTATCATGTAACATATCTATCTTATTACGGTTACTGAGTGACATGGTCAAGTATGAAGGAATAGCGATTTTTTCAGACAATTTGTTTCACGTATAGATACCATATGATGACGATCATATTTAATATCTTGTCCATATTACGTATTATTGTGTATTTATTACGGTCCATGAAACCTCTCTCTTTAAGAAGATGTGAGGCATTTAAAAACCATCAGACATTTAAATAACTGTTAAATAATGTATCCAAACGCCGAACAGAGTTCATATATAAACTTGCTTTTAAAGAGTTGGGCAAATTCCCCTAGGTTTAATATATTCATTCTTTAATAAAGATTAAGGAAATCTTTTAAAATGAATAGTATGTGTTATAAGATATGTGATTTTCATGAGCTTTTTCAGATTCCTTTGTTTTTATTTATGTGAATGGTAACAGTCCAGAGGTGATTTAATGATATTCAGTTGTGTAAACTTGGATCTCTCAAGATTTGTTCTGAGTCACTATCAGCCATAGCTGGGATTCGAAAAGTCGATCTTTATCTTAAACCTCCATCTTCCATCCACTAGGTCACGTGACACCCCTCTCACCAAAGCTACATTAAATCAAACACAAAAAGAAAAGTTTTCTGATGTCAGTATATGTAGACAAATCACTGTGTACGATGAGTCTTCTGTGGTCTGGTGACACTACCTTATCTAATACGGATTCTTAACGCTGTGGGAAAATCAGCATATGACTGTGACATGCCCATCATACGTGTAGGGAACAAACGAAGCTCATATTAACCCGTGCTTCACTAAGTGAATTAAACTTTATTTGATCGAGCACCTTTTGGCAGTTATTCATTGGGAGACAATGCGGCTACTACTTCCGTTTATTTGGGCCACTTTTATGTACACCTGTAATGGTGTTCAGGAGTTTGCGCCAGAGGACCAACCTCTGCATGACATACTGCGTGAGCTGGGCGATGACCCGTACACGGTGATTGGACATATGAACGAGAAGGTGGCTCCTCTACTTGAAGAACGATTTAATTCAAGGATAATCAATGGAAGTCTAAATGGCACTATCACCTGCGACGGTTGCATGGTGAGTCATTTCCATTTTAACGGTTTTCCTCATCTTCATGGTACCAAGTCTGTGACATGACTACGCATTCACAGACCTTGATTCATCTTCATACTACCACGTCTGTGACATGACCAGGCATTCACAGACCTTGATTCATCTTCATACTACCACGTCTGTGACATGACCACGCATTCAAAGACCTTGATTCAACTTCATACCACCAAGTCTGTGACATGACCACGCATTCACAGACCTTGATTCAACTTCATACTACCAAGTTTTTGACATGACCACGCATTCACAGACCTTGATTCATCTTCATACTTCCAAGCATGACATGACCACGCATTCACAGACCTTGATTCATCTTCATACTACCAAGTCTGTGACATGACCACGCATTCACAGACCTTGATTCAACTTCATACTACCAAGTATGTGACATGACCACGCATTCACAGACCTTGATTCCTCTTCATACTACCACGTCTGTGACATGACCACGCATTCACAGACCTTGATTCAACTTCATACTACCAAGTATGTGACATGACCACGCATTCACAGACCTTGATTCATCTTCATATTACCAAGTCTGTGACATGACCACGCATTCACAGACCTTGATTCATCTTCATATTACCAAGCCTGTGACATGACCACGCATTCACAGACCTTGATTCATCTTCATACTACCAAGTCTGTGACATGACCACGAATTCACAGACCTTGACTCATCTTCATACTACCAAGTATGTGACATGACCACGCATTCACAGACCTTGATTCATCTTCATACTTCCAAGTCTGTGACATGACCACGCATTTACAGACCTTGATTCATCTTCTTACTACCAAGTCTGTGACATGACCACGCATTCACAGACCTTGACTCAACTTCATACTGCCTAGTCTGTGACATGACCACGCATCACAGACCTTGATTCATCTTCATACTACCACGTCTGTGACATGACCACGCATTCACAGACCTTGATTCAACTTCATACTACCAAGTATGTGACATGACCACGAATTCACAGACCTTGACTCATCTTCATACTGCCAAGTCTGTGACATGACTACGCATTCACAGACCTTGACTTATCCTCATACTACCAAGTCTGTGACATGACCACGAATTCACAGACCTTGATTCATCCTCCTACTACCAAGTCTGTTACATGACCACTAAATTCGCAGACCTTTATTCATCTTCATACTACCAAGTCTGTGACATTATCCCGCATTCACAGACCTTGATTCATCTTCATACTACCAAGTATATGACGATCAACTCATTCACAGAATTTGATTCATCTTCATACTACCAAAATAGTGACATGACCATGCATTCACATACCTTGAATCATCTTTAAACTACCACTACCATTGCTGTGATATAACCACGCATACACAGATCTTGATTCCGCGACCGACTCTGACATCTGTTTCATGAATAATGCATGACGGCAATGAATTGGTTTGAAACGTCGTTGAAAGGTTACGTTACGTTCATGCCCTTAATATCGCCACAGGCTGCCACCATGCGCACTGTTTCTGTTATTGACAGCAGTTATATACTACTATCCCTTTACACAGTTACAAGGTTTTCAGGTATGTTTTGCAGTTTCCTGTTATAAAATAAGTCAATTTTTTTTAACTAAATATAATAATCAATATTTTGTTTTGGGATTTTTATTAAGTTTAACAGTTCAAACAAAGAAAAATAAATATAACCTGTCCATTTAAAATGTAGAATAAGTAAATTGATTAATTTGGATTTTAGTACCAGCCTGAAATCATTTAATAAAGTCGCACCTCAGAGATCAAAGCATTTGTTAAAGACGAGTTCTAATGGGCATCGTTTTCGTCAGGATTATTTCTGTTATATGAAATGGATGTTTTAAAATGTTCCCCTTTGTCTCTTTCTTTCAAATTACCCAATTAATTTTCTGCTATGGCAATGTGGCATAAACATAATTTTGCATTTAAGCGAACTGTTTAAATACCGTTTTTGTATATTTTCCTATGCACCTTTGTTAACCTGACGTGAAACACTGTTCTGTACTGCCGTATGTATATTAAATTCATTTGTTGAAACACTGACATTGATTTTCATGAACGGTTTTACAATTAATTCATAAGAGATCTCGCAACTTATATTCTATCATCACGGCTCCAGGAACGTTTTAGGTATGTCATATAGATTTAAATGGGAGAAAACTGATAAAATGAAATTTCTTCCATCAAAGACCTCGCAACGGAGCTTTTACCTTCCTTCTCACAGACCACGAGCTCTCGACAGGAGTGAAGCAAGAAGAGCAGGACCATTTTATTCGGCTTCTAATCTGCCCGCTCCCCGGAAATAATGTACGTCATAGATGGTTAAGCTCTTGAGACTGTAAAGCATGCCATGCCGCTGGTATACACATTTCCTGAAAGGGGAAGCTGTTCCATCTAAAGGGCCAATTCTCACCGAATATTTCCGCTGTATATGTCAGTCACCATTGTTAAAGATTTTAAAACGCCATTGGGTGAATTGAACGTGACAGACACGTCGGTTTCACACAGTGTTTTAATGTTAAAGTCTCTGACCGGTTTCTTATTTCTCTGAACCTATGCGAGGTTCCAATACTCAAAGTTCAGTTCTTGTACCCACGTCTTATAATAGTTGCAGTTCCCAACATCAAAGTTGATGTTCAAATGTTACATATACTGATCATATTAAATCTAAGCTTTTCGAGGCGGCATTTTTGCTGACCTACTCTGATCTATATAATATTTACCCGTTTTCGCTTGATACTGTGTCTGAAATTATGGCGCCAGCACTGATTCAGTCGAAGTGATATTTTCTAATTGTTTTCTCAATGAATCGGGGAATATAATCAATCTCTCTTACCCGAGGACACAAAATGTTTCATAAGTAGCATATAGCCTAACATGAACCAGCAGGTGCTCCATTCAGACTTAAGGTTACATTATTGACTGGCGCTAGTATTACGTCATGGGTAGATGTTTTAATTTTCTCCTTTTGTTACAGGGTTTTCCCCTGTGCACAACTGTGCAGTGCTCAAAGATGTGTAGATAGCTTTTTAACTAATCACGAAATGTTAATAATTAGAAAAACAATAAATATTTTTCTGTCAGGAAGTGAGTTCATTTTATACAAATCTATATTGATACATATTTATAGGCAGGGAGCGGTGGCGGGTATCGCTATATAACCCCCCCCCCCCCCCCCCCACACACACACCCACACACCCAAATAATAAAATCCCTAAAACGGCCTCTAGTGAATCAGAATAGAATTGTAAGGGCACCGTGAGTGATTCTCGGACTACAGATGACTGTTATCAAGCACACAGAGTTCCTACTTCATCAAGTGTTTTGTGTGATGGACTCTTTGGGAAGCCTCAATAGGTATCAATTACTACGACACGATATTCTGTTAAGCTGATTAATTATAAGCACGGCCCGCGGTATAGAGCACTTGGTTCTTTTCTAAGGGAAGGGCATATTTAATTTATTGTTATATCACCTTCCTAGAGCATGAGGCATACGGTGCACGCAGCCTGCTCTTTTCTTTCCATTTATCGGCGAATTTTTTAATCCTGCTATTATAACAATGAAAACGGGATAACTGTGTAATAATTCGTTGTAAAATCTCTAGACTAGTGCCAAGCTGTCTGCTGGGCGTAGGGGTGCTCAGGCGTTCGTCGCAGGGTGGGCGTGGGTGCTGCTGCTCTGCTCGCTCGTCCGACTTCCCGTCCCGTCATCGGTTAGTCTGGATATGCTGGTTTGCGCTTGGTTAAGAGTAGCATCCACAACTTTATATTCACATACGACGCTTTATTTTCTCCTTGAAATATGCGGAGGCCAGTACCTGAAATATAATTCGTTTACCTTTCTTCGTTGGTGAGGAAGCTGATACCTGATTGGCGTAACTGCCTTATCTATTATTCATGATGTAGATCCCAAAGAGGGTTGCGGAATCAAGGCCTGTGAATGCGTGTCATGTGACAGTCTTGTTAGTATGATCTTTTATTTTTCTTGTGCAGGTCGGTTTAGTGGAAATCACAGACTCTTGTTCCTTCAGAGATCTAGTTAGGGAATCTTAGTCAAGGAGAACACTAAATGATGCATTGTACTCTATTATGAAGTCATAAACTATATTTTTAACCGAAGCACAATGCACTTGCTCTGACTATTTATTTTACTTCAACTTTACTGCAAAAAAAAAAAAAAGAAATAATAGTCTAGAAAGAAATGTTAGCAAATAAAATTAAAATCCTTCAATAAAATTCACTCATGTATGTTGGCCAATGGGTTATCTGCGTAGTTATAATCTAAAATTCCCGTCAATGTGTGTAGATTCTGCCAAAAAGACTACCTATAAATGACTCTAAAATTGAAATGGGACAAAAGGTTAACTCGTAAATAAATAATCGCTGAATATACTATTTCTTGATATTCTATGTCGAAAATCACTGAAAAGGGTTTCATGCAAACCATGAATCCCATGTTTCCAGAACAGTTAATCTTTGAAAATGAGACGACATTGTGTGCACCAAGTGTTTCAATCTTTAGCAAATAATATGCCGTGTTCCACGACGTTTTATGGGCCAAATACTGAACCCAAGGAACAGCTGGCCTATTTCATATATCAGATAGCAATCTTAATATATATCCAGACCAATGACGTGACGAACCTATACATATCACTCCTGATTACGATGTGACTGGCCCTACATATATCATGATGTGACCTTATCTGATAAATCGAGGTATAGGTCTGTGCAAGAAAGTTCCCGAGATACATTAGCCAATGCCTATTTTAATGGTATACACTATTTCCTTGGTATATGATAACAGTCTTGTGAATATTTGTATGATAAACACGTGGCTATTTCTAGGGAATCCAAAGCGCCGAGCTATGAAAATCATAGAAAGTCTGCAATATTTTAAATATCAACTGTTTAATACCTAAGTGATATACTTAAAACAGGAACTTCGTAAAGCTAATGGTAATCTGAAGATTAAAGGACAATTAGTAGTAGAATGAATCACGTATAGGAAAATAAATTTCTAGGATCTTCTTTGCACTTGTAATCTTATATTTTGTATTCTGCTTGTCCAACTGACTGTCCCAGCTGGTTATTTATTAGATACTGCTTCCTGTGTTTACCGTTAATTTAGCTCAATAAAAGGATAATCTAGACTTCAATTTAAATTGTGATTATACTGGATACCGGGTTACTTGAGGGTGTCTGCGCACGCACCACTTATTTACATGTACTACGCCTTATATTACATCCACGATGTGTATGTACACGCTCTTATTAACAATTCAAAGCGTGCTAAAAGCGTGGGCATTTACATCAGGCGTTTGCGATGATGCAATTAGAATCCCCGGAGTCTGGCATTATCTGACATACGTTCAGTAGTCAAAGAGCTGTACTTTAAAATGTTCTCGCTCTACTCACTTATTTAGGAGATTTGAGTTGGGACACAATTTCTAAATAAAAAGTACTTGATTCCCTCTTTTTTTTCATGCTTTCATTCAGACGATTAAAGATTTTTGCCTTACTGTTAGGAGAAATTACCCTTGTTCTTATCTCCTTCCCTTTCGGTGGCTTCAAGGTCGCACAGCAGAATAATCTCGTACATTTATGATAATTCGCATATAGTACCTTAACAATCAACCATGACAATGCATGGAATAACATAGAGCAACGATACATGTATCTTTTATATTAACATATAAATATATCAATGGACTAGCCCCTCCTAAATTATAAAGAATTCACTTTTGCCAGTGATGTTTATCAGTATAATCATCATTTCTTGGGTTATATTTGTTGTGGTGATGAAATCAGACAGGAGCGGTCATTCCTGTTACTTGGCAGACCCTTTAAGAATCTGTGCGACTGTCATGTTTTCGTTTCGTGTCTATGTCAATCTGGAACATTATTACAGTATGTAGTACTATGTAAACTCCAAGGAAGGGGTTAAGAAAGCTGAAACCAACTTTTATTTGATTTTATTTTATTTTAGGTTATTCGGTTGAAATTGAGCTCACTTCCTCTGTCTGTACGTATTCAGGGTCCTGTCAAAGACTTCAAGGACTATTCATTGCTACACTTATCAGCTTAATGCATATTTAATACTTTCAGCTGCTCGCGGACTCTTTGAACCTGCATGCTGACCTCGGCTACACGTTTGAGGAGCTCCGTCCTGACTTCATGGACCTCTGTAATGAGTTCGTCAACATCAGCTTCGGCCCGCGAGGTCTCATCATGTGCCCGGGAATCGTTGATCTGCAGATCTTCCACGTACGTCATGATTCATGTTCACCAGGGTTGAGGATTGTTATATTTTCTATACAATATACCAAACACTATATCATAGCTATAAATAGATCATAACGAGATAGAATATATATATTAAGTAAAATATACTATATTAGCATTTAGGTAAGAAAATGTGCGTGTCATCATGGTATGTAGTAAAAACCTCGGCGACAGCATGCTTTCTACATTTCGTGAACGGAAGAAGCTTACTCGTTGGTTTCATGAGACGAAAAAAATATAGCAAAATGACTACCAGTAGGGTTTTGTTTTTATGAGTAACTACTGATGGAATGAGTACACGAGTCCGATTTCGGGACTGGAGTATTCATATTTGTAATTTTAATTTGTTTCTTATCATAGAGAAATGTAAAGGCAACGCTGCATCACTACATGAAATGTGAAAACATGATAAGAAGCACATTGGTGATATGAAATAGTTATGATTCCCATTCAGTGATTTTTTCGACTTTAGATGTTTTCCTGCAAATTGTAGTCATGTTAACGAACACTCGAGTCTGAGTCGAGTAATTCGAATGCTCGAGTCCAGAGGGCGCCAAACGTCTCAGCACCAGCAGTAACACGGAAGTCTAAAACCACATCAGTTTTGGCTTTCAAGTGCCTGAAGAGACACGGTCTTTTAAAGGAATGTGTGTTTGGTGTATGTGTGATGTGATTACTTAAAGACCAGTCCCGCTGCTGTCTTTTGACCACGTCGTTGCAGCAGTTCAAGTGAGTGACTGCTTGGCTGTACCATGTGCGTGTAGCGACACCAAATGAAAAACCTGAGCAGTCGTTTAAAGTAAGGTTCAGGTTACGACAAAGCCCAGCACGGCTATGCGTATATATTTTAGTAGTCAACCCAGAAAGATAGACAGTGAAGATGAGGCTCAAATAATTACCACACCTTCCTGACCTAATCAAGTATATGTAATGCAGCTGGTCAAGTTGATATTTATCCCCTTTATTTGTGTGCTTGCTTCGTTTCAGGTTTACAGGGTGATGTCCGAGCGTGACATCACGTCCGAGGACGCATGCGTCACCCTCAACTTTTGTCTCCAGAGCGAGATAGAACCCGATTATACGACGTTCAGAGCCCAGGTTTCAGAGGAAAAAAGAAATGATGTCATCGCTCAGCCCGGAGGACCAGTCTATTCCACAGAATACCTGCGACAAAACTCGCTGAGGGTCGTCCAGCTGGCGGATATTCATGTCGATCATCATTATACTCAGGTACATTAACCTTGTTGTCACACTAGATATCCCCATGTAATGTATATGGTTGATGAATATATATATAAAAAAAACCCCCAATAAATAATGAAAACGAGAATAGGAACTTTAATGGAGCATATTAATTAAGTCATATCAAACCGACGCATCCCTATCCAATAAAGAGTGATTTAAATGTTACAAATTCTTACGTATCGTTGCCGAAGTCTGAAAAAGCTTCCATTGTTCAACTCGGCCATGCAAATAGCTGACTCTGGTTGAACTCGATAACCACAACACACACTAATTTTTGGAAGATGCATGTTATTGTGTACAGCGAATGACGGGCTTTAAACTTACGGGTTTCAACCACCATTTAAGTATATATGACGCATTCAGTCCAAAACAGCCGTCAGTTTAATCCTACATTTTTGTGTATATCTCAGGGGGCCCCGACAGACTGCGGACTACCAGTGTGCTGCAGGACGTACTGGCCAGGTGAGGTAAGTTGACTTCCATGCCAACATTGTGTGATTCCTTGTTCTCTGAGAAAAGATTTCAATTTCAAGCGTCGTTTAATAAATTAATGAAGGAAGGAGGAATGAATGAATAAATAGATAAATACAAAAATAAATCAATGAGTGGAAGAGGAATGGAGACATTAGAAAAAAATAAAAGAAAGAAAGAAAGAAAAAAAGAATTTGGTGAAAAAAGGTTTGTACCTGTTATGTTTCTTTATTACCGCAGTCAATATTGTGCGGCTTCATGAAGGAATACTTAAATTATAAGAAAATAAGGTTAAAATTGTTAAGCCGTAATAATAGGGTAAGAGTAAAGATATAAGGTTAATTAGGTAATTATAGGTTAATAATCAAAATAAAAAAATTATGAAGCTAAAATTTTCCTGAACCATAAGATTTTCATATCCGACTTATAGACGTGTCTTTACTGTATATGTAGGGTTCCGCCGATAAATGGGGTACGTTCGCTTGTAACACGCCACCGCGGACCATCAACCATTTCCTTGACCAAGTCAGGACGCTCAACCCAGACATCGTGCTTTATACGGGTGCGTAAAACAATCAAAAACATTAGATGTATACATTATTTATGTAGGTACAGCCTGGGCTTCTTCCAGTAGGCCCTATTCCTAAATTAAGCTCTCATTTCTTTTACAGGATGGCATGCAGCCCCCGGCCCCCTACTGCTGCAGAGAAATTTCGCTCTGTTCTCTTTTATTTACGCTTTCTTTCATTTATATTTGCCAGGTTAATGCAATATTTTCCTTCGTAATTTTCCGGCTCATTCACAGCCTTGTGGAAAAATTTTTTCTTAGGGGTGATTTCATTCTGTTTACTTTAATATAATGAATCGGTTACTGACTCGAAAACGAATGTACATAAGACAATGCATGAGTGTTATGATGACGTGATTGCAAATGAATTCAGACCTCAAATATGTTCTCTCTTAATAAAGGCACCCTTTTACTCAAGTATATAGACATCATTTTTAGTCACACGTCCACTTGGGCGGACGCGGATACAGATGCGGACATGGATGGGGATACGTTTGTTTTATTGTCCATATATACGTAAATAGAGCGGTTAAAGGTCTTTGACATGTGCAGAATGGTACCCTGTTTATCGAACTTTTAACTTCCTAGCGATCAACACAAGACAATCTCGTACAGAAATTGCAGTTTGATTTAGAGACATTTCAAGCCTGTCTTGCCATAAATTAAACTCTCTTATGCACGATATTACATATGTGAATTCCGTAACAATGCTGACATCAGTTTGAATTAAAAGTAGGCCAGTGTGATACAGAGGGGAAATTTCCGTACGAAAAGTAAGTGTCCACTTGGGAGTGTCTGCATACGTTTACGCGTGCGCCGAATACCTATGCTACATGATCCAGTTGGCAAAAATACGCACGCAAGACCACACTTCGCACGGCACAAATGGACAATTTTTTTAAAATTATTATGTGCACATTTTTAGCTACGTCCGCATCCAAAAGCGGATCCAGGATTCCCTTTTCCGGCCGCCGCATCCTTTTTGCAAGGGGCTCAGATAATTTTTTTCCGGCCTCAAGCCCCGCTTTTTCGGGAACAGAGGGCTTTTTCAAAGTTTTCTCTTTCTTCTTCCTGGATTGCCCCCCCCCCTTTTCCTGAAAACTGGATCCGCCCCTGGCATCCGCATCCGTAGAAGTGGACAAGCAGCTTTACTTCTTTGGCATGTCCCTTTTATAATGACCCATGCACGCTTACACCAGAAGGCAAAACACCACTTTTCTATTATTCTATATATCTCCAAAAAATAATTAAAAATTATAACTAGAAATTATTATAGAAAATCATCATGCATGAACATAATTGACATCTGCAAGTCTCTGCAGCGGTGTAATTTACTGAATTTTGAAGAAATGTGATTATGTTCTCAGGGGACAACCCACCGCACTCCATGTGGAACGAAACTCTAGAGAGCCAGCTGAGCGCGAGTCGTATGGTGGCAGACATGATGAAGGATAAGCTATCCGGAATCCCCATTTATGCCGCTATTGGAAACCACGGTGGGTGTCACTCATATTGAGTAATTAATGACCAATGAGAGTCTAAGAAGATATTCAAAATCCCATAGGTCTATAAAATAGGAAGAAAGGCTGACTTTTTGTTGAATGTATTAAAGATCACGCAACTCGTGCGACATTTAAGTGTTCGATTTGTCAGGTAAGTTTTAGGTCTTTATCAAAGAATAAGATGTAGACCATTCCACATGCATCTGAGTAACATTCAAAGACCTGTTCCGGAAGGCTTCCGTTCAATTGCACAACTTCAAGGTCTTCATATGTGCGCGTAGGGCTTGCAAAAATATCTGTATGAACGTGTCGAAATATCTACGTATTGGATTGTGTTAGGGTAGGGCAAATTGTAACTTAGTTTTAGAAAGAATGTTTGGGTACAAGCAGAAATAAAAGTAACCTTGCACAATTATTTGTTTTATTTCTAGAGACACAGCCGACCAACCTGTATCACGTGAGCCTCTCTGAGACCCCGGCTCTGAACCAGGCGTTCGCTCAGTGGTGGACCGATGCGTCACAGTTTGGTCCCCAGCAGATCAACACAATTCATGATGGCGGATATTACGCCATGATGCTCAGACCTGATCTTAGACTGATCTCTATTAACTCTGATTTTGGGTAAGCAGCACGAAAAAGAAATCAAAGAATTCAGCCCTTCTTAGTTACTCCGTTAAAACCCCCAAGCTGATGAGTATTCTAAGTCTGAAACAGGTTACTAATAGTAACAGAACTGAACTATTTTGTTTCTTTTCGCTTGTTTCGTTGCGTTCTGTGTAGATACAAGTTGTCAAAGTCGGACAAGAAAAGCGAGGCTTACATTGCGTACGAATAAATGACGTGACGCTGCGTCAAGTTAGTAATTTCCCTATATACATATTTTACATGTTCCTGTTAGTTATGGTTATCTTTTAGTTAAACATAGTAATGATACCTTACCTGCGATAGAGATGCATATCTCTGGCAAGAATGTTAAAAAGAGCAACTCTACCTTAAATGTCTACATTCACCAACGTCAACAATATATAAAAAATTATTTCTTGAATATATTATTCATAAAATCTTTATATTTTTTCATTTACTTTCATTTTTTACTACATTCAACAACGTCAACAATATATAAAAAATTATTTCTTGAATATATTAGTCATAAAAGCTTTATATTTTTTCTCTGCTCCATATACAGTAAAACGTATTCCGAGCATCATTGACCTCTCATTCTTTGAGCGTTTCACAACAGCATAAAAAAGCGTGCAGAAAAGTCCTTTAAAATGGTTTAAAATACGTCTGGTTAATGTTTTACGTTATGGACGTGAAAGATTGTCTTAAACGAAGCTGTATGGCTTGAACATATACATTGATCTAATATGAAAGTAATATTTTCTCAATATAATGATTAAATAAAAATAATCTAACCCTCTTCTCACGAGATACACTTACCTGATGTAGAGAAATGTAGCACTTTTTGCACATTTATTGTTTTTTTTATGAAACATGTTTTACATTAAGCCAATTAAACAACAAAGCAATGGGAATGATGAAAAGATAATAAATTCGATGAAAAAAAAAATCAGCATATGCAGTAAAAACAAATAATGCGGTTAAGCATTGTTATATGTTATATTCTTTTCCAATTACTCTTTCCATGTTACTATTATGAACATTTTTTCCTACCAGATATACAATGAACTGGTACATCTTGTGGTCCAGGAACGAGGCTCCCTATACCACAATGCAACAGTTTGTACAGAATGAGCTCCTCGCCGCCAGAAATGCCAATCAAAAGGTTTATATTCCAGCTTTCTTAAACTTTTAGAGAATTTAAGATGCACGGTTATTGGGAAAAGTGATTGGTAATGAACCTTTACAGCAAGAAGCCTTCTAATTCTGATTTTTAAAATTTAAAACCTGCAAACAATCTTTTTCAGTCTTGGTAACCTTCTACTCATATACACTACACTCTAAGAAAAAAATGTAACATGTAGAAACCTTAAGGTTTCTTTAGAGTGGAGCCGGTGCGGAACCCTCATAGGTTCCAGGTAGAACCCTCTTGTCAGGGCGCTTCGTGAAACCCTCTCCGAGGGTTCTTTTGGAAACCCTAAGGGTTCTTTATGTAACCCTGATTATGGGTGCTTCTAAGAACCCTATAGAAGGGTTCTTTCTGTAAGGGTTCTTTCTGGAATCATTTGTTCATGCAAGGTTCTATATATATATATATATATATATATATATATATATATATATATGATATATATATGATACATACATATATATATAATACATATATATAATAAATATATAATATATATATAATATATATATCAGAAAGTAGTCTAGGATGTCAGATCATATCATTTAGAATTAATTATGTATACGTTATATGTCCAAATTAAAAAGGAAACAGTTTGATTGATAATATGAAATGCTCTAAAAGTATTTGTCAAAGAAAGTAGGTAATTGCTAGGATCACAGCTAAAAATCATATTTCTGACTCTGACATCCTTTAAAAATTATAAAACTTTCCATATGAAATGAAACACGTTTGAAAGAAAACATATTGTTTTATTTAGTTTTAAAGATCCACTTGTTAAAAATGTACAACAGCAAAAAAAAAAAAAGCATTAGCAGATGTATGCACCTAAATAACAGATTGAAGCATCTGTGAAACAGAGTTAGTGAACACTGTTAAAGGTGCTCTTTTTATTCTATGACACGGGCGTTACTCCTGTTGTGGCACTCGTGTCTTACCGCGTATTACATTCTATGTTTAATCTGTACTGGTTGAACTCTCGTTGTCATGTTTAGCCTTGGGTTTTCACGCCTGGCCGAGGTTACGTGATGAGCCTGGTATGTAGAGATACAAACAGCGCTGTTTTTCTAGAGAATTCCTGAAACGCGTGCTTACTGTGTTGGGTAGGATCCGTAAGACTGTTCGAGAAGTGTAAAATTCTCGGCTTGAGGTGTGAAGGAATATAAAGGGGATGTGTTTTAGAACGGAAGGGCAGAGAGAACAGCAGAGCAGATTCCAGCGGACGCAGAAGCGTGTATCAGTTTCTAGGACCTTATCCGATGAATGCGGCAATTATAGATGTTCTAAGACTTTCTCCTGGATTTTATGCATTTAGACTTCAGTTTACTTTCTGGATTGTTGCAAGAGCTTTTCACTGGACTGTCATTCTCCGAGAGTTTACATTTAAAGGACTTCTCATTGTGATGGTGTTGGTATCCAGGTACTGTGCATATTATTTTTCTATGTGATTGTATTGACTTGTTGTTATACCGCTGTTTTATTGTATAATTGTATTGATTTAGCGTATTGTAATGTAAGGGTTGTTTTAAGAATAAATTATAGTTATTTGTTAACAAAAAAAAAAACAAAACACTGACTTCTTTATTCATTCCCCTAGCCTTTTTTTGCGCTGCCTAGTGTTACAGAATCTGACTTGTCTTTATCTCCAATACAAAATTTGTGTTCATCACGCATACGTGATCTGTTTATATTAGGTTCCGTAACAACACGTCACACAGTTCTCTCTCATCCACACGAGCAAAAATGGCGACAGGAATGAACATTAACGGGGCCCATGGGTGTGTTATTTGGGGGGTTTTTGATAACTAGTAGCTGGTGTACATCAAGAGTTTATTATTGATGAATAGTTTGCGTGTTCTTTGGTACATCTGTTGTGATTCCAGATCCTCTTGTGTGTAAATCTGTATTATAAAATTAATACGTGTTTGTTTCACAAAACAAAATATGTCAGGTCATAGCTCCATACAGTCGACAAACAGCAGGTGATGCAAGGTGTCTGATACGATGTTTGCACGACTGGTACAGCTGAAACTCTTTAGTGAAAGTCCCGTGGCAAATGTATTGTTCTATGAATACGAGTCATCCATCCAAAACGTTTACGCAGAATCGATATGCTGTGTGATCGGCGATGAACTCATAAACTTTCGGGATGGTCGAAATAATCACCGATTCCGTGGCGACATATTCCTTAATTGCATGATGGGTCTGGAATGGTGCGGTGAATCGATCCGGAAAATAAGAGATGAGATACATAAATAAAAAATATATAAATATATACACGTACACGTATGTAGTGGTGCAATCTACAGGTATTATATGCATGCGTTGTTTGGTGAGTTTGCAAACAAGTGGTGGCCAGGTTTATCATTCACGGTTTAAAGATGACTGTGGTTGGCTTCATATTCGCGAGGCTGAAATTTTTTTCGCGATTTCTCCATTTTATTGTTTCACGAGGGTTTCATTGTCGCGTTCTCACCAGAACCTATATCGAATCTTTGTTAAAGCCACCCCTGTGTGTGTTATTAAATGATAATAAATCATTAGTTTTTGATATTCTTCTCATATAACGATGGGCCCGTACACACAGCACAGGCATAGTTAAGTTCAAATTTAAGGGAACGTTTTCCCTATACCTGCATAGATGTAACTTATTATAAAATTTCTCACTGTTCTACACTAAATAAGAAGGGTATACTCAATTGGCCAATTATTCCCGAGGGCTTCATGTTCGCGATTATTTCCCACACGCGAATATCGTTTAATTAAAATCCTCGCGAACATAAAGGCAACCACGGTATTTAGCTTTAGCACACAGTCCTTGTCTGTGAGCCGGCAATTACACCTTCATAGAAAGTCCCCCACCCTATCAGAGAGGTGGATTGTTTTTAGAATGTTAACGTTTTGTATGTTAATCACGTGAAACATACAATTAATACATTAAATATCATAAACATAATACACTATATTCTTGTACTTTTTTACAACGATACATCTATATATAGAGCATGTAATCTTACCTTATTTACCTTATCTAATTTATTACCTTTCTTGCAAATTATACCTTATATATTCAGGTGGTTAATACAAACAAAACAATCTTGGGTTGAATTTGCTTTGTGATACTCCGTTCCGTGTGCATTATTAACACTTGTTATGATTAAGAAAAAACTCTGGAATAGCTTACCATGTTATAATCGTCGGCCCTTTTCACATGAAAATCCACTCTTCTTTTGTACTTTTGCTAGCCATGCAAATGTTGCTGGTTGCTGCAAATAAAAAGATAGGATGGTAAACTTGATAAAGTATAGTTTAGACTCCGTAATAATTAGTCAATATAACACCACATTAATTAGAGAAGACCTTTATTGAATGTTAAATAAAGTGACCAAACATTAGGAGACCTCGTTTTGTCTCTCGTGTCCATATTTTTGTTTAAACCCCTATTAAAAAGATAATCAAAATATAACAATTTAATGTATATGTGTATTCGATTACAACGCTATGTCAATATATTTCATAATTAATCTTTTTTTAAAAATATATTTGTATCCTTCTTATAATCAGGTGGTAAATAAAAAAAGCAATCTTGGATATTTTTTGCTGTGTGATACACAATTTCATGAGCATTTTGAACACTTTCTATAGTTCAGGAATAACTATTGAATAAATCACCAAGTTATAATCATTGGCCTGTTTCAAATGGAAAATCCTTTCTTCATTTTCTTTTGCACTCTTGCTGGCATGGAAGATGTATCTGGTTTCTGCAAAAAAAAAAAAAAGAATGGATAGGAGACTTTCGTCTGGTTTATACACTTAGTAATAATCAGTCAATATAACACCTACCTCTCAGAAAATGTGTAATCAAGCGTAACCAAACATTGAGAGACTCTGTTTTGTCCCTCAGGCCCATGTGTTGAAACCACCAGTTAAATACAGTGAAACCCCTCTTAGCCGGACACTCAAGGGACCGGAGGATTTGTCCGTATTGGGAGTTGTCCTGTTTAGAGGAGTTTGGCATATTGCGTCAATTCTTCATTAAATGTTACTGATATCCTCTGTTTTTAATTTATTTACTCTTAATTTGAAATACATAAATTTTATTTAAATGATTTTTAAAATAGCTTAAATATGCATTTAAAATATATTGAAAGGAAAGACAAACACTCTCTTTCTCTCATCATCTAGGCCTCACACACTAATCTAGGCAGTTTAACTTTGACGTACCATGCTTCATCTTCTAAGTAAGCATAGTCCATGGATGGTTGCACCTGGTATATAGAAGATTGATTATTGACAGCATCCGGACAGCATGATGAATTGTTAGAGGATAATCTTCTCAACGCATTCACCATAACAAAGTGCAAACTAGTTAATGCTCCCCGGGCCGGACGCCGATTACAATGCACAAACTTTTAGTCTTTGATGGTCTTGTCTTTTTCTTAGCTTTTTTTCTGATTGACCGGCCAATCTTTATAAAGTAATGACTGTGATATCTACAAATTTATAGAAAATGATTTAGTGTCCTCCGCATTAGTGAGTTGTCCGCCTTACTGAGTTGTCCGCAAGCAGGGGTTTTACTGTAGTTTCCATGCAAATCAACGCTTTGGTCTGTCCTAAGAGCTATAGGCTCATAATAGGCTTGGTAATAAAATGTATACGCCCTTTGTATGATAAATGATTTCTACGACAATTTCAAGAAATGATTAAGGAGAGAGTAATAATGTTGTCAGCTTCAACACTATACAGGAGGTTATGAATGTATTCCAATGAATATTGGTCTGGCTTGTTTAGTTCCAATCATTTAAGCCTAAATTTTTAATTTTTATGAATGTTATATGATAAGGTCTCGGGCGGGATTCTGTGCAAAGAAGAATTTTAACTTTGTTCACACATAGTGTTGTTGTGAGGTCATTTTTTCTTGTCTTGTGATACACCTTGAATAATTAAACCGCGTATAATACATTTCATATAAAAAGAAGCATGCGGGAACCCGATGACGGTAGTACTATTATTTTGTCCCACTGATAAGATGACTCTGTACTTCTAAATATGAGCGTGGAATAGAAAGAAATCATCGTAGAGACCACTGGGTTCAATTCTACTTTAAGTATTAGTTTAATTTTCTTTAATAATTACAGAATCAGCTGATTAAAAGAATGTTTATGATGTTTACATAAATAAACGTTTGCCTTTTGTTACAGGTTATAATTTTGTGCCATCATCCTACCGGTAGTGACACCATGGACCCTTTCAGCACGTGGCTAAGTGAGAGGATGTTGGAGTATGCGGACACGATCGTTCTAAGTCTTCACGGACATATACACCGGGATGAGTTCAGAGTGGTAACTATTGACGCTAAGCTTTAGCATTGTGTGTCTTCACGGACATACACACTGGGATGAGTTCAGAGTGGTAACTTTTGACGCTAAGCTTTAGCATTGTGTGTCCTCTCGGACATACACACCGGGATGAGTTCATAGTGGTAACTATTGACGCTAAGCTTTAGCATTATGTGTTTTCACGGACATACACACCGGGATGAGTTCAGAGTGGTAACTATTGACGCTAAGCTTTAGCATCATGTGTCCTCTCGGACATACACACCGGGATGAGTTCAGATTTGGTAACTATTGACATTAAGTTTTAGCATAATGTTTCTTCACGGACATAAACACCGGGATGAGTTCAGAGAGGCAACTATTGACGCTAAGCTTTAGCATTGTGTGTCCTCTCGGACATACACATCGGGATGAGTTCAGAGTGGTAACTATTGACGCTAAGCTTTAGCATTGTGTGTCCTGTCGGACATACACACTGGGATGAGTTCAGAGTGGTAGCTATTGACGCTAAGCTTTAGCGTTGTGTGTCCTCTCGGACATACACACCGGGATGAGTTCAGAGTGGTAACTATTGACGCTAAGCTTTAGCATTATGTGTCCTCTCGGACATACACATCGGGATGTGTTCAGAGTGGTAACTACTGACGCAAAGCTTTAGCATTATGTGTCCTCACGGACATACACACCGGGGTGAGCTCAGAGTGGTTACTATTGACGCTAAGCTTAAGCATCATGTGTAAAAGAGTGAATCATTTTAAGGCAAAGGAAAAAAATTATTCGGCAGAAAAATAAAGTAACAAAATTTTGCTGCAATTTCTCGTATAACGCCTAAATTTTTATTTTGGGTTCTTTGTATGTATTTTACTTCTTATATTATAGAATTGGAATGTGAATAATTGAATAATTTATTTAATTATCATTTTTTTTATTTATTAAATTAAAAAATGCCAGGCATAAATGAAAACTGTATATGTTGAAGTTTAAAACGTTATCCCCATTCTAAAGACATATAAAATTTAAACATGAATAAGTTCAGTTTGTTAAAACACTAGAAGCTTGAATTCTAAGCAAAAAAAAAGGAATGATATCAAGATGTGGTGCATCTTCCATCCAGGTCCGCACGCCGGCTGCCGCGGTCCCCCGGAGTATACAGTATATTGCGCCGTCAATAACGCCCTATCCGACGATAAACCCCTCAGCCCGGGTCTACTATCTCGACCCGAATACCTACACCGTGCTGGACTATGAGCAGTATCACATGGACCTCCAGAAAGCAAATGGTACGTTTTCATGTGTGAAAATACAGGAAAGGTAAAATACATGGCCCAATGATCATACTACCAAAGCACTGAGGTAGACTTAAGGTAAAGGATATGTCGACATTTCATGACATAGAATTACAAAGATTTGAAGCATGTGAGGCAGGATTACCAGGATCAATTTGATAGTTATTGTCTGGCCAGTATACCACATCTTATTACAGTTATTGTACAGGATTTAGCGCTACTTGTAAGTCTGAATAGTCTAAATAACCAAAGCTCCTCTTTCTATATATATGGTGTCTGGGTCATCTACAATATAAAAACTTGGACTTTAAATATCCAAGGTATAGTCTTTTATACGACTCGGCGGCTATATCCAGAGCGAAGCCCTTCTGTTTAAATACTTATCTATTTTCCGTTAATGTAAGTAGGCATTTTATAACTTTCTGCTGTTCATTATTAACATCGCAGCCACAGCCGACAACGCCCTGCCTGAGATAGAGCTCACCTACAGGGCCACTCAGGAGTACGAACTACCCGACCTGTCGCCCATCTCCTGGAATAATCACGTGAACCGGTAGGACATTGTACACATAATTAGCCAAAATTTTAGTTCCTCATTCTGCATACAGCCAAATTTACCAAACTTTTTCACGATTTTAAGCGTGATCATTCTTCCTTCATTCCTTTACTGAATGATACCGATTAATATTTGCAACCTAGCACATTTGTGTAAAACCATATGGGAAATCCAGTAATTGTTAGAAGGTTCTTCCATGTTTCCTTGTGCACATAGGTGAAAAATCTGCGTGAAAATTGCGATTTAATTTGAAGAATAACGATTTAAATGAAGTTCTCCTTGAATCTAGTCAAACCGAAATATCTCACAATAGATCTACAAAATCAATCAACAAATCGAAGGATTACATTTGTTTTTAATTCTTGTGTTCAATACGGTTTCCAGAATGGCGACAGATGACGCCATGTTCCAAAAATGGTGGAGGAACCATATGGCCCGTTCTGGTGAGGAGGGCGAGTGTGACCAGGAGTGCAGGATCGAGGCTCTATGTAGACTCCGTGAGACGGTGTACTCTCTGTACCGCACATGCGTGGACCAAGGCACGCCATGAACGGATGTGACGTCACGTGAAGTTGCACCATCGTTATATAAATAGAAATAAAATGTTGGCCGCTGAGGCAATAACAACCTTTTTGTTCACTCACAGGGCTTACCTGGGTGTTATTGGCAATTCATTGTATTTTATTGGTACAAATTAGGGAGAATTCGTCCAGGTTTGTGAGGAATGGAGGTTTCTGTTGATTGGCGCTGTGATTGTCTCTTAAGCTTTGCGAAATAATGTCAAATTAATCAGGATTTATAGGAAATGACCCCTCTTAGGACCAACTTGGCATCGTTCCCGACACTTCGAGACCAGCACGGGCGTGGAAAGAGGGGCGTTGCATGTCATTGGTTGGGGGCTACAATTGTAAATCATCTCACACACACATCCACACACCCTCACACACAAATATATATATATATATATATATATATATATATATATATATATATTTGTACATGTGTATATGTACAGCGACCTAATTCACAGGAGCATTACAAGAACCTAAGCTGGCCAAATTTATTTAGTGACAATGCAATCACGATAAAGTATGGTATGCAGAGGACTCGCATCTGGATTTGCTGTGATTCTAAAAAAGTTCTTTCTTCCTTTTTTGAAGTATTCCAATTTAATCAACTTATGTTATTTCGAAAGGCTCTTAACCTGGGGCCTTTCGAAAGACTTTCGTGATTCCCGTTTTTTCTTGTTTGTTTTACGCCCTTATGTTTTTGGACATTAAGCTAATGAAATAAGTTTTATTAAAGGAAATTCCCAAGGTTCTGATTATTTTCTTTCTTCTTTCTTCATGGAATAATGAATAACATTACCCTAACGTAATTTTACTTGACCCATAAAGTGATACTTTATAGCTGAAAATAAGTGCCAAATATTACGAATTCCAAGTGATAGTAAACTTACGCTAAAGACCAGAAATGACAATTTCTGGTCATTTCCTTAGTCTTCTGAAGCAATTTTCTTTCCTTCAAGAACAACAAGCACAGCATATTTCATGACAATCCATCAAACATTTCCCGGGAAATGTGGCCCTATGTACGAAAGGGAATACTTTGGCGGTTTTAAAATGGATATTTCCGCCCTTTAACTTTATAAAACATCGCGAGTCTCACTGATTACACTACTGGAGCTGTGTTGACGTCAGACTGACACATGTGGTGTAATGCTTTTTCCGCAGTTAAATAATGGATCAATAGATATAAGTCATTCTCATAAATGGAAAAACATAAAATCAAGAAATTATAGTTGTTACCAGCTTCGCACAGCTGTGAAATATCAAGAAGCATAGACAATTTCATGTTTATTCACCAAAACTAACCCACCCTGTAAAGTTTGCTAGATCTGAAAAAGTGGTTCAGAATACGATATTTGACGTTCAGCGTGGGGACATGCAACAGCCCTCATATAATAAGCATAATACAGTTGCTTTTACTCAGTTGGATAAAAAATTGGAACTGAATGTCCCTAATGTATGAAAATATTGTCACTTACTCTCAAGAAAACAGATAGTTCCATTAGCTCTTGTTTACAGCAGGATAAGGCATGCTGGAAAGGCTTAGGAAGATCTTTAGTTAGTCGACGTCATGGGGACCAGTGAGGGAACCATAATCTAACGGGTGTTTTTAGGCAATTTGCATAGTTCCTCCTTGTTAATTTGCATAAGATTCCCGTTTAGGTTTAGGGTTGTGTCGAATCAGAGGGGAAACTCTCCCTACAGGCATGCGGGTTCCATCACATTCCATTCCTTATTGTACAGGATTTTATTTTGGGTTTAGCGCTAGATAAACTATCAGAATTAATGATAATAATAACTTGTGTTGGAGTAAAGGCAGGAGCCTTCTGGGTCTGGTGATTATGATTTATGTCATGTTTCAACTATAACCGTAACCTACTCGACGAAGCGACGATGAAACGGGAACGCAGAGGGAGCAAAATTTGACCTATTATTTAATAAGAGTTACCGTAACCTCGGCTCCACAGTTACCAACTACCTTTCTCAGACATCCAGATTGACGAAAGCTTCGGGAAGGCAGCTCTGTTCTAAAATAAGAGAAGCTGACGAAAATGGCAGCCGATAAACGAGGACACAGGTAGGAACGCAACTAACCCCAACAGACCAAAAACTTTGCACAATGTGACTTTCACGAAAGGGCCTATCATTCCCGCATTGGTCTCTTTAGCGACAAGAGACATTATTCCAGCTGGGAAAACAAGGACTGCGAATCATCCAAGGTCAGCCCTGACTGACGGCGACAACTCTGGCAACTTCTGAGATGCTGAATTCTGAGTTTTTGGCCCTCAACTCAAATTATATAGGTCAAAGTGATCTAATTTCAGGTATTTCACTAAATTTTCTCTGGATTACTCTGGATATAAGGTTGAAGATTTGTGAGCCCAACCGTCATGAGTTGTTCCCTGTTATCGGACGACTGCATGGATGGCAGGATACAAAACCAGTTAAATGGACATGAATACAGACGTACAGCAGACATAGAATGATCGTTATAGCTCAGCATAATTGAAAGTCAGCTTAGCTAAACAACCTGCACATCGTGACATGCCATGTCACTAGAGAATTATACACTAAGATAATACAGCATGTATAAACTACAACTGATCCATGAAGCGCGCTACTCTGCTGAGGCCGGATGTTACCTCCCATTAAATAGTCTTGTGGTACTAATTCTTGTCAACACTGGTTAGCACAGTGGAATTTTTGGTTCATAGAAATATTCTGCATCAAAATTTCCTTAATATAAATAAAATTTAATAAGTAATATTCAGCTGGTTAAATTGTTGTTTGATGGAAATCCATTACGTATCTTCTACAAACTTATATCAAATATATGACAGACAACGCAGATAGTATCACAAATGGACTTAAATGAAAATATAAATTGCGATCAACTTCTTTGGCGCAAGTGATCAAACTTTGGAACTGAGTTGAACGGAACCAGTGGGTGTGGAAGGCAACATCTTATTTGTGGGGCAATGTTTACAGATATGCTGCAGCTAGTGAAAAAAGGTAATTGAATGAACTGCAAATGTTTGGGGTAAATTTGAAATTGCTAGGACCATCGTGTTTATTCCAAAATCAATCCTTGTAATTATTGTCTGACCTTTGAAAATCGCTTTTCAACCGATTCTAAACGGTAAAATGTTACATAATTCATTTTTATATTACTTGGGAAAATCACTTGCTGATGTGGTTTCCATTCATTAATATCCAATCCGTAAAATATTCTCACAACTCTTCAAACCTCCTTTGTCTGAGTGTTTTCCTTTTTGTGTTACTTGGTCTCTAAGAGAGGATTAACGCTTCATTGACATTCCTTTGCTTTATTGGTATGAATAAGAAATCGCTTAAGAAATAATGTAAGTAGCTAGTATTTAATTTCGCTGGAAAATAATCCATTAGCAAGTTCTTCACTTTGAAGTGACAAAAAAAAAAAAACAAAAACGAAAATCCATAAAATATACACGATCAAAAGAAACCTTAGTCCAAAATCAGGTGACTTTTAGGAAGAAGTGACTTTTAGGAAGAATATGCATTAAGACTAAAACTACGGATTCAGCGACACATGCTCCCACAACAATCAACCGTATGTAGCGCCTACAGCTATCTTAAATAGATGGTCATGTTTTCACGGTATTTATCTTTTACATAGATTTAGAAATGTTAAAATTAATGAAGTTTATAATTATAAGGATGAAATTCATCATTTTGTAATTGTTTCAGAAAAAATTATAAAAGAAAGAACAGTTCTAGGAGACCTTTTGGATCGGAGGCTTAAAATATAGGAAAATGATCAGGTTAAACAGGTTATTATACTAATAACCTAATATACTTTAACCCACAGCGGTAAGGATTGTTATTTCAGGGCCGAACATATCATAGATTCAAGAAATAGAAATTCATAGTATCTAAACATGAGACTGCTTAATTAACACTTTATAGATTGTAAGACTTCCTTTTACTTCACAATTATAAATCTACAGGGACCGGGAGCTAACGCAGCCTTATGCCCAAAATAAAAAGCATTCAGGCTGTATGATAAACTATTTATTTATACATAATTTTATACTAACACGCCTCTCACGGCGTGCCTTCGGACACGCACTCGCGGTACACAGAGTACGCAGTCTCACGGAGTCTACACAGAGTCTCTTTCCGACACTGCTGGTCACACTCGCCCTCCCCACCAGAACGGCCCCTGTGATTGTACCACCATTTCTGGAACATGGCGTCGTCTGTAGACATTCTGAAATCAACGTGATGACATTCCAAGTATTTATAGGGCAGGAAAAGGATAATGCGTAATTAACTATTTTGGAAATAATAGCCTATAGTATGCATTTTTACTGTAAACAATTTTATACCATTTCATGAGAAACTAGTCATTTATGTTACCACCAATCTCTGAAATGTACATGACAGGGAACAGTCATGACGTCATAATAGGTGTGACGCAGAAAAGAGGCGCCCATATTCACGGGACCATTAATCAAGAGCTGTTGACCTCTGTTTACAGTGAAACTTATATGTTCTCCTCGTGCACGCGCTATACTCTTACGTTGCATTACTTCATATTCATATCCAAGGAGAATAAATAATGGTCACTTGCTGGGGACGCCATGCACCACGGATATATACGAGAAATATCAATCAGGCCGTAAAGTGAGTAATATTGATATCATAAGCAGGCAGGTTACAAAAAAACACATTTTCCTCTTTCCGCGATTTTTTGCTAATTTTGTTTGGCAAGTTTGTCTTACTTGTAGATAATCGCGAAAAATCAGGTGGACAGGTGTGGTGGAAAGGACAATAGACTAAACCTTTTGTAAGCTGTGAAAACTCTAGATACATAATTGAAATAAGGATACTGAATCAATATATTGATGTTATGGGGAAAATAGTATCTGCTTCGAATATTCGAGCCTTGAATACAAAGCATAACAAGAACCAGAAACAGAACCTTAGCTCATGAATATACAGAGACTGAAGTGTCATGACACGTGTTAAATTTATACCTGTTGACAAGATTATTCCAAGACGTGGGAGACAGGTCAGGAAGTTCATACTCCTGAGTGGCCCTGTACGCCAGCTCGATCTCAGGAAGTTCATTGTCTGCTGTGGCTGTTATCAAATAAAGTATGATAGTTAAATAAAATTCCATTAAATAAGGTCAAGTATAATATCGATGAAACCCATATTTTTACATATCTGAATATTCGCACATGTGATCTTTATATTTGGACCAGTGGCGATGGTAGATCGTGCTGTATTTGTATATTGCCGTCAATTTGACTATAATTCTACTGATTAACACCCAACGTAGTTCAGTTTAATCATTAACTTAACCTTCAAAATTCCTTCTTCGGTTCATGTCTACAACATAAACGTGGTCTTGCTTTCTGTGGTTTAATATATATGCACAACCTCTTTTGCTTCATAAATTTTAAAAATAAAATTTTACAGCACAAAAGTCTTGGCCGGGTATATCCATTCCCCCCCCCCCCAAAAAAAAAACAAAGAAAATTCCATTTGAGTCATGAACAACTACAAATGCTGCAAATATTACTTTGTCGTTGAAAACTGGCAGTCTTAAGAGCAACATGCATGTAACGATGGAACAATAGAGACCTGTAGGATCGGCAAGTCACTTCCGTTGGACGGAATACCTATCTTTGCATGTCCTTCACTAAGTCTTTCTGTTTATAACTCTCTTTTCTAGTTATTACTGTCGATCTGGCAGTACAGGATACAGGATTACTTTTTTGTCCGTTTACAAATTCACCTGTCCAAATGTGTGTGGATATCTAGAATTTTAAGTCATAAACATCTGTATCCGTAGCGGGGGTGTGCGCTCTCTGTTAGCCATAACCGTTTCCTTTGGACAGGTTCATGTGATACCATTACCGTTTGCCTTTGACAGGTTTATGTGAGACTATTACCGTTTGCCTTGGAGAGGTTTATGTGATACCATTACCCTTGCTTTGGACAGGTTCATGTGATACTATTACCGTTTGCCTTGGACAGGTTTATGCCATACCCTTACCGTTTGCCTTGGAGAGGTTTATGTGATACCATTACTGTTTTCCTTCGAAGGTTCATGTGTTACCATTACCGTTTGCTTTGGACTGGTTCATGTGATACTATTACCGTTTGCTTTGGACAGGTTCATGTGATACCATTACTGTTTCCTTTAGATAAGTTCAAGTGATACCATTACCAATTGCTTTGGACAGGTTCATGTGATGCCATTACCGTTTGCTTTGGACAGGTTCATGTGATACCATTACCGTTTGCTTTGGACAGGTTCATGTGATACCATTACCGTTTGCTTTGGACAGGTTCATGTGATACCATTACCATTTGCTTTGGACAGGTTCATGTGATGCCATTACCGTTTGCTTTGGATAGGTTCATGTGATACCATTACCGTTTGCCTTGGAGAGGTTTATGTGATACCATTACTGTTTGCCTTCGAAGGTTCATGTGATACCGTTACCATTTGCTTTGGACAGGTTTATGCCATACACTTACCGTTTGCTTTGGACAGGTTTATGTGATACCATTACTGTTTGCCTTCGAAGGTTCATGTGTTACCATTACCGTTTGCTTTGGACAGGTTCATGTGATCCTATTACCGTTTGCTTTGGACAGGTCCATGTGATACCATTACTGTTGCTTTAGACAGGTTCAAGTGATACCATTACCATTTGCTTTGGACAGATTCATGTGACACCATTACCGTTTGCTTTGGACAGGTTCATGTGATGCCATTACCATTTGCTTTGGACAGGTTCATGTGATACCATTACCATTTGCTTTGGACAGGTTCAAGTGAAACCATTACCGTTTGCTTTGGACAGGTTCATGTGATATCATTACCGTTTGCTTTGGACAGGTTCATGTGATACCATTACCGTTTGCTTTGGACAGGTTCATGTGATACCATTACCGTTAGCTTTGGACAGGTTCATGTGATACTGTTCATAGTCCAGCACGGTGTATGTATTGGGGTCCAAGTAGAATACCCTGGCGGAGGGGTTCACCATCGGGAAGGGCGTCATGGACGGAGCGACGTATTGCAGACTCTGGGGTACCCCTGTTGTCGGAGTGCGAACCTAGAACCAAATGTTATACAGTTTAACAGATTGCTGGCTGCGTGGTTCTGTTGTATCGATTAAAAGATACAATATTACTAAGTTATACACTGTTGAACAGCTAACAGATAAAAGTTGAACACAATTTCCATAACTGGACCAAAGAATCACACAGATGATATATCAAATTACTGATATAAAATCACAACTTTTCAAAAATTCCACACACACCCCTTTAAGAGTCGGATTGATTGAAAATCATGCATACACATACTAAAGCTTATGTAGATATTAATAATGTATAGATGCAGTAGACGTGTAGATGATGTAGACGTAGTTACCACTCTGAACTCGTCTCGATGCGTGTGTCCGTGAAGACTGAGCACAATCACGTCCGCGTACTCCAGCAAGATGTCCGTGATCCAGAAACTGAAGGGGTCCATGGTGCTGAATCCGGTCGGGTGATGGCACAAAATGATAACCTGAGACCGATTGCAGAACATTTTGATCTGAGGATTCGTAATTCACTTTCTTTGATGCGGAACCAACTGAGTTTCTGTTTTTCTAACTATTTAGTTGTTTATAAAGATTATTTTAAAGGTGACAAAATGAAATGAATAATTTAATTAAACAATACAGCCATAGTTACTCGTGAACACCCTTTTGACAGAACAGGCCCTGACAAAATTTTGTGAAGAACAAGTGAACAACCAGAAATGTTTCCAAAGTACACCGAAGATTAAAAAAAAAAAAAAAGAAATGGCCAAATCCATTTGATTTTCTGCAAATCTGAAAATGGACAAAGACAGGCGCCAACTGAAACCTCTCAATAGAAATAAATAAGCTGTGTTGGACTTTGTATATATTAATACAGGTACTATGGGCAATGATGTTCTTGCACTGGGAGAGACTAAAGGAGTGAAGAAATAGAAACCTTCTGATTGGCGTATCTGGCGGCCAGGAGCTCATCCTGAACAAACTGTTGCATTGTGGTATAGGGAGCCTCGTTCCTGGACCACAAGATGTACCAGTTCAGATTGTATCTACAATAAAACAAAACACTGCTATTTATTCAAAGTAAATGGTATAAATCACTCGGCTCGTAACAATGCCAAATCCCGCTGGGGTAGGGGCAGTACCAGTATTATTTTACCAGTAATAAAGGTTTTCTTTTTAAAAGCATCTTTTTATGTCAAATATATGTCAAGTATAAGAAGTTTCATTTTGCCCAAATTGGTTACCCAAAGTCTGAGTTGATAGCAATCAGTTTAAGATCCGGTCTGAGCGTCGTGGAGTAGTATCCACCATCTCGGATGGTGTTGATCTGTTCGGGGCCGAACTGAGACGCGTCGCCCCACCAGTCAACGAAAGCTTGGTTCACTATGGGTGTCTCGGGAAGGGTCACGTGATACAGATTAGTTGGCGTCATCTCTGAAAAAAACGGTGTATACTCACAAACACAATAGATACGGTCCACTAAACGACAAAAAAGTTTTCAAGGTTATTGTTTTCCAGTGCAAATTTTTTTGTCTTTTCTTGAACGAGTTTGTCAAAATCAGGCAGGCAAAATTTCATAAATTGTTTATGTATTTATGTATATTGTGTGACGTCATGACCATTAATGTGACCAAACTATTAACTCATGTCCGTTTCACGTGTGAGCTAACACACACGTGATCAGATAATACATTTGAAATATCAGAACAGACATATTCCTGCAGAGGATTTTGCAGATATAAAATATATCAGACGCTGACTATGTTTAACCTGAGAAAGCGCACACCTCCACCTACGCCTGGGTATGTTTCCATTCCCGCCCGGAACTGGTACTCATCTGCTTAAAATTTAACCGCTGATTCCTTTGCCCTTCACCCGTATTCTACAAACTTTCATTGGAATTCAATGTGACCGTTTAGAGATATTACGTGGAGGAACAAGCACACATTTGCCAACTTCGTTTTTGAAGGATATAACGCACGTTCGTGTTAAGTAACAAGAGAATGGGGAATATGGGGTGTTGTACGAATTCATGAAAAAAAAATGCTTCGTTAAACTCACCATGGTTTCCAATAGCAGCGTACATAGGGATACCGGACAGTTTGTCTTTCATCATGTTGGCCACCGTTCTACTGGCATTCAGCTGACTGGCCAGTGTCTCGTTCCATATCGAGTGAGGCGGGCTGTCACCTTGAATTAAGCAAGACAGTATTTGATGAAACATGTGTTCGAATGCTTTATTTCTGCATACACCAGGAGTGAGATGTATATAGGACAATTTTGTCAGCAGGTGGGCGATAATAAGAATAATATAAAATTCTTCTATATTCCGTCATACGAGCAAAATGTATCGCCAGTTAAATCTAATTTACTCACTGTTAATGTATATTTGTATTACAATATCTGAAAACAATTGAATGAACTTTTAGGAAAGTTCTTCTATTTTACGAGTTTACGAGGTGTGGCGCCTGTGTTGTGCGTTTTGCTCTTTAATATTTCTTGTTTGTGTTATGTGGTGTGGCGCCTGTGGTGTGCGTTTCGCTCTTATTTCTTGTTTGTGTTACGTGGTGTGGTGCCTGTGGTGTGCGTTTTGCTCTGATTTCCTGTTTGTGTTACGTGGTGTGGCGCCTGTGGTGTGCGTTTTGCTCTGATTTCTTGTTTGTGTAATGTGATGTGGCGCCTGTGGTGTGCGTTTTACTGTATTTCTTGTTTGTGTAATGTGGTGTGGCGCCTGTGGTGTGCGTTTTACTGTAATTCTTGTTTGTGTAATGTGTTATGTGGTGTGGCGCCTGTGTTGTGTGTTTTGATCTTAATTCTTGTTTGTGTAATGTGTTATGGTGTGTGACGTCCGTTGTGTGCCTTGTGCTCTCTTTCAGTTTCGTGAGAGAGGGCACTGATACAGAGTATGTTTATATTAAGATCATTTGAACAAAAGATGTCGCTACAGAACAGAACGATGTTACATAACAGAGGGACAGAGTGGAATTACTCTGTCACCTCAGACCCTGTTGTTAGGAAACTGATATGTGTCTCGCTTACCGCTATAAAACACGATGTCTGGGTTGAGGGACCTGACTTGTTCCAGGAAGTGGTTGATGGTGCGTGGTGGCGTGTTACAGTGGAATGTCCCCCATTTACCTGCGGAACCCTTAACAGACAACTCGGCAATATAGAATGTTTAAAAATAGCTTATTCCTTAATTTTAAAATTAATTATTACTCCGAATTTATTAGTATGAAATTAATCGTGTATTTATAATGTTTCATTACATATTAAATATTTTGTTTAAATATATTATGCAATATTAGTAAATAATTTTATGAGAGCAAGACGTGTATTAAAATTAAAGTTGACGCACCCCTCCAGGCCAATAGCTTCGGCAGCAGATGATAAGTCCACAGTCTGTGGGCGCTCCCTGAGAAACAGAAATATATAAAATATAGTGACATCACTGTGCACTCCGTGAACGGTCACTGGCTGACGGTCAACATTTATTAGGAAGAGGGAGGAGTAACAATATCTCAGTCAAAGAATCACCGATATTTTTACGGCATTGGCATATAGGAGCATCTCCAAAAGTGGTGGACGTAAAAGTCGTGATTGATCGATCCATCGATCCATCCATCCACACACAAATCCATCCATCCATCCATACATTCATCCATTCTTACATACATCCATCCATACATCGTTTAATTCATATATCCTATCATACATCCATGCATACATCCATACACACACATACATACATCAGTAATTTGTAAATAACCTGAAATTTTCAGTCTGTCATTTATGCAATTATCCGTTAAAATTTTGGAAGAATGAAATTGAATTACGATGTCTCATAATATATATATATATATATATATATATATATATATATATATATATATATATATATATATATATATATATATATATAGTCTTTTGGAGATGACGTAATAAAAGACCTGTAGATAGTGATGATCTACGTGTATATCCGCCAGCTGGACGACCCTCAGCGAGTTTTGTTGCAGGTGTTCCCTGGAGTAGACAGGTCCTCTGGGCTGAACAGCGATCTCCTCTGGAGGTTCCCCTGGGATTTCCGTTCTCTCGATCTTTAACTCTGGTTCTATCTCACTCGGGATACATAGGTTTATCGTGAGACAGGCGTCCTCGGACTCGATGTTACGCTCTGAGATGATCCGGTAAACCTGAAATCAAAACAAAATTAAAGGAGCTTACTCTGAACTCTTTGTCAATCCATATCTGATATTTTTTCCACATTTATTTTATTTATAAAACCATTTCGTATGAAAGTTAGGGGATTACAGTTAGGGGATATAGCATGAATGCAAAAATGTCCGGGACATTAAGTGTTCATTAGGTGGCCAGTAAAGACAATTGCGTCTTCGAATTTGTGATTTATGAGTGTTTTTTTTTATTAATTACTCATCGCTGAAAAGAGTTTACTGAAGTGGTGTTCTCATGCTCGTCAAGTAGCATAAGACATTTGTTGTCAAGTGGTGTACTTATCATTCTTTTATATGAGAATTCCTGGGGGTCACTACATAAAGATAGATGAAATGAAATATACAGAATATGAAGACAGTTTAAGGTGTAACTTGTAATCCCTTGTATGAAATAATAAACCTGAAGCCTGAAGCTTTTTTTAGGAATTAGCAGATGACTACAAATATGACTGAGGAACATTGTGATTAAGAAACTGACCATAAAGTCAGAGGTAAGTGGTGATAATATGACAGAAGAATGCTGTCCAGAGCACTCATCACGTTTAAAGGCTTTAATCAGATGCGTTTTAAGGCGTACCGTAAATGATTACTCTATAAGCAAGCTGCCACATATAGTATGCACGTATCTTAATTTTACTCAAGGGCACCCAACAAACTCTTTGTCCATACCTCAATATTAAGTATATACTCAAAGATACCCCAAAATCTTTTGAAAACTACGAACTGTGTTTACGATAACTGGTAAGTCATATTAGAACGGTGATTATAACAACTATTCAACATTTAATCCAAACTGTTCAGAGCACATTTATTATATAAAACCAGCTCTCGAGAAGAAAACGCAGCAAATACAGCAAATTGACAATATTAGAGCAATATATCACATTATACTGTTTCCGATTAAGTATTTCTCAAATATGAACGCCGTTGATCATTGAGATAATTTTGTTTCATCGTTCAAGAAAGATGTCTCACCTCGTTCTTACACTCGAAAAACAGATTGGTTAAATATATAACCAATTTAATTGGTTGAGCCAGTTTTGGTTGTTTTAACCAAGATATTGTTTATCTGAACCAGTGCATTGTTAAAGTACTAAACAAACCAGTTGGTTGTTTTGACCATTTTTTTTTGGTTAACAGAATAAAAATACTGTATGTAGGTTTAACCAATATATTGGTCAATTGATAACCAAAATATTGGTATAATATTTAATAATATATCCACATATATGACCAATTTAGTTGTTTGAGATGATATTGGTTGATTTAACCAACACATTGGTAATTTCAACCAACTTGTAACCAAACTCATCGGTCATTTTGACCAATTTTAATGGTCGACCGTTTGGTTGCATATATTTAACCAGTTTTCTTTGTTGAATTAAGCATTGGTTAATTTTATCAAAATATTGGTTATTTTACCAACTGATTGGTCAAGCACTGACCAAACCGATTGGTCAGTTTTAACATCAGACACAAAACTGCTCCAAATCAGACACAAAAGATGCAAGCTTCACTCGCTGAGGGGCAAAACGTCTGACTTGTATGCGAGCGGTCACAGGTTCGATTCCACCGGGCGGAATTAGTGTTTCCCCTTGAAACCGACACCAGAGCAACCCGAAACTGAAGAATGTCTTATAATATACAAGAAGACTCCTAATCAATCTGAAGAATAAAACAACTGAAAAGGGGACTGAAAGTAGCAGTGCACACATAAATGTGTCCACTAGTCTGACCAATTTAAATTGGTTCATGTGACCAATTTATTATTTGTTTTAACCAATTTGTTTTGGTTGACCTCAACCAAAGTTGAGAATAACCAAATTATTTTGGTCACACTGACCAATTTTGTTGGTTTAAATGATCAGCTGTGTTGGTTGTTCTGACCAATATATAGGTTGATTTGACCAATACCTGTTGTTTTATTACGACCAAAATAAATTGGTTGTTTTAAACAATAAATTGTTTTGACATATTTTGACCAATTAAATTGGTTGGAATCAACCAATTTTTTGGTTGATTCAACCAATCTGTTTTTTGAGTGTAGTATTATATATATATATATATATATATATATATATATATATATATATATATATATATATAACTCTGGAGAAAAACAACACTGTTAATTCACAACAGTCTGTTTCACGGGATGCGACCCGATCATCAGGTGAATGTGGTTAGAATGAAGCTAACGGCGTGGTTTGAAAAGCCGAGACTTTACGAGATTACGAGATTATGCTTTGTGCGATTCGGGTCGGGGGGGGGGGGGGGTGCGCATGTGAAAGGCTGACACTGATCCTATTGTCCTCGGGTGCACAATAGGATTGGTCGGGGTACACGTGCGATACTGGAACATAACAGGGCAGGGCAAAGAGGTTATTTAAGTTACAAATTTTATATATAATACAAAGATATTTACCAGGAAGCTCGATTAGCATATTGAACTGATTTCTAATAGGGTCTTGGAAGCAGTGAACATATCAGAGGTATACATATGATATGATATGATATGATAAAAATATGATATGATAAAAATACACATATACTATGAAAATACACAATATACAAGGCAAATATACAAATATAAAATATAAAAGGCAAATATACTATACTATACTTAAACGTATATATATATACGTATTGGTCATGCAAGGTAATGAGATCTTCTGGACTTACGTGAGACATCTGAAGGTCCACGATGCCTGGACACATGAGCAACCCCCTCGGTCCGAACGTTGCATTAAACAATTCATTACATACGTAAATGAAGCTGGGACGTATCTCAGCAAACGTGTAGCCAAGATCAGCATGTAGGTTCAGGGAATCCATCAACATCTTCCAAAAAAAAAAAAAAAAAAGGAAACGGTGGGTCAGATCACTTCAATGCAGTGACTTAGTGTGCAGTTATATTGTACTGATATGGCAACTTTGAGTCATAACGGCAGTCATGTTTTTTTTTATATATATAAATAACCACAGTTGGACTATGTTTACTCACACACAGAACCATAATAAAACGTGCAAAACATGTGAGTTGGAGATAGTAAGCTTGTGTGCCGGGAGGTTATTTTTGGTAATCATATGAATTCATGTTTTTTTATATATAAATAACCACAGTTGGACTATGTTTACTCACATACAGAACCATAACAAAACGTGCAAAACAGGTGAGTTGGAGATAGTAAGCGTGTGTGCCGGGAGGGTATTTTTGGTAATCATTTGAATTCAGTCAAATTGAACTGAGATATTACGCAGACAATACGGATGGGGAAGTAAACATTTATATCCTTTATGAGGATGTCAGTGAATAGGGATCATATAATTTATCGTGTTGGTTTAACCTTGCTTAAGTTCATGTGAAGCATGCAGTTGATGTATCCATTGTAAGTAATTTTCGAGAGTTTTTTTTTAATGTTAAAAAAATGAAAGATCACTGTTGAATGGCCGAGAAATTTTCAAATACTGTACACAAATACTGAATATGTAAACGATTAAATACATAAAAGAAAATAAAAATGAATTTGTATCATATATCTGAAAATCAAGATTTTAATTAAGGACATCTATTCAACGTGGTTAACAAAGTTAACAAAAGGAAGTACATGTAAACATGGGCTTGTGTTGATGGAAAATGATCTCTTGCTTATATTTTGTCTTCAATAAAAGGCCGAATGTCACGATTTTTATACACCATTAATTCTTGTTTCAGCAATGTGAATTTGTGACAGCCGCAGACTAATGGATACTTCTTCTTATGTCAATACTCTTTCCAATGTCATTAGACATGATAACCACCGTTCATTGTGGCAGCACATTCCCTAGGGTTCTCATTAATTTTAACTAATCATGAGAGACACGTTGCAGATATTTGAGTGACACTATGTCAGGTTGATTTCCTAAACAATTTGCCAGGTATTGTGTACCGCCTACACAGGAAACATGTGCCTTGACACTCTTGTCAGCCAGAAGTCTAGACGTTTTCGTGTATGGTGACGTATTAGGTATTATACTAGGGACTAGGGTAAAAACGAAAGTTAAAAAAGTTTATTATTAGTATGAAAACATATTAATGTCTTGACTGGTATATAACAAATTAGTGCTTGTATATTGTCTTATCTGATTCTCCATTCATTTAAAATAATATGTATTTGATTATATATACAGTTCCTTAGACCTATTGCATTTTGATTAAGTGAATTTGGCACTCTTATGTACTAGTACTTCAATGAATAAATGAATAAGTCTGAAGCTTTCAGTCGCTTGTATCTGATCAAAGCACATTGTAAAAATATATTGGTGGCATATTTGACCAATTTGATCGGATGAGTTGATGTTTGTTGATTTATCATTTTATTTTAAATAACTCGTTTTCCGTGAACTTATTGGTAATTTGTATGGATGACACGAAGTACACAAACTCTTCCTTATGTGCTACCAGAGATGCATCCGGGGATAGCACAGTGGTATATGCCGTTGCTTGAAACCCAGAATTTTGAGGGATCTTTTTTCCAGGAGCGGATCCAGGATTTAGGAAAAGAAGAGGTCCAACCCAGGGGGACTAATGACAAAGCCTATAAAAGGTCCCCAGGTGCGGAAAGGGAGGCGGGGGATGGGGGGGGGGGGGGTTCAAGGCAGCAAATATTGTTCTGAAACATTAAAGAAAAGCTTGCGGCTGCTGAAAAGGGGGGGGGGGGGGTCCGGACACCCTGGACCCTCCCACTGGATCCGCTTCTATTTTCCCGTGGTCCTGAATCGTCATAGAGTGTGATCCCAAGAACGACCTGTGGCTAGTCCTCTCAACTCTTAGTTAAATATGAATGTAATTTATAACGTTGGGGTGAATATAACTGTATATTGGTAAGCGTTCGAAATACAATCTCCAGTGCTCCCCCTTGGCCTCTCCGAAACATAGACTATGCCAGTTAGTACTAGGACATATCTTCAATCAATCCCCCTACAATCTCGATTATTCGGCCGTAATGACTTGCTGCTGAACGATCGAAATGCACACGTAAAGCAATGGTATATTGAAAAAGAATTGATTGTTGGAGTACATATTGACTTAACTATTTGAGTAACGTCGAACCAATAGTGACACTCACATAGGGTCAAGGTCGGTTCAATGGAGAAGCTTAGTCGCGTGATGTTTATCAAGGTCAAGGACGGACGTCGTGGGAATGGCAAGATGGCTATCAGATGTAGAAAAAGGAGTTCAGACCACAAAGTCCAATGTGCGTTCCCTGGGGTTTGATTTTTTTTACTTTTAAACCATAAATCGGTCAGTGACCCTAACAGGATAAAAACAAATGAGCTCCAAAGGCAATACAAAATCATGACATATTTTAAAGTATCGGTTTCCCGGGATCAATTGTCGGGTTAATGTGACCATGGCGACTAATGGTAAGCGGTGGTGCCACGTCAGGTCCGTGACCTTATGGCCGTTTTTTACTTGCAACAAAACGAGACAGTAAACCGCTTGCTGGTGGAGCACCACATTTGCAACAAGGGTATAAACAACGTAAAAGCCTTTTATACTCGGTACATGGGTTAAGGACAGTTCAAACAGTTTTGCAAATCATCAGTTAGTTTTGCCAGCATGTGGCAGAAGTCTTTTATAGGAAAAATAATCTCATTTAGGGAAATACTAAGTATACTAATTTTTAAGTATGCGACACGAGTAGGTACAGTGTATGTGTGTGTGTGTGTGCGCGCGTCTGTGTGTGTACAGCGAGATACATATATGAGATATTGCCGAAAACCTTGAAATGTTTCTCTACACTAAATTATGATCCACCTCAACAAAAAAACATGGACACAAGCTAGTTAAACGCCATGAAATTTATTGGATTCTTGTGTGTGACTTCTGGTTAGTCCGAATCTACTACACGGTTTTTGTAAGTTAGCATTGGTTAAGTTAGCATTTTGGTAAGTAAGCCCGGAGACCTTCCACTCACACGCTGTAAGAAATGGAAGGATTCTGCAGGTTTGGCAAGCTGCCAAACACCCAGCAAACTGAAGCTTGTTAAGATACAATCTGATTGGCTATGCGTTTAAATAAAGTTGACTTCGGCCATTCGGCTATTTAAAACAAAATCTGATTGGCTCAGTGTGTAAACAACGATGGCTGCGTACATGCGTAGATTGTCGTACGCACTGCAAGAGAGGAAGATTGCAAACAGTGGGGTAATTAACTGACCCCAGACCACACCAGCAAGTTAGTATAGAGACTGTCCTGAAAGGTCACGATTGCATTCTGTTTATACCTACGGGGGTGGTTAAATATTACGCAGCAGGATATTCCACAGAGACAGCAACGACTCGTGGCCAAACCTGACGGGCAATCGCGGTTTTGTGCAGCAGTATAAGCGAAGCGAATAGTTGAGCAAAGCGTTACCGCTGCTTAAGGAGCGTAGCATTGGTAGTTCTCCCTCGTGGATGAACTTGTTATGGAATAATCCGCCAGACGGCAACAGCTACAGCTTCTGGGCAGTGAAATTAGAGACTGACAGATATAAGCCAGATAGGTTGGTGAAAACTCACCGCACATATACCAATACGGCTCCAAAAGACTAAATATAACAAATGTTGTCAACTACAAAACACTGCCGGATCAAAAATAAATAAATACATGACATAGAGGATTCCAGATTACAGTGGAACAAAAGTTACGATAGGTTTACAAAAAATATAGAAACATTATAAGGAATTAATAAATGAGAGGAATGCGTGGTAAAAAATACATTGTATGGGGAAATGTGTGTATACGTGTTTGAATGTTCATGCAGAGGATTATCCTTTATCGTTGGATACAATATATTCTTTCCAATGAAAATTGACAAAACCCCACATGGTTGTTTGTCTAATCATAACCAGGTGTGTATCTGGCGGCCTTTTTCCAAGAGAAGAACGTTTCAGTGCATTCCTAATAGAAGACATTGACTGTGACTGACTTAGCAATTATACACTTGACCGTGTGTTTTCTTTCGATCAAAAAATCAATTGATCTGATTGGACAATAAAACGTCCACTATGGACAGAGAGTGAGAAAAGATAAATACAGAATATAACCCACCAGACATCCGTCACAGCTGATCGTTCCATTAAGACTGCCATTGATAATCCTTGATTCAAATCGTTCCTCCAATAAAGGCGCCACGACTTCGTTCATATGTCCAATTACCAGGTAGGGGTCGGCACCCAGCTCGCCCAGCACATCATGCAGGGGCTGGTCCTCCGGGGCTAACTCATTTACTGATTCCGGATGCCAAATAAAAGTATCAGCCTCATCAGCAGAGGCGTACATTACAACAGCCAAAATCAGCGGGAACAGTAACCGCATTTTAAGGTGATGAATTTTCATGAGCTTGTAAATGGTGTCGTCTGCTAAGTCATTAGGTTTGCGTTAGCGCTTTAGGATGGTCGTTTGTTCCCTTCAGGCACGAGGGTTATTTATATTATCGGCCATATGTTATTTTCCCTTAGTGTTTAAATCACAAAGGTAACAGAACAAAGGTGAACATCTGCTATTATTTGGCCCTTCTAATCAAAACGCCACAAATTTTGCCTGTTCTTATTCTGTCTTAGCCGCCGTCCGAGAAGCAACAGCTTTCTCAGTCTGTTGCGTCGCCGGCCCACATAAGGGTTAATTGGGATTACAGCCCAAAACGATCTGTTACTCTTAGAAAGAAAATTGAATAAAAATATTCCCATGGTTGTTACATACCAATGTTCACATAATGTTGTATGTTGAAAGGCCTGTATTAAAAAAATAACCATTCTGGAAAGAATGAAGCAGTCCGGAAGCATTCTTGCATTATTCGGCAGTCCTGTAAAATGCATCAAGTCTGTGTACTTTTATGTACATATTTTCACTTCCTTGGTGAATAATAGTGCTATGAATAGAACATAAATGTTTTTCAGTGGTCAAATAGTCAAATATAAAGGTGAACTGAACAATAATTAATGGAAATATGTTAAATTGCACAGTTGTGGATGGAGTGTAATAATCTTAGTTAACTGCAGTGGCAATCTATGGACGTTGCGCATGTCCCTAAAAATTAAAGAGTCTATTTTCATGGGCTAGATTGGCATCAGACTCTATCCCCCTCCCAAACTTGACAATCCCTCTGGTTTCTTTGACCCCCCCACCCATCCACTGACATGCTTCAAGGTTAAGTCCCATATGATGTTCAATAAATTCAGTAGATGTCACTCAAAATAAATACACGGATGGACGCTAAAATGAAAAATAAACAATAGTATGGACTCAGCAGAGACAAGTGTAGGTGAGGCCACCAGTTTGGGTACACGGTAAAGCGCGTAGGATTTTGAGCTATCCATGGTCAAAAGACAGGGATAAAAAGGCGGGGGTGGGGGGGGGGGGGGTGGGGGGGGGGGGGTTTACATCTCGGGACGGATCGGTTAAATGTTTTGGACCTATCGCTAAACATGTTTATCTGCTTGGAGCATACAGTATCTCCAAAAGATCTCCTTATCTGTATATATCTGTATAGAATGTATTAACATTTTATACATAACGTATGTTTAAATTTTCTGGTTTATCCCGGGGAAATATGATGTTTAAATAATTTAAGGTAAATAATAATCTGTGACAATTAAGTGGAATGATGATAACTGGGAGGCATTGTTAACAGGAGCAAAACGTCACAGCAAATACAGGAAAGAGAGAGACAGAGTGAGACAGAGAGACAGAGAGCGAGAGAAGGGGGGGGGATGGTGGTGGGGGGGGGGGGGAGGGGTGGTGTGAGGGAGAAATAAACATACATTGCATGCGATCACAAATTACAAATTACACAAATCACAAATTATAAATAACAATTTTATATCCATAGATTTCAAGCAGGAGTGCCGTAAGTTACCTGAATCATCTGACGCTTATACTACATTACGAGTTACAAAAAAAATACGTTCCTACATCGTGTAGTATAATTGTAGACAACACAACATGGAACAGTGTTCCATACACAGGCCTGATTATCTTGCGTTTTGCAAATGACTGCTGCAATCTCAAGATATAATGTCCTCTGTCATGTTAACATCACCCGTTCGTCTTATGATGGACTGAAAATAACAAGATTGTTGGTTCACTGAATCGTTGGCGTCATATAATATCTGAACCCTTGCATTCAAACTGACAGGAAACTAGATTTAATAGAATGCATATTTTTTCCTGCTGTGACAAATTTGCAGGTGGAAGCACAGGACATTCAACTCTCTCAAACATTTTATCTGGGTCATGTTATTTACTCTATATAAATCATGTGCGTCTTGCAAAAAAAAGGTATCCAATTTTCGATTCTCCTCCTTCCCTGATTCACAAGCAAACCGAATTCCAACCCGGGAGCTCCAGAAATAGCAAGAACCACTTAATGCCTTCGTCAAGCGTGAATGTCTTAATCATCTGGAGGAAAAGCAATCTTTCTTTTTTAGTTAACGGAGAAATCGAGGAGAGTTTTGCTGGCAGCTCTTGTTAATTGGATTGATTATAGAAAGAATATAGATCAAACAATTAGGTTTAATTACGTTAATTTGTCGCTGATCTAATTCCTCTATCGGTGCCATTTGAATAAAGTATTTGTATTCGAGCCCGGTTACCGTCACATAATTGTTATAACACTCTGCCTTAATACCAGTCCTGAATGTTATACTGTTATTTCATCAGCTAAGGTACCTGATTGGTCAGGCTTTTTACAAAGACAATAAAAATATGTGTTAATACACCACAAGCATAAGATAACACCAGCAGGTCTTACGATCAAGAAACAAGCCTTTCCTTTCACAGTTAATACATTCAAGATAATAAAAAGACAGTGGACAGAGGTTGTGTGCTTCCCTGTGTGTTTGGCAAACGTTCTTAACACATGACCCATGACCCTCCAACAAATACTATTACCCTCTATGTGCATAATGTTTTTCCAAAATGTCGAAATCAATTCCAAAGAGTTTTGTAGGATGACGGGTCATGAGGTCAACGTTTGCTGAAATGTAGGGACGGATTAATTAAGATTCAAGAACCACACTTGATGCTTGCCGAACATCTTCGATTCTCGTAAGCATGTTGGTCAGTTGCGTATGTCTGTTTGTTTGTCACGAGGTGTGTCTGTATGTTTGTGTGTTTGTCCCCACTCCACAGGCCACAATTTTGTAGCAATCGATCTGAAACTTACAGGGTTGATTGAAATCCGAAAGTCCTGGAAGCCTCAATTTCGCCTGCTAGCTGGTTCTTGTGTCTTACATATACCATTCTACAGGCCACAGTTTTGCAGGAATCGTTTTGAAACTGGTACATCTTATGTCTTACACTGATATCTCAAAACTGATTTTTTCAGAAAATCTCAAAAACTATAAACCTTATCTACAGAAATTATAGCTCAGTTTATTCCTCTATGCTTTCCTTAAAGGATGACCTAGGATGTTCAAAGGATGTCTGTCTGTTTGCAGTTGTCTTCATTTTCGCCTGTTTGATGGTTCTTCTGTCTTACATATACCATTCTACAAGCCACAGTTTTCAGGAATCCTTTGGCAATTGGTACATCTGGCGTCTTACACTCATGTCTCAAAAGTATTTTTTTCATTTTTCGGAAAAAAAGCAGCTAGGGGACACTGCACTCAAAACCCTACAACATATCATTTTGACCATATCTCCAAAACTATAAAACTTAGCTACATAAACTATAGCTCAATTTGTTCCTCAATGCTTTCCTCGATGAATGGTCTAGAAAACTGTCATCTCGGATGTGTAAGTGTGTCAGTATGTCTGTCTGTTTTCAGTAGTCCTCATTTCGCCTGTATGATGGTTCTTGTGGCTTACATATACCATTATACAAGCCACAGTTTTTTTGCAGGAATCCTTTGGAAACTGGTACATCTTGTGTCTTGCTCTAATATCTCAAATATATTTTTTTTTATTTTCGGAAAATAGCCGCTAGGAGGCGCTGCACTAGAAACACTACAAAATATTTTGTGACCATAACTCTAAAACTAATAACCTTAGCTACATAACTATAGCTCACCATGTTCCTATATTCTTTTCCCAGTTGATGGTCTAGTCAGTTGTCATCTCGGATCTATCAGTATGTCAGTATGTCCATCTGTTTGTCAGTTGTCGTCAAATTACCTTCCCTGATTGTTCTTTCGTCTGATTTATGGCTTTTCACAGGCCAGATTTTATAAACAATCCCTCTTAATGTTATACTGTAGATAGAATACCTTAAGTTTTAAAATGTCTCATGTCTTTAAGAGTGAATAGTCGAAAGGTAAAGGTCAAGGTCATTAAAAACTACTTCATGTCTTCATCAAAATTTATCGTAGTCGCATAAACAGTAGCTCAATTTACTCGCCATTATATGACCTTTCTTCTGATATGTAGTTGTCTAAATCTGCTGTTACCATGGTTATGCATTTTTTGGGGGGAAAATGCATGATATCCCAAAATATGGGGTCTCATTTATCTAACGTTGTCTCTTTTAAAGAGAGGTCTTCAGGCACCATTGGATCAGTTTTACTGGACTTTATACCAAATCTCGGGAAATCTCGTACCGTTTTTCGTCCATGGGGATATTACAAGATTTCACTTTTTCGCTCTACAAGCCACAAATCTCAAGCAATCGCTCTGAAAGTTATACAGTTGATAGAAGGACAAAACTCCTGCAGGTCTTTTGTATTTAAAGGAGATAAGTCAAAGGTCAAGGGCAAGGTCACCGAGGAAAAATATTATTTTGCCCATAATGTCGTCAAAAAATTGTCCAATCTACAAAAATTACAGCTCATTTTATTCGTCTTTGCATTCCCCATTCCCTCCTCTGTCCTATTTCAATTTTTGGCAAGCGCTCGACCTATGGTCGTCTATTTTGTATGTTTGTCCTTGTAAAAGACAAAAAAGGGAGGTCAAACAAGTAGAAGATACCCAGCAGAGGAAAAACAAACGCTCGAAACATGGTCGTACATGAAAACTGTTTATTGGATATGTTTAATATAACGCAATATAGAAAACACTAAGCTAATCTGAATGCCACAGTAGAATAATAGGGGCGGATCCAGAATTTAGGAAAAGACGGGGGGGGGGGGGTCCAACCCAGAAGGACAAATGAAAACACTTAAAAAAAGGTCCTTAGGTCTGAAAAAGGGGGGTTCCAAACGGCAAAATTTTGTCTGAAGCCCTTAAAGAAACGGTGATTCTGATGAAAAAGCCCCCCCCCCCCCCCCCCGGGAACCGCTTCTGAATAAATGTAACGAAGTTCACACTACAAAGTTTGGAATTTCTCTTGTGACTCTGTTTATGACGTATATCTACAATATCTTCCGGTGTCTATCGTCAATATTGTGTTATGATTTAACAAGATAACCCATTTGTGTTGAATTACCACTCTCCAGAGGCAGGCGAGAATTGTTCGTCTTTGATGGAGTGGTCCGGAGAACTGAGGGGAGAGGGAATTAATTGAATGTATCAGCTGAATCCCTGAGATACTGCGAGGTCTCGGACGTCCGAGATTTACATTTCTAATCTGGATTCCTCATACAGCCTTTGATAATGGCCTTGGTTGGCGACGTTTAGGTCCGATTTCCGGAGTAATTAACGCGGGGACGTATTTGCTGATTAATCACATGTTGGTCAGGCCTTCAACACCATTTGGCGTTACAGAACACGTAACTTAGGGGCATGTTGGTGCATCTGAGAGTGTTTTAATGTCTCAATGTCTTAAATGTTTAATGCTCACCGTTCTGTATTGTAAGTTGTATAACAGATTGCTAATGGGTGCATTCAGCAGGATTTGTTCACTAAAAGCGGACTTTGCCGTGTGCAAAGCAGTGATAGGTTGCAACTCCATCCCTGAGGTCTACAGGATGAGTCATTTATTAAAAATGTACCATTATAGGACGAGAATGGTTCAACTTTTGATGACAATTAACAATCAATGACTGTACAAGCCTGTGATCTTTATAATGCAGCCAGATGATTAGTTTCGTAGGTATAGTAGTGTTTAATTTCTTCTTCAAATTCAGCAGGTCCAATTAGTGAAGACGGGGATGTATTTCCGTAGGAATTTGATGCCCAAATTGCGAAAATGACTGATTTAGCATAAAAAGGATATGAACTAATGAAAAATGTTAGGTAACAAATTTTCAGATCCCTCTTACACCGAAAATCCAAGATGGCCGCCTTCACCCATGGGAATTATTGAGTGTTGGAGATATAGTGTGCTTGCACGTGTAACAGAACGACGTTTTCTTTAGAATTGAATAAGACAGTGCTTGTTTACAATTTATTTGCACTTAAGCTGGTGAATGAATGCAGGTTATAATTTTTTTATGAGCCCTGTGACCCCAAGGAATCCAAGATGGCCAGTCTTAACTTATAGATAATGCTATTGTACCGTAATTGTCGCTTAAAACTTAATGATATTAGATCGATTTATACGTTTTTGAATGTGTTCCTGTCGATTGCAACTAAAAAGGCATTTTTATGAGCTCTGTGGCCCCAGGGAATCCAAAATGGCGGCCATGGCAATCTTAACATAGAGATAATGGTAAATTTGTGTAACTGTCGCATAAAGCTTAATGATATTTAAGAACTGAATCGATATAAACTTTTTAAAATTTTTTTTTCTGTTGATTGCAACTAACCAGGAGTTGTCGGGAGCTCACAGAGGTTACGCAGGGTCAAAGTAAAATGTATGTACCAATGTTTTAAAGCATAAAAATATCTTTGGCACTACACTGTTATATATTATGTGATCTGGTGATCAAAAGGAAATGGACCTTATGAAACTGATGCTTGTGATCTCTTTTTTTATATTGCTCATTCTCTGATTGTAGTACTACATGGTCTAGGTGCCTACCATATTATACCAAAACAAACATTTAGAACCAATTTATGTGGTTATATGGAAGATTCCGAGATTGCAAAACCCTTGTTGGTGGTCTTGATACAGAAATATTCATGTCATATTAAACTATTCATAGTACCTTGTAGAACAGGGGGATCGGTAGAAACCTTTGTCTGGATATTTTATATTTCTATATTGTTTATCTGAATATGAGCTGAAACAGGTCTAATTGTTTCAGGTTATAAATAAGGTACTTCTAAAAGCTAAAAAGAGACAAATAATGCACACAAAAAAATAATCAGCAATATTTGATCAGCGGAAAAAGAGGGCACATCTGCATATGTAAAATGGCATATGAGTACGCAATATTCCTAAAGAAAAGTTTGCACATTACGGGAATACAAATATCTATATACGGTACACTTGTTGGATAAAACGGACCATGTAGATCCGGGCATAAAGGCCAACACCACGGATGGAATCTTTTTTTCTCTTTCTTTTGGTGGAGGTAGCAGCCTCCATTTTGTAATGCAAATTTAACAACATATATGTACATCTGCAGATTTCTATTCCGGTATAGGACTATGTGACAGGGCAGTACCACACGCTTCCTCTCATTTTATTTCCTGGCGTTAACAAAACCCCAATGACTACTGCACCTGAGGGTCCTGGGTGCATAATCAACCCCATTTCTGGGTCATACCACCGAGGATTCAACGAAAGGCGCACTCGTTTGTGGTTGAAACACGGCCGTTGGGTACGACCTTCCCATTACGCCTGGATGGAATCACTGTCGAGTGTGCATCAACCAGGGGATGCAAATGCCAGATTGATGTAAACCATCAGCTGTTTCCAGTGGTGAAAACTTCACCTCCTCCCCCCCCCCCCCGCCCGTTGAGCGCTAACACCTGTCATGTTATTTGATGCTTTCCCATTTATTCGTGTTTATTTTTGTTTTCAGATAAAACTTTAATCCCCAGCATTTAAATTATAAAATGACGTATGTGTGGTTAGCTCCGTTAAGATAACATCTAAATATTTGTATACTTAGGAAGGGGGTCTTTCCTTAATTGCATTCTGCGTTGTCATAACACCAGGGTATAGATCCCAAAATTGCACTCGTGTCTGAGCGAGGTACAGCCTTCCCGCTAGCCTGCAGGGCGCCTAGTCTGGGTTGTTGTCGGCTGTTACCCTTACATGTGCTCTGCCTAGACTGCAGAAATCATTAAATTTGCAAAGTTAAACATAGACTTCCACATCAATTATTTTAGCACGAACATTAAATTTAAGTTTTGATATTTTGTAGTTGGTTAACTTGGATGCGCATTTTTACCGATGAATCAACATGTAACATACAATTGAATGTATGGACCGTGCAGTTTATATCCCGTGCAGTTTATATCCTACGTTTTAACTTGTAAAAATATAAATATTAAAGCTAAGCCCCAGTAAGGTTTAACCACATTATCCAAAGACATTAAATGAAATAATAGTTGTAGAGCAGAAAAATCCTCATATTTCTTATGTGAATAATGCCTCAAAATATTCCTCGTTAGGCCAAAAAAATATAAAGGTATGGTTCTCAGGCACCGCCCGCATCACTTTTAAACCCCCGCATCAAAAATTTTTATTTTGATTTTCAATAGAAATTTAACAATTTTGAGCTGCAGCCGCTTGGACATTTCTTTCAAGAAGATTTAAATCATACATTTTCCTTTGTTATATAGTGCTTTTACTTGTTTAGCAAAATAAATATTTTATTATCATGCTTTTCACTTTTCATTTGATATTTTTATCGAAACATACCAAAAATTAAAATTTAAAAAACCGCCCGCCCGCATTGATTTCTGCAAAAAAGTGCCTGAGAACCATACCTTTTTTTTATTTTGGCCTTAAATTGCATATTTTAAACTTTCTCCCTATACAGGAGGCATTATTTATATCAAGGTTTTCGTATCGCGTGCACAGAAAAACGTTGGGGAGAAAACGTTTGAGGCTTTTATCATGCGATTAACTAGCCTGTTATTACAGGTGTTTTGATTCATGAATTGAAAATTGATTTCAACATATTTTTGAATGTCAATGTATTTAATCCCCCAATATTACCAACGATATAACCAACCAATATAACAGGTATGTAATAAAGAGTATGATCATGCAGTAGAGTGTTTACAAATTAAGGAGGGAACCTTCACCAGAGATCTTCCAGTGTTTCTCGAATTCAAGAAGAGCGGTACACATTGCCCAATTTAACACTAAATCTCTTACACAGCATCATCGGCCTCCGTAGTTGCAAGGTCAACTGTTCAACCAAATAATTTTTGTAATAGGACTGTAGCAGAAAAACAAGTATTTCCGATGTCCCACTGACTGTCTTTCAGGCATTGTTGTGCCTTAGGATTGACATATAATACATCATTTCAACCATGTTCAAGATAAATCCATGCTGACTTTACCTACATACAATATAAATAGTTATTTGAAACAGTTATCCTTATATTATATATTCCACTGCCCATCTAAATATTATTCGAATACGTTCTAAACGTATCTTATAACCAGCCGCTGTGGCATTCTGGGTTTCCTATGCACGCACATCTTCTGGTCGATGGAGACCTGATAGTAATTCCTGATATTATCATCCGTGGTATCTAAATCTTGAGGTGCTTGGTCCCGATTATCCGACATTAACCTAAAGGTACATGTATTTGAATTTGCCAGATGCCATTTACATGTACACACGTATCATTTTTACGGACCGCATCAGTATGACCCTGTGCACGTGCAGATGTGTTGTCTTCTTTCTCTGGCCGTCCTTCTTTTGTCAGGGCAGCATATTTTTCTGTTTTATTCTTTCAATCTTTTTGTGACAATAACAATATTAGCTGACCTATTTCCGCCCATATTCAGGTAAACTCCAAAGATATTCAGACAAAGGTCTCTACTGAAGCTCCTCGAAGTGTACCAGGCTCCTGGAATAGCTAACATGCCATAGATTGTTCCTGTATCAAGATCAACAAGGCTGTTTAAATCATTTTTTTTCATACTAACTACACAAATTGATTTCAAAATGGTTGTTTCGCAGTCATACTGTTGACGATTAATACTAAGCAATAAACAGCAGAGAATAAGCAATATGTGAAATATGTAACACGTACATCAATTTCATGTTTTAAAGGGGTCCAATCATCTATCTGACCTTTATAAACTAAAGGTATTCCCTTGGAGGTTTTAAATAAAATAGGCCAGAAAACGTTGATATCACGCACACAAGCTGCTTGTTTTGTTTATATCAACGTGTTTATAATATGTGGAGGCCCGCCAAAATAAAACAAATTCAACAATGGCATCGGAGAGCAAGTCAGATAGACGAGAGTTTTGCAAATGGCGTTTTGCGACAAATAACCTTTCTGCCTCCGCATATATCCTACATATCATGTCAGGTTATATTTTCCCCTTTGTCAACATTGCTGTGTTTACAAACATGTTGTTGATCAATTAGTTCATACATCCTTCACGGAGGTATTATAAGAACTTTCCAAAACCAGAATTACTTTAACATCATTAATATATACACAGAGAAGCCAGAAAACACAAATTCTCTTTCAAAATGGTAGGTGAAACGGCACCTTTAAGGCCCATTTGAAAAACCATATGACAGTATCTTAGCTTAATATATTTTAATATCGTTCCTATGATATATAATTCTGCCAAGACATTTATTAATACTGTTTACTATTTAAAACCATATTTCATTATATATAGGACAGCGTAGTGCCCAAGATGTCTGTTATTCTTAAGATCGAAGGTTGGTAAATAAGTTTGACCTTGACCTTGAATACCCTCCCTAACCTTTGGACAGCTCCTGGAGTAGTTGGTATTACCAGTACACATTCAAAATCTTATAAATCGATCCGATATTATTCATTTTGATGCGATAGTTATAAAATCAAAGCAATATCTAGGCTCTTTTATTATGATGGCGGCCATCTTGGATTTTGGGGGGTCAGGGGCTTGATAAAATTTGTTACCTAACTTTTTCCATCAGCTTACACCTAATGAAGTAAAAACAAGTGCTATCTCAATTTGGGCATTCAATTCCAACGGGGTTGGGATTTTGCTACATGAGCGACTACACTAAATAGTACGTGTACTTCTTTGGGATTGCTTCAGGTACCTCATTGAAGGTTTAAGGTGGAGTTTATCTGAGGACATTCACCTGTGCTAAGATTTTTTTCTCTTTTCCTGCCTGTCTATCTTTGCAATATAAAGAAAAAGCATTCCTTTCTGTAACATCATCTGTATACTACATGTCACAATAATTAACGTGCACAACTATTTCTTGAAGGCTGGGTGATAATTAGCTTCGATTTTTCTGACATTTTACAGTCAGCTGGAATTGAGATTTATGTCACACAATCTTACATTATATTTTATCAGTCACATACCACCTGACCTAGCTGATCGAATGTCCTCTCCCACTAATAAACCACCTGCTTCTGTCAGTTTTACGTATCACGTATAGATATAGTTTTAATTATAGCGTTACAGATAATTACAATGATAACACCGCTGAGCAGTTTATTTGACATTTCTTACTGCCGTCAGTGGATTTAAATGCGATCATCGAATCGACAACTTCCAAATGAAATAACCATTCCTCTATACATGCAGAAGGGGTATTTTAAAAATACTCTCCACTATTCTGTATGGGCTGTCCTAACACACTCGGGCTGTCCTAGCACTAAAGCAGCTGGTATTGTACACCCGTCGACAAACACTCCCAGCTGTTAAGACTGCAAATTAAGATATAGGCAACTTTATTTACAAAAATCTTTTTTTTGAGGGGGGGGGGGGGGGGTTGTTAGATAGTTTATAGTTGTTGAAGGGTTGGACAATGGAGCAAAAGGTCCCGGTTGAAGCCCCGTTGGTGCCTCAGGGGCAGAATAACTGAAATTTCGATGGAATCTCGGACTGGGATATTGGCTCCAGTGTCCTAGCGACAGGTTATGACATCTGGACTAATGACTAATTTCTAACCCCGTTCATATATAAACCTGAAATCCAGAAGGCTTAAAATTAATAACATCATTCTTATCGTCCGCGTACAAAATTCCAGTCGGTTATACTTGATATTCTACCAATTAGCTCTATATTACCCAGAGTGGTCCTCTATATCAGGATGCGGTCCTCCTACACCGGGATGTGGTAAATACAGCAGCATGAGTGGCCACTGAGAGGACACTGCGTATACATCCTGATTTTATTCAAAACGACACTCAGGGATCACGCTGGAGCTTATTCGTGTTAGGTGCGGGGCTTCTTGAGCAGTATTCTACACTATGTGTTTAAACATTTGGTTATTGAAATCTTGAAATAAATACATATAATCATCTCATGTCTATTTAAAAAGCAATTTATTTACCCTTGAATCAATTTCTTATTTGTTTTCGCTAGCCGATTGGGGGGAGGGGGATGCCCCGGAACAACTCGTAGTTACGCCACTGCATATAGAACAATGGCTGAATCATCAAGTCTTGCCCTGTCAGGGAGAATTTAGCTAATAATTTGATATAGGACCACTAATCGCAAAAAAGAACCCAAAAATGCCAACTAACTTTGAAACATACTTCCTTGTTTTGTTAAATTTTTCTTTTATCAAAAATGGCCGTTTAAATAACCCTTCCTAATGTTTGCACTTCAAAAGATTGATCACTCCGTGCGCCGTATGAGCCTTGGAGCCGGATAAAGAATCCCCTAACGGAAAAAAGACAACAAAGGCTCAACACATTTGTGCCAGCTTAGACTCCAGACGGGCCATGCACGTAGGTTACTGGCGAGCATGGCGGGAAGACCATTAGTCCGATCACTCCGACCAAAAGCACATCTTCCGTGGAAACAAAAATCCTAGATTCAGTATTTGATATCAGTTGGTTATCTGGCTCAATTACAAAGTTTCAAAAGGCTAAGTTGGTATTTGGATAGGATCATCAAGGGTAAGTGACCGTAATCTTGGCGAACGACATTTCCCAAGCCCGCTGTGTGAAGTACTGATATGTATATATATATATATATATATATATATATATATAATGGATAACACGTATCGAGTTAAACTGGTCAGTCTCAAGACCGTACAACAAATCTTAAATTGTGATTCTAGTTTAAAGCATTTACCAAAATTTGTTGCTTGAAACTTTAATAAGTTTTTATATTCATACCTTTAAAGTTTGAAGCTCGACGGGAAATTATATTCCGACCACTTTTTTTTATCTCCTCATAATAATTTCTTTTCCTTATCTGGTAGGGTAATTTTTCTGCCTCGTTTCCAGTATATCCAGTTCATTCTTTCAGACACGGCATTAATTATCCTTTTTTTGTAAAAAAAAAAAAAAAAACAAAAAAAAAAACAAAAAAAAAAACACGTGGAATTGTTTTCAATCTGATACAAAGGCAGAAAAGAACGCCCACAACGATAACAAACTCTGGTTCTAAGGGATTCTTCACGGAAATGAGCGCTCGAAGGGGCACATTGAAAATCAGGGAAGGTCACAGTGTAGTGGTAGGGCGCCTGGACCTCTGACCTGATGGTCCCTGGTTCGATCCCCACCAACGCTTACGAATCAAAATGGTGAAATAGCACAAGACCTTCAGAGAATCGCTCAACATATTAACGTCTGGTTGTAACTTCAGGATTTTTTACTTGGCTCTTGCATACGAAGGATCAAATATAAATTTGATAAAAGGCCACGTCCAAATCACAGATCATAAAACAACGCACAAGCACTGCAATGCTCAAACACATCCGACCGTTTGCCGGCCGCATGGGTGTTATAAGCTTTATTGTTCGTGTGCACGGTATTCCTACCGCAAGAATAGCTATTTTACTGGAATCCCATCAGTGAAGACGGCCTCAGCACGCATATCAGTCAATGTAATCGCTCACCTACTGACTCAACACGTTCTGATCCTCGTTCCATTAGTGAGGGAATCGTAGGATTATGCAAATCATTCTTTCTGCTCCCATAAAATGTTACTTTCAAGAAAGTTAAAGGTTTCTTGTCTGTGTCACGCTCCATGTCATATCCTATATATATATATTTATTGTTTGACCGGGAGAGACGTTGTTTGGCGCATGAAGCATCAATGTGTGACACGGGTAAGCCGGGTCAGATCGCGCGCCATTAAACGTGATAAGTCGCGTGGTCCTGCGGGATGAGTCGAGAGCCCCGGACATGCTTCTTCTGGCAAATAACTGACCTCTTCTGCTTTTCAAAATGGTTTGTTACAAAACGCTTTGAAATGTTTAGGGGACTACAAACATATATGACAGGGTGTATGTGCATTCAAGATTCTGTCTTAATTCTTGGTCATTGGTGAACTATAGCGAGTATATATGAAGAATAATTCAATTAAAAGTTTCTCATATATATATATATATATATATATATATATATATATATATATATATATATAACCGGATTACATTCCATTGAGGCCCTTTTCCGATCCTCTCCATTCAGTTCATAATAAAGACCGTTAAAATCAACCGGTAGGATGTCCATTTAAAACCATTTCCTTTAAATGTATCTCCGTTACCAGAATTCAGTCGTGATCTATTATTAGTCGTAACAGTAGTATTAGTCGTTCAGTCGTAATATTATTATACCATGTCGGTATTTGTTCATTTAAACAACGGTTTTTCAGTAAAAGTACCAGATGAAACGTATCGTGAACATTAGAAAACATTCTCGTGGAGTTAATCCCACAGTTTTAGCTGAAATGCTCTGCCCATGCATTACAAAATACGTCCACTACCCTACGCTAATGATCTCTCTTTATAAAACGTGTCTACGGTGAGCATCTCGGTATTGAATGGAACATAGAAAAGACCAGAAACATGTTAAAGGAATCCTACTTCAAGCAAGCCTGACCCGGATTGCGAAAGGATGGACTGCACTCATGTAATTAGGTGTTTTGTAAGTTTGCTGTTCAATTTTTATTTAGACATATATTTTAGCAGGATGGCCCATTCAGTATGTTTAGCTGTTTTTCAATGGAGTACTAGAAATATCACAAAGAGATACACTTTCACAATGAGATATACATTACACGCTTACTTTTATATAGACACGACAATCAAATTTGTAAATATAATGATCTAAACATATACATTTGTGAAAATACAAAGTTAGTTACACAATATGGAGGTGTGAGTGTAGCCTCATCTTACTATAGTGTGGTATTTCTGATTCTGAGACCAAGACACGGACAAAGAAAGGTCTATGCTTGTCACATTTCTAGTGAAAACTTTATATAAAGATACTTTAAAATAGTGTTTTAACCAAGAGGGACATAGGATATCGTGAGGAAATATCTGAATAACGTTTAATATTAATATATTTAGACTCCATCTAAAATCATATTAAGTCTGAAACTTCCGGGATCCATCTCCACACAATTTTACCTTGTGGCAAAATATTCAGTTGTTGCTGTATATGATAGATAGTCCTGTACAGACTCACTGTCAAGTGTGCCATCCTGTAACAGGTGACCGCAGATTCTAACATTAGCTCTGATCCACATTGATGGGAAAATAACATCTAATTTAGGTTTTGCAGTTTAAGACTAACGTTCCCTCCAAGGTGTACTTCTGGGTCCTTGCACTCTCACCATGACGCTCTGATGTTGTACTATCCACGAAGCGTTCTGACCATGACGTTCTGATGTAGTACTATCCACGTAGCATTCCGACCATGACGTTTTGATGTAGAACAATCCACATAAGATTCTGACCATGACGTTCTGATCATGTACTTTCCACGTAGCATTCTGACCATGACGTTCTGATGTAGTATCCTTCACGATGCATTCTGACCATGACGGTATGATGTTGTACTATCCACGTAGCATTCTGACCATGACGTTCTGATGTTGTAATATCCACGTAGCACTGGGGTTTTTTGCAATAAAAAGTTTGAAATTAAAAATGCTTTTATGGACTGGATACTTGAAGTAACCCCCCCTGAAAACTGTGATAAATAGAATGATGTTAAGTTCTAAAAGATCTTGTTACCTTAAACTGAACAAGCTTAAAATTTTGCAGTATGCATTTAAAGTGGTGAATGGACAATGTTTCCTTTTTTAATGAAGAGTATAATTATTTATTGAAAGTAATGTTGCTGATTCATTCGTATACTTGTGTTTATGAATAGAAGTTTTGTGATCTATATGTAAGGATTACTGCAGACTCACATTACATTTCAGTCATTTTTTGAGACTGTGAGTTTTAAAGGAAGAAAACAAGGAATTCTAATAAGAATGGTTCGGCCAATTTATATTAAGATCATACACATGATAGAAAAATGTGAAAATAATAGTTATATACTAATAGATTTCATCAAGACTTATTTAAATTTAAGTTGCAGGAGGGGATATGGTAACGCCTCCGTTCGATTGTCCGTCATTCCGTCCGTCCGTCTGTCCGTCCCGGATTGCCTTGAGGATCAATTTCCGCCAAACCGTTTGACCACAACCTTTCATCTTTCACATATGACTCACCCACCCATGGATGAAGAACCCTCTCGGTTTTGAGGTGACGGGGTCAAAGGTCACAGCCACAGGACACATTTCTTGAAAAAGCTTGTGGATCCATTTTAAGCCAATCCAATTGACCAAAACCTTTCATCTTGCAAATATGGCTCATACACCAAAGGATAAAAAGCCCTATCGATTATGAGGTCACGGGATCAAAGGTTATGGGAACAAGGCCCACTTCTTGGAAAAGCTTGTTTTCCTCATAATTTAATTTAATCGTATTTTCCTTTTTTATGCATCTCCCGCTTTCACTAATGCTACGGTCACAAATCACTAAATGCCGCCTGCCGGCGTGGTAACTGCCAGTTTTCACTAAAATTCGTCAGGTGGCAGCTCGGTGGCAGGCACAATCGGCAGGCGGCAGTCGGCATTTTAGACGCCGCCAGGACGCCGCTGAAATTTTAAGAAAAAGTTAAAATTCTGTCTGCCACCGGCCGATTTTTTCCAATTATGCCAGTCGTCAGGTCGCCGGCCGGGCGCATTTCGAAGTCGCGCGGTGGCTATCAAGCGGCAGGCAGGCAGCAGCGCGATTTTAATTCGGTCGTGAGGCTCGAGGTCCTTCAAACTTCGGCCGGCGATCGGTAGGATGTAACTGCCACTCTCTAGCATCCGGCCTGCTGCCGTTATGCTACCGACATGCCACCGTACGATTTCAAAATATCTGCCGGCGGCAGGGCGGAGATTGAAAGGCAGCTGGGAGGCGGCTGTCGGTGTTGGTAGGTGGCAGGACGGCGATCTGCCGATTGCAGACGCCCGGACCCCTGAATATAAATCCGAGGCCATCCACCATACAACATACTCGCTTTGGGGCTGGCGCCTTGTCCTTTCCCTTGCCTTTAGGGGGCATCTTGTTGGAAGGAAATGGTTGATAATAATGGTTGATGTAAAATGGTTGATAATAAATGGTTGATGGTACACTTTGTAGTGATACGAGAGCAATCTAGGTTTATATATCCAACCGGGAACCAGACTGCCGCCGTCAGATTATCGGGCGGGCGCCGGCCGGTGGCAATTAGAACGCCCGATCGTTGACCGGTGGCAGGTGTAAATGGCCGGTGTCCGCCAGGTCACCGGGAGGTGGCAGGTAAAATCTGACGGCTGCCGGCCTGTCGCCTAACTGCCACCGGCCAACACCCTGATGACGTCACACATCCCCTCGAACTTAGACACTGCCTTGGGCCGCCCGGAGCCCGTCAGGCGGCCTTTTACTGGCAGTTATTTATGACCACTCGCACCGATTTGCATAAAATCGGCCGGCGGCATGTAACTTTAAGAATCCGCCGATGTCTAAAAATCGGCAGGCGGCAGTTTCACATTGTGACCGTAGCATTAATAAAGTATTGTTGGTTCATATTTCAGTAAGTACTTACTGTACAAATAAAAAGAAAGTTGTAGTTTCCTTGGCAACATGTCATGCTGGTAAACGGTTTATGTTACTTCTTGCCAATATGGTATAGCCAAAGTTTATACAGAAAACCCGATCTTGTTAGATTATACTTGCGTTACAAAATCCGACATAATTGAGATTTCTTTGCAAAAACTACTTCTATTATCCGGTTTTATCTGGACTAAAATCTAGATAGCTCAGACGATTTCCCTAGAATTTGGCCCACTAAATTCTCATTCCCAAAAACAGCATTATCCATAAATTTTGCCTGTCTTTGAAAACCTTTTTTTTAAATTTACTACATGTTGAACACGTTAAATAGTGTTCAGTCTTTGACAACTTACACTCACACCCTCCTTGCTCACACTTAGGGAATTTATAATTTAACAATTGACCACTTTGAAAAAAAATATACTAATGATGGTACTAATACACTCCTATCACATCTTCTTATATTTGTTTTTAGATTTTTTTTTATCTGTACCTGTTTAAGATTAGCATAATGGCGTAAACGTACTTTAATCGCCACCTTTTGCTTTTCACTGGAAACCTTTTTGTACCTTTTTTAAACATAATTGAAATTTCTCGACTTATAAGAACAATTCGTATGTCTCCTTTTTAATGTTCATTTCAGAAAAATGTATCAAATTTGGCAGTACTGATGTGCTTTACAACATTTTTTTTCGATTTTACGCACGCTTGCCATGGTTAAGTCATTAAAGCTGGCGTTTACAGGGTCTAGCCGAGGACGGCATGTCACAGACATTATTGGACTAATCTGAAACATCCTGGCCCCGTGGGTCTAGCTTTGTTGTCTAGACTGCTATTGACGAGCGTATTCCCCGTTAGCATACAGTGTTTGGGATACAAATACTGAATCATCTCAAAACTCATTAAATCCTTCTTGGTATGAGTCCAATACCTCCACCAAATTTGATCTTTGTTATTGCTATGAATATGTTTATCATGCCTCAGATACACAATCCGATTGACCAACGTTTTAATATTTTCTCACAAAATTTAATCAGCTCTTCTTTTCCGCTATACCCCGACCCATCCAAAATTTATATGTACATGTATCACGTAAAGACACAGATACAATAGTAATCTGCGCCTAATTCTGATTGGATAAATAATATTCAGTGCAATAGCATCACTACATATATTCCAAATTAGTCGCTTAGAACCAGAACTGGCTGACGGGTTGTTTCATTTCGGTCGGCACTATGGAAACGAAAAAAGGTTGACAAACAGTTTTGCTTCATAAAATAGGGAAACCCAGATCTAATATATTATCAAAATATGTGCCATCATTGTAAAAGATAACATATACAAACATATCTAGATACACTTTTTTTGTCATTTGCCGTAATATTTACTTATAATTACCCATTAATATGGCAACAAAAAGCAGAGTCGTTTGATCAGACATATTTTGAATATATTTATTTATCTCTCTTGCGCAGTGGGGCCCTTAGAGGTCGCAAGAATGTCTTTGCAAGTAACCGGCTATATTGAAATTAATTTATCAGTGCCATTTGTGTTTTGACACAAAGCATTTTTATATCACACAAATTACACTAGATTTTCTATCTGTTGTTAAAAATTGTCCTTAACATAAGGATTCTACTATGACGCCATTTATATGATATTTCATGTTTACTCTTTGTGGCCGACTGAATTAAGTTAATCAAATTTCAATTTAATTTCTTGAAAGAAATGCCATTGTTAGTTGCGGCAATAAACTAGTATTATGTTATGGCCATGATTCTCCCTCTTTTTATTTATGATTTATATTTTGAAATATATTTATGCTTAATTACCCGATTGAAAAATATATAAAAAATATCCAGTCGAAAGTAGGTATTGGCTAAAAAAAACATGAGTATTACCTTAACAGTGAGGTTTAATACCTTTACCAATACCTTTCAGTGACTGAATAATGCAATCAGACAAATGATTCAAAAGAAACCAACATTATTTGACAACCGGTCGCATTTGTATTCTTAACAGTGATAATATCCAGTCGAAGAACACAGAAAATTTACAAAGAAATTATGAAATTCGTAAAGAATTAAATTAATATTTATCAGTAGACTATATATGGGTAAATGAGTGTATGAAACAGGGTTTGTTTAAATGCATTCGATTACAGATGCCTCTGCAAATATCGCATTTGCATTTAAATGCAGAGCCTAAATCATTTGATTTTTCCGATGCAAATATAGTTCAGATGTCATATCTCAGAACCTTAATCATAAAAAATAGCCCGTCAGTGAATGAACATTTTCGTCTCATTTCGCCGGAAATTAAATGTGCTGTTGAAGAAAGAATTTTCCCCCGAGGTTATACAGTTATTTAGTGTGATCCATCAGAGGACACGGGCACTTTCTACACTTAAGTGGGCGGAGACTGTCAATAATTGGTAAGTCTTGAGTAGTGTCTTTTGTACCATCAGAGAATCCCATCATCCACTGACAATTCTTTTCCTTTGTGTTCAAACGGGAGGGAATTCTATATATAGAACAGTAGAAAATAACATAAAATGAAAAACTTTATCCTTGATTGCTTTTAGTTAAATTATGCCTAAAAAACAAGCAGGGATAAGTAGCAAAAATTAGGCACAAAGTTGGAATTATGCAGCCTTTAAAAGGACATAATCAGGAGAAATAGTATGCCTTTTCCTTCACACTATCAGTTTAGCTTTACTTTATACAAAACTGCCCCACCAAAACCATCCCAGGACACGGTCTCAGTACCTCCCTTTGAGCTGTTTAACACTTTGTTATGGTTTTGTGTGTTTGTAAACACAGTTCACGTGTGTCTGTTTACAATAACAAGGCCGCGGATGCGATGTTTCAGCCAGCGGGAACATGTATTATATTTTTGAGGCCAAGTCAATCAAAGCATCTCCTGATTGACATATATTTTGGCCTAGGCGGTGCACGAAGTCCCTTGCGCTGAGTTGTTGTTGACACCTGGGATCGCGCCCGCTCCACTGTTTTTAACACTCGTGTACAGGAATAAACCAACGGTTTCAGTGCAAAACTTTGGCAGGTACCAATTTATTTCAAAGAGAAGATGCTATTTTTCATGTTAATTTAACATGCTTTTTAGGTGATTGGGCCCCTTTAATGACGAAACCTGAATTCATTTCAAAACAAAGAACCGGACTTTATACTATTTTCAGGTCTGGAGTCCAATTAGCGGATACAATGTTGAGTTTAGCTGGGGGGGGGGGGGGGGGCATTAGGGTGTCTAGAAATGCGGTCAGGTTCAGGCGACTTGTTTCTGCGTTTCGATACCATATACCGTGATCTACGAGACACCTTGTACGGACGCGTGCGGACGTGATTTTGATGTGCGTCCATGTACACGTTTTGTAAGTGCGGTTTATCTCTTTCACTGTTACAAATTGCCATCCTGAGATTACAACTTCTGCACAATCAGGAAGATATTATTATAATTGCTACAACTTACATAGTGCTGAGCAATAAAAAGTACACTTGTACCACTGGACACTAGCTTCAATTGGCTATTCTAATACAGAGGGTTCCAAATATTGATAAACTAAGCATTATTCTCAAGCACTTTATGGGAATACAAATTCTTTATTCGTTTTCGACCTGAAGGGACAGGTCATTTCAGTTTTGTTAATGTAATTGACCAGAGGCGCATGCTACCATTTACCATAGACATAACGATGGTGAGTGGATGTGGATATATATATCTAACCTCTATAATGTGGTCACCCTTGGGACTGGGCCACACTGCCCACTTTATAGAGGTGTCCACTATATAGAGGTAACAGTTGACACTTCCAGTGCTGCCACCTACTCTGAAAAATATATATATATATATATATGTGTGTGTGTGTGTGTGTGTGTGCGTTTGTGATAACAGATATCGATGGACATAACCTACAAGCATTGATCCTGTGATTCAAATCTGTAAAATATTTTGATAAGTTACCCAATGCATCCTTAAATATACCATACTGTTCTACAAACTTTTTCTGAGACGAGGCACTCAGAATCTTTGAACAGATCACATTTAAGGCTATGCAAGAACTTTATATTTCAGTTTAATTGACATTTTTAAGTGCATAGTAACAGTGAATATGACACAGGATGAATGTGAATGATCAGTGTTTAGTGCTGATCATTAAGTACAACTGCTATTTGCTCTGGATCAGGGGGACCTTACCCTGTTACCTCATGTCAGAGTACCAAGTAATTTGCTGAATTAACAGGCGTCCACTCATGGTATTAACTCTAGCAGTTTCTTTGCTTCGCCACTTCAAGTCTATAGTGACACTCAGATCAAAGTATGCTTATCTGTCCAATATGAATGGCTACTTAGTGGTACATTCATTGCTGGCTATAAACCATCACCAGGGCTGGGCTGTGGTTTGACACATCATGTGCAGGCACCTGTCTAATAAGTAAGCATGTATCCCAAGCCTAGCCTTGAGACAAGAAGTCTCTTATTATGATTATGCAATCAGAATGTAATACACCTTTGATCTTTGACTGTTCGATAATTATCATTAAAAGTTGAAATATGAATATTTAATAATTAACGGTTATTCTGATTGCTAATGGTTACAAATTTACAATAGATAAACTCTGAAAGTTTAAATAGGAAGATACTTAAACTGGGAAAATCGATGAAGTGCCAACATAAGCAATGCATTAGTGCCAACTTTACAGAATATGGAGGTGCCAACATTAGTTAAACACAATAAAGAGAAAAAAATGGGACTGCCCAAAGTGCCCTATGTATAGAGAGCCCACTTATATGGAGGTGCCCACTAAGAGAGGTTCGACTTTATATATAAACCCGGCGATCGTCAGGTCTGAGGTAGCGAAAAGGACCGGTATGTAAGTACAAAATAACATGCTCTACACATAGTATCAAGCACTTTAGCTGGACTCGATATAACTTCACAGTTTTATATATATATATATATATATATATATATATATATATATATATATATATATATATATATATAACTGCTCAAACAGCTCCATTGGCTTCCCGTCAAGTACCGCTTACAATACAAAAATTGCTGTTTTTGCTTACCGCCATTTTGATGACTCACTTCCATCATATTTGTCTGAAAAAAAAATAATAATAACCTATCGGCCTTTGCGTACGCAGCGCCGATAATTTTTAAGTACCAAAGTGTAATATGAAAGTAAGTGAACGTTCCTTCCGTTTCATAGCCCCAAAAGTTAGGAATTCACGTAGAAAATCTCAAATTCTTGTATCATTTAAAACTAATATAAAACGTATCTCTTTCGGCAAGCTTTTGGTAATTAATATGGATAATTTTTTTTCTTTGGTCAGGCATAGGGAGTAGATTTACATGAAATGTATGTGGATATGTGTGTGTGAGTTGCGCTGTGAGTCCGACCATCGGAGAATTGGCGCGGTATAAATACTATATATTATTATTATTATTTAACTCATCGGCGTATGAGGTGACTGAATTTCAACTGCTGTAGAACGATCGTTTCATTTTTGCACGGTTGGGTAACTTTGCTCCATGTCGACATGTGGAATCTATTTTAGAACGATTGTTAAGTCGGTTCTTTTGCTTAGTGTTTATTATCACTCATTTCTCGGTTATGCACAAGAAGCATGTCATATTAGTTTATGGTAGGACTCACTGGTTTGTCTACCAAGGATCGTATACATGTTTTGTGAGTTATGTTCGTTTGAATGGCTCTGAGCTTGAAGTGATGTTTTGAAATAGCTTCCTGCCATGTCCATGTAAGTTATCTCTATATCGTTGGTATGTTTAGAGTTTGCTCGGTACACAATGGATGTCGTTGTGTGGATGTTATTTGTCGCCATTGGGAAATTATATTTTTGTGTTGTGGTTTTGGTTTATAGACTTGACGTTCTTTACAAAATCTGCTAATTTTCAAATTCTTGTTTGAGTTTTGGAAAATGTTTGACTACGGGCTTCAAAGATATTTTGTCGACATTTATCTTTACCATCACACTATATGGTGGGTTACACTACATGATGTTCCTCAGAGACATCCGTGGACTGTGAACCAGGGACCTTCCATCCTAGGTCAAGCGCCATGACCACTACAAGCTACCTCCGCCCTGCTAAAGGTGTATAGGATTGATAAAACCCAGGAATGTTTTGTTCGTGTCATTTAGTGATTTACCACAGGTCAGTTGTTCCAGTTTCTTAGTTTTTTCAGCTGGTTCATCGGACGATATGCCAGTACAACTTAGCTCCTCATATCGATTACTTATATCACTTCCATGTATTTGATCCACATGTTATTAATACCCACAATTTTTATCTAATGGACGGGATTAGATTGACCATAAGGAGTGCATTTTACTCTCTTTTCAAGTAAGCCCCTCCGCCGTAGCTATGGGGAGCTTATTGCGGTTGATGAGTTGATATTGATATTGATATTTGGGTCCACATGTTTGAGGGGCTCCAGGGATATAAAAAAGGGAGCTAAAGGGAACAGGAACCCACATATGGATTACGGCAACTTGACCTGAGCCCGAATGGTTTCTACTTTTACAACTTGATCAGACAAATAATCCGGCGCTTGGCCATGTAAACATTTGAAAAGCTATTTTGAAATTGATTCGTGAGTTTATCGGGAGCCAATGCAGATCCTTCACCACATTTTAAACATGGTCAAACCAAGATAAATGATAATTACATATTTTTACAGACTGGGTGCACACGGTCTCACAGCAACATCGGTGTATAAAAAATAAAGCTCAGATTACTTACTTCATCATTTTGCTTTATAACAGCATTATTTAATTTCATTAATGTAAACTATATCAAATTAACCAATACACCCTTTATATATTTGTTTAATACAGAATTTGGTTTCGGTAGTGACGTGCATTATCCAAGTCTTGAGCAAAGTTTATCCATGCAAGTAAGTATGTGGATGTATAGAGGATAACAGAGATGAAAGAATAGAAAAAAAATATATGTGAATATGTGTAAAAGGAACAGTTCTATATAAATTGCCCTTTACAGGCTTGAAAATATTTAATTTTGGCGCTTTAAATTCGTAATCAGTTATAAAAAAAATATCGCGAACAAAGCAGGCTAATTAATGTAAAAAATTCTACTTTAAAACATATTTTCACCTTTTAGTCAAATACTATTTTAAGTATGTTACATGTATTTGTTTATTATGCGCAGGATTTTACATAGCTTAACATGTGCTTGACATTCTGATTCGTGTTAGGCGCAAGCCCTGTGGGTTGCTATCGGAACCGCACTGGTTGAACTCTGGCATGCTCGGAGAGAGTAAACACACAGCGCGTTCGTTGTGTTCTAAAAGTTTCGAGATTGTACTTTGAAGGTTCCTGGCTAGAAGTTTCTGGGTGAAAAAGCTATAAATAGGGGCTGTGTTTAGAGACGGGATGAAGGAAAAATACCAGCTGGCATGAAAGGGTGCGACTTTCTCGTCAGTCTTGGGACCTACTCAGATAATTGCATAGTTACAGATATTCTACGGACTTTATACAGAATTTATACAGATTTTATACAGATTGAATTCAGTATGCCATTGGGATTTAACCTGAACTTCACTTCTGAATTACAGAAGAATATCTTCGAGATTTAATTGGACTATTCACCGGGAAGATTTACTTGAACTGTTCACGTGGATTATTTGTTGGACTGTGACAGTTGTGGTATCCAGAAATCAAAGCCTAGGATCCGGACTATGGTGAAATACATTTTTATTGTTGTTATGTGTTAAATACTGTGTAATTGTATTGATTTAGTGCATTGTAATGTAAGGATTATTCTAAGAATAAGTTACAATTATTTGTTAAAAATAAAACTGATTTCTTTATTCGTTCCCCTAGACATTTCACGCTGCCTAGTGTTGCGGAATCTGATTTTCCCCCCGTAACAAATATTTATGCTCGTCACGCTTACGTGATCTGTTATTATTAGGTTCCGTAACAAGTGTTAATTTTTTATGGTTCACAGATACACATTCAATTGTCAATCGAAAATTGAATGGAATTCTCTATTAAATTCAGTGATGAGCATCAAAGCACTGGTGTAACGACACAAGAATGATGAGACATTATATTTTCAGGTCAGATTTTATTGATAACAGTAAACACAGCATGGGGAGTTGACAAGTTTGAATGTGTACATCAACTGATCATCATCATATGTATATATAATGGTATTAAATTCCCATATATCAAGTAGGAACATCTTCAGTCTATGATAATTAACAGGAAATTTTATCATTACAAAAGTCATTTTTATTCAGATGCTAGATATACAATATGTTTTACTCAGTTAACATGCGAGAAGAAATCTGACCTATTAGCTTATAGAAAAAAAAATGAAAAAACATAGACTTACGATTTTATTATAAGATCTCCCTTGGCACATTTTATTGTCTTTAAAATAACGTTTATTTTAGAACTCTTCCTGAAAAGTATTGCCGAAACAGGCTGCCAAGGTGCGTTAAAACTACAGAGTAAGAAGTGCAGTGCTCTTAAGTATGTCGACCTTAACCGGCGTGTATTAAGCCACCCACGCAAAAATACAATTATCATATTTTATGGTACAAAAAATAAAATCTTGCTGCTTATTGATACAAGACCGTGAACGCCCGCCTGTCTCCCTGAGTGGGACGTCAAACTTCTGAATAAACTTAATATACACTGATAACATATTTATATGTCGGCTATATGTATGTAGAGTAAACAGTAACACGTACAAACATCTGACTAATAAAGACTAGTTTTATATCGTATGTCACAAAAGAAACAACATATTATAAAAAAATAAGTACTCCTTGTGCCCCATAATGTAAATGCAGCCATCAGAAATCCTGATATTTATAATTAAGTAAAGCTCAAAGGTCCTTGCAACAACCAGGTAAACGTCTCAGATAAATCGCCTTTAGTAAAATGCATGCAACATTTTTCCAAAATATCAGTCATGGCAATTTACTGAGATTCATACCTTCCTATATTAAATTTTAATACATTTCAAATTAATTATGTCAATTACATGGCTTCTTTAAATCTCAAAGAAACCACCACGGTATGTGCAGCAAACTATTCATAATCCATAAACATATACTGAAGTGTAATTATTGAAATAAATAACGTGTTAAACCCAGCTTAAACAGGGCGTGGGATTCTATTATCCTCTATATTATACATTAGGGTAAGTGCTTGCTGCAAATAATTTATTTAAAAATACAAGTTAACTTATAAGTACGCTAGCTGAGATCATAGAAGTATAAAACATTCAAAACGAATAAAACTAAATAATGTCCACGTATATTTATAATGGACAGCGTCAAAGTTTTGCTGACACGGAGACTGATTGGAACATCCAGTCAACGGGAAGACCAATGTCATTTAATTTTTATCACTCTCCAATCGAGCACTAGCGAATAATTTAGGGGGGAGACGACCAGATAAATTTAAATTTGTGTTAAACGGCCGGCTGACTGTTACATATAGCGTGACCTTAGCAAATAGAACACCCGAGGCCGGGTTTCTTCAAGATCGGCGGACTTCCATGTTAAATAAATTCTGATTGACATTTAGTGAGATGGCTGGTTCCTGTTTACAAGCAAATTAAGTTTCATTATACAAGATTTTTTGTTGCTATTGCTGTTTTTAGATTTAGATGGGATTAGTTCCTAAAACACGGCGAAATCGATAACAATCAAGACCTACTAAATAAGGATCTACTACAGCTGTGACGAAACCGATTCATGACGGAAATATGAACAATTTAGACGATGGACTTTCCATTAGTGTGCAACGATTTTTAAAGGACCCATAAGGTAAATAGGTTAGGGAAACCAGCTTATGAAAAGGCCACGTTCATTTAATTAATATTTATTACTCTAAAATCTGACACCAGCCAATAATTTATTAGAGGAATGTAGGTAAACATATGTTTAAACTGGCGGTTGACTGTAACGAAGCGTGACTTGTAGCACAACTGAAGTTGGGTCATAGTTAGGGTGGATGTCTCCTCTCTGTATATTAAGGGGGCGAGGGTGAATTTCGCATGGACGTACGAAAGTTTTGAAGGTCAGGTAAATCATGAATCATGTGGCAATTTCTGTTTCAACAATCCACAGATAGTGCAGCCATTTTCAAACAGGCTGCTTTAAACCTTCGTTGTTGAATCTATTTCCTTGGATTTGTTATGCAACTTATTGGTCTCGGGTAGTTGTAAAATCGACCATTACAATAAAGAATATCAACCAAATGATTATTTGGTTCAAACGAAACATTCTTGCAAAATGACCATACAATAGACTCTTATGGTGCATCAATTTGAAAATAAATAATAAACTCTGAAATACTATTTAAAATGTTGAGCGATGACGAAACATGGTAGATAAGTAAATCAGAAAAAAAACTGAAATTTAACCACAGTCCATAATAGTGTGGTTCGTTCTTGCTTTGTGCGTAAACTTAATCATTTTCAAATATAAAGTCTATAGAAAATAATTCGACATTAATGTATTAAAGTTTAAAACATTTGGACTCAGTTACAATGGATTCTTGCCAGTGACGTTGCCTTCACAAACGTAAAAGATACAATCTGAGAAGAACACATATGTATCTAAATTTTCTGAAGGACAAAATAACAATTAATAAAATGCATTTGTAAAAGTAACAAATGTGACAGCAATGTCTTTTGAACTAGTATTGAAAGCCAGCGGTGGGATAATAAAGTGTACTGCTGAAAGCCAAAGGGAATTTCTGGTCAATGTGTTCCTTTCTTTCCCTACTGAGTGGTGTTAAGGCCGGGACCGAAAGATATTGATTGATGCTGGTGAAAATAATAATGAGATAATAAGTTTTACGTTTAAATGGATATATTAATCTAAATACAAAAACTGAATTTCACGACACCCACGACCAACTTAATGTGCATCAATGGATCGACTGATAATACAATCAAAGGACACGATTGAGTGGACATAAATTGTATTGACCACCACACCGTTGATATGGGGATTGAAAATCATGAGTTATTCGAAGACTGTTAAAGACTGTAATACATCTGAAACGTGATGTCCCTGACAATGGTGGACTTAATGTTTTAAGATAAAAATGGTAAAGCCTTTAACGATATTAATACATTATCATTAATTTATTCTTGTGGATGTTTGCGCATGTATACCAATTGTTCATTATTTTGTGACTTTTGAAGGTTTTGAGGTAGACGTCTAGAAACACCAACTTTGATTTTCTTATATGTTAATGTTGAATATTTCCCAGTTAGCACGCAGTTATAACCTTCCAGAACAATATTGAGTGGTGTTTATAAGCAGGGAAGCATCACACATTTCAGAATTGTTTATCCTCATCATGTTATTTACCTGCAGACAAGGCAGGAAGATTGGTGGTAACAGGAGGAAGGAGCATGCTTCTACATCCTTTAAAAATTTCATCTTGGTCCTCACGCGGGGAGGCTGGACCAGGAAGCCGAGAACAGGTCAGCAAGTGCAAACTACTTGTAATAACAATCAATAAAACTGACCTGCCCTCAGACGTGTTCACAATTTAGTATATAATAATGAACATGGAAATTTCAACAGATTGCTTGATTAATATTACATGTAAGCCTGGCCAGGTTTGCCTCTAGGTTTCAATATAGTTGCCGTTTTAACAAGTTGCCGTAAAACAGACTCTGTAAATACGATGTGTGGTCCCTCCTTGAAAGAGCTCTAACAGGTAAAATTAGTGCCACAGAAGTCTGTGATTAAATGACAGAAGCCTAACTTCCTGCTCAATAACATGTACATCATCAAAGGTATTAATTCGTCCTCTCAAAATCGAGTCCATAATATGCTTTCAGTTCGTGCTCTATGGTACCGTGTTCATAATCAGAATAGCTTTGATCCAGAGAGTATTGTATCCACAATCAGACAACATTCCGACCCGCACAGCAGCATGTATCACTTTCATCCTCTAAAGTGCCTTGTCTATGATTAAGAGTATCATTACGGCCTCCATAATTCTTCGCAAACTGTATATTGACACAGCAGCAACGAGAGTTGGTCTTTGTCCCAAATACATTATAGGATCATTTCCTCCCATTACCACATGGAAAATATGTCTTTCTCATAAAGTAGGCGTTAGTTTTGTAAGTTTTGACTATTCCGGTTCCGGTGTCGGTGCAGAAATAGACAAACTCAGCTGACAGCTATCAAAATCTGACGGAAGAAGTGAATAAAAAGGATCTTCCATAAATCGCCCACCAAAGCTCATTTAGATAACTGTCTGGTGCAACTTTGAAATGACTTTCCGTATATGAGGAACATACTTAAAATCAAACATTCCGAAATAACGTCTGAGGTTACACTGCGTCTTTGTGTTTGGTGTTTTTATTATGATCAGCCATGTCGCTAGACCTGGTTTCCGTAGAGGAGTCGGAGTTGTGCCGAACATCTTTGACCGGAAGTCGTGACTTGTGATGCGTGGTGTGAGCTGCTGATGCTTTGACAGTGCTGCGTATCGGACTGTCCCTGTTGATCTTACGACACGTCCAGCAGCAGATAAACCTCCTGTATCCCTCTCTGAACTCCCTGTTTGTGGCGGCGTAGATGATGCTGTTCGCCGAGCTATTGGTGTGCGCCAGCTGGATGACGACCACGTACACAACTTTGTGCCATTTATCATTTACGTCGATTAAAACTACTATGGCGTACGGCGCCCAGAAGACCAGAAATGTTATGAAAACAACAAATAAAGTTTTTGCCAGGCGCAGTTCCTGGCTGTTCCAGCCTGTGTTATGAGCCTGGCTTTTCGCATCTTTGCCGGCTATTTTCTGCAGGGCTTTGGAGCTTGCGCGCACGTGCATGAATATTCTCACGTAACATACGAGGACGCACAATAATGGCGGCGCGATGGCAACAAGTACGAAAAACAGCGTGTAGGTGTAGTTAGCAGTCCGGTCGTAGCTGCACGCCATAGTCTTATGATCAAATGTATGTCCTCCCCAGTTGAAATAGTTGGGAATCTCCAACACGATGCAGATGATCCATAAAGATATGGCAATCAACACGGATTTCTTCCACGTGTAGATCTTCGGGTACAGCGGATTGTGACACAGACAAATAAACCTGTGGAATAAAGGACAAACAATAATTAACACACGAGACAAGATACAGAATAAATGTACCAATTAGGGCCCTGCTTGAAAATTCTTCCTCTTGCATTTCCTTTTTCTGAAGATTAGCCCTTTCTGATTATTTTTGGTGATAAATTTTATACCAACCTGGCATCCAATATGGCCACAGAGCGGCCATATTTTAGGAACTTCTGATCGTGGGACCCTTCACTGTAAAGAACCCTTAAGGGTTCTACATGTAACCCTATTTTCTTAGAGTGTATAATTAAAGACCTTTACGGTCCCAAAGATCTAGTTACTCCCATACATCGAAATAAGACAGGGGGCTGTTTTAAACCTTGTCTCCGTCATATATACTTCTCTCTTTGGCGTCCATGTTTTTCGTATATCAAAAAGTTTTGGAATGATCTCAATGAAATATTGTCGAGGGAAACGTATTTAAAAAAGAAAAAGTTGCTTCATTATTATCTTAGTTTATCGGTACAGATATAATTATGTACAACAATTTTATTTCCCATTTTGTACATATCTCCAAAACAAACACAAATCGAAAGTTTATATACGTAGGATTGATGTGGGTATTGTTTTTCCATTTTACATCTCCGCCTGTTCAGTCAAGCATACTGAAAGGGCGTTCATGATTACGTGGTATATTGTAAAATCAGGAAACATGAGATTTGGTCATTTTACTTACCTAATTAAATTAAATGTTCACATATAGACAGTTAACTTTATGAATATATATATATGAGATATAAAATTATATATTTATGCTATGCATGACATCATATCAGTGTTTTTGTATTTTTTTGTCATTAAGTATACTAAATTTATAAACATATATACTCTTTACCGTTTTGAATAAAATTCGCTTTCTCATTTGTTAGATATTAACCAGGATATCATATTATTCACTGAGCAAGGCTTTGTATCTACGTTTGGAAAATAAAAAAATGGTCTTAAAATTCAATCGCGAAAGGTGTAAAAACTCGGCAGAAATGACATTTTGATTCAAATGTAAAAGTTAATTCTGTGATAGCTTATGTTATGTGTGTAGACTGTGCGAGCGTTATTACTAGGGTGTTTTGAAAACATGAGTCATGTTCAGAAATCAAGAACATTTCATGAATTCCATTTTCGTATTTTATTTTTTGTTTCAAGTTTATTACGTTTTCTCATCTGAAACGTTATGGACTGATTAATAGGGATTTTGACATGAAACAGAAAAACTTTTTTTTTTGTAAGGAAAGACTGCCTCAGACTTACAGTTCCAGCAAATCCATAGGAAAAAAATGTGAAAAATGCAGTAATACGCGTGAAAATGTAAAATGTACATAAAATATATACCAAACATTAAATAAATGTATTAAATGCATACATAAATAATGTAGAGAAAACAGTATTCGAAAGCAGCCCCGTTATCATGCCAGACACGTGAGTGTGACACACATATAGGTACCGGAGAATATCGTGCGAACGGAACTCGGTCGTAATCAGGCAAACCGCATGTCAGAGCTATTGATAATGTCACTTTGGCATTATCATCACCAACATTATATACCTTTTTCCTGAAAAAAAACCAGAATTAATGTATTACGTGCACTGGTCTTTGTGTTTTATCATAATAAATTTCTTTGGCTTGTTCTGAAATTGAGAATAGATCCCATATTTCTCGTGGGAAGACTGGGATTAGTTCTCACGTTGATCTGTGAGCATATTTGTGTGTTTGTGAACATAATGGTTTATAGACAGTAAAGCACAAAAATTACGTTTACATTTCGTTACATACACTTTGGATAGCTCTTTAAAAACTTATGGCTGTCTTCTATATTTTTTTTATTGGTTCGTTCTTTTTATGTAGATTTAGTCTGTTTATGATCAATAATCACCACTTGGCCATCATAAGGGCCATCGCTGCCCTCCGCTACACTGAAGCAATTATCGTGACTATACATGCGGTTGCATTGTACGTGTTTCAGAAGGACGGAAAAAATTTGAATACTTGTCTTCAAACCAAAATTAAATTAAACCTTTCTCAATCGAGGAAATGTAACTTAATGTCTTATTGAAAGAGACCAACCTCGGGGGAAATTGAAATATTTTTTACTCACTTGAAAGTTGAAATTTTCCATTTTATCGAATAAAAATGAAAGATTTTCGTTAACTCTACTTGTATTTTATTTTTTTGTGTTCCTTACCTTTCCCTTTAAGGTCCCTTATCGTTATTCTCAATATTTGTAACTGCTGACATTTAACTGCCTAATTTTTCTTTTAATCTACAATGCTGTTATTTTCTTGGTGACTGATTATAGGAGACCTTTGAGGCCCAAATTAAATCTTCTAGGAACCTAAATGTCCTCGTTTTATTCGTTGTTAACTCAATAAAGGTAGATAATTGCTGAAACTTAGCATTGATTAATTGTTCGCTGTATTTCTTGTCCACATGGCCCACTGTAAATTTGTCGTTGCCGGAGTCTGTAACTTAAGAAGCAACTTGGTCTGTACAGTAAAATCAGAGGACACTTCACCAAATTGTCCCTGAATTTTGGATCTGTCATTTCACATTTTTCTCATATTTCTCGATTCCAATCTAAAATCAATCAGATAAATCAGATAAATCAATCTGAATGAAATAAAGTGTATTTTAGGAAGGCAGTGGGTTGTAGCGCACTTAGCCCACGCACACGTAAACCCGGTATTTATGTCATCAGTCGGGTATGAATCAAGTAAAAGAATCGAGACTAATAATTGACAAAACCATCGAGCAACAATGAAAAAGCGGTTATACTTGCAAAACATTGATACGGATTAGTCCGTTATGCAAATTTTAACAAGTTTTTGCACCGATGATACTTAAATCGAAAACTCTGTGGTTATGTACGAGGTTCGAGATTAATCAAAGTCAGACAATATTACTCGATCAGCTAGACGTATTGAATATTGGGTGTTGGGTCATGATTAAAGGATGTTCGAGTGATTGAGTCGGAGTGTACTTAGGGAGGTATAATGGTAACGCAACAGGAAGTAATTAAAAATCCATTAACCATCTTATCACGCTCGGACAGGCTATTAAGCCAGTCTCTAATGATGTGTGGATCATTTTAAATCATTTTTAACAGACATCATGATCGTGTTCTATGATTACAGTGGAGGAAGGCCGACTGCGGTCAGGACGAACAGTGCTCCATAAATCACGCATTTTACTTATTTCATAACTTCCTTGCACAGTCTGGTTGTTATCTGCTTCTTTCAAAAGGAGAGGTTAAATTTACCTTTGAATTATGTGCATACTTTATAAATACGCATCGCACCAAGCTTAATCCAAAACAGACTAGTAGTTAAATTCACTTTATTATCTCAGCAATAAATTGACAGCTCACACAATAAGTTTAAACATGTTCTATAGGGAAGTTGGTCAGATAATACGTGGCAAATATGCCGAGTATGATATCTCTATTTAAGCTGAAAAAACCAACAGAAAGGGGACTGGCATGGGAAGTTTGCGCGGTGATACATAGTGTAGACGACTTAATCTAAAATATCAATACACATGTTGTTGACAGTTACCTCAACATAGGCTATATGTGTAACTTCGTGAGGTATTTGTGATTAAAGTGATGTCTAAGTGATGAAGTATCCTTGGGTTCACAAGTAGTGTTCTGGATCAGTTCAGTGGCAGATTCAATGACGTTCAAAACAAAAGTAACACAGACAGTGTAATGAAAGTTCAAGCAATAGTATTCACCAAAAAGTGTGAGTATAAAAATAGGGGGAAACTAATAACCCTTTCCAATCAGGATCCGTTCATGGGATTAAATCTTTCTGAATCAATGATGTTTCCTTACATTTTAGGACAAATAGCATAAATTTTAAATATAACAAGTAACCCATGGGTCATGACGCTCAGCCGACTGACATGTTGACAATATGTCCTTGCACAGACAACTAATTAAGGTAATGTAGGTGGCATCATTGTTCATGCATATTAGCTAAAGTTCATCAAGACCCATAAGAACAACAAATCTGATGACAAACCAAATAACCGGCCTTTTATGAGGAATCTGGCAATTTGTGTGTATTTTGCATTATTTCTAGGGTGCTCAAACATACCCCAAAACTCTGAGAATATAGTTCACTGTGACCCAATTTTCATTTTTCTGGGGAGAACTTTTGAGGAACTCTCAGGATGTCAAGTTAGAAGATTCTGGGCCCAAAGGTTATGATTTGTGCCCTACTTTGGTATCAAAATTTCAATTATTCTGAGGGGTCCTTATGTTTATAAGCCCCATAGCTCATAGCATAGTCCAATTTTTATGATTTGTGCCTTGCTTTGGTATCAAACTTTTAATTATGATGGGGGGTGCTTGTAAGCCCAATAGCTCAGAGAATATGGGTAACAGACACCTAATTTCAGGTTTCCATGGAGACTTTTCATGTACCTCTCTGGGTGTAAAGTGGGAAGATTCTATGTCTAGTTGTTACGATTTGAGCCCTGTTAACAGATGTAAAAAAAGAAAGAATAGTAAAAAATATAAAAAAAAATACAGGTGGCACCACCAATCTGCAGAAACTGATTAAAAACTCCATGAAGAATATCCATGCAAAGAATCATGGTGATCAATGCATTATTTGTACAGATACTTGAGCTTTTGTATCCAATATTTCATTATTCTGGAGGGTTCTCCAGAGCCCCATAGCTTGAAGAATATGGATACCAGAGACCTAATTCCAGGTTTCCAAGGAGACTTTTCATGGGCCTCCCTGCATGAGCAGACAGAAGATTTTAAGTCCAGCGGTTACGATTTGTGCCCTGTTAACAGTTGACCACATCTTTTAAGGTCTCAAAAATAGTGAAAAATAATTGAAAAAATACAGGTGACGCCACCAGTCTGCAAAAAACTGATGAAACACTCCATGATTAATATCCATGCAAAGAGTCATGGTGATCAATGCATTAGTTCTTCAGATACTTGAGCTTTTGTATCAAATTTTTCATTATTTGGGGGGTACTTCGGAGCCCCATAGCTCAAAGAATATGGGTAACAGAGACCTTATTCCAGGTTTCCAAGAAGAACTTTCATGGACCTCTCTTGATGTAAAGAGAGAAGATTCCAGGTCCAGCGGTTACAATGTGTGCCCTGTTAACAGATGACGGCATCTTTTGAGATATCAAATATAGAGAAAAAAAAAATCTAAAAATTTGAAAAAATACAGTTGGTGCCACCAGTCTGCAGTAACTGATGAAACACTCCATGATCAATATCCATGCTTAAAATCATCGTGATCAATGCATTACTTGCTCAGATACTTCAGCTTTTGTATCAAATTTTTCATTATTTTGGGGGGTACTTCAGAGCCCCATAGCTCGAAGAATATGGGAAACAGAGACCTAATTCCAAGTTTCCAAGAAGACTTACAGTCAGCTGAGCTAAAAAAAACCATAAAAAGCATCGCGCATTTTCCTGATGTTCTAACGCAAACAATAACAAAAAACCCGGCTCTTTACCGTATTAATGTTGGATGCACGCTGGCTGGCAGCTCGGATGTGTTTTGCATGTCATTCGCGTGAAGTATATCGAATGGTGGTAAATCACGTGACACGTAGCCGCCGTTTTCCGCGAGTCTTGGTGAATTACTCATAATCTGTGTTTATATTTTAGAATAAAGAGTGATTAACAAATCTAAAGACATTCTTGATTTCTGTGAGATTTAACGCCACCATGGGAACCGTCCTTAAACACACCGACGAGGAGGACAAGTCTATTTTTACCGCACCTTGGATGTGGAGTTGACAAAAGAACCTCTTCAAACGATCCCCTATCAGTTCAATAAAAGTCTCATGTTCAACGTCTCATCCATAAATGAAGAAATCTCAGGAATTGCACAATATGATTAATCCAAACATTTCCATTTACATTGTCTCATCTTTCAGTTTGTGTTAAAGATTATTGGATACCCCGCCGCGTCATCTATTGATGAAACATTCTCCAAGTGAATCAGCGAGACCTATCGCTGGCGTCACAGCGTTTTTGTTTGATTCACATAAACATTCCCGCAAGACTAAGCATCTCCGATGGAGAATCTATGAAGTTCTTATATGTTCGGTATAGTTTAAGGTATGAACATTACGGAAAGTTATCATATCGTCGGTAGACTGTAAGGTCTGAACATTACGGATAGTTCTCATATCGTGGGGATAGTGTAAGGTCTGAACATTACGGAAAGTGCTCATACCGTCTGTATATTTAGGTCTGAACATTACAGAAAGTTCTCATAATGTCTGTAGTTTTCGGACCGAACATTACGGAAAATTCTCATGTCGTCTGTATGATTAAAGGGAAATAATCATGAGCAATATTATGCCTATTCTTTCACACTATCAGTTCACTTTTGAGACAAAAGTTTTTTTATACAAAAATTTCCCAGCAAGACCATCCCAGCACACAGTCTCAGTACCTCACATACGTCCATGTATTTCAGTTTACCATAACAAGGCCGCGTGACTGGAGGTCCGATTGTAAGCCGCAACACACAAAGTTTCAGCCTCCTGGAACATGTAATACATTTTGGGTCCAAGTCAGACAGGGCATCTCGTGATTGGCAGGTGTTGTGGCTCAGCGATGCACAGAGTCCAACGCGCTATGCTTATGTTGACATTTTTGATCGCGCCCGGTCCACCTCTTTTTAAAACTCGTTTACAGGAGAAAGCAAACGGTTTCAGGGCAATGTTTTGGCAGGTAATTTTTTTTTATAGGGAAGAAGCTATTTTTCGTGTGAATTCAACATGCTTTATAGGTGATTAGGCCCCTCTAAGGTTTGAACATTACGGAAAGTTCTCATGTCGTCTGTATGTTTAAGGTCTGAACATTACAGAAAGTTCTCATATAGTTTGTATATTTAAGGTCTTAACAATACGGAAATTCAAACCTAACAGCAGGCCTCGGCACTTTCACCCAATCTTGAAATGACCCTATGGAGGTCATCCGAGAACATATTGTTTGGACGAATGGTTCTCCCGATGAAAGGTATCCATAGTCGGCCCGCCTCATTCTAGAAATTCTAGGTTTAACAGCTAATACTGCTCGAAAAAAGTGGTTTCTACCCTAGTAAAATGAAAAAAAGTTTAAGCAGAATTTTAAGAAACTGAGTTGTAAACCTTTTGTGTTTCATGCATGGGACGGACAGTATTCCTGCACTGAACTGTATGCCCATATCTGTTTGGTCAGACAAGCAGCTTCCAGGCCATGTCAGACCACTTATCTAATAATAATATAAAAATATGTGGGATCCTTGTAGCCTGTGGCAATTAACATTCAAATATCAAAGAAGAAAAATGACCCGCTCTGAAAAAAAAAAAGATTATCTACCCATGCCAGACGGAGGTCACAGATATATAAATTAGTTTTAAGTAAAAACTTTAAAAGGAGTTCTGTATGTTTGAGTTCTGTTTTTATAACATAATTAGTACACATGGGAATGTCAAACCAAATGTTGTCAAGTAACAGTTAAATAATACCCGTGAAGGAATTAAGTAAAATATTACTTTTTATGGTCAGACCCGGCTTGAATTCAAATTTTTACCTTTGTTGCCCGGGACACGTTATAATGCTTTTTATAAGAGATTATTTTTATCATAATAATAGACATCTTGCTGAAAAGAAATTCCTAAACACTTTCATTAATATTTCTTTAGTGTCAAGACCACCGATTTTCCTTAGTTATGCAACGTCTTGACTTTAGGTATATACCATTTTCAATAAAAAATATTTATTAACCACGCATCAACATGTATGAATTGGCTGAGATGGAGAAGCTTAATTTATCCCGGCTGTCTATCAATTTTTTTTATCAAACTAATTGCTTAAGGAACAAAGAGAATCTACCGGGGGTACTTACAATCAGTTATAAACTTTATTTGCGTGATATGGAAACAGTGGCATTCCAATTACTCCTTTTATACACTATTTTTATTCTTCAGAAAATGACGTTTAAATATTTAATAGATTTATATTGTATTTCAATTGTCTTGACGTAATTTCCTGTTGCATTTCGTTGATAAACCTAATGTCCTGTTGCACTATGTTCGTAGACGTAACCTCGTGTTTGGGTAATTTTGTTTCTAGGACGTAATGTCCTGTTGCATTTAGTTCGTAAATGTAATGTCCTGTTGCATTTTGTTGGCAGACGTAATATTCAGCTAAACTTTGAGAATTATGTAATATCAACAAGCAGTTTGTCATATGTCTTGTAGTATTTCGGCCGTTGACGCTACATTTAATAAATTTTATTCGTAAATGCAGAGTAAACATATCTTTAAATGATGTTTAATTATTTTTTTAAAGATATTTTGTCTGGTGGTGAAGGATTATTATAGTATTGTTTTGCATAAGGAAAACTGTCGTCTTTCAAACCCCTTTGATACCCATCCATGTCTTCCAGAGTCATCACACTTCATATAATAGTAGATTACATTATGCGGAGTGATAAGTCATTTTTGTGATAAGTTTATTTCTAGTGATAAAATTAATGTCACAACTGATATTTACATAGCTTATGCCATTCAACAATGCATAGATAACAAAGCAGGTAGGTTAATATGTTAACTGACCTGTTAAATGCAATCGCGGCGATATTCCACATCGAGCAGGAACAGGAAACGAGGCAGATGGTGGCGATAGCATGACACAGCACATTTTTGTCCTTAAAGAAGCTGTATCCATACACCAGCGCTACAAAAGACAAATAAAGAGAAATATCAACACAGCATCCAAAAGTAGTCTGACTTATCTTCAATACCCTGCTGTGAGGGGTCCCCTGACGTGCTACCAAGTGTCTTCCTGTAGGAGTAACAGTTACACAAAAGCACAGGTTTAAACATACACCTGTGCCACCAGAACAAGCCTTATCCTTTGTCTGTCATCCGTCATCCTTCCGGTGACGTCACTACCACCGTTTGCGATTAAAGCAGGATGGGTTGAGAAGAATACTAGTACGCAGAATGCATCATTCTTTCCTTTAACATCCGGTCCAGATGCACACATGATCCAGTCTCCGGAAACATTCCCAGCCTATGATTAAAACATGTTCCCCGATAATAGAATAAAGAGAAAGGCTCCTTTTTAAGAGAAGTCAACATTCAGTTTCCAATTTTTTTTGCGCGAACATTGTAAATAATAAATCAAATATGTTTCTACAAAACTGTTGGAATTTAAGGAAATAATGTTGACGACAGTGAAATAATATCTCAATCATAACTACATAAGGTTGTAAAACAAAGAGAATATATTGTTATATGAACCTGTTTCCGATAAGAACTTAACACCTATATCAAAACCTATAAGCCAAACAGCGTAATAAGTTCCCGATCATAGGCACGCTACATGGATTCTCAGTTAATTAACTATATGAGCAGTATATGATTTGTATCGCTTTCCCACGTTGTTGTTAAGATCAAACATTTTATTAACCATTGTCTTTAGACATGGTAAATCAGTTGCTGCTGTAGGTAAAAGCAACAGTAAGAGTTCATTTTCTGGTATCACCCAGGGTGTCGCTTTCTTTCGACATAACATTTTCTTTCATAATGGCTCCATTTGTTCATTACTACAGTTTGTTTTCTTATTACAGTACCAGAGAATTATTTAATACATGAATTCAGATTATCAGCACGCTTTTTTTTCGGCCGCCAACAATTGTTTCTATTTACATTTCTTGGCATGACAGAGTCGACAGTTAGTCTGGGGTTATTATCTGAAAATCCATTCATGTCCAAAATCTGGTTTTGACTTTAATATCTGGGTATAATCTTGTATAGTTTGTAAAACTCTGGGATGATGTTTCAAAGATTGACTCAAATAGATCGTGTTTTAACCAGTTAACGTAAGCACGGAACACTGCCTGACATGCAGAAGTTTGTATCCTGGATGCTTAAAGGCTGGTTGGTCAACGTGGCCCGTTCACTAGTCTGACTAAGACAGGGTGAGTTTGTTCCCATTTTAGTTTTGAATTTTTTAATGAAGGGGTTTCAGCCATAAGGTATTGCCTAGAAACCACTTACTCATTATCGACTCGTCTACAATGCATGGCTAAGTTACCCCTCCCTAGCCGCCTGCAGCGACGAAACGTCCTGCATCGTTAACGGTCGACTGTTTCATCGCCTCTCCATGTAGAGATAAGTGTGTTTGACCACGATACGATCGTATTTTCCAGAAAAGGCAATTTTATTATCAGTTTCACGGATGGGGGGACTTTAGACTTCTTCACCTTAGCAAAAGTAACTTATTCCTAATACAACTGCAACATACTGGCAACTGTAAGTGCATATTACTTAAGTTTTTGTGTATTTTGGTCTAAGAAGACACGGGTCGTACTGCTCATAACCGCCATGACAGAAGCAGTAAGAATGTTTACGTACGGGCGACAATTCTTTGTGTACTGGTCCCGTTTTACGTTTTATAGACATATTTAAACTTAGAAGTCATGCAATTATCTTATCATAGCAAAATTCTGTCTTAAAAAATGATAAACCCGAGATTTGGATGGGTTTTCTCCCTTTGATAGACACATATCATACTGAGCTAAAAATCCCACCTAAGTACATACATGTAGCGGTGACTAAAATGTACTCTTAGATATATTAAACATTAGTCACCCTTGGTGGCTAACCCCTCCGTTGACTACTGCATGACGTTATCATGTCCTTAGATTTCCCATATAATCTGCCTGTCCAATTTGGCAATATCAGGAATCAAAAGTTTTGATTGGACAGGTAGTTCGACAAGGCTTATTTCGGGTTTACGATTCAGTTAACCAGCCTCCGTCTTTCACAGTCCTGCAGAGTAATCATAATACAATAGCAGGCGGACTACGAATTGTATCGTCAGAGGGCTGATGGGAGAAGTTTTATCTTGTGAAGCCCATTTTGAGGTTAATTGAATCCGAACGAACGGCCCGGCCGTGTGACTGTTTTGTGGAGTCCTAATAATTTAAAAAATGGTAAAACGACCATGGTTTTTGCGGCCGGCCGCTGGTGTTTATAAAAGGACGTGTGACGTAAAATTAATCAGAATGCCATTAAGTACGATCCATTAAGTACGATACGACCAAAGACGTGTTTTTTTAAAGTCACCGGCGAGCGTAATTACCTAGAATATCGCTGCTGTAACGTAAGGTTGGCTCACTCTTACCTGAACAAAATGCATTGATGCTGTACAATTATGTAAAATGGGCCTGTAAAACACTAATGTTAATTCGTGCCGTAAGCCCTGAGTTTCTTCATGCTTTATGAGAAACACCGACATCCTTCCAGGCGTACTAATCATGTTCTTTTTCTATCTTTACTTAATTTGTGGTTAGTATTTACGGAATTCTACAATTACGACTGTATTGGCTTTTCTATTAACTTCATTAATATAGTTCGTTAAGGCATAGAAATGTCACTTGTTGCAATACGCCATTTGCAAAGTTCTGGCTTATCTGACTTGCTGCTAGATGCCCTTGTTGAATTTATTCTGATTATTCTTGCGGGCCCCCATGTATAAACACGTTAATATGAACCAAACACGCAGTCTGTGTGCGGTGATATCCACGTTTTTGTCATCATCCTTGAATGTCACATCGCACTTTAATAAGAAGGCAAGAACCCGGAACAGTTTACTAAACTTATCTTATGTTATTCAATATATATCATTATGCAGCCCAATTATCTGGTCACGTTATCTGAGTTTGGATAAAAACAGGTATATTTTACCATAATGTCCCATGTTATAGATTTTGGAGAGTGTTATATGGCCGTGGACTGGATGTCTGTTTTCTCCTAGCAGTCGTGACAATATATATATATATATATATATATATATATATATATATTGACGATAAACAAGGTAGTAATTTTATTCAGCATTTGCAGTTGATAATGGTCACTGATTATACAATTCCAAATTTTGTTCACCAAATGCGATTTTATTTACATCGACCGCACACAGACAGAATCCTTTATTTTTACGTCATGTTGAGTGTTTTTTTACAAAACATTTGTTACACCATGTCTCAACGAAAGCTATGATCCAATGAATTCTACATTTTAAGACCTAATTCGTGTATCACTGTTACACGAATGTAACGACACTGAAATCACCTGTGTCCGAGCATCGATCTCAGTCCCATCTTACAAAATTCAAAGACCTCTGAATCGATTTAATTTTCGATTTAATAACAAAAATATAAGATACGAGTGTTCATGGAGAAATTTTTCAAAGATTTTTTATAGATAATCACCAACTTTCCTGCTTGTCTTTTGTAATTCGAATATCAAACAATGGAAGGAAACACTTATTTCATGGATAAATGAAAAAGCTGACATCAAATAGACGGTAAAGACACATTACCAAAAACGAAAAATATACACTAGCGATGATTGTCTACCTTCACAACCTTCAGATTCGTTTTTTTTTGCTTGGGGGAAGTAGGAATGTCTATAGATTTAAAAATAGCGAGTCACCATATCTGAAGCAAGATTTACAGATTCACATTGCCATTATCTCTAAAAGCCGTTCATGGATTTTTCGCTCAATCGTTAATAGTCTCGGGCAGGCCGTGTATTGTCGCCGTCTGCTTTTACTATATCCTATAAATATGTCGAATTTTCCATGAACATAAAATACCCTCCAGGGATTTTTTTCATTGTTTTATTTTTGCCTCAGACGTTGTTTTTGAAAGTCGGTGTATTCAATATATTGGTAAAGTGCACGTTACTTTGGCCGAATAGCCATAAAAAGAAATGTACACTCTCCCACGAAACTCAACCCCATTACGGCATGTTGTACATCAGTTAGCCGTTGCACTGGAGAGTGATCGGACCGCTTATGTAACAATGACCTTTCATCCCATGGGTCGCTATCGGGACATTAAAAGTTTCTGCTGATCAGGAAAGAGGTGTTTTAAAGAAAAAGCAAGTGTGTCTTTAGGTCAGAATGAGAATTTGAACAAGGCACTAAAAAAATTGAGAAAAAAGTTTTAAGACCATACATACTTGTATCTTAAATCGCTTGTCTTTATCCAGTCAATAAATTGTACCTTGGCGGGGAGAGCTATTGCTTTTAGTTAATTTTCACAGGGAGAGGCTAGCTGTAATTAAATATCCATTTAAGGTCACAAGGTTAAGATAGGCTGCATGCACCAAAAAGCAGCCATGACTTTTTTTGTCTCGATCTCTAAAACAGGAAATAAATCCGTGATCACATCTTACATCTATTAAAATAGAAACACAAAGTGTCTTGAATACTTGCCAATGGTATTCGCTGCCCCGTTGTAATAGTGTGTAACCAAAGTCTTAGCATGCAAGGCTTAAAAATACTGATTTAATGAGTGTCATTCACGAAGTAATTATTACACTAACAAGCACGAAATAGTTGTAGTGACAGTAAAGATGACATTATGATTAGGATGTTGTTTAAGTTGCATCAGAGGATATTTATGGGGTTAAAGTTTGAATGTTCAGCGATACCCGGGAATAAAGTAAACATGAATTATAAATCCAAACCAAACTTTTCAGGTATAATGAGTCGAAAGTTACATCGAAATTAAAGTGTGCTGACAAGCGGAACTGTATTCTGCCGAGCTATGAAAAAATATCGGAATGGGTGATATTAAAGACAGCAGTTAGCGGATGATCTCGAGTGGAAATAAGTTTTAAAAAAACCCCAATGGGAAGCGATATGATTAAAATTCTATTCCCACCCATAAATTACTGGTAAATTACTAGTTAATGCCTTCGTCCAGGCACTGGGTATAATTTATTTTCAACAATAAGTCTTTGTTGTCTGGCGGAGATTTCTTGTATTACTTCTCTGCAAGTCAGATTATCCGGACGCCTTGTATCCTGCCACAAAACACCGATAACGGTTGATATTCCGGGCTGAATGGCTCCGGACGTTGAACATAAGGTAATAATTAGTGTTTTCTAAGACACATTTAATTAATCAGTCAAGCAATAACGCATTTGTTCAGGTCACAGGAAAGCAGTCATTTATTACGCAAGTAGTATTTACAATACCGCTGCGAGTTAATCTATTTTGTGATTACCTGGACCTTATAACTGGGAAGCGATTCCGCATATCTGTTGTACTTTATACCTGTTGCTAATCACTATAGCCTTTCTCCTGCAGGAGAGATAATAATTACAAAGTAAACTGAACATTATGGTTTCCTGTCAATGTGTAATCATAACTATTATGGTTATACACGAAATCAAAATAATTGTTTACTGCGTCTTACTTGTCTATAAATCATCATGGTAAACTTTTGGTGGTATTATTATTGTCCCCGCACGTCCGGTGACGTCTCTAGTGATATTACGACTTTCAGTTGTCTTTTAAATTAGGTTGTCATGGAAAAAAAACTGATCGAAGCAGAAAGAATATCCTTTTATCTTTCCCTTGTTTTTATTTAAAAAATATTTTATTTAAAATATACATAAAATGATAAACTTACAATATACTTATGATAATGTGAACGCAAAAATTATACAAGTACATAAATATGATATATTTCATTTCAGACAATAATTATGGAATATATATCATAATGCTCAAACCAATTTCTAAGTAAATATCACAAGTAAGACAATTATACAATCACGTCAAAAATTTTGTGTCATATGACCTAAAATGACATATTAAAATAATAAATCACAGTATAATCAGAATATACTCGCGCATATAGCGATTTATAAAGGGGATCATTTGAACAGTAAAAAGATAATATTATTTTAAAGTTAAAACGCTAAGACATAACGAAAGCTTCATACAATCATGTCTAATATTTATTTTCAAGTCCCATTTAGCTATCCCCTGTATGTTAAATTCCATCTCTGAGTCGACGTGCTTCTTCATTTATATATACAGTCACATTAATTCATGAACATTTTCCAAAAGTTGCTTATTATCAACATGATTTTACTTTAATACTTGGAATTTCAACACTGTATGTATGCAGAAAAAAAAACAATTTTAGGCCGCTATACTGTATATGTTAACAGTTTTGCGTATCTTCTTTCAATATTTCAACTAGTAAATGCTCATCGGGATAACATAATGAAAATTTTATGATAGATATATTCAGCTTTAGCGAAAAACAATGTTACAATTTGGCGAAGCCACGATTGAAACCATGATAAATAAATTAATAAGGATAATTGTGTTTTTTTCCTACGGAACACATTTTTTATTGCGGTGAGCAAATATATACAGCAGGAACTGACCTGTTTCTACTGAAATTTTTAATTCTGATTTAGGTTTCATCGTTAAGGGTTGCCAAGGGTACGCGTATATTATGAGAGATCAGCCAATTATAATTAATAAATGTTCTCCTCAGTAGCCCGCACCCCGTGGATTCGTGAAGTTTCGAGAAGTTCAATATTCTAGTAACGAAGTAGAAACAAAGATAACCAGTTTATACCTTACTAAGACACAGCGCATGCGTGTGTGTGTGAGAGGGTGTGTGTGTGTGTGAGAGAGAGAGAGAGAGAGAGAGAGGGGGGGGGGGGGAAGCACTAAGCAGCTAGGTCCAAGCTAATGACACAAAGATACTGTCTATCTATATTCTAATAAAAAAATGATTTATACCAGTTGAAAAGTACTGCTGAAACAGCGTTGGTTTATTATATTAATTCACATACGAAGACAATAAAATTGATATTATATTATGAAACAGTTTCCTTACCAACAATACTGAAGCCCTGGACAATGGCACTGACACAGAAATCTGCCACCGCAAGGTTAATGATGAAGATGTTGGGTTTGGTCCGAAGTTTTTTGTAGACGCACACGGCCCCGATTACCTGAAATAAAACACAGACAGTCTCAAACACAGCTGCCAAGTACAGGCATATCGTGATCATAGTCATAACAAACACTGCTTAACGAGGTTGCCAGATTTTCATCCTGATGTTTCCATTTTCGTGCTGCCAAAATAAGTACGATTTCGAGCTACGATTCCAGGTGTCCAGTTGAGCAGAAACATTCTCAAATATCAGTCTTGTCAAGGACTTTCAGTCTTGTATTGGGCGAGAAATAAAAATAACCCGTTACTTATAGAAACGCGGTTACGATGCTGATGGCATTTCAACGAAAACAGATTTGTGTATAGGTATGTTCGAAACGGTGTAAAATTGAGAAAAAAGGGTCTGGGATACGTTTTTGTTTGTATGGCAAGGTAACGCAAACAGACATGATACAGGCACCTGTTATTAATAATTAAAACCTGTCTTAAACTCAGTGTTGAATTGCTTACTAGTACTCCCCTAGTAAATTCCACATGAAATATAAAATACAAGGTCTTTCTTCATTTAAACGGCTGTCTTAAAAAACTGAAGATAGTATGTGAACAGTGCGTTAATTTTAATACCACACATTTATGAATGAACAAACCAAACATCTCAGAGATGGGAATACCAGCTCTCAGAAAATTGACAAATGGATAATTAATTTGGGATCAAACAACCTTCATTCACTAGAGTGTGTTATAATAATGCAACATTGTATACAACAAAACAAAATGAAACCTGCTCTGAAAACACTTTTTCAGAAATATCTCCTATAAATGACGATACATTTCTGGCTCATTTAGGATTTCTCATTGTCTCAGATGTACACAGACGTAGCAATCCATGTACAGCTAAGTGTAGAGCACGTACAAGCCCTTAATCGTTGTCTGCGTTACGGTGTACTGCGGTAATCACGGACACTGCGCATACATAACATTATGTGTATACCAGGCACTAATGTGTAATGACAGCTGTTTGTGAGTCACTCTGACTGACGCTGTCCGTCATCCAACCAGACTCCTTGAAGACGAAAAGTACAACAATCTTCCTATATGCTGACTTTTATTACATCTAAGTGGGGCCTAAGTGGAAGCTTAGTCAAGCTTAGTGAGAACTGATAATTATTGCCCCCACAGTTTGGAATGATTCAGGTGGAAGACAACAGATGCGCTCTAACTGCAGGGAGCTTAGGTGTGGCCAACAAACCTACTCACCCCTACCGGTCCCGACTGCTGTTTATTTATCATTGCATTTCCTGGGGGGGGGGGGGGGGTGGTTGGTTCAGCAGATGTTTAGGAACAAACCATATATATATATATATATATATATATCAACATCAAACTGAAAAGCTTTATTAGGGGCAACTTTCGGGCAGCATTTAAAAATAATACTTGTAAATTGATAACCATGACTTATATAATAAGCAGATCTATTGGTGTTATTATGATTCACATGCATCCAGGGACGCCCATGTAATGGCAGTCTGCTAGGCTCCATACATACATATTCGTAATATCATTGAAGTAAGAAAGTTTGTGAACAGAGAGTCTACGGAGCAAATAGTTCATTCTGTTATTACTTTAAAACTGAGATAATGGCAATGCACTCATGTGTGGAATTTCCTCATCATCGGCTGCGAAGTATACAGAATGCTGCCGCAAAACTAAAATCGGGTGCTTTATAATCAGATCATATTACACCAATTTTGTATTCTCTGCATTGGTTGCCCGTTGTGCAAAGGGTAAAATTCAAAATGTTAATTCTTGTGTATAAGACAATAAATTGTTTAGCTCCTGTTTACCTGCAAGAGCTTATTCACTGTTACACCCCATCAAGAAGCCTTCGTTCAGCAGCTATAAATTCATCAATCATGCCCTTTACTAGATCGTACTATGTACAAAATCGGGCATTCAGTGTTGTTGGCCCGAAACTGTGGAATGACCTGCCAGATACCCTAAGAAAAGCAACCAGCAATTCAAGTCTTAAAATTATATTTGTTCATTGAATATATGTTAGGCCTAATCATTTTTATACATCATTTCACTTATTTAAATTGAAATGTTTGATAATTTTAGTGGAATCTGGTAGCCTTAATATATAATTGAAATATTTGTTTTTAGATGACTCATTTAATATTGTAACCTTCCGATTGTAAAATTTTAGCCAATTTGACTTTAATTTTATATTCTAATAAGAGTATCATCATGGATTTTCCCTTTAATATATAAAAATTATAATAAATAAATAATATATAATAATAAATAAATAAATAAATAATATTAATAATAATAATAATAATAATAATAATAATAATTATTATTATTATTTCTATTTTTATTATTATAATATGGAATAGAATGTGCACTCTGATTTTGTTCTCCACGTGAAAACAAACCCCTATAAATTGTTACCTCAGATATTCAGTGTTTTTTCAGGCTTTTAAAATAAAAGTATGAACAGTATAGATTAACTATCTAGGATTTATAATGCTTAGGATGAAAAAGTGTCAAACAGTATATGGAATAATGTATTTTAGAATATTTTCTGAGCGATTTCTTATTGCATAAATCACAAGCCGGTTAAACGTGTTTAATTTTGTCCTGAGCGGGTGGGGAAGGGGTGCGGGAGGTGCTCGACCCAATCCACCTCCAACACAACCCAAACCCCCTCTGGACCTGCGCCTTATAAAATAGTCCTAAAAGAGCTGATACCTCTGCCAATGCTTACCGTACAGCAAGATCGGGCATGATTAAATTTAATTTACAATTTCGTTACTCACGTCTAGTCTCTCCATAAAATGGTATCCGGGCACACCAACAAACTTACGAATATATGTACATGAAGACAAAAATTGGCGTTTATTTGCTCTTTTCACATTAAGCACGTTATCAAGGATCATGGTTTTAAAATCTACAGTCATGGAATTCCAGATTTCCAGGGTACACAGAAACAGGAAGTGTCGTCCAGTTTTTGTGCTGCGGCCCTGAAAAACTAATCGTGACTGGAAGCCATGTTGTTTTTGTTCGGCGAGGTAACACGACCGTACATGAGAAGCACACACAAATACCTGGCACAAACCCAAACAGTTGATTATTTTCTTGTTTTTTTTTTTGCACTCAGTAATTGGTGGTATGTCAGAGGCTAAGGAGTTTATGGGATCTCTATGGGTTCTTTATAAAAAAACTGAAAACCATACTAACCCTATACATCACCGTGATAACAAGAGCCCCTCAATTAGAAGATAACAAGGAATCCACGAGGCTGTGATGGCGGGGCATGGTTCACGTCACACAGAAGTTTCCCCTGACGCCTTCACCTAATGCATTAACAAGGTGAGACCCCTGTATAATGGGGTTGATACTTAACACTTTCCCATAAAATATCCTCACACCGTACACCTTGAGCCCGCCTTTAAAGAGTAACCCATTTCTACCTTGTTATAGATGGTTTTGGTTCAGTGACGAAGCAAGGACTGGGCGTCATTCGATTATTGATCATCGACTTATCTATGAGTGAACGAGTCATGACATTTATAATATTTTAAGAAAGTTGAAGAAGGAACATAACGTAATACAAGAAATGCAAATAAGAGACGTATGGAATGGAATCGAATAATAGGAGACAGGATTTCACACTTGTAAAAAAGCGTTTGCCGAGACGGCGCATTAATCACCTGTAGGCGTCATTAACTACCCCCCCCCCCCCCACCCTCGTCCGACCCCGTGCCTTTTCATAGCGGTTCTAGCTCTCACACAGAACACGTTCAAGGCATTACACACCTATACATGTCAATTTTTTCCGTTTTCACAGTCTGACAGCTCCATACAAACACTGCCAACATGGTTTGCTTTTTCAGATGTTGTGGCGTTCGGAGATAATTACAATCCGGACTTGAGGGACTTATCTGTAGACCACATACCGGAGCGCCGGTTTTCCTACCCGACTGATTCACTGCGATGCCGCTTTGGGCGCTTTGTCCTAATGTTTAGAATAAACAAAGGGTCCTACTTCAAGCAGTTCCTGTAAACCCTTCTGATCTAGATACTAACGGTCCCATAAACATCAGCCACCTGAATAGAAAACCCCGGGCTGTAGTCTCTGCCTAGGTACAGAACAAGATGACAATGCGATAGAATAAGTCACCATATCGTATTAAACATATGTGGACATGTTCGTAAATATATATATATATATATATATATATATATATATATATATATATATATATATATATATATCTATATCTAATTTATTTAACACTTTATACATGCATATATTATATTATATTGTTTTATATTATATTATATTATTTATGTAATATATGACTGGTACATTATATTATATATTATAATTTAAGGAACCAGCATGAGGTTTTCAATTAGGGCTGAGTATCGGTCTGCGATTTCAGGTACAATATACGTAATGCGATACACTCAGTCGGATACCGGATACGTATATATTGACGATACGCTCCATTTTTCTTTGTATCTCCTTTCTTTAATAAAAGCCCTAAAAGATGAAATATTTCTTACTTTCTTTAATATACAGCTATATTTCTATAATGGTCTGCATTTATGCTAGATATTAAATAAATAAAAAAGAACAATTTATTTATTTATTTATTATTTATTTAAACATATTTATACAGGGTAAACCGTTCATACAAGATTGTCTGATTAGAACTGTTGGTCTATTAGACCTGTTGGTCTATACAGAATATACTCTGTAGACCATTAAAATGCAATAACAATTTATAAAGATAAAATTAAGATAAAATTATGCAGCAAGATGTGATATTAAACATGAATAGTAAACTATGACACGTAACGTGATATGCAAGGCAATCATTAGTATAACGTTTATAACATATAAAAGAATATGAAATGGCGTGCATTATATGACATATAAAGCTCAAAGGAGATTTAGATTTATTTCTTGATACCTTTTTAAATACCTTTAAGAAGGAGATTCATTTAATGTGTTCCACAAAATAGGATCTCGGCATGAAAATGAATTCTTTAAGTAGTCCGAGGTTCGGGTACATATAATTTATTGGAATAGATAATTCGTGTATCATGGTGGACTTGTAGACACTTGTTCACTATATGTCAGCGCTGGACACAGTAGCAAGTGGACTTGTTGAACATATGTGAACCGGTCGGTCACTTAAGATTGACTTAAGAAATTTAAACATAAGTATACGAGCGAGATAATCATGTCATTGGTCAACGGATTTGAAGCCAAGAGACTGACGGATATTTGTAATGCTACATTCATGATTAAAATTGCGACTTATAATACGTGCGGCTCGATTCTGAAGTCTTTGAATTAGAGAAGAAGGCGCATATCCCCAGATTGTGAGGCCAATATGTGGCTGAATCAGGCCATTCCACATTTTCAAAGCGGTGTCTCGAGGAATGTATCGACAGCACATGAAGAGGACACCTACTTTAGTGATGAGCTTTTTGCACACTTGTTCAGGATAATCCGACCATGTTAGGTATTCATTAAGCACTAATCCCAAGTACGTGATACAGTTAGATTGTTTGATAGGCTGGTCAAATGCTGTGATATTCAGTTCCAAAGTCTCCATAGAACGGGATCTGAAGAGGATCGTTGATGTTTTTTTGTGGTGTTCATTGAAAGCTTATTATCATAAAAACATTAAGATATCATAGTGACGCCGTGTTGAAGTTCCAGCCCTATTTTGTCAGGATCATTACTTATATAATAAATAATGGTGTTTTCCTCAAAAAGATTACATTGACAGTTGCCGGCGTTTCCAGTAACACCATTTACATAAATTAAAAATAATATGGGCCCCTAATACAGAACCTTGAGATATTCCAATTTTCAATTGATGCTGTGAAGATACTACTTTAGTTTTTTTTTTCAGCATGAGATCTATATGAAAGATAGTCCTTTTTAAGTTCATGTGATTTACCATGGAAACCGTAATGTTTTATTTTTTTTCTAAGAGAATGTCATGACTGATGGTGTCAAAACATTTCTTGAGTTCAACGAAGCAAGCTCCCGTGAAACATTTAGTGTCAGTTGTTTGGAGCCAATTGTCCACGACTTGTAAGCTTGTTTGAGTCGAATGGTTTTTCAAGAAAAACATGAAGAACATGAGTTATTATGCCATGTTGATTTAAGTGGTATAGAATTTGAGCATGTAAAACCTTTTCGAATATGCATGCTAAATGAGGAAGTACAGGAATAAAGGCCGATAATTTTAAATATCTTCTTTGGGTCCTTTGCCTTTTGTATGGGAGTGATTATTGCGGATTTCCATTTTAGTAGGGAAGGTATCTAGGAAAAAGTCAGGCTTTAAATCTCAGCACTGTGATCAGAGGACGATACATGAATTAATTATCATGGACGCTGAGCGATACCAGTAGCCAAGTTACTATGTACTTCTAAAAGAAAACATAATGAATATGAAAAAATCAATTCGTATTTTTTTCCATCAGGTTATCCTTTTTCATTACAAGCCTTCCAAATGTCATTTAAATCGACAGAGAGGGCTATGCCCTAATATCTATACCACTGCATTTTTAATATGCAGGTGTTTAGACAATAGAGTGTATTTTTACTCATACAAATGCTCTACATTGTCACGAGTTCCACGAGCGTTTGAATAAAAGCCACAACAGTTGGGAATGTTAATGAAGGTCTTATGCTCGTCAAATAACCTTGGTTTAATTTAGCTATAGAATTAATATTAAAATTTATGTTAGCCACAATGATATATACATATTTTGAATTCTTAGAATAACCTCTTTTAGATGAGATATATATGAACATTTTATCAGAATATACATTGAAGATTTTAAACTTTAAATTATTCATTTTATAATTTTTTAACGCGATATATATCTCACATTTGGCAAACAGTATGTATGTAAAATTGAATCACATTGAAAAACATGCAATATCTCTTACCATTTTTATTGTTTGTTTTTTTGGTTTTTTTTTCTTTTGAATTTTCTTTAAAATAATTATGATACAAACAATGCTTATTTTTTAAACGATGTTTTACTGCTTAACTAAAACAGATATAAAAAAAAACACATTTTAGATTATATGTCAACCTACCTATATGCAAAATTTGAAAACTCTACCTTTGGTATTTTTTTAGAAATATGGCGCCGAAGACCGTGCAGTCTGTTGAATTGTTGTTTTGAGAAAATGTACAAAAACTGTTTGGGAAGAGTTATCTCGTTTTCATCGGGAAACAGGAATATCAGCGCAAGTGACAGTCGTATATTTTCATTAAATATTCTTATCTGAATCGGTTTCGATGAACAGAATTGAAAAATTGAATAAGTTGTCATGGTGAAACAGATGAAATTTTAACATGAAATGACATTTCACCTTTATGCCTCTTCGACCTTGATAACTTTTAGATTTTGGGCAATATCTAACCAAATCTCATCTATGACATTCCTTCTATGTATCATAACATTGTTTTACTCTTTCTATTGTACATTATTCAAAGTTAATGTATGCACTCCTTTATGATGATCTTTAGATTAGAGCAAAAGATAAAACCGTATAACGAATAACCCGAGAGAAATGATCTCAAAGCCGGCAGGAAATTAAGTAAAACGTATCGACTTGATATTGGTGGTTATTTTTTGTCCTGCATATTCTCGTTGGCTTCACGTTAGACAGGCCCTCCGTGACATACCAGAGATATGTCACTTTTAGTGTAGTGAATCCAAAATCTCCTACACGGGCTGACAAAGGACTTAGTGTGAATGATGAAAGGGGGTGGATTAATGACGACAATGTTAACGTCTACTCCATCACACGTCACGTTAACGGTGTCAGAGAAAGAGCTGATTCATCGTATTCACTTCATGCTAGTTTTTGAAAATATAGGTTTATTAGTCTTTACTGCTGCATGGAGACATTTCAGCTTGTCGTAATCTGAGCAGAAGCAGCAATGGACTGGCTGTTAGAATCAGTAAACCATCGCCTGGTAAATACATTGTCCATTACTAGCCCGATTTAGGTGAAGGAAACATTATTTCTGTAAAGACGGAAGCACTTCGGCCTTGATCGGCGGAGATTGCACGACGGTGAACAATAGAATCTTTATACTGTTACTGCCATAGAAAACTTTCCGTGTGTGTGTGTGTGTGTGTGTGTGGGGGGGGGGGGGGGTTATATATACGCACACTTTAATTAGCTTCCTTCAATTTGAATATCGCTTATTGTACATGTCTTGATGTATTGTGCATTTTTTGGGTGCCAAATCCCTTATATGCACAAGTCATTGATCGCCCTTGAATAAGTTCATCGACTCTAATTCAAACGAACCGACTTCCATTATTCCATAACACGTTGCAAGCTTTTGTCAGGTTAGGTATGATATGGGGATAGGACTTTACCATATGGTACACAATATTAGGATATTTGAAAGCTTCGAGTGGAAAGAATTAACTTGGAGTAAAGACGAAGAGAATATACTTTTGCAATTTTTTTTCGAACGGACCTATATGATTCGTCGCAACCAGTTCTATACGAGCCTTTGTATAAAAAGTCCAGTTCATTTTACCATTGTATCATTATTTTAGATATCACAAATATTATGTCTTTAAATGAACACAGAGCATGAACATTTTCGATATTGAATAATTGGGCGTGTATTACATTATAATAAGAGCGGCAGTGTAGAATTACAAAAAAACATATGAACACAATGAACACTTTACACTTTAATAGACACTAAGCAGCTAACTTTTGTCATCCGAAATGTAAACACGCAAGACTTCTGTTAAGTATATTTGAAACTTTCGTTGACAGAACATAACTTTCAAACACCAGGAACCTAGTGAAACCTGTGATGTTACCAGCCATTTTGAGCGATTTTCTAGATGGTGCTAAACGGATGAGACTGCTGTCTTACATAGTTGTTGGTTAAACTGAGAGATAGCGACAACAGGACATTTTGTGGACGGGGAGGCCTGTAGGGACTTCGGGCTGACTTTGGTGTACCTCCATGGGGCCCGGGGCATCTGATCCTAAATTGAAATGTCAACTGTTTGATCACTGATGACCTGTTTCGTGTCACGAAATGCAGTTGTCTTACTGCAGCACAGGGTAAATCGTATTTGCCCTAATATACTTATGTAGTTATGACAATTTGACAGGAACCATACATTTCTTTCATTGTGACCTGTTTTCTTGCCTGACAAGCGACATGGTACTCAATAAGGTATCCTTTTAAGTCGGTCATTGTTCTTGTCTGTGTGTGTCTCCGCTTTGTTAAGAGGTGATGTGGCTGTCTTCTTGTCTAAAGGGTGACATCATGGACTTGATAAAGTCCAGAAATATGCTATGTTTTAAAGTTAAAACATTGTCTCTGTAGACGACATTTATGTACAGATAATAAAAAAACGAAAGAAAAATGTTCAGTTAAATATTATGGAAAATAAGTTTGAGGCATGATTTACTGTAACGCTGTTCATATACAGTCACTCGTGCTATATACTGTGGATTCAGAATTGTTCGTTAAGTTTTTACTAATGAAAGGGATTCGTTCACTCAAAGAATTATTTTATGACATGGAAAGTATGTGAACATATCATGAACTCTATATATAATGAAATTTGTAGAGTATATGAAAGGGCCTTGGAAACTATAAGCCTTTTTATTGATTTTTTTAACTCAGGTGACTATAAGTCATCTGAGTATAGTTACTGTCAGATATCCCCAAGATCTCCTGTACAAAACATGGTTACTGCGACTTCGGTCCTTCGTGAAATTAAGGAAAACTATTATCACACTTCAGGACTGCCTAATATCAAAACCACTCATCTGTTTTTCTTTATATTAAAGATAAATATTTCTCCATATAGTTCCTGTGTACATGCTTGAAATTAGGTCAGTATTATGTAATTTGTAAAAGTTATGGGCCCAAAATAATACACTTTGTAAAACATCAGGTAAGATATTTACTCACTTAACATGATAATCGTTAAAGCTAGAGACTTTTTTCAGGGATATAACTTTATTTAATCAAGATTCAAATGCATACACAAAATAAGATCTAAATTTTGCATATGTTTAAAGTTAATAGCATAAATATAAAATCAGTATCTTAAATTTTGCCAAACTTTGGCCGTTTTGCTTAAGCCGTTAAGAACATTTGATTTAATTTTCACCGCAGGTATTCATAAGGATTTAATCTGTTTAATTCTGAAATGGAAAATAAAAGCTAAAAAATTAGGCTAGTTATTGAAGTGTGTTTTAGAGGCTCTTTTGTATTTATTTGCATTGTCAAGCTCCAAGCCACCCACTTCTTGTCACTACAGCCCTGCCTTAGTAACTTTATTAGTAATGTAACCCTGGTCGAGCACCCCTGCTGTCACAGGTGTACAGTTATTCTCATGCCCCCCCCCCCCAAGTGTATTGCAATAATCGTTATTGTTTGAACTGTATTTCATTATTTTTAAAACTGTTTTCACTCCAATATACAAACTTTTCTTGATATAGTAATTCGAGGATTAATCCAGAAGATGCAATGTTATGGTTATGTAACATTTTTAAAGAAATTAATTTCCTTTTAAATAATTAAAGCGAACTGAAATATAATCAAACCCTCATCCGTAGGCATAATTTGAAAATATATGAGCCAATCACGGATAAATAAAGATGCAATTTAGAATTGTGGATTTTGAATCAAGTGTTATTTTCAGATATTTGTTGTTTTGCAAGTTAAAAAAAATAATAAAAAAATAATACAAATGTGCATTATGTAGTGTTACCTGACCAAATTATCTATAAATGTTGATGCAATTTAGAATTGTGAATCAAAATAAATATTCAGGATATGTATGTTATACTGTAAATGTATAGTAAAATTTATAAATTTGAAAAAAAAAATTGATATAATAAAAAAGAGGATCTAATGCAAACATTTGATCATTATCTTCCTGTCTCAGCAGAATGGGAGTTAAAGTGATTTGATTTGTTTTTCCATCTCTGTCTGTTTTTAAATAATTATGAATAAACTTTTTTCTTGTAAGCACTGTTGAATTAAATTTCATATCCTTTATGTATATGCAAGGGTGTTGTTACTCTCATCATTTATTTAAATTTAAATAGTTTTACTGCAACTGCATAAACTTTATTAAATTTTAGGTACAGAGGTGTTGTACCTCCCATCATTAACTCCCTCCATCGCACCCAACATCAAGTATTTCCATCTGTGGAGTGGGGACGTTATGGCAAGTGTAAACATTTTATAAAAAAAAGAGAAAAAAAGTAGTTTTTGAAAAGTAGCATCTTATTGGACCAATGAGTAAAATGCTGAACAGTCAAAAGCTTATCAAAAGCCAACCAATGATTATGGTAATAGTGAGGATCTTGTATTAAAAACCGCTTACATGCTTTAGTTTCAACTTTAGGAAACATGCATGGTAAGATCACAAAATTTTATTTTCAACATTTCTTCAATCATATCACTCAACCATGGCCTGTAATTCCTCTTCTTCTCAGACTTTATATCTATTTGACATTATTTCAGCTGAGCACAGTGACCCATGGCAAGGGCGTGCGCAGGATTTTAGCATTTAGGGGGGGCTTACGACCTTTACCCCCCCCCCTTCCGCCGAGACAGTCGACAGTCGCACCATAATCTATATACGGCCCCCCCCCCCCATCGGATGTTTCTAGTGGTTTTAGCCTATGCATATATTTAGGCATATATACTTCGCTTCAGGGATGACAGTCACTGACGATTGGGTAATGTGTCTATTCAATCAAATTATTATGATTAATTAAAATTCATTCAATGATGTTTGAGCGGAAAGGAAATATTTCATTCAGCATTTTTGGAGATGAGTCAACACTCTGAATGAGACTATAAGCAGGGACTCCGAGAGTAATATTTCCAGGTGGTACAAAAGGTTTCCGGCCCCCTACTTTTTTTAGTAATAATAATCATTCAGTTATACGGCTGTAATTAACTCTTTATTCGATTTAAATCCAAAGCCATACTTCTTGAAGCAGTATACTTAAGAATGGACTGTGACAGAGGGATGCATATTTTTTTTGCATTTAATGCTACGTATATTATCAGATACATACTTTATCCACCATGCTTAACTCAAATAAAAATCATATGGAGGTCTTAGCAGGCATCCTTATAACCTCAGGCTCAAGGCATGCAACCTACTGTACAAGAGGTTACCCACACCACAGTATGTGCTTCTCATGCTAATGTGTACTATCAGCAACAATACTATTACAATAACGACAAAACCAATTGAAACTTGGAAGAATAAAAAATATTTACAAGAATAAAATAAGGGGTTAAATAGTTTGATAAATCATCACGTGCCGCCGCAGCGAAGTCAAGTTTATATGCATCATATTGTTACATACTGTGACAGATGTTAGATCAGCAGTGGAAGCTGTATCGATGAATACTGTAATTCTGCAACCATACCTGGTCTTTCACGACAATAGGAAACTATATGGGTTCCTGATAAGTTGATAATCGTCAAGATATATATATATATAACATGCATATATAGGGAGCCCGGGATTTATAAGCAAAATGACGGCGACCCCCCCCCCCCCCCACACACACACAATCACACAAAGAGAAGCACCCTGATAAATTAAAGTAAAAAGTAATGTAAGGAGCCTCTCCATTGAATCGTTTTATATTCAGCGGGAATCAATAAATAAATTTGGCACCTTGAATAATTATATTCACGAACACTTAACAAAAGCAACTCGCCTACATTTTTCACCTGATCTAGAGTTAAAACTGGGATAAATAATAAGTGATGATAACAATAAAAAAATGATAGGTGGCATGTACTTACGGAAGGAAAGTATATATACGCTTTCCTTAGCCATCCGGACGATGAAAAATTATTGGGAATAAATATTAATTTTGATTAATTTCTTCCATTTACGGATCTGTATTACCATTCAGATATATACCATTCTGTTATACCGTAACTATTGTGCATCAATTCTCGAGAATTTCTACATTTCCTTGCATTCTAATGCGCCATCCAGGCCCTTTGGACCCGACGGGATAAAACCTATATAAACTTAATAAAAATAATGCCATTTAAGACAAATGAGAGACTTAAATTTGAGACTTCATCGTCAAGCCTGTTCTTGTGCCTTTGGGAACTCCTGGGTCCAGTCCTTTCTGATCACTTCCGATAAAAACTATATTTAAAAACTAACACCAAAGAGAAAATACAAAGTTCCTCATTAACAAGCATATAGCCGGGATCCTATAAGTCGTCCTGATGACAGCTGTATAATTGCCAGTTAACATAGAAGCCAAAGAGATTTTCTAAATTTCAAGTGTTTTCTGGTGTTCTTCACACAGTAAACCCCTGATGGCCTGGGTCCTTTGGTCACTCACTATTATAAACTATATATTAACATTTCTTGAAAATGTGTCTTCATCATTTTCGAGCTTTTGTGCCTCATTAAAAATTCCTAGGCTAAAATAAAATTGAGTGAGACTTCTACATTTTCAAACATTTCATTGGACCCTATAGGAAAATCCTGGCCGGTACGGGTCCCTTAATTTAGGCCCCTCTATTTGGATTAAAAACTCCATATATACATGTTTCTCAAATGACAAACGGGATGCGCATTTCTGTCGCCCTATATCGGACCCTCGCGGGGTCTCCTTACTAAACTTTATATGAGGTAAAATAAAAACTAAATGTGACTTCTACATTTTCAAACATATTATTCTACACTGTAGGAAATTCCTGGTCGATCGAGCACTCTCCGGCTCGTCGTGCCCCCATTACGGTGTACCTGCTGACCTCACCGCTCATATAGGGCCTGCTTTAAATTAGATAAAAACCGGCTGGGATTGAACACCACACACTTACGTTGCCGTACCTGAAATAATCACAGAACCGGTATTTAATGGCTAACCGCCAGGACTGTCGTGCTCCATGACATATATGCATGAGCATCAGCTTCCAATGAGAATTTTGTTTGGTCCATTATAGCTATACTAGAGGGTGTCATCCTATACTGTTACTAAATTAAAACAATTTAAACTATGTCCTTTTCAAATACAACTTTGTTAGCTTATTTTGCAAAAGTAATTGAACAAATTTTAGGGGGTAGGGGCTCTAAACACGCCCCTGCACGGGTCCTTTGTTTTATAAGCAACAGTAAATATACAATTGATAAATGGGTGTTCATCAAAATAATTAATGATTCTCATAATGATTAGAATGAAAATCAAACGACATTTACGACAATCTACTTAATAAATTCTCAGTACAGTCTTTCGCCCTGCCCACCATACACACAGGAATATGTTGCGCAACTTGTGGCATATGTATATGTGAGTATATGTTTCATCCTCCCGGTGCTCTGAAACATGTTTATGAAACTAGATGTGTCGGAAAGACAAGAATGCCCCCGCCTTGGGCAAATTAGAAACATTTGTAAAATTTGGAAATTTTTTTAAGATCAGGAGGTGTCGTATGGTCAAAAGTAGGTCAACAAGGGCAAAATGCAAACTCGATTTGTAACGGGTCATTATCAAGCAACACACCAAAAATCATGCCAGTATATGCAGGCATTGTGAAAAAAGTCCATACATGTGCATTTTCCATAAAAATTTCTGTCTTTCATGAAATTTTCTATGTTTAGGATCCGTAAAACAATCAAAAGTAGGTCAACCAGGATGAAACGCAAACTCGATCTGTAACTGTCATTATGTGCCCACACAAAAAATATCAGGGTGGTATCTGCAGGCACTGCGAAAAAAAGTCCATACATGTGCACCTTTTTAATGAAATTTTCTATGTTAGAGCACCGTCAAACGGTCAAAAATAGGTCAACTGGGACAAAACGTGAACTCCATCTGTAACTGGTCAATATCTGCCGACACACCAAAATTCAGGCCACTATCTGCAGGCATTGCGATAAAACGTCTGTACATGTGTATTTGTCATGAAATTTTATATTTTTCATGAAATTTTCTATGTTCAGGAGCCGTAAAACGGTCAAAAGTAAGTCAACCGGGACGAAACGCGAACTCGATCTGTAACTGGTCTATATCTGCCCACACACCAAAAATTAGGCCAATATCTGCAGGCATTGCGAAAAAAAGTCCGTACATGTGTATCTGTCATGAATATTTCTATTTTTCATGAAAATTTCTAAGTTTAGGAGCCGTAAAACGGTCAAAAGTAGGTCAACCGGGACGAAACGTGAACTCGATCTGTAACTGGTCTTTATCTGCTCACACACCAAAAATCAGGCCAATATCTGCAGGCATTGCGAAAAAAAGTCCGTACAACTATGTCTGTGGTTACTGACAATCCTGCGCGTGTGAGAAAATGATAGAGGAATGTTACTAACGGTCCTCACACTTTTATATTGTCATAATTTAAATATTGTTTTTTTTAATTTCGCGATCTCAGTAGGGCACTTATTTAATTTTATAATGTATTATCTTCCGTCATATTGTTTTAACTATATCAGCGTTTAGGCAGCTGGAGGTCCATTTATAGAACAGAAGTTTATTCAGGAAAAAGGCCTCAGGCCCAAAGTTCCAAACATTTCAACAATAATTCAATCAAATAATTGCATAAATAGAACATAAAGTAGCAGTCTAATTATCAATTAATATATAATGTAACAAACAGATGTAACATGACAGCATACCTTAGTACACAATGTACCTATATTGCCATCATCAGTGAGTAAGAAACACATATTTTAACCATCTATTATTCTTCGTCTCCTCAAAGAGGAATTATTTACATATGCAGCGACATTTATTATTTCAATATGCTTGTCTGAACTGAATAATTTAACAAAATTTTGTTCACTTGGGTTAGGGTTAGGGTTAGGGTAAAACCAGACTCAAATAGCAATGTTCTTACATGAGATACCCTATTTGATTTACCACAGATGTCTAAATTCATCAACAAACAGTACACTTGTTTCTGATACCTATGTTCCGACATATAAAGTAATTTAACCAAATACTAAACACAACGTAATAAACAAGTTACAAACAAAGGAAATCTGCCACAATCTCCAAATGCTGCTGCATTTGGCGTTTTCTGGCCTTCATTTAAAATATATTTGCAAAATTTGAACTGCATTCTCTCTATAGTTTCTGATTTCTTAAAACCCCATAATTCGCATCCATATATTAATACTGGCACTACCATTTGATCAAAAAAGATAAAAGAGATGTTTAGTCTCAACATATTTACACTTTTACTGATTTTTTTAATCATACGTACAGCTTTGTTTGCTAGCAAAGCTTGCTGTTGTTGCGTTTTTGACCAGGATAAATTTGTTGAGAAAGTGGTCCATTTATACCTGCTATTTGACAACAGGTAAAAAAACAAATAATGTCTAACGCAGGGAAATGTGATTTGGTGTTCACATTCCCGTAAACATGCTAAAAAATGTGTAATTACATGATATATAAATAAAATAACCTTTAATATTCTCCATAAAATGAAAACATATGACGCAGAACAAGGACTAATAAACATGCTCGGGTTTTTTTTATAGCAAATAATCAATTTAATATGAGAGATTAAGGAAAGGGGAGATGTAAAAGGTTTAAGCATAAACATTAGGTTTCTTGTGATTTTATCTGCCATCCCCCGCAGCGTACATTACATCCCATACCGGCGTAACTGACACACCCACCCATATATATATATATATATATATATATATATATATAAACCTGGAATCACATATATAAACATTTCGGGCACTTGCTTGATATCCCTGTGTGTAGGTAGTGTTTAAAAATATGGTGTAATATGTTTCGAGAAATATGAGGCGTAAACATGTTCATCTGGTCATTTCCGGTTTTAGCCCCGTCACTCCGACATGGTTTGTCAGGTTTGTTGGTATCACATTGGTTCATTACCTTCGCTGAGGACGTCATTGGGTTATTTCTGTGTTAAATAGGGCCGCTTATTGCAATAATGTAGTATGTCTAATGAAAACATACACTGGATATAACGTTTGCAATTCAAGCCGTGAAACCAGGTGTTATGGCTGTTATTAAATATTAAAATGTTTAATCCTTTGAAGTACCGAGCCTTAAAATAACGTGCCTTGTGCCTTAAAAAAAAAAAGATGAAACAAAACACATATACACATCCGGAACTCAATATTCATACTTTTCTGTTGGTTGGTTATATGTCACAGAAACTATTTATTAATTGTCAACAGTTGCTGCATGATTGTTTAGAAAAATAAAAGACACATGACAACCAAAGCCTTTTTTACACCAGACCTTTCCGCGTCGATAACATTGGTCATGTTCAATATACAACCAGGAGTGAAATAGGTCCTCGTCACAAGTAGGATATCACAAAGATACTGGTTATTTATTTATTTAATGTAACATTCTTCAGGCCAGTCCGTAAGAGAAGGGTACCTTGCGTATAGCTGGGCCCTGTGCTTGGAGCAAATACAATCAATATCATGAATAATATGACAATACAAGTAACTGAAATACAATTTGTAGCGTATGTTTTAACAAGGTGAACCTGTCACGCAAGTGTGAAGATGTAAGTTCATTCATACATTTATGGGTCAAAACCGTTTACAGTTTTGGTGTTGTTTTTATGACTGTGAATCTTACCAAAGAAAAATATACCTATTTAAAATTAAGAATTAGGAGGAAAACATATTGATTTCCGGTAAAAGAAGGCCACCGATTTGATGACAATTTCTGGCGATACCGCGTATCCGCATCAGTCGATTACAGCTGCAGGAAACATTCTGACCTTGTCTGCTCGTTCTATTCGCCAAATAAACAGTGTAAGAATTGACTGGCCTCAGACCTAAGTAATAATGGTGGTATGAATCTAGCGAAAGCTTCATGCCAAAACTCATGAGTTCAAAATTATTCGGGAAAAACTATTGAGACCCACGATAATAATAATATTATATATATATATATATATATATATATATATATATATATAGTTATACATGTGTGTGTATGTGTCCATACATGACATTGTGACAGAATCTATGAAAGACCAACCTCTATACAACATTATATATATATATATATATATTATGAATAAAGATTCCCAATTAAACATACAATAGCAATCACATTGAACGTGATCAATACTAATCTTTTTGGACGAGAAGAACTGATCAAAGACACACACATACTCAGCAGTACCATTTTTTATTACTTGACAGGAATTCATGATCAAAAGTTCCTAATCCATCCGAGCCCATTAAAGGTACCGCTGATAATGAAGTGTTCGTGGTATAAATCTGTATTAAAATTAGCCATATACCCATTCACAGTCACGTACCCTGGCGACGTGACAGCTGTGACTGGCCAGCGGTCATCCGGTACACTGACGTGGCGCATTAAGCAGGGTCCAGTCAGTCTATTGTGGAGTCACTTGATCTATTAGTCTGGGTCGGACACCAAGCTGGACATTTAATACACTTAATATACTGTATTGACCATATAATGTTGTTATAAACAGAGGTACATAACTTTTACATTTGTGACTCAGAAGTTTACCACACTTGATTAAGTTGCACTATATTTCATGGCAATATATTATTAATCAGTGGTGTGACTGACCTGGAGGCGATAACCGGCTTGTGAAACAGAATAAGTTTTCTAAAGTCTGTTCAAAATGCCTTATTAAGATAGGAGACTTTGGGTTTTTATATCAGCCTGGAATAAATAGTTCTTTAGTTCGTAAAGCAATGAAATATGTGTTCGATTGCTGCATGATTCTTTAATTGAAACGTTTGTGATTCCATTGATTTGGGGTTATCCATTAACAATTAGAGTCCAAAAATAAAATGCCATGACGTATCAAGAAGAATGCCCGGTATCTGTTTATTATCTTCTCGGATGTGAATATTAAATAAATATTAAATGTATAACGGGATCTCATAAAAATAGAAATAAAAAAAAGATAAAGTTGCAGCATAAATTCACATTAATTCTTTAAATAATAGTTTCCGAATTCTACTGTTTATGAATATTCATGAAGATATAAACAAAAAGATCAAAGACAAGACTTCACTTGCAGTTTATGAATATTCATTAACCAACCAGACTCAGAAGTCATGCTTGAATTGGTCGCCGTCAGTTAACACGTCAGTTCTGACGTCAGAGCGATTAGTTTGTCTGTCTAAGGAAGGCAATTTGTCAAATGTTCTGAAAATATTAACAGCGTCAGATATATATATCTATATGAACACAGTAGAAATCCTGCATCGCTCATCTTCAGGAAATTAATACGATGTCATATTTTGTCTTAAGCGGCCATCTGTGTAAAATAATTTACCACAGAAAAATGGCGGCAATAAAAAATAGCAAGCATGGCGTTATTTATTATTCTGTGACATTTATTATTTTGAAAAGGTTTAAATTTAGGTCAAAGGTTATTTAATCGGAGCATAATCAACACCCTGGGTTAAACTGCAATATGTTTTACCAAACGGATGTTGTATATGTAACAAATGATAAAATAGCTTTCCAAACGTTACTATTATCTTTTAATCATTTATTTGTGAAAGGTGTCATTTCATTTTTGTATAATTAAAAAAATAATAATAACCAACACTCATAATACCTAATTAGTTTTGTCGATATAGCGTGTTAAGCTTTAGTGGACAGAGTGCACTGCACGATCTTTCTATTTATATCCATGTCCCTGAGGCTTTCATAATCACTTACGTTTTTGAATGTTCAGTAGATTAACATGTACTACATTGGTGTTACCTTTAATGGCGCTGCCTTTTTCCTTTCAAACCAAACATTAAATTGATTAACTCTTAATTCTAAAAATATAGTAATGACATTTTCCTAAAGGTACAAATAGCTTTAAACATTATTAATTTTAAACTTCCCATCGTCAGATATTTAACTATTTTCAGACTCCAAAAATATTTCTCTCGCTCCAGGTTCCTCCATTAGTTTTCGGATTTTCTGCAACAGTCTGTATGCCACTGTTCAGCCTCTTGATTTTATAACAAAAGGAATCATTCAAAGTCATAACTATAAAGCACAGATTAATGAGAACCATTCAGGATAAAATAGTATAAAATTAAAATATGTTTCTTTTCAAATAATGCCTTGAATGTGATGAGGATTTTTCAGGTTCAATATATTTTTGTTGTATTTAATACAGCCACTATACAACAGCTTTTCAATAAGCAAATAAGGATTTCTCTGTATGTGTTACTATTTGGAACAATATCATGTTTACTAGCTCTACTGTCAATCCGATAAGTGCGTACCCTCATTATTTTTTTTTAATTTCAGCCAATACACGCTCAGATAGAGATCAAGGACATTAAAAAGGGGCTTGCTTGTTTTAAGCAATATCATGGAAACGCTGTTGTACTCCGTGACTCTATTTCATAAATCACGCCCCGAATTCCGTCACAGTTATTGTGCTATATGTATGACACACTGCAGCAGAGTGCTAGATTTTCTCTTTTATTTACCATGGCAATTTGCCCGGCCCATTGTGTTTCTCAATTGACCTTCTTCAAATGCAGGCGACTTTTAAGGTCTGTGTATCGAGTCAAGTTTACCACTTTGCGCTATATTAAGCTCAATGGCCAAATGTTGACTTACTTGCAAGCACCCAAGCCGACTGAATAAACCACTTCAAAGCGACAAAGTGCCATTTTAGTAGACAATACTGATATTGTTATGATTAGATGATATAAATGAACGGACAGCTTTCAGCCATTACCATTTGATGAACGTTGGGCCGGGTGATAACCACGTGACTGGTTACCTAGATACGAGGTTACTAGGTCCGAACCCTACGACTTTTGATGGCTTTCACGAACTCCCAGTTTCAGCACTTCTCCCTAGTCAAGGATGTTTAATAAAACCATCCGACAGGGCTGAGCAATAAACCATCCAATCAAATCTGGTATTATGCACTGTGATAGAGAATTTGCGACTGGACAATTTTTACCTGCCATCTAATAAAACATGTACTCAGTGTACACTGAGTTTGACAGAGCCAACTCTATAACTCTATATACACGGGGCTCACATGGGTTCCCTAATAAATCATTATAGCCTGTCTGTTCACACTTTTTATTTGATTCTCCCGTTGGTTATTTTAGTCTCTTATTTATGTGAATTTCTGCTGCCCAGACCTCGGTCGATCGACGGTAAATTATCATCAAGTACTTCCGTTTTTGCTACTTGTTACAATTCAACACTGGCAACAACCAGGTTAACTCAGCTGTCATTCAAACTCATTTTGCTGCTAAAAGCTTGTCTGCCCCTCCGTATACTGAGTGAACATATCCTTTAGTGATATCCGTCTTATCTTGCAACCAAAAAGCTTCGTCTTTAATAAGTGCGCCCCAAATAATTCTCTGTGTTTTCTCTAGGGGCCAGTCGGACACTTATTATGTCAACTTAATCATTGTCTCGATAATGTAAATGAAGCGAACTGCACTTAATCTTCTGGGCAGTTTTTCTTGTTTGTTAATATTCTTCTCTCAGATGGTCATATTTTCTCTACAGTTTCCTGGTTCGTCATCACTGGCATGCATTATTTCTTTATTGTTACGTGCTCTTTTTATTATGTGACACGGGCGTAACTTATGTTGTAGCGTTCTTGCCTGGCCGCTTGTTACATTCTATGTTTAATCCGTGTTGATTGAACTCTCGTTGTCATGTGAGCCTTGAGCTTTCACGCCTGGTCTTGGGTCACGTGTTGAGCCTGGTGTGTGGAGATACACAGCGCTGTTCTTGCTAGAGAATTCCTTAAACGTGTGTTGTGCAAGACCTTATAGACTATTCGAGAAGTGGAAAATTCCCGGCTTCAGGTGTGAAGGTATATATAGGGGCTGTTTTTTAGAACCAGAGGGCAGAGAGAGCATAGATTTTCCACGTAGAAGCGTGTGTCAGATTCTAAGACCTTATCCGACGAATGCGGCAATTATACATTTTCAAAGATTTTTTCCTGGATTTTATACATTTGGACTTTAGTTTACTTTCTGTGTTGTTGCAAGAACTTTCCACAGGACTGTCATTCTCCGTGAGTTTACATTCAAAGGACTTGGTGACGGTGTTAGTATCGAGGTACTGTACCATTATCTTTCTGTGTGATTATATTGACTTGTTGCTATACCGCTGTTTTACTGTATAATTGTATTGATTTAGTGTATTATATTGTTAGGGTTGTTTTAGGAACAAATTATAGTTATTTGTTAACAAAAAACCACTGACTTCTTTATTCATTCCCCTAGACATTTCACGCTGCCTAGTGTTGCTGGATCTGATTTTTTTTTATCTCCATTGCAAAATTTGTGTTCATCACGCATACGTGATCTGTTTATATTAGGTTCCGTAACATTATGTATCCGTTATGTTTTTTGTACGTTCTCGTCTGTCAGCGGAACTGTCGGCTGTCAGTGTAGTAGTATTACTTGAAATTTTCATGAAAAGTGTGTCACAACAACAGAAGAAAACTGTTCATCTTTTATTCTGGATTTGGGCTATTGATTTTTTTCCTCTTGGAACTCCTGCATTATTTCCATCTTATTTTATATTCTCAATGAAGTCATTATGGAATCAAAACATCCATCGCTCTCTTATTGAAACAAGTTAAAACGTGTCGTTTACTAAAACAGCAATCGAGCATTCTAACACCACTGCAGGTTTTATGTCTCTATATTTAGTATTGGACTGTCTGTAGGTATTTTGTAGATTTTATGGATCTACATAGTACAGTTACACAAGCTGTATGTAAAATGACCATAAGCACCGACATTTTCTGTTATAGTTATAGGATAACTACGCGCTACATAGTAAAATTTGTGCTGCGTCAAAAAGTACAAAAGTATAAAAAATACAGGTAGGATATATATATATCAAATATTAGGCTTTTTTCTATGGAATTTTTAAATTTGAAAGCCTCTTTAGACAACGTTATTTTAGTAACTTTCAAATGCAGATGATAGAGCTAGGGTCGGACGTCAGGTTTAGAGAAGATAAATTGAAGCCATTATATACATATAAGATTATAATGACGGTGTATCTGAAAGAAAATAAATTTATAAAATTAATGACGATAATTGGTTCTATTAAATAGTTAGGCTGAAACTATACTCTAATGTTACTCAATCAATCACAAACAAGTATAAATTAGGCATCGGCTGATACTTACAGCAACGGATACCTTGTATATTAATACGTTTTTGTAGCTCTGAAACCCAGACAAATTAAAATAAATGTTTGCCAGCGGATGTAAACGGACTTGGCTCTGCCTCTGCGGGCCGCACAATGAGATCGAGTCTACATGGTTTCTTTGCGCTCAATCTTCTCAATGACTGCTCTCCCAGGAGGCCTTATTGAAATAATACTGGTAGCTATTATAAATGAAATCAACGCTCCTTTGAAATAGTTAGATCTCAGTGCCAGCTCTAGTTTTTAATAAGTGAAATATATTGCATTGTCAGCCACATGTTTATCAGATTGATGCTGGGTTTATGCCAGTCAACTAACTCAAACCGATGTCTAAATCAACATTTCGTGGCAAAATTTTTGCAGTCTGTCCCTGGACCCTCGTACCTCAAATCTTGTCCCTATATTACACATACCTAATAAAAATCTCAACTTCGTGTTTACATGCAAATACTCCGCCAGTTTTGCATAATGTATAACATAACTTGAAATTTAGCGTTAACTTTTCGATTAATTGTCTATGACGACGATCTGGCATTGACATTTCTGACAGTCAATGCCCCTGAGATCTGTTCAACAGCTGTGACACCACTATGTTACATCGACTGACGTCATCAATTTGATTAACCAATTGTGTTTATCACTTCTCAGGCGGTAAATATATTTCAGAAACGTTATACTGAATTGTCACATATGTTTATCGTACATTTGCAGTGAAAGGTAAAACATTTTTCTCTCGTGCAATCAGGGTAACGCCTCTAGTGAACTTTGGACCAAACTGTTTAATACTTGTTTATTACAAATTAAGTACTGACGCGGACGATAGATAAAGCCTTTGCTTTATGAATCATGACACACTCGCGACGCAGGGACCACAGTACGGGTAGGGATACTTGATCAATAATATGATTATCAGAAAGTACTTACATTAGGGTACACTGACCCGATCATGCATGGTGTTTCCATTTACAGAGTTCTCTGAATAAGGGGATTACAGTAATATAGCAATGAAATATGTATAGTCCTATAATTGTAAATCCTCATTCTATTTACGGATAATCCCTGCTGCTTTATTCTCCAATCAGCCATTACTTTATATGCCATTGAGGCTGTGCGGGGATTGTTACAAAGACCTTCCAGTTTGGGAGTACTCTTTTTTTAATACTGCTAGGCCATATTTCACCAGAGCCCCAATCGCTAGGCGAGCAATAACGCTGACGCTGCATCTTACCTGGTCTTAAAGAGATAATTTAAACAGCCATTCATCTTCCTGTGTGGATGAGCTCAAGTGTAAAACGAAACTGGATGCCAGTTACACCAAGGCCGTAAGGCAAACAAACAGCGCTATGATCGTGACTGAACTTTTTTGTTCTGCTGAGCGACTTTCAGAATTTTCCCATTTTGTTTGAGCACCCTCAAAGATGGCAGGTATAACCATGTTGTAAACCACTTACCAGCAGCCCTCGCTTTTTTACAAAGAATTTTTAGCAGTCCGGGTACATTTGTCCCTAGTTTTAAAGGAAACAATGGACTTTAGCTGGTACCTGCATTCAGAAGCATCGCTATATGTTTTTTCCGTGTTTTACCTCTTGCTGTGACATGTATATGCGGTTAAGTGTACTAGAGTACTGAGAAACCCGATACCCATTAGCTTTTTTGAAACCCTCCTTAACATTCTACGGGGATTCTTAAAAGTGATGTACGAAAAATATTAAATTCGAAAATTCTAAATATTCAATAAGTGAAAGACGCTATAATAATTCTTTCTACTTTGCACCGAATGATAATTGTTTTTTTACAATGTTTGTATAGTTTGTTTCTTCAAGCTCGTATATGTTACGTAATTTTGCTTTACTTTGCTGGAATCGTTCTTTGATCCATATTTTCGCTTTCCACGATGTGTTTGTCATTCCATATTTGATTTGTAGTTTTAATATATCCTTTTATACCCATTCCTTTTTACTTTCAACTGAACTCCCTGCGCTTTTTGTACACTTCCCGCTTTTCGCCTGTTGGAAATTGCGCAAATGTCCTGTTTTAGTCATATGCAACATTTACAGCGTCCAAATTTAATTGCACAGATGCATTTTATGTTCCGTGTTATTTGGGCTAAGTGTTAGTTATTTGCCATTTTTCTGTACTTGAGCTTCACTTATCCCGTTGGTTTGAGACTTGTTCTGTACATCCCGTGTTAGTTGCCTATTTGCACCTTATTTCCCGTGTAGTGCACTTGCGTTTTTTGTCGCGTGTCATTTTTCTTCATGCCCTTCAGGGCAAGTGTCAGTTGTGTACTTGCACATTACGTCCCGTTTTACTTGTGTACGGGCGCTTTACGTCGCGTGTCAGTTGTGAACTTGAGCTTTACGTCCCGTTTTAATGGTGTACTTGCACTTAACGTCCCGTTTTAGTTGTGTACTTGCGCTTAACGGCCCGTTTTAGTTGTATACTTGCGCTTTACATCCCGTTCTAGTTGTGTACTTGCGCTTTACGTCCCGTTTTAGTTGTGTACTTGCGCTTAACGCCCCGTTTTAGATGTGTACTTGCGTTTTACGTCCCGTTTTATTTGTTTACTTGCGCTTTACGTCCCGTTTTAGTTGTGGACTTGCGCTTCACGGCCCGTGTTGGTTGTGTACTTGCGCTTCACGCCCCGTGTTGGTTGTGTACTTGCACTTCACGCCCCGTGTTGGTTGTGTTCTTGCGCTTCACGGACCGTGATAGTCGTGTACTTGGGTTTAACGTTCATTGTTACTTATGTATACTTGCGTTTCATGCCCCGTGTTAGTTTTGTGCTTGTGCTTTACGTCAAGTATTACTCGCGGACTTTCTACATTCCGTGTTATTTACATTTTACTACCGTTTTAGTTTCTTGTCTGTGTATTATCTGCTAATTTTTCCAAAATTAAAAAAAAATAAACAATTGAAAATATCAACAGTAGATAAAGAGTTAAATTTTGTGTAAATTAAATCACTCCATACCATAAGTTGTGATATGAGATAGCATAAAGGTATTTTATACGGTATGATATCATAAACCGTAATTATTAAAAGTATAACATGATTTAAAAAAGTCATGTTACATAACATGACATAACATGACATCACACACAGCTTCTTACCATGACGTTTCCTATATTTCCTATGAGCGTTGAACACGTCATGACGACGAGGTACGTGATAGTAAGCACAGGGTGTTCCTTGAAGTAATCAATGTTCAGTAATCTGTCTAACTCGGAGTTATTATCCACGACGGACGAGTTCGAATCTCGTCCGTAGTCTTCTCCCAACGCTGCCATTAAATCCATTGTTATGGTGTGCACATGTTCAGGTCATCTGTAAAAATAAAACAAGATCGGTATCAGATAAATACAAAAAAAAAATCAATCTCTCACACACATACACACATAAATGAATGAATAAATAAATAAATATTTATATATATGATTTTTTTCTGAAATAATTATTAAAAACTAAAGTGCATATATACTAAATATACCTACTTGACAGAAAAATACGTTGCCAGAATTTCCTCACACACAATAAACGTCTTAAGGTACTCGCGTTCTGAACCAGCTTGTATTTTAGTCCTAGTCTCCAGTAACGGTAAGCTGATATACACTAGGTAAGAAAGAGCAAGTCCAGAACCACTTGGCCACGTACAGCCACTTAGCTCTGTGCCGGTTATAAACTTGTAGTTGGGTTTTTCTATTCAGCGGTATGTCCTAAATGACCGCGGCATGAAGAGAAAGCAGACGATTATCTGCGCGCTCAGGTGGCGGCCGGGAATAAATGTACCGCTGCTTTTTCAGTTACTCCACCCGCTGATGAAAACGCTCCGGTTCAAGTGAACAAATTTGTTCTGGGAATTGATCCTTCTCCAAGCAAACACCGAGTAACTGTTAGAGCGACACCTGTAGTTGTTTCAGAAGATATTACAGCTGCACAAGCTGGCGCTGACTCCTGGGGCTCCGCTCTGCCTGCGGGCTCTACCTGCGCCCGATCGATCCGACTACGTGAACAACCTGACCGTGCGCCTGCCAGGAAAAAACAAGAGTTCCCGCCATTTTTATAAAAAGTTTATCCATTCAATCACAGTTAATATAAAACCCTGTTCTTCTTTCAATAAACCTGTGAGCAACCAGTTGGCTGGAGCTGAATACATTGCTGAGGCGCAGAAGCCAACATATTTTGACAGACAAAAATCTCCGAACACGCTGAGTTATTGGATACAATTGAATTAAAAACAATATCATCGTTATTTATTATTTTATCACCACTTGTGTCAAATATTATTCACAAAAATGTCACGTCAAGGAAAACATTCATATAAAAATGTTGATTTGTAAACTCTCTCTCTCTCTCTGTCAGTCTGGCTGTCTGTCTTTCTCTGTCTCTGTGTGTCTGTCTGTGTGTCTGTCTGTGTGTCTGTCTGTCTGTGTCTCTCTCTCTCTTTCTTTCTCTCTCTCTCTCTCTCTATATATATATATATATATATATATATATATTTAAATATTTAAATAATATATATATATATATATATCATATTTAATATAAGTTCTGGAAATGGAAACACTAAATTTGAATAAAAATAATCCCATACAGGTATAAAGGAATATCAGTCTCCTAATAAAACTGTGGTTGTGGCGTATAATTCACAAATTTACTCATCATTCACGATCGCTCCGGGCGTACAAGTCACAAACTAACTCATCATTCACGGTAGCTCCGGGCGTTTAGGTTACAAATTAACTAACCATTCACGGTAGCTCTGGTAATAAAGAGCTAAAAATATGTCTCCGATATCAGTTTAAAAATAAAGATTTGTGACTGATATATTGAAAATAATGTTTCAGCTCATGAGAATGAATAACAAATGAATTGTTTGTACTATATCAACAGAGTTTTTATCAAACAAGCACCAAGACGAAGGGTAGAATACAGAGTACTTTAAAGTTTAAAACTCTACTCTGTCCATATGTAAAATATGTATTGATTGACTTAATGCGACTAGTAGCATTTTTCTTATAATTTCCTATACAATTAGTTGGTACTGTAAATGCAGGTAGTATTTTTTGTCTTATAAGGTAAAAACACTTTTTAAAAAAAAGACAGGAAACCGATCTTCCATAATCAATCCTGTTAAATTGTTTTCATTTAATTACCAAGTCTCTATTAAGTTTCCTTTATCTTCTTCATTAGTAGGCTTATTCCAGTAAATGAGGTTACGACCCGTGCCAACCCACAGCTCTGCCTGTTCCTTTAGGATGAGAATAACATTGTGATCTTAGAATATGCGGATATTAATTATTAACACTAATGGATTTTAGATTATCTTACATCTTAGGAATGAAAAAGGTTAAAATTGGATCAGTTTTGTCGGGCAAAGTTTAGATTTCGCTTGAAGTAAACATAAGACTTTCTCGCTTAAAGCCTTACCCTAAATCCCATATATCTATTTCATTCCAACTAATTCTCCGTGTCCCACTGAGTCTTGTCAGCTGGACTTAGGTCTTATATGTAATTTATTCAGAAATACATTACGGATGTAGACTACAGGTCTGAACCATGCTGCTGCTTTGTAATGTGTTGCTTCATCAGTGACCAGGACCCAACAATAGAGAACACTTGTGATGTTAATCCAATTAGCCACAAATAAACGTACACGGACGCCGCTGAAAGTAGACGTAATGGGCGAAATGCTGAACTTTCTCCCAATTATTTTCAGCTTATAAAATCACAGGTTCCTCGTTTTTTTTTGTAAAATATTCTGCCATATTAATTAGGCCATCTAATGTAATATTTGAAACGGTTTCAAGTTTAGATTTATAGTTATTTGTTATAAATAAGTTATGGAGATTAGACCTTTTATGAAATATAGCACATATGAAAGGGTTATGTCAGCATTGTTGTCTGAGCCCTGATGTCACTTTTAATAGGATTCGAGGATATTTTGGTCTGCTATGATATAGATTTCGCTAATACAGAATAACCTTGAGATCGAGAAATCGACAAGCTCATGTGAATATGCTCACACCACTCAGAAAATCATTCAGAACGAGTTAAGTTTTGAGAGCGTGAATTATATTTTCTGTTCCGGTTTTACTCGACACTGATTAGTTCAACTAAAGACAGAAAACTGCGAAATGTCGTTTACAGTAAAAGAAAACGTTCTCGGAATACCCAGTCCCAGCTGGAGACGGTAATGTGTTGTCCATGTAGTCAATGAGACATATAGTTGGCCAGTTGGGTCCCGTGTTGTGTTTTGGTCGGGTCCCTCCACTGCGATAAACCTCTCCCTCGGCTGCCAAGGCTGGCTTAGTGGTTTAAGTTCGGCACTTCAGGTTGCGGCAAAAGCAGTAACTGTTAAGTTTTGTTAATGAATTTAACCTTGTGACAAACAAGGAACCTAAGCATTGTACTGGAAACAAACATCGTTCGGACAAATGAGTTCCTAAAATGTGGACTTATATCATGAAAACTGTATCTTGAAATAATGTCAAGACTGTCATAATGAATTAACGTTAAAGATTCATATGTGACAAGTTTACATATACCGAAATAAGATAACTGTCTAAATAAAATGATAAAATAAGGTTACCGCGACAGCAGGATGTTAAGATAAGAGGTGGCAAAAAATTGTGTTGATCAGCTGCTGAAAGAGCCTTTAAAACTGTTTTCTCTTCGGAGAATAACGTTGAAGGTTTAAAAATTTTAATATTGCTTCAAGCAGGACAGCAGATGTTTTTCTTTCTTATATGAGCTTAAATGCGTATATAATCTGGTAAAATCTAATGACAAATTTGTAATGAAAGTTTCTATTGGAATTAAGGACGGTTGGTCTCAGAAGGCTGCCCTGTGAGCCAAACATTACGAGGGACTGTTACGGTACTCACTCAACTGGTGATTACAATGGTGCCATTCATTTTTCGCTTTGATATTTAGTAGCTTAAAACTTACATACAAACATACCTCCTTACCTGTGCAATTCAACGGTCTATTGCGAGGTTCCGAAAAAAAGAATTTTCAAATGCTAGACCTTCTGTCTGGTAAGACCTTCTGTCTAAAGAGTAAATATTGCCATCTTTTTAAATATTAGATATTTATATATGAAGGTTTCTAATCTGATTGATTCATGGTAAATTAGAATTTGAGAAAAAATATTATATAAACTCTAAGAAATGTGACATCAGTTTTGCAAATCTGTGGACAAATACATATGCCACCGCTAAATGGATGAACAAGACCACATGCGGCATTTTTACAGAGTACATATGAGAGGTGTATACCCCAGAGGGTTCAAATAAATGCATTCACGCTTCCTTCCTGGAGAGAAATAACTGAAATTAAGCCTCTTTGTTGCAGTAACATTAACATGTATATATTATAAAACATTATTATAATATTTTCAACCTACAAAAGAGCATATAATTCTTTAATAAATTTTGTTAAACATTATATATGATGGATTAAAGCAAATTAAATAAAAAATACACAGTGTGTCATAGCTTTTCAGCGCACTGAAATTGCCAGCCCTCAGAGCCAAAGATTTTCGTGCACAGAGCGCCGCTCTCGGGGGGATGTGTAAGTGTGAATGGTTGAATATTATAAGGTTCGAGATTCAGGGAAGCCTTATCCTCATTTCCTGTAGATTAAATCAGCAGTCCATAATAAACCCTTGGGTGACTCCTCTTATAATCTCGCACATCCTGCCGGACCCACGAGAGTCCTGTTTGTCTCACCAAGACGATGACCGAGAACGAGGCTCCTTTCTCAGGACACACGCAAGTTGGATCTCGCGGGACCCACGGCCGCTTATGGCGGAATTATTAAAGTTGTCCGGCTTAGCGCAAGTTTATTGGTCACCTTAATGGTCACGCACGGCATTGACCAGTGCTTGGGATGTTGATGTTCCAGTGACCGCCGTTGCATAAGTAAACTTGATATGAAAGCTACATTAGTTACATTGGTAAAGCCTGGCCACCAGGGATAAGACGTCAGTGATGTGATCAATGTTGTTTACCTGCTGATCTCCATGCATGACTTATACGATCACACAGGATGTCCCGCTCTCAAGGCTTAACGTGTCTTATCCTGCAACAGTGACAGGTATTAAGGACAGGACGCTGTCCAGAGGTTACGGCTTTATTTCCCGGAGTGGGAGGTCCGCAGTTCGAATCCCACCAGTTCCTCAAATGCGATTGAAAGTTAAAATGTGATTGACCAGCAAGAATTGAAGCTTATGTCTTAACAACATACTCTTATTTCTGGATTGGTCCTAGACCCGTGAATATAAAAACTGAAATACAGAAGGTGTGCGATTAAGATATCATTCTAACTTTATGGTTTCCTTCCTTAATGGAAAGTGGCATGAAAAAGGACAGGGACGTATAAATATATCCTTTAATGTATATGTGACACTGTACTGGTACAGACCCTTGGCCAAATTCATTTTATGCACGTCATAGTATATTTTATGTTGTCTCAGGCCTTTATAGGTGATCACCATATTGATGGAAAAGCAAGTAAAATAACCTCATATTCCGATGGCATATGTCGTTTTCACAGTTACATGTTTCAATCTTTGGCACATAGTTTTTTTTTGTAAAAAAAAAACTTCGTAAAGACCTGTGAAACCTCGTCTTTTCGAAATAGAAGTTCAGGTAGAAGGAACAAACAAACAAAAAAACTTTAATTCTACACTTTATAATATACATATGTGTGCGATTTTATATTAACATTTCTGTGTTACGTGTACGACTTGAAAGTTCCTTGTCTTTATCAAAGGTCACGGGTAAAACACGCACGATGTCATGCGATTTTTGTACTACCTGATAATATAACAAGTGGAATTTCATGGTAATTCAGGTGATAGGATTACCAGGCTTCGAGGAATCCTCAGTTGTGTCGTGACTGCATTAATCTATTTGAAGAAATTACCTACAAAGAAAGACACCATATGAGACACGTAACCCGAGATCACGTTGTTTAACGGTGAGCGGCTGTTGTAGTAAGAAGTGTGAGGTTTAATAAGTAATGGGACGCTGATCAAAAGATTAAGGTCTGTCTGTTATAAACCAATAAAACGCGCCATGCCCTGACCAGTGTGTTACATGATAATTCTATGGTTAAACACTTCTAACAACCTCCGGTATTAAGTGTAGTTTGAAATACAAAAATGCAGTCATATGCTTTTTAAAAATTACGCAATCTCAATGAGATATGTTGAAATATGAACATAAAAAAATGATTTTTATTATAATTATCCTTTGTATATTTGTCCACAAAATGTCTCAGAATGTTATTGATAATTTCATTTGGATTTTACCTTGGCCTGAGTCCAGGTTAAGGTGATTCTAGTGTCTGTTTAGACTGCACGAGAGAGCTATATGATTGATCAACTCATCTCCATATAATTCACATACACATGATCTGTTTATTTCCCTTTAGGTTACTGACCTCAGAAAATATCTACATTTTAGTGTTACCTTTAATTGTATCTGAATTATTTTGCGAAAACTTCGATGTACGTCATAACAACACAAGAAGAATGCATTTTTCCATGTGCCAGTATATGTAAAAATGCAACCTACAGTAAATCATTACAATTCAAAGGGGTTGAAATTTGTAACAATATTATTAAAGATATTAATCCTTGTTGTGCAATATCAACATTTAAAAGTTGTCTGAAAGAATATTTTACCCCCACTTACGAATCATATTAATTATATTTAATATTATTTTCATAATCAAAGGTTTTTTAGTTTGTTTTCTCTGTATTGCAAAAAGTTTTATTTTTGTTTTCTTATTGCACAGTGCCTGCACCATATGACCTAATATATTTAATGATAATCTATGAGTCAGTCCTTTTTGATACAGGAATAACCATATACAAATGATCTTTTTCATGTATAATGTATATATTCTATAGTCTGTTTACAAACACACCATCTCAGGAGATTATTTTGAAACCGTGAAAGTAAACCACTGATGAATAATTATCACAGCCTGTGTCTATAATCTAGGTATCTGTATTATTAATTCTGTTTTCAGTGACTCAGTCTTTGGCGGAGATGTCCGCTACCTACATATATGAATCTTCACAGTCGCGCTGTCCCTGAGTGTCCGCTCCCTACATTAATGACTGGACAGTAGCGCTATCCCTGAGTGTCCATTCCCTTAGTGCCTGGACAGTAGTGCTGTCTCCGAGCGTCCGCTCCCTACATTAGTATCTCGACAGCCACGCTGTCCCGGAGTGCCCGCTCCCTACACTGGTGTCTAATGATCAACACTGTCCCTGAGTGTCCGCTCCTTACATTAGTATCTCGACAGCCGCGCTGTCCCGGAGTGCCCGCTCCCTACATTGGTGTCTAGAGATTAACACTGTCCCTGAGTGTCCGCTCCTTACATTAGTGACTGGAGGTCGCGCTGTCCCCGGGTGTTCGCTTCATACATTAGTGTCTGGATAGTCGCGCTGTCCCTGAGTGTCCGCTCCCTTCATTGGTGTCTAGACAGTAGCGCTGTCCCCGGGTGTCCGCTTCATACATTAGTGTCTGGATAGTCGCGCTGTCCCCGAGTGTCCGCTCCCTTCATTGGTGTCTAAACAGTAGCGCTGTCCCTGAGTGTCCGCTCCCTTCATTGGTGTCTAGACAGTAGCGCTGTCCCTGAGTGTCCGCTCCCTACATTAGTGAATGGACAGTAGCGCTGACCCTGAGTGCTCGCTGCCTACATCAGTGTCTGGACAATGGAGCTGTCCCTGAGTGTCCGCTCCTTACATAAGTAAACGGACAGTCGCACTGTCTGTGTTAGTCCGCTCCTACATATTTGTCTGGAAGGTCGCGCTTTCTCTAGTTGCGCAAATCATACGCTGATATGAAGACAAGAAAATCCAGCTTTGAAACATAAATATCCCTCCATCAACCCCTCCCTGTCTCCGCTTCCTCCAACACTGAGGAAGCTCCGTGCGCTGACTTCCTTGAAGCCTTTGAGCAGTGGTAGCAGTGACGTTTTGCTTAGGTAAGAGCTGCTGCTCTGCTGTTCTGCTGTCAAGCGGTTTGACTGTCATGCACTTGACTGTTACAGTCCTAAGACTATTATAAATGCGTGAAAAGTCAGGGTTTGCGTCATGAACCTGGTAATTTGACATTATCCGTAGCCCCCGGGTTTACAGAGCTGTTGACCGCTCCCATCACGCCCTCGTGTGTAGTGCCGCGGTGGGCCATGAACGTTTGACACGGAGAACCCGTCTTACACGTCATTATCACGTATTACGCATGTCTCACACAATGCTGGTCATATTACGGAGTTCTGCTGAAAGGCTGGGTCATTAAGTTTGTGTGTACATTTTCAGAGGCGGACCACGGAGATTTCGTAGGGAGGGGTTCGCCGTTTACACCAAAGAACTAATGCCCGAAAAATGACCTACAACACCTGCAAAAATGACGGTGTGGGAAGGTCGAGCTTTTGAATTTGGGAGAACATGGCAAAGAACATTTCTGTCAGAAAGGGGTAAGGGTTAAATTGCCATCGTATGATCTGGATCATTATTACAAAGGCAATCTTAAAGAAAACAAAAAGAAAGCCAATACTTCAAAATCAACTCCAAGAAGTCATACCGGATATAAAGTCCGCAATTAAGTCGTCATTCCGGCGGGATCAATCTTTCTGTTTATTATTCTTTGAAACCCATCAATAGATTTATAGATATCTTGACAATATAGATAATGATACAACGGGTAAAAAATAATAATGCTGCATCCACTTTTGCCCACTGAATGTCAAATTTTCTATCTCGAAACCACACTCTCCACTGAATTTGACTGAAATCCCTTCAGAACTCATAGACAGTAATATATGGGTGAAATATTCAGCCACGGATGAGTAGGCCCCACAAAAAAAAATTCTCCCCACACGCGTCTTACTCTTCGATTTCGGAAATCACAGAGTGCTGGGTGACATTACACCCCCGCATTCGTAATTTAACAGTTATAGTTACATTAAAGGGGTATTGCTAATTAAGCTTTTTAACACGTTTTCGTCCGAGAAAGGTGTTGCCCGTAACCACAGGAATTATTTACTGCTAACGTTGCCAGGTTTAAAGATGAACATTAATACCAGCAACCAAGACGCTGAATTTGCAGATAATCCTTGATGAGCGGAAACACGAATCGAAAATACAAAAAAAAAAGAGCTGACAAACAGGGTAGGTGTAACAATAAAGAATGGAAAAATAATTGGTCCTAGAGGGAACAAAATAAACTATAAATTATTTTACTATCGTTAACTTCAAGTTTATTACCTCGGCAAGGAAGTAAATGAGATAATTACTGAAGGAACTCTGAAGAGGTAATCGAAGTATTCAAGCATAATGTCCATAATAAATACATGTATAAATTTGGTTTTTAATAATGAAGTCGTAAGGAGCGACGTGGGGGAACTCCGTCATTATCTTCTCGATCTGTTTTTCTCAGAGATGTGCAAAAACAAGGTTATAGAAATAATTTGTCTATGCAGATTCCCAAATGCCTCGTAAAAATCACATGTTGTCTCATATAGTGTCACATTCAGAGCAAAGTGACAGAATCGGCTGTGACAGGTACTGACTTTGAAAGACTATATATGGAACCATTATGGTAGGAAGATGCGAATACGAGCATTGTGTCATTGAGAGAATTAGACCTATCATCTGCACACAGTGATCTCTAGATCATAAATCCCCCTCTCAGTCACCAAACAAAAGGTGACGAAATAACAAAGGTTGAGGTTTGATAGTCTTGAGTATACCTAATTCCATAAATGGCAGTCTAAAATAGAAAATGCTCAATAATTATGTATCGGCGTTTTATCATACGGTAATTTGCTTTCACAGAATACAAGGAATCATTGGGTCATTCTAAAATAGGAAATGATCACATAGAGAAAAACAGTTGAAAAGAAAGCTCTCGATTATAGGATATAAGAAAAAGATTGGGTTAACAGGAAGAATTAGAGACAGGACGAATGACGAAAATAGGTTATAGTATTTTCCTTCACGGCCAGCTATATATTGACAAAATGTAACAATTCTGTAGTTTGTTACATGCACTGTAATTACTTACATGGCGTTAATGTGGCGGGATCAGGTAATGTAGGAAACTGAACCTGAAGCTGCGCTCCCTTACAAACATATCTCCTTAAATCTAATCCACCTTTTTTTATATCCCGTTTTTTTCATCCGACGTTTTAATCGCTACCTTGAACGTATTTGGCGTAGATGGAGCTCCTTACACACATAATACACAGTTAACAAGTCTCTAAACGTGGTGTTTGTCGTGGTGTTTGTCGTGGTGTTTGTCGTGGTGTTTGTCGTGGTGTTTGTCGTGGTGTTTGTCGTGGTGTTTGTCGTGGTGTTTGTCGTGGTGTTTGTCGTGGTGTTTGTCGTGGTGTTTGTCGTGGTGTTTGTCGTGGTGTTTGTCGTGGTGTTTGTCGTGGTGTTTGTCGTGACATCTTAACGTGGGCTGATATGAAAGCAGGCTGAGACGGTCACAGATCCACATGAAATGGGGAGCACATCCCACTCTCTAAACAATAAAATCACTGTCTGTAGAGAGATGTCAGTGATCAATCGGACTAGGTAACTTGAAAAAGGGGCGCTCTGGTGGTTTAAATGGGAGCCAGTCTTTAAAGGTAGACATGACCCCTCCCTAAGTACAAAGAGATGGTTTATAGTTTATTTCTATCAAAACCCGTTTAATCCCAACTTGTCAGAATAGTTCGGATGCAGCTCTCAGCAAGCTTGACATGTATATTAAAACTGCCTGACAGCGGCATTTTTCTGTTATATGTTAATGTTTTTTTCATGAAGGAAACCATCTATAAAATTAATACAGAGTTGTTGTTCCCACAACGGTTTAGCTGCTTCCGATCCGACTTGGACACTGAATTTCAACAAACCTTTCGTCGCTGCGCTCTTCTTGAATAGATTTGTTTTCTTTTACTGTATAGTTAAAAATGCTATTATTGTCGGGGGTTTCAGTGTATTTCTTAATCACTGGCCAGATATAATCCACATTGATCCATTATAAATGCTTCTAAAGGAATTTTACTTCCTCAAAAAGGGAAGGAGGGATCAATGTCCAAGCGCTAAATTAAAAAAAAGACATGACTCCGCTTTCAAATACGAGCACTTTTCCGTTGGGTCAGCACAGTAGAAGCAACCGATATAACCCCTTTTTACATAATCTTCTTGGTTTCTAGGTAGGTTGGTTTCTGCAGTTTCACAAATATCTGTCTATGATAAGGTTTTATGAATGCGGCCAATTTATTGAAAAGATCTAAAGTATAATATCGCATTGCGTTCCTTCTCCACAACATTTTACCTGCGACCGCTCATATATTGACACAATATAATTATTTTTTCATTGTACGATAATATATTTTCGATAAGGTAAACAAAATTTTTTTTTGGTTAAGCTTAAGGCGAGGTGACAAGGGTTCGTTTTAAACATTAAATGATTAATAATTGATGTACACAAGAAGGATATTAAAACCTAAAGAAGCTGAAATTTTCCAAGTGAATGCTTGACAATACCATGGTTGACAAACCATTTGGATAGAAAATTGTAACGTCTGTAACCAATGTTGAAAAATACCCAACTGATGTTATAAAAAAATACAAAAAAAAATGATCATGGTGCAGACACACATATCTTAACACGTTTCCTTGGGTAACCAGTTGAAACGTGATGGTTGTTTGACTGCATAATGCAAAGAAAATATGGGAATCTATATTTCTCTTATGAAAAAATTAAAAAACCGTGCTTCAAGATGGGGGGGGGGGGGGGGGAACGGGGGGCCTCTCTGGTTCCGCTACTGATGAGCACAGTTCTTGAGAGCAGAAACATTATTCCGTCTCCTGACATTGGCTTAACAAGACATTGCAAGAAGATCCGCGTACATTCTAAGGACATAGACCAACGTACTGTTCTGATTGAAAAATATTGTGGGATTAATCTCAGGTAACAAACATGTCATATTACACGCTGAGTACAGCCACCTTATGCTTCGTGCGACCTCCCGCGTATAAACCTGTTTTGGTAACCTGCAAAAAACTGCCGAATTTAGCAATATAGTATTTCCACTATAATAAGGCCATAGACCTATGCATAAAAAACAGTCCATTTTGCTGTTTTATTCTTACTTTAAATAAATTATTCACGGTACCCTGTTAACAGTTTTTTTCCCCAGCCAAACAGGAGTAAGATACACTTTATTATATACAGTATGTCATACAAACTGTACATACATGAATGATCGGTTCCATAATCAGATCAATTAAGGCATGGAAACACCAACACATCGGTGAAAGTAAGACTTCTTTGAAGGAGGAGACTTTAAGGCTGTGTGAACTCCCAAAATGATGTAAATATGTGCCGCCTTCACAAAAATATTATTGTTTCCCTAAAAAAATCTTCTTAATTATTTTCAAATGAAATAATGCACATGAAATAGTAAGTTGAGCCTTTTAAGAAGTGGGCTCTAAATCAATCATAAAGCTGGATTTCTCTATATGTTACAAAGTATTATTGCATTTATTCAGATTTCAGCTGAGTCGTTTCTCATTGCTCTTGGCCCTTTTCAAGTTTACGACACAACATTCAAACATCCCCGTTTGAAATTCGACCTGAGTAGATTATACCCCATGCATGGGATGTTTTCAAAAGATGTCTTACATTATCGGAGATATCAGGCGCCTTTAAAATATGTAAAAATGTACAGGTTGAGGTTCATAATCTGATATCAATGACAATGTCAGTCTCATCCGACTGTACACATTTCCTTCCTGGTCTTTCGGGCCTGTTCATTCTTGTAGCTTTTCTCAGCCCCCTTGGGAGCATACAACCCAAGCAGCCATATCAAGCTCTAGAAGGTTATTCGTTCTACACTCGCCTGCCTCCCATGACCAGTATTCATTCACTCCTGGGTTTAGAGAGCGCGCCCTTGTGGTAAAGACTTGGCCCAGGAGTCTCAGCGCAGCGAGCCCATAACCTTGCGGCGCCCCAACAATTACGCCAACGAGCTCTACGTATATCTTATATAAGTCCCAAAACGTAGGTTGACGCGATATTACGATCTATGGTAAATTAAACAATAAACCAACCAAAGTTTTGAAACTATACGGAGTCTTTAATGATTGATTGAAAGACGAACTAGAAGTGAACAATGTATTTATTAACAGGGAATAGATAAACGTGAAATTTAACAGAGCATGGATAAACATGAAGAGGGCTGGTATAATAATGGCTTAGACCTGTGGTCGCCGGAGACCGTCCTCCAGATAAGGTTTTTCCACAAGGGTGCACCCTCTTGAATATCTAGTGAAGAGTGCGGGTCACGGGGTAGGTCAATATAAAAGAAATGCATGATCTATACCACTCATAAAATTACAAGCTCATCAACTTGAAGGATATTCACTGGGGATATAAAAGTATAAATAATTCCCTGAGAACAGTTAGAATATCAATTAAATCAGTTTGCGTGCTTTTATATGACTCGAATTTTTTAAAAATTTAAATAAAATATAAGTTTTTTTTTACATTCATGTGTACTGGAATGTTAATGTTATAACATATTTTCTAAAAACGTTCTGGGACGTATTTGAAATTCTGAAAACGCCCTCTAGTACAAATAACTTAACAAAGTTACTTTCCTTCTTCGTAAAATTTCGTAATTATATTGCAGACTGCTCATTACAGGGCCCACTCTCGTATAATTAAATAGAAATCATGCGGGCAAATTTCAAGCTTCAGTCTTTACAGAACTTTTCTTGAATGATCATTTGTTTTTATATTAATATGTGTTAAATTCATGATTAAGTTCAGATTAGCAGGTAGGGGATTTGATAATTTCATGGCTCTGTATTTCACTTAGGTAAGAATAAAAAATGAATACTTTCGTAGCTCGGAGATCATGTAAAACTTGTGAACCCTCTAAAAGACTGAATGACCCAGTATTTAGTCTATTGCATCTGGTGTATGACGTAATTTGTTATCAGTTTAAAGGAGAAAAGTTAATCGTTTTCAATTAAATATAAATATGTGAGAAATTATACGGAGTTCTCGTATTTCGACGAAGATATACATACGCATTCACACACATACACCTTTTTTACCGATATACTAGTGGTAAGCATTGACTCTTCATGTGGGCAGTTACATCATATCGGGCTGATGTGTTTGCCAATTAAGTAAGGGAAAACTGAAGTGCTGCACAGTACAAACAAGGAATTTTTTATTTTTATTTGTTTTTATTCCTATTTTGCGAATCTAGACAGACAAATGTACAAATGGTTCATATTTCTAAATAGAAATGTGTCTAGTGGTTAGTCTTGAACACATGCGGCTGGGTCACCCTAACGCAACAAAGTCAAGGTATTTAATTTCCAGTCTGCACAGCCTTGTGTTGTTTAATCTCTGTTGGTAATCAGACAAACCAACCAGGCAAAGACAGCATCATAAATTTATTAATAAGTCCGGTCATTGGCCATTCATCTGCACCGAGTTTCCCGTGTGAACCGGCTGAGCTGTACAGATGAGGGTGCTCCATGGATGTGTTAAACAATGACAACTTTTTTATGTGTCAAGGCTTGTAAGCCAGGCCCTGGTGATGCCAGACACAAGTAGCTGCATGTATGCGAACCAGCCTTGGAGATCGTGTGTTCTTCTGCGAAAAGTTGTACAACGGGAGTTAAACTGGTAAGGGAGTTTACATATGTTTCTTTGTTACTTTGTTACATCCCATTCATATTATCTCTTTAAAATATAAAATAAACTAGAGGACTGTCGGTAAGGCAAACATATCCGCAATTTCTTCCGGATCAGAGATGTCCTTGCCGTACAAACACTAAGGAGGCCGCACGTACTTACTGGCATGTAAAGACACATGCGAACTTGAATTGCTGAATCCAATAAAATTAATGCGACAACTAAAGATCCATAGATTAATAAATAAAGACATGCAGACGGACAAGAAACATTATAGTTGCATTTTCTATGCCCGCTGAGATAAAAGTATGAATACTGATAAACTCCCTGTCACAGGTCCACTGAGATGATAACGTTCCTCATGAAAAACATTCAAACACATACACGCGCACACGAAACTAAAGAAGCCCCATCATACAAGCCGCCAATATACTGGCCAATGAGTATGCCGACTCACTGTAACAGGGCTCTGATAAGGACGCGTACTTGATGCCTGCCGGGACATGAGAGAAAAATAAACACGACCTGTGTAAGGAGAGTTGGACCGCCATGGTCTGCCGCTTGGGTTGTCTGTTTGGAGAATGAACATGGCTGGCTCCTTGAGTCCTTGCTGTTGGGAGGATCTCGGTCCACTGAGAAACCCTGGACGGACCAGGTTATAAACACACTGACATAACCAGATACAAATGGATCTGTAACCGGGCGAAAAACCATCGAGACCTTGATCGACTTAGAGCAATAAAACGGTATTAAAACGGTACCGTACTGAATAAATGAATATGGGTTTAGTGTAAACACGGCTTATGTTAAAACACCACTGTGCAAATATTGAATCACTGACAGATGGAAGATGTACCAGCAGATGGCATTAGGCAGAACACCTACAGATTATCGTATTTACAACAAAGCGAAACTCCTGACATGTATAACCGCAACAAGCTGCACTACGATTAGACTGGGTCTCAACATCGTGGCACTTGAATACTTTGTTCAAGGGAGGAAAGGGGAGTTCCAGAGAGTCTGGTTTGCTCAAAATCTTACACAGGGACCTCACATCTGTTATTGAAATCTTACACAGGTACCTCACGTTTGTTTTTCAAAATCTTACACAGGTACCTTACGTCTGTTATCAACATCTTACCCAGGTACCTCACGTCTGTTATCAATTGACGATACCTAGGAATTCAGACAAGTCATCAAAAGCTTTTATGTTAAGAAAATGTTGACAAGATTACGCTTGTTATAATCAGCGGATATTATTTTATTGCACCAGTTGGTAAATGGCTTTTTTTTACGAAGGTAAGACGCTAAATGTAATTGACGAATTTACAAACTAGAACAAACTTAATTATCTAAGAGACAAAAACGCATCGGATTAATTCCTGTTTTCCTAAAAAATGAGAACAACACGAATACGGTTACAATAAGTCTAATACAATTTAGCATCAATGTTATTTGTTCTTCTTCTTTTACCCGAATTTCCCTACCGTTTTGTCTGGTTTCGGGAGAGTAGTTGCCCTCTGGAGGCTGGCGCGTTTCCCATGTCTCCTGTCACTTAACATGCGTAGGGATAATCATATTAACCTCAAACATGTCTGAAAATAACAGCGGTAATAAATATTGACAATATGGCTTTTCTATTTCGTACATACCTTTACTTTCCCATTAAGCCATATTTTCTTAATGGGGTCACTAATGAGTGATAATACCAAGCTCCGTACAGGTCTGTTCCATTGTTCCTTTATTAATTTAAAATGGCATTTTTGTCACCTTTGTGAACTTAATACACTTCCCCAATATGCACGAAAGTGAGATCATCAACTAGCTCACGAGATTGAACTATGCCACGTACCTACATATATAGGTAATATTTAAAACTGAAAACATTACTAAATTAGTGCCCTTACGCTACTATTTATAGTGACGCATGCATTTTAACTGGCCTTTACTTGTACGAAATGGTTAATTCTCCTACTCTACAAGACAGGAAATCCCGACTGAGCAGTACAATATAACCATTAACATATATAGAACCTTTTTATTGAAAAAAAGCTTTTATAATGTTCCATGGATTAAATTGCTTTTAATGGCACTGGTATTTAAAATTCAAAGGAAAATTTCTTGCCGGACTAGAATAAACGAACACGGATTTCTCTCTTTTTTATTTTTTTTTTGTTTAAAAAAAAAAAAGATTATAGGTCGGCCTAAAACGGTACGGAAGAGCGTGTGAATCTCTTCATGGACGTAAGAAGGCTTCTGCAGTGATGGTTTCTTTGACTGTAACAGCAAACTTAGACCCTGAGCTAGGTTCATCGACTGTTTGTACAACAGTGATTGGATTTGTCGGAGAGTAGAGCAGGTAGTAGACGCGAGTTACACGACCAACACGTAAAATAATCACATCTATCATGCCAAGCTAATATTCCGACAGTCAACTTACTCCGCGACACCCTTGTTGTCAAGGACTACCGTAGCACGCGTGTCTAGCAGGCAAGTGCTACGCAACTATTACGCTTATGTTATTCCGAAAAGAAAATAACACGCTGCAAATAAATAACTTATAAAGGCACAAAACATGAAGATTTAACGGCAATTTACTAAGACTTACTTTTGCTTTTGATCAATAATACTTGTCGGCAACGCGAAATAAGTTTAGAATTAATAAGAGACAACGGTTAGTGATAAAAGTAGAGAAACTTCCCCGAATATGATCTACAGTTTAATCAAACTAGAAATGACGACTCAACAGGATAAAGTATAAACCAAAACCACAGGTTTTTCAAAATACTTACAATTTGCCCAGCTATATGAGTCGAGTTTACGGCGCCGGTCAATGTGCTTTCCCCATTTGCGTTTACAAGTTGTCACGTCTTATAAAGCTGTCTTAGAAATAATGAAGGCATATTTTCTCAAACACAGTACATCTAAATATATCCATTTGAACCACGCTGCTGCGTCTGTTCCAATATGGAGGTTATGAGAGCGGTGTGAAGTCTGAGTTCCTTAAATCTCTCACATATATAAAGTGATTGACCAAAAATTGCCTACGCAGCATGCCATCTCCATCAAGACTACATTTAATAAACAACAAACCTATACTGACGCCGTGCTTGCTAATTTCTTCAAATATGGAGGTAATGAGAGCGGTTTGAAGTCCGAGTTCCTTTAATCTCTCACATATATATATATATATATATAGTAATCGCCCATTAATAGCCTACACAGCATTCCGTCTCCACCAAGACGACATTTAATCAACAACAAACCTATAATGAGGCCTTGCGTCTCATATTACGTTACTTCAAAACAAAGTGTTCAAGGGTATTTCCCTTATTTCCATTAAAATCGTCCATTAATAGCCTAAACGGTATGCAATCTCAACCAAGACGACATTTAATAAACGAAAAACCTATACTGACGCTGTGCGTGCTAGTTTCACGTTACATCCAATATGGAGGTATTGAGAGGGGTTTGAAGTCCGAATTACTTTAATCTCTCACATATATATCGTCCATCAATATAATCGTCCATTATAATCGTCCATTAATAGCCTAAACGGCATGCAATCTCCACCAAGACGACATTTAATAAACAACAAACCTATACTGACGCTGTGCTTGCTAATTTAACGTTACATCCAATATTGAGATAATGAGAACGGTTTGAAGTCCGAGTTACTTTAATCTCTCAAATATATATCGTCCATTAATATAATCGTCCATTATAATCGTCCATTAATAGCCTTAAGGGCATGCAATCTCCACCAAGACGACATTTAATAAACAACAAACCTATACTGATGTCGTGCTTGCTAATTTCACGTTACATCCAATATGGAGGTAATGGAGAACGGTTTGAAGTCCGAGTTCGTTTAATCTCTCTCACACACATATATATATATATATATATATATATATATATATATATATATATATATATATATATATATATATATATATATATATATATATATATATATATAGTAATCGCCCATTAGAAGCCTACACAGCATTCCGTCTCCACCAAGACGACATTTAATCAACAACAAACCTATAATGAGGCCTTGCGTCTCATATTACGTTACTTCAAAACAAAGTGTTCAAGGGGATTTCCCTTATGTTACAAAATTTATTAACATACCACAACAGCTTGTATCAGCTGGACATTCTCATCCTTCCAGGTAACTAGGGCTTAAATAAATCGGAGAAATCGTATAAACCCACTTAAACACGGTTTCGATATCAAGGCGTATAAAATACTATATGATTTCTTCACTACCCTTCATCTGGGTTATTTAACATATACTTATATACATATACAGTATGCATTACATTTGCATAAAATATTTTAAAAGAAGTACAAGCGAACATCGTACGCGAAGTTGACATTTACCAGCAGTTTTTAATTAGTTAGTACTTTTGCAAGATAAATAGTTTTAATTATAAGCATACAGTTTAAATATTATCCGATGGATATTTCATACTACTCATCTAAACCACTGTACAATTTATCAGGAATAATATAAATGGTAGCTAAATCTGCACCTAAATCCTAAACAATAAGTCTCAAGAAAAGATTTTTTTTTCGGAGGCAGAGGTCAAGACAGAGTTTTTAGGACTGAGCAAAGAAAACTTCTTACAAATTCTTGCAAATAGTTAAATTGACTGGAATGCATGGAAATGAAATTTTTTTGTGAATTCGGAGAATCCGCGCGTGTATCAAACATTGTTGCACAGCCTATACAGGGGACTCATCAGCATTTTACCTTACAACTATAACGAAAAGAGCTCCGCAATACGCTTAGGTCAAATACGCCCACAAGCCAGTCAGGTTTTACATATATATATATATATATATATATATATGTATATATTTAAATCTTGCTTTGTACAAATGCCTTCCCTCAATATTACCTGTTGTTTTACCTTCACCTATACGTCATACACAAAACTTATATTTTGTAAAAGCTAATCAGCAAGGGTATCATGTGATTAATAAATTCGGAACAGGTTGATAAAAAAGTGAAAGATGCACAGCGAAAATCCGCACCGGGAAAACTTATCAGTTCGGACAATAAACTAAGTCTCTATTAATTTATCAATGTTCTATTAATCAAATGACTATTAAATTTGTTCAGTATGGTTCACTGGACCCTAAATCTTTCTTTGCTGGAATCCAGGAAGAAAGAAATGATAACAAATAACTTTAACATACCACTTTATATTATATAAAAAGTATTTTTTTTCGGGTGCTGATTTTTTAGAACCGATGCTCATTTGCCTCCCAGGTTAAGGGTGTCTGAAGTATTAGAGCTTTACCAATTACATAAAGCATAGGTAAAATTATCCAGAGTGCTTAGTCTTAATTAAGTAGCTGTATCTGAATTCATATTAATTTTAACACGGCAAGATATATATACTATTACTATATATATATATATATATATATATATATATAAATATATAAAATTATATATATATATATATATATATATATATATATATATATATATATATATATATATATATATAACTCTGAAGAAAAACAACACTGTTAATTCACAACAGACTGTTTCACGGGATGCGACCCGATCATCAGGTGAATGTGGTTAGAATGAAGCTAACGTCGTGGTTTGAAAAGCCGAGACTTTACGAGATTACGAGATTATGCTTTGTGCGATTCGGGTCGGGAGGGGGGGGGGGGGCATATGAAAGACTGACACTGATCCTATTGTTCTCGGGTGCACAATAGGATTGGTCGGGGTACACGTGCGATACTGGAACATAACAGGGCAGGGCAAAGAGGTTAAATAATGTAGTAAATAGTAAATATAATACAAAGATATAACCAGGATGCTCAATCAGCATATTGAAATGATTTCTAATAGGGCCTTGGAAGCAGTGAACATATCAGTAGTATACATATGATATGATAAAAATACACATATACTGTGAAAATACACAATATACAAGGCAAATATACAATATAAAAGGCAAATATACTATACCCATACCAATATATATATATATATACCATGGCCACTTCTCGAGGGCTTTTCAGAAGTTGACATGTTTTTACTCCAAGCAGAAGTGTGGATCATGAAGATTTTGAAAGAAGACTTTCAAGACGTACTTACATAAGATGAAAAGTGAATGACCCACGCCTTTCAAGACTGTCGTAATACCTCTTCCCTGTTTCTTTGGACAGGTTCTCATTTGATGTGAGCCGGTGATTGTGAGGGTGAACACAAGCACTACTGAAGCCGTACACCTCACGTACTGCGGCTCATAATAAACTAAACGAATGGCAGCACTGGTCGGCACAACCAGCTCGGACCAGATCTCTATTATGGAAAGTAAATACTGCTCCGAACGACATGAATTACCCGGATCGATTCTGCTTGGGAAACTCCTCGTATCAGAGCTTGCTTTTAATTGGTTTACCGCATCGTCAGTCGTCTGCTCAGCCCCTGACGGGCCCCATGTTACTATTGTGTATCCATGTCGGAACCGGTTATAGACAGACCATTACACGCGTCGTTTCCTAAAACCACCCTGACAATGATTAATGGTTAATTAGTAACGTGTCACGATTCTAAGCTAGAAAAACAGTCAACGACATTGTAAAAGTGTAACACTAACGAACACGATGAAATGTCCTTTGTGTTTATAAAAATATGACCACGTTTTGGTTCTAAATGCCGATGAAAACGACTTGATGGACGCGAGTGAAAGGGTACAAATTAAACCTCGGTAAAAAAAATACATGTACATAGAGGCATTTCATGTATATTGGAGTATAATTAAATTTGATTCTGTTCATAAGAAACTGGTCTTTTTATTAATTTAATTTATTGCTTTCACAAGACATCGCAGCCCACAAAATAGAAATGAAGACACATTAGCGTTTCAAAGGCCGATCCATTTGTCGAAAACTGAATTTTAATCAAAACTGGCCACTATATTGTCTACCTTACAAATCCTTACTTAAACCGTCGATGGCCTTCATCGACAAACAACATGACGCTCGCACACAAAATGATTGGGTAATTATGCAATAATGTGTTGCCATTTCAAGCCACTTCCACATAAAATTTTATGATGGTCATTTTACGACGACGTTATTTTACACTATATGTAATAGATTCAAGCTCGTTGGTCAGATCGGTCCTGCCCTGTTGTTGGATAAGATACAGTAAAAAGGATAAGTTGATAAATGTTTGCAATGATTTCCATCCACTCTCTGTATATGTAATAGTTTATACGAAAAACTGATATAAAAGATCGTAAAAATGGCACAAATTTGCAATGTGACCTGGAAACCGTCAAGGTCACTGAAACTATGAATTAGGTCAAGGTAATGTCCATCACATTTACGAGTCATTAGTTCGGAGTAAAAACTGGTAAAACTATTATTACAAAAATGACGACAAAAACAGGCATTCTCATTTATGTTATACGTTGCAATCGGCTACCATATGCGGATAACTTTAGAGACATGTAGCGTCAACGGAAACAAGCCAAGGTGTTCCAATGTCAGAACAGGTGTCTTTATCCACGGCACGAAAAAGGTTATACAGCTGTATTTCAGACCCACTTCTCCGACATAACGTAAACGTTCAATAAAAAAAAACTGTTATGGTTCCCGTTGCAGTGTTCTAGCTTTAACAGACAGAAAATACCCCGACAACTTGATTAAAAGGCTCTCCGAACATTTCTTGTACGTCTCTTTGTATGTCATTCATTCTGTCTAATGCTCCCGGTGCATCATGGACCTAGTCGAACACAATAGAAATAGGACACGGATAACCATATTATTGAGTTCGTCAGCTCTGTGTTTGAGCCGTGTTCTTTGAGGATGCTGACGGTCATGGACCTCGGCGTTTCTCTATTCTTTGAAGTATACACCTCGGCTTCCAGCGTTCTCCTTCTCCTGTCGAAGTGCTGACAGAGGAGGGTCATCCAATTACTTCACTTCTAGGACTGACTGTTTTGTTTCTGAAATCTATTGCTCCCTCGATACCCCGTGTCTGTATTAGGTTTAAATCCTCCTTCCAGTATAATGTCCTCGGGACTTAGGTTTTCGTCTTCGAATATGTATTTTTTATATTTCTTTCTTCAAGACACAGCTGTTTTACTTTGCTCTCTCCTCCATTAACGCCCACCACTCACTGCTATTCAACGTAACACAAGACTAAACCTTGTTTCTCAGACGCCAGTAGTTTAAATCCTTAGAGCTCTAAATGTTTTTTCTAGACTCTTTTTTATAGTAACATAATTTCCAACTTTGTTGGCATTTTCCTAACATGGGATACATTCCGCACGGCATGAACTGTTATCATGATTTAAATTGTGCATTTTTATTTTTCGTTAACACTATTTCGTAAATTCTATGGAATGTTTTGACAGCGAGCATCATCTTACCAGAATATATTAAGCGTAAATGACGTCAAATGTTACAACTTAACAATTTTGCTTATAGAATCACTTTACAGATATGTATTCAAATTTTTTACCGTTACCACTATTGTTTATCGATGCCAGTAATTGTACTTTGTTAATCAGGTCAGTATACTTTTGAAATTATATAAATCTTCTCACGTAAGTCCGTCTTCCTTACTCATGACCGGTTATAAACTTTGATGGGAAATGTAGATGGTCTTTTGGTTATAAATGTTCCATTATATGCAATCTCTCCTTTTCACGAAAATGCAAAAATAACATACAGAGACATTAAAACTTTGAGTTTGTGATGAGATCCATGGCATGCCCTGACGGTCTTTGTCAGAGACATTGTTATAAGGAAAGATAAAGTTATTTTATTAACTACCAACGATCACGTCCGGTTCTCAGTGTGTTTTTAAACATCTTTTCATTGATCAGCATGGAATAACTAAAGCAGTCACATGGCCGCTTGGCAGACCGAGCGTCATGTGGTAACAAACACGAGGGGATGAAAAGAAGCCTAAAATGTGAAGAAACAGTATGGATTTACTCGGCGAGACCGGTGGAACTCCTTGGGGGCTTCCCACGAGACGACGCTCCTAATGACTAATGACTGTTTAAGAACTTCCGCTCCAATTACTTGTCTGCGCACACCTGAGAGGCGAATCAAGCGCGAGGACAGGTTCCAGTTTGTCGACAGTGTATGCATCCTTGCTTATTATAAGTAATTTTTCATTAGAAATTTTTAATCCAGTTAATAATGTTCTGATGTTTGGAAGACGTCTTGAAAGATATGAAAGATATTTTGTATGTTTTGTATGGATAATTATATACAACACTGACGCCATGCAACAGTATGTCCCAGTGCTTGTGAATTATATATATATATATATATATACAAATATGTATATATATATATATATATATATATATATATATATATATACAGAATAAAGGTAGTTAGCACTTAAGTCGCAGGAGGAATATATCAGGTTTCTGACAGGGTTCTGAGCTCAGCTGACTGCAAGTCACAATCTTGAAATTAGGTCCTAGTGACCCATACCCTGCGAGCTACGGGCCAAAACCATTATTTTGAGCACCAAGACAGTAAAACAGGGCACAAATTGTATCCATTCGGCCGAGAATCTTCCCACATGAGATTAAGAGAAGTCCCGGGAAAATTTTCTTGGAAACTTGAAATCAGGTCTTCAACAATAATGATTTGATGACAGAATGTCAGATGGGCACGATCTGTATCCTTTTACCTTCTAACGCAATATATATATTGGCGTGAAACTCACTCAACGGCTCGTAATCTTGATTTAACAATCTAGGACTAGGTGCTTATCAATATGTATTACGCACTAAACCGATTTACAGCGGGACCTGTGGATATATCTGAATATATGTGCATCAATCGTAACATTTCAGCAAAACTCTCTCCTTAACGAATAATATTAATTAAGGCCCTTTATAGGGTGACCTAAAGTCTCAATCTGATTGAAATCTGGCAATGGACCAAACATTGCAGTAAACCTGCAGTAAACTGCACGCTGCTTTTTTTTCTGTCAGAACGATCAAGTATTTTGAAATGATTAAGTGGTGGGGAAACTGCTGAGTCAGTCCTCCGTGGCATCTTCTGGTGGAGGTGTATGCATGAGTACGTTACACATGTATGCATTGCATTTGTGGACTATATAAATACATGTGTGTGGGGGTGGGGGGGTGGGGTGGGGTTATTAATGTTGTGTGTGTGATTGTGTGTGATTGTGTGTGTGTGTGTCCTTACCTTGATGTCAATGTCCTCCCGTGTATACATTAGATCGTTTTAGTAGAAATGAACATGATATTGATGTATAAATTACATGTACAGCACATGTGTACACACCTGAATGAATATATATATATATATATATATATATATATATATATATAAATATATACAGATAATGTATATTTCACCAGAATAACCTACTCATCATTAGTAATCAGCAGTAATACAATACATAATTTAACACATCGACAATGTTTATATATGCGTGATCGTAAGTAGACAGGTGGGCGTACAAATGGTCCTCTGGGTACTAATACTATTAGTCACTGTGTTGGTCATTAACCCTCGTCGGTTGCCTTAACAGCAATGTCGTATAAAGGTCTTTCAATGGAAATATGTAGCAAATAGGTAAGCCATTCGAAAGAGTTAAGAGACCGAGACAGTAATAGTTATAATGGGGGGGGGGGGGGGGGGCCTCTTATACGTCACGTGGCGTTTGAACATTATACGTTCGTATTTTCTTAAAACCGGGCATTTAAACTTTTACAGCATTGTATAAATACTTAATGTAAAACATAACTATAACACACTGGAAACTCTTTTTATCTCAGTTTTTTTGTTTTGGTCTATGAAGGTAAGGGTCATATTGCCAACAACATAAGCAGTGAGCCCGTATTATTAGTATCATGTCATTTTGTAATATTTATGTATTATTCATTAATTACATTACATCGTTATTTATATGTATTAGCTTACCATAACTTGGAGTTTATAATCACACCCAAGTGTATGTGTTAGGTGGTGACTAAAATGTACTGTCAGATAGATCTAATATTTTAGTCAACTTTGAAGGCTGGATTATTCCCTGGTGGGGAATCAGGATGGATAATAAATGGTCTAAAAATCAACCATCAGCCCTGTAATATGAAATATGTAAGCTATTTGTAATGAACGGATATATTCAGTCACGATGATTAAAGACCATATCAGGTACCTCGGAGGCATAAAAGCGGTTTAACAAAAACAAACTGTGACAGGAATTTGATGTTTGGTTTGATGTAATCAACCATTTTCCTTGAACATAAGCTAACATCGTTCATACATGAGTGTGCCTGAAAAGGAAAAATATGTGAGCCGTTTTTGAAAATGACAAATGTGCAAGTTGCTTTTGTTTAATCGACAAATGTGCGAATCATTTTTAAAAAATTACATACACACTAGGTTTATCGAAATGGACACCCACGGTGTTTCGACATACACATCCTGTGTGGAGGAAACCGTTTGATGTTTCAAATAGAACATTTTTTATACGACAGGCAGTGTATCGGTTGTTTGATATATATAAGTTGCAGAGCTGAAAAATTCAAATATCTTTGAAATAAATAACAAAAGTAGAAACTGACTTACAAAAACGGCCTATATAGGCTCTATTTTGTTTTGTGTAGAATTTTTTTCTGGATATGACACATTTGACAAGGATTTTTGTCAAGTAATACCCTGAAGTAGACTTTTATCAAGTTTATAGGTTATACTATGATATTATAGGGTTTTATATGACAACACACGGTGACGCCCCCTTTAAATCCGTCTTGGGTTCAGTGAACTTTACAGACAAGTTTTCCTCACAGTTTTAAACCTAAAAGATCTTGTCTCCGGTCGAATGAATTAGACGCTGATACAGACTGTGAATAATACCTTCCGGACGCCTGAATCTTGATCTCTAAAGTAAAGATAATTATTTCTTAATCTGTGCACCTTTTGTATAACATGATATATCATACAGTCTTAAGAAGTGAAATATAGATATGTAGGCGTATTATGTACGTTCGACCAAACCAAACATTGTGCCAATGTTGCCTTCGTACTTCGTTCGATTTGGAATGTTAAAATTGTTACATATCACGTTTTTTTATATGATTGTGTATGTTCAGGACTCTAGTGGACACCTATTGATATGGAATCATCCATTACAAGGAAACAAAGACATTTTTTATCTCCTATCTCACGTTTCTAAGTGATCGCAACTTGTCTGAAAGAGCAGTACACACCAGAGATTAAAAAAAAGTCTAATGTTAGTTCTCAAATATGATGTCTATTGTTAATTTAAGTATAATGTTCAAAAAGTAGAATGTTGTGGTCATATATAACTACTGTTATACATACCTTTAACTTTATATCAACTTATGATAACTAACAATTGATTGTTTATCATTATAATAATACATATACAATACAACACTGGTGGATGTCTTGACATTTAGCTATCTTTAATAAACCTCGAGGAAGAATAAGGATTTAGGCGCCTGTGTAGGAGTTATATGTATTTCTCACCTGAACTATTTTTTCTGTTTTCGCTAAGATAGCATATTATATACCGGGGAAGGCTTCTCGTGATGGTTCAGCGATTACACTCTTCTTGTTTGTCAAAATGATTAAGAATATCAAACTGTCATTTTTATGCTGTGAAACTTAATATACATGACTGTTCGGCCTTTATTCAACCTCATAACCCCTAGTGTACTAAATCAGCACGTTCGAAGGCCACAGTTTCATAAGGGTATCCATGACCACGTTCATAAAGCTGAGTGAGCCAGTAACGTATCATTGTCAAATGATTTCAATGCTCATTCTCCAACAATATATCGTCTGTCATAAGTCTCAATTTTAACTTGTCCTAACCGCTAATAACTGCAGAAACATTGAGTAATCGTACACGCGCAGAGAGATAAACTGTAAAAGACAAGTCGACAGATAAAAATTGTTATTATAGTGTAGGGGCATATGTAGCAAATTCGTCCTGAGTAAATTTTGTTTGTAAAAATGTGACACCCCATGCATTTTTGTTCTTCACCTTTCTATGAAGCCTTAAAAACATGGTGCCAATTTTTTATTCAGTTTTGACATGTTTTTTTCAGCTTGTATTAAAATGCTTTTTAAAATGTTAAATTAATAAACTTTGACCGAAACATCAACAAAGTAAGCAGGGACAAGAGGATAAGAAAGGTTCTTTTTATAATGTATTTCTATACTAAACACACAAACTTAGTTCTCTGGTTTGGGATTGTCTAAAATTATTTTTTGTTTATATTAAACGTACCCATTCACATACCAAGTATATTTACTGAACACATATAGTGTTAAATGCTTTATACGCATAGCTTGATCTTTTTCTCCTTAAAATACGATAGTATCTGCTAATATTTCATTCAAAACCGTTGGAGTACTCCTGTACACAAGTGGTTAGGTTAGCGAGATCAGTGGTACAAATGTAAACATAGCGCGCACGCCACCTGGCGGCCAAACCACGCTACTTTACTAATCAAGATTTTTTTTCAAGCATCCAAACAGTGTTTCTTTTTTTTATCTTCCATATCATTTCTCCTTGTTTTGGAGTAGTGCACGCGCAAGATCAGGCCTCTAGTTATGGTCTACAGTCTTGTTATGCTAAACAGACACACGTGGACTGTGTTGACTCACACACAGAACCATAACAATGAATGAAACAGGTTAACTGGAGATTGTAAGTCCTTGTGCAGGGATGGTTTTGCCAAAAAAATGTTGTATTCAGCCTAACTAATGAAGTAATGGCTTAAGATAACGCACATATTGATGCAAATGTATATATATATATATATATATATATATATATATATATATATATATATATATATATATATATATAGAGAGAGAGAGAGAGAGAGAGAGAGGTAATGATGACCTCTATGGCATTCATACACAATTGTATTTTCTTCCAAAATCATTTCAAATAAAATATTGTTTTACAAGACACGTTTTAATATTTAATTTTAACATTTGCCAAATGAACATACAAATAATGATTTAATGATTCCTACTTTTTAACTATTTATTATTTAGGTGTACGTCGGAGAGATCATTAAGCAGTAAGTTGGACGGGCAGTAAGAGACACGAACTAAGTTCAGATTTTTTTAGAGTTAGTAATTTTAAAATTGCTTGAAAAAATGTCACGTCAGAAAAGACCAATGTACTTAAAAGGGAATTTATATGTGCTGTTAAAACAACCTTAATGTTGACTTCCTCTATACCGATCCAATATTATAATCCCAACAATTTTGTTATTATTTTATTATCTTTATAAAATTGTAATAAATTAATATAAAAATGAAAGAAATGCAAAAACCTTTAATTACAATCAAGGCGCTTGTTGATTGTATAAGACATGTCATTTTGTTATCTTGTGCACTAAATCAAAATTGTTCTTGATCACGATTTAAGAGTTACTAGCATTAGTTAAGCAGGTATAAAATGCTTTAGTTTTTGTCAGGAGTTATTTGGTATAAACATGATAAAAGAATGGGCTCCAATCAAAGATGTACATTCCTCCGCTGCATCTGACATACATTGCATTAAATGACAAACCAATCAGATTTTATAAAAAATAAGAATAGTTCTATTCTTCATTCTTCATTTCATAGTTTGCATTATATTCAGATAGTACAAGCTGGGTGCTCATGGTCTACTTATCATTTTTTTCATAAAAAAAAAATGTTGCACTTGTGATCTTGTTCGGACGGATGAAACGCCTATGTTGCCATTGTGCCATCACAAGTCGTTTAAGGATATTGAAAAAAAGCGACAAGAATTCAATAATAACAAGAATTTAACTTTACTATTGTTATATTTAAACGGTAGCCTTGGTTTTACCATAGTTTCTGTTAAGATATGTCCGTTTTTGTTATTGTAAAGGTATAACCTGAATTCTTCGATTTCATATATCCATTAATGTACAATTTTAAATTTGCCCACCTAACAAAATCGTTTTAAAAGAAGACCTTCAGAGGAGGGGGAGGGGGGAGCGGGTAAAGATGGGATAGAAGAACATCTGTAAACATGTACGATAACATTATGACTAATGATGAAACTTAGTTTAAGATCCAATATTTAATTTCAAATTTGTTTCCTTTAACCCGACTTTTCCAAAACTTCTAAATTTTCTAAGGTCTCTTTGTTTTGTTTTCAAAACACACTCCCTTATGAATTCTTCAGCAAAACATGCATTTCATTCATTGTTAATGTCATTCTACTTTTAAAGTCTGTGAATATTTATCTGCTGTAAATTATCTGATGAGTACTGCTTGCAAAAGATTATCAATGAACAGTGAAATAACTGATGAAAAAAACTACTCCACAGAAGGTATAATTGCTTCCAAAATGATATGCTATTGCCCGCACAAAGCTGAGGTTATATGATCATAATTATTATTATTATTATTATTATTATTATTATTATTATCATTACTATTATTATTTTGCTTCTTAATATGTACTTCATTTCACTGTGAATGGTGGACTAGGTAGCATTTCCTTAAACTTTGAAATGCGTTAGCGAGGATCTGGCACTAAATCCAGTCAAAGTTGTCCCCTTTGTCATTTGTTTATTCTTTACGAAATATGTAAAAAAAATAGTCATCCGCCTAAAACTTTTATACATTATTTCTTGGATCATAACCAAAACATAAAAATACTCCTTAGAATTCCTTAGGAACCTTTAGATACTTTGGATAAACTAACCATAAGAGACGGGTTTCTATACCTGCACTATCAGCGAGCGGATAGTAATGTTGGTGAAGTAATAATCGAACAATAGGATGACGCAATAGCAAAATTATATTAAATGTAAGAATAACAGGGCCATTTTCGTATGTTATGTATAAATGAAGCAAATATTCAGTCACTGGTTAAAACAAAGGAAAGCGGAGCCATACTGTGTACGATACAGGTTACCTGAAATCAGCAAGTGGCCCGCCATATGTACATTGCACAAACTACCCCAGGGCACTTGTTTTCTCTATATGATTTTTTAAATGAACTTATCAATGACATTTTGTAGAACAATATACCGATGGACATACAACAAGTGATTAATTTTTCATAGTTATAGTCTGGGGGACCTTGATGCGGATCCATGTGTTGGCGGAGGTATGCGCTCTACGGGTGCACTCTAATAATGGAATAAACGTCTTAACGCAGTCGTTGTGTGTCTAGTCTAAGGTATGTGATGTAATATATCTTACTAATCATTCTGAGGTGTTTTGTTGCAAAATATCCCAATGTAGTAAATATTTATATATATTGGCCCTCAATTTTTGCTCTAAAATCAAATTTTACCTAAAAAAAAAATAACAAAGCCACCATAGAAAAATTGGCACCATATTTTTTTGTAAAGGTTAAGGTCTTAGGATCACAAAAATGTGGGGTCTCCACTTTTTACAGCGAAAATTTACTCGGTGACATATGCCCCCACACTATTATCTATCAAGCGAGACGTAGCACGCAAAGGGTATCCATAATCAATGAGAGAGGCTGTTGCACAGTTATATAACATAAAATCATAGTAAAAACAGAAGAACTTCTTATTCTTATTATCTACAGCTGTCAATAAAACGTCTGCTTATATTTTGACTATTGTCGTTAAGGGTGATACAATGACAGAACATTTGCTACTCTAAGATTCCACATACAGCCAATGATTAAAAAAAGCACAGCATCCTCCAAGCCAGCTTTGAATAAATTAAGCTCCAGTTCAGCATGTCTATGTAATAAGGGAAAATACCTCATGGAAGGTCGGTACTTGATGTTAAGCCAAGAGCAATAAAATCAGTAGGATGAAAAGCATCACCACATTCCTTCGGCATCAATAAGATAAAGATTACGTCACAGCTGAATGGAGGAATGGAGCTTCCCTTTCACCTGCGCGTTCCTCTTTTTAATAAAAAAATCCCAACAATCTAGACTTGTTTACCTGCATTTTGAGATTGCCGGTTGGGCTATAGACGCCTTTATTTGCTTTATATGTTCCCAGGGATTTTCATTACATTCATTTACGTTCGGGGAAATCATTTCTATTATTTCGGATGTTTGCCCGCCTATCACCTCAGGCATTCACTAGCAATAGGTAAACATTTATCAAGTTCGGGATGCTTCGTTCTGTTTTTTACCTCGCTCATCTGGCTTTTCCTGGGAATAAACGTAACCGTAGGACCCAGAAACATCTAATTTTAAAATCCTGGAGGGATTTGAAAAATCTCCTTGGAAAAAATGAATTTAAGCCACTACAAACTGTAATTTCTTAGTTATGGGGCGTGTTTGCACACCCTAGAAATATTTCTCATGTTAGTAAAATAAGATATATTATCGAAATTATTAATTTATGGATCACCATTAATCTTCCGTGTATATTAACCATTTTCTAAAGATTGGTGGCACCACTTGTATTTCGTTTCTATTTTTCACGCATTTTCCCTCTATTTATTAAGATGGTCAAATGACAGCAGTCGTGTCATTTGCTTAGATGTTTCATCTAGGGTCCTGAAACTTCATATGGTCATTGGCCATGACTAGTTTAATCAGTTTCCGAAAACTGGCGGGTCAAGTTTAAACCAAAATTTTTCATCCAAAATCTCCTTCGTTCACAAACATCTATCCTATGAAATGGAAAAGAACCTTATTAAATAAATCCTATTAGTTTTGAGTTCATAAGGTAATAGGTAATAGGACCACTTGGGGACGCTTTATTAACAAAACTTTTAATCCAACCTTCCATTTCTCACTTATGGATAGCCAACCAAAAAAGAAAGTTTCTGAATGATTTTGTGGTCAGAAAGTCCAAGATCAAGGTTGCAGGACTATCCTTCCAATTTTCACATAACTAAATTTCAAACTGACCCTGTCTGCAGTTTAAAAAGCGGTGGATCTAAAAATGTGTTACTGGCAGATGACCAGTATTGCCACCTTTATTTTTATCTTTGTATTTTCATCGCATTTATCTTGTATTTTTTAGACTGCCAATCCCAGCATGCTAGTAACTGAACTGTGGTTTATTGCAATGTGCTATGCTGAAACTTGGATGTTCCAAAGGGCACAAAAAATTCTAATTTAAATTCGAGGGAGATCCTTGAAATCTTTCTTGGGAACCTTCAGTAATGTCAAGGCGACTTATATTTTGCGTAAGAAGGAGAAAAACAGCATTTTAACTATTAAAACCAGCAGTACATCTTCAGTCCTGTCCAATATTTTAATCCTTGGTGCTGAATCTAGCCAGCTTTTTAACGTAGCACCCATTACCAAACGTTTACCACTGCACGAATAGTAAGGTCAACAGGACCTCATTTGCATAAATTATACGTTATGTGTCTTGCCTCAGAGCAACAGGTACCACGCATATCCATTATCATAGCCACTGTCAACACGTCAGTCAGCTGAGCGTCATGACTCATGGGTAACTTCTTAGGAAAGCTTGTATAAAGAGTCTGCCTTGTATAAAGTAATACCTTTTTCCCATCAGATCCGAAATGCAGGTTCGTTGACAGCGAACTGCGGGAGGTGAAAGTCACTTCCAGTTTGTCCACATCAACATATGGGCATGTTTAATATGATTTTCTAGTGACGTCAGTTTATGAATATTCAGTTTTACAAACACCCCACGCTGCCTACATATTTTTTATCAATAATAATAAAACATTGCCCAACTTCAAAGATGGTAAATCACATCAGAATATAGTAATGTTGAGGGGTCTCTTCAGGTCTTCAGGACAAACGACAATGGTAAATCCTGACTGTGACGGTAGACGAACACACAAAATAACATTAACGACGGATCAGCCCATTATAATGAATAAATGGCTTAATATGAAACAGTGAAGCAAATCAAATTATTTAATTACACCTTGTTATTTTAAATTTCCATGTCCAATGTCAACTCGTTTGGTATTTATACCGTCACAGGTTACCTTGGTTACCCTGGTACCTCGATCTCTTGGCGGTTGTCTGGCAATTCCTCATTCATAACATATTAAAACAGTTTTGAAAGTTAATTCTCTATACCTACTACATATAATACTGGTATAGTAGCATAACGTGTACTAAATATTTCAGTCAGAATGCGAATCCCATTCATTTGTTATAAGGCTAATTCTTCTGCCATCTATATTTGTTTTTGTTTTTTTTCCATTTTGACATAAAAAAATTCCTATTTCATTTTATTTATATTTGAATGGCCTCATTGAAAATCCACTTGCTATGAATAAAGCCATAAACAGAAATTTTATGTCCTCGTGTGAAAAAAGCGAAAAAAAAGGCCACAACATTCCCGAAACATTTTGTCAATTAGGTCAACGCCTACACATGGTTCTAGCGATTTGTTATTTGTAAAAAAAAAGGACCCGCATTCTAGGAAACCTAACTCAAATTAGATGTTCAGTTTTTTTCTGCAAGATGTCTACGAAAGCATTTCCTCTTGAATTTTACAAATATATTGGCTAATTCCTCAATTTATGTACTGTTATGATTGAAAATGTCAGGCAGTCTTATCTCGAAACAGCAAAGTCATGGCTTCGTCTTTCAATTGACTCATCTAAAAACTACCTGATCTCCAGTGCATGTTTATTTTTTTTACAATACTCTGAAAGTTTCAACAGATCTAAAGGTGACAGCTGTCAGCAGTCCCACCTGATGCTCCCCGCCCTAGGCCAACCATGGCCTGCCAAAACATCCACTGTGGCGCTCAGAACAGCGGAGCCTCACGCGTCCTTGGTGACCTTTGCCTGAAAACATTGATTCAAGTTTTATCAAGTGATGGACGTCTAAAGTAATAAAATTTACACAATAAAAGGAATCCAAAAGGAAAGTCAGTAGTGTTTCCATTATTTTTTCACTTTAAGAACAGAAACTGTGCCGGATGAAAAACCCAGTAGTCGGGATAAGATTTTATCCCTATATGCAATATTGTTAATTCCTTCGACAAGAAACAGAAACTGATAAATTATTTGAATAAAACCGACTTGATACCAAGCCTTTGTCGCTTATCAGATTTTGGTGTGTTATCGCCTTGCGCTTCAGGACGCTTTATAAAATCATTGTTGGGAATAATTTACAAAACCTTAATCCCCTAAAAACAGATTTTTGCAGGAAACATAAACTCTGACCAAATATAATTTTGCGATATTGTTCCGGAAATAAATGGTCACACTTGCATGACTTTTTAAATAAATAAAAGCCGAAAAAAATATATTTACTTATGAAATCGAATAAGGGTCATCTGTTCTCATTTGGTAAGAGACAAGTCAAGGGAACTATTCTTGTAAGCGAGGGGAAAAAATAAATTCATAGGTGAAAGCATGATTCGTGTGGGAAGATTAATAACATTTCATGTATGAACATGACTCCAACAGCCAAAGAAAGTGTGTATAAAAACTGCATGGTATTTCCTTACGAGAAATTCTTAAATACTTACTGTTTGCTTCAAAACACCAGGAATAGCTTCGGGATCTTGGAGCGAGACAGGATTTAATCTCATAGGGAAGTTACATATTTTTATTTTAGCAGCCAACCGTTCAATTAAAAATTAGAGAAGCACGCGCAGAGATAAATAATTCCTTTATAACGGTAGTGAAAGAAACTGGATACAAATGCATATGTAGAGTTAACCTATAGTGGTTTTCAAGCCCTGGCCGCTGTCACAACGTACGCTATAGCTGCCTACAGGCCGGAATGTTTTAGGCATTCAGTTACTTGTTCTAAAGTGGTTTCCCATGAAAAGTGTGTTACCGTATCCGACGTCGGTTTCGGCATGATTCTTTGTCAAATTATGCTAGTACGTTTTCTATAATTCTTTTGTTATATATAGAATCCAAAATAAAAAAAAATTGCACGGCATGAAGATTTGACTCGGACACGTGACGTCATTTATTACAACGTACAATATCTACCCAGCTGTTTGTGTGCAAAAGAACAATCAAATCGGCTGCGCCATTTTTATATAAATGAATACCGTCGCCTATTTGTTGTTATACGGCAAGCTAGTTTCGTCAATTAGGCACATTCAGCTTTTTGCGCGTTTCAGGCTGGTCTTACTATATCGTTAATCAGCTGTTTTTCTTTTCAGGCGGCAATTATTGGTGCCCTCTTGGCAGATGAGGGACCGAATGCCAATAATTCTTCTTAACGCATGAGCTTTTTTTGTCACGTGCTTGCGTAGGAGTTGTTCCGCCGGTAATCCCGAAGATCCCAAATTAATACATCATTAACTACAAACTAGAGGCCACTCACATTTTGCCAAGGCCCAAAAATCTGACCCATGAAAAAGAAAAGAGAAATAACACTTCTTACAAACTTCGTTGTTTCAAAGTGAATATATTTTTTTTTCACAATGATTAGTAGTTTATTTCAGGTTTCTGATCACCAGGTTAGGAATGAATCAAAATGTATAATACCGAAATTTAAGGTTTTTTCTATGAGTTCATCATTTTGTAATGCAGGGATCGAACCCTGTACCTTCAGACGCTTAGTCAAACCCTGTAACCACTTCGTGACGTCCTATTCCAGGATTGGGCACTTTGTATTTACTTTGTCGTATCAGAAGTGCCTATAATCTGGTGTGCCAGATTGTTGAAGTAATAAATTGTCACGAAACACATTTCCACAAGCAATAACATCCCCTAACACATAAGACATTTTCATTTTGGTACAGCTTTGTGTGTGTTAAAAACATCAATATAAGGACGTTAGATGTTTAGTCTACAAATACTACAAATCATCCGGACGAGATGTTGCCGTAGAATGTACCTTTGTCTAAAATATACAATATATATAATTTTGTTCAAAATACATATAATCTTTGTCTGTTTGTACCTTCATATATATATATATATATATATATATATATATATATATATTGTGCATTCGTTATATGCACGATAAAGTTGAAATAAGATACACGTAACTTGAATCTTTGCTTCAGTAACTAAAACCCTTAAACAGTAATTAGAAGATTTTTACCAGCCTTTGGTATGCGTTCTTTGTTTCACGAGCACACCATGATATCTTTTAACAAGGCTTGTGGAATCTGTTTATCCTGAATTAAATAAACTTTCTGTTCAGGGAATTGCAATAAATTACAAGTCTCTCAATAAATTAAAATGTTTCCATTCTGTAATGTGAAAAGGATATTGTTTGGGAAAGGTGAACTCTAAGAAGTCAAAGCCGTATCAAGTAGTCAAAAGAGGAAAAATTAAAACGATAAGTGCTCCACTTCAGGAAGACATTACATACTCAATGTGAGAGAAACAAAGATCGATTAAGTGTTCTTCCATATCTTCTTCTAAATGTGACGGAGAATATTTAATGGTTTCTCCTGATACAGCCCCTTTGATTCCATCCTAAACAGGTACAGAAGGGGATATTTTTTTCATAGATTTTTCCAGTTATCCCGATTTATCCCCGCACTTAAGTATGACGGAAAGAGAACCGACAAACGCATAATGCTTTTGTTGTTATTGTCCCTCTGACCTCAACTCAACCAACAGAAAAAGATTAAATCATGGCTAGGACTTGAAGTTTGCCTGGTTCTGTGATTCCGTCCTTAATACCAGATAAAGTGATTCAGTATAATTTTAAAGGCTTGAACTCTGCTGTACACCTAAGTGTAATCTAGTTCATACTGTCTGAGTACAGTTTAATATGGTCAGCTTCACCAACATGATTGCTTTTGTCTCGATACAGAAATCACAGATGATGCATTTCTACTATTTCATCTGTTATCTCTCTATTTATGTACTAACGTGTACTCAGATATCCCATCCAAGGATCAAGCTTTATTCGTTCTCTTCCTGTATAATTCGTTATGCAATGAGTCGTCGTGTTTGTATCAAGCACGAGCTGTCATGAATCAGTTGTGAACATATGGACCTGGTACACTAAAAACATCAGCCAGCAGTTGGTCACCGGTTCTGTGTTGTCTTTGGCAGGCAGCAGACAGGTTGGGTCGCATCACGTTCCTCACCGAGGAGCAAAACAAAGATCTGAGCCCTGAGCAGTGTTTAGACTCCTGTTAAGACTTAGGTTACCGTCATTGCTGCTGGGGCGTTTGAATAAACACCATCAGATTGCGATAGTTTTCCAGGAAAACAGTCACGCATGTGCCTCATGCATGAAAAACATCGGTAATAAATAGTTATCAGGTGCTACTGGTTATATATGCGTACACTATATAAATCAGTCATATTTGACGATACTGTGAATATGGTGACAAAAATAATCACGTTTTATTTGTAATACTTATAAGCAGCATTATCATTGATATTTACCTCATTGACTGGAGGTGGCGATTTTATTTTGTGACCAGCGTTGATTGTTTGTTATGTAATATTCCCAAACGTTTTCATTGCATGCCAAATGAAATGTGGCTGGATCGCCTATGGGAGAAGATACAGCACATATAACTTAGAAGGGAACGATGAAATTTTGATCTGCATCTAGCCAAGTTTGGAATTTTTTGTTTGTCTTTGTAAGTTAACAGTGTACCGATTATCGTACTGTAACAGAATTGAGTTCGTTGGATGGGACCACCGCTTTTTATTATAAGCGTAAAATGTGAAGAGAAATAGGACCTATACCGGAGAATATAAAAAGAATATAAAAGCAGTATGCGCCCTGTTTAATGACACACGCTTATCCCATGTCTTATACTCAATACCTCCATCAATTTTCAGTGAATTTCTATAAAGTTTTTTGCAAGAAAGGGGCACGGATTCAGAAACAATTGTAAAGTTCGAGGAACATTCATTTTTTTCTGTGGATATCATGCCTTTGGTGGGTGTTTCCTGGGTTCTCGACAGCCGGACCTTTCTTATGGATTTACCGTTTTCTAATTATAGCTTACTCATAATATACAGGCATAAGATCCAGCAACAAACACCGGATAAATCTTTACCTTTCTGGTTTACTGGTTAACATCTGCTTTAACCTTTACCTGATTAAATAAGATAAAAGTCATCTAAGATCTAAGTTTATCACATACAGGAGCAGTCTGTTAATTCTGCTGCCACGATACCCCCCCCCCCCCCCCCACTCAGATTGCGTCCTTGGCTGATAAGAAGTTAGCCTACGTAGTAAGCCTCCCAATGAGGCTCTATAAAAATTGATGTGTGCGCGAGGACACAGATTTTTGTATAAATCATCAAATTAATTAAACCAACATGGATCCTTACCCTGGTCTGTAAACCATTTCTAATTAGTTAAGAACAAGAAAATGTGCAGGTAGCTACAAGCTCCGCTTTGAGCCATTAATTTGCCTGAACTTACTGTCTTAATTACTATGGTATATAGTATATATAGCATATAGTATATATGGCACTATTTTAGGGGCCAGGCAATAAATTTTTTTCATGATGAATGAGCCTAAAACCTAACAGCGAATCAGAAAAAGGACTTTGAAAACCGGCTGCTCCCTGTGACCTTGACCCTAAGCCACATGACGTTTCTCGTTAGAAATTTGCCCTCATCGCTTTCTAACTATTGCGTCTGGATAATATGTTTCATTTTCTTATTTGAGCAAGAAAACAAGAAAGGTGCCATAGTTAAGGCTTTGTTAGCTTTAATATGTTTGGTTATGTGGCCAAAGGAAGGGCATTTAGTAATATCAGGAAGGGGACCATGCACAAGAAAACATGCAGTGCTCTCCGTCGATGTACAGAGAAGGATACTGCGTCTTATGAGAAGTAATCATTTTCCGCTGAGAGCCCCTTACAGCTTGTTATGTTAATGTGAACAATAACAATACGAGCGTCTTGTTTGATATGACGGCTACGTAGATTACATGAAGTGGTCAGAGCCGTGCGTGAAGAGTTGATCAATATCAAACAACAGGCCCTCCATCCCCAAAGGTCAGGCTGGGTCACGGCAGTTATGTTCTCAAAGTGATAGATCCAGTATTTTTCTTCAAATAACGTAAAGTGTTTGGTAGTAAAAGCAGTGGCGTACCTAAGGGGGGCGGCAGGGGTGGTCCGCCCCGGGCGTCACATTTTGGGGGGCGGCTTTCGGGGAATTAGTATAATGAGTGGCACAAGGAGTTGCTCAAAAAGTACAATTTGGCTTATTTTGTCCAATTTCAAGTATTTCAGGAATTATAAACTGGGCAGTGGAACCTACCAAAAGATTACCGAACAGTTTGCACATATAGGGGGGGGGGGCATTTCGGTGAATTAGTATAATGAGTGGCATAAGGAATTTCTAAAAAAAATACAAAATTGGCTTTTTTATCCCATTTCAAGTATTTTAAAGATTATAAACTGGGCAGTGGAACCTACAAAATGAGCAGCGAACGATTTGTACATTTTAGGGGGCGGCATTTCTGGGATTTAGTACATAATCAGTGGCATAAGAAGTTCCTCAAAAAGTACAAATTTGGCCTTTTTGTCCCATTTCAAATATTTTAGAGATTATAAACTGGGGAGTTGAACCTACAAAATGATCAGCGAACGATTTGTACATTTGGTGTGTGTGTGTGTGTGGGGGGGGGGGGGAGTGGCATTTCTGGGATTTAGTATAACCAGTGGCATAAGGAGTTCCTCAAAAAGTTCAAATTTGGCATTTTTGTCCTATTTTCAAGTATTCCAGGGATTATAAACTGGGAAGTGGAATCTACAAAATGATCAGCGAACGAATTGCACATTTTGGGGGTGGCATTTATGGGATTTAGTACATAATCAGTGGCATAAGGAGTTCCTCAAAAAGTACAAATTTGGCCTTTTTGTCCCATTTTCATGAATTTCAGGATTAAAAACTGGGCTCTGGAACCAACTAAATTATTTTTTGGAAGATCTCTATAGAGGCAAGATATACACAAAAAAAGAGAACATATTTGTAGTTATTCTTTGTTAGATCTGTGGTCTTGCAATGTCAGAACGCCATCATTAAACTGACTAATCATGCAAAGGCCAGCATTTCAGGGCGGTCGTCGTTTACAGAAATCCCTAGCAGCAGCTGGCAATCACCAGGGAAAAACCCTGCCAGAAGACCAATGGCCCCCTGTGTTGGGGGTGGGGTGTCTGTCGTCCACATTGTGCGAACAATATTTTGACGAATTTTGTTGCTCTTTCCTTGGAAAGTATAAAGAATTTCCATTCTAGAACCCTAGAATTTCCGATATTCCATGATATTTAAACGGTCTGAAACAACCTGAAGTGCCCTTTTTCAATGATTCTCCCTACTCTCACACCAGTCTCGTTAAAATACAGACGTTTACACTATCATGTATATAATGAGTACTACCTAAATGCCTGTGTCTTTTGATTACCCAACATGACCTGCATGATCTTTTATATGTAACGTGAATAAACACAATGAACACCCAGACCTATGTAGGAATTATTTTAACTTTTAGATATAATTCTATTATAACTGTCCGACGGGATGAATCCCCCTGGCCGCTTAGCCACATGTTAAATATACGTATCAAGCATCAGTTTTATTTTTAGATTTCAAAACTTAAATTAAAGATATATTTACCTGTACTGTTAATTCTGTTATTAACAGTTTAATGATCCACTACCTACAGATAATTGTCGTATATAGTGATAAATTATTTAAAATTAAAATAATATATATATTTAAATGATATAATTACTTGAAATTTATTTAAATACTTTATTGAATAACAAATAGTCATAAGTTCATAAATAAAACCTCGAGTTAAAGTGTGCATAATCACTATAATTCTAAAATGATTTTGATGTAGCCTTGAATTAAGGTATGCTTTTAACTTTGAGGAAATTTTATTAAACCAAGTCAGTTTTTCCAAACATTTGATTTTGTAGTTGAAAATAATAAACATGCCCTGCCTATATATATATATATATATATATATATATATATATATATATATATATATATATATATATATATATATATATATATATATAAGCCTAACTCATGAAATTACGCGTTTTTTAGTAAAGACTATAAAGTGCCTTGCAATCAGCAGTACCATGCATATCTCAATAGCTCTATTAGGTGTACCTGCTGTCTTATGCGATAACAAGAGGTGGAATTATAGATGTGACAAGGTATTTGTATGCGTTAAGAATGGAATAACACCAAATAAAGTTTTTTTCCCCAAGTTGAGTATAAAGTAATCATGAATTGTGTTTACATGAATGATGAAAGATCACATTATATGTGTATCCTGCAGTTTAATCTGTTTTGGTTACAATATATTCGTTTTATTCCTTTTTGTTCACTTTATAATGAAATATACTCGTTTGAACTCCGAGCGATATGTTGATTTACATTAGCAAAGAGATGTTTGCCTATTAATATGTGGAGGAAGACTTCCCTGCCAGTGAATCCATCCACATAATTGCGTTGCTGTCAAATACAAACCTGTAACAAGGATATTTGACATGATATGTTTCAATATGTTATCATGTTTTGTATAATGTTTTGTTAGAGGGGCGGCAATTTTCTAAGACCGCCCCGGGCGGCAATAAGGCTAGGTACGCCGCTGAGTAAAAGCATAACTGTTTGTGTTCTTTTCGCATGCGTACCTTTATAGTTCATACACAATATTAAGGAAATATGGTTTCACTGTATTTCAGGCGCCCCCTACTCCCTTTTTGACCTAATCGAGTAGGGAAATAGAACAATAAAGCGTCCCCCCATAAATGAAGCCGATTTTGCATTATGAGCGTTTTAAACTACCCCATCATCGCAGCCTGCATTTTAAAAATCATACGTGGTCCAGGGAACCCCCCCCCCCTTACCCCTCTGCGCCCCCTATTCATCTGTATCCGCCCCTTTACTTACACTATTCTCCGAAAAACAAACGATTACATACTTTTCCTCACACTTTCATGTATGTTCTGGTTTCCCTTATTTTCTCATTTTCAGTCAGATATGGTGGTAGTCTCCCGAGGCAGCGGAAATTGTCCGTAAAGGGCGTTACATGGTGGCGATTTTACCAAAGGTTCCCAGACTGCTCTATCCGCAACTAACCCTACCAGTCCAAAATACATTTGCTACAATTTAATGAGTTCGATAATACTTTTCATTCATATTCATAGTCTTCAATTATTGGCTACTATCAATATTACTAAACTGACAATAATAAGTTAGCAGTGGTAACACTTTGGTCACATCGATTTGAAAAAAAATTGTTCTTGCGCCAATAGGTTCTCCAACATTTTCGTAGATTAACACAATGTTTGGTTGAATTTGCACATTAGTATACACATTAATATATCTTTACAGGCGTGCGTGTCCTTTGAATGTGTATTATTTTAGATTTTAAACGTTGCACTCTTTTTTATCTGTATAAATGTTTACCATCTTGGAGTTTTCAAGGAATCGATCTTGTTATATTATTTGAGTAATCTAATCACTCGGGAGAAAAAAATAATAATGATAAAAACAATAACAATAATAACTAGAACACGGGTAGTCGACAAGCGACTACGTGTATCGCCGAAATCGGAGTGTTACGGGTGAAGTGAGGCATGGATTGAGTGGTTAGGGGATATAGAGGGAGATGTGTTGCATATTAACATGGATGTCTTCCACATTAACATGATTGTAGGTCGAGCCACCTGTCATGTGAACGAGAAAGCTGTCCATCATGTATACATTTGCAAAATTAAGATGGATATGTCAAATCACTGCTGAGATATGAGTGATTTTTACGCAAGGCAGATGTACAGATCAACGCTGTGCAAAAACGCCACAATTTTTTGTGTGATATAAAGCTATCCAAAAGCTACACTCATGCTAATTTTCTGCCAAATTGGTCGACCGAATCCCAAGATATGTGGGTTTATGTGTGAAAACAGACCAGAGGCTTAGGAAGCAGATTAAAAGTGTGTGTGTGGGGGGGGGGGGGGGGGCAAATTGATAATTAGGTATTTGAAAGATGATGGTGGATGCATTATATATATATATATATATATATATATATATATATATATATATATATATACAGTGGAGCCCCACAATTACGACCACCTTGGGGACTGACCAAAGTGGTCGTAATTTTGGGGTGGTCGTATTTGTGAAACTTTAAGTTACGTCAATCGTATTTTCTGGACCAAGAAAAGTGGTCATAATTGCGGGGTGTTCGCAAGGCGGGGATCCACTGTATATATATATATATATATATATATATATATATATATATATATATATGGGTGGGTGTGGGAGGGGGTATCTAGCTCTTACTGTTTGAAAAATTTTGAAGAAAAAAAACCATAAAAATACATTTACAGTGCAGTATTTTTACCAATTTCCTATTTTTAATCACATGCTGCACCACACAAAATTATTAAATATTTAATTTACAGAATAATGTGTGCCAAATTAAAAAATATTAATGCTCTAATATAGTCTTCGTCAAATCTTAATAAAATTTCAGCTCCGTTTCTGGGTTTATGATTTTTACTCAAAGCCATTGGTGTGCATGGTATAAAGCACGAGGCCTACTTGGAGTAGTTATATAATTGCATTATATTTAATATCCTTATCTGTAAAAATTATACAATAATGACCTATATCACTAAACACAATTAAGAAATGATGTCGCAGTTATTTTCACATGAGCCAGAGAGGACTGAGAAGAAATACAATGAATTTTCCATTCAAAATCATGGAATTTACGTCATTTCACACAGAAAGGTTACACTGACCTCCATCATTGGGCTAAAAGTGGGTAGGGGGCAAAGCCTATGCTGATATATATATATATATATATATATATATATATATATATATATATATATATATATACAATATATTAACATACATGGGCGTCTAAACCAAATAATCATGGGGGGGGGGGGGTGTGTGGGCGGGGGGGGGGGGGAGGCAATTGTAGACCAATATATGTTACTCCAAGTACTGAGGTCAGAGGTCAACCAAATTTGAGGGCGCAACAGTTTACATGTGACCCCATCATAATTACCCGTTTTTTCTGAAATTCCGTCAAGTGGTTAGGGAGGAGTTCTCCGGAAACCCATGCGGCGATGGCGGCGTCCGGGCGATCGGCAGGATATTCATACTAATGCTAATACTAATACTAATACTAATACTACTACTACTACTACTACTACTAATAATAATAATAACAATACAATAATAATAATAATGTAAAAATATTAATAATCATCAATGTCATTGAAACGGACACAAAGAGTAAAATTTTGAAAACAAGTAACAACACCATCACGGTAAATGGTGAGAAATTGTGATATAAATATGTTCATGATATTCCTGGAGATAACGTAAAGATCGGGAAAAGTATTTTGGCCGTGGAGGAAAGGTTGAACTTGAAACGTACGATCAATAGAAGTACATCACCTGCACCAGATAGCATGTGTTCCCTATCGGAAATCAAACCCCACATCTACAGTTACATTCGATCCATATCAAAATTCAGCCGACCGTTATTAACCCTGTACACATACAATTGTGTTCAAATATTAAAGAATTCTCCCATGCTCAAAGAAAGCAGAAGGAGCTCAAAATTAGATTGCTGCGCTTCTCAATGTCCTCTGTCAAAACTGACACATTTTTTTAATTAGTCATTCTTGCTGTTCACACAGAGGACTAATCTTCTCATCAGTTGTGACCCTTATTTATGAGTGTGACAAAATGATTCACAGAGACACCCTGTCTAAAGTTGTGGTAGTCCTTGTTCCCTTAAACGTTCAGGGTCAAACAGACCTGGGAGCCGCCGCCGAATTGCGCCAGCCGCCGCCGTTTATTTTTTAAGGAAGCCGCCGCCGAGAGTTTTCTTGAGCCGCCGAATTGCGCCAGCCGCCGCCAATTATTTAACACAGGCTCATCCGCCAGTGAAATACTGATAAGCTGATGAAAGAAAGGATATTCGCTTGCATATTTCAGCTTGTAAATAGTTACTACAGCAACATGTTAACACAAACCCGTCTCCAGCAGATTTCACCGAGCTGCATGGTTTCGCAATGGTCATGCATGATTAATTTTAAGGATGTTGGAAGTCATTATGTTAGACAATTAACAAGGTTCCCGAAAGCCCCTTTTTCAGATTCCCCATTTGATCAAGGGCGTATCTCTAACCCCGGTTGCTGAGAAACTATGAGAAAAAGTGCCAGAATCCAGATCATTCCCAAGTTTATTCAGTCAGATACTGATGCTTGGTCATTAAAAATATTGAGGTCGATGTGCAATATTTAAAAAAAAATGATATACTGCTCGGTTAACATTCAGGATTAATTGAAAGAAAACCGTTGGGAAAAGCTGTTATATGTGTAGAAAAAATATGCATGCATTTTTGTTATCATTGTTTCCAGCCACAATAAGCCATTTTAGTGTACGTGTAACCGTAAACCGATGTCGGCAGCTAGCGACCGATCATAACTACGTTATATTATAATCATGCTACAAATGTCATTCGCGTAAACACCTATGGATAAATGTCATAAAATCCTTTAGCGGAAACTTAACTTTAAAGCGAGTCTGATTGGTTTGCAATAAGAAGTTAAAACGCCAGACCAAATCAGTGTCAAACAGCTGCAGACACAGGCTGCTTCAACGACTGACAAACATTTTGCCGCATGAACATATCAAGGGTCACAGAGATCTCGGGGATGACTGAGGCTTCCACCTGCGAAAATTCATGACAGAATTCCTATTTCAATTGAGACACGTGACAAATTACGTACACAATAGCGACCGGGAAAGTTCAGCGCAGGAAAGAAAATGTCGATCTCAGTCTAGGCCAAATGGAATCAGGGATTTCGTGGTTGTAACAGTGAGTTGGTCTGTTCACATTACATCAAGAAGAATTCACAATATGTGTTTTAAGTAATCAAATTTAAATGATTATTACAAAAACTCTTTGGCTGGGGTTCGATTTTGTACGATTATGTCACCTCTCTCCATCATCAAATGACAGATTGTTACCAAATGTTATGATTTATTTAGAGACACTCGCGGGTGAACCATGACTTTCTGTACACTTTATATATACACAATTTCCTGCCCCTTCACATAACCCCCATGCGATTCAATTTAAAAAAGAATCAAACACTACGTCAAGCCATGACATTTGTAGTTCGGAACACGAAAAACGATTATCCGGTTGATTTGTTATGCAAATGAGGGCACGAAAAACAGTTGCTCAGCGGATGCCAACAATGATATCTTTTTATCTCAATAGCTGAATTGAAACCTTCGTTTTTCCTGGATGCGTTTAGCAATATAACGTTATATAATAATTCATGTGTACCCGACGTCTGTCAAAAGAAATGAGGAAAATCATAACAATTTTCATCTGATCAAATAAGCGCTCAGCTTCACCAAAACACGCTATATTGTCAGATCTGAAAACACAATGGGGGAACCCCCATCCTTCACGTAACCACTCACTGCCCTTGTACACGGCTGGCATGATATTGAATAAAATTAATTTATCCAAAGGGTAATTACCTTGTCAAAATATTTGTTAAATTTGTTTCATATTATTGTATATATAAATATAATTGCATTAGACTGAGACAACATTTTGTCCTTAAATATTTGCCTCATTTTTACGGCTAGCCAGCCACAACGTTGTCCACTCAGCCGTCATCATTGTTCTTAGACCTGAGCCGGCTCAGCCGGCTAGCCAGCCATTATTTCTTCTAGCCAGCCGATTTACTGGTCAACGGCTGGCTCCCAGGTCTGGGGTCAAACAGTGCATTACTGAGGCATTCTTACTCGATGACAGTTTAGGTTCCGAAATAGGCACTCGTTAAACAATTCGGAGAGGCTCGCCTGACTCGTATCAATTCGGTGTCCAAGCATTTCGAAGCAAATTCGAAACACGCCACATGCTCGAAGTTGGCTCGTGTCAATCCGTACTGGTCTCCTACGCTTTCCCTTAGTCCAGAAGTGGCGCTGTTGTGTAGTCCGCCTGCTCTGTTGCACACATGGGGTAATAGTAATAAGTAATAGTAATAGTAATAGACTATTACAGCTTTTTCCATGTAAAAGTAATAGTAATAGTAATAGACTCAAAAATTTGAGCTGTAATAGTAATAGTAATATAAACAGAAGGCAAAGTAATAGAGTAATACATATTACTTTCTATTACTTCCTGTGAGCCTCTTGATTATGAAGCATATCAGCAATTAATGCTGAACAGACTCAGTTCTCATCCAGTAATTGCCCAGGATTTGCCTATTGTTGAAGCAAGCATGGGCCAGCTGCCACATTGCTGGTGACCACTGGTGCTAATTACATAAGAGTACTGGACAGAGTAGGTCACAGCCAAACAAGCACAATCTGACCTTTGATTAATAAACCATGGATAAACAGAGGCATGTTTGATGTTAAGAGACAGATAAATAGTGTATTATTATTGTGACATGTACATCTTATCTCACATCCATCAATCCATAGGCATATTTTGAAATGTACCTAGATTTGATTTCACAAGCCAGTTTGCATCTTAATCATACAGACTGCAATACCACACATTTAAATAAAATATATTATTGAACCAGATACAGAGCAGACCCAAAATGTTCATGATAAGCTTATGTTGTTTTCACTAAGCATAATGTAATATGATGTATTGAAGCCTATAATGCTATAAACTCATACAAGTACTACAATCACTTGGATAAAGTCATACTGCAGGCACATGTATTATCTAGTTAATGTATATACAAATTCTTTTAAAACTATTCTTTTAATACTTGACTGTTATTTCATAGTACCAATTTTACAGACCTTCATTCAGTATCTAAAATTATGTTAATTTATATTTTGAAAATTAAATTAGCCATTTATTTCACGATTTTAATTTATTTGATTAATATCTGAAATTTTGATATCAAATAATTAGATTATGTTATGTACAAAATTTAAAGTACACGATTAGATTATGTTATGTACAAAATTTAAAGTACAAGATTGTTTAATGCCAAATTTTTTTTTAAGTGATTTAAATATGGTATTTGTTTTGTAAAATTAATGTAGGTTTAAATCACTCTCCATATTCCTAAATTATCCTATGCTGATTTTGCTGCAATGAAGAATAAAAGCCATGCATGCTACCATTATTGTAAAGGATTACGCGTCAGTTGGACGGGCGCCAGTTGGACGGGTCGCATTTAGATGGTCCCATTTGGATGGGTCCCTGTTAGACAGATCCCAGTTGGAAGAAGTCCACTGAGAAGCTATGTTATATTTATGTGACTTTATTACACATGAAAATAGCCAGGGATTGAAGGCTTTGTTATTTCTGAAACCCATTCGTTATTGAAAGAGTGTCTGTCTGGGACCCGTCCAACTTGGACCCTTTGGACTAGCCCGTCCAGATGGGATTGTAAAAATCTGACCTGTCTATCTGAAACCCATCCATTTGGGATGACACCTTATAAAGTTTACCACCTCTGTTCACTCTCAAGATGTACTATGTGATGGTATAAAACATGGCATCACATCCAAATGAACAAATACACCAGAGAAGACGGGGTACTTTTGTCTCAAGTTAGGTTCTGTCCAGAATCTTGATGTTAACAGTATATTTATTGGATATATTTATAAAGATTGAGAAACAGGACACAGGCCTACATGAATTCCTCTCCTGATACATACATAAAGGACTAAATTGTCAGCGTTTATACTAATTAATAAAATGCAATAATCATGCATATGATTGGAGACAATTTTTAGTTACAATGAAAATCTTTATTTATTAACTATGAGAAAGGCAAGATTAAATCTAAACGGAAGTATGTACTATAAAATAAATTGATGTGACATATATATGAAAATAATATAATATATAATATAAAATTGTCCGGGATGACGGTATAGTTTGTTGCCCAGGGAATAAGCTCACCAAAGTGTGACCCCTGGTGCAATTAGTCTTGTTCTGATAACAGAACGCTCTTAAGAGGGGATGTGTTACGGGATGACATAAAAGCGGACCGAACTGTCTCACTAGTGAAGCTTGCTTTTCTAGCGAAGCGGTTGGAACGCAGAACATGTGCGCCACCGACATGGGTTCAAATCCCGGATCGGCCTGATATATTCCCCTGAGCAATTTGTCTTCGTAACAGTATATGATACTGGAAATAGACATGAAGACTATGTTGATTACATGTACAAAGCTGATACTTCTGTGAGGCAAGTTATCCATCTAATGCAAGGGGGTAATTACGAAACTTTCATCCCCGCAGCCTTTGAAGATGAGTAGACTAACTGGGATGGATGCATGCTGGTTTACCCCCTCTAAACAAGTAAACATGAAGTTCATTGTTGCATTACCAATACACAGTAAATGATAGGAACAGGGTTGCTCACATGCCGATGTAGTTGTTGCCCAGTATACCAGTATACCTGTGTCTACTGGACCTGTACCTTACTATTTCAGAAATACCTGTACCTGTACCTAGACCCTGTGCCATAGACATGGCCCTGAAATATATTATATGATACATAAAAATACTAGTATATAATACATTTGCTTATAATAGAGAGAACACCTATCCTCACAGTGGGCCAGGAAATGGACATATAAGTTGTCAAATATGTATGACATATATGTTGTCTGGAGTTGTTATTGTTCACAGAACGGAAACTTTGTCTCGGCGTTAACATTATCTTGTTGGCGTTAGACTGTGTCGTGACAATCCCGCTGTATACCCCACTGGCTTCAGGCAAACAAAAAATTGAAAGAGTCCCTATTACTTTAATTCCAGTAACTTTTTAGCTGGTCATATAGATCAAATTTCTTTTCTGCCTAAGATGCGTCCAAAAGGCTTGAGCAGGTAGGGCATGGCCTAGTTCCCTGGTTTTAACCCCGCGATGCATCAAGAGGAGAAAACTCGATGGTCGGATTGGATCAGTATAAATTAATCAGGACTAATTAATCCATGACGTCAGCTGGTGTAACAGACGCCTTCTGTGCTCATTTAATTTCCTAAGTATCTGAGCTCAGCACAGATGTTCCCCGTCTAAGTTTCAGCTTATACCTGGTACTAAGACGACATCTGCGGTCGGCTCTGTCCAGTATAACTTGCTGTGTCATGATCGGCGCTGGTAGCACTAACAAGTTATGTCTGCTCTATGTCTGGTGGCGTATAATGATATAAAACAAACCATAGAATCGAGACACCCGTGGTAGCTTTAATAGTTGTCCTGTCAGCCAGAACTATAAAAATATCTGGATGACTTTTATGTGTATCCTATCGTATTTTCCAATTAATGAAAATTAACAAGTTGGCGAATTAGCCGATCAGGTAAAGATTGATAAAACCGATGTCTGAATATGCACATACAGAGGCGGATCCACCCCCTTTTTCATCAGAAACGTTTTTTTTAAGGGCTTCAGACAAAATTTGCGGCCTAGACCCCCCCCCCCTTTTCCGGACCTGGGGACTTTTTTTTAGGGTTTGCATTAGTCCTCCTGGGTTGGACCCCTCCCCTTTTCCTAAATCCTGGATCCGCGCTTGACATATGTTAAATCTATTTGTCCAAACTTCTAGGTCTAAACAGTTCCTATTTACAACTCAAGCATTGTAGCTTTATGTAGCTTTACTGCATAAATAGTATTTCAAGAAAGTTTAATTTCATTTGAAAATAGTTCAAGTTATGAATATCAGTGATTAAAACAAGAGCAATTAAAAGTGTAAATCTAAACAGACATCTAAACAGACCATTACACCGATTGGTCTACAATCGAAAGAATTTAATATATACACCGCTTTCATACAACCAAAGAATATTTGATATTTGCAAGCATTTCTACAGACACAAGAAACTGTATTGCTCACAAGCGTTTATATAGATGAAGTCTTTGGTATAGTCATAAGCTATTTTTTTCAAATCATCTTGGTGTTAGCTACCATGATTAAATCCTCAGTGCCTTTCTCAAGCTGTGTCTTTGATTCAGTTAGCTAATACTTATTAGTCGTAACCTGCCACATAAATGCGGGGAGAACGCTATATAATATGGGTGGCGATTGGCACGATTTGTATCACCCCGACGCGATACAAACGAAGACTTTTTTAATTGAACAGTGTATGTAGCGTCGTGACTTGGTACTATTATATTAAACCTCTAATTGACTTCTGGGTAAATTGAATAAAACTGTTACTGCATCAGGCTCCGGTTCTCTGTTTTGTTATAGGGATGAGTGCTTTAATTAAATTTGCAGGGTTAAGGCAACGCATGTATAGAATGTATAGAATTGACATTGAATGGCCATAGTGCCTGGTCCAAATCTTATAATATTTGAGGTTGTGTTAATTTCAATAGTTTTTTTGTAGTAAAATATAGATTTATTAGAAGAGATGATTGTATTAGTAGCAATTGTAGTATTTGTGGTAGTTGTAGCTGTAATAGTCGTAGTAGAAGTATAGTAGTACGAGGAACAATTCGTAATTAAATACTAAAATTCATATAACCCCCCTTGTGATATACATGTAATTATATAAATTAACTGTAATATAAATAATGATGAAGAGAGCTTCTTATATCACTTATACTTCTTTTGGTATAATATCGTGTACACTTCCTTCTAGATTAACATATCAAACACGTATGACTGATGTAGTTAATAATCCTTCCTGATTATGCATACACACATCATTGATATCATAAGCACAAAGCTACATTGTACCACAGCTGATTCAACAACAGTTGCACGTACGGCGGTTACTTATTGAGTGACACGGTATTCAATATTGCAAGCTCGCATTGACGTAATACATTTACATATTATCTTTCAAAATCTCTAACAATAACATCTAAAATAGAATATTTGGGTGAAGAAAAAAACTCTAGAAATTTAATGGATGCGAATACCTCTCTCGAAATCTACCAATAACAGTTGCCTACGAACGGGTAATTGGCAGATTGTTCTTTATACATGTATAACAAGACACCAAGGATATATCCTCCGGTTGCAGATATTAACTATTGTAACGTATCAATATATTGTCAGTTAACTAACTTTCAGTTTGCACTCAAACACATATAAATAGAACAGATAGGATAATCATAATAAAGATTGAAATCAATATATCGCTTGACAATGTGTATATAAATAGTTATCCGGATATAAACCACAGGAATTTCTCACGAACTAACAAGTTCTCACATTACCTTGAGAATATATATCTCTTGATCGATCACTTACATGTGTGTCAATAGTATTTTGGTTTCCATGACATTGTGCTTGCTGGCATATATACTCGTGTTTTATTTAGTACGGTATTAAAATAAAGATTAAATCCACTTGGACTTGTATCAATAACCGTAATTGATTACATCCGTGAATGGTCGTTTTTCTTTATAATCGATTAAATCGATGAAATTTAATGTAAGTCAACATAAACGATCAAGTACGGACAGGCATGACGTCAAATTATCTGGAAAACGAATCTTTTAATTATTTGCATGAGAAACATAACGACGCGGGACACAGAGAAGCAACTAATGTTACAACAAAAGTTAAAACAAAATATTGAACAGCGGAGCCACTTTACGGAAACATAATATTTATGGTTAGTGTTTTTTTAAATATCAGCCATCAGTCTACAGCAGTTAATGTTTCTCTTTACGAGTATGTTCAGAGTACACAATTAACATGATTTATCGTGTCTTTGCAGATTACTGAGGACGATTAGTGTTTGCCAAGTCTGTCACAATAGCGACGACCGGGGGGTTCTTCAGTTTAAGAAAATTGGTCACTTCAGCGGAAGTATATTTTTGATAATTAATTCATAATACTTCGGCTGTTTTTTTTCTGTCATAAAACACCACTTAAAACTTTCTTACACCGTATGTGCGAGACATTTAATCTGTGCCTCGTTACCTCCTCTACTGAACCAGCTGGATTCTCTCTGTCCCTGACAGGGAAGATGACTGCCGATTATCGCCGAGCTCTCCGCGTGTTTGCAGACTCCCTCTGATTTAATGCTTGTCACGGGAGGCCTTGGCCATCTATGACAATGTTAATGTATCTGAGGACTTTAAAGATACCTTGTTTTAGGTTCACAAAACTAAAATCGGTAGAGATGACAAACACGGTAACAAAACGTGTGTGTAAAATGTTCTCATGTTCTCATCTCTTTTTTTTCGTATAAATAACGTACAAAAGCAGCTTTAATGATTTTAAAATTTACAGTTTAGTAACCATTTGACAAACGCAAAGCCCTTGCAATATCTGAAGAAGGTAAGGGATAAAATTGTAACATCAAACGACACTTACCTCAGTGAGTGGAAGTTTGATTGTGATTCTACCGAGATGTAACGAATACGAAGTGGTTACGTTCTCACGTGACCTATGAGTGAGAGTTACAGCGAGGTAGAACTACTTATAAACAGGATCGTTACAGTCTCCCCGGTTTAAGTGGATAAGTGGGCTTTGATGATACCCTTTAATATTCCCCCGGGGAAGGGCGCCATCTGTGGGCTTTTTTTAGATAACTAACCTCACTCTCGGGAACCCGGACTCTTGCAATGTTGAAAGTCTGGGACACTGGCACACGCCATAGGCGTCCCTGCATGAAAATATGGTGATTAACACACAACGCGGCAGTGAAAGGATGTCTGAACATGTCGCGTGTCTGATTAATCGACCTTAACTAAGACGCTGTAAAGACTAATAAGATTCCAAATATTGAAATTTATTGCTACGATTCTCTTAAAGATACCATGGGGAGACAGGACATCTTTATTTTGTAAGATATTATATTCATATTTATATAGAACGTATGGTTCTTTGTTCTGATTGAATAATAACGGTAAAAGCAGCTCGCTTATATTTTGATATGGTCATAATCAAACACGCGCATAATGTTAACATACAAAGTATATTACTCATATGCTTTCTAAATCCAAATTATTAAATTTGTTTCAAATTGGAGTATCAGCTAGATGTGTTATAACATTAGAAGTGTTTTGGGGTTTCAACACCAGGACTGGCACAGGGCCAAGAATCGGACCAGCGAGAGCGGGGTTTCAATTTGGAGCTGAGCTGGATGCACAAAGCGATATACCACGCTCTCATTGGTCTGATTAGAATTTTTCGCCCTTTGCCAACTCTGATGGTGAAACCTGGAAAATCTTGTTATACAAAGCAGCGGTTAAAGCGAAGGAGAGAAGACCTGCAGTGTGTAACCGCTGGTGTCCCCGAACCCTGACCACAAGCACTTGTCTCAAATACACATATCATTGTTCTATATTGTAAGTGAATAAGTGAATTAGTGAATAAGTACTTAGAACAGGCTTGAAATACCGGCACAAAATTGAAGACAACAAAGTTCGCAATATCATAATCCTCAAAGTGTCAATAAAACTTTAAAGGAAAGAAAAAAAAAACAAAAACAGATTCCATGGTCTCAAGTATACATATAAAATCACATAAAGCATGTCAATTATAAACAAAGAAATGCACGCTTTCAGGGGGAGATGTAAATCACACTCTCTGCGGGACATATTAAAATAACCCCAAACGATCCTATCAATTTATATCCCGGGTAACTGTTAAATCTGGATCAATATGAATAACAGACTGGACTGATATATTATCTTATAACTTACATATTACCATACATCTAATCATGTAAAGCTGGCTTTTTTCTACAATCAATAGAATATTTCGGAACCGTGCATTATCTTCAGAATAAGAATGTATGTCTTTTGCTTATTAATGAGGTCGATCATCCAACGAACGATTTAGGTTTCCATTCAATCTTATTTTGCCAGCGGAAAAACTGTATGTAATTCATCTTGGGGCTCTCATTTATAAAGATTTTTAGCATATCATTAGTTAGTTTTCCGATTCCTTCCATGTCCTTTTGTGAACCTCTATGTCCTAGACCTCTTCTTGGTAGACTGGTTACATCTTTGTTTTCGTATGGATTGTGCTCTTGAATTTATGTTAACGGCATTTTCATGCATTTTTCTTGAGAATAAAGTACTTGCTTATATTTTATATTCATAAAATGAATACATTGCTTAAATATTTTGATACACTTTTGCTCTTCAGAATATATTGTATACATCTTCGTATTTCTAGCGGTATAGAGAAGGTATTCTGGTCCTTTTTTTACATCAGTGTGTGAGATGTTTCATGACATGTGCTTCCACATTACGATAATGGACGACGAAGGTATATATTGCTTGACAATCCATGATACGTAACTCTGAATCATGAATGACAAGGCATGATACGTCACGGTGAACCATGAGTGACAAAGCATGACACGTCATTGTGAACCATGAGTGACAAAGCATGTTACATCACTGTAAAACAAGCATTGACAGACACGATACGTCGCTGTGGACCCGAAGTGACAATTAGGCATGATACGTCACTGTGAACCCTGAGTGTCAAGGCATGATACGTCACTGTGAACCCTGAGTGTCAAGGCATGATACGTCACTGTGAACCCTGAGTGTCAAGGCATGATACGTCACTGTGAACCCTGAGTGTCAAGGCATGATACGTCATTGTGAACCCTGAGTAACAAGGTATGATAGTCACTATGAACCATGTGGGACAAAGCATGATACATCACTATGAACAAAGCGTGATACGTCACTGTAAAACAAGCATTGAAAAGGCAGGATACGTCACTGTGGACCCGGAGAGACAAGGCATGATACGTCACTGTGAACCTGGATTGACAAGGCATGATACGTCACTGTAAAACAAGCACTGGCAAAGCGTGGTATGTCACTGTGATCCCAATGTGATAAGGCATGATACGTCACTGTGATCCCATAGTGACAAGGCACGATACGTCGCTGTGGACCCGGAGTAACAAGGCATGATACGTCACTGTGAACCCGGAGTGACAAGGCATGAAACGTCACTGTGGACCAGGAGTGACGAGGCATGATACGTCACTGATACAGACTGTACGCTCTCTACCTTGTACAGCCGGACAATGGCAAATACACAGACTGTACGCTCACGGGAGGCAACGATATTTAATATAAAAAAAATCTTTCATCGACCTGGATCAAGGAAAATAGTCGATATTAATATTACTCTCAAAAGGAAGAACTCAGTATAAACAATTTGTGTTGATATTGAAAAAAGAAAACTAAAATTACCTTTGCATTCAGTAATCTATACATTACTCTGTCGTATATTGATTCAACAAAAAAGATTATTAAAGGCTTGCCTATATGAAATTTTTCATAAATCCAGTTTTAAGGAGACAGACACATACTGTGTCGATAACCGACTAAAAAATATTTATATTAAATTAATATTTCTGTCCTATTCTGCTGCCCCTTTACGAATGTAGTGGGATGTGTTCAGACGTGCATATTAATCATTTACATCCATAATTCCATTCAAATAATAAAAAGTCACTCATATAAATTTAAAGCCGAGTTAAATTTCAAATAAATAGTTCATGTATTCATATTTAGTATACCAAACAGGTATTATGTGATTGAGATAAAAGAGCAAATTTATTACGAATTAATGTTATAATTATGGAAAATATACTTGCAATCGAACTTGCAAATTGTGTTACGTTAAAATTGTCTAAAGAACCACAGAAGCAGACTAATTTTATTCAGTCAATACAATTTCACTTGTCATTTATAATCTATCCAGACGTCGTGTGAGGCAAAGATGAACAAACAGAAATATTCACAATCACACCAAAAATAAAACAGCGGACTAAACAATATAGTGACTAGTAGCATGTAGTAACATATTAGTTTAATTATAACAACGTCATAATGATGGATCCATGAAACTTGTCCGTCTTATGGTAAACAACAATCCTAGTAAAACGGATACATCAAGCAGCCTTGTAAAGGCAAACCGCAGACCTATAAACTAAGTGAATAAGACCTGATTAAATATGATAATTTTACTGGCCACACTTCACACGTATGTCCAGGGGCGACGATCTTTAAAGAAATATAAATATTAATCAATATACTCGTCTCAAAATTCTATTTTTTTAAACAGTATACATTAACATTTATTTGATATGCACCCCCCCCCCAAATGAATATCTTTATATAATTCTGCCATAATGATCACTATGGTTTTCGTGACAATCTTACGTTAAAACTGTTTTTCTATATTTGACGTGTTTTTAACTATACAATGTATCATAAATTTATACCATATATACGTATAACTTACCTGTTATATACGAAGCCTCTGACGTGTATAACCGGTAATGACTTTCCTATAGTAGGTTTTATCCGTATTGTTAGTGGTTATTTAGACAGATGATGTTACGAGTGACTACAAACAACAACAGTTTTCAATGAGTGAGTACGCCAGCTGTGACACAATATATCATATATGCATATTTCATGAAAGGAACATTCTGACGTCATCGATTCCCGCCATTGATCGTCTGCTTTGAGTGAAGTCCGGCGCCTCCTGCTGGTTCAAATAACCGATATCCGCTATTATTATATCTAATTTTACCATATTTTATTTATAAATACAGTAAACATTGTTAATATGATCATCTTCGAAACCATCGAATGGACGTTGGGTGGCCATTTTTAGCTAAGCTGATTGTTAGTCATCTAAGCTATAGCGATCACTCTTTGTCCGTCGTACGTCCGGCCGTCCGGCCATCCGGCCGTCTGTCCGTTAACAGGGCACAAATCGTAATCACTGGACCTGGAATTTTCCATGAGGTTCAGAGAGGTCCATGAAAGTCTCCTTGGAAACCTGGAAGTAGGTCTCTGTTACCCACATTCTTTAAGCTATGGGGCTCCGAAGTACCCCCCAGAATAATCAAAAATTTTATACGAAAGCTCAAGTATCTAAACAACTAATGCATTGATCACCATGATTCTTAATTTGCATGGATATTGATCATGGAGTGTTTCATCGGTTTCTGCAGACTGGTGGCGCCATCTGTATTTTTTCCATTTTTTACAGTTTTTTTCTCTATTTTCGAGACTTTAAAAGATGCGGTCATCTGTTTACAGGGCACAAATCGGAACCGCTGGACCTGGAATCTTCCCACTTTAATTCTGAAAGGTCCATGAAAAGTCTCCTTGGAAACCTTTAATTAGGTCTCTGTTACCTATATCTTCCGAGCTATGGGGCTCCGAAGTACCCCCAGAATAATAGAAAATTTGATACAAAAGCTCAAGTTTCTGAATAACTTGAATGCATGAATCACCATGATTCTTTGCATGGATATTGAACATGGAGTGTTTCATAAGCCCTGCAGACTGGTGGCGCCACTTGTATTATTTTAATTTTTACGATTTCTTTATCTATTGTGGAGACCTTAAAAGATGCGGTAATCTATTAACAAGGCACAAATCGTAACAACTGGATCTAGAATCTTTTTTCTTGACATGCTGGGAGGTCCATGCAAAGTCTCCTTGGAAATTTGAAATTAGGTCTCTGTTACCCATATCCTCCGAGCTATGTGGCTCTAAGACCCCCCCCCCCCCCGAGCATAATTAAAAATTTGATACCAATGCAGGGCACAAATCATAACCATTGATCATAATCCATGGAGGTCCATGAAAGGTCTCCTTAGAAACATGAAATAAGGTCTCTGTTACCAATATTTTAAGCTATGGAGCTTATAAGCATCCCTCAGAATAACTGAAAATTTGATACCAAAGTAGGGCACAAATCATAACCATTGGGCTCAGAATCTTCTTACTTGATATCTTGAGAGTTCCTCAAAAGTTCTCCCCAGAAGCCTGAAATTCGGTCACTGTGACCTAAATTCTCAGGGTTTTGGGGTATGTTTGAGCACCCTAGAAATAATGCAAAAAAAAAAACCCGCACAAATTGCCAGATTCCTCAGGAAAGGCTGGTTGGATTGTCATCAAATTTGTTGTAGTTATGGGTCTTGATGAATTTTAGCTAATATACAAGAACAATGATACCACCTACATCATCTTAATTAGTTGCCTGTGCAAGGACATATTGTCAACATGTCAGTCGGCTGAGCGTTATGAACCATGTCATGGGTCTTGTTGTGGTTACTTGCGAGGAAGAAAACAGTTAATATATTTTAATAGATTTTAGGAACGACATTCCGGCATCCATTTTGCATAACTATACATGTAACTAGTATGGTCCTCATTAGGACGCATATCTCTGCCTAATGGAAACATGCTCAGAGGGGAATTTTTATGCGAACAGAGGAAACCAACAAACGGACAAACAGTTGCGGGCGAAACCATAACATCATCAACGTCGGTAACTGTGGATTACCAACATTATAAAATCAATTGCCCAGTCCCGTGATGTAAAAGTGGTACAATATATGTATGCACCGAAAATCTTCCGCAACTTATACTTGCATTTAAAGGGGCCTTTTACAACAGATAATGTAATAATAATCTTATAATGTAACATTAACCGATAATTTAATAAGAAATTAACCGATAATGTAACACCAACTGATAACGTAACAACAAATCAACTGATAATGTAATATTAACTGATAACGTAATAAAAAAACAACCGATAATGTAACAATAACAAATAATGTAAACCAAAATCAACCGTAAATGTTAAAACTATTGCTAACCGATAACGTAATAATAAATTAACTGATAATGTAACAAATTTCCCAAACTGTTAATGTAAAAAAAAATGTAATAACACTTAAGCGTCCCTGACCAACCCGTGGAAGCCACTTCTTATCCAGTTATAATTAAAAGTGTGAGATAATGCACAGGTTTCATAAAAATCCTTTGCATGTTTTAATCAGCTCGGCTAAAGTGATCATTCTTTGATCGCTGGACCTTATAACTGAAATACATGGAGTTCCAAGATAATCACCTTGAAAACCTCAAATTACGTAGCTCCGACCTATTTCATCCGAGCTATGGAGCTCGAAACAGAAAAATGAGTAAAAAATTATACAGCACAAAGGCTACAGTATCTGAAAAACTAATCCATTAATTGTTATGATTCTTGACAGGCATATTGATTATGGAGAGTTTTATAAGTTCATGAAGGCTGTTGGCACCCCTTTTTTTATTTTCTATTTATTACGTAATTCTATTTTTAGCTCAGCTTACTGTAAGTCATCGTAGCAATAGCGATCAGCCTTTGTCCGTCGTCCGTCCGGCCGTCTGGCCGTTCGTCCGTTAACAGGACACAAATCGTAACCGTCAGACCTAGAAACTTCTCATTGTACATCATGTTCTCCTTGGAAACCTGAAGTCTCTGTTATCCATATTCTCCGAGCTATGGGGCCCGTAATTACCCCCCAGAAAAATAAAAAAATTATACTGAAGCTCCAGGTTCTGAATAACTATATGTTACCCATATCCTCTGAGCTATGGGGCTCAGAAGTACCCCCAGAACAATTAAAAATTTAATACCAAGGCAGCGCACAAATCATAACCGTGAGACCTAGAATCTTTTAATTTGTCATCTAGGGAGCCCCATAAAAAGTCTTTTTGGAAACTTGAAATTAGGTCTCTGCTACACATATTCTCAGAGCTGTGGGGCTCAGAAATACCCCTAGAATAATTTAAAATTTGCTACCAAAGCAAGGCACAAATCATTACCGTTGCGCCTCGACTCTTCTTATTTGTCATCCAGAGAGGTCCATAAAAAGTCGCCTTGGAAACCTAAAATTAGGTCTCTGCTATCCATATTCTCTAAGCTGTGGGGCTCAGAAGTACCCCCTAGATTAATTGAAAATTTTATACCGATTAGGGCACAAATCAGTACCGTTAGGCCTAGAAAATTCTAATTTGTCATGTAGGGAGGTCCATGAAAAGTCTCCTTGGAAACCTAAAATTTATTTTTACCCATATCCTACTGGCTATCAGGATCAGAAATAACCCCAAGATAAATTGAAAATTTGATACCAAAGCAGGGCACAAATCATAACCGTTGGACCTAGAATCTTCTTGTTTGTCATCTAGGGAGGTCCTTGGAAACCTTAAATTAGGTCTCTGCTACCCATATTTTCCAAACTATAGGGTATGTTTGAGCTACCCAGAAATAAATCAAAATAGACACAAATTTGCCAGATTCCTCAGGAACGGCTAGATGGATTGTCATCAAATTTGGTGTTCTTATGGTTCTTGATGAACTTAAGCTAATATGCAAAAATAATGATGCCACCTACATGATCTTAATTAGTTGCCGGTGCAAGGACATATTGTCAACATGTCAGTCGGCTGAGCGTCATGACCCATGGTCACTTGTTTACAACCTTAAATAAGTCTTGGAATTGTCAGGATAAAACCGTAACCATTAGACCTAAAACCTCTTACTCTATATGTTTGGAGGTCTTCGGCAAATCTTCTACGAAAATCTTCTACGTTTTAAGTACCCTATCAGTCAGAAAAGTATAGTTAGTGTCAGTTGTACATGGAAGTTTCTAACTTAACATATAGGGAGTTCTAGGTAAAAAATCTTTGAAACCCAACCTAAAGTGCCTATGGGCAAAAACATGATTTGTAGCACTTAATTTTGGAAGCCATTTTACCCCGTGCTGAATTTTTCATATCAAATATGTTTCACCAAATGCCATTCGGGTTTGTGTTTTTCTATTTAAATATATATTTTATAAGAAATTAGTGCAGGATTGCCTAGGTTTTAGTAATTAACTTCTACTTTCAATCATTGTTCATGATGATTAAGCTCCTGGTGCATCGGATTTACACTGTAAGCATAGCAGATCTCGCTGGATATATCCGCTGCTTTGTCTAGCAAGGTTGTCTGGTTCGGACGACAAGGGAGTTCACAGAACTAAGTACTCTAATCAGGCCAATGAGAGCGTGGTATCGCATTGTGCACCAACGAGAGCGGGTATCGCTTGCTTAAAATTTGGTGCTGTATGCATAATGCATTACCAAGTTGTCATGGGTCTGATTTCAATTGTTTATTCTGTGCCGATCCCGGTGGTCAGACCAAGATAACCTTACTGTACAAAGCAGCGGTTACAGCCAGGGAGATCTGCTACTGCAACTCTTGGAAGGCAATAAATGATATATTTTACAGGCCCTGTTACAACTGATAATGTAATAGTCAACTTGTGATGTAACATTACCCAATAATTTGATAAGAAATTAACCGATAATGTAACACCAACAGATAAAGTAATATGAACAAATAAACTGATAATGTTATATAAACGATGTAATAAAAATAAAATAACCAATAATTTAATATTAACCAATAATGTAATTCAAAATCAACTGATAATGTAATTACATCTGCTAATCGATAATGTAATACGAAATTTTCCGAAATTGTAACAAAGTTCACGAACCGTTAATGTGAAAATAATTAGTCAGACAAAGCAGAATTTTGAATGGGGTTTTTGTAACTACTGAGCTTTTAACTTCCGCATATGGAAATGGAACCTTATGTTTCATGTTTTTTGGGGGTTTAGTCAACATTGGCGCAGTTGCCGGATTTATCTTGCAGATAAACCTACCCTTACTTCTGTCACAGAGGTGTTATACCCACTTTCCTCAACAGGAATTACCTACATTTTATTAATATGTACACAGACTAAGCAAAAATTCACATAAATTTTACATAAAAAGTAGGTGGATGGCTGGCTCTGATTTTTAAATTAGTTTATACTTGTGACCGTAATTGTAAATGATGTTATTACGTATATTAACGTGAGTGTGACAGATAAATTGCCGTAGAAAATCCATAAATGAAATACATTTCAAACAGTGATTAAACAGATTTATTTTGATTAAATATTGTTAAAATGTAAAAATTGTGACAAAACGTAGACATGTATGTGTGTGTACTAATATTTATGTTTACATATATATATATATATATAAATATATATATATATATATATATATATATTATTTTGGGACATGTTTTATGAGATGCTTGCAGTTTGGAGATATTCAAATAAATAGGGTATTCTGTACGTTACTCTACATTTAATTCACTGTACTTTTTTAGGAATACCACAGTAAAAGAGATAGAACATAAAATTATGTACATTTTATGCTTAAGAATACAGCTCAGTGGCCTTAATGTTCTTCTGTTACCAGGTAAATTATACAGTTTAATTATTCCTTATTATGCCTTAATCCTATTATGTCATAGAATATATAAATGTTTTCAATCATGTTCCAAAATATGTTTTCTAAGACGACATTACCTGCGCCAAGGCAATCCTGTCGTGATCCGATGGGCCACGGGACAGCTTATGCTAATTTTGCCTGAGAAAGGCTCCACAGAGGGTTCAGCTAATTAATTAATTATACAGGAGACTTTTAATCAGGTCCTGGGGCTTGTTTGTCCTGGCCTCGCTACTAATCAGCAACCTTTACTTTATCCTTATAGTCGCTCTGACGCTTAAATTACGTCTAGCCAATCATTTATAATTCAGTTTTCCTATTTGGTCAACAGACATTATTGTCCTGATCAATAGGCATGGTTTTAAGTGTTTTAATCGCTAATTGGTTCGGATTCTATACTTAGCGCTGGCGTCATTACCATATGCATCGTCCCCCTTTCTTTTGGCAGAATTAACCTGACAATTTTTTTTTTTATTTCTGTATATTGTCTATGTGTCATACCAATCTATATAATCTTCTAGTCCTGTCGTCATCGGTATTTGGACGCTGAACCTTTGGAGCTGAGGTTTTATGAATGAGTATTTATCATGTCACCCGTCCTGTGATCTGCTCCGATCTAATTCAAGGTCACCAGTTTTCGAACACATATGAGATTTTGGTAGAAACATGTCACGTATAAAATACATGGGAATACATTGAAAGGCTCAAAAGTTTTAGTGTCAACAAAATATTTCTTTTCTGCTGATTCGACCCTGAAGATGAAGGTCAAGGTCATTGGTTTTCGAAAAACCCCAAGATTTTGGTAGGAAAACATTCACGTGTCAAATTCATGGAAATATATTGAGTGATTCAAAAGTTATAATGTTTACAAATAATTTCCTTCCTGTTGAATTGACCTTGAAGATGAAAGAGCAAGGTCATAAATTTTTGCATCCGTTAAGACAACTTGGTTGAAACTACTTGTCAGTAAAATTTGTAGATAATATAAACAGTCCTTCAATTAGTACAAAATATGAAAAAACAATGAGCAATAACTCTGCTGATTTGACCTTGAAGATCCAGGTCAATGTCATAAGTTTTCGGATCAAGAACTTGGTTGAAACAATTTGAGGAAAAATATGCGACACTTCAAAAGTTATTGGGTTAACAACACATCTCAATTTCGACCTACTCGACCTTAATAGTAAAGGTCAAGGTCGCCGGTTTTCGAACTCGTCCGACATATTGGTAGAAGCAATTTTAATTTCAAATTACATGAATAAATAATAAGTGGTTGAAAATTTATCGCGTTCACAAGAAATGACACACACGACGACTACGGACGACAACGCCTACGGCGACAGACAAATTAGCACTCTATGTCTCCCCATTGGGAGGGGACACCTAATTATACTCCCCCCCCCCAAGGAGAGCCTTTAGAGGTTGATTAGTTTATTTCTATAACTCATATTTGAATAAAATATTATTTAGGTGTATCTACGTAGGTTCCCAAAGTGCAGTTCTTTTTCTCTGTCATCTGCCTTTTTCTGTTTGTGCTAGATCTTCAGTATGTCCAATTTTCAAGAGCTGAAACTTGGGCATAATATTTTTCCTATGCCACATGTCAGATATGCACATGATATTTGTTTTTTACCGTGAACTAATCGCCAAGGTCGGACGCTCAGCAGTGAATCCCTGATTATCGCTCAGTTGCGGGCGGGCGGGTAATTGGAGGCTGCCCGGGATCGCTTGGCGATTGCATACATCAAGTTAAAAGTTGTTTCTATTAAATAATAAACATTTGTCTTTAAGTGTTTGCAACTGTTCACGGTTCTGGGCAACCGCATAATTGTACCAGTATCACGACATGATTTTATTCATTTGACCATGAATAGAATCCTACATATAGTTTTATTTACTATACCAGAACATGGTCCCTGCTTGGCTTTGTTTATTATACCGGAGTGGTTTCCTTGCATGGCCTTTTTTCATTATACAACATATAAGTAGCTGTATAACTTTATTCAATACATCAGAATGGAATCCCCGTACAACCTTATTCATTATAAGAGAATAGATTTCCTACATGACATTATTTCCTATACCAGAATAGATTTCATACACTACGTGATACATTGTACCAGAAAAGAGTCCCTGCCTTATGTTTTTCAAACTCAAGTTAAAGCGTAACGACCCATTGCTGTGTGGAATTATGAAGGATAACAGTGAAGAACCTTTCTTGAATATTTTCCTGGTGAATTATATTATATGTAATATTATATGTAATATATATAAACCAATATATAATCTAATATAAAATATTATTCTGATAATGAATACAAATTATATCAGCATTATAATCAGTTGCTGTTTTTTTGTCAAGTATCTTTTATCAAATGTTATTGTAATTTATCATTAATACTGAGTCTCGTTGGTTGTCTAAGATAACGTCTCATAAAACAGTTGCCTGCAACAGTCAAAAAAATACCACGATCATGGGAATGGCCTTGGTGTGATTCATTTTGAATGCCCTCTCACAGAATAAGAAGTGCTCTGAGATATTGGCTCTCATGTTTAAACATGGCATCTTAAGAGCTTTCATACTGGCGACGACAGATAAGGGACAACGGGCGGCTTCTGTGTTGGATGCGTATAAGGGAGGTTTGATACAGCAGGACTTCACAATCTTGGTCAAACGTGGTCTTCCATTTTCATCCGAAACATACTTTTTAAAATCTCCCAACACCCAGACAAATATATCATATCCACTTGGTTTGATAACTGACTGTACGGTTGATCATCACCTTATACAACATTCTTTATGGCACATTTTCTTTTCAGCTCAAGATATAAATCTGTGCCACGTAGAACAGTTTCTAAAGAGATATATCTTGTGTTCATTCGGGGATATTTTTTTATATTAGAAAAAACGGCACCATCAAGTATTTCATTCCTCCTCCATAGAATTTTTCTTTTTAATCTGGAAAATATTTCATACACCTATTAAAGTTTTTCAACTAAAAAGTCATGTCTGTCACAAGGTGACCGCAAAAAAGACTAAGGTTTCAAAGTTCCAACTTTGCTGTTTGACCAATTAGTCTACGGCTCAGACGTTCATTTGTCTGCCCGTTTCAACAGCCAGCTGTCTCTATCACAACAGTCTGCAGCGAAGCTTAACTTCATTAACCAAATAAATGGGTTTCCCAGATATTTTACGACATGAATTTTGGATGCGTTTTTTAAAAATCTCATGGAGGCACAAAATTTACAACAGCAACCCACATGAATGTCGTTATGAATACACGACGTCCTCTGACCATCCGATAACAAAGCCAAATTCTTAACCTTTGGCTCTAGAAACTTCTTGCTTAATACCTAGGGAATATATCCAATATAATAAAACATAATTTAAAGCCAGGAATTAGGTAATTGTGACCTATATTCTAGTTATAAGGCGTATTTGCTTGCCCTAGAAAGAATTATCTTGCTAATAAAATTTGATACAAACACTCAAGTATCTCATTTATTAATGCATCGATTGTTATGAAACGTGCTTTGCATATTGATCACGGAGAGTTTCATCTGTTCCTGAATATTGTTGGTGCCACCAGTATTAACTCTATTTTATACACATTTTACCTGTATTTTGAAACTCTTAGTTATTTCTTAAAAGTTATTTCATTCGGTTGCTGAAGACTAGTGGCGCCATCTGCATTCTTTTTCAATTTTAATGTGTGTTACTTGGATGTCGACAGTCCAAGACAGTTTTCATGTCAGTGCTCAATCTATGTGTTAAAAGGCTTGGTTCGGCGATGTCGTGCATAAGGATGAATGACGTCATATTATCAGTAGTTTTGATATCTGAGTCGTTTCTGAAAACCTAAAAATTTATTGATGTTTGAGGAACTTTGGGTTACTTCGACACGTTTTGAACGATTGTTATTATTATTAACTTGAGCTAATTTTTTATGGCAAAACGACAATTTTTAATTGTAGGGGTATATAATATGGTATCCCCCAAAGCTGAAACAGTCGATGTTTGGGCAAACACACATACACCCAGTTTATTGAAAGCTGAAGTGTAGATAATGTCTCATAATAATTATGATTGTTCGGGAATCATATGTATTAGTATGAACCCATTTTGGATCTTATCATAGATCACCGAAACAACATCAAATCGTCAGTGAATAAGGGATACAACAATAGGAAATAGGAAATTGTAATCAAACTGAGCAAAAAAATATAACTGATGAATTAATTTTGACAAACATGCCCTTAAAAGGATGCTCGTGACTTGCAGCGGTATAGTCATCTATTATGATCAATGTTACAAGCTGTATACAGAAAGTCTTGGAAACCCCCGTATAAGAGCCTGGCCTGAATCTTGGTGATTTGTTTGGCAGCTATGACGTCATAAAATTACTAAATATGTGGTCAGTATGCAAAGGCAAGATGTTCGCACAGTCAGACCTCAAGGCTCGCGTTACGGTTTTCTCATAAGGTTTCCATATTATACATAAAATAACTAGAATAAGTGAAAAATGAGCCATCTGTCACCGATATGTTTGATTTGTTGGTATCTTAAAAACATAGTTACAGTCTACCTTTAATTATTTAGTGCATGCCGTCACCCTCGCAATCTGCATGGTCGGAATAAAATATGACAGACTAATGTGGCATGTGACAATTTTGGACGTGTAATTAAAGGAAACGTGACATGTAATATAATCGTAAGACGATACATGTGTTATTTCAACGACTCCTTATTTTTGTAGCCTATCTGGCAAGAAATGTTGAATATCGTTTGATCAAGTGGAACACTCGTGATAATAAATTCTAAAATAGTGGCGCTCGTTACTTTAATTTAAGAATCGTGACAGCAGAAGCTCACGTGAGTGTCTCGTGACAAAATAATGTGTAGGCAAGACTAATTGATACAGGTACCATTTTTTTATTATATAATAACATTGGATAAGAACATAAGAAAAAAGGATTGGATGGAGGATTCGATTAAAAAAGTAACAGATTAATGTTAAGAAGGTAAAAATGTTATGAAAAATGAAAAGTTTATTCGCGCATCATCTCTCACACATCGTCTTGATAAATATAAAATATAAAATAAATATCCGATAATATTTTTCTAGGACTCACAATTTTTTTTACAATAATATTTTTGATTGAACCTGCTTGATATAGCTTTTTCTTCTTTGACTCTGCTTGTTATCTTGAATAGGTGGCTTCCAGTCGTATGGGAATAAAAATAATTCAAGAATTCAAGAAAATTTTAATTATTAGAGTTCTGCAAATTCGTCCTTCGTCGTACTGACCTCTAGTATTGAAAGGAAAAGTTGCCATTTTTTCGACACATTAAATAGACCAGATGAAAAGGTGTGTGTCCATCCTTCTCTTTCTGGTGTTAACCTTATAACATCATTCCACGAGTAACGTCTATATATTTATATATTTATATATTTACATATTAAAACTTGGATTGCGGGGACACAACCCGGGGCTGTATAGTGATATGTAAATGGTTTGTGTTTTTTACTATGTAAAAGCTTGAGACGGATTTTTTTAGTTAACTGGAGGCGACTGTTTTGTGATTATGTCTTGGAAAGTTGTATTATTTACCTTTACCATAACTGAGATCCTTGAATTTACATTGATAAACGGGATTTTTTAAACAATTCATGAATGGTTTCGATACAGACACTAAAACCCATGCTTCCTTATTAGTGTCGCTTATATAAAATTATGAAAATATAATAATGATTTATCTCCATTAAAATTATACTGATAAAAAGAGCTAATAAAGCCGGTGCTTTGTAAAGATAATGTGCAAATTTGACAATTGCCATATGACTACGAAAAGATGATTTGCTGAAAGTGTTTTCAATTTAAAGAGGCCCAATCACCTATAAAGTAAGTTGAGTTAACACGAAAAATAGCTTCTTCCCTTTAAAATAAATCTGTACCTGCCAAAATATTGTTTTGAAAGCTTTTGCTTACTCCTGTACACGAGTGTTAAAAACAGTGAACCGGGCGCGGTCGCAGGTGTAAACATAAACACAGTGCGTCGGGCCGCGTGCTGCGCGGAGCCACAACACGTGCCAATGAGATGCTCTGACTGACTTGGCTAAATGTAATACATGTTTCCGCGCGGGCTGAAACACCGTGTGTTTCCCCTCTTTACCGGACCTCTGGTCACGCGGCTTTGTTATTGTAAACAGACTGTGTTTACCAACACGCAAAGATTAACATTGTGTTTAACCGTCGTATGCGAGGAAAAGAGACTGTGTGCTGGAATGGTTGTGCTGGGAAACTGTTGTATAAAGCAAAACTGAACTGATACTGTGAAAGAATAGGAATAATATTGCTCCTGATTATGTCCCTTTAAATGTCCAATTTTATATATTTTTATTATATAGCAACTGTGTATATTTTTCAACAATGATAGCATGATTTGGAATCCTTTATAAATGTTCAAATATAACTTTGCAAAAAAAAATTACCATGTTGACCACGTGTATAACCATAGCCGTGACAATAGGGTGCTATGTCTTAAAGTATTTATCAATGAACCACGTAGAATCCCGTCTTGGTTGTTATTCCAGTAGTTATTGAACAAAACAGTTTTGTTTGAATTTTAATGTATTAACTTATACCTTAACGAGAGTTCGTGTAACACGGAAGGACACTGGAACTTAATTGTGTAGGCGGACCGAGCTGACACATCTGCCTCACAAAAAGAACACACTACTGCTAGTGTTAATGTCTGGTGGAAGAATTTGGTACCATCAGGACAGGGTGGTCTTGAAATGAGCAGGTTAAATTAGTAAGGCGCTTTGAATATAACAATATCGGGGTACTCTGAGTGACGAATATATGTTTTTTTTGGGGTCAGGTGTGGGGTAGGGGCACTTTCTCGGTTTTTTCTCGTTTCGTTATCTTAACAGGAGATATGTTCAACACTAAAGCAAGCCAGAATTTTTTTTTGTATTTATGTAATTTACAGAACTATATCAAATTATTAAACCATAAGTTTTATAATACTAAACAAAATACGGCACAAGATCGGCCGCCTCTTCTTCAGTTTGCCAAACTTTGTGCCTGTCAGCGAAAGAGCTCGTTCGAGCGAAGTCTGTTTTCTAACGTTTTATTCTTTTGTGCTCAAGTGGACAAAGCTACGAACTCAAGAGAACTTCAATGTGGGCGTCCTTCCGTTATCGGGCGCTTATTCAGTGCATTGGGAATAGTTCAGAGGGAAATGTGGTGATTCAATACTCCAGGGGACGGGCCATAATGGTACTGTCACCGCCTTATCTCCGTGAAAGGAAATTAGAGTGTGTGCAGGAGGCTGTTCTCATACTCCCTTGTGTATCTATGTTTGTTTGTCAAGACCTACAACAAATCATACAATCCCGCCTCTATTACATGAGAGTTGTACCCACATGAAGCCCAAAGGTCCTTCCTTACATGTAAAGAATACGACTCTACATAATTATAATCTAGCATATTAGAAATGCTCATAAAATAACATTGTAATTTATACAAAAATGAACATCTCTCGTCGATGTAATATTATTGTATATTATGTTTGCTGATAACGTACGAGGTCTTGTATTCTACAGGAAAAGACTGCATAGTGACAAACCAGAAATTCGTAATATTGGTCATTGTCTCTCTGTTTTTGATGTAAATTCTATTTACTACGCGTCCAATGTAATTTTATTCTTTATTATATGCCTGATATTTTGCTATTGTTGAGCGCGAACAAATACTAAACTTAGACTTGAAACGTAGTTCAATTACTTAGTTACGTGAAAACACACGGTCGACTTGCCACACGCGGAGTTTCCCTAGCTTGTGTGTTTTATTTAAAACAGGCTTTGCTGATTCAGGAAACGACTTTCTGATTATTTGATCCAATAATTCTGGACGAAAAATAAAACCCCCTCTATGTAAACCCGAGAGAATGTTAAAAATGAAATCAGTCATCTCGTACACGACTCATCACGGAGTAATCTCGTTCTGTAAACCTTTCAATCATCTGTCTTGGTTTTGTGTTCGTTTATTTTACGCCAGTCAAAAGCAAATGGTTGAAACAACACAAGCGATGTCAGTGATATTTCCTGAGCAGTAGATACAAAGAAAATATTTTTCCGATTCACAAATCAGCCCCGGTAGACCATGATGATTTAATCCCTATCCCTTTTCCTTAGCTGTGCAATCCCCCAGAAGTGTTTTCTTGTTTAAACTCAAGCCCTCGGGAACAATATAGCTTACTGGAAAAAAATAAATGTTGAAATCAATTTTCTATTGACGCGTCATTATGCGCGAAACAGAAATTCTTGTCAAAGTAATATAAATACAAAATAATATTACTTTTAATCTATTTAGAGCCAAAAGATCAGTAGCGCTTTACATTAAAAGTGGTCACTATCTTGTTCAACAGCTCCATAACATAAAAGCAATACCAATTACAAAGATTCGAGAAAAAATAAAACCCTGGTCACATTTAATGCAATAGTTAAAGACTGGAAAAAGAGACTACGTTTAAGACTTAAAAGGGGTACAGTAAATAAAATAAAATAATTTTTTAGGAACAAGGATAAAAATAAAAATGATAAAACTTCGGTTTGATTTAAAAGAAGGAATACAAGTGATCTGTCGAAGACACAGAAGTATCCTGTTCCATAATTAAGGGGCTGAACACGCGAAAGCTTTTTTCGCCATACTTGAGTCTCTGACTTGTCTTGATCTGAGTCAGCGAGTAGGATGGCATTCACAAAGAGGTTCAACTTCGTATTTAGAAACCATACAATGCTTTAGGACAAAAAAGTAAATAAAAGATATGGTTCTCAGGCACTTTTTTTCAGAAATCAGGGCGGGCGGTGTATTAATTTTTACCTTTTTTGTATGTTTAAATAAAATGTCAAATGATCAGGTAAAACCATGAAGATAACAATTTGATTTGCTAAACAGATACAAGCACTGCATAAATTGTATTATATATCTTCTTGGAAGATAAAAATAAAATAAAAAACATGTTGATGCGGGGGGTTAAAATTGACGCGGGCGGTGCCTGAGTACCATACATTTTATTTTTTTTTTTGCCTTAAATGTAAGAAGTACCAGTGAAGGTTCGTGAGGTAAAGGTTCACGAGTAGTGGATTTGATGCTGTTATATTTGTTATACATGTACTATTTGTTGTGATTCAGGCAAGCATATACTGTGACCGCGGTAGCTTGTGTATACAATACTCGGGTATCCCGTAGAGTAGCGAGTTACAACAATCGTAACAAAGGCATGTACTTTCCTCGTTAGAGACTCGCCCGAAAAAAAAACTTTCTATATGTTCTCATGCATATTCATGATCTGATCAAATGTAATTCTAAGGTTCCTGACTGCTGTGGAAGGTGTTTTGGCTGTTGAACAAACTCTTTATGAAAGAACTGTCGTTTTATTGCTGATAACGTGAGGTGCTGTGATGACCATAACATCAGTTTTGTCATCATTTAGCGGAGGTTCAATATATCTCTCCATCCAATATTTAATTTTACGCATACATTAGAATATCAGATTAGAACACATATAAGAAGTATAAGAATATGAAAGCAATCGCTTTCTGCGATAGACGAAACGTTTATATTTGGTTTTGGAAAATATTATTAAATGACCACCTTTCAGAGTACTTAAGCTGTACCTGTAAAGTATTGATGTTTTATATATAGATGTATATAATGAGACATTTGTTACCAATGGATCACATTAGAACTTTATAAAATACGTCCCTGTCGCGGTGTTTAAGGGAAACCATTTCAAGATAAAACCCATTCAAGGTAGGTTTATAAACACAAGAACACCGCCGTGTGGGACCTCCTTCACGGCACAACGAGCTGATCACGCAAACACGCCGCAATCATCATTGTGTGTTAAGTGTTGTAGGTATTAAAATAGGCAAGGCAGTGATTCAGTCACATATCACTGGTTCAAGAATCACCAGTCAAATTTATTTTTTTATACATGAACTGGAACATATATTAAGCTGACGCCATTTCTGGCTTTCCCGGGGGGGGGGTTATTTTTAAGTCGTTGGTCAGATTTTTCGAAGCGTCTGTCAGTTTGGTCCCTGAGTACCGTCCGTCTGCAAAATAACTTGATTTGGTTTCTTCAGTCTGTTGATCTGACACTCTTGCTTGTCACCAGTTTACCTATGTGATGCTTCTTTTAACGTCCAGCCAGGCATAAGTGAATCTTTGATCACCTGCACCATGTCAACGTGTTCCCCAAGTATATCACCTCAGTGACCTTCATCTTGACCTGTATGACCTTTTTGACGTGAGAATTTAGAAATATACACTAAATCTTGATGGTTTATCGTGGAAGCCTCCCAATATCGTCATTGTACTTAATTACATGACATTAACGACCTTGCTTTAGCCCGGTATGGTCTTTATCGTGTCCACCTTGGTCACCCTATGCCGACTTAATCTTAATCTCCTTGATGGTCGGCCATGCCGCCCCGCCGGTATTGATCAATTACTGGTACTAAGCAATCATTGACGGGGACAATAGGTCAATTGGTCACCCCTCCCTGCTTCAATTCAATGAAAATTGACCTGCTCCATCACATCATTGTCCGATACTTTGACATTCTATGGATTATGGTTTTCCCTCATTCCCCTGGCATTACTATTGTCATGAACATTATATTTCGAGTATTACACAGATCACTTAAGTCCTGCTTCGGTAAAGCTCCAGTCTCATATAAGCACGGGTGAACACGGCAGTCCCGGAAAGTGTCGGATCCCGCCGGATCAAGATCCGGGATGATCCGTGCTCATTTTGGGGCTTTCGAGCGTCGACGGTCGTCCAACGACACGGCAACTACACGGACGAACCAGAGTAAATACGGAAGACCAAGGACCGGACAGTCACGGCAGAGCAACGGACCAATACGACAGAGACACGTACAGCCCCGGTTGAACACGGGCCATCCCGGACTGTCACGGACTAACACGGACAATCAAGGCAGAGCTACGGCTGTCGCCGGACCCTACATGGCGGCTACTCGGACCACCCCGGATGTCGCCATCTCCCCGGACCATCACGGACAAACACGGCAGTTTTGAACTTCCCAAAGCTGCCGTGTTGGCTTCCCGGAGCCCAAAGGAACTTCCCGGACGTTCCCGGACCAACAGGGATCACCGCGGACCATCACGGCGGCTACACGGTTCACACGCCGGATCGTGCCGGATGTGAGCCGTGTTGATCCGGCACCTAAATGTATGGGACTGGGGCTTTACCGTCCACCCACATTTTGTGATAACTGCTGATTAACAAACCCTGATAGAGTCAAACTGATTAACTTCTGTCCGTTAATTGATCGATCCTTACATTTCCACTGCTCTTAACCTTTTTAACAAGCGATTTTTAATTTGCCCTTGTCGTGTGAACGTAAGGGATAGGCTAATCCGGGATGGACTCGGTATCCCCTGTGACATGGTTTACTATTTCGGTTAACTTCTGTATATTTAATTATTTTTGTTAATTTCCATTATATGAGGTACTATGGAAGAAAACCTTGAAAATATTATATTAATTAAATCATAAATAATTGAAATTTTAAAAAATTTAAAATATTAATTTTTTAAATATAAAAAAATATTAATAATTTCATTCTCATCAAACTATTTCAGATAGATTCTTATGACTGCTCGATACACTGACAAACGGACCTACTTTTCACCATATCGGTTATAAATCCCTTGTACAATTTTATGTGGGAACAATATTATATTTTACATTACAGATTTAATAAATATGTCAAAACAAATAAGTATATAAATATGTGTTTACTTAATACGTACTTTATTTATTTAGATGCCAAATATGGACTCTAAACCAGCCCTAAGACAGAACACTAAAAACATGTTACTGACTACGAGTTCATGTCTTTCTAGAGTAACCTTTATGAGAATAAATTCTGCTTGCATAAGGGACCTTTGTGTAAAAAGACAGTCACGAATAGTTATAAGTATTAATTGACTAATACAAGTATAAAATGAAAGGACCTCGTACTAATGTCGGTTGAAATAAGTACCAAGAAGATGTTTCACTGACCTCTACTTGCATAAACGGATTACGTTTTTAGAATTTGATTGCATGGTTTTTATAGATTAACCTGGTAGTTTACTGATTAACGAGTATTATACCGATGAGCATCACTGGCAAAAGCCAAATTTTAAATTAAATAAGAAGTGCCGACACTGTGGATACTTTTATGTGTTAATTTTGATAAAAGGTACAAGTATCGTTGATCTATGTTCATCCATCCACTGTCATGGATAATTGTTAAACTACCATGCTGCAGTAGTCCTATCGTTGAGCATAATTTAGGTGGCCTTCGATTGCAATGCTTAAATTTCGAACTACTTCAACAATAACTACTATCATCTCGCTATTTGCTAGGTTACCCGTTATACCTTTGTTTTTTGGAAGGTATTAACATATAGCTGCTTTTTCGTCAATTTGACCGGTTATTTTTGCACATTAAATCAATACTTGGGAAAGACCAGTTTGAAAACTGTTTTGGACAGTACTGACGTCAGGGCCGTCCACACATATTGTGTAATCATTGGCAAGGATGGGACATTTCTCTCCAGGGACAATAGCAGGTAACTAATCCAGATAGATTAAAAAAAGTATTTGACAGAGGACCTTCTAGGTGTTACATCTGAAATACTGTTTGAGAAAGAGACAAACAAAGTTCAACCTTTGACAAACTTTAAAAAACAATTTATTGAAAACGTTTGGACGTATTGACGACACACATACTTTTTCACTGTTATGCACCGTGAAGGATCAACATAAACCTGTGAGATACCATGAACGTTAACTTTCAAAGTAAACGTATTAAGCTTATTGACATTAAAATAAACTAATGGGCACAGTTAAAGTAAATGCTATGAATGACGCAACGAACTAGTGCAGTTAAATACATAATTTAATCTGATTGAATTTGGGTAAGCCTTGGTGATCTTGGTGATCTTGGTGACGCATTAGCTGCATGAGCGTGTGGTCACCTGACACCGCGTCACCGGTCAAATAATGTAAATAAGCACTCTACACTGATTCAGACAACTTGTATAATAACCATGTGAACCTGGAGGGCTTTTGACTGCGGGGCTGTGCGAACAACAATATTTCTCCAGCTGTCCGTTTGGCCTTATGCACGGAGGCCAGATCGTATTGATTGCCTTGTTTGAAGATATGGCCCTACTTGACATATGCCAAGGTCGGTTAAGTTCTAGAAATCCTCTCCATATATTCAGCTTATGGCTTTGAACATTGTTTTGATTTCCACACATATTTACCAATGCTTAACATTGATAAGGGGTAAAGGTAAGGCCTGGATTTAGTCGGAGCTGGACAGCATTATGCCATAGGACCTTGTTTAATGCTATACATAAATTTTCTATTTGCACTTACTATACCATTTTGACCTGCAGATATCGAACCCGGCGGGTACCAGATGATAACCTTAGGCAATTTTGTAGAAACAGGTAAAGCAAAATGGTATTAAAAACAGAGAAACCTTTCTTTCTTTGTTATAATCTTGACAATTCTAAAAAGTTGTGTCAGAATACCTGCTTATGGTTGATACATGCATTAAATAGCAAGGGTTAACATTTTTTTTTACGTTTGAGTGCCAGCAGAGGCCATATTGAAAACCGGGCTTGAAATCGCGATAACAAATCAGTGGTCAGTCATTATTGACAATGCATCACCACTTATAAGTATTGTCTCGTAGAGAATATACCACCCGATCAGTAAATGCATATAAAACAACAAAGAGCAGGGTTAAAAATTCATATGTTTTAATGTATATATTAATGTACATATATTACGTCGGATTTCATTACTTGTTAAGGTTAAAGCTTTATTCTCCTTCTTGTTCTTTGTCTTTCTTTCTCTTTCTCACCAGTTCTCTCTCGCTCTTTTTTCTTTTTTTTTCTCTCTCCCTCAATCTCTCTCTCTCTCCCCCCTTCTTTCTCTGTCTCACTAGTTCTTTCTTTCGCTCTGTTCTCTCTTTTTCTCTCTCGCCCTCTATCTCTCTCTCCCTTTCATTCTCTATGTCACTAGTTCTCTCTCGCGCTCTTTTCTCTCTTTTTTTCTCTCTCTCTCCCTTTATCTCTCTCTCCCTTACTTTCTCTGTCTCACTAGTTCTCTCTCTCTCGCTCTCTTCTCTCTTTTCTCTCACCTTTCCCTCAATCTCCCTCTCTCTCCCTTTCCATCTCTATCTCACTAGTTCTCTCTCTCTCTCTCGCTCTTTTCTCTCTTTTTCCTCTCTCCATTTATCTTTATTTCCCATTCTTTTTCTAACTCATTAGTTCTCTCTCACTCTTTTCTCTCTCTCCCTCTATCTCTCTTTTTCTCTCTCTCTCTCCCTCTCGTTTTATATCTCACTAGTTCTCTCTTTCGCTCTTTTCTCCCTTTTCCTCTGTCTCCCTTTATCTCTCTCTCTCCATTTTTCTCTATCTCAATAGTTCTCTCTTTTATCTCTTTTTCTCTCTCTCCTTCTTTCTTTCTCTCCCTTTCCTTCTCTAGCTCACTAGTTATCTTGCTCTTTTCTCTCTTTTTCTCTTTGTCTCTTTATCTCTCTTTCTTTTTCTCCTACTCACTAGTTCTCTCTCTGTCTCGCTCTTTTCTCTCTCTCCCTCTATCTTTCTCTCCCTTTCTTTTATTTTATTGTAAAGTTCAAGTCAGACGTTTTCTAGATTTCCTCATTATAAAAAAAATACCCCCCCCCCCCAGCGGCGTACCTAGCCTTATTGCCGCCCGGGGAGGTCTTAGAAATTGCCGCCCCTCTAACAAAACATTATACAAAACTGGATAACATATTGAAACATATCATGTCAAATATCCTTGTTACAGGTTTGTATTTGACAGCAACGCAATTATGTGGATGGTTTTACTGGCAGGGAATTCTTCCTCCACATATTAAAGAGCAAACATCTCTTTGCTTATGTAAATCAACAGATCGCTCGGAGTTCAAACGAGTATATTTCATTATAAAGTGAACAAAAAGGAATAAAACGAATATATTGTAACCAAAACAGATTAAACTGCAGGATACACATATAATGTGATCTTTCATCATTCATGTAAACACAATTCATGATTAGTTTATACTCAACTTGGGAAAAAAACTTTATTTGGTGTTATTCCATTCTTAACGCATACAAGTACCTTGTCACATATATAATTTCACCTCTTGTTATCGCATATGGCAGCAGGTACACCTAATAGAGCTATTGAGATATGCATGGTACTGCTGATTGCAAGGCACTTTATAGGCTTTACTAAAAAACGCGTAATTTCATGAGTTAGGCTTATATATATATAGGCAGGGCATGTTTAATATTTTCACATAAAAAATCAAATGTTTGGAAAAACTGACTTGGTTTAATAAAATTTCCTTAAAGTTAAAAGCATACCTTAATTCAAGGCTACATAAAAATCATTTTAGAATTATAGTGATATGGCACACTTTAACTCGAGGTTTTATTTATGAACTTATGACTATTTGTTATTCAATAAAGTATTTAAATAGATTTAAAGTAATTATATCATTTAAATACATATTATATTTAATTTGTCACAATATACGACAATTATCTGTAGGTAGTGGATCATTAAACTGTTAATAACAGAATTAACAGTACAGGTAAATATATCTTTAATTTAAGTTTTGAAATCTTAAAATAAAACTGATGCTTGATACATATATTCAACATGTGGCTAAGCGGCCAGGGGGATTCATCCCGTCGGACAATTATAATAGAATTATATCTTAAAGTTAAAATAATTCCTACATAGGTCTGGGTGTTCATTGTGTTTATTCACGTTACATAAAAGATCATGCAGGTCATGTTGGGTAATCAAAAGACACAGGCATTTAGGTAGTACTCATTATACACATGATAGTGTAAACGTCTGTATTTTAACGAGACTGGTGTGAGAGTAGGGAGAATCATTGAAAAAGGGCACTTCAGGTTGTTTCAGACCGTTTAAATATCATGGAATATCGGATATTCTAGGGTTCTAGAATGGAAATTCTTTATACTTTCCAAGGAAAGAGCAACAAAATTCGTCAAAATATTGTTCGCACAATGTGGACGACAGACACCCCACCCCCACCACAGGGGGCCATTGGTCTTCTGGCAGGGTTTTTCCCTGGTGATTACCAGCAGCTGCTAGGGATTTCTAACGATGACCGCCCTGAAATGCTGGCCTTTGCATGATTGGTCAGTTTATTGATGTCGTTCTGACATTGCAAGACCACAGATCTAACAAAGAATAACTACAAATATGTTCTCTTTTTTTGCGTATATCTTGCCTCTATAGAGATCTTCCACAAATAATTTAGTTGGTTCCAGAGCCCAGTTTTTAATCCTGAAATTCTTGAAAATGGGACAAAAAGGCCAAATTTGTACTTTTTGAGGAACTCCTTATGCCACTGATTATGTACTGAATCCCATAAATGCCGCCCCAAAAATGTGCAAATCGTTCACTGATCATTTTGTAGATTCCACTGCCCAGTTTATAATCCCTGGAATACTTGAAAATAGGACAAAAATGCCAAATTTGAACTTTTTGAGGAACTCCTTATGCCACTGGTTATACTAAATCCCAGAAATGCCCCAACGCCCCCCCCCCCCACACACACCAAATGTACAAATCGTTCGCTGATCATTTTGTAGGTTCAACTCCCCAGTTTATAATCTCTAAAATATTTGAAATGGGACAAAAAGGCCAAATCTGTACTTTTTGAGGAACTTCTTATGCCACTGATTATGTACTAAATCCCAGAAATGCCGCCCCCTAAAATGTACAAATCGTTCGCTGCTCATTTTGTAGGTTCCACTGCCCAGTTTATAATCTCTAAAATACTTGAAATGCCGCCCCCCCCCACTTAGGTACGCCACTGCCCCCCACGCTCCAACTTATATGTCAGGCCTCATCAAGTTTTGACTCCCCCTCCCACTTCTCTCTCAAGCCTCTAGGCCTCTGTAGGGCAATTTTCACTGGGCCGAGTTGCAAAGCATGCTTCTATCAAAACAAGTGATAAAGCCTAAAACAGAATCGATAAAATAGGTACATTTAATATTCATTGACAGGTGCACATGTAGTTATTTTACTTACCCTAATACCTTTTTGGGAGTCCCCGTGCCGACTCATAATAAGCACGACGCAACCAATTAAACATTTGTTCATGATTGAATGCTTAAAAAACTCTAAAAGTACAATGGACAATCTTAAAGCGCGAATGTTTTGAACCGACAGCGGTTCCTCGAAATTCTTCTACAGCCCTATGCCAGTGTAAACGAATGAAACGCTCTTATATTATCGCCCAAAACACCTTGAAATTATTGTTTCAATAAAATATATAATACCGAATAACAATTATTTCAATAGAATTTGAATTGATATTTCTCCAATACATTAAATTGATGTAAATTGGAGTTAACAATTCACATATTGGAATTGAATTGGTAATAAATATTTAAAATTGACATAAAGTCTGGTTTCATACACTCATGGAGAAACCTATGTTTAGTCATGCAATGTATTTAGACACCATTCACCACAGTTGACACATCACTAAATGACTTTCATGTGGTGGACCACAGGAAAATTAAATATAGAGATACAATTAGATTTATTGTATCTCCTTGAATTGACCATGCAGGACAGTCAGGGAAGCGGACTTTACAACGAAGAATAACAATTTGAATTCAGTAATTTCGTTAGTAGGTACGTGAGCAAGTAACATTCCCTGAGGGGGTGTTAATTATACATCAACGTGTCTGAAGAATCAAATTGTCTATTCCGATCTCCGACCATAAGGGGCGTTTATTCGCCCACATCTTCACCATCAGCTTCTCTCGTGCGCAACCTAGTAACCGTCAGATAAAGGGTCCCTCTCCGCAGACCGCCACAGGGCTAAAACCAAACTTTCCAGCTCCTTGGTTATTTCCAAGACAATCTGAACGAAAGGATCAATGGTTATACAGCCCAGAGCTTCCCTGGTTTGACATAAAGGCGCCCTGCTTTGTGGTAATTGTATGGAGGATTTGTTTTAATCCCTTCTGGCAATATTCAGTCCCGCCACGGATCGGGTTTGTCGGCAACCAGACCGACGATGCGGTCCCGTCAGGCTACAGTCTTATGGGGCTGTCCCACTTATGCGACTTTGTAGGCGACTGCTGGCGATCGTCTTAGTCGTAGCAGGTCGCTGTAAAATCGGCGACAGGACCCCAGACGACAAAATATTCGACAAGCTACAACAACTTGACGCCTATCTGACGTCCAGGTACGGCAAGCTGCGGATAACTGGCGACAAAATCGTGGCGGCAAAGGACAGTCACCTACGAAAACTTACTACCACACCTACGACAACTAACGACAACACGGGCGACAACCTACGACACCTGAATTTATCCTACGTCCACCCACTACAATCTGCGACGCGTCTGGACCCTGTACTGTTTGCGGAGCCTGAGACAAAGATGGGCTCTGTATCAAGTAACGACAACCCATGACAGCACCTGCGACAACCTTCGACAGCACCTACGCCCGTAGACGTCACCTAGACACAGCCTACGACAGCACATATGCCAGTAGATGTCAAGCTACACTCACTGGCGTCAAACAGGCTGTCGCCTGAGAATGCTGAACTTTTTGAAAAATCCAGCGGAGATAGGTAGATGTCACGAGTCTTTGGGCATCTTTAGGAGACCACTCCCGACCATACAGGCGACACCCTGACGCCTTATGCCCTTCTCAAACCGGCATGAAATGACGCGCGCCTAGTGGCGCTAACTTCAACGCCTATTATCTCACAGTTAGCGCCGTTTTTTACTCCATGCAAAGTAGTGATCGCGTTGGTTGGGGATGACTGGCGCTAATTTACGTGAGTCAACGTGGGTCAAAGCCAAAATTTGCGCCAGTCATCGCATAATATGGCGTTGATCCACGTTGACTCGCGTTGTTTTTTAACGCCAGCCAACGCCTGTCAACGCATACCATAAGATGATAGGCTATGACTCGCGCCTTCTTGCGCCTCCCCATCCGCTTGATCTCTCTCTCCTCCATCTCATCACTGCTGCTCCCTGCTTCTGACTGCGGAGCCTTGGTCTGGGTCTGGGTTTGCGGAGGTGTGGGTGTTGTTCAGGTTCAGGCAGGGCTGCTGGCGGTGGGGTTGCTAGCTTCTCAACAGGCTGGATGACAGGCAATCATAGGCATCTATGTTGGCGCCTATCATCGCCAGTCAACGCCAATCAAATTGTGTCATCACTTCATCACGCTTTGGCATTAACATGACTGGCGTTGACTGAAGATGACTTGCTTTGATTGGCGTTGACTGGTAGAAACTTAGGCGTTTACAAACATTTTCCCGCCATTTTTTTCGGCGTTGACCTGCCATGATAGGCGATGACACAAAATGATTTGCGTTGCCATGCGCCTATAGGCGCTAAAAGTGAAAATTTTTCAACATTCCCAAAACTTGACGGAGACCGGGAGAGTAGTGAGGTTACTGGCGATGACCCGGGTTAACCCCTTGGGATAACCGGCGTTGAAGTTGGCGCCACTAGCGCGTCATTTCACGCCAGTGTGAGAAGGGCATGAGTGGGACAGCCCCATTATACATATCGTATATGGGCTTCCAACATGATTTGTATGTTTGTTAAATGCAGTTTGGTATTAATAAGAAGAATTTCAGTGTATGTGGATATATATCACATTTGTATCGCCACAAAGGTTGAGATGTGAACCACATATGTATTCAATGTGATGAGTAACATTTTTCAAATAATTTTATTGAATATAAAATACAGGCTGATTAGGGGACTAATTATTGTCTATAGTCCGTTTTATCCCCTCATGTCCATCTGTTGTTTGCTATGAAAAATATTCATTAGTTACAGGTTGAGGATTAAATTGCCATATTTTCAGCAAAGTAAATAATAACCTGACTTACAATTTCTGTAAAAAACCCAATTGTTTAAAAAAAATTAATTGGGAAAGCAGTGTACATTTTGTAACATATCGGACCCACTTATGGCGGTTAAGATCGCTGACAGTCTCAATTAACAGCAGCTGAATGGATTATGTCATGTGAACACTCTAAAAAATATAACAAGCCAAATCAACGATGGCTACTCAAGCAGGGACACATATGATCTGCCAAATCATTGTTAAGGGATATAAACGTTGTCTAAAATAAGCTGGAGATTTATTTTAAAATTTCTTAAAAATTATAAAATTGTCATGTTAGGCTGTCACTTCTACATAGGCCTATAGTTTTCTTTGAAAAAAATAAAAAATATAAAATTTGAAGACGGTCATCTTTGAAAATAGGTGGACACAGATTGGTGTAACAGAGAATAATCGGCCAGAGTTAGACCCCACTGATAATAAACACGAGACATTAATCAAATGTGTATGTATTTTACTGCCTTTCATTCATTTGAGACGGTTGCCCCGACGCCGCTGCTACCTAGTGACGATACATGTAACCATTTTTTTCCCATTTTTGGACCCCTTTTTCAATTTTATTCCAAATGAGAACTTATTATTTATAAGACGAACCCCATGGGAGAAATTATATTTTGGATACACAGAATGAATGAATATTTGTAAAATACATAAAGATAGCTATTTTGTCTTACTTTAGGCGTAAATAGTCTTAAGGAAAAGTTAAAAAATCCTCTGTATGCCAGTGTTTGATACCAAACTCAACATGAAGTAACTCATTGGATTTTATCAAACCTCTCCGGGTCAAACATGATTATGTATTACACAAACAACAGTATTTGCCTGGATTTTATGAATAAGTATAAAATCTTACAAATATGAAGCATAAACAAATACAATCAATGTAAAATTGAGCGTTTTTATCCTAATTTTACTGAATCTATTGCTTTATAACAAGCTTCAGGTCTGATATTTGCTTTTACGTGGAAAGTTATAAACACAAATTATTCATATAACACCCCTTTGCCAAACACTGGCTCTGTCTCATTTGCTATATAAAATACCACCCTGTATTATGAATCACAGGCCATCTCTCTCGCTCTCACAATGGTCTGAAATATATTGGTAAATAAGCTACCTAAAATCACCATCTTGAAGATGAAAAGTATATAAAAACGTATTAGTGCCTGGGAAAAGTATGAAAAACGTAGATACAGTCGAAGCTTAAAAAGTGTAATAATAAAATGAAAGAGTTGGAGCTGAGGATTACGCCTTGGGCTGGCGAATTCGTGTTTAATTGCTCTGTTCTTAGAGTTTTTGGGCTATACTTGCACGGGTCTATGGAATTGATAGAGCAATGGATGATATGTTATTATTATCCTTCTGGCTTCAGTGACCATTATATGGCGGATACTTTCTATTTATACATTAAAGGGGGTCTAGGTAAAATGCGTCAGCTTTAGATTAAACATCCGTGATTATCAGTAAGTGCATGGTAATTACTCCAGGAACTTAAGTTCAGTAAAAATGCCCTCACCATTAGATTATGCATCATATCGTTCGCTACTCCAGTCGCACTGGATATATTCTTGATCCCTTATCCTTCATTCTAATCAACTTAATTACATTTGGTATATTTTTATCATTCCTCTGTTGTCATCTTATATATCTTTAAGCAAATCCCAGTTGGTTAACATGCATTTTTCTTACAAATCTTTCTTCAATTTCGGAACCTGTAATTTCATTTCTAATTGATAGGAAAGCACGTTTTATAGATTTTTCATTCCTAGCTTGTTTCATATAATTTCTTCAGTCATGCCCAAACAACAGTAGCACAATACTAAAGGGTCAACTGATTGTTAACTTGAGTTAATTATGATACATCAAAGCCACAAGCAATTAATTATATTCATAAAATATTAGATTAATAAAATGACATTTGTCAGAGCTACAAGCTTATAGATTTTTGTTCAGTTCCCAACAAAGTTGTGTCAACCCAGGATCAGTCCAAACGCGCTCTATTAAATCAACATCATAAAAGTTAAGCACAACTCAAATTAATCTGCTTGTCATTATGACGCAGAAAGGGTGCTACAATAAGCGCGGGCTTCTCAACGAACATGAAATACCAAATGTAATTCCGTAACGCGTATACATACTTGATCATATTTATTAAACCTCGACCAGTATGTATGCTATTTTTTATGGTTGTTGGTTTGTTACTTGGTTGATCGGTTTTTCTGTAAGTAAAATGCTATGAATGGATTGTGACGGAATTAAGTCTCCCTCACGGAGGAGACATTGGTGTATGGTCTGTCTTCATCGGCGTCTTCGTCCTTAGTCGTCGTCTGTGTCATTTCTTGTGAATGCGATAACTTTTGAACGACTCAACATTTTATCATCAAATTTCAAGTTTAAGTTGCTTCTACAAATATTTCGGACGAGTTTGAAAAAGGTGACCTTGACCTTCATCATCAAATCCAATAGGCCGAAACAGAATTTATTGTGAACTCCATAACTAATGAACTATCGTATATTTTTCCCCTCAAATTTAAAACACCAATTGTTTCGACCAAGTCCTTTGATGAGTTTGAAAACTTGTGACCTGGACCTCGATCTTCAAGGTCAAATCAGCCTGAATACACCATGAACCAGCTCATGTATTTTCATGAAATATGACTTGTGAAATGTTTCTACAAAAATCTCGGAAGTGTTCGAAAACTGGTTACCTTGACAGTCATCATGAGGGTCACAGCAGAAAAAAAAGAAAAATTTGATTTACACTATCATTTTGAAACCACTCAATATATTTTCGTGAAAATCGACTTGTGAAATGTTTCTACCAAAATCTCGAGAGTTTTCGGAAACTTCATCTTCAAGGTCAAATCAGCCGGAATAGAAATTATTTGAGAATGCTGTGACTTTTGAAGAAGTCCGTATTGTTTCCTTAAATGTAGGGATTGGAGGCCCATAGGGAGGGGAGAAATATATTTGTAATGTATTGCAAAAACAGTCTCATTCTAGTTTTGGTGCAGGGTGAGGAAAAATCCGTTAAACCCTGTGGGCAACAACCATAAGTTTTCGTTTAGAGATTCTTTACCATTTTAATATAAGGCAATATGTTTAAAACGGCCTAAGGTATAATTAAATCACTAGTATAAGTCATCGCCTTGTTACTGAGGGCAGCTGGCCTGTGATGCTACCATGGAGCTTGGGAACTATGACAAACATTTATCTGACTTTGTTTTCATATTTTGTCTGCGCTTCTTTGGCAGTTTATATCTATTTATATTTGATTGTTCAGAGGTGAATATTTATTTTAATTGACAAAAGCGCGTCCTGCAAGACAAGGGAAGCATGTATTTGAAACGGTTTTCATTGCTATCCAACATGTGTCTGTCACAAACATCGTTAGTCGGTGAGTTTGTTCAAAGTCTGTTTCTTAAAACAGAGTTCTTGTAGTTTATTAATGTTGTCAAGGTTCAGCCTTATATAATATGCATAAGATTACTAACTTACCCTGAGAGAGCTATGCATCCTCTTTCTGGTGCGGTACATTGAAAAAAAAGAACCTCGTATATGTTACCTTGAAACTTTTCGTTCAACCTCAATCAAATCGTACATTTACAAACTTCAAACAGATTAATGATACCTGTCAATTATTGTGGCGGGGTTTTATAAAAGGAGTACCTTTTGGAGAGAACCACATTATGTACGTGTCGTGTCGTAATACGAGATGCATTCGATCTGAAATGTGATCGGTCTGCACATTTATTTAGTTAATCAACGTGAGTAGATTATCACTTATTTCGTTCAATCAATTGAGAGGCAGCATGATTGCATTTGATGCGATCAAACCGTCCGAATTTTAAGCCTTGTAAGCTTGCACGTGCCTGTCACAGATTTAACAAAATGTAAGTCGACGTTAATGATTGGAATATGTGTTTTTTTATCAATAAATCCGCCTAGGTTTTCGAGATTGAAAGCCTTGGGCATGCAGAGACAGGTTTGAATGCCTTGAGCAGATACAGATTTGAATGCCTTGAGCAGACACAGATTTGAATGCCTTGAGCAGAGACAGATTTGAATGCCTTAAGCAGAGACGGATTTGAATGCCTTGAGCAGAGACAGATTTGAATGCCTTAAACAGAGAAAATATCATGACTAGGTTTTATTATAATATTTTTAGATGCAGCTTTCTTGTCTCCTGGTTATTGAAACATACACAGAGCCATAGTAAATGTTTTTTTTTTTTTTAATTTCAAAACATTCATAACATTACATTGTTCGGATTGTTTATGTTAATAATTTCATTCATTATTTTGAGAAGTATATTCAAGTCTGGACTCTACAAGTTAGGGGATAAGAAATGGGGGGGGGGGGGGGGGGGGGGTTGATACAAGAGCTTTGAAAAAAAAAAGAAAACAAAGAATATCCTCTATCAAAAGACGGTAACTGAAATTTGTACTGTTGGTGCTCAGTTTGTGCTAGATTTAAGCTTGGTAAACTGTATTTTACACTGGAAGAGCTAGATGAGCTGAGAGAGAGAGGGGGAGAAGAAAACTTGTGTTCCATATCTAATTGTCTTACATCTTAATTGCAAATTAGATTTATTAACTGTTCTTAATAAGGCATAGCTCTTAGTCATGACATAACAATCTCAGTAGGAGTTTAACTTTAGAGGTCAGGCAATGGCGACATCTGATGGTAAGAAGCAACCTGGAGAGCTGAGCTTTGTTATAGTAACAGTGTGGGTATTAATTCATCAAAACAAATCCATTAAAATTTATTCATTGGTGATTTGATCGAATGTCGGTATATTCCTCCCAGGTAGAACATATTTGACAATACCAGATAAATGCTAGTTTAAAAAAAAGACAATATAGTACATACTCTAATACAATTAATGGTTTGATTAATTTCAAGGAGCAATTTTCCCCATTTCAAAGACCGACTTTTTTAATAAATGTGATATCAAACCAAGTTATTTTTTTCTCTTATGACACAAAAACCCATTTACTCTTCTCTTACGAAACAAATCCAAGGAATTTAAACAATCTCAAATTCTCACTTGTAAAGGTCCGAGCTCACACATATACAGGAACACTTTAATGTATGAACCTTCATCCATTAACAAAAAAAAGTTTTTCTATAAACCCTTTGACAAGATGGTAATATATATCATGTGGGAAAAGGTGGGGAATGGGGCTTCGGCTTCCAATATTAATGGTATTGTGGGGAAAAATGTTATAATATAATTTAAGAACTTTTGGGGCACCTTCCTCAAACGTATTAAACTTAAATAAATTACAGACAAATGGCCAGATATCTCAAATTAGGCTTGATTAACTATTCTTGAAATCAGATTGCCAGAAGAGCTTGAATAGCTTTTTCTTGTACAGAAGACTAATGGCGCAATTTTGATCTCTTTAAGGTTTTGTGCCCTCAATCACTGCCAGTGTTAGTGAGAATCAAATAATTAATCAGCAGATTTCCTTTCTATTGTGCACATACATTGACATGATTCATTGGAAGAAGACTATTAAAATTGGGATCGTTTATCTTGAATAAGTCCACGTTTGGTGAAAATATGATAAAACATTATATTTATCAAGAATGAGTGGATGACTGTTCTGAAATTAGAATGACGTAAGTTCAAGGACAGTTGAAAACTGGTGATCTGGACCTTCATGTTCAATGTCAACGTGGCCGCAATTAAAGATAATTATGAACTTCATAACTTTTAAAAGTACCGCCAATTTTTTATTTAAATTTGCTTCTATTGTTTCACCCCAGTCCTTGGAGTAGTTCCGAAACTTTCAAACTCCATTGTCAAATCAGTGGAAATATAAGATATTTCTGAACGTTATATGTTTTGAAGTTCTGGCCAAACTTCCATTGCCACACCTTCCATCTATCAGAAACTCCTGACCCGATAAAAGGAGAAACAACCTTTAGATTTTGAATTCACAAGATCGAAGGGTCCACTTCTTTTCATTCCAAACCTTCCATCTTCAACGTATGATTTCCTATCAATAATGGAAGAACACCATTTATTTAGAGGTCACAAAGACAAAGGTCAAGTCTACAGGACTCTCTTCTTTAACAAGCTTCTATACATTTGAAGCCAACATTTCCAAACCTTCCATCTTTCACATTTTGTTCACCTATCAGTAAGCTAAGAACCCTATTTGATTTTTAGGTCACCAGATCAAGGGTCAAGGTAACAGGACCTGCATTTTGAAAAAGCTCATAAATATCGTTATAGAAAAATCCAAACATAGGTCCCCAGTTTTCTTTTCAATGAGAAGTTTGCAAAATGCAACGTTTGTGTTCGATTTATTAAAATTAAAAATTAAAATGTTTGATTTATTTTTATTCGCATAATCCGTTATTCAATATTTTCTTGTTGGTTTGACCTAAGAGTTGAGGGGTTCTGTTCAACCAGAGTAACAAAGACGGATACAGGAGGGTGGTGGTACGGGGTGACCGTCAGGGAATCAGTGCGTTTGCAGTTCCCGTTTTAAATATTTTTTTTTTATTTCATTTACCCTTCTAAAGGCTTGGTGTTTCTCCCTTTTCTGGGCCTGAACAGCCACAGACCTCATCTATCTTTTCTTTTATAATAAATTTAAAATCCGCCCATCAGCTCACAATAATTCAGGGTGTTCATCAATCTTCTCAGGCGGCCTTGAGATTAAATTTCATGTAATTTTAGTAACTGTTGCACGAACAATAGAAGCTCTTATTGGTGAAACATAATGCCACAGTCAACCAGTCAAGGTTGTTTAATTTAATTTGTGTCAGCGACTGCATCAACCTTATGATTCTGTATAAAATGTAATTTAATATTTGTTAAAAAATATAAGCTGAAAGATCCAGTGACATTATAATTAATATTCCTGAAAAGAAAACGTTTGAATGGAGAATGTTTGCGGAAATAATTAGTTTACTTCATGCAATTTTTAAACCCAAATATATATAAATATATATTCTCTTCTTAAGTTTTAAGTATAAAGTTCTAAAAAAATACTTTCTCTTATGAAATGTATTGATTACGTTTTTTTCTGCTTCTTCCGGTGTAGCTCTCTGGCTTGGAGTTTATCAGTTTCTGGGACTCAGTGGGACCATCCATTCCATTGGAATTCCCACTAGGCTACATTATTTTAAAATCAGATTTTTGCTACAGTTAATTATTTTCTCCACTTTGCGCATATTCATTTCATGGTCAATGCGAATTCCATAGCTACTGAAGCATTGTATTTCTTTAAATTAATTACAGCTATATGCATAGTATACTGTTGTTTTGCTTGACAAATTAATATAATAGGATCATATATCTGTGCAGGAAGTCGTTCAGAAGAAGATTAATGACGTCATTGCAGAAAAGATCCAGTTACACACTTACACGGAAGAGTGTTTCATTATGATATGACATTTTACTTTCGAGTTCCAGAAAAACTACTGATACTTATGAAGAAAGGTCTTACAACCTCTGGTCCTTGAAATGTAAAATAACTATGTTTTAATAACAGATATGAATGCCATCCTATAAATGTATTTTAATTATATTTCTAGTGGAAAAAAATTGACTTATTGTATATCGTACTTGATCAGGTCATAATATCACCCATTTTTATTCCAAGTGACAAATTAAAGATAGGTATTCGGGCGGTACTCAGAACGTCCATGAATTTCTTTTTGCATATAATTAGAAATATTCTAAGAATTTAGGGATACAGGTAGAGGGGTTTCATGACTTTTTAAGATAATAACAATATCTTAAATATGTTAAAAAGTTAACCAGTAAGTTAATCTGCGGTCATCTGTTAACAGGGCGCAAATCGTAACGACTGAACCTAGAATCTTCTATCTTAACATGCAGGGAGGCCCATCAAAAAGTCTCCTTGGAAACCTGAAATTAGTTCTCTGTTACCCATAACCTCTGAGCTATAGGGCTTCGAAGTACCCCCAATATAATGAAAAAATTGAAACAAAAGCTCTTGAATCTAAATACTAGTGCATTGATCACCATGACTCTTTGTATGCATTTTCATCATGGAGTATTTCATCAGTTCCTGTAGACTGGTGGCTTCACCTGGACTTTTTCTATTTTTTTCTATTTTTTGAGACCTTCAAAGATTTGGTTGTGTGGTAACAGGTCACAAATTGTAACCGTTGCACCTAGAATCTTCTAACTTGACATCCAGGGAGGCCCATAATAAATCTCTTTAGAAACCATAAATTAGGACTCTGTTACCCATATCCGCAGATCTAAGCTTCAGTTGAATGGGGATAACACCTACAAAATTTTGTATTCAGATGATAAAATTCCTTTTTAGAATTTCTTCTTAGTCAGCTGAGCGTCATGACCCATGGGTCACTTGTTACAAAGCCAGCACTTGTTCCTGCATCCTGTAGTTCTCATAGCTTGCATATTGTTACATTTTATAGATACACGCAGTTGTTTGAGAGTCCGTTAAAATAAGCACATGAAAGGTACTACTGTTGAATTGATAAAGCAATGCTAGGATTCCATCAATAATACAGATTTATTCAAAACAATCAGAAATACCAAACTGTGTGGTTAATTCGACGGACATAAACGATTCAGGCATGAAGCCGTCTTCTACAATTTAATCTCTCCCATATTATTATAGAAACTTTTTTAACTAGCCGAGTAAATGTGGGTTTTAAATTTAAGCTTTAATAAAAACGAGGGTATACATTGGCGGACATTAGGACGTACAGGTTAGCACCTAACATTAATTATGTACATACATCTTTATCGCGGAAAAATGAAGATAATTAAGGGGTCATTATAGTATATATAAAGGTAGCCTTGTTTCTTATAGTAGCTATTCTTGCGTTATTTTTGAGTTATTCACTCATAGGTGTTGACGCATTTGTCTTATCGTTTTCCCTGGGCTCACGTTGTTATTATTCCAATAAACGTTTAGATATTTGCTTCCTATTTAGAGTCTGTATCTAACTTCTAAGACTTGTATTGGTTAAAATGCTCCCAAGTTACATATAATAAATATCTAATTTATTTTCAGCAAGCATTAACTTTAATTTACATCAATGATAATATCTTGATATAAATTATCGCCATTCTTTGCCTTAGGATAATGGCATATAGGAATATAATATCATGATAGCATCTCACGAAAATTAAAGACTGTCCGTCCTCATGAGCACTAATTAAATCACTGCGTGAACAAAAATGTCAGCATCATCATAAGTCGCCAGCTAGATGACACCAACGGCGGCGCCCCGGAACCAGGTGTAACTGCCGGGAATGGGGTGCCTGAGGGTGGGGAACAGAGTGTTGTGGGGCCGGTTGGTGGGGGTTGGGTGGCTGCTGGTCGGGTGCCGGTCCCGGAGGGCGGGGAACCGGCTGTTGTAACGTCCACGCTCGGTACTGTTGTGGCTGCTTGCGTCGGAACGAGTTTGATTTTCTCATCGTAACATTCTTGGTATTTGTCACTTGATGACGTCAGCAGCCCGCACACCCGATCCACCCGACAGGTGTCGTCACAGTCACCGGTAGTTCCCGCGCGGTAATGTCGATTGAACTTCGCGAAAAGTGCATCATCAGTCTCAATCCTGGAAGAATAAGACAGGAGAGATTTAAGAACGTTAGCCTTTGACACGGACAATGTAGCATGTGTCCACTACACTGTAAATAAAGTCAGTATAAACATTTAATTTCTTCAAAGTACACTTTATAACACAAAAGAAGAAAACAACAAAAATATCCGGCCGTTATGTGATCAAATTCGAAAAGGAAAATAATTTCGCTTCACTTGTACCCTTTAGCCAGATTAAAGAAGGATCCTGGGGACATGTCCGGCAGACCGTATTCTTCCTTCGCCGAATATAATTTCACAATTTCTGGTATTGATTTCGTCACTAAAATATGTAAGCAGACATGTACATCAAGACATGCAAATCATACCATGCACCTTGGTGGTTTAGAAACCAAGAAAAACGGTATGTAAAAATGTATAATTATTGAATAGTTTCGAACCAAAATGGAAATAAAATGTTCCAAGCTTGAAACTTTTTAAAGGGACTCAAAGGATTGAATTGATATGATGAGCCTAGTTTTCCACAGAGAGCGATAGAGTGGAGCGTAGGTTAGTCATGATTCTGAAAGACCGAAATAGACTGGGCAGCTGGTGATGCTTAAAAGAGTCGTGAGTTGGCAACCTTTTTAAATTGCCTCATCGAAGCCAGGTACTGCCACCTGCCGGCAAATTATATAACTAATGTATGGCTCTTTGGGCGTCGCATATGCCCACACTATCATTGGGGGGGGGGGGGGGGGGGGGGGGGGCTCAGACCTGAGCATTCTTAAGCAAAAAAAAAAAAGTAAAAAAAAAATCTTTGGCTGAATTTGATGAAAATAAAATCACCAGCTAAAATTTATATGACTTAATTGTCTACTGGACAGGGAAACCTGCTAAAATTTAAATGTCCAGTGGAGAGTGGAACCAGCTTAACTTTATGATTTTTAATTTCACATCTTTTGGGCAGAGAGTGTAGTGGTAAGCTTTGTTTCCTACAGATTGCTGCTCTTCTGAACACAGTAAGATGAAGACGTTAGATGAGAGTTGCATTTTGAAACTGCTTACAACGAGCCTGATTTAAGTCCATGTACCACTGTTCATAATCCTGGAGGACGAAACTGCTGCTGTCAAATGTAAATATCCTCATTGAGGGGTTGATATTGTGAGAACTTGTGATGGACGGTGACACCAGGGCCACGCCTTCTGCAGTTGTACCATCAGCGCCGGTGATCTGTGTGGTATAATATGTGGTTTAAAATACAACGTCTGTAATTTTAGACCTCACAATAACACTCCAAATGTCCGTTATACTAAATCTAAGCCACGGCAGGCGTCCCTTGGTTTAAAGCTTTGACATATGACCTGACCAGTAACAGAGGCCAGCCCCTGGTATTTGCATATTAGTGCATTATCGGCCATTTTCCCTTCTATAAGCTTACAGGAGTTATACGTGATACAGGTTACAGAGCTCATCATTATTGCACTGAGGTAGATACAATAATACAGTGTCAAACCAGACACGTAGACAGAACCTGACTGAAGGCATTTCAGCGGCCTGATCACGAGCATCGGATTCAGCATATATCCTCATTTCATGGGGCATTTTAATGTATTTTCTTAAACCATTTCCTTTCTGCTTGTACCGAATTGCAAACATATATTTTCCTCTATGACGGGACGTAATAACAGTTTAAGAAAGGATAGATTTTGAATAGATAGAAAACTTTCTTTATACTCACGACGTTGAAATGATCGTTGTGTGTGTGTCCAAACAATTGTAAAACGATGATGTCTTTGTATTGTCTGATTAAGTTGGTGTAGTAGCGGCCCCACAGGTAGATGGTGTCGTCTCTGCCAGGTGGATGATGTCCCAACATAATCACCTGTATCGTAAATAACATGACTAATAACATGATCACCTGAACCGTAAACAAACATGACAAACAACATGGTCACTGGTACCGTGAACAAACTTGACAAACAACATGGTCACTGGTACCGTGAACAAACATGACAGACAACATGATCACCTGTACCGTGAACAAACATGACAAACAACATGATGACCTGTACCGTGAATAAATATTACATACAACATGATCACCTGTACCGTGAACAAACATGACAAACAACATGATCACTTGTACAGTGAACAAACATGACAAACAAAATGATCACCTGTACCGTGAACAAACGTGACAAACAACATGATCACCTGTACTGTGAACAAACATGACAAAAAACATGATCACCTGTACCGTGAAGAAACATGATAAAGATTTAAGGGCGTAAATGGTAATGGTAAAGATGGAAGGTGCACGATTAAGTCGACAACGAGATTTTTTATGTTTTCAATGATTTACGTACACAGTAACAAAGACAGTTCAAAGGAGGTCAAGATCTTCGAATCCAGTCCTTAGATTTCAATCCTATAAGTTTAGGCTGATTACGTTATCTTGAGGCTTCCAGTTTTACCTGCACGGTAAAATTAATCTAGAGTTGCGTTTCTGACCTGTCAAGATCACACATGAGCCACGGTCCTGTTTTGTTATGGATACTCTGGTAAGCTCCCATCCGGGACCTTCAGCTTCGAACACTAACCAGTAGCCACTAGGCTACGTTCATATCGGGTCTCCGAATATATCTTTTTGGCCCCCGAAGATCTGTTTCTGATCAAGGACACGTTATAGAAAAAGTATATGGGCAAGTTCCAAATACTTACTATTTTAATGTCTGTGACATTTAGGATTGAGATTTATGACAAATATATTACACCAAATAGAGAATGTCACTCGCCTTTTCACGGTTACCCCGAGCGTCCCGCAGTGTGTCCTCCATGAACTTCTTTTGGTCCTCATATTCTGGGCGATCATAATTCAGAATGTTGTAAAAGTTTAAAGCGTATCTAATTTGAGAGAAATGCAAGCACTAAGTAAATATGCATCTTGTCATATATTATATTATCATTTTTTATTATATAAATCTTTTCGGTAATAAGTTTCAAAATACTTTACCTGTCTTTAAAGTATTAAGACAAAATAAGTTCATTTGAACTCATTCAATAAATATTTTATGAAATATAAAAATGACTTCGTTGATATAAAACCAATTGTTTGGCCATTCTTTGAAACAGAACTTTATTATGGTATATCTTTTTTTCATTATCCTTATGAATCCCATCCTATAGACAACTTCAGGATTTTAAATACTTAATTTGAATGTCTAGAACAATACTGATTCTATTTACCCGTAGTTAGTATTGAATGCTAGGATCCTGAGTCCAGGCTTAGCCAGCACTGTGTAGTATCCTCCAGCCCTCATCGAGGAGTTCTGTGCGTCTCCGAAATCAGCAAACGGAGCCCACAGATTGGCAAACTCATTTACCATTCGCTGAAAAAATTTACATCAGCCGTTTGCTTAGCGTAACCACATTCAAATATTTTTGCTGTAGGAGCCGCACATACGTGAAACTTTGCAATTAATAAATAATTTCTATGTTCAATAGAGTTAAGCTGCATTAATACATCCGTCATGAATGTGTGCGTCCGATTTTAAATAAACTAAGGACAGAAAGAGTGTTACTTGGGCATAGATTTTTTTTATTTTGTTAAGTTCATGATATTGTTTTTTTTTCTATATGTAACGGGTGTAATAGAAATAGTGCCGAATGTGAATTCGAACCCGTAGGCTTTGACACACAAGTCACACGTTCCATCTGCTTCACCAATAATGCGAGCTTCACTAGTAAGACCAGTAGAACGCCCTTGTCTGCACGGTTAAGAATACATTTGCATATTTGGGAACCGTACACAAAACTTTTTGCTATTCCCAAATAGAAGTTTTTTGACTGCAACGATTGTTTTGGTCTCCATTTTGTCTGAATTTTTTAAAAAATACAAATAATTTCGTTGCAGGAAGCAAACGTGATACTAAAATATCTTATTACTATCGAATTATTTAATCATCGTTTTGATTTAGTTATCTGAATACCAAGTATATCTGAGTGTATTATATCTTAGTATAATTTTAAATTTGACCTACCCTTGTTTCTTGTCTTTCTCGCATTGAAAACTGATTGGTAGGAAACATTTCTGTGAACAGGAATCAATAAACAAATAGTGCTTTACAACAACAATGTTTTCTTAACACACACACACAACATTTGTTTTTGAAAGTATTTGTCGAATTTAAAAACATCATTATATGTTTTCAGTGTCAGGATGATTCAGTTTTAGCTGCAGAGACTGAGGAACATGAAATACAGAAAAAAAAAACGTATAATATGAATCAAAACTTATGAAAAAAGGAAAACCTTAAGTCAATTTCCTATACTATTTGTTACAATGCTTAATATTTCTAAATGCAAGAATTATTGACCTCCGAGGAGTACTGACGTTAGCAGCGTTAACTCATGCACATACAAAATTGTGCGAACTGGCACTAAACTTGTTCATTATTTTATTAGCCTTACCGTGGTTGGCTATGGCCGGATATATTTTTCTCCCCGACATTTCCCGGGTTAACAGACTGATCAAGTTTCTGGTGCTGTTCATCTGGAACTCGTACGTCTCGTTGTGCATCTGATGGGGAGGGTGGTCTCCTGTATTGAGATTCTGACATACTATACATATATTTTACTTGCCTACATCAGCAACATAAAAGACACCTCTATTTACACTATTATTATTTCCATTAAAAGGATAATACAATACAATCATGGCTGCATAACGTTTAATTCACCATTCTGAAATAAAATGATATTTTCTCGTCTTGAAATTTGATGTCATGTGTGAACGATTATTCTTTTTCAAATTACTTATTGAAAAAGCCTAAAACATACCACAACGTTTCATTTTTTGCGTAACTTGATTATAACTTTACGTAAGTACGTAACTCACCAGAATAGAGAACAAAGGCAGGTTGAGGTGATAGCTGTTTGATCTTTTCCAGGAAAAGTTTAAACGTCCTCTCAGGAATGTTACAGTTGTAGTCTCCGTATGCTCCGGCGGTTCCCTGGAAAGAAAGTAAGATGACAAGAAATCTGCCATAATTGGGTAGGTTCATGTGATATCAATAATTGTTGCAGTTACATGACTTCTTATAATATCTAAACTGTGTGCTAGCAAAGGCATGCAGGATACTCCTTTTATTAGGCGAAAAAAAGGGTTCGTTCTCAAGCATTTTTTTCAAAAATTAGTGCGGGTGGATTTTTTTACCCTTTTTTTGTATGTTTCGATAAAAATGTTAACTGATCAGAGAAAGCATGATAATAACAGAATATATTTTGCTGAACAAGTACAAGCACTACATAACAAGGGAAATTTTATCAAAATTACATTATTTTAACTTCTTGAAAGATGGAAATTAAAATAAAAATATTTGATGGGAGGGGGTTCAAATTATCGCGGGCGGTACCTTAGAACCATACCATTTTTGGCCTTATCATTAAAACGTCCTTAAATGCTTAGTGCGGTTAAGAAAATAATCAGATACAATTGACAAAAAAATAAACCTTGACTTACGGCTCCACTGTAGTAGGAATAACAACAGACGTACAAACCGCAGTCCGTTGGGCTTCCCTGAAAGAAAGAGTATGCTTCAATTGATAAAGGAGCCATGGGTCATGACACCCCGCTGACTAGCCTGACATTATGGCCTTGAGACCTGTACAACAGATAAATGAGAAATGTTGCGTAATGTTCAGCAGTGGAAACTGGGACCATGTATAGTTCACTTTGATTTAATTAATTTCAGGTATATATGCTGCTGTTATGAATCGTTTCCAGATTTAAAAAATTATCTTGGCTTTGTTATTAATGTGACTTCAGGCACATATTTATGTGATGTGTGTGTTTTGTGTGAGCGTAAGCCTGTTCCGTTATTAAAGAACGTTGGTTTAAACATATTTATATCTTTTGGATTGTACAAGTAGCGCTGAAGCGCTAATATAAGTACTCTCCAAACATACAAACAGGAGATACAATATACAAATGTCAAACAATTAAAGAGAATAGTGCATATAACATAAAACCGTTATAACAGTATATCAATGAATGTCTTAATTATATGCAAATATATATAATATAATATACATTCAATATCAATATGTGGGGATATCAAAACCGAGAAAATCTGTTATCGATCATGCGTAATACGATGTATCCATCATATTTATAGAAGGATAAGATATGGACAATCAGCAAAGTCTGATAAATACATTTGTGATACAAGAATAAAGTTCAGTGATTAAAGGTATTAATCTGGTAGACGTGTAGAATAAATATAGATATAATATAGATAATAAATCACAGTTACATTACATTTCATGACATTTTCAGCATAAAAAACGTCTTGATGATTTAAAATATGTGAAGACATGATCAAGTATACATTGATTGACTATTAAACTGAGATCTGATGACCTATGTAATAAGATAGACATTAATTTATCGGTTTGTCGTCTGCCTGGATTTGACATGAAAGAAGCTATTATATCTGGGGTTATATTTTGTAGTTGCTCCAGGAGCTGTTGTCGTTCGGTTCCGTAGTATGGACACATTAAGAAGAGTGATTAGATGATTCAACCATTCCATTCCGTTTGGAAGTGTTCTGTTCATCATAACATATATTCTACTTATGGATGATATGCAAATAATATCATTGTATAAAATTATTAATACGATACCATGCATATCATTAGTATAAACTCTAATCTAAAATTGATTTTTCCCTCTTGATTCGTCCATAAAACTTGTCATTTCAGAAAAGAATTGTACCTAGTTCTCACTTTGTGAAGAAAAATGCAAATTTTTGGAAATCAACAAACCTCGGTATAGGCGGGGCTTATGTGGATATCCGCGAGTTGGATAACGGTGAAGGTGGCAATCTTTTCCGTCGCGAGGTCTATTTTAGTTCTTCTCTTCTTCGACAGGGCTGATAGTATCCCGGCAGGCATCATATCACCAGCCATCTCCCCGCGCAGCTTCTCGATTTGTCCAGCTGGAAATCGTGATACGGGCGACCTCTTGCGACGAATAAAGTTATTTGCGGATTTGGCCTGGTCAAAACAAAGGTTCATCCTTTGACATATTTTTATAGTGCTGATGGACTCGTCAGCCGCCCGTCTGAAGATGTCAAATAGCTGCAATATAGCAAATAATAATATCAGTTGATTGTTCACGTGTCCGAAAGTGTATTTGAGAAGTAAGCTATGGCAATGTGCTATTTTCGGAAGCAGACAGGTTTACCTTATATTATTTATTAAATATTTGTAAGTATGTCCATTTTTTTGCGCGAAAATAATCAGATCATATCAATTGGAAGATCTGCACCAGACATATCCTGAAAATTCACAAAATGTAAATTGCAGACTAAGGTTTAAGCCCTCCTCCTGGCAAACTTCTATAAATAAAGATCGGAATAAGTCAGATCATTAAGTAATTTTTCATTTTGAAGGGTTGAGTCTTGACTCACTCTAGAAGTATATGATATACGCTCTCTTTGTTTGGTTAGTCGTAACGTTATATTTCCTTAAGTTCATCAAATTTAGGCTTTTAAACCTTCCACTTCAATACTCACCGCCCTTCCTTGTAGCCTTATCAGACCGGGACAGAAGATGTCTATCTGGAAGTTGGGATCGATCTCGACCACGGCTTCCTCACAGACCTGGACCAGCATGTCATACACCGCTGGCCAGTCTAACAGGTCAATGGCGCCAATTATGAGGTCTACGATCTCCTGTACAAAAAAGGGTTGTGCAATATGTAGATCTCTTTGCATGCTTTCAAACAAAAATACTGTACAGACGACGAAAGAAAACTATATATTTTTTGTCTATTATTAATTGATAATCTAAATTCAGAATACTTCGAGGTTCTCTCGTTTTGAGTTACCTTTTTTAAAGACCTTCACGAATGTAATAACCATGCGAGTTAGTGATTACATGCAAATATACATTACACATATCTTTGTTAACCGTTAATTAACAATCAATGTAAATTAACAGATTAATCTATTGCGAATATTTGCACTTAAGAAATTGTTTTTGTTCTTAAAGCATCGAACACCTCCGATGGAAGTTATAGAATGCTCCAGACATATTTACAAACAGTAGAAAAAATATCAATTAAATTATTTATTTTTATCTGGAGAGAAATAAAGTTTTTTAAATTTGTTTCTTGAGTATATATACGGACTATATAGGTTATGATGTTGAAGTTTCGTGAACATTTAAATATGAAAATAAAAGAGCTTGTGCACATATAAAAGTATTTTGATAAGCCAGTTGCCAGGGTGTAACTTGCGCTCTGCCCTGTGTAATTCCCCCCCCCCCCCCTCTCTCTCTCTCTCTCTCTCTCTCTCCAAGGTATCTAATCCCTTGGAGCTGGCATAATTAAAGTCATGTCGAGGACGGCGCTTTAGTGATCGATGGACTTTGACTAATTAACGAATGACTAATGACCCAAACTGCGTGGTTCAGCTGTCAATCAGCCTGTTTATACGTAACGCTAACTTATCAATATAGGTTTCTAACAAACAACATTATTTATTTTGTTTGTCATTTCTTGTATGTTTCTTGTGAGATTCCGACAAAACAAGTTTTGACAACATTTGTTTGTCAAAATCAAGTGGGTTGATCAGTTAGTCCCCCATTTTGACCGGTGGTTTCGTTTGGTATCCAGTTTTAGATAAACGGGTTTATATGATATATAAGTCCTCATATGAAGATATAAATAACATTTGATTGCGGTATTTGAAGAATTTTCAAGTAGCACAAATAACATCACAAATTTAAATGACCACACATACAGTCACAAAGAAGACCTCATTCGACGTATATGTGAACAGAGTAAGACAAAACAAGGAGGAATTCTTCATATATTGAGAAAAGATCAGTTGAGAACAGTTCATATTGTGGTCGCAGGAATATGATTGGAGCACCAGTTTCTTTTTTAACATAACCATAATAATGGTGTTTATGACTTCACAAATTGTGGAAAAATAAACTAGGAGTTGCTCAAAAAAGGAATCAACATAAGGTGCTGTTTAAAAATAATAATTAAAATGTAATCAGATGCTCAATAATTTGAAACATCAGTCAATTTTTTTTTTGTATTTCAGTCATGTCTTTATTTGTAAAGTTAATTTTGAAGAGTGGAATTAATTAGCCTTTTTTATATTTCGATTAGGAATTTTTAGAGAAGGTATTAGTAGACTTGACACTGAGTGTTCTACTAGAGTGAGATAACATTTATTTAATATCATGTCGGAATGATGAGATCGAAATATCTGCCTGGCCTGTATGGTATAATCAAAACTTTCCCATTACTTCGTAATTTCCATATTTTCACACATTTTATTGAGTCCTGTGAGACTCCTGCATGGACCCATTGAGTCAAGGTATATTTTGAGGAAACTTTATAACTGCACAAACTTGTAATTAAGCCCTATTCACCGACAAACCAGCTGATTGAGCTTGACTATAATTATGTAACAGGTTGTGGTGGTGTGTACATATATCTATTAATAACTGTATAATAATATAATATAATATTCAAAATAAACTTGATACTCTTTCATATTTGCATCGATATTATTTATATAATACAAATATATTTAAAAAATAAGACAAATTGTATCTTACTAAATAGCATATAAATAACATAATGTTTGAAGACTCATACTAAAGCCAATTACAAAATTCAGTATTTTACTTGTTGGAATAAAAGTGGAATTTTTATCTATGAACAAACTGTTAGAATTTTAATGTTAGAACTGCACAAATCCAGAATTAAAACTTCATATTTTCCATTTAAAACTACACTACAACTGCAGGTTAAATACAACCTGCATGCGGCCCATCCGAGTAAAACCTATAAATAAGCTAACGCAATTTAAGACAAATGATTCTCCCTGTTTTTGTTCAAGTCTTTTTTTTTGTGCTTTGGAGACTCCTGCATGGACCGGGGCCCCCTTAGTCCCTTCTCGGCACTCATGGTTAAATCTATTCAAGTTATAAGACAAATAAAATTTCCGCATGTTTAAGGATTTTATGGTGCCCTTAAAAGCGCCATAGTTTTCCCGGGTCCCGTTGAGCGCTCCTAACGAGAAGCTAAATACACGTCACGCAGCCAAAAGAGACTTCTCTTTTGCCCAAAAGGAAGCACTGAGTTGGCCTTCATTTTTTTTTTTTTTTTGGAAAACTACCGATTAAAAATGGAATTATTATCGGGTTCTTTACTGAGCGTCATATGAAACACCATTTATGGTCCATGCCCTGATGAACAATCCATATTAATACATATATTTTTAAGTAAGCACGAAAAATTTTGAAACTTCCGCATTTTCAAGGAGAAAACGCTCCTGGCAGGTCCGATGCCCCTCAGGCTCTCTTGACAAAAATTATATGACCAGCACAAAATATAACTGAAACGCCTACATTTTTTTCTTGTTTCAGCATGATGGAAATAAAGCTCATTTGCTCCATAAGATAGGGAATAAACAGAAGTTTTAGAAGTTATTTACACCAGACATTACGATACTTTAATCGTGTACCACATTGTTTTATTTAATCGCGAAATTTGCTTAAAAAATGTTCTTTTGAAAATGTGGACTGAATCCGCAAAGATTAGATCATCTGAATTAGATTTATTTAAGCGAGAACTTCTTACAATAATTATATTAGCGGATTATTGTCATAATGCTGCTGCAAAAGAATATAATAGGATAGACATTAATAAAATCTGATTTCAAATTAAAAGAATATATAGCAGTGTGTATAGTTTAATATAATATTGCTCCACGCCTTACGTACCTTACACGTTTCGCATTCGTTTTCTTCTTCTTCTTGCTGTTGCTTAGCATTCGAATGCTTGCTCTGCATGACCTTTATCTTCTGCAGTAGATCATCTGGGGCCTTACCCTCCAGGGCAGTGCGCCATCTGGCGAGCGAGGTGGATCGCAACCCTACTCGAGCCATTTTACTAAACATAACTGACGCATCTTGCCCCTTGGCTGGTGACACCAAAAATAGTGTGGTTGCCACAAACACGGAAAACAGGAAAACTCGCATACTGTTCGCCAATATTTGCTAAATGTAACCTTAGTGGTCGCAAGATGAATTTGTCTGTTACCCCACCTGGCAGCGCGTCCTGATCTGCGTGACCGGTGATAGCTGGTCAGATCTGTGACTCATTATATTTTGACAATTTATGAACATGTAACTGACAAACGGGCGAGGCCATTCTTCATAAGTATGTACACTTTCAACCGGCATACCTTATTAAATCATGTATCACCTTGTACAGGATTTGTTTATACTGTTGCCTTGACCACACCATGACCAGCGGATTATAGTTAGAACTAATCTGACTGTAAACCAGGCAACAACACCCCCCCCCCCCCCCCGATAAGACAAGGCTTTTCCAATGCACGTGTATACTCCATCTTGTTAGGCATAAACTAAAATTCCTTACTGAATAGGGCCTTACAAGCCACCTGAGTTTTACAGAAATGTTAGTTAATATTTTATCATTTGTATTTATAAATATCATTGCAATAAAAACATATATATGTATTTTCCGTTTTCATGGCGATCCCAGGCCCTGTTTTGGTACATAGGTGATACCTCCTGGTGTGTTTTTTAAGAAGAGCCCCCAGACTTGGTATAGCTCGGGCCCTCGACTAGTCTTAACCCTGTAATACCTCGGACACTTCAGGGGCCTTATCAAAACTATATTTCATATTAATATGCTTCAAAGCTTGATGGATAGACGGTTTATTAATCAGGATTAATAACGTCAGACAGGTCAGAAAAATATTGTTAGAAACCAGGGAGTTCATAAGCGAGGACAGGTCTTAAAACAGAGTTTTAAAAGTTACAGGTTTTAAATTTAAAAAAAAGCTCAATTAAATGTGTCAGGGTTTGTAGAAGGAAGTTATCAATTATCACATGGGAGCGATATTATACACGTAGAAAACAATTGATATTTAGGGGGCTGCGTATGTTGAAGATTACGGTGATTTAATTTGAGCCTTAAATGAGGCTCCATGATTTAGTTTATGATTTGATCAGAATTTACTTTTTCAAAATATCATTCACAATTCTCGAATCACAGTTTTTATTGAATAACGGTGTGCATGGTTCACGATTCTCCATTTATCGATGGATGTTTCAAGATTTAATAAGAAGACTTATTCTTATGAATAGTTATCTTGGTCCATATTCTATTGGTAGCACTATCCATTATGTTACTCTGACGATATGTGCAAATAAAAAATTTTAGTATATGTTATAATTCATCCTTCTTTGATTGAGTTTCTATGGGCTTTATCTAAGAATTAAAACCTGTAGTGATCTGCTCATTAACTTCTAAAGCTTTCCTCTTGTATTTTAGACGATCACAGACTTTTCAGTGAGACTGTGAATGAATACTCAGAATCGTATGAGTTTAAATAGATATAAAATAAAAAAACTTGGTATATTGTGTGTTGGTAGGAATATCCATTATATTACGCTGACATTAAGTACACATGACATGTAAAAATTAAACCTTCAGGAAGTCGTGTCTCCTATTGAAATTAAAAAAATCTAAATGTCACCAACTGAAGTACACTGTTTTACGTTCTAAGATCCACCTGTATTTTAGAAGACCATATAATCTTAATGAACACTGAGTATCATAATTTACCATTTGCTCTGACTATATATATAAAATGTGAGAATATGGAACACAATGCTGAACCAAGATACGGTTTGTTTACGCGAGATTTTCAGTGCGAACGGTTGCAAGGATTAAGTCTTGAAATATAATTAAATAAAATCAGACAACGTTGTAAGATAGTGTTGACCATGGTAGAAAAGATGTATGAGTATAAAATAAATAATAATTAATGAGTTATATTGATGTTGTATCTATCAAAAATGCCTTTCCTACTTTTATAAAAGTTGTGTATTTACATGTCTCTTACCATGAGAGCGTTTGTCTTTTAATTATAGCAGAAACCGTGAGACATTGGACGCCAGTAAGGAAACTGCGGGGAAATTGAGTTCAAGCTTCAGAAGTGTGTGTGTGTGATAAAACAGAACATGTTATGAAGTTTTATGCGCATGCACAGGGGTGATTGAAGACATTTTTCCTCACAGATACTTTATTACACATTTTATTCATTGGTAATCTATTTCTTGCCAGTTCAACCTCACAAAGAAGAACATTTGACAACAGTTACATTTTAGCGCTTTAATAATTAAATGGTTTCAGTTGAAAGCCGAAATGTCATAAATTAGTAAAAAAAACATAATTACAATTTTTATTTTAAATTGTTAAAAAATAGAACCATTCTATAGAAAACTAAATTTTACATGCAAATTAGCAAAAAGATTAACAGAGCGATGCTTGTGACAGAGGGCGCCACTGAGTGACCTGTTCCGACAGGAGGTCTGGTGTTACACACTGGAGGGGCGCAACCTGTTGTCCTGTGACGTGTTGTCATGTGACCTGTCGTCATGGGATCATGCGTGGTGGCCTTTGATTGGGTAGCTGAAGCCATCGTCGGGACAGAGGGCGCTGCACTCGTCAGTGCGCGGATTTTTTCATTGTAGCAGGCATTGTATCTGTCAAGTGATGACGTCAATAATCCACACACCCGTTCGATACGGCATGAGCCGTTACAGTTGGTGGATACGTTGGCCTTGAAATGCTGCTGGAACTTGGCAAACAATGCGTCGTCTGTTTCCAACCTGCAAACACACGCGAGGGTGATGCCTGTGATAATTCTTACTATAAATTATTTGAAGAATCCATCATAAAATACATCTCGAAACATTAGATATGGAATTCAGTGAAATTCTGGTTTTGAGTAGACATGGGTATTAAGTGGAGGAACAGTTGAACTGTCTATCACCAGAATTTTACGATTAACTGTTGTAATGGATCGGACATCCAGTGGTTGGTCCGGTCCTGTCCGCAGCTCTAGTTTTGCTTTATGGAACTATACGCCCCTGTCTCTAATACAGTTCTTAAGATAGTTAAACGTCAAACTCACTGGTTTATAGAAAACAAGACTCAAGAATGAAGTTTTTTGTACACCTTTCATCTACACATTATTTGAAAACTAATTTTCAGTAGAATAATGATCTGACATTTTCAGAGCTTGTTGAAATTTCTAGACAGAAAATCCCTGTTGAAACATATTGGCCATAATAAAAAACGTAATTAATTTGTTATTTTTTGTACATATTAAGGTAATACTCAAACTGAGATACTAACTATTGGCTCTTTTTACAATACTGCCGTTAAGAACACTTTACATTGTTCAATTTTGGATGATTGCATCATTGTCAGTTCAGCGTTTTTGAAGTAATCATATTTAAAAAAAGGTCATTACTCATAATCTGAGGGATCGAAATCTACAACACTGATATGTTACTACTGTTTATTAAACCATTTCAGTTAAACATTGTGTTATAGGAGAGCCTTGTTGATTATTTCTTCGAGAAATAATAATAAACATCCACAACTTTCATAAATTTATTTAGATTGATTAATTAAAAAAGGGGACGGAATCTACGGAGACTTGCCCTTGTAAAGTTTAATATGGAATCATTCACCCTGTATAATGAGGTTTCTCAAACGCTTTACTCCCTGACAGGTATTGATTCTTGACAATGCACAAATAAAATACTAGTGTCATCAGACATTTTTGTGGACAGCCCTGTACTTCTAGCTCTGACAAAACTTTTGACTGTGAAAAAACAGTACGCTTCTCGTACAACAAGCTAACTGCTGGCCCACAAAACCATGCCACCTGGCCATAATATATATTATTTTTCAAGTCCATAAATACTAACATATACATTACAAAATATTTCATTTTGGTGATTTACCTCTAAGAAAAGTTACAGCGTGATGAATACTGAGCTATGAATGGGGTAAAACGTGGAAGCAGGCAAAAATGGCATGTTCCTTCATGTATTGTGCTTATTGTTATCAATTTAAAATTAATTTGTAAGCTTGAATGAGTCATAAGTCATAAGTAGACCTCCAGACCTCTTAAATGACACATAAGTAGAGATGGTATACTATAAATAGTTTTAACGAAATGAGCTTTTTAAGATGTATGAAGCCTCGAGAACACATTACTGTGCTACATGCCTGTATTTGAGTATCATGAGGTTTGCAAGTATGAAACAATAATGCGGCAAACATGTTAATCTTAAACCACAACATATTTTTAGTATTATCCAAGATCCTTTCAGGTATTAAATCCATCAAACCTGCAACAATTATAGGCAGCGCTTGGCGAAGGTTGATTGTTACAACAACAACAAGTGTACCAGGTATCACAAAAACCGCTCTCACCTTTTTCATGTTAAGGTAATGAATATTCAAAATTTATAAACAGAGACATAATTTAAATGATAATGTTAACTTTTTCAGAACGTTTAATTAAAACATATATAATTTAAATTAATGATGTAAACTTCAATTGTATCAGCTGCTTGACAAGGGACAGATCCAGGAATTTCAAACGGGGGGGGGGGGGGGGGGCATTTTTTCTTTAGTCCAAAAGAGTATTAAAATTAAAAAAAAATTAAAGTGTATCTATATGAGCGCGGGGCACCCTTAGCTACCACCCTCTGGAATCCGCCCCTTTTTGTGTGGTTGAAGAGAACGCCTCACCTCTTAGCAAGATCCAGCCATGACGCGGGCGTTAAGTCAGTCATGTTGTAATCAGTTCTTGGAGAGTACAACTTCTCAATCTGTGGTTCGGACATATTTGCTGAAATAAAGAAACATAAAATGTACATTCTTGAAACAGAGATAATTTACATTTGGCTGAGCGGAGTTACATCTCAATACGTACATAGAGGGTTCTCAATAAAGACAAAAGGTAACACCCAACTTCAGTTTTGGATTCTGTATTTCTGTTTAGCACTGTTTCATGTAAAAGCAAGTGACGCAAAGCGATAATATTATGGTTCAGTTTTTATTTTGCGTTTTATACTGGTGACACCTGTTGACTATTTAATTTTAAACATATCGAGAACACAGGCTACCTGTTTGTAACTTAAGGTGTATCATCGAGATTTTGTTATTATTTAGATATTATCTTAGATATTCATATTCAATAGATTCATGTTTTATTTACATTGCAGTTTCGGAAGTTTTGTTCGGGACAAATCAGAATTATATAGACAATGAGGATAATTACAATTACAGATATATGTATAATATATATATAACTCACCATGTGCTTTCCCAAGATCTAAATACCATTGCTCGTAGTCCTGCAGTTCAAATTTATCATTGAAAGTGAAGAGTCGCATGGAGGGGTTAACTCCGATAGAACTGCTGATAGAGGGCGACACCAGCGCTACTCCTTCTGCGGTGTTTCCATCAGGACTGGTTATCTACATTAGAACTGAGCATTGACACAGACTGACCACACACTTGATTACTCGTATAAGAAACCTGTCAGTACTCTGACTCCCGAGTGAACGCACCAATCCCTTCGCGTCTAAAAACAATTGTATCTGTTGTGACATTATACTGCTGTTAGTTCACTTGATTTTTAATAAGACTGCATGTATTCGCATTTATATATTAACAGACCTTCTTAAATATTACCAAGGAATACAAATCTAATAGAAATGAGTTCACATTTATGTATCGTTAATACGCTATTCATTGACTATTCCATATTAGTCGCCGAGATAATCTAGGTTTAATTGAGTGATGTGCTGGTCTATAAGACTTTTAAACGGAAACAGTTTTCCAGATAATACGCGTACATTCTGGTTGTGTATCAGCGACCTTCCCTCTTCGTTATAACATTAGCCCGTTAATACTGTTTACAGGATCACTAAAGCGCACTAAAATGGGCACTTTGAACTCCCTAATATATCTAGATTCTCTCTGGTAAAACACACAGCATATTTATTTTTATGTTACAAAGTAATCTTAAGCTATACCTATCAGTAAGAACTGTGGAAAATTTGGAAAAGATACAACAAAGTGGAAAAAGTTATTGATTGCTTGTAATCTTAATGCAAATAATGTCAGAATTTGTCGGAAATCTGAAATAAATGTATACAGGAGAGGCTTAACATATAACATAGCTCTTCTTGACCTTATTTCTCAAACTTTTACAGCATCATACAAACGTCACGGAACTCACCATATTAAAATGATCGCTGTGCGTGTGACCAAACAGTTGTAGAGCGATGACATCTTTGTACCGCCGGACGAGCTTGGTATAGAACCGGCCCCAGTTGTAGTTAGTGTCAGATCGGCCGGGAGGATGATGTCCTAACATGATCACCTACACAACAGAAATGCTATTATCTAAACTGAGAACATGGAATCAACAATTAACTCTTCCGGTTGATTATTATGGTAAATTAGCCTCGAATTGGTGGGTTCACTGTGCGTGATGCAACGGCGTTTTTCAAATTGTTGATATATGTTCCTGTAGATGTTTTTCGTTGTATTTGATACCTTATTTCCATAGTGTGTTTTAAAATTGGCTTCCATGAATTTACTGTATTTGATACTTTTGTGTGAATAAATGCCAAAACTATTCCTGAATATCGTCACATTTTCGGTAACCATGACAACATGACATTCAGGCCTTTATTAAATAAACTGATAGTGGCCTGCGAGTCATAATAGAACACGCATTCTAAGGCTCAGATCAAAATATTTGCTGTGTGGTAGTATTTTACATCAGAGGCATATATGGTCGTCTTTATTGGCTAAATAGTGAAGAAGAAATGATGTCGCACAAAATTTGTGGTATACCCTGGCTGAAGTTTGAAGCGGTTTCCGCTACTGCAGTTTCTTTTCTCAAGCCGTCATGACGGACGGAAAGACAAACTTTCCGAGTAAAACCAGCCTCATTCTTAAAAAACTTAAAAACTGCTGCATGAATACACGTTATCAACCGTGAATGTTATATTTATAATTTTCCCAACAGAATAACGTCACTTTTTGTCTTACCTCGGGAAAATTATAGTTCGACAAGCAGATGAAAATGGAAAAAGCACCGTTAAAATTGACGTGCACATCTGCATCCGAAACGTAAGCTTGTACTGCCTTGTAGCTTCACTTAATTAAATAGCGACGTTTGGCTGGCAGGCTGCCACTGGGGGGGGGGGGGGGAGGGGGAGACTTTCTGGCTATTTCAATGCTTATTTTGGTACAAATGCCGTAACGTGTTCTTCGACGCGGTCGTATTATCTAGAGTTTACTGTATTGGGTGTCTTTTGTAAAATTACCGATATTTAATCGTGAACGCGTTAATGTTGGTGAAAGGTATATCTGGTCATTTCCATGTGATACTTAGTGTCATATGTCCTGATTGTGATCACATTAGCGGGAGATGTCTGTATGTTTAGTTAATGAAACTCTGATACCTTCTCCCCATTAAGGCTGGCGTTACGTAGGACATCCTCCATAAACATCTGCTGCTTACTGTACTCCTCACGGTCCATGTTAATGATGTTGTAAAAGTTCATCACGTACCTGTAACCAGCAGAACAAGGGCCAGGATAAGTGAGGATGTGACAACTAGAGTTCACGTTTATATATGGTAAATATTGTTTCATGGAAACGGTTATATGACGCAATGCAGGTTACGGGTATCATAGACCACAACAGCGTTAAGGATGGCAATATGTTAACGTGTTCACAAACATCACGGTATGTGCATACTCCCTAATGCCCATAATTCACAAGCAGGGCTTTAGCAAAAATAAATAAAAACGGCATCAGTCAGTCATTTAAATATCCATATCTGGATATGAGTCCAAACAAATGTGAATATTATTCTTTTTTATATTTTTAACCGATCTTGATAATGATGCCCTGCCTAAAGATGACTTATTAAGAAGGTACTACAGTCGAACCACTAAAACGTGGGCGCCCTTGGGAGTGGGCCAAACAGTCCACTTTATAGAGGTGCCCACTACATGGAGGTGCCATTCTAGAAGGGTTCAACCGTACTTGACTGATGGATGTTTAGCCGCTTAGGCCAAAAAAAAAATTAAAGGTATGGTTCTCAGGCACCGCCCGCATCAATTTTACAACCCCGCATCAAAACTTTTTATTTTGATTTTCAATAAAAACTTTCCAATTTTGAGCTGCTGCCGCTCCGACATTTCTTTCAAGAAGATAAAACCATACAATTTCCTTTGTTTTGTAGTGCTTTTATTTATTTAGCAAAATAAAACTGTTATTTTCATGCTTTTCCCTTATCATTTGACATTTTTATCGAAACATACCAAAAAATTTAAAATAAAAAAAAAGCGCCCGCCCGCATTGATTTCTGAAAAAAAGTGCCTGAGAACCATACCTTTTTTTTTATTTTGGCCTTACCCATAGTTTGTATTAAATGCCAGGACTCTGAATCCGGGCTTGGCCAGGACGGTGTAGTAGCCCGCTGTGTTCATGGTGGCGTTCTGCTCATCACCAAATCCTGCGAACGGCGCCCACAGATTGACAAATTCAGCTGTCATTGTCTGTGTTAAACGGAAAGTATATCAGTGCATCGGATACTGTACAACTAACAATGATAATTCGATATTACAGGGTCTGTGGAATTCCAAATGTGTTGTAAATTAACTGGCTCACCTAGAAGGCATGTTCTGTTCACCAAAATAACAAAGCGAACATTTTCATTGAAATATATATAGATAATTTCTAAAATTCTTATTTTTCTATACGTTCTACTCTATCTTCTTTACTTCTATCAACCTTTTATGTCGAGTAAATGCGTTTATAGGCCTACATTATTGTAATACGATCTCGCCCATAACTATATTGTTTTGAAGTTACAGAAGTGTTCATTTTGTAGTTTTACTGACGTTGTCTTACAAATATCTAATTGTTATTTCAGATACTAATAAGGATTTTATGTTATACACATTTATACAAAAAAAAAATACCCTTGTGTCCTGCAGTTCCTGCATTGCGAACTGGTTGGTTGGGTACATTTCTAAAACAAAAACGAACAGATATATTCTTGAGATAAGTGCATGGATTCTGTAAAACATCTAATTGACAAATACCTGTTGACCTCTTAGTTCCTTAGTTCCTGAAATGGTTTAGAAAGAAACAAAAACTATGGTGGACCTTCAGACATTAAACAGATGGGAACTATTAATAGTAAAAATTATAAAGCGTGGATAAATGCATTCTTTCTATCAGTATAACGAGTGGTTACCATGGTTTCCAATGTTAGGGTAGATCTTCCAGTCAGACATCTGTCTCTGTAGCAGACTGAGCAGACTCCGGGTACAGCCCAGCTGGAAGTCATAAGTCTCATTGTGCATCTGATGGGGAGGGTGGTCACCTGAAGACAGGACAGTAGATGTTTACTACGGCTCGATCAAGGAACATATTCATTCACAAAATATTGCATAAGATTTCTCAAAAGTTCAGCAATGAATAGCTTTTTATGCGATTAATTTAAAGTATCTGAACATATTGTAGCATTTGGGTTTTCTTTATTACATTTGAATAAGATAACCACAACCTTTATATACATATTGTGAGATGTCAGGTACATATACTGTGGTTGGCTTTATATTGACGGGGCACAATTTTCGCGCTCAAGCAATTTTCCTTAGTTTCACGGGGTTCCATTTTCGCGATGGGGCATTTGTTAATATTATAATAAACCCCAAGATAGATATGAACTTCCCAATACAGTTATGTTTTGCTCAAACGTCGACCGTCACTGCCGAACCTTGCGATGCCCCTTCAAAGTATATGTCCTGAATACCTAAGTCAAATGACTGATAATGACTCTCAATTTAACATCTACCTGTGTATAAAAAGTCGGGGCGTGTATTTAATTTTCTTATTTTTTTACTCACCTGTATATAAGATAAAGTCGGGGCGTGGGTTCAGTGCTTTGATCTTGTTTAAGAAGAGAGTAAATGTCCGCTCGGGGACGTTACAGTTGTAGTCGCCGTATCTCCCTGCGCTACCCTAAATGTACATACAACACACAGATGAAATTTTTTATTTTTTCTGCTTTTAAATCAGTTACTTGACCGTAAGAAATCCACACAAATAATAAACATCATCCTCATCAGTCGTTCGTTGTGGAAAATGTGTGACGAAGAAATGATGGATAAAGGTAAATTGTTAAACAACGTTGTAAAATACACTAAATCTGTGCATTCCGTGTTTATAACCGTATATCAATATACTCCCGGTAACAAATTACCTTATTGAATTCGTAGCAGAACTGATTTCGAAAGCTAAACATAAACGGTTTTATCCAAATGTTAATTATCTCACTGTTTTCAGTGCTGTTGATTTATACTTAAAGTATTATTTAGGCTTATTATATAGTAGTGATAATGACTTGATGAGTATGTTAAAACCTTTTGGAAATACGTGTGTTTGACTATTTTTTTCATAAAAGCTCTTACCTTGCCCTCGTAGTAGGAATAACAGCAGACGTAGAGACCGCAGTCAGTCGCACTACCCTTAAAATACGAATTTGATTTTTTCTTTATATGTGTATAGAATCGAAAGGAAACTCTCCTGAAATTTCCAAGACAGAAAATATATTTCTCGTGGATTAACTAAATGTCGAGCGTCCTTTGCTGTTAGCAGGTAGAACTAGAATTTCATTATTCAATGATATATCAAAGCAGGTTTTTATTGGGAATATAATTTTAAATATATGACTTTTTAAATATACACAAACAGAGTATTCATCATAGATAATTCCTTCTACTTTTTAAACATTATGAGAACAGCATTAAATAATAAGCAAGTCCTTCTCTCTCAGTAAATTCAAGGTGAACTAAATTACTCATTTAATCGTGATTTCGATGTCATAACGTAGAGTCAACCTGTGCAGTCTGAATCAAAGCAGATGAAAGAAACTTTCAACCATCTTTTTTCAATGAATACCAAATTCTGGTAACATTTCTATTTTTAACAGTCAGTAGGCACTTCAATTATTAAGCATATACTTACCTCAGCGTAGGAAGGGTTTATGTGTATGTCGGCCAGTTGTACGACCGTAAACGTTGAACTGGATGTAACTTGTCCAATGCTACCCTCTTTTGTCTCATGTCCGTACAAGATAGAATCATCGTGTTTCGCCATCTCTGTCAACATATTGGAGATTTCCCAAATTGGGACCCTAGGTCTTGGCGCCCTCCTGCGGCGCACAGATGGCGGTGTGACGTCAATGCACAGATTGAGCCGCTGACAGATTGTCCTTGTAGCTAAGTTTGCAGCGTCATTCGTACTCATGACGTCATAAAACTACAAGGACAATTTCATCTCAAATCTGAATAAGTAATTAACAATCTTATTTTTTATTGTCGGTTTAATATTTCAGATTTTCTCTACATCCTGGGAAACATAAGCCTTTAAATTCCCCTTTGGTCTGATCGACCGAAATATCGCGTTAAGACTTGGTTTACTGCTGCCTAAGTTGCTATTTTATTTCAGTTTTGCGCCACCGTTAGTTTCTTAATTTTAATATATAACGTACACTGCAATACTAAGGCATGGCCTGATCAACATTACAAAAATTATGTACTTTTCTAATCTTTTATAATGCGTGGAAAAACTAGCAAAGGGATAGCTTTTCAAGAGCATGTCCTTTGTGCATATTTGATCTATTATCTACATTTCATACAGTTTTTACAGGAACATTGTCAATGAATGAAGTTAAAATAGGACATTACTTTCAGATTTTATATGACACTCATGATCTTTCACTGCACAGGTACCAAGAAGGTAGCCAAGTGAGTCGATGTGGAATGGACTATGGTATGTATAGCGTAAGCAATACAGAGATAATAAATTTGCAGAAAGAAAGTCCTTTCTTTAAGTTGCTGTGGTGTATCAGAACTCAAAGCTTGCAGCTTGATTAACCCCGGACAGACGATGACATTATTGTTTAGAGTTAGGATTAAGATGGTTTGGTGTATGAGAACTCACCGCCTTGCCCTGCAGCTTGATTAACCCCGGACAGAAGATGTCTGGTTTAGAGTTAGGATTAAGAGGGTTTGGTGTATGAGAACTCACCCCCTTGCCCTGCAGCTGGATTAACCCCGGACAGAAGATGTCTGGTTGAGAGTTAGGATTAAGATGGTTTGGTGTACGAGAACTCACCGCCTTGCCCTGCAGCGTGATTAACCCCGGACAGAAGATATCTGGTTTAGAGTTAGGATTAAGAGGGTTTGGTGTATGAGAACTCGCAGCCTTGCAATGCAGCTTGATTAACCCCGGAGAGAAGATGTCTGGTTTAGAGTTAAGATTAAGATGGTTTGGTGTATGAGAACTCACCGCCTTGCCCTGCAGCTTAATGAACCCCGGACAGAAAATGTCTGGTTTAGAGTTAGGATTAAGATGATTTGGTGTATGAGAACTCACCGCCTTGCCCTGCAGCTTGATAAACCCGGACAGAAGATGTCTGGTTTAGAGTTAGGATTAAGGTGGTTTGGTGTATGAGAACTCACCGCCTTGCCCTGCAGCTGGATTAACCCCGGACAGATGATGTCTGGTTTAGAGTTAGGATTAAGAGGGTTTGGTGTATGAGAACTCATCGCCTTGCCCTGCAGCTGGATTAACCCCGGACAGAGGATGTCTTGTTTAGAGTAAGTATTAAGATGGTTTGGTGTATGAGAACTCACCGCCTTGCCCTGCAGCTTGATTAACCCCGGACAGAAGATGTCTGGTTTAGAGTTAGGATTAAGATGGTTTGGTGTATGAGAACTCAACGGCTTGCCCTGCAGCTGGATTAACCCCGGACAGAAGATGTCTGGTTTAGAGTTAGGATTATGATGGTTTGGTGTTCGAGAACTCACCGCCTTGCCCTGCAGCGTGATTAACCCTGGACAGAAGATATCTGGTTTAGAGTTAGAATTAAGAGGGTTTGGTGTATGAGAACTCACAGCCTTGCCCTGCAGCTTTATTAACCCCGGAGAGAAGATGTCTGGTTTAGAGTTAAGATTAAGATGGTTTGGTGTATGAGAACTCACCGCCTTGCCCTGCAGCGTGATGAACCCCGGACAGAAGATGTCTGGTTAAGAGTTAGGATTAAGATGGTTTGGTGTATGAGAACTCACCGCCTTGCCCTGCAGCTTAATGAACCCTGGACAGAAAATGTCTGGTTTAGAGTTAGGATTTAGATAGTTTGGTGTATGAGAACTCACCGCCTTGCCCTGCAGCTTGATTAACCCCGGACAGAAGATGTCTGGTTTAGAGTTAGTATTAACATGGTTTGGTGGATGAGAACTCAACGCCTTGCCCTGCAGCTTGATTAACCCCGGGCAGAAGATGTATGGTTTAGAGTTAAGATTAAGATGGTTTGGTGTACGAGAACTCACCGCCTTGCCCTGCAGCTTGATTAACCCGGGAAAGAAGATGTCTGGTTTAGAGTTAAGATTAAGATGGTTTGGTGTATGAGAACTCACCGCCTTGCCCTGCAGCTGGATTAACCCCGGACTGAAGATGTCTGGTTTAGAGTTAGGATTAAGAGGGTTTGGTGTATGAGAACTCACCGCCTTGCCCTGCAGCTGGATTAACCCCGGACAGAAGATGTCTGGTTTAGAGTTAGGGTTAAGATGGTTTGGTGTATGAGAACTCACCGCCTTGCCCTGCAGCTTGATAAACCCCGGACAGAAGATGTCTGGTTTAGAGTTAAGATTAAGATGGTTTGGTGTATGAGAACTCACCGCCTTGCCCTGCAGCGTGATTAACCCCGGACAGAAGATGTCTGGTTTAGAGTTAGGATTAAGGCGGTTTGGTGTATGAGAACTCACCGCCTTGCCCTGCAGCTGGATTAACCCCGGACAGAAGATGTCTGGTTTAGAGTTAGGATTAAGATGGTTTGGTGTATGAGAACTCAACACCTTGCCCTGCAGCTTGATGAACCCCGGACAGAAGATGTCTGGTTTAGAGTAAGGATTAAGTGGGTTTGGTGTATGAGAACTCACCGCCTTGCCCTGCAGCTGGATTAACCCCGGACAGAAGATGTCTGGTTTAGAGTTAGGATTAAGATGGTTTGGTGTAAGAGAACTCACCGCCTTGCCCTGCAGCTGGATTAATCCCGGACAGAAGATGTCTGGTTTAGAGTTAGGATTAAGATGGTTTGGTGTATGAGAACTCACCGCCTTGCTCTGCAGCGTGATTAACCCCGGACAGAAGATGTCTGGTTTAGAGTTAGGATTAAGATGGTTTGGTGTATGAGAACTCACCGCCTTGCCCTGCAGCTGGATTAACCCCGGACAGAAGATGTCTGGTTTAGAGTTAGGATTAAGAGGGTTTGGTGTATGAGAACTCATCGCCTGCCCTGCAGCTGGATTAACCCCGGACAGAGGATATCTGGTTTAGAGTAAGTATTAAGATGGTTTGGTGTATGAGAACTCACAGCCTTGCCCTGCAGCTTGATTAACCCCGGACAGAAGATGTCTGGTTTAGAGTTAAGATTAAGATGGTTTGGTGTATGAGAACTCACCGCCTTGCCCTGCAGCTGGATTAACCCCGGACAGAAGATGTCTGGTTTAGAGTTAGGATTTAGATGGTTTGGTGTATGAGAACTCACCGCCTTGCCCTGCAGCTTGATTAACCCCGGACAGAAGATGTCTGGTTTAGAGTTAAGATTAAGATGGTTTGGTATATGAGAACTCACCGCCTTGCCCTGCAGCTGGATTAACCCCGGACAGAAGATGTCTGGTTTAGAGTTAAGATTAAGATGGTTTGGTGTATGAGAACTCACCGCCTTGCCCTGCAGCTGGATTAACCCCGGACAGAAGATGTCTGGTTTAGAGTAAGGATTAAGATGGTTTGGTGTATGAGAACTCACCCCCTTGCCCTGCAGCTTGATTAACCCCGGAGAGAAGATGTCTGGTTTAGAGTTAAGATTAAAATGGTTTGCTGTACGAGAACTCACCGCCTTGCCCTGCAGCTGGAATAACCCCGGACAGAAGATATCTGGTTTAGAGTTAGGATTAAGAGGGTTTGGGGTATGAGAACACACCGCCTTGCCCTGCTGCGGGATTAACCCCGGACAGAAGATGTCTGGTTTAGAGTTAGGATTAAGATGGTTTGGTGTATGAGAACTCACCCCTTGCCCTGCAGCTTGATTAACCCCGGACAGAAAATGTCTGGTTTAGAGTTAAGATTAAGATGGTTTGGTGTACGAGAACTCACCGCCTTGCCCTGCAGCTGGATTAACCCCGGACAGAAGATATCTGGTTTAGAGTTAGGAATAAGATGGTTTGGTGTATGAAAACTCACCGCCTTGCCCTGCAGCTGGATTAACCCCGGACAGAAGATGTCTGGTTTAGAGTAAGGATTAAGATGGTTTGGTGTATGAGAACTCACCCCCTTGCCCTGCAGCTTGATTAACCCCAAACAGAAGATATCTGGTTTAGAGTTAGGATTAAGAGGGTTTGGTGTATAAGAACACACCGCCTTGCCCTGCAGCTGGATTAACCCCGGACAGAAGATGTCTTGTTTAGAGTTAGGATTAAGATGGTTTGGTGTATGAGAACTCACCGCCTTGCCCTGCAGCTTGATTAACCCCGGACAGAAAATGTCTGGTTTAGAGTTAGTATTAAGATGGTTTGGTGTACGAGAACTCACCCCCTTGCCCTGAAGCTTGATTAACCCCGGACATAAGATGTCTGGTTAAGAGTTAAGATAAAGAAGGTTTGGTGTACAAGAACTCACCGCCTTGCCCTGCAGCTGGATTAACCCCGGACAGAAGATATCTGGTTTAGAGTTAGGATTAAGATGGTTTGGTGTATGAGAACTCACCCCCTTGCCCTGAAGCTTGATTAGCCCCGGACATAAGATGTCTGGTCAAGAGTTAAGATTAAGAAGATTTGGTGTACAAGAACTCACCGCCTTGCCCTGCAGCTGGATTAACCCCGGACAGAATATATCTGGTTTAGAGTTAGGATTAAGAGGGTTTGGTGTATGAGAACTCACCGCCCTGCCCTGCAGCTGGATTAACCCCGGACAGAAGATGTCTGGTTTAGAGTTAGGATTAAGATGGTTTGGTGTATGAGAACTCAACACCTTGCCCTGCAGCTTGATGAACCCCGGACAGAAGATGTCTGGTTTAGAGTAAGGATTAAGTGGGTTTGGTGTATGAGAACTCACCGCCTTGCCCTGCAGCTGGATTAACCCCGGACAGAAGATGTCTGGTTTAGAGTTAGGATTAAGATGGTTTGGTGTAAGAGAACTCACCGCCTTGCCCTGCAGCTGGATTAATCCCGGACAGAAGATGTCTGGTTTAGAGTTAGGGTTAAGATGGTTTGGTGTATGAGAACTCACCGCCTTGCTCTGCAGCTGGATTAACCCCGGACAGAAGATGTCTGGTTTAGAGTTAGGATTAAGATTGTTTGGTGTATGAGAACTCACCGCCTTGCCCTGCAGCTGGATTAACCCCGGACAGAAGATGTCTGGTTTAGAGTTAGGATTAAGGTGGTTTGGTGTATGAGAACTCACCGCCTTGCTTGCAAATGGATAAACCCCGGACAGATGATGTCTGGTTTAGAGTTAGGATTAAGAGGGTTTGGTGTATGAGAACTCATCGCCTGCCCTGCAGCTGGATTAACCCCGGACAGATGATGTCTGGTTTAGAGTAAGTATTAAGAGGGTTTGGTGTATGAGAACTCACAGCCTTGCCCTGCAGCTGGATTAACCCCGGACAGAAGATGTCTGGTTTAGAGTTAAGATTAAGATGGTTTGGTGTATGAGAACTCATCGCCTTGCCCTGCAGCTTGATTAACCCCGGACAGAAGATGTCTGGTTTAGAGTTAGGATTAAGATGGTTTGGTGTATGAGAACTCACCGCCTTGCCCTGCAGCTTGATTAACCCCGGACAGAAGATGTCTGGTTTAGAGTTAAGATTAAGATGGTTTGGTGTATGAGAACTCACCGCCTTGCCCTGCAGCTTGATTAACCCCGGACAGAAGATGTCTGGTTTAGAGTTAAGATTAAGATGGTTTGGTGTATGAGAACTCACCGCCTTGCCCTGCAGCTGGATTAACCCCGGACAGAAGATGTCTGGTTTAGAGTTAAGATTAAGATGGTTTGGTGTATGAGAACTCACCGCCTTGCCCTGCAGCTGGATTAACCCCGGACTGAAGATGTCTGGTTTAGAGTTAGGATTAAGAGGGTTTGGTGTATGAGAACTCACCGCCTTGCCCTGCAGCTGGATTAACCCCGGACAGAAGATGTCTGGTTTAGAGTTAGGGTTAAGATGGTTTGGTGTATGAGAACTCACCGCCTTGCCCTGCAGCTTGATAAACCCCGGACAGAAGATGTCTGGTTTAGAGTTAAGATTAAGATGGTTTGGTGTATGAGAACTCACCGCCTTGCCCTGCAGCGTGATTAACCCCGGACAGAAGATGTCTGGTTTAGAGTTAGGATTAAGGTGGTTTGGTGTATGATAACTCACCGCCTTGCCCTGCAACTGGATTAACCCCGGACAGATGATGTCTGGTTTAGAGTTAGGATTAAGAGGGTTTGGTGTATGAGAACTCATCGCCTTGCCCTGCAGCTGGATTAACCCCGGACAGAGGATGTCTGGTTTAGAGTAAGTATTAAGATGGTTTGGTGTATGAGAACTCACAGCCTTGCCCTGCAGATTGATTAACCCCGGACAGAAGATGTCTGGTTTAGAGTTAAGATTAAGATGGTTTGGTGTATGAGAACTCACCGCCTTGCCCTGCAGCTGGATTAACCCCGGACAGAAGATGTCTGGTTTAGAGTTAGGATTAAGATGGTTTGGTGTATGAGAACTCACCGCCTTGCCCTGCAGCTGGATTAACCCCGGACAGAAGATGTCTGGTTTAGAGTTAGGATTAAGATGGTTTGGTGTAAGAGAACTCACCGCCTTGCCCTGCAGCTGGATTAATCCCGGACAGAAGATGTCTGGTTTAGAGTTAGGGTTAAGATGGTTTGGTGTATGAGAACTCACCGCCTTGCTCTGCAGCTGGATTAACCCCGGACAGAAGATGTCTGGTTTAGAGTTAGGATTAAGATTGTTTGGTGTATGAGAACTCACCGCCTTGCCCTGCAGCTGGATTAACCCCGGACAGAAGATGTCTGGTTTAGAGTTAGGATTAAGGTGGTTTGGTGTATGAGAACTCACCGCCTTGCTTGCAAATGGATAAACCCCGGACAGATGATGTCTGGTTTAGAGTTAGGATTAAGAGGGTTTGGTGTATGAGAACTCATCGCCTGCCCTGCAGCTGGATTAACCCCGGACAGATGATGTCTGGTTTAGAGTAAGTATTAAGAGGGTTTGGTGTATGAGAACTCACAGCCTTGCCCTGCAGCTGGATTAACCCCGGACAGAAGATGTCTGGTTTAGAGTTAAGATTAAGATGGTTTGGTGTATGAGAACTCATCGCCTTGCCCTGCAGCTTGATTAACCCCGGACAGAAGATGTCTGGTTTAGAGTTAGGATTAAGATGGTTTGGTGTATGAGAACTCACCGCCTTGCCCTGCAGCTTGATTAACCCCGGACAGAAGATGTCTGGTTTAGAGTTAAGATTAAGATGGTTTGGTGTATGAGAACTCACCGCCTTGCCCTGCAGCTTGATTAACCCCGGACAGAAGATGTCTGGTTTAGAGTTAAGATTAAGATGGTTTGGTGTATGAGAACTCACCGCCTTGCCCTGCAGCTGGATTAACCCCGGACAGAAGATGTCTGGTTTAGAGTTAAGATTAAGATGGTTTGGTGTATGAGAACTCACCGCCTTGCCCTGCAGCTGGATTAACCCCGGACTGAAGATGTCTGGTTTAGAGTTAGGATTAAGAGGGTTTGGTGTATGAGAACTCACCGCCTTGCCCTGCAGCTGGATTAACCCCGGACAGAAGATGTCTGGTTTAGAGTTAGGGTTAAGATGGTTTGGTGTATGAGAACTCACCGCCTTGCCCTGCAGCTTGATAAACCCCGGACAGAAGATGTCTGGTTTAGAGTTAAGATTAAGATGGTTTGGTGTATGAGAACTCACCGCCTTGCCCTGCAGCGTGATTAACCCCGGACAGAAGATGTCTGGTTTAGAGTTAGGATTAAGGTGGTTTGGTGTATGATAACTCACCGCCTTGCCCTGCAACTGGATTAACCCCGGACAGATGATGTCTGGTTTAGAGTTAGGATTAAGAGGGTTTGGTGTATGAGAACTCATCGCCTTGCCCTGCAGCTGGATTAACCCCGGACAGAGGATGTCTGGTTTAGAGTAAGTATTAAGATGGTTTGGTGTATGAGAACTCACAGCCTTGCCCTGCAGATTGATTAACCCCGGACAGAAGATGTCTGGTTTAGAGTTAAGATTAAGATGGTTTGGTGTATGAGAACTCACCGCCTTGCCCTGCAGCTGGATTAACCCCGGACAGAAGATGTCTGGTTTAGAGTTAGGATTAAGATGGTTTGGTGTATGAGAACTCACCGCCTTGCCCTGCAGTTTGATTAACCCCGGACAGAAGATGTCTGGTTTAGAGTTAAGATTAAGATGGTTTGCTGTACGAGAACTCACCGCCTTGCCCTACAGCTGGAATAACCCCGGACAGAAGATATCTGGTTTAGAGTTAGGATTAAGAGGGTTTGGGGTATGAGAACACACCGCCTTTCCCTGCTGCGGGATTAACCCCGGACAGAAGATGTCTGGTTTAGAGTTAGGATTAAGATGGTTTGGTGTATGAGAACTCACCCCTTGCCCTGCAGCTTGATTAACCCCGGACAGAAAATGTCTGGTTTAGAGTTAAGATTAAGATGGTTTGGTGTACGAGAACTCACCGCCTTGCCCTGCAGCTGGATTAACCCCGGACAGAAGATATCTGGTTTAGAGTTAGGAATAAGATGGTTTGGTGTATGAAAACTCACCGCCTTGCCCTGCAGCTGGATTAACCCCGGACAGAAGATGTCTGGTTTAGAGTAAGGATTAAGATGGTTTGGTGTATGAGAACTCACCCCCTTGCCCTGCAGCTTGATTAACCCCGGACAGAAGATATCTGGTTTAGAGTTAGGATTAAGAGGGTTTGGTGTATAAGAACACACCGCCTTGCCCTGCAGCTGGATTAACCCCGGACAGAAGATGTCTTGTTTAGAGTTAGGATTAAGATGGTTTGGTGTATGAGAACTCACCGCCTTGCCCTGCAGCTTGATTAACCCCGGACAGAAAATGTCTGGTTTAGAGTTAGTATTAAGATGGTTTGGTGTACGAGAACTCACCCCCTTGCCCTGAAGCTTGATTAACCCCGGACATAAGATGTCTGGTTAAGAGTTAAGATTAAGAAGGTTTGGTGTACAAGAACTCACCGCCTTGCCCTGCAGCTGGATTAACCCCGGACAGAAGATATCTGGTTTAGAGTTAGGATTAAGATGGTTTGGTGTATGAGAACTCACCCCCTTGCCCTGAAGCTTGATTAGCCCCGGACATAAGATGTCTGGTTAAGAGTTAAGATTAAGAAGGTTTGGTGTACAAGAACTCACCGCCTTGCCCTGCAGCTGGATTAACCCCGGACAGAAGATATCTGGTTTAGAGTTAGGATTAAGAGGGTTTGGTGTATGAGAACTCACCGCCTTGCCCTGCAGCTGGATTAACCCCGGACAGAAGATGTCTGGTTTAGAGTTAGGATTAAGATGGTTTGGTGTATGAGAACTCAACACCTTGCCCTGCAGCTTGATGAACCCCGGACAGAAGATGTCTGGTTTAGAGTAAGGATTAAGTGGGTTTGGTGTATGAGAACTCACCGCCTTGCCCTGCAGCTGGATTAACCCCGGACAGAAGATGTCTGGTTTAGAGTAAGGATTAAGATGGTTTGGTGTAAGAGAACTCACCGCCTTGGCCTGCAGCTGGATTAATCCCGGACAGAAGATGTCTGGTTTAGAGTTAGGGTTAAGATGGTTTGGTGTATGAGAACTCACCGCCTTGCTCTGCAGCTGGATTAACCCCGGACAGAAGATGTCTGGTTTAGAGTTAGGATTAAGATGGTTTGGTGTATGAGAACTCACCGCCTTGCCCTGCAGCTGGATTAACCCCGGACAGAAGATGTCTGGTTTAGAGTTAGGATTAAGGTGGTTTGGTGTATGAGAACTCACCGCCTTGCCCTGCAAATGGATAAACCCCGGACAGATGATGTCTGGTTTAGAGTTAGGATTAAGAGGGTTTGGTGTATGAGAACTCATCGCCTGCCCTGTAGCTGGATTAACCCCGGACAGATGATGTCTGGTTTAGAGTAAGTATTAAGAGGGTTTGGTGTATGAGAACTCACAGCCTTGCCCTGCAGCTGGATTAACCCCGGACAGAAGATGTCTGGTTTAGAGTTAAGATTAAGATGGTTTGGTGTATGAGAACTCATCGCCTTGCCCTGCAGCTTGATTAACCCCGGACAGAAGATGTCTGGTTTAGAGTTAGGATTAAGATGGTTTGGTGTATGAGAACTCACCGCCTTGCCCTGCAGCTTGATTAACCCCGGACAGAAGATGTCTGGTTTAGAGTTAAGATTAAGATGGTTTGGTGTATGAGAACTCACCGCCTTGCCCTGCAGCTGGATTAACCCCGGACAGAAGATGTCTGGTTTAGAGTTAAGATTAAGATGGTTTGGTGTATGAGAACTCACCGCCTTGCCCTGCAGCTGGATTAACCCCGGACTGAAGATGTCTGGTTTAGAGTTAGGATTAAGAGGGTTTGGTGTATGAGAACTCACCGCCTTGCCCTGCAGCTGGATTAACCCCGGACAGCAGATGTCTGGTTTAGAGTTAGGGTTAAGATGGTTTGGTGTATGAGAACTCACCGCCTTGCCCTGCAGCTTGATAAACCCCGGACAGAAGATGTCTGGTTTAGAGTTAAGATTAAGATGGTTTGGTGTATGAGAACTCACCGCCTTGCCCTGCAGCGTGATTAACCCCGGACAGAAGATGTCTGGTTTAGAGTTAGGATTAAGGCGGTTTGGTGTATGAGAACTCACCGCCTTGCCCTGCAGCTTGATTAACCCCGGACAGAAGATGTCTGGTTTAGAGTTAGGATTAAGGTGGTTTGGTGTATGATAACTCACCGCCTTGCCCTGCAAATGGATTAACCCCGGACAGATGATGTCTGGTTTAGAGTTAGGATTAAGAGGGTTTGGTGTATGAGAACTCATCGCCTTGCCCTGCAGCTGGATTAACCCCGGACAGAGGATGTCTGGTTTAGAGTAAGTATTAAGATGGTTTGGTGTATAAGAAATCACAGCCTTGCCCTGCAGCTTGATTAACCCCGGACAGAAGATGTCTGGTTTAGAGTTAAGATTAAGATGGTTTGGTGTATGAGAACTCACCGCCTTGCCCTGCAGCTGGATTAACCCCGGACAGAAGATGTCTGGTTTAGAGTTAGGATTAAGATGGTTTGGTGTATGAGAACTCACCGCCTTGCCCTGCAGCTTGATTAACCCCGGACAGAAGATGTCTGGTTTAGAGTTAAGATTAAGATGGTTTGGTGTATGAGAACTCACCGCCTTGCCCTGCAGTTTGATTAATCCCGGACAGAAGATGTCTGGTTTAGAGTTAAGATTAAGATGGTTTGGTGTATGAGAACTCACCGCCTTGCCCTGCAGCTGGATTAACCCCGGACAGAAGATGTCTGGTTTAGAGTAAGGATTAAGATGGTTTGGTGTATGAGAACTCACCCCCTTGCCCTGCAGCTTGATTAACCCCGGAGAGAAGATGTCTGGTTTAGAGTTAAGATTAAGATGGTTTGCTGTACGAGAACTCACCGCCTTGCCCTGCAGCTGGATTAACCCCGGACAGAAGATATCTGGTTTAGAGTTAGGATTAAGAGGGTTTGGGGTATGAGAACACACCGCTTTGCCCTGCTGCTGGATTAACCCCGGACAGAAGATGTCTGGTTTAGAGTAAGGATTAAGATGGTTTGGTGTATGAGAACTAACCCCCTTGCCCTGCAGCTTGATTAACCCTGGACAGAAGATATCTGGTTTAGAGTTAGGATTAAGAGTGTTTGGTGTATAAGAACACACCGCCTTGCCCTGCAGCTGGATTAACCCCGGACCGAAGATGTCTTGTTTAGAGTTAGGATTAAGATGGTTTGGTATATGAGAACTCACCGCCTTGCCCTGCAGCTTGATTAACCCCGGACAGAAAATGTCTGGTTTAGAGTTAGTATTAAGATGGTTTGGTGTACGAGAACTCACCGCCTTGCCCTGCAGCTGGATTAACCCCGGACAGAAGATGTCTGGTTTAGAGTTAGTATTAAGATGGTTTGGTGTACGAGAGCTCACCGCCTTGCCCTGCAGCTTGATTTACTCCGGACAGAAGATGTCTGGTTTAGAGTTAAGATTAAGATGGTTTGGTGTATGAGAACTCACCGCCTTGCCCTGTAGCTGAATTATCCCCGGACAGAAGATGTCTGGTTTAGAGTTAAGATTAAGATGGTTTGGTGTATGAGAACTCACCGCCTTGCCCTGCAGCCGGATTAACCCCGGACAGAAGATGTCTGGTTTAGAGTTAGGATTAAGAGGGTTTGGTGTATGAGAACACACCGCCTTGCCCTGCAGCTAGATTAACCCCGGACAGAAGATGTCTGGTTTAGAGTTAGGGTTAAGATGGTTTGGTGTATGAGAACTCACCGCCTTGCCCTGCAGCTTGATAAACCCCGGACAGAAGATGTCTGGTTTAGAGTTAAGATTAAGATGGTTTGGTGTATGAGAACTCACCGCCTTGCCCTGCAGCGTGATTAACCCCGGACAGAAGATGTCTGGTTTAGAGTTAGGATTAAGGCGGTTTGGTGTATGAGAACTCACCGCCTTGCCCTGCAGCTTGATTAACCCCGGACAGAAGATGTCTGGTTTAGAGTTAGGATTAAGGTGGTTTGGTGTATGATAACTCACCGCCTTGCCCTGCAACTGGATTAACCCCGGACAGATGATGTCTGGTTTAGAGTTAGGATTAAGAGGGTTTGGTGTATGAGAACTCATCGCCTTGCCCTGCAGCTGGATTAACCCCGGACAGAGGATGTCTGGTTTAGAGTAAGTATTAAGATGGTTTGGTGTATGAGAACTCACAGCCTTGCCCTGCAGCTTGATTAACCCCGGACAGAAGATGTCTGGTTTAGAGTTAAGATTAAGATGGTTTGGTGTATGAGAACTCACCGCCTTGCCCTGCAGCTGGATTAACCCCGGACAGAAGATGTCTGGTTTAGAGTTAGGATTAAGATGGTTTGGTGTATGAGAACTCACCGCCTTGCCCTGCAGCTTGATTAACCCCGGACAGAAGATGTCTGGTTTAGAGTTAAGATTAAGATGGTTTGGTGTATGAGAACTCACCGCCTTGCCCTGCAGTTTGATTAACCCCGGACAGAAGATGTCTGGTTTAGAGTTAAGATTAAGATGGTTTGGTGCATGAGAACTCACCGCCTTGCCCTGCAGCTGGATTAACCCCGGACAGAAGATGTCTGGTTTAGAGTAAGGATTAAGATGGTTTGGTGTATGAGAACTCACCCCCTTGCCCTGCAGCTTGATTAACCCCGGAGAGAAGATGTCTGGTTTAGAGTTAAGATTAAGATGGTTTGCTGTACGAGAACTCACCGCCTTGCCCTGCAGCTGGATTAACCCCGGACAGAAGATATCTGGTTTAGAGTTAGGATTAAGAGGGTTTGGGGTATGAGAACACACCGCTTTGCCCTGCTGCTGGATTAACCCCGGACAGAAGATGTCTGGTTTAGAGTAAGGATTAAGATGGTTTGGTGTATGAGAACTAACCCCCTTGCCCTGCAGCTTGATTAACCCTGGACAGAAGATATCTGGTTTAGAGTTAGGATTAAGAGTGTTTGGTGTATAAGAACACACCGCCTTGCCCTGCAGCTGGATTAACCCCGGACCGAAGATGTCTTGTTTAGAGTTAGGATTAAGATGGTTTGGTATATGAGAACTCACCGCCTTGCCCTGCAGCTTGATTAACCCCGGACAGAAAATGTCTGGTTTAGAGTTAGTATTAAGATGGTTTGGTGTACGAGAACTCACCGCCTTGCCCTGCAGCTGGATTAACCCCGGACAGAAGATGTCTGGTTTAGAGTTAGTATTAAGATGGTTTGGTGTACGAGAGCTCACCGCCTTGCCCTGCAGCTTGATTTACTCCGGACAGAAGATGTCTGGTTTAGAGTTAAGATTAAGATGGTTTGGTGTACGAGAACTCACCGCCTTGCCCTGCAGCTGAATTAACCCCGGACAGAAGATGTCTGGTTTAGAGTTAAGATTAAGATGGTTTGGTGTATGAGAACTCACCGCCTTGCCCTGCAGCCGGATTAACCCCGGACAGAAGATGTCTGGTTTAGAGTTAGGATTAAGAGGGTTTGGTGTATGAGAACACACCGCCTTGCCCTGCAGCTAGATTAACCCCGGACAGAAGATGTCTGGTTTAGAGTTAGGATTAAGATGGTTTGGTGTATGAGAACTCACCCCCTTGCCCTGAAGCTTGATTAACCCCGGACATAAGATGTCTGGTTAAGAGTTAAGATTAAGAAGGTTTGGTGTACAAGAACTCACCGCCTTGCCCTGCAGCTGGATTAACCCCGGACAGAAGATATCTGGTTTAGAGTTAGGATTAAGAGGGTTTGGTGTATGAGAACTCACCGCCTTGCCCTGCAGCTGGATTAACCCCGGACAGAAGATGTCTGGTTTAGAGTTAGGATTAAGATGGTTTGGTGTATGAGAACTCAACACCTTGCCCTGCAGCTTGATGAACCCCGGACAGAAGATGTCTGGTTTAGAGTAAGGATTAATTGGGTTTGGTGTATGAGAACTCACCGCCTTGCCCTGCAGCTGGATTAACCCCGGACAGAAGATGTCTGGTTTAGAGTTAGGATTAAGATGGTTTGGTGTAAGAGAACTCACCGCCTTGCCCTGCAGCTGGATTAATCCCGGACAGAAGATGTCTGGTTTAGAGTTAGGATTAAGATGGTTTGGTTTATGAGAACTCACCGCCTTGCTCTGCAGCGTGATTAACCCCGGACAGAAGATGTCTGGTTTAGAGTTAGGATTAAGATGGTTTGGTGTATGAGAACTCACCGCCTTGCCCTGCAGCTGGATTAACCCTTGACAGAAGATGTCTGGTTTAGAGTTAGGATTAAGAGGGTTTGGTGTATGAGAACTCATCGCCTGCCCTGCAGCTGGATTAACCCCGGACAGAGGATGTCTGGTTTAGAGTAAGTATTAAGATGGTTTGGTGTATGAGAACTCACAGCCTTGCCCTGCAGCTTGATTAACCCCGGACAGAAGATGTCTGGTTTAGAGTTAAGATTAAGATGGTTTGGTGTACGAGAACTCACCGCCTTGCCCTGCAGCTGGATTAACCCCGGACAGAAGATGTCTGGTTTAGAGTTAGGATTAAGATGGTTTGGTGTATGAGAACTCACCGCCTTGCCCTGCAGCTTGATTAACCCCGGACAAAAGATGTCTGGTTTAGAGTTAAGATTAAGATGGTTTGGTGTATGAGAACTCACCGCCTTGCCCTGCAGCTGGATTAACCCCGGACAGAAGATGTCTGGTTTAGAGTTAAGATTAAGATGGTTTGGTGTATGAGAACTCACCGCCTTGCCCTGCAGCTGGATTAACCCCGGACAGAAGAGGTCTGGTTTAGAGTAAGGATTAAGATGGTTTGGTGTATGAGAACTCACCCCCTTGCCCTGCAGCTTGATTAACCCCGGAGAGAAGATGTCTGGTTTAGAGTTAAGATTAAGATGGTTTGCTGTACGAGAACTCACCGCCTTGCCCTGCAGCTGGAATAACCCCGGACAGAAGATATCTGGTTTAGAGTTAGGATTAAGAGGGTTTGGGGTATGAGAACACACCGCCTTGCCCTGCTGCGGGATTAACCCCGGACAGAAGATGTCTGGTTTAGAGTTAGGATTAAGATGGTTTGGTGTATGAGAACTCACCCCTTGCCCTGCAGCTTGATTAACCCCGGACAGAAAATGTCTGGTTTAGAGTTAAGATTAAGATGGTTTGGTGTACGAGAACTCACCGCCTTGCCCTGCAGCTGGATTAACCCCGGACAGAAGATATCTGGTTTAGAGTTAGGAATAAGATGGTTTGGTGTATGAAAACTCACCGCCTTGCCCTGCAGCTGGATTAACCCCGGACAGAAGATGTCTGGTTTAGAGTAAGGATTAAGATGGTTTGGTGTATGAGAACTCACCCCCTTGCCCTGCAGCTTGATTAACCCCGGACAGAAGATATCTGGTTTAGAGTTAGGATTAAGAGGGTTTGGTGTATAAGAACACACCGCCTTGCCCTGCAGCTGGATTAACCCCGGACAGAAGATGTCTTGTTTAGAGTTAGGATTAAGATGGTTTGGTGTATGAGAACTCACCGCCTTGCCCTGCAGCTTGATTAACCCCGGACAGAAAATGTCTGGTTTGGAGTTAGTATTAAGATGGTTTGGTGTACGAGAACTCACCCCCTTGCCCTGAAGCTTGATTAACCCCGGACATAAGATGTCTGGTTAAGAGTTAAGATTAAGAAGGTTTGGTGTACAAGAACTCACCGCCTTGCCCTGCAGCTGGATTAACCCCGGACAGAAGATATCTGGTTTAGAGTTAGGATTAAGATGGTTTGGTGTATGAGAACTCACCCCCTTGCCCTGAAGCTTGATTAGCCCCGGACATAAGATGTCTGGTTAAGAGTTAAGATTAAGAAGGTTTGGTGTACAAGAACTCACCGCCTTGCCCTGCAGCTGGATTAACCCCGGACAGAAGATATCTGGTTTAGAGTTAGGATTAAGAGGGTTTGGTGTATGAGAACTCACCGCCTTGCCCTGCAGCTGGATTAACCCCGGACAGAAGATGTCTGGTTTAGAGTTAGGATTAAGATGGTTTGGTGTATGAGAACTCAACACCTTGCCCTGCAGCTTGATGAACCCCGGACAGAAGATGTCTGGTTTAGAGTAAGGATTAAGTGGGTTTGGTGTATGAGAACTCACCGCCTTGCCCTGCAGCTGGATTAACCCCGGACAGAAGATGTCTGGTTTAGAGTTAGGATTAAGATGGTTTGGTGTAAGAGAACTCACCGCCTTGCCCTGCAGCTGGATTAATCCCGGACAGAAGATGTCTGGTTTAGAGTTAGGATTAAGATGGTTTGGTGTATGAGAACTCACCGCCTTGCTCTGCAGCTGGATTAACCCCGGACAGAAGATGTCTGGTTTAGAGTTAGGATTAAGATGGTTTGGTGTATGAGAACTCACCGCCTTGCCCTGCAGCTGGATTAACCCCGGACAGAAGATGTCTGGTTTAGAGTTAGGATTAAGGTGGTTTAGTGTATGAGAACTCACCGCCTTGCCCTGCAAATGGATAAACCCCGGACAGATGATGTCTGGTTTAGAGTTAGGATTAAGAGGGTTTGGTGTATGAGAACTCATCGCCTGCCCTGCAGCTGGATTAACCCCGGACAGATGATGTCTGGTTTAGAGTAAGTATTAAGAGGGTTTGGTGTATGAGAACTCACAGCCTTGCCCTGCAGCTGGATTAACCCCGGACAGAAGATGTCTGGTTTAGAGTTAAGATTAAGATGGTTTGGTGTATGAGAACTCATCGCCTTGCCCTGCAGCTTGATTAACCCCGGACAGACGATGACATTATTGTTTAGAGTTAGGATTAAGATGGTTTGGTGTATGAGAACTCACCGCCTTGCCCTGCAGCTTGATTAACCCCGGACAGAAGATGTCTGGTTTAGAGTTAGGATTAAGAGGGTTTGGTGTATGAGAACTCACCCCCTTGCCCTGCAGCTGGATTAACCCCGGACAGAAGATGTCTGGTTTAGAGTTAGGATTAAGATGGTTTGGTGTATGAGAACTCACCGCCTTGCCCTGCAGCTGGATTAACCCCGGACAGAAGATGTCTGGTTAAGAGTTAGGATTAAGATGGTTTGGTGTACGAGAACTCACCGCCTTGCCCTGCAGCGTGATTAACCCCGGACAGAAGATATCTGGTTTAGAGTTAGGATTAAGAGGGTTTGGTGTATGAGAACTCGCAGCCTTGCAATGCAGCTTGATTAACCCCGGAGAGAAGATGTCTGGTTTAGAGTTAAGATTAAGATGGTTTGGTGTATGAGAACTCACCGCCTTGCCCTGAAGCTTAATGAACCCCGGACAGAAAATGTCTGGTTTAGAGTTAGGATTAAGATGATTTGGTGTATGAGAACTCACCGCCTTGCCCTGCAGCTTGATAAACCCGGACAGAAGATGTCTGGTTTAGAGTTAGGATTAAGGTGGTTTGGTGTATGAGAACTCACCGCCTTGCCCTGCAGCTGGATTAACCCCGGACAGATGATGTCTGGTTTAGAGTTAGGATTAAGAGGGTTTGGTGTATGAGAACTCATCGCCTTGCCCTGCAGCTGGATTAACCCCGGACAGAGGATGTCTTGTTTAGAGTAAGTATTAAGATGGTTTGGTGTATGAGAACTCACCGCCTTGCCCTGCAGTTTGATTAACCCCGGACAGAAGATGTCTGGTTTAGAGTTAAGATTAAGATGGTTTGGTGTATGAGAACTCACCGCCTTGCCCTGCAGCTGGATTAACCCCGGACAGAAGATGTCTGGTTTAGAGTAAGGATTAAGATGGTTTGGTGTATGAGAACTCACCCCCTTGCCCTGCAGCTTGATTAACCCCGGAGAGAAGATGTCTGGTTTAGAGTTAAGATTAAGATGGTTTGCTGTACGAGAACTCACCGCCTTGCCCTGCAGCTGGAATAACCCCGGACAGAAGATATCTGGTTTAGAGTTAGGATTAAGAGGGTTTGGGGTATGAGAACACACCGCCTTGCCCTGCTGCGGGATTAACCCCGGACAGAAGATGTCTGGTTTAGAGTTAGGATTAAGATGGTTTGGTGTATGAGAACTCACCCCTTGCCCTGCAGCTTGATTAACCCCGGACAGAAAATGTCTGGTTTAGAGTTAAGATTAAGATGGTTTGGTGTACGAGAACTCACCGCCTTGCCCTGCAGCTGGATTAACCCCGGACAGAAGATATCTGGTTTAGAGTTAGGAATAAGATGGTTTGGTGTATGAAAACTCACCGCCTTGCCCTGCAGCTGGATTAACCCCGGACAGAAGATGTCTGGTTTAGAGTAAGGATTAAGATGGTTTGGTGTATGAGAACTCACCCCCTTGCCCTGCAGCTTGATTAACCCCGGACAGAAGATATCTGGTTTAGAGTTAGGATTAAGAGGGTTTGGTGTATAAGAACACACCGCCTTGCCCTGCAGCTGGATTAACCCCGGACAGAAGATGTCTTGTTTAGAGTTAGGATTAAGATGGTTTGGTGTATGAGAACTCACCGCCTTGCCCTGCAGCTTGATTAACCCCGGACAGAAAATGTCTGGTTTAGAGTTAGTATTAAGATGGTTTGGTGTACGAGAACTCACCCCCTTGCCCTGAAGCTTGATTAACCCCGGACATAAGATGTCTGGTTAAGAGTTAAGATTAAGAAGGTTTGGTGTACAAGAACTCACCGCCTTGCCCTGCAGCTGGATTAACCCCGGACAGAAGATATCTGGTTTAGAGTTAGGATTAAGATGGTTTGGTGTATGAGAACTCACCCCCTTGCCCTGAAGCTTGATTAGCCCCGGACATAAGATGTCTGGTTAAGAGTTAAGATTAAGAAGGTTTGGTGTACAAGAACTCACCGCCTTGCCCTGCAGCTGGATTAACCCCGGACAGAAGATATCTGGTTTAGAGTTAGGATTAAGAGGGTTTGGTGTATGAGAACTCACCGCCTTGCCCTGCAGCTGGATTAACCCCGGACAGAAGATGTCTGGTTTAGAGTTAGGATTAAGATGGTTTGGTGTATGAGAACTCAACACCTTGCCCTGCAGCTTGATGAACCCCGGACAGAAGATGTCTGGTTTAGAGTAAGGATTAAGTGGGTTTGGTGTATGAGAACTCACCGCCTTGCCCTGCAGCTGGATTAACCCCGGACAGAAGATGTCTGGTTTAGAGTTAGGATTAAGATGGTTTGGTGTAAGAGAACTCACCGCCTTGCCCTGCAGCTGGATTAATCCCGGACAGAAGATGTCTGGTTTAGAGTTAGGATTAAGATGGTTTGGTGTATGAGAACTCACCGCCTTGCTCTGCAGCTGGATTAACCCCGGACAGAAGATGTCTGGTTTAGAGTTAGGATTAAGATGGTTTGGTGTATGAGAACTCACCGCCTTGCCCTGCAGCTGGATTAACCCCGGACAGAAGATGTCTGGTTTAGAGTTAGGATTAAGGTGGTTTGGTGTATGAGAACTCACCGCCTTGCCCTGCAAATGGATAAACCCCGGACAGATGATGTCTGGTTTAGAGTTAGGATTAAGAGGGTTTGGTGTATGAGAACTCATCGCCTGCCCTGCAGCTGGATTAACCCCGGACAGATGATGTCTGGTTTAGAGTAAGTATTAAGAGGGTTTGGTGTATGAGAACTCACAGCCTTGCCCTGCAGCTGGATTAACCCCGGACAGAAGATGTCTGGTTTAGAGTTAAGATTAAGATGGTTTGGTGTATGAGAACTCATCGCCTTGCCCTGCAGCTTGATTAACCCCGGACAGACGATGACATTATTGTTTAGAGTTAGGATTAAGATGGTTTGGTGTATGAGAACTCACCGCCTTGCCCTGCAGCTTGATTAACCCCGGACAGAAGATGTCTGGTTTAGAGTTAGGATTAAGAGGGTTTGGTGTATGAGAACTCACCCCCTTGCCCTGCAGCTGGATTAACCCCGGACAGAAGATGTCTGGTTTAGAGTTAGGATTAAGATGGTTTGGTGTATGAGAACTCACCGCCTTGCCCTGCAGCTGGATTAACCCCGGACAGAAGATGTCTGGTTAAGAGTTAGGATTAAGATGGTTTGGTGTACGAGAACTCACCGCCTTGCCCTGCAGCGTGATTAACCCCGGACAGAAGATATCTGGTTTAGAGTTAGGATTAAGAGGGTTTGGTGTATGAGAACTCGCAGCCTTGCAATGCAGCTTGATTAACCCCGGAGAGAAGATGTCTGGTTTAGAGTTAAGATTAAGATGGTTTGGTGTATGAGAACTCACCGCCTTGACCTGCAGCTTAATGAACCCCGGACAGAAAATGTCTGGTTTAGAGTTAGGATTAAGATGATTTGGTGTATGAGAACTCACCGCCTTGCCCTGCAGCTTGATAAACCCGGACAGAAGATGTCTGGTTTAGAGTTAGGATTAAGGTGGTTTGGTGTATGAGAACTCACCGCCTTGCCCTGCAGCTGGATTAACCCCGGACAGATGATGTCTGGTTTAGAGTTAGGATTAAGAGGGTTTGGTGTATGAGAACTCATCGCCTTGCCCTGCAGCTGGATTAACCCCGGACAGAGGATGTCTTGTTTAGAGTAAGTATTAAGATGGTTTGGTGTATGAGAACTCACCGCCTTGCCCTGCAGCTTGATTAACCCCGGACAGAAGATGTCTGGTTTAGAGTTAGGATTAAGATGGTTTGGTGTATGAGAACTCAACGGCTTGCCCTGCAGCTGGATTAACCCCGGACAGAAGATGTCTGGTTTAGAGTTAGGATTATGATGGTTTGGTGTTCGAGAACTCACCGCCTTGCCCTGCAGCGTGATTAACCCTGGACAGAAGATATCTGGTTTAGAGTTAGAATTAAGAGGGTTTGGTGTATGAGAACTCACAGCCTTGCCCTGCAGCTTTATTAACCCCGGAGAGAAGATGTCTGGTTTAGAGTTAAGATTAAGATGGTTTGGTGTATGAGAACTCACCGCCTTGCCTGCAGCGTGATGAACCCCGGACAGAAGATGTCTGGTTAAGAGTTAGGATTAAGATGGTTTGGTGTATGAGAACTCACCGCCTTGCCCTGCAGCTTAATGAACCCTGGACAGAAAATGTCTGGTTTAGAGTTAGGATTTAGATAGTTTGGTGTATGAGAACTCACCGCCTTGCCCTGCAGCTTGATTAACCCCGGACAGAAGATGTCTGGTTTAGAGTTAGTATTAACATGGTTTGGTGGATGAGAACTCAACGCCTTGCCCTGCAGCTTGATTAACCCCGGGCAGAAGATGTATGGTTTAGAGTTAAGATTAAGATGGTTTGGTGTACGAGAACTCACCGCCTTGCCCTGCAGCTTGATTAACCCGGGAAAGAAGATGTCTGGTTTAGAGTTAAGATTAAGATGGTTTGGTGTATGAGAACTCACCGCCTTGCCCTGCAGCTGGATTAACCCCGGACAGAAGATGTCTGGTTTAGAGTTAGGGTTAAGATGGTTTGGTGTATGAGAACTCACCGCCTTGCCCTGCAGCTTGATAAACCCCGGACAGAAGATGTCTGGTTTAGAGTTAAGATTAAGATGGTTTGGTGTATGAGAACTCACCGCCTTGCCCTGCAGCGTGATTAACCCCGGACAGGAGATGTCTGGTTTAGAGTTAGGATTAAGGCGGTTTGATGTATGAGAACTCACCGCCTTGCCCTGCAGCTTGATTAACCCCGGACAGAAGATGTCTGGTTTAGAGTTAGGATTAAGGTGGTTTGGTGTATGATAACTCACCGCCTTGCCCTGCAACTGGATTAACCCCGGACAGATGATGTCTGGTTTAGAGTTAGGATTAAGAGGGTTTGGTGTATGAGAACTCATCGCCTTGCCCTGCAGCTGGATTAACCCCGGACAGAGGATGTCTGGTTTAGAGTAAGTATTAAGATGGTTTGGTGTATGAGAACTCACAGCCTTGCCCTGCAGCTTGATTAACCCCGGACAGAAGATGTCTGGTTTAGAGTTAAGATTAAGATGGTTTGGTGTATGAGAACTCACCGCCTTGCCCTGCAGCTGGATTAACCCCGGACAGAAGATGTCTGGTTTAGAGTTAGGATTAAGATGGTTTGGTGTATGAGAACTCACCGCCTTGCCCTGCAGCTTGATTAACCCCGGACAGAAGATGTCTGGTTTAGAGTTAAGATTAAGATGGTTTGGTGTATGAGAGCTCACCGCCTTGCCCTGCAGCTTGATTTACTCCGGACAGAAGATGTCTGGTTTAGAGTTAAGATTAAGATGGTTTGGTGTACGAGAACTCACCGCCTTGCCCTGCAGCTGGATTAACCCCGGACAGAAGATATCTGGTTTAGAGTTAGGATTAAGAGGGTTTGGGGTATGAGAACTCACCGCCTTGCCCTGCAGCTGGATTAACCCCGGACAGAAGATGTCTGGTTTAGAGTTAGGATTAAGATGGTTTGGTGTATGAGAACTCAACACCTTGCCCTGCAGCTTGATGAACCCCGGACAGAAGATGTCTGGTTTAGAGTAAGGATTAAGTGGGTTTTGTGTATGAGAACTCACCGCCTTGCCCTGCAGCTGGATTAACCCCGGACAGAAGATGTCTGGTTTAGAGTTAGGATTAAGATGGTTTGGTGTAAGAGAACTCACCGCCTTGCCCTGCAGCTGGATTAATCCCGGACAGAAGATGTCTGGTTTAGAGTTAGGATTAAGATGGTTTGGTGTATGAGAACTCACCGCCTTGCTCTGCAGCGTGATTAACCCCGGACAGAAGATGTCTGGTTTAGAGTTAGGATTAAGATGGTTTGGTGTATGAGAACTCACCGCCTTGCCCTGCAGCGTGATTAACCCCGGACAGAAGATGTCTGGTTTAGAGTTAGGATTAAGAGGGTTTGGTGTATGAGAACTCATCGCCTGCCCTGCAGCTGGATTAACCCCGGACAGAGGATATCTGGTTTAGAGTAAGTATTAAGATGGTTTGGTGTATGAGAACTCACAGCCTTGCCCTGCAGCTTGATTAACCCCGGACAGAAGATGTCTGGTTTAGAGTTAAGATTAAGATGGTTTGGTGTATGAGAACTCACCGCCTTGCCCTGCAGCTGGATTAACCCCGGACAGAAGATGTCTGGTTTAGAGTTAGGATTTAGATGGTTTGGTGTATGAGAACTCACCGCCTTGCCCTGCAGCTTGATTAACCCCGGACAGAAGATGTCTGGTTTAGAGTTAAGATTAAGATGGTTTGGTGTATGAGAACTCACCGCCTTGCCCTGCAGCTGGATTAACCCCGGACAGAAGATGTCTGGTTTAGAGTTAAGATTAAGATGGTTTGGTGTATGAGAACTCACCGCCTTGCCCTGCAGCTGGATTAACCCCGGACAGAAGATGTCTGGTTTAGAGTAAGGATTAAGATGGTTTGGTGTATGAGAACTCACCCCCTTGCCCTGCAGCTTGATTAACCCCGGAGAGAAGATGTCTGGTTTAGAGTTAAGATTAAGATGGTTTGCTGTACGAGAACTCACCGCCTTGCCCTGCAGCTGGAATAACCCCGGACAGAAGATATCTGGTTTAGAGTTAGGATTAAGAGGGTTTGGGGTATGAGAACACACCGCCATGCCCTGCTGCGGGATTAACCCCGGACAGAAGATGTCTGGTTTAGAGTTAGGATTAAGATGGTTTGGTGTATGAGAACTCACCCCTTGCCCTGCAGCTTGATTAACCCCGGACAGAAAATGTCTGGTTTAGAGTTAAGATTAAGATGGTTTGGTGTACGAGAACTCACCGCCTTGCCCTGCAGCTGGATTAACCCCGGACAGAAGATATCTGGTTTAGAGTTAGGAATAAGATGGTTTGGTGTATGAAAACTCACCGCCTTGCCCTGCAGCTGGATTAACCCCGGACAGAAGATGTCTGGTTTAGAGTAAGGATTAAGATGGTTTGGTGTATGAGAACTCACCCCCTTGCCCTGCAGCTTGATTAACCCCGGACAGAAGATATCTGGTTTAGAGTTAGGATTAAGAGGGTTTGGTGTATAAGAACACACCGCCTTGCCCTGCAGCTGGATTAACCCCGGACAGAAGATGTCTTGTTTAGAGTTAGGATTAAGATGGTTTGGTGTATGAGAACTCACCGCCTTGCCCTGCAGCTTGATTAACCCCGGACAGAAAATGTCTGGTTTAGAGTTAGTATTAAGATGGTTTGGTGTACGAGAACTCACCCCCTTGCCCTGAAGCTTGATTAACCCCGGACATAAGATGTCTGGTTAAGAGTTAAGATTAAGAAGGTTTGGTGTACAAGAACTCACCGCCTTGCCCTGCAGCTGGATTAACCCCGGACAGAAGATATCTGGTTTAGAGTTAGGATTAAGATGGTTTGGTGTATGAGAACTCACCCCCTTGCCCTGAAGCTTGATTAGCCCCGGACATAAGATGTCTGGTTAAGAGTTAAGATTAAGAAGGTTTGGTGTACAAGAACTCACCGCCTTGCCCTGCAGCTGGATTAACCCCGGACAGAAGATATCTGGTTTAGAGTTAGGATTAAGAGGGTTTGGTGTATGAGAACTCACCGCCTTGCCCTGCAGCTGGATTAACCCCGGACAGAAGATGTCTGGTTTAGAGTTAGGATTAAGATGGTTTGGTGTATGAGAACTCAACACCTTGCCCTGCAGCTTGATGAACCCCGGACAGAAGATGTCTGGTTTAGAGTAAGGATTAAGTGGGTTTGGTGTATGAGAACTCACCGCCTTGCCCTGCAGCTGGATTAACCCCGGACAGAAGATGTCTGGTTTAGAGTTAGGATTAAGATGGTTTGGTGTAAGAGAACTCACCGCCTTGCCCTGCAGCTGGATTAATCCCGGACAGAAGATGTCTGGTTTAGAGTTAGGATTAAGATGGTTTGGTGTATGAGAACTCACCGCCTTGCTCTGCAGCTGGATTAACCCCGGACAGAAGATGTCTGGTTTAGAGTTAGGATTATGATGGTTTGGTGTTCGAGAACTCACCGCCTTGCCCTGCAGCGTGATTAACCCTGGACAGAAGATATCTGGTTTAGAGTTAGAATTAAGAGGGTTTGGTGTATGAGAACTCACAGCCTTGCCCTGCAGCTTTATTAACCCCGGAGAGAAGATGTCTGGTTTAGAGTTAAGATTAAGATGGTTTGGTGTATGAGAACTCACCGCCTTGCCCTGCAGCGTGATGAACCCCGGACAGAAGATGTCTGGTTAAGAGTTAGGATTAAGATGGTTTGGTGTATGAGAACTCACCGCCTTGCCCTGCAGCTTAATGAACCCTGGACAGAAAATGTCTGGTTTAGAGTTAGGATTTAGATAGTTTGGTGTATGAGAACTCACCGCCTTGCCCTGCAGCTTGATTAACCCCGGACAGAAGATGTCTGGTTTAGAGTTAGTATTAACATGGTTTGGTGGATGAGAACTCAACGCCTTGCCCTGCAGCTTGATTAACCCCGGGCAGAAGATGTATGGTTTAGAGTTAAGATTAAGATGGTTTGGTGTACGAGAACTCACCGCCTTGCCCTGCAGCTTGATTAACCCGGGAAAGAAGATGTCTGGTTTAGAGTTAAGATTAAGATGGTTTGGTGTATGAGAACTCACCGCCTTGCCCTGCAGCTGGATTAACCCCGGACAGAAGATGTCTGGTTTAGAGTTAGGGTTAAGATGGTTTGGTGTATGAGAACTCACCGCCTTGCCCTGCAGCTTGATAAACCCCGGACAGAAGATGTCTGGTTTAGAGTTAAGATTAAGATGGTTTGGTGTATGAGAACTCACCGCCTTGCCCTGCAGCGTGATTAACCCCGGACAGGAGATGTCTGGTTTAGAGTTAGGATTAAGGCGGTTTGATGTATGAGAACTCACCGCCTTGCCCTGCAGCTTGATTAACCCCGGACAGAAGATGTCTGGTTTAGAGTTAGGATTAAGGTGGTTTGGTGTATGATAACTCACCGCCTTGCCCTGCAACTGGATTAACCCCGGACAGATGATGTCTGGTTTAGAGTTAGGATTAAGAGGGTTTGGTGTATGAGAACTCATCGCCTTGCCCTGCAGCTGGATTAACCCCGGACAGAGGATGTCTGGTTTAGAGTAAGTATTAAGATGGTTTGGTGTATGAGAACTCACAGCCTTGCCCTGCAGCTTGATTAACCCCGGACAGAAGATGTCTGGTTTAGAGTTAAGATTAAGATGGTTTGGTGTATGAGAACTCACCGCCTTGCCCTGCAGCTGGATTAACCCCGGACAGAAGATGTCTGGTTTAGAGTTAGGATTAAGATGGTTTGGTGTATGAGAACTCACCGCCTTGCCCTGCAGCTTGATTAACCCCGGACAGAAGATGTCTGGTTTAGAGTTAAGATTAAGATGGTTTGGTGTATGAGAACTCACCGCCTTGCCCTGCAGTTTGATTAACCCCGGACAGAAGATGTCTGGTTTAGAGTTAAGATTAAGATGGTTTGGTGTATGAGAACTCACCGCCTTGCCCTGCAGCTGGATTAACCCCGGACAGAAGATGTCTGGTTTAGAGTAAGGATTAAGATGGTTTGGTGTATGAGAACTCACCCCCTTGCCCTGCAGCTTGATTAACCCCGGAGAGAAGATGTCTGGTTTAGAGTTAAGATTAAGATGGTTTGCTGTACGAGAACTCACCGCCTTGCCCTGCAGCTGGATTAACCCCGGACAGAAGATATCTGGTTTAGAGTTAGGATTAAGAGGGTTTGGGGTATGAGAACACACCGCTTTGCCCTGCTGCTGGATTAACCCCGGACAGAAGATGTCTGGTTTAGAGTAAGGATTAAGATGGTTTGGTGTATGAGAACTAACCCCCTTGCCCTGCAGCTTGATTAACCCCGGACAGAAGATATCTGGTTTAGAGTTAGGATTAAGAGTGTTTGGTGTATAAGAACACACCGCCTTGCCCTGCAGCTGGATTAACCCCGGACAGAAGATGTCTTGTTTAGAGTTAGGATTAAGATGGTTTGGTATATGAGAACTCACCGCCTTGCCCTGCAGCTTGATTAACCCCGGACAGAAAATGTCTGGTTTAGAGTTAGTATTAAGATGGTTTGGTGTACGAGAACTCACCGCCTTGCCCTGCAGCTGGATTAACCCCGGACAGAAGATGTCTGGTTTAGAGTTAGTATTAAGATGGTTTGGTGTACGAGAGCTCACCGCCTTGCCCTGCAGCTTGATTTACTCCGGACAGAAGATGTCTGGTTTAGAGTTAAGATTAAGATGGTTTGGTGTACGAGAACTCACCGCCTTGCCCTGCAGCTGGATTAACCCCGGACAGAAGATATCTGGTTTAGAGTTAGGATTAAGAGGGTTTGGGGTATGAGAACTCACCGCCTTGCCCTGCAGCTGGATTAACCCCGGACAGAAGATGTCTGGTTTAGAGTTAGGATTAAGATGGTTTGGTGTATGAGAACTCAACACCTTGCCCTGCAGCTTGATGAACCCCGGACAGAAGATGTCTGGTTTAGAGTAAGGATTAAGTGGGTTTTGTGTATGAGAACTCACCGCCTTGCCCTGCAGCTGGATTAACCCCGGACAGAAGATGTCTGGTTTAGAGTTAGGATTAAGATGGTTTGGTGTAAGAGAACTCACCGCCTTGCCCTGCAGCTGGATTAATCCCGGACAGAAGATGTCTGGTTTAGAGTTAGGATTAAGATGGTTTGGTGTATGAGAACTCACCGCCTTGCTCTGCAGCGTGATTAACCCCGGACAGAAGATGTCTGGTTTAGAGTTAGGATTAAGATGGTTTGGTGTATGAGAACTCACCGCCTTGCCCTGCAGCGTGATTAACCCCGGACAGAAGATGTCTGGTTTAGAGTTAGGATTAAGAGGGTTTGGTGTATGAGAACTCATCGCCTGCCCTGCAGCTGGATTAACCCCGGACAGAGGATATCTGGTTTAGAGTAAGTATTAAGATGGTTTGGTGTATGAGAACTCACAGCCTTGCCCTGCAGCTTGATTAACCCCGGACAGAAGATGTCTGGTTTAGAGTTAAGATTAAGATGGTTTGGTGTATGAGAACTCACCGCCTTGCCCTGCAGCTGGATTAACCCCGGACAGAAGATGTCTGGTTTAGAGTTAGGATTTAGATGGTTTGGTGTATGAGAACTCACCGCCTTGCCCTGCAGCTTGATTAACCCCGGACAGAAGATGTCTGGTTTAGAGTTAAGATTAAGATGGTTTGGTGTATGAGAACTCACCGCCTTGCCCTGCAGCTGGATTAACCCCGGACAGAAGATGTCTGGTTTAGAGTTAAGATTAAGATGGTTTGGTGTATGAGAACTCACCGCCTTGCCCTGCAGCTGGATTAACCCCGGACAGAAGATGTCTGGTTTAGAGTAAGGATTAAGATGGTTTGGTGTATGAGAACTCACCCCCTTGCCCTGCAGCTTGATTAACCCCGGAGAGAAGATGTCTGGTTTAGAGTTAAGATTAAGATGGTTTGCTGTACGAGAACTCACCGCCTTGCCCTGCAGCTGGAATAACCCCGGACAGAAGATATCTGGTTTAGAGTTAGGATTAAGAGGGTTTGGGGTATGAGAACACACCGCCATGCCCTGCTGCGGGATTAACCCCGGACAGAAGATGTCTGGTTTAGAGTTAGGATTAAGATGGTTTGGTGTATGAGAACTCACCCCTTGCCCTGCAGCTTGATTAACCCCGGACAGAAAATGTCTGGTTTAGAGTTAAGATTAAGATGGTTTGGTGTACGAGAACTCACCGCCTTGCCCTGCAGCTGGATTAACCCCGGACAGAAGATATCTGGTTTAGAGTTAGGAATAAGATGGTTTGGTGTATGAAAACTCACCGCCTTGCCCTGCAGCTGGATTAACCCCGGACAGAAGATGTCTGGTTTAGAGTAAGGATTAAGATGGTTTGGTGTATGAGAACTCACCCCCTTGCCCTGCAGCTTGATTAACCCCGGACAGAAGATATCTGGTTTAGAGTTAGGATTAAGAGGGTTTGGTGTATAAGAACACACCGCCTTGCCCTGCAGCTGGATTAACCCCGGACAGAAGATGTCTTGTTTAGAGTTAGGATTAAGATGGTTTGGTGTATGAGAACTCACCGCCTTGCCCTGCAGCTTGATTAACCCCGGACAGAAAATGTCTGGTTTAGAGTTAGTATTAAGATGGTTTGGTGTACGAGAACTCACCCCCTTGCCCTGAAGCTTGATTAACCCCGGACATAAGATGTCTGGTTAAGAGTTAAGATTAAGAAGGTTTGGTGTACAAGAACTCACCGCCTTGCCCTGCAGCTGGATTAACCCCGGACAGAAGATATCTGGTTTAGAGTTAGGATTAAGATGGTTTGGTGTATGAGAACTCACCCCCTTGCCCTGAAGCTTGATTAGCCCCGGACATAAGATGTCTGGTTAAGAGTTAAGATTAAGAAGGTTTGGTGTACAAGAACTCACCGCCTTGCCCTGCAGCTGGATTAACCCCGGACAGAAGATATCTGGTTTAGAGTTAGGATTAAGAGGGTTTGGTGTATGAGAACTCACCGCCTTGCCCTGCAGCTGGATTAACCCCGGACAGAAGATGTCTGGTTTAGAGTTAGGATTAAGATGGTTTGGTGTATGAGAACTCAACACCTTGCCCTGCAGCTTGATGAACCCCGGACAGAAGATGTCTGGTTTAGAGTAAGGATTAAGTGGGTTTGGTGTATGAGAACTCACCGCCTTGCCCTGCAGCTGGATTAACCCCGGACAGAAGATGTCTGGTTTAGAGTTAGGATTAAGATGGTTTGGTGTAAGAGAACTCACCGCCTTGCCCTGCAGCTGGATTAATCCCGGACAGAAGATGTCTGGTTTAGAGTTAGGATTAAGATGGTTTGGTGTATGAGAACTCACCGCCTTGCTCTGCAGCTGGATTAACCCCGGACAGAAGATGTCTGGTTTAGAGTTAGGATTAAGATGGTTTGGTGTATGAGAACTCACCGCCTTGCCCTGCAGCTGGATTAACCCCGGACAGAAGATGTCTGGTTTAGAGTTAGGATTAAGGTGGTTTGGTGTATGAGAACTCACCGCCTTGCCCTGCAAATGGATAAACCCCGGACAGATGATGTCTGGTTTAGAGTTAGGATTAAGAGGGTTTGGTGTATGAGAACTCATCGCCTGCCCTGCAGCTGGATTAACCCCGGACAGATGATGTCTGGTTTAGAGTAAGTATTAAGAGGGTTTGGTGTATGAGAACTCACAGCCTTGCCCTGCAGCTGGATTAACCCCGGACAGAAGATGTCTGGTTTAGAGTTAAGATTAAGATGGTTTGGTGTATGAGAACTCATCGCCTTGCCCTGCAGCTTGATTAACCCCGGACAGAAGATGTCTGGTTTAGAGTTAGGATTAAGATGGTTTGGTGTATGAGAACTCACCGCCTTGCCCTGCAGCTTGATTAACCCCGGACAGAAGATGTCTGGTTTAGAGTTAAGATTAAGATGGTTTTGTGTATGAGAACTCACCGCCTTGCCCTGCAGCTTGATTAACCCCGGACAGAAGATGTCTGGTTTAGAGTTAAGATTAAGATGGTTTGGTGTATGAGAACTCACCGCCTTGCCCTGCAGCTGGATTAACCCCGGACAGAAGATGTCTGGTTTAGAGTTAAGATTAAGATGGTTTGGTGTATGAGAACTCACCGCCTTGCCCTGCAGCTGGATTAACCCCGGACTGAAGATGTCTGGTTTAGAGTTAGGATTAAGAGGGTTTGGTGTATGAGAACTCACCGCCTTGCCCTGCAGCTGGATTAACCCCGGACAGAAGATGTCAAGTTTAGAGTTAGGGTTAAGATGGTTTGGTGTATGAGAACTCACCGCCTTGCCCTGCAGCTTGATAAACCCCGGACAGAAGATGTCTGGTTTAGAGTTAAGATTAAGATGGTTTGGTGTATGAGAACTCACCGCCTTGCCCTGCAGCGTGATTAACCCCGGACAGAAGATGTCTGGTTTAGAGTTAGGATTAAGGCGGTTTGGTGTATGAGAACTCACCGCGTTGCCCTGCAGCTTGATTAACCCCGGACAGAAGATGTCTGGTTTAGAGTTAGGATTAAGGTGGTTTGGTGTATGATAACTCACCGCCTTGCCCTGCAACTGGATTAACCCCGGACAGATGATGTCTGGTTTAGAGTTAGGATTAAGAGGGTTTGGTGTATGAGAACTCATCGCCTTGCCCTGCAGCTGGATTAACCCCGGACAGAGGATGTCTGGTTTAGAGTAAGTATTAAGATGGTTTGGTGTATGAGAACTCACAGCCTTGCCCTGCAGCTTGATTAACCCCGGACAGAAGATGTCTGGTTTAGAGTTAAGATTAAGATGGTTTGGTGTATGAGAACTCACCGCCTTGCCCTGCAGCTGGATTAACCCCGGACAGAAGATGTCTGGTTTAGAGTTAGGATTAAGATGGTTTGGTGTATGAGAACTCACCGCCTTGCCCTGCAGCTTGATTAACCCCGGACAGAAGATGTCTGGTTTAGAGTTAAGATTAAGATGGTTTGGTGTATGAGAACTCACCGCCTTGCCCTGCAGTTTGATTAACCCCGGACAGAAGATGTCTGGTTTAGAGTTAAGATTAAGATGGTTTGGTGTATGAGAACTCACCGCCTTGCCCTGCAGCTGGATTAACCCCGGACAGAAGATGTCTGGTTTAGAGTAAGGATTAAGATGGTTTGGTGTATGAGAACTCACCCCCTTGCCCTGCAGCTTGATTAACCCCGGAGAGAAGATGTCTGGTTTAGAGTTAAGATTAAGATGGTTTGCTGTACGAGAACTCACCGCCTTGCCCTGCAGCTGGATTAACCCCGGACAGAAGATATCTGGTTTAGAGTTAGGATTAAGAGGGTTTGGGGTATGAGAACACACCGCTTTGCCCTGCTGCTGGATTAACCCCGGACAGAAGATGTTTGGTTTAGAGTAAGGATTAAGATGGTTTGGTGTATGAGAACTAACCCCCTTGCCCTGCAGCTTGATTAACCCCGGACAGAAGATATCTGGTTTAGAGTTAGGATTAAGAGTGTTTGGTGTATAAGAACACACCGCCTTGCCCTGCAGCTGGATTAACCCCGGACAGAAGATGTCTTGTTTAGAGTTAGGATTAAGATGGTTTGGTATATGAGAACTCACCGCCTTGCCCTGCAGCTTGATTAACCCCGGACAGAAAATGTCTGGTTTAGAGTTAGTATTAAGATGGTTTGGTGTACGAGAACTCACCGCCTTGCCCTGCAGCTGGATTAACCCCGGACAGAAGATGTCTGGTTTAGAGTTAGTATTAAGATGGTTTGGTGTACGAGAGCTCACCGCCTTGCCCTGCAGCTTGATTTACTCCGGACAGAAGATGTCTGGTTTAGAGTTAAGATTAAGATGGTTTGGTGTACGAGAACTCACCGCCTTGCCCTGCAGCTGAATTAACCCCGGACAGAAGATGTCTGGTTTAGAGTTAAGATTAAGATGGTTTGGTGTATGAGAACTCACCGCCTTGCCCTGCAGCCGGATTAACCCCGGACAGAAGATGTCTGGTTTAGAGTTAGGATTAAGAGGGTTTGGTGTATGAGAACACACCGCCTTGCCCTGCAGCTAGATTAACCCCGGACAGAAGATGTCTGGTTTAGAGTTAGGATTAAGATGGTTTGGTGTATGAGAACTCACCCCCTTGCCCTGAAGCTTGATTAACCCCGGACATAAGATGTCTGGTTAAGAGTTAAGATTAAGAAGGTTTGGTGTACAAGAACTCACCGCCTTGCCCTGCAGTTGGATTAACCCCGGACAGAAGATATCTGGTTTAGAGTTAGGATTAAGAGGGTTTGGTGTATGAGAACTCACCGCCTTGCCCTGCAGCTGGATTAACCCCGGACAGAAGATGTCTGGTTTAGAGTTAGGATTAAGATGGTTTGGTGTACAAGAACTCACCGCCTTGCCCTGCAGCTGGATTAACCCCGGACAGAAGATATCTGGTTTAGAGTTAGGATTAAGAGGGTTTGGTGTATGAGAACTCACCGCCTTGCCCTGCAGCTGGATTAACCCCGGACAGAAGATGTCTGGTTTAGAGTTAGGATTAAGATGGTTTGGTGTATGAGAACTCAACACCTTGCCCTGCAGCTTGATGAACCCCGGACAGAAGATGTCTGGTTTAGAGTAAGGATTAAGTGGGTTTGGTGTATGAGAACTCACCGCCTTGCCCTGCAGCTGGATTAACCCCGGACAGAAGATGTCTGGTTTAGAGTTAGGATTAAGATGGTTTGGTGTAAGAGAACTCACCGCCTTGCCCTGCAGCTGGATTAATCCCGGACAGAAGATGTCTGGTTTAGAGTTAGGATTAAGATGGTTTGGTGTATGAGAACTCACCGCCTTGCTCTGCAGCGTGATTAACCCCGGACAGAAGATGTCTGGTTTAGAGTTAGGATTAAGATGGTTTGGTGTATGAGAACTCACCGCCTTGCCCTGCAGCTGGCTTAACCCCGGACAGAAGATGTCTGGTTTAGAGTTAGGATTAAGAGGGTTTGGTGTATGAGAACTCATCGCCTGCCCTGCAGCTGGATTAACCCCGGACAGAGGATGTCTGGTTTAGAGTAAGTATTAAGATGGTTTGGTGTATGAGAACTCACAGCCTTGCCCTGCAGCTTGATTAACCCCGGACAGAAGATGTCTGGTTTAGAGTTAAGATTAAGATGGTTTGGTGTACGAAAACTCACCGCCTTGCCCTGCAGCTGGATTAACCCCGGACAGAAGATGTCTGGTTTAGAGTTAGGATTAAGATGGTTTGGTGTATGAGAACTCACCGCCTTGCCCTGCAGCTTGATTAACCCCGGACAAAAGATGTCTGGTTTAGAGTTAAGATTAAGATGGTTTGGTGTATGAGAACTCACCGCCTTGCCCTGCAGCTGGATTAACCCCGGACAGAAGATGTCTGGTTTAGAGTTAAGATTAAGATGGTTTGGTGTATGAGAACTCACCGCCTTGCCCTGCAGCTGGATTAACCCCGGACAGAAGATGTCTGGTTTAGAGTAAGGATTAAGATGGTTTGGTGTATGAGAACTCACCCCCTTGCCCTGCAGCTTGATTAACCCCGGAGAGAAGATGTCTGGTTTAGAGTTAAGATTAAGATGGTTTGCTGTACGAGAACTCACCGCCTTGCCCTGCAGCTGGAATAACCCCGGACAGAAGATATCTGGTTTAGAGTTAGGATTAAGAGGGTTTGGGGTATGAGAACACACCGCCTTGCCCTGCTGCGGGATTAAACCCGGACAGAAGATGTCTGGTTTAGAGTTAGGATTAAGATGGTTTGGTGTATGAGAACTCACCCCTTGCCCTGCAGCTTGATTAACCCCGGACAGAAAATGTCTGGTTTAGAGTTAAGATTAAGATGGTTTGGTGTACGAGAACTCACCGCCTTGCCCTGCAGCTGGATTAACCCCGGACAGAAGATATCTGGTTTAGAGTTAGGAATAAGATGGTTTGGTGTATGAAAACTCACCGCCTTGCCCTGCAGCTGGATTAACCCCGGACAGAAGATGTCTGGTTTAGAGTAAGGATTAAGATGGTTTGGTGTATGAGAACTCACCCCCTTGCCCTGCAGCTTGATTAACCCCGGACAGAAGATATCTGGTTTAGAGTTAGGATTAAGAGGGTTTGGTGTATAAGAACACACCGCCTTGCCCTGCAGCTGGATTAACCCCGGACAGAAGATGTCTTGTTTAGAGTTAGGATTAAGATGGTTTGGTGTATGAGAACTCACCGCCTTGCCCTGCAGCTTGATTAACCCCGGACAGAAAATGTCTGGTTTAGAGTTAGTATTAAGATGGTTTGGTGTACGAGAACTCACCCCCTTGCCCTGAAGCTTGATTAACCCCGGACATAAGATGTCTGGTTAAGAGTTAAGATTAAGAAGGTTTGGTGTACAAGAACTCACCGCCTTGCCCTGCAGCTGGATTAACCCCGGACAGAAGATATCTGGTTTAGAGTTAGGATTAAGATGGTTTGGTGTATGAGAACTCACCCCCTTGCCCTGAAGCTTGATTAGCCCCGGACATAAGATGTCTGGTTAAGAGTTAAGATTAAGAAGGTTTGGTGTACAAGAACTCACCGCCTTGCCCTGCAGCTGGATTAACCCCGGACAGAAGATATCTGGTTTAGAGTTAGGATTAAGAGGGTTTGGTGTATGAGAACTCACCGCCTTGCCCTGCAGCTGGATTAACCCCGGACAGAAGATGTCTGGTTTAGAGTTAGGATTAAGATGGTTTGGTGTATGAGAACTCAACACCTTGCCCTGCAGCTTGATGAACCCCGGACAGAAGATGTCTGGTTTAGAGTAAGGATTAAGTGGGTTTGGTGTATGAGAACTCACCGCCTTGCCCTGCAGCTGGATTAACCCCGGACAGAAGATGTCTGGTTTAGAGTTAGGATTAAGATGGTTTGGTGTAAGAGAACTCACCGCCTTGCCCTGCAGCTGGATTAATCCCGGACAGAAGATGTCTGGTTTAGAGTTAGGATTAAGATGGTTTGGTGTATGAGAACTCACCGCCTTGCTCTGCAGCTGGATTAACCCCGGACAGAAGATGTCTGGTTTAGAGTTAGGATTAAGATGGTTTGGTGTATGAGAACTCACCGCCTTGCCCTGCAGCTGGATTAACCCCGGACAGAAGATGTCTGGTTTAGAGTTAGGATTAAGGTGGTTTGGTGTATGAGAACTCACCGCCTTGCCCTGCAAATGGATAAACCCCGGACAGATGATGTCTGGTTTAGAGTTAGGATTAAGAGGGTTTGGTGTATGAGAACTCATCGCCTGCCCTGCAGCTGGATTAACCCCGGACAGATGATGTCTGGTTTAGAGTAAGTATTAAGAGGGTTTGGTGTATGAGAACTCACAGCCTTGCCCTGCAGCTGGATTAACCCCGGACAGAAGATGTCTGGTTTAGAGTTAAGATTAAGATGGTTTGGTGTATGAGAACTCATCGCCTTGCCCTGCAGCTTGATTAACCCCGGACAGAAGATGTCTGGTTTAGAGTTAGGATTAAGATGGTTTGGTGTATGAGAACTCACCGCCTTGCCCTGCAGCTTGATTAACCCCGGACAGAAGATGTCTGGTTTAGAGTTAAGATTAAGATGGTTTGGTGTATGAGAACTCACCGCCTTGCCCTGCAGCTTGATTAACCCCGGACAGAAGATGTCTGGTTTAGAGTTAAGATTAAGATGGTTTGGTGTATGAGAACTCACCGCCTTGCCCTGCAGCTGGATTAACCCCGGACAGAAGATGTCTGGTTTAGAGTAAGGATTAAGATGGTTTGGTGTATGAGAACTCACCCCCTTGCCCTGCAGCTTGATTAACCCCGGAGAGAAGATGTCTGGTTTAGAGTTAAGATTAAGATGGTTTGCTGTACGAAAACTCACCGCCTTGCCCTGCAGCTGGAATAACCCCGGACAGAAGATATCTGGTTTAGAGTTAGGATTAAGAGGGTTTGGGGTATGAGAACACACCGCCTTGCCCTGCTGCGGGATTAACCCCGGACAGAAGATGTCTGGTTTAGAGTTAGGATTAAGATGGTTTGGTGTATGAGAACTCACCCCTTGCCCTGCAGCTTGATTAACCCCGGACAGAAAATGTCTGGTTTAGAGTTAAGATTAAGATGGTTTGGTGTACGAGAACTCACCGCCTTGCCCTGCAGCTGGATTAACCCCGGACAGAAGATATCTGGTTTAGAGTTAGGAATAAGATGGTTTGGTGTATGAAAACTCACCGCCTTGCCCTGCAGCTGGATTAACCCCGGACAGAATATGTCTGGTTTAGAGTAAGGATTAAGATGGTTTGGTGTATGAGAACTCACCCCCTTGCCCTGCAGCTTGATTAACCCCGGACAGAAGATATCTGGTTTAGAGTTAGGATTAAGAGGGTTTGGTGTATAAGAACACACCGCCTTGCCCTGCAGCTGGATTAACCCCGGACAGAAGATGTCTTGTTTAGAGTTAGGATTAAGATGGTTTGGTGTATGAGAACTCACCGCCTTGCCCTGCAGCTTGATTAACCCCGGACAGAAAATGTCTGGTTTAGAGTTAGTATTAAGATGGTTTGGTGTACGAGAACTCACCGCCTTACCCTGCAGCTGGATTAACCCCGGACAGAAGATGTCTGGTTTAGAGTTAGTATTAAGATGGTTTGGTGTACGAGAACTCACCGCCTTGCCCTGCAGCTTGATTTACTCCGGACAGAAGATGTCTGGTTTAGAGTTAAGATTAAGATGGTTTGGTGTACGAGAACTCACCGCCTTGCCCTGCAGCTGGATTAACCCCGGACAGAAGATGTCTGGTTTAGAGTTAAGATTAAGATGGTTTGGTGTATGAGAACTCACCGCCTTGCCCTGCAGCCGGATTAACCCCGGAAAGAAGATGTCTGGTTTAGAGTTAGGATTAAGAGGGTTTGGTGTATGAGAACACACCGCCTTGCCCTGCAGCTGGATTAACACCGGACAGAAGATGTCTGGTTTAGAGTTAGGATTAAGATGGTTTGGTGTATGAGAACTCACCCCCTTGCCCTGAAGCTTGATTAACCCCGGACATAAGATGTCTGGTTTAGAGTTAAGATTAAGAAGGTTTGGTGTACGAGAACTCACCGCCTTGCCCTGTAGCTGGATTAACCCCGGACAGAAGATATCTGGTTTAGAGTTAGGATTAAGAGGGTTTGGTGTATGAGAACTCACCGCCTTGCCCTGCAGCTGGATTAACCCCGGACAGAAGATGTCTGGTTTAGAGTTAGGATTAAGATGGTTTGGTGTATGAGAACTCAACACCTTGCCCTGCAGCTTGATGAACCCCGGACAGAAGATGTCTGGTTTAAAGTAAGGATTAAGTGGGTTTGGTGTATGAGAACTCACCGCCTTGCCCTGCAGCTGGATTAACCCCGGACAGAAGATGTCTGGTTCAGAGTTAGGATTAAGATGGTTTGGTGTAAGAGAACTCACCGCCTTGCCCTGCAGCTGGATTAACCCCGGACAGAAGATGTCTGGTTTAGAGTTAGGATTAAGATGGTTTGGTGTATGAGAACTCACCGCCTTGCTCTGCAGCGTGATTAACCCCGGACAGAAGATGTCTGGTTTAGAGTTAGGATTAAGATGGTTTGGTGTATGAGAACTCACCGCCTTGCCCTGCAGCTGGATTAACCCCGGACAGAAGATGTCTGGTTTAGAGTTAGGATTAAGATGGTTTGGTGTATGAGAACTCACCGCCTTGCCCTGCAGCTGGATTAACCCCGGACAGAAGATGTCTGGTTTAGAGTTAGAATTAAAATGGTTTGGTGTACGAGAACTTACAGCCTTGCCCTGCAGCTGGATTAACCCCGGATAGAAGATGTCTGGTTTAGAGTTAAGATTAAGATGGTTTGGTGTATGAGAACTCACCGCCTTGCCCTGCAGCTTGATTAACCCCGGACAGAAGATGTCTGGTTTAGAGTTAAGATTAAGATGGTTTGGTGTACGAGAACTCACCGCCTTGCCCTGCAGCTGGATTAACCCCGGACAGAAGATGTCTGGTTTAGAGTTAAGTTTAAGATGGTTTGGTGTATGAGAACTCACCGCCTTGCCCTGCAGCTGGATTAACCCCGGACAGAAGATGTTTGGTTAAGAGTTAGGGTTAAGATGGTTTGGGGTATGAGAACTCACCGCCTTGCCCTGCAGCTGGATTAACCCCGGACAGAAGATGTCTGGTTTAGAGTTGGGATCGCCCTCCAGGAGCAGATCCTTACAGATGTCGACGATGATCACCTTAATGTCGTCCCACTCCAGCACTTCCAGGATCTGCCTGAGGAGGTCCACCGTGTCCTGTCAACCACATTGTGACATATACTGATAGCTGACTTTATAGATACATGTTATACGTAATTTTGTATCTGAGATGTCTATATAAATGATCATGTGATATATTTACTGGTATTACTGCCATGACATAAATGCTAAAAGTTCTGATGTTCCATGTGCGGATCCAGGATTTAGGGAAAGGGGGGGGGGATTGGTCCAATCCAGGAGGACTTATGAAAAACCTAATTTTTGCCTGAAACCCTTAAAACAGGTTACAGAGGATGAAAAGGGGGAGGAGTGTCTGGAACCCCCCCCCCCCCCCAAACCTTTTGGATCCGCTTCTGTGTTTATGCTGTGGACACGAGCGAAGTGAAATATTCTCTTTGTCCCTAACTTTACTACCTGAAAACGAGAAATGTAGAACTGAATCCGGCCAAGACAGATATAATCAGCTCACGCTCAATAAACATATTTCTTACTATAAAAAAAAGTTTTAATTTACTATAATGATATCTATGCATATCTTTATGTTATTTGAGGTATTTTGCTATATATGGTATTATGCGTGACATTACAACTACAATTGCAGAGATGGAATATGGACATCATACTTAACATGCGATGCGGAAACACATTGATTGATATTTTATCTCCTAGTTTTGTAATAACTGTAGCAAGAAATATTTTGCTTATCCTTGATCATATTTGCACTTCTTTGTACGAATAAATATATATATATATATATAATAATAATAATAATAATAATAATAATAATAATTTACCTCTTTCTGTCTATCAGCAAATTTGGGCAAACAGTTCTGATCTGATTTTGATTAATATTTTTGTGGAGGGTTAGGTAAAACACTTAAGGTACATTGTAGATTACCATACAATATAATACAGACTATTCTGTTCCACTGTTAAGGTCATTTCATTATAATATAGATATAAATCGGTATTTTCGGATGGCTTTGTACTGGAGGTGGCCTGGGATGCGGTTGTAGACCTACACAGTCAAGTTTTATGAGGATGACTCTTACGACAATATATTATTGTTATTGGTATTGGTATATGAGAGAATAATGTAAATGCAATTACTTTGAATATGATTTATACAAGACAATATAATATATTCATATATTGTAGTAAAACTATACTGACCACACAAGAAGTGCATTCTTCGTCATCAGCCTGGGTTTTCAATAGAGAAAGTCCGCTCATCAGCTCCACTGGCGCCCTACCCTCCAGAACAGAGCGCCACCTAGCGATACTCTCAGGACGGCGGGCAGCCCGGAGGATCCGTGAGTATACCTCAGGTACACCGTGGTAACCGGCAAGTGACCAGCACGGAAATATAGCCAGGACACATAACAGGTAAACCGTGAAATCCCGCATCTTGAAATGATGCTCTAAATTGCTCCCTTTATCTGGATGTAAATTTCACCGAGCTGGACACCCGGGCGCAGAGTGCCGCCGAAAACACTACGTTCAACCGTCAAGCTGACCACCACCGGCAAATTCCCTTGTGCAGTGACCTCAGAACGATGGACATAATATTATAGTTGAGTTATCAATTCATAGGTCATAGCCCAGGTTAATACTCATGTACTTATATCAACATTAGTTATAAATTATGTATGATAGGGTCGGCGGGAATTGTGGACAGGGATTGTTACTTAAACAGATCATATGAAGGTATGAAGGAAAGTAAAATAAATGTTGGGGAAATAAAGATAGTAACAATATTGTGTAATTAGTAAAATGTTGTTTTTTTTATTCACAGTGGTTTCATCCTAATATTAAAGAAAAATCACTACAGAAATCACTCCCCATTTGTGAATGGTCTCGTCTGACTGTGGCTATCATCTACTGGACACATGTGTATATCATAATCATATCGTTATCATACACTAAGACATGACCGACGTCCAGCGAGTGACCTTAAAGTCTGGGAGCAGGCAGAGTCCATAGCTTATCCAGGTCGAGTCCAATGTTATGAGGCATCACCCGATAACACACACTCGGCTTCGTTATAATTTACGGCTGTCATCGCTAATAAGGACACATGAACATTAATAACGGTATTTATAGATCAACACATGCATTAATATTCAAGGGATTACACAGTGTCGTAAATAACCATGGTCTCATAAGTGGCGTGACCGTATGTTGCCGCCCAACTCGAATATCTACAACGTTATTTACGTTAAAATAGGGTAAAATATTAAGTTTATAATCCGGGTTATGTTTGGCAGATTACTACAAGTTTACGCTTTGTGCCGGGTTTAGTAATTAAATCACAAAACAGTGAATCTGCGTGAGGTCTATTTGTTTTTTTCCCTATTTCATTCTGGATTAACTACTTGTCATAAATTCAGTCAGAATACTTATGATATGCTAAAATATGAAAACAAACCATGAAAATGCAGACGTTTTACCAATCTGTAGTCGCACGGATTTTCTTAACGTGTAAAAGCATATTTTTTTTAAATTTTGTATTTATATAAGTATGGCGTGATAATCTGGTATCAAAGAACTGATAATTAAATTCAATGCATATATATAAGAATCTTCTAAGCTCCTTCCTGATGATTCGCAAAACCAATGTTAGACTAAAATAAAATGATCATTCGAACAATATATTAATTAAGTACAATGTAATAATGAAGCATGTTAAAAATATAAAAAAGACATAACACAGCTTAATATCAAAACACAGAACACATAAAAATGATTAGGCGAAAGCAGTTTTGCGTCGCACGCAAACGCATTTGCATACTTCTTATATATACTGAAACATCAACGCAGACCTGTACACGATGCTGAGGTATCAGGATTTTGTCCTCAGTTTAAAGAGAGAGATAAAAAACTGTCTTCTGGCTGATTTATGATGTAGGGAACTCATAATGTATTGTTTTTTAACCATCGGTCACAAGAAGCGCAACATGTGAGGCGTCAAAAGAAGAATTCCTCCTTGAAACTACACCAAAAATGGAATCGTACCATCGTACAGATAAACAAAGTACACTCATAACCTCTACAAAAATGATGCACAATGTTGTAGTTGCCATGGATACCTTATTGCATAAGTTATTCAAACACGTGTTTGGTTCACATTCCCTGCAAACAACACCAGGTTTCTCACATTTGATATTAAGGTTTCTTTATGATGGTTTAATGTCTCTTTCTGAGACAAGTTATAGATATGTTCTTTCATTTTACTTGTTAATATTGTCAATATATGTTCATATGAGGACTAAGTACCATGCAGTGGCAAATATATACTGCGTGCAGTCAAGGCCACGGTCAAGGATGTATATGACACGTGTAAACAAAGTAAGATATCATCGTCCATCAGAGTTATAAATCAGCAAATCCAGTGAAATAGATAAACCTGGAACACGTGGCAACACTGGTGAGCCCGTTGTAAATCAGAGGATCCATCATATCAGCATAACAACGTGGGGAAGATCACATCGACAAAGTGAGGGGTATTTATAAAGGAGCTACATATCAGGCCATCGTCTAAAACTAACCATATCACAAGGAGGGGATTACTGAGGAATCTGCTATAATCTCAGCCGGAATCTACGATCTCCAGATGCGTACAAGGAAGGCCAAAACTAAATTAAATAAAAATTCTTGTAATCTGAAACCTGTCTTGTCTTGGGGTGCTTATTTAAAAGTAATTTTTAGGATACGTCCTTTATATTTAATTTTGAATATATTTAATTTTGTAACAGTGCATTAGAAGTTTAATTAAGAATTTTGAAGTTTCTTATATTCGGTAGTATAAAATATTTAAATTATATCATTACGTGCAGCCCTGGTGAGCAAAACACTTTATTTGAAAGTTTTAAAATTATATGAAATCTTAAATTCCTTTTTTATAAAGTCATATAATTTGAGATTACCTCTACAAATTCTACGTCTCTCACTGGTGCTTTAATATGATTTATCTTAAATATATGTCTATTGCCTGTTGTCGGCATTGCACATTGAACGAGGATAAAAAAAATATACGATAAGAGCGGTACATATGTTATTATGTATGTGTCCTGGATATCAGGTTTTACATGTTCGCGGTTAGATATAACTGAGGTCTCATAACCTGTCGTTTAGACATTAGATCGAATCTCAGACGTTTTAACGAGATACCTTTGAGACACAAGTTGGGTTTACAGCGAGCACGTTCTGCTCTGAGGCCCAACACCTGATACTAGTAACCCATCAGCCTACTACACCCCACCTTCCAGGACACCTGGTAAGACCAACAAAACTTCCCCCATGCTGTCAGCTTTAACAGGGAAAGGATGTTCTGCATTATAGCTGTATATTTCTCAGAGATTATCTTCCTTTTACCGCGGAAATGATAGCACAGTTAAGATATAAACGGAGAATTTGCCGGAAATATTTGTCACATAAATATATGTCTATATAAAAATATATAAAATATATAAATATATACAGTAACTGATGATCCCTGAAGGTGAGAAACAAATAAGTTGTAAATTTCATATGTTCTGTTTGTAAATGTCACTGTCTCGACCAAATTGTTTTTTAGGTGAACAGAAATATCCTCATACATCTTGAACATCTAATAAATTACAACTCCCATCCAGTGCATCCTTATCGAGCATTTGTTTGCCCAGGATCATGAGACGCTAGCTCTGAGGTCATGGTCAACAGGTAACAATGTGACATGTGAGGATATAAGTATATTGCTCTACCAGACAAGCAACGAAGAAAGCCTCCCCCCTCCTCGACCCGAGGAGATTGTGTAACCTTCTTTTGTTAAAATAATATGCACTTGTTTCAATTGTATGACTATTTTGGCGGGGAATGATAATACATATAGAAATTGAATAATTGAGGAAGTGACATGAATGCGTGACTCTGACCGTTCTTGGTTTATTCACAGGGAACACCATCAGTTTCGTTACCTTTACATCTTAAATAAGTGGTCTTTATAGATCTTCCCGTTTCTAAGTTTGCCACTCAAACCTCCTACAGGTGAGCAAGGTCCAGTAAGTGGAAAATTTAGAACAATAAATAAATAGACCAGTACATAACAGGCAAGTAAAAATTATTTGTATTCATGTTTTTCAGTTTATGGTTAATTGAGACAGGTGATTTTGTTAACTTGTTGCATGGACGTCACCCGGACATCGGAGGATGGCGCCACGAAGTGGTGTGGCCGCCCCCGTTTCCACGCTTATGGATCCACCCCGCTATCAGTGACTACTGACGCGCTTTTAGAAACATAAAAACTATTCTTGGACCATTCAGTACTGGTTTTGCAGTTCTGCCGGCGCTATCGTTTCTCTCAAGCAAAACCACAAACTTCTGCGGTTTTCACCCATTGTTGAAAACCTATAAAACGAACTCGCCTGCAGTACGAGGCGGGACTATTGACTTTACCACGCCACGTTACAGTTTTCCCCGGGGACCGTGACCGTGGGCTCTTGGTCCCCAAGCCCACGGAATGCCATGAACCACGCCATGAACTTTATTATTTAAGAAGAGGAGAGACTTTGTTTGTTTGGTGCCACATGGATTAATACAGGACTTCAGTTTTGTGTGTGCCCGAATTATGTGTTGATGATGGACTTCAGTTTCTCGTATACCGGATTCAGTTAAGTATTTCGTTACAGTTCGTTATTTAGAGACTCAGTTTTCGTCAGAGACTTGGTTATAAATTACGTTATGTATTGACTATTATATTATTTGTGTATGAATGTAAATATTGTAATCTAGTAAAATAGTACTGTTTTTGCACCCATATTTTGGTTACGTATTCATTTGAAGAGAACGTGTCTGAGCATATGTGTTACGGTTCGGCCTGAGTTGTTTGGTGTGAAAAGGGACCGTAACAAACTAAACGAACTTGAAAGGCTAATATGTATTATCTAACCTAGTTTATCTAACCTCAAATATTACATCAAATAACAGACACCAAAATACGTATTAAAACACCCTTCCTTGAGCAGTTAACAAAACTTGCATTCCTTCAGGTTACCGTGTTAAATATTACGTGAAATAGGGAAGAGCACAGGCGTGTTATAGGAAACCTTTCTTTGTAAACCAAAATCTTTGTAGATCTAAAGCACGAAGCCAATCTTGAATTTTTCTGTTATCACAATGCTCATAAATTTTCAACAACAAATGCCGGGGTTATGATCAGCTCTGTATACATGTACATAGAGCCAGGACGTGTATATTAATAAGGCAACTAAAGCTTAACATATTTAGGTCATCGCGGTCAATCACTATATTAATGCCCATTATGTTTTGTTATCTCACCGTATGAGCCAGGAACTAGAATGCCCCCTGAGAGAACGCAAACATCTGCACATAACGTAGGTTTCCGCTTCTAGATGCAACTTAAAACAAAAATAAAAAAAAGACCGGCTTCTGTAGCTCAGGGGTAGGGCACAGCCTAGGCGGTGAGATTTTTCACGGTCGGCCCCTAACTGTACCCCACAGTCGTGTTTCACTCACAAACGAGTGCGCCTTTCGTGGGTTCCTCGGTGTGATGACCCAGCAATGGGTATGACATACACCAAGGACCCGCAGGAGTGATACACCGAGCCTGGTTGGCGCCAGAATCAGGGTGCTTTTCCATGTGCGCGGCAGGAAATACCGCGCGTCAAACGCATGCGTTTGCCGCGCGGCCAGTCCTTTTCCATGTGAGCGTTTTGTATGCCGAACGGCAAACGCAGAAATCCAGCACTGCTGGATTCCAAAACTGACGCGTGCGTTTGCCGCGCGGCAATAACATACATGGAAATAGCACATGACTTTTTAACTGGTTGGATTTTCGCCTTGCGGCAGCCGCGCGGCAAACGCTCGCAAAACGCGTACATGGAAAAGCAGTGCAAACGCACGCGTCAGTTTTGGAATCCAGCAGTGCTGGTTTTATGCGTTTGCCGCGCGGAAAAACGCGGGGGAATTCCGCCTAAATGACGTCACATGTGGGGTACAGTCCGTTCAGATGTGACAGGGAGGCATGCGATTGCCACGCGGCAAACGCTTACAAAACGCTCACATGGAAAAGGACTGGCCGCGCGGCAAACGCATGCGTTTGACGCGCGGCAGTTTCTGCCGCGCACATGGAAAATAGCACCCTTATATGTCACGTAGTCCGAAACCGGAATGGAATTCTGCAAATGTACATACTTAGTTAAGCAAGCATTTACCTCCACCAAATAAAAAATAATTCTTTAGTCCACGGCTGACATTTAAATAAAATGTTTTTGAAATGTTATAACTCTGATACATGTGACACACAACACACACATACACACAAATACACACACAAAGCGATTAACAAGGATGAACAAATAAGCTGCGACAGATTATCAAAGCCACATTTATGATCAACACGGATCACCTATAGTGTCTCAGGATTAGGTATTTTATTAGACAGGAGATGAATAAACCACGTTATATAGTTTTCTTCTTCGTCAGGCGACCAAAGTTATTTTATTGAGGGTTTTTTTTTTTTAATTGGTACTTTAAATGTGTTTTGTTAGCGACAACAAGTTTAGACCTACATATAGATCAGTTAAATATTTCACAAACTTTGTTTAAAGGTTTTTCTCAACCCAAAATTGTACTTCTTGAAAATATAACTCACTTATAGATTAAACTGCATGTATTGCTTCATAATTCATTCACAGGTGCATGCATTACCTGGCATAACGTGTGTGACAAAATGCTACAAAATACAAAAGTTTACTGAGGGACTTTATTATAATACAATTTGTATATAGGTCATAATGTATTTGCCAGTTACAGAATAAAGATATTGTCAACATATGTTTGGATATATCTCTTGAATTAAAATAACTTTACAGATAATAGGTTTACAATTAACCGGAAATGGGTTAAGCAATAATTGTAAACATACGTATGCAAGGCATTCAGGTACACGATGTTGTAAATTTAACAGTAAAACCAATATAATATAGTCACTGCATGATAATATCTTTATAGATACAGCATTTGACAATAGGCTAAGTTGTGACTAAACGTATGACCTTAGTTCTTTTGGTTTCTATTTATGTCTCCCTCTGTTGAGACATGTTGTTTTTTGTTGTCTGGAACATGCACCATAGTTGACTAGGGCCTGTTGAATAAGGATTTACAGCTTTTCTATTCATACAGGTCAGGGTAGCCCTGCCTGGGCTTTAATGTACTGATGTTTACTGCTAAAATGCTTCAAATGAAACCTGATCCTATGTACCGATAAACGCGAAGTAACTCAGTTCTAGCTCTTATCACTAAATAAGAGGGTCAAAGAGCAGTAATTAGTTATGTAAGTTGCCGCGTGGAAGCTGTACCGACACTAAGTGCGACACAGTGAGAGAAGTTTGATATCTCTGTCAGGGCCATTTCATTGACTGGGCCAGTCTAAGGTCAGGGAAGAAAAAAATAAGACGAACTTATGTATTAAGATATATTTTAAACAACTTATGTGATATAATAATATATATCAATATGCAAAAATTTACCTGGTAACTCTACATTTCTGTGTGATTTGGACAAGGTTTTCCAGTCTAGCTCAGAGTTCAGTGGGCATATTTGGTTAAAGAAAGTGTTAATTCCAACAAATTGCCAGACAGGGAAAAACATATGAAATGACTGAAGGTATGCAAACGTCATTATTGTGTTTTATGGTCTTTATTATGATTTTTAACTCGTCGTTTTTCTGCTCTTCGTTAAACCAACAAGCTCACGTAACGATTTTTTACTCCCCTTCTTTACGTCGAGGTGACGAATTCAATTTTATAGCACTCTCCTAAAGCGTCTTTTCTATACAACCACTTTATAAAAGTACAGAGTTTATAGAAATCAATGTTATGTTAATACATCTTGAGAATATAGAACCAGTCCCATGGCCCTGGCATTCATTGTTTAAATAAGAGAACGATCACGGCCGTCCATGTCTGAATGAAATCGTTCCACATGATAGCTGATAGTATATAACTGTTTACTAAAAAATTTGTAAAAAGAATGCGGTCATTAGCAGTGACAGAGTGGCCCCTGCTTGTACTCCCTCTGCCGTCGGCTGGGGAGTACCTGCCGGTGTCGATGTCGTCACGTCCAGGGGGCCCGGGGTTGTTTCCACGAGTCTGGTCTTCTCGTCATAACACTCCTGGTACTTGTCACTTGATGACGTCAGCAGTTCACACACCCGTTCTACCCGACAGTTGTCGTCACAGTCGTCACTGGTTTCCGCCCGGTAGTGTCTGCTGAACTTGGCGAACAACTCGTCATCCGTCTCCATTCTAGAAACACATTACTACATGCTCCCAACAATTTCGTAGTAATGATATATGCATTTACTTATCAACTGACTATTAAGTAATTTACTAGAACTGGAGGAAAGTTTTTTTAATATATTAAAAAGTACTGTACCCTCCCATTTAAATTCCACTTTATTGTCTCAGAGCATAAGATTATGTACCACTTATGTATTACATTTCCAGGATGTAATCGACTGAGTGGCCTAGCTATTCAACTACGGAACTGGTAACGAAAGGTACCAAAGTTTATTGACGCAAGTATGATATCACCAACAATGGCCCACATTTGTCAGTCTTACCGGTCTTATCTCTCCAGTATTTGATTCATGTTATATGTAAACCTGGTTTGAAAAGTTGAAGATATTCCAAATTAGACATACTTTACCTTTTCGCCAGATCAAAGAAGGAGTTGGGAGACATGTCCGGCAGACCGTATTCTTCCTTCACAGAGTAAGACCTGACTATTTGAGGTGTTGTTCGAGTTGCTAAAATATACAAGACCAAGATAACTGACTATATTATAGCCTCAAAGCACATCGGAAAACTTACCTCAGCCAGTTTACCTGCATAACTTTAAATTACCTTAAAATTAATGCAAACTCCGCACCTGTTACTGTAAAGCTAGAGTATCAACTCTTTCTTTCCTTAAAGGGGCCTATTCTGATATTCGACGTCTTTTAACTAACCCCTGGACCTTTTAAAAAAAAATAGGCTAGAAAACGGGGATCCCTATGCACACAGGCTCTTCGTTTTGCTTATATTCACTTAAAAATCCAAACCCATTCAACGTCAGACGATGTACCGTGACTAACAGCTTGAGATAAACAAAAAAATCCATCCATCACAGAGGCATTAAACGCACGGTTCCTCAACAGGAATAACCTATAGAGGTCATTAATATGTACACAATATAGTTGAATAATATTCTACAGAAAAGGCAGGTGAATAGCTGGTTTTACGATAACCCCTCTCCACAGTTGCATCTAAGAATGAATTTCTCGCCATTAGTTTTTTTTTATCTTGGAGCAACATCGAGTGGTTAATTGGGAAAATTGACATCGCGACTACACCGGCGCACAGGATTTCTCCAGCTTCCATGGCAATCCGGCATTGACGTCTGCTGGTATAAACGTCTTGTACACAGCAGGCCTACGTGCAACGAGAATTGGCCAAACTCTATATTCTTATACTCTCCGAAATTGGATTAGTTTTAAAATTTAAGAGTCTTTTTTATCAAAGACCCTAGGTTTCAGTGAAAATCATGAGATACCTATACACCAAAAAAAATCGAAACAAACAGACTTATCCATTTAAACCACTTTGCATTGAAACAACCAAAAGACGAATGTGCTTGAGAAAGAGCTCCCTGCAAAGATTGTAAAAGTAATGAATACATTACTGTTAGTGTTGTTTAAGTCCATGTACCACTGCTCATAGTCCTGTAGGGTGAAAGCGCTGCTGTCAAAAGTAAATATCCTCATCGAGGGGTTGACATTCTCAAAACTGGTGATCGAAGGAGAAATCAGGGCCACACCTTCCGCGCTGGTACCCTCAGCGTTGGTAATCTGTGTAAAATGAACAGCATCATTAAGGATCAATTTGTTTTATCTTCTTTCTTTAAAATGAAAGAGTCTGAGTTAACCAACGCTGATGTCTGCTAATTAATGATTTGACACTTGGGTTTTCATTGTTATTTGCGAACTAAACATGATAATATACCATGTCAGTTTCATTTTTTTGTATAACCTTAAAAATGCGTATTTACAAAAATAAAATTTAAATAACACTTGCTCATGGAATTGATATTCTTTCAACTGTCCGTAAAAGGTTCTTTAAGAAACATTCATTTTTTTTCAAAAATGTGTTATTGATTTACTTTATTAACTTTATCAATAATTTATCTGCTCCTGAAGAAATAATGATCCATAAATCAAATTTTTTTTTTCATGGATTTAAAATATAATGTTCACAGATTCATATATTTATATATATATATATATATATATATATATATATTTATATATATATATATTGCGGATTTCAAAATGGTGGGTAAGTAATATTTAGTAACCTTTGGTTCTAGGTGCAAAATAATATACCTAGAAACTTTGTAAACACTAAACATAGTTAAAGTACATGGCCAGAAATTTTATGTATGCAAGATACCCCAAAGAAAGCACCTGGTGCAAATCTCTTTCTATTATGAAATTAGACAGACAGAAAGCAAAGAGTTTGACAAATACTCTGTCACAATCATGTATCCCTTTAAATACTCACCGTGTTAAAGAGGTCGTTGTGCGTGTGTCCAAATAGCTGTAAGACGATGATGTCCTTGTATTGTCTGACCAGATTTGTATAGTAACGACCCCACAGGTAGATGGTATCTTCTTGTCCCGGAGGGTGATGTCCCAACATGATTACCTGTAGGGAACAAAAATGTACCATGACGAATCAGAAATTCCTCTCAACAATTTAATGAAAGTATTAATTACTATACACTGTTCCATGAGAGAGGTCATTTTTTTAAACTTGAAGTTGAAAGAATGAGACAGAAGTAGCAACTTTTTTTTAAATGCATTCAACACAGACATGCGGCATATAATTGGACGTTGATGTCAAATGTATTAAAACTAGATCCCTCAAAGCTTAAAGGGGCCCAATCACCTATAAAGCATGTTGAATTGACACGAAAAATAGCTTCTTTCCTTAAAAATAAATTTGTACCTGCCAAATATTGCACTGAAATCATTTGCTTACTCCAGCGAACGAGTGTTAAAAACAGTGGACCGGGCGCGATCACAAGTGTCAACATAAACACAGCGCCTGGGACTATGTGCGTCGTGGAGCCACAAGGTGTCAACCAGGAGATGCCCTGACTGACTTGGCCAAAAAATGTAATACATGTTCCCGCTGGCTGATACACCGCAAGTTGCGGTTAATAATCGAACGTTTGGTCGCGCGGCCTTGTTATGATGAACAGACACACGTGGACTGTGTTTACCATTATGCAGAGCTATAACGAGATGTTAAACAGCCGTATGTGAGGTACCGAGACGGTTTTGTTGGGATGTTTTTTCTGGGAAACTTTTGTATAAAGCAATACTGAGCTGATAGTGTGAATGTATAGGCATAATATTGCGCCCGATTATATCTCTTTAATAAGGCAACTAAGACTGATTTCTTATTGATATAATTTTAAACAATACGCGTTTTCGGACACAGGGCGTGAGTGGCGTTTTTCGGTACAGTTTTTATTGTCAAATAGATGCACAGGTTGTCACTGTCATGTTCTTATGCAATTTGAATGCAAGTACTGCTGGTTATTAGTTAAAACAATTGGTTCTCTTTTCTTTCTTTAATAATGTCAATTGGCATGATGTGATTTTGGCTTTGGACTTATTTTATTTGATAAAGTAAGACTTTTCGTTAATAGTTTCAACAAGTATGTTTCAGTAAACATGTGTGTTTCAAAGTAATGAATGAAATGTTTATTGATATAAAGGTCAATGGCCGCAAGTTATGTTTACACAGACAGACACAACTATTACCTTTTCACCGATACTCTGAGCGTCCCGCAGTGTGTCCTCCATGAACTTCTTTTGGTCGTCATATTCGTCGTTGTCATAATTCAGAACGTTGTAAAAGTTTAATGCGTGTCTATGGACGAAAAAAAATGAGAATGCTTATCATTAAAGGTTTAAATACAAAGAAGAACAAGCAAAGATTCATAAATGAGTAGTTATTCAGAAATATTACATTTATTAAAAAAAAAAATAAGTGATATCAATTTACACAAATGTCATTCTAAGTATATTTTAGCTTAGGTGTTAAGAGTTCTACGTCATACACATGATTATTTAAATAATCTTATTTCCTACTTAATCCTATTACCATTTAATAGTCTTAAGAATCGAGTGTATAAACATGAACAACAGTTTGTAAGAATTGTTCGTAAATTTAACATAAAATATCAGTATAAAATGGCACGTTTAACATACCCGTAATTAGTATTGAATGCTAGGATCCTGAGTCCAGGCTTGGCCAGCACTGTGTAGTATCCTCCAGCCCTCATTGACGAGTTCTGTGCATCTCCAAAATCAGCAAACGGCGCCCAAAGGTCGGCGAACTCAGATACTATCGTCTGCAAGATTTTAATTTTTTTAAGTGCTTTAAGAAAATTCAAACTCCCGTAATACTTTTCGGACGCCCTGATCTGCGGGCCGACCTTCCGACTGGAGGCGCGGATTCTAGGTTGACTCGCGACAGATGAAGAGAGCTATTATCTAGACAAATGTTGACTACCCCGCAAAATAGTACTTTATTTTCTAGTCACCTTAATCTTACCAGATTTTTCAAACTGCAAAATTAGAGGGAATTCTCAGTTCCTTAAAAATGAGTGACATGTCATGGTGTTATTTTATGTTGTTTTGTATAATTAATTCTCGATGACAATTTTTGAGAAAAATTTAAAAAAGAAAAGCCGTTCGCATTGATTTAATTACACGTTAAATTAATTTTATAGAATCAAAGATGAATATTATAGGACATCAAAGCATTCTTTAACCATATAAGTCAGTATGGTCACACACTTATAGCCTGAGGATAGATGTGATGACCTGTTTACTTACATTTGTATCTTGTGTCTCTCTCATCGAAAACATGTTGGTCGGAAACATTTCTGAAATAAAAATAAAAAGATATGCAGCTTTCATCTTTCTTGAACATTGAGTATCTTATGTGTATGTCAATGCCTGTTAGCACAATTTTCAAATCGACAGCCTCTACTGAAGAGAAACTTCTGACCTCGATGGCATATAGTGGTCCTGAATTTCTTGATTTAACCTTTGTATCATGCGATTTTGTGATTATTTCTAATAATCAGCTGAGTCAGTTCGAAAAATTCAGAAAACAAAATTAAATTTAAGTTAATGATTTTGAGTCTATCAGCTCTCTTGTCCTATCTTTCTACCTTTTAAATTTGTCAGAGAATCCTATTTAAACACCCTGACGAACCTCTTAAGTAAACAACCTAGAATCCTTTACATCACACTAACAAACCTCTTAAATAAACACCCTGGAATCCAATATAACACCCTGACAAACATCTTAAATAAACACCCTGAAATCCTATATAAACACCCTGACGAAACTTCCCTGTTGACTACGAAACGTACGAATTGACTTAAGATAAGTCAGTCTCCTAATAGACAGAAACAGTATAAAGTGCTTTTACACAAATTCAAAATAGATTATTGCATCACTGAAAGCATCTTTAATGCCGCCGCACTGCTTAAATCTTTAAAACAGCACTAATAAAGCATATGTATGAATCTCTCAAATTCTTACCATGGTTTCCTATGGCTGGGTAGATTTTTCTTCCAGACATTTCTCTGGTTAACAGACTTATCAAGTTTCTTGTTCTCTCTAACTGGAAGTCGAATGTTTGATTGTGCGCCTGGTCTGGGGGATGATCTCCTGTGTGATGAAAAAGCAATAATTATTACTTATAATGTCAATCTTTGTAATATATGGTAATTATCCGATTTGTTTACCAAATTCGCTAAATAGTAAAAGTTATATTTTGCTCACCAGTATACAGAATAATGTCAGGTTGAGGTGATAGCTGTTTAATCTTGTCCAGGAAAAGTTTAAATGTCCTCTCTGGTATGTCACAGTGGTAGTCTCCGTATGCACCAGCGCTCCCCTAGACAGTCATTAAAGTAAATAAATTTCCAATAAATATCTTTCAGCAATTCCTGAATAACACTGTCCGATTATTTCAATATATGTCTTTTCTTTTTTTTCAAAAATAAAAAAAAATAATTTGAATTTACCACCACTGTAACTGCATATCGGCGCCACCGGTGATAATTTAAATACCGCAGGCCATGGGACATGACGCTCAGCTGAATTTGACATGCTTGTATTATTAAATGATGTTATGATCTGGTGAAAAATAATTTTAAGAAACCTTGAACAATAGGTAAAATGACATCCAGAGGGTTAAAAATCACATTATTTTGCCCATAGTCTTAAGAAACCTGCCCAAAAAAAACCTCCCTGGATGTTATTTTAGAAAGGTTCTTGGTCCAACTGTAATGTCTTTAGCCTTGTCTAGGTGTCCATAATCAACAAGGCTAGTCACTTGCTGAATATAGGATACCGTGACTTAGTTTCCAAGAAAAATTTCTGGAAAATTATTGGATTTTAACAGATTCTTGGCCTAACGATAACAATGTGTACCCTGTCTGACTGTCTGGGTGCTCAAAATTATGTTTTGGCCAAAAGCTTGCAGGATATAGGTCACCATGACCTAATTCCGGATTTCCAATGAGTTTTGCCCTGGATCTCTCTGAAATTTGAGAAATAAATTATATATCTAACAGACACAGTTTGTGCTCAGTCTGAATGCACTGATGTTCAAATTCAGGTTTTTTGCCCCTAACTTGCAGAATATGTGTCACCATGACCTAGTTTCAGGTTTCTGAGGAGATTTGTCGAGAACCTACATGGATGGTGTGTAAGATATAAATCGTGCACTGTCAGACTGTCTGGGTTCCCAAAATTATGTTTTTGGCCAGTCGTTCGCAGAATATGAGTCATCATGACCTAGTTTCAAGTTTCCATGAAAATTTGCCCAGAATTTCCGAGGATGATGCAAGGACGACTCTAGGCATAACTGATACAATTTTAACGTATCTGATTTTCAGGGTGCTCAGATCATGCTTTTCCCAAGACCTCCCTGAATATCACGTTAGAAGATTCTAGGCCAAATGGATACAATGTGTGCTCCGTCTGACTGTCTAGGTGCTCAAAATCATGTTTTCGGCCCATAACTGGCAGAATATAGGTCGATATGACCTAATTGCAAGGTTCCAAGGAGATTTGCTTAAGACCTTCCTGGATGTACAGTTAGAAGTTTCTAGGTCAAACGGTTACGGTTTGTTGCATATTAAAGTCTAGACTTCTTCATTTGAAGGTATCGGAAATAGAGAAAAAATGCTTAAAAAAAATAAAGGTGGAACTGCTAAAACTGTCCATGATCAATATGCATGGAAAGAATCATGACAATCAATGCATTAGTTATTCAGATATTGGAGATTTTGTATCAATTTTTAATTATTCTGGGGTGATTCGAGCCTCATAAATCAGTGAATCTGACCTAATTTCATGTTTCCAATGAGATTTTTTTTATCAATCTCCCGGGATCTTCAGTAGGAAGGTCCTAGGTCTAGTGGTTACGATTTTTGGCCCTGTTAACGGACGGACGAACAGACGTAGGGACAGACGGAGGGACGACGTACACAGAGTGATCACTATAGCTCACTAAGAAACCTGTACCATTTAAATCAAAACAAACGCCACATGGCGTCAATAGGCAATTCAGTTGTTAATTTAACCAATAATCAATGTTAGCGTCTCATTATGAGAGCCAGACCCGAATCTTTAAGAACTTTTCAACAAAAATAAGATTTGCCCCTGGAATTAAGCAGAAACTGAGGAGGTGCATGAATGTTAAGTCTACTCACTGTGCCATTGTAGTAAGGGTAACAGCACACAAACAACCCGCAGTCTGTAGCACTTCCCTGTAAACAAAAATTACAAGATGTATGAAACTCTTTCTTATGAAACATGATCAGGCATCACTTTTCATTTAACCCAGGAGTAAGAGACATGGCTGGCTGTCGATGGGAAATATTAATATTGATTATCGGGCCAAGTACAGTGGTTTATTATCGATATGATTATAAGGCCAATAAATTATGGTTTGGTTTTCAGGCACTATTTTTTAGAAATCAATGTGGGCGGGCGGCTTTTAATTTTTTATTTGTTTGTTTCTATAAAAATTTCAAATGATAAGGGAAAATCATGATAATAACAGATTTATTTTGCTAAATAAGTAAAAGCACTACATAACAAAGGAAATTTTATCAAAATTGTATGATTTTATCTACTTGAAAGAAATTTCCAAGCGGCTGGAGCTCAAAGTTGGTAAGTTTTTTATTGAAAATAAATAATTTTTTTATGCGGGGTTTTAAATGGACGCAGGCGGTGCCTGGCAGCCACACCTTTTATTTTATTTTATTTATTTATTTTTTTTTTTTCCCAGGTGATATATTTTGACAAGAGGAGCCATCATTCATTTGCATAACCGCGTCATGTTTGATAGGTCTATAATTTCTATAGCGTGGGCGGTTACCGTGCAGATTGATCACATAGATTGACATAGATATGTCTACATTTTGCTCAGGATACTTTGATAGATCTGTAATGATTTTTTGCAATTTTTGTAACAAACAATACAGATTGGATATATGAAAGCATTATTTTCAACAGGCTTAAGGTACCTTTTACAAAAACAATCAATATTGCTTGACGTGTATGGCTCATTTTATCAACCACATTTGAACGGTTTTGCTGGCCTGGCTACAGCCGTACCGGTCCGGGGTCAAGTGGTCAAAAAGGTCCATAACTGTAATATGTTAAACGCCGTAACATAAAATCAACCTTATATACGATCATTCTTTTTTTCAACTTTTAACATTTACTTTGACAGTATCATTAATTATAATAATGATTGTATCCAATGCGTCGGGTACCGTAAACCGGCTAAATGGTAAAGACATATTTCATTGTCGATTTCATCCCGGGTCGAAGCGCTAATTACCTAATGCACTCAACTTGACTCAAGCTGACTGATACACGGATGTGGCGTGCTCATATACGGTAATCATTGTTAACCGGCTGCTATAGAACCAGCCCTGGTCGATGATAACTGCCTGGTCGGGTTATTCATAAGTATATCAATAAATCATACCGACCCTTCTTCTTCCACTCATGATTCGTTTTGTTTTAATGATGATTTAAATGTCCTCATCACAAGTTAATACACTCTGTTTTTCTCCAGGTCATGTGAACGTCCAAAGTATATTAAGAGAAGTTAAAACAAACCTCGGTGTAGTCGGGACTGATGTGGATATCCGTGAGTTGTACAACTGTGAAGGTGGTAGTTTTCCCGGTCCTGTGTTCTGAGCCTCCATTGGTCTGTCTGTCTGAGAGGGACGATTGTATCCCAGCATGGATCAACTTCCGTTTTATCTGTTCGTGCCATTTTCCGATTGCAGCAGCCGGAAATCGTGATGTTGGAGACCTCTGTCGGCGGGGAGAGTCATTTCTTACTGATGTTTGATCAAAACAAAGGTTCATTCTTTGGCACAGCGTTATGGTTGCTTTGTTCCTCGCTTTCCGGAAGATGTCATAAAGCTGTAAGTGAACAAGTGTAGAAATAGCACTTGAAAATTATTTATCCTATTTATTTTAAAAATGTTGTCATCACCGTGATGCCGACTAAGTTTAGCGTTTCACAGATATGATACAGAATATTTATATGAAAAATAAATGAATTATTTTTTTTAAACCTTAATAATATTGTGATAAGCTCATCTTATTATATTGATGTTTGGAGAGAGGCAATGTGCGTTTTATGATGGTCATGATGGTCTCTTAATTATCATGAGTGACTGGAAACGGCCAGTTTCACAACAGCTGTTTACAAACTCCACGACAGCTATTTACAAACCCGAGGAGCAGAATTTTCTGAAATCAGGTTGTCTAAGCCTTAATCACAAACATGGGTGGTTACGTCACCAGGAGAACAGGAGATGAAAGATAGTGTGATAAACAGGACCGGTCTCTACTGGAGGAACCATTAACAGTGTATGAACCAGGGTTGGCATGCCTGAGGTAACATAGCGATTTTAGAAGTGCCGAACTGACATCCTGAGAGGAAGTCATAATGTAACCCTGGGCCGAACTGACACCCTCAGAGGTAGTCATATAGTAACCCTGGGCCAAACAGACACTCTCAGAGGTAGTCATATAGTAATCCTAGGCCGAACTGACATCCACAAGATAGTCATACAGTAACCCTTCGCCGAACTGACACCCTCAGAGGTAGTCATATAGTAACCCTGGGCCGAACAGACACTCTCAGAGGTAGTCATATAGTAATCCTAGGCCGAACTGACATCCACAAGATAGTCATACAGTAACCCTTCGCCGAACTGACACCCTCAGAGGTAGTCATATAGTAACCCTCGGCCGAACAGACACTCTCAGAGGTAGTCATATAGTAACCCTGGGCCGAACAGACACTCTCAGAGGTAGTCATATAGTAACCCTGGACGGAACTGACATCCACAAGATAGTCATACAGTAACCCTTCGCCGAACTGACACCCTCAGAGGTAGTCATATAGTAACCCTGGGCCGAACAGACACTCTCAGAGGTAGTCATATAGTAACCCTGGGCCGAACAGACACTCTCAGAGGTAGTCATATAGTAACCCTGGACGGAACTGACATCCACAAGATAGTCATACAGTAAACCTTCGCCGAACTGACACCCTCAGAGGTAGTCATATAGTAACTCTGGGTAACATTAGTCATAAAGTAACCCTGGGTAACAATAATTAAGATATTTAATATTGTGATGGTTACCTCCATCCAAAATTTTGGAAATATTTATATTTATGATATTTACCGTATGAACGGGTATCAAATTATTTTCAAAACTATCTACTCACCGGTCTTCCCTGTAGGTGCATGAGGCTAGGACAATACAAGTCCTTTTTGAAGTTGGGATTGATTTCGACCACAGCTTCCTCACAGGTTTCGACCAGAATCGCTCGCACATCAGACCATTCTAGGAAGTCGATGAAGTCCTTGATGAGTCCCACGATCTCCTAAACAAAACATCGATTAACATGTGGTTACGCAAATTTTCCAGTCTTGGCACTTAATTATAAGAACGGGATTCTTTCTAGATAGCCTTGACAATCCGACTTAGTAGACATTGATAATTGGGCTGGTAAGCCTACCTGAGTCGTGATACAAGCAGGCATCGCAGTGGTCCTCCATTATGTTGTATTCATATTGTGGTAAACAGTCCATAATCATTAACGCAAGAGAATACATGTGAACTCACAACCCAAACTGAAACTCTGTCTCTACGGTAACCGAGTCATTTCCTGTATCGCGCACGTATAAGTTGGCTGCATCCAGTAACCCGTGCAAGCCATGCCTGTTTTCATGCGGTCAAAAAATTAAACAAACATGCTTAAGGGTTAACCGCAATGCTGAGTTAAAAAGGAACTTTTCTTGCTCATGTTTGGTGTTGTTTGAACGTATAATAATTATGCTAACTGTTAGTCTGGTTAATGTCGATTGACAATATACCTGTAGGCCATGAAGCGTTGTCAAATGACGAAAATATTTGTATCCCCATGGTGCCTTATAATGCGTTCCTCAGACCTAGGTGTACAGACACTCTGACAGCCAGTAATCTGGTCGTAATGTCAGAGGGCCGATATGGCGCTAACTTTCTAGAGAGATAATTCATAAAACATGGTTTTGTTTACAAACACTGCATCAGTCTGTGAAAAAGTTTTATATCTTTTCCTGTAGATCCAGGGTTGCTGGAATTTCTCATTGCGTTCATTTGTTGTTGGTACAATTCAGCAAACACCGCCCTGGGAAACTCGCTAATAAACGTACATTGGATAAACTTAACCCGTGAAATTTCTTCAGTTCAGATAATGGGGAAAGAATGAAAAACTTTAATATGTGAAATGAAATAATTTATCTTAATAATATTTTAGTATAACCAGGAACCGTGTTGAGGAGACGCCCGAGGCTTATCATTTTAAATGAAACATATCTTGATGAACTGGAACTATACATTTGCACGACAAGAAGAAAGCCTGTATTTTTAATATATTTCAGTGCAGGGATAAAGCATGAGTATACGGAACCTAAACCCTACCACCAACTGGCGATTTTCCAGCAATTTTTATCTGCGACCATTCGCAGTCAGTTGGGTATCGTCTGCGACTGCTTGCTACTTTTAAATGGGGAAACCGCAACTGTCTTTATTTTATTTTAAATAGTATGTGAATTTAGGTGTAGTCTGTACATACCTTACAAGTTTCACATGGGTCCTCTTCCTCCTGTTGCTTAACAACCGCATGCTTGTACTCCGTCACTTTCAGTCTCCGCAACAAATCATCTGAGGCCTTGCCTTCCAAAGCAGAACGCCATCTAGCAAGCGAGGCAGGTCTCGTCGCAACCTGCGCCATTTGCTTGAAAGTCTTTGAGAGATCCTGTCCTTCGGCCGATGACCACAAAAACAGGACGGAAACAAGGCACAAACAAAGCACAGAACCTCGCATACTGTCGATAAAAGTGGGCCCAGAGCAGGCCTGGCGCTCTTGTAAAGAAAGCAGTTCCGAATTGGAAAGAGGCAGATTCGTTCGGTGGGACTAGCCAGGTGGTATGTGATCAGGTCACGGATGCGCTATACTTTATATATTTATGAACATTAATCATACCTTAGTTAAGTAGGTCATATATCATAATCCTTAGTGCAATATATTCAATATCATATTTTCCTTTATTTAAAAAAAAAACAGTAATATTGCATTTTATAAATAATCACACTTGCTTTTTGCAAAAAGTTTCTCTTAAGAATGGTCAGTCTGATAAATGGCAGTTTTGACAGAAGTATAAGATGCCGCCCTCCCCTATTTGGACTGGACTGGCCCTTGTAATACTATTGGTATTCAGGAGCATGTTTTTTTATAACTATAAGTCATTTTGACAAGCGTTACATACTTGAGGGGTGATGGGTTGTAAATTTTGCTGTACATACATGGTTGTGTATAGAGGGCGACCTTAATATTGTGTATCTTGAATGTTCATAACCATGCAGGAACTGATGCGCACTCAAACAATTTTATACCTTTATTTTGGGAAAACCGAAACATATGAAAAATGGGTACTTATTGGGCGGTTCAAGGCAAGTTCGGTAAATACCCATTGTAGAGGGAATATAATAAAAATGTATGATTTACACAGCGAAATAACATGATTTTAACAGTTATTGTGTGCATTGCTGCTTTTCATATTTTCAACGAACGTTACTCCCTTAAGAGGGCGTCCATTTACCTTGTTGGCTAATATCGTACTTCAGCGGCACGACCCTTGTCTGAAACAATACATCTGGAGAGAACTAAGCGGGCGGGTACCACCCCCGACGCCGGAAATGTCAAGATAAAATTCGTTTAAATCTATCCTAAACCTTTTTTCGCGCACACTGCTCCCAGAAATAAACAGACAAACAGACCGAAAATATGGACAGGCAGTCAAAGGTACGAATATACCCTGATACTAACCTCAAGGTTGACTCTCATATTGTTTATAATGAGAAAAGAATGTGTTGAATAAATAACAGATCAGTAAATGTTTATGACTTTATCACGAGGAATAATAGTGCAGATTACACTTATATATCAATATGAATGATGACTCCGGTGTTTTCATGTGTAATTCAATCAATTATATTTCTTGGAAAAGGGTCTTATATCAACCCCCCCCCCCATCCCTATAAGAGGACGAGGGTACTGTAAACGGACAACTGTCTACCTGCTGTATGTATGTTTGTATGTATCTCCGAACTTTAAACTCGTAAAACCCGTCGAAGATAACCCGGATCGGGAATACAGATTTTAAGATTTACAGGGTTTGAAAAAAAAGTAAATAGTTTACTTTTTACTCCTGAGATTGCAGCAGGGCGAGGGTCTGCAGCCTCTAACTGTGTCTTTTTGATCATGTTAATAAATATTATGCCCCTTCTTGTATGTTCTGCTGCACCCTTGCCCAGAAAGAGATGAGTCACAGGGTGATATATGGACCTACTGATAGGGTTGAGTATCACTATTCGTATGCGTTACATACTCCTGTTCCATTTTTCTAGCTTCAAACGAACACAAGATCAGAGTGATGGAGCGGTTATATTTGGCCTTCAGCCGGTCAGTAGGACCACACCAACGTCCGCATCATGTCTTTCCTCTCATAGGGGTACTGTTTGGCCTGTCGTCTGGAGTCGTCGTCTGTGTCCTTCTTTTCAAATTTGAATTGTTTCAACCAGTATCCCAGAGGAGTTCGAAAACCGGTGACCTTGACCTTTATCTTCAAGGTCAAATCTGCCGAATTCGAATTTTATATGAACCACATAACTTTTGAAGTATCGAAGTTTCCCCTCAAATTTGATACACAGATTGTTTCAGCCAAGTTCTTCGAAAACTAATGACCTTGACCTGGATCTCCAAGGTAAATCAACGAAATATAGCTCATTGTTTTTCAATTTCTTATAAATGCTGTTACCGTTGGAACATTGCATATTCTTTCCAAATGTTTGATAAACAAATATTTTCAACCAAACTAATACTCGAACAGGATGGAAAAATCGTGACCTTGACGTTCATCTTCATGGTCAAATCAGCAGAATTAAATCTTTTGGAGAAGACTGTAATTTTTTAACTGCTCAATATTTTTTTGTGAAATTTAAGACATGGGGACCATGACCGTCATCTTCAAGATCAAGTTTTCAGATATCTAGGGTTTGTGTGAACTAAACATTTTGAAAGAGGTCCATGAGGGGATGGGAAGCCATTAGGGAGAGGTGACCTTGTTTTGCACAAACAAACTCACTCTTGTTTACATTACCTGGTGACCAAATTACTCTACAGCTTCATGTGAGCTGTTTATGATATTTAACTCTTTCCTATATTTTTTTTCGGGGTTCACTCAAAATAATATATCTGTGAACTGAGCACTGAGGATGAATTCGCCTAGGGTTTGAAGTTTAGAGACTATGTTATCTAATGTCCAATAAGAAAATGCGCGTGGGATGTGGGGCAAATACCAATAATGAAAAGCTTTTCTTGATCCAAGCTTATCAGGGAACGTCGGTTATTTGAAAACTGTGAAATCACACCAGACCTGCCAAATACCCTCTGATTGCAAACTCCGCTGTTAAAATACACCTGAACACGTGTATTATGTAGTTTTATTTCTAATAAACGTGGCAAACAATCCTATGTCGATGAGGATAGAGGGTGTATTAAATGAGCATATAGAGTTCGAAGTTATTGACAAATGGAATCTAGAACTCTACTGCATATTCTTACAGAGATATCTGGTCTATTGTCGTTATACCTACGCTCCATAAGCAGCGGTTACCCTAAACTCATCTATTAGCTCCGCTGTAACCGCTGCACGAAACCGTGGTTGGCCGTCAAGTTTGGCCACCGAGCAGGTATCTTAACTCGTATGTTCTTGGAGGTGCCGGTCAGTTTGCACTCTGTAGCACAGACGTTTTCAATCCCCCGTTTGAATACACACACGTCTTTATACCAACTTGCTGGTATAGCGGCTATAGCCTGAGGTCACTTATCCCCCACTGTTTGCAAATTTCGTCTCTTGCAGTGCCGCAAAACGAGCTCCGCATGGACGCAGCCATCATTGTTAACAATTTAAGCTGTGCCAATCCGATTTTGTTTTACGGAGTGTTCGATTTACTGGGTGTTTCCCGATAAGCCCCATGTGGCCAAACTTGTAGAATCCTTCTATTTCTCCAGGTGTAAGACTTCAGATTACCCCCTCTTTCAGGTTCCCCCCGGTAATCTGAATTCGATTTCAGATTACTCCCGGGGATAGCCTGAACCTGATTTTAGGTTACCCCCCTCCCTCCGCCCCCCCCCCACTGTTCAGATTACCCCCTTCCCTCGCTGATCAAGCTAATATGAATAATTTTTTGTGTAGGTAGGACCTCACCGCTCCTGATATATTTATTAACAACATCCTCGGCTGGCTGGTGATATAAAGGTCAGCACCGTCGGGCCGTACATGCGTCTCTCTGTCCGTAACCACTTCATAACATGTATTATCTCAAACGTTACTCACATCCCATTTTAATTAATTTAGGAGGTGTATCTTATGGATCTCCTTACTTGACCAGGTTTTGGTCACACTTACTTGATTTTTTTTTAAGATTTTTAAGGCCTGTCTTATAGGCGGATCGGATTATATTACTGGCATATATGTCGGTCCGTCCAATAACCATTGGTTTCGCAACGATAACTTACCAGTATTTTGATTGATTTTCAGGAAATTCACTAATAGTATGTACCAATTAAGTATCTCGCATTAGTTAGAATCTCAGCAATATCCACGTATGTTACTTAAGTTGATGTATAAGATAAGTATCTTAATGATAATAAGTAAACATTTGTTGGGGGGGGGGGGGGTATTCTGAAATCGATACACGGGGAGGTCAAACGCTGTGTTCAGAGCGCATCGTTATACAAAGCTCCGTATTTTTTTGTAACCGGTTATTGCATAATTGAGAATGGGAATAGTGTTGGCGTTACTGTATTTACTGTGTTATGTTACTGTGTCCAGGAAAACGTAGTTAAGTTATTAGCAAATTAGATCTGTTATGGACATATCGGTGTAGAACTCTGATATGTCGATAACTGAATATGTTGAAGTTTGGCCCAAAAGCGAGAATTCATATCACCTGCCTCTAAGCCACATTATATCGTAAAATGTTAGCAGGATGAGATTAATGTACACTTATCATGACGACTAGCCGATTGAAACAGGGACCTGCAAAATATTAGGCCATATAAAAAAGCTGGATATAAAGTTGGTCTGGGACCGAATGGAGGCAGGGAAAGCTTTTCAAATTATGAACCAAACACCAAGAAGTACCGTTTTTCTGGTCCTGTACGGTTATTTCAAATTGTAACATTTCCACGCTATATAATATTAGATCATAGATGAGATATATGCCAATGTACGTGGTAAAAAGAAACATCCGTTGTTTGACGAGGATATGATTTATATTCACAGATAAAGAACAATATTAATATCTTTTGATGGATTTTTTTTTTCATTTAATCATTGGGAAAACTGCTTACAATTAATACACTGGCCATAATTCTAACTGTCGTCGTACTTTGAATCGACAAAGATGGAAATGGGAATTATCAAAGTGGGAATTATGAAATGAAAGAATTGACATAGACACAAGTGAAATTATAAATTTATTTTAAATTAACCCAGTATAAATTCTATCTTGCCATTTTATGGACAGAAATCCGACCCGATGTAGAAGGACATTCTACATGTGAAACTTCTCAAAGTCCGATAAATGTAAATAAACGAGTTTGGCTCATTATAAACAAAATTCTAGAAAGACATCGGTAAAGAGATCTACATTGTCATTATCCAGGCTAGCCGGGTAAATGGGACTTCCAAAGTTCATCACACAAAAAAATGATTCAGAACCGGTAATGAAAACATTTTAGTGAGCACTTTTTATGACTTCTCAGTCCGATGACCAGTCTCAATTTGGAATCATGTTGATTAATGTATTGGCGTGAACAGAAAGGTTAGCAAAGCCATCAGTATGCCGCCAGATTGCACCATTGGTGGCACCCCGGACACAGGAGGTCTTGTATGACATGCGCATGGGCCGTAAGGTATTGTGGGGCTGGTTGGTGGGGATAGGGTGCCGGCGGACGGGGTACCGGTCGCGGAAGGTGGGGTTGCAGTCCCGGAGGGTTGGGTGCCCGCTGTTGAAACGTCCCCGTCCGTAACTGTTGTGGCTGCTTGCGTCGGAACGAGTTTGATTTTCTCATCGTAACATTCTTGGTATTTATCACTTGATGACGTCTGCAGGCCGCACACCCGTTCCACCCGACAGGTGTCGACACAATCGCCGCTAGTTCCCGCCCGGTAATGTCGATTGAACTTAGCGAAAAGTGCGTCATCAGTCTCAATCCTGGAAAAATATTTTGGTAAACAATATTTACCGAATGTTACCCTCTGGCATTAAAATAAACTGTTATTTCTCCAAAGCAAATTTCAGAACGCAAATCATCACAGTGAAATAAATGTAGCGTTTACGACCCTTATGAAATCCAAATTAAAAAAAAAAACAGAAGATTTCATCGGCATCATCCATACCTTTTCGCCAGGTCAAAGAATGAACCTGGCGTCATGTCCGGCAGACCGTATTCTTCCTTCGCCGAATAAGATTTCACAATTTGTGGTGTTGCTTTCGTCACTTAAACATATAAGAGGCACATATATTGCACTTCAGCAAGTAGGCCATTACAGGCATCAACAATGGATAAGAAATTTTTTAAAAAGAAATTGCAATCTTGGATTAGTAATAGTTAACTGTACATCTAGATAATATACAATTTTATACCATACACAGTTATGATGCCACTTATGATACTGAACTGGATGCAATCAGATGCAAGTCGAGTCTATAAAATCTGTAAACAGAAAAGACCGTGCATCTATCCATCCTGTTCAGGGGATCCATTGGACCTTAGCCCCGAACTACAAATGTCAGATACATGTAGTTGTATTTCTGAAACTACTTACAGCGGGTCTGACTTAGGTCCATGTACCACTGCTCATAGTCTTGAAGGGCGAAACTGCTGTTGTCAAATGTAAAAATTCTCATTGAGGGGTTGACATTCTCAGAGCTGGTGATGGATGGTGATACGAGGGCCACGCCCTCGGCAACTGTACCGTCAACGCTAGTGATCTGTGTAGAAAGTAAAGCAAACATGAAATGAAATATTAAAAATATGATTAGATGTGTCAGTAAAGGTCAGTCTTGTGATCTCATTGGCCAAAATATGAAAAATAAAACCCAGAGAAGCATCAATTAATCAGAACCTTAGGAGTTATTTTTTTATGAATGATCATTTCAACGAATGGGTTTAATCTCTTGCAATTGCATATCAGTATATCATATAAGTGTGGAGGGAACTCCGCATATTTGCACGCAAGATACTGAGGAGAAATGTTCTAGGAGGGGTACTGCCTAGATTTATATTATCGATGTGGAAACGTTATCCTTAAATAACGGGGTCTTGAAAATGTTCCACCACAGAAATATTTAAAGAGCAGCACTCACCATGTTAAAATGATCGTTGTGCGTGTGTCCAAACAGCTGTAAGACGATGATGTCCTTGTATTGTCTGACCAGGTTTGTATAGTAACGACCCCACAGGTAGATGGTATCTCCTTGTCCCGGAGGGTGATGTCCCAACATGATTACCTGTATAGTGAGCAAACATGAACAAAGTCAATCCTCTCAACTAAAATGCAGGCATGGAATGGCTCTCGTCAGCATGCAGCAACAAGAGAAAAGATGACTCAGTACTATACAATTATTTACAATTCGAAAACAAAGGTAGATTTTGCCATCTGGCTAGGAGTTATGTCCCAACGTATTTAACTGAAACATTTAAAACCGAACCTATGAAGTTCAACAAGAGCTCGGATATCGGCCTAAAAGTGAAAATGTCTGTTTAATGAAGGTAACCACATTACCAAAGTGACATGTTATGTACCATTTAGCATTGAAGACTCAGGAATTTAGGGATCACATGTTAGGCAAAAAATAAAAAATAAAAGGTATGGTTTTCAGGCACCGCCCTACATTAAAAATTTTTATTTTCATTTTCATCTTTCAAGACGCTTATAAAACAATTTTGATAAGAATTCCTTTGTTATGTAGTGTTTTTTTCTGTTTAGCAAACAAATTCTTTTATTTTTACGTTTTTTATCTGAGCATATGACATTTTTATCGAAACATACAAAAAAGGTAAAAAAAATAAAATATCGCCCGCCCGCACTGTTTTTTTTAAAAGTGCCAGGGAACCATACCTTTTTTTTACCTTAGACAAAGACATTTGATGCAGTATAAGAATTATTGCCCACCTTTTCACCATTACTCTGAGCGTCCCGCAGTGTGTCCTCCATGAACTTCTTTTGGTCCTTATATTCGTTGTAGTCATAATTCAGAACGTTGTAAAAGTTAAGAGCGTATCTAAATTGATAAAATACAACATTATGTTTAAATGCAGAGGACATTTTTTTGCACATTCACTAACAATGTAAAAGCCATTTTTATTATTTCCCAGAGTACAAATTTAGGAACCATGTTTCCTCGGGAATGGAGACAAACCCGTTTTTACAGTATCATGATTAATCAAGTTCCATCAAGGGCCACTTTTCTGCCTTTCCAAGGTCATTACCTTTAAATCTACGCTGTCAGCTTACCCGTAGTTAGTATTGAATGCTAGTATCCTGAGTCCAGGCTTGGCCAGCACTGTGTAGTATCCTCCAGCCCTCATCGACGAGTTCTGTGCATCTCCAAAATCAGCAAACGGCGTCCAAAGGTCGGCGAACTCTGATACCAGCGTCTATAAAAAAAATGCTTGACACATTCAGCCTATGGCTATACATCATAACCAACAACGAAGTTCGTGCACTTAAAATGATCCACAAATGCATTATTTTTCTTTTCAAAGAGTTATTTAAAATAAATATATTAACGATATGTGTCCCTTTCTATACTTTAGATAAAATAAGAGTAGTGCTATATATAGTAAGTGCCAAAAAGTCATCGATAAGTGCCAAAACCATTAATAAGTGCCATTTTTGGTCATCCATAAGTGCCAAAAAGTCATCGATAAGTGCCAAAACCTTTAATAAGTGCCATCCTTAGTACAGTCATTAATAAGTGCCAAAAAGTCATCGATAAGTGCCAAAACCATTAATAAGTGCCATCCTGAGTAGAGTCATTAATAAGTGCCAAAAAGTCATTAATTAATTGGGAGGAATGCGGACTGGGTGGGAGGGGTGGGAGGGGGCCCCCCTGGCGGTTGACCGGGTGGTGTTTAACGGCGGGCGAAAAATCTATAGCACCCTGGAGGGGAAGCACCCCCTCCCCCCACTGGGACTTTTCGGGAATTAAAGCACCCCCTCTTCCTGGGACTTCTCTAAAATCTATAGCACCCTGGAGGGGAAGCACCCCCTCCCCCCACTGGGACTTTTCGGGAATTAAAGCACCCCCTCTTCCTGGGACTTCTCTAAAATCTATAGCACCCTGGAGGGGAAGCACCCCCTCCCCCCACTGGGACTTTTCGGGAATTAAAGCACCCCCTCTTCCTGGGACTTCTCTAAAATCTATAGCACCCTGGAGGGGAAGCACCCCCTCCCCCCACTGGGACTTTTCGGGAATTAAAGCACCCCCTCTTCCTGGGACTTCTCTAAAATCTATAGCACCCTGGAGGGGAAGCACCCCCTCCCCCCACTGGGACTTTTCGGGAATTAAAGCACCCCCTCTTCCTGGGACTTCTCTAAAATCTATAGCACCCTGGAGGGGAAGCACCCCCTCCCCCCACTGGGACTTTTCGGGAATTAAAGCACCCCCTCTTCCTGGGACTTCTCTAAAATCTATAGCACCCTGGAGGGGAAGCACCCCCTCCCCCCACTGGGACTTTTCGGGAATTAAAGCACCCCCTCTTCCTGGGACTTCTCTAAAATCTATAGCACCCTGGAGGGGAAGCACCCCCTCCCCCCACTGGGACTTTTCGGGAATTAAAGCACCCCCTCTTCCTGGGACTTCTCTAAAATCTATAGCACCCTGGAGGGGAAGCACCCCCTCCCCCCACTGGGACTTTTCGGGAATTAAAGCACCCCCTCTTCCTGGGACTTCTCTAAAATCTATAGCACCCTGGAGGGGAAGCACCCCCTCCCCCCACTGGGACTTTTCGGGAATTAAAGCACCCCCTCTTCCTGGGACTTCTCTAAAATCTATAGCATCCTGGAGGGGAAGCACCCCCTCCCCCCACTGGGACTTTTCGGGAATTAAAGCACCCCCTCTTCCTGGGACTTCTCTAAAATCTATAGCACCCTGGAGGGGAAATTTTTCGGGAATTAAAGTATCCACTGGGACTTTTCGGGAGTTAAAGTATCTACTAGGAGGACTGGGCAAAAGTTAGGGTAACCTGGAGGGGAGACCTGGACAGAAGCTAAAGCACCCCCTGGTGGAGTTTGCGGGAACTTAAGTGGGTTGGGGCTCTTTCAAACACTTAAGCACTCACACATTCTTCCAAGTATTGAAACATTCATTTTTACACAGTTGAAACATACTAATAACACAATGATGTAAATGGAATAAAAAAATTTATTCCATAAAACCTAAAAGCTAAAAGATATATTATTTATGTCTGTATGCCACCTGTGTTCTTCGCTGTTTGTGTGTGTAATCAAATGGAGTGTATGTCTGATGCTATGTTCTTCCCTGTACCTAACTAAAATCGCGTGAATAAAAAAAATTAAAATCAGTCTTTTAACGTCCATGGAAATTAAAATCCAGCACCACGCGTTTACGATCGTGCAGCTGGTATAATCCAACTTCAATTGTATGAGCTTCCTGGATTAGGTCCAGCACCATCATTACTGCTTTTAATGGTGTCGACTCTAAAACATCACAGTCGAGGAGCGACACAGGTCCTTGCACAGTGCACTGCATGCTTTGATTAACAGTTGTTTGTCCTCTGGTGACGTCATCACCTCGAGGTAATGGTATAGAAACTGGCGTATTCTCATCAGCTTTTTGTGTTTCGTCGGGAGCGAGTCGAACGGTGTTCTCAGACTCCGACCGTAACTGATCAGGTTGTTCAGCTCCTCCCTCGCTGTCGCTGGAATATAGCTTTGCGGCCAACTCGTTGTATTCTTTCTCGACAATATCAAGGAACTGGTCCCGGGGCATTGAGACCTCTGAAGTGGCTGGTGCAACGGGGCTTGGGTGTGGATAGGGTAAGGTGGTGCTGTTGGTACTGGACGGTGGGGGGTGGTCGGGGGAGCGACAACCGCCCCACATGGGCGTGGGTGATGGTGTTTGACTGAGCCAGGCATTGAAACTAGGGAGGGGAATGGTGGGGGCGGTGGGGGGTGAAGAAGGTGGCTCGTCAAACCGGATAACGTCGTATAGGCCGGAGGGGGATCGTTGCACCCGCCTACCTTCAAGGGTCCTGTTACCTCCATGGACGCTGGCGGTGCTGACGGTACTTGTGTGATCGAGGTCCCTGGCTGCGGGTAGACTATGGCCGTGATCTTGTGTTCGTTGTCTTTTGGGCGACACTTCGGGGCTTGACAGTGACCAGTAGTGACCAGGCTCTGGGGTTGACGATCGGCGTCGGCTGACAGTACAGGAGGAACAGCGGCGCTTGGTGTGACTGCGTTTGCTACCGCTAGATCCGCTGTTTTTTCTGACAACATCTCGTTGATCACGGTGAGGATTTCTGGCTCTGATGTGTCTTCCACATCGTCCTTGGTTTCGTGATCTGCACGTGGAGGGCGGCGAAGCTTCATCCGTCTCAACAAGTTGACAATTTTCTTTTTGATGCCCATCGTTCATTGTTGAGAAAGCAGTGGAGAATGGGGAAATCAGGCGGGAATAAACTTTTATACCTAAACATGGACTGGGCGTGGGGGATGGGTAGGTAGGGAAACTATAGCGATCAACCAATCAGCGCACGTTTCATACATCCTATCACCCCCGGAAGTAAAGTAAAATAATTCACAGTCAAAGCTTCTAGAACATTCCACCGGAAATGCCATACAAAGAACAAGTATACACCGTACCGGAAGTATTACACAACACAGTCAATATAACATAAATACAGTTTTATTTGGATCAAAACAATTGTTTTTTTTTGTATATAATATTTGTTTTTTTTTTTTATGTTTTCGGTTTTTATCCGTTAATCTGTGCTTAACATGTGCAAAAGTATGATATTTAAGCAACCGGAAGTAAATTGTGCAAAAAAAAAAACCTTACCGGATGTCATAAAGGAAACTTGTTTTAAACATTTTTAAACGTTTTTAGTAAGAATTAAATAAAAGTAAAACATTTTTACAAAACTTTTCTCGTCTAAATAATATAAATTGTAGTATTTTCTATTTATCTGAGCCTACAAAGTGAAAAAGTATGAGTACCGGAAATCATTTCTGCAAATTAAATAACGTTTGTATTAAACATTTTAAACAAAATGAAACGTTTTTTGTTTGAATTAATGAAATTAAAATGATTTTTCAAAACTTTTCTGGTCAAAATCATGTAAATTATAGAATTTTCTTATCATTTGTGCCTAAAATAGTGGAAAAAAATGATTTTTCAGCTTACCGGAAGTAAGTGGGACAAATAAATTATTTCCGGAAGTCATTTATAAAGATTGAATAAACATTTTATTTAATGTGTTAAATAAAATTAAACGTTTTTTATACGAATTAATTAATTTAAAAACATAATAAGACAACTTTTCTGGTCTAAATAATGTAAATTATAATATTTTCTTAACCTTTGTGCTTAAAATAATTTAAAAAGTATGATATTCCAGTTTACCGGAAGTTAATGATGACAAATAAACTCTTTCCCGAAGTCATTTACAAAGATTAAATAAACGTTTTTAAAAATGTTTAAATAAAATAGAGACTTTTTTAAATATAAAAACGTGTTTTTTTTGTCTAAACAATGCAAAAAAAACTTACTACAGTAAAATGCAACAAAGTCCATCATCATCTTGTTTGTTCAGTCATTTAAGAATAGTTTGGAATTCACTGTCATCCCTTTTTTCTTCTGCGAACTTTGATTGTTCGATGCTCATTCGCGAACTGCAGGAACATAGGATCATGTGACGGTTTTTGTTGTCAAGATGAGGGCTTCCATTTTTAACGCGTGAAGGCATCAGCACGTGTAAGATCTTAGCGGGCACAGCATCGTCATCCACGATATTAACCAGCATGGCTAAGAACCTGGGCGCGGAGAAGGCCACTTCTTGTACTTGAACGGGCGCGCAGTGTCGGCCGGAGAACACATCATGATTGAAAAGGACTACACCGTGTGTAGTATTCAGATTCCAGGTGAAACATTCCACATTGGGCTGTAAGATCTGGAAGATGGGAGTCACATCAGCGGTGATACAGTCATTGCCGAACAGATACCGCATGGCCGCACTTTGATTGTAGATACCATTCCAGGAATCAGGCAGGGTCTTTGATTCCAGGAAATTGAATTTGATAGCATAGGTGATCAATTCGATGGCGCGGTTACTCAGTAGGAATCGGAAAATGCATGACGTGCTGTGAACGCGCTCCACCCGTTTTTCAGTTGACCCGGGGCGTGTTGTTTTGACCAATTTTCAGCCAGGAAGTATCGCGCTTTGGTTTGATGCGAGGTTGTTTTCTCACCCGTTTTCAAATCAACCAGCGCTTCACGTTGCATGATGAGGATAAAATTTTTACCTTCATCCAGGAATGCGGCAATTTCTAGACGTGCTCTCCAGAACATATCTTTTGGCGGGGTGCATTCTTTGTGTACGGAAGTTTCATCACAGCGGTTCAAATGGCGCAAGATCTTGGAGGCCCCATTCATTTCTTCCAGAGTCCATTTTTCTTTGTGACAGAATTCTAAGAAATCAGTAGCCTCTTTTTCCAGGGGATTGGTTTTCACCAGGTAGACCGTACTAAGAATACGCGATTTCGGTACACCGCATTTCAGCATGGCATTGACAGCACGAATTTGTTCTTTTTTCAGCGCGTCGACCACGGTTGTCATTGTATCAGTGTGTTTCTCGTAATCAGCATACCCTTGCCACAATTCCAAATCGGGTAGAGATTTCTTGGGTTGTGGTGGTGTTTCAGTTTCCTTGGCGGGGGGTGGTGGTCCTTCAACGACCATCGGCTCCGGTTCTTTTACCGGTTCTTGCACGTTACCAGTCTCTGGTCCGGGGGTGGCACTTGGAACATCGTTAGCAGACGGATGGGTTTCACAGCAAGGCGGGTTGTCCAAGGCTGGTTTCTTGTTTTCAAATATATGATCAAGAGGGCTCGGTTTCATTTGCCCTTCTTCCATCCACCTGGCGGCATCTTCTTGATCTTGTAATTTTTGCCATTCTTCACGTGTGAGTTTTTCTTTCTCCATACTGTCAACAAGCACTTGGGGTATTTCGTCTTCAAACCAAGCGGGTGATGACCATGTGATTACTCGTGGTGGGTCGGAGTAATCGTAGGAGTCAAGTTTTGAACGATACTTGTACAATTTGCCTAATCTCTGGAACCACAGCGAGTCGGCAGATTCAAGTTTGTAGTTGTGCTTGTTCTCTCGTACAAAATCGAGCAGCTGGAATTTTTCTGCGTTCTCCCTAGGCATGGGAGGCGTATGCCAGACTTAAAAAGCCCCCCGACTTTTATAGTTTCGAAACCGGAAGTATCAAATAAATTATAGATGTCTACCGGAAATGCTTTGAAAAAAATAATACCCACCGGAAATGCTTTCAACAAAATAACTTCTATTTATAGGAGGTCACGTGGGGTCTTTGCCAGTCATTCAGCGTCAGCCATGTAACGTCACGACCTTACACGTTAATGGAAAAAACCCAGGCCTACTTCAAAAGATTCAAGAAAAAAGGAGTGGTGGTTCAAGTACAGCCTGACTTGGAAAAGCTGAAAAAGAAGAAAACTTATGAAGCGTTGTACAGTATATTTGAACCGCTGTTGGACGAATTGAAAAAAAACTTTAACCGAAGAATGTTTCGCTCAAGTTAACATGATTTCACCAGGTATACAAAACAAAGCATTCAATACAAAATGGTTGCGCAAAGAAGATTTAACATTAGAATACATCATGACGCAAGTAGAGAAAACTTTAAACAGCAATGAACATTTTCGCCTTACCCCAGACTTTGAAATGGAATTGAAGACGGTAGAAATACCTGAATCAGTCGGAGGGCCCTGCAAACAAGTCTGGCAAAAGAACCCACGTACTTGTTTGGATCCTGGGAAAATATCTCATGCATACCAAAGGGAAGATTGTTTTATTGCCGCTTTTATATTGATGGATTGGAACAATCAAAACAGATTTCCACGCCATTGGCGCACGCGGTCTTTATCGAAAGCCCTGTTGAAAGAATTGGACACAGAAGTTAAAAGAATTAAGAAAGACGCAAAAATCACCCGTTCTCGAGTGAGCATCAGTGAAATGAAACGGATCCGTGAATTGTTTCCTGACAAGAACATCTTGGTTTTTCATGATGAAGGGGATCAAGTTTTGTTTCGATCAGCAAACTGGTCGTCAGAGAAACCTACAATTTTGATTTTGGCTAATGATGGGCATGCATGGGGAATTTTAAAAATCAGAAATCATTTATCCAAAACAAGTGATTTTTGTATAGTGTGTTTTAAATACATGGGGAAAAAACTGCACCAGTGTGTAGGCGTGTGTAAAATGTGCGGTTTAGCACCTAAGTGTAAATTCAATGAAGACAAAGACAAATTAATGAAGTGCAGCGATTGCGGGTTTTATGGGTTTTACGGGGAAGAATGTTTTAACAAACATAAGAAATCCATCCCAGGGAAATCGAGCACGTGTAAAAAAAGAAAAATCTGTGAAAGCTGCGGGCAGATTTTATATGATGCCAAACATCAATGTGGTTTTTACAATTGCAATATTTGTCACATGGATGTCGCTGTGGGTACGGCCCATTCGTGTTACATGAAACCTTTGAAATCAAATTACGTGGATTCAAAACTCCCCTGCCCGTACCTATTTTGGGATACGGAAACCATGCAATCCCCGCCGAATGAAAAAGGCATATCGGTGCACACGGTCAATGCCATCGTAGCCCATTACGTGTGTGAATTTTGTTTACAAAAAATTCATATGGAGGACGTTCTCCGCGCGGACTCACAAAATTGTAAATGCGGGCGATTTCAGTTTAAAGATGTAAATTCGTTTTTTGATTGGATGTTCCACGATATGCGTCATTGGTCAGAGAGAACCACTATATGTTTTGCTCATAACTTCGGTGGGTACGACGGCGGTTTCCTGCAACAGTATCTGATTTCAAAAGGATGGGCGGCCGATTACATCATTGCCCGCGGGTTACGGGTCATCACTATGAGAGCGTAATGGGTAGACTTTAAAGATTCGTTGAATTTGATCCCCATCGCATTAGCGAAATTCCCTAAAGCGTTTGGTTTAACTGAATTGAAGAAAGGGTATTTTCCGTACATGTTCAACACCATGGAAAATGATGATTATGAAGGCCCGATGCCTGAGAAAAGATTTTTCAAACAAAACGGGAACGCGGAATTCGATCAGTGGTATGAAGACAAAGTCAAATCAGGTTATATTTGGAACCACCAGCAAGAATTGTTTGAGTATTGTAACAGCGATGTAGAATTATTAAAACAAGGGTGTTTGAAATTTCGGGAAACGTACCATTTGAAAACGGGGTTTGATATATTCTTGCACTCTTCCACTCTTCCTGCGGCTTGCATGTATGATTACCGGTTAAATTATTTAAAGCCCAATCAAATCGCCATGATCCCGCCTTTGATTTCACGCACTCATGTATCCGAGAAAGCGAACCAATGGTTGGATGAATTACAACTGAACACGCCGTACAAAATTCACCGCGGGCAAGACAATTGGAACGCGAAAGAATGTCAGATTCAATTATGTGACGGAAAATACGTAACCGTGGATGGGTACTGCCCTGAAACCTTCACCGTGTATGAATTTAACGGGTGTATTTGGCACGGATGCCCTGTATGCACGGATCCTGAAGGTACGGTGCCGAATTCCAACTTGGTCAATTACCAAGCGCACGCTCACCAAATGAAAAAAGAATCGAAATTGCGAATGACCGGTTATTCAGTGGTATCCATTTGGGAACACACGTACGTCCCCCGGAAATCCATCGAGGTAAAAAAACATTTACAACCACGAGACGCTTTTTCGGAGGGAGGACCAATGCAACGTGTTTGTACAAGAAAATCACTAACGCGGATGAAAGGATCGATTATTATGACGTGACATCCTTGTACCCGTTTGTACAAAAAAACAACAAGTACCCTGTGGGTGAACCGAAAGTGGTGATGAAACCTACATTAGAAAGATTGAACCAATCCCCGGGTGGGATTTTTTGTGGTAAATTTCTACCTCCCAAGAATTTGTTCAATCCGGTATTACCGTACCGTGCGTGCAATAAATTGATGTTTCCCCTATGCGCGAAATGTGCGGAAACGTGTAACCAAAGGAAAAAATGCCAGCATAAAGAAAGCGAGCGTGTTTTGGTAGGGTCTTGGTGCATTCCCGAAGTCAAAACAGCTTTGGAGAAAGGATATGAATTAATAGAGGGGTATGAAATGTGGGAATGGGAAAATTGGGAATTCATTTTCGGCCCATACATCGAGAAATGGTATGTGGAGAAAACCCAGGCTTCAGGTTGGCCTACAGACGACCCGATGGAACGTACAGAGTATGTGAAATTGTTGAAAGAGAAACAAGGCATTACCATTGATCCTGATAATGTCGCCCATAACCCAGCATTACGGTTTGTTGCCAAACAAGCCTTGAACACCTTGTGGGGAAAGTTTGGTCAGAAAGACGGGCAAGTTAAAAAAGTGCAAGTGACCGATTACGACGAATTGATCAACATTTTAGATGATCCGACAGCAGATGTATTGGACATTGTGAATCTGGGCGAACACGTTGTGCAAGTAGAATGGAAGAAAACGGAAGACGACTACGATTTGGGCCGTACCAACAATGTGGTGATAGCTGCTTTCACGACCTGTTATGGTCGAATGGAACTGTACAAAATTTTAGATTTTTTGCAGGAAAGGGTATTGTATTTCGACACTGATTCCGTGATATTTTATTCAGGGCCCAACGACCTACCGTTACCGACGGGGCCGTTGATGGGGGATTTAACAAATGAGTTGGATGGGGGGAAGATTGTAGAATTTGTGAGTGGGGGACCCAAGAATTATGGGTATTTGGGGGTAGACAGAAACGGGAAGAAAATGGCGTGTCAGAAAGCCCGAGGGTTTCAAATTGAAGGGAAGGTGGATTTTTATGATTTAAAGAATATGGTTGATGCTTTATTGAAGGGTGAGGTACAGACCCCAATGAATGTCCCTATTGAATTCCATGTGTTACGGGATAAGCAAGGCAATGTGAAATCCATGCAATTGGATAAAATGTATACAGCTGTATATGACAAACGCCGGTTTTGGCGTGAAGGCGATGGCCTTGATATGTACACTACATTTCCTTATGGTTTTTCAAAATAAAGTTTGTGTGTATAAATATCTGTGTGGTCATTGTTTTTTTTTTTCAAAAGATGTGGTACAAATTCCATCATCCGTTTACCATGTTGATCGCCGGACCAACCTCGTCCGGGAAAACAGTGTGGGTGTGCAAGTTGATCAAACATATGACTGAAATGATTGATCCGGTACCTGAACGAGTGCTGTGGTGTTATGCCGAACCTCAAGCCATTTATACCGAGTTAAAACAAATGTTAAAAGATAAAATATTTTTTTCAAGAAGGGTTACCTCCGAGAAATATAAAAGCCGGGACGTTATTAGTCATCGACGATTTGATGCGAGAAAGCGGTGTGGAAACAGCAAAAATATTTGAAAAAGGAAGCCATCACAGAAACATATCTATTATCTTTATCGCTCAAAATTTATTTCATCAGAAAAAAGAACAACGGGACATTTCGTTAAATTCGCATTACATGGTGTTAATGAAAAATCCACGGGACCGTTTACAATTTGAATCGTTAGCCCGTCAAGTTTACCCCACCAAAGCAAAAGAATTACGTCACATTTATGAAGATGCTACAAAAGAACCGCACGGGTATTTGTTGTTAGATTTTACGCAGAGGTGCCCGGACGAATACCGGTTAAGAACAAAAATATTCCCTGACGAAGAACATATTTATTATCAACCAGAATGATTCCGTTTGCGGTACATATTGCCGGGGTGACGGTGGTAGCGGTGATAGAACTTTTAATTGAGTTGGCCGTGTAAGCCATCGAATGGGGTGTGGAAGAATTATTCAGATACATCCAATGGAAAAGGGCTGGTATGCCATCATCAGATGCCAGTCAGAAAAAAGGATGGTTACAAATCGAAGGCAACTACCGTGTGTTTTGGCCCCCTCCGGATTCTTACGTTTTCAGTTTACACGACATTTATTTGAAACAGAAAACAAATAAAAAAGGATATTTAAAAACGAGGTTAGCTTTTGTCAAACAAAAAGATAAAACATTTAAAATCCGTTTAGTGAAAGTGCGAAAATCACAATTGGAAGGCCGTATGCAGACCAGCAATGATGCGGGGAGACCGATTATTTTAGATGCGGATACATCTCAGAAAGTGATTGATTGGTTTAATGAGTCTAAAATTGTTGACGGATGGATTGTCGTCAATACTTTAATGTTGGTCTACCTTCATTTTCCTTGGCATTTATGGTATTCAGCATTAATCAATCAACCTTTAGAAGCTAGGTACGTCCCATCATTAACCGAAAAATGGGGGAATAAAGATCCAAGGTACCAAACATATTATGACCGTTACAATTCAAACGGGAAACATTACTGGGCCTACCATAAACGTATCAACGGGAAAACTTATATGCGCGTGGATATCCCGTTACCCATTGAAGAATTAAATGTTAAAGGGTTTATCACCGAAGGCAAACGTGTCCCGTGTTTAACGAGAGACCCGACCTCTAGAAAATATCTAGATATAGGGAAATCGGAATGGTACCATCAATTTTTTATTGACATGGAAAAAGGTAAAAAATATCGGAAAGGATTTTTTAATGAATTAACAGAAAAAGAAATGTTAGGAAAATCTCCGTTCAGTGGAAATAAAAATTTAGAAGATTTTGGAATCCGACCTGTGCCGGGCTTGAGTTCTTCGACTAACCGTACTAAAATAACAAAATATGGTTGGGCTCATGAAGACGATGGGATTTGGATAGAAGAACCGTTTATCAATATATATTTACCTCAATATTATAATATTCACACCAGATATTATAAGAAAAAAACGGTGATGATGAAAGTGATTAATAAGGTGCGATTAGCCATACAAAATGAAATGTTTCAATTGTGGCGTCCGGTATGGTGGAAAATCAACGGTCCTGACGCCCCTGGGTTTGAAAACGAAATGGAAGGAGACCCGTTTTGGGGTGTATCGTTTGATCAGTACGGGACCTTATTTGAATTACCCATACCCCATTTTTACCATCCTCCTCATTTACGTCAAGAATTATTAGAAATCCGTGAAAGTTTTCATATGGACGCAAAACTGTTATCCATGCCAGCTTTTCATAAAACCCGCCCAGAATCGCGGACGTATAAAGCGTATAAACAACTACAACCGTATCAAAATTGGACTTGGTATTTATTACATGCGGAGTATGGTATTTCTGAACAAATTAAACGAAACACACAATTAGATTATCATGGGTTAAAAATGTATTATAACATTTTAAGAGAACGCGGGCAGGAAATAGAAAATTTACCGGATATGCCAGGAAAAATACCTATGAAGATTCATTGGCTATTAGAATACATTTTAACGGACGAAACCGTGGATTTAGATACGTCGTATTCCCCGTGGTACAAATTATTTAACGAAGACCAAGTCCGAAAATATCGCAGTAAATATTTAAAAGTAAGAAAATATGATTTAGTTTTAAAATTATTTTATGAACGGGATAAAATCGGAGTGGCTGATAAAGCCGTGTTGGGAGAAATTATGGGATTAGCCCGACCGTTTATCGGTGCACCCACGTGGGATCCGATGAATCCGTTACCAGAAATTCCTGAATTATACCCTTCTTGGAAAAAAATGGAAACGATGAAACGACAATTATGGTTAAACGAAACAGAACTGGATTTAGCGAAAGAATGTTTAATTCAAGTGACTCATTTTTTTCGTACATATTCTTATTTCGATACTCGCGAAGACGACCATAATCCCGCGCGCCGACCTTGGGCGAAACTGTATAAGAGGGTAAACCGTTGGTTGAAAGAATTATGGCAGTTTGAAACAGAAGTGTATTTCGTGCATGGCTTTCCACAACCAGGGTTTTGGCGTCATCCAGCTCCCGAAAAAGATTACGGGAAAGGACAAGATGTAGGATATTGGAAAAAAGAACAAGAAAAAATAAAGAAAGAAATTAAGAAAAAAGAGATTCTAATAACACACGAACAGAAAAAGAGAATCCCGTCCACTTGGGATTGGACAACATTAAAGAAAAATTTTTCGGCGTATCACGAGAATAAAGAACGTGTGCGCGCGTTAGATTTAATAAGAAAAAAAACAACAAGTTAACAGTAAAGTGGAAGACAGTCCTGAAAAGAAACGGGCTCGAATAGAATACCGTGAAAAAATGAGAGCCTGGTATTCGGTAGGAAAATCAGAACCAAATAAACCGGTTGACACGGGGAAAGGAAGGACGGTAGGAGTATAAAAGAAAGTTATTTAACCGGGATCATACAGAAAAATGGCACGTTTTAGCGTGTTAAAACCACGAGGTATTTCATCGGTAGGAAGATCTGCTTCAGGATTTTCAAAAGTTGGAATAAGTGGAGCAGCGGGGAAACGTGTATTTCAAAAAGCGGGTCCGAGCAGCGGTTTAACGCAAGCCGCCAAATTAAGAAGACCTGATTTTAAACCGAATCGTATTCATCCCGCCCGCCCGCCACCCCGTGCCACCGTTGGACAACCACCCGTCCGGGGCGGTGGACCAGCGCCCGCCCGTCCGCCGGGACCTGTACGTCCACCAGCCCAGCCGCGCCCGCCAGGTGTTCCGCCCCGAGCGGGTCCGCCATCCCGGGCGCCGCCTGTCCGGGGCAGACCGCTGCCTGTCCGGGGACCACCGCCGCCCCATCGTCCGCCTGGTAGCGGTCCCCCGAGGAGAAGACTTCTAGTTGGTCCTCACGCACGGCCGGCGCCCAGTAGGATTGTTTCTAGAAAACCTCCGTTACAACGGGGTCCTCCATTTGCCCAAATGAGACGTCCTCCATTAAAAAAAGAAAAGCCCCAATAATATCACAACATCCTAAACCGAAACGGCAAAAAACTATGGCTTCTGTTAAAAATAAAAGAGGAGTCAGATCGACCCGCGCCCGTCCTCAACCTCCTAAAGGAAAACGGCCGAGAACACAACAAAAACAACCTAAAAAGACTAAAAAACCATCAAAAAAGGAAAACATCCAGAAAAAACAACAACAAATGGAAGAAATTAAGAACAAACGAGAAGAAGCAAAGAAAAAACAACAAAAAAGAGAAGAAAAGAAGAAAAATGAAGCGAAAAAAGACTAACAAAAGAAAAAAGAAGAGAAGACAGACGAAAAAAAGAGAAAAGACGGTGAAGAAAACAAGAAAAATGACAAAAAAAAAGAAAAAAGATGAAGAAGAAAAAAAGAAAAAAGACGAAGAAGAAAAAAAGAAAAAAGAAGAAGAAGAAAAAAAGAAAAAAGAAGACGATGAGAAAATGAAAAAAGAAGAAGAAAAGAAAAAAAAAGAAGAAAAAATATAAAAAATGGATGCAAAGATTAGCAGGAGCTGCTGTATTTGCTGGATCAACATATTTGATGACACAAGGAAAAATGAATTTGAATGATCATCAAAATAAACAAGGTGCTAATGAGCAAATGAATTCTGCAGCAAATGGAACTGGTGCTATGTTATCCCAAGGAGTGGTTCCTATTGGTGGAAACCAATACACTGTCCCTGCAGAATCCCGTGAAAATTTTTCACAAATGGCAGAAGGATACAATAAAATGGCAGAAACATTAGAAAAATCAGATGCCGCAGGTAAATTTCCAGCGCAGGAAAAAAAGATTGAAAAATTACAAGAAAAAGTAAATGATTATTTAGAAAATAAAAATATAAAAGAAGGAAAAGAAGAATTACAAAAATTAAAAAATGCTTTGGATAAAGTGCAAGACAGTATTGACAGTAAAGCTAAAAAAGTTCAAAGCGGAATAAAAAATGTTAAAAAATTAGGATATAAAGCAGCAGCGAAAAAGACTTTGAAAAAAGTGGTACAAAGTAAAGAAGGACAAGCCATATTAAAGGGTGTCCAAAACGAAGCTTTAAAAAGTATGGGAATTGAAGGAATTGAACAAATAGCACCGGATATTTTAGGAAATGCCGCTACAAGTTTCGGTGTGGATAAAGAAGTTGGGCAAATGGCAGGTAATATGTTAAATAATATTATTTCTCAACAAATGCAAAGGCAAACGAAATTTTATAAAAAAACAGAACAACCACGGGTAAAAGATGTGGCGAGTGGTTTAGGGATGAATGAAAACACCACACGATCTATAGCTAAAGCGTACGGGCAAGGAGTAGAGCAAGCGATAGCTATGGCTCCTAAAACCACTTATACATTAGGAAAAGTCGCTAAACGGATTGGTTCAAAAGCGGCTCGAAAACGTCCTATAGGAACAGGAACGACATCCGACATGTTGAAGATATATAATGAAGGGCAATCGACTTTAAGCCGTATTTCAAAAGCGAAATGAATCAGGACCACGTTTACGCGTATTCTCAATTCAATCCAGACGAGCAAGTTTTTGTAGCCCATTTAACCCGTCCTTTGTACAATCCGACACAGTCATGGGAAGTCGCTTGCGATATGATCACCTACCCCCGACAGAAAGGTGTATGTTTTCCCAAACAAGCTACAATGAAACTAGCATTATACAAAACCGATGCGGAAAGTTCACATGATATTGATAACATGAAACTGTTTCCAAATTTAAAACGAAATTTAAATTTTGAAAACCCCTTCAATGAATTTAGTTACATTTATAACGTGCAATGAAGATGTGGAATACGAACCAACAGTAACATTTGATTTAGGTTGTGATGTCAATTTTACACCGGAAGAATATACCAATTATTTAAACGGGGCATTAAAAGTATTATTTGAAAATACACCTTGCAAAGGAAAAAAGTCCATGCGTGGCGACCAAATTGATGTAAATAATGATAATTCCCCGAAATACGCCCGTGATTTTATGTTTGAATTTAAATACGATAAGAATACAGAAAAATTAACTTTAACGATGGCATTTATCAAAAATAAAGGGGAAGTGAATAAAACAGATATTTTTACAGATTATATTTATGGGATTTATTGTTCGTCAGGTATTTTAAGTTATTTTGGTGTCACGCAAGACGTGACATTATTTTTTCCATTAAATCATTTTAGAAAAAATCATGTTTTATTTAAATACAATACGGAAAGGGTCATATGCAATTTTATTGAACCGAAAAAAGTATTGGAATTTACAACAGTGCCTAAAAAATTATTAGGAAAGGTCATTTTAAATCGAAATAAATCGTGGGCAGATAACGGAACATCAAAAAGTACATGGCCCAACTGGGAACGTTTAACGATGAGTTACGAATTTGAAAAAGTAAATTACATGTCAGAATCCCGTACGTTTATGCTTTCGTGCAATTTAATTACACCGAGCTATATTTGGGGACGCGAAGATCAAGAAAGCCGTGCGGATATGTACCCGTTGTTAGTCTGGCCGTCTGGGGCACGTGGACATTACGAACCGAAAAGTTTAAAATTTTTCCCGGTGCAACCGACTCAAGAAACCAATGTCGTTATTTTTAAATTGCAAGATATGGATTCCCATCACACGTTAATGTTAGAAAAAGGGAACGTGGTAGTCGGATTACTTTTCCGGTATAACCCAACACCCAAGCACAGTATATTTTATCAAACAATCACGTATCCCCGTCGTTGGGACGAGTCTTCTGATTGGTCCGATATGATCCAGTCGTATGACATGAGCTACCCGTCTTTCTATTGAGCAGGAGGCTATATAAACCCGGTCCGAATTTTATAAAGGCATGGTGAAAAGACGGATTTCACATCACAAGCCGACAAATATGCGCCTTCGTACGCATCGAATTCCTGTTTAAACAAACCTGCTGTGAATTTTGCTTGTAATTTATTGTACAATTGGGTAAAAGGAAACGTCCCTTTACCGAAATCGCAAGTGGATTTACTATATAAGTACGATATCGATACATTAGTCTCTCCTGAATCTTCTTACCAGGAACGTAAAAAGTTTTTAACTAAAACAGAACAAGGACGTAAAATCCGGGAATTTTTATCAAAAGAATAATGCAAAAATTGGTGTACAAAGAAACCGGAGAAGGACCCCCCACCCAATTCGAAACCCCGTTCACAGAAAAACAATCATCCGGAAGACGAGTTTTACGAGACACTGCCCGAAGACAGGTACGATCCCCTCCCCGCCGAAGAACAATATCACGAAGAGAACGGCGAGTACCCGTACCCCGAACCTATTCCTACCGTGATCCGTCCCCGCCGTCCCCAAGGGGTACGGAGGAGGAGGAGGTACGCCCCGTATACCATCCCACGCCGTCCCGTCTATTACGAAGAGGACGAGGAATATTCAGAAACGTCCGAACCACAAGAGGAGGAGGAGGAGGAAGTTCCCGTGGAAGAGATTTGGGAAGAAATGGACGAACCCCCGAGACAAAGGAGAAGAAAGACATAAAAACCCGTAACGTCAAACGTGAAGTGGATTTTTATTTTCCTTTTTAGACAATGGAGAAGGCTTTTGAAAAAGGTCCGTACGCTTTTACGGGCGATGCTAAAAAACTAGCTCAAAGAGCTGGCGTTTCTCGGGAAAAAGCAGCAGAATTTTTAGGACGGCAAAATGCGTACACGTTGTTTAAACCGGTCCGTCGAAAATACAGGCGAAGTAAAACGTTGGTAGGAGGTCTCGACGCCCAGTGGCAGGGGGATTTAGCTGATATGCAAAAATTAGCGCATTACAATAAAAATTACCGGTACATTTTAACGGTCGTGGATATTTTATCGAGGTTTGCTTGGGCGGTGCCATTAAAAGATAAATCGGGCATTCATGTGAAAAATGGGTTGGAATCTATTTTCAAATCCAGTAAAAGGAGCCCTCAAAAATTACAAACGGATGAAGGGTTAGAATTTCGGAATAAACAAGTTCAAGAATTAATGCACGATCATGATATCACATGGTTTGCAACAAGAAACCGGGACGTGAAAGTAAGTTTAGTGGAACGGTTTAACCGTACGTTAAAACGACGTTTGTTTGCAGCCATGACCCATCATAATACCCGGCAATGGTTTAACGATTTACCTCAAGCTATTGACGAATACAATTCCCGCCCGCATACATCCCATGGCATGGCCCCGAAAGACGTGACATCGAAAAATCAAAGCAAAGTATGGCGGATTTTATACGGGCATCCAAAAGATTTACACCGGGTAACATCCAATAAGAATATATTTAAACCGGGGACCAAAGTGGTATTAAGCAGTGTGAAGAAAAATACATTTGCTGAACGGGGGTACATTCCCCGTTGGACGGAAGAAACGTTTACGGTAAAACGGGTGTATCCAGAAGTCGGGGGTGTGGACGTGTACGAAATTGAAGACGAAGAAGGAGAACCTATAAAAGGTCGATTTTACCGGGAAGAATTACAAAAAGTAAGTACACCCCGTCCGGCTAAAGTAGAAGAAAAAGTATTAGAACGCAAAAAAGGATGGAAATTGGTGAAATGGAGAGGGTATCCGGAAAAATACAGCACATGGGTAAAAATCAAAAAACGGCGTGGTGCTCGAAAAGTTTAGCGTTGTTTATTACCCAATTATCGATCATATCTATTTTAATCATTACGGCATTAACTATTTTAGCGGGGAATTTTTGCAATCCGGAAGACAGGACATACTGGGCAGGAGTGTTATCAGCTTCGGCGGGGTATATTATGCCGACCCCGAAACTGAAACGTATAAAAAGAGGTATGGAAAATGAATCGGGTATTCCGTTTGAATAATGCGGGCCAGATTAACCACAGCGACAGGGTTTGGGACCCGTGGAGTACGAACACGGGCCGGTTTATTGGGCGGGGGGCAATATAAATTGAATACCAATTTGATGCAAGCTGTAAATATTAAACCCAATACAGCGTTCATTCGACCGCAACCTCTACCGATGCAAGGGAAAAAAGGTAGTGTGCCTTTAGTTCCGGAAGACATGTTATTTTAACCCCCATTAAAACGGGAACGGCGAGAAGTCAGAAAAAAGCGGGTCAAATTGTACTATTGAGCAAAAAGTATAAAAGGCCAGCACAGAAACGGTTAAGCAATCGTTTCATCATGAAACGTGCAAAGAAACAGAAGCTTTCGTCAGCAAAGCCGTAAAACGAAATTTGACGAGCATCAATACCCTCAAGGACAAAGGGTATATATATTTAGCAGGACGTAATTATCCTAAGTGGTACGGAGGACGAACATGGTACACTCAAAATTAAAATGTAAACGCAAATTAAAACATAAAATGAAAAAAACGAAAAAACAATATGAAAAGGCCAAAAAACAAATTCGTAGAGATGCTAAAGAATGTTTTGACAAGAATGAACCTCGTCCTCAGTGGTATCAGAAATTAATGAACCCTTTAACGGGCGGAACTCCTGGGCAAAAAGGCGAGTACCGTCCGGTAAGAACTGGTGTGCAAGAAAAATGGTTACGTAGAATCCCTGGACGGTTTACTCAACCTGGCGAGACTCGACGTGAACCTTATACTGCGGGTACGGTTTATGACAGTTATGTCCCCACTGCTACAGAAGAACGTGAACCGTCCTTGATTATGACCCCGAGACCCCGTCCCTCACCAGTTATCACTCGGGAAGTCGGTGAAGACGGGTACTATAACATTCAACCTATATAAAGCAAAAACTTTTAGGGGAACCAAACAATTATGGCGCGTGGACGCAAACGAAAAGACGATAGTGAGCTGAAACGGCCACGGGGACGGCCGTTGAAAAAAGAAAAAACACCCCCGAAATCACCAAAAAGGAAAGAACGGGAAAAAAAGATTTTAGTCTTTGAAACGAAAAAAGGACCGAAAATGGTCAGTATATTAAAAAATTAGCCCCACCGAAAAAACCACCCGGTCGGCCGGATTTCCGTGTTTTAAATCAGACCCAACCAATGACTTACCGGTTAAAAAGTCCAACCCGCTACCCACCACCTACAGCTACCGTCAGCAAACGTCCACCCAGCCCGGTACCAGTACCTAGCCCCGAATTTAAAAAATTAATTGAAACGGCAACGACCGATTTCAGTGAAATTGAGCTTTACTTGCACGGGAGTACTGTTCAAGAAACCGAAAATTTATACCGGACTCAAGAACGTCAACCCGGTAAACCTTTACCACCATCTCAAAACCCCCCACCCAAACCTGTCCCTGCGGTCGCACAGAAACCTGTTCCGGTCACATTTGCCCGGTTTTCTCCTTTAAGCAGAGCAAAACCGTCTCCTAAACCACAACCTAAAACTAACCGACCCCGTTTAGTTCCTAAAATCCCCGGAGGAGACAATGTTGTGCGTGGAAAAAGCGGGGTCCGAATGAAATTAGCATTAAAAAAACCTAAACCGAGTGATGCGGTAAAACGGCTCCTCTTTACAGATAAACCCCCTCAACCACCACCTAAACCACCGACTCCACCACCCCCGTTACGGCTACCGACTCCTCCGAAACCGTTAATCCTCCCTATTCCTCCACCGGTCAATACGTTAGTGAGTACGACCATGTTACCAATAATGAGCGTGAAAGCACAACCATTGGTCCCTCCAAAAACAAGATCCAGTGAAACCGATACCCGTGAAATCGAAATGCAAACAGATATGCCCGTGAGAGCGACAGTCGGGACCCAATCGTTAGTGCCTACCAACGAAATGGCCATTCAAACCCGTCCGACTGTGGGTGAAGGTATAGCCACGCAAACTGAAGATCCCGGGGATAAAATCGACAGTGGGACCCAAGCGGGACCGGGCTTAGGTATCCCACCCCCGAATGCGCACGTGTTAAAAAGCGATGTTAAAGAATCGTTCCGTCGGAATGCTAGTATTTTAAAACATTTAGCTGCACAACCGAAAAGCATTTTAATGGATCAAACTTTACGTAAAGAAACGTTCAGCACTTCCCCCGATGAATTTATTCGAATGATCGCTTTAGCGTTAGCTATAATCTCAGAAACGTTATTATGTATCCGGGAAGAATTGAAAAACGATAATATGGCCTTTTGGCAATTTGTAGCTTCTCGAGGCGATATTCCTCCGTATTACCGGGTGGATCGTAATTTAGCTCAAACCGTTTCTAAACACACGGGATTACCGGCGAACACGGTACGTAATTTATCCAACAGTATCGGGAAATGGGAATCGGTGAATGCTAGAACCATCGATGTGGCTCGAGAATCGTTAGAAAACCCATCGGGTCGGACATGGTATTTAAGGTTGATTTTAGAAAATACCCATGATCAAGAATTTACGGATTTGATCATTTTAGCTTTAAAATATTTCGCCGGGATAATGGATGAAATAGTATAAATAGCATAAGGTATCAGTTTTATCATTGTCAATCAAGATGGTAGACGCCGCCACAGACATCGTCCAGCAAACCGCCTTGTTTGCTGGTGGAACGAAACAAGATTCTATTTCACAAGGGCGATGGGTCAAAGTCGATCCTTTAACACCTTCGTACAAAACCGGAGGCCCAATCACTTTTTTTATCAGCGGGAATTCGTCCGAGTATATCGATTTGACAAATACCATGCTGGTGGTGAAAATGGGTATTTTCAACCAAGCCGGCAACCCGTGTCAAAAAGTCACTGAGGATTTCGTATCACCGGTCAATAATATTATTCATACTATTTGGCGGCAAGTCAATATTAAATTGAATGGGACCGAATTGAATACACAAGATAACATGTACATGTACCGGGCGTATTTGGATAATTTATTAGGGTACAATAAAGGATACAAAGACACCTGTTTATCCGGCATGACAGGTGTGTTTAAAGATACACCTGGTAAATTCGATGAATTGCCACGGGCAATGGATAGTAGCAAAGATTACAGCAAGTCCTCCGCCGGCACCGACGGATTACACGACTGGAGCACGGACGACGGCGGAGGGAAAACCTCATACGAAAAGTACTCGTTCGATAAAGCCACGTCAAGTTCGACGAGCGCAACAAAGGAAATCTACCAGACGGTGATCATTCCGTCCGCCAACGGGGAAATTGGTTTAACTAAAAATACTGCCATTAAAGAATCAATTTTAACGGCGGCTTTAGGAAAAAATTATGGCATTTTAAATCGGTTTTTACAATTTTTTCCTAAAAACAATGAATTGTGCACAAACAGTGAACGGTCTAAACAAATTACTTTTAAAGCCCCAATCCATAGCGATATTACCAACCAGAAAAAAACTGTTACCCAATGGTGTTGATTTGACACCTGAATTTGATTTTACAGGATCCACCGAATTTCCTATCATGCAAATAGGAGAAAAATAATCAATTGAAAATTATGAATATGTACCTGGATGTCCGAAAAGTGCAACCGTCTCACCGTTTTCAACGAGCAGTTGAAGCGAATTTAGCCAGAAACATGCCTATTCGCTATCCTTTGAAACATACATTTATGAGAAGCCATAATTTACCCGTAAGTGGTACTCAGGCGACATTGACCAATATGTTACAAGGGCAAATGCCACGTCGAATGGTATTTGCTTTTGTCGAAAGTAAAGCTTTAGCTGGAGATGAAACGAAAAACCCCTATAAATTAAAAGATTTAGGTGTCAATAAAGTTCAAGTGTATATGAACGGCCATCCCGTTCCGTCACAGCCGTACGAACCAGATTGGGATAAAGATTGGAAACGGGAATATATTGATTTTTTAAATAATATCGGAGTGGTCCGTGGCGGGTTAGGTGTAGATATTTCTTATCAAGAGTTCAGGCAAGGGTATACGGTGTTTGCCATGGATTTTTCACCGACTTTGGCATCGGATGAAAAATACATTCAAGACCCGACTGTAGGGGTATTAAGAATGGATTTAGGGTTCAAAGACCAAACAGCGTTGGCTGAACAACATATGGTCATCGTTTACTACGAAATGGATGGGGAAGTGACTATTGGGCAATCACGAGAAGTATTGAAATCGTATACCTAAAAAGTATAAAAGGCATTTTTCATTTCACAAATGAATTAGTTCCATCATGGACGGGGGTGGCGATCTCGTTCAAAACACGGCATTATTTACTGGAGGCACGAAACAAGATTCTATCTCACAAGGACGAACGGTTAAAATCGATTCTTTAACCCCTTCATACAAAACTGGAGGTCCCGTTGAATTTGTTATCAATGGGGATAGTAATGAATATATCGATTGGGCCAATTCTTTTATGATCGTTAAATTAAAAATAACCACGCAGGCGGGTCATCCATGTCAAAAATGGCTGGCCGATTTTGTTTCTCCCGTGAACAATATTGTTCACAGTTTATGGAAACAAGTCAGAATGGAAATGGAAGGAACGGAATTGAATACGTTGGATAACATGTATGCCTATCGAGCCTATTTAGAAAATTTACTTTCATTTAATCAAGAATTTAAAGAAACTAGTTTATCGGCCATTACAGGGTGGTTTAAAGATACGCCGGGAAAATTCAATGCGTTTCCAGATACTACTAACTTTAAGACTAAAAACACGCATTGGGAAGAAACGATAAAGGGGGAAAAAAATAATGATAACAGTGCAAACAAAGATTTGTATGCATGGTCACGTGATGCAGCTAACAAAAACACCGAGTGTAGTGAAAAAAATAACAAAAATAAAATTGTGTGTAGTGATTGGCGTCCATACGTTAAAGTATTCTTTAGTAAAGATTCCAATTTAATTAAAGTTCGGTTTATTCCTACAGCGTTGGGACCTGTGGGTTTAGAAATAAAAGATGATAAAGCTTAATATTTTATTTTAACCGCTTCGGTGGATAAAAATTACGGGATGTTAAACCGGTTTTTACAATTTTTCCCTAATAATGATCCTTTTTGTGAAAATACTGAAATTTCACAAGAAATTACTTTTAAAGCTCCTATTCATGCAGATTTAACCACTCAAAGTAAATTTATTATTAATGGTGTTAATATTAAAGTGACTTTTGATTTTCAATCTAATCCACAATTTTATATTATGCGGGATTCTACAAACACAGGTGTCGCACAAAAAGGAGAATTAAAAATAACTAACATGTATTTGGATATACGTAAAGTTAAACCTTCTTTCCGATTTCAACAAGCTGTGGAAGCTAATTTAAGTAAGGGGTTACCGATTCGGTACCCATTAAAACATTCCTTTATGCGTACTTATGATTTACCGACAAATGGCACCGAAGCGAATCTTGTAAATATGTTACAAGGTCAATTGCCCCGACGAATGATTTTTGGGTTTGTTAAAAGTTCTGCGGTTCGCGGGAATGAAAAAGAAAACCCTTATTTCTTCGATAATTTAAAAGCCAATAAAATACAAGTGTACATGAATAATTTTTCTGTTCCTATTTTCCCATATGAACCTAAATGGAGTAGGGATTGGAAACGGGAATATATTGATACATTAAACACGGTCGGAGTAGTGAGAGGGGCTTTGGGTGTGGTACCAAGATTACAGGAAAGGGTACACCTTTTTTGCAGTGGATTTTTCACCGACATTAGCATCGGATGAAAAATATATTCAGAATCCGATTGTAGGGGTATTGAGAATGGAACTGGCATTTGAAACCACACTCACAAACCAACACACACTCATTGCATACTATGAAATGGATGGTGAAATCACAATAGACAAATCACGTCAAGTTTTAAAACCCTTTATTTAAAAAACGTCACATATTACTAAATGCAATTATATTTTTATTATTTTTTACTACACTCAGTGATTTTATCTTTGAATGTATTTTTATCATTATTTAACTTTACTTCATTTCTTCTTAATGCGTGTTTACATTTTACAGTTCAGTAGTCTTTGTTACTCATTGAAATCGCCCACTTGGTAAACGTTCAATTGTCCTTGAATAACATTTTCATTGAGTTCATCATCGAACACACCTTCATCTTCAGACGACGAGGAAACAAAATGATCTTCATCCACTAAATTGCTGCCGAAGCCCATGGACCGCGTCACACTTATATCATCTGAATCTGTTTTCTGAATTTTTATCAACATTCGACTTCCACTGTCGGGTGCACATTCTGTTTTCATCTCACAGGCAAACACTAAACAACACGATACGGTATTTAATTTCCCGTGCTTATTTTCCATGGACTGGGGATTTTCAATCATCATCCCATCGCTGTTCCTGATCTTGGCAAAGAAATTGATTTGGTCCGGTTCCGTTTCAATGATCCCTGGAGGTTTCGGATAAACGCACGAAATCGGAAGCGCCGAATCGTACGCAAAGATTTTGCGCCCGTCCCCTAGTTGACACCAGACCATCGATGCTTCTCTTTCCAGCTGTGCTTGTAACAAAATCACGTCGCCGTATTCTCCCATGTATTCTTCAAACGCTTGTTTTAAATTTTCAAATCCTTGAGGGAGTTTTTTCAAACACCAACTTTGTAAAGACACTCGATCCGATTCTACAAGGCCCGACGGTGTCAGTTTCAATTCTTGTTCGTACTCCGCCCGTAAAATCAATTGGTTCATGGCCACACTGTGGATTTTACGCGACTCTGAAAAATAGTCATGGATCAATTGCCAACATTCCGAAGACAATAAATCTAACGGGCGTATCATTCCTTCCCGCCCCGTGATTTTGAACTTGTCAAACACGTACTTGGTACACACGCGTGAATAAAAACAAGGTACATGCTCGTTTTCTTTCAAGTTCTTTAACACGAAATACAGTTGGTGTCCCAGATAGCACATTTGTCCGTTCCAGTCGACCAGCGGGTATGTGGGGGCCGGTAAAGTCTTGGGAGGGGCAGGGATCGTTTGCGTTAACATCACCCCGTTGTAACAGATGTACAAAAAACAATCAACAAATTCCGGAAACTGCGCATCAAATACTCCTGAATTATGTTGCCATGATGTGAATACAAAAGGAAAAGGAAGATAGTTTGTCAAATACCTTAACCCATACCCCATAAAAAACTGCGAGACTTCGGATGGGAGGTCGTCCAAAGATAAAAAGTCGACATTGTTGTCATCGGGGATCCGTTCCCTTCTGTCTGAAAAATTCAATTTCACACACACGGTGCTGTCACATAACGCGAACGGAGATGACCGCATCATCGTTTGAAATTGCCGGGGGGTCACGTGTCTCGAATGCGCTAACAATAGGCTTACTACCAATGACATGTCATTGTAACACGATGGGCACATTTTCCATATCCCACGGTTAGGATATATAACTTTGTACCTGTCACTATTATCATGAAGAAAAACCCGGCACATGATGTCGGCAGGGTTCGAACATGATTGCTCTTCATCGAAAAAATATTTCATCCATTCCAAAACCGGTGGAGTATCTCTCTCTATCCCTCGTGCACACACTACACTGTTAAAAGGCTCGTCACTGCCTAAACTTGCGTAAAACCCATCAACAATTTCTTGCCGTTTTTGTAATGTCTCTTCCGTTAAATCTTCCGGGTGTAAATATGGCCGGAACTCTTCACGGAGTGGTGGAACATTGCAACAGCGGGTCGTACAAAATTCTCTCACAATAACTCCTAAGACTGCAGTATATTTTCCACAGGCCGGGCAAAATGTCAAATACATTCTATCTTCGGATTCCAAAGTAATCAGTCTGTACTTGATACAAAAATTGCATACACAAGTGTGGCATCCCGTTAAGACATTGGCTGCTCGTTTTTTACAAATCAAACAGGCACAGCTGTGTTTGTCGGTTGCCAAAACCGTAGCGGGTTGGATTTTTTGCCGGTTGAAGTAGATGCTGGACAAGACTTGGAAAGGTTCTTCTATAGGCCCGTACCGGTGCCCGATAAACGGGGAATCCGTCCAGACATATTTTAAACACCCGTTCCATACTTCTGATTTGTGTGTGTTACGCCACATGATTGATTATTGATGAGTAAAACCAGAAAAATTTATACCCTTTATTTCTTATCAAGTATTTCCGGTTTCTTTTTTTCTTGTGTAAAGTATTTCCGGTGTCTTGGAATTTTTATCAGTCACTTCCGGTCCTCGCCAGTATTAATACAGGGGTATCATGTGACAAGACTCAGTCTACTACGGCTACCGTCATGAACAACCCACGACCCGCTAAGAAGTTAAAGCTGACACCGCCCGCACCAGCAACAGAAAGTATGGTGGTTCACGATGAATGCCGAGCTTCCCGAAAAGTCTTTCTGGGCGGTAGTGAAAACAACTGGTGGTTTGCGACACCTCAAGGGTACAATGTGAAAATCGGGTGCTGGAGTAAAGGCATGCCTGTGGCTAAAAATGGCGTGACTTTAACACCTGAAGAACTCCGTAAATTGGCTACCAATATTGATAAAGTCAATAACACTGTCATTGAAGTTCTCCACGATAGCCATAAAGATTACCGCTTCACCTTATCACCGGGCAACCCTAATTTTCCCGATACACGGATCGTCGCTGTCAGCTGCGGAAGTGCCTGGCCGAACATCGTCAACATCCGAGAATGGTACTACAACTTCAAAGAAGGCAAACGGTTCCCCAGTAAAACTGGAGCAGCATTGTTTATCGACGTATGGGCTGAAGTTGTGAAACATATTGATGATATTGTGAATCTGATTGCCTGTCAAGAAGACCATGGCAATATTGAAGCCGCTGTGGCTTGCGGGAACCATCCTGAGTTTATGTTTTCAGAGACTTTATCTGATGACGATTATTGACTTTGTGCTTGATCATCATTTGCATGTGTGTTTATGAAAAGAAAAAATAAAAAAATGTTTGCTTTGATATCCTGTCTTGTTTCCTATATAAACGAACGGTGTGTGAGATGTGAATGGAAAATGGCGTCCGACCCGTCTTTAATCCAAACCCAACCTTTTTACCTGAACTTAAAAGCCCAAGGTCCTGTGTATGATTTCATTACTAAAGGCAATGTAATTAAATTTAAAATCGAACCGGAATTGATGTTGCATCCCCGGGCGGATGATTGGGAAGTGGCTCTTACCCGGTTAAGTCATCCGAGTGCCTGGTACAATATCCATGAAAATGAATGTTGGGTAAAACTGACTCATAAAACCAAAACGGATGAATACTCTATTAAAGAATATGTCCCCGCAGGCTATTATCCCCGCTAATTCATGTACGGAAAAGAAACCGATAAAGATAATGAATTCAGTACAGCTAGAGGGGTCGGATTATGGCAAGCTTTAGAAGATTGTTTTACGAAATTAAATGCCCAAAAAGATCAATTAAATTTAACCGGATCTGAACAAGAAAAAAGTGATAGCGGGACCAAATATATTAATCCTCAACTGGTTCGGTTATTTGATTCCGTATTTCCAGGAGGTGGGTCAAGGTCTTCCAAAGATAAAAAACAAAATATGCGAATGGGAATTGCATTTCCCATAGATGAAACATCTGGCGATCATATGTATTCCTTAGAAATGGATGTAAAATTAGCACATATGATGGGGTTCAGAGAGACCGTTTTAAAGAAACGGGCGGCTAAAAATGTGATGAAGTTTTATTTGTTATGTCTAAAACAGAGGATATTAATGATTGGATAATAAAAAAGGGAGGTGAATTAGAAACTTATAAAGAAAATAAAAATAGTGACGTTTATGTAACAGATAATAAAACTGTAAAATATAATTATCAAACCCATTACCCTTGTGTAAACCAACTGGATATACGCCCCAATGAAATGGAATGTATTATTGAAATCCACACCGATTTTACTGAACCCGATACGTTTCATAATGCCCACCATCATGAAGGTGCATCCCGTGTTTTAGCCACATTTCACGCTAGAGCTGAAGCCAATGCTAACCGCCCTGAAGACCAATGTTTTATTGAAAGTACTTTTAAATCGGCGGCTATCGGGTTCAATGTACCTTACAGCACTATTCGCCAATATCTATCATCCACCACTAATTACCATGCCACCTTTCATCAGTATCATAAATGCCGGGTCGGGTGGTATTCTGAACTGAAATTTCAATTCAAACATCCAAACGGTTATCCTGTCAATTTTATCCCGGGTGGGGATTTATTCATGCAATTGTATTTTAAACCTCGACGTAAACGTAGGAGGGGTATATAAAACCCCTCGTCCGTTCTGTTTGAAAGGGAGTTGAACATGGATCCCCCGACCTCGTACCGCACCAGTGATTTTTTTATTTCCATTGAAAAAATCATTGAAAATGAATCTGCATTAAACGGTCAAGTTAAAGTGAATTTATCCCCCCAACTTTTCTTGCATCCTTATTATGGCCCGTGGGAAGTGAGTTTAACCCAATTAACATTCCCATCCGCTTGGTATACCGTTCATGAAAAGGAATGTTTTTTACGTCTGGTTCATACTAAAATTCATAAAACCACTAAAGAAACCACTACCTATTCCGCACAAACCTATTTAGAACCAGGATATTATCCCCGTCATTTTATTTTTCGAAAATGGCAAAATAGGGCCGGTGGAAGAAAACAATTAGATCGTATGGTCTATGTAGGATCTTTAAAAGCTCTAAAAAATATAATAGAGGAATTAAATCAATTAAAAACAGAATTACATTTAGAAGGATCCCAACATGAAAATAATGAAGTAGGAATTGTACGTTTAGTCCAACGTGTTTTGGCTGGAACTACAGACAAAAACGATAAGAGTGGTGAAAATGTCAGTTATGGACTGGCTTTCCCAGGAATACACGATACATCCTGTAAGTCAGTTGTCTCTGGTACGGATAACAATACTTATGACCATCATTTCAAATTAGAAATGCATCCCAAGCTCCGACACATGTTTGGATTTAATCGGGATTTATATGAATATGAAATTGAAGAACCCATTATAGGTTCACACATATGTCGTAAATAAAAACAAATGGAATGTCATGGATTTAAATTGGGAACGGGTTTTACATTCGCATTTGAGAATAAAAAATGACAAGAAAAATACAGACAAAGCCTGTTTTCAGGTACATTACCCTCGGGTCGCTCAAAATCAAATCCGTATCAATGAAATTGAATCCATCCTGGAAGTGCATACGGATTTTACACGCCCTGATACGTTCCGAGAAATTAAAGATTTTAATCCTAAAAAAGATGAAGGGCCTGAACGGGTCTTGGCCACAATACACGCCCGGCCCGAAGCCAATGCGAACCGCCCTGAAGACGCCTGTTTAATTGAAAGTACGTATAAAAACCCAGTGCTCTCATTTCGAAAACCTTATAGCCGTATCCGTGAATTATTTTCTTCCACCTACCATCACCCCTTAACCACTACTAATTACCATGAATGTCTAAGCGGGTGGTACTCTGATATGACCTTTCAATTCAAACATCCGTCAGGCCATAACGCTATTTTTATCCCCGGAGGTAAAATATTTATGCAATTGCACTTTAAACCATGTAATTGATGATTTTTTTTTCAAACAGTTCCGGTTCCCCTCCCCGTATTTCCGTTGCCTATGATCCTTGCATAACACTGCCGGAACCCCATGAAATTTTTTTAAACCCTTCCGGTCTACTTTGTACCGGTCCCCCACGGAAGTCTGGTATATAAACCGGGTCCCGCATCCTTACAGAAACCATGGCATATAGTCGTCACCAGCTTGGTCTGCCTGGGCACTGGGGATCTCGTCAACGTCCTTGCAAGCATTGTAAAACACATTTAGCCAAGTATCCTGAAAACGATTACAGTTTTTCTGCTTGGTACGGACACTCGTTCAACTGTCCACGAGGTGGGTGTAATTCCAAGCTGTTCTCTCTACTGTGTGACGTGTCAGAATTTCATGATGATCATTTCCGCTGCCGCAGAGATGAGTCTTTAGAAGATTTAATCTGGGCCTACCGCACTTACGTGCTGGAATTCAGTGACTGTGACGTGTTTTACGAAAGGAATTTTCACTACGTTCCCAAAGTGCCTGCAGATAGAAAGAAACGGATCTTTGAAACCCGCAGTACTCCCATCCATGTGACACCGGCTGATACATTGAATTATCCCAGTATATACCAACATAAAATCTGGGAAGATAAATTCCAAGTGACAAATATCCACGCCCGAAATCGTGAAGTCGGCTTCAGTAAAACACCGGAAAGTTGTCACGTGAAACCCATGACATTGACTTTAGTGATGCAATGAAAAAATACGAAAGCCGGTACCGCCTCCTGGATAAACATTGCTGTGCTAAAAAATGCCGGGTCTACATGATGCACGCCTACATGGGCCAAGTGAAAGACGCCGCTAACGAACAAGATAAACAACAAGGAAAACACATTCACCGCCATATCTTTCATTTTCCAAGTTGGACTGTAAAAAAATTCTGCCCTACGGAATATCACTTGTGTTCTCGGAAAAGTGAAGATAATTTTTGCGGGGTGGTCACAGACTATATTACGCTCGAGAAAACACCGTTCAAGAAATATCTGATCGGGCACGTGATTCGCAATCATTTACGTCTGGCTAACGTTTACACTTACCAAGGTCACATCAACGAAAATAAAACTGTGGAGATAATTAAACACCTGGCAGCACGTACATTGGGCCCTGATCTTACTGTTACCAAGGGAACTATCACTTCCGGTAAAAAAGTGGTATAAAAGCAGAATGCGAACTGTGTATTTTTCACTTCTTCCCCGACCGGAGAATTGGATGTCCACAAATTTGATGGAAATAATGCTGCCGCCCGGAACTGTGCCTGCCACCATCCCGTTTCCACAAACACAACTGGAAGAAGGGGAGTTACCCCGTCCCGATCACGGAATGGGGGCCGCAGAACAAGAACCCGCACCAGATGTGGTAGAAATGGCAAACAACATCAACGAATTCCTCGCTAGCCTGGGGCCGCCACCCACCACAGAGCAAACGGGGTCCACCCCACCAACACCCCCAGAAAAAAAGAAAAAACGTAAACGTCCTGTTCCCGAGAAGAAACAACCATCAAAACGGATCAAACGCCAGCAAGTTGTTCCTGATGATGATGAAGATGCCAGAAAGAAAGAAGAAAAGAAAATCATCAGCAAACTTGAACTTTATTTCAATAAGATTGAAACAAACATCAGTCTTATCAAGGAACTTTTAGTTAAGCTGCAAACCTATAAACATTAAGCGTTTCATATGTTTGTATTGAATTAAAGTTTTGTATTTGGATTATACCATGCCTTTTTTTCTTTCTTTATGACGTGTGGGATATGTATAGGTGCGTGTATGTTTGAAAGGACCCCAACCCCCCCGCCAACTCCACTAAAGTTTTCGCCCGCCGTTAAACACCACCCGGTCAACCGCCAGGGGGGCCCCCTCCAACCCCTCCCACCCAGTCCGCATTCCTCCCAATTAATTAATGACTTTTTGGCACTTATTAATGACTCTACTCAGGATGGCACTTATTAATGGTTTTGGCACTTATCGATGACTTTTTGGCACTTATTAATGACTGTACTAAGGATGGCACTTATTAATGGTTTTGGCACTTATCGATGACTTTTTGGCACTTATCGATGACCAAAAATGGCACTTATTAATGGTTTTGGCACTTATCGATGACTTTTTGGCACTTACTATATATAGCACTACTAATAAGCAGCTAGGAAAGTATCCCTCATAAAAGGACACTCATGTGTAATATTTTATGCTAAAGTTTAAAAGGATATGCAGTGACAAGGATTGAGAAAGGACCAGGGCAATTAACAATTGTTCCTGACACGTACAATCAAACTTAGCCTTACTTACCCTTGTGTCTTGCCTCTCTCGCATTGAAAACATGTTGGAAGGAAACATTTCTAAAACAAATAAAACATATTTTGTGAATATAAATACCATACGTACAGATCAGCGTTGTTACCAGTTTTCAAAGAGGCACCAATTGAATACGAATTCCCGATGATGATCGCTTTTAGGATACTTAATACCTTGCTTTGACAGTTATGTCGCGTGGTTTCCTGTAACCCTCTGTTTATTTTAGGTATCAAAATGTGCCAAAATACAAAAAGGAGAAACGAGATGCGCAGAAGATTTACAGTCTGTTAATTCCTTCGCAGAATACTGCAGGGCAGCACAAAACATTATACCAAATTCCTAATGAAAAATTCCTCGGGGAATATAAACAGGTGCTTTTACAAAGCCTGATATACAAAGATAAAATATACCAATTCAAAATAAGATTTTACTTTATTTAAATATAATCAATGATGAGCAGAGCGTCATATCTGGGAAAGGCTGGCTTCTCTGAACGTCTATAGAACAACACTATTCCAATCAAATTTGAGAACACTTCATTTTTTTGTATTCTTACCGTGGTTGCCTATGGCTGGGTAGATTTTTGCTCCCGACATTTCTTTGGTTAGTAGATTTATCAAGTTTCTTGTTCTCTCTAACTGGAAGTCGTAGGTCTGGTTGTGTGCCTGGTCTGGGGGGTGGTCACCTGTTTTGTAATATCTTAAATATTATTAGTATCATATTACTAAAGAGTATCATTATCAACAGGATCATCATATACTTGTTAAGTGTCTACACATGTCTGCATTTATAAATAATCAACAGTACCGATTTCTAATAGTTCAGAAAACAAATTTGAACACATCTGGAATAAAAAACGAAAAAATACAATATTTTCACGTAGCGGTTTTACACACTGAGTTATTTTTCATGTGAACTTTTACTACTAACACTTTTTAAATAGCTTACCAGAATAAAGGATAAAGTCTGGCCGAGGAGTTAGTCCTTTGATCTTGTCCAGAAAAAGTTTGAATGTTCTTTCTGGGATGTCGCAGTGGTAGTCTCCGTATGAACCAGCGCTACCCTGGAAAATCATAGAACGGTATATAAATCTAAAAATGAAATAAGACTCGTAATGTAACTAATTCCCTAAGGCTTACAAATAGAGTAATCCTAAAATTTCATAATTGGTCAATATATTTCTACTATATTTTTCTGACAACAGGTCTTCTTTGCAAGAATATACTTAGTATTTACATCAATAACTATTATTTACGATTGTAACTTTGTAACCTATCAGTGCCAACCTGCTGTGCAATTAAATGAAATATAAGAGCATTTTAAATGAAATAAACACTAGAAAGCGTTGATAGGTAATTTAGATCCTGATTAAGTGACTTATTAAATAAGGCAAGTAAAAAGATCCGACCCTTTCTATCAGATCTTGTCAAAAAATATCCTGCTGAAAAAAAATTACTTAATGAACGGGAAATGTACTCACGGTGCCACTGTAGTAGGGATAACAACAGAGGAACAGCCCGCAGTCTGTAGCACTTCCCTGCAATAGACGTAAGACGCTGCGTTAGATTTAGCTCATAATACCTCGGCTAAATGAATGAGAAATGTTTAAATATGTTAAAACTAACTTGAACCTAACGCATGGTAATAATGCCTGTTTGGTAAATCGAAAATCCTATTAGCCCAGCCTGTGGACTATATCGTGGTATAGATAAACAGTGCTGACCCTAACAGAAGGCATGGTAATACTGGATCCCCAGACCTAGCATCTGTTGCTTGATTTTTCTGGCCAGCCACTGTTGACATATTTTACTCTTCTTGATTATGCGTATAATAATTTTCTGTTCTTGGGAGAGCATAAATTGTATCATAAAAATGGACCAGTGACAGACCTCTTTATAGTCGGGACTGATGTGGATATCCGTGAGCTGTACAACTGTGAAGGTGGAAGTATTCTCGGTTCTGAGGTCTGAGCCGCCTGTGTTCTGTCTGCCTGACAGGGAAGATTGTACCCCCGCATGGATCAGCTTCCGTTTTATCTGCTTCCGCCATTTTCCGATTCTAGCAGACGGAAATCGTGATAGTTGAGACCTCTTTCGGCGGGGAGAGTCATTTCTTACTGATGTTTGATCAAAACAAAGGTTCATTCTTTGGCACAGCGTTATGGTTGCTTTATTCCTCGCTTTCAGGAAGATGTCGTAAAGCTGTAAGTGAGCAAGCGTAGACTCGGGATATGGAATTATTCCTCATGACTTAAACATTGTGGTATTAGCAGTGAGCAGTTTTAAAATATCAAAGGTACAGGCGATTTAATATAATGGTCATGAATAGATAAATATGATTAAAAATGTATTTGAACATCCCTATTCAGCGTGCAGAGTGAAATTATCAAGAGTCGATCCAGATCGTTTGTGTCCAATCCCCGGTTCTAGTTACAGTTTCCAGGGAACTAATACATTTTAAAACATTTTATCTGGTGATAATGAGACAAAACATAAGACATCAGAGGTACATGTGTTGGTTAACTCCGTGTGAAAAACTCTCCAGGGAACCTGCCCTAAACTTGTCCTTCTTTTTTGCTTTTACGCCGACAAATTATCAGTATAAAAAATATTTGTCTGTACCATTACAGAAAAGTACAGACCTGTAGGTGAATCACAAGCTTCCTGACATGCTTAAAACCTCAAACCCAATTCACATCTGATGCAAATAAAATAGTTGACCAGTCAAAGATCTCTTGCAATTTAATGATATCGCATCGCATCCCCTCTGAGTATTGTTTTTATAAGATTTTGGAATATATTCCAGAACAAAACCCATAAACTTACGGAAGGGCACAATTGAATACAGGGGATTTGAAATGAAGTGCATCCAGAGCCGGATTTAATCATTTTCATGTTAAGATAAGTCATGCGTGGTTATTAAGTTAACAATACCTTGACGTGAATTGATGATATAAGCCGGTCACGGTGTGCATCTACTTGGCAAGCCTCGTCATTCATACGAAAAGATAATCGGAGGGCAAACCCTTAATCACGAACACGTGTGTTTAAGTCATCTAGGACATGAGATGACAGGCTATGTGGAAAGCATGGTCGTTCACTACGGGATGACCTAGTTATGTATCTGTCTCTAAACCGGAGTTTGCTGCATCAGAGTAACTCTGGGGAATGATGCTGGAAGGGAGCCATGTGATAACCTTAATGATAACCTTGATCCACTCACCGGTCTTCCCTGTAGGTCCATGAGACTAGGACAATACAAGTCCTTTTTGAAGTTGGGGTTAATTTCGACCACAGTTTCCTCACAGGTTTCGACCAGAATCGCGCGCACATCAGACCATGGTAGGAGGTCGATGAAGTCCTTGATGAGTCCCACGATCTCCTAAACATAACATCGATAAACATGTGGTTATTATCAATACAAACGATGTAAATATTCCTTTATAAGTGCTTCCTTTTTGTTTGCCAAAGCGACATGCATTTAACTGTTTTGTGAATTTGGCTAGGTTTGTAACAGCTGAAAAAAATGCTTAAACGGTACGATCTATCTGTCAAAGCAGGTAATGCCATTTCATATTTAATTTCTGAAAGCTGTTAAAAAGCCTCACACATGGTAACATTTGAAAAAAAAATATTTTTTTTCCATAGTGTTTTTAACTACTTACAACTTTTTTATTATATTAATTAAATTTTTTAAAAAGTGGCAAACCTGAGAGACAAAGTTAATTTCAAACAATCTAAAGCATTTCTACAACGCAGTCAGTGACATTTTATGAATTATAAATATGAGTTAATTGTATAAAACAGCAATAACTGCAACATCAGCTGTCTTATTTTGTAATACCTGCATGTTAGCGTTACTTGTCAGTTTGTCTTCACTTTTTATATCTGCAAATGTGTCCTCTTAGGATTTCTATGAATAAGCTCTATCTTTTGGTCCCAATATCCCTGCACAAATGATCGTATTTAAAAAGAAATGCTTATATCGTGACAGTGCCTATATACTTCCAAGGGTCTCTAAATAATTGATAGGCGTAATATCACAATGACCAACAGACGTGTGAATAAAGTTGTACGAGTCCCCTGATCTACAACACGCGGTACGGCCGCGGACATGTTTGTGTGTGTTTCCATATATACGTATTATAGTGCAGTTTTCAGGTCTGTCCCCATGCAAACTGTCGACCAGCAGTATTTTGTATACGTGTCCGTACATACCCCCTTACATTACCTCGTTTTCAAATGCATAACTATAGTCGTACGCCGGACTTACCTTCACACCGCACAAATGTCACAGACCGCTCCAGGGCCAAAGGATAGTTATATTGGTATTTAACTTAATAAAAGTTTCACTCTGTTGAAGAAACCCTGATATAAACAAGAAAATAAGACTCTCAGGGTAAATTACACAATGTATACATATAAGAGCAATAAACGTGATTTTAACATTAGAGGTGTAAAGTATAGTAGTCCAGTAGTCATGATCAGTTAAAAAGGCAGTAAGAAGAATCTGTGAGGCACAAAAGGGAATTTCCTTTATTTTATGGGGTCGTGAAACTTGGAACTTCAGGTTAGGTATAGCTAGGATAAATATAGAGTGGCTGGCTATCTAAACATTAGATGAACTGTGATGGACTGACCAACTGCACATGTTACCCAAACTAAATGTAAAGAAGGTTTATGTGAAAGCCAATACTATATATAATGCAATAACTTGTACATCCCATCTCCATGAAAGTTCACTACAGTAAGAGTTGATCCTATCATCCGCATGCAAGTTAACTTCAGTAATAGTTTATCCTATCATCCCAATGCAGATTCACTCGAATAAGAGTTTATCCTATCATCCCCATGCAAGTTAACTCCACTAAGAGTTTATCCTATTATCCCCAGGCAAGTTAACTCCACTAAGAGTTTATCCTATTATCCCCAGGCAAGTTAACTCCACTAAGAGTTTATCCTATTATCCCCAGGCAAGTTAACTCCACTAAGAGTTAATCTTATCACCAGCATAACCGTCTTCACAGACCTGACTGGGGACTGGGGGAAATACAATGTTATGTTGATGTTCTTAGCATTTTATATTACAGTTTTAATACGAGATTGCTTACCTTACAGGTATCGCATTCGTCTTCTTCCTCCTCCTGTTTAACAACCGCATGTTTGTTCTCCATCAATTTCAACCTCCGCAACACATCAGCTGAGGCCTTGCCCTCTAAAGCTGCGCGCCATCTAGCGAGCGAGGCAGGTCTCGTCGCAACCTGCACCATTTGCTGGAAAGTCTGTGAGACATCCTGTCCTACTGCTGGTGACCATAAAAACAGGAAGGAAAACAGGCACAAACAAAGCACAGAACCTCGCATACTGTCGGTTAATGTGGGCTCAGGACAGGCCTGGCGAAAGCCTGTAAAGAAAGCAGCTCCAAGTTGGAAGGGAGTACACAGTTCTCTTTGGTGGGACTGACCATGTGATCCGATCAGCAGATTGTTATACGTTATATACTTTGAACATTAGTCATAGGTCATTTATCATAACGTGAGTGCAATATATGTAAAATTCCATAACTTAATGACATCGAATACTTCAGTTTCCTTTCTCCTATAATGATGTATGTTCCACTGCTATAAACTTCAATTTTGACCACGGAATGGTCAAGGACTGATAAATACCACCAGCCCGGGCAGTTACCAAAACTGCCCTCCTCCCAGGCTAAGATTGGACTCGGCTATCATAATTGATTTTATAACTACCCGTCATATTGGCATGCGCTAAACATATATACTTCATGGGTTGTAAATTATCAGCACGGCTCAGTATAAAGGCCGACCATTATATAATGTATCCTGGAGGTTCACAGGCCGATAATATGTGCACTTTCTGCTAGAATATCACTTTAGAAGTACAAATGAATGGACTCATTTAAACCCTAGACTTTACAAAAGGGCCGCGCTGCAGAATAGAAAAAAAAATAATATGAAATACGACTGTGTGTCGTTTGACTCATTGTTATAAAAGAATTAAGTCTTGGCCAGTGTATTCCTTCTCAGATCAGTATTGTGTAACCAGATCAGTATTGTGCTTGGGAAAAAACAACAAGCCGTGTAGGACAAAACAGGCATTTAAGACAAAGCATTATTCGGTTTTCCTACCATTAGGATAGATATATATGATGTTCACATACCCCTTACACGTGTCGTGAGTGCAGAACATTAGGTTATATTCGTGTCGCGAGTGCAACACACTCGTTGGAGGTTCTTTAAACAATAACTCTATCTTTTAATACTATGGTTGTGCCAATTCTTTTGTATTGTAGTGAACTCGGTGGTTTTAACAGAGTAGAGATAACTGAGAGAGTTCAATGTACATTTTGTAAGTATGTTCTAAAAGAAAATAGTAATACACCAATTGCTGCAGCTTTAATAGAATGTGGGCGTCTCTCTTTGTTTGTGAAGCATTATGTATGTTGTTTAGAATATTGGACAAAATTATTATCCATGTACGAACATAGGTACCCCAAACAAATGTATAATATGTTATTTTAGCTTGATTTTAATGGAAAAACAACATGGGTCTCCCATGTTGGCTCCTTATTATTTCGAACTGGTTTTGGTTACATTATGATGGCTCAAACAGTGGGAGATCAGAATATTTTCTTAATTGATTTAAACAAAGTTTGAATGATATGGCGTTACAAGAATGGCATAGTGATTCATGCAAATGTAATAAATTATATTTTTATTATTGTTATTGAAGTGTAGTTGGTGCTCGAGCCGGTCACAGCCCATAGCCGAAGCTATGTCCGCACCGGCTGCCTCGACCAGAAGTTCAACAGTTCGAGTCTGTAATGGAAAGTCCGGGCTTATAGGCGAGTTCACAGTTAATACAAATTACGCCATTGCAGTGAGAAAGGTGGAGGAAGCCGGAGAACCCGGAGAGAACCACCGACCTAGGACGGGCCTCTACAACCACTCTCATGGCAACACCTGGGAATAAACCCGGGTCGTCAGCAGAGAGGGCCGGGCGTTTTACCGGCCTAGTTAATAATTTATATGCATACGAGGTTTTTAAGTTGATGTTAACATTAGAAAGATATTAAATATGTGTTCCAAATAAAGGGGTACAGAACTGCATTAATTAGCTAATTTTCGATGTACAAATCACCAATTGGCCATTGAAGTTGGCAGCAAGGAATAGATAAAGAAAAGAGGATTTGTTAACATTGTTTAAAATCTGGCTATAATATTATATTGAAGATGAGTCACATATTTTGTTAGAATGCCAATTGTACGCTAAATACGTTAAAATTATTTGCCAAAAGAATTGCATGTACCGAATAAAAAAACGTTACCAAATGAATAAATATGGATAATTCATGTAGAATTTTATATTTAGCAACTTATGTTTTTCATTATTAAAAAAATTCCTTTATTTTTATTTAATAAAGACAAATGATTACGCATAATGGATAATGTTTAGATATTTTCGACTTTATTAATTAAATTTTTCTCTCATCCAGTTATTTTTTTCTATTTATTCTTTTTTTCAGTATTTTCACTTGCGATTGATACACATTGTCGTAATTTAACTCATTCTTAATGAAATTAATGATATTTTTGTATTGTGGATATGTGTGGATGATGCCTAAGTCCAAAATAATTAATAGTATATTTAATTATTATAGTCTTTCGAATAAGGATCCGCTCGGCATTCTTTCTTAGTAGGTGGTTTGTTCTCTCATTGCTCAAAGCAATGCCAGGGGACAGGACTTTCCATCACCTGCAAGCAGCCGAATCCAAATGAATGTGATCATTTATAAATGCCTGTTCATGACTGATGCATACCGGTTGTAGCTGTGCAGATTGAAAATGAACTCTATGTTTACTTGAAGCATCTTTTTTTTATTTAGTGATTTATTTATTTTTCTTTCATTTTCTTTCTACTTTTGGACAATGTTAATTGGTTCGAATTTAAAATTGATATTGTTTACAGTTGTAATATCTCTATTTGACTACGCTCTTTACACAGCGCTTTACCTTTAGGGCTACTTCCTATATCGTAAGGCGCTGTTTGTTATGACCTCGTATCCTGAACTGCAACACCAGAGGGGAGCACTGTATTTTTGTCCAATCAGATAAGACCTTGTGCTGGAAGACAAAGCCAAGCGAGGAATACACGGAGCCAATCATATTCATTTCTTTTTGAGTGACAGCTCATCCCCCAGCGTAACCGTCTGAACAGGCCACAGGCTCAGAGAGAATTGCCCCTGACGTGGTTTGCCTAGGGCCTTAGGCACATAGGATGCTCGGCCGGTGAGCTGTAATTCAAACTAAACATGACAACAAAGGCTGCGTGCACACCTCGCTGGCTGGTTTCGAATCGGTCGATGATGCAAGAATGCAGAGGGAGCAATTAAAATGAGAACGGAAACTCATCAAGCGGCGCTTGAAGCGCGGCAACGGGCGGAGCCAGGATGCCTGTCGAGTGTTTGTTTATTGGCATCTGATTGGCTGCTTGTCATATCGTACGAACGTTTATTTCAGTGGACAACAAACCGCCATCTGGTGTTTAAATATATCATAAACGGTCAAAGCTGGCAGCGTGAAAATCAGTTGCTTCTTTAGAAGCGCAAGATTTCCGCTGCCTCGGGAGCGTACTATTTGACATATTATTAAAGACTTATGAATTCTATTGTATTGCAGGAACAATGGGACTGTGGCCTTTTTCCAGAATAAACTATCTTTCTCGGGCCTGCTTCTGCCTTGAACTAGATTTCAATAAACAAAACTTGAGATGCTGGTTCAGTTTCCCATTTCGTATAATGCGCATTGAATGGTGTTTCCACGTATAGGTTATCGATAGACATAACACACAGTATTAGAATACTGTTTCATAGAAAGGTAAAAGTTTTCAAGAATATCATATTTAAACCATGCACGTCCCACATTAATTTGATCTTGAAGAGTAAAGTAGAAGCCAAGAAATGCATTTGGAAAATATCCTGAGATACTTTGATATATTGTCACTGTAACGGTCCATTCATTCCTGTTCTATCAGGTAACCCGTAATATATATATATATATATATATATATATATATATATATATATATATATACATATATATATATATATATATATATATATATATATATATATATTCCAACTAACTAATGTCTATTGAAAAATATCTGAAGAATAAGATGTCAAATATATCATTAAGAAATATGATTAAACTGGACATTCCGATCTGAGGTGAGAATGTGCCCTGATACCAGTTGTTGATAGGTGTGTTTTGTGTGCCATAAACTGACGTCAGAAAAGTAGTGCATTAACGGCTAGTAGTCGACAGTCAATGTTTTCAACTCTCTCTCTCTCTCTCTCTCTCTCTCTCTATATATATATATATATATATATATATATGTGTGTGTGTGTGTGTGTGTGTGTGTTAGTGTGTGTGTGTGAGGGTGTGTGTGTGTGAGGGTGTGTAGACTCACACACCCTCACAAAGATAGGAGACAAATAATCTACTTAAGACACATTGGAGCATTTGGTTGCTAATCCGAGTTGGCACTTCGGCGATAACCAGGCAACCATTCCTCTAAGGGCCCCATCACACTAGATGAAGACCTTACGGCGACTGCAATGCCGCTCTCGCCCCGCTGACACGACGGGTGCTGGCGCCGCGAGCTTCGTCAGAGCGCAGACGCCAGCTCACGTCGAATCCAACTGGGCGCAGAGAGAGCGCAGCTCTGACGTTATAAGGGCAGCGGTGGCACCGTGCGAAGCGTGTAAAGAGCTCACTGGGGTCACCGAGGTCTCGGTAGCGGCGGGGTAAGTGTGCTGAGCCAACGCCGTGGAACGGAAAGGCCAATGCTACCCCGTTCACTGGCGCTCGACCTGCGCTGTCAGGAAGCTGGTACTGCGCTGCTAGGACGATCATGGTGATCGCATTCCGATCTGACTGCGCTTTTAATCCACGGCGACCCCGCGGCGGAAATTTTGTCCATGTTCAAAACTGGTCGCCACTAATGGCGTTCATGGTGACCATATGACGACCCAAGGCGACAGTACCTCGCTCCTACAAAGCTAATGAAAATTTAAGGCCACTCTGGCTGCGCTCTACGGCGATCTGCCCCAATCCGGTGATCGCAGCGAGAACCTTCTCGTGTGACGGGCGTGTAAGAGGGACCAAAGATTTCCGTAATATCTTTTCTACACATTTTGATGATTCTATCAATGATGCATACATATATTTGATCTGGGTCTGCTTGGCAGGTATACATGTATAGTTTAAGGAAAATAGTCAACACCAGTGACTGGGAGAAATGGCGCCTGTCTGACGTCACTTTGTTTAAAATAAAGTCGAGTAAAAAGGACATCGGTGTTATTTGTCACCAGCTGTGACAAATATGACAGTAAACGTGTGACAGGTGATTCAAGTGATCTGAAATACGGCCAGCCTTTTTCACGGACACCAGCGAACCCTCCAATCAATCTTGACGAGATGAAACAACTTGAACACTGGAACACCGGCAACATTGCCCCAACTGTCGTCCTTGTATCACCTATGGTCAAGGTACCACAGACTGGTCTACTCTGGTCTTTGCCTTCTAATAAATACGTTAAATTCAGCACGGGATGTGTTATAAGAATGGGCAAACAATTAAACAATTAAAATCTAATTGCCAGTAAAATGGTAAATTTTTACATGAGTATCGTTAATCAAATACGAAATTATTGGAGTCACTATTTAGCATTCGCAACGTTTTCAAGTTTACATAAATATATCTTGAATGTATACCTATGATTGTTTTCTTCTATACACAAAGAGTATAGGGACCGCTCTGTCAGATACAGAGAGAATCTTCCAAGTCCCCGTTTATGAACCTCCCACTCACTAGCAATACTGGCTACCTCGTCTCTCATGAAAAACATGTTTTATAAACCATCCACCCCTATGCCATATTAAAATGAAATATAGTTATGATAAGGCTTCTCAGGTATCCCAGGTATAGCGCTGGGCAAGTCCAATCTCAGGGAGTGGGGAGGACTGTTGTTTAATTTTCAGCCTAAAATATTTCCTGTAATTATCTCCAGCCCATGGTGTGCTAAAACAACAGTATAAAACAATTATTATGTGTGATGATAAAAGTTAGACTTGATACAATAAGGTATGATATCATGTATTGTACTGAGTTATGATAAAAGACCCCGCTTGTAGATCGAGTTATGATTAATGTTCATAAATACACAAAATATAATAAGGATAGAACTGGCCGGGGATCACAAGTCCCGCAGACCAGTAGTGGGGGCAAGGTGGGATAGCAGGAGAACTCATTTTGTGCCAGCTGAAGTAAGCACAGGTTAGCGTACAATATGCGGGTAATTCTGTTCTCCTTGTGCGTTGCTGCACTGCTTGTATGGTCACCAACAGAAGGGCAAGATGCCGCGGTCCTGTTCAGGAAAATAGCTCGTGTTGGGGTGAGAGCTACCTCGCTCGCTAGGTGGCGCGCTGCCCTAGAGGGCAGAGCCCCGGACGATCTGCTGCAGAAGATAAAGGTTATGGAAAGCAAGCATCCGGTTGCTAAGCAACAGGCAGCAGAGGAAGAAAACGAATGCGAAACTTGTAAGGTGCGTACGGGATGTCCGAAAAAAAACAAACATTTATGAAAAATTCAATTTATACACCATTTCAAATTTTGTTGTTCAAATGAAATCTATTTTTTCCATTTGCATCGACTGATGTCTGCTTAAATAGATTTAATTTATTGGATCTAAATCAAAACGGTATTTTATTTTCATACCAAACCAGCCAAGCTATCGCATGTACACATTTTATGTACAAATGCGACCATTTCAGTCAAGATCTGTACTAGAAGAATGGGAGCAACATTAGCACTGCTCCATCAAAACAGTATTGTCCTTCAAACCAGATAATTCACCTGGTATTAATATATTATCAGGTTATATAAGGTTAATTGTATTTTGGGGAAATAGATTGGGGCCGATCCCGGATCCGAACCCATATCGGTGGTACACAAGTCCAGTGTTCCATCCGCCTCGGATTAAAAAAAGCTTCAATGGCAAGACAGGTCCGCCTTTATATTAGCCATGACAACATGACACTCAGGCCTTCGGAAATTATTTGATAGGGCCTGGAATCATGATGGCAGTCACAACAGAACGCCCATTCTAAGGGTCGGATCAAAATATTTCCTGTCTGGTATTATTTGGCATCACAGGCTTATATGGTCGTATTATATGTGTTAAATATCGAAGAAAAAGGGTTGTTACACAAAAATTATTACATTTATTACCTCCTTTCGTCATTGTGGCACCGATTCACGTGAAGCGGTACTACTCGTTCGAAACTGAAGTGTCATGACGGGGTCGTGTATGTAAACTTGGAAGTACGAAGCCCGAAGCCGGAAACCAAGGAATTGTTTTATAAATAATGCAGTATAAAGCATATACAAAATGCTAACGCTTCAATACCGTTTTGCTTTTTCCCGAAAGAATAAGATCTTTACTATCATTCTGTGAAAAATTATTGTTATTCATTCTTTGATCTGAAAGTTATGGACGATTTTGTGCTCGGAAGCCATCTCGGAAGTCACCCAGAAGTGCTGGGATGTGATTCAAATATGTATAACTCGGAAGTCACAGAGACGCACTGGTTAACTTGTGGTCAGTTAAGAGCCACAGCCCAAATGCAGTTTCATTATAATTATAGTTGCATGCATATATTTAAATTGCTTATGCATGATTCTGCTTTTAATGAGTGTATAATACAATACATGATACAAAATCGGAAAACTATGTTCTCAATTTTTTGTTTTGTTAATTTAATATAAATGTATACAGATATGTGGGTGTATTTTCACGTAATATATTTCACCCTATGAAATATATTAAAAAAATCTAGAGCCATGATTTTGTTAAAGATATTTATATTTACATGGGCAGGGCATGGGAGGGGATGATTTTAATTCTAAAATATACAATGTAAAGACGACATTTTGAGGCACCTTAAACAAAAGATAATGAGGATTTTCTGTTCCGCAACTTTTCTCCTACATGTTTTTGAAAAATGTATTGAACCTTTAGGTTGTTGGGCTTTGATATTTTTAATTCTATAAAATTACGGTATAAATTGGAAAATCCAAATATCCAATAGTTTGTAACATGTTAATGTCAATAATGAAATACGCGTCTATACATTTATAACTTGCAAAATGTCACCTTTTAAATGTAGTACTCGTTGTTAAATAATTGATATGTTTAAGTCTTATAACAATCTTTGCATTTTACCGACTTTTGTGATCTGTGAGCGCACAGGCTCGGACAGCAGAGCACAGTGCGTGAATCTGAGTATCAGCCGAGGAGCCGTGTTATGACCGAGAAAAGTGACATGTGATAACGGAAAGACTCCATCGCTCAATAAACTATTATATTTTTGGATGCTCTCTAAGTGGAGTAAAAATCACAGACTTGTTCATTAATATCGCCAACTTATGAACTGGAAAGTAATAAATTTAATAATGTAATTGCTAGGGAATAAAAAGGTAATCTGAAAATAAATGAAAATTGATTACGAATAAATGGGAAAAGAACTCGATACGTCTGCATGAACGGGATTGCGCCCCCTATGGATGCACCACTGAATAATAAATATGGTATAATACACCCTAATATGGCATTGAAATACAGTTATAAATTACGATGTCATTTAATATAAAAACAATAATATATTTTCCATACGTTGAACAAATATGAAAATTCAATATATATCAGTAGGACATCGCTGGAATAAACATACATGTATCACACAAAACTTAAACGAAATGTCTTTCAATATGTTAGAAATCTACGATATTTAAAAAAATGTTCAAATATATCTTAGGAAGGGATGCAACAGTCCAGATAATATACAACATACTAATACATGTGTGATTATAAAATCTGATCTATTTGTAAATTAAGCAAATAATTATTTTTTTTAACTCAAATTAATTCTTGTTCAAGTTTTTAACACTTCCTTCAAACTTTTTCAATCTTGTATTTATATTCTAATAATTTCACTCCTGCTGTTTCAACATAACATTTCAACTTCAAATAAATGGATATTTAATAATATTTTAAAGTATATTTGCAACTGATTTCACTCTCAAGCGGTATAATATATGCATGATAAAGGCATCTAAACAGAATGTGCTCCCTTCAACTTCGGATTACTGTACGATTACAACGTTCTCGATAAAAATTCCTATTTTGTGTACAGAGGAGATAGTTGAATGTAAAATCTTTGATAAATAACCATATAGAATCTTTATCGACACGTATGACATTTTGGCTTCAAGTAAAATTCTGTCTAGAGGTGACCTGGTGTCTTAAAGATGCTATACGGGATATAGGCATTTTTATTAAACCTGATTCTTATCTAAGATATACCTTGAAATTCCACATAAAAATGATGACACCATGCAATAATGGAACCAAACCGTTTTGATAAATAAAGTAAGATATTTAGCGCTAAGATAAATATTTCAGTTACAAATATAAATTATTCCTATTCTACTTTTGCTGTATAGTCATTTTTTATCTTTATATAATCCATCTGAATATTCCGTGCATACTCACTTTTTTTATTTGATTCTTATATTTTAATCCTCAGAAACAAAATTAACAGATAGGATGCATTTTCTTAGGCCTGGTAATCACCGGTCTATAGTCGGAATTCTCGATATAGTATAGTACCGTGCGCTTTCGGACCTCCTTCCCTTCGGACTTAATAGCTGCTGGTATCAGTTTCTATTATTAACAGAATTTTTTTATATCTATAACATTTGCTCTTTGCTCATTTATTTTTAAACATTTACTTAACTTTTCTGGCTATGCCAAATGTTTTGTTTAATGTTTTATTGATTTGTTGTTGATTTTTTTTTCAATTGACGTATTTTACAATATATCTATAAAAAGTATTGATGTTTGTGCCCTGCGGTTTTACAAATTTTCAGAACATTAATTTGATGAATATTGTACCTAACAGCATAAAATATATCGATTAAATATTGAATCGTTCTGCAAAAACAGAAACGATTGTTTTTATATTATCAAAAAAATTTACAATCGGCATCATATCTATTTACACATGCATTGTGTATTTCTCTCTGTCAAGGTATTGTTATGTTTGTCTTTTCTTTTTTAAATTTGCAGGATACGTCTATTGAAATCATTATCAAACAAATTATTGAAAAGCATCATGTATATTACGCTATTTTGGCAAAATTTCAAAACATGAATTGAAACAGGTTCCATTTACAGCAGGAACATACAGGGGAAAATATCACATTTTGATATATATATATATATATATATATATATATATATATATAATATAATATATATATATATATATATATATATATATATATATATATATATATAAATCAATGTGTGCAACCTGACCATGAAATGTAAAATATAAATTGGCATAAAAAGTATTACATTATAGATAAGAGCTTCAGAGATTCATTATCCTGATGAAATATTTTGGTCAATGGAAGAGGAAAATAAACATTTTATTCAAAACAACCTTGAAGAAATATTTACTGGACGTTTTGAGGTTCTGTCAAATTTTCTGTTTATGTCTCTATGATATTATCAGGGTAATTTTTATAGGGACACATTTGTAATGTGAATAAAATATTATCAAAACCTTTAATTTGTTCATGTTTCCACCATCATAAAATACGGTAACAGCGTAAAATATTGAGGAGTTAATATAATCTTGCTTTACAAAATAAAATAAAATATCAATATAATATAAAAAACCGCGTCATGAATGTTACAAAACAGATTGAGTTTATGAAAAATATGCCATATTGAAGAAATTGAAAATGCTTGACACGTTGCTGACGAAATGATGACCAGTGCATTAGCCATAACTGGCTTCCGAGTTTTACACATTTGGACTATAACCGAGCATTTCTGAGCAAAAAATAGTCTATTACTTCGGATTGATAACCTTGATTTTTTACATAATGATAGAATAGACCTTATTCTATCAATAAAAATAAAATGGTACTTTCCATTGATGTAGTAGCATTTTAATTAAGCTTCGATCATTGCTTTATTTAAAAAAATCCTTGCTTCCGACTTCGGACTTCCGAGTTTTACACATAGCCGTCTGGGAATCCCCTACCGCATGTTATGATTCTCCCGCTGAAGCCGTGTAGACGAGTTTTTTCGAGTGAAACCAGCCTCGGTATTAAAAACTGCTGCACGAATACACGTAAGTCAACCGTGGAAGTAATAATTATTATTTTCCCCAACAGAATAACGTCACTTTTTATCTTAATTAAGGAAAATGACAGTTCTAGAAGTAGATGAAAATTAAAAAGTAGTGTCAGAAATGGCGTGCACATCTGCATGCACATACTAAAATTGATGCGAACCCAATAGCTTGTACTGTCACCCCATCGTTCTTCAGTTCATCTAAAATCGACGTTTGGGGTGACAGGCTGTCGCTACCTTTATATGCAACCCGTAACCAATAATATATATTAATTCCGTATCAATATACCAATATATCGATACCAATCGATACGCTCCATTGATGTATTTGATATATTGTCATATTGAGGAAACACAAATACTGCTAACAATTGGGGTAACGTTATTTTGGTTATTTTGATATTTTTGACCTAGCGCAACAATTTTGCGATGTCCAGATATACATGCGCCATCAAACTATTCAGAACTGCATGTCCAGCAGTTGGTCATTCAAGATAAATACAAGCCTTTGGGGCCAAGTCAATAAACGAACGGAATAATATTCGAAAACATGTATATCTAAAGGGTTAAAAATCTTTAAAAAATAAAATATGAATATGACAGCTTAACATGTTATGATATATATTAAAATAAAATTATTTTTAATAAAAAACCGATCTTTTGATTATTTAATATCAAATATAACTTCAGATTGTTACTCATGCAGATACTGATACACAATACACGTATCGTCAATACGTATCGGGTATGGTATTTCAAGAGTGATATTAAAGGTTTTGTACCGGATTATGCTGAACTGTAATAAATATATATATATATATATATATATATATATATATATATATATATATATACATTGTATATATATATACATATACATTGTATATATATATATGTATATATATATATATATATATATTGATTGGTGGAAAATGGTTAACTAGACCTTTTTATGACACTTCATTGATTTTTTATATCTATGATGACACTTCATTCATTCTTTGAATAATATGATTTTCTTACTTTATTTCTTTCTATTTATTTTTATTCGTTAATTTAACTCCTTCAGTGCTTGCACAAATAGGATACAATCATCGTAGTTTTTATATATATTATTTTTAAAATCTCGAAATTCCAAGTCTTTTGACGAAGCGTCATTAATAGAAAAATAAATCAAAATGATCCATATATTATATATAGGATAATTAAACTGGATACTGCAGGAAAACAAAGACCCAGATGGCGGACAGCCTCTTATTAAGCACCTTGATTTGTGTATATATACTACTTTCATATCAGTAAGGTGACAAGAAATATGTAAAAAGGGACTGCCATAAATATTGTTGTCGGCTAGAAACCTACATTGATAAGTTTGCGTTATGTAAACACAGGCTGATTGACAGCTGAGCTACATTGTCTTGTTATAAGTAATTAATCATGGGTTAATCACGGTCTATCGATGATTAACGCGCGGCCTCGAGAGCATATGAATTATATACCGGCCATAATTGGAGTAAAAACCTAAGGGGGAGAGAGGGAGGTACAGGGCATGCTTCCAAATCGGTCAACGAGCTAATTAAAAAAAAAACATAGTTTGCAAAAAATTAATTTTCTTGTATTCTCACTTTTTCATTTTCCTAATACGTCACAGGCATTGAATTGTGTCTTGTTCTTGTAAAGCTCTTAATGTTGCAGCGGCTCAAATTACCCTCCCCTTTTTATATTAAAGAATTTGATTTTTAAAATAAGAAAATAGTTTCTGTTGATCGAAATATGAAAATCAGCAATTTCTACGTCTATATGTCTGAAACTAATTTAAAAATGTAAATTGTTTCCTTAAGACATGGACCTTGCGTCAATGCAGCGTGAATAAAATTTTAGTTGATTCCGTAATGAATGTATGTATATATATATATATATATATATATATATATATATATATATATCTTTATTGTCACCGGCATGGATCTGCCTTTACATCTAAGGGATATGGTACCAAACGAAAGGTCGTTTTGAGGCTGGTAACAGAGTGGAAGGTGTTGTGACTGATTTTATGTGAATGATGTTATGAACGAAATGAGAAAAGCAAAGAGTTTTTGACCTACAAAACCGGAAAAATAAGATAATAACTGTTTAATACCTAAAGAGAGTGTCGAAACTACCCAAGATAGCACCATTACAGCCCACTTACAAAAAGATTGTGTGCAATGTGAGGGAGGACCAACCAAGGCAAGGGAATCCCTTCTCCGATTTCCTGCCCCGGGGCGGTTCGCGCCTCAAATGTACTGCTTTACGGCCTACCTATATGCATAATCTCCTCCCCTATTGTCTAGTACCATGGTATCAACTCGAAATCAACGTCAAAGACATATTTTTTGTCAAAAGCTAGGAATTCACTTAAGATACAAGGGAACACCTCACTTGAACAGTTCTGCTGAACAGGCACGCGTGGATCGGGGGGGGGGGGGGAGGGTTGGGGTTCGAGAACGTTTTACCCTCAAGTTGAAATAAAATGGTCGTTAAGTAAATAGATTATTTCATGGCTTTCCTGTGTATCCGGCTGAATGAATGTTTTAAATATGTGTAGTTATGTTTGTGCGTAATTTCTTATTCATGTTAAATATTAAATGAATTTTATTTTATGTGCCACACAGTCAGAATGTTTTCGAAAAGGGAAGTTGGAAGGCTTGAACATTGCTGAAAACCTCAATGACTAAATAAAATATTACTGAAAGTGTATTTATTTAGGTAATATGTTTTTTACCATATTAATTTGAAATGTTGAGTTTATGAAGACCTATCAGCTGCCCTAAAATGTTACTTGGAATCAATGCTGCGATGGGTCATTAATTTAATGGAAATTTGTGAAATCAGCGTAAACAATAACACCACATCACATATTCATTCACATACACACATGCATGTATACTTATCACACACACACACACATATATATATATATATATATATATATATATATATATATATATATATATATATATATAGTAGTTGTGTTGTTTCAAAACATGTAAGCTCGAACTAGATATCAAGAATATATCGTTTGAACAGGAAACCATAGACCTTATCAAAGAGACCATTGACTTGGGAATACTGGACTGGGATTTAGCATATGACATCCTGGTCGACGTCTGTAAGGAAGCCGTGGTCGAGATCGATCCTAACTTCCAGAAAGACATCTTCTGTCCCGGTCTGATAAGGCTGCAAGGAAAGGCTGTGAGTTTCGAAGAAAAATTATAGCCAGTTTTACAAAGTAACATAAATAAATTTAGTTTTGTGTGATTTCCTCAATTTCCCACAAATATTGGTTCTATTCCTAAATATCTGGATCGCAACTTGAGTTTAAATAAATATTATATGCACATATTCTTTAAGTTCGAATTAAGAAAAAAACCGTCGCTTCTGCATGATAATGTGGTCTTTTTATTTCGTTTCTAGATTTTTAAGGACTGTTAAGAACCTGTCTTATATATGTATCTTTTAATAACACTTCGGATATTTTAAAAGTAAATAGTGTCAATGAATATTTTTATGAGCTGTATCAAAGTTTGATTATATTGCAGCTATTTGACATCTTTACCAAGGTGAGTGACTTGAGCATTTCGTCTGAAACAGTATGTCAAAGGATGAACCTATGCTTTGATCCAGCGCCATCCGGATTTGAGTTTTTCCGCCGAAAGAAGTCAACAAAAACACGATTTCCGGCTGGACAAATCGAAAAGCTGCGCGTGCAGATTGTCAAGAATCTGATGCCTGCAGGGATACCATCAGCACTGTCGGGCAAAGGAAGAACTAAAGTAGAATCTAAGAGTACAACCTTCACAGTAGTCCAGCTCACGGATATTCATATTAGCCCCGACTATACTGAGGTTTGTTATTATTCCCAGTCGGACCATATCTCAATGAGTGTTACAGTTATGTACCAAGATAATGCTGTGTCTTCAATAAAATCATCTATAATCTCACGGTCATTGTACAGCCTGTTTTCAGCGGCAATGGAATCCACCACATATATGAACTTTTTCTCTATATAGCAATCCATAATAAATGCGATTTTTCCTGATTAAACTAAATATTTTATCAATTTGTCTGTAATTTGTTCAAATTTATAGGATATATGATAAAACTACTGTTTTGTTGACAAACTTACTTTTACCGGTGTAAATGGTATTAATTTTCATCAAAGGACCTTTTATATTCAGAGCTGCACATGTAAATTCAACACTTTTTACGTTTTGTTTTGATGTAAGTTGAAAGTAGATTTCAGTGGGCCAATCTATAACAGCTTTTTAGTTGTTTTTATCAAATATATTCCAGGGAAGCCCAACGGACTGCGGTTTATACGTCTGTTGTTATTCCTACTATAGGGGAACCGTAAGTCAGTTTTATGTTTCTTACTGTATCAGATTACTTTCTTAACGGCACTTAGCTAAATAGTTTTCATTTGATAATACATAGGCTTTCCTAGCTATGTCAGCTTTTCCCAGCTTGATACCGTGTCAACTTATCCGCTGGATATTGCATTGTTGGGGCAAATTTCATGCCATCCCAATGTCTTTCTAGGGAAGCGCAGGAAATTATGGAGACTACAACTGTAACATTCCTGAGAGGACATTTAAACTTTTCCTGGATAAGATCAAAGGACTAACCCCTCAGCCTGACTTTATTCTATATTCTGGTGAGTCAAGGGCTTAGATTAGTTTTTTTTAAATACAGTTAAGCTAAATTTGAAAAAAAAATAGCATATTGGAAGAGGTTCAAGTACTTCCAATAAATATGACTATTTAAACACGACACCTCACTTTGTGCATCTTTATAGTCCATTTAAATAAAAAAAAGTAAAATAAAAGGGAAGTTGAAAGACAAATTGATACCAACGATTATATTTAAAATATGTTACATGCATTATAATGAAACCTTTCATATAAATCTTGAATCATTTTTTCACCTCAAATTCAAATAAAACTGGAGTGGGAAGCTAGCCCTGGGAATTAGATTGAAAGGTAAAATACAATATAAGTCAAAGATGTCTATACCTCAATACAGGTGACCACCCTCCACATCAGATGCACAACGAGACGTACGAATTCCAGATGGACAGCACCAGAAACTTGATCAGTCTGTTAACCCGAGAAATGTCGGGGAGAAAAATATATCCGGCCATAGCCAACCACGGTAAGGCTGTTTAAAGAGTCAGCAATTTTAAAGAATGAGTACGGAGAACCCAGACCGCATGCAGACGCGTGGAGTTTACGGACCACGAAGGATCACCACGGATGAGCTGTACGGAACACCAGGGAACGCTCATCCTTGGGCATCCGTAGGCTGGTCTGGGATAATGTGACTAGGGCTTTCAGTGAATGTTCGTAAACAAATTGCAGGCGTATGAGTTAACGCCGTTGGCTACAAATAAACCTGGTACAATGTTTTAAACTTCGTGCTTTACTTTGAGCAAACATAATGCAAAAGCATGCAGTAGTTTTCTTTTAACAGCCCAGCATTTCCTGTTCTCAGCTCTATTAAAAAAATGCACAGCGAAAAAATATTACAAGGAGCAAAATATACTGAATTAGCGTATTAGGATGACATATACTGTGGTTGGCTTGTTATTCGCGGTGGTTTCAATTTCGCGATATTCGCGGTCGTGGAAAAGCCGCGAAATTGAAACCACGCAGATATGAAACCTTGCTGTTATGGGAACATATATAGTCTCTGTAGTTGCCACCAGGTAGCAATAATGGGCATTAGTGGAAAATAAATATAATTAAAATGATGATCATGTTGATCGCAGCGTGCAACGTATTCACGATCTAGTTTAATATACAAAAAATGCTAAGTTCTCATTAGAAGTTCTGCACGTCTGATTTTATTTATTAAACTGCGATCGCTTGAACTCTCCCCGTTTACGTTTTGTCGGCTGACGGTCGATCTGATCATTCGCCGCTTAGAGTAACTCTGCTCTTTCTTCAAGTTCACACTCGCGGGTATCAGGCATACCTGCCATGCGCGCCGCTTCAGGAATATGGCCCCTTCCGTAACTAACTTGTTATGTCCATGGAACAATGTACCTAATACGTAATCTTTTTATATTGATCTGTGATGGCCAAGCTATGAAACTAATGCCCCTTTGAAGCGGCATCGCCAGCTATCGTCATTGACGGTCATTTTTGTTTTAGCAAAACAAACGTGTGAAACAGAATTTAGGCTATACCTATTTTGGTGTTTATTAAAATATTGATATATGCCCCATCGCGAAAATAAAACCGCGTGAAACTATGAAAAATTGCTTGAGCGCGAAAATTGAGCCCCGTAAATATAAAGCCAACCACAGTATGCAGTTTACTTAGTTAACTTTTTTTTCTGTACTTTCACTTTCAACATCTTGAGTCTCTGAATCTAAAACTGAGTCACTTTAAAGCAAGAATGTCCGTTTCCAACTCCGGTAAGTACATTCCAAAACAAAAATTGTGCGGTCAAACCCTCAGATACCGCGCATTTTGACTCATATAATCCCTCATGCATGCGGTCAACCTCTTTACACCTGATGGGAAACCATGTACTTCAATATATAATAAATAAATAAATATATATATATATATATATATATATATATATATATATATTAGAATTGTAAAATTGGTATCTGTTTCCTGTTTTACAGAAATGTTTCCTACAAATCATTTTTCAATGCAAGAATGGCCAGAAACAAGGGTAAGTGTGTAGTTTCGACAGTATAAAGCCGGCAGTATATATAAATATATATAAAGCCTAACAACAAAAACGAAAAATGTCAATATTGTGCGATATTTTGCGCTATAGTGCACTTAAGCGGATAACTGATACAAAATCTTGCAGCCGATGGTAAATGAGTTCGCCAGTCTGTGGTCTCCGTTTGCTGATTTTGGAGACGCACAAAACTCGTCGATGAGGGCTGGAGGATACTACACAGTGCTGGCTAAACCTGGACTCAGGATCCTAGCATTCAATACTAATTACGGGTAAATAGAAAAAGTGGTAGTGATTTAACTGAATGACTTAGAATAATTAAGCTGTCCATAGGATGCGGATCAGTAAAATATTGAAATATAGCATCAACTGATGAACGCATAATTTAAATTTTTTCCAAGCATTTTCCAATCTATTTGCTTATATATAAATTTATTTTTATCATAATCTGTTCATATAAATAATCGATATGATATATGGCAAGGTGCATATTTACAAAGTGTTTGTATTTCTTCCAAATCAGATACGCTTTAAACTTTTACAACATTCTGAATTATGATCACCCCGAATATGAGAACCAAAAGAAGTTCATGGAAGACACACTGCGGGACGCTCAGAGTAACGGCGAAAAGGTGGGCGACAATTTCTCTAGCGGATCTACTGTCTTTGTTCAAACTCTATATTATAATATTAACACTATAATAGTATTTGGAACTTGCCTGTGTCCCGGATCAGTAACAGGTCTTCGAGGGCAAAAGGTATTTGGGGCCAGATATGAACGTAGCCTAGAACGTAGAACTCGTTTGAATTGAGAGCTGAAGTTCCCGCGTCCGAGCTAACTTGAGTATCCAAAACAAAACAGTACAATCGCTCATGTGCGATTTAATGACAGTTCAGAATCGAAACTCTAGATTAATACTTTTACCGCGCAGGGAAAACGTGTTGCCTAAGGAACTAAATAAGCCAAACATTATTGGATAACGTTCACCATCCTTTATACAGCTACATCTAAGGACTGGATTCGAAGATCTTCAGGGGCGTAGCCAGATAGGGGCCGCACGGCGCCCCCCCCCCCCCCCCCCCACTTCCAGGTGGCATCCAGTACTCCCCGTCCTACCGGAATTTCACTCCATCTAATAATGATAACATTTTCAGAAACACAATCATGAAAATCCTGTCACTGGTATCAGCAGATTTGGGACTTATTTCTACATTTCTTTAAGTTTAATCCTCCAAATATGATATTTGAAGCTCAGCTGACTATAAGTCATCTGAGCTATATTGATGGTCCTTTGTCCGTCATCTGTCTGCCAGTTGGGTAACAGGGAAACTATTTGAAATCTACGAATCCAAAATTCAACATACAGTTAGATGTCCTTAAGTTCTCCTACCAAACCCAAAACTAGGTCACTGCGATTTTTTCCCTTAGAAAATTAAGGAAAAACCTTCGTTTTCCAGTAAAAGCCTGTTGTTACACTTCAAGAGTGCCTTATATTAAAACACTGACGTTTTGTTTATATTTAGCACAGATAATCCTCTATATATTTCCTATGTATATGTTAGAGCCCTGCGCGGGCCAAAACCCGCCCCGCGGGCTGCGGGGGCCCGCAACCGCCCCGCCCCGCGGGCCCTCGCGGGCCCCCGCGGGCCGACTTTTTCAGGATTTTGTGGGGCGGGGCGGGGCGGGTGCGGGCTAAAAGGTGGGATATGCGGGGCGGGGCGGGTTACATGATATTTTAGTGCGGGTATCTGCAGGCCGAAAACATGGTTATATAGTGAGACGATGATCACATTTACTTAAATGTAAAGCACTGCAGGTCTGTTTATGTTCTTTCGTTATTCAATTTTCTTAATAACTACATTATTATATATTGCACTTGTGAAATATAAGTTCCCTGAGTTTTGAGACAGATTAATCTTTGAAGGACCACTTTTCAGAGTATTGCACAAATGTACCTCGGAATAGCGATGCATAATTATAGGCTGTTCAGCATTGTAGGCCTATACTTGTGGCCAGTCTCAGATATTACGTAACATGGCTGGGGGCAGAGCACCAGGATTATGCCTGTAATATTATAATAGTCACAGCATGGGTGCATATGGCTCTGTCACCAGCTGGATATAGCTTTACGTAACTCGCAAAGACTGAGGTGTACTTATCATGGATGAGCCAATGAACACTGGCTAGAGGACTGCATTGGCAAAGCTGAATGAGATAACGAGCATGGCACTCATTTAATATCTTCTCTTGTGTACACAACCATGACCTAGAGCTGACTCCCTCTGCAGTACCACAGCCTTCCATTTTCAGCTAATTAGCTTATCATCACTGAACAGAATCCATGTCTTTGTCAAATAAAAGGTGTGAACTGTGTTGAGCAAGTACTGTCCTCCAGCCAGTGCAGCTTTTGACCAGCTAGTAGTGTAACTCTAGGCATACAAACTTGATAGAAAATGATTGCTTTATGCTTGAGTTTTATTTTGTGTTTCCTTATAGCAGCATATGCATGGAAAATATGTTTAAACTTTAATTATATATTGTTAGAAAAATATCTGAATATATTGAATTTATAATTACTTTAAATATTTAAAGGGGACACAAAGACAATATTTGATTAGTGTATCCCAGTTACTGACATTTCCACTTACATAACGGTTAATAACTGTATTTGGGCAAGTGGTAATTTCTTTAAAACAAAAATAAAATACAAGTGAAAAAAAAACTGGAAACGTCATACCAACAGCAAAACATGGTATCTACTCACAGAAGTTGGTCATTCATGCATTATAAAAATATGAAAATAATCATATATTTTTAGTGTAAGCCATCCTTTTGGTTGTCTCTTATCATGTCTTATGTTTATTTGCGGGTTGAATGCGGGTTGACTTTTGGTAAACATGCGGGGCGGATGCGGGCTGAAAGCTAAATGTGCGGGGCGGTTGCGGGTCGATTTATTTTTTTTTAGATGCGGGGCGGTGCGGGGCGGGTATTAACAAGTGCGGGGCGGTGCGGTTGCGGGCCTTAGGTTTATTTTGCGGGGCGGGTGCGGGCTCTAAATTCTGGCCCGCGCAGGGCTCTAGTATATGTACATGCAGTAAATATTGCAGGAAATATTTTCAGAAGTTATGGATCCGAACATAATGTACCTTGTCAAAACATCAGGAAATATATTTTCTCACAAAACATGGATAAAGCTTGATTTAATCTATCTTTAATCGTATGCCAGAAATTAGATCAGAATTTTGTAAAAAAATGTTCAAGTTATTAGCATAATTGTAAAATCAATACCTTTTTCTTGCCCAACTTTGGCCATGGCATATTCTTTTTCTTGTAAGTATCGATCATTTAATTTTCACAGCATATACACACATCAGGATTAACTCTTTTGAAATCTGAAAAGTAAAAGGTAGCTTATATCCAGGTTTACAGACACCATGTCAAGTATTGTTTAGATCAAGTAAACCCAACACGGTGGCGTGCAGTGAGTGCCGGAGCCCTCACCTGGCCACTTGTTATGTAACTTGCTTTAGACCCCATAACTAGCTCCCGTTACTCAGGAGAGCTAGACTTCCCCTCCCGTCACCACCCTTTTTTTAATATGTGTGAAATTCAGTATTAAATTATAGTTTAGATAATTTTTACCATATTGATGTTATTTGTCCCTAATCCAATCAACGGTGTGTATACCTGATATATAAGGGAATTTTTAATAAATTTCACTGAATTTTCTTATTTTAGTTAATAAAATTAAGCATGTAAATTAAACTAAAAACCCCAATGTACAAACCGTTTTTGGAATAGTGATCTTAGGAATAATCTAGAAGATACCAAAAGAAAATTTAGTTAAAGCATTTTATAAATTAAAAAAATAGTAGAATATATGTGTATGCATAATTGGACATGACCAGCTTCAGGTTAATAATGATGCAGCTTATAATTTTAATTTTACTTATATTTGCAAATTCTTTTCTATTGCAAATTTATCATATTTGTAAAATTGAACAAAAAAATTATTATGATAACATTTAGTCATTACATAAATCGTTATTCTCCTGCCAAAAATGGACATGCTGAAAGAAAGGTTTAATATAAACTAAAATCTTTATTTCCCTCCTTAAGCAGAAAGTAAAATAAAGTTATCAGTCTCTTCTGTCCACCTGTGTCTATCTGTAAATAATTCCTATGCAACACAGTATCTCAAAAACCTATACTGGTTTTTCCATGGCAGTTTTGTCAAAGTATTAGTTTGGCAGTCATATATTTAGTACTTGATTATCTCCAAATATCCTGATTATTTTCTCTTAGCTTTGCAAATACTAATATATATTAAAAAAAAACAATAACAATGGAAATAATTATATTCTGCGGGAGGAGGACCCGGATAAAAACCACCGTTCTTGGACGGGTCACTACAACCCATCGAAGGTCGATGTTTTTTTTCGGGTGCTATGGTTTCCTCCACTTTTACCGACTACCGAGCGCAAACATCCGAGCCATGCAGAGTGCCTCGTTTTCTTATTGAATTAATCATTAGTATGTTGAATGGAATTATCGTGCGTTGTATATATATATATATATGCATCAATTGTCTTTGCCAAATATTTCGGCCAGCTCCCCTTCCTCAATCCTGGCTACGCGCCCGAACTTAACCTCCTTCGAACTGTTTTTTGATACTGTGTATGTATATAATTGTAAATATAAAATCTAGTTCTTTATCGTTCATTTTCCATCTTAACCATTACTCAATCTGCTGCTTGGTAGAGAAGATATCTTCTTATTTCATGTTGTTTGTCATGTTTGTTCACGTTACAGATGATCATGTTGTTTGTCATGTTTGTTCACGGTAAAGGTGATCATGTTGTTTGACATGTTTGTTCACGGTACGGGTGATCATGTTGTTTGACATGTTTGTTCACGGTACAGGTGATCATGTTGTTTGACATGTTTGTTCACGGTAAAGGTGATCATGTTGTTTGACATGTTTGTTCACGGTACAGGTGATTATGTTGTTTGACATGTTTGTTCATGGTACAGGTGATTATGTTGTTTGTCATGTTTGTTCAAGGTACAGTTGATTATGTTGTTTGACATGTTTGTTCACGGTACAGGTGATTATGTTGTTTGACATGTTTGTTCACGGTACGGATGATCATGTTGTTTGTCATGTTTGTTCACGGTTCAGGTGATTATGTTGTTTGTCATGTTTGTTCACGGTTCAGGTAATCCTATTGTTTTTCATGTTTTTTCACGTTACATGTGATCATGTTGTTTTTTTTTCTTGTTTCTTTACCATACAGGTGATAATGTTGGGACATCATCCACCTGGCAGAGACGACACCATCTACCTGTGGGGCCGCTTCTACACCAACTTAATCAGACAATACAAAGACATCATCGTCTTGCAGTTGTTTGGACACACCCACAACGATCACTTCAATGTCGTGAGTATATAATATTTATGGAAATATATATGTATCGTTTTCAAAACCATCCTCCCTGTGACACGATCCCGTTAGAACATCATGTTTTGTCCGGTCGGAGATGGATTAGGGTGTACTCTGAATCTGATGCTGAAAATTCCACTTAGTTATGTGACTGACCGCTAGAGACCGCTAAAGCTTCCAGTCAGGCTTAATTCACACTGCTTTACTGTAACCTACCTTACCTAGCTGAACAAAGAGTGTTTTACAGTTATGTTACCAAACTTATATATCAAAACCATGTATCCTTGGCTGAGATTAGGAATAATGACCTTCCATGAACTGTCACGTGACACTAGTATATAGCACGTGACTCTTCTACGATCAGGAGAGGTTTGTTAATACCTTATAATATGGAAGTGACATTTTTATATGCAAAGAGCGAGTTCCCAGAACGCCTGCGTTTTGTTTACATATTATACTGGAAAATGGTTTTACGGCAGGTTTTTAAATGTCTCTTTTATATTAACAGATCACCAGCGCTGATGGTACAACTGCGGAAGGCGTGGCCCTCGTGTCACCGTCCATCACCAGTTCTCACAATGTCAACCCCTCAATGAGGATATTTACATTTGACAACAGCAGTTTTACCCTCCAGAATTATGAACAGTGGTACATGGACTTAAATAAGACTCGATGTAAGTAGTTACATAACTCAGCAACACGAGTAGCAAGCTTTTACTATGTCTAACAGGACGATCATCTGACATTTGCATACCGGTGGTGTCGTTACATGTAAGAAACCCAGATTGCCGATGGTTTTTAGCATGTTACACCAAAGCAATGCAATCGAATGTTTATCAAAATTGGTGTTTTTTTTTTGTAAAAGTAGATGGAAAATAAACAAAGGATAGATATACAAACGTTCATTTTTATAGAATTTGTGAAAATCTGAAATCCGCTCTAGAATCGGTGGTAATACATCCAGTAAAAATTTGTAATTTTATCAAGACTAGTTTGTTATTTTATATAATAGTTCTTCAGAATAAAGAACAATGCAACATCTTAGAAATGTGTTTATAATCGGTCTCATTATATGGAAGTGCCACATGTCTGCTTATATACAATCTGTTTCAGTGACGAAATCAACGCCAGAAATCGTGAAATCTTATTCAGCGAAGGAAGAATACGGTCTGCCGGACATGTCCCCAGCATCCTTCTTTGACCTGGCGAAAAGGTGTGGTTGATTTCCTTTTCAAATTTGGTCATTACAAATTTGATAGTTAACGATTAATTTTTCTTTATCGTCATGAACTTTTTTTTCATACAGATCAAGTTTAAACGTCCGTAAACATATGCTCAAAAACTTAAAAACAGAACACCTCTGAAACGATGTACGAACCAAAAGGGTAGCATTCTTTAAATCATTTAGTCTTATTCTTTCAGGATAGAGACTGATGACGCACTTTTCGCTAAGTTCAACCGACATTACCGCGCTGGAACCACTGGCGTTTGTAACGACACCTGTCGGGTGGAACGGGTGTGCGATCTGCAGACGTCATCAAGTGACAAATACCAAGAATGTTACAATGAGAAAATCAAACTCATCCCCACTCAAGCAGCCACAACGGGCGTAGACGTTACAACATCCGGTACCCCACCCTCCGGGACCGGCACCCCACCAGCAGCCAGCCCATCCCCACCAACCGGCCCCACAACACCTTGCGCTCCATGCGTTTGTCAAACAAGACGACCTGTGTCCGGCGCGCCCCCAGTGGTGCCACCTAGCGGCATACTAATGGCAGCGCTGACATTTATGTTCACGTTAATGTTTAATTAGTGCAAGACCAAGGAGATACAGGTCTCACAGCTAAATCATATGTAAAATAGCATGATATCATTTTGACATGCCATGATGCATGGAATGACGATTTTTCCACAGGTCTGAAAACAAGTGTTCCGTGATATAAATGGTAATAATACTGGTTGCTGGGAACCAAACTTAACTTATCTTTCATGTTACTTGAATGCATTTTAACCGCGATACATCTTGTATCCATGTGTCCGTCAGCGTATATGCGAATGAGCGTATATGCGTGAAAATCGCCACAGGAGCGATTTTCACGCATAGGGTCTGCTTGAACTCTGAGATTTGAGGTAAAATGACGTCACTTTAGGATCTTTTTGTGGAAGGCCTGTTCGATCCACTGTACAAATATATTAGTCTGCCAGTTTATGATTATATGCATATACACGCACATGGAAACACCTATTTTTTACGCATATACGCAGATAAACATATACGCGCACATGGAAACTGCTTTATACACCAACCGCTCTGCTGTCTATACACCAGCCGCTCTGCAGTCTATTACACCAACCGCTCTGCTGTCTAATACACCAACCGCTCTGCTGTCTATACACCAGCCGCTCTGCAGTCTATTACACCAACCGCTCTGCTGTCTAATACACCAACCGCTCTGCTGTCTATACACCAGCCGCTCTGCAGTCTATTACACCAACCGCTCTGCTGTCTAATACACCAGCCGCTCTGTTGTCTATCTAAATACTTAATGGTACTCATTGTTCTGTTTACTGAAATGGATGTTGCAACTCCCATGGATGGACTGGGTCTCATTCATGCCTGTGCAGTGACATGATTGGATTTATACTCGATTAATTTTAAATAAATTGTATAATTTATTTGACTGGGGTTCGTGTTAGTTCTTCAGGGCTTTTTATTTGTTATTAGCTTCCTAAAAACAGTTCCTAAGTTAATCAGACGTTAGAGGTAGCCGGAAGTATAGTCCAAATATGTAATTAACTGTGATTTTTTTATTAATCAGTTAAATGCATTGTACTATTGTAATATTGTGGCTCGTCTGTTAATATCTGTCATAATCTTGTCGCACCTTACATGAGCTCGATCACATTTATACACCTGTATGGGCCCTGCATACCGGTATATATTAATAAATAAACGTTTATTTGTACACGATCCCTGGCAAGACGTGCCGGGGGTATGAATTCTCTACGTTTTAAAATTGGGGAACTTAATTGATAAGGGCAAGTATATATGTCTCACTACCTTCTCTCTCTCTCTCTCTCTCTCTCTCTCTCTCTCTCTCTCTCTCTCTCTCTCTCACCACCGGCCACTCACAACCTAAATTTTTCACAAGTATACATAATTTGCGACACATGCCATTATTGCCTGTCACCTGATCATCGTATGTTCTCCATTATCAGGACCTTGACAATTCCTTTGACACAAGCTGATAAGCTGAAGAAATAAACATGATGTCACCACCTACCAAATTCGTTTCCCGATCATGTCACATACATGCATGATTTCGCTGAATTTTACCGACCTTTTTTTTATATTCGTGGTCTGTTATAGTGAGATTTAAACTTCTGTGTTAAGATATCGCGAGGCGGACTGTCTTTGTTGACCCGCATGAACGTTAATTAAAGCTGGTATCCTGCCTGTATTTGACGTTCATCTGGTGCTCCGGGACTCTCGTTAATCATGTTTATCGGCTCTCCTGCACTGTTCGTCAAACGTCAGATTTATCATAAATAAATCTACACGTCAAGTGTTTAGGTGTATTAAATAGTGCTGCATGACCTCCTAACTTATTTTTATCAGACATATTCAGGTCTACATTAAAGTTTGATAAAAATAATTTTATCGTATGTATTTTATCGTGGTGAATTTTATATATCGTATTCATTAACATATTAACCAATGAAAAACTTGTAAAACCTGTAAGAGGATATTTTTTTTAAATACATGTAAACTGTTCACTATCCTTGACTCATGGAAATTATGAATGTTGCCAGTGTACCTTTGGCGATATGTGGGAAAAGTAGTGTATTCTAGTATATTACAATTTACCGATATTTAAAGCGTCACACTTAACAAGTAAACACAGGCTGATGGTCATAGGGCCCGCTCTGATAACACCCGTTATGGCAATGGACCAAAAACCAGACCAATGAAAGCTTGTGTCCCGGTGACAAACCAACGAAATGTCGCATGTTTAAAATTCCGGCAGGATGTACAATATAATACCACGCTTTCAGTGGTTTGATTAGGGTTACGTGCTCTGTGCACACCATGGTGTTCCTGCCCAGAGAACCTTGCCATAGAAAGAGCGGTTCACGAAAGGAAGTCTGGGACGACTGCCGTGTATAACCGCTAATTGTTTAATTCATCATTGGTAGACTAGTGTTAAGATTATTGACTGTCTTCAACGATATGAATGCATCAAGACCACTGCAATGCATTCCTCCTTATTGCGTGTATCACGACTCAAATAAGGCTTAAAAGCCCAATATTTGTTCCTAATGAGTCGTGTACCCACGGCAAGGAAATGGCGGGCATGGTGGTCAGACAACATTACCTGGCTATATATAGGTCACGCACTGCGCCGGAGGGCAAGACCCCGGATGATCTCTTAAAGCTGAAGACGATGGAGAGCAAGCATCTGATAGCTGCAGGGGAAGACTGAAGAATATGTGTGTGGCACACGTACGGTAGGCACGGAACTTCAAACTTAAGACGTGGATATAAACAAAATGGACAGCTTGTGAAATGCGCTATTTGAGTTATTTTCATAAAGGGTCCAAGGAATTATCTTAATTTCTAGGACGACAGATATCGGATTAGGCCCCTTTAAGTATAGACAACAAACAACATGTAATTAATATATCATGCCGAAAAAATTAAAATAATTAAAAAGAGATCGTTGTAAATTTAGACAGGATGTCACTATACGTAAACGATAGCCTGTTAGAGCACTGTAAAAACGCCAGGAGGGAAACCGTGCGTCCTGACATCGAAGTTTGGTATTGCAGCATAGTTAATGTGTTTAAGAATGAAATAAGACATTCAATATATATTTAATGACTCAATACAGGAGAAACGTTCACTAATGGATCATTTGCTTGGGATTCATGATTCAATATCTTCACTTTATTCGTTTTCCTATAACAGTTTGAGAAATATCAACTCCAAGATACATATCTTTCATTTGTTACCCGCGGATGAGAGTGTACAGTAATGAAATTTGATGAAAACGATGACCGATATTTTTATGTTTTTAAAATTAATTTCATACTATAATTTTCTTAGCAAATATTTATTGTCTGAAAAGTTTCCCTCAATATTAAAAGCAAAGTCGGGGGGGGGGGGGTCGGCAAATGTGTCCAACATTCCCTTCATCACGACTTATATTTGCTTGCAGACGTAACAAGTCCTGACCCTCCTCTGGCCAATCACCACTCCGTATTATGCCGACCCTCAATAACAACATGAATTCTAACATGGACACGCCCCCAGAGATAAAACCCTGAGAAAACTAAACTAAACAGGTGCTGATCCTTTGAAGTCTACACAAACAATCGTTACTAAAAAGACCCCAAACAGATACGGCTCCGACAGAATTAAACTTTACTGAAATTAACATCAAACGAGACACGTGTGCTCTCTAACCAAAGCTCTCACGCTAAACATGATATTCCATATAAATGTACAGTAATTTATCAAAGCAATTATCACCAGCAGTTCTCTGCTGTCATTCAGTCACCTTAACTTAGGTAGCTGTGAAACTATTGAATGTGAGGGCTGGGTAATCTTGTGTGAATGCAAGATGGAATATTGGTGGAGATAGCTTGGGAAAAGGTGGCGCCGTATGTCCAGCTTTGGCTTAATAAGATACCAACCTGTCTTTCTCGTAATTCATAACAGTCTCCGTGTTTATTAAAACAAAGGAGTTAGAATTACCAGCCAGACACACTTGACTTAATAAACCTCTCTCATTTTTTCCCTGTCATACTCTCTATCAAGGTTGTTTTGGTTATCATCTCTTCGAACAGGTTATCAGAAATAAACAAATGTAAATACAAAAACAATTATCAGTTGACAGATACAATTGTAACAAATGACTTTTAGGTAAATTGCCTCGGAAGGTTCAGGTATCAGCTATTACATGGTTTAAAATAAACTTTATGACGTCATCATGAGAGCAAGACACAAATCAACTATGGAAATTTGTCAACGGTAGAACCTATGTCATGAACAACGGTCAATCGCCTTGACTTTACCTGCCGCAAGAGATCGTTAATATCAAGATTTCCGGCTGGAGGTATCAGGAGGGTGCGGTCATGTGCAAAGAGCACGAAGTCTGATCCCTGCAAAGTATCCATCAGCCCTGTATGGTAAATTTAAATATTGCGCGCACGCCACCTGCTGCAACTTTACAAAATCCAACCGATGTTTCTTAATCTGTGTTTCCTCTTTCATGTATCTTCTCCTTGTTTTGTCGTTTTTAATAACTCTGGTTCGTCTGAATTGCCGCCAGATGTCCTTGTCGGAAGTCTTTCGATTTCGATCGACGGCCATTTTGCGCATCCCCATAAACACGTGCATATAAACAAAGGGACAGTCTATACAACGTTGGATTAACTGTTTTGGCTGATTGTTATAAAAGATTAAAGAGATTATGTTTATTTAACTGATGTCAGATATGGTAATGGGTCCCTTAACTTTGTTTTGCTTGACGTCAGGTAATGATTGTTACAACACAAACGTGTTCAGTATTACTCCGAGCTCTCTAGATTTTCCCGTGTCCTAAATCTGCCACCGTACAAATATTATATGTGGATGTGTCAATATACTTAAAAGTACTCGTTTGTACCGTTTTATTTCTTCTTTTGTTCAAGACACTTTTCCAACCAATATGTTTGCATACAAGAGAAAGATGATATGAGGGTAGGTAAATAATTCTGGAGACTCACACCATGCACGCTGCAAATATACCAACTTAATCCTTGTGATAAATCTGTCTGTCCTCCGGCGAACTGTTCAAACAGAAAAAAGGTTGATCCCACAAAGTATACAGGACATTATAGCATATGACATGGTAGCAGGGCAAATTCTAAAGGTAAATTATATGTGCGACTCTGATTCCAACAGAAATGCGTAAACACAAAAAGGTCAAAAAGTATTGACAAGACATTTCAGCATCGACTCTTTTGTCGATGAGGGTATGTATAATACAAGGGGGTTTCTAAGGCACTGATGTGAACACTGTGAACAAAGTTTCCTTCATGGGAAGTGCAATACTCTCGCTGAATCAGAGGAACCTGCTCTCTTACTTTTTATATCATATTGATTTACAATAATACAAGTGTAAGATGTATATTTTAAGGCTCTAATAAAAAACCTTACAGACGCTGTTATCAGAGTTCGCCGACCTTTGGGCGCCGTTTGCTGATTTTGAAGATCCACAGAACTCCTAGATGAGAGCTGGAGGATACTACACAGTGCTGGCCAAGCCTGGTCTCAGGATACTAGCTTTCAATACTAATTACGGGTGATCTTTTTTTTTTTTTCTTCTTTCTTCCTTCTAGGGGTGATCTTACAATAAACGTCGTATACTCTTTAAGATCAGAGTCCAAGCCATGAACAAGTATAACTCACAGGTTGACTACAGTTGCTCAGGGGAAAAGACTGGGCCGATCCCGGTTTCGAACCCATGTCGGTGGCGCACATGTCAGGCGTACCAACCGGTTCGCTAGAAAAGCAAGCTTCACAAGCGAGACAGTTCGGACCGCTTTTATGTGACCCCGTAACACACCCCCTCTTACGAGCGTTCTGCTATCAGAACAAGACTAATTATCCCAAGAGTCACACTTTGGTGAGCGTATTCCCTAGGCCACAAAGTTTACCGTCACGTTGGACGAGCCCCCATTTTGTTACAAAGACAAATTTATCAGGAGTAAATTCTGGGCCGATCCGGGATTCGAACCCATAACGGTGGCGCACAAGTCCGGCGTACCAATCACTTCGCTAGAAAAGCAAGCTTTACTAGCGAGACAGTTCGGTCCGCTTTTATGTGACCCCGTAACACATCCCCTCTCAAGAGCGTTCTGCTATCAGAGCAAGACTATATACCAGGAATCACACTTTTGTGAGCTTATTCCCTGGGACACAAAGTTAACCGTCACATTGGACGAGCCCCCATTTTGTTACGAAGACAAATTGCTCAGGGGAAAAGACTGGGCCGATCTCGGTTTCGAACCCATGTCGGTGTGCACAAGTCCAGCGTTCCGACCACATCGCTAGAAAAGCAAGCTTCACTAGCGAGACAGTTTGGTCCGCTTTTATGTTACCCCGTAACAATTTGTCTTGGCAAATTGACATGAAAAGATGATGTATTACGACCAAACATAAATGGAATAAGTAATTAACAACATACATGTATTTGTTCATATATTCTTATATATTCTTATATGTTCGGAGAGCCCCTCTTTATTGGCAGACTACAGTGAATTAATCGGGATTAATGATCGTCACTGAGGGGCTTAAGGCTGCATTTCTTTTCCATAACTGTTCTACTCTTTTACATTATTCTCAATATGGACTACCAGGAGTATGAAAACCAAACAAAATTCATGAAAGATATCCTGCTGGAAGCTCGAAGGAGCAACGATAAGGTAGATATTATTTCTTAATATGTGGAAACGTGAGCGTTTTTCACCTTCCATTGTATCCAAGAATATACTCATTGTTTTCTTGTAAGTGATAATGTAACGACTTCACATCTCAGGTTGAGAAGACGCCATCTACCTGTGGGGCCGCTACTACACTGACCTGGTCAGACAATACAAAGACATCATCGTCTTACAGCTGTTTTGACACACCCACAAAGACACTTTAACATTGTGACTACCTTCCCCTGTACATTCGCCACTAATCGTTCCAGTCCACAATATCGGTTCGGTTTTTGATGCTTTTCCTGTCTGAACTCATTACTCAGGTTGCATGTATAGAATATTGCATATATTATGTAGCGACTCTGCAGGATTTTAGAAAACCTCTGTAATCCATGTACATTACTGCTGACATTAGAATTAGCTGTGTATGTATGTTTGTCTGCCTGCATCGTTCTTATCATGTGACGCGGAAAGGGTTAATGACATTGGCTTTAACTCGGGGGTTTTATTTCCCTCATACTGGCGGAGTGGTATGTGCTCGGCACCATCAGTTTTACTAACAATAATGTAGCTTGCATTCTAAAATTTTAATACGACGTATATATTTCCATTATGAACTAAACTTTACCATCATAATGTTCTTTCACCCCTTAATTCAACAAAGGCGAACAGTATTTATAACAATCAGTCACTGCGCTTAGTTAGCACTCTATACACAAGCCATGATTTGGTCAGAGACATTAGCAGAGGGTATTTCTCACCTGTTTGTCTGTTTGTCTACACAATATATCTCGTTTCTGTTCCTGGGTGACTGTGTGTGTGTGTGTGAAAGGCTCTCGACCCATATAACGATAGCTCCTTTTTTGGCAGATCAGTTTTATCTATTGGTGCATATGGATGCGGACCCAGCTTACTGATTCTGGCTTCTAAATGGTCAAAGGATGGTCTTTATTAGTTGACAGATGCTTTATCTATGCCTGTCTTTCAGGCAAAGAATTGAATTGTTATAATAATTTTCCTGAAAGATTTATTACTGAAATACCACCTTGTAAAATATCATCCTAGAACAGAAGACATTGATCACACAAAGTTTGAGGATATATAAGGATGAGTGTTATGTTTAAACCTTCAAGGGCATACTTTGCCTGTTTGGGTTGTATGTTTCAAATAGGAACCAAGAAACGCACCAAGAATGAAGAGACCCGAAGGACCGGGGAGGCAAAGTGTAAAGTCAAATGAGACTGACATACGGTGATATCAGAATATAAGACCCCATTTTTACCGTTATGATATCTGTTTTGACGCGTTTTCAATCAACCAAGCCCCACCGGAAAATCCTCAAGTCGTATTCAGCCAGGGAAGAATACATCCTACCTGACATGTCACTCGGTTCCCGGTTTAATCTTTCGAAAAGTTGTGTATTGTTATTTGAAATTATTGCAGAAGATCCAGCGGTAGTGAATTATATGTAGCTGATTTGTTCAGTTTCGTGATTTTGCATTGCGAGTCGGTTAAATGGGCCCAATCACCTATAAAGCATGTTAACTTTAAACGAAAAATAGTTTCTTCCCTTAAAAATTAATCTGTACCTGGCAAAATATTGCCCTGAAACCGTTTGTTTACTCCTTTGAACGAGTGTTAAAAACAGTGAACCGGGCGCAATCGCAGGTGTATACATAAACTCAGTGCATCGGGCGGTGTGCTGCGCGGAGCCATAACACGTGCCAATCAGGAGATGCCCTGGCTGACTTTGCTAAAAATAAATCAAATACATGTTTCCACTGGCTGAAACACGGCATGTTGCCACTCTCAATAGGACTCCGGTGACGCGGCCTTGTTATCGTAAACTGACTGCGTTTACCAACACTCAGGGCTATAACAAGGTGTTAAACAGTCGTATGCGATGGAATGAGACTGTGTGCTGGAATGGTTTTGCTGGCAAGCTTTTGTATAAAGCAAAACTGAACTGATAGTGTTAAAGAATAGGAATAATATTGCTCCTGATTATGTTCCTTTAAAGCTAATCATTCAATGTGCCATATCGAATAATTATGCAGTCATTCTCACCTGGTCACATTAATTCCTAGATAATTCTAATTATTCGACAGAAAACATCATAGACTTGTCCAGTAATTCTATACAATTTCTCAACAATTTTCTCAACAGAATGGAAACTGAGAACGAATTTTTTTTCACGTTCAACCGTCACTACCGTGCCAGAACTAAATGCGATTGTGACGCCACCTGTCGGGTGAAGCAGGTGTGTGACCTTAAGAGGTCATCATGTGATGAGAATAGTACAGGGAATGTTATGACGAAAATATCAAGCTTATATCTACAACGAACACAAATGTGACCTATTCAACATCCAGTATTCCAGCGCGTACAATCTTCAGGTGAGGGCCACTCCACCCTCGGCGACCGGCACTCCATGCCCTCCATCTGTGTGTGTCCGACAAGACCTCCCCCCGCCGCGGCGTCTGGGGGCCGGGGGTGCTGCCAGGGGTCCGTGTAATGATATAGGACTGAGACTGACCCTGTTGTTGTAGGCAAGAAGATTACTTTTAACAGTCATAGTGATATATTCTCCTTCTTACGCACGAATAATGCTATATTTTGTTAGTTAATTATCAGAATGTTATATAATGACGTGTAGTAGATAAAGAATAAATATACATGCATTTACAGTTAAGTCACACGTTATAACAGCAGCCAAAGAGGCTGTGAAAAAAGGGAACGCGGGCCCCTTTTGTTGGAAAGTACACAAATAAATTCTTACATAAAACTTTCCTCGAGAGTTGGTCATTTTTAGAAGGTAACAATATCAAGTAGATGTTGTCATGTCCTTGTCATTTACTCACATTTATGGCCCGGATGTAGTGAGGCCAGTCAGGATACACAAGAATTGCCAACTTGAGTCTTCGATTAGAAACAACTTTAAAAATGTTGACCAATAAAATCTTCATGTTATATGAGCTTACTGCCAATTTCAATCACTTTACTCGCCCGGATGTATAGATGAAATTGCAATTACGGTTTAAAATGTCCATGGCATGAACTTCCCTTCCTTTTTATTGTATGGGACTATAGTATTCAACATTACATAAAATCATTAGATCTGATCAATCTCCAGTCGACAAAAAACACGAACTTAGATTATCCTCATTAACTTTTTATACCATTCAATTTAATATCTTCCCGATGATCAAATGCATTGTCTAGATGTATCGCGTAATGCACTTTCTCACACACACATATATATATATATATATGTATATATATATAATTATGACGTCTTACAAAGAAAATTAATCTAACAGAAACGTGAAATCATAGTATTTTGGTAAAAAAGCACACAAGAGTGCAATATTTTTTTGTCGTTTTTGTCCCCGGGTGATGACTGTATAAGCTAAATACTCAGAAAAGAAAGTTAAAGCCATGGTTCTCCTGATCAACCCAAGATAAATACCATACGTTTTTGCAATGAATGAAGCCATGCATCGCAATTATCTAATATAAATTACTCGTGCAACATCCAGAGTCTAAAAACATTTATATCATCTATATCACCTGAGCCAGTACCACTTAGGAGTAGGGGGGACTACATATTGCAAATCCCAACAAAATCTCTTCTTCCACACAAATTGCATCCGTTATTTTACAAAATATATCTTAATTATGTTTACTCATTTTCTACGACAAATATTTTATTTCAATGCCGTCGAAACATTACGACACCTCCTTAATACGGAATCATCTCTGTTATTTTTTTATATGCTTCATCTACGTAGCTACACTCATCCCCGTCTAAGGTATTGAGTTGACCCGCAGATACTGGGTGGCACCACTTTTTGTCACCTTTAGAAAAGCCCTGATTCAGTAAATCCTCCATTTTGGTCTCCTACGGTCCTTCATGGCTTCTAGTAGCAAGAAGAGGTCTTTGTTGGCAGTCACCTTGCTGACTTGTCTGTCGGTCCCATCCTTCGGTTCGTATGAATTTATGCAAACTTCCCGCGATGTGATCCTGAAGGGCATACAGGCCGTGCGTCAGCCCAGGTTCCAGGAGAGATATAAAGAAGTAACCGGCAGGACCATCACGTGGAAGACGTTCCCGCAGTCAGACGAGGAGTGTGCTGGATGTCAGGTCAGGAGTCACTCAAAACGAGGATTTACACAACTAAATCTTTATAAAGATATAAACAAACACTGAAACTCAAACTCGTATTTTGCTTGATATAAAACTCGTAAAGTTTAATGGACACGTGGAAGGAGCCATTTGTATTTAGTAACCTAGGGACTGATAGCTTCCAGTTTTGATTCCCTCATTTTGACCCCTCGTCCATTCAGCCGCCCCCTTATAACTGTGGCTTAAAATTCATAAAAGGATTAGATAAAAAACTGATGTTTACATCAGACTATGATATTTTTTTACTTGCGAGTTAATGTAATAAACATCTTGCTATACTATATTTAACCAAATAATAAAACGTCATTGGTTTAAACGGTAGTACAGAGTACGGAGTACGAAATAGTTCGTAGCAAAATGTCCATAGTCTACTTATAAAAAGTTTAATCCAACAGTTAAAAAACGGATCGTTATATACGCATTTTACATTTTACTATTTTATTGAGTTTTAAAGTAGGAAACTTTAGTTTCATTAAACAACGTGAAAATGCAGCCAACGATCAGTCATAACTTCGCTCATTATCACATTAGTTTAATACAAAGTCACATAATATAATATGTTTTCAAGTGCAGAGATAAATGTTCCTCCGTTTCATTAAAATTTCATAAGAAAAACATAAACATCTCATGATACGTTGTCATTACGTCTACGGATATGATCACAAATGAAGCGTCACGTGTACACCAGGCTGCGATAATACAGGCCAGGGTTGGCTCGTCAATATATTCATCGAGTAAGTAAGCACTTCAAAAATGCAGAACGAAAGCTTTGGGATGTGATGAAATGAATCTGAAAATGATGAGTTTCAAATGATCATTATAGGTAGACTCTCAGGCATTGGTATCTATATCTTCACGAGGCGGATTCTATTGCCTTGGCTCCACTCGGAGTGTGGCCTTACGCGAGGACAAGATAAAAGAACAGCAAGCGAGACACGCATCCCTGATAAGTTCTGGGCTGCTTGGCATGTTCACATTTGTTGGTGTTTACGGGTTGATGTAAGGGACACAAGCGTTTTTGAGGAACAATACAGCCCGTCTGAAAGAAATTTATAATGCAACAGGGGAGAGGTATTGATTATTTGGTTCAAAATTAGAAGAAACGTAAAGAAATGAAATTTTGAAATTACTTTACGAAATTTGTAATAACTAAACTTGACGAGTTCAAAGCTATCTTGTGTTCTTTCATACATTGTAATTAAACAGACTGAACCTGTATTTTTGTTTATAGATAACCATGCAAAACAAAAGGCCTAGGCAGGACCAAGGGCTATCTGTATTCGTCATATAAGTTTATCTGCATGCTCATATTAGAACGCTACCTGTGACCCGGCTTGTATAAATAAAGGTTGTTATTTGGATATGACCTGGGACATGTCCTTATCTACAGTGCTTTATCAACCGTCGGTGAAGACGAAAGTTTTCTTGGACTGATAAGATATTCGACTGCGTGTAGGCCTGTGCCAGTCCGTACCTCATTAATCAGTTACCTTGTCACATCGGAGCACAAGGGCACCATCTGTTTTTATTAAGACTTTGTTATATGCGACTATTTCGACTCTGGGGCTCCTCTTAATCCAAAATATACCTTTTACACAGTCTGCCAAGCCGGAGCATGCCGGGCCACCTATAAAACCAGAGGAAGCACGGGGCGGGGGATGGGGCGGTGTTACTGATATCATCCAACACACTTTTATCTTTACACAAGCGGAAAAAACAGAGTAATCAAAAGCAGTCTACAACTAAAACAATTTGGTCAGCATGTTGTTGGTGAAAATGACAACTAAACCAGGTGTAAAGTTTAAGTTCAAGTTTAAGTTTAAGTTAGTCTTTTGGGCTTATACACACAAATGCTAATCCTTTGCACATCAGACTGGTAAAGTTCATACGTTTCGTCAGATGATGATCATCAATTTTTTTTTGTTTCAGCGGTTGATCGCCACGTATGACCGTTCAAGAAACATATATATGATCATCTAATTAGTTTATCTCCCTGCAAACTTAGCCATGTTTTAGTGGGATACGAGGTTTAAAGCAATCCATAACTATTAATTGTACCTATTATTAAGCCTCCCCCTCCTGGGAAGGACAAGTTTATAGGGTTTTATCAGTTTAATTCTATATCAGTATCAGGTGGACTTATACTTAGGTCCCGGTGGCCCGGTGGGTGCAAAATGATCGATTTTCAGGGTTTTCTTTCCTTCTTCAGCCATGATTTTCTGCCATGATTTTATTAGAATTCCCATATGACTGATTTTAATACTCGGACTCAGATGTGCACCTGATATTTACTTTTTACCTTGACCTTATTCCCAAGGCTGTGCACTCCGTAGCGGATTCCCCAATATTGGTCAGTTTGGGGGGGGGGATGGCGATTGCATGCATCTATAGTTTAGATTAATTTAGCTTTTGAAATATATATTTTTTTATTTTTCATATGTTATTTCATTGAATCTGTTTAGTTCGTGACTAATAGTATGAGACGTAACAATGGAAGCTTCATCGAAAAGTGGGTCAAGTTGAAAAGAAAAACTATTTTAAAAGCTTGATAATGGTTCGCAAATCAGTCTGAACCAGACCACCTTCAACTGTTTGTATCAATCTGTAATACACACCTTATTTTTACTGTTAATGTATCGTGCTAATCTTGGCAATATTTGTTCGGAAGTCGGTCAGCATGCTCAAGAATGTTGTTGGTCAAAATGACGTTGATCATAGTTTTTGTAATAGTTACCAGTTTTGTCATGTGCAGGGTGAACACTGTGGGAGTTTGTCCTTCACGCTGAAGTAGCATTAATTGGTTCCCCAATGTTGGTTGTCTGTCAATGACGCACTTTAATTCAACTTAGCTTCAAACAGGGGTGGTTGAATGAATCCCCAGTTATACATTTAAGTACTGCATGCCTGTCAATGTATCGAGTGATGTGTTGCAGCCTCTATTGCAAGAATAATTTTCTTGTGTTTTTTCTTGTGTAGTCCTTCATCGACGCCGCCAGAGGGCTCTTGGATCTGCCATGGGAGGACGTTTACCCCATCCTGCTGACGCTGTGTGAGGAGGAGGTTGGCGGTCCCGGCGGATTCAACACCGACCTCTTCTGCCCGGGACTAATGAGGATACAGGGACCCACGGTAATTAACTGCAATCCTTTTCTATATTTTAGTGAGAACCTTCAATCCATAGTTAGCAAATTAAAGAACGATAACATATACTGCAAAAATAAAGAGAGAGAGAGAGAGAGACAGACAGACAGACAGACAGACAGAGACAGACAAACAGACAGAAAGACAGACAGACAGACAGGCAGACGGACAGACAGACAGACAGACATGAAAGAGAAAGAGTTAGCCAGATATTCGACGTATCCACAGTTTTATTTAAGGTGTACACATATTTATTACAATCCACCAATGCACCATATTTACCCATTTCATTTGATTGTGGGTCATGAAGCGTAAAATGCCATCCCATTAACAAATACAGTTTTGGTATTTCACTTTATATTTCTTGATGTTTATTTAATACTAGGCCTTGGACGCCTTGAGGCGATCCCGAAATCACACCGAACACGTGAACTGTCAGCGGTTAAACTTCTGCTTCACACCCGACACCACGCTGGACGATGATGTGCTTGTTCGTCGCAAGAGGTCACTCCAAGTCAGGCTTCAGAAGATAGAGAAAATGCGGGCTATGATTGGACAAAATTTGATTCCGAAACTGCCTGGTATGAAGGGTCTGAACACGCCGAAGGAAGAGGTCCCTAAACCGAAAAGAACAACTTTCACAATCGCTCAGCTGTCAGATATACATATAAGCCCTGACTACACCCCGGTAATTAAATTTTTATTTTCCCTTTGCTTATGTCTATATATTAAAATACTGGTGTAACTTGGACCTCTACAAATTTTCATTCGTAAATATATATTTGTAGGCTTATATTCGTTTGTCGAAGTGATTTGAATATTAAAATACAAGTGCAACAAATACAGACTAGTATTTTTTAGAAGGGGAGCTTCTTTGTAAAAAAAAACACACAATGCAAAAACAGATATTAGTTCGAGTTCAACTTTCCCAAATACATTATTTCCGAACCCTCTTCACTGATCTGTAATAATGATGAACACTGGCAGCAGTATGACCTGAAAATTTCATCCATATGATGGTGATTAAGAAGCATTTGCCATCGGTGTCAACATTTTTATGTTTTGGGGAGAGGGGCTTGGGGAGGAGAGGAAAAATACTTTCAAAAGTACTGAGGCCTATCTCTAACCACAAGTCGTAATGGGCGTCATTTTCATGTTGACCTATATGAACAGGGCTAAGGCCGCTGTGCTGTATTATGAGTCATATGTAAACTATATAACCAGGAAACCTGGTTCACGCTTTTTGAATTTTCTTCAATACCAGAATTTACGTTAATAATTATACATAAATGTTAGAAATCTGAGCAAATGAAATCTTAAACCAAACCCCATCCTCATAAAATTCATGGTTAAGACATATTATCATATTTCAGGGCAGCCCTACGCAGTGCAATATGTATGTCTGTTGTTATTCCTACTACAACGGCACAGTAAGTACATTTGTTTTTATATATAAGAGATATCTAAAAGAGTTATTTTCTGACTCGCTATCCATCAACTTACATGTGTCGTGTTGTTTAGACGGTTCGTAAAAACAGTACTGCACATCACGAGTAAATAGTTTTTAAAGGTCCTAACCATCAACAACAATTATCAACACAGACTTCAAGAACTTGGTGTTGAATGTGAAAAATGGCGTTGGTGATTCCGTAGACCATTTGTTTATTTTTTTTTTATTATATTATTTTTTAAATGTGGCTGAAGAAATTGCTTTTTACTTGGTTTATATCGCCCGAAGTTGGCATCAGGACAGAGAGCAATATCCGTAGATTGGCCTCCTTATATACTGGAATAACATGACATTTGGTCATTTGCCATACTTTACGTCAGCCTTTATAAAGGTTGATTAGTTATGTTAAAAATGTAAGCCAGTACGTCCACGTTCATTGTCTGATAAAGGAACATCTATTTATTTATATGTTTTGTGACGTGGAACCTTGGTGTGCCTGCCGGGCGTGACATATGACATGTTATCACATAATCATTTGTCTCAATTCTCCTCAGGTTGGATACATGTAGAATTTGAGGTGTTGCCTTAAATAGGACATCAGCCCTGTCGATCCACATTTTATATCAAAGGGCTGCAATAAGAATTAATCTGACCATTACTATAAACTTTTCAGACAACTAGCCTTAGTGCGATATGTATCATTTATTTTTATACAGGTAATGAAAGCGACAATTAAATAGTTTTGTTTTCTGACTCTCAGATCTTACGACTGCATGCATGTTTGGGTTAAGAAAATCACTCGTAATTAGCTCATGGTCATGCTTTTTATTTTACCAAATTAATAATTAAATAAATATTAAATAAATGAATGAATGAAATAATTAATTAATATTTATTAATTTAAAAATTATAATTGGCATGATTATTATAATAAATATTATTATTGTTGTTATTATTATTATTATTATTATTATTATTATTATTATTATTATTATTATTATTATTATTATAATTTCATTATCTTACCCCAAGAAGTAAAGTCAGACGGTGTACATGTGGTCGCGCCCCATTCCATCTGTTTAGATATTATGTAACATAAAAAAGTTATCACAAATTATGAACAAAATTACTGTTGCCAGGGCAGCGCTGGCTTCTTTGGAGACTACAATTGTAACATCCCGGAGAGAACGGCCAAGCTGTTCATCAACCACACGCTGGGTCTAAACCCAAGACCTAATTTCGTTCTGTATTCAGGTAAGTTAAGTCCGTTTACACAATGAAACCGTTGTATATAACAAGAGCTTGAGAAAAAATAGTAGTTATTATAGAAAGTAAGAAAATTCGAATCTCAAACCATTCCATTTTTGCATGTATGCAGATACTATAAACTCCATGACGGCCTAAAAGTCTAGCGCAGTGTTAACAGCGTCGGGTAAGGAGACTAAGGTCATATTACTTTAAATAGCATCCAAATTATCACTTGAGCGGTCGACATTTCATCATCATCATCACTCAGATTATCAACCTCCTATTTGTTGTTAAATTTCTTAAAGAGTGATGACGAGACCAATAACTGATTAGCAAAGGCAAAATTTTGTCCGTTTACACTACCTACCAAGCCTTTCCATCACAGGTATTGTAAGTTTTAGCATTCAATAAACATAGATTTTAATATCATTAGCTATATAAGTCATGTTAAGAAAGTTACATGCATAATTCAAGTTATCAACAATGTTAATAGAACAGTTATCTTATGAAAACCATAGCTTTTATTTATTTATTATTATTATTATTTTTTTTTTTACATTTTCCTTAGCTTTAAACTTTAATACAAATGCTTGACCTAGGGTTAAGCCTTTCTAACGCTACGAGGACTTTAGTACTTGCGTTTGCTACTTAAATGCGTAAACCATGTACAAATAGACGTAACTCAGTGCCAGCTCTTATGACAAATGAGTTGGTCAGAGACCCGTAAATTAGTAATGTGGTTTGCCGCGAGGTGGCAGTACCTGTTACAAGCGGTGCGCCACAGAGGGAAAAAAACAGTTCGATGGCACTGTCAGCGAAAGGAATTATAACGACTTAACCACTTCATTGAGTGGGCCATTCTAAAGTCTTTCTTGAGCGACTGTGCACCAGGTTGGAGGTGAAAATGTGACTTTGTTTGTGATTGACAGGTGACCACCCTCCTCATCAAATGCACAACGAGACGTGGAAGTTTCAGATGGACAGCACGAGGCGTCTGGTCGCCATGTTGAACGAGACATTACCGCAAAGCTTCAAATTCTATCCCGTCATTGGAAACCATGGTAAATTATAACCATCTCTTTGCCAACGTGTAAATAAGTGCATGTATTTTAGATTACGATCTTTCAACCACCCAAGTACACCATATTTGACGATACAGATAAATTACACTTGCTCGCATTCTTGGCTACATGAATTATAACATTATTAAAATTATAATACCGGACCTCAGCGTCATGTTTAGTATAATTAGCCCATAAAGTTTCTTCTTAAAGGGATTCGGTTGAATGCAAGACTTAAAAACATAATGCGTCCATAAAGCACACTATAACACATTCTGCACAAATCGTGAATCGTTTACTTCTTATTGGTTACTCCTCCCTGGATAACCGACTGAACATTTTGTTTTTCAAGGCACACCCTTGTGTCAAATATGATATTCGTTTTCAGAAATGTATCCAACTAACCAGTTTTTCATGGGCATCAACTACACTACGGTAAGCTCAAAACAAGACCCATTAAATTCAATATTCTTCAACATGTAGAGCCACTGATAACAAATTATGTTAATAATAAATAAATCCTAAAAACCATTTTGATCCTAGCTTGTGAAAACATTTATCCAATACCAAGAGTTATACAGATATATATTTTTTTCAATATACAATTCTTCAGGTGAATTTATTGTTATGAATTAACTCTTTCGAATAAACCTCTGCCTACGCTCTTTAAACGGTGCTTTATCTAAACCTCGTATGGCATTTCATTTATTTGATAGGTATACGATCACAACAAACGGTTGTTTTGAGTAAACCTTATGTTGGTACAATTACTTTTGACGCGATCATTTCCACAGGAAATGACGTCAGAGTTTGCTGAGCTGTGGGCACACCGTGCGGGCTTTGGGGAGGAGCAGAAGGCCACGATGAACACGGCTGGTTACTACACGGTCCAGGTCAACCCAAGACTCAGGATACTGGCGTTTAACACCAACTATGGGTACAATCATGTGACATTGCATAGGTTCCGTCAATCGTCTTGTTACATCGACGCGTTGGGTGTCATTAATCATTTTAACAACAACTAAATACTATGAATGTAGAATGAGTCTACATATACCTCCCAAAAGATGCTAATCAAACATGCTACATAGTATCAGGGTTCACCAGCTCTAAGGATACACCAAAGTTAGGTCAGCTCCAGGACAAAGGCGGTCCCTAATATCAACGAATGGTTCTGGACCACGACCGGGATAAAGGAATTGCCTCATCTCAAAATGTTTCAGATTCCTTTAATTTACAAACGTGTAATGGTGATCCAGATAACCTCCAAAACTTATTTGGTTGCTTTGTGTGTGTGTGTGTGTGTGTGTGTGTGTGTGTTACCAGAACATTCGAAAAATATTTCAATAAAATCCTTTCATAACGTTATGAGTAACGTTGCTAAAAGTGAAAGCAAACAGCTAAGTGTATAACTTTTCTATCTGCCGCATTATAAAATAAAAATAAATGCCCGAAAAGTATCCCAGCCATCATGTTTTTGTGGTTTGCCACTCAAATCACATTCCCTTGTCTTCGTGCCTAGTGAATCCGATCTGTTTTGTAGGTACACCATGAACTTTTACAACCTTGTGAATTTGGACAGACCGGAGTACTTCCAGCAACAGGAGTTCATGAGATCCGTCCTGGCCAACGCCACAGCTAATAGAGAGAAGGTAATACTGATTGTCTAAATGAACTTAGTCTGATGTCATATTTTGGTTTTTACCTGTCACTCGTAATCATATATATAACTAATACGATGGTGTTCTTTAAAGCGTTGTCGTCATATATACATGCAATAAGTAAAGACAAATTATAATAACAAAACTTACAGAAACATTTTATATAATACATGAGGTTTTATTCTATTTATGTTTTACTTATAACTTAATTATTAACTTATCAATATTTCCATATATTTTCTGTTCATCTTTTTTAAAAACTTATGTTTGCAATACGTTAACCCAATACCGATAACGCCTTGGTCTTGTTAAACTGCATATTGTTGAAATAATCCTAGTTTAGTCAAAATGATGGCATTTATGACTTAATTATATATCGACAGGTTAATCGCTCAAACCGCACCCCTCCAGATTAATCTGTTAGCTAAGTAGCGCTCGTGGTTTTCTAGGAGACTAATATTTCAGGTTTATTTGCTTCACACGTCTGATAACGTCCCTTTGAGAGGGTCTGTGTAAATAATGATTTAGTATTGGCCATTGTATACATAATTTGGGTCCTCGTAATATCTTCAGGTTTGAGTTAATTTCAAAAACGGCCACATGGTGGCGCTGCCTGTCAGACACACCCTCTAACATTGGCACCAGCCATGCCTCAGCTATTCGTATACATGTATTCCTGTTCAGGTGATCATGTTAGGCCACCACCCTCCAGGACGACATGACTCTATCTACCATTGGGGACGGTTCTACACCAGACTGGTCAGGGAGTACGCGTCGACCATCGTGTTACAGGTGTACGGTCACACTCACAGTGACCACTTCAACATCGTGAGTAGAAAATGCATTGGTTAATTGAGGTTGAGAGAAGGCAGTTACCATATTTTCGAAATAGCGTTGGTGTGTTAGTTACATGCAACTTCAAAGCGAATATCTGTGATATTTTAGCGAACAGTTTTGTATGGAATATATAAGACCTAATGTCATCAAAATGTGAACAATTTTTTAACGGTAAGGTACCCTTCATGGTCTGTTTCCGGCAACAGATTTAACAAGCATTTAATAATCTTGTAAGCAAAAGGACAAGCATCCGAAACACCTATGGATTTTAATTATTAAACATCAAAATATATTTAAATCCTATTCGGATTATGTCTTTAATTGCTATATACAATTTATAAAGTTAAACGCAATCTCACTCATTCTGACTATCTGTCATCCGACTGGTCGTTATGCTGTCGATATGCCAGTTACAAGGTTGAGCTCTTCTTTGCTCTGTTCTGTAATATTTCAACAGCCAGGATTTGAATTTCATTGCATCAGCCCAGAGCGTAAGGATTTGTCTTCTTCCAGACATATTATTAATTGTAAATATTTGACCTTTTATATAATTGCTGACCCTCTTCCAGATGTACTAATATTCATTTTGACCAGCAAATGGACCCCGGCATGCAGGACCTGGGCACTAGGTGTATCGTTACTAATATTCCTCTGTATTGACTAGCAAATGGACCCTGGCAAGACCCGGGCTCATGGTGTATGGCTATTAATATTCCTCTGTAATGAACAATAAATCTACCCCTCTCGGTGTATCTTTATTAATATTCCTCTGTATTGAACAGCAAATGGACCCCGGCAGGACCCGGGCTCTCGGTGTATCGTTGATCTCCCCCTCAGTGAGCAGCTCTATTGGCGTCAACCCGTCCATGAGACTGTTTACTCTGGATTCCAACACGTTCGAGGTGCTGGATTATGAACAATGGTTCATGGACCTGAGAGCCCATTCTGGTAAGTCAAATTTCTCAGTTGTGGGTTTATCCCGTGTCCTAAAGCGTGGTATGTTTATTGACCATGATTAGTTTTGCCGTTGGCTGGTGGCCAAACGTGTATTTTTCTAGCCTTTCTTCAATTCTTTCTTTGAATTTCATCAATCGAATCAGTCAATGGTTCAGCCGTGGTTTCGTTTAGTGTCCTGAAACCTGGTATGTTCATTGTGCATGACTAGTTTTATTAGTTTCACAGATTGGCGGTGCCACAAAAATTGTTTACAAATTTTTCCTCCACAGTTGAGACCGTCAAATTACAGTAATTATTTTCTCAGCCATGGTTTCATTTAGTGTCCTGATACCTGATATGTTTAAAAATTATGACTTTTTTTGTCAGTTGAGAAGGACTAGTGGTGCCAACTGTATTTTTCTTTAGTGCACAGATTTTTGCCCGTGTTTTTGAGATTGCAAAATTAGAGCGCAGGTGTCACTTTCTCACCTCTTGGTTCATCTGGTCTCTTGAAACTGGACTCGTATGGATCATTGATAAATTTATCATATACTGTTGACTGTTGGCACCAATTCATTATTCATCTATGAGTACATGGTCATTTCAGAAATGCACAAATATGTTCAATCACTACAGTGAACTCAGACTAAAAAAAATATTTGAAAATGACAAGTGAATTGTTACACTGTAACAAGGTTAAGCTGTGCTACTGGGACTAAAGACTACTCTAGGGTCTTCCTTGGACTGATGGTCTACAGGTTGATATTATTTTATGCCAGGAGTATGGCCATATTGGTACGGCTGACTTTTGGTTGCACATGCAGATACATATTGTCAACACATCAGTCAGTTGAGCGTCATGACCCGTGGGTCACCTGCTTATTTTATGAAATATTTGAAATAAAAATTCATAGCCTAACAATATAATAAATACCTAACCACAGAGGTTTAAAACCCTTAGCATAGAAAGGGATCTTTCTGAGAAATGTTGTTGAATAAAAAATCTTATGAAGAAGATAGATCTTTTTTGATAGTGTAGTGTAGGTATGCTTAAATCAGATCTATCATTTGTGTTTATCCACTACACACTAATTCACATACTGAAATATAATAAAGGTAAATAGTACACGTTAAGCTAGCTGTGTACAGTGACATCCAGTACGTATACCTTTGTTCTTCTTATTTTATATACATTTCATTAAGTATCCTTCTAGCATTATATGATTATACCTACAGGGCCAGACCCACCAAGAATCGTTAAAGCGTACAGTGCTAGACAGGAGTACAACCTGCGAGACCTCAGTCCGGCGTCATGGCTCGATATGGCCAGGCGGTAGGTTACACACACACATACACACACCTCATCACACACCCGAACACCTCATCACACACAGCGCTGGACAGGAGTACAACTTGAGAGACCTCAGTCGGGCGACCTGGCTCGGTATTGCAAGAGTCAGGTTTCAAACACTCGCCGTCACACACACAAACAAACCCTCATACACAGCGCTGGACAACAGTACAACATGAGTCTGAAATGAGATGAAATACTTCTATTTCAAACTGCAAGGTATTATGGAAACGATAATGTGCTACATAATACGTTAGTACCTTATTTCCCATGGCTGATTGTATTTTTTAGTGTCACTGCAATATACAAAAAGTACTCGTTTAAAAGATAAATGAAAATATTTCTCCAAATTCTAGAACTCTGAACTGAAATGTGTGCCTTGATTATTGATTCGTTTCCATTTAATTTGGTAAAGTGTTTTCAAATCAATAAAAACTAAAGAGAACGATACAAATGATTCGCCATTTTTATTAATACCTAGGGTTTATGTTATGAAACAAAAATGCAAATTAAAAAACAAAATTAAGTAATAGATGGTTAATCTGCAGTAAACACGTATTTGGCGCAGTGACCCTATCTTTTTTTTAACGGCATACCACTTTTGTTTTTACTTTTCAGGATGGAAACAGATACAGAATTGTTCAACAAGTTCCGGAGGAATCTGAAGGCTGGCGGGAGCATGCCGGACTGTGACACGTCATGCCGAATCAGACACGTGTGTGGACTGAAGACGTCATCATACGACAAACACAGGGAGTGCGTGGCACTAAAACAGGCGCAGCTGACGACAACAGCGCCACCTGCCGGCACCACGTGCCCCACCTGCCCACCATGCCCATCCCCCTCCCGTCCGCCGTGCCCAAACTGTCATACCCGGCCACCGGTGTCTGCTGGGCCTACGGTGCTGCCGTCCACTGTGATGCTTTCGATTTCTGCCGTTCTGGCTTTCCTGGGATAAAGCATGAATGTATTAACTCGTTACTTGGGACGTGCAATAAATATCTAGAACCTTGCAAAAAGTAATTTATGTATAATTTATATATTGATATTTACACAATTAAATATCTCGTTCGGTTTATATAAAAGCATCATTTTTCTGTTCCTCAAAACTAAACTAACTAACAAACAACTTACACATTATAAGCCTCCTGTTAAAGGACTCCTATACGTTTAGTATACATCTATCTGCTTGTGCACAGATAATTCATATCATAAAATGGACGGTCTAAAAAAATCAGTGACTGTAACTTGTGTTTAATATATAACCGTCACGTGACTAGTGAGCGTGTCGTCACAGGTGTAATGGGACTAGAAGAAACACTTATCTAATCATAAGATATCATGTGTGTATTTTTCCAAAATTATCAAAGTATATGTTATAAAATCAGCACCCATCTAGCCATACATATAAATATGCATTGGTTATATAGTTTGGATTTTAACCCGACAAGTTCATTTTAATTCCGTGGTAATTTTGAAATGTCATGTCATAATATTAAACATATTCTAATATTCTTCAAATGTTTCAATACTAGGTCAGATATGATGTATTATCTAACTTTAAAACAAAATGTTATTTTAATAGCTATTATATGATCCTCCACCCCGATGGTAAATGCAAAGCACCTTATATTAGAGTTAGAGTAAGCCATGCTAACGTTGTATTTGAAAATTGGAGGTCCAGGTATTTTGCACGTTAATGTAAGTCACAGAATAGAACGGCCTATATTGACTTGTGTGTTATTTCACCAGCTCTTTGAAGATGTGTGTATCATATGACGCTACATTACATTTTTGTGATATTGTATGTGCTTGGGGGATGGGCACGAAAGCAGTCGACAACTCTGAGCAACAGACTTTACCAGCTTACAGTGACCACATGACAGTTATCATACAAAAGAAACTAATTTCATGTGGTCCATATATCTAGTCTATATATACAGTGATGGTCTTATATTAATATGTCAACGTCATGAATATGAGATACCAGAATAAACTGCATATAAAAATGTCATGTCTTTTAATTATTGAATTTCCGTGTTAAGCTTGACATAAGCAGTGAAGTAATTATCCGAGTCTTTTAGTTGTTATTCAGTTTTTACATCTTAAGTCGCACAACGCTGGTAGTCACGAGCACGTATGATTGTATGACCTGTTTCGGCACCAATTAATGGTTTAGGACCAACGTCATCTTCCATCCGTTGCATGTGTATGGTGGAATTTAACCCGGTTACATAAGCAGAAGTTTCCCTTGATGTTATGAAATATATGAGCAAATCGATGAAGTTTCAAAATGTTAACACAATATTCCGTTTTTATTAAAAATAATAACTGCTGTAAGAATGATATATTTTTTTTTTAATTCTGTCAAATGAGTTTATCGAAATGCATGTATAGCAAACGGAAACGGTATATATGGCGTAATTTACTGTTTTTTTTTTTAATAATGACTTACCATAAATGAATAAATTGCCTATAGGGGTAGGACATAGCCAAATGGTTAAGGCGTTGGACTTCGGAGCTGATGGTCCCTGACACCCCGGTTCGATCCCCGCCGATGCCTCCATCTCGTTTAACTTAATGCAGAGATTCGCTCTAATGTCTTAAAGACAGATCATGACTTTGGATTATTCCTAAACATGAAATCCAGAAGGCTAAATCATAACATATCATTCCTATCATATTGATACCTTCATCCCAATTCAACAGACAGTGCCAATATCAGGCCATGTATCCTTTAAATAGATAAATATATTGCAAAGTATACCTAGCATCTGTTTAATCATCGGAAATGTGAAGTTTCACTGAAATTAATTAACTGAAACAGAATTTTCGCTTTAAAACCTACGAATAAATATCTTCACAACTCATGACTTCCGCCCATATATCTTCTTTGCCCATCATTTAAATTCCTTCTCCTGTGCAACCAAATACAAATAAAGACCCTATGTAACCTTGGGCCACGTTTTCCCGCACTAACGGATATACTAGCAACATCTGTAAATAAAATGATCTGCCTGGTAGTTTACACTAGATGAGTGGGGATCAAATAAAATAATTTGGATAAATCGGGACAGTTCTCCATCTATAGGACATGGCAGCATGGAATGCAAAATTTAATGTTGCAAAAGATCTGTACTATATTGTCATCGATACAAAAAATATAAAATGTATAGTAATTAAACAGTATCATTGTTAAAAAGGGATGAGGAAAGATTTGTTTTTGACCTAAACTTAGAGAATGGGGAGATTTTGGTGTACATTGCCAAACAAGAATTAACTACCCAACGGCAGCGACATTATAATATACTATCCCTGTGGAATGAAATTTATATCTCTTGTTTATTATCATAGTTATTTCATTTCTTATCATAGTAGGGGAATATACTAATAACCTAGAGTTGTCGCAAACATGTCATCCCTCTGCCACTCTTAACTTCCCGCAGAGCGCATGCGTTAAAATTCGACATGACGTTTCACATGTGACGTTGCAATAAAGGCGCCTAGCAACGCACCCTCAACCTGGCGTGGTGTATCATTTACCGCGAACTGTGGAGGCGGCACGGACATGTAGTATGTGTGTCCAGGACTTGATAAAATCAGTATGGGAGCTACCCTGTGGATTAAACAGGACCATCGAGTTTTCCCCTCTCATTGCGTCATGGCTGTTTATTGCGTCTGCGGTTAATATCGCCTTCCCTGCGGGGATCAGATGGATTGTCAACCGCGACAACATACTGAAAGGTGAGGGACTTATATATTGAAAGTGTTTCCACAACTGAGAACAATCTTATGTTGTTTTGGTGCAATTAAGGCTGAGAAATTACACACCGGGGGACCTTGGATCCATACTAATGTATAATAAATAAATCTCCCCTGGTATTCCAGGAACTGAATACAGCTTGAAAAAAAATGAAATATGCAACTGACGTTTTTCGTTTATTTATATTTGCCTGGTAAAAATAATACAATAATATAATTTAAGTGCCATGTTATAGAATAAAGACGAACTTACTTTGGGAATAACATAATATTCATAATGTTATTACTCCTTATTTTGTATAAAAAAACGATTATGGTTGGCTTACTCTTACAATCTTACATCCCATAATGTCAACGGTGATGTGAGGATTGTTTTAAGTAACAACGGATATTACAGTGGATTAGTTAGACAAAAATATACACAATATAATGAGGTAACGTTTTATTATTACATAATTTTAATAATGAGACACATATCCCCTGTATTTACTTTGTAAGTGAGCCTTAATGAGGCGAAAAACCTGTAAATGACGTATACACAACGTCATAAACGACGTTATGGCGGAATAGATAATTTTCTACTACAGCTGTCCAATTTAACAATGTTGTTAATAAAAAGTATATATATATAAAATATATAACCCTAATTTTTGCTTAGGTATACAACCAATAATTATAAATATTATATTATTTCCTCCTAAAATATTGTTAAAAGGTTTTTAAATGGGGCTTTTAAAAACTCTAAAATGCACAATTACCACGTGTCACAATTTCACAAAATTTATATAATTTAATAAATGAAACAAAAGTTTGACAGATTTCGGAAAATTTGATAAATGAATGCGCGAAATGTATAATACACCCCAGTAGACCTTTCAACTTGATGAAACCGTAAGAAAATGCCGCACATAGCTGTTCTTAATCAAATTAGTCATAATTTATAATTCACTGTTTTGTTTAAATCAACTTATTTTATTGATCAGTGACTGTTACCTGTTTAATTCAGTTCAACTCACTTTTATGTATTTCACTTCTCAGGCCTTATAATAGAGTAAATGAAACTGTGGTAATGAAACTTATATATATATCGAATATTGCTCTCCGAATATGGTTCATGCAAAAAAAAGCAAGATAAAATCACGTTACTAACGTGCTGTGAATCTGTATTATTTGCTTAAAATGTTGTCATTGGCCCAAAATAAAAATTTTAACCGATAAAATAATTACTTAAATAACCTATAGGCGGCAGCACTGACAATGAAGGCGCAGTTTTAATGCGTCCGAATCGAAATGACATTCAGAACACAAAACATACAGGCAAATGAATATTTTCAGTGTCCTAAAAATGCTTAATATTGACCATTTGTCCGACCTGAAGCGCGCAGAGCGAAGCAAGACCTAAAGCAAGTCTTATTAAAATTTGTATTGCGACATGTAGCGCCATCTGTTATCTTCATACGGAATTATATGCGGGCTAATGTTACATTACTTTGATCTTGTTCTTATTGTAGTATGCAAACTGATATGGCGGCTAATGACTCCCATGCTACTCTTCCGGTTCATCTGGTTACCAAGCAACCGCATCATGCACCGAGTGTGTGTGGAATATGGCAGGATGTCCTATACCGGCCGAAAGCAATGGTTGCCGTTCCTTTCTGTGGCCATGGGAATCGTGTGGTACATAGTTTCACTGTTCTACGCCCGTTCCAGAGACACCACATGTGACGAGGTATGTCCTAAAAGACGTCTGGAGACAGTCCACCAAGAGGCTCTGCGTCATCACTTTAAGAGGGAGTACACGCTGAAAACGATTTTGTGTGACTGTGCCCGTACACGAAGCGGCAAAGTTTATAGACAATAATTTTTTTTGCGATTTTTTTGTATCAGGACATACATGAAGACATATTCTTAATTTTTTTCTTTTGTATTTTGTCCATTTAATTTGTACAGTACTGTCACAGACTGTTATTGCAATATATATTACGGCGGATTATTACTCATTTTATTTATTAGGGCCCTGCCTGAAAAGCAGTGCCCTGTGGTGATCGCCTAATTATTATTATTAACACCAAAACTACACATTCACACGTTGTAATGTCATACTCCCGTTTCTCCATTATAAAAAATGGTTGGAATAAATCAGATCAATGATGTATGTTGCAGCAGTTAGTGATTTACAGTTCTCTTGAAAAACGAATGTTGCAATCAACAGTTTAGTGGTATTTCCATCCTATTACAGAAGCAAGTGTCGTCCCGCAAGAAAAGCAACTTTAATATACATTCATGAAACAAGCGTGACTTACAGAACGTGCATGGATTGCACGACTATGCCCAATCTGGTGTTAAAATATGATTTATATACGGCGTGTATGTGTTTAAAATATTTGTTCAGTTCGTGCCCCTCCACATAATAACAATCACTGCCTCTCTCGGAATGGATCTAGTACATTTGAAGGGGGATGGGGGTCCAATCCTGGACGCCTGACCTGATAAAGGTTCGGAGGTCGGGGGGGGGGGGGGGGGGAGGGGGGTTCAGGCCACAAACATTAATTTGAATCCCTCAAAGGTTTAAACTAAACGCTATGAAATGGTGTAGTTTAGTTATGGATTAGGTAAAAGGGACAAGTTTTCACTTTCTATATTAAAGGACACCCGGGGTTGAATTTTAATTAACGATCACAAATGTAGGATTTAATGTGGCACATTACTGAAGTTAAATAACCGAATAATACTATTAGTCAAATGGCTTTTATGCACGCAAGGTGTGTGTATGTGTGTGTGTGGGGGGGGGGGGGGGGGGTGCAGGGTTTTCAGAATATCAAGTTGCACAAGGTCTGAATTTAACTACACCATTAATAAGTCCAGACACACCATACAGCTTGTGTGGGTTTCATAGAACAATCCTCTGTAGCAGTGTTCACGTTTACGCGGCATTTGTTCACAGGTTTAGTAAGACGTTTTGGATAAAGTAAACAGGGGCATGATTGGTTACAGCGCCATCAATAACTTGAAACTGCCATGTGCCACACAAAATTGTTCCAAAAAGGGTCCCGGGGGGGGGGGGGGGGGGTGTTCTCCTTTAACGGTTATGAACCGGTCATACCTTCCCACATTAAATAAATGCATGGATACCAAAACTGGTAGCATCTTACATTTTTGTAAAACAACTAATCAATAGCTTTCACTCAACAGGCATCCGCTCATGGAAATCAGAGTGATGAAACATAATATACAAAGACTGATTTTTATTAACATCTGTGCAGTACTTTACATATGAAAGGCCCCAATCAGAGCAAAAATGAGAAAGATGACCGCACAACACGCACACATTTGTACATCATATTAGACATCAATCATCCATGAAATATGACACTTTGGGGCCCAGTGTTACCTTGCATTTATCGTCTTTGCAACAGAAATTACAACTCTGTGCTTGTGTATTCGAGTCAGTAGGTCTACTTATGTAGTAGAGTCTCTGTTACCTTATTTTTGGAGTATCTACACGTCTGAATCCTCTAACATTAAACCAGGAATGCTGTAGTTTCTGAACTGCAACTCAAAGATAAAACCCTAAACTTTGCCACGACATGATTTCACACACACATACTGTAACAAAATGACCCATGAGTGAACTTATAACATTAATTCCTAGAGACCAAGTCCATTTAAAGCTCGTCCTTTCCGGCATCTTCTTCAGCACCACCCTGTGGAGGTGGGGCACCACCCTGTCCTTCATAAAGTTTACTCATGATTGGCTGTACAACATCATCTAATGTTTTCTTGTGTGCTTTAAATTCTTCTGTATCAGCATCCTGGTTACCTTCCAACCATTTAATTTCTTCATCTACTGCTTTTTCAATGGTTTCTTTATCGTCTGAGCTCAGCTTAGCTCCCAATTTTTCCTTATCATTAATCTGGTTCTTGAGAGAATAAGCATAGCTTTCCAACTCATTACGGGCCTCAACCTTCTCCTTCACTTTTTTATCGTCATCAGCATATTTTTCTGCATCGTTAATCATGCGTTCAATATCTTCTGGTGACAGACGGTTCTGGTCATTGTTGATAACGATTTTTTCTTTGTTGCCTGTACCCTTGTCTTCAGCACTAACCTTTAGGATACCGTTTACGTCAATCTCAAATGTGACCTCGATCTGTGGCACACCACGTGGGGCAGGAGGGATTCCAGTCAGATCAAACTTGCCCAGCAAGTGGTTGTCCTTGGTCATTGGTCGTTCACCCTCGAACACCTGGATTGTCACAGTGGGCTGCTGGTCAGCAGCTGTAGAGAAGATTTGGGATTTCTTAGTGGGGATGACAGTGTTTCTTGGGATGAGTTTGGTCATGACACCACCGACAGTCTCAATACCCATGGTAAGAGGGTTGACATCAAGCAATACAAGGTCTCCAGTATCCTCCTCACCACCCAGCACACCAGCTTGTACAGCAGCGCCAAAAGCCACAGCCTCATCAGGGTTGATACCACGGTTTGGTTCCTGATAGAAAAAATATATATATTGAACAGAACAGTCAAACTAATACATCTTTGACCTACCTCCAGTTGGAAGTTCCTCATAAAACAAGGATATGCAAGGTATTTTTGGAAGTACAAGAGACTTTAATGAACAGCCAAATGTGCAAAAATATTAACTTTCTACCAAAGCCATTTTCTTAACTAAACAATAGAGAAAAAAATATTAACAGTAATACCTATCCGTATCTGCCAAGGAAACTCTTGTTAAATGGCACTAACACCAGTGTAAACAATACAAGACCACATGTCCAGTTCTCAGCATTTACAAGTAAACATTTCATTTACAAGTAAATAAATGTTAAAATTATGCATCTTATTTCATTATTTTAAAAGAAAGTTATTTGAAGATGTAAAAGAAATCCTCACCTTGCCACCAAAGTAGTCTTTGACAAGCTGCTGGATCTTGGGGATACGGGTAGATCCTCCGACGAGTACGATCTCATCAACCTCGTCCTTCCTGAGATCACCATCCTCAAGCACCTTCTGTACTGGCTTCATGGTGGAACGGAAAAGGTCCTGGAGCCAACAAATATAATGTGTAAAAATATTGTTGCACTCAAGACTTGTGGTACTGCTATACAAAGAGACTAGTGAGTCTTGTCATGTAACTCAATGTGGTTAGTTTCAAATAAGAAAAAAAAAATAAATGGCTCATTTATCAGATTTAAGTTACAGGTTCAACTTTTTTTTATGAACTCACTATAATTAAGTGAATCACCACTAACTAGAAGTTGCTATTCCTCAAATAATAACCTAAAAACAAAGTTTTGTATTAAAAATTATGCATCCTTGAACTTTTAAAGTGTTACTTCTCATGTTTAATTTTTTCAAAACTCATGTTTAATTTTCCAGTTTAAAGCTTCCTCAAATACTACAAATAAATTTTCAACAGAAATAGGACATACCATGTTCAGTTCCTCAAACTTAGCTCTTGTGAGGGTTTCAGAGAAGTCTTCACCATCATAGAAAGATTCAATTTCAATTCTAGCCTGATGCTGTGAGGACAGGGCACGCTTGGCCTTCTCAACTTCACGACGTAGCTTCTGGACGGCACGGTTGCTCTTGCGCACATCCTTGCCCTTTTTCTTCTTGTACAGTTTGATGAAGTAGTCCATCACACGCTGATCAAAGTCCTCACCACCTATACAAAACACAAGACACCTTGTTATTAAGAAATGTAGAACACAAAATGGGGAAACTGACCAATATAACATTAATCAAGGTTTTGAAGGGCCCAGTCCAACTTACTAACAAAGTCACACTTTTGAATCTCACAAAGGGTTGAGAGATGTGAAGAAAGCTACTTAGTCTAGGTAACAAAATCTCAAACAGCTGCAACAATAATGGAAGAAGCTCACATTGTGGTCAATATCTAGTATCAACACCTTTATGATGTTTTGTAATGTTATGGCCATATTTGCATTTAAAAGGTCAAACCCTTCCTGTCCACCACCCTTGTTACATTTATAGTAACATTTTTAAGTTACATTTAAGTTCAGTCAGTGTACAGTCAGTGTACTTTACTTTTTTTAAGTCCAATCAATAACATTAACTTACCAAGATGAGTATCGCCATTTGTTGCAACCACTTCAAACACACCATTGTCAATGGTCAGCAGGGAAACATCAAAGGTACCACCACCAAGATCGAACACCAAGATGTTTTTCTCTCCTTCTTTCTTGTCAAGACCATAGGCAATAGCAGCAGCTGTTCTGTAAAAGACGACAACAACAATGGTCATAAAACTTATCATGAATAGTCAACAGGCATTAAACTAAAATGGGTAACTGTACTTAATTTGCATATGCTGGCAGGAACAGTTGGTAAATATATGCTGGATGGAACTCTCTGCAAACAGAGTAATAGTTGATACATCACTGCATTTTATTTAAACTACTAAGCAGAACAAAATATTCCTGAATCCCCTTTTTTCAGGCTTACAGTTGAATAAATTAAAGAGATTGAGCACAAAACTTTTCTAACCAAGGCAACAAAATATAATCTGATAAGACTTACGGCTCATTGATGATTCTCATGACGTTGAGTCCAGCAATGGAACCAGCATCTTTGGTCGCCTGTCTCTGAGCATCGTTGAAGTAAGCTGGCACCGTTACCACAGCATTGGTGATCGTCTTGCCCAGGTAAGCCTCGGCAATCTCCTTCATCTTGACAAGGACCATGGCAGAGATCTCTTCAGGGGCAAACAGCTTCCTCTCAGACCCTACATTCAATTCAACATGGGGTTTGCTGTTTTTTTCTAACACTTTGAAGGGGAAATATTTTACATCATGCTGCACAGAAGACTCGCTCCATACACGGCCGATCAGGCGTTTGGCATCAAAAACAGTGTTCTCTGGGTTGGATGTCAGCTGATTCTTGGCTGCATCACCGATGAGACGTTCTCCCTCTGGTGTAAAGGCCACATAAGAGGGTGTGATACGGTTACCCTGGTCGTTGGCGATGATCTCTACACGGCCATTTTTGAAGACTCCCACACTAAAAAAGCAAATAATCATTCAATTCCAGAATTTTTATAAATATACATATAACATTATATAAATATATATTTGATATTATATCAAACTTTACAATATTTGAAAAAATAAACATATTTGCTGGAAAAGTAAAAAAAAAGTATAAATAGGTTTTAAGAATTTTTCCTTATCATTATTTAACTGATAATAATTAATCAGTGTTGCTGATTTTCAAATATTGTTAATAAGTGTGAAAAAAATAATGTTAAAAACACTTTTACTAATCAATTAACCTGATGTTCTTGTGAAATACCATGAAGGATGCTTAAATGTGTAATATGTATAATTAAATCAATAGGTTCAAGCTCACCAGGAGTATGTTGTTCCCAAGTCAATTCCAATGACAGTTCCCGTGCTGTCTTTCTTGTCATCTTTCTTCTCCTCCTCCTCTTCAGCTCGCCCAGCAGCCAACAAGGCCACGGCACACAGTAACCACAGTGCTCTCCTCATTTTTAATTACTTTCTCACCACCTGTATAACAATAAGAAAAATTAAGAATTCATCTCAAGTAAGCAGGTCTTTCACAATGGCTTATTTATTTACTTCAAGAATCAAAAGTCACAATTTATCCACTGTTTACCTCCCAGGGTTAGGGTATTTTCTCACCCACTGGAATATTCCGGAATTTTCTGGCATGGTAAAATCCCTGAAAATGGCATCTTCTGTTATTTCCTGGCAAAATCTATTAAATTGTGAAGGTTGGTCCCCCAAAAAACAGAAACAAGTGAGCTTTAATTTGTGAGAAACACAGAGCACAAATTGTGTCATGCATAAAAACAATACTGTACATCTTAAATGTACATTGAATGTTATGATTTGAATATTGAATTTGGTAACACAAAACAACACCCAGCAATCAAGTAAGCACCTGTGAAAAAATACATCAGTTGTTATGTTCTTTACTGATGCAACTCATTTTGAAGTTCAGAATATCTCATGTTAAATTCAGAGCTTTACCAATCTATCTTATGACTGCCTCTAAGGAATCTTTAACAGGTAACCATCTTGCCAGATTATGCCAGGCCATACCTGAAAATTCCGTATTCTGAAATTCCAGAAAATGCCAGTGTCATGGCAAGATTTAGGAAATGCCGGCATTTTCCCCCCATGTTACCTCCTTATTTATTTTTAAGCACAAAGAGGCCAAATATTACATATTATAAATAGTATATTATATAGATGTATTGAAGATAAATATTAATATTCATGAAGATTTTATGACGCTGTATAAAATGAGTGGACAAATGAACGTCTTGTTTCAACTGTCATGGGAGGCCAGTCAGGGCAATGTGTGTGTGTGTGGGGGGCGGGGGGGGGGGGGGGCGGGGGGCGGGGGACAGAACCCAGATTGAGTGTGGCCACGCCCCCTCCCACTACGTCGAGGACTAGTTATGGGATACTGTTCACACTGATAAACGCCCTTCTGTTAGATCTCTTAAAATACGTGTTCAAGTCCAATGGAAGTCCATTCAAATAACACAACTACGATTTAGTTCTGTCGATCATGACAGGTACCCCTCAATAAAATATATATATATATATATATATTGAAGTACATTCTCTTTGAATGTGTACCAGGTTAAATCAAGTTTGTATACGATATAACGTTAGGCAATTAACAATCTGAGGACGTTCGGCGATTCATGCATATGCATCGGGACATCATATTCAGAGTTTAGGCATAGAGCTTTGGAGACGCAATACCGGCTTGCGATTTCCACACCTTACCAAGTCAAAATGAAATATTCTTGAATTATTACTGAATCTTTTTTATTTATGAGGGGAAAATAAGTAAAATAAACGATAAAACCAAATATATCCCACTGAATATTAATTCATGAACCCCCTTTCCTCTAGACCGAGAGAAAAAAAATCTGGCACGTGTCAAAATTAAATATACCGCCCGGCTGTCAGCCGGTAGCAAGCACACATCTTTCAGTTATCTGCTAAAATTAACAAAAGTACGTATTAAATAGATCTTAATCATAAAAAGGGCTTTGATCTGAATCCCATGTAGACTTACCAACTTATTAAAATGTATTCCTGTATCTTGTTTCTCTGTTGAAATCGCAGAATCTGATGCTCGTGATATGCGTGAAGTAAGTCGATCGTCGATCTGTTTCTACACACACCGTGGGGCAGTCTTACTTTTATCATCGCCCGAGTTGACTAGTCGTGGCTTAATCTGATTGGTTTACGTGTACCGCTTGGCGATCGCTGATTGGTTTTAACTAGGACACCGGTTTCACGACACGTCAGGTTTCACAGCGAGGCTTCCGGGGTCATCACTTCCTGTGAGTGACCATGCGGAGAACGAGCACGCATCCTGACTCACGTGAGAAAGCCTGCAAATTTCTAAAGTATGCAATCAAGAAGTGCCAAGTTTCATACCCAGGATATGGCTGTAGGTAAGGACACATCATCGTAAGAAAGATGATGCAAAATGATAAATTATTTTTCATATGGTAATATTAAGATATGTATCTGGTGAAATCTTGCTGCATGGCATCGACTCCCAAAGATGAGGACATTGGTCACGTGCTTCTGGAAATTTCAATCGGAAGCCATCCTAACTCACTCCATGGTGCTAGTGTATGTACATTTCATGGAATGATTTGCCATCTACTCTTGAATGAGGAATGTTTTATATTTACAATATTGGCGCGAAATTTTCGTTTTATATTTATGTTCAGGTGGCCATCAATCATGACATTGAATATCAATAGATATTAATATTCTTGTAAAATTCTTCAAATAATGACTTGAGGGTACTTGGCACAACGTGGAGTTGGTTACAATGATTTTTTTTGGAAAAGGAAACTACTTTGAAGGCAAGAATTGATCACAATTTATTTCCCGCCAGAGCCTGTGATGAAACCATTATGTAAACGGCTGAAAGCCATGTTGACACAAACCTAGGTCTCTGAGGCATGCATATAGTATAAAAAGATTAAACTTTATGAAGGCCTTGTTATAAAAGGGCCAGCAGACGTGATTGACTAGGATTTTTATTTTAAAACTAAGAAATGTTGGAGGTTTTCTGACTTGGCAGCACTTTACCACAGGGTTGGGAATTTCTATTGCTGGAATTTTCTAGATTTTGCCATACCAGTGGAATTTTCTGGTATTACCTGGCACAATCTGGCAACTTCTCAGCTGTTATTTAAAAGATTGTATATGAAGGTCAAAGTACTTATTTAGCTTAGCATCCCAGTTTCATAGTGTGAATTGCCTTGGCCCTTAATAGTGAGGTCAAAAGGCCTTTGATTTGAACACTACTCTCGAACTCTTGCAAAACAAAGATCCTATAAACCAACCCTGACATGATGCATGAGCTGCTCAGGCTTCCCTGTGGGACTGCCTACAGCCCTTACAACAGGTACTGTTATAAACGGCATTAAGTCTGGAAGTTGTGTTGATAAAACAGGAAAAGTTCTTCCTGCTTTGTGTCAGATAGCTAGGAGACTGTTGAAGGTGCCTGCCAGTTCAGCTTCCCATGAAAAAGGGTATTTTCTAACTTAGGGTATCTGCTATCAAAGCCACAGAACAGATTAAAGTCCAAGATGGTTACCTGTTACAGATTACTAAGAGGCAGTCGTGAGATTAATTAGCCTAGCTCCTTTCTCTGGACACAAAATGGGTAGCATCAATAGAGAATATAAGCGACTAATGTATTTTTCGCAGGTGATTACTACATCATTGGGTATTGTTTTTTGTGTTACCAAATTCAATTTTTAATACCTGAATACATAGCATTCATTATACATTTAAGATGTGCAGTTTTATTTTTATGCATGACTATGTGCTCTTGTGTTTTTTGCAAATATAAAACTTGGTAACTCACCTGTTTCTTATTGGGGGGGGGGGGGGGTTCGTAGATTTTGCCAGAAAATTCCAGAAAATGTCCTCTTCAGAGATTTTTCCATGTTGGAAAATTCCAGAATATTCCATTGGAACTCTGACTCAGAATATTCTGGGTGTTAAAATGCTGCCTCACCCTGCTTAACCATCTTAGGCATGGTCTTTTTCAGTTGTGTAGAACTTTAATTCTTTATTTTTGTTTATCCTTTTTTAGCTCAGCTGACTATAAGTCATCTGAGCTATAGTCATGGTCCATTGTCCGTCCGTCTGGATGTCCGTCCATAAGACTGGCACGTTTCGACACCGTTGGACCTTCGAATCTGAATTTCGGCATACAGTTAGATGTCCCCATAATCTCCTACCATGCCAAAAATTGGGTCAATAGGACTTCGTTCCCCTGAGATATTAAGGAAAAACCTCAATTTTTTATTAAAAATCTATTTTCACACTTCAGGACTGCCTAAAGTCAAAACCACTCATCTGGTTTTCTTCATATTTACCATAAATATTCCTCTATATAGTTCCTATGTACATGCCAGATATTAAGTCAGTATTATATAATTTAAAAAAGTTATGGGCCCAAACATAATGGACTTTGTAAAAAAATCAGGAAGATGTTTGGTCACTTAAGACCAAAAGTGTTAAAGGTAGGGACATTTTTCCAGTAATACAACTTATATTAATCAAAATTTAATTGTATACCAAAAATTAGATCAAAATTTGTTAATTTTTTTTAAATATTGGCAAAAATATAAAATTGGTACCTTAAATTTTGCCCAACTTTGGCCATGGCACTTTTTTTCCTGTAAGTACTGTGGATTTAATTTTCACACCATGTATACATAAGGATTTAATCTGTTAAAATCTGAAATTTAAAAATAAAAGCTGCAAAATAAGGCTAGTTATTGAATTTTTTTGGAGGCTCTTGTTGTATTCCCTTACATTGTGAAGCAGTCCACTTAAATTGGCTGATGACTGTAGGTCATTCAGTGCACATCTCTATGCTCCCAAGGCTGTTGACATAATTTTAGATGTCCCCAAAATCTCCTACCATACCGAAAATTGGGTCATTAGGACTTTGTTCAGGACTTCGAGATATTAAGGGAAAAAAACTGTTTTCCATAAAAAAAGCCATTGTTACACTTCAGGGCTGCCTAATATCAAAACCACTGATCTGTTTTTTGATCGTATTTAGGATTCACATTCTTTTATACATTTTCTGTGAACATACCAAAAATTAGGCTAGTATTGGGTATTATTTTGAAGTTATGGGCCAAAACATAATGCAATTTGTTAAAAAATCAGGAAATATATTTACTCACATGAGAATTGCTGAACCTAGAGACTTTTTTTCAGGAATATAACTTTATTTAATCAAGATTCAATTGTTTACCCAAAATTAGATCTGAATTTTGCAAATTTTTCAAGTTATTAGCATAAATAAAAAATCAATACCTTAAATTTTGTCCAACTTTGGCACTGTTGATTTAATTTTCACAGCATATATACATAAGGATTTAATCTTTTAAAATCTGAAATTTCAAAGAAATTGATTGGAAAGAATAGCTTTTATTCATGTTTTCATACACCATGTCAAGTGTTGTTTACATCTAGCCCACCTAGTAGTACAGCCTTCACTTGCATTATGTAACCCACCCCAGGCAGCTTGCCTTGGGTCAGCTTGGCCACTACCAGCAGGCTTCCCCTCTGCTCTGCACTCCCTCCCCCCTCCCCCCCCCCCCCCCCCAGATGGTGCATAAACTAGATGAATGTTATTATTTTCTGTATGTGATTCATTCTTATTCTAGGCTATGCTATATTTTAGATTTTGTATTGTACCACCAGGGTTACAATGATTAAAGTGTACATTTAATTGTGTCCACAAAGTGGTGTATTTCTATGAAAGTGTGGATGTTCATGAGATAAGTAATTCCTTACTTCAGAGGAGTAAAAACTTCACCAGGTGTGAAATTGACTATTAATTTCAGTAATTCATTAAAACTTTGATAGTAATTATTATCACAATGATATTGTTTGTTTGTCATTCAACCAACAGTGTGTATACTTTATTTGAAAAGATGTTTTATTTTATCAAATTTACTGAATCTTTTATTTTATTTTGGTGAATAAAATTAAGCAGGTACTAAAAAATCCAATGTGCAAAACTTTTTAATAGTGATTCAAGGAATATTCTTGTAGATGCCATGTTGTGGCATTATTTTCTTTTAAATTCAGTTTAAACATTTATGATTTAAAAATAATTAAATATATGTGTATGCATAATATGACCCAATATGAGCTACACTCTGGATATATGATGATTGCAACTTTTGCAACAATTCTAATATTTTAACTTATAGTTTCAGTTTTTTACTCTGTATATATAATGATTGCAACTTTTGCAACAATTCTAATATTTTAACTTATATTTTCAGGTTTTTTCATTTAAAATTTATAAAACCTGTAAATAAAAAAAATGATTCAGATAAAAACTTCTTAATGGAAAAAGTGGATATGCTTAAAAAAAATAGGCTTATATATAAACTTAAATGCATTATTCCCTTGAAAGTTAAATAAAGGTATTAGTCCATTCTGTCCACTTGCCTGTCCATCTGTAAATTTTCCATCTGTAAATTTTCATACATTACAGTATCTCAAAACTTTTACTGTTTTTCTTCATGACAGTCTTGTCAGAGTATTAGTTTGCAATCATATATTTAGAACTTTACTATAACCAAGAAGGAGGGCCCCTTTCCTCTTAGCTTTTCATATTCTTATATAAATGAAAAACATTACAATAGAATATTTCTACATCCACCTTCGTGCTGCCCTCACTTCCCTTCTCCGAACCCCATCCCAAAGTCAGCCTCAGTAAGCAAGAACAAGATGAATCAGATATATTCATACTTTAATATTTTGTATAACTATTCGTACTATTCGTCCATAGGTACCTATGTACATGCCAGAAATTATGTCAATATTGTGTAATATGTAGACATAGTGGGCATCACAATAATGTACCTTGTCAAGACTAAAGAGATATTGTGTCATACAGTCACACATTCATAAATCACTTCATCAGCATAGTTAATCATAACATCATATCTGTCAAATTGAAAGCTTGCAGACTACCATACACTTTAGATCCTTCAACAAATAGCCTTATCATCATTCTACTACTGCTTATTACTACTGTCATTGCATTCATATTTACTCAAATATATCACAATTTTCTACACCTCTTTAATAAATAAAAAATAAACCACTATATATGACTCTATTAATCCATCAGTCAGGTTATTTCATTTATCATTTACTCACATATTACATTACATTCCTTTATAATAGCCCAACATGTGCATGATATTCATAAGCTTTATCGACTCGATATAGTATCACAGTGGAGAAACATTTATGGTCCAATCACGATCAGCTGAGCGCCGTGACCCATGGGTCCCTTGTTTATTTACTTTTAATGCAGATGGTGAATATTCTAAAGTTTGGTCAAGGTTAAATAAGTTATTCTTTCATTTTCAGACGAATCCAGCCAAGGTGGATGCCTGTTCCAAGTAGCTTGGTAAGTGTTAAGGTATTTGCTTTAAAATATTTCAAATATATCGAGAGTAAAGTGGTCTGCCCATTTATATATTAGTAGATTTTTATCTGAATATTAAACTTGATTTTATTGAAGATGGGTATGCATCATACTTTTATGATTAAAGGATTAATAATTATTATATTTGGAAATTATATGGTAGGAATTGCTTGTAAAATCATAATCTTATTGAAAGAAAAAAACCATCTGCTTATGTTTATTTGATGTACCATCTGTATTAAAAATTCTATAAAATTCTATCTTAAAGTATTGACAGTAATTTGTTTTACTTGTACATCATGCTGAAAGGTCAAGGTATAGGCTGAGTTTTTGACATTGTTATTCCACAAAGTCAAGTTTAATCATATTTGTTTTGTGCCTGAGCTTTCTCGTATCGCAGACATAACATTAAACAAGAATATTTTCTTCGGTATGATACAAGTTCTTTTGATGTGCATGTATGAAATACATGTAACTGATTAATTTATGAAAGAAAATGACCAAAAATCATTTAAATGGCACACCACTTATTGTTCCACTTTAGTGTATAGTTTGTTGAAACTGTAATTAAAGGGTCTCTTGGTTTTGCTAAGCTGATGTGATGACTGCACACTAGATAGGGACACATGATAACCATGATAAAACCTCTAGTGGCTGATCTTGCTGGCATGTTTTAATGCTCTATGTTTCTTAATTCCAACAAGGCGGTCTGAATATTTTCTTGTTACTTTTCAGTGAATTACACTTGTCTGCTGTGGAACCACTAGTGCAGCTTATAGATGCAGGTAAGAAGTGATGGCATTTTATGAGTGGATTGTTTTATATACAGGTTGCTTGGCAATGATGCAAAGAATATTTGCTATCTGACCTAGTCTCTGATGTTAGCAAAACTACCACTAAGATCTCTGAGCTAAGCTATTAGGATTGTCACAATCTTGTGTTAATACCTAACGTTAATAGGTTGTTCTCACTCGGGACTCCTTGATATGTGCCCGATGTGGTAGGTTGGTGCAGCGGGTAATGCCTTCCAGTACATGAACAATAATCATAGTTTACCAAGTTTATATTATGGTTTGTACAGTGTGTATATTTTGTAAAGGGACCTGATATTCCATTGTATTTGAAAGTTTGTTAATTAGTTACAAAATAATGTGTGATAGAAAAGTGGCTTTTTAGCTCAGCTGACTATAAGTCATCTGAGCTATAGTCGTGGTCCATTGTCCGTCGTCCGTCCGTCCGTAGATGTGGCACGTTTTGAAACCGTAAGACCTAGGAATCCAAAATTCAGCATAATGTTAGTTGTCCCCAAGATCTCCTACCAAGCCGAAAACTGGGTCTTTGCGACTTCGTTCCTTTGAGAAATTAAGGAAAAACCTCAATTTTTTATTAAAAACCTATTTTCACACTTCAGGACTGCCTAATAACAAAACCACTCATCTGTTTTCCCTCATATTTACCATAAATATTCTTCTATATAGTTCCTATGTACATGCCAGAAATTATTTCTGTATTATATAATTTAAAAAAGGTATGGGCCAAAACATAATGCATTTTGTAAAAAATCAGGAAAGATATTTGATCACTTAACACAAAACTTGTTAAAGCTATGGACTTTTTTTCCAGTAATATAACTTTAATTTATCAAAATAAAATTGTATACCCAAATTTAGATCAAAATCTTTTAAATTTTTTAAAATATTAACAAAAATAAAAAAAATTGGTACCTTAAATTTTGCCCAACTTTGATCATGGCACGTTTTTTTACTGTAGGTACTGTGGATTTAATTTTCTCAGCATGTTTTTGTTAGCATTTTGTCTGTTAACACAAAAAATTTGAAACCAGTTGATCAAAAACTGTAGATTTTATACTAGTTTTCAAGCACCATGTAACAAATTGTTTACATCAAGCTAGTGTTATGCAGTTTGCAAGAGCTCAGCTCCCCAGCTCCAGCTCTCAGTTCCTAAAATTTGGCATACAATTAGATGTCTCCAAAATTCCCTACCATGCCAAGAATTTGGTCACTAGGACTTAATACCTTTGAGATTTTAATGAAAAACTTCATTTTTCCATTAAAAACCCATTGTTACACTTCAAGACTGCCTAATATCAAAACCACTGATGTGACTTGCATCATATATAATATACATATTTTTCTATACATTCTCTATGCATATGCCAGAAATGATGTCAGTATTGCGTAATTGTTTTAAGTTATGGGCCCAAACATAATGCACTTTGTAAAAAATCAAGAAATATATTTACACCCTTAACAAGGGGATTGCTGAAGCTAGAGTTTTTTTGCCAGGGATGTAACATTATTTAATCAAGATTCAATTGAATACCCCAAATTAGTCCTGAATTTTTCAAATTTTATATGTTATTAGTATAAATATAAAATTAGTACCTTAAATTTTGCCCAACTTTGACCATGGCACATTTGTTTCCTGTGAGCACGGTTGATATAATTTTCATATCATGCACACAAGGATTTCAGCTTTTTAGTTTAGAAAGCTGAAAGAAATTGGCCAAAAATTGTAGCTTTTATTAATGTTTTTATGAGACCATGTCAGACCTTAACTCTCTCCAGCCCCTCTTGAGTCACCTGTATGTTGACCTTGTTGGACTTTCAGCAAATTATGCATGCTTGAGGCGAGCCATACACTGTTGCAGGTAGGCAGCTTATGGCCAGCCACAGTTAATCCAGGTGTCCAACCCAACTCATCTAGTAGTTTTAACCAACAACATAACAATTAACAATAAATTAATAAATTTTTATTGTTTTTTAATAACAAATTAAAGAAAAATAAAAAAGAATTTGTTAGTTTATAATAACAGGAAATCAACTTGCAGTTACTGATGATAAAAGAATCTTGTATTGATGGATAGAATGTCACGTACTCCAAATAACACCATGCAGTCACCTATGGTATTTTTCAGTTCAATTTTAATGATAAAAAAGTAAATCATATTATTCATTACTAATCATCAGGGATCATATGAAGGAAATTAATGATAGACAAAGATGCAGTTGATATTATTAATCTAGATTCCTACTGTGTCTAGTATGTACATTGATGTGAAATTAGTCCAAAATGAATATATTACATTTTTTTTTTTTAATATAAATAAAAGCCATAAAACCAGGTACTTTTGATCATAATTTAAATGTGTGAATTTTGTATATTCTGGATTCTCAACATAATTGTTTGGTGAAAACTGAATAAATGCCAGTAATGGTGGGAAAACTTTGCAATTGTATTTAAATACGAATATGAATATGTACTCCATTATAAAATGTCTTGCATAAAGAATTGGAATTCAGGTAAAAATGAAAGTATATGAATACCAGTGCAAATACTTTCAAAATGTATTCATAAATGCATTCAAGAATATATTCTTTAATATTATTTTAATAATCATTTCAGTTATATTTCATTTTATAATCATAAGATTCTCTTATTATTTTTAATAAAAATTATATTTGGGACAATATTTGTAATTTTTTTTAATAAATAGTTAAACTCTTATATCATATGTTCTGCTTATAAGTTATATGGCCAAGTCAAAATCTGTGTGACAATAGTACTCCATTTGTAAATAAAATAAATGAAATCAATCCTCTTCCCTGTCTCCAAAGATAATATCATAATCATACATAAGCTAAACACCAACAACTCATAATAAAGCTTATATTTATTACCACACCAAACCAGCATATGCCTCATTCCTAAATCATATTTTTTAATCATATATAACAGCTGAGCACCGTGACCCATAGGTCCCTTGTTTCTTCTTTGTTATAGGTGGTCTGGATTGAACCTTAGAATGGATCGGAGGAGTAACTGTTACATCAAAGACAACCAGGGAATAAGGTGATAAATTATGGAAATAATAACCTGTAACATTGGATGTCCTTGTTTTAAGAAAATACAGACATTGGCCGAAATGAACATTTGCTGATGTTTCAGGCTTAATTTGTTTTAAAAAAAGGTTAATGTGATGTACATGATGATTTCATAGTTCAACTGAATTTTTGTGAAGATAAAATTCGCCCCTATCTGATACATCACAATTTTCAGTGCTGTGGTCCTTGTGTTGAGTAGTTGGAAACAGTACGACTCACTTTTACTAGAGTTTTTAATGAGAATTGTAAATTAATTTCATGCTCTTCTTTCCTTTTTAAATTGATATTTTGTAAGCTGCTTCAATTAACAAATGGCTTTATGTGCTTTTCCAGAGTTCCTTGTCTGATACATTTCCTATGCAGCCGTGGAACTTGGCTCTTTGGAATCAGCATGTCAACATGAGCACCAGGATGTCAAGGTAGTCCTTTTCTTTTATATCAAACACATATGTAAAAATTTTTATATGTAACAGCAGGTAACCAGTCAAAATGACTTCTAACTCAAGTATGCATTGTCCATACAAGTAATAATTGTTTACATTTTCCATTGATGTAACAGAGAGCTGTGATGTACATGATGATTTCATAGTTCAACTGAATAGCGCTGATCGGTAACACGTCATCACTTTCTGCGCTGCGTGCTACGTAGTACCCACACAAAGCCGAGTAGGACAAACACACGCTGTCCTACTGTGCATGGAGTTGGTATTAGTAGCGTCAATCATGGCAAGTTCTAGCGAGTTTTATAACATAAAGCTGACTGAAAGTGATGTTCCGGGAGCAAGGTTTGTCCATGCTGACATCAGTCAACATTCTGTGTGTCAACTGAAGAGATGGCTGGAATGCAGAGGGTTGCCGGTCACGGGAAAGAAACCGACACTTGTTGACAGGTGAGACCTCAAGCCATTGGCATTGCTGGCGTGTAATCAGTGGTAATGTCAGCATGACAGCAGCTTGTCAGCTACATCATGAATGCATGAATCAACCCTTTTATTAAATTATTCCCAGATTATGTATACAATTTTGTCACAAAATTATTTGGCAATGCAGAGATCAAATCTTCATTACAATGTAGTATTATGTCTGTCATAGCGCAAGTCACAATTGACACAAAGTCAAAGCCTACAAAGGCTTTTAACACAATTTGGTGATGATGTTGTTAATATTACTGTAAGGTAGTTTATTTTATAATTTTCATACAAGTCATAAACATGAAGAACCGTTAATGTATATAATGGTAATTTATAAAAAAATCATTAATATGTTTACAATGATAAATTAATAAAATGACCCCCCCCCCCCCCCACACCCCCTTTCTGTTATCAATCCAACATCAAGTATTGAGGGATAACTATAAACCTCCCAGTTCAAAAATTACACCTATGATATATAATTATTTACTGTTATTAAACTGTCTTGTAACCAAAATTGCAGATTAAAGCACAGGGTAAATAATAGGGCCTTACAAGTTACAGCATTTGTTTTCTCAACATGACACGGCCCATTTTGGGCCTGATTATTTCTTTTGAGATAATCATGTATTGTTTTGTTGTTATTTGTAACAAATTCTTCACAACAGCAAGAAGTGCTGCATAGCTTTTATTGTCATAATATAAATTCTTAAATTCAACTTGAAACAATAAATGGAAAAGCTCAGAAATTTGTATCAAACTTTTATTTATTTATTTATTTTTTTTTCATTGTATTTTGCAGATGCAACAGCTGCATAGCTGCAGGGAGCCAAGGTGACATCATCATATCTATTGATGGGGGAAAGTGGTATGAAAAGAAGGTCCAGGAAACCTTGAAAAAGTTGCAGAGAGCCTCAGCCCAGACAAGCTCTCCCAGCACAGCTGGAGCCTCAAGATGTCCACCACCCCCACCTGTATTGCCAGTAACAGGGTGGAAGCAATTTCCATCAACCAGGATTCCTGATGACTTCTGCTATGGCAGTATTTATGAGCATATCATCTCATCTGCAAAGTTGGTGAATGTGAATGAAGCTGCTGATAGTGATGTGGATGCTGATGAATATAGCACTGCAAAACCATTAAAGAAAGGGAGGCAGTACTTTGTCAGTGGTCATGTCACCGAACTTCAAGATTCCAGCAGCACTGAACATTATTTTGTCAAAGCCATGGTACGTGCTTCATATGCTTGTACAAACTATTGTACTAGTGTAACTCTGCAGAAGGATGGGAAAATTGCAGATTCATCATGCGAGTGTAAAGCCTCGGCCATGGGGAGATGCAGTCACATTGCTGGACTGTTGTTTGCACTGGAGGATTACACAATCCAGTTTGGTCATGAGCCAGTGTCATGCACCAGTAAGCTGTGTAAATGGAATGTTGGCCGGAAAAAACAGAAAAACCCACAGCCAGCTCATTCACTTACATACACAAAAAAAGCAGCACCAGACAGAATCATCAAGTTCAACCCACGTCCACACCCATCATCATCATCATCAGACACAGCATTCGAACATCTCTTTATAGCATCTCTCCCATCAACAGGCAACAAAACTATGTTTGAAACATTAATGGAGATTGAATATAAGGATTATGCGCTTACTGATGTTCGAAGAAAAGAGCTCTGTGAATTGGCAGAAACCTTCCTGAGAGGAATGGAAACAGACTCGGGTTCCGACTTGCATCAGGTAGCCGGAACAACAGGCCAGGCCGATTCCATGGAATGGCACATGGCACGGTGGTGCCGGATAACTGCTTCCAACTGTAAGCAGTTTGCCTCCACAAAATCAGAAAGAGGACTATATAATTTGCTGAGATGTAAACTGTGGGGTGCCAGCATATCCACTTCAGCGATGCACTATGGTAAAGTTAACGAAGCAAAAGCTTTGGACACCTACAGGGACACCCTGCCATGTGCCCTGTCAGTTAAGGAAAGTGGTTTTTGGGTAAATCCTAGCTACCCTTATTTTGGGTGCAGTCCAGATGGCCTTGTTTATGATGAAGGTGGCCTTGCTGGACTGGTAGAAATCAAATGTCCAGTAGTTCTAAAGGATCAAAAGCCAGTAGAATTAAATAAATTAAGTAAGAAGCAGCAGGCATCATTTTGCTGTAAATGTGTTAACAACACCCTCCAGCTGAAAAAAACGCATCAGTATTTTTGGCAGGTTCAGATGCAAATGGCCATTTGTGAGGTGAACTGGTGTGACTTTGTTGTGTGGTCTCCACAAGGAATATCGGTGGAACGTGTATGCTTTGATACAGATTTCTGGCAAGATGCTGCTGCCGAGCTTACACATGTGTACAAGTCTGTTCTGGTACCTGAATATTTTGAGATGAGAGTCCCGAGGAAACTTTTCCCCTTTATTCTATGAATACTTGATGATGGTCATTATGTCAAGTGTGGTGATGTTATGGTTTATATCTGAAGTTCATATTGTAGATAGATGTTATAATATATAAATGAAGATAAAACAGAAGTCATTGTAAATATTTTATTTACAAGAAGGAAATATGATTGAAATATGATTTATCAACAATGCATAAGTTAAACAATGACCTTTAATATATATGATATATCAACAAATTATGGAATGTTCATAACACTTAAAAAATTTCACATTTCTAGTTTGACACAGGATATCATAAGAAAATGATGAGACATTCATCTGTATATCTGCTGTATGAAAACCCGGTCAGATATACAAAGCTCCTAGAGGTTTGTTTGCACTTTGTAGTGCAATTTTATTAAAGAATAGATATAAATGTGAGAATAGTAGACATATCTAATCAATGTTCTGAAGATATTGCATTTTTTCATTCACAGGCTAAGTGTATTAGCCATGTATGATGTACAGTCTTGTATATAAATATATTTACAGTATATCTATAACTGCTGTATAAAAAGCCCCGTCTCATATACAAAGCTGCTATAGGTGAATGTCTGCTTGCACTTCATATTGGACCTTTTTATTAATGATGATGATAACAACAGAAAAGCTGTTGTACATGCCTAAGAATAGTAGACCACATATATGTATATGTTTGATTTAAGATCATTCATATCAGATGCAAATGACAGACTGAAAAACAGCAAGCAAAAGACCAGTGCTATAGCTCAGATCACTTAGTCAGCCAAGCTGAAAAAACCATTCTGACAAATTATTTATTTTACTATCTACTTTACTATTGGCTGTTGATAGTTCACCAAAAACCCAATAACATGGACTAATTGAGAAATCATGGGCTTTAAACTTAATGGTACTGTGCCAGCTATTATTTTAAATTTCTTCATCCTCTCTATTGCTCGTTCGACATGGATTCGCACACGCGCAATACGCTTTGTCAGGATCTCTTCCTGTGGTGTCAGTTTATCTCTGTTTTTCAAAAATGGAGGAATATTTAGGTCTACCCTACGTTCCAGTAACATGTCTTTTATATCAAAACCCCTATCTGCTATAACAAGATCTCCTGGATTTAATAAATTGATTAACCCTGATTGTTTGACTATTTCCTTGTCAGATATACTGCCCTCATATACATCAGACAGGAATGATATCCCTCCTGTAGGAGCAATCCCTACCAATGCTTTGAAGGTACAATGATTTTTGTAACTTGAATACATATTTCCTTGTTCTGAAAAATTTCTTGGTTGTTGAGTGAACACCTCAAAGCAATCAATAATGACCCTTACATTTTTAAATGACCTGAAACATGCTGGCAGATTTTCTTTTATGATTTGTTGAGATGGGAACATTCTCTTTCTGAGCCCTGCTGTTTTAACATACAAAAACTGTATCCATGTGTTAAAAATAGATGACACTGTGGCAATACTAATTTTAAATCTGTATGCTAAATCTCTATTTGGAAAATCCTGACGTAATTTAATCAAAGTCAAGAAGAGTTGATCTTTAAGTTGGACTTTACGTTTAGCAGCTTTGTATTTTTTTGTTTTCTTAACTGAAGTTTTTGAACCATGCCAGTAGTGCAAATTATTAACTTCATCACCAAGACAAGAAAATAAGTGTTGAAATTGTAATACAGTGAGTCCTGTGTAAAAGTAAAACAGATTTTCTTTTAAAGCTATTGTGTGGAAATCAAAAATTTCAACTTCAGACTGTGAATTAAAACTAGATGTACGTTTTGAAATGATAGAATCTATTTTGTATGACAATACATCAGTACAAGCAAAACTGGTCTGTGTTTCCTTTGACGAAGAGTGTGTGTGAGTGTTTGTTGCAGTGGTCCTAACAGACCGATGTGAGGGGACAGTGCTGTCCGGGGTGCTGCATGAGGCCCCAGGTGTGATAGTTTGATCTTTTGGCCCTTGATCACTTTGCTCTGATTCATCTTTTTCCAAGTTGTCGGTTCCCTGTCCCAATGTAAGCAAAGCTTCTGCTGCATCATACTTCAGCTTTTTGCTGACTGGGTTGGCTCTGGGAGTTGGAGGCTTTCTCTTCTTTCCCATCTGACTGATCTATTAAATGAAGTAAAAATTAATATATAATAAATCTTAAAAAGGACACATTTAATTAATCAGGATTAATGATAAAAATAATTATAGTTATATATATTAATATATATGTACATATATATATATTAAAGTTAATGGTCATATCCCTTTACAAGTTTTCAGCAATTATCACAGTCTCATTTAAATGTACAGTGTAAGTTAACTAAGCCTGTGTATTTATTATAGTATTTTAGAACCTAGTTGGTGTTCAGTATTCATGTATAGGTCTCCATATAATTTATTATAACACACGCCTTTATTTTAAAAAATATTATACCACTGATCATAAATTTTAATATAGGCATCAGTAAACTAAAACCCTGTCATGATAAAATAACTATTCAGAACTGACTTACCTGTAACGGTGTATATGTAGCTGGGATAGGATCTGGGCTTCCATTTGTTGGTCCGTTTCCCCCAATGAAATGCTTTGTGCAAATATAAGTCCATTTGGTTACTTTTTCCACAGTGAATCCTTCACGGCTGCACGCCTTTACCCAACGCAGGCATTTGTCCAAGTCTTTGTGTGGCTTGGGAAACGGTAGCCATCTTACACCTTGCATGTAATCACGCTCAGAATATCGACTGTCACTGTTACAAAGGCCGTAACAACAATGTCTAGTGGCACCTCTCCGCAGGGGTCCTTTTCCTTTAGCATTGATAGCGTCTGGAGTGAGTGACATGCTTTACCTGGCCCTTTGTTTGAACAATAGTAAGTGGGATCGACCAGCTTTGTTGTTTACTCAAGCGGAGATGTTTGTCCTACTTGCCCCAAGCCAACCCACGCATGCGCACAGGCAAGATCTAAATATAGCAACATTGGGCTTTCTCCGATCAGCGCTATTCTTATGGAGATAAACTTCGCCCCTATCTGATACTCGCATTTCTCTGCTCAAACAAGATTTTTTCTGATATTAATTTGATGTACCTTGCAAGAGGATCGATGAGCAGCCATTTTTCAGTGTTTTGATATTGAATTTCTTTCTTTCTTTCAGGCTCCCATGTCTTATTTCAAAGAAATTGGCACAGCTCAGTGATATGGTGAGTATTCTGTCCCATTTTCTTTTTTGAAAATTTAGATTCTAGTTCTAGGCAAGCAAAGTGAAATCATGATCATGGAAAGTTAAGATAAAATTCTGTATAATTATTTACATCCAGTTTGCTTTATGTAATTGGTATATGATTATGATACTGTTGTTCATGACCTCAGTTTATTAAATAAGTGTATAGCACGATATTCACTGTGTATGATGATGATGAATTCTAAGGAACCATTGATATTACATGATAACATCCGAATCACTGACACAGGAGAAAGAAAACCTTTTTACTGTTCAATCAATACATTTACTCTTGGCTCATTTATTTCATTTACTCCTTGCAGAAACAGAGTCATTGTGACTGATAGATATTCCTGGTCACATGGGTATGTATTTCTTTTCTCTTTCAAGTGCTGAATGTTGTTGCCAGATTTGTTGTAAATAATGGTTAATCTGTAAAATTAACTGTGTAACTAAACTTTTTTACAGTTCAGTAGATTTAAATTTTAGGAACGAAGTGCGTGGTGTTTTTCTTGCACATTTTTGTTGAACAAATGCTCCAGATGTTTTATTTACTTTGATATAATTGCCCTCCAGTGGTTAAGTCTGTTTTTGTACTGATACCCTTGCTCAGCCTCTAGTATGCAAATGATGAGTATGATTATTTTACTGAATCTGTTAAGATGACTATTAGCTCTACCTGATGCATAACTGGTCAACACTTAAGTTTGCCTCATTATTGTCATCTTCAACATGTTTGATCAGTTTCACCTATATTTTTCAGGTGAGAATTTCATGAAAAGTCCACATTTCTGTCCTGAATACCCCCACCCTGGCTGCCCTATTTTTTGGTAAGTGCTCACTAAGTACGATCTATATGACAACCAGCTCTTTGATTATCCTCTGCCTGTTTATAATCACAGCCTTCTCGGCAAATATCATAGGCCAGTATAATTTATTCTTAATAAGGAATTATAGAGCCAATAATTTTCACAATCACAGAATCAAAACTGAGGCATAATTTCTAAAAATTTTAATGCAAATCTTGCAAAAAAAATTCTGACAATTCACTTGTATTGTGTGTGTAGTGGGATGATTGTGTGATGTCGCTGACAGCATGCAAGACTCGCCAATGAAAACAAGATCTTAACTAGCTTAATATACAAGTTAAACCGGTACTTGCACAAGGTATGCTGTGAAATTGTGTATCACAGTGATTTTAAAACTCTTCCTTGCGTCTAAGTATTTAATACTAATGTGAAAAGTTTAAAATACCAAACATAGAAAAACTGAATTTTTACATTTTGAAAACAATTTGACCAGTTTTGAAACTAAAAATCACTGGCTCTAGAATCATGACCCTGGGCTGTATATTAGATTCATAATGAGAATGTCATATAAAGACCTTGTGATGATAAACTGATTGAGTTGATGAAATAATGATTTTTTCAAATTCTCTAATTTTTTTCTGAAGGTCATTTTAAGGCATGTAAACAGTGAGACTGGTCTTTCTCATTTATTCTGGATGTCTGAATAGAAAATTAACGTAGTCTTGATGTTTTCTGGATTAAAACTGATTCTTAACTGAAAGGATATCTGGCACTAACCACCAATGTTATTCACCAAGTGCACCTCATCTTGCAGAATGGTCCAGCCGTTTAAAAGATGAAACATCTTTGCAAGCATCAGTGAGTAAAGGAGCCAGGATAGACTCTGTGAGCATCCCAGAAGGTGAGGTAGTTTGATTAAGAAATAGAATGTTAGAAGTGTATTAGCTTGATGCTCTCAGCAAACTTTCAGGTGATTGTATGTTTTGGATGTTGATAATATTAGTATCGTATACAATGATTGTATTTAAATTAATTACCGTCATGGGCCAGTAACCACACTTCATTCAATTCTGTAAATGCACCATATTCAAGATATATGTTTAATCATGGCTACTGTTGCAAGATCTGGTGAGCCCACAGGGTACTGCCTCTGATTTTAGCTTTGATGCAGTATGCTGCCATATTTGGTTAATTGGATTTTTGATTTCTTATATTTTCTTTATGAGAAAGTGTAAGTCTTACTATGTCTTGTTCTTGCCATGGATGTGATGAGTGACATTTGTCAATGGGAATCTCTCTGAATTTAATGAAAGATACTTGACGGCTGATACATGGTCTGTACGTGCCATTTATGTTTACTGACAAGTCTTTTTAAGTTTCCTGAATGATTTTGTCATCTTTTCAGATTCTGGATCTAAGTATGTCGTTGGTACATCAGAGTTTGTCAAGGTGGGTTTTCATAGTTAACTTGGGAAAATTGGCATCAAAAGAATTAGTAAAACATGTCAGTTTGACCAACAGAATGGCGTCAGTGATGCTTCCTATTTGCTACTCTTGACTGTGTGTATGACGACAACTGTATACCACTACCCATTTGTCTGAGATGCCATTCATGATAAAAGTACTGTTACTGTTAACACCTCCCGTATGAAAAACTTTTACTTGATCTTGTTTCAGCATTCAAGAGCCAGGACATGTTAAATTTTAGTTTACTGGTTCCATTTGTTGTGTTCAAGTAATATGTGAATAGCATTTGCTGGTGAGACGTTGAAAATTTAAAGTATTGACTCTTGCATTTATATGAAGCATGCTAATTACCTTCTTTTACTGGTGTGCTTTACCGGTTAATTTTAATTTCAGGAGACCTTGACCAAGCAGTATCAACCTTTAGACAAGACAAGATGTAAGTAAATTATTTACTACTTGGAAATGCTAAGACAGTAATGTGATTACTTTAACTCGTTAACATTGTATGCCTGTTCATTGGACTGGCATTAATTAGTACGTCAACAGGGCATCTGTGATGACATCTATTTGCTACTCTTGACTGTGGGATGACGACACAATATACCACTACCCATTAGTCTGAGATGCCCTTGTTAAGCAAATTTTATCAGTAGTGAATCTTGCAATAAAGCATAACCCGTATGATGATCTTATAACTGTCAAGCACAGCCTACAGTTGCTCTCGTTCATCTTTAAACTTGACATTCAAGAAGTAGTCATAAACACATTTGTATTCTATATAACTAACATGTTTTGAATCATTGTTCATACCGGACAATCTTTTGGCACACCGTTAACTTAACCGATGCCCTTAATTTGGTACTATGTACACCATCCTTCCATAAACTGGGTATTTACAAGCATTTCCTTTAATTTTACTCAGGGAAGCGCAGTGGTCAAAGTTTTTACTGTAAATTTGAAAATAATTTGTGGGACACGTTTGGAATTTATGGAAGGTCATTGTTTATTTACTCTTAGTTGGCCATTGTCCATAATCATACATATATTGCAAGCTTCCCAAAAAAAATTGTTTTTATTTGTTCACTGGAGAATGAGTGGTTCAGCTTTTTCAGTATTGATTCTTAGGGATACAGCTGCCGTTTCTCTGGGATACCATACTATGACCTACATGAATCTGTTAGTGAAAGCATTTAATTTGCATCAGTGCACAACACTGAGTGTCCCTGTACCCATAGCATGATGATATGCTAGAACAGAAGCAAGACCTGGTTAGGGGAACTTGGGGGAGTCAAAACAGCATAACTGACATACACCTGTGTTCTGAAGTGATGTATGGGCATACCGCTCTTTTGTGTATCAAAGGATTCCCTGTTAGTTTCTCATTGATCTTGAGGATATTATCCAATGCAGACTTTAAACTTCAAATATATCAACTTCCCTAATGTCTTAATGTCGACATTTCTTCATTTTTACAGGAACGGAAGCAGCTGAAGAGTCCAGTCTATAAGTTCATGTAAGAATGCTGTTACAGAATAAAATTCATTTTTTCATTCTTCACTTTTTGTGTTTAATTTTCCAAGTGAACTCTGTGAGTGAATGTATGCATGTTTTTGTATGTGAAGAAAAGTTGGAACCTTCAAATTATCAAGACTATATTCACATCACTTTAATCAGAGGCCAATAGACACACTGACTTGGACTGTAAAATGATTTTTTCCCCATATTGTGATTCGTAGTTAAGTCCTTTGAAATATGTAACATGTGGTCTTTGGTTAGTATGGGCAGTAATTCTTTTGGTCTTGAAACACTTCCTCATCTCTGCAGAGAGCATGGTACAAATCCTTAGGGAGCCAGTACTTGGGATGACCCAGTCATGTGGCAGTGAAGGTGCTAAAGTTTCAGCTATACTGATTAGATTTCTTAAATGGCACCTGTAAGTCTGAATTCTTTCTAAATTCACGTTAGTTTTAAAGGGTAGAAGCAGATTTTTTTTCGGTGGCCACCAGGCAAGCTTTCACGTTTCACGGAATAAATACCTTTACATTTTCAGAATGCCCCTTTTCTGTTAATATGTAAAAGTAATGCATGTAGGTGGCCGTGGTATGGTGATGTGCGGGATAGCAGTGGGCTCCAATCGTGGGCAAGCCATCAAAGTCATAACATGCCCCCCCCCCCCCCCAAAAAAAAGATAAACTTTCCGAGCCTTCAGAAAGTTTCACCATTCGAACCCTCATGGTATTCCACTTAAATCCAGAACTGCCTTTCCACCGTAAAACGGAGAAACATGAAGTGTACCCAGGACTTGCTCCTTCATCCATAAATTAGCTCCATTCGTTTAACATTAGATAAATTTACTTTTCGACCATAAGTGTACATGTGACGATAATATGTAAATCACATTTAATTGAAAAACCATCAGTTACCAGAAAGTGCCATGGTCAAATTTAGGAAACTTTTAAGGTATTTATTTTACATTTATGCTAAAAACTTGAAACAATCACAAAGTTCCGATCTAATTCCTAGCATACAATTAAATGTTGATAAATTTGAAAAATTGTCTTCAGCTATAACAGTTACCATGTTAAGTGCATGAGAAATATATTTCCCGATGTTTTGATATGGCACTTTATGTTCGTCGCCAAAACTTCTAAAATGTAGGAAATATTTAATTAATTTCTGGCATACGAATAGAAAATATATAGAGTATTATCCATGCCATGCAAATATAAGCAAAACAACGTCAGTGGTTTTAATATAGGGTACTCTCGAAGTATAACAAATGGCTTTTGCTGGAAAAAGGTGGTTTTTCTTTAATTACGCAAAGAAACGAAGTCGCAGTGACCCTGTTTTGGATTTGGTAAGAGACCTTATAAGGACATCAAACTGTAGGTTGAATTTTGGATTCGTAGATCCAACAATTTCAAAACGTGCCCTGTTAATAGACGGACGGACGACAGACAAGGGGGTATCGCTATAGCTCAGCTTAACGTATCATATTTGAGGGATCAAACCTAATGAAATGCAGAAATAAATCTCTAATCTGCGAATACCTGTGACAGGTGTTCCATGATGGTGTTTTAGAAAATTTAATCATTACACAATGAAATTCCGGGAGGAAGGGTAGTACAGGACACCGGGTGGGGGTGGGGTGCATAGCCCCTTGCGGCCCCCCTCTTGGGACGCCCCGACGGTTTTTCAAATTTGACTGTTACATGGGCTCACACATGAACAAATCCGCATGTTGCATAATGGCTAATGGCAGTAGTGTTGAACCGTTAATATTTTATAACTGGCCCCCCTCTGGATACGCCCCTGCGGGTTTTTCAAATTGGAGACTGTCACATAGGCTCACACACGAACAAATCGGCATGTGTTGCATGGTGGCTAATGTCAGCATCAGTGACGAACGGTTAATATTTTGCACCCCGTATTCCAGGTAGGCGCGCTCTTCGGTGGTCCGTGAATGAAACTCATTATAACAATACAGATTACTTTGGAATTACCCATGCATTATCCATATACTGTTATAAGCATATACACTTACTCTTTTAAATCTGAAATTTGATGGAGTTGACTCAATGGAGAAGCTTTTATTCAAGTTTTCAGACACCATGTCAAGTCTTGTTAACACCAAGCCAACCCAGCACGATGATGTGCAGTGAGTGCCGGTTATATATATATATATATATATATATATATATATATATATTTATATATATATATATATATATATATATATATATATATATGCATAAATTGTCTTTGCCAAATATTTCGGCCGCATCCTTTTTAAAACCTGGCTACGCCCTGAACCGTACCGAAATCCAACCGGATCCCGCCCTCCGACTATCGCCACGTCCCAGGATCAGTAGAGCTGTATAATAATATATCCTGTACATATTTTCCACATCATTCATTCTGTAGCATAAATGTATGATTTTCTGGATGAAATAAAAAGCCGCTTGAGCTTCCTTTCGACTCTAGGCTGGCATCTATAGGTATCGTTTACATATGAATCTGGGTGAAAAAAAGGGCTAGTATGTTAAAACACATTGCCAACAGGTTCAACTCTGGCGCGGGTCTGTACAAAATGGAGAATGATAAACCTACACGCGGTGCAATACATACTGACTTATCGCCAGCATTAAAATAAAAATACATCGTCTCGTTATGAAGTACGAGTACTACTCTTTCATGAAAGTGAATAAAGACGGTGCTGTTTCTAAATGAGGGGGTCCAGGATGGACTGATTCAGGGGTAAAGGTCCTTGCGACGAAGGTCAGGGTTCTCCTGAGTCCTGACGGTGTGTCCTCTTTCAGAATCACCTGCTCCAAATACAATACATAAGGGAACTTTCTGATAGATGGCGCTGTGATACATTTCGGCGAACTTTAGTAATCAGGTCTATTTTCCCCATGTAATTTTTCATTCAAGGTAATATTAAGTACATCAGAAAAGCGAAGCGACCAAGGAGATAGCAAAAATCTGTAGAGTAGGTCAAGAGTGACTGCCGCAACCAAACGGCCACCCACATAACCACTTTTGTATCATGGGTACTGCTAAGACTTCTGATTCCCCCCTCCCCCTCCTCCCCCCAATATATATATATATATATATATATATATATATATATATATATATATATATATATATATTTAAAATGGAATTTTGAGTTCATTGGTGTAATCAGATTTGGAAAGTGGAGAAACGTGAATATTAGGGCAATTCCAAGCATTTTTTTTTCAATTATTTTATCCGCGGATACCTAGTTTTTTACGCGGGTGCTGCCGCCCTTCGCGTTCGTTCCGGAGAACTCCTCTGGGACCTTTAGACCGATCTTTCCGATACCCGGCATACTTATTTGCTCACATGTGAACTGGTGCGTAACAAAGACTGGTGGCGCCACCTGCAATCCTCTTCATGCAATATAAATCTGGATGTCTTATTGATAAGCTGAAATTGTGCATCTCGTGCTCGAGCCATTTATTCGTCTTAGTGATTGGTTTAATGTATGGGGATGAAATTGTGCATGTCCATAGATCTTGGAAACTTCCATTTCGTACTACAGACTGGTGGCGCCATCTGTAATCTTTTTGCGTGGCGTCCATCCGTGCGTTTGTTTTGGGTAAAAATTTCTCATATCCCAGGAGTGTTTCAATGTATTGGTCTAATAATTGGCATGTCCATCCAACTGGGTGAGTTTTCTTGTAGACCAGACAGGCGGCGCCACCTTCCTTCCCGGTTCCCGGTAGAATACATTGATGCCTTTTTCTCAGGAGTGGTTCGCCATCTTAGCCTGAAATTGTACATGTCCTAGATCTTCATTTATGCACTTTTTCCCAGTACGTTCATGCATTCATCCAAAAAGTGATTTGATGTATTAAAATGAAAATTTGCATGTGCTTAGATATTGGAATGGCCTATCTTATATACAAAACTGTTTTGGCCATCCACAATTAGTTTCATCTTGTATCCATCTGTAGATCTGATGCCACGAATTTGGTGTCATGTCATGTCAGAAAAATGCCTTACTTTACACATGCCTCTGTGATTTCGCGGATACACGTTGTCACCTGCCCGTTTTCTAGTTCCTCTATTTCTTATTCATTCAAAGCGAACTATTACATGCACTACGCGCAGTGGCATCGATTTTGCTTCAAGGGTGAGTGGGGGGTTGACTCGCACCCTTTTTCAAATACGCACACACAAATATATATATAAACTATATATATATATATATATATATATATATATATATATATATATAATTCTATATTTATATATATACATACACATTTTATTGTCTCTGTGACACATTTCAAATATATTTCAATTAAGTATAAGGTTTCAAAAATAAGGTATATTTTGCTTCCAGTATATATAACATGTTATTCTTAACCAGGTTTAGATATATTAAAGTTCATATTAAACTCAGAAATGGAACTATAGTCTATAATTGTAATTATTAATATATTTCATTTCCAACATATAAATATTATTCTCTGAATATTAGGGGGGATGATTACATTGACCATCCCCCTTGCAAAAAAGTATAGGTGGTAAACATAGCCCCCCCCCCCCCCCGTGAATTGATGCCCCTTTCAAGAAATCTGGCAGTGTTACTAGCATAATAAGCCAGACTGATAATCAGGACATGAGGTGATAATGAAGTTTATCTAAATGAATAAATGTAAGAATTTCACTAAACCTTCCATGTGCATGAAACATGCCATATATACATATATACATATATACATATATACATATATACATATATACATATATACATATATACATATATACATTCGCGTCCACCGACTACAGAGCTCGCTTAGGATTTTGAAGTTGAAGAAAGATTTTTCGCAGTTATTTTTGCACAACACGAGTAAAAAACTTGTCTTCAAAGGGCCCTTTTTACATACCAGGTATATTAAATATAAGAGATAAATTGTTTTCTCCTTCAAACATTGTATCTGCCAGTGTTTCGTTCTAACACCGTCTGCTTACACCTCCTGCACACAATTGGGAGTAAGCTTGCATCTGGCGCGACCAGTGCAGCAAAACATGAACATTGCGCACGGCACCTTGAAGGCCGTGCCGCGTCCCTTCACATATCCAGATTTGTCAGGCTTCAAACCAGTGTTTTCATTTCTTCTAACATGTTTCTTTTCCTTGACTGGGAGTTGTCGCGTGGAGATCAGACCCCTGGTCATGCAGTCTTGTTTAGATTAACAGGCACACGCAAACTTGTTTATTCACATACAGAACAATAAAAAAGTTATAAATGAAGCATGTAAGTCCGTATATACTGGGGTGGTTATACTGGAAAACATTTGAATTCAGCCAAAATGAACAAATGTCTTTAGATAATCCACATATAAATGCGAATGATAATGTACCTCTTAGGGGTGTCTCATGTCATCTCGCCATGTTCAGTCGACAAGTAAATTTTAAAATTAAATGAGACTTACCTCTTAAGTTGAAGTTGGTTGGAATTTAACTCTCATCTGGATCATTTTAGCTCCGCGCATGCGCACGCACATCTCGTAGAATCCCGAATGATCAGATTAGAGTTAAATCATAACTGTAGTGTAGAGGAAAAGAAGCGGATCGGAAGTAAATATGCATGGCTTCTGAATAGGTCAAGTGGAAGGGAATATAATTTGTTTGCATTTTTTCATTGCAGGCGAAAATTATAAATATTAATATTTTACAAATTAACCATTTATATTGTTTGTCCAATGAATACCGATGCGACCTTTAGCTGTCCAAAGCGACACAAGATATGATCTAAGAAGGAACAACGGGGAAGGATTCACTGCAATAAATGTTAAAAGGGGTGTTTCCATGTGCACGTGTATATATGCGTATATGCGTGAACAATCGCTCATATAGTTTGATAACTGGTGTGTTTTCATGTGTCATTCGGCGTATATGGGTATGTGCGTGAAAATCGCCACAGGGTCTGCATGAACACGGGGAATCGGGGTAAAATGACGTCACTCCACCATCTTTTAGTGGAGGGCCTGCTCGATCCACTGTGCAAATATATTGTCTGCCAGCAACCATATACGCATATACGCGCACATGAAAACACACCTTAACGGTATCCAGATTGTGGTCATCATAAAGCAGAAACCGTTTATAGCTGCGCTTACTTTTCAGACTTGTTAAGGCAGAATTAAATTACGGTAGAATTAAATGGTACAACTATTTTATGGACCTAGAAAGTTCAGGTTAGGAGCCATTACCAATGGGTAAGGTATTGTTATTAATTAAGCTGGCATTGTGCAAGGTCAGGTGCTTAGCTCCATGAGGATAGCAGGTTTAGTTACTGTATGAAAATCTAAAATATATTTATTGCGCAAACATAATTTTTCTGTTATTATCTGAATATGTTAGTTTAGATGTGACTAAGGGAAACAGTCTATTTTGGAATATCCTAAAATACATTAGTATACTAAAGAATATCTGAACCTTGTTGTTAATATATACATAAATATTTGAATATCTATGATTTAATGCCAGGGTGACCATGCAGGGCCAGCCTAAGATCATTGAGTAACTGGGGAAAATTACAGATATTAAAATTTATGTATACATTAATGAGGGAATTAAACAGACTAGGAAATTTTATTCTGAGAGTAACAAACAAAAACACATGTATTAAAGATACTCTTTTATATATAGCAGTGCCACAACTACATTGTAATCACAAACAAAAATATGCAGGATGCACCATTTACAATAAATGATTAAAAAACTAGGGACCCATGGGTCGCGACGCTCAGGTGAATTTGATTGTAAGGATATTTTTATGAACTTATTTCAAAATGTGGGTCCTGTGAACTTAACAAATGACCCTGTGACCAAAATATCTGAGAGCTTACTATCCTTGAACTTACAGCATTTAGATTATCTTAAAAATCTTTTGAAAAAGTGTGATGTTGACCTTTGACCAGTAAACCTTAGAATCTACAGATTCTTCCACTTTGGGCAAGTAAGCCATGAGAGAAAGATGGAAGCTTGGGATGAAAATATTGATTTATAGTGCATCCACAATCTTTTTAAAGATGTGGCTCCTCTGAACTTTACCTTTGACCTCAGGACCACGAAAATAAATGTTTCTTACGTAAGTGGTGGGTCATTAATAAATAAAGTTAGATGTCAATCTGTCTTTCAAACCAGAGATATCATCAATAAACTAATTTGTGAATGGATTGGCCCTGTGACCTTGACCTTTGATCCTATGTCCAAAAAATCAACAAGTTTCTTGCTTTAGTGGTGGGCCATATATAAATCAAGTTTGAAACCAATATGTCAAACCAAATGGAGTTATCATCTGGAAACTACTTCGTGAACAGATGCCCCTGTGACCATGACCTTTCAACTTGTGACCGCAAATTCATTTATATGTTCTTTCCCTATTGACAGGTCTGCTATTTGCGCAAGATGGAAGGTTATGGATGAAAAGCCTGGCTTAAAATGCAGCCATAATTTTTTTAAATATGTTGGTCCTGTGACCTTGACCTTTGACCCTAAAATCATAAAGGTTCTTGCTTTAGTGGTGGCCCATACATAAGTCAAGTTTGAAATCCATGTCAATCTAATCTGGGGTTATCATCTGGAAACAAATTTGTGTTTATTGACGGATGGACAAACAGACAGACAGACCAACAGACGGACAGGGTGATTACTACAGGGCATCCACTTCCGATCAATGAACAGACCAGGTTTGGGACACTAGATCAAATCACAGCTGAGAAACTGACATTTTATAGTAATAAATGTAATATTGGTAAAAATGAGAAAAATACAGGTGGCGCCATCAGTTTTTTTTAACTGACCAAACTAATCATGGTCAATATTCATGGCAAGATTAATGAAAATCCATGCATTAATTATCAAGATACTGGAGGTTCTGTATCAATTTTTAAATTATTCTGGGGGTACTTACAAGCACCACAGCTCGGATGACATAGGTTGCAGTTACCTAATTTCAGGTTTCCAAGGAGATTTTTTTATTAACCTCCTTGGATATTTAGTAACAGGTTTAGGTTCAGCGGTTACGATTTGTGCCCTGCTAACGGACGGCCGGAGGCCCGGACAGAAGGACGGCACTACAGACAAAGCACCATACCCAAACATACTCTAATGGATGGTAGACACGTAATATGAGGCTCAGGCCCCCAGGCTTCCCCGCTGTGACCAGTTATTTAGCTAAACCAGTGCATCCTGACTGACACTGGAAAGTTCTCGGAGCTAACCAAAACAGTTGTCAGCGCAATCTACAGGTACCGCTGGTATACACTGGTACCTATCACGGATACAGGACCAAACGAAAGTTACTGATATGAAGTACGATGGTGGCTCTCAGATAAGCTAAAACGGTACAAACAGCCATCGGGATGGAGGGACCAGTAGTGGATCACTGACCCAGAGGAACCAATGGAGGGTCTCTGTTCTGGTGGTACCAGGTGTCACTGATACAGAGGAACCAATGGAGGGTCTCTGGTCTGGTTGTACCAAGGGTGTCACTGATACAGAGGAACCAATGGAGGGTCTCTGGTCTAGTTGTACCAATGGTGTCTTTGATACAGAGGTACCAATTGAAAGTCTCTGGTCTGGTTGTACCAAGTGTGTCACTGATACAGAGGAACCAATGGAGGGTCTCTGGTCTGGTTGTACCAATGGTGTCTTTGATACAGAGGTACCAATTGAAGGTCTCTGGTCTGGTTGTACCAAGTGTGTCACTGATACAGAGGAACCAATGGAGGGTCTCTGGTCTGGTTGTACCAAGTGTGTCACTGATACAAAGGAACCAGTGGAGGTTCTCTGGTCTGGTTGTACCAAGTGTGTCCCTGATACAGAGGAACCAATGGAGGGTCTCTGGTCTGGTTGTACCAAGTGTGTCACTGATACAGAGGAACCAATGGAGGGTCTCTGGTCTGGTTGTACCAAGTGTGTCACTGATACAGAGGAACCAATGGAGGGTCTCTGGTTTGGTTGTACCAATGGTATGTCTTTGATACAGAGGTTCAAATGGAGGGTCTCTGGCCTGGTTGTACCAAGTTTGTCACTGATACAGAAGAACCAATGGAGGGTCTCTGGTCTGGTTTGTACCAAAGATCTTATGTGTACAAGCTGTGATATAATAGTAACAGTGCTCAATAAAGTGAGGGCTGATCACATACTGCAGACCCCTGTACTTGAATTGCTGTAAACAACACTTGACACGTTTGACCAATTCCTTTCAAATTTCAGATTATATTATCTTAAAACCTTATCTATCCATCGTGTGAAAATAAAACATTTTGATCTGATTTCTGGTATACACTTAAAACGATGTTAAATATAGTTGTTTGCTTGAAATAAGCTCTCTAGCTTTAAAAAATATGTTGAGTAAATATATCTCCTTTTTTTTTACAAAGTGCATTTTTTTGGGCTCATAACTTCAAAGATTTATGCAATATTGACCTAATTTCTGGATGTACATATGTAATATATGCAGATATGGTCATACATGAATAGATTAAAACCAGTGGTTTTACATGGTGGGCAGTTTTGAAGTGTACCAATAGGATTTCCTTGAAAATGGGAGTTTTCCCTCAATTTCTCAAAGGAATGAACCCCCAGTGACACTGTTTCAGGTTTGGATGGAGAGTATAGTGATATCTAACACTACGTTGATTTTTTTATTTGTAGGCTTAAAGGTTTCAAAACATGCCTTGTTAATGGACTTCCGGCCGGCCAGATGACGAACTAAGGACCGCGACTGTAGCTCAGATTATAGTCAGTGGAGCTTAGGAAAGAAGCCTTGCATCTAGACTTTGTCAAACTTGTGCTATTTCACAGGGAGGATCATGGAATTCATATTTTTCTTCTTCAGACACTTGTACATGTTTATCCCAATCTAATTAGATGATAATTTTCAAGATGATTATAAACTGCATATCAAATTAAATCTATCTCTGACTATCCAAACAATTTCTGAACTTTCAGTTAAGAAAGTCATTGGAATTTCAATTTATTTTTTAAATTACCAAAATACAAGAGGGATGTACAAGTCCCTATCCCTAAATCCAGTTTATAGACATTTTAGCTTGGATACAATCAAAACAGGAGTGACCAGTAATTTTAACTTTCAAATGACCAAAAACACATGTTTTTGTTTCTATGGATCTTTTCGGATTCTCTAAACAAGGGAGCAAAAAATGGTTCATGTTACAAAGTCAAAATAGACATTTTGACCAGTTTCAATGGCTTTGTCAAACTGCTTTAACACTGGTCCTAGCATGTCTTACTCATAGGTTCCAAGAGTTCCCAAGAACTAAATGTCACTGACAGGGAGTAACCTATCTTGCATGAGAATACAATCATTCCGTATGATCACAAACACACAACAAACAAAAGATAGAGACACTGGTCGACTTGATGTGTTTATTTGGGCTGTACATCTGAGGAAGGGGTGGCTTTTAGCCCATCTTCTGGGCCAGTTCCTTAGCTTTAGCTTTCTCCAACTTGGTGATTCTTGCTTGAGATTTGCTGCCCATGACACCACCGCCCCAGTGACGACGCAGCTGTAAAGAGACATCAAATAAAACAATTAGAATAAGAGCACCGTAACGTGCATAATATGCCCATCTAACATCTTTTGACCTCTGACCATGTTAAATATGTGTGAAATCTGCTGAAGAATTTAACTGAGGTGAGAAACTCTATTGGTACATATGTAGGAGTTTCATGAAAATCCATAGGATTTTAGTTAGGTCACCACAGTGCCTCCAAGTGCAGTGAACTCTGACCTCATTAAATGTGTGGATTTTGCTGGAAGTAGAACTTAGGCAAGATATTTTACTGATTTACTTTTCTGATGAGTTTTATCAAAATTCATTTTCTTCTCAAGTTATCCTGACGACACCACAAAGTAGCCTAGTGACCCATGACCTTATTAAATATGCATGGATTTTTCCAATAACCGAACTAGGGCGAGATAATCTCTTGGTTAGTAGTAAGGGTGAGTTTGGTGAAATCAAACAAAGCCTCAGTAAATTATCACAGCAACACTAAAAGTTAACAGACAGACAGCAGTTATACCATAATACACCCTTCATATGATGGGCCTATAAAAATTAAGATTTATTATAGGAAAGTCATGTATACAAACTTGAAGCAAATAATGTAAATAATTTCAAATGTCTCATTTGCTTTAAAGTAACCATAAAAGTAGCAACAACAGCTTAGATAATAAAAGTATGGAGTGCCAAGGCAGTCCAGAAAGGGCACACAGGTTTCAAATGGGCCAATGAACCTGCTGTGTAAATTATGGAATGCTTGCATATGCATGAATTCACAAGTCTTGGTGCCTACAGCAATGGCTCCTTTTAAACTATAGACATTCAAGTGTTGGAATTTTAATATTAGCTGTATTTCTTAAAAGAATTTTGATCTTGACCAAATATCATTCAGCACTAAATTTGCCAGGCCCAGACCCGACACCGATATTATCCTTAGTTGATCTTGAACATTATCTAATGCAGCCAATTTGCCTGTTGTAATTTTTCAAGTAAATATCTAAAATTAATTGCAAAACAATTTGTGGTGTAGTTGTGTCAGTAGAAGTTTGACCTTAATTTCTGTATACCTCCTTTCACAGGTACAGGAACATAAAATTTTACCAGACAGAATACAGACAGACTGCTGACCTTGAATTTTAAAATATGACAATTATGAAATGTATGTAAACTAACCTCATCAAACCTCTCATTGAAGTTGGTCTTCACAGCCTCAACCAGCTTGTTGAGGGATCCCTTATCTTCTCTAAAACAGAAAATTATAAAACAGTTATAAAATGTTACATTACATTCCTTTCATATGGAAATAACAGAAAATTTTATTGCATATATCTGAAGATGCAGTTAACTAAATTTCTTGATTTACTGATCTCAGACACAATTCTCAACACCCAATTTTTTTTATTCGAGTGTCCATCAAATTTGGATCAATCAACATACTCAGGAGATACTCAGCATCAAATGTCAAAAATAAAAATCTACAAAAGAACTTCAGGTGAAGAAATTCAAACATCACTGTAGCTCCTAATCACCAAAATGGACATTTTATACATCAACTGACACAGACAGACCATTTCAAAGAGATAAGCATAAGAACAAGCATAATACACTGGATGGTTAACTGATCCAAAAACAACAGCAACTTACGGATATACTTGTGTGAAAGCCAAGCAGGTGGCTGTTTTACGACGGACAACACGGCCAAGCCTGGCCTTGCCTTTGACGATGCAGTATGGGACACCCATTTTCCTGCACAAAGCTGGGAGGAACAGCACAACCTGTAAAGAAGATAACCAATTTATCTTGTTGCTCATTTGAGGATATGAGACAAAGTTTATTTTCTTGAAACAGGATCATGACTTAACAACTTGAAGCTTCATTTGTTTCATAAGGGATCATGAACAAAATTACATTTTTTTATAACACTATGAATTAAACTAAGTTCATCCCCTTCAAATCTAATGCATACATTGTTCTTTTTTTCAATGCGCAGGGACCAGTTTTGTCTGATTTACACAAGGGCATTACTCAATATTTGAGGATATCTCTCAGTTTAGTATTCAGCAGGAACTGTTTTAACAAATGGTATGTTAATTTATGGACTAATGAAGTAAAATCAGTACTTTTCTAAACCATTTTCATAAAATTTCCAATCAAGCTATTTTTGAATACAGTCAATATGAACCTGCATTATTTATTGTAGACCAATAAAGCATAATCCTGTAAAATACATGAAAAGGCAAAACGACATACTGGTGTCATGGTCAGAATTTACTTCATGTTTGTATCTTTACAATATAATTAAAATTTGCTAGAGTTGCTCAGATTTAAAAAGCTCATTTGAAAGTCAACACGGGAACTTCAGGTGAAGAAATTCAAACATCATTGCAACTCATTTGTATTCAGTATTTTTTCTCTATGAAAACAATCCAATGAATGATATGAGCATGAACAGTTAAAACGTACATTTAACAAAGCAAAATGAAACATATGGAGGTCAGTGGCCTGTACCGAGCAAATAATAAATGCCACCAGCTAATCAGTGTGCTTACCTCAATTGGGTCCACATCGTGAGCGATAACAACAAGCTGTGCCTTCTTTGACTCTACCAGGCTGGTAACGGTGTTGACACCGGACCTGACCATCAGCTGACGCTTTGTGGGAGCATCATCCTTTCCTTTCACACGCTCCTCAGCACGAACACTAAGGCGGGCCTTCTTCTGTTGTCTGGTCTCAGGCCTGTATTTGTCCATCAGGCGGAACAGGCTGGATGCTTGAATTGAAAGATATTAAAAAATGTATGATGGTAGGAAGGAAATTGTTGGGTTGAAATCCATAAATATTTGCAAACTGGGTGGTCTTGATTGTGTTATAATTCAATAACATGGCAGGGAATTGCTCAGATTTAAAAAGCTCGTTAGTAAAGAGTCAACATGGTATCTTCAGGTGAAGAAATTCAAACATCATTGCAACTTCCCACTGCTGTTATGCTCCATTTATAAAACACTGCTAAACATTCCTCGCATAATGTTACATGGATACATTGATTACGGCTAGAAGATTACCTGTGCCTCTGTCCAGTGCCTGTGTGAACTGGTTGATTGGGGGTGGCACCTTCAACCTTTGGTACAAGATGGCTTTTTGTCTCTGAAGACGGATGTACTTGGGCCATCTCACGAATCTGCTCAAGTTGCGCTTGGGCTGGATGTCCTGGCCTGCAATTACAGGTTAATATTTATGTACCAGTATACATTCTTAAATTTGGTGAAAAAAGGCCAACCCTGATAGTTACTATAGGCAGAAAACCTATACAATTTAAAATTTATAAGATTGAGTACAAACAGTCACAGAAGGAGTACAAACTATAAAGTTTAACTGACAGTTTTTCCCCGTTTCAAAATTTGTGCTGACAACTAATAGAAATTGTCCAAAATTTATGATTACATGACAGGTTGTGACAGGGGCCAGAAAAAGAACCACATGCAAGATCGTAAACCCATTCCATTTTCCTTTGAAATGTGACAGGCAACCAACAGAATCTCTGCAATGGATCGATCTGTTGATTTTACATACTATTTGACTTGATCAGTAGATATTAGGTCAGTATATATTTACTGCAATAAAAGAACTTACCAATGCCAAAATTCTTTGGCCTCTTCTCAAACAGAGGGTTGACGACCTTCTTAGCCTCAACCTTCTTTGCGACCTTAGGGGCCGCAGCCACCTTCTTCTTGCCCTTCCTTGGTTTGTTGGGCTAGATGAAAACAAAACAGGATATGAGTGTTCAGTACTTTCAACCAATCCAGGTCTCAATCACATGTAAAATGGCCAGCATTCTTGCTCTAAATTAGTTTACTTTTCTATAATTAAAAGCAAATCTATGCTTTTGACATGGTGTTTGCTGGAGAATAGTTCAATGAAAGATTGTATGAGACTCTTTTCCCTATAAAGTGTTAGCATGAGCATGTAAAATATTACTCAGCCAACCTAGCACTACATCACAGTATATGCTCGAAGATCATGAAGAAGCAAGCCATAAATAACTAGTCAGAAGCATCTACACCTGTCACCAAGACCATTTTATATGCTATTCTATCCTTAAATTAAGTTCATATAGCACACAAGTCTTCAAAAGTACAGATTCTAAATAATCAATAAATAATTTAACTTAAAATGTTTAAGATTATAATTTATAAAATACTTGGCGGTATCTACATCGGTGGCCGAGTATTTCCTTGGAGACATCAATGACAAACGATTATCCTTCAAACTGATAAACTGAGTGCAATATCTTGGTTATTTAATGCTTTTATGCGTGTTCATTTATTTCGAGTGACGGCATATTGTCCAGACGGTTTGATGTTCACAACATGGGAATCCTCACTACGGCCATGTTTACAAATGTGTTATCATTGCTGGCAATTTTGGACTAATTTTCTTGAGGAATCTTGGTTTTCTTTAAAATCTACTGTCATGATCTATCAGTGTTTTCGTTATATTGTACCTTAGCTCAAATTCAGGTGGAAGTGCACTCTTTTAACAATAACAGGAGAGCCAAAAGAGGCATGAACGATACCCGAAATGTCAACGGAACGTGTACGGTGGACAATCCAGTGCCAAGTTTTCTATAAAAAGCGACACGCAAAGCTTATTTTATGGACACAATTTGTTTCGGATATCATGAGAATAGGGTTACGAAGGTAAAATTTCATGGATGGCGAATAACAATGGGAGATCTTCAAAGATTTTTATTGTGGTACCACATATCTCAGTACCCACCATGATGGATTTCCGGAAAAAGGAAATCGCAAAGCAACCTGGGAAGGAAGTGAAGCCTCAGTGCATGCGCACTTAACATCACTAAACAGCTGTGGACCTTCGAAGCGCAGTGGTTTCACTGGTTAATTAGAGCACTTAGAAAAGGCAGGTCAGTAGAGTGTAAGAATAAGCTATGAACATCAATATAACCGAGAAAGGTGTACACACTGAGCATATGTCGTTCTTAGGGTTATGTTATAAACAATATACTCAATTATCGCCCAAGTGACCATTAAAAACGGCAGTAAAAAATTATTCTGGGTTCTTTCCCCCTAACTGGACCACACATCACGATTATTATAGATATCAAATGGAATAATAAGACAATTATTTATCACCATGTTTTTTATTGATGAGTATTATATTCTGGAATTAATTTTTGAAATATAATTTATACTTTACTGTTTTGGCCCACTGTTGGTAAAATAAGAGAATAAAATTAAAAGGGTTCAGTTATGCTATTATAGAAAAGATGCAAAACCAGTTTATAATAGAAAGAAAGTGCTTATAAGTAATGCATATTTCCACTCCCCCTAGGAGTTACTAATTCCCATGTTAGATGGAACAGATCAGCGTTTGTTAGAATAGATATTCATTTACAGCAGCTCAATAGCATAACATTGATGAATATGTATATACAGTCAAGCCCGCTAAATGTCATGTCGGTGGTGCATGCATAAATTATGATAATAACCGGGATGTGACATTATGCGGGCTCAAACATCGATGTCCTTTTGAGTCATAGAAGAAGCAATATATCTCAAATTATATTAAATAAATCTTCAATAAAAAGGAAACAGAATCGTTTATGAATATTTTTATTGCACAAAGGCATATTCAATTACGTTTATGTGCACCTGACAATTTATTTCCTGTTAGTTTTGTGCCGCATGCTGCAATAACTGACAAAATCCGACTTGCCAACAGAAAGAGTCGTAGCGTCTGGGTCATGAGGTCAAATGTCTTGAAATATGCGGCACAGTTATTACGTTATGCAAAGGCAAACTATTTTACTAGATTGCGCCTTATTTTCTGGATATCTTATTAATGATTCAAACTTCCATGATCATCTTTATGACAGGATTGTTAGGGGAGCGGGCATGGCCATGCCATTGTCAACTTTCTGAAGTTTCGCCGCGATTGAGGTTTGGGACCGGGTTTCTCCTCCAGTGCTCACAAAATCTCCAGCTTTTCATGGACCCTAAAAGGGATTTCCGCTCGTAAGCAACGTTTAGAGCTCGTGCTTCATATCATCTCTGCGAAGTGTCACCGAGGTGTAAACCACGGCCTTGCAAAGGCCAGGAGTTTATTATGTATGACATGTGATGGCAAACTTGCACTTGTTAACGTACAGGGAAACGCAATGATGTGGATTACCATGGTATCTTAAGACTTAATTAGCTAATTAAATGACGGGGAGTGACCTGCATGCATCACTGCACTTGCTTGCCGCACACTGGTGGGAGATGTGATTGTTTGATACGCCTGACCGATTACAGGCTCTTGGCCTCGTTGATCACCGTGTCGGCGCCTGATGTGAAATTAACTGCGGTCTGGTATCATTGCAAGGGTTCTAGGCATGACAATAAGCGGGATTATGACAATATTCCTTGATATTAAACGTTCAGATTTACCACTGTTTATATAGGAAATGGTTTGGGATTTCAGATTAATGCGACAATAAACGGGATTTTTTTATTAACCGATATGACACTAAGTGGACTCGACTGTATATAAAATAAAAAAATGAATGTTATTGGGCTTACCTTTGAGATGCATATCTATCTAATCAGTATAGTGGCAGTGGTCTTAATGCATCTTAATTGTTACATTTACAGTTTTAATTTTTCTTTCAATCAGTGTTCTAGTAAATATTGCCTATTTTGACACCACAGTAACATCATTGAAAATGTTCAAGATGAAATTAGTGGTATGGTAAATTACTGAAACAACCTACCAGGGTACGCACAGGTGCCAGTCCAGTGTAACTGTCTGGGCTTTACCTGGTATTCTGAGCCAAGAGCTGATAGCACCAGTCTGAGCATAAGGACACAAAACCAGATCTCACTAATGAGGTGCCAACAGTCTACTGATAAAGACCCTCAGCCAGTTAACAAGGACATGTAATATCGAAATCTTCTTTATGTTCATGTGCTACTTAAGTTAGTTCTCATCATTAAAGATGATTAAAAAACTAGACCAACAAAATTTATTTTGCACTGCAGAAAAATTGTAATGTATATATGTCTTTGAACTTATATTTGCTGATATATATGTAATATAATTGTCAGGAGTTATTCTGCAAATCATTAATGTTTTAAACTTTGATGTTAAATGCATTAAAATGAAATGCATATCAATATAAAAACTGAAAAAAACTTAATTGTTTAAGAACTTAGTTCAAGAAATGTGTCTCCATTGCATCTATGGAAGTACTTGAGAGAGGATTTTGTAAAGAAAAGCAATTATTAAACTACCTGTGTCGCTGGAAAGAATTAACGCAAAGTTTTGGTCACTTTAACTGCCAAAATACTAAGACTGTACCAGCTTTTATCATAAGGGGGAGTGGAAATTAGCATCCCTTATTACCACTCCCCCTAGGGGGAGTTGAAATAAGCATTCCTTATTTCAAACTCCCGGGGAGTGGAAATAAGGCCTGCCTAATAGAAAATAGGCTTGTATCAAACTTTGTGTAGCTTGGTTTTACTGGGTTTTATCTGCTTATTCTGTCTATTAATTAATTGATAATTAAATACATTTTTATCATTGATATTTATTTGAATATGCACAGGTCATATGTCAATCATACATAAAATTTGGAGCATGTTAAGAGTCTTAAATTAAGAGTCTAGGACGCTCATGCCAAAATATTGGAGGGTCCCATCTGAATCCAAGGGGACTATGTCAAATTATGAATAATTTTTTAAAATATATTTTTTATTTTAAATCATTGTAAAATCATTACTGATATATAATTAGAAATTGTGTCATTATGATTATTTGATCAAATTTAGTGAAATATATGGGTTTGTTGTCAGTGCAATGTTTACAGAACTGACTGGTTTGTCCGAGGCAGGTAGCGGTGGTCATTGACTGTGACAAGGACAAACATTGTTCCTCTCGGTCCTACCCCAAGGGGAGAGAGAGAGAGAGGTCCTGAGGCCAATTGTTTGCATTGGTCGGAGTGGACATAAATACCCCCTTTCACCCCAACTTTTTCAACCCTTTTTCTGTGCCTCTGATTGTAGAGCATAGGATTCAAATGCTGGCTGTTGCAGGTTATAACCATGAAAGAGGAAGTCATTTGAATGTCATGCTGAGTGTACTTGTAATTCGTCTTCTCAAGAGTCAAGATCCTCAAAATGTGTCACCCTCTTTGGGCAGCATCTTAAAATAACTTAGAGACTCACAACTGTTCCAAAATAGCTCCAATAAAGTCTGATAATATCTGGTTCATATTGTAATATATCGGACCTGAAGGATCAAATCATAAATACTTAGATTCATTCCTACCTTGGACAGTGGTACTGAGAGATGTTTATTGCAGCTACATCCTTAGGTAATGGCTAGCACAGTTTGAGCAACTTGAAAATAAAAGTTGGGAATAATTTATCTAGATTACATGGCAGTTTACTAATCAGTTATGATCAAGTGTTAATCATTTGCCTGATTTGATTAGCTTTGGCTGCTTAACAAGATTCAGATAAAGAGGCAGGTCCATCAAGGAAAATGAATAGAATTGATGAAACTATTATATTTTGAAACTCTGTACATTAGGACCAGTTGGACAAAAGGGATCCTGAATTGTTAGCAGTTTGGTTCATGCAGTGTGTTTGCTGCCTACAACTTTCTTGTATTGCTTTGAAGCTGGTAATACTCACATAATATGATCTAGTGAACTTACTTGCACTTCACTTACTTACTCAGTAGCAAGTAAAGTAACAAATAAATTTAAGCCAATGCTTAGACATATATAGACATATATGTATGTTCGCAAATATAAATGTCATATAATTTGCAGGTGTTACTCTGGCAAATCACAAACATTTTACACTTATTTATAAATAATTTTGACTCTGAAATACATTTCCATATAAAAACTGAAAAACTTTGATTTTTAAGTAAAAAATATATGTCTATGATCCTTTAATGGCCCTAGGAAGACATAAAAGAGGACTTTAAAAGAAAACAAATAGTTTGGCAACTGGTAGTTTGATTTATTAAACAAAAATATGGTGTTCACCAAATATGAAGACTTTTCTGGGAATAATTTACTTGGAGAAAATTGATTAGCAATCATTACTTATCAGTATTGCAATAATGATTAACAGTTTGTAATTCCAACTACATGTATTTGAAATTACAAACTGCTAATCATTTAGAGTCAAAATTGTTTATATGGAAGTGTAAAATGTTTGTGATTTGCCAGAGTAACACCTGCAAATTATATGACATTTATATTTGCGAACATCCATATGTCTATACATCTTGGATAGTTTTGTTGTATACAAGACTTGTGCCACCACCTACAATTGTTTTTTAGCGAACCTGTGAGCTTATGTGATGGTGCGGCGGCGTCCAAATCCGAAATTGATGTATTGGTGGTGCCACCTACATTGATCTGTTTTTTACAAGCAAAAATGTAATTTAAGACTCTTTTAGCTTATACACTGTTTTATGATGAAACTGTTAAGCTGATAGGTTTAAACTTTACAAGAATTATTCTATGGTAGGGTTCTGCCAGTTTTATAAGAATAGATTGGGTAAATGCAGCTTTAAAAAAGTAGTGTAGCCAATTGAAAAAAAGGCTTTCTGTGTTTGAAAACAGATTTGACAACATGCTGAGTTTTAGCAGGTAAGTCAAGAGGTCACTCAGTTCAACCAGGTGGGGTCCAGACAGCACCATATGGCAACTGGCCAGGCTCTGTCTGGTGTCTAGACAATGTGTCGAAACGTCTAGACACAGCATCTAGATGTCTAGACACATTGTCTAGATGCAGAATGCCCAGGTTAGAACTGTTGGAACTTTATCTTTTAACTGTTTGAAAAAACTTTTTTTGCATTTTTAGCAAATCTGTGAGCTTTAGCTATGGTGTGGCTTCGTCTGTCGTCCGTCATGCGTCATAGCTATCTCAAAAAGGGCAGGAGCTAGCATCACCAAATTTTTTGCAAAAAATTTGTCATCTAAAAATTCTATTGGATTTTGCTTATTTTTTGGATAACTGTATTTTCTTTGATTTTATAGGGATGAAGCTAAAAAACATTAAAAAATGTTCTTCTCCAAAACCATTCTGCAAAAATTGTCCTTTCATCTGTCCCAGTAATCCTCCATGGCAAAAAGAACATATCCGAAAAATCGTGACTGATACATCCTAGTTGTATCCGCCAAAACAAAGTTTTGCGGATACTATGTTTTTGACCGGGTTCCGCCGCCGCCGCGTTTGTTTCCGGAGAACTCCTCTGAGACTACTGGACAGATTTTTCCGAAACTTACACAAATTATCGGGTCACATGTGAACTGGTGCCTAACCAAGTGACCTTGACCTCTGACCTTTTGTCTCTGCCCAGCGTCCGTTTGTGCCTCTGTTTCCACACATAAACCCATATATCTCGGGAACAGTTTGACCGATCCGGAAAAAATTTTTACACAAATGTAGCCCTGGGATAGCTTTATAAAATACACAACAAAAGGTGGCGCCACCTGCAACCATGTTTGCACAGTGTCCATCTGTTCATCTGCCTGGGGTTAAAATCACTCATATCTCTGCAGTGGTTTGACTAATTCACCTAAAATTGGGCATGCATATACATCCTAGATAGCTTTCTCGATTTTATGACAGGTGGCGCCACCTACATTCACATTACCGCTCCACACATAAACCCATATATCTCGGGAACCGTTTGACCGATCCGGAAAAAAATTTTACACAAATGTAGCCCTGGGATAGCTTTATAACATACACAACAAAAGGTGGCGCCACCTGCAACCATGTTTGCACAGTGTCCATCTGTTCATCTGCCTGGGGTTAAAATCACTCATATCTCTGCAGTGGTTTGACTAATTCACCTAAAATTCGGCATGCGTATACATCCTAGATAGCTTTCTTGATTTTATGACAGGTGGCGCCACCTACATTCACATTAACGCTCCACACATAAACCCATATATCTCGGGAACCGTTTGACCGATCCGGAAATTTTTTTTTACACAAATGTAGCCCTGGGATAGCTTTATAACATATACAACAAAAGGTGGCGCCACCTGCAACCATGTTTGCACAGTGTCCATTTGTTCATCTGCCTGGGGTTAAAATCACTCATATCTCTGCAGTGGTTTGACTAATTCACCTAAAAGTTGGCATGCATATACATCCTAGATAGCTTTCTTGATTTTATGACAGGTGGCGCCACCTACATTCACATTAACGCTCCACACATAAACCCATATATCTCGGGAACCGTTTGACCGATCCGGAAAAAAATTTTACACAAATGTAGCCCTGGGATAGCTTTATAACATACACAACAAAAGGTGGCGCCACCTACAACCATGTTTGCACAGTGTCCATTTGTTAATCTGCCTTTGGTTAAAATCAATCATATTTCTGCAGTGGTTTGACCAAATTACCTGAAATTCAGCATGCTTATACATCCCGCATAGCTTTCTTGATTTTATGACAGGTGGCACCACCTACGTTCACGTTCATGCTGTAGACATCCATGCTTATATCTCCGGACTCATTCAACCAATCAGGAAAATTTTTTTACACAAATGAAGCCCTTGGATAGCTTTATAACATGAACAAAAATGGTGGCACCACCTGCAGCCATTTTGACACAGCGTCCATCTGTTTGTCTGCTGTGGGATAAAATTACTCATCTCTGCAGTGGTTTGACTTTTCCACATGAAAATTTGCATGTGTATATATCTTGGATAGTTTCTCATTCAAATAACAGGTGGCGCCACCTACAATCATGTTTATGTGGCAGAGATCCATTCTAATATTTAACACATGTACCTCTATATCCCCTTGCCACTCAATCCATGCCTCACTTCACCCGTCCTTCTCTGATTTTGGCGGATACACGTAGTCGCTTGTCGACTACCCGTATTCTAGTTTAAAAATGACCTAGTCCGAAACTTGCAGGTCTGAAACGTCCATTTTGCTGAAATCATAATGACTAAGGAAGATATGCAGGACATAAGAGGATCAATATTAAATTTTAAAAATAAACCTCCATTCATACTCCCAAACTTTGCACAGGTTCGCATAAGGCCTGTAGGCCAGTATTTCAGGAGTGACATTTGTGTAATCAGTGCTTGCACTTGTATTTAAAATGTTAAGTACATTCATTGTACATATACATGTCACACATGTATTTGAAAAGTAATTGTCATGCATGTTATCATTGAAGCATACCTGATGTATATCCCATTGCACAGGTTCTCGTTAGGCCTGTAGGCCTTGTTGTTGAAAAGCCCTGTTGAAACAGAAATGTATTACATGTCTTTGTACACATTTTACTATTTTAATGTCTAAATTCACCAAGGGATAACTCTTTATAATTTTTATAATTATACCTCTGCCAACACAGTATTTCTGGTATGTTTTCCCCTTGATTCATTGGTTCATTTGTCTGTTAGCAACTTTATATATAAAAAGTTATGAACAGATTTTTTATGAAATTTTGTGGAGGGTAAGAATGACATCAAAGGAACAATAAATTTTTTGGAGGTAATCTGAATCAGTTGTATATAAATTTCGATTCAAGGTATTATATAGCATTGTGACGAAGTGCTGCCCCATTCATAGTCAAGCAGGGATTGGGTTTCAGACCAGGTGATCTATAGGCATCTATAGTGGTGGGAGTTGGTTCCTTTTTCATAATCGATCATCGGTTTGAGCAAACCGATCGATGATCAATTATTAATCGGTTCAGACAAATATAAAGTAATATGCAGTTATCTGTGAAACTTTACTTTCTTAACCCAGCCCGCATGTCTTAATAACTCTTCCTAGAGAAAAGAAGTTTTTGCCTTTTTATATTTTCCTTTTATTCCTATATTCGAGGTTTCATTTTAATTTATTATAATAATCAAGTTGCCTAAACAGGGGCACCTGGCATCAGTTGAAGAGATTATTTCTAAGAGAATCTCGCAAAATTGGCATAGACCTGGAGAATTTATGGAGCATTTTTACGCTATACCGCTCATATTTTGCCATGTACATCTCGTTAGAAAACTCTCTGCTTATTCTGCAGCTCCCTGTCAGGTTTATTAAGTTATTAGGGAACACAGACTCCTTATATGAAGTGCGAAATGTTGTAAAAATGGAACAATAATTTTGCCTATAACATAATGGCATTCTGGAAAAAAATCATGAGTATGATGTAATCAATAGTTGCCTTTGGTAATTGATATGATCCAATATGATCCCAGCTGATTGCTGTAATACAATATTTTAACTTCCATTCACTTTTCAGCACCTGAAATTTCAGTACCATGATTTATTTCACTTTTGAAGCTAGCATTTGAAAAATTTGGTACATTTAATTTATTTTGTTTGTTCCTCCTCATCAAAGTTATGCTAGGAGTCTTGACCACTGGGCTGTGACATAGGTAGGATGCATTATTATGAGTCACTGATCACCTCAGTAACAACTATACTTATTGCTTTCTTGTAGAACTGTAAATTCCATTCATGGATAGGATGCATGGTCATATTAACAAATTCAATTCCTTTTAAAAAAACAGTATCATTGTTTGGATTTACAATAATTTGTAAATTTCTCTTAAAGGAAAATGTCTCAAGCACCAAGAAACTTACCTCAAAGCAAGGAAGCATTGCTCAAGTCCTACCAGAAACGTCTGAAGGATGACATCAAAGCTATGGTGGACAACTACATGGAGATTATCAAAAGTGCTAAGGTGAAATAATTTGTCATTGGACATGGTCAGTGAATTTATTATCTGAAATTACCAGAAAAAAATCACAATGGTTTCTGGAGAGACAAGATGTTTAAACATGTGAAATTTTGTTTTTGCCTTTTTCAGGAGAGTGTATTTAGTGTAACTCATTGTGCCAATCTGTACATGTTAGAACGTTTAATTTAACTCTCTTTAATATCAGCTGTTCTTCCAGCAGTTATTTTTTCATCCGAGCAAGTTATTGAAACTAGGAACATGTGTGTGTTTAGTTTAATTCAGATACAGAGATCCAGCAAAATAATCACTAATTCTTATGCATATTCACCATCATTTGTTTGTTGGCTATATCTGTTCCTACCACACAAAATAAATCAGTTTGGTACATTCCCCATCTTGAAAGAAATACCGTAGTACCTTTTTAAAGTATTTTTCCATTGGTTTGGTGCAGGTTGAGTCTGATGAGGCCCAGGTTGCTCGCATGACCCAAGCAGAACAGGACCAGTATGAGATGGAAGTACGAGCAGCAAATATTGTGAGTATTCACTGTGAGAAATCACAACTCTGTATTACTGCTGTGAGAAATCACAACTCTGTATTACTGGATTTTAGATTCGAGATCAAAAGCTTGTGTTATGTCTTGAGATAATTTTGTACACCTGTCATGACCATACCAGTGGCTGATGTAAAACTACTAAAAGTCTCAGAGAGAGTAGAAAGAAGAAGTTAATAGTTGTTTTTTTTTTTAATCTGTATAACAACTGTCCATTGTTTTGTAACCAGACATTTTATCTGAAATTTGGGTATTTGAGAAGTCATCAAGAAATATATTCAAAAAGTCAAAACATTTCTGTTTCTGCTGATTTGACCTTGAAGTTGAAGGTCAAGGTCACCAGTTTTCTACCACCTACAAGATTTTGGTAGAAACATTTCAGGGAGTCAAATTTCATGAAAATAAATTGAGGGATCCAAAGGTTATAGTGTTCACAAATAATTTCTGTCCTGGCTGATTTGACCTTGAAGATGAAGGTAAAGGTCATCAACTTGAAACAACTTGTGTGTAAAATTTGAGGAAAGAGTATTTGATCTCTGACTGATTTAAAAAATATCAACCAAATCCCTTTGTGCTTATACCCAAAAACAACAGAAACAAATCATTTATCCATTAGTGATCACACCCACATTAAAGGTATGGTTTTCACACTCTGGAGTCTCAACACATGACACCCTGTACTGGGGATGAGTTGGCCATATATTTTGACAAAGTCCCTATAAAGGACCATACCATTTAGATAGAGGTTTTAACCATGTTTTTAACTGGTTTTAACAGCTGGGTGGATAAAACAATGCAACCCTGTAAACAGAGATTGATTATGGTTTGTTTTGAATAATCAGACAACTGAATTTTACTGCACTTTCAGGTTCGTGCAGGAGAATCCTTACTAAAGTTGGTGTCTGACCTGAAGCAGTTTTTGATCCTGAATGATTACCCAGCAGTCAATGAGGCAGTGAGACAAAAGACTGAAATAAACAAACGCATGCAAACAGAAATAGACGCTGCACTGCTAGCGCTGAGAGATGACATCGCAGCAGATCTCTATGAAATGGAGGAAGAATATTACTCATCAGCTTATAAGTAATAAAATATGTCTATCTAATTTACTGTGTCCTTTTTTACTGTGCACATGTGTGGAAAACTAGATTTGTATAAATTCCTTGGATGGCAAGTCTTAGAATTCCAGTAACAAAAATCCAAAAATAATTCCTAATACACAATTTGGATTGAATAAAAATGTGAAAGCTTGCATGGAAAGTATGAAAATCTTCCAAGAAGGCATGAAAGCATGCCTGCAAGTTCTGCAAAACTTCATCCAACAAAATCCAACATCCTGAAGCAATGAGGAGGCATATTCCTGTTTCAGGAAGTGTTTAAATATGTATGAAAGTTTAAGAATGTCATAATAAAGATGAGTTTGCAGAAATTAATTGTATCTGCCATAATAGAGTTTTGCAGATGCTATGTTTTCACATTGGTTCTGCCCTAGCGTCATATTAACCCTCTGGCATTACGACCAGATTATTGGCGCCCGAGTGTCAAGACATCTGCGTCTGAGGATCACATTATTAGGCCTTATGAAGATGCAAATATTTTCGTCATTTCTGACAACGCTTCATGGGCTACTGGTACACTGTCAATCAACATAAACCAGACCACTCGTTAGCATTTTTTGTGTACTTTCTAATAATACCAAATATGAACGAGAAAAGTTCCTGTTTAACCCAGCACATTGGTAAATCCCTCGGCATGTTCGTTGAATTTTTGACCGCATGAATGTAAGCATGGCTCCCACGGGTTACAGGACGCAGGCTACTTGCAGGCGACACAGGAAATGACCCGTGTCCATGGAGACGGTGTTTCAGTTTGGGTTGCGAGCTCACATATACACTATTGTGTTTATTCACCATTCTAAGCATAATATTGAGAATATGGGCCGTTTACCACAATATGAATGCAACAAAAAGCAAGACCACTGCGATACATTCCTCTTTATTACTAGTATCATGACTCGAGTAGGCTTACCAGCCCAATTATCCGATTGCCTACTGAGTCAGGTTGGCACGGCTAGTTCTGCCCTCACCGCAGCATTCGTTTCCGGAGAACTCCTCTGAATACCTTAGACTCCTCTGAATACCTTAGACCAATCTCTTACAGAACCCAGCATACTTATTCGGTCACATGTGAACTGGTGCATAACAAAAACTGGTAGTGATACCTGCAGTCCTTTTCATGTAGCATGAATCTGGGTGTTTTAATGATAACAGCCTGTATCTCAGAAGTGGTTCAATGTATTGGGCTGAAATTTTTCATGTGCATAGATCTTGGATTTCTCCTTTTTGTACTCAAGATTGATGGTGCCATCTATAATCATTTTTGTGTGGCATCTATCGATGCATTTGCCAATTTTTCATCTTAGTCATTTGTTCAATTTATTGGGCTGAAATTGTGCATTTCCATGGATCATGGATACCTCGATCTCATGCTCATGACTGGTGGTGCCATCTGTAATCATTTCTACATGGCGTCCATCCTTGAGTGAAAATTGCTCATATCTCACAAGTGGATGGATGTATCAGCCTCAAATTTTGCATGTTCATCCATCTTTGATAGCAGTTGTTGTAGACCAGACAGCTGGCACCACCTGCCATTCCGTTTTTATAGAATTCATTGATGCACCTTTAAGCTCTCTGGAATAAAGTTCAGAGAAGTTTATATTGAATCCTCACGGTTGGTTTCAGCCTTTGCATCAGTGTCGTCTGTAGACACCCCAGGCTAAAGTTTTTGTTAACTCATATAACTGGGCAACCACATACCCAATTGCTTTCATATTATACAGATGTATGGTATAGGTGGTTAGAAATACCCCAGATGATCTCGGGGTCAAAAGGTCAAGCTCACAGGCCCCAGTTGTTCATGAACAAGTCAGATTAAAGTTATTTTGTTAGGCTTGTTACTCCATTGCTAATGAAGACCTTTCACTTAAAATTAATACATTGATGTACAGTGACAATACCTAACTCGGCTTTTAAAAATTTTTACCATATTTTACTTTCTTGGCCAGTAATTAGTACTAAATGAACAAAATTCACAGAGATCCCAGTGACTGAAAGTCTTCTGAGCTATAGCGATCACTCTTTTGTTGTCCGTCCATCCATCCATCAGTCCGTCTGTAAACAAGGCACAAATTGTCTGCATTGGACCTTGAATCTTCTAGCTTCACATCTCTGTTACCCATATCCTATGAGCTTTGGGGCTTGTTATTACCCCCCCAGAATAATTAAAAATTTGATTCATAAGCTCCAGTATCTGTATTACTAATGCATTGATTGCCATGATTCTTTTCATGCATATTGATCATGGAGTGTTTCATCATTTCTTGCAGACTGGTGGCACCACCTGTTTTGTTTCTAATTTCAACACATTTTTTGGGGTCTACTTTTGAGACCTTCAAATGAAGCGGTCATCAATTAACAAGGAACAAATTGTAACCATTTGAACCCAGAATCTTCTTACTTCCAATCCAATGAGGTCCTTGGAAAAATCTCCTTGGAAGCCTGAAATTAGGTCTCTGTTACCCATATCCTCCAACTTTGGAGCTTATAGGTACCCTTAGAATAATTAAAAATTTTAAACAAAAGTTCCAGTATCTGACTAACTAATGCATTGATAGCCATGATACTTTGCATGCATATTGCTAATGGAGTGTTGCAGTTCCTGCAGACTGGTGGTGCCGTTATTTTTAATTTTTATGCATTTTTTCTCATTTCTGAGACCTTCAAATAAAGTGGTTGTTTGTTAACAGGGCATGAATCGTAATTGCTGGACCTAGAATCTTCTAACTTGACATTCAGGGAGGTCGATAAAAAAATATTGGAAAACTGAAAATAGGTCTCTGTTACCTTTATCCAGAATAATTAAAAATTCTATAAAAAAGCTCCAGATGGGCACAAATCTTAGCAGCTAGGTGTAGAATAAGGTCACTGAAACCTATATCTTAGGTCTATTGCCAAAATGCATGATTTTGAGCCCTCTGGGATTCAAAGGTAAAGGTCAAAGGTCACACCATACTTCACAAACAAGTCAGGTTAAAGGTTTTTAGTGAGGTCCTTTGCTCCATTGCTAATGAAGATATTTAAAATTAAACTTAGAGCACTGATGAACATTGACAATTCCTATCACAGCTTCAGAATATTCCCCATACTTTAAATATTTGGCCAGTAATTAGCACTTAAGACACAAAATATGTATATATCCCAACCAAGCACAGGTGAAAATTTTGGGATAACTCTTTATAAAACTCAACCACTTGCCCCATTGTTTAAATATATAATATACTTGTTATATTGGGGGTTTAGAATCTCCTATATAATTTGGGGGTTAAAGGTCAAGGTCACAAATCACGTTTGTTTAGGAAAACATCAGGTTAAAGTTTGGCACAATTACGGCTGATCTGCCTCACATTCAGCTGATCTGTCCCACGTTTGGCTGATCCATCACAATATTTAATCATTCATTCCTATACCTTCCACTGAATTCCATTGAAATCTACTGAAACCTTTTGGAGATTGTAACAAACATAATTTCCAGCAAGGGTCTGCAGCATTGCTAACCACTTAGTGATTTTAGATAACTTATATGATCTCGTATAGGTCTTTGTAGCCAAGTTTCCAATCACTGTGAAATCATGCAGTACCAAACCAGTTGGGGAAGTTTGCAATAAATCTTTACAATTTATTTAATTTCTGTAATAACTTTCAAGTTCTCTATTAACTATTTATGATTGCATTTGATTGTCCAAAATCCTATTTTTTCTGGTGTTGTTTTCAATAATGCAATGAGATGAACCTACCCAAAAACTCCTTAATATTATTAGACTGAACTCAATATCACAATCTTCTTTTTTTAAAGAACAACACAACCAGTCTCTGATTTTACTTTTTTGTCAACACAAAATGTATTGTGGCAGTGTATTTCAAATTTTGCTTTTTTTACTGTAAGATGTAATGCAATATGCTTGCACTTAAGCTCTAGCCTTTCTTGGCAAGAGTTACCTTAGGTAAAGTTACTGGATATGTGTCTCTTCTTTGCACTGGTAGAGTTTTGCACTTCTGGAACTTTGGCATAGCTATTCTGGATGCCCTACTCTAACTTGTCCAGTATGTGCTGCCACCTATGACTTAGGAGCCAAACTAAATCTCTGAAGTAAAGAAAGATGTAGAAAAGGGACAGGCAATGTAAGGAAGGTCCAACGTTTATTACACAAAGAAAGAAGATTCACAAACTTTGTATAAGCATAATTTGTCATTTAAGATGATATATAAGATTATTTGGAGGAGGTCCTCACAGGCAAGTTCTAACAGTTTTAGAAATCAAATTACTTTTCCTATGACTGATTTCTTTCAAATATGAATAATATTTTTAATATTTTTCATTTTACATACAGCATTCTAAGGGGAATCAATTTCTTTAAATTTTTTCAAAGGGATTTAACATCCTTTCCTAATACTGCAGTAGAAATAAACACATTCCATTACATGAATGGTTATCTAATTAATACATCCTATTCAGCTATTTTACAATCAAAAACAAACTTTAGTTCCTACAATGTACTTTGCATTCTTCAACTACTGGGCTTAAACTCCCATAGTTGTGATACTCTCAAGATTTCTCCAGTAACTTTGCCACAGCATTCAGTCTACAGTTAATCAGCGCCTGTCTGAGGTCCTCAGCTACACTGCTGCCCCCTCTGTGTTGGCTCTGCCATTGGGTCAGCATCCTGTAGACCTTTTCACGTAGATCAACATCTTGTGACTGGATGCACATGATGTCAGCTTCCTGCAGCCCCAGGTAGCGGGCCACAAACTTCCAGTCCTTCAACAGCCCCACCTGACTGACAAGCTGCTGTAGCAGGTCTGGTGACAGTGCTGTAAAGATTGTTACATTTTCATTCAGATATCAGCAAAAGACAACTCTTGTTTATCGGCCTAATTTGGAGAGGGTATAACATGCAGCCAAAAATGAATCTAGACCTACATTTTTGTGATACATTTAGTCATTGTACCATACAAATGCTTGGACATTTGGGGAAATGTCTGTCAAATATAAGAATGAAAAACTGGCTTCCCAGACAGAATTTCAAGGAACATCACTCTTAGGTATTTAGTCATTGTACAATACAACTGCTTGGACATTTGGGGAAATGTCTGTCAAATATAAGTATGAAAAACTGGCTTCCCAGACAGAATTTCATGGAACATCACTCTTAGGCCAAAAAAGGTAAAAGGTATGGTTCTCAGGCATCGCCCGCGTCAATTTAAACCCATCGCATCAAAAATTTTTATTTTCATCTTTCAAGAAGATAAAATAATACAATTTTGATCAGATTTCCTTATTATGTAGTGCTTTTGCCTGTTTAGCAAAAAATCTGTTATTTTCATGCTTTTCCCTGATCATATGACACTTTTATCAAAAAATACAAAAAAGTTGAAAAAAATAAGTATTGCCCGCCCACACTGATTTCTGAAAAAGTGCCTGAGAACCAAACCTTTTTATTTTTTGGCCTTACATGTCACTCACTTGACATTAAGTCTGTGACCAAACTTTTTCTAATTTATTCACACACTCAAAGACACCTCAGGAGTTTTTAGTACATTTTTCACTCACCAGATGGCAGATCAGTGGTCCCCTTGTTAACAGACTTGCATTCACGCAAGCTGTTTTGTAAACTTGGCATTGTGGTTATCTGGCTTTCTAGGCTGTAAGGATAAGAGGTCCAAAGATTAGAAGTGAAATTAGTTTACAGGGTCACAGAAAGCAAGAACAAATGAAAGGGAAAAAAGATGTAAAATTGGAAATTCATTGTCAGATATATCATGATCAAGCCATATCTGATAAAAATTGAGTTTCTGTTCTAAATAAACATGACTGACAGGCAACTATTATTATTTTCATATGCACTTTTTGCAAACATTTGGACCAAACATACTGTATAAACTATAGAAGGGCATATTTGGAACAAAGGTTGCCCTGCTAAATTATGTGAAACACTAGGAAATGCCCTGTCTGTATTTAAACATTTGCATTGTGTTTTATCTGACACTATATCAGGTCAATTTGGCTGAAAACAAAAACAATTCCAAGCAAGACTGTCCTGACACATGGATTAACTATTTCCAATTCATCTGTTTTATACATTGTTATGATTCTGTGTAAACACAGTCCACATGTGTCTGTTTACCATAACAAGACTGCATAACCACAGGTCTGGTCAAACAAGGAGAAGAGACATGAAAGGAGAAACAGTAGTTATGAGCTTAAAAAATCCTGATTTGTCAAGTTGCACAGTGCAGCCACCAGGTGGCATGCATGCATGTTTTGCACCACTGGACACACCTGATGCAAGCTTATTTACACTTCTGTACACAGAAGCAGATCCAGGGGGAGAGTCCAGGGGGTCCAGACCCCCTCCCCCCCCCCCTTTCCAGACATGGCAACCTTTTTTTCAGGGGTTCAGATTTTTCAGACTTGTGCCATGTTGTTGACTCTTTTATAGGGTTTTTCATAAGTACTCAAGGCTTGGACCCACCCTTTTCCTAAATCCTGGATCCGCCCCTGGTACATGATTAACAAATGGTTGGAACAAAAAATTGGCAGATATTATAATACTTTAAAGAGAAAATGTTATATTTACATATAAATATTACAAAAACTGTATGTGAATAGGTCCCTTTAATACATGGCATGAAATGTCTGCATACATGGCTTGAAATGTTATGGGCGGTCTCTAAAGACCTACATCTGTAAATTCTATCTCCATAAATGTATGGATAAATTATACAATTTATGTATGGTTCATCCTAGAAAAACTATTGACGTGTTAAAATATATCATTGTGGAATCTTGTCACTTACCTGGATAATGATCTTTGTACTTCATCTTACCTGGATAATGATCTTTGTACTTTATCTCACCTGGATAATGATCCTTGTACATTATCTCACCTGGATAAAGATCTTTATACATATCTCCGGGATAATGATCTTTGTACTTTATCTTATCTGGATAATGATCTTTGTACTTTACCTTTCCTGGATAATAATCTTTGTACTTTATCTTGCCTGGATAATGATCTTTGTACTTCATCTTACCTGGATAATGATCTTTGTACTTTATCTCACCTGGATAATGATCCTTGTACATTATCTCATCTGGATAAAGATCTTTGTACATATCTCCTGGATAATGATCTTTGAACTTTATCTTACCTGGATAATGATCTTTGTACTTTACCTAACCTGGATAATGATCTTTGTACTTTATCTTGCCTGGAAAATAGTCTTTGTACTTTATCTTGCCTGGATAATGATCTTTGTACTTTATCTTACCTGGATAATGATTTTTGTGCTTTATCTTACCTGGATAATGATCTTTTACTTTATCTCACCTGGATAATGATCCTTGTACTTTATCTCACCTGGATAATGATTTTTGTACATATCTCCTGGATAATGATCTTTATACTTTATCTCACCTGGATAATGATCTTTGTACTTCATCTTACCTAGATAACGATCTTTGCAGACCTAGGCTGGTCTTCTTGATCTCCTCGTGTATAGCATCCACCTTATTGCTTACACCATTCATCATTTCTGTCTGCTCATTCAGACTGTCACAGACCACGGCCTGGTTCTGCTGAACCTCCTCAATACCACCAGCTACTCCACGTACAGCTCTCTCAAGCCTCTGTACACCTTTAGCTGCGTGGGTAGCAATTTTACGTGAGCTGTAACCTCCTATATGATACAAGTCAGCAATCCTCTTAGTTAACTCTTTTGATTCCTTAATCCATCTGGACAAAGTTTCACAGCCAATCACAATGACATGCTCACACTGAACTTTACCAAACATACTGACGATTTTCTCTTCTTGCCCAGCTGGTGTGCGATAATTCATGACAATTATGTACATGGTCAGCTGATGTCGCTTCACTAACTCATGCACTTTACCAAGCTCTCGTTGAAACAGCTGTTTTCTGATGCTGTTGTTTATCCTCATTCCCTCACGTTTTGTGTGTTTTACCTGGACCACAATATTTTGTTTATGATACTCTTGATCACCCACTTTTATCGATATGTTCCTGATGGCTCCATCTCGCCCCCTGTCTCTTCCTTTTGTAAATGTAAGCACTGGAATGTTGAAGTGATGCTGCAATACAGTTGCTGCCAGTTCCTCAAACTTGTACGGATCCAGTCGATGGAAAGGCAGTTCTACATCAGACATGGCTTTAGCAGCTCAGCAAAGAGCCCGTTGTGCCCCTCACCTGTAATTCAATAATGTATTAATTATTATTATTATTATTATTATAAACAAGGGACCTATGGGTCACGACGCTCAGCTGTTATATATGATAAAAAAATATGATTTAGAAATGAGGCACATGCTGGTTTCGTGTGGTAATAAGTATAAGATGTATTATGAGTTGTTGTTGTTGTTAAGCTTATGTATGATTTTGATAGTACCTTTGGAGACAGAGAAGAGAATTGATTTCATTTATTTTATTAACAAATAGAGTACTATTGTCACACAGATTTTGACTTGGCCATATAACTTATAAGCAGAACATATAATATAAGAGTTTAACTATTTATTTAAAAAATTACAAATATTGTCCCAGATATAATTTTTATTAAAAATAATAAGAGAATCATATGATTTTTTAAAATGAAATATAACTGATATGATTATTAAAATAATATTAAAGAATATATTCATGAATGCATTCATGAATACATTTTGAAAGTATTTGCACGAGTATTCATATACTTTCATTTTTACCTGAATTCCCATTCTTTATGCAAGAAATTTTATAATGGAGTACATAATCATATTCGTATTTAAATACAATTACAAAGTATTCGCACCATGTCTGGTATTTATTCAATTTTCACCAAACAATGATGTTGAGAATCCAGAATATACAAAATTCACACATTTAAATAATGATCATAAGTACCTGGTTTTATGGCTTTTATTTATATTAAAAAATAACTGTAAAAAATTCATTTTGGACTAATTTCACATCAATGTACACACTAGACACAGTAGGAATCTAAATTAATATTATCAACTGCATCTTTGTCTATCATTAATTTCCTTCATATGATCCCTAATGATTAGTAATGAATAATATGATTTACTTCTTTATCATTAAAATTGAACTGAAAAATGCCATAGGTGACTGCATGGTGTTATTTGGAATATGTGACATTCTACCCATCGATACAAGATTCTTATATCATCAGTAACTGCAAGTTAATTTCCTGTTATTATAAACTAACAAATTCCTTTTCTATTTTTCTTTAATTTGTTATTAAAAACCAATAAAAATTTATTAATTTGTTGTTTATTGTTATGTTGTTGGTTAAAACTACTAGATGAGTTGGGTTGGACACCTGGATCAACTGTGGCTGGCCATAAGCTGCCTGGATTCCTGTATGCCTCGCCTCAAGCGTGCATAATTTGATGAAAGGTCAACAAGGTCAACATACAGGTGACTCAAGAGGGGCTGGAGAGAGCCAAAGTCTGACAGGGTCTCATAAAAAACATTAATAAAAGCTACAATTTTTGGCCAATTTCTTTCAGCTTTCTAAACTAAAAAGCTGAAATCCTTATGTGTGCATGATATGAAAATTATATCAACAGTGCTCACGGGAAACAAACGTGCCATGGTCACAGTTGGGCAAAATTTAAGGTACTAATTTTATATTTATACTAATAACTTATAAAATTTGAAAAATTCAGAACTAATTTCAGGTATTCAATTGAATCTTGATTAAATAATGTTACATCCCTGACAAAAAAATCTCTAGCAATGCCCTTGTTAAGGGAGTAAATATATTTCTTGATTTTTTACAAAGTGCATTATGTTTGGGCCTATAACTTAAAACAATTACGCAATACTGACATCATTCTGGGATGTGCATAGAGAATGAAAAATATGTATATTGTTTATGATTAAAGTCAGATCAGTGGTTTTGATATTAGGCAGTCTTGAAGTGTAACAATGGGTTTTTAATGGAAAAATGAAGTTTTTCATTAATATCTCGAAGGTATTAAGTCCTAGTGACCAAATTCTTGGCATGGTAGGGGATTTTGGAGACATCTAACTGTATGCTGAATTTAAGGAACTTAGAGCTGAAGCTGGGGAGCTGAGCTTTTGCAAACTGCATAACACTAGCTTGATGTAAACAATATGTTACAAGGTGCTTGAAAACTTGATTAAAATCTACAGTTTTTGATCAACTGGTTTCAAATTTTTGGTGTTAACAGTTGAAATGCTGACAAAAACATGCTGTGAAAATTAAATCCACAGTACTTACAGGAAAAAAAACGTGCCATGGTCAAAGTTGGGCAAAATTAAAGGTACCAATTTTTTATTTTTATTAATATTTTAAAAAATTTAAAAGATTTTCATCTAATTTTGGGTATACAATTTAATTTTGATTAATTAAAGTTATATTACTGGAAAAAAGGTCCACAGCTTTAACATTTTTTGTGTTAAGTGATCAAATATTTTTCCTTATTTTTTTCAAAATGCATTATGTTTGGGCCCAGAACTTTTTTAAATTTAATAATACAGACATAATTTCTGGCATGTACATAGGAACTATATAGAGGAATATTTATGGTAAATATGAGGAAAAACAGATGAGTGGTTTTGATATTAGGCAGTCCTAAAGTGTGAAAATAGGTTTTTAATAAAAAATTGAAGTTTTTCCTTAATTTCTCAAAGGAACGAAGTTGCAAAGACCCAGTTTTCGGCTTGGTAGGAGATCTTGGGGACATTTAACCTTATGCTGAATTTTGGATTCCTAGGTCTTACGGTTTCAAAACGTGCCACATCTACGGACGGACGGACGGACGGACGGATGGACAGACGGACGGACGACGGACAATGGACCACGACTATAGCTCAGATGACTTATAGTCAGCTGAGCTAAAAATGCAGTTACCTGCCTACATTTTATAGTGTATCTCTGTGGGCAGGGGGAGGGGGAATCCATCCCTCACTATCAATTTATTTATAAAAGATCACTGATGATTGGTTTTAATTTAAATTGCATTTTGTTGCAATTAAGATTAGCTGTTATTAGGTCAAATATTCAACATGGCTAGATCTCAGCCAATTTCCACCTGGGAAACAGGATCGAGCCATTGTGGTCAGGTTATGAATGATCAGGACAGTAGGCTTCCAGGAATTTCAGGAGGAACTCACAACAGTTTCAAAAGCTGGAGTCCCACTTTTATAATTAATCTTTTAAATATAATATAAATAATATTTTAAAGGATGGGGAAACTTCAATATGCACTTTACAGTGGGACTTACAGTGGGGCAATTTCAGGGGGAAGTAGGAGCAGCCAGAGACCTCTAACAGAATCCTGATAGAAATTACTGACTGTCACAAACTCCATGCTTAGTTGTATCACAGGTCAGCTGTAGAACAAAGCTTGCAGACTTGTAGCCTTGATTTTACAGGTAGACTGTTATGTCAGATGTGCCAATTGCCACAACCCCCCCCCCCCCCCCCCCAATTTGATTAGAGTGGCCGAGTATAGCAAACCTAATGCAAGCTATGGGATTAATTTAGTTTACACCAAAACACTTAAAAAATATGCATTTTTATATCGATTACATTTGGTCTAAAATAGTTAAAATATACTGAACAGTATCATGACATAGACCTGAAGATACAGTTTTATCAGGGGCATGAAGGTATAATTATATTTGGTAAAATAATTAAACTGCTTCTTGTCTCCTCCAGCACACTTGGGCGATAATGAGTGCTTTACAGGAACCTATTCCTGTAATCCCACAGGTGTTCAGGTGTTATCTGCTTAGCGCGGTCAGGTGTGCACAAGATTTTCCATAAAACACGTACCGTGGTGACTGGATCCTCTGGCGTAATAACCACCTGGAATATTCAGCACCACAGGAAAATCACTGGTGGTTCATCAGTCCTGTCCAGTCTAAACCAAGCGAAAGGGATTAATGCTTCAAAGAATGTAACCGTCACTTTCACAGCGCACAGGTGGATTAATCAAACACCTGGCCAGGCCGCAATCAGCGTTATCAAATACCGTGCGCGGGGAAGGGGATTCCCCTATACTGTATTGGGCGGCGGTATTCATATATCATTATATATACTGCAAAACTAAGATCATATACGAATATATATATATATATATATATATATATATATATATATATATATATTGTTAAGGCATTTTGTGAAAATTTCATCAAAACAAAACAAAAATCGGTATATATTTGGACCGATTTGGCCTATATCACACTCTATGTAAATGATATTCTCTTATGCTTTGGTGAGGATAAATGTTGAACTAGGCTTTGTTAAAATAACAGGACAAAACTAACAATAAAAGCACTCGGTATACAAACACACATAATACGTATACTTATATGCCTTTTCACTTATATGTCATTCACGACACATCATTAAAACGTCTGAGCAAAACCTATATCCATGCGTCACATTTTACATATTGTTGTTTTTTTGTCGATCGGTCTTCGAAATTGAGAAATTTGAAATATTATTGACAGGCATTTTTTTCAACTTTGCTTAATTTGTATAAGCAAAAATGTTTCAAACGGTTTATACGGTTTCATGAACGAAAAATTACTGATCTAAGATATCATTATTAAAATTATAGTGAAAATTTCATTGAGTTGAAATACCAAATTCAGGCCCGGCGGAAGCATTTTCATATTGGACAGGCTCTTTAAGTAATAGATGCAAACGCTGAACAAGAAGCCTGGGGGGGAGGGGGGAGGAGGGGGGTCTTCGGCAATACCTCCTTGAATTATTTAGAATGAAATTGTGACTTTCTGCCATCATGATTTACCATAATGCCAGAAAATTTACAACCTTTAAAATGCCCAATAAAAACGAAAAAACGGATGGAATAAACAATTTCCCCAACCAATGTACATGTGTGATAGCAAACTGATATTTTTAAATTGTCATAAAACTGAACACAGTGTTATCACAAGTAGCAGAAAAAAACGGGGGGGGGGGGACTTGCAGTAAACGCCACGAAGTACTATGAATAAAAAAAAAACTGGTTACAATACAGCTAATAGGTACCTAAGAATTATTTCGAAATAGGTCAGAATTAGACGTATTAAGACGTACTATCAATTAACCCGAAGAACTACGCTGCAGCAAGAAGATCAAGCTATGACATATTAATAAGGGGCTACATTACAGCTACAAAGCTTCTACCAAGCGTGATGATATCAAAATGTTTATAACATTGTCTTGATGTATAAACACGAAACATGCATCCGAAGGGATGCGTGCCTCCGCCATGTTTGGGTCCCTATATATTGCGCCACAGTGGTATACTCCCTAACCCGTGTTTGCATCCTTTCACCTCATAACTAAGAGCACACGTTTAAAAAAACACTCTGCGAACATTGAATTCCCGGTACTTTTAGTTTATAATTTGAAATTGCTGATGTGCACAAAGCTATATTGCGGATAACCACTGGACATCGTCACATGGAGGTGCTTGGCGCCCGACGGTGACCGTATCTTGTACCATTTCATAGAGGACCACGATGGAAACAAGTTTTTTAACTTTTTCGTGTCATCCTCGATTTTATTCAGTATTGTATCACAGGTTTATCAAATTGTGTATTTTTTATTTCCATATTACCATATGTATATTTTTTTATTTTTTTTGGTACCAGTTGATATTGTACTGAATTGGATCTAAATAAACTATACTATACTATACTATACTATAGTCACACTGCGGTGCGCATGAGACTGGACCTTGCCTGCATTCACTTATTTTGGGCCAACATTTCCATGTTCATTCGTGCATTTGAGAATATTCGTTGATGACGCTCCTGAATGGGGAGAATGTGCTGAATGCACACCCCGAAATGCCCTTCATGAGATTCCGTTTATGATTGCGTGAGTTATGTTCACGCGCACATTCACCCACATCCACACACCATAACACACGGGCGCGCGCGTGCGCACACACGTGCACGTAATATCAGGAAACTCTACATAGTATATTCATGAACGAAGCCATTTTTTTTTCATAACCAGACTATACAAAACCTCTAATTTCTTCATACACATTACACTTGCGATACTTAAGGAATGTTCATTTGGTAGTATAATTTTGATTGATGGTATAGGTACACCGTACCCGGTGACACCGTGATTCCGCATGCAGTCCTTACAGTGGTACTTATGATTCAGTCTGTTAGAAATTACATTTTACTGTAGTGTTTTATAAATTCAGAAATGTTTATATAGAAGGTTAACTACTCAAATAACAGATCATAAATCAGCCCATCCCCTGATGATTAAAGAGTAATTGCTTGATAAACAAACCCTCGGTGAATACTCATGCATGTGCACCCTCATATGACAAAATTTACTTAACATCGATACAATTAACCGAAGTAACTACTACCAAATGACAGTTAATGAGCACATTTAATCATAATTTATTTATCACTAGCTAAATAGACCCGGTATACCGGAGTTGGGGAGATTTATTAACTGAGATGTGAAATGTTGCCTAATTTTTTTTTATTCTAAAAGTTAACAGAAAATATAGGTTTTCAGTGGGAAACTGTCTCCATAAGATATGTATAAACATTTATAACTCATGCACCTCTCTGAAGCACAACACTTCTGTGAGCGGAACACGTTTCTATGTCCAGCTGCTTGTATCTTAATTTTGCCATTTACTTTTAAAATACATGAATCCTAAATATCATACCGTCCGTACGTATAAACTCATAACCTGGTGGAGACAGTGCGTGAATGATTCTGCAGTCGCTCCAATATTTAAAATTTATTTTGTGGGGCTGTCCTCGTGGCAAGAAATTTATACCCCGGTATGTTTACCTTGAAGACCTGGTCAGTGAAGGTGTTGATATTGCGAACCGGAATGAGACGCGGGGCGTTCAGGTTTTCGATGATATTTGACTGGATCCTATCGGTGGACGTATAAAGATTAAGTTGATGTGAGGAACACATGAAAGATTTATTAAATGTACGTTGCAAGGAAACTGTTCCTGAAGAAAGAAACAGAAATATGCATACCTCGTAAGTAGCAGAAGCGGACCCAACGGGACTCCATGCAGAGGGTCCGTATTCATTTTCAACCGCCGCAATCTTTTTTTTCATCGTATCAGACAAATTTTGAGGCCTGAAACCCCAGACACCACCCGATCCCACCCCACGCCTGTTCGTGAATTTGGGACCTTGAATTAGGTTGTGTCATTATTCCTCCTGGGTTGAACTCCCCAATTCATAAAGCGAGGAACATGTGTTTTTCTCTTTTACTGACCACGCACGTGGGTTAAATCCCTCATTGAAAGCAAGCGTTATTCATATGAACAATAGTCCTTAGTGTTAGAGGTTAAGTGACCACGATGCACGCATTCCGGTGATTGCCGAAGGCAGTTCGGCTGTGCTCGGTAAAAAAACGGGAAATTCACTCAAAATTATATGTATATTAAAAATTATTTATTTTCATATCGCCTATGTCACTGCGGGGATAATAACCTTTAAAATGATGTATGGCACAATATTGTACACAACGCGGTTTTAGAGAACATTGCGCACAAACGTGAACCGAATTCCTTTAATAAGTATTAGATTACAATCAACTGATCTGTCTCACGTCAGGAAAGTTCTGCTGTCTCATAGAGGTTTAAAGAGCTCCTTCGAAATAAAACGATCGACTATAATATGCAGGTTGAACACTCCTATATACTATTTCTTTGCACTAAACAATTGCATAACACTGAAATTAAATTAATAAACTTAATATAATGACTTGTTAAAAGAGGCTCTCATTCTTTTTAATTATCAATATTTTCATTCACGTTTCAAAATTTAATGTACATTTACGTGCATATGGCCCCTTTAATTATTTTAGCCCTAGGCCATGTGCCCAATATACCGACGGCCCCGCACACATCACTCGCATACATTTCATAGAACATTCACACACAATCATTCCATACTTTAACTCGCACACCCGTTATATGTTTTACAATGCCTCATATGTCTGGATCTAAATGTCCCACAAAATCTGTAATTGTGGAAACATATGAGCATTTGATGTTTTGGTATGAAAATAAGAAATATGAAATAAAGTTTAAAATAGGTTGTGTTTTCACACAATTTTGATGTCTGATTAATCCACGAAGTCAGCCATACCCATACAGTTCTACAACTAATGCTCACATGTTTCCACCCGCACACTGCTCTAAGTGAGGTTAGGAACATGTTATATAGATCTGTATTGGTATAGAAATTAAAACTAGATAAAACTATACTGTTTTAACACAACCTTGATCTCGTACATCTACAAAATCATGAGCTCATCGGGAATTCACACACTCACTTTGCGACATTCACACACCTATCACAGGACATTCACACCTACGTTCAGTATATTATATTTTGATAATCTACATAATGGGCAAGATGTATTGTCCTATGTCCAGCATGTGAACGTCATATGAGCAGTGTATTAAATATAACCAAGGAGATTACAGACTGGAGTATGAAGTGAGATTTTGGCCGTGTCGATTGTTGCTGACGGGGGTCACAAAACCCGCTGCTAAAAGGCACACAGAGATGCCGCTTATAAGCCCGGTGCCAATTGATACAGCGCGAGAGACCCCTTCGGCGTGACTTCGGAACATTTCGTTTATTCCCGGCTGCGGTAAACATGGGTGATAATTCGAGAACAACGCAGTCAGTGACAGAGCGGGCGATGGCTCACTGTTATCCATCAGAATATAAAGTCATCCGGTCATAAGCGTCAAAATATTTTTAATCTCCTTGATATAACCTATGATCAGTTATAATATCCCATATACGCTCTTATATAAGCTTATCCATATTTTGCCAGTGAAATAACCTGCTAGTTGCAAGAGTTTGACTCCGTGTGATGCAAAACTCTTTCACTGCTCATTGAAATAGTTTGCCTATAGCGTTATGAAGCTAGCAGCTTAATTCTAGAAAATCGCACGGTTTAAAAATGCTTATTGATGCGTATATATATAGCTAGTAGTGTGTGTTATATATATCGTTTCGAATACCTATATTATTCGTAGCAAAAGCTCGGTGGTCCTTGTAATTCGTAGTAACTAGTAGCTCTTTCGACACAAACTGCAAATTTATTGTGACGAACTCGTAATAGCTACGTAATGCTTCGTGCCTGATTCAAAGTAGTACCATCGGACGTTTTAGCGGCGTAATCTCTTTCATGTCATCAGGGCCGAATCGCGCGTAATCTTTCGTAACCTTCGATATCTATACTTTTCGTAGCGCATCGTGAGATCAATTCGTTGAAGTGGGAACGCCATTTAAGGACCATTTTTAGCCATTCATCCTCAGCATACGCTCTTTACATAGCGCTTTACCCATAGGCTAACTACCTGTATCGTAAGCGCTGTTTGTTATGACCTTGTATAATGAATCTCTACACCAGAGTGGAGCACTGTATTTTGGTCCAATCAGATGAGACCCAGTGCTGGAAGCGGTTTACCAGCCAAGCGAGGAATACACGAAGCCAATGTTGTTCATTTCGTTTTGAGTGACATCTCATCGCACCGGCGACCGTTTGAACAGGCCACAGGCTCAGAGAGGATTGCCCTACACGTTTCTGGGCGGAGCCTCATGCCTGTCGAGTGTTTGTTGACTTGCATTTGGTTGGCTGATAGTCACATCAGCAGCAGGCCCATGTGCACCACCTGGTGTTTAAGTGCATCATAAACGGTCAAAGCAGGCAGTGGGAAATATCAAGGCCATATGTCTAGTCGTAATTATCTTCTTTATGGCCTTAAATAATGCCACTTTTAAGGGAACATCTGAGATTCTTAGAAAACGTTTTGCAACAGGTCATTCTTTAGAACCATAAATTTTTTTAATTAAAAATTAATTTGAATTAACTTAAATTTTCACCATTACAGCTTAAAATTAAATGCATATCATTTGATGATCTTGAGAAACTAAAAACAGAAATGCAGCCGAGTGTGCATCCAAAGTTTTAGCACAGATTTTGGTTTCATTAAAGTGACGGCAACCGATATGATGACTTCCTGAAACATTTTAAATATTTAAAAAAAAAAATACACTGAAGAACTGGTGAAATAGTAAATACCTGAAATTAACAATAACTATATTTCCACCTCTCTCTTGAAGATCTTGCAATGTTTATGTTCAAGTATACTTTGAACACCAGACATGATTTAAACTCTATCCTCACAGCTACTAATTCTTCATTTAAAAAGAATTGTTAACATTTTGACATATTTGACAAAAATAATTTATATTTAAACATCTTATGTAAACTTTGAGCAGAATGGCAGGGACACTTGCTGGAAGTTTATATATAAGATATAATAGTCAGGGTTTGATTGCAAATATATCGTCTTCTCTCATGGTGATGAAGACATTAGGGGCACTAATGACATTGTCATGGTTATATAAGCTGATATTATTATTTATTATGGTGAAATTCTGTATTCATTTTGTGAGGAGTTTCAAAAAACAATAAATTACTCGCCTTACATTGGCATTTTTCCGTATGCATGAATCACCTGTTGGAATTTTGTTTACCTTTTAAACTTTTATCGCTATCCACACAGGGGGAAGGTGTGGATATGTTCACGTTTGACTTGCCATAACCCTCCAATGGATTACTGACTTTCAGTGACTGGATCCATGTTTGTTCATGTTAACTGTTTAGACAGAAAATTTCTTATATGATAATACATTGTTTAGGTTGTTAATACATTTGTGTCTCTGTTTATATATGGGTATGACTGATTCTCTGATAGTGCAATATATGAACGAATTCCGGCATATCACTATACGGCATATCAGTATAACCATGCATGTGCTGAATAACCCGTAATGTTAGATTATATTTAGCTTCGTAAAGTTAAAACAAACAATTTGATTTAGATAGATTTGAAATATATTTAAACTTAAAACGGAATGCATGCATGTTAAGCTGTTAGACCATATATATATTGCACGAGGGAAACATTCACATTGTCCGTCATAGAGGAGAAACTGATAGATTTAGCCAAAGTAAGTAAAAATAATCTTTAAATTTTTAATTTATGGCTGGAATGCTGCAATAGTTATTGAAAGCAGATGAAGGAATATGATTATGCCAAAGAGATTTAGCAAAACATCATATATGCGACATCATATAAACGGGACTGCAACTGGATAAAAGGAATCGTAGAGCCTTATACTTATCTTCTACCAGCAATTTGAAGATGTTCATTAACTGTCCTGATGGCCCCACTCATTACTCACACATTTCAACATCATTGTTCTTTATCTGAGAGAGACCGGTCTTAGGAAGTGCTATAGCTGTTCCGTTCAGCTATATAGTCATTCTGCTTGCAGCAGATGTGGTATCTGGTAACATCAATGTAACATTTTCCAAGCAATAATACTTTATAATAGGTATACGGTATAGAAAGCAGCACAAAACATCAAAATATTATAGGGGCACTATGTTTTGCCTGATGTATTTAGCTAAAGCTGCCTATTTGTGATGACATAATATGGTTAATATTTTATACATGATGCAGAATGATTTGTATGTAATGGGGCGTTTTGTAGTTTATGCTTTGTTGGGCATGCAGCTACTTGGTGTGCCTTTAATTTTGTGCCAAATATTGTTGAGGCTCTAACCTGACAAGCCTCACCGCTTCCGCCGGCCCTGAAATTAATGCAAATGAAAATTAGAATGTTCGCCCTTTTTCTATGCCGTTTGCAGCTTAGCTGACTTTTAGTCATCTGAGCTATAGTCATGGTCCTTTTGCCCGTCGTCCGGTCGTCCTGATGTCCGTTGACAAGGCACGTTTTGAAACCGTTAGACCTAAGAATCCAAAATTCAACATAGTGTTAGATGTCCCTAAGTTCTCCTACCAAACCTGGAACTGCGAGTTCATTCCTTTGAAAAATAAAGGTAAAACCATTTTCCAGTAAAAATCTATTGTTACACTTCAAAACTGCCTACTATGAAAACCACTGTTATAAATCTATTCATACTAAATATAACCATATCTGCCCATATTACCTATGTACATACCAGAAAAAAGGTCAATATTGCATAAATCTTTGAGTTATGGGCTTAAACTTAATGCACTTAGTCAAAAATCAGGAAATATATTTACTCACTTAACATGATAATTTTTCAAGCCAGAGAGCTAATATCAAGCATATTACAATATTTAAATTTATACATTTTTCCCTGTTCATTAATTTAATTTTATTTTCACATGATGGATAGATAAGGTTTTAGGCTAATGTAATCTGAAATTTTAAAGTAATTGGTAAAAAAGAATAGCTTTTATTCGTTATCATACATCATGTCAATGGTTGTTTACATCAAGCTAACCCAGTACAGGGGTCTGCAGTAAGTGATCAGCCCTCACCTCTATGAGCACTGTCTCTTTAATTTTCACAGCATGTACACATAAGGACAAAATCATTTATAATCTGCAATTTGAAAGCAATTTGTCAAAAACTGTAGCTTCTTTTCAAGTTTTTAACCGTCATGTCAAGTATTGTTTACATCAAGCCAGCCGGTGGTATGCATGCATAGCTGGTACTACAGCCCTATAATATATTCCAAGAAAGCTATTACATAATGCCCTTCACTCCTTGCTCCCTTTGCCTTGTTGAGTCTGGGTGTCCCTGAGTTGCACACTTTTGCCTGTAACACTGTAGGATGCACTTTATGGATTTCAGCTTTTAATGTCTTAAATTTAGAAGGAATTGATAAATATCATAGCTTTTATCCAAGTTTTTAGAAGATTATGTCATTAAAATAAATTCTATTTATATCAGACATGGCCTATGCCATATGTGGTGTGGCCACCTGAGGCTGTTTATGTAACAATTGACAGGTCAAATAAACAAGATTAATTTAATAATTTCAATGTTAAATTCAATTTTTGTTCAGACTGTTGAAAAATTTTGGATTTTTTTTTAACAGAATAGATTTTCAGGATATACATGCACTGGCCGTGCATATGTGTATATGTATGTGTACATTTATATATATATATATATATATATATATATATATATATATATATATATATATATATATATATATTTGTGTTGGAATGAGTGTATATACTCTTTATAAATTAGTTTTGTCCTGAAAACTGTAACTGTCAATAAACAAGTACGATTGACCGCTTGTCAGAGCAATTCGTTGTCAGTTCAGAAAAATAAACTCTGCCTCGTGTCGTAACACACTGCATAAACACTTCATTATGTAAGTAGCCACCAAACATATGAGCACATCGTGACAAATTATTCCCACAGCGATAACGATCTCTTGCACCAGGGGGTAAATACGTTATCTGAAACAGACCTCAAGTGCAGAGCGCACTAAACAAAGACCCCCCCCACCCCCTTTTTTTTCTTAACATTTGATTTTCCTGTCTTAAGAGAGAAACACTTGAATAGGATACCCAGCAAAGTCTGCGCTTTTTACCAAAAAGACCGATAAACTAAGTATTTAGGTCTCAGAGGGCAGTATAGTATACACTGCAAAATTTTAGAAATATTTTAAAACCCGTGTTTTGTTTCCGTAAGTGTTACCATATGCAATAGATGTTCGTGAGAGAATCCTATTGGCGCCTGGTTTAAAAGAAGGGGCAATACATGTAGTTTGAGAGGTCCATTACTGCGCTTGTATTTGACGAACACTTGACCATAAATTGCGAAAAAGGTAGAAAAATCGTGGTTTTTATTGATTATGAAGGTCCAATGATTTAGAAAGAACGGAAGTGAGGGAGAAGCTAGTGAAAATTGAATTAACCAATTTACGTAGATCTATATTGACATGCATACTTTAACATAAAACTGAAAAACTGAATGACCGATAACAAATCTTAACTGGTCCACATAATTTACAAAAACAAGTCAAATATGGCTTTAATATATATCATAAATCATACTACTATAAGTGTGTACTTCCAAACTGCCTTGAATCCGCCATCATTGTACATAAACGTACGTTCCCGAGGCAGCGGAAATCTTGCGTTTCTAAAGAAGCAACTGATTTTCACGCTGCCAGCTTTGACCGTTTATGATATATTTAGACACCAGATGGCGGTTCGTTGTCCGCTGAAATAAACGTGCGTATGATGTAACAAGCAGCCAATCAGATGCCAATAAACAAACACTCGACAGGCACCCGCCCATTTCTGCGCTTCAAGCGCCGCTTGATGAGTTTCTGGTCTAATTTAAATTGTTCCCTCTGCATTCTCGCATCATCGACCGATTCGATTATGACATTATGTCTGTGTTAGCGTAGCCATGTATCTGTTGTCTGCAGTACTGAAACAAGCCAGCGAGGTGTGCACGCAGCCTTTGTTGTTACGCTTCGTTTGGATTACAGCTCACCGGCCGAGCATCCTATGTGCCCAAAGTCCTAAGCAAACCACGTCAGGGGCAATTCTCTCTGAGTCTGTTGCCTGTTCAGACGGTTACGCGGGGCGATGAGCTGTCACTCAAAACGAAATAAACATGATTGGCTCCGTGTATTCCTCGCTTGGCTTTGTCTTCCAGCACAAGGTCTCATCTGATTGGACTAAATTACAGTGCTCCCCACTGGTGTAGCTATTCAAAATACGAGGTCATAACAAACAGCGCCTTACGATATAGGTAGTAGCCCTATAGGTAAAGCGCTGTGTAAAGAGCGTAACATAAACGGAGGACCCGTATATGGGGAGTTAGCACTATAAGTGATAAGATAACACGCTAGACATGTCTGGTATTCTAGGTAATTATCATAAATACCGCGTTATATGAAAATGTTATTTAGCCACCGAAATGTCATATAATATTTGGTCTTTCCATCTCAGTAAATTATCCTGTCTCAACGGTTCAGAATTTTTAGGTTTTCCTTTCATAAATCACGACCCTGGTTCGGGGTCTCGCTGCAGATACTTTCCATTTTGTAGCGTACATGAATGAGTAGGGGCCCTTCTCAGTCATGGTACAGGACAAGCGGAATGCGTATCCGGCAAAACGATCGCTACATGTAGCGATTTTTCTTAAGTTTACGCATGGTATCCAGGGACAACAGATATACATATATATCCCGCCGTCCAGGTTCATATGAAATCTCTTAACACGCATTCCGTATTATGTAAATGTATAAGGAATCTTAAACCTTCTCATTGAAAAAAATAGCCCTCGAAACTTGCCAAAGACTTGTTATTAGGACCATCTGCCGAGGGATCGGGGTTTGGGGAGCGTAACACATTCCTGCAGTGCCTACGACGTACTGGAACGTCCTGTTAAATGATTCACCCAGTGCCTACGACGTACATCCTTTATTTTTCAGCGGTTTTACATAAGAATTGTCATAAATTTCTCAATATACAGTCCACAGTAACTGTATTACATGCGGCGTACGTATCCAGGGTCTTGCTCTCGCACAACGTAGCGAAGTAAGAGAGCACGGAAGCGAGGGCTAGTCCACAGATGCCTGGTAGGCCTAATAGTAAAACACCTCTTTTATAGGCCTAGGCCCGAAACTGTACACTTTCATGTTCACGGTCACAAGCTGTTAATATTTATAAATAGCAGCCGGAATTGATATAACAGTTAGCAGAAATGTTATCCTTTTTTTTACTTATATAGCAGCTCATTGAAAAGCTCATTTCTTGGCACCGCAGGTGCCATACTATCCCCAGACAATAAATCCCCCCCCCCCATCGTCAGCATCATATACTGACACTTGGCAAGCAACTATGGTTTCTTCCATCTATCAACTTGAGAAACAATATTTTCAACCAAATATGGGGACCAATACGGTGAATCACTCTGGAGAAAAGGGAATAAATTTATACCATAAAAATGTTAGGGTAGGTGGCGCCACCTGTCTGGTTGACGAGAAAACTCTCCAAGTTGGAGACCAGCACGTTGAACGACTCCTCAGATATGAGCAATTTAAACCTAAAACAAATGTACGGATGGACACCAGACAAAAAATGGCGCCACCAGTCTTGAGTACAGGATGGAGGAGGCCAAGATCTATGAACATGCACAGTTTCAGACAAATACAACACACCACTCCTCTATATTCTACGGAAACGGGAGAGTAGGAGGCGCCACCTGTCTGGTTGACGATTAAAGATTGAGAGAGAGAGAGCTTGTTTTCAGTAATATTACTTTATATAATCAAGATTTATTTGTATACAAAAATTTAGATCTGAATTTGTTTAGCATAAATATAAAAATCAGTACCTTAAATTTTGCCCATCTTTGAATATGGCACGTTTTTATTCTGTTTTGAAAATAAAAGCTAAAAATTTAGGCCAGTTATTGATCAATTGTAATCACTTGCCCGGGTACCATATTTGTAATGGGTCGCTTGGAGAAATCCCCTGCTGTGACAGGTGTACATTTATTCTAATATCACCCCCCCCCCCAACCCACCAAATGTTCTGCAGTGATTGTTATTGTTTGAACTATATTTGCTTAACTGCTATGCTGTTTCCACTCCAATATATCAATTCTTTCTTGAAATAGTAACTCAAGGAGGAATACAGAAGATGCCATTTTTCGGTAATGTAGCAATTTTAAAGGAATAAATTTTCTTATAAATAATGTTAACAAATTTAAACATAATAAACTCCATCAGTATGCATTAATTGATAATATATGAGCCAAATTATAGATAAATAAAGGCGAAATTTAGAATTGTTAATTATGATTCAAGTTTTTTTTTTCAGATATGTATTGTTATTTTATAAGATTTATTTTTGTGGTAAAAAATTAATACATTTATATGCATAATGCGATGTTTATTAGGGATATATGACCATGCAATTTAGAATCAACATGTGTAGAAATAATGCAAGTGTTCTGCAATCTATAGTTTAAGTATATAGCTGTAGATTGTAATATGTTCAATCTTATAAATGATATATTATCATGGACCTTGAAACATCTTACTGAAAATCCATAGATGTCTATAAAAATCTCCTGGGATACTTGAACATAGGTCACTGCGACCTATATCCTACCAGCTATGGGGCTTATAGGTACCCCCCCCCCCCCCCCAGAATAATTAAAAATTCGATACAAAAACTATAGTATCTGAATAACTAATGCATTGACTACCATCATTCTTTCTTATTGCATATTGACCATGGAGTACTTCATCAGTTCATAAAGACATGTGACGCCAACTATTTTTTTTTTTTAATTCTAACTTTTTTATGTATTTTGAGCCCTCCAAATGAAGCAGTCCGGCCACTAACAGGGCACAAATTATAACCGTTAGACCTAGAAACATCTAACTAAAAATCCGGCGAGGTCCCAGGCAAATCTCGTTGGAAACCTGAAATTAGGTCATACTGACCTATATTTTGCGAACTTCGGGCCGAAAACATGATTTTGAGCACCCAGTGAGTCAAACAGGGAACAAAATTTACTGTTGCACCTAGAATCTTCTTATATCAAGGGAGGTCCTTAAAAAACCTTTCCGGACATCTGAAATTAGGTCAATGCTACCGATATCCTCCGAGCTTTGGGCTCGTAATGACCCCCCCCCCCCCCAGAATAATTAAAAATTTGATATAAAAGCTCCAGTTTCTGAAAAACTAATGTATTGATTGCCATGATTCGTTCCATGAATAATTAATCATACAAATGACAAGAGTTAGATCTAAAAACTTATATACTGTACATCCACAGAGGTTCTAGGCAATCTACATGGAAACCTGAAATTAGATCATGGTACCCTACATTTTGTGAACTACAGGCTGCGAAAACACACTCAGATGGGGCACGAACTGTATCCGCTTTCCCTAGAATCTTCTAACATAACAATCAGGGCAATCTTGTGCAAATCCCCTCAGAAACCTAAAATGAGGTCATAGTGAACTTTATTTTGCGAACTATACGGACCGAAAACATGATTTTGAGCAACCAGTAAGTCAGACGGAGTACAACTTCTATACGGTAGCCCTAGAATCCTATAGCGTGACATCCAGGGAAGTCTTGCACAAATCTCCTTGGACACTGAAAAAAAAGTCACTTTGACCTTTATTCTCTGGATTATAGGCCTGTTATTGCACCCTCGAATTATAAAAACAGTGACACAAAAGCTCCAGTCTGATTAGCCAATGCATTGATTGCAATGATTCTTTCATGGGTTTTTTTTATCAGTTCCTGAAGACTCGTGGTGCCACCTGTATTTTTTTCAGATTTTTTTCTCTATTTTTTGAGACTTTCACGTCAAGCAGTCTGACCGTTAACAGGGCACAATATATAACCGTTAGACCAAGAAACTTTTAACTGTACATATACGGAGGTCCTAGGCAAACCTCCTTTGAAACCTGATATTAGTTCATGGTGACCCATATTTGCAAACTACGGGCCGTAAACATGATTTTGAGCACCCAGTGAGTCGGCGGGGCACATATTATATCTATTTGGCCAAAAATCTTCTAACATGACGTTCAAGGAGGTCCTGGGTAAATCTATGTGGAAACCTGAAATTAGGTCATGGTTCCCTATATCCTGCAAGCTATGTGAAAGAACATGATTTTAGCACTCTATAAGTCATATGGTCACAATTTTTTATTGTTGTATGAAGACACTTCCAACTTAGCATCTAGAGAGTTCCTCTAGATTCCTGATAGAATCTTCTTGAAAAAGCCCAAATGTCACTGTAACCTATTTCTAAGGACTAATGGCATAATGCATAATTTTGAGCACTCTGGAAGTCATTTTAACCATTGTTCAAGGTTCCTTGAAATCAGCTGAGCATCATGGCCCATGGGCCACTTGTTAGAATTATCAAGTACATTTACACAGCTTTGTGGGTCAAATGTATCCTTTCATACGACTCTAAGGCCCATCTTGTTTACTTTTCCTTATTGCATTACAAAATGGTTTCAGGTCACACTTTTTATGTATTACACAGTGCAAATATGTAATTATCAGATTTGGTTTATGCTCATTTGAAAATGGAAACCTTTGATTTTTTACAGCATTTTATTTCAGTTTATAAATTCAATGTGTATTATTATACTTCAGCTAATCTCCGGTTTCTTCCATATTCTATAATTGACAGGGGTTCATACATTCCCAGTGGAGTGGTTATATTACGCATATATTACTATCACATTTTGCTGAAATACATTCAAATACTGATGATGATACTTGATATTTTATCATGAGAGGCTCCTGCATCGTTGATATAATCCATTAAGTGCACAGTATTAGCTTGGCAAACGTTTAAATTTAGTATTTGATTATCACCAAATGGCACGGCGATTTCCTCTTAGCTATTCAAGTGTAAATTTATATTTAAAAAAATAGAAATAAGTATAGTTTGCATCTGCTAAAATTAAAAACAAAATCAGCTATATTTTGGATATGCTAAAATAAAAAAAAAATCAACTGAGCGAGGGTCATTCTTTAAGCTTCCAACCGGTGTTTCTTCCATGTCTTCTTTCACATTTCTTGTTTTGGAGATGTCGCGCATGCGCAAGACCAGAACTCTAATCACTCAATCTTTTAATGTATAGAAGACACACGGGAACATGTTTACTCACACACAGAATCATTGCAACCTATAAACCATGTGGTTGTGAACCATGGAAGTTCATGTGCCGGGACGGGACGTTTCGTGTATTGGTGAAAACGCATTCATGTCCTAAAACAATCGATGTTCAATAATGTCACGTGACAGGTTGCCTGATCTCAGCGTTCTGGGCATGAACAGTTATAAGCTGTGAAATAAAGATTTAAATGAAACAAATGATAATTTTTTCATCGAAATAAATTAGAATGTAGCATTTACTGTAATGCCTGAAACAATGCAGGCTGGATCGAGGCATATATAGGGCCTATACGTGTTAGAATATTATGTTTTAACGTCTTCATTGATAAAGGTGGTAATTGGGTAAAGTCTGTTTTATCGATGCCATAATATCAGCGATTTCCAATGATTATAAAAAAAGATAAAGAAGAGAGTTCATAAGGTCTTTCTTGTGGTCACATGGGGCCTTCAAGGATCCCGTACCTCAGGGCCTCGTATGGCCTAAATTCGGCACTGCTTAGGTAATGGAACTTAAGTCAAACTTTTGTTGGTCTAATATCAATTATAATCCATTTCATCCCCTGATGTCCACCTATTTTTGCTATGAAAATTGCATTTCCTGTGAAACAATTATAGTGTAGAGCAGAGGCTTAAAGGACATAATTTTTAACAAGGTAATTAAATACCTTTACCTTGCACCTTATTTAAGAAACAGAATTATCTGAAAATATAAGAAATCAGTCTATAGTTTACAACATATCAGACCCACTTATGGCGGTCAAGGTCATTGGTCACATACAAAAACAGCCTAAATTGACACTTGCTGATTGGATGATCTCATGTAAACACTCTAAAAAAATATAACCAACAAAAAGAAAGATGGCTACTCATGCAGGGCACATCATATCTGCTAGATCATTGTGAAAGAGACTAAAATGTTTTAAAACATAAAATTGGGATTTATTGTAAAATTCTTAATTGCTATATTAGGTTGTCACTTCCATATCTAATTTTCTGGGAAATAATTTAAAAAATAAAATCTTTTAAGGAAACTACAGCTAGGGGCGGATCCAGGATTTAGGAAAAGGAGGGGTCCAACCCAGGAGGTCACATGACACTCAAAAAAATGCTTGCGGCAGCTGAAAAAAAAAGGGGTGGGGTGGGGTGGTTGTGGTCCGGACCCCCTGGACCCTCCCACGGATCCGCTCCTGAACAATTTAAACTAGACGACCATAGGTCGAACGCTTGCCGGAAATCGGAAGTGAAACACAGACGGACAGACAGAACATATTGTCGGTTTTCTATTAATGGAATGACTCTCAGGGCCATTGCTGAGAATATGTGGCCCGTAGAATGACATATGAGACAAAAGAACAGGCAAGCAGACAAAGCTGACAACAAAAGACGAACAGACAGACATACTGACTTTGTGAGACAAGATTGACACCAGATGACTTATCCTAGTTATGAGTTGTAATTTATGTAATTTAGATTTATAATTTTGGAGATATGGCGAGTTAATGATATACTTGGGAGGTTCGACTGTAGTGCCCTCTAGCGGACATATTCCGAAGACGACAAATGCGTTTCGTATTATTAGTGTATAACATGAGATGTCCCAGTTTCAAAAGGATTCCTTCAAAGCTGTGGCCTGTAGAATGCTATATGTGAGACGCAAGAGCAAGCAGGCGAATTTGAGGACAACGGACAAACAGACGGGCACACTGACAAAGTGACAGAAGATTAAAACCAGATGCCTTAATCAGGTTATGGAGAAGACTCAAAGGAAGAAAATAAGCTATAGTTTATGTAACTGAGGCTTTGGGTGTAGAGATATGGCCAATACAATGGTATGTGTGTGAGGGTCGTGTGCAGCGCCCACTAGTGGCCATATCCGGAAAGTGAAAAATTTATTTCGAGATATTAGTGTAAGACATAAGATGTAATAGTTTCAAAAGGATTCCGTCAAAACTGTGGCCTCCAGGGCAAGATTAATGAAATCTCGAAATATCTCGTTTGATGAGATATCTTACAAGATATTGCCAGACTTTTAATAAAATCATGTAGTACTTAACGAATGCTGCCTAATGCAAAAAACTAGACCTCTCTAGCATTAAAACTGACAAATTAGTCCATTGATGTTCAAATATAATAAATTTTCCCCGATAATGTGTTACCATAGAAACGGCAAATTTGAGTCAGGTACCCGCCAGAAGAAAGGCCATTGGATGACAATTAAAATGAGCTATAGTTCAAGTAGATACGACTAATAGTTACAAAGATATGAAGAAAAACCCGTTTTGTATACTTTTGATGACCTTGACCTTAATCGTTGACCTATATAGACCAAAAACAATAGGGCACCTAGAAATTTTGTTTTTCATCATCCCTGTAAGTTTCAAGGTTATTGTGGCAAAATTGTGGCCAGGAGAGTGATGACAAACAGACAAACAGACATACGCAACTGACCAATATGCTTGCCGAAATCTTCGATTCCGGCAAGCAAAAAACAGGCGGACACAGGTTGATGAAACGGAGTATAGCGTCTGTAACACGTGGTTGTCCATGCATGTATATGCATGTATATGTTCCTTGCCTTTTACTGAGATAATAATTGAATTATGAGTGCTATTTAAATGTGTGTAATGTATCTGTTTTACAAGAAAAAGTAAACTAAAGCACAATGGAAAAATCTTGCGATTAGCCAAAGAACTGGGACTATTTGTAAACAGTGCTGCGAAAAATGTGCCATGTATGAAAACTCGATCGTGGGAATCCGGGCAGAGACGGAACAACATGTGAATAATTGTGTCCAGGAACATGAAAACGGTTGATTCCCTGCTCGTCACGGGGGCTGAACGATGCCGCCATTATATGATAAATCCACTGTCATAAATCGTGGTTGGGATTACCGTAAACGCTGCCTCTGAATAACCATAAATACTGTATAAAATGCCGAGTAGGCAATTTTTGGCATCAGGGATGGTATGTTCACGTTTGGTCCCTCCTGCTAAAGCCATCAAACATCACATGCTGACTCTGCAGTTTAGGCCGGCGTTTGTGATCCTGCCCTCGGGGTTGGCATCTGTTAGTGTCGAAACGGACTCGGCTCTCCAAGCAGCCGTTTGACAAGTGGGTCATAGCATCCCCCGTACTATCAAGCACACTATTGTATATATGTACTGCCTGTGTGTTTTGTACTTGTAGTACACGGGATTATTTGAGCATCGCAAGAAGTTTTTCAACTCACTTTTGAGTCGATCGCGTTTGACGTTAATAACACCGTTGCTACGTAACCAAAGATCCTGAGTTTGCACGGTATCCTGTTTGTCAACCTTCAGTGTCAGCGTAAAAGCCAATGATGTCCCGGCTGTATCAATTTCTGTTTGTTTTCCTCTGCGTTGTTTTGGCGGTTTCTACACCAGTTCCTGTTACAAGCACTCAGAAAACAACGGCCACCACCAAAGTTACGGAACCTGTAACCAGTACCGTGACACCGACACCAACCAGCCGACCACCCCCGTGTAAAAATTACACCTACTGTGAGTATACGCTCATATTCTATCAATATTCTTGGCATTTGTTTGCGAGCTTTCCAAAATATATTATTTGCCATATATCTGTGGCACCATTTACCAGAACGGTTACATATTAGTAATCATTTAGAAATGTTCAAAAGCAATTTCTTTGTTCAGATCCAGGGCGATAAGCACAAGGTTGTCTACCTTTATGTCAACATTTATTAAACCTGATCTATAAAATTTGTATCTATTATGTAAAGCATGTAAAATGCACTTGCTGAGTTTGAAAGTTATTTATACTCCATATTTTCTGTAGTATATCGTGATATAACAGGTTATAAAATCCTGATTGGGCTACCCTTTGAATTCTGAAATAAAAATAAATAAGTAAAAAAACTTAAGGCAAAAAAAATAAATGTTATGGTTCTCAGGCACCGCCCACGTCAATTTTTACTACCCGCATCAAAATTTTTATTTGATTTTCATCTTTAAAGAAGATAAAATAATACAATTTTGATAAGATTTCCTCTGTTATGTAGTACTTTTATACCTGTTTAGCAAAATAATTCTGTTATTTTCATCCTTTGCCCTGAGCATATGACATTTTTATCGAATCATACATAAAAAGGTAAAAAATTAAATATCGACCGCCCGGACTGATTTCTGAAAAAGTGCCTGAGAACCATAACTTTTTTTCCTAATGACAATATTCTTTGATTGCACATATATATAATGAGCATTAGAAGTGCTACCTGCATCAATTACTTTGTTACTAAATGAGCCACACACTCATTTTCCTGTTCAATAACGTATATAATGAAAGAATAATATATGCAATTAACAAATAAAGTCAAGTTATAATTCCATCCCATATTTCAGATTGGCTTTGTTACTGCCTCTGTCCAAATTCGATATTAATCGATATTATCAATAAAGAAATTAAACATTTAATCAAAATATCTTAATGTTATTACCATTGCGGTCTTTATTCATAGCTGTATTCGTAATTTTTTTCTTATAAATTTCTCCTGAGTCAACAGCCAATTTGGCAAACTTTTCAATAAAAATTAATTGCATTAATTACAATACAGAGCAGTTTCCTTTTAAATCTTTTTGAACAGTGAAATGGACATAGTCTGTTCGTAGTTTTAATTCTGTCTATATGTTCCAGCGTCTCCCTGCTCCTGACTTGAAAATGGACAGCTCTCATATTTTTTTTTCTGATGCAAATGCGTTTTCTTGCCATTTTGTTTGACACCTTCTATATGTACAGAACATCTTGATTTACCAACAGTATCATTTGTCCATATGATTCCTTTCACATAATGGCAAAATGCTCTTTTTGTAAAGGTTAACCGGCATCAAATAGACCTGACTGCACTTTAGAAAGAACCACCACACGTTTACCACACTAATATCTGAATACCAACAAGTATAGAGGCCTCTATAAACTGGTTCTAATGCAACATTTTTAGATATGCTATACATATGATTTTTACATATGATTTTGATGGTATCAGAATTAATTTCACCGGTCATATATAGATATTTTTCAGACGTCAACAAATGTATAACAAATCATATTTCCGTCCATATCACAATCAAATAAACGGAACAGGATACTTCAAAAAGGAGCATCTTTACTTCTATGTGACGACAACGAACTAACAATATACCCGTGCTTTTAAATGCATGGACAGGTCCATTTTCACTGACAGACATGGTCAGTTTCGCTAGACAGATTATAGGTGGCGCTGTTTTCAATATCTCATGCATGCTGCTGCTATATACGGATTAACTAGTTATAATAGGCTTATTCTAGTTAACACCTAGCGGCTTAAACCACAGGATATGAGAGAAGTATCTGGATTGTTTTCTTGTAAAGGGTTAAAGATCCAAAAACATACTAATATATAAAAACGTTATGTGTTCGTTGACAGGTAAAGGTGAAAATCTACCCAGCAACATTGCATTGCAAGGAAAGAATATCACGTGTTCACGCGTGGAGCAGATAACGGAAAAATGCTGCCTGCCAGAGGGGCCACATTACGTCTGTTACAACATTACGTGAGTCAGTTCCGGTGTCTGAAAGTCACAGTTTCAGTTTAAAACGAAAAAAAGTGGTACACGGAATTTCAATAGCTAAACAGAAAAAAATAGTTTTCGGATATTGTCATGTCATGTTTAATATTAGTGCGTACACTTAGTTTAATGAGTGCTTAAATTAAGGCACTTTTAGACATTTAATATTTATATTATAAGAAAATTAATGCAAATAAACTTTACTAAAAAGAAGATGAATATGAAATGGTTTACATGGTACACTTTATGGGGAATGATACATGTATTTATTTTTAACGACTTTTGTAATTATTTTAAATAAAGAGGTTAGCCAGGGATGCTGCCTTCATGTACTGTATATGAAATCGTATAACCATTTTTATGTATATTAGAACTGTTAATAAAGATGGTTATAAAGATAATTGAAATTTGCGAATGGTATTTGTTGGTAAAATAACTATATGCATATATAAAGCTATACGGTGCCGTGACGAATCGATGGTGTTTTGACTATAATTGTTTAATTCTGTAATTGTCGTTTCATTGCTATGCTAAATAAAAGTGTTACAATCAGTTTCGAACAAGAAACGGTACATGTCGTAACATTCACTCCTGGATAAACAATTCTGACGTCTTTGTTCAAAACATAAAATCTTCATAAAGGTTTCTACCTTAAACTCATTCTACCTTAAACTAATATTCATTGAAGATATGTTTTTGTTACAGCATAGACGGCGGTAAGAGGCTGAACATTAACAAGGTAGACAGCCTGCTGTCAACAGATTTCGCCGGACTCTGTGAACACATCCTTAAACAGCTCGGGAAGAAACCGGGACGACACACAATGGTAAAATTAAGTCACACACACACACACACACACACACACACACACACACACACAAGAAAAGCGCTCGTTAACCGCTGAAGTTGTAACCATGCAGACTGCCAACAGCATTCTGTATTCTGTATTAATATTACACATTTCCATAATACAAACGACATCTGTAGGCAACGAAAGACACTAAGTATTCGAGTGTGTTGTACCGACACAGGTAGTTCGTATTTTTACATTTAAAAAGTTAGAAGTGAAAGACAAACCTGTCATATCACTAAAGATGAGGTTCCAGTAAGAGTCTTTTTTTGTATCTGTTTTCATTTAACAAAATCCTGAGTGCTGGTGTTAACTCAAACAAAGCAGCTCATCGTTATACGTGCGTAATTATAATCAAAATATATAATCAAAGTAGTAAAAGAAAACAAAAGCTAGACAGTCAATATGGGAAGAAAATACATTTTATGGTTTCTGTAGGTCATATGTACATTCCCTGTTGAAGAGACTGTTCAAAATATATTATGATCGATCTAAAGCATTCCCCCGAGTTCCATATGCCGTATTTTTATTTATGTTATGCTAAACAATAACAAATTTTAAACCACTGCGGGAAACAACAAACTATTCTAATGTTGTGTTTCATGTTTTCCCTGAAGCGGCATCCATGCATTTGTTCATAGATACTGACTGAGATGTAGTCAGCATATGCAGATAGATCAGTTGTCGTCCTTAGTCTACGCTCCTCACACAGCAGTTATACAGACTGCAGTCATACCAGATATCTTCTCTTGTTACCGCTGCTCTGTATAGAAAGGTTCTCTGGGCATGACCACCAGTATGGGAACAGAGCAAAGATTTTAATCAGACCAATGAGAGCGGGGTATGGAATTTTGTATCCAGTCCTAATTTTAAACATGCGACACCCGCTCTCAGTGGCCTGATCACACCGTCAGACCAGCTCTCGTTGGCCTGATTCTTGGCCCTTGGCCAGAACTGGTGTAATCAGTAATGTTTAAAATTTGAGGCTGGATACACAATGCAATAATACGCTCTCATTTGTCTGAATACAATTCTATGCTTTGTGCAGTGCATTACCGTCGCTAAGGAAGCATAGACCGCACGCACCATAATCGTGTCTTGTTGACATGTGTCCGAGGCCAGTTCGATCAGATCCTCTAAGAACGCTGACTGAATGTTATATTTTCTGTAGGTCTCAATACGTGACGGTGGAAGCAGTCTGGTGTTTCGTTATGGGAGATGGAAGCTTGTAGAACATATGTATATTTTCTGTAGGTCTCAATACGTGACGGTGGAAGCAGTCTGGTGTTTCGTTATGGGAGATGGAAGCTTGTAGAACATGTGGTTTATACAACGTATCACGTGGAGCATCTTGCTTGTGGGTTTGTTCCGGGGAAAACCGCAAGGAATACTGGGAAGGAGACGGCATACGATACCACGGATCAGGCCGGAAATGACGTAGAGGTGATACCCAAGGCGCAGCAAACCAGTCACTGAGGTCCCAAGACGATGGAACCTTGCAACTGTATATAGCACTGGACATCGGCATTAGTATTTCTTTTAAACATGAAAGTGCCTCCAACCTTAAGCAATTTCTTGTTGTCAGACGATTTGCATTGTATGATGTTTTAAGAATGCAAGCACACGCACATAACTTTTATAATCTTTTACGATACAGTATACGTAAAATTACGTTACATTTATGTAAAATACGTTACATTTCTGTAAAGTATGTGTAGATCACATGTTTATGTGTAAATGTATTTCAGTTGTATTTCTAAAGTGTTTCAGGGGTTTTATTGCTGTGAACAGACCTCTGTATCAATGTTATGACTCGGTGTGTTCTTTTAGGTGTTGGTTGCTGTCATTTAACTATAATAGCCAGTAGTAAAATATACAAGCCCTTAATTTGTTCCATCTTTTGAACTATATATTTATCAATCCGCGTGTACATTTTTAAGTCTCACATATAAATTTGTGTCGTCACTCTTTTTTGGGGGGAAAGCACTATTTGTAACCTCACCATGCAGGGAGAACTTCCACCTGTAGTTGGAATTTAAACTCTTTTTATAAAAAAAAAACCCGAAATTTTATCATTTTCATGAAAAGATAGTCCTACCGACTGGAGCTCAACCTCTGTAAATTTCTACTGGAAATCTAAATTAATGCGCTGGGGCCTGAGAAACCAACCTTTGGACCATAGTGTAAGACGAATACTAGAATGCTGTACAAGACAATACAGCGTTCTAGAAGAAGAATAAAATTCGTAGTACGGCACAAGACAAATGCAGTTTATTAGAATACAATTGGTAGTCCGACACGAAACAAATACAGTTTACTAGAATACAATTGGTAGTCCGGCACAAGACAAATACAGTGTATTAGAATACAATTGAAAGTACGGTACAAGAAATACAGGGTTGCACGTGGTTTCCGTACTGCAGTAGATGAATCAGCTGTGTAGTACGTCACTGGCCACTGGAAGTCATTCACATAGTTGTCTGAACACATATTACATCTTGATTTAACATGGAAGCTCTTCCACATGACGGCCGTGAAAGACGACCAAGCCCAGCTGGCTCGTAACCGATCAAGCAGCACTGACCCATCAGCCCCCAGCGCCATCTGTCAGTGGCGGCTGGAATAATTACGATAGCAGATATTTCACACATGTTCATCAGCGTTTTTCCAGATGTACTTAGCTACTTAGTCAGTTCGAGAGCTTGTGAATGAGAAACCTATCCAGATCTCTCTTTATTCAATTAGTTCGGGTCACTGCACTTAAACTTGACGCCCCAGCCCAGCAGAGTTGTAAAGCTTACTGAATGTACAGTTGGAAACTATTCCGACGGAACCTGGAACATGGCGTGCCGTGGATGGAGGGGGTTGTTTTGCTGCCCGCTGCGTGTCGATTGTAAGGCTGATGGAAACAAGACTTAGCGACCGAGAGATTCGATGTTTCAGGTGTTGTTCATGTAGGACTCGGACAAAGTCTGTTAATTCACGGTGGAGCTGGCCTGACTTGGGACACGTTTTTTTCCGGATTGAGTTTTTCTATTTATCTGACCCTGGATTAGCTGTTTATTTCTTTTTATCTATTCTCTTATGCTGAAGAATGATCATTAGCCAGATGCATATATTGCAAATGATACTATTACTTACTAATCAAAATGTTTGATGCACCTGACAAATTTCTGAGTATATTAGGGATGTGCATTTATTCACATATTCACCACATTTAAATAGGCCTAACTTAAATTTACGTGTCCAGAATGCATATACAGCGGTCATGATAAAAAAAGCAGGGAACAGGTCTATCATAGGATGCAGCATTTTATAAATTGTTCAGATAAAGACCTTTCTTGTAGCTTCAGACATGTAGGGATGATATTTCATAAAATATGTACTCTGTATAAAACGCCCACCTGGCTATTACGGTTTACGGGTATATATTTTTCCCACCAAACTGACATTTTACTGATCAATAAACCTGCTAAAGCCGCACTCTATGATGTGCTGACGGTGGGGACGAGCGTTGGCCTACCGGTTGATTTGTGTGGGTGCCGGTCCCAGGGAGCTGACTCCATGTGTTGACCTTAATTAATTCCTATATGTCATCAGAAATTCTCCTTAGAGTATCTGTGTTCTTTGTTCAGCTGAAGGAGTTTGTAATTGAAATTTTCATGGCCATTCACATCGTTATATTAGCTAAATAACTTTTCAATCGTTCCGCAGAATCTCGCCTCGACTGCGTATATACTGAACACTCATTTTCAATATTCAGAATTTCTTTGGTCGCTAATGGTTACGCTTGTCACATTTTTTTTTTTTTTTAATTTGAACTATCAAACCTCAGCCTTGCTGAACCGGGTTATATGCTGATAAAACGGGATGAATCAGCAGCACACAAAAGTCTGAACGACTTGTTCAATTCGTCAGTAATATAATTTCATTTTTAGCTCAGCTGACTTTCAATCATGCTGTGCGATAGCGATGGATCTTTGTCCGTCTTCTGTCCGTCCGGCTGGCCGTCCGTCCATCCGTTAGCAGGGCACAAATCGTAACCGTAAGGGCTAGAATCATGAAACATATGCAGTCTTAGAGGTTCTGAAAAGATCTCCTTGTAAACCTGAAATAAGGTCACAGTGACTTATATTCTATGAGTTACGGGGTGTGTTTGCACCCCCAAGAATCAATTCTAATAGCCAAAATTTTCATCCCAAACCTTCCATCTTTCACATTCGGCTCACCTACCTACAGGGGAAGTACCATTATTATTTTGAGGTCACAAGATCAAGGTCACAGGACCCAGTTGTTTGAAAAGCTTGTGGATGCATTTTAAGCTAAACCCGTCATTCAAAATATTGGATCTTTCACATATGGCTCTCCTACCAAGTGGGAGAATAATCCTACAGATTTTGAGGTCACAAGGTCAAAGGTCAATGTCATAGCATCCACTCCTTTAAAAAGGTTGTGGACACATTTCAAGCTAGACTTTTCATTCCAAAACCTTCCAGCATTGACATATCGCATCTCTGCCAGCTGGGGAAAAGACCTGTTTATTTTGAGGTCAAAGGTCATATGGCTCACCTACCAAGTGGGAGAATAATCCTATAGATTTTGAGGTCACATGGTCAAAGGTCAATGTCATAGGATCTACTCCTTTAAAAAGGTTGTGGACACATTTCAAGCTAGACTTTTCATTCCAAAACCTTCCAGCATTGACATATCTTATCTCTGCCAACTGGGGAAAATACCTGTTTATTTTGAGGTCAAAGGTCAAGTTCTTAGCACCCATGTCTTGCGTGGAGTCATTTAAAGGCAAACTTTTAAACCTATACCGTTCATCTGTCATCTTACCTACCAATAGGGGAAGAACCCTTTTGTTGTTTAGTTCTAAAGATAAGAGGTCAAGGCCACAATACTAAATTGTCCCAAATGCTGGTGAACATATTTCAAGCTAAACTTTCACATATGCCTCATCTATGCAACACTCAATTTGATTCAAACTTCATATTTATGGGTCTCTTTGCTTGAAGAAATAACATTGATTTTGGGGTCAGCTGGTCAGGAGGTTAAGTGTTGCAGGTCAAAGTTATTCACAAATTGGTTGCCAGGTGATTACTCCAGTTTTAAGTGGTTAGTAGTTACCCATCACTCTTGAAAGAATCCAATTGATATGTGGGAAAGAGGCCAAGGTCATTGGTCAGGGATGTTCACAAAAACAACTTACTTTGAAGACCATCACTATTTTTCTTGTATATATAACCATTGCACTCCAACCTTTACATCTCACTGTGTGGCCGTAATTGTGAGCGGCATTTGTGATATATGACTCCCTTTTGTATAAGTCCATTGAATAATAAGAAAATCATTTGTGCATAACAAAAACACTCTATTGCCGGAGGTATTATTAAATGCTTTGGCCAGGCATTAAGACAATGAGAGTATTGTATAAAGGTTTAGCTAATGATTCATAATATGATCATACCTTTAGAATGTTTTGGACGTTCAATTCTGTAACATTCTTTGGCGCAATTGCCATAAGTTTGCTCTCTTATTGGAGGGTGTGTGATATCAAATGTCAGACTTGTCAGAAATCCGTTATGTCTGCCAGGTAGCCACCTTTAAAATGCTTTTGAACATATTATCTCAAGAACTGTTAAAGTGAATGCAGTGGGGCGTATTTAAATGTAATCTTACAAAGGATTGGGTGAAAGACTTCTTAAAAAATATGACCATCATTAATGAAAGTTTAGTACAGTTGGTTTGTATTGAATAAAAATTCATACAGAAGCACCCGTTTCTCAATAATTCATGCATTGATTTCCTTGATTTTTTGCTATTTATGTTGATCTTATATTTGACCTGCATGCACATGTGTGGTGTTCCTTTTGAGACTGAAAGGTATCAAGCAAGCTATAGGATTAGTTCCTGATAGCTCAATAGAAAGTTTCAACAAAATTGGCAAATAGATTCTTAAAAAAAATGACTGGAAGATGTGAATCTCAGCCCATGATGTCGCAGGTCATGTCTGGCAGCTGAACGTCATGACCCAAGGGTCACTTGTTAATAGATGTTTAACAAATTACAGTTAAAAGACAAAGACGTTTTCCTAAAAAAATCTAATAAAGTAGTCAAATATATGTTAATGTGTATTTCCGTCATCCATGTGTCATATATAGGTTAGCGCAGTACCTACATATTTCAGACCATTTGTCTTATAATACGAGTCCGTTGGGTGATCGCATTTGACAGGTACGAATTTACATGTAATATTAATGTAAAACGGGTTCAATGATCAACCTTTCCTACCATCGCAGGGGGGGGGGGGGGCTAATCCCACCCCAAACCCTACATGCGTATATATGGAGTATTAAAGTATGTTATACATGTATATATGTATAAAGCAATATGCTAATTTTGATTTGTACAGCTCTGTACATGCACGTGTAGAAAAACACGGCTGAAATCTCTCTGGGCCAAATCACAAAAGAGACAACATTTATCTCTATATTAGATGAGATTACATCAGCCGCGGCTGAATAGTAAGTATATTACTGTCATGGTATATATCTTATGTTGTATGTCCCTGGTGTTCCGTTACTGTGGCAACCGAAGTACGGCATCCGTGTACAGCCAGTATATATATTGACATTAAGTGTGCTATCTGGAAACATAATGGTTACCTTGGCGAACGGGACGTGTCTGTTTTCATAAACACGCCTTTAGTAATCAGCATAACTTGACATGCACGTATATTGATCTTATCGCCTCATGCAAGCGCTATTTACTGGTGACGTTATGCAGAGTGACGTCATGTATGATGTTCATTGAATAACATGGTGTCTTAAAGGTGATTAGATAATCAATTACAACATATAATTCCCTTAAATATATATACATGCCAGAAAAAATTCGTGATTCGCAAGATTTGGAGGCCTAAGTGTACTGTACAGACACATCATTAGAACTGATTAACATATATCGCTGATTCGGAGCATTACTGGTGAACAGTGTTTTATGGAGAACAAAACATCATTCAAATATCTTTGTGGGATTTTCAAAATTTCTCAACGGTCTGTCAGGACCTAAAAATAACATATCTCTTTACAGTGTTTATGTGACGCCTGATTAAGCGTATTCATGATGATGGGGTAGTGATGCGTAATAAACATTGTTTAAACATTTCCTTGTGCTTCTCTGGACAATGCCAGTAATCCTAATGAAATACAATAAAAACAGCTTATTAATTAATAAAACATGACATCCATCTGCGTGGGGGTCAATACGTTTTATTGCTTCTATACCAAATACCTTCGAGTCCATGCAGTGGATTTTAACATACTATACATGCTTATTATACACACTGCCAGGTGTAGCAACATTTACTCTACGTGAAACTGTACACCGCAATGAGTGCGTCTGGAATCTGAAATAATATATCTCAGATAGTATTGGCCTGCACGGTATAAGAGATGAACGATGATAATTCACTGAGGGATAGCCCCTTCATGTATGTGACTCTGAGACTTTTCACTTCAGTCCTCTTGCGTCCCTAGCTGTTGCTTCCTGTTAACAATGTAACGAGTTAGGTATATGGTCATATATAATGTCACAATAAACGATGGTGTAAAAGTTATAAGAATGAACATGCAGCCCGTCATTCTTTTTTTTTCATTATTCTACATTCTACAGTCCATTACGTCACTCAGCTTGTATCTTATTGCACGGAAATGTGTGTTATAGATTTAAACTATATATAATAACTGATGGCAACACAAAATCGTTGTCAAGCAATTCATGAGGTAGCTACGCCTCGGAAATGCCCGTTTTGTCTTGAATTGTTGTGAGTGATGCCAAGCTTGCCCTATATATATGTTGGGGTCATATGTCACATTATTCTGAGGTATTTTACATAATTTGGAAATTTGTTAATGTCAAATAATGGCCAACCTATCAAAAAAGCACGCCAGTGCTGCAGGCCCGGTTATTGGCCCATGGAAAACCCGTACCGGACATTCCAGGCTGAAGATGCGCGAAATTGTCCCAACGTGCAACGTGTTCTTGGACGTGTAATATGCTAGTTATATATAATATTAAATTAAGTGGTCTGTTAAAAAAATAAAAAAATTATTTGTATAAACATCCAAACCGCCAGGACAACCTTATATTATATATATATATATATATATATATATATATATATATATAAAGTCTGTATGTTTGTTAGTTTGTGTTCATGTGTGTATTTGCGCGTGTACATGTGTGTGCTCGTCCATGTGTGTATGCTATTGTGAGTGTTTCTGTGTGTGAATGTCAGTGTGTGTCCATGCATGCATGTATGTGTGTGAAGTACTGTGTACACGCGTGCATGCGCGCGTGTGTGGCCATCCCATCCTCACGGAATCAGACAAACTCCGCATGCCTAGACTCCTGATAAATACTTCTAAGACTTAGTTTCCAGACCTGAGTGCTAATTGTATATATACTTAGTATACATACACACATTCCCCGCGCGGCCGGGAATCATTTACGGACATTCTTTTGTCTCAGACACGCTGGCTCGACATGCACTTAAACGAGTGCCCGCTGGGCAAATATTTCAGATAGAATTTCATACAAATTTTATATATACAGTCATAAAAGCATTGCCACGTGCTTTGAAAAGGTCATATGATGACGTTTTATAAATGTATTAACAAAAACAGCCCACAGTCGACCATAATATCCCGCAATACTTATCACCCGAATTCAATTTATGTTCTTTAATTGTGGATCATCTACAGACTATTATAACTGTGATATAATTGAAACTCAATTATCTAAAAATACAAGATATCATGTATTTCACTATACATAACCTGGATAAAGGCCGGGCTCTGATATAACACGGTCTCACATTCACATACACAGACAACTCCATCGGTCAATGCATGCATATAATGATTTTGGGGATTTTTTATTCTACAGGAAGTTCATCTTTCAGTAAAATATGGCTCTCTGTGTCTTATTCTTCAATAACAACTTGTTCTTGAATCATTCAGAATACTTTTGAAAAGAAATTGTCGGCAAACAACGCAGGGTTAGTGAGTAGGCTGCAGCTGGGACCGCTGCATGCACGTGTCCTGCTATACACGTGTAGTTTGTCTTGCAATGAGATATTCCCTGGGCAGCCAATTTGTCTTTAGTGTAGACAGAGAGGGCAAAAGACACGACGTCGTGTTTGTTCTCATCTGCAGCATCTGGAGACACGTTATCATCCAGCACCGGTTTCTTTACCTTTTTCTTCCAATTTCCTGTTCCATGATCTATAGATATATCTACACAGCCGCGTCTGTGTTTTTTTGTTTTCTTTCAATAATGGCGGGCCTCTGTTATATAATGGGATCTGTGTTTTATATCTAAACATGTATTGCAGGAAGCAACAACGACTGCCATGCAACAACTGGGCACATGCAGAAACATATGCAAATGTAAATCATGTATATATATACATGCCAAAATTTAAATTACTTCTCTGGACAATGAAAGAACCTATTCATTTCTATACAATAATACAGGTAACGGATACGCATGAATAAGATATTTCAATAATATATATATATATATATATATATATATATATATATATATATATATATATATACTCAGAGATATATTAGGTGAGAGTATAAAACGGACTAGATGACAAAGATGGATGTGTTGTTTTGAAGCGCCGTGGATTGAGCTTTTCCGCAGATATACTTGGCGTAATCATGTTGTTGAAACATTTATTTCCCCACACCAAAGCAAGGACCTTTTTTAAACCCATAACATTGACCTTCAGCTGTAATATCCGGAGACTGTACCACAATGGACTATACACGCACATTCTTTAATCTCTATATACAGGAGAGGACATTTAAAACAATCTTCTCTCAACACTCACACATTCTGACTGTAATCTTCCTGGGGAGATCGTCTTATCTTAACGAATGGAGGAGAATGTCCTCCTTTCAGTTGTACGGGTTGCATGACGCTGAGCCTTAAGAATTACATTTTCTATTCCGGTTGAAGACGGTTCTTTATACGGCATTCAATGTCACCGGGGAGGGATGTTTTGTAGTATACATGGAGTGACGCCACGCTTGTAGAGCTCGTCTTCATTAATCTTCTTTTATCAGGTGTTTTTCTGTACTCCATTCCACTGACTGATCTCTGAGTTTGTTTTCTTCAGGATCAAATCCCTTTTTTCTCTTGGCTGCTTCGCCGGGCTTCATCTTTATTTCAATGGCTCCCTGCATAAACTTGGTTCTCACGGTTTCCTGTACACAGTTCTTGTTTCTTGGTCTTTTTATTTTGCTGCCTGTTAACCTGGCCTCGTTGATTACAATTACTAAGGCTGTTGTGCTTAACACTCTCATGTTTTTTTATGTCCTTCCAATGCAAACCAAGACCTCATTGTATACTCGTTATAGCTGGTCACTATATATTGCACCAGTTTTTCTCATATACGGCAGCGTTTTGTTTTCAGAACATTTAAATGGTCTTTTCTTTATCTGAAGGCTATAGAAAATAGATAATCGAATTTGGACAACAACAAAAAAACAGATTAATTTCCGTTACTGCATTTACAGTAATTTCATATACCTTTTTACCTCAGCTCACTTTAAGTCATCTTTGCTCCTTTGCAAGTGTCCGGCAGTCTGTTAATAAGACACGTTTAGAAACCGTTGGACCTACGAATCCAAAATTATACATACAGTTAGATGTCCCAAGGTTTCCTACCAAACCAAAAACTGGGTCAATGCGACTTTGTTCCTTTGAGAAATTAAAGAAAGACCTCCATATATATAGATGTTTGTGAAGTAATGCATTTGCAATAACCGGACCGAGAATCGGATGGGAAGGAAAAAAAGGGAACCGATTTGAATGGAAGGCCCTTTTGTAATTCACGGCCCTGAAATCAGAGAATATTTATAAAAATAGGCCGTTGATATATAGAAAATCATTTTTCTAGTGAAACCGAAGACGCAGTCTTATAAATTGATGTGGGTGTGTCATATGTATTTATATATACCTTACGGTAAACAGGAAATGATATACCAGCATCTTCATGGACGCAAAAAGTGACACCGATCTGGAATGTATCATCTGCTGAGTATCCAGTAAACCTGTTAGTGAACCATGTATAAAGGTAGATTATAATCTGTTTCCAGTATGGGAGATGTGAGATAAACCTCACATGAAGCAGGAGGGTTTTCGCGCGCAGTCGTGTACAGACTAATTAGCATGCGGTATCCATTGGCGGCATCTAATTAGCCCGTTCTCTCAGTCCCCTCGGGCAAAATCATTCGCCACTGAGCAAGATGATATACAGTTCTGCTGTGTCCCTGTCTTTGTGTATTCAGGGTAAACACTGCACATGTATATATAACCGAACCTCCCGTCTTAAACAGTCACTATCGTTTTTATCCCCCTCCCCCCTCTCTTGCTCTCTCTCTCTCTCTCTCTCTCTCTCTCTCTCTCTCTCTCTCTCTCTCTCTCTCTCTCTCTCCGTCTGCCTGTCTCTCTCTGTTTAACTGCATGTCTGTCTCTCTGTCTCTGTCTGTCTCTGTCTGTCTCTCTGTCTGTCTGTCTGTCTCTCTCTCTGTTTGTCTGTCTGTCTGCCCCCCCCCTCTCTCTCTCTCACACTCTCTCTCTCTCTCTCTCTCTCTCAATATACAGGTTAATAAATAGGACCTTACGCGGGACCGTGACTGTAGTATTATCTGATATATTATATCTCTTCTTACATTATAGGGAGAATATCTCTCCAGTATATACCGCGGTATTTGCCAATACAAAAATCATTTACAAATTTTGCACGTTACTGCCAAATACAAAATTGTTCATCTCTATGCATAGGCTATATATATGTATGGCTTTGAAGTAAGATCGAAAATAACGATGAACAGTTGCAAATATTTCTTGTCATAGAGAGTTTGCATGACAATATCTGATCACAGCGTTTTATAAACATAATTTGAGGTTGAAGTGTTAATTTCCTTCTCTTCCATACATGAATCATTACTCTACAGCGTGACATGAATCTTGCAGACATCCAGTAATTTGTGGACTTCCGGATGTGCCTTCGGGTTTGATTGAGATCACGCTCTACATGCATCCATTCTCAGCTATACACTTTTAAACAACCATGCAGCTGTATCCACATATATTGAAAAGGGGTTGTAATTCATGTTATTTGCCAAATAAGAAGGTTTTTTTTTAAATATATAGGTGGCAGCACCAGTCTTTGGAAGTGTACTGAAATGTTATGAAAAATGAAGGATAAGTAGCTTGGGTATCCAAAATATCTCAGTTTTATAACTGTTCGGTCGGACAATTCCTGGTACACCAATTGTAATTACGTTTGTTAATGCAACAAAGGTTAGCTTTACATGTTGAAATGAAGGTGGTGCCATCTATATCGAGAAAGTTAAGTCTGGATAAACTGTGCAGTCATTAAGCATAATTTGTTCTTCATTTTGTAAGTCATGGATGATTAAGGTAATACAGTGGGAATAATGTACATGTCTGTACATATCCGCGAGCTTGGTCGGTCGACGGTGTTGTAACATGGCGGGAGCCAAATCAGCGTTTAATCAAGTTGAAGTATAACCCATTCTACCGAGTGACACACGTTTATGGTGTCATTGTTATTAATTAATAAAATCCCCAGTATGTCGATATATAAAATACATAAGCAATATCACAATATAATATCGCTCATAATGTGAGATTATACGAAAGATGGTGCAGGGACCTGAGTTTAAATGCCCTGTAATATAACATGTAAGGCGCCGATTGTATTTAAGTGAATTATGTCCAGTACCGAGCTCACATCAATCAAGAATGTGACGGTTGCAAAAAGGAGGAAAAATTAAGTTTACGGGTTCCACACACGCGCTCGCCCCTACAGCTAGACCTCCCAGAAGACAACAGGTGTGCGGACTCAACTGTCCCGGATCCCGGGTGGCAACGAAAGAGAACTCTCTCTCTAAACACAGTATTGAACATGTGTATACATAGTTTTGGTATAGCAGGCACTGGCGATTATTTGTTCTAGGAACTTGGTGGAATCACAAGCACGTCTTATCTGTCGAAATGACGCGGTGCAGCAACCGCCGGAAGCTGATGCTTGTTCATGTGGCAGGGTCTGCCCCGTGTTCCGTCCGTCCCTGCCCCGCGAACTACGTCAATCATTCACGCCGGGGTGTAACGGAATATCTTCTCACCCTGGTCCAACACCCGTGATATCTCACAGGTTGCTCTCACACCCTGTGCCGGTAATATTATACTAATAGACCAGTAGATCACGGCTTACCGTGGGATTAATTGGTTATTTTCTCCGACTTAACTCTCGCGTCTCTTTCACTTTATATCACAATAATGCATCGATAACTTAATGCATATAACTTGATTAAATAACTCCTTTTTTATAACTCGAATTACTTGTAATACCGTATGAATGGTATTCCTCAAATTATGTTCCATAAAAATATAAATGAAAATCAAAAAGAGAAAGAAACAAATAAGATTCGAATAATAACTGAACGAGTAGTGTCATAGACATAAAGTGATAAAAAAAGCAGAAGTAGAGTAAAGACAAAACAAAAATAATAAGAGGAAAATGAGATTAAAAAGTGTAACAAAAAAAAGTTTCTTCGGGAAAAGACGCATGATGCAATAAAATTGGCTGATGGTTGTTACAATTAATTCTTAAATTAACATTTTGACGATTGGTTGAATTACCGCATGTGCAACAAAACACGCACTGAAACAATGTTAGAGCCAACAGAAAAATTCAAGCGTTTCTCCTTTCTATAATGAAATGGTGGAAGAAGAAGATGTATCTAAAAAAAAACCGGAATAATTTACACCTAGTAGTACTATAACGTCCATAATCCACAGCTGTATTCAGTTCCCTAATCATGCATGAATAATGTATATATATATATATATATATATATATATATATATATATATATATATATATATATATGTATATAAACATATGCATGTGAAACCTGCGGGCTATGTTCGTTACATATATCTATCTATTTAAGTATAGTTCTAACCATGCCTATGTCCCTAGAAGTGTCTAACCTGGGTTCATATATCCCTTGAAGTGTCTAAACTGGGTTTATAGGTCAACAGATGAATCTCAAACTGGCTCTACAGGTCACTTGTAATGTCTCAGGCTGGGATTTTAGGTCCCGAGAAGTGTCTCCGGTTAGATATGTAGGTCCCTGGAAATATCTCTGGCTCTGTTAATAGGTCCCGAAAAGTGTCTCAAAATGGGTTTGTAGGTCTCGAGGAGTGTCTAAACTGCGTTCATTTGATGTCCCTGGAAGAGTCCCAGTCTAGGTTCATATGTCCTTAGAAGTGTCTCAGACTGGGTTTTAAGGTCCTTTTAGAAGTGTCTCAGTCTGGGTTCATATGTCCTTAGAGGTGTCTCAGACTGGTTTAATAGTTCCCTTGGATTGTCCCAGAATAGGTTCATAGGTTCCTCGAAGTGATTAAAGTGGGTTTATTGGCCCCAATAAGTGCCCAAACTGGATTCATATGTGCCGAGAAGTGTCCCATTCTAGGTTCATTTGTCCCTAGAAGTGTCTCAGGCTTGGTTCATATGTCCCTAGAAGTGTCTCAGACTAGGGTTATATGTCCCTAGAAGAGTCCAAGACTAGTTTCAGATGTCCATAGAAGTGTCATAGACTAGGTTCATATGTCCTTTTAAGTGTCTCAGACTGGGTTAATAGGTCCCTTGGAGTGTCCCAGAATAGGTTCATACGTTCCTCGAAGTGACTAAACTGGGCTTATTGGCCCCAATAAGTGCCCATACTGAGTTCATATGTGCCTAGAAGTGTCCTATTCTAGGTTCATATGTCCCAAGAATGTCTCAGACTGGGTTTATATGTCCCGAGAAGTGTCCCAGACTGGGTTTATAGGTCCCTAGAAGTGTCTCAGACTAGGTTCTGATGTCCCTAGAAGAGTCCCGGTCTAAGTTCATATGTTCTTAGAAGTGTCTCAGACTGGGTTTATAGGTCCCTAGAAGTGTCACAGACTGGGTTCATCGGTCCCTTGAAGTGTCTCAGACTAGGGTCATCGGTCCCTAGAAGTGTTTCAGACTGGTTTTATATGTCCCTAGAGGAGTCCCAGACTTGGCTTATAGGTCCCTAGATGTGTCATAGACTGGGTTCATATGTCCTTAGAAGTGACCCAGACTAGGGTTATATGTCCCTAGAAGAGTCCAAGACTAGTTTCATATGTTCTTAGAAGTGTCCCAGACTGGGTTTATATGTCCCTAGAAGTGTCCCAGACTGGGTTCTGATGTCCCTAGAAGAGTCCCAGTCTAAGTTCATATGTTCTTAGAAGTGTCTAAGACTGGGTTTATAGGTCCTAGAAGTGTCACAGACTGGGATCATCGGTCCATAGAAGTGTCTCAGACTGGGTTCATATGATCCTACATGTGTCTCAGACTGGGTTTATATGTCCCTAGAAGTGTCTCAGACTGGGTTTATAGGTCACTAGAAGTGTCTCAGACTGGGTTTATAGGTCCCTAGATGTGTCTCAGACTGGGTTTATAGGTCCCTAGAAGTGTGTCAGACTGGGATTATACGTCCCTAGAAGCGTGTCAGACTGGGATTATACGTCCCTAGAAGTGTCTCAGACTGGGATTATACGTCACTAGAAGTGTCTCAGACTGGGATTATACGTCCCTAGAAGTGTCTCAGACTGGGATTATACGCCCCTAGAAGTGTCTCAGACTGGGATTATACGTCCCTAGAAGTGTCTCAGACTGGGATTAAACGTCCCTAGAAGTGTCTCAGACTGGGATTATACGTCCCTAGAAGTGTCTCAGACTGGGATTATACGTCCCTAGAAGTGTCTCAGACTGGGATTATACGTCCCTAGAAGTGTCTCAGACTGGGATTATAGGTCCCTAGAAGTGTCACAGACTGGGTTCATCGGTCCCTTGAAGTGTCTCAGACTAGGGTCATCGGTCCCTAGAAGTGTTTCAGACTGGTTTTATATGTCCCTAGAGGAGTCCCAGACTTGGCTTATAGGTCCCTAGATGTGTCATAGACTGGGTTCATATGTCCTTAGAAGTGACCCAGACTAGGGTTATATGTCCCTAGAAGAGTCCAAGACTAGTTTCATATGTTCTTAGAAGTGTCCCAGACTGGGTTTATATGTCCCTAGAAGTGTCCCAGACTGGGTTCTGATGTCCCTAGAAGAGTCCCAGTCTAAGTTCATATGTTCTTAGAAGTGTCTAAGACTGGGTTTATAGGTCCTAGAAGTGTCACAGACTGGGATCATCGGTCCATAGAAGTGTCTCAGACTGGGTTCATATGATCCTACATGTGTCTCAGACTGGGTTTATATGTCCCTAGAAGTGTCTCAGACTGGGTTTATAGGTCACTAGAAGTGTCTCAGACTGGGTTTATAGGTCCCTAGATGTGTCTCAGACTGGGTTTATAGGTCCCTAGAAGTGTGTCAGACTGGGATTATACGTCCCTAGAAGCGTGTCAGACTGGGATTATACGTCCCTAGAAGTGTCTCAGACTGGGATTATACGTCACTAGAAGTGTCTCAGACTGGGATTATACGTCCCTAGAAGTGTCTCAGACTGGGATTATACGCCCCTAGAAGTGTCTCAGACTGGGATTATACGTCCCTAGAAGTGTCTCAGACTGGGATTAAACGTCCCTAGAAGTGTCTCAGACTGGGATTATACGTCCCTAGAAGTGTCTCAGACTGGGATTATACGTCCCTAGAAGTGTCTCAGACTGGGATTATACGTCCCTAGAAGTGTCTCAGACTGGGATTATAGGTCCCTAGAAGTGTCACAGACTGGGTTCATCGGTCCCTTGAAGTGTCTCAGACTAGGGTCATCGGTCCCTAGAAGTGTTTCAGACTGGTTTTATATGTCCCTAGAGGAGTCCCAGACTTGGCTTATAGGTCCCTAGATGTGTCATAGACTGGGTTCATATGTCCTTAGAAGTGACCCAGACTAGGGTTATATGTCCCTAGAAGAGTCCAAGACTAGTTTCATATGTTCTTAGAAGTGTCCCAGACTGGGTTTATATGTCCCTAGAAGTGTCCCAGACTGGGTTCTGATGTCCCTAGAAGAGTCCCAGTCTAAGTTCATATGTTCTTAGAAGTGTCTAAGACTGGGTTTATAGGTCCTAGAAGTGTCACAGACTGGGATCATCGGTCCATAGAAGTGTCTCAGACTGGGTTCATATGATCCTACATGTGTCTCAGACTGGGTTTATATGTCCCTAGAAGTGTCTCAGACTGGGTTTATAGGTCACTAGAAGTGTCTCAGACTGGGTTTATAGGTCCCTAGATGTGTCTCAGACTGGGTTTATAGGTCCCTAGAAGTGTGTCAGACTGGGATTATACGTCCCTAGAAGCGTGTCAGACTGGGATTATACGTCCCTAGAAGTGTCTCAGACTGGGATTATACGTCACTAGAAGTGTCTCAGACTGGGATTATACGTCCCTAGAAGTGTCTCAGACTGGGATTATACGCCCCTAGAAGTGTCTCAGACTGGGATTATACGTCCCTAGAAGTGTCTCAGACTGGGATTAAACGTCCCTAGAAGTGTCTCAGACTGGGATTATACGTCCCTAGAAGTGTCTCAGACTGGGATTATACGTCCCTAGAAGTGTCTCAGACTGGGATTATACGTCCCTAGAAGTGTCTCAGACTGGGATTATACGTCCCTAGAAGTGTCTCAGACTGGGTTTATACGTCCGTAGAAGTGTCTCAGACTGGGTTTATACGTCCCTAGAAGTGTCTCAGACTGGGATTATACGTCCCTAGAAGTGTCTCAGACTGGGATTATACGTCCATAGAAGTGTCTCAGACTGGGTTTATACGTCCCTAGAAGTGTCTCAGACTGGGTTTATACGTCCTTAGAAGTGTCTCAGACTGGGTTTATAGGTCCCTAGATGTGTCTAAGACTAAGTTCATATGTTCCTACAAGTCTCCCAGACTAGGGTTCATATGTCCCTAGAAGTGTCTCCGACTGGGTTTATAGGTTCTGACAAGTGTCGAGAATAGGTTCATATAGGGCACTAGAAGTATCTCAGACTGGGTTTACAGGACCTTAGAAATGTCTATGGCTGGGTTTATAGGAACATGACTCATGAAGACCGGAATGTTATGCCTCTTGAGTTCTTTGTCAGCTTTTACGTCCCTCAGCCTTCCTGTATATCCCTGACTGGTTTAATGTGTTCAAGATGGATTAAAGGCTGGATTTATAGGTATCTCAGACTTAGTTTTTGTCTTATACCTTAATTTATATTTTCATGGCATGTTTGATTATAATTAAAGGCTGGATTTATAGGTATCTCAGACTTAGTTTTTGTCTTATACCTTTATTTATATTTTCGTGGCATGTTTGACATTGAGTCTATGGATCCCTTGGTTTAAAGTCCCTTGATGTGTCCTTGTGGGAATAATATAAAACGAACCGTGAGTCAACTTTGCCTGTAAACGTAGTTACTGTTATTAGATGTTCTATTAGCTTTTGGCAAACTTTATGGTTCTTTCTTGCATAAAACATTCACAACCAAACAATCCCGCTACATGTAGCGGACACATGCATTTCAATCAAAATTGGCATACATTATAAAATTGAATATGAGAAATATAATGTCAATAAATATTTTATTTCATATAATACCAAGCACATCATCACATGAGCCTTTACACTGTGATTTTGAAAAATCGTGCGAGAGAAAACATCGGTCAGTTTTATCGTCACATATACGTGACACAATCACGTGACACTAAATATTACCATTTATGACCTTCTCTTGCAGAGACTATAATATGTAAAAATTACGAAAATTTGTCTCTCACTTTTGTTTTTGATAAAAGTTGCATAACTAACATTTTCATCCTAATAAGTAATTTGTAACAAGTAATCTGTGCCTTAAGCTTAATATATTATAGACCAATAATTCAGTCTGACCTGTATTACAGATTGCGCTTTAATAAATGTAATTTCAGATTTCAATATGTAGCATTCTAGAAAAATCTCTAGGCATTCAGTTTTTTCTAGATATCTTGAGACCATCCTTGTAACAAACTAGTTTTCCTGTAACAGTCTGAACTCTATTTTAAGACATATTCGTTCAGTTATCATATTTTATATACGGTATATCAGTTTACGTGCTGTAATATCAAACAGATATAGCAAATATAAAGTGTCTTCCATTTTTATATCTCCATCCTCCTCGATCAAATGCATTGTCCTTTAGTTGCACGAAACTGGCTTTAATTCATTCATCGACAAGATTTGGTGTGATCTAAATAAATATAAATAAAGTAGACACCTTCCCTGGTATAAGATAGGTTATGCAATAATATATACTAATTGTATTCCTTGTATAATATACATGCCCACATTAAGAAGACATTATGTAATCAGATGAGGAAGAATTTGTAACTTGTGCAAGACGGCCCTTTCCCACAGCAACTTTCAACACAGGAAGTCTATTACAGTTAACTGTATCACAGTAGATGAAAAAGTTTAATAAAGAAATCTTCTATTCCATTAAAATGAAAGCATAAAGATCATGTGTTATTCTATGAAGGAAATGGGGGTTAATATTATTTGTAGCTAAACTCAATGATTTCTTATGCAGATGTATGAATTAATGGACAAATCCCCCTTTAGGCGGAGCCACAGTCCAACCAGGCAGGAAATTACGTCATCCATAATCAAGGTCATACATGTTCACTGTAAAGCGAACGCCAGCTATAAGTCTACCGACATGTACAATGCATGCATGCATTACATTGACAGTATCGTACATTAACACTGCTAGTTTATGATGAGTGCAAGCCATTCCAACATTAATGAGGACTTAAATCTACTGCCAAATAGTACATACAATATTTGTAGTGTCATAGGATCATCAGATTTCACAGTTATATGTGATGAATTTAATGGAAGCATGGTTATTATAAATGTTGAAATACTGGAGATGGAAAGCGTGTGGTTTAGAACCACAAGTTAATGCTACTCAAGTTCGGGCTCTGTGAATATTGTCAGATGGGGATCTTTGGGTAACCTTTCCTTGGGACCTGACGGACAGGGGTCACGTGATAAGTCTCCTTTTGAGCATGATTGTGTTGGAATGTCTTCTTCTAAGTTTCCACAACCTAGAAAAAGAGAGAAAACTTTTATCAGAACCGTCCATAATAAAATCAAGCCAACTTAGTGTTTTTGTGGGATTGGGCTGTCTTGCACTTGTCTTGTTATTTAGACAAAAAATAAATATGGCCAAAAGATATGTTTTGCACTTGGACACTTCCTTTTCAAGGAGTACATTAAAAGTGAAGCTGTGATGAAGTGTATATAAAGAAAACGTACCTCAGAACGTTTCAGGAACACTATATATGTTCTTCCTGGCAGGAATAATTCTGACATGTATATAACAAAATAAACGCTGACTGGATGTTAAACCCGATAAAAGGTGGTTGTACGTGCATAGAGCCAAAGGAAATCGTACCAAGACATAATATATAGGAGAACTCTGATTAAGTCTGAATAGAAATTTGACAAATGATGCAAAGTCTTTGCTTCTAACAGCATTTTAATGTTTTACAAACAATGTTTTGAAAAAAAATCTTTACAAAGATGTGGGCACGGGGTACACTTAAGAATGGTCACGCAATTACAAGCAACTCGGTTGCCCAGCGACTTATACAGCCAAAGTACAAAGGAGGGCACTGCCCAGACAGGGTGAGATGGGTGATCAGTTAATCTCAGGAATATATTCTAAAGGCTGCCTGCGAAGTGACATTGTGGGATGGCTACATGCACGTAAGACAGTGACAAAGCCAGTTTCATTATGCGTCCATCATATGGACAAAAGGAAACACGTTAAAATGACTCGATAGAACTTGCAAGATTTTGCTGCTTCGTGGCTTTATAAAAAAAAATTTTGGAGTCAACCGGACTATTTTCATACTTTAGGATTATAGATTTTATTCAATTCTTTATCCTTGGCGATTCTTCTTCTGGAGTACAACATTTGATGTACATTCCAAATTCAAGATCATTCTGATTGGTCTTAAGTAGTGTATTCAACGTATTTTATGAGAAATAACAGTTATTTATTCCTCTGATATTATTTTCTTTTACTCCATGGTATTTTATAATTTCCTTCAATTTGATTATGACAAATTCCATTTTTATATTTAATGTTTATGGGTGAGGGAATGTCCATGTAAATTAATATTGCCAAAATATCCCGTTGCAGAACGTGTCATGTAGGACCATTGATTTAGACCATTATAGAGTCACAAAGATACTTTCTACAAATTCATGAACACAACACGGTTAGCTCACAAGACAATGTGCAATAACAACAAAAATGGCAAACACACGGCAAGTGTTAGAGTAGCTATATACATCCTTACAGGATAATACTCTCGTACTTTACAACGATGAAAATAAAAATAAATCTATAGTAAAACATCACTATATAGCTTATCATGCCGTGCTGTGTTTAGAACATAGCTACAACATTGTTTCATCTATGTACATCAACCGGCAAGATTACTGGTAAAGACCTACATGTTGGGCCTTATACGAAACTAAAGCCAAACGACACATGCAGGCGTGACATGCAGAGCTACATATACACTTCAAGAATGTATTTAAGTTAAGTAAAATAATTTACAATATATACACGCCTTTAGTAACTTGTACTGAATCAAAGAACTCAGTCATTCATAATTAATACAGTTGGTACTATCCGAAATAATGGACATGATAGTTTCATTAGTGTCGGACTGATCTTCATCTCGCTTCAGGCACTTACATGGTAGGCAGTCTAATGACTCGGCCATAGCCTCCCGCAGGTCTGTCGACGATACAATGTATATGAGTGGACACAGACATGGCGACAGGTAGATTAAACACACCGAAAACACTTCCGCTTTTCTATGGAAGTCTGTGTATTCTGCGATGCTGAAAATGTTCACCATCACTAACATCTGTGTAGGAATCCAGCATATAGTGCGCATGACCATGGCGGCCATGATTAAGTTTGTCATTTCCCGTTTATTTCTCATTTCAAATCGGTCTTCTTCATACCGGTCTTCTGACTTCATGCGACGTCTCACGTGACGTAATATGGGTGCCGACAGTAGGCAGATTGCCAATAGTGGCAACAAGAACGCGAATGTAAGGAACGTGGCCCAAAGAGTTCTAACTTTGATGTAGTCCATCTCTTGTGCCACCTGGAGGCAAATAAACGCGTCCTGAAAAATGGCGGCCTCGTCTTGTAGTAAGAAATTTATGTCCGATAACAGTATGATCACCCAGATGAGTATGTCAAATACAATAGCGATTCTTCTTGACAATAGTTTATGGTATTTCCCGGACATAAAGACGCTGCAAAACCGGAAGATGCAGAGCACGACCAGCGTGTACACAGAGACGTATGACGTCACAAAAATGAAGTAATGCAGGACACGGCATAAAACGGATGCCCTGTCCGGGTCATCCACCATTTTCTGTGCATGGTTTAAAGCAGTCAGTGGTGTACAGACTAAAAGAAAAACTAAATCACAAAGAGCCAAGTTTAGTAACATTATGTTTGATCCAGTCTGTATCCGCTTGCAGCGTATAATAACTATAGCAGTCACTGAATTTAAAACTAGTCCGCATAGTCCAAGTAAGAAAAACACAGCAGGAAAGACGAATTTATCCTCATTCTCTCCAAACACTGTCCACGAATAATTCACTTTGTAATAACTGTAATTCTCATAACTGTCTGTGGTTTGCTGGTAATAGTAGTTATCTGTCACTACCACCTGGTCCACAAAATCAAGGTTTGACCACTCAAAATAACTTTCAGTAAACTCCATTATGATGCATTCGTGGAAAAATACACCTAATCCTGCTGCGCTTGTAGGTATCTATGCTCGCGAAAGGGCAGAGTTTGGTAAGGTGAAGACTTTGACAAGTTGAGTAGACTGCACGTACTCCTATGTAAAGTGAATCGGACTCCCGTCTTAGCCGTTCTTGGCACTAATGGCCATTCAGCCTGATCAGGCCGTGTGTTGCGGAACCAGCAATTTGTTCCCCGATCTGTCTTCGTTGGATGCTACGTCTAAATAAACATCTAGAAAGGACGCATGTTAAAATGCAGAGCACCGCCAGACCGGGCCTCCCGTGCTTCGTCAATGTCCCGTTAGGTTTGACCCGACATGTATAAATTAAGTAGGCAGCTTCCAACAAATTCAATTAACTTCAGGTCGCGGTTAATGCGGCCAATGCTGCTGCGGCCAGCCAGTGGTTTACGTGTTGGCGCCCAACGAGAGAGCACAGCTGACGTTAAAATGGGTGAATCCTGCAGCCCCACACACGGACTGGCCAACAGAGAACACCTCCCCGCTGCATCAACAGTTTTTACTCTCCCCTAAGGCTCGGCAGGTATCGTTAAGGCTACACCTACCTGGACACGCCAGTTGTCTACATCTGGCGCACCTGAGAGCCAGCCGCTAATTGTTGTTTCACTTGTTCCTATGTCAACACCACTGATGTGCCTGTTAGTTTTGAATGTTCCTTTTTATTATTCCTTCTCTTCTCAAGGCGTATAATCCACACTTGTTGGCAGTTGTATTTTCACCGTGTATATATAGAATCTCTTTTCCTGGTTTTTTATTGGAACACCAACGGAGTTTGCCATTATTTGCTGGTTCTGCAGTTCAAACTCCCGAAAAATGCCAGCAGTGAATGACTTAGTAGCCGCTGATTGGCGGCTGTAGTGATTACAAATAATCCTCGGTCAACCAACCAAGATCTATCACCGACTTGAGATGTGTTTAAATAAATAAACGCAGTGACAGCGTTGTCGGAGTCGTTAGCGGTAACACTACTGAAATTCTAAAGATGAATGTCCTTTCACGAGTTCGGTTGCACGAGTCCTTTAATTAAAGAATGGATATTTTTTAACATTTACAGTTTCCGTAACGTATCATGTCCATTGTAATTCCTCAATATTATAACGCCTCCTTGGCAGCAAGTTTTTGAGTTTGTCGCTGTTCGTATTCGGCGGGGCTGCTGGCAAATCGTTGCCAACCGTGGACGCGCGCTGGCACGTAATGACCAAGCAACCAGGCACGTCTTACCGTGCAACCACGCAGCAGTTCAGATGAAAAGATAACAGTCTGCAAGAGCTTGGTGAGCTAGCGGGGTGGCCACAGCCTGTCAGATAAGGGGCCTCAGACAGCCCTGCGATTGTATTCACGCGCGGCTAATCACATACCCAGCATTACAAAATAGGATTCTCCCATCACACCGCGAGCCGATTTTCTCCTTATTATACATCAATTAATCTGTCTTCCAAGACATTAGATTCTCCTTGGTGTAGTTTGTACCGCCGCCGGCCACTTCTGGCTGCTTCACGCCACTGCAGAGCTACTTATACTGACAGAGAAAGCGTTCAGAATGATGAAGCGCCTGTATCACATGGGGTCATCATTCAATGACAAAGCGGGCCAAGATTCTCTTGGGCTCGCCAGCTCCTCAATTGCTTCCTGGCGACCTGTAAGCGAAAATATAGACGATAAAGTATACATAGAAAGAGGACATAGGTTATCCATGGTATTATTAAACTTTTCCCGTCACCACTCAACCAAGCTGTTTTCCAACTCTTGCGATAAAATACATCCCACGGCCCAAGAGCCATCGATCCCCTCAGCCGATGTTGTTTATAAAGTATACGGCTCTGGTGAAGACGCTTCGCTCCCTGGTCAACGGCAGCTGAAAGAAAACCTAGCTCAAACATTGTTAACCAGACTTGATAACGTTATTTCCCCAGACTTTGAACGAGGACTTACGCAATGTGTGTATCATCCATAAAGCAATGAGGGGACTGCCAGTAAAATGCCCCTGGTTAGCAATTTGTTGGGGATTATATGTGATCCAGTGATGCGCTGGAAAAATGCTACAGTTCCTCGGATCTATCAATACGGGACACGCCAACCTTGTTTCATTATTATCTCTGAGTTGCTGGTTTCTTATTTCAGTTTTTCACAGGATCCCGGTTTCCAAGGGAACCATCAATTATTATCTCTTTTTTGGGGGGGATTTTTTTCAGAGAAAGACAAATGATGATTTCAACCTGCTTCGGGAAAGTCTTTGCAAATAATTCTTTAAGATCTGGATATAGTTAATTGATGATGGAATAAAAGTGGTCATACTGATGAACTTCTCTGAAGATATTTATCAATGCTCTGCATGTATTAAATAAATCCGACTGCAGATAGTTTAATTGTGGTTCGACCAGGAACTTAAAGGTACGATAGATTCGCTCTTTGCGGTTATTAGATTATTGTCAAAACGATAATCATTTTATAACAAACAACATCTCCATATATGTAAAGAAAAACATATTTTTATGGTTACATATTAAGCTATTTTACCATGTTACAGATAATTTATATTTTATTGAATTATTCTTCTGATATAGTTCTTGTTATATATTAATTGCAGAGGCGGTCCTAGCGATGCATGGTCATTTTTTCGTGCAGAGGGTCTATATATAATTTAAAAAAAAATTCATGCCAGATCTCATTTTACATGTTCATTTGTTGCCAAAGATCATTTACACTTTGGACGTCGGCAAGGTATATGTGGACATTCACGCTGCAGCTTTGACCTTCTTCACTGACAGGAACTCCTTTGTGCCGTAATGTGTACTATACCGCCGTAATCATTACCTATACATACACAAAGCCTTCTGTGCAGCCCAGTATAAGCGCTTCCCTCCTGCATTACGGCTTAAGTGCTAACCCCTTTTTCTTTAAATCGTAAGCACATGCATAAACCTTGAGAATATATATTTGTATACCAATGTTACATTGATTATATATATGTGTATATACAGAGCATCTAATTCATACGAACACTAATGGATTCTCAAACTTATTGAGGTAACAGGTCTCATCATAAAAAAGGAGTTCTCTGGTCCAGACTTGCATGCTTGATGTTATGTCCACATGACTTGGTGGACTCGCTGCCAATTGAACCAGATGATCAATCAAATTAATGTATCTTCATTTGTCAACATTTTCAGATATACTTTACTTAAATCTCTTTAAATCTGCATGTATGCTTAAATTTCATTGTTATTCATGTTTTATTCATATTTGTTTTCATGGATAAAATGAAATGTTATGAAGCAGGGCAATATGTTGTGAAAGTGAAATTACTCTGAAAACTGTGTGAAAGGCTAAACTCTCCAGAACTGGTATTGAGTGAAAAGGTTACAATAGCATTGTCGACCTTCAAAACATTGGCAATCTGAGCCAAAAAAAAAGAAAAAAATATTTCGCCAAGAAACAGGTATTTTTTTTAATATTATCTTCTGGAATATAGTTTTCTAACCGTATAAATTTCAGCCGCATACATTTTCGTTTCGCTGCGTCTCTCTCTCTCTCTCTCTCTCTCTCTCTGTTTCTCTCTGTCTCTCTCTCTCTCTCTCTCTCTCTCTCTCTCTCTATATATATATATATATATATATATATATATATATAAAACCAATGGTCTTTTCGGAAATACAACAATAAATACGCCCCAAATAAAAAATACCAGTATCCATATAAAAGTTTATAAAAAAAAACAAATTTTGTAAGAGGATCTTGCTTGAAACTGACAGACAGAGATCAAATTCTTGAATGAATATATCTAAATGGGAAGCATTACATTGTCACATCACTGAGGTAAGACTTTTTCTTCAGGGTAATGACAATCTGATTCTTTATATGCCAAGGTTCAGTCAGAGCAGAAAACATTTTTATGTTGGGGAGGAACAATGAAAAACCATTATTAAATAGAGAAGAAAACCTGCACTGGAAGACATTGAAGGGTCATGAATGAGCAGGAGTTGGTAGAGACCAGTTTATTCACGTAAACAGACAGCTGAGGCCATCAACAGACACAACAATGTCACCTATTGTGGACAAATACGAATGGGGAGCAGCTTGAGTCGGAGTGAGACAGATGTACTGCTGTGAAACAGATGCTGAAGAAAATGAAAACATTATTACATACAAGCCCGCGCGAGTACGCCTATACTCATGAACAGTCTCCGCGAACAATCTCAACGAGAGGTGTTAAGTCAACATCTCCGGGTCAGGCCGGGTCTGTGTTTTGTTTCGGGGTGGTGATCGACCCCGTTTTACTTAGATACACATCGTTATGTACATTGACACAGAGAAGTAAGATAATAAGGTATTGGGATTAAACACAATATAAGATTGAGGAATAAGGTGAAATGTTGTCACTTTAGAAATATAAGTCAGTTACTTTAATTCATTACTGTGGCGAAATGTTGTCACTTTAGAAATATAATTAAGTTACTTTGACATCTTCATTTGAATGATTGTAAACAAATTAAGGAATTTTTTGCGCTTATTGAAATTATTGCAAATACATATTCATAGGCCCCGTATGTGTGAGTGTGCGTACACCAGCATTTTATCATAATAATTGCGATCACAGGTATCGACAAAACAAATTTCGACTAAAAGGTAGTGAGAGACCACATATATAGGCCTATACCCCCGCCAGGGGTTATTCAAATTTAACACTGGTGTATCTTATATATACAGAAATATGTGTTCCGGTTTTCAAACTCCATGGTTGCATCACAAAGATGACCAAAGAGCGACGATAAAAACAGTTTACCTAATCTCGGATGTATATAAATAACAACCGACTGTCATCCATCCAATATCAGATCTAAAAGGTATTGTCCGTCAAACCTTTCACTTTCAAATACACATACGATAGGACTGGGCGCAACGGCGGTTTAGGGAATTTTTCATCGAGCAAGTATCAGTCTTAACGGATTCATGAAAGAACGTTTGCTAAAACTATAAGAAGATAATTGGAATTTTGTTAAGGATGTTATGACCGAAATATTATCACGGAACCCTTAATCTACGCATTCTTGCGCGCGCTAAATGTTCTGAGAACACTGAAGCCGTACATATTTTTATTTCACAGATAGTTTCTCCTACTTTCGATATTAAATTTATTCGGATGAAGAAAATGAAGCAAGACTGAAGAAATCAGTCAGCAAGGGGCCTGCGTCCTCCGCCCTAAGACTAAGCCACATTTATCATGTGCCCACAGCGGGTTGAGGTGAAGGCTACTTTTCCCCATTCTTAACTTCCCGTATATTCTTTAGGTGCTTTCTCTTCCGGCAAACAGCAAATGTCAATAGAGAGAATTTCCGTCGGAACTGCACTGGGCTGCAAGATTAATCATCTGGTCTAACCTGGTATATAAATGGATTGACTCAAAGCCACCAAGTTAACCCCGCAGGCGACAGCGAGGACTGACGCATTGACGGACAGCAAGCAAGTGGATACGCGGACTGTAACAGCCAGGAAGAATAGGCTGGTCAGACAGCTGCTGATTGGGAGGGCCGTAGCAGTTGAACCTTGTTGCCCCTGCGTTTATCTCCAGCACCGTGGCAGTAATAAGATCCCCTGTCCATATGGTCTAATGATTTACTTTTATAGTCCCTGACGCGCTCACGGTGACTGATACAACAAGACAACCGTGGAATGGCCAGATGTCTTCATAAAGCTTTCTTGGGGGGTTGTTGATAAGGGTCGCCCTTAAACAACTTAAACAGGTCCACACCCGCAGAGTGACCGCCAACGTCAGCAGACGAGACAAGGGCTTTTCCTGCGTATCCCCTGTAGATAAGACCAGATACGGAGCAAACATGCTGTCCTTTCCGTGGTCAAAATGTCATTACTTTGCACGCAGCTTGAATGTTCAAACAAACACATACGTGTACATTATAACGTTCACAACCACACCGATGTACATCAAAACTGTGTACATTATGCCAAAATGCTGATGCAATAGAAATAAGCTTCTTAAATTGGGTTTAGTCTAATGTGTGTCGCCAAGAAAATTTGAGAAACCGAAAATGCCAACTTTTCGGCATTTTAATGATTGGAACATGACAATGAAAACCACTTATACCGCTTCTGTGGTCTTCTCAACTTAAATGGAGGAATATAAAATAAGTTTATGTGCCTTCGTTTTGTGTGTATTCATGAGGGAGATAAATATGAAAAAGACTATTTATTTTTATTAATTATTTATAAATGTGTATGATAATGACCATGTGTCATGTGAAGGAATGCAGCATTTTACTCCGGACGGACTGGATTCAATGCCTCGAGTTCGAATCCCGCAAGGGATGCGAGGAAATCTGAAATTAATTTATCCACTGATCACAATAATTCCATGCTCTGTCTTAATCTTTAAAAAAATCAATGTACAAACATGAATTAAGATTACCGGACAGGAGATTTTAAATATTTTTACTATTTTATATTCAAATACAGTTTACCTTCTGTGTATTAAATGATTAAAGAATAAGATTTTTAAGTGTTATGGTAAATAAGTAGTATGGTAATATCAGGTAGAGACCATGACTGAACCGGAGACACATTATAAATAATTGCAGTGTATTTGTAAATAATGAGAATTTATGTTCCATTGCACCTTGGGTTATCCCCTTAAAGAGAACTGAAGAGCATTTCCTTTTTTAAAGAACCGTTCAAAATAATATATATATATATGTTTATCTATAATTAAGTTCAATATAGCCTATGCCAAGTACAGTCAGTCCAACTATCTGGCTGTTGTCAGTAAACTTGTCAAGTATGGTAGAGGCTGTGTATGCCTGAGCAGACTCCGAAAGATAAAAGGAAGTGTGAATTTATTGGCCTGGTGTTTTGCTGATAAGTATAGAGCCTCGCCTATCTGACAGAGCGTAGACATCTGGAATTTATGATATATTATGGTGGCTGTCTGGGCATTACATGTGGTTCGTCAACATGATGAAAGAGTGACCGGGGGCTACTTTTGTCAGTCATACCTTCAGGTCTAGCGGGGGTACTTACGTTGTGAGTCGGGAGAGAGGTGAGCCACTGGGGACTGAACGTGTTACCGAGGTGGCTCGGATACATAAAACAACAACTACACGTACCCCCCGGGGTCTTACACATGTGTCTGTATACACAGACCCAACATCGGCCCCTCCGGTCCAAGTGGGATTCACATGGACCTTGTTCTGCTACTTTCTCACGTTTAATCGAGCTAATAGAGTATAGAAAAGCACTGTCGAAGCCAGCCTGACTACAAGGCCACCCACAGTCAGTGTGAATTGTCCCCTGGAAATCATTGAATTAGTATGGCTGGCAGGCGCGAGGCTTAACCCGCCTCACGTAACTCAACGTTTTACAGCCTCCAGCAGCGAGACTATTTTTGTACATTTCACCTCCCATGAGGAATAATAATGTGAAAGTGTGATGATACAAAGCAAGTTCTCGGTATGTTGGTATACCGGGATTCTTGTATTAAAAGGTCAGAGGATTATTTGTCCTCAGTCGGTGAAAGACATCCAAAAGAACACGCAGGCCCTTTGGAATATCAGTTTCTTAAAAATGATCAGACATTTTTCCCGCTTAAATGATTCGTCTGCTTGACTCTTCGAGTCACGTCTGCTTCTCCGCGTGCATCTTCTGTTTTGGGTGTCGTATGCTTCTCCCTAGGACTCTCGTCTGCTTTATCTTTAAATATCGTCTGTTTTTCTCAATGAATCTCGTCTGCATTCTCTTGGAGTGTCGTCTGCCTCTCTCTTTTAGTGTCGTTCTGTTTTCCGGTGTATTCTTCTGCTAGCATCGTCAGTTTTCTCCCCTCCCAGCTCGGCTCATTTCGGATGCTGGCACGACGCACTGCCGTGCAGAATAAATCTTGCTATTACCTCGCGCCAGTGACTTGAAAAACCATCTCTGATGGCCGCAACTGTCCGGGATGGCAAGCGGGCTACACCAATCTTCCCCAGACGCCGGATTAACTGTCGGCATAACCGCTTAGCTGGTTAGCCGCCACAAACCGGATAAAAGTATTACTTCCACCAGAGAAGTTTGGTTGGTACACATTTTTGCTAAATCCAGGACCCCTTTTCACATATTTATGTTTTTTTTTAACAAATAGCTAGATATTAAAGATTATACGTTTTGCTTTAGGGTATATGGCATCAGTTTAAGGATCAAACTTAAAACTGAACTAACTGCTGATACTATCTGTTATCTTCCTTGATATACTTCCTTCCTCTCCTTGTTATAATTAAAGGAACTTGGTGATCGCGTATAAATATATACCACACGTATTATATATCCGATATGTCCGATCTATTTAGACATAAATAACAAGATCTAAAAAAGGAAAATCAAAATGTCCTCAGGGATATCAAATCCATTACATCCGGTCTGCAAAGACGCCCACCGAGCTGTCTCGCGATACTGTAAATGTAAAGATAATGGATTTTAACGACCTGTTCGAAAGCATTATTGGTTAATAAAGGCACACCTATCGGTAATGCACAATATACTACGTAGCGTTGGGGTCCGCCCCCCCCCCCCCCCCACCCCTTCAGCTTCAGCCGCCACAACCCTTTTTAAAGATTTCAGAGCAGTGTTTGCGGCCTGGTCCTATAGATATTCCGGACGTGGGGACCTTTATTATGATGAGTCATTAGTCCTCCTTGGTTGGACCCCTTCTTTTTCATAAAAAAATCTTGATTCATCCCTGAACACACATATTAGAGACGCATGGCATCCCTAAACGCATGGTGCGGCCAAGATGCCCGGTCCCCATGATATCGAAAAACACAATGATACCGATAGTCCCAAGGAGAGGTACAAATACCATTGCTACAATGATACCGATAGTCCCGAGTCCTTGATATAATGATGCAGATAGTTTCCAGGAGAGACACAGATACCCTTGATGCAATGATACCGATAGTCTAATGGAGAGACAAAGATACCCTTGATACAATGATACCGAAAGTCATAAGGAGAGGCACAGATACCCTTGATATACTAAAGTAATCATACCGATAGTCTCAAGGAGAGGCTCAGATATCCTTGAAACAATGATACTGATAGACGCAAGACACACGATAAGGATAAATGTTAGGCGACGCATGGACACATTACGCATGATAGATGATAACACTGCTAAATACAAAGGGGGGATTATACGAGATACCCGTGACGTATAGTACGGATACAGGCAAAGACAGGCACATATGGGATACCTGTGAAGCAATGATACCGATACAGGCAAAAAGATGAGATACCCGTGACGCATGGTACGGATGCAGGCGAGGAGAGGCACAGATGAGATACCCGTGACGCATCGTACGGATACAGGTGAAGAGAGGCACATGTCAGATACCCGTGACGCATGTTGCGGATGCAGGGGCAATGAGGCACAGATGAGATACCCGTGACGCATGGTACGGATGCAGGCGAGGAGGGGCACAGAGAACATACCTGTGACGCATAGTACGGATGCATGAGAAGTGAGGCACAGATGAGATACCCGTGATACATGGTACGAATATACTGGCGAGGAGAGGCACAGATAAGATACCCGTGACGCATGGTACGGATGCAGGCGAGGAGAAGCACATGGTACCTGTTGCTGATGCATGGAACTTTTAAACACAAGGGAAACATGTTATCAATACAAATCAAGTGAGTCGGACGTTCGTCGGTATACAGTGGAGAGTCCGTTTTGGTAAAGATTTTAACGCAGACAGAGACAAATCGCCACAGGGACAGAGAACTGCACCACAAACTTTCCGCAGTCTTTCCACAGAGCTCAAGTATAATAGGGCTATAGAGTGCTTGTTAAGATGACTCCAGTATCCTGCTCTGTCCCTCAGGTTTCCGAAACCAGACGTTAAATCTGTGGAGCGGGCAGCCTGGTGCGTGCATGACATACGAACCGCCCCGATTTTAACATTAAATTACCCTCCGGGTCTCATCGGAGATGCAGATACCATCACTTAGTTAGTTACATAAGGAGAGCTTGTATTTCTGCCCAAACTGATTATACAGGGTTCCTTAGAGTTTGTCTGTACAGAGTGGACGGTGTTTACTGATACCGCAGTTACATTAACTATGTATACAAGTACATCAGACCCGCCGAGGAGAGAGTTTTAATGACTTAGTTTGTCATCAACTGCTAATTACTGATACCCTGCAAGCCTTTATAGGATTAAAAGCAAACAGGCACTGTTCTTAGATGTTTTGCCGATTCGTTTAGGATATCAGTATAGACTTTTTTCCTGAACCTGTAGGATTAACTCACACTTACATACACAGCTATATAAAAGGGTGTGCATACTCTTAACTGCATGTAAGTTTGTGTCAGAGCCATATAGTTTTTGCCTTGTTTGGGGACGGTTTAAACAGAAGTTCAGGCCAGAAGGTCAGCATCTTAACCGACAGATAAAACGTCTTGCTGCCATACAAGCAGTTGATTCCTACATCATCTTACATTATCGAAGAATTACATCAATAAATTTCCTGTCCAATGCCAGTATATGTATATAAAATCGAGGCTGATATTAATGAACCATGTGTTTCTTGTTATTTTGTTTTGCTGGCCGATCATGGTTTACACAAACAAACCGGGTTTTTTATCATAGTCCGCTTTTCTTCTTCTATCATGACACATCCTTCATTTTCAGGCCGATTACTGGCGTAATTTTCCGCAGTATTATAATTACTACGCCTGCAGGATTCTCGTTTGTAGCCCGAGTAACGCTATAAGCGCTGTAGAAAGAAGATAACAACCTCGTTCGGAAAACGAAATTAAAGCCTTTTTGAAGTTTTAAATCAATGAACGGCTCGTTTGCCTTAGCTAGGTGGGCGGGAAATGCGCCGTTTAATCATTACTTAACAAAAGAGTATCCATTACCGCTAAATCGCATAAAAAATTATCAGTATCAAAAAGGGAATTTAGACTTTTTTCTTCTCCCATGCAAAGCCTTACAACCTGAATTTCATGAGGCGATGAAAGTACTTTAAATTTTGTTGCGCTACGGAATTTTTCAAAATCTAGAATGAAGTATATTTAATTTCCTAAGAATTAGTGAACTGAAAATCGTTTTACAATATACTTGTATCTTAATATATATTCAGAATAAACCTGTGTTTACCTTATTCTTTACTTATGTTCTGTTGAAATGGCGGTTGAATGAAAAATCGCATTTATGCAAAATATTTTTGGAACTGAAAACCGACAGAGTCCGGCTGTTAGAACAGAACAGGAAAATCAACATGAGTTAAATGAAGCCGGGATCAAAGTGTAGAAAATACAAGGAAAAATGAAATCCTTATATTTCTGCATGATGTTAGCAAACGAAAGATGATCATATTATTTTGGTATAACTGAATCAGTTAACACTGATTCATACGTAATATTAAAATGATATTGATTGTGACGTAATTTCTGCCCCTCCCCCTACATTTTATGGGTAGGAGAAGGATGATGGTAATAACATAGTGTAAATATGGAAGGTTTTATCATATTTTCCTGATTCCCATTTACATCAAGTTATATACAAGATAGTTACCAATATAAACTGCCATGGCCGATGACATTATTGGCCATGTACAGGATATTTACGGTAGCTGTTTCCATGGCTACAAGTTACCCATGTATGGGACACGGGCGTAAAATGTATGAAATGACAAAAAGAAGTGCTATAAACCTTTCCAAACTCATAATGTTGTTATTTACTTTCATGAAGATCGTCTTTCCCCGTCTCCCAGTGCAACGCAGAGTCAGAACTTTTTACGAAGAATATATAATAGGATTCCGTTACATTGAATTAGCAAGCTCGGCATTGCCATTTGCTGTTGGTATAGCCCATGGGTTCTTTATCTCAGGCATGTAAAAAAATTTTTTTTGAATGTATTACGGCCTGTAGGATCAGTTTTTTGCACTATTCTTCGCAACTGAAGTCTCGAGATCGAAGACAAAATTTGGGAAATGCCAAGACCATCACACAGAAGTTCATTTTAATGTCTGTACGATAGGTTATAAACGACAGTCAATATACCTTTCCTCGTTTATAAGACACCTGGCGATTTAATAATAACATGTCATCCGTAACGCATAGTTATCGTTATTCCCATTAAATGTTTAATAATAAAATGGCATCCATAACGCATAGTCATTGTTATTCCCAGTAAACTGTTTTATAATAACATGGCATCCATAACGTATAGTTATTGTTATTCCCATTAAAATATACAGAAAACAGAAATTAGACAATGATATACATGTATAGATTTCGAAAACATGCATGTTGATGTGCAGTTAGTACTGTTTACCTATCTTTTTTCTCTGCCTTTTAATAAGCAATTCATAGAAAAATTTAATATACTTCAATCTATTAATTTTCGCCTTTTTTGTGTCGTAGGGTCTCTATGACTATAGTGTCTTCGATATTTAAAAACACCCTGATGATTAAATTACAGACTCATTGAATATTATATCTATTATTTAATAAATGCAAATATTGTCCCTACCTGCATGAACACTTCTGGTTCGTATTTATAGCAAGACGTTATCCGCGGGAATTTAAATCCTGCATGGACAAGCTTCGTAGTAAATGAATCACTTGTTTCAGCAGAAACGGTCATTTGTTTTCCTGAATGGCCGACGGGGCTGGATACTGTGACACTTTCCCGGGATGTGCCAGATAGTACGAGTGATGCCGAGCTTAAAGTGGCGGGCTCTACGACTGTTTACGAATACCAGGTAAGTTGATATACTACAACAGTGGTTGACGAGGGGGCTAGCTCTCTTCTAATGCCCGAGGATTTGTGAAAGTATAACTGCAGCCCCTTGCATGCCTGACTCTCACTGGTTCTGGTCAGTAAGTTTCAGTGACGTAGTGCAGAGGCTGAAAATTCCCAGGTGCCTCAATTATGTACAAATACTATTAGAGAACATAGCAGTGTAAGCAGCATGGCTACAGTCATCCTAAATATCATCCAGGGGTAGCTAAGCTTGTTTAGAGTGTCTGTCTGCCCTCCTTGACCTAGAGTTTACAGATCCATAGCAAAAGCGCTTAGTGTTCCCCCCAGTGAAACAAAATTATACCCAAACTTAAGTACTGCAAAAAGATAACACTTTTCATTATTTTCAGGACAATATACATAGCTTCAATTGAGTTTGTATACCGTATTTGCAATATGTTTTATAACTCTATAATTTACATGTATATTACCGTCTCAGTCCAGAAGATTTTCAGCATAAGCCATGTGCCCATCTACCCAGTTAAATGAATTAGTACGACAAGGACCGTAGGCGGATTATCTTTATTTTGATTAAAACTTAATCTCTGCAGCTAGTAGATCTGTTTCACACCACGTTTTTCCCCTTTGAATTAGCTTATAGTTGGATGAATTCTTTGTTACAAAACATATATAAATATAATTCATTTTGACACGTATATTTGAATGTGGATTTTTTTTAGGAATTCAATCCAGAATCTTAATATAGTAAAATTATTTATACAATTAATGTTATATTTATAAAAAAAATCATATTATTTGTTCTCTGAAATATGTTTAACTTTCTACATAACAGAGCATTTTAACGTATTTCCTTTATTACATTTAGTGATATTTATAACATATACATGTACTCAATATACTTTATATGCAGCCAAATACTAGAAAAGTATTAGCTGTGTTAACAGCCACATGAAATAAATCTATTTATTCCCGCCCTGGTTTCCCGCGTCTTTCCGCCTGATCCATTTCTTAAAGCAGACGACACCCGCAGCCCGGTCACACAAATCCCAAAGTTCGGCGGTAGGTTAACTCAACACAATCAAAGTATGACTAAGAAATGAAGACTTGCGGTCTCGAAATAAATCAATAACTTAATTAAGAGCACTGCTCCGTCCGCAAAATTTGGGTGTCATCTAATTCTGTTTTAATGAAACAAAATAACTGATGATGATAATTGTTACATCGTATCGTGTCATAAATCATTTACCGGTCTCAGTATGACTGGTTTCTGTTAATGACTAACTATGAAAAACAATGGTTTGACGGCCGCGACACATATGCCACAATCAAGTTTGAATGAAATAAGCACTAATCGAAACAATATATAATGTTCAACACAAGAATCAGCTTACAAGACATTTTTCTATTGTAGGCCCGGTGTATCAAACCTATTCCCCGAGTATACGGCCACGCGCTAAATATTCGTCTGCTAAAGTGAGCAAACACGTTTTTTTTGCTGAAATTATACAAGAGATCTACCAGATAGCTTTTGAAGCTCACATGTAGTTTCCTTTTTCATTTTACAACAAGAGGACCTGGTTTTTGTGACACAAAAACAACTGTATGTCTCCCCTGTCTCCTTTGGTGTTAACTTTAATCCTGGATTACTAATGATTTGACCTTGTATCATGATGATCAAGGTACCCAGGTTATAAAGTGGTCTGAGATTTTATTCTGGCTGGGTGGACCTTGAAGATCCAGGTCAAGGTCACTAGGTTTCAAGCTCCTCAAGGAACTAGATTAAAACAATTAGTGATTCAAATTTGAGGAAAAAATATGTGATTCTTTAAAAATTATTGGGTTCACAAATAATTCCATGTTGGCCTATTTGAACTTGATGATGAAGGTCAAGGTCACAATTTGTTTAACTTGTCTGAGATATTGGTAGAGACGATTCACAAGTTGAGATTCATAAAAATATATATCAAGTGGTTCAAACGTTATAGCGTTAAAAAATAATTTATATCCAGGCTAATTTGACCTTGAAAATCCAGGTCAAGGTCACAAGTTTTCGAGCTCCTCATGGGATTTGATTAAAACAGTTAGTGTTTTAAATTTGAGGAAAAAAACATGCAATACTTCAAAAGTTATAGGCTTCAAAAATTATTCTATTTCAGCCTATTTGACCTTGATGATGAAGGTCAAGGTCACCATTTTTTTAAAAACTTGTCTGAGATACTGGTAGAGACAATTCACAAGTTGAGTTTCATGAAAATATATCAACTAGTTCAAAAGTTTTAGCGTTCAAAAATAACTTCTGTACTGGCTGATTTGACCTTGAAGACCCAGGTCAAGGTCACCAATTGTCAAGCTCCCCAAAGTAGGTGATCAATACTATAAATATTTCAAATTTGAGAGAAAAATATGCGATACTTCAAAAGTTATGGGGTTCACAAAAAAATTCTGTTTTGGCCTATTTGACCATGATGATGAAGGTCAAGGTCACCAGTTACGAACTCGTTCGAGATTTCCGTAGAAACAATTTATATTCAAAATTGCATGAAAAATGTTGACTTGTTTACAAGTTATCGCGTTCACAAGACACAGACGACGACGATGACAGACGACAGACCAAACCCTCCCTAGCTCCACAGGGAGGGGAGACATAATTATAGTCCATCTTTGTCGTAATACCCAACCCGTACACTTAGTTTCATTTGTCGGAAAAAGATGGCGCTAGTATGATGGAAAAGGTCTGTGTAATTGGGTAACTTAAGCAGACAGACATTGTCTTATAAGTGTAGACTATAACAGCCCAGGTGGTCACTCCATGCAGCCCTGGATAGCTACAGTATGGGGAGCATCTCAAAATCGCAGTTCTGATGGAGAACATGTCATTATTCCATAATCACATAATCATTTGTAATATTGTATACTACTTAACTGGCCCCTTACATCTAACTCTGGTTTTTAATGACCTGTAGATAACCCAGCACATGGTGAGTACTGGCATGTTGCCTGTCAGTGTCATTTTTGTGGTATAATTACACTGATTCTGTGCACATGCTGTTTCTCTGAATTGAGTGTTTGAAACATTTAACTTTATTCAGAGACTGTGTCAACTTCAGAATTTCATTGTGCTCTTGATACTTTTTACTCGTATATTCAAATTATTTGTGTGTAAACACAAATAATGGAGGAGCAACGTACACCAAAACAAATGCCTGTCACACCCAGAAGAGCTATCAGTTCAGGGAAAAAGTATAACTTTTCCCGTGGAAAGCCCAATACTAACCAAGCAAGAGGAATGGTTCTGAATGTTCTGAACTATTTTGAAGAGGAAACAGAAGCTGGCCATCCTCTCATTGCAGTGACTAAGGTAGTGGAAAGAACATTAGCAGCAACAGGTGTTGGTCAGAGAACAGTGGGGAGAATAAAGAGGGAAAGTGGTGCTGATATACAAATTGTTACACCTGGGAAAACCAAACCAAATAAAAAACCTTCACTGTCCGCTATTGATGACTTTTCTAGAGCAGCTATTCGACGAAAAGTACATGCTTATTTTAGCAGAAATGAGATACCAACATTGGATAAGTTACTTAAAGACAGTGGAAAATTCAGTTACAGCAGGAGTACACTCTGGAGACTTTTACATGAGATTAGATTCAAATATCAGAAAAGGAACAATAAAGTGTTTGTATATGAGAGACCAGAAATCATAGCACAGCGCCACAATTACTTCAGACAACTGAAAAAAATCCGTGCCATGAGCAGTCCTCCAGCCATTATTTACCTGGATGAGACCTGGCTCAATTCTCATCATTCAGTATCCACCGCTTGGCAAGATACTTCGGTCAACAAAAATCCAGAGCATGCAAAGAAAGACAGTTTGTCATTAGGCCTGCGTCAACAAAGTGGTAAAGGTCAGAGGCTAATTATCACACATGCTGGTGGGCAGTTCGGATTTGTCAAAAATGCACTGTGGACGTTTAGGGCTCATGAAGGGAAAGCTGATTATCATGAAGAAATGGATGCAGAACACTTTGAAAACTGGTTTAGGGAACAGCTTGTCCCAAACATTCCCCCAAAGTTAGTGATAACTATGGACAATGCCTCTTACCATATATAGTGTCATTTTGGATAAGGCACCAACATCAACCAGGAGAAAAAATGAAATGCAACAATGGCTAACCGATAAAGTCATCGGATGGGATTCCACCATGCTAAAACCTGAACTTTATGAACTTATTAAGAAAGCAAAGCCAGCATTCATAAAGTATAAGACTGATACCTGATGGGCTGCAGAAATGGGACATCAAGTAATTCGCATGCCTCCCTACCACTGTGAACTGAACCCTATTGAGCTGATATGGGCTCAGTTTAAAAGGTATGCAGCTATGCACAATAAAACTTTCAAAATTTCAAATTTGGAATCGCTTTGTCGGGAGGCAGTGGCTAATGTTTCAGTGAGAGACTTGGAAAATGCCTGCCTTCACGTGATTAAAGAAGAGGAGAAAATGTGGAAGAGTGACCATCTCATTGATGACATTGTTGAACAGTTCTTGATCAGTTTGTCTGATAACGAAGACAGTGATGACATTGTTGATCAGTTCTTGATCAGTTTGTCTGATAACGAAGACAGTGATGACAGTGCATCTGACCTTGAGGAGGCTGAGGGATACATGCAGGAAATAGAGCCTTTGTGTTGTCAAGGGGTTCATATGCAGAATATAGGCTACAAGGTAATAACATTTACTTCCTAAATATTAAATTAATGCTCTTAAATTTGATTTTCTATATAAATCATTTCCCCATAAAAAAATGAAATGGGTCCATTTTTAATCTTTCACCCAATTACAGGAACAAATTTACCATCTAGCTGTATTATGTAACCATTCCTGCATGTTGGTGTTACTAATTAAGCTATAGCACGTGTTTGTGGTATACATCTGGTATATATGGCTGATATGAGATGGTCCCCCGCCCCACTGATTCGGGATGCCCCCATGAGAGGACTGCTGTTATAATATATGTCATGTTGGATCTATACTTACATCGGCCAACTTAGCTGAAACGGACTGTAGCATACACGAGTAATCACCTACATTTTCTGGGATATTCATCAAGAGGGATATATCTCCACGCAACAACATTATAATATTAAAAATACAATCGTGTTTTTTGTATTTACTCTTAACGTCCAGTGATGCCATTAATTTATCATTCTGTCGGAACGGTTAAGGTCGGTGATATATCAAGTCGCTCCGGGTTACATATAATCCTTGGCGGTTGGAGACGAGGACACTAACTGATATTTGTCATCATCAAAGCCGGCAATGCCAGGAGGAGGATGGGATACTTTACCTCTAGGACCTAATAAACTGGATCAGTATCTGCACCCCATAAATACGATGGAGCATTTTATATCATTATACGGGACATTAAGGACTATGTTACCCTCCGAAAAACAAGTTTATATGCACAATCAACCGTTTAATTGAACAGATATATAATGATGTCTGCTTTGATAAAGCATATTAAATTTATTATTTACGTAAACTATATATGGTACAAGATCAACCCTGCATGTGGATTTTAAGCTGTTTTTACAGTACCTGTATAACCCAATCTACCCAATGCAATTATATTTCCGATATAATTCAAACAGCGAAACATAAACACACACACACACACACACACATATATATATATATATATATTTATTTATATATATATATATATATATATATATATATATATATATATATATCACCTCTTTGATTTAATCAATACATTGGTTATTTCAAACAGCTCGATGGTCATGCACTGACCAAACCGATTGGTCATTTTGACTCATTTTTCTTGGTTGACATATAAAACAAAATTATTAGTTGAATACATTTCACCAATTTAATTTGTTAAGTAAATATTGGTATATGTATTGGTTATTTCTACCAAATATAGTATGGTCATTTTGTACACAAACGGTTAAAGGTTTGATTCCATGTACCCAAGCAACCAGGATCTCAAGGACGGATTATAACAAAGCTTCAAATCAATTCCGAGAAAAAAAAAACAACTAAGGCAAAAATAAATAAAAGCTGTGGTTCTCAGGCAACGCCCGTGTCAATTTTAACCCCCCGCATAAAAAATTTTTATTTTGATTATCATTTTTCAAGAAGATAAAATAATACAATTTCGATCAGATTTCTTTTGTTATGTAGTGCTTTTACCTGTTAAGCAAAAAAAAATCTGTTAATTTCATGCTTTCCGCTGATCATATGACATTTTTATGGAAACATACAAAAAATGGTAAAAAAATTTCGCCCGCCCGCATTGATTTCTGAAAAAAAGTGCCTGAGAACCATGCCTTTATTTTTTTTTTGCTTAAGAAAAGGGAGTGATTGTGGCAGTGTAAACATGTGCATGTCCACTAGCCAGACCAACTGCGTGGCATTGGTGCATAATATGACCGATTTCCTACATGATTCAACCAATCTGTCTCAGTGACCTTAGCCATTGGTTTCAAAGCCATTTGAACCAAAGTATTGTGATTATAGTTGACTATTTTATTTGGTTGAGAAAGCCTATATTATTAACCAAGAACTCTGTGTTACTCCAACCAAAGTATATTGGTTGTTATGAGCAGTTTGTGTTGGTTAAATTTAACCAAAACAAATTTGGCTGTTTCAACCAATAATTTTGTTGGGTACATTTTAACCAGGCAAACTGGTGAAATTTAACCTATATATTGGTTATCCAAAACCAATTTTCTTTTAGAGTATATATATTCTGTCGCGACAGAATGTTTGTTCAGATTCAGATTTTTCATTTTTGAAACATATACATACATAATATATTAAGATAAATCCATCTAGAGACGTTTTAGACAGATTGGGACATTATAGTTTTTTTACTTTTCTGTCTAAAATTATTTCAGTTGGATTATGGGACCAAGTGTTTGGACATATATGTCTGGGTACAAAGACTTTAGACAAATTAAGACAGAATAATTTTAGACTGTTTTTAGACTATTTTTTAGATGGATTATAGGGCAAAGTGTTTGGACAGAGCTGTCAACAGACATTATTGAGACAAATTGGTGCAGAATGCATGTTTAACTTTGAGAGTGACTGCCCGGAATCATTGAGATAGTATGTTTGACGGGTCCATCTGGAAACTTATCGTGATCATCTTTGACAAAAAAGGACAAGTGCCTATATAATTTGAATTTAGAAAAAAAAATCACTTAAAGTATTCACTCATGAAATGTGTCTAATCATGCAATCAGGGGGCAAAGGGAAGTAAAACTAAGTGGCTACATTACTGACACATTCTATAATGAAAGCCGCCATCAAGATTCACCATGCATGATATATACGCAGGGCGCCCCTATATATGGAGAATAGTGAGGAGATATCAATGGTCAATACGTACCCAAACATGGCAGCAAACACGATCATTCAACCGTTTAAAGTGGGCAATTTATTCTTTCCGGTAGCTCTGAAGATTTGAGGAAACCTTAATTCTCCCCGGCTGTTAGCTCATCGATAGTATGTGACCTAGTCACCTTAATATCACTAAACATCGGCGGTGTTCTCGTGGGTGTAGCGGAGCCGTATTAACCCATATTGAAATAAGAACCTGGCGGTATATACGGCCATCAGTTATTGCGAAGCTGCTATACTCAAGAGATCATGCACTGCTTATACCACACTTCAAAAGCACACCATAAAATTACCAAGTCATCAAGTTATGACGTCATTAAGACCCGCCTGACTGGGCGTAAAACTGACTACACTATATACCCACAATGCATATGGCGAGCAGACGACATCAATCCGCGCTTTACAGAAATGTAAAGTACAAACTAATTTACGCGGGTCATTTGCCACAGGTTTGTACTGTGGATACAACATAACTACCTCCCTCTCATGTACGTGAGCCAAGAAATTGTTTAAAATGTGTTGGCAATTATTAAGCAATCACCGGACACTATTTGTAAATAGCAGCTTCTTTGGGCCGCGACACCTTTTGTTGGGTTTGCGTCTGTTCTTAATCACATACCTGTAAACAGACGATCGATGCAATTTTCTGCACAAATAACAAAGTCTTTCTTCTGAAGATCAAAGGGGTGAAAAATGCTGCCACAACCAACAGTGGGCACAATATAAACGCAACTTGTAATCCAACCTCAGATAAACAGTTTCCTTTCATTTATTAGCAAAATATCATATGATATTGCGGTTTTTTTCAGCACAGGCGCCAAAAACAAGCTGGGGGAAATCGGTTTTGCCCATATAGAGGGCGCAAAAATACAAATTAACAAAAGTTCACACGAAATGTAGAGCTATCAGCGATTTTGCTATAATATATAGCAATAAATATACTGCTTAATGAATGAAAACGGTAGTTGAAAAATAAATAAAAGGCAGGAAGTAATAAATGTTAAAACTTCATATATTTGAATAGAAGAGAAAATCATTACATTTACCGACATAAAAAAGGAAATAAATTTGTTTTGTTTAAGGAATAGAGTGCTACTAATAAAGTTAAACACATGTATATGAGACCGTTTGAGATCACTATCGGATGATTTAATTGTATAATGAATAAAACATAATGGTCATATAAACCTTTAGAGCAAGAGGAGGAAACTGTAACTCCAACTAAGTAATAATGAAGACAAATGAAAATGTCTTATCACAATTAAAGCCTTAATAATTCTATAAATCAAGAGGCAACAAAACTAATTAAACATCAAAATGTGTTTTGTGAGGCATTGAATACACATCGTCTCAGGTTTTAATCATGGAAAGGAAATACTAAAGTAAATAAACCACTTTTTCCTTTATTGATCTGCAACGATAACATTTTATAACAATTAATCAACAAAATAGAAAAACTTGTTTTATGTGTCCCATGAACGTCAGAATATTAATTTGTTATTACTGTATTAGATTTATAAAAAAAATAATAAAACTTTTATAATGTATAGAGATGTAATTAATTTGGGTGACAGATTCATCTTGATAAATGTCTGCTCCTAAACCCGACATGCACATGTAATGGGTATATATATAGACCAAAACTGATTACACTAGCTTGATTCTTAAATTCTCGAGGAGTTCTGTGCGTGCAGCTCAGAATATTAATGTTGACATAAATTTATTATTATAACATTCATAAGTACTGGTCACAAAACACAGGTGTTGGTAATGGAAATAGTAATGTTTTACTTCGTCTGTAAATGATAATTATTCCAATTTCTACATAACTCCTATATGGTATTTGGAAATCATGAATCGACAAGACGTAAGATCACACATCTTTCATTATCGCGACTATTTTCTACTTATTAAATCTGATGGATAATGCTAACTACAGGTCAGGGTGCTGATTTACATATTTACAAACTTTTAAACCAGTTGTTCACTCAGGTGTGAATTATCCCCTGTAGGCATGCGCAGCCCTTATATATATAGCCTCGATATGATACAAGGAATTGGGCGTCAGAGCCGAAAGTATTTTTTTGCCTGCAAGGGACATACATAAAACGTATATATGTGCCTATTTATTTATCATTGAATTAATTACATATGAAAACGGACATGGGTATAGGGTACTTTATAAGTGTATCTTTTCAACTCCTTTGGGCGATCGGTAGCTATCAGTCAAACATATTATACTAACGACAACCTGTTATCATCGCGGGCTGACGTTGATATATATGACACGTGACGTTACATTAGTATCTCCTGTATGAGTAACACTGCACGTGGTGACATGGCCGTCAGGCAACATGGTTTTGATCATGCTAAAGGGTGTACGTACAAAACTCGGTCAAACTGAAGTCTCGAAGTTTATTGGTAGGACCTATAAATAATAAGCGATTTTATAATCTCAATAATTTGAGTGTGTCAGTTTCAATTGTGCATCATGTTTCATTATGCATTAGTATACAAAATCTTATGATTTTGCAAAATATTAAAAAAACATGCACTTGTCACGTTTTAATGTTAATTTCCAGTCAGGTAAATAAGTATACATCATTGCACCGGTAATCGTTGAAACCTGACCACGACATGTCTCCCCTAATTTCACTGTTTGCTATTTCGTTTCTCTCGGTGTACAAAAATAATATTGGTAAATTTTGGTTAAAACGTGTCCTCTATATATAAGCCTACCCCTTAGTATTCTTCTTCTTGAAGGGTGTGACCACAACTTCAATCAACAACAAACAATTAAATAAAATCACATAGACAATATATTACCTTGTCTCCATACATAATTCAACACAATAAAAAAGTATAGAAACATAAATAACATTGCTCTCCCTGAAGTGACATTGTAAACCCCTGTCCACCTTCATTGCCCTATGTGTGCAAGAATTATGATTTCCTCACGCAAAATCGATCCATATAAACACAGTTTTATCTTTTCTCCCGAATAAAGTTATATCTTATATTCGTCTTCCATTACCAAGTCTAATGTTTTCACAGGATAAATCAATACATATATACATAACACGTTCTTCATAGCCACAGGATTTTAATTATAGGCCTCCTCAGACAAAGAGATAGCCTACTTTATCCTAAACCTTTTTATATATATTAAGCAGTGGGAAGGGGAAAAAATCTAACAAAGGTCATGCATTAGGAATATATGTAATGGCTGACCTATGTAAAAAGTAGCCTTTTCTGGTGGTGCATGTTAAGTGTATGGCTGTATAAACGTCACCTTAACAATAACCGTATCCCAACAGCAGGCTGGCGAGAGCTGAAGACAGAAGGGGTACGTTATTACTATAAATCTGCTGTGACCTATACAGGGGACTGCTGTTTGCTCTGGACAGTTTCAGTCCTCGTACAAGGCAGTCTGCTGCATCTCGGTCCCTATTACAGCCCGTCTGCAGCTCATCCAGTCTGACTAAATGCTACAGGACGTCCGTCAGGGGATTTGGAAGAAATTCCAGCAAAGTCTTCATTGGCATATCCAGGAAGTGAATGGCTTTCTATCTCCCATCTGGAAGAGTGAAGCAGTCATGTTTAACCCACAACAAGCCCCGCATGGGGCTCGGTAAAAAGCGTCCTGTATATAAAGAATCAGGCGGCTTCCACGAACCAGATGCCGGTATTGTTTTGTCTCGAGTTTGCTCTCCTTGGCGCTGTTGTTGTTCACTTACTTTTCGCCGTCTATACAACCAACTGATTATTTGAAATTTATATGAAGAGACAACAGAGATTACGATGCAAAAATACTAAGAATGTAATTAGAGGCATACTGTTTTTCATTAAATATCATGTTATAAGTACCTTACAAATAGGCACTTTATAACTGATTTACACTGATAATCAGACGTATGCAAGCATCCCCCCAGTCCCCGATCCGTACCACTTCACCCTCCCCGCTTCAAATCCCCTACCTCCAAGAGCATTTAAAGGGATGACTCAGATTTTGAAACTTAGGAAAATCTACTACCTGTGATCATAAGCTTATCCTATATGACTGGGAAAATGCGGGGTAACTTAGGTACTACCTCGTAAATAAATTTGAGGTAAAAATTCAATACCAGGTGCAACTTTGTCACCAATTAATACTGTTTTTACCCAACGTCAATTTAAGAAAACTAACGTATTGGAGATCTAGCGCAAACCGGGACAGGAGTGGGCGATAATGTGAATACTGTTTCAGAGTGTACGGCCTTGGGAATAAGGTCAAGGTCAAAAACAAATATCATTTGCATATCTGTGACCTTGGGCTAATAATGTGCCCCAATTTCAGTTTTGAAAATCATTCATATTGGAGATCTAGCGCAAATAGAAAATGACATTAGAAAGAAAAAAAGAGAAAGACATTAAATCGATGGTTTTTCACTCACAGGGACATAAAAATAAAACAATGGTACACGGTATCATTTGAAACATGTGGATTATTCGTATGTAATGTCCATAAAAAAGTTATCCTTAATTAAAAGATTCACTGATTTTGTAGTAAACAGCCTTTTCACCTGATTTAAGGAATTATAAAAAAAAAGGAATTTCGTTTTTGTTACCCCATTTGTATAAAAATAAATATATTCCAAAATAAAAATAAAATCATATTGCAGAGAAATCTACAAATTTGAGAGGTCTGTATAGCAAATACTGGCCATTTGATGGCCTTTCGCTCGGCTTCAGATAGAGGCTCCCTTTGTTTCCTACCTCAAACCTCTGGGTTTAATAGCTCCTATAAGCCGCAATAATAAATACTGACGGCCCACTGAGACAGGCTTATCCAATACTTTCTCTCCGAGTAATTCTGAAAGAGACTTTGGGGCCATCAAGGGCGCGGCGCTGAATCCTCATGAAATATCAATCTCTGTCAGAAAACCTTATTCCGCGGGAAATGTCTGGATGTTAGCAGTTTTGCCCTGGTGGTCCTTTTTTGTCCTTTAAATCATTTCATCCTATACCACATGGAATTAAACTGATTTACCGTAAGGCATCCAAACACTTTCATAAAATGTACTAGAGTTACAAATGTGGACACCTTTGAATTACAATTTATGAATTTAATTACCGATATTTTATTCACCTTTGGAGCATGCTTTTTACCAGCACACCACGCCATTCCAAATATATTCGGATGGTAAAGTTGAGTATGGAAGTCATATATCGATTTAAGTTCTGTTTCCATGTGCGATATATGCGTGAAATATTGATTATATAATTTTGTATCTGTGGTGTTTATTTACATGCTTGTGGAAAATGTAGGTGCAGGTGGTTCGTCTGACTGATCATGTGACTTCTCAAGGACTTGGATCTGCCGGGCTCACACAGAGGTGATACTATCGAAGTAATCACCGCTATATATTTTGACTTAGGCTAAATTTTCAGTATTTTAAGGGTAATTTTTCTTGTAAAATAAATCAAAATTTATAAATAATCCTATCTTAGGACTGGGTCGTCCATTTACAATGAAAATGAACAACCAACATAGATCACAGGCATCATGAATAGTAAATGAAATCCTGGTTTTTTTTTGTATTAAACATATCAGTACCAGGACAGGGTGTGGATATATGCCCAGGAGTATTGTGCACTACAAACTCAGCACACACAGAGACGTGTTACCAGCATGCATGCTGCTGACAAGCTGTGGACAAGCTGTCCCAGAGAAACTTAGTTCACATACTGAGAGTTCACACTCCCTGTGGGGCACTGCCAGGTCGTATGTACCAAGGTACAGTTGAAAATCTGGCTATTCTGTCTACAAAGAGTGGTCTGAACACTGTACATACAAACCTTGTCTATTAGATGCTCAGATTTCTTTTTATATGTTAGTCTCAAATAGGTGCATATATGATGTATACAAAACTATAAATGGCATAGGTAAAAAGCCGGGGAAAGGTAAATACGCATGTGATACAACAAGGGGTATACATTGTTCAAAAGTCCGTTCAAACAGAGTACCCATTGAAACATAAACATGTGCAAACATATACAGTTTCCACGCAGGTATCAATGCGAAATAAGATCCTAAGACCTAAAGTTTTAAATATTCTGCAGATATCTGTATTCCCCCTATGAGTGATTTTTTAGAATATTTATGACACCAACAAGCAAACAGCAGTTTTTGCATGTGACCAGTGAACTCGATTGTCACCAGCGGGATTGAAATGTTATGAATGTTGTGAATGTTGTTCATTTATATTTTTCAATGTGTGGTTTGGGTCCATTCTAGTTAATTAGGCAAATACTTCAACATTTCATTACATTTCAAACTCTGGAAAAACTATCAAATTTAGAAATTTATACCAAATCGATGGTCTCCCCTTGATGAAAAAACACAAAGTTGAGGTGTTCAGCGGAGTAAGTCGCCTTAGAACAGATTGTAGTGTTCAGTGGACAGAATGTAGTTTTCAGTGGAGTTGGTTGCGCTGGAACAGAATGTAGTGTTCAGTGGAGCAAGTCGCGCTGGAACAGAATGTAGTGTTCAGTGGAGCAAGTCGCGCTGGAACAGAATGTAGTGTTCAGTGGAGCAAGTAGCGCTGGAACAGAATGTAGTGTTCAGTGGAGCTAGTCGCGCTGGAACAGAATGTAGTGTTCAGTGGAGCAAGTCGCGCTGGAACAGAATGTAGTGTTCAGTGGAGCTAGTCGCGCTGGAACAGAATGTAGTGTTCAGTGGAGCAAGTCGCGCTGGAACAGAATGTAGTGTTCAGTGTAGCTAATTGCGCTGGAACAGAATGTAGTGTTCAGTGAAGCAAATCGCGCTGGAAAGGGCAGAATTCGTGTCACAAAAATGTGACAAGAACCAATTACGACCGATCTAAATTGATTGCCTTGATAAATCTCAAACATTTTAGGCGTTATCTGGTCATATAAATGACTGTTTTTGACAATTTTTGTGATGCAATAGACCATTCTGGCCAAAAGCAGAAAATATCTATTGATGATGACAGCAATTTAGTATTCGGGACGACATTTCGACAGAGAAACCTCATTTCTCAGGTTACAAAAAATCAAAATTACCTTTGATGCCGTGGAGCCCTTGGTTGATGTCAGATTTCATTTGAAAAAAAACCTTGCGAAGCTGCGTGGCTCATTTTACCCGGACACAGCAAAAGAGCATTCTTTGTATTCATGTTGGTGACGTCACAATAACGTACGTAATTACAACACAATGTCTTTATAAAGGAGAACACAACTGAAGCAGCTGATGTCTGATCTATATGGAAAACGTGTATGGCAAGCAAAAGAAAAAACACGATATACAAGAAAAATGCACAGATTTAACCTCGAGGGGCATTGTGGGTAGGTGTTCCAACATTCTGGACATGCCGTAAGAAATGGACCATGGAACACCTGAAACTCTACACAGGTCTCGCTGGACAAGACAAGACACGGACATGCGTATGGCTGACATGTTGTAAAACCCGTGCAACACACAAACTATTATATACACCATCACCCTGACAATGTGTGAAACATAATCTGGCCAGGTGTCACTACAATATGTCCACACCACCTCTCGTGAGGGTGGACACATGGGGTGTCAGACCTAACCTGCCAGCTGTGGTTCATGTGTTGCATCAATTAAACGCATCGGAATGAAATATTGTTAGTGACACATTCTTTTTCTCCCACAAAAAAAAAAAAAAAAAAAAAAAAACGGAAAGATTTTGAAAGAAACCAAATAGATGTTAGTAATTGGTTTATTCTGACATAAAACTACTGCTTTGGAAACGTTCGCTCAAAATATACTTCAGGATGAGAATCAGTTCCATTTTCTTTAAGCTAGGAGGGAGAATGTTTTTATTCGGATTCATCCATTCACCGGCAGTACATGTGGTGCGTGCGCGTGGTCCATATATACAACCACTCATACGAAAAAAAGTGCACAGATTCTGTAGTTCAAGAAGCGAAATTCACGCATCACAGATACCATATTCCAAGCATGGTTCAAATTTCTTTTCCCCTAGTGTGTTTCGGAATTTTTAAACTACAGCGGAAGATGATATATTATATCAGACTCACAGCTCACGCACCATTTTACATTTTTATTATTTTATAAAAAAAATATACAAGGGGTGGCAACCTAATATAAATAAATATCAGAATTGTTAATCTGATCTGACAGCTCTAGTGTGTCCCTGCAATATGAATAGGAATGTTTCTCTAGATATGTATCTTTAGATAGTTTATACACAGTGAGACTGAACTGCTTACGACTTATGACCTTGACAGCCATACCTGAATCAGAACTGTTGCGTCCCATAGCGTAAGATTTAAGATTTTCAATTTATGGATTTTTTTTCAATATCGTGGAACTAGGGATTTCACTGCCTTGTAGCAAAACCTTTTTCTTGTTTCATGTTTCTTTCTAACTTAAAATTGAATTATAAAATGTTGATTCAGTCAACAAATTTTAAATTTCATTTTTAAAAATAAAAGGTACATAGTAGAGGGGGGAAACGGTTTTGAGATATATACTGTCATGTAGTTGAATATTAGTCCATTAAAAAGTGGTTTGCTATTACTGGTTGCTTTAAATTGTGTACAACTAAAAAAAAAAAAATTTCAAAACATTATAAATTTTCATATGAAAATGAATGTGAATTTTGTAAACACATATGCCATTAGAAGGAGCTCTGAATCGGGTTTAAAATGATATGTATTTTATGGGGTCTAATATGCATCTGAAACAGCTTTTTGATTGATTTTACATCAAGGGGGATTTTGTCAGGGATGCTAACTTAAACTTGTGCCTCAAGTCCCCTAGTTATACATACATTTTTAATATAAAACAGTTGAACACATGTTGCTGGAACATACTTAACAGGAATGGGTTTCTAGTTTAGGTTAGGCTAGTGATATCTATGAAATCATTTTTAAACAGTCCAGTTCTGTTAATGCATCGATAAATCATCCACTAAACGCTGTTTAATATTTTCGAGCGCACTGTGTCCACAACCTCAAACAGATAGTGACGACTATTTGAAATATATCTACACATATGACCTTGAGTTCTTATCTTTCCCATCAATATGCTTGGTCCATAACGTGGTTTATGTTACGTCATTCAATTTGAATTAGAAATGTACAAGTAGGAAACATGCATGCCTGGTGCATATAAGAAATGTATACAAGCATTAAACATGCATGCCTGGTCCATCTGTTCTGTGGGTAAATTTCGTGAAGTCCACTCTGCTGTCGACATGTCATGGACTGGCTCTCCGCTCCCAACATTGTATCTTGTAAATCTTCTGAACGACATGGGAATGTTTATAAACAAGACTAGCTCCAGAGGGAGGGTTGGATATCCCTAAGTAGCGCCCAGGTCGCCCCTTGGGTCTGGCAGCAAAATTTGATGCCGCAGTGATCTGGAGAAGAACTCACATCCTCAAGGCTACGAAACTAAACCTTGAGCCCGTTATTATTGTTTGGACAGATCAGCAAGTTTTCGTGCATTTTCGCTTGTTTAAATGTTTACACCTGTTTGTGACATAAATATACTCATTGTGCAAAATTATTCTCAGAGTAAAGTTCAGAATGAGAATAGTAAACCTACAAGGTTGAAATAAACTAACAGCTTGATAAATTATTCAATCCCCTATGATTATCAAACTCCAAAACGCAAACGCATTCTACGAAACAAGATATAAAAAGTAATATTTTATTACATATTTGGCTTTATATATTTACAGTTGATCATGAAAATCAGATAACCAAAAGATATTTGCTTGTAGTCTAACAATAATATACACAAAAAGTGAACTTTAGCCGTGAATAAAAATTGTGAAGAAATTCTAGAGGTCAAGAGGAAGAAAATGTCGAATATCGGAAAATATAGGTCTACCAACAAGTGGCTTTGTCCAGTTATGGAGACCAGGTATGGGCTGCACATGTATTACATACATTGCATCATACAGGTGAAATATACACGCCTATAAGTCTACCTTTTCTATTTAGTATTTATTCTGTTGTTTTCAGTTGCTGTACACATGGCAGTCATTAGTGGTCAGATTACACATGCCCTAGATCGGGAGATACCTCCCGTTCGCCAGCCAGGAAGATAAACTTATTGGTCAGCAGGAGGTCTGCTCAAACGTATTATAACTCGTACTAGTAGTAAAATACCAGAGCATATATATAGCAAAGGTAAAAAAAATAATTCATGAATACAAGCGTTTTCATTTCACCCATGGTGATGGATCATCCATCTGAAGTAGTGTAACCATGTATAGACCGTATATAACAAAGGTACATATTGTTATATATATACCGTTTGAAGGTTGTTATCATATAATTTGTGTACATCACTATATATGAACATTTGCTATGGTAAAGCGATGGATCATCTTTCTCATCTTTCTATATATATATATATATATATATATATATATATATATATATATATATATATATATGAACGTTAGCTGTGTGTTATAAGAAAGTTGGACCCTAACTCAAGACATCTGTCCATAAACCTATATATACAAATAACTGGACCCGTCCTACACATATATAGACATGTATGGCAAAAGATGCTCCGGTATTTTCATTTATATGAATGCAAAACCGTAATTCGTGACTAACATATCCATGGTGCAAATTCGTTTATATGTATGGTTATATGTGTTGTGACAAACTAAGATATACATATACATGTTGCCTCTATGCATATATCAAAATAAACGTGGTTTTTTTAGACATATATACACAGCCTGCTCCTCGCTGGTGCCTATAAATGAACTTAACTTCTAGCCCTAAATTATTCCGTCGCTTAACTTGTATATATTGCCACCCATAACCTCCTATGTAAAAATTTCATTAAACGAGCACACCGTTTGTCGTTTATCTTTCTCGATGCATAAATAATGACTCCACATCGTCTGTAGAGTACGATGTACGGTTACCACAGACTTCACCGCAAAAATCCAACCCAGCACACCGATCTATTTACTTTTAGTTATTGAGCACCTAAAGTATCATACCGCCATAAAGGCATAAAAACCATGCATGCAGTGTCGACAGAACATGAGGGGATCATGTGACTTCTATCAACCAATCATGCTCAAATGTAGATTTTGGTTTCCATAGGAACTCTCGGCATCTCACATTATATTAAAACATCTCATGGATAACTTTGCGTACATTCATTATTATTAAATTCATGATTATTTGATAACTTGTTTCTCAGTTATTTCCTAAGAATGGTGAGGTTTTTATGACAGTATTAGATCTATCCTTATATACAGTACACATAGATATAGGTGTCGAAAAGTTTATAAGATGTATGTGTTACGTTTAACTATTCACCTTTATAACAATATTAAATCATAGTCAGATATAATAAATGTACGTAACAAATATGGGTATGCATATACATACTGTTAAGTAATTGAGAAGTATCGTATTTTTTATATAAAATATCGTCAACTCATCTGTAAATATGTAAATGAATATATTTGGATTTAAATTACATTCCACAAACTTGTCACAGCCACACCCATGCATCTGCTCAGGATGTTACACTTACATATAATATATATGTACATATATATGCAAATATGTTTGCATAAATTTTCATAATATATTTGAATAGTTATACCCTTAATGTATCACAAAAATTTAAAACAAATAATAAATTAATTTGATTTCTTTCATGATAGTTTACAAAATCCATTGACATATAACTGTCATATTAACTCTTATTACGGAGCTACGTGTATCGGTGCATGGAATCACGTATTATTAACGCATTTTTAGTAGCAAACAAAAATACTAACGCCCTGGCAGGGCTACAGTCATATTTCTACTTTATATTTTTTTTTTCTTCAGAGCGAGCTACCAAAGATCTTGGGTTAGAAAATCACCAATGTTACAATAATCCGTTAATTAATGCGTCATACTTACTGTGACTGTATGCGATTTGCTCAGGAACAGAACTTCTATATTAGCTTTTTTCGTATACCAAGCTCTGAATATAAATAAAGCTGGGACGATATTGGTTGAGATATAGGCGGTCAATGTAGACCTTTGATGTGGAACACAAAGTTAATTCAGGCGAGAAGAGCGATTCTATCCAAGTGCAACAATTTATTTATCCCCCACGACGGCAAAGGAAATTTGAGATAAATGGGCTTTGTGCGGTCAGGGAGAATCCAAGGGAACCGAGATCTGTCTGACAAGCAAATTTCCCCGGAAAATCCAAACAACCTAAGGCCCACAGATCAACAGAGGGAAGCCCATTGAGCGGCCATCAGAACATTCACGGCTAATTACTGGTCGGACTGAATGTCCACCTGTTAATGTGGAGGAGATGGAAGGAGGGTTAGCTAAATGAGGCATACAGCCCAAGGTCGCCGGCTCATTGCCTTCTAAATCAGGGGCCTCATCGTCTACATGTGACCCTCGGGACGTCGTCCCCGACGTTAAGAGCGCCTGACCAAATGACCAGGATAATTCCTTTAGCCGGACAAGACCATAAGTCTAATTAGTACAGACGTTTGTGAACATCTGTTTACCTAAAGTCGAAGGACTCTCTCTCTCTCTCTCTCTCTCTCTCTCTCTCTCTCTCTCTCTCTCTCTCTCTCTCTCTCTTATTTAGGTACGCATGGCACAAAGTCCCATATCGTAAAAATTCCCTGGTATTCCTGGAATAGTGTAAAGGTATGCCTGTATTAATATTTTCATAATATGTATTTAGACTGAAGAACGAACAAAGTCTTCACAAGACCAACGATCCATTTATTTCACAGATAATTAAGACATTACTTTTCCGGTTGTGTCGGGCTCCCTGTTCACGTTTCCGTTACAACTGTTAGAAATTCTGATATAGATATAAATTATAATATTTTATATTAAAACCTTTTTCAGTAATGAATTAAGGTTATAAGAAAAGGCACGCACCATAGGCACATAACTCCTTTGGTTTGATGTGGAAACGTTAGTATTATATACTCGCTTATTTTCCCGTGATTTCATGTGTGTGCGCGAGAGGAGTTCACGGTTTTAACCTGATTTCCGGGTTTTTTTGTCGGTGTAGTGATTCGGTATATAGTCAAAACCATATGATCAATATTTTCGAATTTAACATTGAGTTATGGAACTAAATTTTGATCGTTTTATCACAAAAAAATAATACATAGACGTCCTTCAATTCTTTAAACCTATAATACGTTGCTGCATTATGATCTCATAAGTAAAAACAGCAATAAAACTGACCTGGTGGCCGTCAGCAGGTGGCCGTCCCGTCCTGTCACGTACAACCTGACGACCAGGGAGCCAGCAGCCACACAGTAGGAGGGCTGTAACAGCTCTGACGCAGCCTCAGCCGCGGTCCTCGGTGACGCCGTGTCTTCATCTGGACGCTGTCTCGGATGTCCCACAAACAGACTCACCCCCGGAAATATATCTCCCCGCCCTTCTACATCGCTCGATCCGCACATCTATCATATACGTAATTACAAGCATTGTTTACAAAATCCATAACTCAATCGGGATTACATGTACACGGTGCGGGGACGATTTCGTTTCAAATGCCATTTCCTCTGACATATTTTATGTTTCGTTGGGGTATCGGAACTATCCTTTAACTTGTCGTTTTCTGAATTCAGACAAAGGGAACACATGGCCAAAATGCATTTGTGTTTAACCATTTATTGTGTAGAAACGTTTTAATATATGAAGATGACTGCTCCATGTCTCGGTCCAATATGCGTTGAATCGGAGTCACAAGAGCAGGACTCTGCTGTTCAGGGTTTGTGGGTAAAGAAATTCATTCTGGGTAAAGAAATCCACATACATCAATGACATACCTGGGTATGAATGGGGTGAGGGCGTAGATTTAGGCCATTGGAACATGTGGGATTAAAGTATATTCAAGGCCAATTACATGTACATGAATGATTATGCGATATACTCAGCAAGTACCATCTGGTTAGCGAGCGCATGTTCAATGTAGAATCAAAAATGCCTTTCTTGGACTGTGATGACTTTTTAAGATTGATCTATATGTCAGACATGTAGAACCGGATGTACAATCCCTAGCTGGAAAAGATTTGTTTTGAGCAGAAACTACCTACAAAGCGGAGAATGATTTTGGTAAACAGCCATGCCCTGTCGACGACACCCTGTTACTCAATATGCTGTTGTATGTAGAAAATACAAATACATATGGACTCAGCTGCCAACACTGGACAGCAAAGTCTGGAAAGCTTGGTGTAAACCATGCACATTGTGCTCTCCTTTACAAATCACAGCAAGGAGATTCTGTGATTTTTAAAATTTCATATTTTTTTCAGTTTGTGTTTTCCTATCAGACTTGTATATTTCCATGCTATACTAATTATAAATGCAGTACACATAATTCAACAAAGAATTCCTTTGGAACCCCTGTCAAGCCGGTTAGACAAAATGTGAATGGATAAACCTTTGAAGACGGAGGTTCCAGCCTGTGGTGATCGATCATTTACTAAATCTGATCCGTCGCCTGATTCTCTAACACAGACCAGACTATATAACGTTAAAGGGGGGCATGGGCGTCCATATTGAACCAGCTCGATCACTTCGAAGTTGATGTAATTAAAGCAAAGCGTAAAAAGCACATTAACTCTATTTTGATTGATGTGTAATTTTTTTTAGGTCGAAAGGGAATTTTTTCTTTTCTTTACCTGTTTTTCTTGCTCTTCCGTCAGTGTTTGCGCTGAATCTTGAAAATTGTTACAGAGTAATAGTTACAGAGTAATTGTTTAAGAGGACAACTTTCCACTGAGATTCATTTTTTTACCTTAACCTAATTTCTAAGATCGAACGCAGCGCCTTTTTCCTGCTTTATCGCTTATTCCGCTGCTTGCGACGAGGTCGGGACTTTATATTCCGGTGACCCAATGGGCCACTACAGACTTTTAGTTCACATATTACATATATGCGACCGTGCACGGATATTTTGACCAGAACACCATTTAAATGGGCTTTCTAAACGTTCTAACGGAGAATCCGCGGGAATTACTTTACATTCAGTGAAATACAGCGTTCACATATACATTGGGTACTCATCGTAAATTTTCAAGATATATGATTTGTTCGATGGAAATATAAACATTGTCAAATCAAAGCACAGGACAAATTATTGATGAAAAAAAGGGATCGGAGCTTTATCAAGCAACCATAGGTCCAAATATCTTTATTCTGTCTAAAATGATATTTGATTGGCTCTGGTCGATAGCAGCCATTGCTTATGGGTTCTTGAAAGTGTATACTTCTAGTTAGTTGTCAATTATTAATAATTGGGGTTTGGGTCCTATACTCCAAACTTAGTTTGTTAGTTACAGGTGCATCCAGCTGAACGTCGACAAAATGACGTCACCTGACATCGTCAAGAGTTCCTTTCCAGGACCACCAATGCAAGTATATATGTTTTTTCCCCCCTTTTTAAATGTGTAATATTTCCGATAAAGAAAACTTGTTTTTTTTTTCACATCAAGTGCAGCTTAACAAGCAAGCAGCGGTAACTATGAGTACGTTCCGACAGCTCTGTTGCAGCTGCTGACCACAGACAGCTGCCAGCCAGTCAGGCCAGCCCCGGCTCAGCAAGTACGCATCTATCACTATATAGTGTCAGCTGGACGCGTGGTTTTCATGTTTCTGCATTTAAAATCTGGACCCCATGGCGCGCAAAGCTGTTCGCCTCGTTATCCAGCCGTTACGTTAAATTACAAAGGCGCTACAGATGAGGAAACGACCAGTACATCACCCAGTGGTTTTGGTTTTACGTTCATGTCGTTTGTAAAACTCATTCCATTCCCATTGTACCAAACGCTTCCTTGGAAATGGTTGTTTTCTTTTTCCTTTTCCAAATATTTGTATAAAATAAATATGGGGAAACATCTCAGTATGTTTTTAAATTGCAACATTTATTATTTTATGATATATTTATATACATGTGTTTTTCAGTTAATTTATTAAATGTGGATATGTCGTCATCTTTATTTCAGCAGATATTTCCGGTACTGGATTTAACATGTCGAGAAATAGAGACCAATTTTCCAATAAATTTCCAAGTCGTATGCCACGTATATGTGGTCTTGTTTTTTTATTATTATTTTAGATTATAACAGAGTGCCATATAGTATACATTGTTTGTAATAGGTGGTCCTAATCCAATAATTCTTTATTTAGGTGCAGGCGCTAATTTAGACCATTGCATGCCAAACAAAGATTACTTTTTCAATAATTTAAATTGGACAGTCTATTACATCACTGAAGTTAAAGATTTAGCACAGCATCTTGGTATTTAAGCATCGGCATAATTTGATTATTTCCGGTGAAGCCATCCTGAAGCAAGCCTGTGTTTAACGATAATGAACAAAACTCGGGTCGACGAACTAGCAGGATAATGACTTCCCTGCAACCAACATTTAATCATTATTTAGATGACGCAGATTTGATCATTGTGAATTACATAATAGAAAGCTCTTGGCCTTTGGAAATTTGAAGTAAAGGGCATAACATATAAATACAGGTCACAGTGACCTATAATATGTGGTTTCCATGAAAAAAAAACATAACTTGTCTGCATGTTATTTGGACTTTCCAGGTCTAATGTTTATGTATAAGAAGTAATGCCTGCTGAGAGGCTGTGCTTTGACTGCTTTGACTGAAATAAGGCTCGAATCTTCTATATATCCTTCTCCTAGGCCGCTACCACTCATTCTTTTATTTAATGTATAACCCCTTATCCTGCCACTGTGGTACTATACTGCACAGACCAGTCATATATATATATATATATATATACATGTATATATATATAAGTGTTCCGGGGCGTTGATCACAAAAATGTTCTTAACTTAGTACCTTTGTTCGATTTAAAATGCGTCGCAGGAAGAGCCCTGTGGAATTGTATGCCCAAGTCCAGTAAATCTGTCAAAATCATGACCAAAGGTTCGGACCTTTACTTTAATTGAAATTGCCAAAACAAGAGTTTATAAACGTGTTGTTTATGGGACGTCATATATTTTTCTTAGGCAAGTAATGAGAATCCTAAAGCCAGTCTCATGATATATGTCTGCATGGAAGCTCAGCCCGAAAAACAGTCGAAACTCGTAGAATCACAAGAGATCACGAGAGATCACGTTTAGCTGCGCCCGGACTCCACTTTGAAAGGGCACAAATTGTGAAGACAGCCTGGCGCCACATAAACAAATCGTTAATTATGACGGATAAGACCATACATTAAGAAACGTGACTATTAGGAGTTTTGACACCGCTTAGTTGTTTGAGATATCCCCAAGGTCATGGGCATGAATCATCATTAGATACGCAAACACTCCGGGTAAAAATCTGATAATGTGACATTTGCAAAAAGTATGTGTTTTTTACGCTGCCGCGCCTGTAATCACTTATATTTTAAGGGGGGGGGGTGTCTGTAACTTATGTTTTAAGGGGGGGGGGGGGGGGGGGGGTCTGTGCCGCAGTGAATGCTCAAACCGGAGTCAAACTGCAGCTTGAAGTGTTGGTGACATGATGTATGTGACTGGTTTTACCTGAAGGCTGGCATTGCAGGGAATAATGCCTGCACCGAGGTTGGGTTCACGCACCCTGTCGTCTGGTGTGGAATAATTCCCGCCCAACAGTCGCAACTACATCAAGCATTTTGTAAACAAAGGCAGCTTGCACACCGCCCAGTGACCCCAGTGACCCCTGTCCCCCGCCACAGTCATCGCTCTGGAAAAACGCCTGACCCAGCGCTGTCCAACGGTCACACAAGTATTCTAAACAGCCGTTAATCTGGTTCCTGACTGTCGTTATTCCTGCCGCATGTAGCCTTATTTAAATTTAAAGGGCTGCAAAACAACAAACGCGTCTGCAGTTCCCGACCCCTCGGGCCCACAACCGGTCTTTTCAGTTTATCAGTAAAAATAGTTTCTACAGGCAAGGTCACTGCATTTTCCAGAGAGACTGAGTAATAAGACGGAGATACGGTTTAATATCCCTTTTATCTACAGGCTGCAAATAATGTGCAACTAAATGGACAGGAAAATATCTATAAAATATGAACTGCCAGTTAATAACGTGCTCTCATTCCAACATATTATAATAGTACATGGCGACATCTATTGGCACTATTCTGTACCACAGGCATCAAGGGACTTCAGAGTCTGTGTACAAGGGATGGGGTGGGGATCGGTGCTAAATAAATAAATCTGATAAATATATGAAATTTAGATTCCGTTTATCAACGGACATTGACTTTTAATGCAAAATTAGAGGACTGATTAAAATTGGCAGCTCTGCACTTTAATTACCTCTTAACATTTCATGTTACTAATTTTAAAGTATTTTAGATGACAGGTCCTTGCTGTTATATGGTCATTTTTTTTTTTATAAATGACAATAAAGTAAAAAGGTAAGGGAGATAATTCAGTAAGTAATCCATATTAGTTATTGCTTACCCCATGTAATATAATCACTTAAACAAATATCATTCACGTTATTTATGATAACTTCCGATAATTTGCAACACCTCTCTCTCTCTCTCTCTCTCTCTATATATATATATATATATATATATATATATATATATATATAATGATTTATCATTGATCAGTTGTATTATTTTTCGACATTTTATTGTATTTCATGTGTTTTGTTAATATATCACACTTACAATGATCTGTCATACGGCAGAGTTTAGCACAAGTCAGTGTAAATAAAAAAGTAATGCGCCATCAAATTAAACTGACTAACATTCGGATAAACTTCCCCGAAGTATTCCCCGAATGTCAGTGAACAATGTAAACGAAGACAAGACACGAATACATCGATATAAAGTAATATATTATAAATGACTACAATTAATAAAAAAAACTTTTTGTGCATGATTTTGGACTGAAGAAAAAAAATGCCACCTGTGTTATGATGTTAATGTCATTAGATAAGTTACGTTCTGTGTGCGGGTCTTCTTTCTCCGGCAGACAGAGGATCGTTTATCAACCAAACGTGACGTCTACAGTACATAAAGGGAGAGATGAGAGAAAGGGGCCACCACCCTCCGCCAGGTATCACGCCGGTGCCGAGTACACACCGGGCACACCACGCCGGCCGGTCATAACATCATAACACCAAAACATTCCTACCCTGGCCATTACCGTACCTGTCCTAAAAAGGTGACACTCTTCACGCGTGAGCTTACAGGGTAAAACGCAGCTAAGTTTGCTCTATACATAAACCCACTACTTTAATTAGGAGTTTGATAGGGCGAAGTTTGACAGGGCCGGGTCATATCGTTACCTCTGTCCGTTGTTTTGTTTGTCTGTTTTCCGGGACCAGATTTATTTCAATAGTATATGGATGGATTTAAATAAAATATAGTAGCAGAGTGGTTAATATATTATTACTTTGATTAAATAATCTGCTGACTGAGTATTTTGCGAGCCCGTAATTACACCGTAACGGCGCCCGTAACTTTAACATAACGGTGCCCTGAACTTCGCGGTAACGGCCGCCGTAACTGCACAATAACGACGCCCTTAACTCCATCATGGAATGCCAAGAAATTAGGGAAGTAAGGACTTAACAAGTGACCCATGGGTCATGACGCTCAGCTGACTAAGAAGACATTCACAAAACAAATGTTATCATCTGAATGCCAAATTTTGTGGGTGGTATCCCTATTCAACTGAAGCTTAGCTCGGAGGATATTGGTAACAGTGACCTAATTTTAGGATTTAAAGGAGATTTTTAATGGACCTCCCTGGATGCCATAAAAGAAGATTCTAGATGCAACGATTTCGATTTGTGCCCTATTAACATACAACCACATCTTTGAAGATCTCAAAACTTGAGAACAAAATGTGTAAACATTTGAAAAAACGCTGTGCGCCACCAGTCTACAGGAAATGATGAAGACTCCTTGATCAATATGAATGCAAAAAATCATGGTGATCAATGCATTAGTTATTCAGATAGTGGAGCTTTTGTATCAAATTTTTTGGAGTGTACTTCTGAGCCCATTGCTCGCAGGATATGGGTAACAGAGACCTAAGGATGTGAAGTTTGGAGGATTCTAGGTCTAGTAGTTACGATTTGTGCCTGGTTGACGGACAACTGCTGCTTTGAAGGTCTCAAAAATAGAGAAAAAATCGTAAAAATTAGGAAAATCCAGGTGGCGCCACTAGTCTGCAGGAACTGATAAATCACTCCATGATCAATATGCATGCAAAACATTATTGTGATCAATGCATTAGTTATTCAGATACTGGAGCTTTTGTATCAAATTTTTAATCATTCTGGGGGTAATTTCGAGCCCCATAGCTAACAGGATATGGGTAAAAGAGACCTTATTTCAGGTTTCCAAGGAGATTTTTCATGGTCCTCCCTGGATTTCAGGATAGAAGATTCTAGGTGCAATGGTTACGATTTGTGACCTGTTAACAGACAACCCTATCTTTAAAGGTCTAAAAATGGAGAAAAAAAAATGCGTAAAAATTTGAAAAATTGGCAGGTGGAGCCACAAATTTACAGGAAATGATGAAACAGTCCATGATCAATATGCATGCAAAGAATCAAGGTGATTAATGCACTAGTTGTTAAGACACTTGGGGTAATTGTGAGACCCATAGCTCGGAGGATATGGGTAACAGAGACCTAATTTTTAGGTTTCAATGGAGATTTTTCAGGGACCTCCCGGGATGTAAAGTAGGAAGATTCTAGGTCCAGTGGTTACGATTTGTGCCTGGTTAACGGACAACTACTGCTTTGAAGGTCTCAAAAATAGAGAAAAAAAATCGTAAAAAATACAAAAATTTAGTTGGCGCCACCAGTCTGCAGATCCTGTTGAAACACCCCATGATCAATTTCCATGCAAAGAATCATGGTGATCAATGCATTAGTTGTTCAGATACTTGAGCTTTTATATCAAATTTTCCATTATTCTGGGGGGTACTTCGTAGCCCCATAACCCAGAGGTTATGGGTAACAGAGCCCTGAATTCTGGGTTCCACGGAGATTTTTCATGGACCTCCCTGGATACGAAGTAAGAAGATTCCAGAACCAGGGGTTACGATTTGTGCCTGGTTAACGGACAGACAGACGGACGGACGGACTTTGTCAGCTGAGCTAAAAAATGGATTATTGTTTCAACTGCCATGGTCAGATGTTGGACAGGAACGTGAACATTTAATAATTATCACAAATTCAAGCGCTCGATTACGAAAGGCAACTATCGATTACATCATACTCATGATTGTTTTTACCAGAATGTCTTTAAGTTATAGGCAAAAATTTCTCTTCCATTTTTTACAACATTCCGCGCTTCATATAATGAGTATGTGTTCCCAGATAACCTCCGTATATAACCGAGTATGGCACGGTAGATGAGAGAACGGAGGACATATTAAACCTCTGTGAACTGGCAGGGAGCTGCAGAATTAGCGGAGAGTTTTCTAACGAGATGTTCATTGCAAAATATGGGCGGTATGGCGTTACAATGCTCCAGGTCTATGCCAATTTTGCAAGATTCTCTTAGAAATATTCTCCTCAACTGATGTCAGGTGCCGATGCCGCATGAGTTATTATATTTTTAGCTTTAAATTACTTATTTTTTAATTTTTACCAAAAGTTATATGGGCCTGTAATTTTTCTGGCAGGCCTGTGAAACCAGTATGCATGTCGGCAGTCATCATAATTGTTATAAAATGAAAGTCCTGGTGGTGAAGTTAAAATGATACGCGGTATTCATGAGGGTCAGCAAGTAGATTTCCTGGACTGTGGTTTGATTCTTGATTACTATAATTAATTAAAATGAAACTTTGAATAGCATATCTTAGTGATATAAGGGAAATATAAACAAGGGACCTATGGGTCACAACGCTCAGCTGTTATATATGATAAAAAAATATTATTTAGAAATGAGGCACATGCTGGTTTTGTGTGGTAATAAATATAAGCTGTATTATGAGTTGTTGTTGTTTAGCTTATGTATGATTTTGATAGTACCTTTGGAGACAGGGAAGAGGATTGATTTCATTTATTTTATTAACAAATGGAGTACTATTGTCACACAGATTTTGACTTGGCCATATAATTTATAAGCAGAACATATAATATAAGAGTTTAACTATTTATTTAAAAAAATACAAATATTGTCCCAAATATAATTTTTATTAAAAATAATAAGAGAATCATATAATTTTTTAAAATGAAATATAACTGATATGATTATTAAAATAACATTAAAGAATATATTCATGAATGCATTCATGAATACATTTTGAAAGTATTTGCACGAGTATTCATATATTTTCATTTTTACCTGAATTCCCATTCTTTATGCAAGAAATTTTATAATGGAGTACAAAATCATATTCGTATTTAAATACAATTACAAAGTATTTGCACCATGTCTGGAATTTATTCAGTTTTCACCAAACAATGATGTTGAGAATCCAGAATATACAAAATTCACACATTTAAATAATGATCATAAGTACCTGGTTTTATGGCTTTTATTTATATTAAAAAATAACTGTAAAAAATTCATTTTGGACTAATTTCACATCAATGTACACACTAGACACAGCAGGAATCTAGATTAATATTATCAACTGCATCTTTGTCTAATTTTCTTCATATGATCCCTAATGATTGGTAATGAATAATATGATTTACTTCTTTATCATTAAAATTGAACTGAAAAATACCATAGGTGACTGCATGGTGTTATTTGGAATATGTGACATTCTACCCATCGATACAAGATTCTTATATCATCAGTAACTGCAAGTTAATTTCCTGTTATTATAAACTAACAAATTCCTTTTCTATTTTTCTTTAATTTGTTATTAAAAACCACTAAAAACTTATTAATTTATTGTTTTTTGTTATGTTCTTGGTTAAAACTACTAGATGAGTTGGGTTGGACACCTGGATCAACTGTGGCTTGCCATAAGCTGCCTGGATTCCATGTATGCCTCGCCTCAAGCGTGCATAATTTGATGAAAGGTCAACATACAGGTGACTCAAGAGGGGCTGGAGAGAGCCAAAGTCTGACAGGGTCTCATAAAAAACATTGGCCAATTTCTTTCAGCTTTCTAAACTAAAAAGCTGAAATGCTTATATGTGCATGATATGAAAATTATATCAACAGTGCTCACGGGAAACAAACGTGCCATGGTCACAGTCGGGCAAAATTTAAGGTACTAATTTTATATTTATACTAAATAAAATTTGAAAAATTCAGAACTAATTTTGGGTATTCAATTGAATCTTGATTAAATAATGTTACATCCCTGACAAAAAAATCTCTAGCTTCAGCAATGCTCTTGTTAAGGGAGTAAATATATTTCTTGATTTTTTACAAAGTGCATTATGTTTGGCCCCATAACTTAAAACAATTACACAATACTGACATCATTCTGGCATGTGCATAGAGAATGAAAAATATGTATATTATTTATGATTAAAGTCAGATCAGTGGTTTTGATATTAGGCAGTCTTGAAGTGTAACAATGGGTTTTTAATGGAAAAATGAAGTTTTTCATTAATATCTTGAATGTCCTAGTCACCAAATTCTTGGCATGGTAGGGCATTTTGGAGACATCTAACTGTATGCCAAATTTAAGGAACTTAGAGCTGAAGCTGGGGAGCTGAGCTCTTGCAAACTGCATAACACTAGCTTGATGTAAACAATATGTTACATGGTGCTTGAAAACTTGATTAAAATCTACAGTTTTTGATCAACTGGTTTCAAATTTTTGGTGTTAACAGTTGAAATGCTAACAAAAACATGCTGTGAAAATTAAATCCACAGTACTTACAGGAAAAAAACGTGCCATGGTCAAAGATGGGCAAAATTTAAGGTACCAATTTTTTATTTTTATTAATATTTTAAAAAATTTAAAAGATTTTCATCTAATTTTGGGTATACAATTTAATTTTGATTAATTAAAGTTATATTACTGGAAAAAAGGTCCATAGCATTAACATTTTTTGTGTTAAGTGATCAAATATCTTTCCTGATTTTTTACAAAATGCATTATGTTTGGGCCCATAACTTTTTTAAATTAAATAATACAGACATAATTTCTGGCATGTACATAGGAACTATATAGAGGAATATTTATGGCAAATATGAGGTAAAACAGATGAGTGGTTTTGATATTAGGCAGTCCTGAAGTGTGAAAATAGGTTTTTAATAAAAAATTGAGGTTTTTCCTTAATTTCTCAAAGGAACGAAGTTGCAAACACCCAGTTTTCGGCTTGGTAGGAGATCTTGGGGACATCTAACATTATGCCGAATTTTGGATTCCTAGGTCTTACGGTTTCAAAACGTGCCACATCTACGGACGGACGGACGGACAGACGGACGGACGACGGACAATGGACCACGACTATAGCTCAGATGACTTATAGTCAGCTGAGCTAAAAAGTCAAAAACTTTTTTCGCCAGGTAGAATTACTAAGACATGCCAGCTGGGTTAAGAGGGTACAGTCTCACAGATAATTGCACATTTCTTTATATTTGTCTGAACCGATTAATAATCGATCATCGATCGGTTTGCCCAAACCGATGATCGATTATGAAAAAGGAATTGACTCCCACCACTAGTAATTTATTTAACCATGCATATACACCAGGATCTATGTTCTTAATATGTCGACAGGGATGGAAATTAAGGGTATAAAGTAAGCAGAAACAGACAGCAGTCATAATGTGCACACCTCCATCAAAGCCGGATATTTATCAAGCCCATCTCATAATTTTGAAAAAAAACAGTGGTTCATTGTTAAAGACATCCCAGCAATCCTTACATCACCAGAGTGGACTAACACACTATTAGACCTATAACAAAATAGGCTACACAAGGGGTCAGACAGTGAGAATGGTATCTGACTTACTCACCTTGAGCAGGGGTAGGTATAGATTCAGGGGCGGATCCAGGATTTAGGAAAAGGGGTTTGGGGGTCCAACCAAGGAGGACTAATGAAAAACCTTAAAAAAAGATCACCAGGTCCGGAAAGGAGGAGTCCAGGCCGCAAACTTTTGTCTGAAACCCTTAGAACAAGCTTGTAGCGGATGAAAAAGAGGGGTCCGGATCCCCTGGATCCCTCCCCTGGATCCGATTCTGAGATCATTTTTTTATCCAGGATTTAGGAAAAAGGGGGGGGGGGGTCCAACCAAGGAGGACTAATGAAAAACCTTAACAAAAGATCACCATGCAGGTCCGGAAAGGAGGGGTCCAGGCCGCAAACTTTTGTCTGAAACCCAAGCTTGAAGCGGATGAAAATAAAGGGGGGGGGGGGGGGTCTGGACCCCTCCCCTGGATCCGATTATGAGATTAGTTTTCCTCCAGTGTTCCTATGGTTAGTAGCCTCTGTCGAGTTCGGACAGGTTTCACCTTATGTCACTGAACAAATCACTTAGTAACTTTGTTTCCAGTTTGCATTAGATCAAGTGGCCTGTGTCCAGCCTCACGTAATTGTAGGGGACAGGCTTGCAGCTTATGGCATTCAGGGCATAAATCATTTCGATAGCGAAGTCAATTATCACGTGAAACTGAAGGACTGGCAGTATAGAGTGTTTCAGCTTAATAATAATATTTATTCCAAATCTGGACATATCTTTAAGCCATTTGGTAATGTAAAACTAAATTTATGTGTTGTTTTAATTGATCTGTGCATGGGGAAAATCCTACAATTGAACACACGAAGTACCAAAAGGCTTCCGCAAGATGTCGGTACCAAAGGTGTATCTTTATTGCACAGAGGTAGAGACCGAGCCCCCCCCCCCCCCCCCCCCCACACACACACACACACACATACACACACAACTTAGATCATTTCTAAAACGCATTCTTTGAAGACGAGGCAAATATGAGGTAATGGATATGGGACTGGTTATTAATTCCGCTTGGAGTTCACACCTCAGCCGCGCACAAGATACACACACGTGAAGGCGGTACAGTTGTCATGAAATACATCAACTCTCATCATCACTGTAATCAGGCGGGGCAGGTCAAAGGTACGACATCCTTGCACTCAATTCATGTTGGTCGGAGTTAACATGGGAGGGGAAGGGGGTTACAGCTAATTGAGGGGAGCGGGGGTGCAAGAGAGCAGGGCAGGGGCTTGATATTACAGGCAAACTGAGCTGCTGATATTGAGGGTTATATACTGTATAAATGTCATAATATAAGACCATATACTGTCTTCACTCTCAACTTGTGCACTTCCCCCCCCCCCCCCCCTCCCCCCCCCCCCCCCCCCACGGACTCGACCATTGCCCATGTACGGGGACCAGAAAACCATGTCTTATTCAAGGTAAAAACATTGTTGCAAAACCGAAGAGTTCTACAAGTCTGAAAAAAAAAGTTGCGACAATTCTTTCTGAAGTTAGTTCAGGAGACCAGTTTGGGACATTCAATGAAAAGCAATTTTGCTTGGCTAATTCAAAACCATGCATGCTTGGATGCTGATCAGATTTTGAACAAGTAAACCCCGGGACATGATGTGTAAATAATTTCAGGTTTCCAAGGAGATTTTTCATGGATCTCTCTGGATGTTAAGTCAGACGATTCTAGGTCCGATGGTTACGATTTGTGCCCTGTTATCGGACGATTGCTTGTTTGAAAGTCTTACAAAATAGAGAGAAAAAATGCGTAAAAATTCGAAAAAAAATACAAATAGCGCTACCAGTCTGCAGCAACTGATGAAACACTCATGATCAATATGCATGCAAAGGATCATAGTGATCAATGCATCAGTTGTTCAGATAGTGAAGCTTTTGTATCAATTTTTTATTATTCTAGGGGGTACTTCTGAGCCCCTTAGCTCGGGAGAATATGGATAACAGAGACTTAATTTCATGTTTTCAAGGAGATTTTACATGGACCTCCGTGGATGTCAAGTTAAAAGATTCAAGGTTCAATGGTTACGATTTCTGCCCTGTTAACGGACGACTGCATCTTTCTGCATGTCAAGATACTTGATTCTAGGTCCAGTCATTGCAATTTGTGCCCTGTTAACAGATGACCACATCTTTAAAGGTCTCAAAAACGGAGAAAAAATAGTAAAAAATCGAAAAAATACAAGTGGCGCCATCAGTCTGAAAAAAAACTAATGTAACACTCCATGATCAATATCCAAGCAAAAAAACATGGTGATCAATGCATTAGTTGTTCAGATACTTGAGCTTTTGTATCAAATTGTTCATTATTCTGGGGGGTACTTCGGAGCCCCATAGCTTGAAGAATATGGGTAACAGAGACCTAATTCCAGGTTTCGAAGGAGACTTTTCATTGACCTCTCTGGATGTAAAGTAGGAAGATTTCAGGTTCAGCGGTTAAGATTTGTGCCATGTTAACAGATGACCGCATCTTTTTAGGTCTCAAAAATAGAGAGAAAAATTGTAAAAAATCGAAAAAAATACAGGTGGCGCCACCAGTCTGTTGAAAATGATGAAACACTCCATGATCAATAGCCATGCAAAGAATCATGGTGATCAATGCATTAGTTGTTCAGATACTTGAGCTTTGTATCAAATCTTTCAATATTCCGGGGGGTACTTCGGAGCCCCATAGCTTGAAGAAAAAAGGGTAACAGAGACCTTATTTCCAGGTTTCCAAGGAGACTTATTCATTGACCTCTGACAGACGGCTGCATGGCCGGACGGAAGACGGACAAAGAGTGATCGCTATAGCTCAGATGACTTACAGTCAGCTGAGCTAAAAAAACTGTAGGATAACCTATGCACCCATTACTGTTAAATATGATCAGAAAGAACTTGATTATCAGACCCTGTTCTAACTGTATGCAAAATATGGCTTTGGTTAAACGGGCTGTTTTGCTAAAGCTTTGGTGACAAACTGTGCTGCAATACACTATACTCTGATGGCAATTAAAGAACGGATGTTGGGTGCGAAAGGAAGGGGGCTCTCAGAGGGAAGCTGGAACATAGCACCCAAAGGGGAGGGTGCGAAAGGAAGGGGGGCTCTCAGAGGGAAGCTGGAACATAGCACCCAAAGGGGAGGGTGCGAAAGGAAGGGGGGCTCTCAGAGGGAAGCTGGAACATAGCACCCAAAAGGGGGGGGGGGGGTGCGGAATCTTGAGGACTATCCCTTAAAACGGTGTGTGTGTGTTGAAAAATAAGATGGTTGTGATTTCAAATCTGGACATCTTTTCTGTACTAAATCACAACTTTTTATTTTAAATTGTGTATAGTTTAGATGTTGGAGACCGTCCCCTGTGCCTCACCACTGCATGCCATGGTTAGGCCTCTGTAGTCCAAGATTTAAAGTATCGGATGTTTGAGTACAAGGCTTATAATATCTGATTGTTAGTGGTCTTTGATGAATACAAGATAAATGTACTAGCATTTCATAAAGACATTTTATTTGATACTTTGATACAGTTCATATTTTTACACCATTTCCCTGTAACACCCTTCGTCATTTTTGTCCCTTACATGACAAATCTTTATTCTATATCACTTTCTTTTCAATATGCATACAAACACCATATCCAAATACCATACACCCTGTCACATTGTCACACAACAGCATACCATAAAATAAATACGGTGACAAAGTCACACTGTATCCTCAGTTCGTGTGAATCTGTGAACTTTAAGCAGAATGTGAATGTAAATTCTATAATTAAAACAAATGTAAATTTAAGTGTAATGTAATTAAAACAGATGCAAGAAAGTTTACAGGTGCTTGTTATCTTGTGTATGCATGTTAGAAGACAGTTTTATATGTTGTGTAACAGGTGTATTTGATCGTCTTCCATATGAAACTGAAATTGGCACATTTAAATATATATGATGTGTGTGTGCGTGTGTTCGAGGGGAGGGGGGGGGCTGGATCTGTAATAATATGCCTTATCAAAGGAGGTTCACCTTGCTTTGTGTCATATCCTGATCAAAGACGTGCACACAATTACACATACTGTGTAAGTCTTCTCTATAAGTTATATATAGTATACAGAAACCTCTCCCAGTCAATATTTATATGCTTATATTACTTTCACTGGCTTTAAACTGTATTTCCACTTTTTTTACACCTTGTCATTCTGAAAAGTGTAAATGCAGTTTCAATCCGAGTGTCTTTGTACATACATAAATTATGTGATAATAACTTGGTCATACTATACAATATAAGTACAGGTGCTGAGAGACATTTTTAAAATGTATCTTCTAAAAAGAAAACCAAATGAAGATTAAAATTTGAATCTAGTTTCTGATATTAAGATAAAGTGTTACTTTCTGCAGCACCCATGTTTTTTTTTATCTCACTGCCATCACAAAACTTATCACATTTGTAATTTGAGCAAAACAGCGCACATTCCTAAAAGAACTGGTATTCTGTGTGTACACTGTCATGTTGTTCATGACTGTATTAAGTAATTTAAACAAAGTTTAGCCTGTCCTCAACTGTTCCCCTATCCCCAAATGCCTGTGTGTGTTGTCAAAGTATGTACATAAAATTAAAAGAAACAATGACAATACATTTAATATATACAATAATATGACCCTATCATCTAACTGAAATGGAACATTACAGACTTGCACTTCATCCCTGTCATGGTCCAGCCAATGAGAACAGTCCATCTGGTTGATCATGTGATTTAAGGAAGGCATCTGACAGTCTGATTGATCATGTGATAACACCAAATTACAAATCATTTGACTCTGAAAGGGCGGCAAGAGGACACCTTGTGCAGGCAAATAGCACCATCACCCACTGTGACATCCCCATACAGCTGTGTCAATCATAGTCTGGAGCACCAAATGGAGCACTAATCAGAGTCCCCAACATTTTATACAAGATGATGTGTATCAGGATACATCACAAATGATGCAATAAAATCTATATTAGTTCAGACTCCAAGCCAATATTGTTTCTTGTCCATAGAATTATCTAAACTTCCTCTTAATCAGTTTATTTGCCAAATCATCAATAGAATTCAACATTTACCATGCCTTTCTCTGTATATTTTGGGTATAATCTGTAAATCATCATAAATATCCCTTTCTATTGGCTTTATCTTGTTACAATTAGGTAATCAAATACCCGTGAACATGTGGCTGAGCGATTAAGTTTCCACTGTTATACCTTATACATGCGCCATAGAGTGCACCACTGAAGCACACTGCCATCTGGAATATCCTCATTCAGGTAAATTCTCCAGGTACAAACATATTGCATATCTATTCTCAGTCGTAAAGATTCCAAATAACCGAAAGCAAACCCATTCTTTAGTATCTGGTGAAAATGTCATAAGATAACACCAAAGCTGAGCTTGATATTACCTGTAATGTATATGTGATCATTTGTCCGAATCTGAAATAAATATAAACAGGATTGTTAATGTATTGATACTGGGGATCTGATGATATCAACGTGAAACCCGACTTTGTATTGTAATACCTGACTTTGTATTGTAATACCTGACTTTGTATTGTAACATATCACAGTGTATACTTACAGCCCTAACCTTAAATAATGAATGATATATGTTAATAATAAATCATTTTGCTAACACGCCTGACCTTTGTTTCACTAGAAATCCCTGTACTCAGACTAGTAGACTGGTATTTTCAACATGTGTGACTGTATTAGTAGACTGGTATCTTCAACAAATGTGACTGTATTATACTGGTACCAGACCAAATGGTAAAAGTAAGTTAAATTTTATTATATAATGTCAGAAATAACATTATGTCACTATCTAAGTCCTTTGTTCAATAGCTACTGGATGCTACATCCAGATCAATAGGACAGAACATCCTGTACAGTGACTTTGACATCATAAACACTTTTTCAAACACATGATACAGAACTTCAATGACAACCTGAATGGTCAACAAGTCCACTTCTAGACTACATCTTAATTAGCTACACACTGTGACCGAGGGTTATGGAATGCTATACACCATTAAAGGTTATAATTTCCTACAAGTACTCATACCACCGAACAAAGCATTTTGCAAACAGGTCCCTCGTTTCTCAGTTTTAAAATCTTGGCTTGCTATATACAATGGGAACGAATGTTAGACAATGCTTTATCATGTTTTACTTTGCTTTCTGGGCATTTCACTCACGGCAGTTTCTCCATAATGGTGATCTGCATTATTCACTTTTCAAACATTATAATCAGTCATCCACAAGAATGACAGGTAACAGATGTTCAGTGTACACTTAGCTCAGGAATGATCCTTTAGGACAAACACTAATCCCGATCTTTCACATGTATTCAATTTGAGATTATACACAGACAACCAGAGTACAACAAACCTAGATACACTAACCAGAACTGGTACTAAGTAGGAATGTAAGAATGACAAATTCCTCTGTCAACTGCCACAGTTGTACCAAGCATCTCTTAAGCCCTCAGATATGAACATGATAATTTTATTTCAATATGGAGTGGGATCATTGGCCAAGGACTCAAAGAAATAATCTGCATCTTCAGTTCATCCAGTGCTCATAAATTAGAGGAATCAGGTGTGATTTTAAATAATTACAGAGTTAAAACCAGAAAACAACATGATCCTGAGGAGACAACTTGCCACTCAGACGGCAGCACTGTTACACGTGCATGTTAGCATATACATAGAACTCCTAAAAATATAAGAATCCAAGTGACTTCACATCTTTTATTGAAATAAGGTTAATGGGAGTTTGGTATATCACAATGGTATACCTGATGTGGATAAGGCATGTTAAACTGCCAAATCTTGCCTGATATATCCGAACAATTTCAGCAGCACACCATCACTGATACTGTACTTCCAGAACTTCTAATTTCCTCATAGTCACATTATCTTATCATGAAGATTTCACTCACAAATGATCCATAAATACCCTGCATGATTCATCAATGCACTTTATTCTACCTTTATATAACCCAATTACAGGTACTGTTATAATATCATGTTTATTAGAACTGATGCTGACTGTGTAGTAGAGGATGTGAACAGCAATACATATACCTGCTAACAACACCTGAAGAGCTGTTCATTACACTACAACAGATACCACTGTAAAGGGAGAAGATCGCTAAAGAAAGCTTCCTTGATGAGACTATTCAAAATCATTCCATGAATTCTTCTTATACTTGACATCAGTTCAGACATATCAGGATAATTGTATCAGATCTCATGAGTTTTCACCATTGTTATATACAGCAATATACATAAATAAGTAGCCAGCACGTATGGTGGCAGTAGTTTGGGACATACCCACAATAGGGACAACCCATGAACTTTACTATAAATATGTTATATCAAACTGTTAATTTTTAATACTTTAAAAGTAATAGATAATACTTTGCAATCTAGAAAAGAAAATGTACTGAAACAAAGGAAGTGTTATTATACAGGAAAGTTTATAAATAAACTATGCACATCATTGAGAGCTGACCAAATACAGCGGACAAATTTCCCCTCATTTTTATCCACATAACATGACTCAGCACACGCAAAAAAAATACATATTCATGAGGACCTGTTTCTATGAGAACATGCTCAAGGAGACTGCCTATTGGCTGGTCAGCTGTCAATCATATTCATGACTGCTCTCACGCTGTTTTGGCCCCGCCTCCTCCTCCTTCTTGGTTCCCTTCATCCTGATGTTAACTTTAGTCAGACCATCATACGCTCCAGACTGAGTTACTCTGTAAAATAAAACAACATCAAATGTTTATTTAATTAAACTTAGAAACAAAATTACAAGACAGAACTTTATTTCTTTATGTTTTACCATACAAGCAATTGACTTACTGCCTTTTCTTGCTGACCAAAATCTAGGAATCAAAAGGGTTATTAATTTTTCTTACAAATTTATTGGCAAAGGGACATGTCCAATATGTTTTCTCACAGATGTGTTGGAAAATGGCAGGTCATTGCCCAAATAACTGTAAGTGTAAGGAATTAAGACTGTAATTGTAAAATAAACGACTCAGCTTTAACTAAGTACCTTTTCAGAAGTTTATATGCACAAATTTTCATTTCTGAAGTAGGCTAATTTTTACTATTTTATTCCATCTTAAACTGTTTTATGTATACTATGTAGTGTAGAACAATCTACTGTACTTATCTATCATGAATAGGCTGATATCTTATTTCCCATCACAAATACAATCCATTTAGCCCATGCAAGTCTGACAATCAGTTATAATAATATTTAAATATGCTGTCAAACTAAACAGATCAAGAGACTTATAATGGCATCACCATGACAACACTCACACTTCGTCCATTTCCATTTCGTCGTCACTCTCCTGTGACAGCTGGAGGTACGGGTTGTTACTGGTCGGCCTGAACTTGTACGCGGTAACCACATAGAAGAAGCATGTGGCGGCTTCCTTGAACATCTCATCCAGCCACTCGTACTGGAACGGCACTGTAATCTGGGGGAAATACAAAATAATAACTAAAATTTAAGCTTATATCAACACACTGACATCAACAAGCTCTTAAGATGTTCTTCATTTTCATGGGACTGTCAAACCTTTTATCAAACATTCCTATAAAATATATATAAAAAAATGGTTAAAAGATACCCAAAGATGAAAATAAAACGCAAATGGAAATATAGTAAAACATTTGTACAGAGCTTTTTTTTATTCTGCAAGGTAAAATGCAGTCAAATATAAGTATGATATTTGGTAATGATTGTTACATTATATTAATATTCAATGAATAAATCCATAATTCAGCAGGTGAAATCTTCATGACCTGATACACCACCTACAGTTCTCATGACTGTTTCTTAAATACCAGTTTATTTAAGTGTCTGAAGCATGTTGATTATTTTGTTAATATAAAGGGACTCAGATCTGCATGGTCTGAAATGGAACATCCCTGTCACAACTAGTATATCATGTCTACAAATTCTTTTATCATATACAATCAGCAATCCCTGATCACACTGCTGTTAAATCTAGCAAACATATACTATGTATCAAACATTTAAAGCATTTCATACATTATAAAATTCTGTATTTTTTCATGGTCAATCATCAAACCAGAAAGATAATAAATAATTCCTGTGCCAGCCAGCCCTACCAATACTATTTACAGTTGGTGGTCTCAAAGTATCCAAGCAAAATTGTAAAGCAATACACAGTGAAAGGGATAGTATAGTCATCCAGAACCTTAGCTAAAAAGAGACATTAAAATTTTTCACTAGCCAATAAGCACATATCTGTTTTCCATTTTCTTCTTGAAGTTTGCTTGAACCAATATCTAATAGACAGAACATTACTATACATGTCTACACACTTAAGTCACTGTCAAAGGAGCAGGGACAGAGTCATCTCTGATGATAATGAGGAGTTGTACCAGCATGAACCTGAATAATCTGATGTCAAATAACAGTGGTGCCAAAAGTGGTCATGTTTGTGGGGCTTTACTTTATGTAGTTGGTACACTGTAGGACTGTTTTGGGGGGAAGGAGCTTGACTGCTTTCTTACCTTAAGCAAGTAGACTATTATTCTGGTGAAATAAATATAGCACACAATCTGAAAGAAAGAAAAGAACATTATTACATCATCAAATATATCAGAAAGAAAGAAAAGAACAACATTACCTAACCAAATATATCTGACAAATTCAACAGAACAAAATTAATTCACAAAATCTGGGGAGAAGACCCTTAAAGCAAGACCTATGTAATCTTACCACACATGTCTGAAAGAAAGAACTAAACAGCATTACATTACCAAATGTGTCTGAAAAGAAATGCAAAATTGCTATATTATGCATAAATATATATACAGATTCATTTATATAATATATAAATGGAATATTGCGCTATAGCATTATTAAGGGATACACTGATACACTGAGTACTTTAAGCCTACTGTGGAATATAGTGATAATGACATTTCAGCTAAAAACATGTTTGGGTTTACCACATAAAATATTGAAGTTCTTAATCTTATAAATTCTCCAGGTCATAGACACATGAGGGAGACTCCTGGCAGGGACTTTAGGTACTATTAAGAGACCCAGCACAAAAAAATGACCTAAGGTCAATTTAGACCTGTAAATATCTCTGTGTCCAAAATAAATAGAGGGAAAGTTATCTACGTGTTAGATGAGACTGATGTTAAGTCTGTGTGTTCTTTCCACCCTGTCTGGAGAGAAATCAACAATAACATTTATGTGGGTTAACACTTTAGAGAACATATTGAGATAATTAAAATAAAGGAACTGATTATACGTCTGCACATTTCTCATTCAAATTTCAGCTAAGGATATTAAGGCTACTATAATTACTTGCAAGATCACTGTAATATATAGGTGACTTTACTTATACATATATCTTTAAAAGAAGTATACTCTAAGTGTCTGTAACTAAGGTGGCTTTTAACAGTGGAGTGACCATAAACACAGGCCCAGTTCTGTACCATATAATCCCTACTGATGAGATCTCAGCAAGAATAAGGTTGAGCAGACATTTGTAATATAGCATCCTGCTGACAGTGACACTCACCAGAATATAGAAGTGTCGAAATATTTTGAGTTTCTGCAGGTTAATGGCCGCCTTGCCATCAATGGTTGAAGCGTCCTGGAGGTGTCGTATAGACCTGTGGCGATGAAATACACACAGTAAATTACAAGGACCAAATAACACATAATAACAAGTGAATTCCCCTGCTTCTGTCTCTTGTTTTCCTTCATGCTTGCCTTCTCGCTTCTCAATTACTGTTTTAGTTTTTCATTTTGGCCTGAAGTTGTCTCCACATGCCATAGTGAAGTGATTAGTTTTCATAGCCCCCTGAAGATGTCTCCACATGTCATAAATTTTGGTGTGAATTTGGACCAAAACTTTATTATTTGTTATGGAGCTGGTGAGAATAAAATTTTCAAACTGACACTCCAAAACCAATCCTAACCAAAGTATGCATGAGAGCAATCAGTAACCCAAGTTTGAATGAAATTGGATAATACTTATGAAAGTTACACGGAAATGAAAACGTGATGAAGGGACAGACAGACGGACAGGCAGACAAACCCAAATCAATGTCCCCTGTGCTGAGTAAGTGGGGGACAAAAAAAGGGCATTAAACAAGTTCTGATTAGGAAGGGACTCCTGGAGAATGGAAAAAAATTTTGTGCTAGGTTTTGAAAACAATGGAAAGTTTTTATTCATGATTTAAAATTAAATAGCACTGTCATTTTTCAAGCATTATGGTCTGGGTTAGAAATCTGACAAAGTTATTATGGTCTGGATTTCTATTATCAATATAGCATTAAAGCCAGGGTTTGAAAAGTAATTCAGCAGTAGTATAATGTTTTGGGTTTTTATGTCAACACTATCATTATGATCTTGAGTTCGAGTTTGCAATACAAAAGAAGCATTTTGATTTTCACAGTATCATAATGTTCTAGGTAAATAAAATTAATAGTTATTTGAGTTTTTTTTGTAACAGCAACACAAGGATCATGGTTCAGTAATTGATGATTTTACTTACCACACCACGGGGAAGAGGATGGCTCCACAACACAGCAGATCTACAGCTACAAAAACCTCCTTCCATGTGAAATACTCTGACTCTCCCTCCTCCGTCTCCTCAATGATGATGTGGGCAACGTTAGCCAGGACCTGCAGATTTTAAGATCAAACAAAATGAATACAGCAACCCACACAGGAATAAAGGCGGAATGTTCACTACTAAACACAGAAAATGGTTTAAACCTTTCATTATCCTCTAAGGAGGTATCCATATTAATTTTGAAGTCCACTAAAAGGTGTTCCATTTAAGCGAGTTAACCTTTTCAGGGTACCTGATTATAATGATTTGTATCTTAAGCAGTACAGTTGTCATTTAGATGATGCAATGCTGCCCTCTGGTGGTAATGTTGGTTACTACTATGTACTTAAAGAAACAGGAAAGGAAACATGCAAGTCTAAGGAGCAGATTTGAAACATTAAAAAGAAAAATGAACATTGCAGTTAGTATATAAACAGTTTTATCATATTAATCAACCCCTAAACACTGGACAAGGAAACAATGGTCTGTAGCCAATAATAAAATTATAAACCAAATATGTTAGTTGCTGCAATTATGAATTACAACAATACTCTGTGCAACTCTACAAGAATGGAACATAGAACGGAATTGCATCACTGTCCACATGCCCTAAAATAAAATAAGTTTATTCTGGTAGCCTCATCTGGAGTGGGATAATGATTATTTAAGCCCCATATAAAAAGAGGGATAATGATTATGGTAGCCTCAATTGGAATTGGATAATGATTATGGTAGTCTCACCTGGAGTGGGATAATGATTATGGTAGCCTTACCTGGAGTGGGATAATGATTATGATAGCCTCACCTGGAGTGGATAATGATTATGGTAGCCTCAATTGGAGTTGGATAATGATTATGGTAGCCTTACCTGGAGTGGGATAATGATTATGGTAGCCTCAATTGGAGTTGGATAATGATTATGGTAGCCTTACCTGGAGTGGGATAATGATTATGGTAGCCTCACCTGGAGTGGATAATGATTATGGTAGTCTCACCTGGAGTGGGATAATGATTATCGTAGTCTCACCTGGAGTGGGATAATGATTATGGTAGCCTCACCTGGAGTGGGATAATGATTATGGTAGCCTCACCTGGAGTGGATAATGATTATGGTAGCCTCATCTGGAGTGGGATAATGATTATGGTAGCCTTACCTGGAGTGGGATAATGATTATGGTAGCCTCAATTGGAGTTGGATAATGATTATGGTAGCCTCACCTGGAGTGGGATAATGATTATGGTAGCCTCACCTGGAGTGGATAATGATTATGGTAGCCTCATATGAAGAGGGATAATGATTATGGTAGCCTCTACTGGAGTTGGATGATGATTATGGTAGCCTCACCTGGAGTGGGATGATGATTATGGTAGCCTCACCTGGAGTGGGATAATGATTATGGTAGCCTCATATGAAGAGGGATAATGATTATGGTAGCCTCAACTGGAGTTGGATGATGATTATGGTAGTCTCACCTGGAGTTGGATAATGATTATGGTAGCCTTACCTGATGCAGGATAATGATTATGGTAGCCTCACCTGGAGTGGGATAATGATTATGGTAGCCTCACCTGGAGTGGATAATGATTATGGTAGCCTCATATGAAGAGGGATAATGATTATGGTAGTCTCACCTGGAGTGGATAATGATTATGGTAGCCTTACCTGAAGCAGGATAATGATTATGATAGCCTCACCTGGAGTGGATAATGATTATGGTAGCCTCACCTGGAGTGGGATAATGATTATGGTAGCCTTACCTGAAGCAGGATAATGATTATGGTAGCCTCACCTGGAGTGGGATAATTATTATGGTAGCCTTACCTGGAGTGGGAAAATGATTATGGTAGCCTTACCTGAAGCAGGATAATGATTATGGTAGTCTCACCTGGAGTGGGATAATTATTATGGTAGCCTTACCTGAAGTGGGAAAATGATTATGGTAGCCTCATCTGGAGTGGATAATGATTATGGTGGCCTCACCTGAAGGGGGATAATGATTATGGTAGCCTTATCTGATTGGGATAATGATAATGGTAGCCTCACCTGGAGTGGATAATGTTTATGGTAGCCTCACCTAGAGCTGGATAATGATTATGGTAGCCTCACCTGTAGTGGATAATGATTATGGTAGCCTCACCTGGAGCGGGATAAAGATTATGGTATCCTCACCTGGAGTGGGATAATGATCATGAAGATCTTCTTGTCCCTGTCAGACAGGATGTGTTTAACAAACGTCCAGCCTGCTCCGATCAGTACGATGGTGATGAACAGCAGGGCCCCTTTCATTCTGTAACAACAAACACACTGACAGAAACACAGAAGGCCGCTTATAATCCTTAACATAAATGAAACCTTATTAATTTACAAAGTAACTCAGTATTTGTTCAAAACAATTTGTATTTGAACTGACGTATCTACTTGCTGAAAGTGGTTACGTTTTGGGCTGATTGTGTTCAACTTTATATTTGCAAGCAATATGTACTCACATATGAGTGATGCCATACAGTATCTTAACTCACAGATGAGTGATGTAATACAGAATTGTTTACTCACTAATGAGTGATGTAATACAGAATCATTTACTCCATAGATGAGTGATGTAATACAAAATCATTTACTCACAGATGAGTGATGTAATACAGAATGGAAAATGCTTCTTCATGATGGCCTTCTTTTTGAATGAAATAGAAATGAATCTGAAAAAAAATATGAAGTAATAAAGGAAAGCACACTGTATCTATTTTGCTCACTTGCCCATTTATGTCAATGACAGCAAGCACTATCAATGGTACACGTAGCAATTAATGAAAAGATGAAAAAAGGATGGCTCATGTGACTTACAAACATGTAAAAATACTAATTCCTCTTGCTGAAGAAATACTGTAGATGTACTGTTTTTAATTAGAAATAAGATGAAGTAACATATGCAGGAAAACAAGCTTTTGTCTGATGTTAGGTGCATCATAGTAGTGTACTGAATACATTTACATTTAATTACATAAACAAAGATTATTTATGTCAGCATTAGGAAGCAAGGACTATACAACTTACCCCATGAAACAAGAGAGTCAGGGACTTGAAATACGCCAAGACAAGCATCAGATAGTGTATCTTAAACACACCATCTCTGTAAAATGACAATAAGGTCAGCATAAGACGAGCATTCTGAGTACATAAAAATCAACATAAACACAACTCACTACACACAACCTTCCCTGATATAAATACATCCAGCATCCACTGCTGATATACGTATTTCATAAAAAAAATTATTAAATATCAACCTAAAAGAAGACAAAAACAGGGTTTTTATATACATCCCTGCCAAGACAACAAGAAATAAACCAAGAGGAATTATATCTACACACCATCATGCAAATAATACAGTTGTTGCTACAGTTCTGTTGTAAACATTGTACAAGATTCATGCATGTGGCTGCTTTGATGTTTCTTACTGAGACACATATGACACCATGTTTTAAATGCAGATACTGTTACCAACTCAAAGGGCACTTTTTGTGTTGTGGTCATCTATCTTGAGCATTAATTTGCAAAGGTAGTTTTCTCCATGACCACCATCTGTGGACAGCTTCTCTGGAGGACTTAATTATTCATACAGTTCCTAGAGGATTAACTTGGGAGGATCAGTCTTAGCAGACCGATTTTCCAATATTCCTTTCTTGATGACTATTTTGTGAAAACTGTAGTCAGAAAGAAGAACAAGTTTCAATGACATAATTTTCTGTAGGATTATCTTATACGGACAGTTTCTTTTTCTGATAACCCTGTCAGCTTCTCAGGGACTAACTTACTTGGAGGTCTTGAGGACGTAGGCCCACACACAGGCCAGGATGAAGAAGATGACACACATAGTGAAGTACAACATGGGCAGCGGCTGCTCTCCTGCTGATAAATAGTTCCCATTGTTCTCCTCGACCAAGAAGGCCTACAACAACAACAATTAAGTCAGTCTATTCAAAACAACTTTATGACATTCATCCACAGGTGACTGACCAGAATAATTTACCATACTATTCATTTCATTTAAAACATTCCAACTCTTCCTTGATGAGGTCATCCCTGTCTATCAGTGTTTTTGCCAATATTTTATCTAACAAGTGACCCATGGGTCATGACGCTCAGCTGCCAAGCATGACCTGTGACATCGTGGACTGAGATTCACAACTTCCAGTCAAATTTTGAAGAACCAATTTGCCAATTTGTTGAAAATTTTCTATGACAACAGAAATATATATCACCTATGTCTGGTTAAAACACAGTGAATTGATGGTCTGAGGAAAATGCATGATTGTTAAGCTATCAGGAACTATTCCAACAGCTTGCTTGAAACCTGTCAGTCTCAAAAGGAACACCACAAAGGGCAAATATAAGATCAAAATATATAGCAAAAATCAAGGAAATACATGCAAGAATTATTGAGAAACAGGTGCTTCTGTATGAATTTTTATTCAATACAAGCCAACTGTACTGCACTTTTATAAATGATGGTAATATTTATTCAGAAATATTTGACCCAATTCTTTACAAGATTACATAAATATACATCAATCTGCATTCAATTTAACTGTTCTTGAGATAATATGATCAAAAGGAATTAAAAGATGGTTGCCTGGTGGCCATATTGGACTTCTGACAAGTCTGAAATCAGACAACAAACATTCTCTTAATCGGACCAAACATTAAAGAAAAATTACTGAAACTGCACTGAAGAAAGAATTTCTAAGGTGGCTAACTGGCAGACATAATGGATTTCTGACAAGTATGACATTTGATATCCCACATTCTCCAATAAGAGACCAAACTTGGGGCAAATTATCCAGTAATAAATGCCCAAAATAAATCAAAAGTCATGTCCAGGCCCTCATATCAAATTAATAGATATGCAATTGTAAAAAGTGTAAGTCCAATATTTTTTATTATCACTCTGCTTTTCAATGAGGTCAGCAGGGTAGGTAAACTGCCAAACCTGAAAGAAAAGAAATGCAGAAAGCATGACTAAGAGTCTTGAAATAAAACAAAAAGCCATCCTAAATCAAGGTACACATCCACATATTATGAGAACAAACACTTGCTTTTATATGTGGTGATATATATTAAACTAGAATACGGGTAGTCGACAAGCGACTACGTGTATCCGCCTAAATCAGAGTGGAACGGGTGAAGTGAGGCATGGATTAAGTGGCAAGGGAAATAGAGTGAAGTGTTGCATATTAGCATGGATGTCTGCAGCCAAATTGTGTATGAAGGTTGCCCCCCTACCACAAAATCCAGAAAGCCGTCCCAGTTGTATACATATGCAAAATTTAAGGCAGATAAGTCAAACCACTACATGTATATGAGTGATTTTAGCCCGTGGCAGACAATCAGATGGATGCTGAGCAAAAATGGTTGCAGGTGACGGCACCAGTTTTGCGTATGATAAAGAGCTATGTGAGAACTATACACATGCAAAATTTTGGCCCAATCGGTCAAACGGTTCCCAAGATATGAGCTTGGATGTCTGCTGCATAAACTAGAATGCAGGTGGCTCCACCTGTCATAAAATCAAGAGAGCTGTCGGGGATGTATAAACCTGCAAATTTTTAGCCAGATATGTCAAACCACTGCCGAGATATGAGTGATTTTATCCCATGGCAGACAAACAGACAGGAGCTGTGCAAAAATGGCTGCAGGTGGCGCCACCAGTTTTGCGTATGTTATAAAGCTCTCCAAGGGCTACATTTGTGCAAAAAAATTTTCCTGATGCATCAAATGGTTCCCGAGATATGAGCTTGGATGTCTGCAGCGTAAATGAGAATGTAGGTGGCGCCACCTGTCATAAAATCAGAAAAGCTATCCAGGATGTATAAGCATGCCGAATTTCAGGTGAATTAGTCAAGTCACTGCAGAGATATGAGTGATTTTAACCCATGGCAGACAAACAGACAGGAGCTGTGCAAAAATGGCTGCAGGTGGCGCCACCAGTTTTGCGTATGTTATAAAGCTCTCCAAGGGCTACATTTGTGCAAAAAAATTTTCCTGATCGGTCAAACGGTTCCCGAGATATGAGCTTGGATGTCTGCAGCGTAAACGTGAATGTAGGTGGCGCCACCTGTCACAAAATCAGAAAAGCTATCCAGGATGTAAACGCATGCCAAATTTCAGGTGGATTAGTCAAGTCACTGCAGAGATATGAGTGATTTTAACCCAAGGCAGACGAACAGATGGACACTGTGCAAACATGGTTGCAGGTGGCACCACCATTTTTTGTGTATGTTATAAAGCTCTGCAAGGGCTACAATTGTGCAAAAAAATTTTCCTGATCGGTCAAACGGTTCCCGAGATATGAGCTTGGATGTCTGCAGCGTAAACGTGAATGTAGGTGGCGCCACCTGTCACAAAATCAGAAAAGCTATCCAGGATGTATACGCATGCCAAATTTCAGATGAATTAGTCAAGTCACTGCAGAAATATAAGTGATTTTAATCCAAGGCAGATGAACAGATGGACACTGTGCAAACATGGTTGCAGGTGGCGCCACCATTTTTTGTGTATGTTATAAAGCTCTCCAAGGGCTACATTTGTGCAAAAAAATTTTCCTGATCGGTCAAATGGTTCCCGAGATATGTGGGTTTATGTGTGGAAACAGACGCACAAACGGACGCAGAGCGCAGAGGAAAGGTCAGAGGTCAAAACAAAATCGGGGCGCAGCAGTTCACATGTGACCCGAACATAATCCCGGGTTTCGTAAAATTCCGCCCAGCGGTTACTGAGGAGTTCTCCAGAAACCTACGCGGCGGCGGCGGTGGCGGCGGCGGCGGCGGCGTGCAGCTGAAAACATAGTATCCTCAAAACTCTGTTTTGGCGGATACAAATATTCAGATATCTAGGAAACTAAGTTTATTGCTAGGATTCCATAAAATAAACTGCAAAATGTTCCCATCATCTTATAAATCAGTAGCTAAACCTTAATACTATACTCTCATAGTCTTAATGCCTGGCTGAAGCATTCTGACAACAGTGTTTTTGTTATTAAGTAACGAGGTACTTATCACTGAGCCTTATCACTTAATAGGCTGATACAAAAGGGAGTCATATGTCACCAGTGTCACTCACAATTACAGCCACACAGGCAGATGTACCAGCTGGAGTGGAATGGTTATATATACAAGAAAAATAGAGATGGTCTATAAAATAAGTAATTGTGAACATCCCTGACCTATGACCTTGGCCTTTTGCCCATATATCAACTGGATTCTTTCTAAATGATGGGTAACTACTGACCACTTAAATCTGGTGTAATTACTTGGCAACCAATGGGTGAATAACTTTGACCTGCAACCTTTAACCTGCTGACCAGCTGACCCCAAAATCAATAAGTTATTTATTCAAGCAAAAAGACCCATAAATATGAAGTTTGAGTCAAACTGAGTGATGCATAGATGTGGCATATGTGAAAGACTGAAGGTTTGGGTTGAACAGTTACACTTGAAATATGCTCACAAGCATTTAGAACAATTAAATATTGTGACCTTGACTTTTGACTTTTTGACCTCAACATCAATAGGCTTCTTCCCTTATTGGTAGGTAAGCCATATATGACAGATGGAAGGTACAGATTGAAAAGTTTGCCTGAAAATGACTCCACGCAAGAAGTGGGTGCTGTGAACTTGACCTTTGACCTCAAAATCAACAGGTCTTTTCCCCTGTTGGCAGAGAAGCGATATCAGTGCTGGAAGGTTTGGAATGAAAAGTCTAGCTTGAAATGTGTCCACTACCTTTTCAAAGAAGTGGATCCTGTGACCCTGACCTTTGACCTTGTGACCTCAAAATCTATAGGATTCTTCTCCAACTTAGTAGGTGAGCTATATGTGAAAGATCAAAGAATTGGGATGAAAGGGTTGGCTTAAAATGCATCCACAGGCTTTTCAAAGAAGAGGCTCCTGTGACCTTGACCTTTGACCTTTTGACCTCAAAAAAATTATGGTTCTTCCCCTGTTGGTAGGTGAGCTGTATGTGAAAGATGGAAGGTTTGGGATGAAAATTTTGTCTCAAAGAGTTATTTCTGGGGGGTGCAAACACACCCCATAACTTCGAGAATATAGGTCGCAGTGACCTAATTTCAGGTTTGCAAGGAGATCTTTTTATAACCTCTAAGACTGCATAGGGTTCATGGCCCTAGCCCCTACGATTACGATTTGTGCCCTGCTAACGGATGGACGGCCGGACAGACAGACGGAAGGACAACGGACAAAGACCCATCGCTATAGCCCAGCATGACTGAAAGTCAGCTGAGCTAAAAAATCCTGAATTTTATTGAATTTTGGCAGAAGGATGAGCAATGGGCCAAGAAAGGAGTCACCATTTGTTGAGGCAGATTTAGGTGAGGAATACCCCCCCCCCCCCCCCTCTCTGTAATAGTATGTGAAGGTGAGGTGATCCTCTTCTTATCTTGATTGATTCAAGTTTGGGGCAGATCTGGATGTGAATCCAGGCTCTGGTGGAGATATGCACTCTTCAGGTGCTTTCTAATTATATAAATTTTAGTTAAACACTGCCAGCATGGGAAGGAATAAATATAATAGGATGTGACTAACTGACTCAAAACCCATAATATTGACACTTACTGTGAAGTTGACATTAAAAGTCTCGGATGATTTCCCATAACGCCCGCAGTTCTTGAAATACAAGTTGTACAGTCCCTGGTCTTTGTCATCACTGATCTGCACTTTGAACTACATTCATAGAAAAAGCTTTATTAACACATGCTGACAAATTAGGGGATGATACAATTTAAAACACATTTCTCTAATCATGAAATATTGAGCAATTAATAAATTCAATATGAGGGTTTCTTAAAGTCATCTAAAAAAATAATTATTATGCATAATCTTCATATAATAATCTTTTATCTATATTATCATGTGAGTGAAAAAATACTTTGCATATTCATCGATTAACTCTGCAAATAAAACTTATGTCCCCTGACTTGATAAATCAAGACCTCATGAATGTCTGATAGACTTGAATGATCCCTGTATATTGTCACAATACTGATTATAATACTAACATAAACACTGAAGCGTGGGTTGGCAAGGTTGGTTGTATCGTCCCTGAAGATGGGGATGAGGCCGTTGGTGACTTCTTGTTCCGTATCAATGGCCTTTGTGGGGACTTCCTGTTTCGGTTTATCTGTCACTGCTGCAGCCTGACTCTTGTTCTGTGCAGCTGCTCCTGTGACTGTCTCAGGCTGGGCTTTATTCCCTGTTAGTATTAACAATGGGTTATCAGGAGCAGTCTGTCATAAAGTTACAGAATAAAATTTAATATCTAAATATCTATTCTACATACATGACACAAACTGTACAATACAGCGTCACTATATTTGACAACCTGGCACAGGTATCATTTGCACCTGCTGTATATATACAGTGGAACCCCGCCTTGCGACCACCCCACAATTGCGACCACCCCACAATTACGACCACTTTGCTTGGTCCCGATTTTTTTTAGTTTATTTATGTTTAAAAATGACTCAAAATTACGACCACCCCTAAATTCAGAATTACGACCAGATATCCTGGCCCCAGCGCTAATGCGACTCCGCTAATGCGACCACCGCCGAGAAGTACTGAAACAACTTTTGTCACGAGTCAATGGCTGCGCCTTGTCACAGGCGCCTTAACGAAAGATCAAAGAGGGTAACAAGGGTTCCCAACCATAGTGTAACCCTTCCTGACTAGGTGTCCCCGCTGAGACTCGTTGAGGTGTAAGTTGTAGATCAAAGAGGGTAACTATCGGCTGATTACTTAATGAGCCGGTCTGCCTGGCTAACTGCCCTGGGGTCTTGGGCTAGCGATGCTAATTGCCCCTCAGTGATCACCTGTCTTACAGCTACCAAAAGTGCGGGGGTGAGAGCTTAATATTTTTACTCATCACATAATGTTCGATCGTCATTGGTCAAATTAATGATCTAGTTAATCCTAAATGTGCTCATACCTTACTCACACTGAGTATTGAGCAGTCAGTCAAATGTATAAATACAAAGCTTGCATGGGGGCTAATCCGTTGTCTTGCCTTATCAGAATAGCTGTCAGTTTATATCTCTACTGGTTCAGTTTGCGTTTAAATTGCTTGCTGTTGTGCGACCATGCCTCGGAAAGAGGGCTTCTTGAAGGAAAAAGTGGTGATAATCAAGGCGGAAACACCAGGATGCAGTCAGCGCCAACTGGCTCAGCAGTTAAAACTCAAGTGCACGCAATATATACTCAGGCGGAGGGCTAAATATATGACAGCCACGTATTATGTTCAATATGTTCAAGTAGGTTATCTTCGTATTGTCTCTAGTGTAATTATGTGTTAATCATCAGTCACTACGTATGTGTCAATGTATATATATTTTTATCATGAATAAATATATAAAACAATTTTGTTTTCTTTTCAGCTACACAATATAAAACATTCCTAATAAGGGTTCTCCGCTTAGTAAAATATTTTGTTATAATTCACATTAAAGATATGCAATATATACAAACTGACACATATCAAACATCGCCGTGATATATGCGACCAAGGTAAGAGTTTCACAAATACGACCACCAACAAATTACGACCACTTTGCTCAGTCCCCAGGGTGGTCGTAATTGTGGGGTTCCACTGTATTATTTTCAAGAATAATCCTGAAATAAACAAAATAAATCAGACAAAATTACATGCAACTAATTCTCATCTTCTACTTAAATGAGTAAGGGTTATAAATGCATGTATTCTAAATTTTATATAACATCAGCTTATAAAACCAAATCTGATGGGTAGGGGCAATCTATTTTGGTAACAGATCATCACCATGGCCCTTTGGTGCAGTCTAGAACAGAGTCAGGCAGAGCATCATAAACATGTGGTTGAGTCAACATCAGTGTGATTAGATTACACATTAATATACCATACATTTTACGGGACTTAAACCTAAAATTCATTCTGCTGGGAAATATCAATTCCATTCATTTTTATCAAATTCAAATTCAATTCACTATTTAAAACATGTAATCTTTTAAAAGCAAGACTTTTCAATAGCAAGTCAGCTGCAATGTCAAATTTTGTAGGTGGAATTCAGCAGCACCATGCTCACCATGCAACAATCAGAGGTATCTGCGTTTAACTTTTGTTAAACACGGCAAAGCTACCCAAGATGAGCAACTTTCTATCGCAATGGAGCCAGGCCACTTATTTCAACAATTCAGCTCAATTTGTCTAAGGAGTCTTCTGTTCTAAATTCAATTTCATATCTATAAATTTAATTCATTTTCAATGCACACTAAGTTTCTCTAGGTTTTCACATCATTCCAATCAGAAATAGCCCTGGGTCTGATGTGACAACATTAGGCATTCTCTTGCTAACAGAATGTGTCCTTAAACAAACTTACCTTTATCCTCAGCTTCCCGTCTGACTCGCATCACTGAGGAGTCACTCAGCATCTCCCAGATCCCTGCACTTCTCTTTCTTCGTGTCCGCTTGCCTTTACTTGTAAATATCTTGAGACTCGTCAAATCCTTGGCCTCCTGACTTCTTACAACTACCAGTCTGAGAGAAGTATAAGAATATGACTCAGAATTCATGTGGTATTGGCTGGTCAGAAATTAGACAAACATCATGCAACACTGGACCAAGTGCAATTAGTAGTTAGGAAACAGGATCCATGGACTTTTAATGATGTAAGGAAAATTAAAACTTATATTGCCCTTGTTGATATGGACACTGAAGTACTCCTTTTTTTTGGGTCAGAGGACCAACCCCACTTAACCAAAAAAGCAAATTCTTATAAACCTTATCGGCATCATACTTTAGGTATTAAACTAGATGTGTCGGAACAACATGAATGCCCCCCCCTGTGGCAAATGAAAAACATTTAAATTTTGTAAATTTTTTTAAGTTCAGGAGGTGTCGTATGGTCAAAAGTAGGTTAACAGGGACAAAACACGAACTTGATCTGTAACTGGTTATTATCTGCCCAAACATAAAAATTCAGGGTGGTATCTGCAGGCATTGCGGAAAAAAAGTCTGTACATATGCATTTGTTATGAAAATTTCTATTTTTCATGAAATTTTCTATGTTCAGGAGCCGTAAAACGGTCAAAAGTAGGTCAACTGGGACGAAACGCTAACTCGATCTGTAACTGGTCAATATCTGCCCATACAACGAAAATCAGGCCAATATCTGTAGGCATTGCGAAAAAAGTCCGTACATGTGTATTTGTCATGAAAATTTCTATTTTTCATGAAATTTTCTAGGTTCAGGAGCTGTAAAAGGGTCAAAAGTAGGTCAACTAGAATGAAACGCGAACTCGATCTGTAACTTGTCAATATCCGTCAACACACCAAAAATCAGGCCAATATCTGCAGGCATTGCAAAAAAAGTCTGTACATGTGTATTTTTCATGAAAATTTCTATTTTTCATGAAATTTTCTAAGTTCAGGAGCCGTAAAACAGTCAAAAGTAGGTCAACCGGGACGAAACGGGAACTCCATCTGTAACTGGTCATTATCTGCCCACACAACAAAAATCAGCCTAATATCTGCAGGCATTGCAAAAAAAGTCTGTACATGTGTATTTGTCATGAAAATTTCTATTTTTCATGAAATTTTCGAAGTTTAGGAGCCGTAAAACGGTCAAAAGTAGGTCAACCAGGATGAAACGCGAACTCTATCTGTAACTGGTCATTATCTGCCCACACACCAAAAATCAGGCCAATATCTGCAGGCATTGTGAAAAAAAGTCCGTACAACTGTTTGATTTTGGAATGACAGAAGGACGGACATGGGTAAAACTATAAGCCCCGGCCACTTTGTGGCGGGGGCATAAAAACAGGAAGACAGTAAAATTAGAATGCTAGTTCTAATAACGATAAGTTACATCACTGACAAAGACCTGATGCTCAAAGATAACTGTTACCAGTATATAATAGTTATGTTAGTTTGTAGATACCTTTTATTTTGAAAATCGATCTTGAAGAGGAGTGTATCATTTTCTGCTTTACCCTGGCGCAGAGAGCAGTTTTTCCTTGTTTTATCCTGAAAAGGAACATATGGTATTTAGATGGATACATTTTAAAATTCATTGCATAAATTTTCACTCATACCTTCTGTGAGCATGCTTTAGCCACAAAAGCCATGCGTACAAAAACTGGCACCGTTCAAAACAAAATACATGTAATTCAAGTTATAACACAGCAGCCCAGAGATCAGGACATGCAGAACAAAAAGATATTCCTAGAAAGATAGTTACTCTACACACATCAGAGTAGGACTTTAAGAAAAGTTACCGAAGACCAACATCCGAGCCATAGAGAGTGCCTCTTATTAGTTATTATAACTAGTAATAAAATCCATGTAAAATAAAAAAAAGTTTAAAAGTTACTATTTTACCTCAGCTAAATTATGTTAAAATTTAAGGGATCATCTTACCAGTGTGATAAAATGAAAACTTTTATTCTGTTCATTAAAGATAACACACATCAGGGATCATAATACTTTAAAAAATTTTCTCCTTTCAAACAGAAAGGCATTAATACAGGTTAGCCTTTCTGAAAAGAAAAAATTTGCCTTTCCCCTAAAGATGCATCATACCATCATATCAAACTGTCAGTCACACTTCTGCCATCTTACATGCACACTTGCATGCAAAAAGAACTGAATGTTTTCTATACTAATACTTTTACATCAGAAACACGATTGTTCAGTGAAAAATAACAGATATATATATGAGGGTCTACATGCCAGAAAGTATTAGAATTTATAGACCATTTTAATAGGCTATTTATAGACCATTCTAAATATAAGGAGTGGGTGAAGGACCACCCGTAAAATAATTCGATATTTTGGTGATGTGTGTTAATAATAATCAGTTAATAATGTGGAAAACATCCAGGTGGTCACATTTCCAACAGATTGGTGCAAAATGAAAACAAGGGACCTATGGGTCACGGTGCTCAGCTGTTATATATGATTAAAAAATATGATTTAGGAATGAGGCATATGCTGGTTTGGTGTGGTAATAAATATAAGCTTTATTATGAGTTGTTGGTGTTTAGCTTATGTATGATTATGATATTATCTTTGGAGACAGGGAAGAGGATTGATTTCATTTATTTTATTAACAAATGGAGTACTATTGTCACACAGATTTTGACTTGGCCATATAACTTATAAGCAGAACATATGATATAAGAGTTTAACTATTTATTAAAAAAAATTACAAATATTGTCCCAAATATAATTTTTATTAAAAATAATAAGAGAATCTTATGATTATAAAATGAAATATAACTGAAATGATTATTAAAATAATATTAAAGAATATATTCTTGAATGCATTTATGAATACATTTTGAAAGTATTTGCACTGGTATTCATATACTTTCATTTTTACCTGAATTCCAATTCTTTATGCAAGACATTTTATAATGGAGTACATATTCATATTCGTATTTAAATACAATTGCAAAGTTTTCCCACCATTACTGGCATTTATTCAGTTTTCACCAAACAATTATGTTGAGAATCCAGAATATACAAAATTCACACATTTAAATTATGATCAAAAGTACCTGGTTTTATGGCTTTTATTTATATTAAAAAAAAAAAAATGTAATATATTCATTTTGGACTAATTTCACATCAATGTACATACTAGACACAGTAGGAATCTAGATTAATAATATCAACTGCATCTTTGTCTATCATTAATTTCCTTCATATGATCCCTGATGATTAGTAATGAATAATATGATTTACTTTTTTATCATTAAAATTGAACTGAAAAATACCATAGGTGACTGCATGGTGTTATTTGGAGTACGTGACATTCTATCCATCGATACAAGATTCTTTTATCATCAGTAACTGCAAGTTGATTTCCTGTTATTATAAACTAACAAATTCTTTTTTATTTTTCTTTAATTTGTTATTAAAAAACAATAAAAATTTATTAATTTATTGTTAATTGTTATGTTGTTGGTTAAAACTACTAGATGAGTTGGGTTGGACACCTGGATTAACTGTGGCTGGCCATAAGCTGCCTACCTGCAACAGTGTATGGCTCGCCTCAAGCATGCATAATTTGCTGAAAGTTCAACAAGGTCAACATACAGGTGACTCAAGAGGGGCTGGAGAGAGTTAAGGTCTGACATGGTCTCATAAAAACATTAATAAAAGCTACAATTTTTGGCCAATTTCTTTCAGCTTTCTAAACTAAAAAGCTGAAATCCTTGTGTGCATGATATGAAAATGATATCAACCGTGCTCACAGGAAACAAATGTGCCATGGTCAAAGTTGGGCAAAATTTAAGGTACTAATTTTATATTTATACTAATAACATATAAAATTTGAAAAATTCAGGACTAATTTGGGGTATTCAATTGAATCTTGATTAAATAATGTTACATCCCTGGCAAAAAAACTCTAGCTTCAGCAATCCCCTTGTTAAGGGTGTAAATATATTTCTTGATTTTTTACAAAGTGCATTATGTTTGGGCCCATAACTTAAAACAATTACGCAATACTGACATCATTTCTGGCATATGCATAGAGAATGTATAGAAAAATATGTATATTATATATGATGCAAGTCACATCAGTGGTTTTGATATTAGGCAGTCTTGAAGTGTAACAATGGGTTTTTAATGGAAAAATGAAGTTTTTCATTAAAATCTCGAAGGTATTAAGTCCTAGTGACCAAATTCTTGGCATGGTAGGGAATTTTGGAGACATCTAATTGTATGCCAAATTTTAGGAACTGAGAGCTGAAGCTGGGGAGCTGAGCTCTTGCAAACTGCATAACACTAGCTTGATGTAAACAATTTGTTACATGGTGCTTGAAAACTAGTATAAAATCTACAGTTTTTGATCAACTGGTTTCAAATTTTTTGTGTTAACAGACAAAATGCTAACAAAAACATGCTGAGAAAATTAAATCCACAGTACTTACAGTAAAAAAACGTGCCATGGTCAAAGTTGGGCAAAATTTAAGGTACCAATTTTTTATTTTTGTTAATATTTTAAAAAATTTAAAAGATTTTGATCTAAATTTGGGTATACAATTTAATTTTGATAAATTAAAGTTATATTACTGGAAAAAAAGTCCATAGCTTTAACAAGTTTTGTGTTAAGTGATCAAATATCTTTCCTGATTTTTTACAAAATGCATTATGTTTTGGCCCATAACTTTTTTAAATTATATAATACAGAAATAATTTCTGGCATGTACATAGGAACTATATAGAAGAATATTTATGGTAAATATGAGGGAAAACAGATGAGTGGTTTTGATATTAGGCAGTCCTGAAGTGTGAAAATAGGTTTTTAATAAAAAATTGAGGTTTTTCCTTAATTTCTCAAAGGAACGAAGTCGCAAAGACCCAGTTTTCGGCTTGGTAGGAGATCTTGGGGACATCTAACATTATGCTGAATTTTGGATTCCTAGGTCTTACGGTTTCAAAACGTGCCACATCTACGGACGGACGGACGGACGGACAGACGGACGGACGACGGACAATGGACCACGACTATAGCTCAGATGACTTATAGTCAGCTGAGCTAAAAATGCCTTTCTGTGCACCTGTTTGCCTGTCTGAGACAGGCAGAAAGGTGTTATTACGACCCCTGCACATGTAAAACAAGTTTAACATATAATATATTGCAATCAGCATAAAATCTGCTTTGCTGGTGATGTACACACTGTAATAATATTAGGTGAGTGCTATTAACTAATGAACTTCTAAACACCCAAAATAATACAGCAACAATAAAAGCATTTTAATAAATATAACTGATTATAATAAAGTATGATTCTTTCAAAATTCCAATTTATAATCCATCAATCAAACGTTACTCCAATTTGTAACCACCTCTTATTATAAAATTGTGAATGCAGTAATACATCCACAGCATTTGGTAAAGTTGCTTTTTTTAGTTGTTCAAATTTGTATCCAAGGAGCATTTATGACAGTCACAACAATGGATGCATGATATTGTTTTCTTTATAAATTATCTTGATTTGTCTAATCAACATGCAAGTGTTGCAGTGACCCTACATCTGTCAATGGAACCTAACTCATAATAGTATATAATATATACCCAGACTAATAAAAAAAGTTTTCATGTAAACAGCTTACACTCACTGTATATGGAGATATTCCTGAGCTAGAACTCTTCTCCAGGATGAAACCAAACTGCAAAAGACAACACAAATAATATCAATATTTGACATAAATTTATTATACAATATATAATAAGGTCCAAATGTGTCAGGCTCACTTTTGAAGTTTCCATATACAAATTATAAATATCATGGTCTTCCTTCTCTTTGATGACAAATTAACACTTAGCATTCATCAAATAAAACAAGATATTCAAGTGGTTTATCATACAAATGATACATGAATACATCAAGGTAATCAAGGGTATCATGACTTTTACACTGTTCTATCCAAATAAATTTTTTTTATATTTTTATTTACAGAGATGAATGTTAGTCTTTGAGATATAATATTTTTATTAGGTAAACTCACAGTGTTGTTGTCCACAGTATCAGTGTATGGCATCATATGAAACTTTGTGAAATTCAGACTTATGTATCCATCTTTCAACAGACCAAATGTGGTCAACATCACAGTCTTTCTTCCATCTTCCTGTAAAATTAATAAAACTGCAGTTCTGTCAATCACTAAATGGTTATACCACCTGTTTTTATTAGATAAACTTATATAAGAGTTAGCTGGACTTTTAAGTAATCTAAAAGTTCAGCATTATACCACTGACATTTTATTAGATGTAAGATCATGTAACATACATGTACTGTGCATTGTGGTTGCCCTTTTGTTCGTGAGGGTTTTCATTTCACAATATTTGCAAATTTGAAATAATTATGAATATGAAACCCTTAGGAATAAGATGCCCCTATTAACTTAAATGAATAATGATGCATCTGCAAAAAAACAATTAGTTTTCACACATTTCAAAATGTAGTTCTTTAATCACCAATCTTATATGTGCATGGTCTCGGTATTGGCCCGTTTAAAGACACATTAATTAATGTAATGTATGCAGTTGATACTGATACAGGTAATTTAATGACTGTTACAGAAATGAGGGAGGTACTGTGGGACTTATTTTCATTTTACCGTTTACACAAATACGGTCTTACTAAGATTTTATAGGTTCTTGCGCAATCCAAAAAGTTTAGCCTTGCAAATATAAAGCCACCACAATATCCAGTGAACTTGACTTCAGGGAGACACTGCATATCAGTAGAACATTATAAGCTTGTCAGCATGATATCGCATCTATAGACACCTGCCACTCTGAGTAGGAAGTTCTTTTATTAATCTGCTGCATTAGACAAGTTTATCAGTGAGAAAACAAGTCTTTACTCATGAAAAAAGCTGAAAACATGTAACCAGGTGGTCATATGATAATATAATCAAAAACAAGTGACCGATGGGTCATGACGCTCAGCTGACAAGCATGACCTGTATTTAAAGCCTGATGGTTTACCATATGGTATCTGACCATACTTGGAAGATGGAAGGTTTGGGATGAAAAGTCTGACTTGAAATGCATCCACAACTTTTTTCAAGAAGCTGGTCCTGTGACATTGACCTTTGACCCTAAGACCTAAATATCAAAAGGTTTGTTCCTCTATTGACATGTAAGGTTTGGGATGATTATTTTGGCTATAAGAATTAATTCTGGGAGGTGCAAACACACCCCATAACTCAGAGAATATAGGTCACAGTGACCTAATTTCAGATCTGCAAGGAGATCTTTTTAGAACCTCTAAGACTGCATAGGGTTCATGTATCTAGCCCTTACAGTTACAATTTGTGCCCTGCTAACGGCCGGACGGCTGGCCGGACGGACAGAAGGACGACGGACAAAGACCCATAGCTATAGCACAGCATGACTAAAAGTCAGCTGAGCTAAAAATCACTGAAACTGCACTGACAAAAGGATTTCTAAGGTGGCTACCTGGCAGACATAATGGATTTCTGACAAGTCTGACATTTGATATCACACATCCTCCTATAAGAGACCAAACTTGTAGCAAATTCTCCAAAGGATGTTACAGTAATGAATGTCCAAAACAATTCAAAAGGCATTTTCAGGCCCTCATATTAGATTTATAGATATGCAAATGTAAAAAGTGTAAGTCCAATATTTTTTATTATCACTCTGCTTTTCAATGGGATCAGCAGGGTAGGTAAACTGCAAAACCAGAAAGAAAAGAAATGCAGAAAGCATGACTAAAGGTCTTGTAATAAAAAAAAGCCATCCTAAATCCAGGTACACATCCAAATATTATGAGAACAAACATTTGCTTTTATATCTGGTGATTTATATAAAAATATTCAGATATCTAGGAAACTAAGTTTATTGCTGCAAAAAAAAAAATAAACTGCAAAATGTTCCCATCATCTTATAAATCAGTAGCTAAACCTTAATACTATACTCTCACAGTCTTAATGCCTGGCTGAAGCATTCCGGCAACAGTGTTTTTGTTATGCAGTAACGAGGTATTTATCACTCAGCCTTATCACTTAACAGGCTGATACAAAAGAGAGTCATATGTCACCAGCATCACTCACAATTACAGCCACACAGTAAGATGTTCCATAACCAATGGTTATATGTACAAGAAAAATAGAGATGGTCTACAAAATAAGTTATTGTGAACATCCCTGACCTATGACCTTGGCCTTTTGCCCACATATCAACTGGATTCTTTCTAAATGATGGGTAACTACTAACCACTTACATCTGGCCGGGTGTAATTACTTGGCAACCAATGAGTGAATAACTTAGACCTGCAACCTTTAACCTCCTGACCAGCTGACCTCAAAATCAATTAGTTATTTCTTCATGCAAAAGACCCATAAATATGAAGTTTGAATCACATTCAGTGATGCATAGATGTGGCATATGTGAAAGACTGAAGGTTTGGGTTGAACAGATTCACTTGAAATATGTTCACAAGCATTTAGAACAATATTGTGACCTTGACCTTTGACCCTTTGAACTCAACATCAATAGGCTTCTTCCCCTATTGGTAGGTAAGCCATATATGACAGATGGAAAGTATAGATTGAAAAGTTTGCCTGAAAATGACTCCACGCAAGAAGAGGGTGCTGTGAACTTGACCTTTGACCTCAAAATCAACAGGTCTTTTCCCCTGTTGGCAAAGAAGTGATATCAGTGCTGAAAGGTTTGGAATGAAAGGTCTAGCTTGAAATGTGTCCACAACCTTTTCAAAGAAGTGGATCCTGTGACCCTGACCTTTGACCTTGTGACCTCAACATCTATAGGATTCTTCTCCCACTTAGTAGGTGAGCTATATGTGAAAGATCAAAGAATTGGGATGAAAGGTTTGGCTTAAATGCATCCACAGGCTTTTCAAAGAAGTTGGTTCTGTGACCTTGACCTTTGACCTCAAATAATTATGGTTCTTCCCCTGTTGGTAGGTGAGCTGTATGTGAAAGATGGAAGGTTTGGGATGAAAATTTTGACTAAAAGAATTATTTCTGGGGGATGCAAACACACCCCATAACTTCGAGAATATAGGTCGCAGTGACCTAATTTCAGGTTTGCAAGGAGATCATTTTAGAACCTCTAAGACTGCATAGGGTTCATGGCCCTAGCCCCTTTGGTTACAATTTGTGCCCTGCTAAGGGACAGACGGAAGGACGACGGACAAAGACCCATCACTATAGCCCAGCATGACTGAAAATACATAAATAAATGTACATTTCTAAGAATTGGTCACTGACAGTAAGTGGTCTTTATGTCATTTGATCTCATGAAAGAGATGATTGTTTATAAGGTTTGGCTGTACACAACTGTTATATGATATATCAAGTTTTGGTGCTTGTCTTACACAAATTAATGAGATATAAATGGTGGATCAAGGTACAATTCAAGTTAAATTACACAGAGTGCTTCATCCAACAAGGGTCTGACTTCCAGTGCAGCGTATTTAATCTCCTTCATACGACGGGTCTGACCTCTCGGGTTACGTTCTAAACCTGCATTACGTAACGCTAACACAAACATTGAGGGGCCACAGTTGCGAAGCCACTAATGACCTGAACCATAAAAACAGTTGTAAATGTTCTTTCGAACGACCCCCTGCACCCCCCCCCCCCCCATTGTAGGAAGGATTTAAATTTTAATAAGGTATTTTGTAACGTACTGTATTCTCCCACCCTAATAAAAAAAATATCACAAAAAATGGCATCACGTCAAATGATACAAATTATGAAATAAACAGAGCTGATGAACATTCAGGCAGTGTTTGTAAACTAATAGTACCACTAACAGCTGTACCCACATATTGATGGGTGCTGCCTGTCATTGTAGACTGTAGACCACAGGCGCTTGAATCCCTATTTGTGTTGATCTTGGTTTAAATAGTGTTCAATTTACCTTAACAACAATCCCCTACCGTTTAATGAGCTTTAAACCATGTTATATCGTTTGCCGGTACTTGTTTATATAATAGATACACAAGGCCGGCATCCAAGTCTGCGGACCAGTAGGCGATAATACAAGAAATCAATTGAAATTCACAAATATTTCAAAGATTTCTGAGGGAAGAAACTTACAGTGGTTAAATGGCCAGTTCTTCTTTCTATAAAAGCATCAACAATTCCAATACACACAGTGTACCACATGTAATGAGCTCTTATTTGTAACTAGTCTGTATCCATTAAGCAGCTGTTACCCCAAACAAGGAAATCCCCATGTATCTTGGTCAGCAGTAAGGATTCCCCCCTGGAACCTAACACCTGATTGGTTGATAATGATGGAAATAGTAATCTGGGATAAATCTGTCTGTTCGTCGCTTAATGGATACAGACTCGTCCAACACTATTCAAACCAAGATCAACACAAATAGTGATTCAAGCGCCTGTGTGTAGACGTAGTGTATAGTCCGTCCCAGTACCCGTGTCCGCATGTTTTTTCGTGATAATTATTTTAAGAATATTCTTTAAAAATGCCCTTTGTCCTGAAGTAGATAAACAGATATTCTGCCGATTTTGTGTAAAGTATATATATATAATGAAAAAAGTATTTACTTTGCGACTCATTTGCGTTCATTTATGCTGAAATACCGTGGATGGCGTCTTCCCGGTACTGCTAGAACATACATTCCTCCATGTTACACTTTCCATGTCTATGGCTGCATTTGGTATTTGTTAGACAACAGTGACGTCACAAAGACGTCTCAGTGATCGGTCGCACGTCAACTTTAATTGACTGACGTCATAAATTTGACTGGCTTGTTTATTATCAGTTCTCAGGCAAGGAATAAGTGGTAAACCCTGTAACTTGTTTTGTCATATTTTGGATTATTCGTCTCATACAAAACTAGACATTTCTTGGCACTGCTGCTGCCATAGTATCGCCAGACAAATGAGGTTTTGTGGTATTTTGTTGATATAATGTGATGTATTTGTATTTTAGCAATGAATGTGAGAAACATTTGTACAAAATATAGGAATATTTAAAGTGAAGGCAATTGTTATGTAAAAGGTTATGTATAAATAGAAGTATATATTTAACTAGACATTGCGGTGCCAGAGTATCCCCAGACATAGTAGGCCCCCCCCCCTTTAAGAACAAACCCCCATTTTTAGCAGCATATACTGACACTTGGCATATTTATTGTTTCTTCCATCTAACGATCCACAATCTTGTTGAAGATGTTGGTCCTGTGACCTTGACCTTTTTAAAGATGTGTCCTGTGACCTTGATCTTTGACCTCATGACCCCAAAATCAATTTGGGTCTTGCTTTTCCAATGGGACATATGCAAGTCAAGTTTGAAATCTATACATCAATAAAGCAGGAATGATCATCAAGAAACTAATTTTTTTTTCAGGTGGCTCCTGTGACCTTCACCTTTGACCTTGTGACCTTAAATTGATAAGTTTTCTTCCTCTCTTGGCAGGAGAACTATATGTGCAAGATGGAAGATCTGAGATGAAATGTTTGGCTGAAAATGCATCCACATCTTTTTAAAGATGTGTCCTGGGATCTTGACCTTTGACCTCATGACCCCAAAATTAATTTTGGTCTTGCTTTTCCAATGGGACATATACAAGTCAAGTTTGAAAACCATACATCAATAAAAGCAGGAATTATCATCCAGAAACTAATTTTTGGACAGATGGCTCCTGTGACCTTCACCTTTGACCTTGTGACCTCAAAATTGATAGGGGTTTTTCACTCTTGGCAGGTGAACTATATGTGCAAGATGAAAGATCTGAGATGAATTGTTTTGCTGAAAATGCATCCACAATCTTTATAAAGATGTGTCCTGTGACCTTGACCTTTGACCTCATGACCCCAAAATCAATTCGGGTCTTGCTTTTCCAATGGGTCAAATACAAGTCAAGTTTGAAATCTATACATCAATAAAGCAGGAATGATCATCCAGAAACTAATTTTTGGACAGATGGCTCCTGTGACCTTCACCTTTGACCTTGTGACCTCAAAATTGATAGGGTTCTTCCTCTCTTGGCAGGTGAGCTATATGTGCAAGATGAAAGATCTGAGATGAATGTGTGGCTGAAAATGCATCAACATCTTTTTGAAGATGTGTCCTGTGACCCTGACCTTTGACCTCATGACCCCAAAATCAATTCAGGTCTTGCTTTTCCAATGGGACATATACAAGTCAAGTTGGAAATCCATACATCAATAAAAGAAGGAATTATCATCCAGAAACTAATTTTTGGACAGATGGCTCCTGTGACCTTCACCTTTGACCTTGTGACCTCAAAATTGATAGGGGTCTTCCACTCTTAGTAGGTGAACTATATGTGCAAGATGAAAGATCTGAGATGAATTATTTGGCTGAAATTGCATCCACAACCTTTTTTAAGAGGTTTCCTGTGACCTTGACCTTTGACCTCATGACCCCAAAATCAATTCGGGTCTTGCTTTTCCAATGGGTCAAATACAAGTCAAGTATGAAATCCATACATCAATAAAAGAAGGAATTATCATCCAGAAACTAATTTTTGGACAGATAGCTCCTGTGGCCTTGACCTTTGACCTTGTGACCCCAAAATTTATATGGATTATCCACTATTGGCAAGTGAGCTATATATTCAAGATGGAAGACCTGGGATGAAAGTTTGGCTTAAAATGCATCCACATCATTTTAAAGATGTGTCCTGTGACCTTGACCTTTGACCTCATGACCCCAAAATCAATTTGGGTCTTGCTTTCCAATGGGACATATACAAGTCAAGTTTGAAATCCATACATCAATAAAAGCAGGAATTATCATCCAGAAACTAATTTTTGGACAGATGGCTCCTGTGACCTTCACCTTTGACCTTGTGACCTCAAAACTGATAGGGGTCTTCCTCTATTGGCAGATGACTTATATGTGCAAGATGAAAGGTCTGAGATGAAATGTTTGGCTGAAAATGCATCCACAATCTTTTTAAAGATGTGTCCTGTGACCTTGACCTTTGACCTCATGACCCCAAAATCAATTGGAGTTTTGCTTTTTCAATGGGACATATATAAGTCAAATTTGAAATCAATACATCAATAAAAGCAGGAATTATCATCCAGAAACTAATTTTTGGACAGATAGCTCCTGTGGCCTTGACCTTTGACCTTGTGACCCCAAAATTTATATGGATCATCCACTATTGGCAAGTGAGCTATATATTCAAGATGGAAGACCTGGGATGAAAGTTTGGCTTAAAATGCATCCACAGTATCTTTTTAAATGCCAGTTCAGTGACCTTGACCTTTGAACTCATGACCCTAGAACCTATAGGGTTCTTACTTTAGTGGTGGGCCATACATAAGTCATGTTTGAAATCCATATGGCTATCAACACTGGAGATATCATAAGAGGTGTGTGATTTTCACCATATATGGCAATATTCAAGGTCAAGGCCACAATCATAGGAAAGGTCATTAACCCAATTTAAATAAACATCATCCAATAACCCATACCTATGTATATGCATATTATAAAAGAAATCTGTCCATTAGTTTTTGACTTATAATGCTCACAGTACTGTAAGGTGGCAATTTTAGGGGTATTAAACGGCATGAAAACAAGTAAAGAATAATAGGTGGCGCCACCATTTTCTGGAACATGACAACCCTATCCATGATCTTCCATCAACTTGATTTTGGGATAAATCCATGCAAGATTTCTTGAGATATTAAAGAATTTGTGTGATTTTCCCCAAAATTGGACCTATTCAAGGTCAGGGACACTCTCCAAGTAAAGGTCATGACCTCATTTTAAATAGGCGTCGTCCTCTTACCCATATCTATACATATACCAAGTTTGATAAAGTTCTGTGAAATATTTTTTGGGTTATCGCGCCAACAAGATTTATATGCGGCGGCGGCGGCGGTGGCGGCGGCGGCGGCGGGACCGGTATGAAAACATAGTATCCCCCGACTTTGTCTGGGGATACAATGATGTATTGAGTTGTATATGTATGTTTGGAGTAACTTGTTTGAGAATAATATAGAGTAAAGCAGAAAGAAAGAGAAAGAGATGGATAGACAGGATTTCAGAGAGATGGAGAGATATGATAATGAGAATGAAATAATAATATCTGTTATATTTTGTTTCACATCATATTTTGTTCTTTGTAATAAATTGTTATATTGTCATAAAAATTGTCATTTGTTCCTTATCAATAGCATAAATTGTGGAAAAACAAGAAAATAGAGTAGGGGGTGCCACCATGCAGTTCCCAGCAAATGACTCATCACATTACCCATATCTATCTATATGCATAATATGAAAGATATCTGCCAATTAGTTTCCAGCACATGACAACACTATCCAACAACTTTTTAATTTTTATTTTATAATGCTGACAATACTGTCAAGTCCCATATAGGCAACATTCATGAGCCATTTTAAATAGTCTTCGTCCAAAGGTCAAGACCACTCTCAAAGGAAAATGATCCAGTTGTGACTCTGTGGTACACCCAGTGCACTAATTCATTTATCACTGACCATCATATCTATTTATAGAATCTGACCATGGCCCAGAACTGCTGATGTTTGGGCAAAACATGATGCAACACCATGTGCAGACCACTAGCTGAAGCAATCCCCCAGGTTCACTGGAGATTTTCATGATTGTTGGTGATTTTTACCATATATGGCAATATTTAAAGTCAAGTCCACTCTCATATGCAAGGTCAGGACCCAAATTTAAATATATCTCATCCCATAATCCAAATCTATGTATATGCATAATATAAAAGAAATCTGTCCATTAGTTTTTGACTTATAATTCTCACAGTGCTGTCAAGTGGCCCTTTTTAAGATATTCATGATTTTATGTTTTTCACCAAATATGGGAATATTCAAGGTCAAGGTCACTCTCATAGTCACGGTCATGACCCCAAATCAATAAACTGCATTCCAAAATATCCAACATTTGAAAAAAAAAATTAAATTAAAAAAAAATAATTTAAATTAAATTAAATTTAAAAATTAAATTTAAAATTAAATATACCTCATTCCATAAACCATATCTATATACATGCAAAACATGAAAGAAATCTGTCCATTACTGTTTGACTTATAATGCTCACAATATATACTGTCAAGTGGCAATGATGGGGTATTCAAAGGCGCAAAAACAAGAAAAGGACAACAGGTGGCGCCACCTATCTTCTGCAAAAGACAAAACTATCCAAGATCTTCCGTCAACTTGATTTTTGGACCAATCCATGCATCCCTTTTTAAGATATTCATGATTTTATGTGATTTTCACCATATATGGTAATATTCAAGGTCAAAGCCACTCTCAAAGGAAAGGTCATGACCCCAATTTTAATATACATCATCCCATAACCCATACCTATGTACATGCATAATATTTAAGAAATCTGTCAATCAGTTTTTGACTTGTGATGCTAAAAGTACTGTCAAGTGGCAATGATGGGGGTATTAAACGGCACAAAAACAAGAAAAGGATATTAGGTGGCACCACCAGTTTCCGGTACATGACATCACTATACAAGATCTTTGTCCAACTTGATTTTTGGATAAATCCATGAAAGATTTCTTGAGATATTTAAGAATTTGTGTGATTTTCCCCAAAAATGGATCTATTCAAGGTCAAGGTCACTCTCCTAGTTGAGGTCATGACCCCATTTTAAATAGGCTTCGTCCTCTCACCTATATCGATAAATGTGTCAAGTTTGAAAAAGATCCTTGAAATATTATTTGAGTTATTGTGTCCAAAAGAAATCTCTGCGGCGGCGGCGGCGGCGCAACTGTGCCTAAACCATAGTATCTCCAGACTATGTCTGGCGATACAATTAAAGCAAGGTAAGGCATTACTTTTTGTGCGGGTAGTCGGCGGAATAGCTCTTGCAACCTTTGGCCAAGAAAGGTTTACACTGCTTTACTTGTATAAACAAGGGACCTATGGGTCACGGCGCTCAGCTGTTATATATGATAAAAAATATGATTTAGAAATGAGGCACATGCTGGTTTTGTGGGGTAATAAATATAAGCTGTATTATGAGTTGTTGTTGTTTAGCTTATGTATGATTTTGATAGTACCTTTGGAGACAGGGAAGAGGATTGATTTCATTTATTTTATTTACAAATGGAGCACTACTGTCACACAGATTTTGACTTGGCTATATAACTTATAAGCAGAACATATAATATAAGAGTTTAACTATTTATTAAAAAAAAAATTACAAATATTGTCCCAAATATAATTTTTATTAAAAATAATAAGAGAATCGTAATTTTTTAAAATGAAATATAACTGAAATGATTATTAAAATAATATTAAAGAATACATTCATGAATGCATTCATGAATACATTTTGAAAGTATTTGCACTGGTATTCATATACTTTCTTTTTTACCTGAATTCCCATTCTTTATGCAAGAAATTTTATGATGGAGTACATATTCATATTCATATTTAAATACAATTGCACAGTTTTCACCAAACAATGATGTTGAGAATCCAGAATATACAAAATTCACACCTTTAAATAATGATCATAACTACCTGGTTTTATGGCTTTTATTTATATTTAAAAAAATAAATGTAATATATTCATTTTGGACTGATTTCACATCAATGTACACACTAGACACAGTAGGAATCTAGATTACTATTATCAACTGCATCTTTGTCTATCATTAATTTCCTTCATATGATCCTTAATGATTAGTAATGAATAATATGATTTACCTTTTTATCATTAAAATTGAACTGAAAAATACCATAGGTGACTGCACGGTGTTATTTGGAATACATGACATTCTATCCATAGATACAAGATTCTTATATCATCAGTAACTGCAAGTTAATTTCCTGTTATTATAAACTAACAAATTCCTTTTACTATTTTTCTTTAATTTGTTATTAAAAACTAATAAAACTTTATTAATTTATTGTTTATTGTTATGCTGTTGGTTAAAACTACTAGATGAGTTGGGTTGGACACCTGGATCAACTGTGGCTGGCCATAAGCTGCCAGGCTGCCCCAGTCTATGTCTCACCTCAAGCATGCATAATTTGCTGAAAGTTCAACAAGGTCAACATACAGGTGACTCAAGAGGGGCTGGAGAGAGTCAAGGTCTGACATGGTCTCATAAAAACATTAATAAAAGCTACAATTTTTGGCCAATTTCTTTTAGCTTTCTAAACTAAAAAGCTGAAATCCTTATGTGTGCAAGATATGAAAATTATATTAACAGTGCTCACAGGAAACAAACGTGCTATGGTCAAAGTTGGGCAAAATTTTAGGTACTAATTTTATATTTATACTAATAACTTATAAAATTTGAAAAATTCAGAACTAATTTTGGGTATTCAATTGAATCTTGATTAAATAATGTTACATCCCTGACAAAAAATCTCTAGCTTCAGCAATCACCTTGTTAAAGGAGTAAATATATTTCTTGATTTTTTACAAAGTGCATTATGTTTGGGCCCATAACTTAAAACAATTACATAATACTGACATCATTTCTGGCATGTGCATAGAAAATGTATAGAAAAAGATGTATTATATATGATTAAAGTCAGATCAGTAGTTTTGATATTAGGCAGTCTTGAAGTGTAACAATGGGTTTGTAATGGAAAAATGAAGTTTTTCATTATTATCTCGAAGGTATTAAGTCCTAGTGACCAAATTCTTGGCATGGTAGGGGGGATTTTGGAGACATCTAATTGTATGCCAGATTTAAGGAACTAAGAGCTGAAGCTGGGGAGCTGAGCTCTTGCAAACTGCATAACACTAGCTTGATGTAAACAATATGTTACATGGTGCTTGAAAACTTGAATAAAATCTACAGTTTTTGATCAGCTGGTTTCAAATTTTTGGTGTTAACAGACAAAATGCTAACAAAAACATGCTGTGAAAATTAAATCCACAGTACTTACAGGAAAAAAATGTGCCACGGTCAAAGTTGGGCAAAATTAAAGGTACAAATTTTTTATTTTTGTTAATATTTTAAATAATTTAAAAGATTTTGATCTAATTTTGGTCATACAATTTAATTTTGATTAATTAAAGTTATATTACTGTAAAAAAGTCCATAGCTTTAACATGTTTTGTGTTAAGTGATCAAATATCTTTCGAAATTTTTTTACAAAATGCATTTTGTTTGGGCCCATAACTTTTTTAAATTATATAATACAGACATAATTTCTGGCATGTATATAGGAACTATATAGAGGAATATTTATGGTAAATATGAGGAAAAACGGATGAGTGGTTTTGATATTAGGCAGTCCTGAAGTGTTAAAATAGGGTTTTAATAAAAAATTGAGGTTTTTCCTTAATTTCTAAAAGGAATGAAGTCGCAAAGACCCAGTTTTCGGCTTGGTAGGAGAACTTGGGGACATCTAACATTATGCCGAATTTTGGATTCCTAGGTCTTGCGGTTTCAAAACGTGCAACATCTACGGACGGACGGACGGACAGACGGAAGGACGACGGACAATGGACCACGACTATAGCTCAGATGACTTATAGTCAGCTGAGCTAAAAATTATCCCGGAAAAACATGCGGACACGGGTACAGGAACTAACTATATAGTCCGTCCCAGTACCCATGTCCTCATGTTTTTTCGCAATAATTATTTTTAAAATATTCTTTAAAAATGCCCTTTGGCCTGAAGCAAATATACAGATATTCCACCGATTTTGTGTAAAGTTGTTAAATATCATGAAAAATGTATTTACTTTGCGACTCTTTTGCGTTATTTTTGGTGAAATACCGTGAATGGCATCTTCCCGGCACTGCTAGACAGTACATTCCTCCATGTTACACTTTCCATGTCTATGGCTGCGTTTGGTGTTTGTTAGACAACAGTGACGTCACAAAGACGTCACAGTGATCAGTCGCACGTCACCATCAATTGACTGACGTCATAAGTTTGGCTTGTTTATTATCAGTTCTAGGCAAGGAATAAGTCGTAAACGCTGTAGCTTGTTTTGTCATATTTGGGATTATTTGTCTCATATAAAATCAAGGCAAGGTAAGGTATTACGTTTTACGCAGGTAGTCGGCAGAATAGCTCCTGCAACCTTTGGACAAGAAAGGTTTACACTGCTTTACTTGTATAAAAAATTATTCCGGAAAACATGCGGACACGGGTACTGGGACGGACTATAGTCCAACAGTACCCGAAGTGCTACCCTGTCCTGTAGTGGTACATGTGTACTACTACAGGACACTGGGCTGTACCAGTACAGGCCCCTGTGCTACCCCTTATCTGGCCAATCATGGGGCTTCACCCCTGACTGAGGCATGGGAGGAGAAGGGCTATCAGTGTGTCTAAAGCTGGTGCCAGACCTCAAATGATGAGTACACAGTGGTCAGCTGATTATCTGCTTTGTTATAACTGAAGTATTAAGATGACAACAACAATGGTTATTTCTCTCCCTCTCTATTTCTGTCTCTCATTCTCTGTCTCTCTTTCTCTCTCCCTCTTTCTTTCTTTCCCTCCCTCACTTTCTCTCTTTCCCATTCTCTCCCCCTCTCTTTCTCCATCTATGGTTCTCTTTTTCTCTCTCTTTATCTCTTCCTTTATTTCTCTTTCTCATTCTTTCTTTATCTCTTCTCTTTTTTAATAGTGCTCCTATAGCTATATTCATAGATACATATAACTGTAATACGGTATGTAGAATGATCTATTGTGCTCAGATATCCATATTAATAGATACATATACTTGTAATATGTATACACAGAATAAATATATCTAAAACATGTAAATATATCTGTGGACATTCAGGCCTACATGTTTTATTATTTATTTATTGTGTTTGTAGCTTACTGTACACATCAAACACTGAAGTACTGTGTAAAATGTAATATGCTTGTCTGTGCAATGGTAACATATGTAAAGTTGATTGATTTGCAGAATAATGGAGTGGTTTTATTCCAAACTGATTGTGGATTCTTTAAATGGATACAAAATGTGATATAAAAATTTTGCATGTCATACATGAACTGTGTAAAAAAAAAATACAATTATTGCGTCCCTGTATATATAGTAATACATTAATGGTTGTATAATAAAAGAGGTTATTGCTTTTCTTTATTTGAAAATTAAAAAGAGAATCTTATTTGATACATGTCATCCATAATGAAAATGTTGAACTGGAATTTAGTACCAGAATTGCTATTTGATCTTTTTATATCTTATAACTATAATATATCTAATTATTAAAAAAAAAACAATTTTTATTTTATTTTAACTCATCTTTTGTTGATACAGTACATAGTATCTTAAAATTTTTATATGTAACATTTTAGTGATAGAAAATCTGTTGTATGATAAAGATGGATGCTGTTCAGAAAGAAGCCATTGTATTAACTGGATTCTGTTCATTTGGACGCTATGAAAATGGACGCTGATCATATAGACTCCATGGTGATGGGTAAAAATGGCATATGTAAAAATGGCACAAATGTAAACTAGGAAAAATGACACACAGAAAGATATATATATATATATATATATATGTTACACCCCGAATATGTGATATTTATCTATGATTATCATGTAATATATGTTCAAACAGCTTTCAGGAAAGAAACATGAAATTCCTCAGGGTTTGCAATTCAATGTGTGACTGTGTGTTATCATAAGAACAAAATCAACTCATATATGGATGAGAAGGTACTCACCTTATTAAACATTTCAGGGGCACCACCTGCACAGTTTTGGGATGGAAATAAGCATTTCCTATTTATTATTGAATACAAATAAATGTACAGCATCAAATATATAGCTCATATCCATACTATTACAAGCAAGCAGAAAATTGTATTCAAGACAACAAAGCAAAGAAATGAAAATGAATGCTGATAATACATAGACTTCATTGTATTATCGACGCCATTGTCTGCATGCACACTTCAGAAAGATGCCTAATTACAAGTCATACAGTTCAGATATTTTCTAAATGTTTCCAGAAAAAAAAGACCCAATTTAAATATAATCATGTTAAGTTTCAGATTATATTTTGTTTTATGTATTTCGTGAGAATGGGGGGTCTTTTGTTTCAGTTACCAAACAAATTAAATTTTAAATTGTCATGTGTAGTTTCAATGAAAGTAATATAAACTTAATTGTATTTTACCATTGTAAATTACTCTATCATTCCTTAATATATAGTTAAACTCTAAGAACTTATATAAATTAATATTATAATTCAAAACATGAATAGATTTTTTTTTTTCAAATATGATTTACCATATAGAACACTGTAATAACAAATTACAAAACATTAAATTTATTATGAAGATTATTTTTTTATAAATAATATATTTTTGACACTCAATATTTTTTTAATTAAACAAATACATAAACTTAGGATGCAAAATATAATTACATAATAGGTATAATAATATGTATACACAATGTGTTAAATAACGCTGTGACAATATATTCATATATATTCATACAATGGCGATCTAATTTGATATTTAATTATATAATACTTGATCATATGATAAAATACTATATAATGTATTATTATAGTATAATAAAAATTCCTAAAATATATAAAAAACTAAAAATTATTGCTTGTCGGTTGGTGCAATGTAATTGACTTCCAAGTTTTATGCATTTTGAGCATTGTCTGTCACTTCCAGGTGACTTCCAACACATTAATATATTTCAATTTTCATGGTATTTTTTTGGTATAGCAAAGTGGGTCTATATCTTCCAGTTCGACACAAAATGTTGTCAATATGTTCGTTATCTTTAATATTATCTTAAAAGTATAACAGATTCCTACTCCCGAGTTTATCTATTGCCTGATTTGTGTACACAATAAAGGAGGTTATGACTATTGTTGTTGTTAACTTAATACTTCAGTTATAACAAAGCAGATAATCAGCTGACCACTGTGTACTCATCATTTGAGGTCTGGCACCAGCTCCAGACACACTGATTGCCCTGGTAGCCCTTCTCCTCCCATGCTTCAGTCCAGCATGAAGCCCCATAATTGGCCAGATAAAGGGTAGCACAGTGGCCTGTACTGGTACAGCCAAGTGTCCTGTAGTGTAGTAGTACAGATGTACCACTACAGGACAGGGTAGCACTTCGGCCCCTACTCCTATAGTATATACTGGCTAGCCTATAGTCTATAGTGTCGCGACTCAACTGTAAACAAACAGAAGCAAACTACAATATAATAATAAAACACAAGCCGTTGTTGCAAATGTACGGAACATGCAACTTACTTTAAGTTGAAGTTTGTGGATACGTCCTTGGACAACTCCAATAAGAAGAAAGGTTGAAAATATAAGGCTTCTCAAATTCAGAACATCCAACGAATCAACTGCCATGTTGGAGATATTTGCAAAATGACATCACTAGCGCGGGACCAGCTCGTAAATCTAATTTCCTTCTCAAGTTGGAAACTAACATCCGACACCAATGGATATGATCTAAATAATAAAATGAAACATTTCAAGTGTTCAGAAAAATGCATTTATACATTTATTTGTCCATAGTTGTAATATTTTGGAATAAGATATATTTATTGAGGAATGATCCATTTCTTGCCCTAAAGATACTAAAAGGGTGGGAAAACATTTAAGTTAAAAAAAATGGCATACAGATAAAAAATAAATATAACAAATAATTCATCGTGTAAAAGCTGAGTAAAAAATATTGGATCCATTTTTTTTCAGAACGAAATTATTATGAAAAATATATATTCAATTAAATAGATAGTTACTTGCTTTAGTCTTTATGGTAAACTTTTCCAGGTATGGACTAAAACACGGATGTCGGACGTCGGAAGCCAAACCCGGCGATGCCATAAGATACAGAAATGATACAGTCAATAAGTAAAATCATTCAATATGTAAATTGCCTGACATTTTCACCCGATTTACAATTTGTCTGATTCAATCAGGCATTTATTAAAATGACTGAAAATTTTAAATTTGAAAAATTAGTCAGTTTATTTGACACATTGACGGAATCGATATATAATATTCATGTTATATGTTTAAATGATCAATAATATTGTGAAATATACATTTTCATATACCATTACTTGTTTCTTTTGAGTAAACTTTATGCATGTTTCTTCTTTCTAAAGATACTTATGAAGGATACTGATCACATAATAACACTAAATTACATTGACTGAGGAGGTGAAATTACAATCAAATCGTTGAAATATGAATACTATTATAACATGAAATATGCATACTATTTTACATCTCATATGTCTACATATACATTATTATTTAAGATATTAGAATTTAGTCAAATGGACTTTTGTACTCATTAGAATGTTCAATAACATCATGTGAATTGCATAATGAAGAATGGTGACGGTAAACCACAGTTATAAACATAATTGTTAATATATGATAAATCATGGTTAAATATGTTTGCGTGATTTACAAAGGGTGTACTAGGGTTTAATTACAGTTACTGAATGCCTTAACTTTCACTGAGTTTGCCATCCACATGGTCATTCTTTTAGTTGAGCCAAACTTTGATGGCTCGAAGGGTTGAGTAATCAACATTTAATCAATGCATTTGGGCGGGGAACGAGTTATATCACTACTTTTCAAACCAGAATGAAAATACCACCTTATCAACTCCCCCCCCCCCCCCCCCCACCATCCTCGCAAAAAAAAAAAGAAAAAAAAATGTCATATTGCAATTAAAAAGGCCTCAATTTCAATCCATGAAGTATTAGTAAATGTGTGTCATAGTATCCTCAAATATATATTAAACGTTGACGAATTTTTCAGAGTTGACTAAAATTGAAAAAATAATTATATTTTTGGCATGATTCACTCTTTTCCCAAAACATTGTGGTATGAAGATATTACAGCACAAATTAAATGATTCGTGCAGATTTTGAGAATTCAAACCAAGGCTTTTAATGTGAAATAAGCAAGGGATGGAAAGGGGGTTTACATGACACTTTTGCTGCCTTAAGATTTTTTTGGGGGGCAAAAACTTTTGTATTCTGTAGATGTCTGAAGCAATAATATTCCCTGATAATTTATACTAAAATTACCGAACTTTTTAAAGAAAATTTAGCTATCCCTTCGGGCGATACATGCCTTGGACAGTCGTGCTTCCCTTTAAACACTTGCGCCCTCGCCCTCGAACTTTGTACTGGATGCACCACTGGTGAATTATAAATACTGAGAAAATGTGTTTTTGTGTGTGTGTGTGTTTGAGAGTGGGTGTGGGATTCCATGTTTCCTCCAGATAATATAATATTTTATCTTATATAATTACATACAAATTTATTTCTGAAAGAAACAGAAATAAACAAAATGGACGTTTTTGATCAAATGAAACCTTAAACTGTGCAATGATATGATATAAAATATACATATAAAATGCCATTTTGAGAGGCCATTTTATTATATGTTTATTTATGACAATATTATCTCATTGTTTTAACATTTCAGTCAATGTGTCAAATAAACTGAATAATATTTAAGTCAATTTGTAAAGTGCCTGAAATTTTTAGTCATTTATAAAAAAAAACCTAGGTGAATCAGGCGATTTGTAAATTAACTTGAAATTTCTGAAAATATACAAACACTGATTTTACACTTTGACTGTAAAACATATACCAGTAAACAGTGAATTACAACGTGCATGTACTTCGAATATAAATGACGTATGGGTGTGTAAAAAACACAATTAAACGTATAATAAATTTCATATCATGTAAGCCATTCAGTAAAATAAAAATATAATAGTATATTTATACTATTGAATATCCTTTATTATACATAGGTGAGATACTCTGGGCCAACGACAAATATATGTTTAAATTGTAAATAATTAGACATTTTTATTGGTCCTACTTTTTCCTTACACTGGGAAAGCTGACTTGCATATTCCCTGCTTTTGTGGCTCAGGGGTAGAGCGCAGGACTCAAAGCCGGGAGATCGTAAGTTAGAAACTCAGCCGAGGTAGTGAGATTTTTCAAGGTCGGCCCCCACCCTGGGTGAGCGCTCTGCAGGCTTAAAGAGCAGACTGTGCCCAACAGTCATGTTTCGCTCACCAACGAGTGCGCCTGTCGGGGGTTCCTCAGTGTTATGACCCAGAAATGGGGATGAGACACACCCAGGGCCCGCAGGAGTGAAACACCGAGCCTGGTTGACGCCAGCCTTTTCGCTTGTAAGCCCCTGTCACGTAGTCTGAAACCAGAATGGAATTCTGCAGATGTACATAAAAATCAATTAAGGAAGCATTAAAAAAATGGAGGAAGTTACCCCCACCAAAAAAACTTGCATATTCGACATATCATTTAAAGAGTTGTTACTTTTAGGGCTGGTATAAAATCGATTTGTATATAAACATTTTTTTCATTTAAATTTACTTTTATTGATTGAAATCAACAAAATTAATCATGTCTTTTATTTTTGTAGGTTAAATTAACAGCATTTGTAATAAAGATTGTAAGGGCAGTAATAAAGTCATTAAGATGTGAACATTTGCAAATCTGATTTTAAACTGATCAGAATGATCATATGGCTACTATATGCCTACATACCCCCCCCCCCCCCCAACCCTAATCCTATAGAAAAAGTCTTTTGACTATCAGTTTTAAAAAAATCAATGTTTGGCATGTTAATCCCATACAACAATGCCGCATGGTAAGCTTACCACTGCTGTGTTCTTAAGCAATCTAACAGGGTGTATGAAAATAGATTTCATTATATTTTATCAATGTACCGTAAAAGTCGTTGCAGAAGTCGCATCCTTATTACAAGTCGCACCCTGACTTTTAGGATCCCCCTTGGGAATAGCCGTTCAAGTTTAGTTTCAGGAAAAGTCCATAATATAGGTCGCACCTAGACTTCGGAGGCGTCCCAACCACCTGATACTTTTGGAATTTGAGTATCATTCCTTGCGATGCAAGACTACAACCAATGTCCCCGTAGTACTTTTGTGGTTTATAAACTAGATAAACCATTTAAACGTAATAATAATTGGACAGCTTTAATACAATGCTTATATTTAAGGAATAACAACAGAATCTTAACATATAAAGTCGGGGTTCAGTTGTCAGGTAAGATTTGTACAGTGCCAAGTCAGCTGCGTCGGATAACATTTTGTGCTGTGAAACGATGTCATTGTTGCCGTTTCTTACTAGGTTAAGTAACATTAGAATGCAAATATCAAGTTAAATGACTGTATTAATAAACTAAAAGAGTCTGAGGCAAAATACTATCACAATCGAGCAACTCTTTAATTTGTTAAAGATCGTCAAACGTAGGGTGGATTCATTAGACTATGATTAGTTTGCGTACGCGTGACGAGTCCCAATCCGTCGCATTGGGCATGATTTGAACTGACTTAAGACAACTGAAAGATGGAAAGAATAATTCAGTTTGAATTTATTCACCTAATTTCTTAAATGGGCTCTATAAAACTGAATTTATTATCCCTTCAATTAAGTGTTACAACTTACCATCTAGGCGCGGCACATGCACGGTATTACTGAAATCACTGAAATATATGTCAGTCAACAGGGGGATAATGAACGCTTTATTGACCGGTCAGTTAACGTAAAATAAACAAAATTGAATTTACAGATATTATATTTACTGGGACTAATGATTTATTTTTCTTGGATAATATCTGGTAAACCCAATTCCCATCGTTATCAGTGATTATATTCAAGTGGCTTGGATGTATGGCAAACTCAGCCGTGTTGAACCAGATCCGTCATGACACCAAACGGTGCCGGTTCCCGTGGAATTTAGGTGCGTATGTGGCATTTTAAGTAAATAAAATATATACCTATATGGTGTTTGTTATTTCATTGTATTGATTAATGTGTCTTCATTAAAAAAATCACGAATACGTCAACGCACGATTGACCGTAATGCATGCGTTCCGCCATATTGTTGGGCATACGATCGTCCTGAAAGAGACACGGGTAACACTCGAAGCAAATCGTATATTTGTAGCTCACGTGAAACGTTATAACATTGTTATCCAAAACGCTTGAAAACCACGAGATGGTGACAGTTACCTAATGGTTCTTAATATGAAAGTTTATAATTGTGGATATCAGTCACGAAAGGCTTAGTTGACATGGGGATGTAAAGGTCATTGCACGGGTGACCCGGGGCTTGAACTTCCGCTACACGGCTTCAAAGGTCAGCTGGTATTCAGCGATCAACCGGGCAGGCAAAAGAATTCACGACGTATGTGTAGTGGATCAAGCTTGAATGTGACGCAACTTTACATGCATAAACGGATATGGAACCGCGATTTTTTCATTATGGAAAGCATACCCATATAGTTAAACGGAAAAAAATGTACATCAAAGAGCGGCAGACTGGCATATGCGTCAAATGGACTCATGATATAATAGTAACGCAGATTAGGAAGTGTCACTTGAATGGCGACTTGTCAGAACGGGTAGGTCTTGAACTGGGCAAATTTAAAATTTGCATTTAATGTTAATAAAATGAAAATTACGTTAGTTCACAAAATATAAAGCATAAGAGATGGTTAAAAGTGTAGATTATTAGGGAAAGACGTTTCACAAAGCACTGGTTAAAGGTATTGCCGATTATCGCTCAACTGACGTCGTTCCATGTACCGGGAAAGCTGACAGAAACGGGATAAGTACGTATTACAAGTCGCACCCCGACTTTGCTAGAAAATTCTAGTTTTTAGAATTCGATTTCCTAGTACAAGTCGCGACTTCTGCAATGACTTTTACGGTACATACAAAATGGTGGTAGCCATGGTGTAATTTTAAGGTGCCGGGCTCATGATCGAGAGGTCATGAGTTCGAATCCCGGTCAGACCCTTAGGCAAGGTCCCAACCGCAAGTGTGCCTCTGTCCACCCTGCAGTAGAAATGGGTACCAGTAAATACTGGGAAGGTAACCTGCGATGGGCTTGCATCCCATCCAGGAGGAGTTTAACTCCTTAGTCGCTTCACGCCACCAAATCCAGGATAAGCTCCGGCCTGATGAGCCATTAGGGTGTAAAAGCCCAGCAGACTTTTCACATACAAAATAATGCAATATTGTAAATTAACAAGCTTTCCTGGGCTCGTAGTCAACTTGCTAACTCAAAACATCTGAAAAGTTTAAAATGACTGAGAGATATCTATAGGAGCCAAGCCTCAAAATTTATTTGGATGGCAGAGTTAATTTTAAAGTACCGGTAGGTATCACCGCCATACAAAGCTTAAGCCAAATTTTAGGCTTACTTCAGATTGTCTTGGGATTTTGTCATAGTAGAATTTTATAACTTGGTGATTACTTTAAATTTTAAGTAAGACATGATGCAGGCGTATTCAATTATTCGATAAACTTTAAAAAATTAATTTTGATAAAATTTTATGACTTCTTACAGTGATTTAAATCATACCAGCCCTGGTTACTTTTAATTACAGTTTATATAGCATACATGCAATCAAAATGTATAAAATAAGCTTTTCCAAAAAATGTCTTTATTATATATTTAACAGTTACATTGAATTAAAATATATTCCATTTTAATATTTGACTTATTTCATGATTTATAATTAATGATAAAATTAACAGGATAGTTGTAGTGTACATTAAAAAATATGTATAAACATTACTATTTGATGGTACCTCAATTTCGTATAGCATAGTGGGTGGGGGTATAATATCATTATTTTTAAGTAGACTTAAAGTTAAGAACATATTAATTTAATGTCTTTAATTTATGAAAACTTATTCATTATAGGATATTTAATTATCCAAGATTTCAAAATATATCTTTAAAGGGTAGATGTTCTTTACTTTTTTAAATGAAATGAAGAAAGTTTCCTTATATAATTAGATTTTCCATTCCAAATCCATCGTGATTCTTCTGTTTGCCGGTACAAGCATGTTATCCGAGCATGACGCCCAGCATCCAACATCCGACATCCGGGTTTTAGTCCGTACCATATAGGGAAAAGTTCAGTTTCCATGGCACAAACGACGCCTCCCGTGATAACAAATTGGTGCTTTCTGTTCAGACATGCGCACTGTCTTCATCGCGTTGGGATTCATTGCAATATTCATCTTTAGCGCTATTCTTTCTTATATAAATCTAGGTAAGTGGAGGAATCACTCTCGATTTACATCTTTTTGAGCGATAATAGAGGCACATAGACGTACTAAATGCCCTCGTTTACTTGAATCTCAGTTACCCGAAATTCGCTTATCCGGTAATTGAAAAGAGAACGAAATGTTCTTTCTTTTCGACAACTTGCGATTGGTAGCTATATATTGCCAGCATTATAACTGAAAATGTGTCATTAATGCATTAGCCTGATTTAATTGGACTCAATAGACATTAGGCCCTGCCTAGTCCATCCCTGGACCCTTGTGTCCTATGTTAGACCTTCAGGTTAGACCTGGACAAGGGTCCAGGGATGGACTAGGCCCTGCCATACTATAGTCCGTTTCATCCCCTCATGTCCGTCTGATTTTTGCAATGGAAATGACCTTGACCGCCATAAGTGGGTCTGATATGTTGTAATATGTAGACTGATTTCTCATATTTTCAGAAAATTCTGTTACTCAAATATGGCATAAGGTAGGAATTTAGTTACCTAGTTGAAAAGTAGGTTCTGTAATCCTCTCCTTAACACTATAATTGTTTCCCTTAAAATGTAACTATTAAAAATTTTCATAGCAAAAAACAGGTGGACATGAGGGGATGAAATGGATAATACTAGTAATGAGTCTGATAGCCATACATTGAGAGTTTCTACAATCTAAGCCTCAGGCTGCACACCACCCAGTGCCCTTGTAACCAAATGAACAGGTGTAACTATTATCCCATGCCACTAGGGTTGGGCATAACCGGGGTTGTAAGCATAAAGCCAAGCCCAGTGGGTTATTCTGGGTAAACCCGGGTTTAATGGGTTTTATTGTTTTCATGGGCAATATGGTGTCAATTTAAAATTGAATATGATTATTTTCAGTGGTAAATATGGTTCTATGCTTTATATTTTGTCAATATAATGCTACCTAATGGGCTATGTCTGATATACAATATTTAACATATAAAACATTTAATTATATAATAAATTTAACCCAAAAAAGGAGAAAATATCATGAATCTTTAGATGCAGTAAAGGTCTACAGCACCCGTACCCCGTGCCCAGCCTATCATTTCACTTTTTTTCAGTGAAAGTAGATTACTTTGTGGGTGTTTTCACAAATTGATGTAGAAGTGGCCACTGGCTGTCATACTGGCCACTGGCTAACAGTGGATTGTACATGAACTCAGTAATGATCTGCATCAAAAGGGTATCATAATCCTACCCTGATGATAATGATCATCCACCACAGGTAGGTTGATATTCAATTAACCATTACCTGCTGATTCAGCCACCCAGCTAGTGCTGTGCACACTGCACACCACCTCCTCTTATTGTTACCAGTATTTATGGCCAGGTTAAAGGAGGGCTGGTGCACTTTAAATTGTTAGCAAATGACCAGATGCAGATACCAGGGAGTTAAGGGTGGATGTGAAGGGGATTCTTCAGTAATCCTTATACAATTGAAACATCTCCTATCAGGCTGTCATGACTTGGTAGCTCCTATGTAACTATGATTTCAATGCACCTTATCGAGTTATCTGTGTTCAATTGGACAACAATGCATCTTACAGTAAGACACTGGGTCAAAGGTGGCTTCCAAGCTGATGTTCTCATAGCCATAAGGCTCTGATAAAGAGCTGTGACATTGAAAATTGATGACTTTGTTTATTTAAATTCATTTTTTAACTTAAATGTGTACAATCCAATTACATTTAAACAGTGATATCAATAAGTAAATATATGACAGGATACAGTATATACACAACCTAATAATTTAGAATTTATATATAAACACAAACAGTTTTAAGATAAGTCCATATGTGGGTTTTAAGACATTGTCCAACCCGGGTTATGAGTGGTATTACCCACCTGGGTATTACCCACCCAACCCTGCATGCCAGCGCGTCACTCTTCAAAGTGGGCCTGTTAAACACAATGTAACAAAATACTGGCTTTCAGTCCCTTGAGTCAGTGAGGCTCCCAGTGGGGCATTCAAGTGCTCATACGACTGTTCGCCACTCTCCTAACTATACTGCTGGCCCAATGGAATTGGACTCTACGATGAAAAGTCAGTATCTTGTTAATAATACAGTTATATTTTTATTAAATTAGTCCGGACTGAAACCATAAAATGCATAGTTACTACCTTGTACAACGATATTAGGCCTGCGCCATTCCATTTAGTAGTACAGTCAAACCTCATTGTGTTGAAGTCAAAGGGACCAGTGAATTTACTTCGACATATCCAGAGTTTGAGACAACCGATATTCATTATATTCAACCATCTTTAGCCTTATTTATTATCAATAAATACTGCACATGTATACAGGGCCTATATTATATAGTTCTTACCAATTTTTGCAGGAAAGAACAACACAGAATTTATCATAAATTTTTTTTATTAATAAAAAAAGCGCACAAGTATCACCAAAAATAGGATCAGGAAAATCAAGAAGGTGAAATGGGAGCACATACAAGTATGAAAGCACACAAATCATCAAATGCAATCTGTGTCTTGGTCGTGCCACCAAGTTTTACCTGGACTAATCAAACTTGAGCAGGCCGCGACGCCATAGCCAACAGGACACAAACAATTTAATAGTGATTCACTAAGTGAAGCAGTATAATATACTCTATGGTACAAATAAGAGTCTGTCTGAAAGATCTCATCTTTCTCCCTCTTATAGAGATCTGTGTAGGTGTTTCCCAGACACATCAAAGGAAAGGATTCCAATTTGTTCGGTTTATTAATAACTTCTCATTTTTGAATTATGGCTTTATAGGCTGAAGAAGAAAGGCCTGATCATGACTATGTAATTTGGCAAACAGGTACACACCATTAATGAGTAAGATCCTTGCCGGTATTAATTATGTAAATGGTCATCACGGCTGTAGGTATGATTAATGGACCGTGCACAGCTGTTAAACAAACATTAAAGCGACATGACTTTGAGTTAAGCGGTAGAAATACTTGCTGGGAACCAACAAAACACATCAACACATCAGGTTTTTGACACATCCGAGTTCGACACAAACAGAGTTAAGTTGTAAGGTTTTAACTGTTTTTTGCAGGGACTCCACATTCGACTTTGACACATGTGGGAATTCGACTTGACTGAATTTGACACAACAAGGTTTCACTGTATTTAGCAGTTGATTTACATGTAACAGATCTATATGCAAGGGCCAGACTTATATACCAGGAACTTGCACTGTATGATTATCGGACTCGATATAAAGAGTTTTTATCATAGAATCCGATTCAATCAGGCTACTGAAGCATATGTATAGGTAATAAAGATTATTCCATGGCTATACTACTATCTTTGTTAGGGCCCACTAGAAAATATGAAACCGGTTTCAGTTCTTGGAAACTGTTCACTTTATAATAGTGAAACCAAAACTGGTTTCAGCAAAACTATGAAACCATCTCCAGAGCAGGTTTTGGTGACAGTTACCAAAACTGTCCACTTGATAATTATTTTGGCATGATGGCGACATTAGGCCAAAATAGTGCAAATTTGTTAATTATTTTATAAATTTATCCTACTGATGGCTGTTAGAGTTTAACAGGCAATAATTGAGACCTGTATAAACAATTGTTCAGGAGTGTTTTGAATTGAATATTCTATACTTTAACCATGTACCGTAGTTAAAGATGAGACCCACATATTTTTTATTTTCATTGCCTTTGATATGTGGATATGTTATGGGACACAGGGATAGAGTCTATTTTCATCTTAATTGCAATATAAATTGGCCTGTCAAAATTAATAATGATCTCAAAAGGTCTAAAAGTGCCCAGGCATGGATTTTTTAATTATTATAACATTATCATCATAATTTCATTTGATTTGATTAATTAATTTATGATATTATTATAATTTGTCCTGACAGGCCCGGGCGTGTGGAGATGGGGAGGGAGGATTGTTTGTTAAGCCCGTAAATGTTCAGATCTGGTATGGGTCGGGGCCAGGTACTTGTTCCTCTTCCTGAACCTGTGCCTTGGTACATAATTGACCTAACCATGAACTCTACGTGACCTAAATGACTTAATCACATATTCATTCAATGAATAATCATGAGTGGAGCAGTCACAAGAAACCAATCAAGTTACCGTTGGCAATGTAAACAGTCAACCACCTGACAAGCTCAAAATTTGCATAATTTGGGCAACTCTCCAAAGCACCCGTTTCCACATGTTTTTCTGGGATATTTTTCACACAATGGAGGCAGTATAAAAGTTCTAGGCCAAAGGTTGCAGGAGCTATTCCACTGTGACTGCTGAGTGAATAATGTCTTACCTTGCACGGAATTCATATGAGACAAGTAATCCAAATATGGCAAAATACTTCACAATGATTGCGAAATATTGATCACTAGAGAACAGAGATATAGTAATTCCAGCTGATGACGTCAGTTAGTGCAATATCATACATGACCAACCTTGTGATGTCTTTTAGTAGTCGCTATTGTCATACGCTTGGAAAACCTGCTGTGTAGGAGTGTTTTTGAGGCTCATTAGCATAATTAGGTCAAAGAGGTAGATCATGAGGGATTTGATGGTAAGGTCAATTCAGAGTACCTATACCTATGCCTTATTGTCACAAGTATGAAGTATCTGGTACCTGTACCTGGGACTACAGTATCTGTGCCTGGCATAATGTACTCAGGTGTATGTTTGATACTGTAAATAGACAATTCAAGCTTAGGTCAAGTACAATGTACAGAGCTGTCACCCCTGTCGAGGTAGCTACCTATCACAGGCAGGGGTAACATTTTACTAAGGTTGCATCCCCGTGGCTTAAAGTAGAGTGGATTAGCTGGGTTGGTAGCGTGCTGGTCTACTCCACGGCTCCACACAGGAAGTTCATTGTGGCTGTGTCAGTGTATCATTACCAGCACAAAGTTAATGGCAACCAGGCAAGGTTATGAATGGCGGTGCCCACATGCTCAATGTGGAAAATTAATCTCTACTATACACAACACTGGTGAAGAGTAAATAAGACACTACTTTTTACGTAACAAAAGAATTGTTCCCACAAAGAACTCTCCACATCAGCCAAACAAAAGAAAAATGTTCCATGACCCCTGCATAAGTAAAAATTCATTTGCTCATTCTCAATCATTCCCCAGTGTGACTTTCTTCAGTTAATGTATAATTTATTAATACAAATATTTCTAATACAAATTTGAAAATTATAAGATACATAATATTTGAGTATGTTAATAAATTTTTTATATGCACGTTTATGACTGGACATATTATGGAACACCCACTGTCTGCCTGTCTGTCCGTTCGGATTTGGTAAAAGGTCACCAGGCTACTTTGTGGTGTTACTGCAATAACTTACCAGGAACATGATGCACTTTGATGAAATTTAACAGAAATACTAACCAATACAATATCTTACTTACAGTAAGTTCAATTCCTTGGAAAATCCATGCATGTTTAATGAAGTCAGATGTCACCAGAATTTGTTGGTGTTGTCATGGGTAACCAAAAATCTTATGCATTTACATGAAACTCATTATAAAAAATAATCAATACTAGAGTTTCTCACCTAAATTATAATCACCGAAAATTCAGGTATATTTAATGAGATCACAAGACATGTGCAATAAGCATATTATGCACCATTTGTGGTGCTCTTGTTCAGATCTTTATTAAGTACATTGTTACATTTACCAATTTTGTATTTTTTTCACTGTTAATACAGGCTGTCCTATATTCTTGCAAGGTCTGTCCTCTATTTTTTTCTGAAGACATTAGAAGCAGTCATGTTAATACTGTTTAAAAATGTATTCTGCCATTGTACTTAAACTTATTATTGCATATCTGGATGGAATGCATACAATTATCATTTGTTCAAATGTCTTTGAATTGATCTAAAATTATCTGCACCTGTACCCAAATACTTTCTGAAGTACCTGGAACAGTACGTGGCAATCTAAAAAGTACTTGTACATGTACCTAGGTCATAAGTAATGTAACATGAATGCCATTAAATCATGCAAGACCATGTTAAGGTCACATGGAAAGGAAGGTATTACAATTGGGTGTAGAGTAATAATTAGTGCCACCTTATGGCAGAGAGAAATGTTATAAAGTACTAAAAATGAGAAATATTATTAACAGCTCAATTATTTATAATCCTCCTTACAGTTCCTACAACATACACAGAAATATTATCTATGTACTTGCAATGTAGGGGGAACCCCCTCCACCACCTCCCAGGATCAGAGGGATATACTTTATGGTAGTTCAAATAGATTGTTTCGTAAACAGTAATTATCTGTGTAAAAAAGATTATGGCCAACAGCTGGATTTGGAAACCACTGGCATGCTATTAGCTGTATTTAATTTATACTCCAGACATTCTTCAATTGATAAATGAATATTAATATGAATTTATTAACATATACAGGGCTGTTTTGATGTACAATTTGTACTTCCTAAAGCCTAAAATACACTGACACATGTGTCATGCATTAAGCGTCATATCTGGAAAAAGTCAACCTGTCTATTTTTCACATGATGCGATCTTGCCACATGGGAATTCCGGATAATGACTTAACTTTAAAGAAGGTTTCCTCCCCAGCAGTCGCATTCTATATTAAACTGCGAGTAAAATGTTTGTTATTATTTATTGAACTATAATTATTTATGTATATCTGGATAGAATAAAGCAATTAAGCAACACAGATATATAAATATCATTAAAATTAGTGATTGAGTTATGACATATTTAGAACATGTTTGGTCTCAAACAGATACATATTTGTATACAATTAAACCAATGCTGATTATCAAGATTACTATTTTTACAACGATAAAAAATACAGCAGGTGCTTAGTAAATACCATCCAATTTGACACTTGTTGTGCTTGTTGTAGCCATGTTAGTGTGTTTTGAATTTGTTGCAAGCCACACACGTGACATGCTGTTAGTGTGTTTTTAAGTAAAACTCAAGAACATTCATTTTACTTACCAGTAGTTATCTTTGTCTCTGACCAACATGTGTTTCATCTTTCAGAACACTTAAAGTATGAAACAGATTTCAGTGAGAAACATCAAGCGCATACAAACACACATCAAGGTGAGTAAACTGAGTTTGGCATTAAAGCAACATAGTATCCTCTTCTTTCATGTGTATCAACCATTTTCGTGGAATACATGTTTTTCCATTATTATGGAAAGACTGTCTTAATATTGGGCCTAGGGTCAACAGAAATATGGTGTTTTATGGCTGCATAAAAAAATGTACATACAGGAAGTGTCATGAACACACAGAAAGTTTCTGTAAAAAGAACTTGAACAATGTGTTCTAAAACAAAAGAAGTTGTGGGCATAGACCATGTGTCTCTAAACCAAAAAGTCATGACTGATGAGCATTAACAATGTCCCTAAACAAACAAACGACCCATGGGTCACGTCGCTCAGCTGAATTTTGGAAAAAATCAGCAGATGCAAAATAACGGTATACTTAAATTTCTTTTGGTTTTTCATGTAAATTAGCATTTGATAAGCTAAGAGGAAATGGTCCTGCTTAAATGAAACCCTGAAAATTATAGAATAATGAACATGAGCTAAAGTATAATAATAATCATTAATTTATTAACTGAAATAAAATGCTGTAAAAAAAATCAAATGAGCATAAACAAAATTTAATAAGCATGTTAAAATAAGCCAATATAAATTGTATTTGAACTGTGTAATAAATGAAACTTGTGGCCTGACACCATTCAATGATGCAATAAAGGAATTGTTTGAGTTAAGTCTGGGTCAAACTCATGCATATTTTGTTGTATTATAATACAGCAAAATGGATGTGATTGAAGGTATATATTTCAATTTTGTATTTAACATTTTTGGTAAAATAATGTCTAATTACCACATCAGAGCACATATAGAAGTTACAAGTGAGCTCTTAAATTGGTTCATCTTATTTTTTAAGAGCTGCTATCTTAATAATAGCTTATCTCAATAGCTGCTTATCCTGATTTCACATGGGTTGTACAATTCACAGGTGAGTTTAGATAGTTCAAAGCCATTGTGAAATTACTTTAACATTTTGTAACTTATATAATAATAGGCTGGTTTTTGCATGCTGTTGCTGTCCTTTATTTTTTATTTCTTGTAACAATGACTCTGTTTTCATTTTCAGCAGATGCTGGTATCAGACAGCATTCACTGTGTGACCACAGTGCACAGACTGGACATCTGCAGCACTGGCCCATGCATGTACTGGTCACTGGGGCTGGATCTTCAGTCCTTGGGCATCACATGACACAGCATTTATTAACAGCAGGACATCATGTGACCACATCACATGACATATCCCACAACCCTCAGAGTGATGCACATTTCCAGCAGGTCACAAAAGGTCACCATTTGAACTCTGACTCTTGTTTGCAGAAATATTCATTTGATAATCACCCAAAGATCACTCACATTGTGTTCAATGCATATGAGCTAGATGTCGATGGGAAGAGCATTTTAAAACAAATTAACAGCACCTTATACTGCCTGACTTATTTATTAGAAAAAGTGAGAAGAGTTAGAAATGTCCATGTAACTTTGCTCACTAAGATAGAGATTGCTGTGTGGCTTAGGGGTGAACTTGATGAAGCCAGTGCTCTGAAGGATACAGAGTTTTTGATTCAGTCAGCATTGGTGACTGTCCTCAGATTTTATCATTCAACATATGGAGTACCAGTCAGTGTTGTTGGTCTTCCCTATGTTTATGGTCCAGGGGTGACACCTGCTGCCCTCTTGTGGCACTTGGTAGAAGCTGCAGAAAGCTCAACTCTCCATACTGCCAACAAAAGACTGCACACTTTTTACACAAAGCACAAGTACAGTTCTCATCATTTTGTTCATGTGAATGATACAATTGCTGCTATATATAAAGTGCTCCTTTTAAGGCCAAAGTGTGAATTGTATCATGTGGTATCTAGTCAGCCTATCACTTTACAGTCACTGCTCAGAATCACACAAAATACAATAGATGCTAAAATCATAAAACCAGGTATTTTTCTTGAAAAGCATCTCTTGTATAATTTTGATAAAGTGAGTACTGTTCATTTCAATGCACAATACCAGAAGAGTAATATACCAGAATTCTCACCAGAAGTGTCCATTGAGAATGGAATAAAGGAATATGTAAGTTGGCACAAAAACAGTAATAATTTCCTGTTGCCTGGTTCAGCAAAGGATTATGTGTTCACATCGTATTTAACTTCAAACTCTGATCCACAAAGAGGAAAACATATTCAGAATAACAATTTCAGTTACATGAAAACCTGGTATTTTAGTCTACAGGCATTAAACTTGAATGGTGTTGTTTTCCATGACGGGTTATCCCCGTTGTTTAAGTCAAAGATTAAGCTCCTGTCATTCCAGCATTCCACACTTAATGGGAGAAGCACCAATGATGCAAGGTTCTACACCTACCTGCGATATCTTATGAAACATCCTGAAATCCAGCGAGTTCTGCTGACTGATATTTCAGACGTGGAATTCAAAAGGAATCCATTTGATTTAATGAGTCTGCTAGGTGATCATTTATACATCGGCACAGACATTGACTTATTTCCAAACCTGGCATCCATGGGCTGGCTCACGAAGAGGCTCATTGACTGCTTTGGGAAAGAAGCCAATAAACATGGTGAATTAGCTCACCTGAAGATGTTGAATATTGTGTATAACGCGGGTGTTATAGGTGGCAGCAGAGGTATGGTATTGCAATTCCTGCAGCGAGTCACAGAGATGCTGGATGAGACCCCACATGGTGTGAATTGCAACATGCCAGTGGTTAACTATGTGGTACACAAGTACTTTGATGATGTTGTCTACACAGGGTTTCCCTTGTCAAGCAGATTTATGAAACATCAGCAGAATCCAAAAGGTGTGTACATCATTCATAAATAATACTGGAGGAATGAACCGTCAATCATGACAGTGACTATCAAGCTACATCTCCTCTTAAGTTTAAGAAAAGGTGAATTGTCTTTTTTTCATGAAGTACTCCACACTGTCTGGTAAATGTGTATTCCTATGTTACAGTCTGGAGGCACATTTACACAAAAAAACTTTACAGTCTATGGTAAATTTGTTCTCCTGTGTTACAGTCTGGAGGCACATTTACACATAAAATGTTACAGTCTATGGTCAATTTGTACTCCTATGTTGCAGTCTGGAGGCATATTTACACATATATTTTACAATCTATGGTAAATGTTATTCCTATGTTACAGTCTGGAGGCACATTTACGCAAAAAAAAAACTTTAGTCTATGTTAAATTTGTACTCCTGTGTTACAGTCTGGAGGCATATTTACACATATATTTTACAATCTATGGTAAATGTTATTCCTATGTTACAGTCTGGAGGCACATTTACACAAAAAAAACTTTAGTCTATGTTAAATTTGTACTCCTATGTTACATTCTGGAGGCATATTTACACATATTTTACAATCTATGTTAAATGTGTACTCCTATGTTACAGTCTGGAGGCACATTTACACAAAAAAACCTTACAGTCTATGTTAAATTTGTACTCCTATGTTACAGTCTGGAGGCATATTTACACATATATTTTACAATCTATGGTAAATGTGTACTCCTATGTTACAGTCTGGAGGCACATTTACACACAAAAAAACTTTACAGTCTATGGTAAATTTGTTCTCCTGTCTTACAGTCTGGAGGCACATTTACACATAAAATGTTACAGTCTATGGTTAATTTTGTATGCTTATGTTACAGTCTGGAGGCATATTTACACATATATTTACAATCCATGGTAAATTTGTTCTCCTGTGTTACAGTCTGGAGGCACATTTACACATAAAATTTTACAGTATATGGTAAATTTGTTCTCCTGTGTTACAGTCTGGAGGCACATTTACTATTAAAATTTTATTGTCTATAGTAAATTTGTACTCCTATGTTACAGTCTGGAGGCACATTTACACTAAAAAACTTTACAGTCTATGGTAAATTTGTTCTCCTGTGTTACAGTCTGGAGGCACATTTACACATAAAATGTTACAGTCTATGATTAATTTGTACTCCTATGTTACAGTCTGGAGGCATATTTACACATATATTTTACAATCTATGGTAAATGTGTACTCCTGTGTTACAGTCTGGAGGCCCATTAACACAAAAAAAACTTTACATTCTATGTTAAATTTGTTCTCCTATGTTAGTCTGGAGGCATATTTACACATATATTTTACAATCTATGGTAAATTTGTACTCCTATGTTACAGTCTAGAGGCACATTTACACATAAAATGTTACAGTCTATGATTAATTTGTACTCCTATGTTACAGTCTGGAGGCATATTTACACATATATTTTACAATCTATGGTAAATGTGTACTCCTGTGTTACAGTCTGGAGGCCCATTTACACAAAAAAAACTTAACATTCTATGTTAAATTTGTTCTCCAATGTTACAGTCTGGAGGCATATTTACACATATATTTTACAATCTATGGTAAATTTGTACTCCTATGTTACAGTCTAGAGGCACATTTACACATAAAATGTTACAGTATATGGTAAATTTGTTCTCCTGTGTTACAGTCTGGAGGCACATTTACTAATAAAATTTTACAGTCTATGGTAGATTTGTACTCATATGATACAGTCTGGAGGCACATTTACACATACAATGTTACAGTCTATGGTAAATTTGTAACCCTATGTTATAGTCTGGAGGCACATTCACACACAAAATGTTACAGTCTATGGTAAATTTGTACTCCTATGTTACAGTCTGTTGTACATCTGTACTCATACATCACAGGCTGATCATATTAGCAATTGTGTACTGTTCGGATGTGACCTTAATTGCTGTATCATAGATGCCCATCATTCAGTTGTATTGCTGCATTTACCAAAGTATTAAGACTTAAGAAAATGTGACCTATGTGTTCACTTTATACAGAAAGATATTTATAAAAGATTAAATACATCTGTGGTAAGTTGCCTTGATAAATACTAGTCATGAAAGCACAAAACATTTTTTTCTGATGTAGTTAAATCTCTACAATTTAACAGTGAATTTTACTTAATTGACTCATTATTTATATTCAAGCTTGAACATGTTTTTATTGACTTTTTATTGATGTAGACTGTAAATCTTTACAATTTCAGTCAAAGGAACAGTCAGAACTTAAAATCATTACATGTATAGTCATGCATGAACCAGTTTTCAATTGATAAAAGTATAATATGCATATGAATATATTTGTTTTTAATGTTATTTTTTTATGATCAGAAGACTGGTGTCAACCACACTTTACGGGGAAATGTAAATCCCAAATAGAAACAAGGTTTGGTTGGTTCTTTAACAAAACACTTTCATGTAACATGGTTCTAGGGAAAGTTTTAGAGTCACGATCATTCCATAAGAAAGGTTTTCATATACCTTCCCAGTGACCACATTTGCTCTGATTTTAAGTAAAACAATGCCAATTGTTCAAGTTGTGCTGACTGAGAGTCATCCCAACAACCAGCCATTACAAGGCCATGCTTGATAATATTAGACTTAAAACTTAATGTTTATATATGAAAGACCCAATGCCAATACAGCTGCCCTCAGGTCAACATGAAGGCAATACCAATCAGATAGGGTTCATACAATATTTATCAAATGATCAAGTTTGTTATTGCAATCTTGCAACCCCCAACACACTTATCATTACCAAAAGAATTCTCACTAGCATCGACTTAAAGCAAAAAAGTAAAATAGTATATTATCACATCCAGGTGGGGCTATATATGGTCACATTTCATGAGTTGGTCCATTTTCACAAAATATTAGGTTGCAATATTACTAATGCCTCTGTTGAATGACAAAGTGCATGTTTTATTCATCAACAGAAAGCTTAGAACATACCCTTTCTAGTGCTGCTATTTGCAGGTAGCTGTGGAAAGATCCAGAGTCAACAGGAGGCCTTAAAGTTACATATTCATGTAATTTCTGAATGTCCCCTGTGACATGCTGATCAGCTAAATACTTACATAAATTTTAATCAGCACACAAATGCTGCAGTAACCACATAATATCATATTATTTGTTGGACCTACATGTATTGACTGTGTTTTAAAATCATTTACTAATCTCTAAATCATTTAAAGAAAAAGCTTCTACCCAAAAAGCCCTTCAAGGTAATGGTGTCCCGTTTCATTTTTGAAAATGACTTGGATTTTTCAGAGTGTTGCTAGAGGGCTCAAAATTCATAATATGGTTTAGAATTGTTGATAACACAATGCTCATAAGTTGTTCTTTTAGGAAAAGTAAACAATAATTACTGTTGTTCATTGCTGGTTTTCGGTGAATGCTTTGAAAGGCAACCAATTTTTGATAAAACAAAATAGAGGTTAGCTGTTACTTTGCCCAAACATTTCAACCAGTAAAGTTATTTTTGCTTATGGATTCCACCACACAAATGCCCATAAATTAAGCTTTAATTTGGTATATCATATGCCCTTCTACCTATCATGCAAGTGTAAAAACCAGACTCCTGAAAATCGGTGAATGAAATGTAACGCCTTAATAACGTTTAAAAAAACTACTTTTAAATCAGCATGTTACTGGACTGAGGAATTATATCTCCATTCACTCCTCATTTATCAGGACAGTCATCATTATAATGAGTGGCAGTGAATCTAGTGAATCTAGGATATAGCTGTGGAGGATAAACAAGGGCCCAAGGACCCAGTACTCACCTGTAAACATTTGCATTGACAAAATCAGAAAAAAAAATATTTATTTTCATGAGCCGTAAACACCACTGAATTAAATACTGACCAACAAACACAGTATTTTTTAGAACAATCTATAAACCATTCATTTGTATGGATTTAATCAGAATGTGATATCAAAAGGTCAAGGACACTCACACAAAGGTAATGAGCACTTTGTTAAATGGGCTTGGTCCTTTTATTTAAGGTTAAATCTGACACAAAACTTGCATTACAAAAGAATTAGCATGATGAAATGGGACTGTTTCATTAAGGATCAGATGTTTTCATCAGGTACTACTTTGCTTTCCTTAGAGAAATGAAATCTGGATCAATTTACAGGTTAAACAAAAGAGAGATGTGTATACACCATGATTTCCTTATATATGTAGTAGTTAGTGCAATGTCCAATAAAAAGGTAAGACCTCATTTTGGACATTACTGACCACCAAGACATCATACCTGTGCACTGAACTGTTTTTGTTATATTATTTGATGTGATACCTTGTTTTATGTACATTTGTGTACTTAAAAATTCAAAATTTTGAATGATTCCTTGTTTTTAATTCTTAATTTACCCCTTTCGATTTTTGTTGTTTTACAAAAATATGTATCCACAAACATTGACTCTCATATCTATGAAAATTTCAATGTTGCCAAACAAAAATTTAAAGGTTAATGAAAATGGTGTTTTCTGTTTATCCTGAAAATTTCAGTTAAATATCTTAAATAGTTCTTGAGATACATCAGTTTATTGTAAAGAAATACAAACGAGAGGAAAAGCAGTTTGAAGTTGCAGTTTATATGATATTATATATCATTTAAATATGATTTTTAATGCCATATTTGGTTAATTAAGGGGTTTTAACCTTGGACATTACTTATTTCAATGGACTTAGGCAGAGGTTGAACATTTCAACTTTTTCCAAAAATGGTCATTATGACCCATATCACACTTTTTGGGCCACCTTTTGAAATGTGACCATATACATATAACATCACAATGGTAACGTGACTTGTTTTGTTCCTGGTGTGAGTTCATTGTCAGTGCTTGCTGATTTCATTGTCATTTTCAACAACAAGGCCAATATACAGCTCAGTCAATATAGGCTTGTCATCTTCATTATATTGCATTGGCATGTGCCGTCATATTGGGCAGTGATATGCTCTGCCCATTAATAAAGCATAATATAGGACCTTCTGGCAAACTTTTTCCACTCAGCAGTTTTGCAGTTAAATATAGGCTATGTGTTTGTTTTTCGTGATACTTTTATAATGTCAGTCAAGCCTGCATTTTGATCTACCTTTCGTTTACTCTGTGACATACTCTTGGTGTGATAGTTAGTCTTGCATAATGATGACAATTTGCCATGAGCTTGCTGTTCTGGTCTTTATATTTCATCAGTAGTAACAATGTACTGGTATCAGTGTTTGTCTGTTCAACAGGGCTTCAGAACTTACAGGCCACTCATGCTAGCTCAGTATACAATATGAGAAATGTACATTATTCTGAAGCTGAGCATCTTAACTCATGGGCCAAATGTAGGTGTCAGGAATATAGCTAATTTCACTTAATAGAGCATACATGTATTGAAATTGTCCCAATTCAAATAAAGCTTGCATTATCTCATGCAAAATGAGCTGTTAACCCATCTCATAACCCATCTCCTGTTAAAACTCACATGTACAGTATTCTTGGATGATTTATTACTGACATGTAAAATTAGCACACAACTAGCTGTGTGATTGACAACAGTTCTTTGATCAAGTATGGGTTATAAATGGTACTGGTACCAGTAAAATTTTATGTGAATTGTCAAAGACACTGTTCACAGAATGAATTATACATTTAAAAGAAAACAGTTATGTGTTCACTGCACTCTTGAAATTGCTGCATTGATTTTGTAAAACAATTAGAGGTAAAAAATGGATTATAAAGTAAAATAGTGACATGCCTTACTGAGATCACAGATTGATTGATAAAACATGCAATGCATATTTGAATGATAGCTATATGTAAGGGTAAACACAGATTTCAACAATAACAAGGTAATATACCCCTAAATCATTGCTCACACGAGTTGGCTTGTCTTGAAAGCACCAACAAATGTACATACATTCCTCACCCTTTTGATCAAATGACAATATATGTGACCTGATTTACATCTTAAGTCAAACATCACAAATATAAAGTAGCTTTAGCATATATAAATAGTTTAGATTTAATTTAAGTCAGGGTTGTATCTATATTAGCAGTAAATGGGTTCCTTGATCGACAATACAACATGCATTGCATATCGGTAACCATATGGACATGGCTTATCGATATGCCCTAGAAACCAGTGTGCTGGTAAGCCTGTATTTATTATTGTGTAGGTGCTGGTTGCTGCCCAAGGTGCTGTTTCATTCATACTCACTGTCTTCTATTTGAAACACAGTAGAGAAAAGAATTTTTTTAATCCCATGTCCTCTGTCTTGAAATATAAATTGAAAACTACTTTCACCATCCATTACAGGTTAATACATGTATGGAAAAATTGACATTTGTACCACAAAATCATCATGCATGGACAGGTTAATGGGGTATTAGATTTTAAGAGGTTCAGAGGTCAGAGATGTTTAATTTTGTTAACTATTACAAAATGATTGTTATGGTTATGAGTAGATCCAGGTGAGTCAGATCCATATATCATATTAAAGTGTTGTTGCTGTTCAGGACGCATATGGTATTCTGATGCTCAAAGTTTTTGGATTTTTGTTTCAGAACTACAGAATTCAGTAGCATCAAAACAATCATTAGCAGGTGTGGTTGTACTACACATAACTACCCCTCAAGAAATGTTATGTTTGTTGATTTATTCAGGTTTAAAATTCATATTTAAAATTCAGTTTGAAAATGATTGTTCAAATGTTTAAATGAAGATGGCACTTTAAGCTTATTATCATAAGGTCAAAGGTCACACAGAATTTGATCTCACTTGTTGAAATTGTCACCTCCTGCTCCTCTACCTCAGAAGCCTACTCTTTCTTATTATATAAACATAGATTGGATGATTTTTTGACAGTAAATGCATACTCTCTTAGTTTGAACAATAAAATGTGATGTAAATTTTCTTAGGATTAACAAAAGCATCACAAATATACTGGTTCAAGCATTGTCATCTCATGTCTGCTGTCTCAGCTTGAATTGTAATAAGTGATGTAACATATTTCATCATGATCAACACTTTCTCACATCATATACACTTGTATATGCTTTATATATATATTCTATGCTATCTCATCTTCAGTTGTAATGAATGATTTAACATAACTTACCTATAATTAACATCTGATCTATTGTGTTGAATTTTTTGTCTAATGTAAAACCAAGAGGGGATCAGAGACCACATTATATGCCAACAATCAAACCTAGAAGGCTGCACTCTTGGTGTAAATGAGTGCTTCTTTCACTCCTAAACCAAGAGTGTATAAGCTTCACAATTACATTTTTGGCTCAGCTGACTGAAATCGTCTGAGCTATAGTGATCACTCTATCCGTCGTCTGTCCATCTGTCTGTCTGTTAACACGGCACAAATCATAACCACTAGACCTAGAAACTTCACACTGAATGTCCATGGAGGTCTACAAAAAATCTCCTTAGAAACCTGAATTTAGGTCACTGTGACCTCTATCCTCTGAGCTATGTGGCTTAAAAATTACCCCCATTATAATGAAAAATTTGATACAAAAGCTCTATTTTCTCAATAACAAAGGCATTGATTGCCATGATTCTTTCTATGAATAATGATCAAATAAGGATGTCAACAAGGCTAGGGCACAAACCATAACCGTTAGACATAGAAAACTTTTATTTTACATCCAGGGGGGTCCTAGGCAAATCTCGGGAACCTGAAATTAGGTAATGGTGACCTATATTCTGCAAGCTACTTGCCAAAAACATGATTTTGAGCACCCAGAGAGTTGGACAGGGCACAATATCCATTTGGCCTAGAAACTTCTAATGTTACATTCAGAGAGGTCCTGGATAAATGTCCTTTGAAATATGAAATGAGGTCACCATGACCTATATTCTGCAAGCTATAGGAAAAAAAATGAGATGTGCACCCTGAAAGTCAGATGGGCTCAAATTCTATCTGTTAGGCCTAGAATCTTCTAATGCAATATTAAGAGAGTTTTTTGGCAAATTTTCTCAGAAAGCATAAACTTGGTCATTTTGTCCAGTATTCCATATCCTAGAAAATTTCAACTGTACATCTGAGAGGTCCTAGGCAAATCTCCTCATAACCCTGAAATTAGGTCATGGTGACCCATTTTCTGTGAGCTTCTGGCAGAAAACCAGTTCCTAGTAAAATATTCTTGCTGCATGTTCCCTATTTTGGAAGTACTATAGAAAAAAAACATGATTTTGAACACTCTGGAAGTCATTCTACCCATTGTTCAAGGTTCCTTAACAAATAATTTTTACCAGATCATATCAACAGTAATTAATACATGCATCAGTCTCCTGTATACATGTCAAATTCAGCTGAGGGTCATGACCCAAGGGTCATTTGTTATATTAGGTGACTACATGCTGAAAATTGGTGCACAAAGTTTGTGTAACTACTAATTTTCAATTCAGTTACAAAACCACGATTGTATCTATTAATCTCCATCTGGCCAGTATGTGTGACATTTCATAGGCCAAGATTAGCTATGTGATAAAACAAACTTTGCACTGAAATCACTGTGTAGTGTAGGGTGAATGAGTTTGTATTTAGTCAGGTTAACAACATGTATTTAATTATCATCAATTCTTTTTTTTAAAATTAACATGAGCATGCCAGTGCACCTCTTTGACACATGTACATTTAGGATTTATACAGTCAAGGCTGGTATACTGACATGTTAGCTTGGTTATACTGACATGTTAGCTTGGTTATACTGACATGATAGCTTGGTTATACTGACATGTTAGCTTGGTTATACTGACATGTTAGCTTGGTTATACTGACATGCTAGCTTGGTTATTCTGACATGTTAGCTTGGTTATACTGACATGTTAGCTTGGTTATACTGACATGTTAGCTTGGTTATACTGACATGTTAGCTTGGTTATACTGGCATGTTAGCTTGGTTATGTGATAGGGCATGTACTGCATACTGAATATTCAATTCATTTGGTGTTTTATTACAGAAAGCAGGTATAAAGTTTTCTTGTTATTGTTGAAGTGTACAATGTTTAAATGTATTAGATGATGATATTGTTGATTACTCTAGCTTTACTGGAAATTAATTCATAGTCATGGTCAGTGCTGAAATAGAACACATTTTGATTCTGTTATATCAAAAAAGGTGTATGTTTCACTTGACAATTCATCAGGACACAATGTCAGGAGATTTAACTTGCCTTGAAATGTCTTTTTGACTCACACCATCATTATTACCACATTTATTTAGCATGCAATTTATGGTTAGAATAAATTAATAAAAAAATTTTCTCTATTGCACTGGCTTAGAAAAAAATTTGAATCTATGTTGTACTGGTTTATGAAGATAATAAGTTCTTTATGTTGTGCTGGTTTATGAAGAAAATTGTTCTCAATGTTGTACTAGTTTATGAAGTATATATTTGTTTTGTTATTTCATTCTGTTCAGAGTATTGATAATTGTATTATCTTTTATCAGTCCATCAGAAACACATTGCATTTTTCGTCTTTTTGTCAGTTGATATTTTGATACACATATATTGCATCAGACCTACAGTGCATTGACATCAGTTAAATATATTTACAGATAGTCTTTTCTTGAAAATATCATTATTTTTATGTTTATATTTGTTATATTAATCAGTATGAGCAATTCTCATGATAGTCACAGTCTTGATTATCAAATTAAGTCATAACTGTCACCACAAAGGTTTGAACACATGGACCCATATAAAATATAATAATGTATTACAGTTTATCTAATCAAAATCAAAACTGCTGATTAATGCGACACACACAGATAAAAGGGCAGACAAGTAGATTGATGTTAGGTGATCACAAATGTTAGGTATTTTTATTGAATAATGTAATCTATGAATCATTAAAACATTATAGTATGAGCATTATAGAAAAGCCATTATTTAAATGTTGTAAAAGACATTATGTCTCCCTGATCCACAGGGATGGGGGTGTCAGTAAGGAGTTTACTGCTTATATTCATCTTTCAGTTATCTTAGTGTGCACTGCTTGAACAGCATGTAGAATTATGAATTCCTACTTTACAACTGGACCAAGCCAGAGGCCAAAAGGATATAAGAGCAGTTGAAGTCATATTGGTCATCATGAATAGGGTATATTGTCATTGAAGACGGTTTCAGGATTTTGTGGGAATACTGAACCGATGTGACCTGTATGACTGCTGACCAGCCTCATCCATTCTGCACTCTAGGACTATCTAATATCTGAATAATAATATGTCAAGTGTGTCACTAATCAGATTTAGCCACAAAGCAGACTTGTTCTGTACTGCCAAAATAGTTATATTTATATCAGGGGAAATTTCAGTGTATATTTTTATGAAAAGGTATGTCCCACAATGTGAATAGTATACATTTTATTTTTACACATTGATTTTACTATTTTATCTAGCTCAGCAATTCTGCACTAAGACTTTATATGTTTTTATCTTGTTCACCATTCCTTAAGTTTTAATCTGACATTGTAGTCATATATATATATATATATATATATATATATATATATATATATATATATATATATATATATATATATATATATAGTCTTGCAAACTTATTTTTGAAAGATTATTTTCATATTTATAATTGAAGGAATTATTTTTTAAGTAATGATTTAAATATATCGCACTTGTTATGATTCAGGGCTGTGGAACAATAGAACAATGATTAATAGTTTGTATGTCACATTTTATGTCTTTCACTAATGGAACCAAATAAAGAATTTGATCTTCAGTATTCTGTGAGCCTTCATCAATGGAAAATGAATTCCCCCGTGCAGTCACATATTTCAGCAGACCAAGGATATCAACCTAGATAATTATCTGGTCAACACTCTTTTTATTTCAAGGCCTTGATTATCACCATGTTGCACAAGCATTGATGTTTAAGTCAAGTTGAGTGGAGCCCCCTTTATGGTAACCACCTTGTAGCACGACCATGTTGCTATGACAACCACTTTTTTGGTTCCCACTGAGCATGAGGTGACTAATCACCCTGTAAGTGATCAAAAAGGTGTTCATGTCAGTGGCATTTTACTGTATTTCACAAATTTAACAACTGAATAAATAATTTCTTGCATTACAGTTCTTTTTTTAACATATGTCCTCTAATTTATATTTAAATTATAGTAATAAAATATGCTGCTGACAGCAAGTTTAAGAAAAATGCATATATTTGTTTAAGAAAAAGAGTAAAAGCATTTGACCAAAGTGCACATTTTGTTCAACATGCTTATCAATTAAAAAAAAAATCTCAAAGGGGAGAGCAACCACAAGATGCCAGCACTTTTGCCTAATCATTCTTGTGAGACCTCTGTATTAAAATATTCTACAACTCCTTGTAAATCCATATTTATTCATACAAATTTCCTGTCCCTTAAAAACACCAGCTGTTTACACAACTGTACTTTGTCAACCAAAAACATTTTGATATGCAATATGATTAATGGATTAATGTCTATCCTATAAGTAGGAAAACCACATAACATCCAAATCAGCATGTCACAATGTGGAGATAATGGTTCTATTCACATAATAACCAATATAAAACTAACAAACACCCCAAAATAATAACAGTTTGTTTCCATGTTGATCAACAGATTATGAAAGAAAATCAGTCTGTGTTGATGGTTATTTTTCCCAGAATAACAGAAAAAAATGAATGAATGTCAAAGTACACACTAACAAATTACCTCACATAATGTGTAACATGTACCAAGGTAATTTTCATACCATTGCCTGGTATCATTACATGTTTATAGTTACAGTCTGCCTCCCATTTTGTGCTTTGTGGACCCTGGACCAGAAACTTGTGACAAAGAATTGGTTTTATGCCTGTGATAACAAATTGACCTGTCATGTTTCAGAAAGAAAGCTTATTTGATGTTATGACTAATGTTTAAAGCAGCTATCACTGAGACTGAACCAAACGACATGTACATTGGTATACCAAACAGGTTCACCTGTCCCATCCTGTAGGCAGCTCCAGAGAACCTTTGTCTCAAGAGCAAGGTGTGGCATTGTGTGTATTGTGTGCTGACAGATAACCACTTGCTATCACATGTGGTCAACATAACTTAAGTTTTCAAACTGATGATTATGTACTTGGCAGTGATATTATTTACATATATGACCTAGCTGTGTCGGCCTGGGTGGTGAGCCATCAGAATGAAAGGGGATTTCCTTGGGTTCAGATGGCTTTGTTATTATTGATAATAAAGGAGACATTCCTAAAATATTTGTTGTTAGAGCATCACTGATCAGCAGGTTACATCTTAAGTTCATGACTCAATACTGGAATTCTGTAAATTTACATGTAGCCAAACAAAAATTGAAATAGATTATTTTTCTCTGAGAACATGGTCAGTCCTCATTATATGCAGGTAAAGTCACAATACTGAAACCAGGGTTGTTACCAGAGGATGCTGGTGTAATGGTCAGGGAACTGGTCCTGTAACCAGAGGGCCATGGTGTATAATGGTCAGGGCACAGGTCCTGTAGCCAGAGGGTGGTGGTGTAATGGTCAGGGCACAGGTCCTGTAACCAAAGGGTGGAGGTGTAATGGTCAGGGCACAGGTCCTGTAGCCAGAGGGTGGTGGTGTAATGGTCAGGGCACAGGTCCTGTAGCCAGAGGGTGGTGGTGTAATGGTCAGGGCACAGGTCCTGTAACCAGAGGGTGGTGGTGTAATGGTCAGGGCACAGGTCCTGTAGCCAGAGGGTGGTGGTGTAATGGTCAGGGCACAGGTCCTGTTACCAGAGGGTGCAGTAATGATCAGGTCACTGGTCCTGTAACCAGAGGGTGGTGGTGTAATGGTCAGGGCACTGGTCCTGTAGCCAGAGGGTGGTGGTGTAATGGTCAGGGCACAGGTCCTGTAGCCAGAGGGTGGTGGTGTAATGGTCAGGGCAATGGTCCTGTAGCCAGAGGGTGGTGGTGTAATGGTCAGGGCAATGGTCCTGTAGCCAGAGGGTGGTGGTGTAATGGTCAGGGCAAAGGTCCTGTAGCCAGAGGGTGGTGGTGTAATGGTCAGGGCACAGGTCCTGTAGCCAGAGCGTGGTGGTGTAATGGTCACGGCACTGGTTCTGTAGCCAGAGGGTGGTGGTGTAATGGTCAGGGCAATGGTCCTATAGCCAGAGGGTGGTGGTGTAATGGTCAGGGCACAGGTCCTGTAGCCAGAGGGTGGTGGTGTAATGGTCAGGGCACAGGTCCTGTAGCCAGAGGGTGGTGGTGTAATGGTCAGGGCACAGGTCCTGTAATCTTAGGGTGGTGTGTTATCTTTAGGGCACTTCTGCCCCTGGTAGCAGGATATATATTTTTACTCGCAACAACAAAACCATCAACATACCATCAGGAATTACAGCATACCAGGCAGTAAGCAGTATCTTTATCTTGTCAAGTTATGAAACATATGATGAATTACACCTGTTAAAATGTATGTATCCTGACAAACCACAGCATTAAAATGAAGTCCCGATGCTGACTTTTTTGCAACAGTTACTCAGGCAAGACATGACATTCATAGTGCCACAGTTATTCAGGCAAGAGACAGCCTTGAGAGTACCCCAGTTACTCAGGCAAGACATGGCCTTCAGAGTGCTAAGAATACTCTGGCAAGACACAGCCTTTAGAGTACCCCAGTTACTCAGGCAAGACATCGCCTTCAGAGTGCAACAGTTACTCAGGTAAGACACGGCCTTTAGAGTACCCCATTTACTTAGGCAAGACATGGCATTCAGAGTGCCACTGTTACTCAGGCAAGACACAGCAGAGCCTTCATAGTGCCACAGTTATTCAGGCAAGACACAGCCTTTAGAGTACCAAAATTACTCAGGCAAGACATGGCATTCAGAGTGCTAAGGTTACTCTGGCAAGACACTGCCCCTTAGAATACCACAGTTACTCAGGAAAGTCACAGCCTTCAGAGTACGGCAGTTACCCAGGCAAGACATGGTCTTCAGAGTGCTATGGTTTCTCTGGCAAGACATGGCCTTCAGAGTGCTAAGATTATTCTGGCAAGACAGCCTTTCGAGTACCACAGTTACTCAGGAAAGGCACAGTCTTCAGAGTACCGCAGTTACTCAGGAAAGGCACAGCCTTCAGAGTACTGCAGTAACTCAGGCAAGACATGGCATTCAGAGTGCTAAGGTTATTCTGGCAAGACACTGCTCCTTAGAGTACCACAGTTACTCAGGAAAGACACAGCCTTCAGAGTACCGTAGTTACCCAGGCAAGACATGGTCTTCAGAGTGCTATGGTTACTCTGGCAAGACACAGCCTTTAGAGTGCCCCAGTTACTCAGGCAAGACACGGCCTTCAGAGTGCTAAGGTTACTCTGGCAAGACACAGCCCCTGAGAGTACCATTTACTCAGGAAAGGCACAGCCTTATGAGTACCACAGTTACTCGGACAAGACATGGTATTCAGAGTGCTAAGGTTACTCTGGCAAGACACTGCCTCTTAGAGTACCACAGTTAATCAGGAAAGGCACAGCCTTCAGAGTACCACAGTTACCAAGGCAAGACACAGCCTTCAGAGTGCTAAGGTTACTCTGGCAAGACACAGCCCTTTAGAGTACCAGTTACTCGGGAAAGGCACAGCCTTCTGAGTACCACAATTATCAAGGCAAGACATGGCCTTCAGAGTGCCAGTTACTCAGGCAAGACATGGTCTTTAGAGTGCCAGTTACTCAGGCAAGACATGGTCTTTAGAGTGCCACAGTTACTCAGGCATGACACAACCTTTAGAGTGCCATGGTTACTCTAAATGGTTAAAGTTGTATAGAATCACATATATTCAAATTTACCCATCCATGACACAACACCCTACCATGCATTACACATTTTACCCACAACACAGTAAAACACTAGACCTCATGGTTTTCTATGGTTCATGTTAGATTTTAAATATAGCAAAATGTATATGATTGTCCATTTGTTTTAATGTTAATGATTGTTGTTTTGTTTTTTTAATTTTAACATCCGTGCTCAACTGATAAGTGATAAACTGCCGTTGTTTATAACCATGTTAACTCAGAAACAATTGACAAAAGTGATATTTTTAATTCTTGATCATGGATAATCCAGTAGTGTTTGGATATTTTTTAAATGTTTTTGGCAAAGTGCAAAGTGAAAAACTGAGCGCTGTTATATAACCCTGATGCATCAGCAGTTGGAAGGTTAAGTTTGATTTATGGATAATACAGCAGATAAAACATCCAGTAAAAGCAGGATGCATATGTTTTTGTGTTGGTGATCTGACATCGTTCAGTGTGGGGATATGAAGGTTGCATGGAGCTTCTGGTAGTTAAACAATTGGTCATGTTTTTACAGCTGATCTAGTTCCCTGACACTTGGTCAATGAGGATGAAGCTGGTGACCAAGTAACCTTGTACAAAACATCCAGGGCTGAAGCAGCAGTGACCTGGGTTTGATGGCTGCATGCATGCTTGTTGATAAACACTGTACTGGTACATAAAATCTGTCCCATTTCTCACGTTATGATCTGGAATATGGGATGGAGATGTCAGTGTTATTGAGATTTGTATGACCTTCAGTCAGGATTTTCACCCGATCATTCAGGACCATGCAGGGCCAAGGTCTTGACCACAGTTGGTGCCCCTTTCACCCCAAGTGAAAAATAAAGTCCCATTTGTGTTTGTTTACTGGTGCAGCTGCATATGTGCTGTAATGCTGGTATATACAGCATTTCACTGTTTGTGTTCTGGCTTGGAGCATGATGGACAGATGTTTATCAGTAATAATAAAAATAATAACTAGAATATATGTAGTGGACAAGCAACTACGTGTATCTGCCAAAAGCAATGGACGTCTGTCATGTAAACATGATTGTAGGTGGTGCCACCTGTCATTTGAACAAGAAAGCTATCTCAGATGTATACACATGCAAAATTTCAGGTGGATCAGTCAAACAACTGCCAATTCAGAGTAATTTTTACCCCAGACAGACAAACAGATGGACAACATGCAGGTGGCACCACCAGTTATGTGTATGATAAAGAGCTATGTTAGATTTATACACATGCGAAATTTCAGGCCAACATGTCAAACCAGTCCTGAGATATTAGCATGGATTTCTGCAGCATAAACATGAATGTAGGTGGCACCACCTGTCATATGAACAAGAAACCTATCCAAGATGTATACAGATGCAAAATTTCAAGCTCTGATAAGTCTAACCACTGCAGAGATATGAGTGATTTTAACCCAAGGCAGACAAACAGATAGATGCTGTGCAAAGATGGTTGTAGGTGGCACCACACATTTGGTGCATAATATGAAGCTATCCAAGAGCTACACTCATGCAAAAATTCAGCCTTATTGGTCAAATGTGTCCCAAGATATGTGCATATATGTGTGAAAACAGACACACAGATGGACTCTTTGCAGAGAAGAAAGGTCAGAGGTCAACCCTAAAAGAGGGCGCAGAGGTTCACATGTGACCCCATCTTAATTCTGAGTTTCATAAAATTCCATTTGGTGGTTTCTCTGGAAACCTTTGCAGCTGTGGTGGGCTGAAAACATATTCTCTGCAAAACTCTGTTTTGGCGGATACAATAATAATAATGGATCATATTTTAACTTGCCGAAAGGTCTTATTACCTGCTCTAAGACACCCATGTGTTTGTATCCACATACACAGCACAAAATCAAGAACAAAAGAGATCTAAACCCTGTTACCCTCTCCATATGCCCATGGTCCGTATCTTTATCTCTTTCTGCTCCAGAAGTCATATGACATCACAGTGAATCTGAAGTTCTATGGAGATTTCACCTGTTGCTTTGCTTGTTTGGTGGAGATTGAACTCTGATGGCCAAGTCTTGCCTGAGTGACAGTGGAACTCTGAAGGCTGTGTCTTGCCGGAGTAAGTGTGGCACCCTGAAGGCCATGTCTTGCCTGAGTAACTGTGGAACTCTGAAGGCTATGTCTTGCCTGAGTCACTGTGGCACTCTGAAGGCCATGTCTTGCTTGGGTCACTGTGGCACTCTGAAGGCCATGTCTTGCCTGAGTCACTGTGACACTCTGAAGGCCATCTGAAGGCCATGTCTTGCCTGAGTCACTGTGGTACTCTGAAGGCTGTGTCTTGCCCAAGTCACTGTGGCACTCTGAAGGCCATGTCTTGCTTGAGTCACTGTTGCACTCTGAAGGCCATGTCTTGCCTGAGTCACTGTGGCACTCTGAAAGCCATGTCCTGCCTGGGTTACTCTGGAGGCCATGTCTTGCCTGAGTCACTGTGGTAATCTGAAGGCCATGTCTTGCCTGGGTCAATGTGGTAATCTTAAGGCCATGTCTTGCCTGAGTCACTGTGGCACTCTAAAGGCCATGTCTTGCCTTAGTATCACTGGGGCACTCTGAAAGGCCATGTCTTGCATGAGTGACTGTGGCACTCTGAAGGCCATGTCGTGCCTAAGTAACTCTGAAGGCAATGTCTTGCCTGAGTAACTGTGGTACTCTGTAGGCTTTGTCTTGCCTGAGTTATGTGGCACTCTGAAGGCCATGTCTTGTCTGAGTCACTGTGGCACTCTGAAGGCCATGTCTTTCCTGAGTCACTGTGGTACTCTGAAGGCCATGTCTTGTCTGAGTCACTGTGGCACTCTGAAGGCCATGTCTTTCCTGAGTCACTGTGGCACTCTGAAGGCCATGTCTTGCCTGAGTAACTCTGAAGGCTGTGTCTTGCCTGAGTCACTGTGGCCTTCTGAAGGCCATGTCTTGCCTGAGTCACTGTAAAGGCCATGTCTTGCCTGAGTCACTGTGGCACTCTGAAGGCCATTTCTTGCCTGAGTCTCTGTGGCACTCTGAAGGCCATGTCTTGTCTGAGTAACCGTTGCACTTTGAGTATCTGTGGTACTCTGAAGGTCATGCCCTGCCTGAGTAACTCTGTGTCTTGCCTGAGTCACTGTGGCCTTCTGAAGACCATGTCTTGCCTGAGTCACTGTGAAGGCCATGTCTTGCCTGAGTCACTGTGGCACTCTGAAGGCCATTTCTTGCTTGAGTCTCTGTGGCACTCTGAAGGCCATGTCTTGTCTGAGTAACCGTTGCACTTTGAGTATCTGTGGTACTCTGAAGGCCATGTCTTGCCTGAGTAACCGTGCAAATTATTGATCCAATAAACAAGTATGGAAATAAATTCTTTTTTCAGTTGGTTGGTTAGCAACCCTCATGTTGCCCATCAAAAAGAGGGGGGGGGGGGAACGTCCCATCAATGTGTGCTTTTTTTATCATTAGCTACAAAAGATTCAGTGGGCTTTTAAGCTATTAAGCTATACTATAATTGGAACATTAATCTTTCCCTGAATTAAATAAATAATATAACATAGTCCCCTCTTCAGTGATAATCCTCTTATATAGTTATAAGGCCCCTTGATTCTTATTACCTCAACCCCACACCCAACACCTATAAAAAATAACTTCACAGAATATAGTTTGTGTCACTTTGCATGGAATTTATCCACATGATAAAATATCATTACCATACTATACAGTATTATAAGTTTATAACGCTACAATCATGTGAAGCACTGATCCCAATCGCAGATAACAATATCCCCTACTAACCTGTCACATAGTACAGGCATACACATGATAAATCCCTGTCAGTGTATCATGCACATGCTGTGTGATACCAAATGTATGTAATCATTAGTAAAATAACCACAGATATCCCCTGTAACCTTCCTGTACATATCCTTTATACTGGTGACCTTGCACTGAAACATCCTCATGTATAAAATAATTGCTAATTTGCATATAATGGCTCGGGTCATTTAGGGGTCAGAATCTAATCCTTGGTGCAGATGTCAGCTGTGTGATGAACCAAATCTGTGTAAAAACCTGAGCAACTGAGGAAGTTAAGACATTATATGTTTCTTCTCTAGTATACAAGACTCATCACAAATACCTTCACACATTATCAAAGTATCAAATCTTTTAATGACTTCACATGCAGAGTTATAATTGGACAATAAAGGAAGCATAGTCATAGATGGTATTTAACAAAATAACATTAATAAAGAAATTAAACAAAAATATTGTGAGTCACTTGTTTTCCTGTAAAACATACATTATGCAAACCATCAAAATTCTGTTTGTTAAGTTATTTATGGGTATACACTGATGGAAGAACTAATTATTGAAACTGGCTGAATAAATATGTGCAGAATTAATAGGATTACACTTTAATAGGTCAGGGGAGAATATTTATGGGGTCATCAAGTCCATGCAACCAGCAATTTTGGTCATTTTTGGAAGGTCTGACAGTAATCAGGCGACCACAAACACGTCAGTCTGCCAGGACAGCAGTCAAGCAGGTAGACAGGAAATATATGACTGACAGCACGCATGCTCTCCTAACAGTCCCCCCTGGCTACCTCTCAAATACATTTTGTGATAGTACCTTATAATTATATAAATGCATCAGTACTTACAAATTTTGGCTGAAACAGCTTTGTTTCAAAGTTTGTACTCAAGGCAGCTAGTGAATCTTTCTATACTTACCTTGCTCAAACATAGAGTACTCTATGTGTTAATAATTAAACTTGCACTACCATACTAATACTGTATTATGCTCAATGATGGTTCAACACAGAGGAAGAATACACAGCTGTTTACCTTATGTAACACCAAAGGAATTCCATTATCCGAACAATGATGTTCTTACTCTTTTTACCTCATTTACCATTTACTCAAGTTCATCCTATTTTTGATAATTTTACTGAAGTTTCTTTTTTGTTACATGTAATTTGATGAAAAAATTGACATTCATATGACAGATTAGTTTGACTTTACAATGAACTCAACCAATGTCCCAGATTGAATCAGATCAGTCTAAGTTGATGATACGTCAGCCCGATAGTTTAAGCATACCATCTTCCTTTTAACATATTTGACCTAATTTTTTAAGGATGCCTTATTTAAATGCAATAAGGAGACATAAACATTATCAGTACCTACAAGGATGTAAGTGGATTGCTCTACCTGGAAGTTATCTAGTTTCTATAAAGGAGAAAATGAATCAAAAGGAATTAACAAAAGTTTCTGTCAGAACTGTAGTGTAAAAAAAATATCTTATTAGGCTTATTTTGGTAATGGGGGGGGGGGGACTAGACATTTTCTTTCACTTTATTAAAACTTATCTTGTGCCTTAGATATAACTGTGTTAAATACAATCTTAAGGCATATGCATGTTTACCATCTTATTTACAAGTTTTTTTAGGCATATACATGTTTAACATCTTATTTACAAGTTTTAAAGGCATATACATGGTTACCATATGATTTACAAGTTTTAATGCAAATACATGGTTACCATATGATTTACAAGTTTTAAAGGCATATACATGGTTACCATATGATTTACAAGTTTTAAAGGCATATACATGGTTACCATATGATTTACAAGTTTTAATGCATATACATGGTTACCATATGATTTACAAGTTTTAATGCATATACATGGTTACCATATGATTTACAAGTTTTAATGCATATACATGGTTAACATCTCATTTACAAGTTTTAAAGGCATATACATGGTTACCATATGATTTACAAGTTTTAATGCATATACATGGTTACCATATGATTTACAAGTTTTAATGCATATACATGGTTAACATCTCATTTACAAGTTTTGAAGGCATATACATGGTTACCATATGATTTACAAGTTTTAATGCATATACATGGTTACCATATGATTTACAAGTTTTAATGCATATACATGGTTAACATCTCATTTACAAGTTTTAAAGGCATATACATGGTTACCATATGATTTACAAGTTTTAATGCATATACATGGTTACCATATGATTTACAAGTTTTAAAGGCATATACATGGTTACCATATGATTTACAAGTTTTAATGCATATACATGGTTACCATATGATTTACAAGTTTTAATGCATATACATGGTTAACATCTCATTTACAAGTTTTAAAGGCATATACATGGTTACCATATGATTTACAAGTTTTGAAGGCATATACATGGTTACCATATGATTTACAAGTTTTAAAGGCATATACATGGTTACCATATGATTTACAAGTTTTAATGCATATACATGGTTACCATATGATTTACAAGTTTTAATGCATATACATGGTTAACATCTCATTTACAAGTTTTAAAGGCATATACATGGTTACCATATGATTTACAAGTTTTAATGCATATACATGGTTACCATATGATTTACAAGTTTTAATGCATATACATGGTTAACATCTCATTTACAAGTTTTAAAGGCATATACATGGTTACCATATGATTTACAAGTTTTAATGCATATACATGGTTACCATATGATTTACAAGTTTTAAAGGCATATACATGGTTACCATATGATTTACAAGTTTTAATGCATATACATGGTTACCATATGATTTACAAGTTTTAATGCAACTACATGGTTACCATATGATTTACAAGTTTTAATGCATATACATGGTTAACATCTTATTTACAAGTTTTAAAGGCATATACATGGTTACCATATGATTTACAAGTTTTAATGCAAATACATGGTTACCATATGATTTACAAGTTTTAATGCATATACATGGTTACCATATGATTTACAAGTTTTAATGCATATACATGGTTACCATATGATTTACAAGTTTTAATGCATATACATGGTTACCATATGATTTACAAGTTTTAATGCATATACATGGTTACCATATGATTTACAAGTTTTAATGCATATACATGGTTAACATCTCATTTACAAGTTTTAATGCATATACATGGTTACCATATGATTTACAAGTTTTAATGCATATACATGGTTAACATCTCATTTACAAGTTTTGAAGGCATATACATGGTTACCATATGATTTACAAGTTTTAATGCATATACATGGTTACCATATGATTAACAAGTTTTAATGCATATACATGGTTAACATCTCATTTACAAGTTTTAAAGGCATATACATGGTTACCATATGATTTACAAGTTTTAATGCATATACATGGTTACCATATGATTTACAAGTTTTAAAGGCATATACATGGTTAACATCTCATTTACAAGTTTTAAAGGCATATACATGGTTACCATATGATTTACAAGTTTTAATGCATATACATGGTTACCATATGATTTACAAGTTTTAATCCATATACATGGTTAACATCTCATTTACAAGTTTTAAAGGCATATACATGGTTACCATATGATTTACAAGTTTTAATGCATATACATGGTTACCATATGATTTACAAGTTTTAAAGGCATATACATGGTTACCATATGATTTACAAGTTTTAATGCATATACATGGTTACCATATGATTTACAAGTTTTAATGCATATACATGGTTACCATATGATTTACAAGTTTTAATGCATATACATGGTTAACATCTCATTTACAAGTTTTAAAGGCATATACATGGTTACCATATGATTTACAAGTTTTAATGCATATACATGGTTACCATATGATTTACAAGTTTTAATGCATATACATGGTTACCATATGATTTACAAGTTTTAATGCATATACATGGTTACCATATGATTTACAAGTTTTAATGCATATACATGGTTACCATATGATTTACAAGTTTTAATGCATATACATGGTTACCATATGATTTACAAGTTTTAATGCATATACATGGTTAACATCTCATTTACAAGTTTTAAAGGCATATACATGGTTACCATATGATTTACAAGTTTTAATGCATATACATGGTTAACATCTCATTTACAAGTTTTAAAGGCATATACATGGTTACCATATGATTTACAAGTTTTAATGCATATACATGGTTACCATATGATTTACAAGTTTTAATGCATATACATGGTTAACATCTCATTTACAAGTTTTAAAGGCATATACATGGTTACCATATGATTTACAAGTTTTAATGCATATACATGGTTACCATATGATTTACAAGTTTTAAAGGCATATACATGGTTACCATATGATTTACAAGTTTTAATGCATATACATGGTTACCATATGATTTACAAGTTTTAAAGGCATATACATGGTTACCATATGATTTACAAGTTTTAATGCATATACATGGTTACCATATGATTTACAAGTTTTAATGCATATACATGGTTACCATATGATTTACAAGTTTTAATGCATATACATGGTTAACATCTCATTTACAAGTTTTAAAGGCATATACATGGTTACCATATGATTTACAAGTTTTAATGCATATACATGGTTACCATATGATTTACAAGTTTTAATGCATATACATGGTTAACATCTCATTTACAAGTTTTGAAGGCATATACATGGTTACCATATGATTTACAAGTTTTAAAGGCATATACATGGTTACCATATGATTTACAAGTTTTAATGCATATACATGGTTAACATCTCATTTACAAGTTTTAAAGGCATATACATGGTTACCATATGATTTACAAGTTTTAATGCATATACATGGTTACCATATGATTTACAAGTTTTAATGCATATACATGGTTAACATCTCATTTACAAGTTTTAAAGGCATATACATGGTTACCATATGATTTACAAGTTTTAATGCATATACATGGTTACCATATGATTTACAAGTTTTAATGCATATACATGGTTAACATCTCATTTACAAGTTTTGAAGGCATATACATGGTTACCATATGATTTACAAGTTTTAAAGGCATATACATGGTTACCATATGATTTACAAGTTTTAAAGGCATATACATGGTTACCATATGATTTACAAGTTTTAATGCATATACATGGTTAACATCTCATTTACAAGTTTTGAAGGCATATACATGGTTACCATATGATTTACAAGTTTTAAAGGCATAAACATGGTTACCATATGATTTACAAGTTTTAAAGGCATATACATGGTTACCATATGATTCACAAGTTTTAATGCATATACATGGTTACCATATGATTCACAAGTTTTAAAGGCATATACATGGTTACCATATGATTTACAAGTTTTGAAGGCATATACATGGTTACCATATGATTTACAAGTTTTAATGCATATACATGGTTAACATCTCATTTACAAGTTTTAAAGGCATATACATGGTTACCATATGATTTACAAGTTTTAATGCAAATACATGGTTACCATATGATTTACAAGTTTTAATGCATATACATGGTTAACATCTCATTTACAAGTTTTGAAGGCATATACATGGTTACCATATGATTTACAAGTTTTAATGCAAATACATGGTTACCATATGATTTACAAGTTTTAATGCATATACATGGTTAACATCTCATTTACAAGTTTTAAAGGCATATACATGGTTACCATATGATTTACAAGTTTTAATGCATATACATGGTTAACATCTCATTTACAAGTTTTAAAGGCATATACATGGTTACCATATGATTTACAAGTTTTAATGCAAATACATGGTTACCATATGATTTACAAGTTTTTATGCATATACATGGTTAACATCTCATTTACAAGTTTTAAAGGCATATACATGGTTACCATATGATTTACAAGTTTTAATGCATATACATGGTTACCATATGATTTACAAGTTTTAATGCATATACATGGTTAACATCTCATTTACAAGTTTTGAAGGCATATACATGGTTACCATATGATTTACAAGTTTTAATGCATATACATGGTTAACATCTCATTTACAAGTTTTAAAGGCATATACATGGTTACCATATGATTTACAAGTTTTAATGCATATACATGGTTACCATATGATTTACAAGTTTTAATGCATATACATGGTTAACATCTCATTTACAAGTTTTAAAGGCATATACATGGTTACCATATGATTTACAAGTTTTAATGCATATACATGGTTACCATATGATTTACAAGTTTTAATGCATATACATGGTTAACATCTCATTTACAAGTTTTAAAGGCATACACATGGTTACCATATGATTTACAAGTTTTAATGCATATACATGGTTACCATATGATTTACAAGTTTTAATGCATATACATGGTTACCATATGATTTACAAGTTTTAATGCATATACATGGTTAACATCTCATTTACAAGTTTTAAAGGCATATACATGGTTACCATATGATTTACAAGTTTTAATGCATATACATGGTTAACATCTCATTTACAAGTTTTAAAGGCATATACATGGTTACCATATGATTTACAAGTTTTGAAGGCATATACATGGTTACCATATGATTTACAAGTTTTAATGCAAATACATGGTTACCATATGATTTACAAGTTTTAATGCATATACATGGTTAACATCTCATTTACAAGTTTTAAAGGCATATACATGGTTACCATATGATTTACAAGTTTTGAAGGCATATACATGGTTACCATATGATTTACAAGTTTTAAAGGCATATACATGGTTACCATATGATTTACAAGTTTTAATGCATATACATGGTTACCATATGATTTACAAGTTTTAAAGGCATATACATGGTTACCATATGATTTACAAGTTTTAAAGGCATATACATGGTTACCATATGATTTACAAGTTTTAATGCATATACATGGTTACCATATGATTTACAAGTTTTAATGCATATACATGGTTAACATCTCATTTACAAGTTTAAAAGGCATATACATGGTTACCATATGATTTACAAGTTTTGAAGGCATATACATGGTTACCATATGATTTACAAGTTTTAAAGGCATATACATGGTTACCATATGATTTACAAGTTTTAATGCATATACATGGTTACCATATGATTTACAAGTTTTAATGCATATACATGGTTAACATCTCATTTACAAGTTTTAAAGGCATATACATGGTTACCATATGATTTACAAGTTTTAATGCATATACATGGTTAACATCTCATTTACAAGTTTTAAAGGCATATACATGGTTACCATATGATTTACAAGTTTTGAAGGCATATACATGGTTACCATATGATTAACAAGTTTTAATGCAAATACATGGTTACCATATGATTTACAAGTTTTAATGCATATACATGGTTAACATCTCATTTACAAGTTTTAAAGGCATATACATGGTTACCATATGATTTACAAGTTTTGAAGGCATATACATGGTTACCATATGATTTACAAGTTTTAAAGGCATATACATGGTTACCATATGATTTACAAGTTTTAATGCATATACATGGTTACCATATGATTCACAAGTTTTAATGCATATACATGGTTAACATCTCATTTACAAGTTTTAAAGGCATATACATGGTTACCATATGATTTACAAGTTTTAATGCATATACATGGTTACCATATGATTCACAAGTTTTAATGCATATACATGGTTACTATATGATTTACAAGTTTTAATGCATATACATGGTTAACATCTCATTTACAAGTTTTAAATGCATATACATGGTTACCATATGATTTACAAGTTTTGAAGGCATATACATGGTTACCATATGATTTACAAGTTTTAAAGGCATATACATAGTTACCATATGATTTACAAGTTTTAATGCATATACATGGTTACCATATGATTTACAAGTTTTAATGCATATACATGGTTAACATCTCATTTACAAGTTTTAAAGGCATATACATGGTTACCATATGATTTACAAGTTTTAATGCATATACATGGTTAACATCTCATTTACAAGTTTTAAAGGCATATACATGGTTACCATATGATTTACAAGTTTTGAAGGCATATACATGGTTACCATATGATTTACAAGTTTTAATGCAAATACATGGTTACCATATGATTTACAAGTTTTAATGCATATACATGGTTACCATATGATTTACAAGTTTTAAAGGCATATACATGGTTACCATATGATTTACAAGTTTTAATGCATATACATGGTTACCATATGATTCACAAGTTTTAATGCATATACATGGTTAACATCTCATTTACAAGTTTTAAAGGCATATACATGGTTACCATATGATTTACAAGTTTTAATGCATATACATGGTTACCATATGATTCACAAGTTTTAATGCATATACATGGTTAACATCTCATTTACAAGTTTTAAAGGCATATACATGGTTACCATATGATTCACAAGTTTTAATGCATATACATGGTTACCATATGATTTACAAGTTTTAATGCATATACATGGTTAACATCTCATTTACAAGTTTTAAAGGCATATACATGGTTACCATATGATTTACAAGTTTTAAAGGCATATACATGGTTACCATATGATTTACAAGTTTTAAGGCATATACATGGTTACCATCTTATTTTCAAGTTTTTAAGCCACATACACGGTTACCATATTATATCTACGCAAAAATGTGACCACAGGAAAATTATTTCATTGCTGATGTAACAAGGTTATATTTTAACATACAGTTTACCCCTATTTGTTTCCCTGCAGTTTTAATTCTTGATGTTTGCAGTTCTAAATTTTAATGCAGGTTTATTGGGAATCTGTGCCCAACATCTGTGTTTCACTCACAAACAAGTGTGGGGTTCAGGGGGGTTCCTCAGTGGTATGACTGAGTGATGGGGTCAATCACACACCCAGGGTTTGCAGGTGCAGCAGTCACCGGGCCTAGTTAACACCAGGATATAAAATGAGAAGTGTGATTCAACCTGGTCACATAGTTCAAAACTGGAATGAAATTCTGCAGATAAAAAATAATCCAGTTTGTATTTGGCATGTATTATGAATTTGAAGGGGATCCTTGAAAAGGTTTTGAGATATTAGGACATCACTGATCCCCCAGTTTCCTAGTTAAACAAATGGAGAGGGACAGTTTGTACCTCTGGGCCCTTGTTCATAATTTATTGATCATATTTTTATTATATATTGTTCCAGGATTTAATAACAACTTCTCACACCTTAAAATCAGAGGCCTTATTCCCTGACAGACCTTGAACTGTTTCTAAATTTACCCTGGATGTAACAGGAACTCTAATTGCATCAACACATACATTTACAGATGCAAGTCCTCCCTGATACAGTCATTCACTAAAAGCAAAGAAGATAAACACAGAAAATAGTTTTGTCATTCAGTTTATTTAATATTCACAAAAAAAATTACATTTTAGTGTCCATGTGATATTTGACAAAATTTTCTCTTTAAATAAACCTCTAAGGAAAGCTTTATACATATCTTAAACAAATGTTCAGGTAGACCAGCTACCAATGTTAAGATAATAAATCATTGTACAAGAGGCATTTTTTTCTCATTGTAATATGTGCAGCTGCATGCTGGAACAATGAACAGACATAAATTAACTGAAGACAGATAATCTAACATATCCATATTCATTAACGAACACTCAAGTCATATCACACATAAGGTATAGGTTACAAATGCACACACATGCAACATTCAATGTATAAAATTTACATATCTATTGACAAAATTAAGGAAGCATAACTCATTTCAGTCCATTATCGTTTTCTGTTCAGGAAATTCCTCTTTTTTTCAATTATTAGTAAAACATGTATATTTTATATATACATAAGAAAAACTGTGTCACCTGCAGAGCTTACTTAATGGCCCACACCAGATTTACACCCTTCTAATAATTTCAGGAAGTATTTTAGAAACTGTTATCATAGCTAACAAATTCTGTGATAATTGACAAAGGTGAGATTATGTAACAACAGTAAAAACATAACTTGTGCCAGCCATTAATGGGAAAGTCATGCTTCATTTATTTACGCATTAGTGTCTATCCACTTTAGAGGCGCACCTTAGACACCTGCTACCACAAGGTCCAGTTGCGGTCCAGTTACAAATCAGCTCTTAACACAGAGAACTGGGTGCTAGTTCTAGTTTACACACACAGCAGGAATACACATATACCCTGCTTCATGCACATATATAAATATAGTTCAGGACTTTAATCTACATGCATTTAATAATGTTGTTTCTATATCTACACATATGTATATATCTACACATATGTATATATATATATATATATATATATATATATATATATATATATATATATATATATATTCCAAGGTTCCATGTCATCTGAAATGTTAATACCAAGTACACATCACAGTATATACTGTTTCTATATATAGTATATATCTGTGTCAAAAGGATCATGTGTTAAACATTTATGTGTGCAACAGCTCACTTAAAACCACCCAAGGTTACATAAAACACTGGAGATCACACAGTGACTGATAAATGTAACAAGGTTGCACCCTCAATGTTATCATGGATCCGGTTTTACAGAATTTTTTTTATGATGAAATACCCAGACAGTACAGAAGCATGTAAGCCATATTTTTTCCATGTACATTAACATGTGATACAGTCAAGGGTATTCACATAAGGATATCCTCCGGGTGGTTTTTCAGTACACAAACTTGGCTCACATTTTGAGAACCCTAGCTGTTACCAAATTAGAAAAAAAAATATTAATTACTGGAGTGGAAAGAAGCTTAGTGAAAATACCAGCACAAAGCAACTGTCAGGTCTTTTTCTGTTATTTACGATTAGGCAATAATTTTGTAGACTGGTACCCAGCTTTATTCAAATTTGCAGAACAGAAAGATAGTGTAGCCATTCTTTAGGAGTTTCGTCATCATTTCAAAATGGTGGGCATGCTTTCCTGGACTAAGATAAGAATTAATACCACTGCTGCTGACATACTAATCAAACCTACTTCAAAACACTAATGAGCTAAACACAAATATTATTTGCCAAAATAAGAAACTACAGTTAACACATATCTAATATCAAAGTCTACAATAGTGAGATAAGTCCATGTGACACTGAAAACCATTGCAATGCACCCTTTCCCTGATAACAGAACAATGTTTGCAAATTTCCATGCTGTGTTTTGTACATTTGATTTATATTAAATTTATTGAGGTGAAGATATACAATTTCCCATGATGACCTTGAATCTTTTATCTGCAGGCCAATCTGACCTGTATAAGTTTATCAAGTTTTAGCTAATGAGAACTGTCAGCTCTCTCTGTAGTACAACTGATGTCATTAACTGGATTAACATAAAAGTACTTTTTACTTCTGGATTTTATCAAGCCACTTGAACAGCAGCCCAGGAAGTTGCATAAGCATGACCCATTGATTTATCACATGTTAAACTAGTCTGCATGATAACAGACGAGTCTTTATCCCTTAAACGGATAAAACTTACAGACCAGTGTTCAAAGAAGAGGAAAATATTAGATAACTTTAGATATTAGAAACAAATTTATGCTTAACACATATTTAATACTAGTATGTGATTGCCATCTTGTTTGACCTTAACCGACAGACTTCTGCATTGCAACAACTCAAGCCTATTTCAAGGGATTTATTTGTGTTTTTTTTATATCTATTTTTTCTCAGACAGTCATCCTTTTATTAGAAATAACAATGACACCCATATACAGATGCACAATGTATTTCCATTTTAGATATATGAACTAAAATACAAGAATGTCAATAATGTCGTACATGTGAATTCACAGATATGGATATAAAATCAAACAGAAATAAATCAACAAAAAATACAGAGACATGATACAACAGCAATAAAGTAAATTCATAAAGTAAATGCAGAATAATTCATAAAGTAAATGCAGAATATGAACAATCAATGAAAATATGCCAGACAGTGAAAGATGTAACCAAATAACCCTGTCAGTGTTGGGAAATATCACTGCTAATTTTTTTTTCTGAAACCTGAAGTTGGCACAAGTTTTTGGAAGCCCATATCCTGAACTGTCAGTGGTTTCAGCCAGCACAAGGCCAGCACTGCAAGGAATATTATTATCATTCCCAGATGTAAGCACGACTCATTCAATGAGTCATACAGCATCATATAACCACCTGCTCTAAATCAGGTCAATCAGTGGGCTAGTATCAATGTGTATCTATGTGACACTGGTTCATTTGGGCTCAAATCAGCTCAGAGCACCCTTGATCAACATGCTCTTAATTTCACAAGTCATGGGTTAAAACTGAATTATTACATGATGTTACGGGTGACATAAAAGTGGACCGAACTGAAAGCTTGCTTTTCTAGCAAAGCGGTTGGAAAGCCGGACATGTGCGCCACCGACATGGGTTCGACTCCGGGATCGGCCAAGTATTTTCCCCTGAGCAATTTGTCTTCGTCACAAAATGGGGGCTCGTCCATCGTGAGGTTAAACTTTGTGGCCCAGGAAATAAGCTCACCAAAGTGTGACTCCTGGGATAATTAGTCTTGTTCTGATAGCAGATCGCTCTTAAGAGGGGTTGTGATACGGGGTGACATAATAGTGGACCAAACTGTCTGGCTAGGGAAGCTTGATTTTTCTAGCAAAGTGGTTGGAACGCCGGACATGTGCGCCACCGACATGGGTTCGACTCCTGGATCGGCCCAGTATTTTCCCCTGAGCAATTTGTCTTCGTAACAATGAATTAACTAATTCATTGGCACCTATAAGTGTACAGGTTTATAAATCTGAAACATTTGAAAGGTATATCAGAGGCAATCACATAATTAAATGAAAAATTAACTTATTCATAGGCACCTAAAAGCCTATAAGTTTATAAATTTGAAACATTTGATAAGTAAATCAGAGACAAAACCATTTGTAATTTTGAACAGGATATAATAACTTATTCTAGGGCATCTTTTAGCCTACAATTTGAGCCTATAGTTTTATAATCTGAAAGAATGGAAAGCCTCTGTGCACATCAACCATTAAATGTATGTTCTTTAGTTGTAGGACAAAGATTCTCCTGATCATGGTGTTGTGATTATTCATATGTTAATATAACACCATATGGACTGGTGAATCTACTATGTTTTATACAAAGCATCTATAGATATAAAACATTAAAAGTCAGAAATGCTGGTAATGCATTTTGCCTTAGTTACATGTATCACTGATTTTATAGTTTAAGGATGGTATTACATGTCTAAAGATTGTGTTATTTATGATACTTCTAACACAATGAAGTAAATTCAATCAGTGTCACCTTAACTTCTCAGGGTTCCTGCATTTAATCTCTTCATCTTTTTAAGGACATCAATTTGTAAAGGTTTTCATTGATTTTTGCATGGTCTTTATTAACCATCCCTTCAGCCGTCTGATCCTCATATTGAAAATCAAGTTCAGACTTTCATATTTTTGAGATAACAAGAATATTTTTTTTTATTTTTCAGTTTATAGAAACCCTGCTTCATTGTACTACCTGTAGGCATGTAACAATATGGACACTTGATATTATACACAGAAACAGACAACTGTAACAGATGAAACACCAGTGTTATTTAATGATGATTCATATACATACATGGAATCAAATCATGTGTAACTGCTGCGCTTCCTGAGTTAAAGCCTTTTACATGTCTGTGGAAAAACTGGGGAGACATAGCACTTTTCAAGTCATTAATGAACTTTAAATAATTGTGGCCAAACAATAAACTCCAAGGAGCCTACATTGTGATTTGTATCATGATTCTTCTGGTCTCGAGTATTATTCTGACCCAGGTTTCATTATTACATATGTCAATTAAATTTTACAAAGGCAAGATTTCTGAACATGTATGTCTGTTTGTCTCTACATGTACAAGATATAAAAACACTTTTTATGGTTGCATTGGCATTTAGAATTTGAGAAGAGTTGATTTAATTTTAAATTTGGGGTTTGATTTGGATTATTCTATTTGTTTAAACATCTGTTTGTAAACAATGAACTGCCAACCACTGTGACACCTGGTGAAAAAATGTGGTACTCTGAGTCAGACTGATATTGAGGGAAGGGATATTTGACTGACCGAAAACTGTTGAGGTATGCACTCAATGAATGCAGTCTAGGAGAGGATTGAGAAAAGGTACCCCATGGATGGAATATCTATCTAAAAGAGACTATTAAGGCCAAAAAAAATTAAAGGTGTGGTTCTCAGGCACCGCCCGCATCAAATTTTAAACCCCTGCATCAAAACTTTAATTTTCAATAAAAACTTTCCAATTTTGAGCTGCTGCCACTCCGACATTTCTTTCAAGAAGTTAAAACCATATAATTTCCTTTGTTTTGTAGTGCTTTTACTTATTTAGCAAAATAAAACTGTTATTTTCATGCTTTTCCCTTATCTTTTGACATTTTTATCAAACATACCAAAAAATTTAAAATAAAAAAAGCGACCGCCCACATTGATTTCTGAAAAAAAGTGCCTGAGAACCATACCTTTTTTTTATTTTGGCCCAAGTGTTTACATATAAAAAATATCCTCTCAGAGAATATAAATCGAACAAAATTTTATAATTAGCCACATATACAGCAGAGATTCCACTGATAAATCAAAATATGTTTACAGAAATGCCATAAATTACTATTAAACATAATTCACTGGCATATATATAGCCATTTACATCCAAGTATGTCACTGCTTAATTTAGTAATCTAATGATGATTCATGAACATAAATGGAAACAATTGATGTGTAACTGCTGCACTTCCTGAGTTCCAGTATTTAAATGGGCTATGAAAAAAAAACTGAATTCACAGCACTTTTCAAGTCATTAAAGAATTTTATGGCCCAACTATAAATTCAAGTGCTTCCTGTGTGACTCGCATCACAAGCCTCCTTCTCCAAGGTCATTTACCTTTACTCTTGCCCAAGCTTCATTATACCTTCTCTCAATGAAAAGGTACTTAGTTCATGGTACCAAACACCTATGTCTATGTATTTACCTGCTTTGACAGCATGCATCCAAACAGTTGTTGATCAATTTCACCAACACAACTTGTGAGACGCTGATTAAATTTTGGAGTTGATGCGGATCATTTTGTTTTATGTTTGTACATCTGTTTATCAACAAGTAGCTGTCACTGACTCTGACACCTGGTGGAAGAATTTGGTACTATAGTGATCTTGAGCAATGAATATTCAAAAGAATTTGTTGGCTGACCTGAATCAGGTCAGGTATACATACACTCAATGAATGTGGAGGATGGAAAAGTGTCTCCTGGATGGAATATCTATCTAAAATGGATTACTTACATATCAGAAAATAACTGATCAGTAAATATTTCTTTGACAAGTAAACATCTAGCTTAATACGTTGCAGAGATTCAACTGATAAATCATATACCTGCACACAAATGCCATCAATCACTTATGAACATAAAATCACTGGCAGTTTAATGGCCATTTACCCCTAAATTTGTCATTGTAGGTTATATACAAGTCAGTGCCTTTATTTAATAATCTAAACTGAAAAACTCAAGTATATTGTCCCACAAATATATAATATAAAACTATGATTACAATAAAACATAGAATTCCTTGTAATATCTTGTTCAAATTATCCCCTGATATATAAATATAACACAGATATTCAAATATCTTGCTTGGTATATTTTTTATTTACCATAAATTATATTGTCAAGACCCAGTTTGAAGTGTCTAGAAATATATATGCAATCACCATACACTGTGGTCCTGACATTGGTTAAACATATACATTTATCACCCTTATATAACTTAATTTATGTACCATAATTACATACGACCCATACTAGATACACAGATACTCAGGTTTTTGGCAACTACTATTTAACCACATTATGGTCATGTCAATAGACACTTTACACATAATGACCTTCTTCACCCACATAAATTTGTACATGCAGTCAGTCTCAAGCAAGCCTAAATGAAAACTACTGATATTTTTCAATTTGTCCAAGGTCTATTGGTATGGTAACGGTCATGGTGATATGAGGGAGTCAGGACGTGAGATGGATGAAATAATGTGTTTGTTGTGCATTAATATCTAGATTATGTTTGTGTATTTAAAATATTATATAAAAGATTGATTTTCTGTTGCAGGCAACACTTTAACAAATTTACTCATGCATTTCACTACCTGTATTGTAAATCCCCGCTGTGTTTCAACAGCTTTAAGTTTAGGCCATATATGGTTCTCAGGCACTTTTTTCAAAAGTCAGTGTGGGCGGGCAATTTTTTTTGTTTACCTATTTTTTATATTTCAATAAAAATGTCATATGATCAGGGAAAAGCATGATAATTACAGAATTTTTTTTTGCTAAACAGGTAAAAGCACTACATAACAAAGGAAATCTTATAAAATATTTATTATTTTATCTTCTTGAAAGATGAAAATCAAATAAAAATTTTTTAAGCAGGGGTTAAAATTGACATGGGTAGTGCCTGAGAACCATACTTCTTTTTCTTTTGGCCTTACTGTCAATAATTCCCTTGGATTATACAGCTTCCAACAAGCCTGCAATGATAATGAGATTTACCAATAAATCAATTTCTTTTGAGAACACATTCCCATACAGTTATATCTGTTAATATACACAGAAAAATATATAAGGTGCTTGAATTTTAGAAATTAAAGTTTTGTCAGAAAATGAAGACCAGATCAGTCCCGGGTCCTACCTAAACCTGACAGTTTACCTCTTGAGCTATAATGCACTACCACTCCAATGTCAGTCATTTACATGTAGTGGTTTGGAGTGGGATGACTACAATATTCTCACATGATCCCCATGGCTCTAGAAACTTGTCTGACACCACTTGACAAGCATAATATGAGTTCTCAAACACTTAAAAATTTAAGTAGATCATCTTAAGGTATTTTTGGCATTTTCATATAAGCCCTAGTGATTCATCTGTTTACAAGCTTCCATAGATGCACCCAAAAAAATCAAAGGAGACAAAACTATCCCTACAGTCTACTGTTCATAGTTACAGAGTACCAGTAAATTGTTTAAGAACACTTTTGTCTTTTCTTCTGACATGTCTTTGCCAACTAAAGAATAGACCAAAGTTTAAGTGATACAACTATTAAACTGATACCTATGTGTACTATACTATGTATCTCATCTCTTGGCCAAAAAAGATGCTTAACATAATATTTATTTTTTCTTTAAATTTGCACCTTTTGAAAACCTTGTGCAAGTTGTTAAACAAAACCAGGCCATAAATTCACAACCATTTATATTAATTAAACAATATCGTAATTTCATAAACTTTCATGCTTGTGACACCTTTGTTGAAAGTGGCCAGCTGAAAAATATATCATGTACCGGTATACATGTACCTATTGTACTACAGCTATGTGACCGAGCCGTTTAACAATACAGCACAGAAATCTGAAATGATTCAGATTACCAATGCATCCTACATATGATTTACTTGTTGTATGAAAATATAACCAATATCAGCAAAGCTTCCTGGTCTGGGGTTTGAGGAAATATAGTGTTGTGACGCTAATAACAATACAAACATGGGCAGCTGTATGCACATAAAAACCAAGAAAAAAATGTTTAAACAGCAGATCAATAAAGGTACATGATCTCTATGCCATAACAAAACAATACTGAAACATCTTTCATAGTACATGCATTTAACATTAATCAATGTTTGTGCTAAATATTTGTGCAAAAAATCCAAACACTGCTTCTTAACGGATACCCTTTGTTGGTCTGATTTTATTTGTAACATTTCAGACAAATTCTGACACTCTTCACATTTATATTGCTCAGATTTTGTTGTATCTTCACAAAATTTCCAACATTTATTCAGACAGGATATGCTGTCATTTACAGAAATTCTTAAGAAATGAAAATAAATATATGCAACATGTTTGACCTCAGAAAAAATCTAAACAAATGAGTTCTGGGTTACGTGTAACAATCTTGAGTGAGCCTTAGTGGCCCTCTGAATAATGAAGGGCACATCACTTAAATATAGGAGTACAGAGTGCACAGACTGTGTAATTAACAAATACTTGTCTCGGATAAGATTTGACACAGAATACAGGTTAAGATAAAGAATCTATAGGCTCATATTGTATCTTTGATAAGAGTTCTACTGAGTTTAGATCTAGTTTTATGATGAGACATTTTAATAACATATATTTAAATATTTAATTGTCAATCTATATTCAACAAGATTCAAAATTTATCTCCAACAGCTTTATCAGTATTCTAATTTGTAACACTGAGACAACAACCCTGTGATCAACAAAATAACTTTGTTAATTCCATCAACAAGATTAGTTCTATTAAAAATATATCATAGATGTAAATATTCTAAATATTAATCTGGTAATATCATAATGTCACCTGAGAAGCCAACAAGAAACAGACAAAGAGAACTGAACCATACATGCTCGAACATGCTGAAAGTCATTTGCTTTAATATCCACCCAGAGGGTCTGCAGGCCAGACCTAGAGATTTTTCACCTATGTTAAGATCCTTAAAAATGAAAATGCAAACATGACCTTCTCGTTAAAGGAAATGTGTCTCTAGTGAATCCACAATGAAGAGCACAGGCTGTAGAACACAGGCTGTAGGACATGTTGTAGGGCACAGGTCGTAGGACACAAGCTGGGGGACCAAGGCTGAAGGGCACTTGCTGTAGGGCAGTCTGCTGGACACAGGCTGTAGGACACATACTATAGGACACAGTCAGTAGGACACAGACTGTATGACACATTTTGCAGGACACATGTTGTAGGACACAGGTTGTAGGACACAAGCTGTGGGACCCAGGCTGTAGGGCATTTGCTGTAGGGCAGTCTGTAGGACACAGGATGTAGGACACAGGTGACAGGGCAGTCTGTAGGACACAGACTGTAGGACACAGACTGTAGTACACAGTGGAAGGGGGTTCCCTGAGGTTTCAGATGAAATTGAAAGGGCAAAAACTAAAAATGTACTGGCCAATTTTTACATCAATATTTTATACTCTAAAGGAAATAATTTCTTACATGTTATTCTAAAATATAGAAATTTTTTACCATTGTATTGAAAGTGAAAAGTTGTTAGTTGGCTTCCCTTTTCACTCTGATCTCAACCATTTTTCATCTTTACATCCCTCCACTGCAACTGTTTCAAATTTGATGATGAAACAAATCTACCAAGCTTCACAATCAAACGGGGGCTACAGCTTACATATCCACTCTACATGTAAATTATGTTGAAAATTTAGACTCTTGCAATTTAGAGTTATTTTATCATATTTGAAGAACACATACCCTCACAAACAGACAATTTAATTCTGCAAATATCTTGGTGTCACTTTGTGATTTTTTTTTTATGTTTGTGAATACAAAAACCAGAGGAGTGTAAGGACAAAGACTAGTTAAATTGTCATGGCAAAGCAAATCACTGCATTAATAAGCAAATTTTAAGTATTAGTAATTATGTAGACAAGTAATACTAATTATGAAGATACATGTAGATATCTAGGTAAACCCACTGAAAGCCATTTACATGAGCAGACAAGCATGTACTTGAGGAAGAAACAAGTTAATAAATATATGCGTTTCACAGATCATAACTCAGAGAAATTGTATTGTGTGTTTTTTTTTCTCAATTTTATACTACCCGCCATTTGTTGTGGATGGCTTTTCAATGCACATGACACCTGTGACCATTATTACAACATTTCAGTGTGCTATATTTAAAACTGTATCAATATTTTATGGGTGAGGTTTCCTATGTATCTGATGATCAATATAATTTTATAAATCATATGAATACCGCTGCCATTGCATAATCACTTTAAAATCTAAAATCCTTGCTTTCTAAAAATATGCCTTGAACTACTAAAATAAATCCTATGGTGAACGGATAATCCACTACATCATCAGCTAAAATAAGAATGATTTTTTAAAAACACCTTTTTTTATATAAATGATAGCATGAAAACATACTGAGCTGGACTGCCTTGGACATATCCATCTTCACTGGTTAGCAAAATTCAGATAACTCCTACACACTCCTGTCCCTGTGACAGGCCAAGAGGCAGTCCTGAATATGTGTACAGTGTTATGTTTGGTCCTCAGTAGGACCATTCTTCCTGTTTCTGTGAAGGACCACAAGGCGGTCCTGGATGTACTTGAAGGCCACAGTGAACTGAATGAGAGAATAAAAGTGCGGACCACTCTCAAGAAACTGTGCTGATAGATCCTGTAATAGATTCTGATCTATATACAACTGGGCCAGTGTATCTTTATCACAGTTACATAACAGAATTACTAATATATCGATGAGATCATCACAACCTGCCAATGCATGGTCACCGCTGTTCCTCTCCTGTATGACTGACAAAACATTGCTCACCTGCTTGAGACAATTTGTCAAACACTGAAGCTTTGTCACCGGTGTAAACTGCTGACTCGTGGCTTTTATGCTTTCAAATGCATGAGCAAATTCATTTTGGAACTGTTCCTTGAGTCTGGTAGTTTTATCACTACTTTTCAGTTCTAACCTGGGTTCAAATCCTGTAAAGTTACCAGGAAAGGACTGGTGTGACGTGGTATCTGCTGTACTGGCCTCAAGTCCTACATCAACCATTGAGAGTATCCCTGCAGGTGGCGGCCATGTACATCTATTGATGTATGTTATGGATATAGGATAATGTATCTTCACAATCTTTGCAACTTCGTCCTTCATGATGTTTTGAAGAGTGCTGCTGGGTCTTGAATCACCTCTGTGAGATTCTTCAAATATATTCAGTGCTCCTAAGGAAAGGTTGTCACCACTACACACACTTCCAGCTCCTTCTCCACTGCTCTCTGTATCGGTGGAAGTCCGCTGAGCAACATTTTTGTCTTGAAGAAGACCAAGGATCAAGCTACTTTGAATCTGAAGTTCTTCAACTGTCAACTGTGACACAGCTGCTGATAGCTTCTTTATTTCTTTTTCATATGCTTTCCTGTAAAGCAATTGCAAGTCCTTCATCGTGGTTTGATAGAAATGTGGTTCATAGATTAACCAGAGTTTTTTATGCGCTAAACCTGTGCGGTACTGGACCATTGACTGGATATACTCACACACTTCCACAAAATGCTTGTGGATTTCATTTTTCAGTGTCAGGATACGTTTTCTACAATAGTTCGTGGTTGTTTCATGAATGAACACAAATTCATTCGAATCAATCTTTCCTAAAGAGCTAATGACATTAGGATCAGTGTCTGGTTGTAGAATGTTAATGTACACACCTTGTCTGTTTGAGCTCTGTCTAGTTGTGTGTCTAGAACATAGCGGTAAATCATCGTCCTTTGACCGTTCTTGCTTGTCATCTTCCACGGACATTTCCATTAGGGTTTTATCATACAGAGCCTGCTGACACTGGTCTCTAACCTTCTTTATCATCTCCCGGTGTTTTATACCCATCATGTGAGTGTCACTGGTCACGATGCTGAACACTTGCTCTGTGATGGGTTTCCAGTCCAGCGGTATTACAGAGTGCCGCAGCACATCAGTTGCTTTCTTACCGGTGCCGTCGCTGTCCAGACCCATTGAGACACTGTACTTCTGAATATCCTCTATTGTCGACCGGATAGCTTCCTTCACACTGAGCATGAGTACTTTACGATCTGTGAGTTTCTGTATTTCTGAAAATATTAAATTACGCTCCCCATCCAGAGCAATATAGACTTTCTGCAATTGTGTCTGCTCTTCTTTACGTCTTGTCATGCGAGAGTGACCTCCTTTCCTCCATACCAATTTTAAATTTTCTCTTGCCTTAATTAACTGTTCATATGTGGCCATAGCATTATCTCGTACCATTCGCTTTTCTGATAACAATGCTGTCTGACTACCCGGAAGATCTTTGGCCTTGTTAACCTCTTGTTGTAGAGATTCAACAAGCTCGGAGGCTTCTTTGCTGTTGCGTTCCAGGTCTGACAGTAGCCTCTTTGTGAATTCTGCAGGCCACTTGGCACATGATGACCCCTGTTGCAGCTCTTGAACATACTGCTCACACTGATTGTTAATTGCACGCTGCACAAGATCAAATTTATTGTTCTCCTTTAAAATTGCACTATCCAGATTTTGTATGTGTTCTTGTTGTTTTACTAAAACTTCATTAAGTTTATGGAGGTCATCCTTACACATAGCTATCAGAGGCAACACATGGCAGTGCAGAAGTTTCAATATCAATTCATTGAATTTTGTTGTGGGCAGATTTCCCCTGGCATAATCTGTCATGAGGCCCTGTGTGCTCTCAAGCAATTGGTCAAGGTCTGCTTCGTAATCATAAAACTCACCTCCGCTGAATATCACAGTTGACAACCTCTTCAACTGCTGCTGAACCTCACTGCTGTTCCGCGAAGAAGAACTTTCAATAGATCCATTGTTATCATTGTTATCAGAATTAGAATTCCATCGTACTGACCTGGTGACACAGTCGATAACAATGACGTCTAGTACCAGAGTTTTAAACCATATCGCTGGTTCCAGCTGTAGAGGGTTAACATACCAATGTGATGTTTCTACAGCATCTTTTTTGGTGCAGCCTCCGATTGCACAGCCAACGCTGGTTATCGTGGATGGGTCATCCCTTATCGTCCTCGTCTGAATACCCACTGTCGGGGCATAGCCATCTTTTAGTGTTATATCATGTACCTCTGTCACGTAGCCTTGGCTGCTATGTAAGTACAGCCTCATCTTGAAACTTTTCACAAACTCAGTACAAGTTTTTCACCAGCCATTAAGTTCTCCAGCACACCTGTATTTCTTTCCAAAGTATCTTTGTAACCTGGTAGCTTTTTTATCCCATGGTTATCATTTTCCTGATCCAGGTTTTATGAGTTCACTACCCGGCAGCACAAAGTCTGCTACATCTCTGCAAAACAAATATATGTGAACTATATCTTCAACATGATCAACATTCATTTGTGTAAACAGGTCATTACTGGTTTTTAAGAAACATACATTTCAAAATAACACCCAGTTAAGTTACTCAAACTTTAAATACTTACAGTATTCATTCCTTATTGCAAGGCACATTCCTCATTTGTTCACAGTTAAATGTTCACTGCACTCTGTATAAATTCGGGAGTGTAAAGTATCATTTTGATAAAATTTACATACTCACTTGATTACTGTCGTTTATGTATGAAAGAAACATGTTTGTTGTATTAGAACCGTTTTATGATAACTTCCATACCCACTTTTATTAATGTCTGATCTGATCATCTGGTAATCACGTACAAAATGTACAATACAAACTATTCTTCACTTGTGTGTGGTCAAGCCAAGAACCTGAACATTCAATTCTTCGGATAACTCACAATAAAAGAAAATGTTAATATTTACGATTTTTCTCCGTTTTACCTGTTCACTGCTCGTAGGCATTCACAGTGATCCACAAACGTTTTCAAAAACATATAATATTGGTTTTATTGGCATAAGTACTCCAGTTAACGTTGGACAATTAAATCAGTTTACATTCATTTTACGGAACGTTTTACACATTTAGTTCCTTAATCAAACCACGCCTGACCCCAGCACAAATGACGGAAACCCCGATGAATCAGCGACTACAACACTTACTTAACAATCACAAATCAAGCTGCTTCAAAATACACTCCATGTATACCACTTGCAGGGAGAAATATGTCGGATAATACTCACAAAACCGGAAATGAAAACCAAAATTATATATCCCTACCAGTCTCAGCGCGCAAAGCACCATCGATGAACTCGCAAATGTGTCAGCACGGTTGACAAACATAACAGGCTGTTCAATATTGACCGGGAGGACGTTTGGATTTTGAGTAAAACATTGACGGGAGTGCTCAGCTGGTTTTGGGGAGCACGATGGGTGCATGTAGGAATAGTGTATGACCCGGAAAACCACAATATTTGTCGGAATTATGTTAAAACATTTTTATGATAAAGTAATAAATCCTAATTTAGACTGAAACAAAAGCTGAATTATTAAAGTTAAGGCATGACTCTAATACACGATTTTCAAGGTAACTTTTATCAAGCCATTCATGTAGACTTTATTAAAGTGTTATTAAGTGTTTTATTCAGTTATTAGTCTAATTAGTAGCGGGGAATCCTAGGGACTAATTTCGGTTTCAATTTATCTCAAGTAAAGTCCCTATTAAGATGTCTCTTTCTGGTCAAAGAAAATGCTGTGCTACCGTGAATGTAGAGTTAAATCCACATTCAAATAATAATAATAATAATAATAATAATAATAATAATAATAATAATAATACGAAAATACCAACGACTCTTGTATATCTGCGGTCTAGGATTCCCTTATTAATGTATGCATACAAGAAGAAGCTTAATTGCATGTACACAGATTCTGAAATCCTCATTTTCCGGGAACCTTGGGAGTTTTTTTAAAGATAATAATAAGGGGTAAGAGAGTGGAATGTCAGTTTTTTTTGTATGCATAATTAATTATTTACAATAAGTATTAACCGCGATAATTAATCCGCCGTTCTTGGTACACAAAAACTGTGAAACACAATTCTCAGTGGATTTATTATATATATATATATATATATATATATATATATATATATATATATATATTTATATGTTGGCTTGACCAGACTGTGACCTGAAGGCAGATAATCATATTACCCTATGCCGCACTGAATTCTCGCCGATCATGTCGAAAAAAAGTCTTGGTCACAGTGCCACAGAACATATATATATATACTTCTTACTTTGTGAAACTCCGGTATGATTTACAATGCAGAGAAGCAAAGCGGATCACACATACATAAATATACCTAAGCTAAAGCTTAAGGAGTGATTGTGCTCTATTATAGTTGTCACAGGCAACGTGTACCCATATGTACCATGGTTAATTGACTCAGCTCGATATACATGCTGACCTTGGCCTTGCTCCCTATTATGTTATATTGTTTTATCAATAGGCTTTATTATACTCATAAGGATATGGTCGCATATTTCGATGATGGACTACCCCTATAGTATATATGTAGTTGTACTCCCCATCACTCGCAGATATTTCGAGGCAAAAAATACCATGCATTTTAAACGCACACACATACAAAACAAAAATGGCTAGCTGTCATCATTAGTTGTAAAGGCTCTAGACTAGTGCCAAGCTGTCTGCCTGCTGGTGGTTGGGGTATTCAGGCGTTCGTCGCAGGGTGGGCGTGGGTACTGCTGTTCTGCTGACTCGTCGGACTTCTCGCCTTGTCCTCTTAATCAGTAGGTCTGGAGCTAACCTGGGAATGCGTTTTGGATATACCTTTGCGCTTGCATCAACAATTTTATATGCACAGACATGGCTCCATTTTCTCCTTATAATATGCGGAGGGCAATACCTGGAATCTTAACTTTTCATCTTTCGTCCTAGTTGAGGTAGCTGCTGCGGGCCTCAGGCCAAAGTTACTATATAGTATATATAGTATATACCCCCTTTAAGAGGATACAGAGGAGCTGTATAAAACCAGCACGTTCATATACATTTATTCATGCATCATCTAAATACCACAAGCATAAGACAAATCAGCTCCATGAATGCTTGATCTGCCTCCAATAATTATTAATACTTCAACGATAGATTTCGTTCTTGTATCGCTAGCTGCAGAACTTCACATGATATACAACAAATGTTTAACTGCTATGCTTTAAATCAGCTGTAATGACTGCATACATGTTTACATTTTTGATATTTTATATGTGAAAACCTAGCTGTTTTCTCCTATAATTGACTGCGTGATTTTTTTTTCACTGCATGGCTGCATGATTATTTACGTCTTCAAATTCCAAATTTATTACCAATCGATTTTCAGTTACCTCTGCCATATGTACGGTTGATTTAAACGTTGTTTTGGACACACTGAACACAATCTTTCCTTTTTATTAGGAAGAAATATGTTTGGTAGAATTTGAAAAAAAAGATTATAATGTATAACATATAAGAGGTGTGGATCCCTTGGTGGTCCGTCCGGTCCAGCATGAGATCGGTCCGGTCCTGGTCAGGTTCAGCTATGGGTGGTCCGACCAGTATACTAGCTAGGGGTGGCACGTACAGTCCAAGCGGTCCGGTTCATTTATTTAATCCAATTCCATGTTATATATATCGTAATAACAGGAACCTGAATGTGAAAAAATAACATCCATCCATCAGTAATAAAGTCTGTCTTGCTTCAATGAATTACCTGCAAATAAAAAAAATGCATACTTTGAATTCATTACTAAATATCAAATAAGTTTGATAAAATAATGATTACATGCATCCAAGACCGTATACATTCTCAAGAATAGACTATATTCTCTCCGTTTTCCTCTCAGGCCTTCCGTGTCACTCCTGATTAGGCCTAATACCTATACACGTTTTATAAATGTGTCTTCCTCATTTTAAGAATTTTGCCGGGCGCCAGTCTTTAATATCCATATGTGGTCAAAGAGTCATTCTTTAAGAAACTTACTTCAGTACACAGACACATTGTCAATAATAATGTCATAGAGTATCATTTGAAACTCATCAAACAAAACGAATACATTAATCGAACGAGCAATTAGGCCTAAATTAATCAAGAAAGGGTGGTCCGGACCGGACCGGACTAAGGATGACATGTGCGGTATTTTGTGTTAGTGGCCCGGTCCAGCCCAAAATTTTTATTAAAGGTTTCATATTTTATATAGACCGATTTGTTCGACAAACAGATGAAGAATCCAGATCAGAAGTAATGTAGGCCTACAGGCTACATCCCCGGCCCCTACGTGCCCCACTTTTTATATCTTAAATAAGTGGCCTGACAGATCCAATGTTAGAAGCTCTAATTCTTTAAGTTAGTTTTCCCCATTAATGTTAACCTGTTAATGTATAGGTTTACTTTTATTGTTTTATTTGACCGATGACCTTGATTATTATGAACAATTTAGCTAAAGAGTAATTTCATTTTAAATTGAAATTTTGTGTAAAGTATATATGATAGTTTTATATATCAAACAATTGGATTAATTTTATTTCTGGAATTGAATTTGTTCTACATGTCTCATGTAATTTTAGTAACTGGCTTTGTGAACTGTAAGTGTTAGAACACATATATCTAGGTCTACAGATAGGCATACATGCAGTCTGATACACAGAGCCAGGCGATGATATATAGAGGGAATTCATGAACTGAAATAAGGCTCAGCATACGATCTGTTTTTAAAACAAAACATGGAATTTCTGGATAATTACTGGCACATAATCAGGGTTTATCACATAAATCATAACACATTTTAAATGTATAAAATTGCAGCGCAATCATATTACAGCATTGTCCTCGGGTCCAAATAAATATGTGTCTGGTTGCAAGTCTAATTTAGCTCTCTGGTACCCAAGTAGGTAAGACTAATATGTGTATTATCGCCCAGAGACAACAGGAGGAAACTTGGAACCAAATTCAGTGTTATCTGTAATTACTGTTACCATAAAAGATAAGAAAGCCGAAATGAACGTTTAATAAAAGTTTCATTGCTTTACCCGTAGACTTTGTTGGAAAAGCCTGTAAGTAAACGTTTAACGGTGTAAAGTAACACAAAGAGCAGCACAGTCAGTGGGAAACTGCTGTGTTCAGAACCTGACTAGACTGGTGCTCAGTGTGGGCTGTTGCCATTGTTGGCTGTTGCCGGTGTTGCTGTTGCAGTTGAAACCATATTCTGTCATGGAACGGAGTTTTCAGGTTTGTACGTCTGATGGGACCCGAGTATAGATTGCAGCCTACATTTCCAAGATTGGTCTTAACTGACTGGACCGACTCATAAGAGTGGTACTCAACATAAGCCATGACATTCGGATTCCTAATGATATGATTTCGCCATGCCTCTTACTTCTCTAAGAATGAATCCTAAACATCATTACGTTCGTAGGTATACACCCATAACCTAGTCCATGTAGGCCGGATACTATACTTGCTCCGTCTGATGGTCAATAAAGCTCATAAACGGGTACCCATGGATGAATAATAGTCTATACTATAAAATCTGATCTACAATTGAACCAGGAAAATCAGATCATTGAAATGACGGCACAATTGTAGAATAACTCATGCACCTCTCTGAGGCAAGACACTTGTATAAAAAATGTGTTTATATCCATCTTTTTCTGTCTTGATTTTGTCACATATTTTCAACTGCCCCTTCTTCATTCTATTAATTCTAATTACCATACCGTCCATCCGTATTATATCGCACATAGCTAGTCAAAAAAGTGCATGAGTGATTCTACAGTCTCTCCAAAATGACATTTGAAATGTCACTTAAATTGTTGGCTTCTTCAATCATCAGAATAAAATTCAGTTACAAAGGCAAAGCCGGGCCAATTGCGCTAAATCTGTACATGACAGTGTCTGAGGTTAAAGAAAGTAAAATAAGGCTGTTTGTCAGGCAGTTACTAATTAAGAATATCACAGATGATGCAGACAGTAACATCCATCACTTTTTAGTGTGATAGAAAAGATGTTTCTTAATCCACTTGCAGCAAATTATTGGCCAATTTGTCCCACCCGTAACATGTCCACAGTTAAACCCATAAGTTTTATGACCATGCAGACCTTAATAATCAGCTGCATACATGCTGCTGAATGAATTTAAAAAGTGTAGTAGGGTTAAAAGTTTACATGAAGAGGTAACTTTGATACAGAAATCCAAAACTTGGATTTTGGTACCTATTATGATGTCTTGGTCAAAATAAAATTTTTTTTTTGTCCCACCCATAACAGGCTGTTCTGCAATAGTCATGATTATTAACCAAGAACTGCATTTTGTGTTACTCTGACCATAATATTTCATATGTGTCTGGGGTACATGTAACTCTAACAAATCAGAATCAAGTGTTTCATCCAAAAAGGTTGGCATTGTCAATCATAACTGTCCCACCCGTAACAGTGGAATAGCAGTGTGAAATTAGAGACATGATAAACCTTAAACCTTTATACAGAAAAGCACAAACCTGAACTGTTTTGTCATGCCTAATTTGTATGCCTGTAATCTGAATTTATTATACAGCATTTCAAAGATACATCATTTTGTCCCACCCGTAACATGTCCCACCCGTAACATTGTCCCACCTGTAACAAGGCAAAGAATATTGCTTGCTTCAGATTAAATAAGATTGAACAACTCCTAACATGTTAACTTTGATGGTATCTTCTTCAACTCATTTTAACGGTAATACTATACTTTTAATATATGTTTTAATATACTTTTTAGGCCTTCTATGGTTAATAATTAGGATTTTCAGGAAGGCAATTTATCATATTGTTATTTATGTATATTTAATGCCAAAAAATTTTCATTCCCTGGATCAATCTGGATTTGATTTCATTTATTATGTTTTCAACATTATATATTATTTAAATCATTTAAAATATAAGCAAATAATAAAGGGAAACTGCATATAATGACAGATGTTTTAGTGAATTAGTTGATAAAAAGACATATATATAGTGAAAGGTGACATTAAAGGCAGGTCTGGTCAATAATGGTAACAATAATGGTATGGATTCCAAAAAGAAACTGGCAAAATTGAAAGGTTGGGAAAACATGAGTACATTTATTTTACATTTACTGTACTTTTACAGTGCTTCATGGACTACTAATAAGCATATCTTAAACAGTTATTTCAAAGAGTAGTCATGCAGGGTTATTTTTTTAAAATTAACTGCGGCAACTTTTCATCAGAATGATCAGAATGACTGTGCAGATTATTTTATAGCATTTTCTCACCATAAAATCATCAATAAAGAGGAATATTAAAACATAACTGTTGTAAAATTAAATAGTATTACCAGCCTTTTTTTTTTATTTTTTTTTTTTAATATTTTTTGTCAGAGGTAACCACCTCCATTTTTTTTAATGCTAGCTTAACTAAGTATATGTACATCTGCAGATTTCCATTCCAGTTTCGGACTACTTGACAGGGCAGTATCACACTCTTCCTCTCATTTTATATCCTGGCGTTAACCAGGCCCGGTGACTACTGCACCTGTGGGCCCTGGGTTGGTAATCATACCACCGAGGACCCCCAAAAGGCGCACTTGTTTGTGAGTGAAACACGGCCTTTAGGTACGACCTTCCCATTAAGCCTGCAGAGCGCTCACCCTGGGTTGGGGCTGACCGTGAAAAACCTTACCGCCTTGGCTGAGATTTGAACTCACGATCTCCCGGCTTTGAGTCCTGCGCTCTACCCCAGAGCCACAGAAGCCGGTTATTACCAGCCTTTGTCCCACCTGTAACGGTCCTCAGTAGACACTTTTTTGCCAAATTTGACAAATTCCTCATATTAAATTCTAAAAAGAAATATACTGTGCCTTTATTTTTCAATGGTCCGTGGCATATTTAAGGTTTGTGACTTATTTTATTGTCTTATTAGTGTATAAATTTGATGTTTATATAAATGAAAACTACATTTCTATCAAATATGTCCCACCCGTAACACTTTTTATCTAAACATATTTAATAGTAAGACTAATGAATTGAACTTATTCTGCCTATCAGAAATAGCCTATCAGAAATAGCCTCAGGTACATACATATTGAAAGAAAGTTCCCATCAAGTAAAACCTGGGACCAGCAAGGTGGAACACTGTGACAGTGTGTGTTACGGGTGGGACAGATTATGATGACTCATATGATTTATCATCTAACCATGGGGGAATGTGGGAGCTGGGAGATTTCTGAGATAAGTATACCAGATTATGTACATGTATAAAAGATAAATAATTAAGATTTCTGTTACAATAAATGTTGGTGTTACGGGTGGGACATAAATGTAAAGAAATAACGCAATTGGCCCAGCCACGTTAGCTGAGTAGAAGACTGTGATCAGGTAGAGGTTCCTCAATTTATACTTTGGAAAAAGAAATTTTCAGATAAACAAGATACAGAAATTTGTGGTTCTACTGTATATATGTAGTGACAAAGGGCAACTGTACATTATGTTAGTGCTATCACCATGAAGATATAATCTGCCAAAGACAACTAAAATTCAAAGGGGCCCCAAGTTCTTTATCATAGCTGACTCCAAGTCAACTGAGCTAAGCCTACACTCACTGCCATCAGTCAATTTCCATTTGTCTGTTAGACAAGCATGTTTTGACACTGTTGAACCTGCAAGTCGTAAATTTAGCATAGTTAGTTATCCCTAAGTTCTCCTAATAAAGCCAAAATTAGGCCTGTCTAATATCAAAGCCACTTGTGTTATTTGGTACCAATTTAACATTTGTGGTCCTCAATATATTTTCTATAAACAAGCCAAAAATTAGGTCAGTGTTGTGTAATTTGTAGGAGTTTAAACAGTTTAAATGGAAACTCATTACCTTAAATTTTGTCCTTCTTTGACCATAACACATATTTTCTCCCATACCGTATACCATTAGCACTCTAGATTTTATTTTTTATATGATGCACACCTTTGAATTAAAGCTATAAAATTCTAATTTTTAGGGGGCCATATTACATTGCATTGTCAAGCTTAGCCTGCCCACTTTTGGTTACTGGGGATCATAGAGCACAGTCTTGTCTGGTACTTGATTGGCTATGCCTCACCTTGGCAGTACCCCAACTGTGCTGTGCGACAAGTGTTTGCATAGTTAGCCCCCACCCCCTCCTCAGGGGTCTTATGGTCTTGGTTAAAAATGGCACAGGTAAAAAGGCACAAGTGCAGACCAGGAAAATACTGCACACTGATAGGTACATTCATGTTAAGATAATTTTTTTCTTTTTTTTTATTAAATATATATATATACTAAGAACAATAGCCAGGCCTTTTACAAACATGATCTGTGTGTATTTTCAGGTCCCAGCAATGTCAACCATCTATCAGGAATTAAAGAAAGCCATAGAGAGCAGAGATGTTCAGCGAGTCAACAAATGTATATCAGAGGCAGGCAAGGCTGATCCTAAGTCTTATGGCCTTCAGATACTCTTTATCAGGGCCATCCTTGCTGGAAATTTAGGTTAGTTGCAAGAATTAATTACAAATCATAATCACATCATTAGTTACATTTCTGTGTATAAACATTTCTATGCTAAGTGAATGGACTTCCCTCAAGTATTTTTAAATAGATATTTGGGAGCAATTCTTGGCATTAGTTCACGTGAATGTCTTGTGCAGGTATTCCACCTCCAACATGCCTACATAGTATTTTAAGGTTTATTGAAGAAAAACTGGAAGTCAAATTTATAACACATTCAATGTATGTCTGTTCACCATAACAAGAGGTTCATTCTTTCACAACTTATAAACCTGAAAAAAAAGAAAGAAGCACCAGTTGGGAGCTTGAAAAATCTTAAATTTTGCTTTATGTTTTAAGCTGCAGGTCATGCCTGAGACAATCCTATTCCCACATATGTACAGGAGTCACCAAACTTTTTAAGAATGGAATATTGGCAGAAACCTTAATATTTTAATGAGAAAACACTACATTTCATTTGTATGAATATGTCCCTTTAACTCTGGGAGGTCTTACGTCAATGTTTGTTTCATCATGAGGCACTCTTTTGGACAAGGGTGGTGGTTTGCAGTTTTCTAAAATCTTTAGTACAAAGAAACTTTATGTGCATGACTTTCAGATATAATCCGAAGTTTGTTGAAACTGCAACCACATGTAACAAGTGAAAAGAAACAATGGTGCCCCCTGTATTCAGCGATTCAGATGACACCATCAGATGCAGTACAGCAGACTGTTGAATTGTTACTGAGGCAGGGCATCGAGGCATGCAGCTTCTGGCGTCCTGAGAAAAACTCTCTTCTTCACCTCACTGCCTGGAGAGCTGCCCTAGGTTGCCATGGTGCCATGAGTCTCCTTAGACATTTACTGATATCAGGGGCAAAGGTCAACCAGTTAAATGAAAAGAAGGTAAGACAGAGGTATTCAAGGCTATCTCTGAATGTGTACCTACTGTATATCTCTACTTCAACTCTTTCAGACAATGGTGAGTGGAGTTTGTTTATTACTTTAAAAGGAAAAGCTTAGTGTGAAAATCATGGCCACCATTTTTGTGCTTACTAGGAGTGTAAAAATAACATTTAATAGTGTAAATAATGTATATACGTTTTACTCAAATTATATATTTAAAGAGGGAACCAGACATTTTGTACCAGTATGTATTTTATGAAATTACTGACTGATATTTGGAAAATGAAACTCTCTTGTGGAAGCAGATTTTGTGCAGAACTCAAACTAATCCAGATTATATGTCCTTGTGACTTCAGGAAAATGCCTTGATGTATGCACTGAGAAATATTGATCACATGACCCAGGCAACAGTTGACATGTTGAACTACATGCTGGCAGCCGGTGTGGAGGTGAACACTAAAAATATCTCCAAAAGAACAGCATTACATTTCACTGTGAGGAAATACTCAGAGCTTCACCAAGCAGGTATTACTCTTAAATGCAATAGAATGAGCACAAAGTTGTGGTTTACTAGTTGTTATGAAAGTAGATACTGCAGCAGGATTGTTGCATTTGTACATCTTATCTTGGGATTTCTACAAATAACTGTCAGTCTTGTTGAGGTTCTTGTGTTCCTAAATGAAAATGCTGTCATGATCCAATTTGAAAGACAATATATATAACTGCAGTGAAATATTACACTCAGACATAATATTTATAAAAAAAATCCATATTCAGCATCGAGCAATGGTTACAGATTTATTTTTGTTAGAAAGGCAGCATGTTGGATAGTTGTATTCTTCAAATGAAAATATTGGGTCATAGGACATTAGAAATATCCTTTTTGTTCATCGTAATTTTTTTAATATTATTTAATATTTTCATGCTTGCCTAAAATACTTGATAGATGATATTTAAGGAAATTTCTGGTCCTATGTTTGTGGTGTTCTGGCAGTATTGAGGTAATTCCATCCTTAAATTAGAATATTGGTAAGTCGACAAGCCACTACTTGTATCTGCCATATCACAGAGGCATGGGTTAAGTAAGGCAAGGAATGTTCCTGACATGACATGAATCCAAATTTGTGGAATCAGTGATGCCAATTAAACTCCTCATATATGTGCAATTTTTACCAAAAACAGATCTACAGATGGATACTGTGCACCATGTAAGATTTCAGGCCGAGACACCAATCCACTACTGAGAGAAAGTGCATCAATGTATTCTATAAAAACAGAACAGCAGGTGGCACCACCTGTCTGGTCTACAAAGCTATCCAAAATAGATAAACATGCCAAAATTTCAGGCTGATACATCCACCCACTTCTCAGACCTGAGCGATTTTTACCTAATGCAAACAGACAGATGGATGCCACCAAAAATAATTGCAGATAACGCCACCAGTCTTTAATACAAGATGGAGGTTTCCAAGTTCTATGGACATGCACAATTTCAGGCCAATATATCAAATCTCCACTGAGAAAAGGGCACGAATGTATTCTACAAAAAAAGGTTTTGTGGCTTTTATTAATATTAAAAAAAAATAAATGTAATAAATTCATTTTGGACTAATTTCACACCAATGTACACACTGGCTGCCTCAGTATATGCCTCGCCTCAAGTGTGCATAATTTGATGAAAGGTCAATAAGGTCAACATACAGGTGACTCAAGAGGGGCGGAGGAGAGCTAATGTCTGACATGGTCTCATATAAACATTACTAAAAGCTACAATATTTGGCCAATTTCTTTCAGCTTTCTAAACTAAAAAGCTGAAATTCTTATGTGTGCATGATATGAAAATTATATCAACAGTGCTCACAGAAAACAAACGTGCCATGGTCAAATTTTGGCAAAATTTAAGGTACTAATTTTATATTTATACTAATAACTTATAAAATTTGAAAAATTCAGAACTAATTTTGGGTATTCAACTGAATCTTGATTAAATAATGTTACATCCCTGACAAAAAATCTCTAGCTTCAGCAATCCTCTTGTTAAGGGAGTAAATATATTTCTTGATTTTTTACAAGTGCATTATGTTTGGGCCGATAACTGAAAACAATTAAGCAATACTGACATCATTTCTGGCATGTGCATGGAGAATTTATAGAAAAATATGTATATTATATATATTAAAGTCAGATCAGTGGTTTTGATATTAGGCGGTCTTGAAGTGTAACAATGGGTTTTTTATGGAAAAATGAAGTTTTTCATTAATATCTCAAAGGTATTAAGTCCTAGTGACCAGATTCTTGGCATGGTAGGGTATTTTGGAGACATCTAATTGTATGCCAGATTTTAGGAACTGAGAGCTGAAGCAGGGGAGCTGAGCTCTTGCAAACTGCATAACACTAGCTTGATGTAAACAATATGTTACATGGTGCTTAAAAACTTGAATAAAATCTACAGTTTTTGATCAACTGGTTTCAAATTTTTGGTGTTAACAGACAAAATGCTAACAAAAACATATCATGAAAATTAAATCCACAGTACTTACAGGTAAAAACGTGCCGTGGTCAAAGTTGGGCAAAATTTAAGGTACCAATTTTTTATTTTTGTTAATATTAAAAAAAATTAAAAAGATTTTGATCTAATTTTGGGTATAGAAGTTAATTTTTATTAATTAAAGTTATATTACTGGAAAAAAAGTCCATAGCTTTAACATGTTTTGTGTTAAGTGATCAAATATCTTTCCTGATTTTTTACAAAATGCATTATGTTTGGGCCCATAACTTTTTAAAATTATAATAAAAAATTGAGGTTTTCCTTAATTTCTCAAAGGAACGAAGTCGCAAAGACCCAGTTCTCAGCTTGGTAGGAGATCTTTGGGACATCTAACATTATGCTGAATTTTGGATTCCTAGGTCTTACGGTTTCAAAACGTGCCACATCTACGGACGGACGGACGGACAATGGACCACGACTATAGCTCAGATGACTTATAGTCAGCTGAGCTAAAAAACTCTCTCCAAGATTGACGGATAAGCCAATTTACAGACCAGTACATTGAACCACTCCTGAGATACAAGTAATTTTCACCTAAAGCAAACACACGGATGGTTACCATGTGAAAACGATTGCAGATGGAACAACCAGCACTGAGTATAAGATTGAGGGAACCAAGATCTGTGAACATGCACAATGTCAGGCCAATATGGCAAATCACTCCTGAGAAATGGGCATTAATTTATACTATGAAAACAGTAAGGTAGGTGGCACTTCCTGTCTGTTCTACAAGAAAACTCACCAAGATGGATGTACATGCTAAATTTCAGACCAATACATTGAACCACTCCTGAGAAATGAGCAATTTTCACTTAAGGCAAATGTAAGGAGGTATAATTTCCAAACTTTTTACTGGTGCATTGACCATTGTTTGGAAGGCTGTAAGACAGCCAAAATATAAGCCAGTGTTGAGTGATAATAAAAGATTTTTAGTGAAATGAACAATATTGGTTTAATTTTCAATAGATAACATAAAGTTTGATCTTATTTATTGCTTTCATTTCAAAATACTTCATATAAACATTTAATATGGCTTGCAACCCCAGAAAACTAATGATATGCCAACTGGAATATGTATGACCGAGCCACTTGTTGACACCATTTAATACCATTTTAAGTTGGTAGATGGCGCTATATGCGCAAGCATTGGGGACTGTAAGGGTCTTTGGATTTCTTTCGCGGGGAAAGGACCCATGAATACTGGTCTGAATGTGATTGCTTCCTTAGCTTTAATAAGGCTACTGGTGACAGCATCAGGGTCAGTCAGTCAGTTATGTGATCACAGCTGCATCTAGCCCTAGCTTCAGTGGAATCTCCCTACATGATCCTGGATACGTATGCTGCACAAATGCAGTGTGGCCCAGCCTTAACAGTTGTACAGGTGATGCTCAGGAGCAGCACAGCTGTCATGTGTTCTTTGTGCACCCTGCCACTTGCACTTTTACTGATATCTTGCATAAAACAATTCAATTCTGGTCTGATAGAGCACATCTCTTAAAAACTTTATAACTTAAGGAGCATAGACTGTTTGCTGTAATTACAATTGTAACCATCTGATAGCTGTGCTAGATCTAAGAAACTTCATTAAGTCTGTCTGACTGTCATTCTCAAAAGTTCACTGCCACAGAACCAGTAAATTTTCCAGTAACTATCGGAAATACAATCTGCTTCATCCACAAGTTGGGTCAGAAATGGGGTGCATATTATACACAGGGTTATTAGTTTTTCCACCAAAATTGTGGCTCTAATTGGGGGTGCGGATTATCTACAGTAGTGGATTATATTTGGTGAAAGACGGTATCCGCAAAACTTTATTTTGGTGTATACAATAAGGCAAGCTTGCATGAAACATTAAATGTGTTGAGGGATACTGTTGATCTCTTTGACACAATGAGGTTTCATTGTATATTTTTAATTGACATATTATAATACATTTAATATACATATATGATATATGTTATATATATAAGTGAAACAAAATGTTGTACTTTTAATTCAGAGGAGTCAACACCGAGGGTCGATTCTGATGCCTCCTCCCCTCGGAGTCCACGACGACCATCCCACGTCGACTGTCAGTGTCTGATCGTACAGAGACTAGTTGACTGTGGGGCCAGAATTAACCAAGAGGACTTCCAGGGTTACACTGCACTCTCCTTCCACCTCGCTACTCAGAATGAGGCTGACGTCTCTATACAGCTGGTTAAAAAGCTGTGTGATCTCGGTGAATGTCTATTTATCATTTATGTTAATCTAGCTCTTAAAAAATCCTAAGTTTTTTTGCCTGTGTGTATAAACTATTGTGTGTTTATCACTTATGTTAAAAAAAGCAGAGAATGTGGGTGTGAAAATACAATTTTTCTTTTGTAGACTTATGGAAAATTTACATAAAATGTAAAATTAGAGACTGGTTTTAGTTCAAGCAAAGTCATGTAAACAAAATATGAATACCTGGCTTTGACAAATGTCCAGTATAATATCACGCAGGTCTAATTTAGTTCATACGTTTATCACCAAATTTCAGGAATTACTATCATTATCACATAAACAAGTATTTAGATATATATCAATATACTTTTTAGCAGTCAGGTTTAAGTGTCAACCATTGACATTTTACCTGTTATTAAGATACAGTTATGTAATTTTAAAAAGATCTTCTTGTGATGCCATTCAGGTGCACATATTTTCATCATAACCTTTTTAAGATTGCGTTTATTCCCATAACAGTATAATAATAGACATATAAATTGAATATTTTTCAGGTGCTAATATAAACTTCAGTACAGTCAGTGACGGGCTGAACAGTCTTCATCGAGCAGCCAAGCTGCGCAGTCTTCCACTGCTGAAGTTGTTTCAGCAATATGGGGCAGACATGGCCAGAGAGAACCATCTAACAGATCAGAACATCTGGCACTATGTACTTGTACCCTCCTGGGGAGCAGAGCCAGCCGTCAATCATGACCCATCAGGGGGCGCGACCAGTGTTAGGATCAAAGAGTGCATTAGTACGTGGTACATTTCAGGAATGAGTATAAAACTACATGAACTACATGAATAACTGCTAAATAACCCTTCTGTCGGCTGCAGACATAAAAATATATATCAGAGAAATGGAATTTGACTCCACATTTAAACTCCAGTAAAACATTTCCTAAGCTGTATAAATGACACTACTCTCACCAAATATAATTCTGCAGTATCACTAAGTTCCACTGAACGATCTTTCACCAGACATGTTTGCAAGTTTTCACTATGATTTACTGCATGCATATTAACTTTCTGTGTTGTGACTAGAATATTGCATAGAATGTAACAGTTAATCAGGCATAGATGAAATGATGTGGACCATTTAAAAAATACCTTGGGTGTTCAACCACTGATATTGGTAGTAAATTAGAAAGTTGTGGTCCTCCTGACATTCTCTGCATTCCTTGTACAGAGACCCTGGACTTAAGATGTTTTTTTAATAACTTTATAACTTACTTCTAAAACATTACACAGTTTGTGTGTCACTGTTTGCTATTTTCAGAGTACCTTAAGGAGAGCACAGATGTTGACATTGACCATCCTGATCAGACGGGTAGAACACCCTTACATCATTACATCACCGCAGACCCCAGGCCTGAGAGACCAGACACAGAGGTCATCCAGTACATGCTCGAGCAGGGCGCCAAGTACTTTACTGTGAGTTCTCTACAGAGAGATATCCAGGGTTGACATTCTTTATACATGTGTATGAGGTGTATATGAGCAGGAATAAATTTATACAAAATGTATTATGCATCCTGCTGTATGTAAAGTTCTCAAGTAAGCTTCAGGAAAAGTATCTGCTTTTACATTAAAAAGTGCAAGTCTTTATTAAAAGCATGAAGGGCAGTAGAGCAGAATACATTTGGTTGGTTCTTGTGTTTATTTACTCCCGTTTATGCATGCCAATTTATTCTTTGTAAATGAACTTCCTAACAGATTACAGACTCAAAATGATGAGTCCCTGTACCAATGCATTGAATAAAATGGAGCAGAGCTCAAGTGTCTACCAGCTAGGATGCCTGGTCTAATTTTGTATCTTGGTACCATGAAAAATCTGAAAAATATGAGCAAAATAAGAATGGCATTATTCTGCACCTTTGCTAAACAAAGAAATATCTTGAAGGAAAATATAAACCCTATTTGATAAATCTGATATTCATGTTATTACTTAATATTAAACATTTTATTCAATGTCAATGGATTGTCCATATTTTTATGTCATTTCCAAATGCTGGACAGAAACATGAAATTATAATTATCATCAAAACTAATCAGTGCACATTAGTGGAACAGACAAACATTTTGAAACAGAGGTGATATTTTATTATTATAATTTTTTTTGCATTTGCAGGTAGATATTCGTGGTGACAGCCCCCTGACTTCAGCCTTCCTTCTTGATCTACAAGACGTCATCAGACAGCTCATGCAGCACTGCCCAGGACTGTGTAGAAACTACGGACCAACAGCAGAACCAAACCCTCTCCACAAAATAGCTCTGCATTTAGCCATCAGGCCGCTGTTCTGGCTGCCTAGACGACACAAGACTGAAAACCTAGAGACTTCACTGGGATTGTTAAGGTTATTAATGGAAGGTGGTTATACCCCAACACTTGAGGATGTTCAGATGTTAAACCAGTCAGCCATCAGCCCAGAGGTTCTAGAGCTAATAGAAAGTGAAGCTACTCATGTGCAGAGTTTGTCTCGCCTGTGCCGAGTACTCATTAGAAATGTGTTATGGGACCAACTGCATGTCAAGGTGGACCAGCTTCCTGTGCCAAACCAGATCAGGAAAAATTTATTGTTGACTAATTTGTAACAAGTTACCTGAATCAGTATAAATGGTTTTTTTGCTAGCCATGAAATTCCCTGGGTATTCTGTCATCATCGAGGATGATTTTACAATAAAGGAATAGTCATTATTGTTTATCCTATTTTACTGACAGATGGACAATAGTTTCTGATCCTTTTCCTGCAGTTAACTGGATTTCAGTGCCTGTATGGTTACATCTACACACCTTGAAAGTGTTCCTGCTCATTGTACTGACATGAAGATGCAGGTACATCCAGTGAAACCTTGTTGGTTTAAGAAAATTTCATTTTAAATTTTCTGTTAAACTTATTTCATAGGACTTTTTTTTTAGTCAGAAGACTTCATCATAAAACTCCCATGATGCAAGAAACAAAACATCAGTTTTGGCATATTGAGATTTAGATTCCAAGTCAGCCACCAGGTGTCTGCTTGCAAACTGGTAGTTTTAGGGTAGCAATGCTTAGCTTGACTATCTGTGTAATATTCATGAAAAAAGTTCTCCAGGTGCAGATTAAGCATTAAGATATGGACCAGCAAGAAATACTCAATCTGATTTCATGATACCCAGTAGTAACTGCAGGTTTTCACTATTTTAGTCTGGTTTATTTTTGCTGAAACAAAGTTTTATTTGCAATCACTGGTGCTGTGGGGTTTGTGAATCTTATACCCCAGGATCTCTGCCTAGATTGACTAGATTTTTTTATGAAGTCTCTTCACTGCCTACAGAAAGCATACAATATTTTAAAACTTCACATTGTTGTGGAAAATGTAGATCTACCTGTGCTGCCCCTTTCAGATGATCTTGATACTAAACCATGAAAGGTGCATGGACCAAGGTTCAAATGTTTCTGATTCAGTGCTTATCAGAATCATCTTCAGTTTTGTTAAAGATAATTTGTATGGAGTAAACATTTGTAAATTATGGCATTTAAATTGATTAACAAATACAGAGCTGTAGATGCGTCTGTTGTACAAATATGGCACATCAAGGCTGTACACACAACTTCAGGAAGTGAAAAAGGAAGATGAAACATGCTATTTTAATAATTTGTGAGCCACAATCCAGATCAAGGATTTCTTTGTAAACAGACCTGCAGAAGTGAACCTTTATTTACATGTGTATTCTTGGTTGTTGTTTATCACCCGTATGGTGATGATCTTTGTGTTAGTGATATAGTTACAGGTTTTTACAGTGTTTTATGTTTACTGTTGTTTAAAGTGTCTCGTTATTGTTTGTTGGCGGTAATGGTACACTGCTTTACCACAATGCTTTAGTCATGAGTTTATAATGTGGGGTAAAAGTGATAGTAAATGATAGGGGTGCACTTCAGAATGGTCTAGTCTGTAAGGTAATAACCTTGTGTGTGTGTGTGTGTGTGTGTGTGTGTGTGTGTGTGTGGTCATCTGGATCACTACATTTTCCAATATTTGTAACAGTTTATGGTTTCATGTCCCTGTACCAAGAGCCCATTGTCATAATTTGAGTATTTTATAAGTCTGTTGCTCCTGTGTGCAACAGTTAATTTGCTGAGATGTTAGAGGTCATGGATTGTCCCTTTTAATGTGAACTAGAACATGAACTCCACCTTGTGACTGTCTAAGTATAATTGCTGTAGATACACAGTGTAGACATGAACAATAAGTTATACCAATCTTGAAAAATAGGGCATGCTGTGTAAATTATTTGCCTTTTTGGCAAAATCATATAGAACTGAGCTTAGATAAGTGGCTAGTAACTATATGTTACCTACATGAACCAAGGCTAGCCATAGTGACCTCTGGTGGCAGCATATGTATTAAAACTACTCCTTCAAAAAGGACACTGGCTGTTGTTACTGCTATAAAGAGTTTTAGCCTGTGGAAGAGGTTGTTTCCACAGAGAATTTATATGGGTATGAGGATTTGGGAGTATTTAGGATCAGGACCAGGTCAAAGGTGAAAGGTGAATATGAGTAGAATAAGGATACTGCAGGTGGAGACCGCAGCTGTGACACAGATAATGTTGATGATACAGTTTTAAAAATTGCCTGCCTACACGCAGGGATGATAATAACAAATATTTCATTGTAATGTTGTGGATATCTCTGCTTAAAGAATACCATGTTTACATTTATATAAGTCAGGCAACAAGAATTAAGTATAATTTTAATGCTAGTCATACATTTGAAACTTGCAGGTATGTCAGGTGTACTCACATAATACGGGAATTCAAGTTGAACCAGTATTTCACTCTTCTGCAAAATGATATTTTATGGGCAGAATAAACTCATTCATGCACATTTGAGTTTTAGTTTGATTGTATACAAACAAAATAGCAGTTTGGTACTCATTGAATTCAACAGTTCATGAATATGACTAATCTTGTGCACTTGGAAATTAACGGGTGCTGACTTACAGCAAGCTTCATCGTAACCCTAACAGCTGGACAGACAGGTATTATAAAACAAGAGACCCAGGGGTCTGATGTTCACTCTGTTAATTACTGTATATGATGATGGGTGATTAAGAAAAACTAAATGTAAAAATACCATTCAAGCATTTCCCAGTTGACAAGATGCTATTGCACATGTTCCAAGAGTGATCAAACTAAAATTATAGAGAAAAGGATGAACAGGACATAGAGTAATCTGAAGGCAATAGTTTAAGTTCTGTTAAGATGCTATTTTGAAAATAATAAATAAAAAAACTCATTTTATTTCCCTTCCTTTAAGGAATCGTTTTCTTTGATATGAAAGCCAAAATATTAATACTTTATGAAATGTTTTGGAAAGAGCAGTAAAGAGCATTACAGCCTGCAGAAAAAAGGTAAATACTGGTGGTGCCACCTGCAGGTCAAAATAAAACAGCAGTCATATGCTAAATATTCTTGTGAAATTTTGTGCTAAAGACTGCAGCAGTTCCCGAGATATTTGGTAACAGACATTACATCATGTATGCAAACACAACGAACTGTCAAAATTTGACTTTCCATTAAGACGCCATCTTGAAAATAATGTGACAGAATTTATACTCATTTATTCCTCTTCTTTTAAGGAATTGTTTAATTTAATACGAAAGCCAAAATATTAATACTTTTTGACATATATTGGATAAAGCAGGAAAGACCATTACAACCTGATGGAAATAGTTCAACACAGGTGGCCCGAACTGCAGGTAAAACTCAAATAGCAGTCTCCTGATCAAAATTCCTGTATAAAATGGTACTGAAGGCTGCTGCAGTTCCTAAAATATTTGGTAACACACATGACTTGTACGTAACTCATCAAATTGTCAAATTTTGCGATCGACACAATATGAAGTTTCCGTGGAGACGCCCTCTTGAAAATGACTTGACTGATTTCATACTCAAACGATTCCCCTTCCCCTATGGAACTGTTGACTGTGATATGAAAGCCAGCAGAAAGTAGGTCAACACAGGTGGCGCCACCAAAAGCTTATTTTCATCACATGATAAAAAAGTCTCCACAGTTTCAAGATGATACATGCAGCGGCTGTTGAGATATTTTGGAACAGGCGGTGGACAGTGGACGCCGCGGCAGCGCAGAAGACAGAGTGAACTAAAATGCAACCGGGGGTCGTTTGAACATCCCCCTCCCCCCAAGGTTTCGTTTACATTCCGACAGCAATATACCACTAAATTTTACGTATCATAGTTAAATGTGCAAATTTAAGTCGGGGTCACAAAAAAAAAATTTTGGTGAAGAAATTTCTAACATAAGTAGTTCGGCAGTGATGATTTCTATAAATAATATTATCAGTAATACTTGCATTGATTAATAAATTAATAAAACATCATATAGTTAAAATCAACCGAAAATGGGACAAAGGATAATAGTTAATAGTTCCAATCAAAAACTGCATTGAGCATTTATGATAGCCTTTCCTGTTTTAAATTCGCTGTTTTGAAAGTGCAGCTCGATCCCCACTCATTTCTACTCACAGTTTTTAATGTCACATTTAGTGATTAAAAATAGTTTTCTGTCTCTCCTCTTTTACAGATAAGTGCTTTCAAGAACGTCCAAATCAAATGATGTGTTTTGATTAATGTCACTATTGTGGCCGTCTTTAATTTTTGTATCGACCTCGTTTTTACTGTCATATTTCAAAGTGGAAACTTCACATTTAACCTCTTTGGATCTTCTCTCTGTCGTCTCCATAGCAGCAGACTGCTCATTGGATATCGTGCTCACACTCCTCTTTTCATTGGCTGTACCGAAGGCAGTAATGGTGATTCCCTCAATTTGTTCCTGTGACGATGATATGGTGGACCACTTGTCATTTTTAGCCAATGAGCAACCAGCTTCCTCGTCTACGACTTCAGGCATCCTGTCACTCGGACTGAAGCTGCTAGAAGAAGCACTCCTTTGGTACTGGGAGGTTTGTCGCTTCAGCGACGCCGTGGCACGGACGCTGCTGTCACGTGACGCCTTCCTCCGGCTCATCTTGGACAACAACTGTTTGCCTGCTGCAGCAAGCAATGGAAAATGATCAGGACCCAGGGATTTTCTTGCCGCACTGTTCTGACGTAGAAGACTGTAGAAGGAACTTACAGAGCTGTTTAGCGACCATCCTTTTCTGCTAAGCGAACCCAGTCCGTCCAGTGTTTTCCATCTTGCCTGGCACACCACATAGAGTATGGCCACGCAAAATGCTAAGGCCAAGTTCTCGGCGATACACGAACTGACTACACTAACAGCGATCCGACCAGACTCCAAATCACATTCCAAGTCCTCCGTACTGAATGTGTAATCCCCGTCTTTGCCTGTACTGAAGCATGTCGCCTGGCCATCTATGTCATAAAGCTTGACGTCCAGGAAGCCGTCCTTCGCTAGAAATTAAACGAGATCAAGAGGACTGAGAACGTAGGAGAAATGAAATTACATTTACATTATTATGTTGACGTTAAATATAATTAGTTACAGTTTTAGTGAATAATTTGTTATTCACAAAAATTATCTTTAGGACACGTAAGAATTTATTACTATTATTTTATTATTAATAATGAAATAAAATGTCCTTACAGTCAGCGATCCGCCATCTCCCAACACATATAAGCCATTCTCCCATGTGGCCATGAATTGCCATGGCAACGTCACCCGCGTCAGGGTCTAAGGTCAAGGAGCATTCGGTGCTGACCTAAAAGGAGCGACAAAAATATAATTTTAAAATGTAACTTCTGCTCTGAAGACTTGTCATCACGATTTCGTTTTATCAGAAATGTTTTGAACGACAAGCAAATGCCTTTTCCTAAATTTATTGCTTTTGTTTACACACAATATAATACTGCATCTTAATGTTTAAGCTACCCATTAACTGCTAATACTCTCGACGTAAATTTCTAAATGGGGAAGGAAATGCACATTTTGCACACCTGAGATGATCGGGGCAGTTCTTCTGGTTTGAGAAAGTGCGCAATGGACACTGTCTCCCCCTGGTGGTCACTTATTGTAACAGCAGGTAAACGTGTATCCATGGCGATATAACCGTCACAATGGCAGTGAGTTATCTTACAATTCAAATGTAACGTCTGAGTTCGATCAACGAGACTGTAAATAAAATAATATTATTATTGGAAAAAGAAATAGGCACTAGTCCCTGTAGTCTTTAAAGTGTCACCTTTCAAATTCGGATATATACATAAGAAAATGCCTGTCCGGACAAACTTGTTTATATAGAAGAAAACTAAGTAAAAGTTAACAGAAAGGGGCAAAGAAAAATGGTAAGACACTTTATATATATTATATAACGATAAAAGGATCATGATTAGTTGATTTTATTTAACAGTCGTCTGACATTTTCTATTGAAATACGAGAACAATGGAATGTTTGTTTTGGAAATTATTAGGAAATTTTAGCCGAATATCTTGATGGCCGTATCGTAGCAAGATCGTATTGATATATTAAGCTATGATCAATGGGAGAATAACAGCGCTGGGTTTACCTGTCTACAGAACTGAACACTTGTATACGTACGTGTGAGTAGCAGTACTGACAACTTCTTCCACCTCCATCCCATTACCAATACCGTCGAGCCGTTCACAAGAAGCCCCAAGGAGTGCTGGATTCAAGAACACCTCATCAACACTGTCTATATCCGACCTCTCAGGGTTACCAAGATCTTTACTTCTGAAGTTAGACGCCTCTAGTCTGAACTCTAAGGGTTTTGGTCTCGGCACAATGACCTTCACCTTTACTTTCACCAGTGGGTCGGTGGAGGATATTCTTGGCAGTTCTACAGACACCTCTTTGCTGGACATTTTGCTGTCCTTAAAAAGTGTCCTTGGGACAAAGGATAATGTTCCAATATGATGTTCTCCACTGAAACACCAAGATGCGCTCCGTCCATATATGTGAAACTCAAACCCACGATGGTAGAAGACATTAAAGTCCACTGTGGCGAATCCAGTTTTGCTGCCACTGCTAATTTGCTTACCTTTAGTACCGGTTACCTCAAAAATAGTCTTATATATACTAACAGTGTCAGCCAAATGCCGACCTTCAATGACCAAGTCTTTGTCTTTGGACCAGATCTGCTCCACACAAATGTCATCGAAACTGATCTGACACTGTCCGTTATCTGTCACCTCGGCGGAAACATGCAAACCTTTGTCAATATGGACTTCTTTGGTCGCCTGGTGATCTCTGCACATCGTACCAGGTACTAAATCGAACAGTCCAGATGTTCTTTCTGGAGGAGTTGTATCAGCGCTCAGTCTGGAGAACAACGCGTTAACGTCCTTGGCGTACGCGCCAGGGTGAAGTTTATGTGTCTTCCACATAAGAACAATGTCACATGGTATATCGTCAAGGGCTGGCACTTTGTTTACTCTTGTAAGTTTTAAGAGCCTTTCAAGAAAGGAAATGTACCTCTCTTCTGCCTTTTTCAGGAAAATCCGATCTTTGTAATGTGGGAGAGAAACCTCCTTGAAGAATTCTATATCTTCTCTTGCTCTGTTACAAAAGTCCGGTAGTTTGTAGGTTCTGTGGTTTTCTTGGTCCTCCGCCAACGCGGCCATATCTAAATCAAACGGCTCGTCGAAGTCTTCCAGCCAGATGCCGCGGGTCTGAGAGGCGGCTTGAACATATTCCTCCCACGTGTTATTCAATTCGTGAGGTAAAACTCTCTCACACAAAAGCTGGCAGTCGTTCTGGTATTTCTTTGCTTGGAGCATGTGTAGGTACCACACAAAGTAGACGTCCAGAGGCGGCGAGAGGCGCAACACCCCGTGACCTCGCTCCACCAGCAGGGGGAGCCAGCAGTTCTTGTAGCGCTCCACAGCTCGTGATAAGACTGGGGCTGTGGTTAACAGTTTTGCTTGTTGACTGAAATGCTGCAGAAGGTCCAAGTGATCAGCAGCAACTGTCGACAAGTTGACCCTAATAGTGGGCTCTTTAAATCTGACGTTTGGCATCCTGAAGTTGAGAATAAAGAATGGAAAAATAACTATAGAGTGATACAGCAATTGCTATATATTAGTATGACATAAATTTAGAGGACACTGGGGTTGTTCTAGTGTATTTGAGGCAGCGTAAATATATGAACTTCTTATATTAATATTATACATATAGTTGAATATACAGAAAACTACGTTTTTTCGTTAGTTAAAGCATGATCTCCCAATATGGAATTCAAACATTTCATGAGGAGATGAGTTTGAATTAATGAAAACGAGTAAAGTATTTATCAAACATTTGAACATATTTGATGGTACAGAACTAAGGAAGAACTGATCAGAAGCATGATTCAAAAACACTTCGGGGAAAAAAAACAATTGGAAACAGATCTGATTTGTAAAATAAAAGCCATAATTTTTAATTTATCGTTTAATTTTATCAACTTTATTGTAGCTAATCGCACATAAAGTGTAATATTTGAGACACCTCCCCGCTCTTCTGGATTTTTAACAAAAAATATATTGCAGGGATATTAGACCACTATGCTCGATCGGTTATTATGATAATTGTTTTCCTTTTAAGCGAAGAGGTATGAGCGTTATAAATAAGGAGGCAACATGCCATGTAAGCCTACTGTTAAGATAGGGTGGTATGATAATTGAATCAGGTGAGATATAGTACAAGATAGATAAGAGTTACATACATCATTCAGAACGATGACATTCTCTAATAAAGCCGATATTTTTCATTAAGCATGTGAAATAAATCTATAACTATATGACACATTATGCAGGTTCATAAGGAAATTGCTTAAATCTCAAATACAAACTGAGGTTATACCGCTTTGTGTGTTCACGTGGATGCCATGGTCCCGCTGTGTATACTGGTGATAACCCGTACACATATACCACAGGCGCTTGATTTGCTATAAGTGTAGATTTCGGTTAAATTTGTTACTTTTCTGCTTCATTTCATTATAGCTAGTAGTTATAAGGAAATGACCCAGAAAAGTAACAAATTTAACCAAAATCTACACTAATAGCAATTCAAGCGCCTGTGCACATACATGTACCAAACCAGCGACGCTACGCAGGAATACTTGTTACTATGTCAGAATTTGAGCGGGCTCAATATTTACTGCTCGGAGCATGTGTTATGCAAGTTTTTTTCCCTAGCATGAACAAACAGAAACGTAAGGGTATGATATTCTAAAAGATATTTCAGCAGATGGTTATAGCCTATAATTTAAATTCTATAGATTGAGGGTTAATTATAATGGACAGTCACTGTTGTATCATGGGTTTATGGTCAAAAGAAGAACAAAATATATAGGCTATTCTATAGGCCCGTGCTATTTTAAAATAATATCATTATATTACGCTCTATCTAATTTTTTTCAATATAATTTTTATTATCAACCTTCATTCCAAATTATCTATATATATTTCATATTTTAAAGCTTTGTTATGTGATTTCTGCCATGTTAGACTTTCATCTTCCATGCACGTTGGAAGGTGACGCTGAAGATTTTATCATCGTCAGAACCCTAAGATTCAACAATAAATAACACATATATGGGAAGGGATTGTATAGATTCTATGTTCCTCGTTCGCATAAGGAAAAATGTCAGATGAAATGACTAATTTGTTAATGGAGACGGCAGGCAAATTTCTTCGTTTGTAAAGATGTTGTCCCCGTCAAATCAACAATTTTTTGGGGGGGTAAAAATAATATTTCAAGGAAAGGAAGCATCGGAAAGATTAATTAATGTAGAGGCGCAGAGCGAAATCAACCGTCAGTTTTATACATAAAATGCCGACTGCACAGCGATTAGGGGAATCTACCGATCTTTGGGATGACAGGCAGTTTCGGTACCATAGGGAAAGGGACCCGCAAATTCCCGTTTTGGCTTAGCACCATGTCAGTTTCGGTCACCTTGTAACTAGAATACTGACAGGTCAGGAAAGGCCTCGCAAAAGGCCCATAGACTTCCAGTGTCGGCTGAATGATGCTTGAAAAATAAATAAAGGACCTGAAAACTACCACAATTTCAATATATATACGTATTTATTTTACATGAATTGTACAACTATTTATACTAACTAATACATGGCATTCTCAATGGCCCGGATAATGGCGTTCAGTATTCTGCAGGGGTGGAGGAATCCGGGGCAAACCACTAACCTTGAACAACAAAAGATGATCTGTGGAACAAGTACACATCTGATTTGTCCCCCACCTATCATGGATGTACCTGCAGGACAGGTTTTGAATACCACTTAAAAAGGACTCGCCAATGCACTAGCGGTAACTAACAGTAATACCTGTGATGATTTGATAAATGTGTCAAGGTCATCCAAATTCGAACTTGACCTATAATCCTTCATTAGAGAAGCACCAATGTTGTGAATGTGCATGGTGATACAGCCTCTAATTCTTTTCGAGTTATTGCGCTAACATTATTATAGCCTAGGTCATCTCTGTGACCTTGAGGGTCTCGGTCATACATATTCGAACTTAACCTGGGGAGAGAGGGGGTGGCCGGGGGTGGGGGTGGGGACGTTTGTTTGGCTCTTTCAGCGTTCAGTTCTGGGCTAGGATCGAACCAGGTAATTCAAGCTCTGTTCTTCAAAAGAGATGACCTGCATGATCGCGAAATGCTTTGTTCCTCTAATTATTTCTTCATATAAACACCGAATCTGATATAGTAACACGGGTTTTTCTAATGGATGGAAGAATATAACCTTACCTGTAATGTTTCGGGGGAAGTCTTCTGTAATTTTTGTTTCGTTTCTGTTATAGTATAATTAAACTCTAATATACGGCACAGCAATCCATCCTGAAATGCCAGAACCTTTCCCAAATGAACATTAAATATACCTTAAGCAGTTTACAAATGACGCACTGAGCTTAGCTGAGATAGCGACAGTCGCAAGTGGTTGCGTAGTTTGGATTTTTATCAAATGTGTGCACAACAGATCGTATCTTAATGCGCGCGGCCGACCTGTAGAAGCACTTGACACAGTGAAGGACTTGGCCAGGTATGTGGTCAGCTGGGACTGGTTTTATGAGCATCTAGACGTGCGATATGCAGGCTACATTTGAGTACAGGGTAAACCTACACCGCACGCTACGTGATAACATTAAGAAAATGCAGCCCCGCTCCAATTCGCATTCCGTGTTTTATTTATTAACACACAGGGTCTACAAGTAGATCAAACTTCGATGTGAAGGTCTTTCTCTGTGAACAACAACCCTTCCACGCCTCGAATAAGAGGGGTGCACCGTCCTCAGTCACCCTCTATCTCGCCAAGGCGAGTACACTAATAACAAGATGTAGGGGGCACATATATCAACACAATAACGGTGCCCGTAATAAACATTAAATTTAGTGGCAAGCAAGGGCAAATAGGGTCAAAGGGCGTGTTGCATTCCCAGCTACAAGTCTCTTGACCTTACCTGATAAGCTGTAAGGTCACTCCGTAGCTTAACCCTCATTATTAAGAAAGCAATTACATTGTGCAAACTTGCCAACTATTCAGAACGTGTAGCTAATTCCCCTTCCAGCAATAGTTATTATTGTTATAAAACTCTCTTAATAATGTTGAGAAAGATATCATGTATTCACTCGTGTCAGCCCAAGTCCTATATTATTAGGTTTATTTCAATGCTTGTTTTCTTGTGGATAAAATTTCTAATTAAAAAAATTAATGGATCCATATGATATCTGTGGTTTTGTATTAGGAAGGAAAAGCTGGATAAATATAGATTTGATCTGGATTTTCGCGGGAATGCATGGAAGGTTCATGTCTGTACATTAGGATACCTGGTAACTTTAACCATAAAACTGACTTTGTTATTTTGGTGCTCTGGGCATGCGCATACTGGATGAAATATGGAAGTAAAATTTCACAGTCATATAATAATTAAATATGAATATGCAGGCTCATCTTTCAAATTAGATTATTCTTATAAATATATAGGCTTGATACTCCCCCTGGATAAAACATTAAAATTACAGCAGAATGTCTCCACAAATTATGGGACCCACAACACATCTACTCATTGTCCAGAAGAATAAACCGCGCCAATTGGGGAATACAAGAAATGTGTACTTTGATATATTACTGTGGGAAATTTGACAAGATTATCCTAAAAATAATATTAATAATAATAATAATAATAATAATAATAATAATAATAATAATTATTATTATTATTATTATTATTATTATTATTTTTTTTTATTTTCATTTTTATAATATAATAATTTATATGTGAAGCGTAAAATGTACAATGGTGTGCTCTAAAACGCTATTACAAGCAAGCGATTGCATAGAAAATGAATGACTATAAAAAATGTATATTCGTTAAAATAAAGATGCAAGACTAAAATTTAGATGTTACAAGACTAGATAAAAAAAGTTGCACATTGCACAATATTATACTATGATATGACATAAAACCCATAAATTTAGTTACAATCATGGTTTAGCAATAATCTGCACAATCTGCATAAATCACAGGCCATCAAAATATTGCAAAAAATTATGTCTGGAGCCTATTTTTCCCTAAAGTGGCGATGTTCTCAACTTGTCTTAATGAATTCCACAATAGAGGAAATGAATTCCACAAACTGTGACCTGCCATACAAAATGTTCACTGGGAAACCACGGAAGAATTATCATAAGTACAATTCATTAATATCCCGATGTTAAGAGTGCACTTAAAAAAGAAAACCACATAAGATGAGGAGTTTCATAAGATATACCTATCTGGTTAATTGGAGGTAGAGCTTCACCTTTTCTGTTGCATTTACGCCAGGCCGTCGGTAGATCTAACATTTTTGATGAGACACCAAGCAAGAAGGAGAGCAGGCGCCATCTACCGGCCGCCCACACTCACAAGGGTTTCAATAAACAAATGGGCACCTGATATCTTCAATTCAAGAGCAAGAATATACAGCACATTTAGTTTACGCGCAGACATTAATGTTCCCTTGATATTACTTCATACTCATTCTATAAATAAAATGCAGGTAGATAATACAGCTGTGACCTAAGAGAGTTACTTTTCATGGACCAATCGGTTATGGGTATTACAAGGTTTTATTTTAAACCTCCTAGAACATGATTTCATATTCTTCTGCCAAAGAAAAATTCCATCAATATTTCATGTGCTATGTCCAAACATTGGAGAACAAATAAAACCAAAATATACTCTCAAATTTTCTTCAATTAATTTTTTTTCAAATAAAATGTTAAGTATATTTTATTGATGCTGATTGATGATGAATATAAAGGCAAATTGCCCATTAGGATTGGGCCTTGAACTCTGTGAATCACAATGTTAATTTTCTTCATAGATGAATCTGGTCGACATTTAGAATGCACGAATACAATTAAGCCTCTGACTCCGATCCCCAATAAGATACACGTGTTGCTCCAGATCTTCACATCAGCACATCTAGGTTCCGTTTGTCTCCTGCATATTTCATCACCTTCGTGTCCTTTAATGTTAATTTTGTACACACGCTTCAGCTTGGTTTCCGCGTAATTCAGCTGATAAAATAATATCTAGTACATCATTAATAAAAAAAAAATAATTAATATATAAAGTTAAAGGTAATATGTACACTTATGTACGAACTAAAAATGGGCAGTCGACATGCGACTACAGGTATCCATCAAATCACAGAGGCATGGGTAACGTAAGGCATTGAATGTTCCTGACATGACATACCACCAAATATGTGGCATCAGAGATGCCAGTTAAACCCCTCATATATATATATATATATATATATATATATATATATATATATATAAATATATATATATATATATATATATATATATATATATATATATATATATATATATATATGCAATTTTCACCAAAACAGATCTATAGATGGATACGAGATGAAATTGGTTGTAGGTTGCCCAACTAGTTGTGTTTACAAGATAAGCCATTCGAAATTCTATTGACATGCAAATTTTGAGGTGAATACATCAAACCACTCCTGAGAAAAATGCAAAATACTCTTTGAACTCGAAAATGTAGGAAGCGCCACCTGTCTTGCCTATGATCGATCTACGCTATATGAAAATGATTTTAGGTGGCGCCACCAGTCTTGTTTACGAGATGCCAAATCTGTAGACGTGAAATTTCAGACTGATACATTAAACCATTCCTGAGAAAAATGCATGAACGTATTTTACAAATACGTGCTTGCAGATGGTGGCACTAGTCTCGTGAATTTGAAATCTACCAAAGACGGATGAACATGCAAACTTTCAGACCGAGACATCAAACCACTACAGAGAAAAAGTGTATCATTATACTCTACAGAAACTGAACGATTTGGTTTACAACAAAGTTATCTAAGTCGGATAAACATGCAAACTTTCAGGCTAAAAATCCGTCCACTCCTGAGATATGAGCGATTTTCATCCAAAGTTAACAGACGGATGGACGCCACCCGAAAAAATTACAGGTGGCGCCACTAGTCTTGAATACGAATTGGGGGGTATCTATGGACATGCACAATTTAAGGCGAATATGGCGATGTTAATTCTGTTCACACGCTTTAGCTCAGTCTCCGTGCGTGATTCAGCTAGTGAATGATACGTAGTATATCATTATTAGAAATCTAATGGGTCCCTTTGCAGAGGAAGGGTTATTGCAGCGTAGTTTGTCCCAATAGCCGTAAGGTAGCGAGCTCCCCAGACCGGTAAGATAGCGACGTCTGGTGCTCGATACGGACCAAATATTTGTGTCTTTGTGGTAATGGACCAAGGTGAAGGTAAGTGATGGCGAGATGGGAAGCGGTGTGATGTTGTGCGACAGACGTGTAATGTGATGTGCCGGAAAATCAACTGTGTGCAGTGGAAGGGCCAGAATGGTGTGCATTCTGTATGTTAGGGCATCTTACTGACGCTGATAGAAAAACTGGGCCACTGTCATGGCCCGTTCTCTGGGACAACAAAACAAACAAACAGGACAATTTAAGTTACATATAGATACAAATAAAGATAATATATAGAAAAAAATAAAAGAATCACGATTACACGTACAACAACAGCAACATGTGACAAAACATAATAGTAAGTTTACGCAATTTCCCAAGCAAGCAATTATGATTTACTCCTGAAATGGTATTAGTAAAATGAAACCCCGTGAAATAAAATATAAATAAAAGGTAGGAGTGAAACGTCTTATTGTAAAAGTAAAACGTCTTAGGTATTGGACTATTCTGTTATTTACCAGCTTTATACCATTATATTAAAATCTGTTTATTTTTCCTTTGCCTTTAATATTTATTTGTTTACAAAAAGCAAGATTTAATTACCAATAAGCATGATTAGCAGACTAGCGAATAGAACGGCAGCCATGTGGGCGTTCAGATTATCCTAGTTTCAGACCTAACGTCCAGTGAAGTGCATTTAAAATTTGAACGTAGATTTTTTTTTACTTTTTTATTTAAATTTCACAATACACATTGTTATCCGAGGAACAATAATATTATTATATTAAAAAATGTAAGTGCTTCACAAAATACCAAGGTTACTCATTGTTTATTTCCGAACAGTACAACAGAAGGAATCGATCTATATTGTTGGTCACAAATAAAAGTGTATTTCTTCAATAAAAAATATAAATTCTCAGGATTTCTTTGAATATCGGTGCCGCTTGACAACTGGTGCCAGTTAAATGACAGTGATTCCCAGCGAGAGGCTTGATTAGTTCGTTCACAAGAACAATCGGTCTGTTCTGATGGACTGAACAAAATGGTATCTGTGCAGTCTGACTTTAAAAACAACAGCAATCAGTCAGGTAAGAAAGTGGCTGTTATTGAACTCTTAGGACTGATGGAAGACATACCTAATTTGGATACACTTAATATTTAAAAAAATAATAAGCATCGGTTGAAATTTCATCAATTCTTCCCTCCATATAGGCCTAGTGTCTTTTCTTAACGTTTTAACAACACGTTCCAGGCCTTGATTGCTAAAAAATATAGCTTACAATACTAATCCTTCACATTCATTACACAAATGCTATGCTTCTTAAACAGTTATCGATTTCAACAAATATTCCTGTTTCTTTATTTCATATTTGATAACAAAAAATTGTATTTTATTGCTTAGCTGACTGCATGCAAGTAATCTTAGCTATAGGGATGGCCCTTTGTCAGTCACCTGTTCGGTCGTCTTTCAGTTAATAATGCACAATACATAAGCAAGTCCTTTGAAGTTCAATCGTCACGTGCTGACAGGTCCTGATAGGCCTCTGTGCATGTGGATCCAGAATTAGATCAATTTATTATCCAAATGAGTCAAGTCTCCTGTCAGTAAAAATTCTTACAAAACCGAAATGTCTCAAGAACAGCTGAATGGATTGTTCTGGCAGTTTACTACACCCATGGCCTACAGGTACACTCTCAGTTGACATAAACCGGGCTAATCGCTAGCATTTTAGTTTACTTTCAAACAACACCAAACATGAGGTAGAAAAGTTCCGTTTTAACTCAGCATGTTTGTTGAATTTCTGACCGCATGAATATAGGCATGGCTCGCACGGGTTACTAGACGCAGAACACTTGTACGCGATACAAGAAACGACTCGTTACATAGAGTAGGGGTTTCAGTTTGTGTTGTGAGTTCACATGTATTCTCTTGTGTTTATTCATCATCAGTATAATGTTAAGATTATGGGCTGTTTACCACAACATGATTGCAACATGATGGAAGACCACTGCGATGCAATCCTCGATAGAGCTTGTAAGACGACTCAAGTAGGCTTACCAGCCCCATTATCACTGCCTACTGAGTCGGGTTGTCACGGCTAGTCCATTCCACGGAGTGCACAAACAAACTTCATCCGTTAAGTGCAGTCTATATACAGACCAACTTTTTCACTCTTCTTTTTCTCAGATGCCTACTCTTTCTTTCCGGATCACATACTTCGGTTTGTTAGCTGTGGAAGACTTGCTGAACAAGCAAAGTTAAACTTTTTATTTAGGCATAATTTCGCACAATTGAACAAAGAAATTCTGACAAAAATGTAAAAGTGATATTAGGCTGTTTTACCACTAGACACTCTTGTAAAATTCGTTTTCACCAGATGTGACCTGAAAGACTTGTGTGCTTAAAAAAAAGTTTCTGCGTGTGTCTGACAGCATGAAATCAGGGTCTCTTGTATTGCCTTTAAGAGTAGAAATTGGTTGGTTGCGGAACATTTATGATTCTAACGCTGGTAAATCAATAAAGCTTAAAGCTAACGAAAGAATATGACAATATATTGCAGAGAGGCTGGAGATGAGATTTATTTCGTATGGTAGTGTCCGTTATATAATGTGCTTCGAATATTACTCTACAACAGTGTTTGCTCCGAAAATAATGATTTCAATTGCTGGGCAGAAAAATTTATTATACACTTATTTCATCCAAAGTAACTTCCATTTAATATGTGGTTATGGAGTGTTTATAAAGTCCGTCGAAGGTTGGGTAAGCCTACAATGTGATTTGTTATGTTTCCAGTTTTAGATAAATATTGTACAAAACCCTATAATACTCTGTGAGAGACAAACCTACCCACAATGCACTGCTATAAAGCGGATGGGATTGCCCGTTCTATGCTAACAACGGAAAAATTAGGACCAGGGACATTTCCTATGGTAAGTCATCCAAAGTTGCTTGACATTCGGTCAGTAAATAAAACAATTGAATGCATTGTCCAAATTGCTTCATATAGTATATTTTTAATTCAACGCCGCACGTGCAATTTCTGTGACGTCATTCATACGTCACTCCCACGCCCACAGGGAGACAAACACGAAGTCATTGCAAGTACGCCATGTTTTGTTTCCGGACTTTATGACAAACAGGTCGCAGTGTCAGGTACAGTCTGAGTCATAATACCTCATATACCCTACTGTCATACACTTTTAATACAATTCTAAACTACCATCCCAGCTTAGTCTCAAATTCTAAGGGCCGTATGCACAAAGGCCGACTAATAGTTAGTCTCAGTTTAATCTTCAGACCAACTTTAGACCGTATGCTCAAAAACGGAGTCGTAGAGATAAACTGAGTTTATCTTTGCATTTTAGTCCGAGATTTAAGCAAAAAGTTAAACCTGGTAGGGGGGTAGTTTAAGGTCGGACTAAGTGCTACAATTCATGAGAACCAATTGTATTTGAACCATTTTATGGGCTGTTAAAAGTATTAATGTATTAAAATGTTTTCACTCCATTCTCCAATTATTTATTAAACCCAAATACATGTGATATGCTGAAATTGGCCCTGAAAGCAATTCTAGTTGAAGAACTGTCTGATAAAATTAGGAAAAACATTGTCACATGTAATATATTTGATTAGTAGCAAAAACAAAAAAAGCAGGAATTTAACAATAAAGTTCCCTTTGGAATTGTGTTTGAATGTTCATTATAGCATGTATATTTGTAGCACTAAACGGTATAATGAATAAATTATTTTTTACTATTTGAGTCCATGACCTTTGACACAGAATACAACTAAATAAGGTGCTGAAATCTGGCTTTATCAATATATCATTACCAAACCATAGACCTAATGGTGGGTCTAATAGTAGATGAATAAATAAAATATCTTTTAAGTCATAAAATTGATACAACAAATCTCAAAACATTTTTCTTACAGTTTATGAAAATATTTCCCTACCAAAAGCAGCTGACAAGGAAGGCCAAGGTCATTTTCAATATAAAAGTCATTTCGACGTGCATTTATACTTTATGTACTAGATACAGTGTCATAAAACAAAACACAAGGAAATATATACAAATACTTTGCTCAATAAAAAAATAAAATATGTCATGAAAGTAATTTCTATGATGTTGCCAAATTTAATTAAAAATTATATATCAAGCTCAGTTTCAGCAAGAAAAAATGATTTTACCTTTTGTTTATATGAATTTATAAACTAATGTTAAAACTTTTAACAGCTAGCATCCTCTTAAAGAATAAATATTTCATGGGTATTTGGTTCTAAAATCTGGCATGAACAAGATTATCTAAAATACTGGACCCATGATTACTGCTAAAATAATAATAATAATAATAATAATAATAATAATAATAATAATACCCGTTATTCAAAATGGTAGCTATCTGGTATCATATTTGGTGTCATATACTGGTCTGAAGTATAGCATCCAAAGTAATTTATAATAAGGACTATGAGTCAGTTAAATCACGGCAATATCTAATTATTGATATAATGTACAAAATTTTTTTAATATTTGCCTGAATGCCATATTGGATATAAAAGGCGCAAAGCCCCTCTTGGGTATTAGAATAGATTTTAATATTGTGAAAGAATATTAGATATTAGACAGGTCTGTAATTCGATGGGCTGGAGCCCTCAAGGGCACCAATCACTCCTATGAATTTGGAAAAAGATCACGCCTATTCTCTTGAGATACTGCGCGATAGAAAATCACCCATTATAATCTGGTGGCCATATTGGATTTTCAGTGGGCCTGTCACGCCAAACATCTGGAGCCCTCATAGACGCCGACCATACCAAGAACAAAAATTTTATCCTTGAGATACTGTGCACGAAAAATTGCATCACTGATTGATGATCGTAAAAACAAGGTGATCACTATAGAGCATGCATGCTTTTCAATCTTGGCCTGAATAATGACGAACAGTATTTACTTCGCGCCAAATCCCTAATATAATCGAACTCATATATAGTGCTAACAAACATGCATGCTGCATAATATTTGCAAGTCTCAAAGTAACATATAAGATAGCCTAAAAATAAGTTTAGGTGCCCCCCATGTTATAAATGAATTTATGTAAGATAATCATAAAATACAAATTTCGAAACAGTCCTTGTGAACTGAGAAATTCGTGCTTCTGTATAAAGATTACTCAAAACAGACCTTTTGCACTGAAATATCATCAATGTTGGTCCTGTTTTTAAAAGACGTCTTTGGACTAATATTTGGCAAAATCATTGGAACGTATGTTTGATAGAAGTTTGGTAGAGTTATTTTATTGTGATGGTAAAATGCAAAGTATCTGATATAAAATCTGTGAATGCTATTTGTCAGCCTAGCCATCGGATCTGCAAATATACAAATGTATGAAAAAAAGGTGTTGTTACTATAGCATTTTTCAGTCTATAAAGATATCCAATGGTCACATATATTGCATATTAATATCAATTATTATGCATTAATTACTAAGGTGTTTGAGGAATCTTTTTTGCTTAATGGAGCAGTTTAAGTGAAATATCATAATTGTTCAGAGGTATAACTCTCACATGACTCTGGGATGTCAGTCTCAAAATCACAGAACCACTATCTCATAAGAAAATGAATTATGCAATTTTCAAGGGATTCCATGCATTAATTTTATTTAGAGATTGCAGCTGGATATGGATTTTCACTCAAAATTGACTGATTAGAGTGATACCTCAATTTTGTTATTCATATTTTTTATGAATTATATTTTGCCTATGTTTTTGTAAACATTTCCATACTAAAAAGGGAATACAGGTCTTATAGACAGACTCGTTCTATATTAATTTAAGACAAGTCACATGTAAGAGTGCAGAGTGTACTGTTACATAAAAGTCAGGTGCCAGTCTCAATATCAATCTTGAATTTCCGTATAAACCATTCAACATTCAGATGGCACCTATATTCAAATACAGTAGGTCGAGCTATAAAAATGAATGTGCAGTAATTTTCGAGGCAATCTTTGCTTCATTTTATTGGGAAACTGGAGCTTTGTTTCTTCATTTTGTGCTCCAAATTGACTGATTTTGGTGAAACATAAAACCTGTGAGGTGACCTTCATGAGGAGCTGTTTGTGGCAATGTTGTCCAAAATCTGCATGCAGGGTGGTACACATGTGTGAATTATATGCATTATTTTATTTATTTGAGCTATTATTATAAATTTTGTTCAACAGCCTTTAACATTCAGAAAATGTAACTTTTGAGGAGTTCACGGAGCTAATACAAAGTCTGCCAGGAGATTTTTGCAGAACCTGTCATGATGTTTTCCGTGATCTTTCTGGTCAGTTACGTGTGTCCTGTTAATGGCTTGACCGAAAGATAGTGAAAGATAGCGAAAGATAAGTTCGGATCCAGAGAGGGTTTGGGGGGTTTTGGACACCCCTTCCCTGCTCCCGGCAAAAACTTTTTTTATCCGACTTTTGAATTATGCACAATGTTGCTCCGAATACCCTAAAATGCATTATTTACCATACATTTACACAATATTAATTTTAGGTATTATAAATCCTAGTATTGCTTATATCTGGCCTCGGCTTTTTTTAGAGGCTCATTACATTGCGTGCTTACTGTCATTATTAGACGTGCGTTTCATTAAAACATTCTAATATCTTTAAGGATAATAACTTGATATCGCTAAAAATCAGAGGCAACAATTCCTGTCTGGCTTAATTAAAGCATGTAGAATTTGGAATCCATGTGAAACTAACGGCCAATATTTACTCATATATTAAAATCCTGTATATCGATTTACATTTTTTGTTGCTGTTGACCCGAAAGTCCCCACTGATAAACCTGGGAAGCAGGGAACTCTATTCTAAATCACCAAAATTTTATGGGGGGGGGGGGGGGGGGGGATGGAGGGGTATCCATAAATCACATAAGTTCCTTGCCATATAACATAAATCACATGCATATAATATATGTATATTAATTGTGTAATTGTTATATAATTCACTTATTATATATATAGTCTATGCCTTGACATCCTCCTTTAGAAAAAATATTAAAAATCCGGGCTTGTAATGATCAAAGACCCATCACAATAGCTCAGCATGGCTGAAAGTTTGAATTAAAGAGGCTCATATTACATGTTTTCACCGTCCCATCAGTTGTAGGAGATTTTATAGGATTGGTTACACAAATATTACACAGTCACTAGCCCTAACATACACTGTGCAGCAAAAAACAGCAGTAAAATTGCTCTTAACTGTTGTTTTCCGTGGGGAATCCCCATAGTGACCCTGCTGACCTGCTTCATTAATATTCATATATTTGGTTTAGTATCAGGGTTTAGGAGTTAGTACTTGGTCTGGCTAAAACTTCTTTGGTCCTCTTTTGTGCATACCGTTTAGACTACACTAATAATCCCGTTTTAGCCAGTCCGAGGTTAAGCAAATCCATGGAATATATTGGGTTTACTTAGTCAGCTTTTGAGCATACGGGCCTAAATGCTCATTGACTACTGGGACAAAGTACAGTCACTGGGTCAATATAGGTTAAATTTAGAAATAAAATAGAATTAAATATTTTACAACCAGGTAATGTCATGGTAAATGTGCATTCAAGAGTTATATTATTTTCAAAAGACTTATTTTACATTTTTTTACGAATCATTTGCACTTAATGTTTTTTAATGGAGAGATTTGTAATTAGGCTATTTAAAATTAGGCAAAGGCCTAACTTCCGCAATAAGTCTGTATTCAAAATATATATGCATGATGTATCATGATGTATTGAAGTGGAATCAATATGCACACATTTTTATTTTTTAGCCATAACGTCATTTTATTACTTTGTTGAATTCGCCATGTAAAATTTATTATGTATGTACATAAAGAAATGTATAGGCCCCTATACGCTCTTTACACAGCGCTTTACCTATAGGTCTACTTCCTATATCGTAAGGCAGTGTTTGTTATGACCTCGTATCCTGCATTGCAACACCAGAGGGGAGCACTGTATTTTTGTCCAATCAGATGAGACCTTGTGCTGGAAGACAAAGCCAAGCGAGGAATACACGGAGCCAATCATATTCATTACTTTTTGAGTGACAGCTCATCCCCCAGCGTAACCGTCTGAACAGGCCACAGGCTCAGAGAGAATTGCCCCTGACGTGGATTGCATAGGGCCTTGGGCACATAGGATGCTCGGCCGGTGAGCTATAATTCAAACGAAACGTAACAACAAAGGCTGTGTGCACACCTCGCTGGCTGGTTTCAGTTATGCAGACAACAGATACATGGCTACGCTAACACAGTCATAATGTCATAATCGAATCGGTCGATGATGCGAGAATGCAGAGGGAGCAATTTAAATTCGACCGGAAACACATCAAGCGGCGCTTGAAGCGTGGCAATGAGGGGAGCCAGGATGCCTGTCGAGTGTTTGTTTATTGGCATCTGATTGGCTGCTTGTCACATCGTACGCACGTGTATTTCAGTGGACAACAAATCGCCATCTGGTGTCTAAATATATCATAAACGGTCAAAGCTGGCAGCGTGAAAATCAGTTGCTTCTTTAGAAGCGCAAGATTTCCGCTGCCTCGGGAGCATAAGGCCCCTATGGGCTTATATAAATGCCATAGTGAAAATAATTTAAAAAAAAAAGAAATTATGTTTCCTTCATTGTGTTTGACTGCTGGATACCATAACAAATCGTTCAAGCACAGGACCCAATCAAACGGAACCGAGCTTGCAAAACATGTATGCATCCCGAAAGACAAGCAACAAAGTTTCACCATCACCTGGTCTGTTATCCAGCAGTCAAACACATTCATGACCTCTTCACATCAGTAAAATATGTGTTTGGCCGAGAAACTAATCATAAACACATGTCCAACAGTTATGATAATTACTCAGTATTAAATTTAAATTCATAAAGATAATATAAGTATCACATTCAACAATAATAATATATATTTGATTTTTACACTGTCTTGAACATTGCCAATATTACAAATGGCAATATGTATGCCATAACATGTGAAGAAAAAAATATTTTATAATCAATAATTAAATGTAATAAAAAATATACAACTAAGGTTATAATGGCAACAATATTCAATTATAACAGTTTGCAATTCCATGGATGATATGTTGATATCCAATTAAACTTAAATTTTAACATAATTATTGGTACGTACATTTCATTGTTTAATGTATGAATTAATATACGACACTGTTTTCTCGTTTTCTTAAAATAATAAAGAATGCCTTTTCAACTGAAAATGTGTATATTGCAGACGAAAATATCCCTGTTATAGTCAATTATGGCTTGAGATATATATATATATATATATATATATATATATATATATATATATATATATATATATATATGTATATATATATATTTTTTTTTTAATAGATATATAGATATATCTTTAACACTGCTATTAGAATAATCTGATGTAAGAAGCAGATCGAAATCAGCCAAATCAAGCATGTTCCCTGATTATTCTGAAGTTGATTGTGTTTTTTCTTTTTAAATCATTGAGGTAGAGGTGATGTTATGCGCATGCGCCCTTTGGCTTTCGTTGCACATGCACGCCCCTCTTTTTTCATAAAAAAATTCTTCATTTGACTTTTTTTTCACAAAAGATGTACAACCTAGTTTAATTTTATTACTAGCTTTTCGACTTTATGTCAGTATCTAAATTACTGCAAGCATGAGGCAAAAACCACCTCTTCTTTTTCTTGGGTAATCAGGTAATATTAGCGTTACAGCAAGGGTATTACATGCATGGTCTGAACGAAAGCCATGCTTCTTATTATATAGAGAAAATGAAGAAAAAGTGAGGGGTATTCCTTCGTTTTCACGAATGATTATTATTTTCTACAACCAACCAAATAGAAGGAACTATTTTGCACTACGTAGCATCGTTAAGATTACAGCACAAAAGTTCTAGTTATCCATTACGTATCGTACTGTTCGTACACTCGGCATCCTCCGTCCTCATTTATTCAAGCTTGCAATGAAATCCGTTTTACACTTCTGTGTTAACTTGTTAACGAGGGCAACCTAAATATCGGGGGCCCTTGGCTGCAGCCAAGTCATGCAGCCACCCCCTTAATCCGCCCCTGGTATTACGTTCATACTTCACCGGTTTCGCAGCGGTATCTTCGCTTCTTGCACTGTACAAACCTGTTTTGTCAAGCATAGGCGTTGTTGCTTGTTGCAGTCTTATCCCTCTTAGTACCGAAATGTACATGATACCCAATTGATTTTAAAGTGTAATCTGTCATTGTGTATTTGTTTTACAGTCTTAGTAGGCCTATGTCATTTTACATTTGTAATGTAACTTGTATATTTCTATCTTATTGTCAATTGGTTAAAAGTTTCTTGTATTTTATTCCTCGATCAGGCCCGGCTTACAACAGAAGTGTTCTTCTGGTGCAGGATCCCTGCAGCATATTTTTAATAAATAAATAAATAAATTGATCCCATGCATCAGACTTATCATACATGTCATAATAGTTAATTAGGCCTACAAGAAGCGCCTGGTCTTCAGCGTATTTCAGAAATAAATATGTGCTTGATTATATACTAGAAAAATCCACACTTTTTAGTCAGTAGTTGGTAATAGATGTTCCTTACACACGTCAAACACTCCACCTATGGAGCACTAGAGAAACTAGATTTCGATATTTTCTGTTTTAGTAATCACTACACGTACACAGATCTGCATCTCATAACTTCCCCGAAAGTAGGTCATTCTGCAAAAAGCAGGCCAAGCACAGACGAGTTCATTCGAGAAAGGGGGGGGGGGGTAGGGGGGGTCCAGGCCGGTAGTTAATTGAAAATATGGTGAGATTTGTATAAGTCCCCGTGTTCGTGCAGCATAATTTTAGACAACTACACACTTTATTTTATTAAGCAGAATATAAAATTATTTCACAGTCATCTGAATGTGGAATTTACACGTCATTTTCAAAGTCTTATCTCCCTTGCATTGTAAATTATTCCATCTGGGCTTTTCACTGCATCGGACGAATAAATTGACTCCGTTGATATATATTAGTACATCTGTTGCTCCACAAGGACAACCGAGGAGGGGCTCTGAACTGCCGAGCAGAAAAAAAAATAAGCTAGATGTAAGTATTCATGTAGATTTGATCCCTGCAGGTCCCTGGATAAATTCACTGGACACTAATTTCAAACTGTTCGTCAATATTGGCCGAGATATTTAATGCTGCTTCAGCCTCATAGCCACGACGTTCTTTACCAAATTACCGATTACTGCCCATACGCCGATGCCACTGGTCAGTATGTATGTCCTGCTCACGTTCAGCCAATTTGTAAACAATAACTTTCATGTGTTTTTACCGGCCGCTCCATACTCCTTGCAATATTATAACCCTGTTGTTTTACTAAAACCATAATTTCAGTGATGGACGTGTCCTCATCGGTGATGTTATTTCCTGTCGGGTGATATTCCCTGTATACTATGGCCGTAGGGTTGTTTCATCAGACCAAGCCGGGCTTCTGTGTGTTTTATGTAATGCCTGAGCTACAATATTAAACAAATCGTTCATGCATATTGGTGTTCGTGGATATTTAAAAAAAACTGTACGGGCTTACAAGTGTAAAATATAACATCATTCGAAGCATGGTTGTCGATCACGCTTTTTAAGATACCATAGGATTAAAACATTCTTATTCAATTTATGGGTGAAACCTGTAATATCTTGAGTCCATGTAGAAGTGAGGAAATCTCGGCTTTGTATGGAGATGCTATTGTAAACAGTGAAGTTATGCTGACAAGCAGGGGCGTCAATACTGGGGGAGGGATGGGGATATACCCCCCCCCCCCACACACACACACTTTTTGCAAGAAGGGATGGTCAATGTAATCATCCCCCCTGAGACTGAGAGAAAATATTTATATATTGGAAATGAAATATATCAATAATTATACTATTATACTTTGGTTTCATTTCTGAGTTCACTATGAAATATTAAATATCTTAACCTAGTTTAGAATTAATGTATACTTGAAAAGTAATACCTTATTTTTTAAAGCTAATACTTCATTGGCATATAGGTTATATGTATAATGTCCATATTACCCTCCCACTCCTGCGAGTCATCCCCCCACCTTTGAAGATAAATTGACGCCCATGCAGATATGTATTTGCAATATTTGCACACTTTTAATTTTTTTTTAAGACAAAGGTCCGACAGGATTAGATGTCAGTGTTGTTTCAGGAATATTTGAGGAATATTAAGTGAATAGTTAATTTTAATATAGTAAAATAGAAAAATTTCGTGTGATTATCTTCTAATTTACACTTCCCTAGGTAACATTAACATGCACTCCTATCTGGGGTAATTAACCATGGCTGTGTCAGTGGATAGTTTACAGACCGTGACAAGGTGACAAATATTCTGTGGGAGTTTACTCATACTTAATGCAGGCAATCTAGATTGCGTCACCGGCCAGTAATATTTTTAGACGGACCCTTTAATACCAAGAGGGAGGGGTATGGTTATTCCTATGCAGCTAACAGGGTTTTTTTTCCATTCTGTCTTCTTTTCGCTCAAGACATTTTTTTCTTCTGACACAACGGTTTTGCTTTCCTGTTGAAAAGATTCAGTCATTTTAAAATTACATGTATAAAGCATACCCATTTTATATAACACCATGCTCTTTATAATGCCTGAAACAAACTAAAATGCCTCCTGCATTCGTCAGTATATTCTTACAATAGTCATGGACAATCCTAAAGTTTACACTTCATGAGATGTCTACTGTTTACCTTTAGTTGTACAATTCGGTGTATATATGTACTGATCATGTAAAGCCAGTGATTTCAAACTGTCACTAAACCACAATTTATCTTTATAAAATGTATTGAAACCTGTCTAAGCTAATCATTACACAGCGATTTTTACACTTACTGATATACATTTCTGCCGGCACTAATAACTGAACAAGGACGCAGATGATTTGATTTGAATGGCATGTCATCATTAGGACTTCTAGATTTTATGTTTTATGTCTATTGGGCTGCAAACATCCAGTCAAAAACTGTAGTTAAGATTTAACATATAGTCTCAACGGTTTGGAATTTTCCTTCGAGGCTATGGCTTGGATACATACAGCTCAAAGTCTAATTTTATTTATATAAAACAACTAGGTTACCTCATGCCTTCTCTCGGTATAACAGTACCAGATAAAAGAATAGTGAGGCGACGTTCCCAAGCCTGTGCTGAGTATGTAGATGTATGGTGTCAAATTTTGAACAAACCTTACTTCAAAGGTACATTCGTTTTGACTGAATCAACACATACATTTAATGGTGTTCTCCCCGGCCCGTGTCCCATCCCTCCACGAAGTTTCTTGGTGCTCGGTCCAGAAGTTTTTGCGTGATCCTGCTTACAAAATAACAGACAGACGCTAGTAGACAAGGGTAACCTCCCCTGACAGTAACCATACTATAAGAAAAAAAATCTGATTGAAATCACACATACGGTTTTACAAGGATCCCAAAAAACTTTAAATCTGACCCAGTACCGTAATTTGATCAATTAACTGTTGCTTGCTTGCCGGGAGCCGTGTATTCGGTTGTAAACATGCATGGCTGTTTATTACACAATCATTAAGTATTCTAATTTACATGTTGAGGCATAATGTGTGATACAGTGTGTAGTAAGTTCGTATATATTGCTTTGCCAGGATTCTCAGTAGTTATACTATGAACCATGGATCTTAAATGAGGTAATTGCTTTAAAAATTTATACATACTTGTAAAACCTGAAAATGCAAAATGCCCGCCGGGTGTCATTACATGTGTTCAGTAGTTCCACTGTCAACCAACAGTCTAGTTCTTTGCTTTTGTCAGTTGAATTTTCAATACTAGAATAAATAAAAAAAACGAAAAGAAACTTTTATTATATCAATATCAATGGTATAATATAATGGAAAAAAGCACTGTACTTAGATGTCATCAAAAATTCATTATAATACGATTCCTATGGCTGGTCATGTGACATTGCTGCTCTAATTTTGCAGAGATTGTAACTTAAGCCTTTAGTTTGACTTTAGCTTTTTGCAACTGGACTTTTTGTAATGTATTGTAGACATCATGGCGTCCGTTCTGCACCGAGATGACTTCCTGTCGTGCTCCATCTGCCTGGAGAACATGCAGAAGAGACATCCACGTCACCTGAAATGTCACCATTCATTTTGCGAAGAATGCATTCAGAAACTTGTTGACAAAAATCCTGGAAAAAAGCATCTGGTTTGTCCCGAATGTCGAGAGAAGACGAAACTCCCGGCAGGTGGCGTGGCTGCACTTCCGGTCGACTTCAAAGTATCATGTATGGCAGAGGCTTTAGAGCAAATGTCTGTTGGTGATTTTTGTCATTTTTGCAAAAAAGAAGGAACGCACAAAAAAGCCTGTTGTTTTTGTCGCACCTGTAAACGATTCCTTTGTCAGGACTGTACGGGACAGCATAAGAAAATGTTGGCAGATCATTTGATCGAAGAACACGAAGAATCACAGACTGGTCCATTGTGCACAATCCATAAGGAGGCAATGACCTATTACTGTAGTTCATGTACTCAGGGTCTTTGCACGGAATGTGTGTTAAGCGGCCAGCACTCAGTTCATCAAGAGATGGTTAGGGAGTATAAGAAAGGCATCGAAAACGAGAAAATTTTCTTGCGCGACACCTGTAGCTTGATGCAAGACCAGTTGAAGGATTTGTCGGATATCCAAAGCAGCAGAGATCGCGTGAAAAATCAGATACGTCAGGCCGCAGAGAATATGAAGAAACGCATCGATGATGAGGCTAAGAGACTTCTCACTCAGTTAGAGGCAGCCAGTAGATGGACACCTCAGAAGACCACGGCAGCTGTACAGAAGGTCGTCCAGGACAGCACAACGGCGCTAGTAGGGATGAACGATATGACGTTTACGTCACAACTCCCGCGCCTCAAGAAGGAGCTACAGTCCGCCTTGCAAATGGTACTTGAGAGTCGACGTGATCGATCGGTACCCAAGTTCTACCCGAGCAAAGAAACCCCAAACCTTGGCACCTTACAGACCGGATCCATCTCGGAGGATGTTGATGAGGCCAGTGACGATGAGGATGAAGATGACTCAGAGGAGGAGGAGGATTTCAGTGATGAGGATGAGGATGCGGAAGTGGTGGGGAAGGTGGGCTTGACCACGACAGGAACTGTGACCATGAAAGATGTTGAGAGAATGGTAGATGCCTTGTTGAAAGGTGAGGCAGGCGCATCCGAGACCGGTCAAACTGAATCAAAATGCAAAAACCAAAAGGGCAAAAATCGATCCAGGAAACCACGACAGAAAAAGCCCCCTAAAGGTGAGGACAGTTCAAAGATGTCGCGAAAGAAACCACCTTCCGAATCTGGAGAAAGCGAGGACTGTGTGCGGTGTCGTAAGAGCGGTCATGAGCCTGGTGATCCAGTCTGTGAAGCATCTATTCCAGTTTCTAATCCAAATGTCATTTGTTTCGCGGGAAATGCCGACCCCCTGTCAAATTTCTACCCTTGCAAATTCATGGCACTCGGGGTGACATTCCAATCAATAGAGCATGCATTTCAATATAATAAAGCGAAGGACTGTGGGAGAGATGACATCGCGGAAAGTATCCAGCAAGTTAAAAATGCCCACCAGGTCAGGGGAATAATCAAGTCCCTTAAGGCGCCACCTGGCTGGGACGAGAAACACGAAGACCTGATGAAAATATTACTGCGTCAGAAAGTCGAACAGGTTCCACAAATCAGACAGACTTTAATGGAAACTGGCGACAAAATTCTTGCCCAGGCGGTGCGTGACTACAGATGGGGAACAGGTCTTGACAAACATCACACTGAACACACCAAAGTTAGCTTCTGGCCGGGTAAGAACGTGGTGGGTCAGTTGCTGATGGACATTCGTAAACATCTCAGGCAAGGTCCGAAGGGTCAATCAGATCACGTTAAACACCCAAAACAGTACAAAGGAAAAAAAGGACAAAAGAATTACTAATTAAAAAGATGATAAAAAGAGCCTTTTTTCAACGACAAAATTATATTGACTGCTCTAATTTCGCAAAAGATAGTAGTCAAATTTGAACAATTTCCTCATGGATCGAGCGTAACCATTATAGAAGATAGATCTTCATAGAGAGAGTACATTGTACACATGATTAGGGGTCGGAGGTAATTTTTGGAGATGTACAGCATGCTTGATTAACGTCTTTATACGGTAACATGGGTTGCTTTTTAATGGTACCGCAGTGAAATCAGATACAATGGTATATAGGTTTATGCTGTTGATTTTCTTACCACCAGGTATTTAGACAGTGCAGTTTGAATATTATCCATAGACTGTCTTAGATGGTCTTCAAGGGGAATAACATGTAGCCGTTCAGTGCTTATTGTTGTATTTACATTCGAATGGGAACATGGTTGATTTTTGGTGTAGCAACTTTGACACTGAAATAAACATTATTTGACAAAACAAACTAAATTGTAGTTTCTTTTCTTCTTGATCGGAGTGGACCAATTTGTAGATAAGAGCCAGTTGTATCAGGCCGCATGATACACTTCATAATTGGATGAGTTTAAGAACCAAATTTTAAACAAACCGCTGGAAGGGGGGGCGACAAACGGTGCAGGTGCCTTCAGCAAAGTAATATGACAGGGGCGTTACATTACCTAAAAAGAAAGAGCTTCATGGATACCCAGGCTCTATCCGCTCGTGATCGACAGGCCTGGCGTATTGTCGTTGTCTTTCAGCCTTGCTTGGGAGGGGGAAGCTGATATGTGCAGATTTGCTCCACTCTAAATGATTTTACATCAATTTTGAACATGATTGATTCCAGGATTGCATGGTAACTATGGATCTGCTCTATTCAAACACACTTTCATGTATTTAAAGGTTTCTTTCTGAATCTGCCGTTCTGTAACTGTTCTTCGGATAATATACCCCTATTACTTTAATTGTTCTTCAGGAAATACCCCTAATGCCGAACGAAAACTTTAACTGTTCTTCGGGTAATCTACCCCTATTACCTTAGTGTAATTGTTCTTCAGGAAATACTCCTATTGCCGTACTTTAACCATACTTCAGGACATACAACTATTAATTTTATGTAATTGTTCTCGAAATTTAAGAAAAAAAAACCCTATTATATCGTACTGCAATTATTCTTTAGGAAAATTCCCCTGTTAACGTACTATAATTGTTCTTCAGGAAATCCCCCCCCCCCCCCTCCCTATTACCATACTAAAGTTATTCTTCAGGAAATACGTTTATAACTATTTGTAAATGTTCATCAGGAAATACCCGTGTTACTGTACTGTATTTATTCTTCAGGAAATGCCCATATAACCGTACAGTAATTATACTTCAGGAAATACCTATATTACATTATACGGTATTTATTCTTCAGGAAATACCCCTGTTACTGTAATTATTCTCCAGGAAATATTCCTATAACCTTATTGTAATTATTCTACATGAAATATCCCTATTACCTAATTAGAGCCCCGCTTGAAAGCGATGCCCTGTAGTGATCATGCACCGTGTCAGTTCTTCCGTACTTCCTTCCGTCCGTCAGTGACCCTTTTTTTCCCGCGTGATATCTCAACAAGAAGATGTTGATCTTTCTCATATTCCAGGGATAATTGGTGCCTATAAGGGCTCCAGACCTATGGAATTACAGACCTGTCAGAATTCAAATGGCCACCAGAGCAAAATTGATGATTTTTTTTTTTTCGCGCGCGATATCTCAACAAGAACATGCTTGATATTCCTCATATTCACAGGGATGAATGGTACCTATGAGGGCTTAAGACCTATCAAATTACAGACCTGTCGGGTTTCCAGTATGGCCGCCCGAGCACAATCGGTGATTTTATATTGTGCGCGATATCTCAACGAAAACATGTTTGATCTTTTTCATACCCACAGGGATGATTGGTACCTCTGAGGGCAACATGCCTTTCGAATTACAGACCTGTCGGAATTCCAATATGGCTGCCAGAGCACAATCGGAGATTTTCTGACTCGCACATTATGACAAACAGACCACAATATAAGATTTTTTGTCGCACACGTTTTCATGAACAGAAAACCTTTGATCGGTAATTATTCTTTAGGAAATACTCCTATTACTGTACTGTAATTATTCTTGGGAAATGTCCCTATTGCTGCTTGTAACTGATTGTTGGTCAGGAACTACCCCTGGTACCGTACTGTAATTATTCTTCATGAAATAACCCTATTATTGACTGTAATTGTTACTTAGGAAATCTCCCTATAAATTATATGTAGATGACAATGTCTTGTACAGCTGCTTGTCTCAAATCTTTTATAAATCATTGCAATTCACACTGGTATATTAACTATATTTCCAAACTTTCGTTTCGGTATGAAAGGGTTGAGGTCGAACAGAAACATGCATGGGATTTTTGACAGTAAAGCAACGATTTCTCTCCGTGCATGCGGGGTCCGGTCCCAAATGGACTAACATATTCACAAATAAGGTATCATTTATAAAGAAGAATAATGAAAAACAATGGAAAAGGAATGTCCACTTCAAATGACGCCATTTTTTTTAATCTCTCTTCAAAGATTAGTCACCACACCTGTTGCTGTTGTTTATGGGTAGCGCCGGGAGAGTGCGAGTTCGAATCTCAGCCAAGGCGGTGCGATTTTCACTGTCGGCCCCACCAAGGCTGAGCGTTCTGCAGGCTTAATGTGAAGACTGTACCCCATATATAGTCGTGTTTTACTCACAAGCGAGTGCGCCTTTTGGGGGTTCCTCCGTGTTATGACCCAGCATTGCATGGGGATGATTACACACCCGCCTGGACCCGCAGGTGCGGTACACTGAGCTAGCTTGACGCCAGGTTTCCGCCCAGTCACATTAGTTAAGCCAGCATGAAACATGCATGGAGGCGGTTACCTCCACCGAATTATTAAAATTTAAAAAAAAAATAGTTACAAAAATCGCAAAGAAAATATAGTTATTTCTTGTTTATTCAAATTATCATGAATCGTTACAGTATCTCCTTTGATATAAAGCTGAATTGGAGAAGCTAAGGAAATTTAATAAAAAAAAAATTGCGCGAATCAGGTGATCAGGGGTGTTGGAACAGTGTATACGTGCATTGTGACATCAGAATCATGTGATAAGAAAGTGAACTGCTAGAGTGTGTTTAGAGATAAGGTTTTTACTTGTAAAAGTTGTTATATATATCCCCGGTTCTCGTCTCCCTCACAGAATTCCTTAGGCTGCTGTTCCATGCAAGTAAACAGAATTTGGTCCACATCCGTGTGCAGTGCGAAAAAGAAAATCCGATCCCCCTTCTCAATTGACTGTATCCATGTCTGCATAAAAGGAGGTTCTCATTTAAATGGATGGCGATACAGTACTGTAATGTAAACAATTACCTTCCTTTCCAGCAATGCCCAATGCAGGGTCAGGCAATGCATGCTCCCTTTGATTATCTTAACTGCATGTTTATATTCAATCTAAACTATCATTCCAAAATGGGGGTGTAAAACTGCCGATATTATCATACATGTGTTTTACACCCCCCCCCCCCCCCCCCCAAAAAAAAAAAGAAGGGAAAAGATTATGAAAACAGACAGGTGATATTACTCTTCTTTGTTAATTTAGGCCTTAAAAGGTTTTAAGGATAAATTCTGGTACAAGTTACACACCACATATAACTCTGTAACCGTGCATGTGTGAAAACGCTGAACTGTACATGAAAATGATGGTTTATACATTGCTCATCCTTGTCCAAGGCCCGACTTGCCATATACAGTGTGAGATACCTTTGTCAGACTATCACGCATTTATTCACTGAACTCGCACAACGGTCAGAGCTTTCACGAACTAATGTACCATCACCCTTTGCAGACGAATACAACACGTCAGTTAGCGGTATATGAAATGATAGAGGCACTGAGGGCCCGTATCATCACCCAGCGCAGCCGTTTATTCTATTGGATTGCATCCCCGAGCATCTGACACGGAACCCTTCTCTTTTTATCATCTCTGCGTGAAGTCTAGTGAGATCTCGTTCCATCTCATTGTACGTCATAAAGACTCACCAGGGGGCGGGATAAGTGGTCTTCTCGCTGGTGGGTTTCCCAGGAACTTGACCATGCCCTTAGAATTATAATGGATTTGTCACAGGAATATTGAGCGAAGCTTTTAAGATGTCTTCGTCTCAGAATACAATTTCAATTATTCGAGACGCAGAAAAGAAATCTGATTCGGAATAAGGGCTTCCTGCCTTTGAGAGTAAGTGTACCTCTCATATATACATAACGTGCATAATTATATTTAAAAAAAACGTGTCACGATTAAGAGAAAATTGATTCATGGATTTTCATCACTAAAGGGCTTTTTTATCATGCACATTATGAATCTTTAATTAAATTTCACCCAAAAGGATAATATAACTATTTGTTTGTTCAAACCCGCCGGATTTTCATAGCAGATGGTAGCCTACTGTATATAGGTGCACCACATGTAAGATCCAGAACACATGGAATACAAACGACGTCAGCCTCAGACCAGTGTCCACGTGAGTCTTGAAATTCACATATTAACGCCTAGGTTGTATAATATGGAAGCGTATTGCTGCCAACTGGGAAAAGAAAAAAATATATTCATATGTACGTACGACATATTATATCGTACGTTCCACATTTTATCTCGTACGTGCGACTATATCTCGTACGTACGACATACTTTCTCGTACGTACGCCAAACGGTCTTGTATACGTGCGATATGCCTTCTTATATATATATATATTAATGTTTTGTGTGTCTAGGTTTTAGAAATATTTCAAGGAAGCGAAATATAACAATGTCGACTGACATTCATATACAGATTTCTTTTATTTTTAAATAGATAATTAATTTCCGTTAGCCCGTGTGTCGGCATGGATTTGCTGTACAACTTTCGTGTTCAGCCAAAATGAGTTAATAATGTGAGACAATACACAAATGAATATGAACCTCAAGTGTCAATATAAAGTGTCTGTATTACAGAGATGCCCGTATAAGGAGAGGTTCATGATTCATATATTATGAAACTAAATGCGTGCTGCCATAAATTGAACTTCATGTTGTTTAAAGTAGGGCGAAAGATGTGCGTTCACATGAATTAAACACGTACATGTGCCACATATATAAGATCTTATACTCCGCAAATCAGACAGATCTGACTAGTAGATGTTACCATCACTTCAGCATGGCATAAGAGGAATAGATTTTTATAAGAATTTCGTATTCTTCTGTCACAGATTATATCGCACGTACATGCGTTATGGTTCTTAATATTTGTTTTTATTGAGTTCAAAACTATGCCTTCCCTACAAAATGGGTTGATGACTGTTCAGGTACTAACCAATCATACCAATGGCTGTATATTTGTTTAAGTCAATGTGTAAAATCGGTCAATTTGTAAATTTCCTGAAATATTAAGTCAATTTACAAATTGCGTAATTCACTCAGGCATTTTACAAAATGACTGAAATTTTCAGGCATTTTACGAATTGACGGAAAAATCAGTCCAATTATTTGACAGATTGACTGAATTGGTGTAGGACAAATCATTGATTCAAAATAGATTATTATTATGACATATATGTATTCTAATATGGTAAACTTTGCTAATTTTGAGTAAAATTTATATTTTTTGTCTTCTTTCTCAAGCTACGAATGTAATAATATGATGTGAAATATTTGATAAAGAATTATGGGGATAATCACAGTTAAACTGAAAAAAAACCAGTCAATTTATTTAAATTAAAATAACAAATATTTGAGCAAAATTCATTTGTTTCATACATCTCACTGTTACAAATTAATGATATGTTATGATATATTATACATCATGTTGTATAGTGTAATGTTTCACATACCGGTTACAAAAATGTTCTTATGTATTGATTCCGATTCTTGCAGAGGTCGTTTGTCATGTGCTGTAAAATTTTAGACTGTCTCAATAAAAGGTAACTTTGTTGTAAATACAAAACTGTCTCAACAAAAGATTACTAATTAACTCTACCAGCCATCACGTGTGGCTCTATATATATACTGAAAGAATGTATATTGAATAGTCTTGATTTAACATGCGCCATCTTTAGTAATAACTCTCGCGCCAGGCCTTTTTATACATATTTACTAAATATGCATGCTTGTGGCAAACTGAGTGGTCATACTGATCTCATTGCAAGATCAAAAGAAACGTGTTTGAAATATGGTATAAGTTTTCTCAAATATATTTTATATAAGGGGTACAAGCAGAGGGTAAAAAAGGAATTGAAATATGATGAGTGTCGGATACCTTCAGTCACGGAAAAATGATGGAGTGTCGGATACCGTCAGTCACGCCCCTTATAATAAATATATCTTAAATATGCTGCTGACACCATTTCAATATATTGATTTTATGTAAAATACGGTGTCTCATCATTTATTTTACTGTTCTTAATACTTTATATTTTATTATGTTTTATGTACATGTACTCTTCTTCTGAAGGCTTAATAAACAATTATTATTATTATTATTATTATTATTTTTATTATTATTATTATTATTATTGTTATTATTATTATTTTACATGTATTTGACATATAATATTAAAATCTAACCAAAAGCGTCCATTTGTTTTTTTGTTTTTGAATAAGAAAACATATGGCCATTTCATTAGCTTATGCATTACCAGTTTCAATTTTTAGGGCATGTCAAACTTCCATGACACCTATACTGTTAGATTTCATCCGGCCTTGAAACATTTGCATTTGTTTGTCTTGCACTGCTTGCCACTCTGCCCACAGTTACACTTGGTATATACGCTTGTCCACCACACTTTGACTCTTCTTGTACTCAACTCTAACAACATTCACGGTTAGCTCTAATCAAAGCATGTGCAAAACTGACTCATGTGCTCATTTTGTACTCAGCTCTAAGTCTAACACACGACACACTTTGGCTTTAACAAAGCAGGTACATGGCCGGCCCATTAAAAGAAACTATTCAACTCTATCAGCCATTAATGTTTGGCTCAAATTAAATAATTCACAGGGTAGCCGCATTAAAGGTAGCACACACATTAATTGTGGTAAACAACCACTCTTTGTAACTCATCCAATTAAATCTTGAGTATAGGTATTTGATATTAGCTTCTGTTTAAATTTGATTATCCTCATCATTCTCTATCAAAATTTCACATTAAATTATTACACACATATCTTAAAAAAGAAGACAAAAATATAAACTTTTCTCAAAAGTAGCAAGTTATGAAATATTTAAGAACAGTTTATACTTTTTTTCTCTCTTTAAGCCATGCGTGTAATAATGTGATGTGATATATTATTGTGATTTTCCAGTTTTACTCTGATTATCCTGATCATTCTTTATCAAATATTTCACATCATATTATTACACATGTAGTTTAAGAAAGAAGAAGAAAAAAATATAGAGTAAAAAATATAAAGTTTACTCAAAAATTAGCGAGGCATATATACCATATTTGAATACATATAATATTTCACATCATTTTCCTACACATGTAGCTTAAGAAAGAAGATGAAAAAATATAAAGTTTTCTCAAAATTAGCAAGGTTTACCACATTAGAATACATACATGACATAATAATCTGTTTTAAATAAATGATTTGTCTTACACCAATTCAAAATTTCAGTCAATCTGTCAAAAAATTCTACTGATTTTTCAGTCAATTTGTAAAATGCCCAAAAATTTCAGTCATTTTGTAAAATGCCAGAGTGAATCAGGCAATTTATAAATTAACTGAAAATTTCAGGCAATTTACAAATTGACTGATTTTACACATTGACTGTAACATTTGCCTTAAATTTAAACGACCCACTATACACTGCGCATTATATCAATTTAGAATATTAGAAACCTGCCCCACAAATATCCATTCTCAATCACTTAAAATAATGCATTTAGTAGGTGTAACTCTTGTCCAAACCCTTCTTTCTCTTAAAAGTAGTTTCTATTCAGCAAAGGCAATAATTTGTTTTATTAGCAGTTTTAACACAATGACAAGCTCACTAGTAAACGCTTCTAAAATAATTTAAAAACCTGTTTAAAAATATGACTGTTAGACAAAGATTTGACATATTTCTCTTCCTTGAAATATTTCAGAAACCTATAGACATAAAAAATGATAAATCATATAGCATTTAAATATATAGTATATATAAATAAATATGTATATATATATATATATATATATGAGTGTGTGGGTGCACATGTTTCAATGGTGTTCGAGTGGTTTGGAAGAGGAGATCTTGCATGGTTGAGGTGAGGCCACGCAATATTAAATATATATATAGAGCCTAAAAGTCTAATGTGCTGTCTGTGTATCAGATCCGTATAAGATTATTTTAGTCGTACGTACAAGATAATATATCGTACTTACGAGACAGTATGTCGCACGTACGAGATAGTGTGTCGTACGTACGAGACAGTATGTCGAACGTACGAGATAGTATGTTGTATGAAGGAGATAGAGTGTCATTCGAACGAGATAGTTTGTCGTACCTACGAGACAGTATGTCGTATGTACGAGAAAGTATGTCGTACGTACGAAATAGTTTCAAGTTGCACAAGATAATATGTCGTACGTACGAGATAGTTAGTCGTACTTACGAGACAGTATGTCATACGTACGAGATATTATTATCGAATTCAAACAAGAATTGATTAATTTGTAAATTTACCATTTTGTGAGCTGTTTGCTCCAAAGAAAAGGGACAAAAGTCAATAGAATTCAGGAATAAGAGGAATGTGACAATTTATCATTTATATAATATATATGACTGACGGGGGGAATGTTTATTCCAATCACCGGTCCACCGGTTGACATTCGACTTTTGATTATCGATATTTTTATATAGACAATATCTATGAAGTATATCTAAATAATACCTTACAATACGAGTCTGAAACTAAAAGCTGCCACATGTTTCACTGCGTTCAATTTGCTTTAAAGACATACTGAGGCGTATCCAATGGAAAACAGCTTCAAAAACAATTTTAAAAGGTTTGTGTCATGTTACCAATTCATGTCGGACTAAGCAATAACTGTATCCGTCTGTTTGAATATAGACCATCATATCGACAAGTCGCACCGTACAGCTCTAGTATTTGTACCTGAGCCAGAGTTAGGTCTTAAGTGACAGACGTGAGTATGATGCACCCTCATGTTATACATCGGTTCACATTTTTCTTCACAACCAGGCTATAATATGTGTATACATTTTTAGAAAAATAAAATAAATTGATAATTAATTAAAAAAAAAAAGAATCAGAAGTTTCCAGTTATGAGCTGTTCTTATCCGATTTGCCGGTCAAGAACGAAATGTGACTCTTGTTAGACCGCCAGATGGCAGCAGTGCAAGCTGCTAAAAAGCCACATCACCAACCGTTTAAGATGGAGCAGGTATTACTCGTATACGACAGCATCTCACTGTGTACAAGGTTCCCCATAATTGTATCCGTAATCTACAACTATTTTGCGAGATGTCCATCCATGCATCTGCTTTGTTGAAACCCACGTATCTCAAGCAGACTTTGGTTCAAATATTTTTAAAGTTATCAATACAAATACATTTAAAAGTAATCGATTACGATTAAAATGACTTTTTTGTTTTCAGAAAAATAATTAATTACAGTTCTTAAAGTAATGGCAACTACTTTTGTGTTTTAGGGCCATTTACCTCACGCAAGAACATGCAGCAATTGGGTTGAAGATTGGTTTCAGCCCTTAACATTTATTCAACATTAGGCGTGGTTGGACATATCAGCCGAAAATGTTGCATGTCCAAAGATGTTGTATAAGTGTATCTCGTACACAGACTGGTGGCCCCACCTACAGTAATTCTTTCCTTGTGTCTGCATGTCCATGCTTCTTGGTATACTCTGGCATCTCTGATGTTATTTATTTGGAGGGTACTCATGTCAGGAGACATTCCATACCTCATTTAATCCATGGCCCTGTAAATCGGCGGATACATGCAGCCGCTTGTCGAATGCCCATATTCTAGTTCCACTGGAAAACGTGATCACCCAAACTGTTAATATGAATCATTTTTAATTGAAATATCGTTATATTCCATTTAAAAATTCATGTTACGACAACATTTTCCTTTCAAACATGTTTCTTTATATTTTACCGGATTTAACTAATTTGTGTCTCTTCTAAACAATTCCCTGGAGTCTCGATCAAGTGACAAAGAGTGTAGTCCCTGATATAGCGGTACCAGTGATCTGAAAAAAAAACTTAAGGATACTCCTAACTATTAACTAACGATGCTTTATGACTGATAAATTCCCAATAGCTTTAAATCTATAGTTATATCTGAAGATCATATTGCCCGGTCATGTAACAAATATATACAGCTATACCATGCTTGTTTTATCTTTCATCAAAATCATTAATCCTGGTATGAGTAAGGTTTATGATAATAATAAGAGTTATACGTGTTATAATACCATCAGCCACAGATGGACACACAGTGATTGAAGACGAAGGAAGATGCCAAAATTGTCAGAAAAAAAAATCAATAAAGTAAATTATTACTTAAAAGAAAACTGAATTATTTTAAACAGGAACATGCCTATAGTTTTTTTCCGGAAACCTAGCTTATTCCTCAATATGAGCCACCTAAACAAGTTTTCTATGATCTTGCCCTTCCAGTTTGACGTAATGTCCCGATAGGGGTCACGATTTAGAACGGCCTTGCGTGAGGTCGGGTCATGAAGGCCGGGAAGAGTGAAAGCACAGGAATTCTCACGTGAACTTGAGTGACGTGCGTGAACAAAGCTCACAACCCCGGGGCATGCATTAGACTCAGCTCAGGGTTTGGGTTACGGAGCCAATTAGGGCCGTGCACAAGCAACGCAGTATGTTCCCCTACCTGTAGGGCTTCCAGATAATGATCTTATAGGTAACACAATATTCTACATGACTGATTCATCAAATAACCGTGAAATTTTTGTCCAAATGGGAAACGCCTTGACCTCTCAATCATTCTTCAAAAAGGAAGAAATGGCAAACTCGTAAACACGATGGTAACGCGGGTATGAGACATACCAAACGACAAAATCGTTTGGTGTGGATGCCTTTGGAAGGAGCGGGGGGGGGGGGGGGGGGGATTATATATCACCTATTAAGGATTTTTTCCACGAAAACGTTGCCTTTGTTTCATTATGAATGACAGATTTATGCAAATAGGTCGCAAAGTCGAAACAGATAACCGATATGGACGTATCCTTCGATAACCAGTCTTGCCATGTATTTTTTTTTTCAAAATTCATGTTTCTAAAGTCATGTTAGGTTTACCGTTGCACACTTATTGTTTTGTGAACAGCGTTTTGGGTAGCTCCCTTCTTGGGCCGGAATGATCAGAGAAGCCGGTACATGGACACGATTACTGCTGGCTCTGCTCGGCCAGAAACAACACTAAAGTCATGTTACATCACATGTTTCTAAAGTCATGTTAGGATTTCCGTTGCTGTGGCTGGCCAGAAACAACACGATACATTGACGGCTATCTAGCACAGGAATTTTAAATGTTTAATATAAATATGTTTTTCATAGAAACTTCTAAAAGCTGAGATTTCATAAATATTAGTTATACATTAGTCCGGTAACCACCACTTGCCTAATAAAGAGGCAGATACAAGCCATATTCCAGTTACCTCGTATGTATATCACCTATTATGTATATTTCCACGTAAACGTTGCCTTTGTTTTATTATGAATGACAGATTTATGCAATTAAGTCGCAAAGTCGAAACGAATAACCGATATGATCGATGTATCCTTCGATAACCAGTCTTGCCATGTATTTTTCCCCTCAAATTCATGTTTCTAAAGTCATGTATAATAATCTGCCGCCTGCAATGTACAGAGCCTATCGACAGACCGCCTGATTTATGTTTTACAGTGTACTATTATTGCTGAGTAGCCTGACAGGTATATCAAACGTAAAAATCGGGCGGAATAATCACATGTGTGACTTACCTACAGCAACGAGGGAAAAAATTTTGAACATAATGAAATGTTTCATTTTTGTCAGTAAGTCAAACGCTTCATTATATCTCATGTCTGTATATAATGAACATTCAAAATATTTGGATCACTGAAGCTATTAAATATAAAAAATGACTGTTGTGTTCTAGAGGTCGAGCATTTGTCTCAAAACCGGGAGATCGTAAGTTCATGAGATTTTGAGAATTTTCACGTTTGTCCCCAACATAGGGTAAGCATAATGGGAAGGCTGTGCCCATCGACCGTGTTTCACTCATAACCGAGTGTGCCGTTTGGGGTTTCTTTGTGATATGACAGAGCATTGGGGATGATAACATATACCCAGGGCCCATTGGTGCAAATTAACACCAGAATATATAATAAGAGGAAGCGTGTGCTTCTACCCTGTCATGTAGTCCGAATCCGGAATGGAAATCTGTTGATATGATTACTTTCTTAAGCTAGCATTGAGAAAAATGGAGTGGTTACTTCCACCAACAATAAAGCTAGTAAAAAAAAACACGAAATGTTAAACAAACCAAGATATAATCCTAAACTATTACAATGCATCTGAATTACCACATATACTATGGCTGCCTTATTGTTCGCGGGGATTTCAAATTCGCGAAGTGAAATCATCGAGAATTTAAAAGCTTCGTGTGAACAGAAATGTATTCTATTGCCTCGACGTCATTTCACGTATATTGTGTCGGTATAGCGTCAATATAAGCATAAATTTTATTATAAACATAATAATTCAAAGATTGATCAATTAAATGATATCAAAATTTCAATATATCATGGTACTATTGCATGAAGAATTTCACCTTTTCAATGTTCCCTCAGCTCCTCGTGCAAGATATTGGTGTACATGTTGGGTAATTGATATAATAATGATTAACCACAATGTATTATTTAATCTAAGCCAAACCGCGAAAATGAAACTCTCGCGAAACACTGAGGAAGTGAAAATCGCGAATATTTAACATCGTGAATATGAAGCCAACCGCAGTATATATATGCTATATACTGGATGACTTCGTGTGCCTGTGATAGCACTTCAGATGGTAAACCTTTGCTATGCCGAGTTTTATTTGTGGATTCGCTACATTCCTGATGACATAGTCTTTATATTTTATATTTAACAAGAGTTATGCAGATGTAAGGGAGGCGCTTGAAAAGCGTTGCCCTATATATATAGCTCCTCTGCCATCAGACCCGCTGTCCTCACTGTATCTAAGAGCACCTGAATTGTTATATTATCATTTTATGGTGATCGCCTTGTCCGTCCTTCCTTCAGTGACGTTTCCTTTCACACATTATCTCTAACAAAATAATGTGATCTGTCTCAAATTCATAGACATTCGAATTACTGACCTGTCGAACTACAATAAGGCAACTTGGTGATTTTCTTTTACGAAAGATTGACAGAACACTAACAACCATGAGGGGATCTGTGCTTTCAGACTTCAGACAATCGTTAAATCCAATATGGCTGCCAAGCAAATATCCAAAAATCCGTTCGCAAAAAACCTTTACAAAATGCTATCAGTTTTCTGATAATCTCAATTAGGGTCCCGCGATTCCTCAAAATAGCAAATCGGGGGCGATATTGGATGTCAGACCTGTCTGAACTTTATCACCACAAATAATCTAAACAATTGTTGTAAGATTATTTAAATTATGTAAATAAAATTCTTAAAAATTAATTCAAACATATAACGTTGTCGGGAACTCAACAAAAACCAGGATTTTACCGAACAATGTAGTATTCGATCAATTACATTTATTAATGAAAGGCCTGGATCATATTCCTTACTGAGGTAATGTAAATTTATACATCTTTAAAGGGTATCTTACGAGCCAAGGCGGACATGTGCCAAATTATACGTTTGTCATAGGACTTGAAACTGATCCGATGCCAGACGAGCACTTAGCGCATGATAGTCTTGTTATAGGTCATTTCATCAAATTGTAGTAAGTTACACTTTGCATCATTGGCTCTTTTATCAGCAGGAACACGTTAAGTGACGGGCTTCTGGCCAACGCTGACCTGTACACCGCTAAGCTTTTAAATAGGTTCATCCAATTGTATGATCGGTTATTAATACTGACAAACCACGTGGTCATCAAGTGACAGGCTTACCAGGACGCCATGTTTCATGGTTCCGATGCTCCAGTGCCAGCTGACGTGTAATGTTTAGTATCTGTTTATGCTCTGAGATTTCAACTAAATTCCTTTGATTCACGCCCTGTAAAATCATCTGCAAATACCATGGTTGTTTGAAAGGTCACGTGACCCTCGGGTCATGTGACGTGTTCTGTGTATAAATATCGTTATGGAATGAGGAATTTTAATACTGACCAGTATTATATGCCCCAGGGGAAAAGAAGACATTACAGTCAAGAATCCCTGCTCGGTAAGTACCGGTTATTCATTAGATTAAGATTGAACAACTGAAACAAACATGAATATTTCGTCTGTCTCGAGATTGTTTGATTCGTTCTGCTGACAGATGGCACTGTTTACTAGAATAACATTCAGTTGATCGATGACAACTGCTGTGAAGACAGCGAAAAATGGCTCACTATGATGCTGCCATATTTACATCCACGGGGGTCCCAAACATCCACTCTTGCCGGTTTTCTTCAGCTTGACATGCTTGGATTATTAACTTTACCTGAGGAATTAAATTCAGTTCTGACAGTGTTAAAATACAGATACTTTATAAGTAACCAAGTTTTCAAATATTATTTAATATTATATAACCAATGTTATTTAAATATAACAATTCATAAATATGTCACTGGCACAAAAAATGGAATAAGTACAAATTAATAAATTTCGTCCGTTAAATATCCAATGTGTATCGCTGAACAATTATAATGATTCGCCCCTGCTTTTTATTTGATAACAAGAAAAAGGAAGGAAATTTGAGAAAAATGTGAACCGGGATGTGTTGACGGGGTATAAACATAAGACGGTTGGCATTAATAATTTTTAAACGTTTATCTGTACCCTGCTATTGTTGATGAAACACACCATTTTATATATAGTATAGTGTATTTAACATTTTTTAAAAGGGGTTTCATAATTATTTACCTTAGGTACCAAATGTTAAGGTAATTTTATTCGTTGTTACTTTGACGCTATAAGTGGGTTGTTACTCAAAGCTTTGCCAAGGTGGCAAGCCATAATCTTACTGGCAAATCCGGTAATGGATGGTTATGGTAAAAACGGGTGGTCGGTGGATGAGTTACGACTCACCTTTTTTATGCAAAATTCCAATAAATTTTACTTCTCCTTATCCCAAGTGATATGGTAACTAAGTCCAATAAACATTCTTCCCCCCCCCCCCCCGCTTCATCTATATATCTTGATCCGCCCCTGTAACATATGCGGGGGGAGTGAATTTGATACAGACCTGCCAAAGTTTCTTCTGGCTATAAACTCTGGCTAAACAATTAGTTAAGCAGATGTTCAATAATTCCTGGCAGCTGTGAAGGCAGATATATAACATGACTGTCATGAAAACCAAGTTATAACAGCCACAGTTATACACGTGTCTAAAAATGGTCGATAAGGACAACTGACAACCAATTATTTATATAATTCATTTGTGTGTACCAGTTCATGCTCTAGGTCACAGAGTCACAAGATATATTCATTTGTACCAAAACTGAGAGATTTTTTTAAAGGAACTTCCTCCCCTGTATATCCTTTATCCTTTTCTCTTACGTCATTATTAATCATCACTACATGGGGACCCTTTAAAAATACCATATTGGAAGAAAATTGTTGAACTGTTTAACTGGTGCATGACCTTCCTCATTATATCTTAAACCAACTTGACATCAGACATTTAAGTACTATACCTCCGATCAGCAAGGAAGACATTAGGTTTTCCCCTTAATTCGTTGGTTGTTTTGCAACTTTAAGTAAAATATATGCACGGATTTTTTTTTTTATTTTTAAAGTTACAAAATGGACACCCAACATCCATTTAGTAAAGTTGATTTTACATTACAGCTGCGTTTATGCGATATGCCGAGTGTTGGAGCAGAACGCGGTATGCGGAATGTGATACAGAATCGAATGGGGCATTTTACTTGGCGGGCGGTAAAACACTGCGATATTCCCGGTAAACGCTTTATGATAAAATACCTAGAGCGAAAAAAACATATTTTTCGCATACCGTTTACCGCATACCGCGCGCCCGGTAAACGCAGCTCTATGGGGGCAAGGCGTGTGAAGGGTAAGTGTTTAATTCAAAGTTCAATCATACGTTATTTAAATTCGTCAGAAACATGTTTGCAGACAAACTTAATAATTCATTAATAATTGTCCGGAGAAAATGTCGGAGATACTAATTTCGCACCTGAGGACTTAGGAAGAATTACTCAGACATGGGTACGTCAGTACGCCTTCAAACACTATTGAGATATCAGATCCCCTCACCTCAGTAAGCCGTTTTAGACACCATTTTCTTTCAGTTACCAATAAAGATCCTGGCCAGGTGCGGATACAGGATCTTAAAAAAAAGGGGGGGGGGGGAGGGCTCGATATCCTAGAACTAGTAGAACGCTAGTACATTTTATACATAAGTCTGGCATGTAGACGTGTAGGGAAGAAGAAGGTGCCAAGCGCAACATCCTTTTGGTTTTCGGGTATTTAGCTAGATGTCAGGTCGAGCGCCCCCTGTCATTATCTGCCAGATTTCTTTCATCAACTAATACCACAGGCCTTGGTGAATAGGATTTCATGAAATACGGACCTCAAACCGTGAATCTGACTTATCAGACTCTTGTCTGTTTAGGAATGTCCGTCAGCTAAATTTTTAACATATTTGTAGTAAAAATATACTTTCTGAGTTCAAGAATGTATAGGGTGATAAAATCACGTCTGATATACCGTCTTGCATATCGGAAGTTTAGACGAAGAAGAAGAAAGCCGTCATTAGCGTTTGACAAAAGCCATAAGATTACATTTCTATACATCATTCTTGAATAAGACTTGATTTATTTTACATATCCTCTGCAAATCTTGCTGCATTTGTTTTATAGCGTTACCGTGGATCCTAAATAATGAATTTCCGTGAGTCTGCTAATTGACTCTCCCTCTGTCCGACGAAACAAAACATTTTATCGCACTTTGTTACACATGGAAGCCATTTACTCAAGTTCTAATTGTTTTCGTTCGCATTCAGCTTGTCGCTTATACTTCTTCTGAATATAGTAATATATATAATTTCACGGGTTTTCTTTCAATTCAATCTCAATAACAGGATAAGTTTAAATATAATAATATATATCTTTATTCGTACAATAAAGTACAGTACAAGATGAAATAAATAAATATATACAGAAAGAAGGAAGAATAAAAATTGTGAGTAGTTCAAATTGCCAATAAACGCATGGAAAGCCACCACGAATAAATTACTAAAAACTACAACTGGAGGCAGTTTGCTTTATAGGGAATACGAAAATTGAACGAAGTCACACTTAGGTCAGAGAGGTAATAACCAGTATTCTACATGTATTTAGTTTCCGATATATCATTTTATTATAGCAATAACTCACGAAGAAATATATACGGTACGTCATAACAATAGCATTGTCCAGCAGGGCGACCGAGTCGAACTCGAAAGGCTGGACAGAATTTCCAAAACAAACAGAAATCTAAAACGGCGCCTATACGTTCATGTCCATAACGGTTAATCAAATATATCTTGGGTCAGGTATATGGTGACCATGTCTGCTTTCGGGTCTAATCTTATTTGCGTTCACAAAGCAGCTGAGTAAACGTGTATAGTTGCGGTATCTCGCGGCCGCTCGTGTTATTATTGGGGGTGTTTATACTTGTTGAAGGTCCTGACCCCGGCAGGACGCGCGTTATCATGGCCGCCCTTGTCTTGACCACAAACAAATCGTCTGTAACTATTTACCACGGCCTTGTATCAGGTCTAAACGCCGGTATGAAACGTGTTTAGCTTAGCCAGCAGGAATGTGCAAGTGGCTAAGTGTTAACAGACTGGCGGATTCCCCAGCATGTGTGTGTGTGTGTGTGATACTGATGGTGTGTGGCGAGAGCCCCAACCTTTAATTGCAGGAAAAATAATAAATCCGACTACTGAATATTTCGTTTAGTTATATATAGACGTGTATATAATTTTGCAAAGTGATCAATCAGGGACAAGCACATCTGATTTAAAAAATCTTAACGAAAAGGAGAAACATTGTTCAACGCCATGGTTTCAGTGTTACACGTGAACCCTAGATTTTCAACCCTACATCACTAAGGGAAGTCAATAGAAATGTATGCACTTAGAAATCAGAGTGAATTTATTGATACTGAGACCAGTACAGTGTATTATGAACGGGTTGGTCGTAATTTGTTGAGTATTTGCTTACGTTAGTTGGCTCGTGTTACATTTGAGCGCTACTGTACACGGTCCAGCCCCAGCCCTTCAGTCGACACGACGACCAAGTAACGACACTCGGTTATTACACTTAACCTCCTCGAACTGACACGCGGACACTGTTGAACAGGTAAGTTAATGTTTGTCCTGACGCTCGACGTGTCAACCAGCCAAAACATGTACAATTAGCTGTTAAGAGGTTTAGTTTGACAGGAATACGTACCGCTCTGATAGGCATATGGCATCCGCCTTAGGTTCCCGAGTGTATTATCCATATTTAAATTCTTCGAAAAAACCGATGTTTATATACTATTTGTTTATCATACATTCCCCCTATAATGCAGGGTGAACAATGTTTACTTTTTTTTTTACCTAATGACAAAAAGTGAGTTTAATTTTCAGAGCTGTGACGCCATCATCTAGCGAAGTTAACAGGACGTAATCACTACATAAAAACATTTGCGAGAAAAAGAATGAAGAACATTTTAAGAACAATCAGGAACAGTTATAGGAAAGCTTCAAGAAGCGTAGTTCAGAATCTAATGTATTCACATTTTCTCTTATTAACCATTCAAAGGATCCAAGAATACATATGGAATCTACCTTGAATTTGTTCTTGTCATATTTCAGCAATTTATCGTAAATCGTTTCCATTTTTCTTTACCAAGAAATTACAGTTTCTAACGCTTATGGCTTGGATACAGAGTCAGGCGAGAAACTGGATAAACATTTTCTTAAAGGGCAATCACGAACTCAGCCGTTATTCTGCATGCATAGATTCTACTGAACTTCACATACAAGTCCTCTCAAGGTGACTCACCAGGGAATGTAACTGTCTACTGTTGTGAAATTTTCTTTTAAATTTCCGTTCTTTCATATGGCGACGGAATACTTTCAAATATCTCATAAGAAAATGTAATAGACATTGCATCCCTTTAATGGACACTCAGCACGCACAGTCGTTAATTAATAGCAAATTCAATGCGTGTGTGTTACACCATTAAGGATTACCGATAGTATCACTGAATACAACTTGTAATTTGCTCGTAAGAAGTAAGCAGAAAAGTTTTGACTGATTGACCATGTGTTCTAAATAAGTCCCAGATCAGACTTTATTTGGCTCCCTGGGTTTTTGCAACTGATCGCCTGAACTGCAGTATTAATTACATTATGCGGTATGCGCAGTGGTCGTACCCCGTTATAACACTATAAAGGCATACCACCCTCTAGTTATTATACTCTTAATAGAGTTGCAGAGCTCTATGATTTTCACACATACCGGGTTACTAAAGATTCACTGAGTCGACCAACAAAGCTTATTATTATTGCACATAAGGTATTAATTTCTATCTGTATAGTAATCCATTGGTTAAATGAGATCATTCTAAATATAATGGCCTGTGATCAAGTGCCAGTATACAGAGTCAACAGCTCAGCCTTGCTGACGTCCGTGTGCACCAACATTATTGAGACTTATGTATGATAAACCATTATTATGCATTCACTCTATTCATATACTTCCAGCAGTTCCATGCATTGTAAGTAACTCGTGCGAAGTTTCCGATCTGTTTTATAAACTCTAATATACTGCGCATGCTCGGACCCCCGGGGCCCTACGAACATTTCTTCTGTATGACCGCTCACCGTGGATGTATGATACTTAATTATTGAATGTTCCGTATACATATACGGACATTCGCCAATTAATATTCATCAAAAGGTATCCGGGTTATGTTAAAATATACATCTGTAATGTATTTGACACCTTGCACCTCCTTTCGCCCACTTTTTTTTTTATTTCAGAAGTGTTTTTATTATATATGATATGATACATAAGATAAAAAAACTGACCCTATCAACAGTCAAAACAGCAGGATTCCTCAGAATAAACCAATGGTATGGCCACGGGCTCTCTGTAGACTGTAAAGATGCATAATGAAAAATAATAATAAAGTTCTCTTCTTTAGCAGCATGAAATGTGAACCCCGAATTTTGCTTTTAATTATGTTACTATAAATTAAAATGAATCCGATTTCACTGTTTAAAGACCGTCTATATGTAAATATCTCATATAAGCAGTCAAACAACCATAAAGCGAATAATGGAGTAGAGCAGCTATACTGAAATATTTGCATAGTTGTATAAACAAATGTAAACAAAAAAAAACAACCCTCAGCTCGAAGTAACCAAGCCTCCGGAACCATGCAGCAGCAAGGAACCAGAAACATGTTTCAACTTCCGCTTAGCAGGATTCAATACGCTTCGGTCTTCCGGGGCTGGCCTAAAACACGGAACGCGGATCAGGGGCTAAATAAAAAATAACAAATCGCATATGAGGAAATACGTTTATTACTATAAATTACTATGTCATGAAACATTCACCAATTTAAATGTTATGACACTTTTTATATCTTTGTTCCGACCCGTGCCGTAAATTAGGCCCCTGTTCCGCGTTTCATGTTCCGTCCCGGTCCGTGTTTTAGACCCCCCAGGAGGTGTAACTGAGGCCTTTTGTTTTGACTTTGCCGAACTGATTTCAAAAGGCCGAAGTGTAGTGAATGGCTGAGCAGAGTATACGAAGGTTTTGCGCTTACATGCATGTCCACAACTAAAGCCAGATCTAAACCACAGACACTTGAATGGCAAGAGAAGTATTAATAATTGTTGCTAAGTATCGGAGTTGCTTACAGTTTTTATGACCAGTTTGTATATCAAGGTCCAACTTGTTAGTTATGATTGTCTTCAGGTTAATGGACTACTTCAGATTTACGAGAGAGCACGCGTTTGGTCAAATGCCATACGTTACACTAACCCATCCTAACATACGAGGGCCACCCCATGCATGGCTGTTAGGGAGGTTAATGCACATTTTATTTCAACTGCCTTTTAAATTCACTTGTGATTGGCGATTGATATAGCCAAAATCAGTATTCCCCTTCGAGTCATCAAATCTGCCATGATGTCGTTGTATTGTCCGCATACATTATATATTGAGTTGATATAACGGTACTTAAGGGCCTCTTGTGAAGGTAATAACGCAAGGCAGGGTTAAAAACGCAAGGCAGGGTTTGCGATTGTTAATCAGAAACTGAATCCCTGTTACGTAATAAGAGATTTCCCTTTTTCAGAGATTTTGAATTAATTAGGGGATCATATTTCTTATATCGAACCGAAGCATTCGTGGAGATTTTGTGAAGAACGATTCTTACGGTGGTAGGCTTACTTGTAGAATATTCGGCAAAGAAAGGTAAGGTTATCAGGCACCGCCCGTGTCATTTTTAAACCCCCGCATAAAAAAACTTTTAATTTTGATTTTAAAAAAAACTTACCGATTTGAGCTTCAGGGCTGCCGCTCGGACATTTCTCTAAAGAAGATAAAATAACATAATTTGTTAAAAAAAAATTGCCCTCACGCACTGATTTCTGAAAAAAATACTTTTTTCCCCTTTTTCTGCCATATATATAACATTTTCTCAAAATAATGAAAACAAGCGTGTGTATACAGTGACTATACCATTATTCCTCATCAGGAAACAATCATAGAAATAAAACATGAACACTTTTTCCTTCGTACTACGGATAAGTTAGCATAATAAAAGAAGATTTATAAAAATCAGTACCAGGGCGCCTCCTGGACCAAGATCGTAAAACCTTGCTTGCAGGATGGCAAAGGTTTTGTATATAGAACAAAAGTACATGTAATATATTATCCTATTTATATTGGTGTATCACTGCTGAGGTATCTGGGATACACTCTACTCTCCACTCTGTAAAAGAGCAAACTGAGGTAAAATTAAACTTGACCCTTTGAAACAATTACTTATTTATAATAGACCTTTTTCCAAAGCACCAGTAAGACCAGTTGACCACAACAGACATATGAAAAAGAAAATATTACGATTAGTATATCTCAAATTATAAAAGTAAGAGAGCAAAATTGTATTCTGTCATGTGACTTGTTAAATTTAACAAACCGATGTTGGCACACTCGATCCAGACACAATAGGGCGCTCAGTTAATTCTCTGTGTGCTGGTATATGTCGAGATCGGAAATGCCGGAGCCTTCTGTGGAACAGTTGACTCCTGGAACAATGTCATGGTGATAAAACAATGGATCTGGCAAAACAGGCTCGTAGCCAGTTCTTTTAACGTGGCCAAGGTATCTTTTTCTTTTAATTGTCATAAACCTGGACCCGGGCACTGCGCATGGTCGTAAATTCTTCTTACTCCATGTTATAAAGTATGACCGGTTTAACTGTCTTCTTTCTTCAAATAGGTATATTGTTGAAATAATTGTTTGTACACCCAAGGTACTTCTGAATCAAGCTAACGATTGTCAAAAAGTTATGGAATTCAGGTCGTGCATGATTATTGATCTCAGAAAGTATAGTAATCAAATGAAGTTTAGACCAACAATGTGCTATCTGTACTGCATAACCTATGATATGTCACTCAGTGCAACATTCCGACAATTGAACGCAACCGCAATAATGAAATCTCTGGAGAGACACTGGGGATCTAAATGACAGGTTGTACGTAACCCCTTTGTTGTTATGGTTACTCCAGGTCAAGTATTTTGTACATTTCATCACTAAACTTTCCCCGTGGCCTGTCTACGGTGCGAGTCATAGTTTGACAGCCGGGGGGTAGCTCAGGTTCAGCGGACCACGATGGAACTATGTTATTTGTGTAAATGTTCACCAAACTTTATACAAACCCATCACAATATGCCGCTCAAGGGTTGTCAAACGTAACCCTGCTTCACCATTACTGACGGCTAACAAAAGCCGGGATACGTCCCATCCCTATTGAAAATGAGTACAAATTATACCCCTGGGCGGATTACTTTGTGAGTCTGACTTTCACTCATACGTGAAGTGCCCGTATATATGTTATCAAGCCCCCGGCAAAGGTATGCATCAGGTATACTATGCGCCATGTGCCCGCTACATAGACAACCCCAAGCTAAGCTAGCTTAGAGATATTTTGCCGCCCGGCACCTGGTAGGTGAGGCATTATACCACCAAAAGGTATGTTTTGCTTCTGTTGTGATAGGTGTCAGCTGTAAATGACCAAAGAAAACTTTAATGCACCCGAACCTGTCAACCGTAATTATAGTCGATGGAAAGTAGGGTATTTGTGTCTAATCATGCGGCAAGTCAGGTAGGTTGTATATAGCATGGATATAATGATCCTGCTAAATATCGATATAAATTTTATAAGTTGTACTTAATGTATGGGTGACTGCATCCCCGGAATCGCTTATACATTAAAATGCGACGACGTTGTAAAAAGTCAAATCGTAAAATCGACTGATAGCGCTTTCATTTTTCTCTTTCCAGTCGAGGTGGACCATGCGTGAACCTATATATATATATATATATATATATATATATATATATATATATATATATATATATATATATTTATGGTTTCCCCAAGTTTTTGTGGACGCTGAAAGTATTTTTTTATAATCATGTGTAATCTTTCTCTTTGGGTGGATCATTAATAATTAGGGGATTTGCACTGGCCTGTTTAGCATGTAGGTTTCAGGTGTTCTGTGAAATTAAATGTTTTCTACAGCATGAAAAAATAGCAATCATATTTGTATACTCATCTTGAGAGTTGTTATTTAATGAAAATACTTTCACATCTTGTGCAAAAGAAACATAAACATACAACCGCAGCTATATAACTGCAGCGTTTGTACAATCTTCATTTTAAACGGAAACATTTTCTCAGCAAAATATTATTGTAAAACTCAGGAAACGTGTGGCATAAACGCGAGCTTAGTTCTGACATTACTGTAACACATTTCCTTGACATTCATACGCGCATGCACACATTGTATAAATGGAAAATCGTCCTGATACCACCTACTTTACATAATCATCACCTCGAGCGTCCCACCACCTTCCCTCCACCATCTTAAAAATATTTGCATCCTCCTCTCGAGAGCAATACTTAGCCTGCAGCCCCAGAATGTAACGAGACGTCATTGTTTAACAAAAACAGGTCAGCCCTGCTGTAATCTCAGTTACGATGCAAGAAAGGAAACTCGGGATAAATGGTCCAAAGATAGATTTGCTTACTCAGAGAACGCTCTGTTGATTCCCTGAGTTCTGCCATATGCCGAGGTCGGAAATGGCGATCCCTTAGAACTGTACAACAGTTGACTCTCGCAAAACCTGGACCAATCTCATGGCGATAAGACAGGGAGAGCCAGGATGTAAAAAAAGAATGAAAAAAAGCTGTAGTCAAGTCTTTTAACGTGGCCCAGGCATCTTTATATTTCAGCTGACTCACGAAACTTGCAAGAATGAAAAAAAAAAATCTATGTAGTGATAGGTTTTCTTCTCTGATCAACACGCATGTATATGGTTTTAAGCCGAAAAATTCGGATCAGACTATTTGCCTGACAAATCGTCAATTATTTATCCAAGATAATTTTCTCTGGCCATTGGGTTTTATTGTGGTCAGCATGATGAATAACATTAACAGCAATAAAAAATATATAAAATGGTAGAACACATTGCTAGAAATTGTAGGTTGGGACGTTGTTGCTCCATGTTACCTTTGATCGAAAAGTATCCTAACATTTACAGGTAAAACTTTATACTGTTTCCGCTAGTTGTAACCTGGCACCGGCGCCTCGCAGATATTCCTACAACTTCTGGGGTACACATAAATAAATCTGTTACGTGTTTCCACGTACTATACTTGCAAAGGCAATGGTTACTGACGAAGCACCGTGTCAGTGATATTATGAAGGAAAGTATGTTGTTATATAGTCTAATGTGTCAGGAACTAGAACCATATTTTACTTTGCTTGCTGTTTTGCCAGACAATGCCACTGGTTTACGTTAGGTTTGGAGTAACCTAAATGCGTGTGTGGATAAAAAGAAAGTACTTGTATGGGATAACAACCCTGAGGGCAATACATGAATAATTTTGTGACAAAATGTTCAAACTAATAAAGCAGACAACTTTCGCATAACTCTTTATTACTGGGAACTCGCGCTGGCCAGACATCTGTCGAACATACAATAATCAGTTTATGCTCTGAGAAAAGTATTGTGTAGAAGCTGTTCGAATAAATAATTAAAATTTTAATTATATATTAATTACACATGTTGGGAGATTTTCTATTTTGTAGTAAAACTGGCACAAACACATACGGTACACCATAGAAACTTTTATGGTGCAAAGCACGTGTTGCTAAACAGCTGCCGTTACTTAAATTATATATGTACTCAGTTACATATGAATATTGATCTAGACTCGATTGGGTCATTTGTTTATCAAAGAATGTGATGGAAAAACAATAAAAGTAGTATCGTAGTGTGTTTTGTTTAGTTCAGGTCAGTTATACACACGGTGGCTGTCGAGTCGTCTGCTGAGCACAGAAGTGAGCAAAAAAAAAAAAAACAGTATAGGTAAACTTCTGAGACAAATATGTCTAATACAGCACCTTCCTGAGTCTTACCGAGCCAACACGTGTTTACAAATAGCACTCCTTCACGATTTGGGAAAAATACATCCTCAGGTGTCTACACTGATTCATGTCAAACATATGGAAGGCACTTCTCCCCATCACCACGGTAACACGTCCGTCAAGACGGGTCCTCTTGGTGGAAGTACAAGACACTCCTAACATAATGACCCAGTTTTATAACGTTAAGCACGTGTCCACGCAGTTTATAATTCTCTCCGCGTTTGATCCTCATATTATTTGTTGCATCATATCTGCAATAGAGTGTTGAATTATTTGTGTTTATAAATGCGAGTTTTTATTCGTGTTTTTAATGTCAATACATGTATATATTTTCCAAAAGGACACTGTTTTCATCAGGATTTGTGTTTCTGTGTTAATTTGTTCACTTGTTAGTTTCCGCTTTTGAGAGGAATAACCCTTGAGCGGCAAACGAGAAAATGCATGCAAAGAATGTATAAGTTCGCCGTCCATCCAAATGCAAATATGCAAATTTGGTTTAATGAGGCTTGACTCGTTACAACCGGACTTATCGTTTAGACTGGTATTTCACTGTTGCTTTAGTCCATGAAAACCCTCTGCAGAATGCATGCAGGATTGTTTTTTTTTTATTTTATTTATTTGAAATTTAATGTGAGCGTAAGCATTTGTTATTTGTTTAGAACCTACAAGATGTATTGGGCAAATATAACCTAACACTCACAACACTAATACATCAATATAATCAACTGATTTCCCTTAATATAACACAACATACGCTTATAATGTTGATTAACGACTTATAGCACTTCGATTAGTGGGTTTCTATGGTAAATCTAAGTGAAGCTCTTCTATTCGTGTGAATTAGACGTTAAAGGTGACTGATCTACATATGACTGAAAACAGACAAAGCTGTCAGGCAATGTGAAATCAAAGGATTATTTTTTTAGAAATACAGGATGTACCTAGTCCAAGGAGTAGGCTTATCGCTTCGGTTGTTTAGTACATCATAAAGATCGCTTTAGTTGAAAAGGAAAAATACTGATGAGGCACCGCTTCCGTTAAAAATAAGTTTCAATAGCTATATATGACATGCTCATTTGCTGGACCTTGCCGACATAACCCACCCAGCTCGGCTTTTATTCACGTAAGTCTTTTTGGTCCTCTCTTTGTCTGTTTAAATATAGCTTCTCATGCATTTATCGTAAATACAGAAATGGTAAAGTGGGTCTTGTCTGCTTGAAACATCACTGTTCTTGATCAGCTCTGGAAGAATTTATTTTGAACTGTACATACACCTGGTCGATTCCTGAGACATTGTAGAGTTTACAATATTCTGAAGGTGGTCTTTAGAGATGAAATTCCGGCCTTGGCGTGGGTATGCGTGTCTGGTGTCGCCATGTTTCTTTTTTTTTTATCACGAATGGCACGCCGTAATACGTCACGAATCATCCACTCATCGAGTATATTTAGGCATTCTTACTAAAGCACTGGCGATGAATCACCCAGACACAAAACACCGCTACTGCCAGGTATCCGGAAATAGTTATATAAACAAACACAGACCGGTTTATTCTGGGTGATTTATCATAATGTGAAATGAACGCGCTCTTGTTGTATATAAATATCGGGCTGGTCAGAGGAGTGGAAACACACCACGTTTGGGGATAAACCCTCCTCCTTAAAAATACAAACACGTTTAATATCTGGAGCCGGAGAGTTTAGGGTCAATTTTTTTAATATCAAACATATTTATCACCATCATGCAGACGCAAAAGTGTTAGTAAATTACATGTTCCTACGTCTATATGTATCTGTGCATGGGGTTTTTCATTGAGAAAAGAGAGAATATAAAAAGAATGTCATTGAGAAAAGAGGGAATAAATAAAGATGTCCATGAGCAAAAAGAGAATAAAATTAATGTCAGTGGGAAAGTTCAGAGGAAAACAAAAAAGAATATCAGCGATAAAAGAGTGAATAAAAGAGAATGTCAGTGAATAAAGAGAGGGAATGTTTTCTATCAATAAGAATGTCAGTAGGAAAAGAGAGTGAATAACAAAAAATATGCCAATGAGAGAAGAGAGAATACCAAACGATATGTTAATGAGAGAAGAGAGAATACCAAACGATATGTCAATGAGAGAAGAGAGAATAACACACGATATGTTAATGAGAGAAGAGAGAATAACAAACAATATGTCAATGAGAGAAGAGAGAATAACAAATTATATGTCAATGAGAGAAGAAAGAACAACAAACAGAATGTCAGTGAGAGAAAAAAGAACAGCAAAAATTATGTCAATGAGAAAAGAAATAACAACAAACAGCATGTCAATGAGAGAAGAAAAACAACAAACATTATTTCAATTAGAGAAGAGAGAACAACAAACATTATGTCAATGAGAGAAGAGAGAACAACAAACATAATGTCAATGAGAGAAGAGAGAACAACAAACATAATGTCAATGAGAGAAGAGAGAACCACAAACAATATGTCAATTAGAAAAGAGAGAATAACAAACAATATGTCAATGAGAGAAGAGAGAACAACAAATAATATGTCAATGAGAGAAGAGAGAATAACAAACAATATTTCGGTTGAGAAAAGAGAGACATAATTAAAAAAAAAGCCTTTGAGAAAAGAAAGAGAATGAAAAAAAGAATATCAGTGAGAAAAGAGAGATAATCACATATTATAAAAGAATGTCAATAAAGATTTTATAAAAAGTCAGCGAGAAAACAGATTTAGCACTTATATACTTCTTGTTATAAGTTTAATGTTTTGTTGATATTTTAAATTAGTTGTTATGAATTACCGGTCCGCAAACATTTCTTATGTATTTCACAATACCTGTTATTTTTATAAGTTCTATTTCATATCTTGATGTGAGAACACGTTTAATAATTAATATACCGGGGATGTCTTTTTGTTCGCAAGGGTTTGGAATTCGGGATATTTGCGGATTGAAAATTATCGCAAAAATAAAACCTTAATTCGTGAATAAGAAGTCATAAATAGCCGTAAATCAAAGAGTGCTATTTTAAATTATTTTCTATTTAAAATTTCTTCTCGTTCAGTTTTCACTTTGACCTCGGTCCAGTTGATACGATTTTGCGCATATGTTATTTAACACATTAATTGATATAGTAAGAGACCTATAGAAATACTCTGCATGCATGAATACTTTTATGGTGAGATCGCGAAATAGGAACCCTCGCGAAAATGTGAAGATGTGAAAATCACGGAATGTTAATCTCGCAAATATGAAGCTAACCACATTATGTTCAGCGACTTACTACTATCCTATAACAGATACAATGTATACCCGAATATCACACTGGTCACGTTCTACGTTATAATCAGTTAAATAAGTGTCGCCATGGCTACATCTTGGTCACATGATCTCTCTTACGTGAGAGTAAGGTGGAACAGGGAAGTATGCAAGTTCAGCTAGATTTATAGACACCGCGGCAAGCTTGATATGTCATTTTTATTTCTCAGCCCGTGTTCCCTTTTTACGATGCACCTGGCGAACCAGTCATTATTATATACATATATCCTTGTTGATATCCCCAAAAGCAATAATTTCCCTGGCTCGTTTCACAGCAGGGGCGGATATAGAAACGTAGAAGAGGGGGGGGGAGGGGGTTGAACACCCTTACACAGGCCGGGAGCTTAAGTAGACTATAACTCTCGAATGCAGAAAGGAAGAAAACGGCACTAGATTAGGAATCCGGCGTTGCTTTGTAACATAAAGTTGATACTATCCATTTTCGAGGTTTTTGGTTGGAAAAGAGGGGATTAAGAGGGGATGTGCCCCACTCTAAATCCGTTTCTGTTTATTATTTGAATATCCCCAGACGGCTATAATGATAACGGCTGGCTCAGTTATAACATATAATGTGATTTAACCGGTGTTTTACCTTCTGTTCTATGATACATGTCAATGATAACGTGAAAAAGCACGAAATTGTGTTAGTGCTTTTGTTTTAAAGATGCCCATTCATCTTCCTTTGGAACAAGAATTTATGTGATTTCTGGCATCTCTGTCTATAAATTTATGACCTAAGGGTAATTTTGGTTGTGAAAAGTTCTTTTAACGTCTTTGTGCAGGATGTATGAACTTTTTTTTATCAACAACGTGTTTGTAAACACAGCAATGTTGACAAACGGGAAAAAACATGTAACTTTGGCGGTAGGTAACATATATGCGGAAGTAGAAAAGTCTCTTGTTGCAAAACGCCATTTGCAAAGCTCTGGCTTATCTGACTTGCCGCCAGATGCCTTTGTTGAATTTGTTTTTATTATTTTGACAGGCCCAAACATATAATAAACATGTTGATATAAACAAATAAACAAGCAGCTAAACGGTGATATCTACGTTTTCAGGCCTATTTTTATAAAAGCTCCAAGGGATTACCTTTAGTTTAGGTAACCTTTTAGGTTATTTTTCGAGCGGCAAAAATAAGAGAGACAGAGACAGAGACAGAGAGAAATGCAGAGACAGAGACATAAATATGTCTACAGAAGAAAGGAAAAAAAAAGACAGAAAAAAGATAGAAAGAAATTAAGATAGATTGATAGCAATGACGTTATGATATTACCGTGGGGACCTTGATGGGTATGAGAGAGAGAGAAAGAGAGAGGGGAAGAGAGAGAGAGGTGGGTAAGAGCTCCGGCAACACGTAATTCCTGAATGAGACGTCCCGTCAGGTATGTGTAAGCGGGGTCATACCATCTGTGGAACATTTCGTGGGCCACCGAGATTTAAGCCTTGGCCTGATTTTTCCTCTCCGCCGATTAGGGGGACCAGTACACCCATAAACGATACCAGGTGCTACATGTTCCTATACTGTTAACCGCTCACCAGAAGAGCCCTCCGCCGGCGTGCTGGCTACAGATTGTGTAAATACATGCAAGTCCAATATAATATGTTGTGTATTTCGCAAGAGACGGGTTTATGCAGACTTAAACGCCAGGGCGTCACACAACAATAATGTTGCCGTACATCACGGCTGGGGCAAAGAATATTTATATACATACACGCAATATAATAGCTAGAAGATATCTGATTATCTTTGATAACATGAACAAGGCTCCCGGCCATTAATTTTACCTTAACTATCGTGTATAACCAACATTGTATATGGCTCTATATTTATCAGGTGCCCACCTGGTAGCCATAAATATAAAATAAAAACGTACAATATACACACATATATGCCATAAAGATTGTTCATGCAGGATTTTGGGGAATATAATGAAAGCAGTCTTATATTCTAATGTATTTTTGTATCAATGGGTGGTCCACTGGACTTCTGATTAACATGTTACAGCTAAGTAATTTAATAATATTTTACCTTGAACTATGAACGGATGAACACATTATTTCACACTACATAGAAAATATAGGGATGGAATATATGATGTAAGAGACTAAATTTGCTGAAGCATATTTATTATTAGATTTTCAAGAAAAGGTGTGTGTATGACCATCAAAAATAAATAAAAAAGCACATAATAAATAAGCACATTCATGTAAATGTTATATATATATATATATATATATATATATATATATATATATATATATATGACACTTTTCCCCTCAAAATCCGAACATTTCTTGCACATTAAATGTGTGTTGTTATACATATATTCTTGTAATTTGTATTCACCTAGACACAATGACGCAAGCCTAATAATATCTTGTTTACTGCTATACACCAATTTGCCATAATCACATATACATAACTACAGGGTTCAAGGGGTACCGTTAACCATAACTCATTGCCGCGCCCAGTGCTATCAGTCTTTCAGCTGAGGGGAGCAGCCACTTAAGACCTGCCTGCTGTTATCTCTCTTACATTGCTTCTCTGATAAACTTCCAGTGGCCACATAACATTCAATTCATAAATTACCTGGCCATAACCTTTAGCTACAGAATTTATTTTTCTTTGCAGTTTTCTGCGGAAGAAGTTTAAAAACCTCCTGCACGAACACATACCCTCTCCGTCATGATTAGATTGGGAAATATCACGCACGTTACTTCACCATCCTGAACCCATGGATCAAGCCGGCGGGTATTTGTGGCAGGTTGAAATAATACGAGCCATAAAGTGGGTTTTCCGCACTCCTGAAGGAGTCCTCGACCGAGTCAGACCTGGAAGCCAGAACAAACACAGAATTACCAAGTCGGGGGCGCCCTCTGACGCCATTGGCTGTCAAGCCAATTTAACTGGCCCGCACCGTAGCGTGGTCACCACTCGCCCCGGGAATACCTTGCCGTATATCACAAGCCATAACGGCATGGGCGAGCAAACGCGTTACGGATCTCAGCAAGTCCGCATGGAGCCCGTCTTGGAAGAACTTCCTGAACAAGAGTTTGTCAAAGGTAATGAACGATTTTCAGATTCGATCGAAATTAGCAAAGATAATGAGTGGCAGGGAAAACCAAATTGTGATTTAATATCAATCGGGCTGCCTGTTTTGAGAGGAATTTCAAGCGGGAGGCGTCATACTGAGGAGTCATCAGCATCATTGGATTCTGGGAGCGTGGAAACTTGTAAAGAAACTGAAAGGACCCACACAGGAAAACCCGGTGGTTCACAGAAGAAAATAATTCAAGCGGAAACGTTGTATGCTGCCGCCTCATGTATAAATGTTCAGAGCATTGGGGAGTTAGACACCGGTATTAGAGAGAATGCTTTACGATACGGTGCACCTTGTTACCTAGTTAGCGGGGCGCTGAATGTTGATGCCGTGAGCAGTTGTGTCAGGAGTGTCTCCGCTTCACGCCCCCCTCACACATGGAATGACACAGCTCGTGATGGCAGCTGCCAAACCCAGCCAGATTACGATGACGACGTGAGCTTAGGCAATGTATGCGTAAGAAAAACTGATGAACCAGCGGGATTAATTAGCAGTAGCGATAAAAGTTGCACTGTTGACCTTTTGCCAGGTGAGTCTAGTTATAGGTGTCAGACTTGTACCATAGTTACAAGTTCTTGTCCCTCCCCCTCCACGTGTGCGTGCCCCACAATTGGCTTGTCCATGGAAAACAGGAATGCAGGCTTGCCGCTGCCAGCGTGTCAGGAATGCCAAGAAGAGGAAATTGTGGCCAACTGCACGTGCGGTTCGCATGATATAAACTGCAACGTTACACAACGATTACGCAGTGACAAAAGTATTTGTTGCGTGTGCTTCGCCCAGCAGGAAACTCATGACTCCATTGAAGTTGGCGAGTTACCAAACACCACCATGGGATCAACGGGGCTTAATGTGAATACAGAAACCGCGCCAACCGAGATAGGTTTCTGTTCAACAGTCAAATCAGATCTCGTGACTATTAAAATAACTCAACCGGATCCTAATCCGTGCGAGATCCAGGAGGAAAATACAGGTTCTCCGTGTGAATCTGATCCGGAAAATATTAATGTTAATGGCGAAGATGAAAGTGATAGCGGTATAGGATATACATATGAGCGAACGCCACGTGCAGTCCACAGAAGGAAAAATGGCGTCGTTGAAAGCAGAAGTCCGAATTTCTTGACAGTTCCCGATTCCGATAGCAGCACCGGGTCTCTCAGCTCACGTGCGTCGCCACCCCCGCCCCTCGTTCTGTCTGACGATGGTAGTGATAATGATATGGACAATTTAAAAGCCGTGACAGCTCGCCTGAAGCTGCCCACCAGGAGACCCAGCTTCGTAGCCTGGAGGGAACAGGTGACCAGTAAGCCTTTATTAGCCCATTATCGCCCGGAGGAGGGCGACTCACGTGCGTGGACCCCGGAACGTAAGGACGAAATTAATGACGCCATCAAGTGGCTCAGGAGAGAACTGGTGAGTGGCACCTTGTAATAAATCTAATTGATAGTTCATGAATAATCATTATGAATGTACAAAAACATGGCAATAATATCTCATACTTATCTATTGTTCGTGTTTCTTCAGGACTGGATATTCTAAGGTATGTTGAAGCTGTCATTATTTTTACCACACAATTATGTCCATGAAAATGTTAACAAAGTAAAGTGCCTTCAGATTTCCATTGACTGGTCCTTGAACTGGAGTGTAAATTCACATTTACAATTATGTATCTAATTAAAAATAAGAAAGATTATTAATAATGTTCTGAAACCGGGTGTGAGATGATACATGCTCTTTATTCATGTCATAGCTGGAAAAACATCAACTGAACCACATGGAGATAATACAAGTAACCGTTTTTAATGCATGCAGTTAAGCTTCTGTTAAGATTGTTAATGAAACCTTCAGTTAGGGTTCAGCCAACTTCAGCGTTCCGGTTGTTTGGTGATGGACCGCTCCAATCACGCCCATGTGATCTGTTTATCAATTACGTTTTCAGTTGACAAAATTTAGTCTAATATGAAGGTTTCTTTGATTATTCCGTCATCCTCACACATTCCTTCATTGATCGGTATTGACATGATAAATATGTGCTATATATAATGATTGTATACAGACATCCTCTTCAATCAACATTTAAAGCCACGTAATAGACATAAGAAATAAGATGCATCACGTGAACCCCAGTCTATCCCTGGACGCAAACCCTGCATGGGACGCGGCTGTATAGTCAATGTGTATACAAAACGTCCAGCAATACAAATTATAAAGCAATGGGTTAACCAGTAAGTAAGATGCAAGACATAGATGTAGACTAATTTATAGTAATGCAAGACATAGCTGCGTTTTTAATTTACATAACATGTAAGTAAAAATCTGTCAAGCTTTGTATTCTTCTTCTTCTTCGTCCTGGTGCGCTTCAGACAGCATTGACAAGGTCTGGTGATAAGGGGAAGGGCCCGCTGATGGGGAAAAGTAGGACCTCGACCTGCATGACTGAACGATTTATTGCCGCATATATACGTCATAACACCCTGTATGGGTAATCCATGTGTATGAATAACTTCAATGAAACAAAATTCGGGCAAATAAATATAACGAGAACGTCATTTATAAATTACTACTATTTTTTTGCACACGCTATCTTTTTAAGACAAAAATCAAAATAGTGAAGAAAAATATAAGCAAACAAATATGTTACGGGGAACAAAATGATCAGAAATTCCCACGGCCGCCGATGATAAAATGTTTAACCTTAATCTAACTTTGCTGATACATCATCGAGTGTATGATACCGAGGCATCTTTATAAAATAGAACAGGGGCCGAGACCCGAACCGTCTTATGTATTTACTATGCTGAAGACCCAATAAATATAAATGGAACGCAAGTTGCACATTTTGTTATATCCTCCTTTGAAGTTGAATACCTGAGCTGGCGCGGGACAGATTTTTCACGATTTATTCCACGACGTGTATCGAGGCTAACTCGGCATGAAGTTTTAAGAAGTTATATAAACAGATTAACCGCAGGCCTTTTGGAACTGTATATTTGTCTAGCTCGGCTGTCAGGGTACTGACAATGCCAGGGTTTATACACGTATACAGCAATGAGACAGCCGTGAACAATTAAACGGACACATTATTTGAATATGATTAGCAAGACAGGTAAGCGGGTTATTTAGTCTGGCGTGGCGCGTTGATCCTTGTGAAGGGTTCTTCATTAGACGACGTTATGGTTTTGCCTGAATTTGGCACGAGCCCTGATATTTTTTAAAGAAAGCCCGTGAGTGATTGTAAAGGCTGAATATAACACTCTCAGCGATGACTCTCATTGTTTGCCTTCAATCAACGTATCCAAACAATGTGTTATTGTAGTATATTTTAAAATTAACTTGTGGTGCGCCCGTGCCGATTACATAAAACATCAGTGTTAATAAATTGTAAAATATGACAAAGATATAAACTATAAGTTACCACTTTTTGAAAGTTTATCCCTTTAAACACAGTGTTCAGTAAGAAAATTATACCAGCTTCATGACAAGAATATGTACCTAGACCATTGAATTTTAATAAAAAAAAAAACATGAGTTATACCCGCATGGGATTTTCTTAAATATTACATGAGTTCTACCCGCATGGGATTTTCTTAAAAATTGGCAGGTCAATGGATCATGCACGTCTTTGTCTGGTTAAAGAAACTAGCACAGTGATTCCACCGACAATACTTTTCTTCCAATATCCACACAATATATACCTTTCCCAACGGTACCCTATATGGAACAAGATGTCAACACGAAATTTATTGGACTATATTTATATGCATATATATTGATATTTATACGAAATTCAAGAAATGAAATACATACCTACCGTGTCGCGTATGAAATCAGGTGCTGTGGATAAATATGCCGAATATCTTATAAGATACCAAGTTACGATGATAAAGGCTAAACGGGTGCAGGCTTGTGAACCAAAAGACCCCCTCAGCAAGGTGCGTGCCTTGTAATTTTCTCCTCGTTACACCAGGGTGTCGAAATGACAGAATGTATATTACACCTGACTTCAGACACCTGGACTCTTGTACGCCACTCACCTGTACTGACGTACTGGCTGACCCCAACTCTCGTCCAATATATATTGAAGGATTTCAGCGAAATAACATCATTTTCTGCAGTTTGGTTCTTTCCAACCAAACACAATTTTAATAGATCGGTGTCCCCACGTCAAATAATATGGTTTTAAGATCTATGATATATTTATATATAATATATATGTATATATATATATACATATATATATAACCATAGCCCCCCTGTGGCTCTTGTGTCAAAGTAATCAAATTCTTTATTTAGTTAGATTTAAAAAAAAAGCAACTCGCTGGTGTCTGAGATTTCCTGTTATGGGCTTGATTAACTTGGACCGGGGAATTAGGGCGAGTCCCGTTTCCTAATTAACATTTTCAGCAAGGGAGGTAATAACAAAGTTGAAAGAATGTAATTATACTTCGTATAAATTAAGCCCTGATTTAAAGCCTCACAAATAAAAGCCTATAATTCTAATGAGATATTTTTAATTTTATGTTCTAATGATGGTTCAAAATTTCTTTTGTAATTATCTTGTTAAAAATGCTCATTTGTTTCTGACAGGACACTTTCGCAAGTCGTGCATTGTGATTGAGACAATATAACATGATTCGCCTTTTCACTGCGATACTGAGCATGTGGAATCCAGCCATTAAATACAGATCAAAATTTCATTTTCTTAGATTCAAAATTCGAAATTGTAGTTATATTGAAAATTGCATCCTCTGAATGAGCAAAACAAATGTCGTAAAATATGGTACCTCCTCCCTCCTGAAAATTAATAGAAGATAAGCCGCAAAGCAAATTGAGCAAAGTCCCGACGGTCCGACACTAACATATATGGATTCTCGTACTGGCTATATATAGACATACACATATGGACGTATATTATGTAACGTTCCCTTGATAACTGAGAATAAACTGCCAATGTTTCACATTTATTTGACTATCATGTATATATATATATATATATATATATATATATATATATATATATATATATATATATATATATATATATATATATTGTTGGTCGTGTACATGTACTAATGGTTAGTTAATCACGGGATTTGGGAAGAAGATTGCAGATCTCGATATCGATATTACATGTCGGTACACGAAACAGAGCCGTGTATTATGACTGGATAAATCAAGCACACAGTTGTTACCTCAGTCACTTAACTAGCAGCTACTGCATATTCATTGCAAATAATCATAATATACGCGGCGCTTGTTGGGGTCAGGCCCAGTCGACATGTACAGGTAGAGCTTTGATGGTAGTTCCTTGTGACAGTAATAGGTTTAGTTATTTATTTTAAATGGTTCACTTGCTTTATAAAAGGTGGCAAACTACTTCTGGTGTAACGAAGATATGTGTATGCACTGGGTTCCCCGTAATATGTAACATGTGTGATGGAAAATGTACAGCAGATTAATACGTTTATTAAGACTCTCTGAGTTACCTAAGTGTTCTATCTGCAATACACAGCAGTTACTTCCCTGTCATTTTCTGCCGGATTTATATAAACCAGGTATCACCTGTATGTGTCCCTAAGTAAAAAATATTAACATAATACTGATTATTTATGTATATATTCCGTGCCTTCAAGGGTTTCAGGATGCATGCCGCACATGCAACCTAACACAACACGGCAGCATACACAGAGCCCTTTTTGTAATACGCTGTATAACCCAGAAAACTGCTTTCGGTATGGAGAAGGTATGCGGGTATCGCATTACAAATACTTGATTTAATAAAATTTTGTACATATTATCCCTACATATTTTTCCGTCTGTTACATTTGCAAGCACAGCATTTGAATGACATCGAAAGAAATATTTTCCCAAGTCCGCTTTTGACCAACAAGCACTCATACACAGCAGAAGTGGAAACTCCATAATTTTCATTTAAATAAAACTGGTTCATTGAATACAGCCTATCTTTTTAGATTGAAATGAGGGAAGTGGACCAGTTGCTGGCACGCCAGCTCATTCGCATTCGAGACGACCTGCACTCCCTCAAACTGCAGCGTCGTTATGAAGAAACCAAGGAGCTCGTAGAGGATGCCATAGACTGTGAGGAGAAAGACGAAATTGACGACTTCTGTGATATACCACGTGACCCGTTCAGTCCAACCCTGAAGCAGTACGGAGTCACGCGTATGAATATTAGCGCCAGACGGTTTTCTGTGTTCTGATTTGCCCGAACTAAAGGATGATTGGAACGCATCGTCATTGAGGTCAACAAGTGCTCAACGGCTCATCGGTGTCAATCCACTATATTGTGCGACTCCGAAAAAACTACAAAAGGGTAATGCGTGGAAGAATTCACAAAAATACAGTCTTATTTTTGTATGAGATTTCATATGAGAATTTCATCCATAGGCCAGGCGCAGCCATTTTTCTTTGGGAGGGTTGATGTGAACATTCCAAAACAGAGTACTACCCCAACACCACTGGAGTAAATAACGATGAATTAATTGTTTCATATATCGTGCCAATATCAAATAAATGTGACTGGGAACTTAATTATAGATGGGACCGACTAAATATCTTTTTAATATAAAATACATTTAATGGATGGTATGCACTGTTAATCACATTTATTGACAATGAAGTATTTTTCCAGCCAGTATCGATTCATAATACCTCATCAGATTAACATGCAGGGATCGTTTGTGGACTGCATAATACCATAACATAAAACCAAGGTATTTGTAACAGGATACTTTTCATGGGTTTGTTATTCATGGGTTGTCAGGGTAAAATGTTACTACAAATTACATCATGGTGATGATTCAAACCTACGAGATTTCATCTAAAAACGCTCATTTTCGCATTAAACTCAAAGGAGCCATGATGCATGAAATCATGTTTCGATATATTATTGTTGTAACAAAGGCAGAGAAAAAGATAGAAATACAGAGAAAAATAACTGATGACCTAAAGGCAGAGGTTAAGGTAAACTTTAAACCCAGGTCAGGTGTTGGTGCTGTGATGTGAAGACGGTTTATCATATTTAATGAAAACAAATCACATATTTCCTGTCGTTTGTGTTTTTTTTCTTGGAATAATAACAACAAAACCTTTGTTATTTCGGTAGGTGTGTTTGTGTATAAGCGTGTGTGATCAATTAAAATTGAGTGGTACCAGATTTCTGATGTCAAGTGTCATGCGCACCTGGATATAATATAGAGCTTTCGAGATTGAAGTGAATATCAAATGTAGATTTTCTTTATTTTTTTAAGTGCTAGACCAAGAGTACAATTTAACCTCTACATGGTAAAAGTAGTAACAAATTATATTTGCACACTATAGTGAATTTCATATACTATGAATATTAAACTTCAAACAGATCACGAATGTAAAACTCTTTCCACAATGCACTAGAATGTCTTTGGTAGAAATGTCCATGCACTGGATTTAGTAATTTGAATAAAAATGGAAAATAAAGCGCGAATAGAGGGTGTATGCCCCTTATACATCAAATGCCAAGACAGTTTGTACTTGGTCTCCCTTGTCGACTTATTTTCCACTTTCGGTATTGTTACCCGTCTTCCTGGGCCTTTACAAGTTAGTATGTTAGATCGTGTAAACCTGCATGAGAGCTGAACGTGTAACACGGATTATAGCTGATAAGACCTAACTGCATTTCGAGTGACCCTCTAACGTCATTGGAGGCAAATTGCGGCTATTTGGATTGGGAAGTGTTTAATTTCTTCCAATATGCAATGCTAGCTATAAGCACCGTATTATAACCTTTTCCCCATCAAACCCTTAAAATAATTTGAGTGTGGGTCCCTTTATAATTGACATCAATCTTCACCAGGCAATTACTGTCATGATCATAGATATGTAATCTGAAGGCAGAATATATTTATTTTAGAGGGAGACAGATGGGGGATCTGCTGATAAGGATCCTTAGTTACCACGATGAATTTAAAGTTTACCCTCCAATATGAAAATTTTCTAAAATTGATGGACATCAGCGGCAGTATCTATGTTTTCAAATCTAACAATCTATGGAGATTTTCGTCAAACATAATTTGAATTTTCACAGACTTGCCTTTGTTTGCAAAATTATATGAAAATAAAGATCCGATGACCGACGGAAATTTTAGTTATACCATGGAGAACGTTCACTCTTCATATAATTTTCATTGCTGCGCTCCAGGGCTTTGTGACCTAACGACCCACCATAAGGGTACATGCTTGTACACCTGTTGTTTATTACTGCCTTCCCTGTGTAAGTGTTATGATAACTGTGGTTACTTTAGCCGTAACTGTTGGCGTGTCAACACACAAGGCGGCCGTGAGCAGGTCTTGCAGTAGAAAATGAACGTTAGCACAATAGATTGTCCTCATCGCGGCCAGATGATTCAGCTAATATACATGGGGGCCCCCAGACGGGTTACTGGTATCAAAAGACCGGCACAAATGTTAAAAGTATTAATAATGATACAATATAATTTGATGAGAGAGGTAACAAAAGAAGGAAAAATAATAATACAAATAGGTTTCATTTTTAGCTCAGCCGACTGGAAGTCCCCTAATTAAGGTATAATGCTTTGTCCGTCGTCCGTCCGGCAGTCTGTTGGACCTAGAAATGTCTAGCTTGAAATCTGAGAATTCCTTTTAAAATCTCTTTGGAACCCTGAAATTATATCCTCTGAGTTAAAGGACCAGTTTGGGCACCTCAGAGTAATAACAATTTTAATAAAAAAACTCCCGGATCTCAATGATTAACATGATCAATGATCAATGGTGTGTTTCTTTCGTTCGTGGTGGCGCAACTAGAATTTTTTTTCTAATTTTACGCAATTTTCTTTATTTTTGAGGCCGTTAAATCACAACAGTCGTATCAGTTTCTCAGCTGGGGTTTCATTTACTGTTCTGAAATGCTCTGTGTCTATTCATCATCACTATAGGTTTATCATGTTACTGAAGACCGGTGGTAAAGCCCCAGTCCCATATAAGCACGGATGAACACGGCAGTCCCTGAAAGTGCCGGATCCCGCCGGATCAAGATTCGGGATGATCCGTGCTCATTTTGGGTTTTTCGAGCGTCGACTGTTGTCCAACGACACTGCAGCAACACGGACGAACCCGGGCAAACACGGATGACCAAGAGCCGGACAGTCACGGCAGAGCGACGGACCAACACGGCAGAGACACGGACAGCCCCGGATGAAAACGGACCATCCCGGACTGTCAAAGACTCACACGGACAATCCAGGCAGAGCTACGGCTGTCCCCGGACCCTACACGGAGGCTACACGGACCACCCCGGATGTCGCTATCTCCTCGGACCGTCCCGGACGAACACGGCAGCTTTGAACTTACCAAAACTGCCGTGTTGGCCTCCCGGAGACCCAAGGACCTTCCCGGACGTTCCAGGATCAACAGGGATCGCCGCGGACCATCACGGCGGCTACACGGTTCACACGCCGGATCGTGCCGGATGTGTTCCGTGTTGATCCGGCACATATATGGGACTGGGGCTTTACACTTTTGTTTTACTTCTATTTTGCATTAATCCTCAAACTTCCAGACTACAGAATTACAGCAATGATGTTAGTTTCCCAGATGAGTTGTTCTAAAATATTGTGTCCTCTTTGATTATAGATTATTTCATCAGTTCCTGAAGACTGCTGGTGCCACATGTAATCTTTCTTTTCCTGCCATACTTTGTCTTTGAGACCATCAAGTGACTGCACGCAATTGTATCAGTTTCTCTGCTGTGCTTTCATCTATTGCCCCGAAACTTAGTATCAAGGTTAAGTAAACCTATTCCACGTGTGTTTGTTGTGTGATGGGAGGATTTCATCCAGATCCCAAACTTTGCCCTGATTTGATTGGCTGGTACACATGTGACATCATGGACTGAATTTTATCAACAACTCAAATCTAGTAATGCAAGTTGATTTTATTCTCTGCTGAAAATTTTGGACTGACAGTGGCAGAAATACTGTGCTTTTAGACCTTTTACTGAGATTTAGAATTTAAGTCACAGGGGATTTCCCAGTGTGTGACGTCACTGCCGAGTTGACAGTGCTCATAGATGTGCCAATAGCTTTTGAACAAATCACACAACCTCAAGTTTTTAGTGGAAAACAGATAGAAAAAAAATGTTTTTCCTCCAGGTATTGGACTCATTTTATGTAAAATCTGTATTAATTATTTTTATTTCATAGGTAAGTATGTTATCTTATACTTATAAAAGGAATTCGGTTCACGTCTGTTCGCAATGTTCTCTAAAACCGCGTTGTTTACAATAGTGTGCCTTACGTTATTTAAAAGGTTATTATACACGCAGTGACATAGGCGATATGAGAATAAATAATTTTTAATGTACATACAATTTTGAGTGATTTTTCCGTTTTTACTGACTTGCACAAAGGGAAGACCGAGCACAGCCGAGCTGCCTTCGGCAATGACCGGAACGCATGCATCGTGGTCTTTCAACCTCAAACACTACTATTGTTCATATGAATAACGCTTGCTTTCAGTGAGGGATTTGAGCCTGTCGGCCCTTTCATTTGAACGAGGCTTTCACCCACGTGCGTGGTCGGTAAAAGAGAAAAACACATGTTTCTCGCTTTATGAAATGGAGAGTTCAACCCAGGAGGAATAATGACAAAACCTTATTCAAGGTCCCAATTTCAGGACCAGGCGTTCGGTGGGTGGGGCGGAGTCGTGTCTGGGGTTTTAGGCCTCAAAGTATGTCTGATACGATGAAAAAAATGTTGCGGCGGTTGAAAATGAATACGGACCCTTTGCATGGAGTCCCGTTGGTTCCGCTTCTGCTACTTACGAGGTATGCATATTTCTGTTTCTTTCTTCAGGAACAGTTTCCTTGCAACGTAAATTTAATAAATCGTTCATGTGTTACTCACATCAACCTAATCTTTATACGTCCATTGATAGAATTGAGTCAAATATCATCGAAAACCTGAATGCCCCCGCGTCTCATTCCGGTCCGCAATGTAAACATGCACCATCACTGACCAGGTCTTTAAGGTAAAGATACCGGGGTATAAATTTCTTGACACGAGGACAGCCCCACAAAATAAATGTTAAAAATATTGGAGCAACTGCAGGATCACTCACGCACTGTCTCCACCAGGTTATCAGTTTATACCGACGGACGGTATGTTTAGGATTCATGTAATTTAAAAGTAAGTTGCAAAATTAAGATACAAGCAGCTGGACATAGAAACGTTTCTGTTCACAGAAGTGTTGTGCCTCAGAGAGGTGCGTGAGTTATTCTGCAGTCATGCCAAAATGTTTATACATATCTTATGGAGACAGTTTCCCACTGAAAACCTATATTTTCTTTTAACTTTTAGAATAAAAAAAAAATAGCCAACATTTCACATCTCGGTTAAAAAATCTCCCCAACCGCGGTAATAAGCCCGGTATACCGGGTCTATCAGCTAGTATAATAATATAATGAGATTTATAATACGTTTGCTTGACCTCATGAATAGTTTTATCATTTCCCACATAGACTGGTGGCAGCACCTGTATTTTCCCCAATGTTTATGTCATAGTGTTGACGCATTTGCTTAGAGAGCCACTTAGTGCCCGGTTAGAAACATACTTAATTGTGCATACTTTACGGCATGCGTTTCAAGGCTGGCCGACATTATGAATCAGCGGTAGAAGATGTGTCGGACGAAATTGAGTCAGGAACTAATAGTGAAGCCTTTAAAGAGGCAAGGGCCGAGGCTAGATGTAACTAATTTTTGTCAAGCCTTGGAGGTGAACCACCCTTTTATGAGCATCTGTGACTGTAATTTATAACAGGATTGGATTAGTTGGAGTTAGATTTTTCTAACGTGATATCCAGGGAGGTCCCGGAAGAGTTTCTGCGGACACCTTATAAGGACATAGCGGCTTATATTTTTCAAAATGAATGCCGAAAACTTCATTTGTAATATATTAGTATATCAGTAGAGTAAATGTTCAATCTTTACTAGTAACATAATTACTGGTGATGAGTCATGTAAATTTTACACACAGTGACCCATGCATGTGTCTACCTGCGCAATGGTAATTAAGCCATCATGACCTCATTTGCATTAATTATAGGCTTATGTGCATTGGCTTTAGGACAACCAAGGAGTTTATAGGACTGAAACAAGCCCCAATGGCCGAGGCCAGCCCCGACACTAAATTGCAATTAGCACGCGATAACCCCATCAACCCTATAAACTCCATGGGACACCTATGCCAAACGCAACCAACTTGTTTTGCTCAGCGTTGGTTCTTTAATTAACGTGATCTTGATAATTATTTTGAATATGTAGTCTACAAATATTATGGAACATTTCTGTAATTGCCAGCAAGAAAACGGTGCAGCATGATTATTCATCCTCAAAATAGCATCAGACTAAGAAATAAGATATAAATTGTTATTCCCATACAAATTTTGATTATGGCATACTTTTCAAATGTTTTACAAAGCTATGAACGGATTTGATGACGATATGCAAAAATGAAACCAGCAGAGAAAAAGTCATATACAACCTCCGAATGTTTGCGACCAAAAACAAGGGACCCATGGGTCACAGCGCTCAGCTGAAGTTTGAAATTTTTGCAAATACAAAATATGCAAAATATTCTATTGTAATGTTTTTCATTTATATAAGAATATGAGAAGCTAATCTTGAGGAAAGGGGCCCTCCTACTTGGTTATAGTAAAGTTCTAAATATATGATTGCAAACTAATACTCTGACAAGACTGTCATGAAGAAAAACAGTAAAAGTTTTGAGATAATGTGATGCATATGAAATTTACAGATGGACAGGCAAGTGGACAGAATGGACTAATACCTTTATTTCACTTTCAAGGTAATAATCCATTTAAGTTTATATATAAGCCTTTTTTTAGCATATCCACTTTTTCCATTAAAAGTGTTTATCTGAATCATTTTTTTTTATCTACAAGTTTTATAAATTTTTAATAAAAAAACTGAAAATATAAGTTAAAATATTAGAATTGTTGTAAAAGTTGCAATCATTATATATCCAGAGTGAAGCTCATATTGGGTTATATTATGCATACACATATATTTTATTATTTTTAATTCACAAATGTTTAAGCTGAATTTAAAAGAAAATAATGCCATAACATAGCATCTACAAGATTATTCCTTGAATCACTATTAAAAAGTTTTGCACATTGGAGAATTCAGTACATACTTAATTTCATTCACCGAGATAAAATAAAAGATTCAGTAAATTTGATAAAATAAAACATCTTTTAAAAAAAAGTATACACACTGTTGGTTGAATGAGGGACAAACAATATCATTGTGCTAATTACTATCTCAGCTTTAATTTATTACTGGAATTAATAGTCAATTTCACACCTGGTGAAGTTTTTACTCTTCTGAAGTAAGGAATTACTTATCTGATGAACATCCACACTTTCATAGCAATACACCACTTTGTGGACACAATTAAATGTGCACTTTAATCATTGTAACCCTGTAGGTACAATACAAAATCTGAAATGTAGCATAGCCTAGAATAAGAATGAATCAAATACAGAAAATAATAACATTCATCTAGTTTATGCACAATCTGGGGGGAGGGGGGGGGGAGTGCAGGGCAGAGGGGAAGCCTGCTGGTAGTGGCCAAGCTGACCCAAGGCAAGCTGCCTGGGGTGGGTTACATAATGCAAGTGAAGGCTGTACTACTAGGTGGGCTAGATGTAAACAACACTTGACATGGTGTATGAAAACTTGAATAAAATCTACTCTTTTCAATCAATTCCTTTGAAATTTCAGATTTTAAAAGATTGAATCCTTATGTATATATGCTGTGAAAATTAAATCAACAGTGCTTACAGGGAAAAAACGTGCCATTGCCAAAGTTGGACAAAATTTTAGGTATTGATTTTTTATTTATGCTAATAACTTGAAAAATTTGCAAAATTCAGATCTAATTTTGGGTAAATAATTGAATCTTGATTAAATAAAGTTATATTCCTGAAAAAAAGTCTCTAGTTTCAGCAATTATCATGTTAGAGGAGTAAATATACTTCCTGATTTTTTAAAAATTGCATTATATTTTGGCCCATAACTTCAAAATAATACCCAACACTGATCTAATTTTTGGTATGTTCATAAAAAATGTATGGAAGAATATAAATTCTAAATATGATCAAAAACAGATCAGTGGTTTTGATATTAGGCAGCCTTAAAGTGTTACAATGGCTTTTTTTTATTGAAAACGGAGGTTTTTCCTTAATATCTCAAAGGAACGAAGCCCTAATGACCCAATTTTTGGTATGGTAGGAGATTTTGGGGACATCTAATGTTATGCAAAATTTTGGAATCGTAGGTCCAACAGTTTCAAAACGTGCCCTGTAAACGGACGTCCGGACGGACGGACGACGGACAATGGACCACGACTATAGCTCAGATGACTTATAGTCAGCTGAGCTAAAAATAATATGGTAATTAATTTTGAAAATATAATATGAAAATATAATATATAATTAAAAATATGAAAATATCATAAAAACTGGAATACGTATGTTTTATCAAATTCATGATCTTTTTCGCGATGAAGAAATTTTTATTGTCATCGGCGCGAGGCTGGTCAGAATATCGCCGTCTATTGACAATAGAACACACTAAATACACTAAAATATTGTGCTGGGTATCAAAATGTCTTATTATTGACTAAAAGGAAATAATAACTCATGATTGATTAAAATGTATTTAAACATACAAGTGAGCTGCGTATGTAATAGTTTGCAATACCTGTGCAAGAGAGTCGAGCATAGCTAAAACATTATAACGAAAACTGGCACTCTATATATATAATACATGATCTCATCTTTCAAAATAATAAAATGTAATTAATAAGAAGATAAAGTGCTGATTCACCGTGTACTGGTCTTAAACAGTACAGTATAAGAAAAAACTAACGTCGCTTGAGCAGAACCATTAAAAGAGAATGAAAACGAACCCTTCAGAGGCTAAACACGGGACAACAGGCGCTTGATTCGATTTGAGAACTTCCACTCCTGAGATATGAGCAATTTTCACCAAAAGCAGATGTACGGATGGATGCCACAGGAAAATGATTGTAGGTGGCTGCAACAGTCTTGAGTACAAGATGGAGGAGTCCAAGATCTATGAATTTGGACAATTTCAGGCAAACATGGCAAGTCACTCCTGAGAAAAGGGCATTTATTTATTCTACAAAACCGGGTGGCGCCATCTGTCTGGTTTACCAGAAAATTTTCAAGATGGATGGACATGCCAAATTTCAGATCAATATCTTGATCAATATCTTGAACCATATGAGCAATTTTCACCAAAAGTAAATATAGTGATGAATGCCACGCGAAAATTACTGCAGACGGCGCCACCAGTCTTGTTTATGAGATGTAGGTGTTGAGGATCTATGAACATGCACAATTTCAACCTAATACATTGAAGAACCACTAAGACGAACAGATGGCAAATGCACAGATAGACACTACGCAAAAAGTATTGTAGGTGGCGCCACTAGTCGCAAATAGGAGATAGAGAGATCCAAGATCTATTGACATGCAAACTTTCAGCACAATACATTTAGCCACTCATGAGATATTGGCTGTGATCTAAAAGACACCAAGATTCATACTGCACAGAAAAGATTGCCGGCGGTACCATCTGTCTATGTTAGGCACAACAACATAGGTGAAGGAACAACTATGCTAGGTTTCGGAATGATCAGTCCAAGCGTCTCAGAGGAGTTCTCTTGAAACTAACGCAGAGTTTTTGTATCACATTTTTAATTATTCTGGGGGGGTACTTAGCGAGGAGGATATGGGTAACAGAGATCGTATTTCAGATTTCCATAGAGACTTTTCATGGACCTCCTTTGATGTCAAGTTAGAAAATTCAAGGTCAAGCGGTAAGGATTTGTGCCCTATTAACAGATGACAGCTTCTTTGAAAGTTTCAAAAATAGAGAAAAAAATTGTAAAAATTAGAAAAATACACATGGTGCCACCAGTTTTTTATTATTCTGGGGGGTACTTCAGAGCCCCATAGCTCACAGGTTATGGGTACAAGAGACCTAATTTCAGGTTTCCAAGGAGATTTTTTATGGACCTCCCTGGAAGTAAAGTAAGAAGATTCAAGGTCAAAAGGTTATGATTTGTGCCCTGTTAACAGATGACAGCTTCTTTGAAGGTATCAAAAATAGAGAAAAAAATCGTAAAAATGAGAAAAATACAGATGGCGCCACCAGTTTGCATGAACTGTCGGAACACTCCATGATCAATATTCATGCAAAGAATCATGGTGATCAAGGCAGTAGTTATTCAGATACTGAAGCTTTTGTATCAAATTTTTTATTATCCTGGGGGTACTTCGGAGACCCATAGCTCGGAGAATACGGGTATCAGAGACCTTATTTCAGGTTTCCAAGGAGATTTTTCATGGACCTCCCTGGATGTAAAGTAAAAAGATTCCAGGTCCAGTGGTTACGATATGTGCTCTGCTAACGGACGGCCAGACGGACGGACGCCGGACAAAGGGTGATCGCTATAGCTCAGTTGATTTCAGTCAGCTGAGCTAAAAAAATCCTGTTTTTTTTTTTTTGCTTTGTCCATTCGAAGTGGCCTTCCATCTTGAAGCTAGTTCATTATGACCTCGGCTACCTAAGTGCCGTGACCTAAAATCCTGCAATTCTATTAGTTCGCACGCGAGAATAAAACTTGACACCGTGCAACATGTTGCATGAAAAAGAACCGTTTCTTGAAACATGTTGCAGATTACTTGGAATATGAAACATTTTGCCATACATTCATGCAAAATGTTGCGCAACAAATTCCCTAGTGTATTGCCGGCTTTAGAAATCGACCACTAAATAAATAAAAACCCGTAATTTAATTCTATTGTTCCATACAACACTTCCTAATATCAACATCTGAAAATACTAGAAATATAAAGTTTTTGAAGAGAAGTTTTCGAGTTATGGAAAACGGGTGCGCCATCTGTCGTGTTGATGATAAAACTTACTTCTGCGGCTGTATTTGAAAGTGCCCTCGAAGCAGTAAGGGTGTGTATGACCAAGACATCGCTAATTCCCTCATAGGTTTAATTACAAATACTGGGAAATGTCACCGTCATTGTATTTCAAAATACTCGAAGTTCACAAGGGCCTTTCCACTAGGAAACCACCGTGTCATTTGCAATTAATTTAAGAAAATAATAATTATAAGGAAATACCCAGAAATTATCCGACCTTTCCGCAATAATTCAGGGATTTTAGGCTTCATGAAATGTACAGCATTATCATGACAACCAATGTGACGTATGAAATTTACACACGCGCTGGATTAGTTTTGTTTTTCAGCTTGCACCGCGATCTCTGTTTGCAGCCTCTCTTTGGAATAGCTTAGCAGACGACATCGATCGGTCAGTCTTCTATAAGGATGCAAAAAGGCCTCCGATGTGACCGGATGTGGTGAGTATAAAGTATCAGCCCAATTACCGTAACTTTAATTAAAAAAAGAAAATGTAAATAATAGTGTTGAGAAGATAACTATTTATGTTCAAACCGCAAAACGCTCATTTATCAAAGGTGCACGACAACATCCACAAAATTAATTTATTTTGATACTAAGGTCCTAGGAATTAGTACAAAATCATCCCATTGACCTTGAAGTAGACATCTATATGGGACATTAAGATTTTGCTTCAAGCTAGGTCTCGTGGGTTATTTTTATGAGAAAAAGTTATTATTCGGTATTAGTGATTATGGTAACCATTGAATTTACCCCCTGCTAGCAGCTTATTGAATTTTGGTCCTCTGAATATTAAATAATATTTTAATGTGCAAACCCTGGTATCTTCTTTCAACTGTAGACCCGAGGTATTCAAGAAAACTAGGTATGATAAAACCATTTATTATCAAAGGTTAATATCAAGAAGACAGTAAAATAACCAAAATGTCAATGGCGTTCCATTTATGCAAATCCGGTGCTCTCTCAACATAAAATTATTCAGTTTTCACTATTATTTATCGGGAAAAAATTGAATAAGTAGTCATCAGCAACATTGTTATAGGGATTTCTTGTTAAAAGTTTCATAGCTCAATTCTAAAATTCACTTAGTTATCTGAAGAAAACTGGTTGTCTTTGTTCAGGTACTTGGTAACAAGGGGACGGGAAGGACGCGGACTCATGTACTAGGACTCCCTCTCCTGTAAAATTGTATACTTGTCTCATACGGCGTTCTTCCTCTAATTAACGTGATCTTGATAATTATTTTGTATTTGTAATTTGCTAATATTTTTGAGATATAATGTGAGACAGTGTATTTCATCCCAGACAGGTTTTGATTATGGGTGTTTTTGTATGGTTGGATTTGATGACTATATACATGTGCAAGTGAAACAGCAGAGGTAAGATCAAACAACCTCCGACCGTACGTGAAAAAAGGTATTAGAAAGGCTAAACATGACAAAACTTGGCATTGTGACATCAAAGGTTAATATCTAGAACACACTAAATATCACCAAATGTCTGTTGCGTTCCATTTATGCTATTCTGACCTTTTATCGACATGAAATTTTACAATTTTCAAAAGCATCATGTCTTCCTCTCACCAGCGGGCCACTTGTAAATGGACTTAAAAGTGTAAGTGTTGTGCTGAAGTGCGCGTGTGTGTACATGAAAGAATCAAATCTAAAATCGATAAAAAGGCATGATTTGTGATTTTTAAAAGAGCTAAAAACAGAAAAAAATAAACAGTTACAAAACTCTGAGTAGAAGATCCGCTGATATAACAAAGAGGATTTAAATAGACTAAGAAACTAAAGATGTGCAAATATCGAGCGGACCAAATACAGGATGTCCTGAAGATTCCAAATATCTATATATAATTGTTACTATACAAGTTATTTCCATATATTCTCAAGCTAAACTGAACCAAGGTAGTTTCACGATAGTAAGATAAGATAAGATAAGCCTTTATTCATCATGCAAGGCATTTAATCAGTTCGCAAGCATTTACAGCATATATATAGACAATTACAGGTATTTTAAGGTATATTATGAAATAAGTACAGACATTATAGCACATGCATCACAGAAAATTATAGCACATCATTGGCATTATATTAATTAGATCACAGGCATTATAGCACTTCACAGGTATTATACATACGCAAGGAGGGTACCGGTAATTATGAGGTTTAAAAAAATAAGGTATTTGCAGTGTAGGCTAATTCTAAACCAGGTTTAGATTTATTATATTTCATAGTAAATTCAGATATGGAATCAAAGTCTATAATTCTAAAAATTAAAATACTTTATTTTCATTATATAAATATATCTGAATAGCGGGAGGGGGGGGGGAATGATTACATTGACCCCTTACCCCACTAAAAAATTAGGGGAGGGGAATATTTACTCCCCATCCTCCCAGTACTGAATCCCCTGTTGAGGACAGACCCCGGAATAAGACTAAGGTAATCGCGCCTTATTTCGGATGAGCTAAAAATAATCCATAAACAATGCATATATTTGTGAATATTTTGCATATACAGAAGTGGTCGTTCCATATCCAACCTATAACTATTATAGGGCTTCAGGTTCTTTTGATTCTATTTATGGATTTTATAAAGTAGCATTGAAAAAAAAATTAAAGCTGGATACTTGAATATAAATTGTGAATAACCGTTGTCCAGTATAATCTCACTGGAGAGAAAAAATTAACGAAGGAAAAGCGTGGCCATCTACTTTCAATTCAGGGTGATTTGAGTAATCAAAGCTAATGCAAGTCAGGGAGAAATCCAAGCATACAATTGTGTGAATTCTTGATCACAGGAAATATTTTACAGAGAATGTGGAAATATTTAAGGTACTTATATCTAATAATTCAGACCTTCTGCGATCTAAGGCGATCAGAGAAATTGTGAGTTTGGAGACGGACTCTGTTTATTAAGTCTTCCACTCTCTCTTTCACCTTCATGCACGCCAAGACAAACAACACATCTTTCAGATTAAACTGATATATTCTGAACATTTTATTCCCACAGGCATCTAGTTACCACGTAGCTTTATGAAAGCAGCAACAAACATAATAATCGTGCAGGAACTTCAGGCGTTCATTTCTATAGACACTGACGAAATCAGCTTTGCGGATCTTTAAACGGGCCCTTATCTCAAACTGTATTAACCAAAACTTTAACATACGGTTAAGAACGCATTCCTTATTTTAATTTTCAACTGGATAATATTCTGACGTGCTGCATGTGTCATAAGGACTCTTTCTTTACAAAATATAAAGACAGCAGCACAGTATATGGGTACTGACAGGTATGTCGCTCAGCATCTTCTTGAAAAAGAAGCAATGTTGCCGTTAACTTCTACAGCGATACACCGTGTTTCGGTCCAAGTGTTAATTTCTGCCTGAGGAAGGCGAACCAGTTCGGTGGTTCAAAGATTAACTACTGAGCTGAAGGCACTGCTATTGGCTCCGGTGTTGTTTACCTTATCTGTATATATTACATTACTGGTTATTGCTACGATTTTAACTTTACTTTGTCCTGAATTCAACTGCCTCTTCTGCTTGTCCATCTGCTTTGTGGCAGAGGATGCAAAAATAAGCAACAGTAATGGTGGCGGTTCAGGTTGAAATGTCATATAACTAAATAACTGCAAACGTATATGACACCTTTGCATGTTTTAATGGTGCTTTTGTGCGTTTTTACGTATGACTAGAAACGAGTGCACTATGACAGAAACTGAAAGCATTTTTGATTCTGGATCGATGAAATGCAACGAGGGCATTGCCGACACCGGACTTCCAAATTATGGTTATACTAACAGATACTCGAAGTGTGACTGATACCTATGTCCAACTGTTTAAGGACAAGATCATCAACGTGCACATGGTTTTAGCTTCAAAAGGTGGAACAAGAGGAATTTTGTGAATGTCAAAACTAACATGCCTGTTGACATCATTTTGTGTACAAGGACAGTTCACAAGTCAATCTGACTTTCCCCAATTCCTTGAGCTACCCAGAATTAGGCACTAATATTAACAAATTAACATACAGGCACTGGTGCCACCAGCGTCCACACCCTTCTTTTTATTACAATGTGTATCAAATGTTCATTTTACCTGTCGTTTATCAACAGAACTTCAAAATTATTCTCATAATATTTCCAATATATCCAAATATTATTGTCTGCAATTACTATCTTCCAAGGGAGTGGGCATTTGCCTTTTATAAAGATTAACTTAATTAAAATGCTGTAGAAAAGATTAAAAATTAAAGTTTAGTCATTTCAGTGAAAGGGACATGTATTCAGAATGCAACAATAAAACCGTTACCTTGTTGTTCTAGCGAGTTTATGAGCTAAGACAACGACTGCTAGACTCGGGTCTATAATATGACATTTCAGCTTCTTACACAATGACTGGCAAATCATGGGCAAAGGTGTGGCACATTCTGTAACAAATCACTGTACAACAACAAAAACGCAATAATATATAAACTCATGCAAATTTTACAATGGAGAATGTATCACACCCCAGGTAACTGAAGTTCAAACATACTCAGTACTAATATATTTCATCACTCAAGGTAAATTCATATAAATGTTAAAGGTGTCATACTACAGAAATCACCAATATAATAGCTGGAGAGTGAAAAAGTGAATTGTGTTCATATGTATAGAGGGCTGTAAATATTCAGAGGCTCAAACCCAGGCATGTATGTTAGTACTGTCAGTGTATGCAATAGATTTATTAATGTTATTCCTATGGGTATGTATACATGGTCTGTGTGTGTGGTGGGGAGGGGGGGAGGGAGGGCAGGGGTGCTAACTCCTGTGCTCCCATTACTGTTTCTTCTCTATAAGGAATCGCCCATGTTACAGATTAATTCAACCTGCCTCTATGAGTATATCCTAAAATAAGCGTAAGCAATGCTGCACTTTACCTGACAAAACAGTGAACATACATATAATGTACTAACATTACCCTATTACCAGAATGCTCTGAAGTGCAAATACAAAGTACAGGATATTTGTTCATATTTCCACAGAAATGGCTGTCATAAACACTGGAATTTCCACCTGATCTGCAATGAGAGCTGTATAAGGCTGGGTTCTGCACAGGGGTGGTCCTGAAGTGATCTGGGAACACTGAGGGCCTATGTGGACTGGGGATAGTCTACAATGTAATGACTTTTTAGTGATCATGTTTCTTGGCAGTGCAACCTATCTGCATCCTTTTATACAAGAACATTCCTCTAATGCAGATAAGAATACCCATATAAGAATAAGCAGATAAAAAATTAAGAACAAGCATTGTTCTTGTGCTTTCAGCATTACTTTCTGGAGGTGACCTGATATATATATAATTCTTCTGGTAAGTATAAGTAACCATCAATAGTTTAAACTTGTTGAACCACACACTACAAAACACATGATCCATGTAACTTCAAAAACAATCACCAAGTCAAATTATATACATAACCTATGAATAAAGGAGCTGCTATGCTGAAGATAATATGGGTGTGCTTGCTGTTATGCACTTACTCTAGGTATGGCGTGGTTCACTAGCTAAAAGGACAGTCACAATAAAAGCAACCTTTGAAATAACTTTTACAAATCTGCTGCCTTAGTACATTTTCTAAATAACACGACTGTTATAACATGATTCTAATTTCTAATTAACAAATAATTCTGTTTTGCATATTAGTTTGACATGCTGTCATGTCCATATCCAAAATAAATACAACTAGCTACAAATTATAAACTCATATCAAGCAAGAAATTTTTCTTCAACTCAATCTTCTAAAGCCATATTCTTGCTACAACCTGGTCAATCACATGAACATTCCTCTGGGTCACATGACTGCTCAGCTAAATCACATGACCTACTACACATGATCATAACAAAAACAACAATTTCATAACAATATGAACTATTTAATTAACAAATCAAGTCGACGGTGTAACTGTTGTGCATTCTTTTTGCATTAGTTTAATTAAAACTGTGCAGTGCATAATCCTGTTATAAATGATTTCATTTGAATTATGAACATTCAGGTTAATGTGTGGAACCAGTGACATCTCAGTTCAAACACACACAATCACCATACAATTATTTTAAAAAATATTTATAAAGCTTGCAATCTATAATTCATATAAATTACATATATCAACTTATAACAAACAGCAGTTTATAACAAAACACGTGTGAGAGATTCTAACACATAAGCAAATGTACAAACACATGGTAGTCTTGATTTTATTCACAGTGTCTTGTAATCACAGTCTCTCCAGTGGAAATGGTGGGTTTTCATCCCGCAGTGAATGCCACTATTGATAAAGATTGCCTCTCATGGGCAGTTTATCTATGACAGTTCTCCAATAGGTGCACTCTCAAGCCACAGTGTGTGGATAAAATGGTACAGACTGTCACTCACAGAGACCTGTAACACAAAAACGTCGCGTGTTTCAGTGATACATGTATGCTTAATATGGCAATGGAATATATTTGAAATATGTTTGAATAAAAAAATGTTATATGATTTTTAAAAGTAACATTTAAATTTTTCTACTAACTATTTCCATGAGAAAAGAAAGTAAAACAGCTTAAAAATAATAACATTATAGTGCCAGAGCAGTTTAACATCCAACATCCGACTCGTGACATCCAGGTTTCAGTGTATACAAAGAGTGATAGCATGTTAATGCTTTGGAAAAGGTTGTGGGGAATGAATCAGTCAGGGAGGCAAATACAAAACAAAAAGTACCCTAAGGACAGTCTAAAGGCACTAATCTATCTGCTGAAAGTTTAGTGGAAATTGGATCAGTAGCTTAGAGAAGAGGCCCCAATAAAGCGATTTTACAGCTGCAGTTCTCATCATGAATTATGGTCAGATTATTAACATGTAAAAAAAACCATAATATTAAAATGTAATTTTTAGGAAAAAAAAGAGGAAAGTTTAGGAAAGTTATTAAAATCTGGCAGATGGCTACACACCACAACTTAGCTCATGCTGCCTTAATACTGATATTGCCCCCTCTCTTGCTATCTCATGGAATGCAACCGCTGCTAAAATGCAGCAGTTTTGGCAAACAAGAGATGAGCCAGTATCCCTAGGTTCAGCCAGTTAGAATACCAGTCCTGTTTTACCTTATATGGAGTTGGATTCAGCGCCCTCTTGTGGTCAGTTCTCAGCCTGCTGAGTGACTGCTGTGCTCTGTCTCGGATATCCTTCAGCGTCCTGATTTCCTGATGTCTCTGTGAATTAAATTATATTAATGAAGTACTGATTTGTTACACCAATAACAGCAAACATAATAACCTCCTTTGTGTCCTTCAGTGTGTATGAATTCATATATATTTTATTAGTTTTTGAAAATTTACAACAAAGTGGACAGGAAAACTTACTACAGGGGTGATTGGGCCACCATACAAAAGAAATGAAAATTAAGATAATAAAGTTAATTTTTACGCAAACTTTGTCCTTTTTAATGTGTGAAACAACATCCTAGACATTTCTATCAAGAAAATGTAAGCCATAGTTAATTTAGTTCTGATTATTAAAGAAATTACAATTTTATGCAGACTAACTTTTTTTATTTTTTGTCTTACAGTACAGTCACATATGACCTACATGAATAAATAAGTTATTAACACATAATCATATTCATTCTCATGTGTGCTGTGTACTGCCAGTTAATTAAATACCATGCAGTCTTTTGATTTGTCATCATAAAGACCATTAGGTGTTACAGGTCTATGTCCCGCATCTACACTTGAATCAAGATAGTTTAAAAAACATTTAGGTTTTTAGTCACTTTCACCATGCATTATGCATTTGTTGAGCAGTTCATGAACTTATGACTGACCTTTCCATTTTCCCAGAAGCATTTGTACAGTGACTCCACCTTCCTTGGGCTGACATAAGCTCGTTTTGATTCCTGGAAAAAAAGATAGGTTGAGAAACCTTAAAATCCATTTCTTTCAGCTTAACAGCATCAGAATTTATTATTGTACTTATTATTGTAGAGCCACAACTTTTCCTTTCATGTTGATATTACTCTTGACACATAAATTTCTCATTTACCAATAAAACACTTATCTTTAAATGATTTTTTTTACCTCAAATGTTATTTTTTATTCCAATTGCAATGTGGTGACACTCTTGCCAAATACAAGTAAACAGGGCTCAACATTAACTTTTGAAAGTACTAGCCAAGTCAGGCAAGTAACATTTAGCTTTTACTTGCCCTACATGAATTTTTACTTGCCCTACAAATATTATTGACTGTATTCAAGAACAAAAAAATCCTTTTTCCTGCCTTGGGTAAAAGTTTATATTGGACCCACTTGCCCAGTCCAGCAAGCAGGAGGAGATTTCTAGTTGCCCTTCCACTATTTTCTGGAACTTTTACTTGCCCCGGGCAAGCAGTTAACCGTTAATGGCGAACCCTGGTAAATAAGCCAAACACTTTTCACTAAGGTGAGGGTGACAAATGTATCTCTGCACAGCAGAGACCCCTGGTGGAGAACTGTGTTTTTACAGACCTGAAATGGGTGACGGACAAGAACTCGCTGTCCCTGTTGTGGTGGTTCTTCATTTGGTCTCATCAGAAGGTCAACAAGTGCATTCCCTGTAACACAATATAATAATGTATGATTATAGATAGCTATAATTTCTCAACAATGTCTGTACTCCAAATTTACCACTTTCCATACAATACATTTGATGCTTCCACATACCTGTTTTTAATGTACAGAAATAATGCCAATATATAACAGTAATATTAACATGAAGCATCTTTGTAGCAGTGAGTTACTATAAATGTATTCAGCTGAAAGGCCACATATTGTGAAGAAATTAACAAACAACTAATTTAACATCATATATTTTAAAGCTTCAGTGTTATTTGAGAATTATAATATGGGAGTTATGTTATTTGATTTCAGACTGGTTTACTAAAAGCTCATTCACTAGATGAAATAAATGTGTCTGGAAATTATCTAAGAATCTGTTTTGATCAAATATCCACAAATGTCATCCTCCATTTACTTAACTTTAATTAGACAAAAACATGCTATCACTTGCCAATCTATCTCATGTTGCTTTGACAAATTACATACAATTACTTATACATTCAGAATATGTGTAATACATGTAAATTTCATATTACACTAAAACTGTCAAACGCTGTCAAACACTGGAACAATTAAGCTATAAAAACTGATTTTTTTTTCAGCTTTTATCAGTTAAAAAAGGTGGTAACAATAAAGAAGGGCATAACAGAAAAAGGAAAAGGAAACCAGGTTCAACTGAACCTTTAAACCTGTGGTCACAGAATATACCACAAGGGCATCCCCGGTTTCAGATATCCAGTTTATCTGCCCATGTAGAACTGAAGTTAAATTATGTGACTTTCTGTTTATCTTTGTTATGATGTTGTCACTCTCATTATCCCATGCACACTTATTCATGACAAAAAGCAATGATAAAAATTGAGGGTGCCTTGATACTCAGATGTTAATGCAGTGTAAATGTTCTTGTACCTGTAGTTCTGACCGAATCAGTGATCATGCTGGTATATACTGACCATCATAATACATCATGCATATTAACTGTGCTGACAAACCATCCGAGTGGACAACAGAGGAGCATTACATGGATAATGAAAAAATATATGATTTCATTAAATAATATGGACAGACACACCCAAACAATAAAAATTACTGGTTTGAAGCATTCCAGATTTAAGTCTAGTCTAAGAAATAATTGTTTACAGTGATTATGAATTTAAACCTATAATAAAATACTCAAGATTACAACCAAAGCCTGGCGCACAAGACCAATCAGATGATAAGGATGTTCCTGCCTCATGAGAGAAAGGTGAAATCAAAGAAAATAAAGGAATTAAAGGAACACGTTAATTGTAATCCTTTGTAAAAAGAGTCTGAGTGCTAGATTTTAATATGAATGCTGGCTTCAGTACAAGTATATTGACAATAATGGAGTATAAATATCAGTCCTATGGCACAACATATCATAATCCCTGATATAAGGATTAGTCCTATGAATACAGTGTGATGTTTAGGGATGTCTCTAGGGAAAGGAACTACTCCATATCCAAGGGGAAACTTGGTCAAGAAGAATTTTCAAACTGAGATACAGGCTGAGGCCCAAGAAAATCTCTGCAGTAACTTAGGAATTGTTTCCAAAAGCCACTCTTGAATTTCTTGATCAAGGAACAAAAATTGCATGCTTTTGTTTATATGATAAATTCAGTTGTCTGCATGGGAATTCTCTCATATACACATATTTACAAAACACTGACACTTTGCAACTCTGTTAAGTGTAAAAGACACTAGGTGTTTGTTTTAAAAATACCTTTATGAGTTATAACATGCAGTGATGATTCTTGTGAATTCCAACCAATTCACGGAGTCAAGCATACACTTTCACACAATGTGATAATTTTAATATGACATTCATTTACACTTTAATTAGTGGTGATCATCATAAAAAAAAAACAATTTTAAACAATAATTTTCCTATTTACAGAAAATCATAATAAAAAAAAATATTTATGCTTTAGAATTGAGCATAATCTATGGTTCAGTTTAAAAAAAATGTCACTCTTACAAAGCACTAAACGAGCAATTGCATATCTTCTCCCAGGTAATTTAGTTTAGATAATCATTTAAAGCAAGCAGGCCTAGATTCACAGATGTGAAGTACTTTATAAAATAAAATACATCTCTGTTATATACAAAAATTCAGGCTTATTCACAGCATAATAGTTATCACTATTAACTTAATGCAGAGGGTAAGATACAAATAAGAACAATGCTGATGTATTTTCTCTAACACTCTCAGTGATGATACATTGCTATCTTCTGATGTTGTGCCTCTTAAAACCAATCTATTTTATTCAAGATCATATTCATGAATGAAGAGATTTCATATTCATGATAATCTGGGTAGGATATATCTCTAGTTCTCTAGTTGTGGGTTCTGTTTGGCTGCTTTTACTTTAAAGTTCAGGTCATATCTTTCATCATCAGAGTTATTGATACTTAGGCTGAAGGAGTTATCAAGCAACTGATAATATTCTTTTGAAATTATTTGATTGTATTCCACTACACATTTTTTTAAACTAAGTAAATTCTTTTTACCTTCATTCCTCCTGATTGTGCATGTTCATGTACAGAACACAACAGCATTACAGGAATACAAATTTGGTAGTTTTAATAGGAAAAGTACGATCAAAGTTCATTGAAAATATGGTGGCTAAAAAGAGGCCCAGTGGCTCTTTGTTACAAATGTTGATTGATAATCTATCAGAATACAACTGACATAATATTTTTACACAAAAAGGTAAGATTTCAGCAAAACAGAGCTAACATCCATCATATGATCTTATTGATTACAATATCTAAGCTTTTAATAGAAGCTACAATAGATTAGGATAGCAATGTATATCACTTACAAAACTCAATTGTATTAAGCTTTAAATCATGAAGTTTGTAATTCACATTTCACATGATTCCTTCGGGGATGGTTAATAATGATATCCATGCTTCAATAATTGACTGTCTTCACATGTTCATCACAAACTCAACAAAACAAGCAAGAGAGCATTAACTTGTCAGCTCCTGGTAATCAACCACGCATCAAAATTTTGGATAGGAAGCCCAGGGCATCTGAAGTCAGTGTAACAAATGGCAGAGATTGAGCTCACAGCACTACAGTAAGGGTACTTGGACTTGTGTACGGATAACTGAACATGGGACTGCACCTTTTACAGATGGTTGCCAGTCATGGGAGGTTATAAATATGATCACTTATTTTATGGTAAACAGTACCCCAATTGATAACAAGTGCCACCTGGTGTTAAACAAATAAAATATTACAAAGGCCTGTGGTCCGTATTGAAGTCAGACCTGTATCAAAGATAATTATATTAAAAATACTGAATGTCATTAATATACAGCAAAGAATGTAAAAAGGACTGAAACACAAATCCTCATGTTAGCAAAGAAACATTTAATATAAGAATTGTTTCAGGCATAGACAAAATTTAACTTGGAACAACAAAGGAGCTCCTATAATATGTTAAGGATGCAAGCAAAACCAACGAGGGCTTTCTGGATGTAGACCAGGGCTACCTATCCATGATTAGTGTGAGGTGGCAAGACACCAGCTAAATGCAAACATATTAATTATAATCAGCCATCACCTATATTCCCTTTGCCTGCAAAAGCAACAATAGGTCAAGTTAACAGGCCTGAATTCAAACACTACATATCTCACATCATTTACATCAAGCCAACACAAAAGCCATGGACAAGATAGGCATGCAGCAGTTTTTTTTTCTTCAGTAATATAATAAATTGTCACTTGACTCTTTTAAGTTAGAGAAGTAAAACTCCTACTGGCATGGGGATTGATGAATGAACATTAAAGAATTTTACACTGAGATATGAAAATTTAAATCTGCTGAAAATAAGAAATGGTTGGACGACATAAATTTTACAAATCAAACAATGATAAAGTAGATTAGTGAAGACAGACAGACGGAGATAGGTTGGTGAGGAGATACAAATATTATCTTTATTTGAAGCATCAGGAGTGACATAAAAAAAACAAGAAATAGTGAGATCCAAGGATGTAGTGTAATTTGCATTTTGTTTGTATATATGTACTGTTGTCAATGATGATTTACTGTAATAAAGTTAAAGCAAAAAATTTTCATGGGTAAATATAATAACTAGTCAAAATGTACTTCAAAATTGTAATTTTTAACAATGAGCCTAAGTTTTACTGATGTGTTATCTTCTGTGTTATTTCTATACACCTGTAACTTGTAACCTGTTGTGTAGTGATTTGCCAAACTGAGTTAAACAATTTCAGTCATTCAATCTCTGACAACACAGCAAAATATTTACTAATGCAACATAATGCACATAAAACTGCAAAACCTAACAGGCAACACCCTCAACAATCAAATTTTAACTTTGAGTCTTCTGTCTGTTAATTATTATTTAATAAAGAGTATAAATAAATTATAATTGAAAATAAAAAAATTAAAATCTAGTTTTTATTATTTTATTTATACTACTTAATAAAAATATGAATTGGCAGCATTTAACCTCATGGTTTATTTGTGTGTATGCATTTTGGGGCAAAAGTAAAACGAGAATCATGCAGTATATGATGACCATGCAGAGGCAGCAGAAAAATGAAATCCAGTCACAATAGCAAAAGAATTCAGCCAGAGTAAAATTGTTTGAAGATAGGGAAAAGAGAGACATCTTGGAAGTTGGAAGTTTGTTATCTGATGGGTATCTGTTGAATGCCAGTTCAAAAGAGAGAAAGGGTATATCAAAGTGATATTGTCTCTAAATGGGATGGCATTTGGCATAAAATACACTTAACAAGAACTGGATGGTTTTAATTAAAGACACTGACAAATGTTTTCTAATGTGGATAAATCGAATACACAGTGAAGCAGATCTAGAGGCCAGTTTACTTTTTGTAAAATAAATAAAGACATGACACTTGTTCGGGGAGAACTGATATTTTCAGACAGGCTGATCAAGTAGCTATATTGTTAACAGGAGTGATTATATCAAGGTATGAAAATATCATGAGAATACGAAAATGAATATACATGGAAGCAGACTTATCAATGTACAGTCACAATGCTCAACTATGTCAGGAATGAAGATGCTGTAAAATTAATATTCTCCATTATGACAGGCATTCTAATGGGTACTATCTTCTATTACAACATCCATTTAGTACATATATATACAACATACCATCATGGCCGTACAGACGGTAAACCTCCTTTAAGCCTGGCATACCCACTTTTTCAACATCCTCACTCAGTTTCATCTTTGGCTGGTGGTTCACTTCCACTAACTGTAAATAAAACAATAAATGACATTAGAAAATAACAGAGCTCTTCAGTTTATCTGAATCTTACTGGTCTTTTCTAATCTCATTGTTCTGAAACTATACTCATTTAAAGTGCCCAATTCTACCGGTTTATGAATATATTTCTTAATGCACTAAGGCTTACTTTTTCCCAGTGGCATTACAGAAATTACTATGACTGACAAACAAAGGACAGTCAACTGAAAACATATCTACAATTAAATTCATATGTTGAATTTAAACTGAAATATGAGAAAACAGCCCTGAGACTCTTTGCCCTGATGACCTGAAACAAAGTCTATACCTATAAAATGCCATTATATCACAATGAAATTGCCTTACTGTATTGGCATATACATGATCTGTGTATATGAGAAAGATCACCTGCATCATATGGTTAAACAAGATCCTTTTCTTCATGGGGGCGGCAGGGGGCAAGGTGCACGGGTGTGCTACTGTTCCATGGCATTAATTCATAAAGTATATATCTCTCGTTACTACCATAAACCGTCATGCTAATTCCAAGTTATAGAGGCTGAATTTTTGTTGCACGTGAAAAAACAATTAGAAAGAAAAATTGTAAAAGAAAAATGAACTCAATTCCAAACTAAATGGATTTTATTAAAACATAATACAGTGATTCATAAAATATGTAAAAGTGTTCAAACCTGACCTTGTACACACATCCCAAAGCTGGCTGCTTCTGGCAGGTCACCAGGTGTGTTCCAATCCCAAAACAGTCAATGGAATGTTTCTATAATCAACAAAAGTAAAGTTATGAACAAAAGATACATTTATCTTAATACTGTGTTTCATGAATTCAGTCTGTGGCACTACAGGGCTAGCATGAGCAAAAGGAACATAGTGAACATAGCATGAAAAGAAGACAGAATATAATGAAACAGTTCAGAGTGACTTTAATAAAAAGAAAAATTTTGGATATAGAAAACGAAGATGGTTGAAGATATATGAGTTATAATAGTCTTGTCAACAGAAATAAAATATGTTATTCATGCATATACCACTAAAGTGAACCAGCTTTTTGCACAAGAAATCTATATATGTGAAGCCAACAAGTCATGAACTGTTAAGTGGCATACACTTGGCAGTTCACCTCTAAATAAGATTGTTCGTGCAGTCTGCACTGCGAAGCTTGGCAGGAACAAATGAGTTGATGTACAAGGGAAATACAAGATCAAGAATTACTTTTCCTTACACCTGATAATGTAGCATTAAATGACTCTCTACAAACAAGGTATCTACATCTTGAGGTAACCAATTTTCCCCCAAGGTATCGGCAAGTATTATTTGAGATGAATTTCTGAGTCTCAGGTGAGAAAAGTATGAATAAAAAAAAGATTATAGTTGGTAAAAGACAGCAAATGTGCTATGCACAGTATCAGTTCTAAGCATTTAGCCAGACACACTTTTTTTTGCAATTTCCTGTATTTATTTATGAAATCAGGTATATTCAAGGGTACAAAAGATACCATGAATTTCATGAAGGGAGGAATCCTTGAATAACATCTCTTTTATTTGTTGTGATATAACCTCACTGTTCGTTGCCTTGTCATTGCAGGCATTACCAATTCCTATATCTGTGATGTCATTTGTTGTGGTGAAATTCTGAGATCATGAACTGGGATATCTAACCTGACCTGTCTTTTGAGTTATGGGTCTAGTTAAAATAGACGGCCTGAACCAGAGATTCCAGTAGTAGTAATTGTCAATTTTAACAGGAGTTTTATGACAATCAGCACCAATACAGATGAACCAAATAACCTGCTGTAGGTACTCTATCAGAGGAAATAATATACCATAAACATTTTATCTATTTTTAACTACCAGGAATTAAGAACTGATACCCAAGGTTAACCAACTTCTCAATAAGATGAAGGAACTTAATACATTGTGATATCAGGATGACCAGATATATCAGAAAAATAAGGATATAAAAATTTAGGCAAGACCCAGAAAAACAATTACAGGATCATTGTAAATATTTCTGGAAACTTTGCCTAGTTAAGTTTTTAGCATTACAACTGCATGACATGCTGTACACTGGTCTCACAGTATCAGTTATAACATTATCTCTCATTTTATTTGATTTATAAGTATATAAAATATCAGGTATTAAACCTGACAGCTTTATATGTATTTGGATCTCCTGTTAAATGGATAACCACATAGTTAAATGAATATCAACTTGGTGAAAAGTACATATACTAAACTTCCTGGAAATAAGCTTGACAACAAGAAATAGCAACTTACAACACGACCATTGAGCTGTTCATAAAAACTTGATGTCATGTTTATAGGTAACCTACAAGGATGCTACCACAGATAAAATAACATAAATAAGAACCAACATATATACATTTTCTATATGAACAACATGAAATCAGTAATAATAGTAATGATAAGTTTGGAAATTTACCATGGTAAAATTTAAATCTTGTACCTTGAATGAAAACATACTCAAAAGGGTGTAATAATAAATGACAGATATTATGGTAATATTAGAACAAATATACACTTAATATTATAGAAAGGAACTAAACATAAATAAATTACAGTTAAAGTAGAAGCTAAGCACTCTGTTATAAATTTAACATCTGGTGATAATAATATACTGTGTACATGTAACATTAATACTAGTATATAAATGGCAATTCGGGAATGATATTGATATGTAATTTCTAAATATGCATTTCTTTGGTCATTTATTACTTAATATTCTGTATTTACTCTGAAAACAAAGATTAATGGGTTTGTTTATCAGGCATATATATGATTAAGTTGATAACAATATAGATATTAAGGATGCAAAATATTTATGTAGATTTATATGTGAGTGATGGTTTGGAAATAAACTAAGTTTCATTTACTTCTGCCTAGCATAATGGATACAATATTAACAATGAATTTTGGTGTAATTTTCATATAATAAATAGTCTTCTTATTATCATGCATATAATCACCAGTGCATTATGGATATTATTTTATTCACTGTATAGATCACGACTGGTCCACATACACCAAGCAACTGTGGTTAAAATGATATTTAATTATGTAAAATATAAGAGTTAGTGAAGATAGATTGCAGGAGTCATGTAATATGCATGCATACAGTAGCAATATATTACATAAAATTGGTAAAATTTGATCCAAACTGGTCCTCTTTGTATGGGGTTAAATCTTTAGCATATAAAGGAGTATAGGATATCTATAGCTTGACTGTGTACATAACCAAGTTCATGAACAGGAAATGATAAACCTGAAGAAGGGATGGGCCCTCTTGCACCAATTATAAAGTAGTTAAAAGGGAATTCTGTTGCAGCCATGTCTTGCTCTGTTCAACAAGGAACCCATGGGTCACTGTGCTCAGCTGAAGTTGACCTTGAAGGTAAAAATATAAAATGTTATCAAATGGAGATAAAAGTCGGAGAAGAAGAGGTAATATAGGAAATTGTTGGTTGATATGATTGAAGAAATTGTTGCAAATAATACTTTGTGATCTGATCATGTGTTTCCTAAAATTGAAACTTAAGTATGTAAGCAGTATGTGAAAATAAGATCTTTACACTTATTATGATCATTGGTTGGCTTTTTGATAAGCTGTTGACAGTTCAGGAGTTTACACATTTGTCCATTAAATTCTATATTTTTTATTAAACCAATTATTTTTTTTTTAATTTATTAAATTAATACAGTTGCCACAACTTTCCCACTCCACAGGTGGAAGGACTTGATGGTGGGTGCGGGGCTGTCTGTGTGTTTGTGTGTGGAGGGGGGGGGGGGAGGGATTCATGATGGGAGTTACAGATTTAAAAGATTAAATCCTTATTTGTACCTGCTATGAAAGTTAAATCAAATGTACTTACAGGAAAGAAAAAAGTGCCATGGTCACAGTTGGGCAAAATTTAAGGTACTGATTTTATTCTAATAACTTATAAATTTTACAAAATTCAGATCTAATTTTGGGTATAAAATTGAATCTTGATTAAATAGTTATTCCTGAAAAAAAGTCTCTAGCTTCAACAATTTTCATGTTAAATGAGTAAATATCTTTCCTGATTTTTTACAGAGTGCATTATGTTTTGGCCCATAACCTTCACAAATCACTTAATACTGACCTAATTTCTGACCCAGTTTTTGGTTTGGTAGGGGATTTTGGGGACACCTAACAATATGCCAAATTTTGGATATGTAAGTCTTATGGTTTCAAAATGTGCCAGTCTAACAGATGGACAGACGACAGACAATGGACCATGACTATAGCTCAGATGACTTATAGCAAGCTGAGCTTATTTACCATTTGTGTTCTGTATATACATGTATTGAATTATAAAAAAGCTTACACAGCAGTTTTTATTTGTTCTTTTGATGAACTTTAATACAATGTAGACAGGCAGGCATAAAAACGATATAAAACAATAAACTATGACCTAAGAGTCATTAAGACAGATCCTTTGATTGCTGATCTTATCATTTTAATCCTAATTTTAATTTGTTTGAACTGATTATATGAAAGCCTTTAAATTTTTTAGCTTATATCAGTCACTAAGTTTTAATCTGTTCATTTCTGAAAATGTAGTCTGTTAAATCTGAACAGCTGCAATGCTAATTCCTGTGAACCATTGACCTCTGATATTTAACTCTTAACGAAAGCATCACTGCTAAAAATTTTGAACTAGGGACATGAAGTTCATGATTTTTAATAATAGCCTTTATGGTAATCATTTGCTACCTTTTATCTTGAACCACAATCTCTAACTGTGCAAAATTAAAGGGTGTACAGATTAACATATTCCAGTTAATTTGTATCTAGAATAAATGTAGATATCTATCTCAAACAGTCATAACAAGCTTGCATTTGTGAGGTTTGATTTGAAGTGACTGAATTCTCTTATTAGTCTTTATTATGAACGTAGTATCAGCAATTAAATACAAGTAAAGTCTTTTTCTTCAAACAGGTGTGTGGCAAAGAAGCTCCACTAAATATGATGTAAATATATATATAAATGTAACCTGGAAGCTATGACTGAAAATGTATGGGTTGGACAAATCTGTGTATTTAATTTTTGTATGTATTTGTTCACAGTTTAAAGTACTGCTTCCATCAAGAAATATAAACATGGGTTCACATGTAACATATAAGTTATGGATTGTCTCTTAATGTAATTGCTAATCAGTTCCTGTATTGAGAGATGGGCACAAATTCAAGACTCACAAGTCACATGATGCATGCATAATAAAAGAAGTTATAAAAAGCCTAAATATACATTATTTAATCAAAATGTTTGATAAGGTAAATGTTTGACCAAATATCAAGCTTTACTCTCTAATTTTCACACTAAGAACTTGCCAGGCATGGAAAGAGGTTAGCTTAAAGTATACAAATCTTGAAATTAACATTATGGTTTTGATGTCCCATGTATAACTGGTATTTTAACTGTATCAATATTGACTAAAACTCATATTTTGAGTGGTAACTTCTGCAAAAGACCTTGCAGTGATCTAATGCTAAGTCTTGTGGAAAATCATACTGAAACCTTGTATACAACTTAATCAGAAGTTCACATCCTCCTCAATAAGATGAGTTCCTGTTTGATAACAATTCCTGCAAACTTGGTCAAGTAACCTTATTTTAAAAATATTATCAAAGGATGAAGAAAGGGTCCATTGCTATGAAGAGAAATAAACTATTCTTCAAAAAATCACATACACCCTTTGAGCTTAAAGAAAAAATCTTATTGTAATTCCAACACGATCTGGCTATGGTTTTATAGATCCTGTTTTAGAAAACTATTTTCAGTATAGTTACAATGTTAGCTGTAAACATGTCATTATTGGTAGGATATATGGCAATGTATCTCCACAAGTACATACAGACACTTATAGATCTGTGTTTGTATATACTTGTGGACTGAGTAAGATGTCGCAGCAATAACATGGGAACACCGAAGTACTTAACCAAGGTTTTTTTTTTAATAGACTGCGTTTTTGTTCAAACTCTGTGTTTTAAATTAGGCTGGAGTATGTATCTATAAATATCTTTATACAAAGTTACATGTCCATACCTCTAACAGTTACATGGTTTGTTATTGGACTTAAGAAGACCTGATAGACAGTCAATAGTTCAAGGTTGATCTCTATGGCTCAGTTTACTTGATAGTCAGCTGAGCTATGCTGGCAGTTTTTTTGTTGCTGTTTTCTATCCTAATACAACACTTCTCTCTCTAAAAGCAAATTAAATCTATAGAATATCTATAACTAAAAATTAATCTTTTTACTGGTGAATATTTAAGTAATCATGTGCAGAAATAAAAATTACCTGCTAATTTGGCTTAATTTTAATAAGTAGTTTCATAACTGAACATTAGAAAATTAAAGGAATATTTATGACCCATTTTTATAAATTTCTGCAAATGAAGAATCACATGAATTTTCAAAGCATGTGTAACTCAGTAGAATAAATAATCCTATCAGCAAAACTGAAATAAAATTCCTATAAACTGAAGAAATTATCATCACTTCTAGGGAATAAACAAGTTACATACCCTCACATCATACATTTGCTCTAGATTTGGGACCAAAGTCAGAGAAGATTTTACAAGAAAACTCTGGAAGACAACAGGTATATAGAAATAGAGAACTGGAAAATTATGAAAGATACATTCCCAAAGTTGTATTAGTTTATATCAATATATTGACAGAAAAGACCTAACAATATATTACACAGAAATGTAAAAGCTATGATTGACTAAACTGAAATGATCATGTTTTTTGCTGAAGGTCTGTTGTAAGCAAAAATGAGTTTTGTCTGTGTGAAGGCAACTCAGTTACCAAGCACTGATCACATCTGACATCAATCAATCTGATAGAGATCCTGAGATAGGTCTTGGTCTCAAGGTGGGTCTTGGGACCAATTTTTGCAGATTTCTGCTTTGGTCTCAGCGGTCCTCATCTCAGTCTTGCATGGTCTCAAAGCAATTGTGTCTTGACTTCTGGTTTTTATAACTTATGTATAAATGTGTGATTTGCGCTCTATATAACCTTTTCTCGCCTCTCCACACTGCTTGCTTGCTTGTGTGTTTGTTTGTCTGGTAGAATATAACACCAGCTGCTCACTGAGGCTTCACTGATATTTAGTGGCAAGACTGACAGGTGTATGGGAACAGTTAACAATTTGGTAAATATATGGCCTTGAGATCTTGGTCTTTAATCCCTTGGTCTTGGTGTGTTTTCAGGTCCGAAGGTCTCAGTCTCTAATAAAAAACCAATAGTCTTTTGTCTGTGTCTTGGTGAAATCCATCATACATACACTTAAAACAAAACAACAGACCCATGGGTTACATCGATCAGCTGAATTTTGGAAAAATTTTGCAAATGCAGAATATACTTATTTCTTTTGGTTTTTCATATATATTAGCTTTGATAAGCAAAGAGGAAAAGGCCCAGCTTAAATGAAACCCCGTAAATTAAAAATAAAGGATATGAGCCAAAGTAAAATAATAATAAACATTAATTTATTACTCGAAATAAAATGCTGTAAAAATGTAAATGAGCATAAAAACAATTTTAATAAACATGTTTAAACAAGCCTATTAGGTATATATCACATTTGCACTGTGTAATAAATGAAATTTGTGGCCTGAAACCATTTAATGATGCAATAAGGAAAAAATGGGCATAAGTGTTATATGAAAGAATATATTTCATTAAAAAAATGTGTGAATGTAATTAAGTTTTCAATAGTTAAATATATGGCCATTTGAGCTAAATATTATTCCCACAAAAGTTTGCCCAATATTCCTGATTAACTAAGTTTAACAGTGTTATTCATATTAAGGCCCAGCCAACTTTAAGAGTTATGAATGAAATGCTATAAATTATGTATATGTTATTATATCTTAAAACATGTAAATGAGCACTTACATTAGATCCTAATATTTTATCACATTTGAATATTAAGATTCAAATCCTAATTTTTTTTTGTTAAAACAAATTAAAAATTTGTCAAGTTTCAACAAAAAAATGAATTTAACATTGAAATTATAAGATTCATCTTGTTTATTGTACAGGTCTGTCAACAGTATGGAGAGAGACAGAGAGAGAGAGAGAGAGAGAGAGAGAGAGAGAGAGAGAGAGGCACTCTGTGGTAGTTATTGCAAACAGGCAAACCCAGCTCACCTAAACAGAGAATGCTGGCCAGGAGTGAAGCAATTACATATGATGTAAAGAGTACTTGACATGGTGCTTGAAAACTTGAATAAAATCTACATTTTTTTATCATTTGGTTTCAAATTTCAGATTAAAAAAGATGAATGGTTAAATTTTGGCAAAATTTAAGGTACTGATTTTATATAAAGCTAATAACTTACAAAATTGGCAAAATTTAGGTCTAATTATGGGTATATAATAAATCTAGATTAAATAAAGTTATATTTCTGAAAAAAATCTCTAGCATCAGCAAATCTTATGTTAAGTGAGTGAATATATTTCCTGATTTTTTACAAAGTGCATTATGTTTGGGGTCATTTCTTTAAGAAATTAAGCAACACAGACCTAATTTCTGGTATGTACATAGGAAATGTATAGAAGAATAACCATATTTAAGGTGATCAAAAACAGATCAGTGGTTTTGATATTAGGCAGTCTTGAAGTGTAACAATGGGTTTTAATGGGAAATTGAGGTTTTTTCCTAAATAGTTCAAAGGAAAGAAGATCTAGTGACCCAATTTTCAGTATGGTAGGAGATTTTGGGGACATCTAACTGTATTCCGAATTTTGGATTTGTAGGTCTAACGGTTTCAAAACGTGCCCTGTAAAAGTATGGACAGACGGTGCGACAGACAAAGGACCATAACTTTTGCTCAGATGATTTGTAGTCAGCTGAGCAAAAAATACAATTTATCTACTATGACAAGACTGCTGTTAAACTCTTGTTTAGTATTGCCTGGTTTAAGTTGGTAAGTTTATGTGAGGTATTTCAACATGTTCCTCTTATTTTAGTTTCATGTATATTGACTGTTGAAGGACCATAACTTTTGCTCAGATGATTTGTAGTCAGCTGAGCAAAAAATACAATTTATCTACTATGACAAGACTGCTGTTAAACTCTTGTTTAGTATTGCCTGGTTTAAGTTGGTGAGTTTATGTGAGGTATTTCAACATGTTCCTCTTATTTTAGTTTCATGTATAATGACTGTTGAAGGTTGTGCCATGAATTCCATTTATCTTGGTTTTTTTTACAACATACAATGGGGATCTAATGTGGTACAGTTTGATGAAATTGGAGAGATCACTGCTAAATTCACTGCATAGATTGACACTATTGAGACATTTAGAAACAGCATTTCTTGGTGTCACCAAGTTCTGCTATTTTATGTTGGAACAAATAAAATTTAAAAAAATGCAAATGGTCACTGTAGGAAAGGAAAATGCATGAAAAAGATTTACAACAAGAAAAGCATAAAAAGTAGGTTTTCCTGGATAAACTATTATTAAACTATAAGGTGGCGATACTAAGACCAAGAGAGCAGAACACCAATTTTGATTACAGGCATACACAGATAGATACACAATAGTGTCACAACATACACATACACACACTGCAACTGTTCACTGTAAACACCAATAAATGTTTTCCATTAAATAGTTAGCCTATGGCTATAGGAAACACCAATATACAGTTACTAGTGTTTAAACGATATTCATTTCTATAATAAATAACTTCCTCATCTAGAGTTAAAATGAAAATTTACCTGTAGTACTGGATGTAAACACCACAAACATGAACATTTCTGTGAAGTTATTTTAACTGGACACCTCACGAAAAGGTCAAAGTAAAAAAACATTAAACAGGTTAAGGTCAAGGGATGTTACTAAGGGAAGGCAACCTCACAAAGTCAGTAAGATGCTAAAGTCAAATGTTGACCAACCTATGATCACACAAGTAAAGCCACAGTCTTTAAGAAGCCTCATATAACATAACCAATACCAAAGGATATAGACCTCCGCCACACAAAATGTTATCACCCAGTAAGCAAGGTAAAAGGTCAAGGATTCCTGCTGCCTGTCACTCATTACTCATGAAAAGAAGTAAATATGCAGGTGCATCATGGATAGTGGTCTCACTTAATGACCTTGAAATAAAGGAATGTATAGGTTAAGGACACCTGTTTAAAAGCTTAAAAAGGTTTTAACAAATGCAAAGCCATGCATGGGTATTTCACAGATACTTCATACTGACCATGTTTCAATGCATCCTGAATGCCATATTTTGGAATAAAAGGTCATATAGGTTATGGTCTTTATCTACAAAATCTAAACAGGATAAGTACAGAGTCCTATACTGGCCATGAACATGTTACTTCTCACTGAAAACCAACATCAGGAAAACATTGTTAAATAGACAAAACTCACACCTGTCCCATATTGTCAACTGGAAAAGACTCACACATGGTCCATACTGTCATATAGATAGGACTCACACCTTGTCCATATTGTCAACTGAACATGACTTACACCTGTCCCATATGGTCAACTGGACAGGACTCACACCAGTCCCATGTTGTCAAATGGACAGGACTCACACCTGTCCCATATTGTCAAATGGACAGGACTCACACCTGGCACATATTGTAAAAAAACAGGGCTCTCACCTAGCCCATATTGTCAAAAGACAGGACTCACACCTGTCCCATATTGTCAATTGGAAAGGACTCACGCATGGTCCATACTGTCATATAGACAGGACTCACACCTAGTCCATATTGTCAACTGAACATGACTTACACCTGTCCCATATTGTCAACTGAACAGGACTCACACCTGTCCCATATTGTCAACTGGACAGGACTCACACCTGTCCCATTTGGTCAACTGGACAGGACTCACACCTGTCCCATATGGTCAACTGGACAGGACTCACACCTGTCCCATGTTGTCAAATGGACAGGACACACACCTGGCACATATTGTAAAAAAAACAGGGCTCTCACCTAGCCCATATTGTCAAAAGACAGGACTCACACCTGTCCCATATTGTCAATTGGAAAGGAATCACACATGGTCCATACTGTCATATAGACAGGACTCACACCTTGTCCATATTGTCAACTGAACATGACTTACACCTGTCCCATATTGTCAACTGAACAGGGCTCACACCTGTCCCATATTGTCAACTGGACAGGACTCACACCTGTCCCATTTGGTCAACTGGACAGGACTCACACCTGTCCCATGTTGTCAAATGGACAGGACTCACACCTGTCCCATATTGTAAAAAAACAGGGCTCTCACCTGGCCCATATTGTCAAAAGACAGGACTCACACCTGTCCCATATTGTCAATTGGAAAGGACTCACACATGGTCCATACTGTCATATAGACAGGACTCACACCTTGTCCATATTGTCAACTGAACAGGATTCCCACCTATCCCATATTGTCAGCCAAAATGCTCCGCCCTTTTAACCTAATTATTATAATACGACAACAAAATGCTCCAACATAGATGGTCTTAAATGCCCATGCTAGCAAGGGCTGCTTACAATATAATAATGACATCACAAAGGTCAATGACGCATGATGTTGTATTGACTGATGTCATCAACTGGTATCGCTGTCCTCCATTTTCAAATATATCTCAGTCATTATGAACTGCCTTGCAATATTTTGGATTATATGTCTCATACAAATTACGTGCCTGGTAAGACATTATTATTTATTCAGTAGTCCGAGGAATGGCTCCTGCAACATATAGCCTAGAACTTTTTCTATTGTCTCCTTAGTATAAAATAAAATATCCTGGAAAACATGCCGACATGGGTACTGTTCTGATTGACAAATTATTCTGTCAAATTATGCAAAATATGTTCTGTCAGATGATTGACGCTTAACAATGTTTACGGTTACCTGGTTGGTTGCTTATTAATTAGTCCAATGCTTATGATTATTCATTGAACGAATATGCCATTAAAGTCACATAGAGTTCATGGATAGGTCAATTCAATATCAAAGGCAAGTCCTTGACCTGTAAGTTCTGGAATACAAAGTCAAATAAGTCATGGATAACTGTCTCAAGGGCAGATATCTTTGACACTGTGTGTAAATATACTACTGTGTGCATTATAATCACCCAGTAAAATGACCATACATGTAATTTCCAGTTCCTGTACAAATTGTTAAATATCCGCTGGTGTAATGTTTTCATTCTGTCAGGATCATCTTTTACATAAGTTCCTGATAATCATTTACAACTACGTGTATCCGCCTAAATCAGAGTGGAACGGGTGAAGTGAGGCATGGATTGAGTGGCAAGGGGAAATAGAGTGAAGTGTTGCATATTAGCATGGATGTCTGCAGCCAAATGGTGTAAATAGGTTGCGCCATCTACCACAAAATCCAGAAAGCCGTCCAAGTTGTATACATATGCAAAATTTGAGGCAGATAAGTCAAACCACTATATGTTTATGAGTGATTTTAGCCCGTGGCAGACAAACAGATGGATGCTGTGCAAAAATGGTATAAGGTGGCGCCACCAGTTTTGCGTATGATAAAGAGCTATGTGAGAACTATACACATGCAAAACTTTGGCCCAATCGGTCAAACGGTTCCCAAGATATGAGCTTGGATGTCTGCTGCATAAACTAGAATGCAGGTGGTGCCACCTGTCATAAAATCAAGAGAGCTGTCGGGGATGTATAAACCTGCAAAATTTTAGGCAGATATGTCAAACCACTGCCGAGATAGGAGTGATTTTATCCCATGGCAGACAAACAGACGGGAGCTGTGCAAAAATGGCTGCAGGTGGCGCCACCAGTTTTGTGTATGATAAAGAGCTATGTGAGTTCTATACACATGCAAAATTTTGGCCCAATCAGTCAAACGGTTCCCGAGATATGAGCTTGGATGTCTGCAGCGTTAACATGAATGTAGGTGGCGCCACCTGTCATAAAATCAGAAAAGCTATCCAGGATGTATACGCATGCCAAATTTCAGGTGAATTTGTCAAATCACTGCAGAGATATGAGTGATTTTAACCGAAGGCAGACGAACAGATGGACACTGTGCAAACATGGTTGCAGGTGGCGCCACCATTTTTTGTGTATGTTATAAAGCTCTCCAAGGGCTACATTTGTGCAAAAAAAATTTCCTGATCCGTTAAACGGTTCCTGAGATATGTGGGTTTATGTGTGGAAACAGACGCACAAACTGACGCAGAGTGCAGAGGAAAGGTAAGAGGTCAAAACAAAATCGGGGCGCAGCAGTTCACATGTGACCCGAACATAATCCCGGGTTCCGTAAAACTCCGCCCAGCAGTTACGGAGGAGTTCTCCAGACACCTACGCGGCAGCGGCGGCGGCGGCGTGCAGCTGAAAACATAGTATCCGCAAAACTCTGTTTTGGCAGATACAATAAGCTAATGAGAGAGGCCTTTGGGGCTGTTTACTTGATGGTACAAACTTGTATCAGAATCATAACTCTGTGTGGAACATTCTTCTGTCCCCTGAAGGTTTCAGGTTTTTGTGTAATAGACCTAAACCCCATGATATGAAAAAGCTACAACAATGTTCAGAGCAAACTCAGTCAAATCTTTGAAAAATGTTGCACAAAACCAAAAAGCAAATGATTCCCTGTTAAGAAATCGGAAAGGAAGATTAATAAATAAGAAACTTTGTGGCTTAAATAGGGTGCCATAAAGCTGTCTGTTCACACAGCAACTCTTCCTGAAGAAGTTTGAGGAAACTTCAATAGGAAAGGACAGGTCCCATGAGAAATTTGATACTCTGATTCTCTGAGAGCCAAGTTTGTGTAAATATACAGATGGACCATATGAGGATGACCAAAATGATGACAGGTGAGACCTGACTTTAAACTATCTGAGCTATAAGGACAGTCTTTGTTCATTGCCCTTTCTGTCTGTACATCTGTCCATCAATTAACATGGCACAAATTGTAACCAGAACTTCCAGAAGGTTGCAAATTCATACTGCTGATGGGCCTTGTGGCTGAAAATATATTTTGTGCACCTTTGACTCTTTCACTAAAAAATTTATGAAACAGCCAGACATCTTAGGAAAATCTGAATGAACTTCCATGAAATTCAGAATGCTGATGAATCCTGTATAAGTGCTGTCAAAGGCTGATGGCAGACAACTGCTATCAGTCAACACCAGCAGGGCAAAAGTGGTAACTGCAAAGGCCAAAGAAGTTCAACTTTGCTGACAGACTGTGTTAGCTTCTTTAGGGAAATCCAAAAATGGATCATGTGGCCTACATTCTATGAGAAATATGGAAACAATCCATGCTTGAGCATCTCAGGAGCCCCAAAGTTGAATGCACAATAGGGAGAAAATTCTAACCCTTTGATACAGGAAGTTAAAACTTTACATTCAGACATTGAATGGTAAATTTGTTTTATGAGAACCCCAGATCAGTCACTGTGATGCATACGTGTCAAAGCAAGAAGATTCCAAAACCAAAGCAGAAACCATCTTCAGAAACATATCTATACAAACTGGCAACACTGAATGCCTGTGAATGACCTGCAGTGGCCCACAATATGCTACATCTAGAGCCCAGACCCAGCCAAATCAGGAGAAGGGAGCGCTGGTCAGACACTCTTAAGAAAGACCCTGCAAATGTCACTGGACAGCATCTTGATCTGAACCTCCCATTGACCCAACCCCCTGAAGCAGGGTAGCCCCAAAGCTGACCTGTACACTCTGTCTTCTGAGTGACCAAATGACCAGCTGCCTTACCTGAGAGGCGGCAAAGGTAAGCAGCCACAAAGGTAACTGCAAGAGACCACAAATGCAAATAATGGTTATAGTTTCAAAATTAAACAAAGCCTGTGTCCCCTCTCAATTACTTACATGCATTTGTGTTTTAAAGACTTGATATATGAGAAATACTGTCTTGTGTTCAGGCTCAATACTAACAATAAAAAGAACCTGAAGCTCTGCATCTGCTGTTTACCTCATAAAAGATAAAAAAATGTAACTTCAGTTTATGACAAGCTGATTTAATATACCCCATTCATCAAAATCATATATGCTATCTTCATGGTCCAGTTACAAATTATAACAAAGGAGGCATACATGAATTAAACTGTAAAAGATTGAATGTCTATTTATGGTAAAAGTAAAACACATGGGGTTTATATAAAGTGGCAGTGTATGGATGTACCATGCCTTGATTAGTTTATCTGGGTCACCAGGGTGGGTTGGGAGTAGGGCTGGCATGATATATGATGTCAATACACTGAAATACTGATCACTGCATGAGGACTGTTATGATTACCAATGGCTCCGACAAGAATCAGCTTAATCACAAAGGGCATGATTTGATACAATTTTTTAGATGGCTCCTGACAATCCATAAAGGAAATAAATACCATCATTTTAAACTGACAGAGGTAAACTGACACAGGTATCTGAACAAGTAATTAAATTATTCCAATCTGTAGAATACAGACCTTGAGAGTCTATCACAATATTATACAATATGTTACATTAAAGCAGATGAAACATGTAGCCTTACTTGCTTCATCAAGCTTCAAGCTCCCTTTAAAACTACAACTGCAGTGGCAAAGCTGTCAGACATTGTTATTAAAATACTGATAGTTTAATAATGATTTCTTGCCGATTAATTAATTATAACATGAATCTCTTGATAACAAGCCCTACTGGGAAACAATGACCCTACTGTACTACGACAGGTAAACAATAAAATGACAGGCAAGAGAACTAAAATCATAAAGGGCCTAATATTAAACACTGATACAAATCTGATCAACAAGTAAGGATACTAATAAGTAACAACATGGTCAGAGGTAGATTTTACTGAAATTGTATATAATTAGGCTAAATAAATATAACATTCTGATCTTCACACACTGCTACTATTTCTGATTCAGTGATTCTGCAAAGTGCTTTAAATTAACCTTTTACATCTTCTCCAAGCATGGAAATGCACCATCTGAACTTACTGTTACTGCATATGTTTACATTTAGACTATTATTATTTGATTACCAATGCAAAATGACAGATCATTCTACCATTCACTTCCTAAAGCTCACAAGAGAAATAGTCAGCTGATGTAAGGAACAGTACTACAGATCTGGCAGGATTTTTATCACACCAACATTTAATATGAAATAATTGCATTTTCTTGGAATTTTCTCCTGGTCAATTTATCTTCTTAATCTTTTCATTTTAGATAAAAAGTATGCTTGAAATGCCTTCTGATGAAGTGTCCTTTAACATTTTTATGAGTGATTGATCACCACTGGTAGATGGGGCTTGTCTCTGAATCGATGTGGTTATAAGATTATGTTCTGACATTAACACAGCCTGGATGCAATGATGTATTTTTGCCTGATTAATCGATTGCTCATGAGTCATAAAAAGGTTTGCTACTTATACATCTAATACACTACATGTTTACAGCCTATAAAATGAAAACATCTCGCAGTGTTTAGTATGATCAGTGAAAATGACACTGGACACGTAGAATCAAAAGGTAAAAAGTAAATGTGTATTAAATTTCTCAAAATAAGCTTTCTTTCATGTATATCATTGAAAACAAATGAAATATAAAGAACAACAAAGATAATCTACCAGGTATTATCAATCATCCTAACAAAGGACTTAAAATTCTGGCATATGAACACAGAGGTTTTCTAAGAGGTCCTTCAGTACACAAACTATGTGCATGACCTAGCAACGACAGCAAATAACTAAGATGACATGAAGTCTACCACGACAGGAATGACATAATTTGACATTAATTAGCATCAGAGTGGCTTACAGTGCCCTGCGGGGTGGTATTATGCATTTCTGGTGTGACGGTTAAAATGTGCATTTGCATTTTTGCCAGGATATTTATATGACAGGTTGTCACCACATGCAAAATCATTTATTTTGTGAGCAGGTCCTACAGGCTGATTAGAGGAGTGATAGCAGGAAGTGAAGCCGGTGACAGAATGGAGGTAACGAGGCACACAACAACTCTACTTGCCTGGGGGTGACCAGAGTCCACAATGACTTGCTGCAAAGTGATTCACACAGTTTAGAGTGACGTAAACAGAGACATGCGAGGTTCAGCACCAACGGTACCTCATTCACAACTAAAAACTAGCCCTGCACCATGCCTTGTGCCCCACATCATAGATAAAACATCATGCCACAATCCTGCATGCACATTAAAAGTACGGTTGTTGCAAGTTCCAGTCTATATTGATTTGTATACTTGCAATATACACAATTCACTGCTCATTAAGCTCATATTAATGTTATTGGAAATACTAAATGTATATATTTACATTAACAGACAAGCACTTTTACTGACAATACCTACAGTAATAATAAGTTTTTGAAATACAAATTTTCTCAGAGATCCTGATATGTTACATAGAAATCATATACAATTTCCTGGAATCCACTAAGAGAAAATCTGAATAGAAGACTTCAGATTCAAGTCTATTACTGGGGCTCTCTAATTATATAATCATAAACTGCACCAAAGCTGTCACTTTCAAACAGAAAACAAGTCGCATTAGTCTGCTGCAGTATGTTCATTTTCCAGTTTTAATGAGGAGTTATGATTTCTTGACTTATCAATGGTATTACACATTACATTCCAGGAAAAGTGGGAATCTGCTTCACACAATGGAAGCCCATGAGAGAACTCATTTTATATAAGAAAAGTGAGAATTTTAGGTTATTACTGTATTGAATGCTCAAACTGTTTCTTCATGTATATATAGGGAGGAATGTTAATACTAGTGTAATAAGGGACACTGCATTTTCTTGGCATCTACATTGTGGCAGGCTAACTTGCCCATAGCCGATGCCACACAAACAATAAACCTCTATTTTCCCATAGCAAAGTATTTCTAAAAAAAAGAAGCATGACATAATGGAATAAGAGCTTATAAAATACTCTTCAACTTTCAGATGATTAATGAATTAGATAAAGAAAGATAACTAATGAAGCATAATTTTCCTGCAAATATGGATAAAGACAATACTGTATAAGACAAAACCCCAACCTTAAAAGGCAGAGTACTATAATTCTCTCTGATAAACAAAAGTGTGTAATATATAAAACATTTCCTGTAATTATTGCTAAAAAATGTGCAAGTGTTCAGTGATCAGCTAAAAAACTAAAGAAGGAAAAGATGGTGCTTGATCGCAGTAGTTGAGGAAGTCAGGAACCCTCACCCCCAAGCCCTCCTTCAGCAACGATAAAGATGATATCTGAGTGAACGTTTAACTATAAGGCCCCGAGCTTAGGAGAAATCCAGCGAGAAAGAGATAAAAAGTTAAGGTTTATATATATTGAATTGATCTAAGGCCAAATCCAGTGGACTTAACAAGACTGCTTGCTTAGTGGATGTGAGGTTAGTCTTTTTCTACAAAGAATTTGGTAGGATCATGGGTTGGCAGGATTATGTTCTTTCAAGGTCTAGGGGTTACAATTTTTACATGCTAAAAGACTGCTAGGTGGGGCATTAAAGGATTACAGACAAAAACCCATTACTCATAATAACTGAGAACATCATCTGTGCTAAAAAATATCACCTAAAATAGTATTGGATACAGGAGAGATTTTGTGTGAATGTAAGAACTTTCGTCAAAAAGTGGTTGGGGTTTTGTCCTGTAGGGCTCTGTCTGTTATCCTGCATAATTTGGGTAAGATGCTACACCTTATGTTGCCATGGTTTCCAGGAGGAGATACCTGACACACTTACCTGCTGGTTGAGGGAGTGGATGGTTTCTTCGTTGATGTCGTTGCTTGCTACAATTATCAGCTTAGCGAACCACGGTACAGACAACCTACATACAGAATAATACATATTCCATTTAAATTTGGAAAAAATTCTGAAATGGAACTAAATCAAGACAGAGAAGTAATTTAATGGCATCAGATGAATATTTGAACTAACTACAAAGGTTAAGACCCATGGCTTGTAGGTGTAGGATTAAAACAGGCAACAACACTGGATTTGAGCAGTTGATGGACATTGCTTTAGGGGACTCCTGTGTCCTGTATGACACTATAAAAAGATATAACATGACAGAAAATACACATCTTTTACACTAGTAGCTTAAAATGCAGATTCCTGTAGTTATGTCATTCATTAAGTGGATCCCCTGTGTATTTCTTACGAATGTTGTTGTTTAATAAATTATGGATAACACTTCTCAGCAGATGATCTATTACCTAGTCACTAAATGGAATAACTTCATTACTTAGTAACTTTACTGTATACAATTGTTATCAATTTGACCTACGTCTCCTGTGACTGAATCCTTCCCAGTTTCCAGCGTCAAATTTAAGAAAGTGAAATGTGACGAAGCATTCTACTTACTCTTTGGCTACTTTACAGAAGATCTCCCTCACAACAATTGAGAGATATGCCAAATCACCACTGTCCAATCGGATCCCTCCAGGCCGGTAGCCAATGTCATCAAGGGCTATGGCCACTGCACAGAAGTTTGGAATTCCACTTCTGATGAAACATGAAATGAGAGAATACTATATTATAAATACATAAACATACCATTGAAATCAGCTTTGAATTTAAGGTCTTACAGACTGCTGACTGAAGGAATGTGTTTTCAATATTTTTATACAAAATATATCATGTAAAACAATATTAAAGCAATGGCTTGTGCCGTTTTTGGAAACTTGTTCTCAAGCAGATGATGTTGTGTATTCCAATCAAATTACCCTAAATTTGAGTGATAATTCAAAATAAAATTGTATTATCAAATTCTAGTGTATTGGAAAGTAGTTCATCAGATCTCCACAAGATGGCGCCAAAGACCAGCAATACATTAGACAAGTTTATTAATAAGATAAGCCTTTACCTCAATACATCGTATGTATCAACCAGGGAAAGGAATCCGGTTGGGAAGGCCATTGCATATGAGATAAAGGCAGCCAGTTCACCTTGACTTGTCTCATCTTGGAGGACATCTAAAGGTCACAATTTAGAGAGACATGTCACAGAAGAATATAACTTACCATTGAAAAGTTGCTCTAAAGTGATCCATAGAATTAATGGTACTGAACAACCAAAGAAAATCTGAATCCAGAAGGTGCAATGATTGTGAATATAATACACATATACTCTTGACTTAAGAATGAGAAACTTGGTATGATAATAATAATACCAATACAGGAAATTTATCATTACATTCATTTAAAAGAGTAACAGTCATCAAAGTATTTATGTAATTGACTGAATTAAGTAAATAAGTTTGGTACCTACCTAATACTTCTGAAACAATTTTTAATTTTTGCATACAAAGATCCACAAAGTCAACTTCTTCATTTGATCCCTGTCTTTTCATATTCTGCAATAATAAAAATATACAACATCAAATGACTTATCACTGATCCTCCAAGATAAAGCCTGGTTATATGACAAAAATAAGCTTAATATGCCCAAGTGCTGAAACCTTTAGGCAATCCCTTACACTTAAGTTCATGTTTGGAATGAACTTGAAATAGTGACACTGTCTGATTCCCCTTCTTGTAAAATACATGTCATGGCGGAAATGTAAACTCCGTAAAATTCCTGAGAGAAGTTACTGATAGAATTGGAACATCCCATACCCCCCAGTTTGAATTATAATTATAGGAGTGTAAGTTTTCGTTGTAAGCACTAATCACATATTTCCCAGAATAAAATTTAAATCACAACATACATAACTTTTTATCATGTGTTAAATTCTATTATCATTTCCTTAAATCATACCCTATGAGTATATGTACCTTCCCATAATTTACAATACCATCATAAAATAGTGTTAAGAGGAGCTGGAACACAACAGTTGTAAAATGTTAAATACAGTGGACATGAACAACTTGGCAGTTGGCATGCATAATATCCTAACTCCTAAATGATTGACTAAAATATAAATAAATTTCAAATACTGGTATGTCCTTAGAAAGAAAATAACAGAACATTCAAATTAAGGTAAGTTGTGTATTTTTAAAACTTTTTAGAATATAACACTTAATCAATTTACACAGATTAAACTTTAAGAGACTACTGATCACAAAGTGATAGCTCACTGAACTACTTTTGCATTAACATACTCAGAGTGTAGGTAGAGTAATATTTATTCAAAACCATCTTTGGCATTTAAAAGCTTATACAGGCCTATCTGCAGCTGGACCCAAATTGAAAAACATTTCATAAACAACACTCCAACCCTGTGGGAGTGTTAGTGGCAAAAATATTTAAGACCCATTCAGATAAGAGTTTATCATGCATCAGATAAGAGAATATCTGTATGTATGTATGAAACTTCCCTGTTCTAGGTGCCATCTATAACCAAATCTAAGATCCTGAACAATACCCCTACCTGATAACATCCTTGAATCACTGCCACATTAAAATTATACATTGTTAGTCAGTTCTCCTCAGTTCTCACAGAGCATTACAAGATGCCAAATATGGAGGCATAGTCATTAAAAAACATAGCAATCTTACACTTTCAAAACCAGTGATGTGTTAAATTTACAAATAAAATTATTATTTTTTATGATATATATATATATATATATATACATGAAATTTATATACAAATTTTATAACTGACTTATTTGAAAGGAATGGAAAATGCATTAATAAAGCAATAAATGCTAGTCATACTCAGTCTTACCCTGTTTTTAATATCAGATAAATCGTTGAAAGAATTGACGAAGGCATGTGCATGGGTTCCTTTTAATGGTATACCAAACAGTTTTCCTGCCAGCACATTACTGGTACCATCAAAACCTGAAAGCAAAATCAGACAAATGAACTCCACAGACAAGAGGTGACAGAACATGTACAAAAACTGATCATAGATTCATGAGATTAAACAAACAGGCTGTCATCTGAACAAGAAAAATGTTTATAACCCTAACACCATTATCATATATAGTATAACTGTGCCACCTGAACATGTAACATGATTAATTCAGCAAACAAACGGGACTGTATGGTGAAGGCAATGGAGGGTTAATCAATGACATCTAACACCTGTTGGCTGGAAGCTACACCAGGACATGGGTCAACATCTTCTTTGACTGTTTAAATTTGGGCGTGTTTGATCTTTTCTTCCCACAATAATTTACAAAATCTAGCATCCCTAATAATATCAATGCATATCATGCAACATTTTCAATGGCGACAACAATGATCTACCGTAAATCTTGTTTTTATGGCCGCACGTCTATTTATAGCCGCACCCTGAGTTTGCAACGTCTCTTAAAGGAGCTCCCACTAAGGTCCAAATACCCAAAACCCCCCTTAAAGGCCGCACCCCGACTCCGTCTCTGGCCTGAGGGTAAGATAATTAGTTGCACGTAGCAAAATAAATCACGACATAGCTGCTTTAACGAAGACTAGAATAAAAAAGTATTAATTTCAGAGGTTAAATATGTTGCCAGATTACGTATATTAAATATATTTAACGCTCGATATAGGGACAAAATATCTGTATGTTACTAACGACTTTTGCACTTGGATTGGCAGGCATTTATCAGAAAAAGAAAGACTCCCCAAACGATCGTTTCGTTTGAATGGTGGTTACGCAAAACGATACTTGTGTGCATCAACACGCTTCTTTGCATGTACGTGCAATTGTCAAAGACCATAGTATGAACACTGAATTGAGGTTTATATGTACATTTATTGAAGCAAAAAGCGAAAAATCTTGGTAATTGTCACTAAATAATACGTTTAAAACACCCCAACTGTAACACAGCGGCCCCCTTCGTTGGGCATGGTCAAGCAACATTGAAATAAATGCCTTCTTTAAACTCATTTGCAGCATTATTTAGCAACAAATATTTGTTTAGAAAGTAAAATGAATAAAAAGCTGACATCGTAAAGAGTCGTACAATGGCTGACGATCGTTTTAAAAATAAAGTTTGAGTGCCGCCATGTGCTGAAACGCCCTGGTGTTCTGCTAAGAATATTTTGAACGGCTGTACGCGGTGGGTGGTAAACAGAACAGCCACCTATTTCGTCCCAGTGTGCCTTGCGCGAACGCTACCTTGACAAGATGGCTCCCCACACGGACACTTTCTTGAGGAAAAAAACTTGCTTACCTCGACCGGCCATTTTAATTTCACTTTAAAATCACTCGTTTTCACGCGTCATGTTTGCTATACGTGCGTTTCTCGACAAGGTAACTTCAGTTATTTTAATATTTAGTTGAGTTGACCAGCAAAGTTTTCAAACGCATCAGCAAATTGTGACATGGAGCGATGTCAACGAACGATGTGATGACAGGGTTCGTACGCACCTTGAAAACCTTGAAAAGTGCTTGAATTTAGTCATTTCAATTTCAAGGGCTTGAAAAGTGCTTGAAAAGAGAGAGTGGTTTGGAAAAGTGCTTGAAAAATAAATTTTTGTGAAAGAGTTTGGTGTATGTTGTGTGTATGCATACCTGGTATTTTAATATCGACTTTCGGGCATCTCTACGTCAATCAAATGTATGAAATAGAATTAACCCAATCGTGGATGAATGAGACCGGGCAGTGAAAGTGACGATGTAACAAGTTAACATACGAGGGTAATAACCATGTTTATTATCAAGTAGTAAGTGAGCTGCTTTACTGGAAAGATCATGGAGATTTCCCCCGAGGTACGTATAAAAGCTCTTTAATTGAAAACTCAATCCACGCTAGAAGAGTTCACGTAAGTATTTTCGCAAGATTTATAATTTAAATTTTAAAGTAATACTACAGAGATTATTAATATAGCTATTGAGAAGATCTATCCAAAGGAAATAATTATCTGGGAACAAACCAGGGGAATAAAATGTGTGAAAAATACATGATGGGAACAATTCGAATCTGAGGGATAATAATAATATAAAACTAATTCGCTCAGTAGAATATGTCGTTTAAATCAAGTTAACTTTACGTTTTACATTGGTAACTCGGCGATAATAATTATATCAGAGGGGTCATTTTTCTCCAACGAACCCAATCCGACTTTGTTTTGGTTAAAGGTTTTTCAGTTTATCCAAGGGTTGCGTGTTTTATTTATCTTCGTACCTGCGCATTTCATGTGTACGCGCTGTGATCGTCATTTGTTAGCTCCATAAGACCACTGATCAGCGAAATACAGTTTACACGCGGGGTCCATCCAATTAAGGATAAATACTGTTTGTCCGAAATAGGTTAAGGTGTTTGGCAGGTACTGATGTATATTCACATACTCTGGCGTCAGTTTGTAAAAGGCTGGGATCCATGGGGGAAATCACATTTTTGTTGCGATGTGATAGCCGTTTGTAAGCGAAGTACGCTGGCAGTTTAAAGAGTGATCAGCGACATATACAACTTCCAGCATCGGCCCCCTCCCTGCCCTGCATAACGATTGCATAAAGGTCACCAACAAGAGTTTTTCTTTTCAAATAAGATTTCACATTTTTAGTTTTAATCAAATGTTGGACATGTTTGAATAGAAATCTGGCTGCGTCTGTGATCGTTAGATAACGACCTTCACAGGTGTTGCCCGGCCATTTGTTGACACGTGCGGCCAGTGACTTGGCGGTAAACGGCAGAAACCTCGTGCACGACAAGGTCGTCATATCAAACGTGCTGATACGAAGTTTGACCAGTATTGTTTTGAATAATTTGATAATACTATACCAAAATATCATATAAGGGTAACATATTACAGGCTTTTATTTATTTATTTATTTATTTTTTTTTGCCGTTGAAAACTTGAATGAATATCCCCCACGATCGCCGAACTGTCAGAGTTTTTCGGCACCCTTTCTGCCGGAGCATATAATTTGCTAAAGTTTGAGCTAGTCGGCAAATCAGAGAACCCTATTCAAGATATTATAGGTTTTAGACCCTCGTTATCAGATTAGTTAAATCTGTCAAGGTCATGCCAAAGATGATTGATCATTTTGAATGTAAAGTTAAAACAATGGGCCGCTGTGTATTAAACCGCGACTGGCTATACCGAAGGGTATTTCACAAGCGCTTCAAATGCTGTTAGTGTAGATTTCGGCTAAATTTGTTATTTTCTGAGTCATTTCCTTATAACTATTACTTATTTTACATTTCCTAGCCTTTTTTATCACACTATATGGTCCATCTCATTATAAATATTATTTTGCATTTTGTGTTACAAGCCTTTCGATGTCGGCAACATGCATGGGTGAAGGTGCACTGACCCTCCATAAATTTTGATGTCCTTGAAAATACTTTTCAGGTCCTTGAAAAGTGCTTGAAATTTTTCTCATGATAAGTGTACGAACCCTGGATGATGATAATACCGAAATTACCGGTATGAAAATGATTCGAATCTTCCGAGTAATTCAAGAAATGGAATTTTCATTATAGATTAAGATTTCAAAATATTACTTTTAGAATTAAAATTTACAGTGACTTTAAATGGATCAGCAGAATGTTTCTATCCAAAATATATAAAATTGAAAAATCGGTAGCAAACAAGAATACGGCACGGCATGTAAAATCTGTATATTCACCAAATTCCATCAGCTGTAGTGACATGTTCTACCATTTATATCTACAAGCGGCTTTCCCCTCTAACACTATTTCCATTCATACAATATATTCGTGATTGTATAAAAAAAAACAGAGATTAAACAGAAGTAAATGACCGGGCTATACGCATTCAAGGATGAAGGTTTTCCAGAAACATGACATGGGGGCGAGAAGATGGGCTATTCAATATTGAGGTACATGTATCAGACATTATAAAAAATGTCAGTAAGTAACCTGCTAAATTTGAACTTTTATAAAGATTTTATAGTGTTCCAAATTACATATTTTGATTTTCTGAATTATTTTTATGAACAACATAGATTCCAAGGCAATTGAGCTCCGTCAAAGGTATGACCGGTACCGATTTTTTCCAACAGACGTCACCACTAGTCCTCACCATGAATAATCCTATTCATTTTAATCTCGTAATAAGTGTTGTTATTGTTCAATGTTTATTGTTATTGTTTAATTGATTGCATATAATTATTATATTTTATATGAACATTTAGACTATACAATTTTATACAATAAATCTGTGACTACAAAGAGTATTTCCTCTGTGGTGTGCTTGATCTCCTATTATCGCCCAAAGGAGCGCCATGTCCGGGAGAGAGTTCTTCTCACAGTTTATTTCTGATAAACCATCTATTTATGGCCGCATCCCGAGTTCAGAAAAAAGTCGAGATTTTCGATTTTGAGTTTGTTTTTATGGGCCGCGGCGATAAAAACAGGATTTACGGTAATCTGGGCCTTTCTGACAGCTGTCAAGCACTGACAAACATTATACCAGTACTGTCAAATGCTGGCTGGCTGAAAGACGATATGATACCAGTACTATCAACTGCTGATTGGCTAAAGACAATATGATACCAGTACTGTCAACTGCTGGATTGCTGAAAGACAATATGATACCAGTACTGTTAACTGCTGGCTGGCTGAAAGACTATGATACCAGTACTGTCAACTGCTGGATGGCTGAAAAAAGATATGATACCAGTTCTGTCAACAGCAGGCTGGTTGAAAGCAATATGATACCAGTACTGTCAACAGCAGGTTGGCTGAAAGACGATATGATACCACTACTGTCAACAGCAGGCTGGTTGAAAGACGATATGATACCAGTACTGTCAACTTCAGAAACATCCAATGTGCTGTCACCAATGTACCAGTTACATACATGAAAGCTGGTTATATGAAACACTCACCTCCGATGTAGCAGTATTTGGATGCTGAGAGGCCTCCATCAGGACCTTGGGCTCGACGAAGTCCAAATTCTAAAAGTTTTTTGTCTGGTCCTGCAGCCAGACGGAAGCGAGCAGCATTTGTTGCGACAAGGCTGAAGATGAACAATATCAGATATTAATTAAGATTAATTAACACAAAGATAACATTTATCATACAAATATATGATTCCTCTTGAAATAGACAGTCAAGTAACTTAAGTATTCACAGTTTCTAAATTAATGTGGTATCATAACAATAAATTTGCAAGTGCAATATTTAAACCTTTTCTTACAGGAAAATCCACAATGTGCAAACCTTCAACACATAGACCCCTGACCTGACTGGCAAGAGCAGAGCAGGCAACAAGACTCTCAAATAAAGGTTCATCAAAGTCCAACCTGTATCACGAACTGGGAGGCTCTGCTGTAATTCAACACCAGCCAAGATGGGATCTGCAAAACTCTACCTGTATTGTGTTTCAAATAAAACTTTTTTTTGTGCCTTGAGGTTTGGTTTACTCTAAGGCAACAATTCTTTACTTATAACAATTTTCAAATGAAGGTTTCTAAATTTAGGTCTCACTGATGGACTGGTATATACACATTTATTTTCATAAGATGTGTTTAAATATCAGATATTATTGCCATATATCATAAGTAGGAAAACAACAAATGGCCCTTAGGCCATGATGCTCAGCTAAATTTGACAGACTACATCACAGTGTACTAATTGATGGTCTGCATGGAGGTTTTTACAGATTCTGTCAGCATACAAGTGTAACAAATGAAAACAGAGATGAGCTGATTTTGGATTCTAATCCATAACTTATAACACATGTTAAATGTCAGAAGGTCTACTTGCTTTGCCAATAAAGCAAGCTTCACTGGCAAGGCTAGTAGGAACACTTTTGTGTGCGAAGTTTCTTTAATTTGACCCTCTCAGGTTTATTGGTTATAATTAGTGATCTGCTAAGCATCACACTAATGGTTTTAGTCAGGTCATTTACAAAAAGAGACCCTGCAAGTCTTACATTCTCTCTGTGTAAAACTGTGCTTTACGGTGGATAACAATGACATAATAAAGTGAAACAAAAAATACCACTTCAGCTTTTGTCCATTATAAGTGGTATAATATATCAATCAATAGTTTTAGTATACAATTACATGACATAACTCACATACCTGGCATAGTTGACTAGAGTGAGGAGTGTTGTTTCTAGCAGCTGGACCACAGGCAGCGGACCTTGTACACGCAAGAGAGGGACTTTAGGGAACACAACCATTCCTTCTTCAACAGCATGCAGAGTGACTTCATTGGTGGTCAGTTGTGATAAGTACGCAAAAAACTCTGGCTCAGTCGCAGGGGGCAGCACTGTCTTCAGGTAGGCAATATCTGAAAATGTAAATGTATGTTTAATTCAAATGACAGAGCTATATCAATGATTACAGCCAGTCAGGTAAAAAAGAAATGACATAAGATCTGATTATTTTTGTTAAGATAAAAGATAAGTATCATGTAGCCACTTTAATGAGATACATATTCATCAACTATGAAATGTGTCAATTTAAGTAATAATAACAAGTTTGTACTGCATTATATAGGTTGCATGTTTTACATGAATAACTAGTCTACAAATGAAGCTGTTCATATATTTTGACAGCATAGATTCAAGGAGCAGTTTCTGTACATAAGGCAACCACTGGCATTATGGTAGAAGTGGTCCTGCTATGAGAATAAAACCACTGGAATTATGATGGGAGTGGTCCTCCTATGAGAATACAACCACTGGCATTATGGTGGAAGTGGTCCTGCTATGAGAATACAACCACTGGCATTATGGTAGGAGTGGTCCTGCTATGAGAATACAACCACCGGCATGATGGTGGGAGTGGTCCTGCAATGAGAATACAACCATTGGCATGATGGTAGGAGTGGTCCTGCTATGAGAATACAACCACTGACATTATGATGGGAGAGGTCCTGCTATGAGAATACAACCACTGACATTATGGTGGAAGTGGTCCTGCTATGAGAATACAACCACTGACATTATGGTAGGAGTGTTCCTGCTATGAGAATACAACCATAGGCATGATGGTGGGAGTGGTCCTGCTATGAGAATACAACCACTGTCATTATGGTGGGAGTGGTCCTGCTATGAGAATACAACCACTGGCATTATGGTGGGAGTGGTCCTGCTATGAGAATACAACCACTGGCATTATGGTGGGAGTGGTCCTGCTATGAGAATACAACCACTGACATTATGGTGGGAGTGGTCCTGCTATGAGAATACAACCACTGGCATGATGGTGGGAGTGGTCCTGCTATGAGAATACAACCATTTGCATTATGGTGGAAGTGGTCCTGCAATGAGAATACAACCACTGGCATTATGGTAGGAGTGTTCCTGCTATGAGAATACAACCATAGGCATGATGGTGGGAGTGGTCCTGCTATGAGAATACAACCACTGTCATTATGGTGGGAGTGGTCCTGCTATGAGAATACAACCACTGGCATTATGGTGGGAGTGGTCCTGCTATGAGAATACAACCACTGGCATGATGGTGGGAGTGGTCCTGCTATGAGAATACAACCATTTGCATTATGGTGGAAGTGGTCCTGCAATGAGAATACAACCACTGGCATTATGGCAGGAGTGGTCCTGCTATGAGAATACAACCATTTGCATTATGGTGGAAGTGGTCCTGCAATGAGAATACAACCACTGGCATTATGGCAGGAGTGGTCCTGCTATGAGAATACAACCATTTGCAATATGGTGGAAGTGGTCCTGCAATGAGAATACAACCACTGGCATTATGGCAGGAGTGGTCCTGCTATGAGAATACAACCACTGGCATGATGGCGGGAGTGGTCCTGCAATGAGAATACAACAACTGGCATGATGGTGGGAGTGGTCCTGCTATGAGAATACAACCACTGGCATTATGGTGGAAGTGGTCCTGCTATAAGAATACAACCACTGACATTATGGTAGGAGTGTTCCTGCTATGAGAATACAACCATAGGCATGATGGTGGGAGTGGTCCTGCTATGAGAATACAACCACTGTCATTATGGTGGGAGTGGTCCTGCTATGAGAATATAACCACTGACATTATGGTAGGAGTGTTCCTGCTATGAGAATACAACCATAGGCATGATGGTGGGAGTGGTCCTGCTATGAGAATACAACCACTGGCATGATGGTGGGAGTGGTCCTGCTATGAGAATACAACCACTGTCATTATGGTAGGAGTGTTCCTGCTATGAGAATACAACCACAGGCATGATGGTGGGAGTGGTCCTGCTATGAGAATACAACCACTGTCATTATGGTGGGAGTGGTCCTGCTATGAGAATACAACCACTGACATTATGGTAGGAGTGGTCCTGCAATGAGAATACAACCACTGGCATGATGGTGGGAGTGGTCCTGCTATGAAAATACAACCACTGGCATTATGGTGGAAGTGGTCCTGCTATGAGAATACAACCACTGACATTATGGTAGGAGTGTTCCTGCTATGAGAATACAACCATAGGCATGATGATGGGAGTGGTCCTGCTATGAGAATACAACCACTGTCATTATGGTGGGAGTGGTCCTGCTATGAGAATACAACCACTGGCATTATGGTGGGAGTGGTCCTGCTATGAGAATACAACCATTTGCATTATGGTGGAAGTGGTCCTGCTATGAGAATACAACCACTGGCATTATGGCAGGAGTGGTCCTGCTATGAGAATACAACCATTTGCATTATGGTGGAAGTGGTCCTGCAATGAGAATACAACCACTGGCATTATGGCAGGAGTGGTCCTGCTATGAGAATACAACCACTGGCATGATGGCGGGAGTGGTCCTGCAATGAGAATACAACCACTGGCATGATGGTGGGAGTGGTCCTGCTATGAGAATACAACCACTGGCATTATGGTGGAAGTGGTCCTGCTATGAGAATACAACCACTGACATTATGGTAGGAGTGTTCCTGCTATGAGAATACAACCATAGGCATGATGGTGGGAGTGGTCCTGCTATGAGAATACAACCACTGTCATTATGGTGGGAGTGGTCCTGCTATGAGAATACAACCACTGGCATGATGGTGGGAGTGGTCCTGCTATGAGAATACAACCACTGGCATTATGGTTGAAGTGGTCCTGCTATGAGAATACAACCACTGACATTATGGTAGGAGTGTTCCTGCTATGAGAATACAACCATAGGCATGATGGTGGGAGTGGTCCTGCTATGAGAATACAACCACTGTCATTATGGTGGGAGTGGTCCTGCTATGAGAATACAACCACTGACATTATGGTGGGAGTGGTCCTGCTATGAGAATACAACCACTGGCATTATGGTGGGAGTGGTCCTGCTAAAAAAAACACTACACTGGCATTATGGTGGGAGTGGTCCTGCTATGAGTATATCTATACCTGGTCTGATGATCTATCAGTAATAACCTGCAATACTCCATACAGGTTCTGTGTTGATGGCATTGTCTGTTGACAAAGTATGAAGATTTAAAAGGAGGACACATCACTTTTTTGTTTCTGGATTTAAGGTTTTCTTGGGGTTGCTAGTCCTGAATAAACTGATGTTAAAAAATTAAGAGTGAACCTCAGAGATTCTACATAACTCCAAAGACAAAAGTTTGAAGCATAAGGCTATGCCCTACCCTCACGGGAAATCACTTTACAGAGTATTAAATTTCCCCATACAGCTATATAACAGACATACAGAAAACATAATGTATGCACACAAACTATGTATATAAACAGACTACAATTAAATATTAAAGAATGATGGGAAAACAAGCCGGAGGGGGGGGGGGGGGAATTTGAAATTACTGTGGTTGGCTTCATTTTTGTGGGGTTAGAATCTCACAATTTTTACTTTTTCAGGAATCAACTATCCTGATCTCACCTTAGAAAAGACTGACACAGAGTGTATCCAATGTTATCTTTATTACTTATATCAAATAATAAGCATGCAAAATCTTAATAATTACACTGAGGAACTAATTACACTAATTACACCCAAGGAAACATGGAAATTATTAAATTATGGAAATTATTTATTTTAGCAATTTTTGAACATATAATATATATTATTATTCATTACATCATGCTTTTACCTTTCTACATAACTTCAACAATAATCCCCCTTTCACTAATATCGCGAATTGGAAACCCTTGGAGACAATAAGGCAACCACAGTAAGTACACACAGATTTTTCAGGAGTAATGTTTCAAGACTTTTGAAAAATGAAATACAAAACCATGTAAGCTTAACGAGTGAAAATTATCTGATAATACAAACATGAACATTAAGACCTACCTGACTCAGAGTAGTGAAAATTTTGCAGGAATTTGATACATTCTTCTAACCCAGCAAACAATGTGAATTCTCCATGAAATGGATTCTTTCGGAAATACAAGTCAAACACAGCCACATCATTTCTTTTTCCACTCTTCCAGTATGCATAGGCCATTGTGATCTGGTACAAATCTGCAAAATATATATATATATATAAATATATCATTTATACTGGTATAAAATGACTACTAAATTTAATGCAACAGATCACAACTATTTCACTACATAAAAGTACTGGATAATATATAACTGAATGCTTAGTAATACATACAGTTTAGGCAATAAAAGTCTGTGGGTTTAATAAACTTTTTAATAAAGGTAATTAAATGTGGCAAAGAAACCATACAATAAATAACCGCAATAGGTAATTATCACAGAACAACACATATTTGTAATTATTTATATGTCCTATGACTCCTATTATTTTAAACATTACCCCAAAAATGTACAAAATTCTAAAAATAATACAAGTTACTCTGCTGCACTCATTTATATTCCTTCACAATTAGTGAGCAGCCTTTCCTGGCCTAAAATAACCAACAATGACCAATTAATCAATAAGGAACTTAAAAAAAACTAGAAAACTGATAGGTCAGTAAGGGCCCCGCAAAAGATGCAGTCATTATAAATTGAAGTACTGTGAATTTGGTGTACTTTGGAAGCATGGGCTGAAAGTGTGCTATTTGAAAATTAAAGAACCTGTAAAGAACAGCTGACAATTATAAACTGGAAGAAAAGATATGGTAAAGTGAAAATGTTCAAAGCTATCAAAATTATGATATAAAAGAACTGCATGCATTTTTAGTTTCTGTATTTCTGTATTACCTGTGCCAATTATTCTTGGTTGAAGTCTTGGCTGGGCTGTGTCAAATATTTTTCCGGTATTTGTATGTTGAATTGGCCTTATTATATGTGAGGTTTGAGTCTGTACATGAACCTTGTAGTATTAGAGAGAGTCAGCTGTTGGTTAGTAGTGATAAAATTGTCATTCTCTTGAACTGAGATTCAGCTTTTCTTGGGCTTGGGTCTACAGATGCGCTGTGATGTGTAGAATGGCTACATATGAATATCAATGTAAATTTGTTGATGGTAACTATAAATGGTCCAAATTCCTTGAGATGTTGGAAGTAGAGATAGATTTGTCTAAACATGGTCTAAAGAGAGCCTCTATGGTGCGTTGGGCCAGTGTATTCTTTTCTGGGGAATCTTCAAGTTGTCTGTACAAAATATGCTGTGAAAATGTAATGCCGCTGTACTCGAGTGACTCATAAAAGATTCATCCATTTCTGGCCTGCTGAAGGAGACACCAGCAACTGAACACTAAACTGTGTATTACTTTTTTCCCTTCTGACCCAAATATCAATAAGCTTCTCCCTTAGGCCATGGGTGATACATCTTCTGTATGAATCCTATCCATCATATGTTAAGGGAGTTATTATGCAGAAACGAATTTGATTGTTCATCAAATTCTTTGCGGGTTATTGCATTAACATCATTTGAGAATTATCGCCTCTGTCAAGGTCATCCATCTTCGAACTTGACCTAGCCCTTCATAACAAACTTACTGGTGCAAGTTCAGTGAGTGTTAATCAAATTGTTTGCGAGCTATTTGGTAAACATCATTTTAGCATTATCACCTCTGTGACCTTGAAAATCCATCAAGTTCAAGTTCATTAAAAGGTCCATCACTGCCGTGAGTCTGGGACCTTATATGAAATACTTTTTACAAGTTATTGTGTTAACAATGTGTGTCCTTTTGCAAGCATATTTGCTAAGAGAGTGCAACCTTACTAGGTGTTCAGTAATGGTTTTACCGCATAACTTACAGAAAAATGGCTGACTATGACCATATATCATGCCTCGTTGCTGTTGACATGAGGACCTGTTCTATTGTTTGGTGGAACAGACAATTATGGTTACAATTATGATTTCTGCCCTGCTGAAAGAGGGACCTAAAATTTAATACCAAACTATGAATAACATTTTGACCTTTGACCTCCAGACCCCAAAATTGATAGGGATCTTCCAATCCATCAATCCTAACTGGAGTTATCATCCGGAAAAGAATTTGTGGACGGACGGACGGAAGAACAGATGGACAGACAGACAGACGGACAGGTAGATTACTATAGGGCACCTGCTTTTCAAGTGGGGCCCTAATTACATCTTATGACATGTACATTTCATGGGATTTCAATTTTCAGCTACCAGTATGTCAAGCACACAGTTCTTTCAATCAGCTTATTTGTTTTAATCATTTATAAATTGAATCAACTCTGCATGAAGCACCAATGATCAGACAGTGGCAGAACTGACTTTGTAAGTATCAATGCTTCATAGACTAGGGGGCAGTTTGACAGGTGAATATTTTTAACTGAAAGCAGTTTATTGAATAAAAGATTCAGAATCTTTACTTTCAGAACTGATGCAGATTTCTAACTGACAAATACAAGGACATATATTTCAACCAAATAACATTATCTTCTATCTATCTGTATACAACAAAATTCTCCTGTCTGTTTGTTTGTGTGTCAGAAAACCCATAGAAATGGGCCATGACAGTGGGCCAGTTTTGCTATTATCATCAGTCAGACACACTTTGCACAATATACCTTTCCTCTGCAATGGGACCCATTTTCTAGTAGACTATATAACTATAATCAATTGTTTAAAGGTAGCTAATCTCAAGTTGCTCATGCCAATTGATCTTTTAATGAACCCAGTACTTTTAGAGTGATTCTATTTGATTAATGTAAGCTTTATCACATGGCAGAATATAACAGATAAATGTAAAAATAAACATAATATTTTAAATTGTTACAAATTGTGGGTTAATTTTCACACTAAAATGTATTTCCTTCAATCAAACAACAACAAACTTGATGAAATGAATCAGGGTCAACAACTTGGCATTCTTCTCAACTCCAAAGGTTGCTGCCCAAACAAAAACTTAAAAGTGAACTTAAAAGTAGACTGATGGCCTATGATGTCAGGTAGGTGCAGAAAAGGCAACCTGAGTACAGCAAAGGGCTGGGGCCACATCTTCATACAAAACTCTACCAGTACGTACTTCTCCTCTTTACAAAGATTTATGAAAATGATAGTTTATGTCAAAAGGTGATAAATAATGGCAATCTTAAGGTAGGTCTACACATCCATCGTACTTAATGACCTGATTGTACTTATACTCAGCAGCACTTGGAATACTTGTATCATTTTCTCCCACCTGAGATGGTTAAACACCTGGGTGACCCATTGGTCATGATCATGACCCATTGGTTATGATGCTCAGCTGGCTGATGCATGACCTGTGATATCAGGGCCACCATTCATAATTCACATTTTATAAGAACTTTGAAGGATGACAGAAACAGATTTATCTGGTTAAAGCACATTATTTGGGCTAATCCAATATATAAATGACTGTTGAACTAACAAGTAAAATATCTTGACAAGATGATAGAGAGTACTTGTCAGTCTCAAAATAACCAATAACTAGACATTTCTTGGCACCGCAGGTGCCAGAGTATCCCCAGAGTATCCCCAGAGTATCCCCCCCCCCTTTAAGAACAGAGCCCCATTTTTAGCAGCATATACTGACACTTGGCATATTTATTGTTTCTTCCATCTAACAATCCACAATCTTGTTGAAGATGTTGGTCCTGTGACCTTGATCTTTTTAAAGATGTGTCCTGTGACCTTGACCTTTGACCTCATGACCCCAAAATCAATACAGGTCTTGCTTTTCCAATGGGACATATGCAAGTCAAGTTTGAAATCTATACATCAATAAAGCAGGAATGATCATCCAGAAACTGATTTTTTTTTACAGGTGGCTCCTGTGACCTTCACCTTTGACCTTGTGACCTTAAATTGATAGTTTTCTTCCTCTCTTTGCAGGAGAACTATATGTGCAAGATGGAAGATCTGAGATGAAATGTTTGGCTGAAAATGCATCCACATCTTTTTAAAGATGTGTCCTGTGACCTTGACCTTTGACCTCATGACCCCAAAATCAATACAGGTCTTGCTTTTCCAATGGGACAAATGCAAGTCAAGTTTGAAAACCATACATCAATAAAAGCAGGATTTATCATCCAGAAACTAATTTTTGGACAGATGGCTCCTGTGACCTTCACCTTTGACCTTGTGACCTCAAAATTGATAGGGTTCTTCCTCTCTTGGCAGGTGAACTATATGTGCAAGATGAAAGATCTGAGATGAAATGTTTGGCTGAAAATGCATCCACATCTTTTTAAAGATGTGTCCTGTGACCTTGACCTTTGACCTCATGACCCCAAAATCAATTCAGGTCTTGCTTTTCCAATGGGACATATACAAGTCAAGTTTGAAATCCATACATCAATAAAAGCAGGAACTATCATCCAGAAACTAATTTTTGGACAGATGGCTCCTGTGACCTTCACCTTTGACCTTGTGACCTCAAAATTGATAGGGGTCTTCCACTCTTAGCAGGTGAACTATATGTGCAAGATGAAAGATCTGAGATGAATTATTTGGGTGAAATTGCATCCACAACCTTTTTAAAGATGTGTCCTGTGACCTTGACCTTTGACCTCATGACCCCAAAATCAATTCGGGTCTTGCTTTTCCAATGGGTCAAATACAAGTCAAGTTTGAAATCCATACATCAATAAAAGAAGGAATTATCATCCAGAAACTAATTTTTGGACAGATAGCTCCTGTGGCCTTGACCTTTGACCTTGTGACCCCAAAATTTATATGGATTATCCACTATTGGCAAGTGAGCTATATATTCAAGATGGAAGACCTGGGATGAAAGTTTGGCTTAAAATGCATCCACATCTTTTTAAAGATGTGTCCTATGACCTTGACCTTTGACCTCATGACCCCAAAATCAATACAGGTCTTGCTTATCCAATGGGACATATACAAGTCAAGTTTGAAATCCATACATCAATAAAAGCAGGAATTATCATCCAGAAACTAATTTTTGGACAGATGACTCCTGTGACCTTCACCTTTGACCTTGTGACCTCAAAACTGAAAGGCGTCTTCCTCTATTGACAGATGACTTATATGTGCAAGATGAAAGGTCTGAGATGAAATGTTTGGCTGAAAATGCATCCACAATCTTTTTAAAGATGTGTCCTGTGACCTTGACCTTTGACCTCATGACCCCAAAATCAATTGGAGTTTTGCTTTTTCAATGGGACATAAATAAGTCAAATTTGAAATCAATACATCAATAAAAGCAGGAATTATCATCCAGAAACTAATTTTTGGACAGATAGCTCCTGTGGCCTTGACCTTTGACCTTGTGACCCCAAAATTTATATGGATCATCCACTATTGGCAAGTGAGCTATATATTCAAGATGGAAGACCTGGGATGAAAGTTTGGCTTAAAATGCATCCACAGTATCTTTTAAAATGCCTGTCCAGTGACCTTGACCTTTGACCTCATGACCCTAGAACCTATAGGGTTCTTACTTTAGTGGTGGGCCATACATAAGTCATGTTTGAAATCCATATGGCTATCAACACTGGGGATATCATAAAAGGTGTGTGATTTTCACCATATATGGTCAAGGCCACTATCATAGGAAAGGTCATGACCCCAATTTAAATAAACATCATCCCATAACCCATACCTATGTATATGCATAATATAAAAGAAATCTGTCCATTAGTTTTTGACTTATAATGCTGACAGTACTGTAAGGTGGCAATTTTGGGGGTATTAAACGGCATGAAAACAAGTAAAGAATAATAGGTGGCGCCACCTGTTTCCGGTACATGACATTACTATCAATGATCTTCCATCAACTTGATTTTGGGATCAATCCATGCAAGATTTCTTGAGATATTTAAGAATTTGTGTGATTTTCCCCAAAACTGGACCTATTCAAGGTCAAGGACACTCTCCTAGTCAAGGTCATGACCTCATTTTAAATAGGCGTCGTCCTCTCACCCATATCTATACATATACCAAGTTTGGTAAAGATCTGTGAAATATTTTTTGAGTTATCGTGCCAACAAGATTTATATGCGGCGGCGGCGGGGGGACCGGTATGAAAACAGTATCCCCCGACTTTGTCTTGGGATACAATGATGGTAAAGTACACGACTTTGTTGATACATCAAATAGATCAAATTTACAGAGTAAAATATAATGCTGACAGTACTGTAAGGTGGCAATTTTGGGGGTATTAAACGGCATGAAAACAAGTAAAGAATAATAGGTGGCGCCACCAGTTTCTGGAACATGACAACCCTATCCATGATCTTCCATCAACTTGATTTTGGGATAAATCCATGCAAGATTTCTTGAGATATTAAAGAATTTGTGTGATTTTCCCCAAAATTGGACCTATTCAAGGTCAAGGACACTCTCCTAGTAAAGGTCATGACCTCATTTTAAATAGGCATCGTCCTCTTACTAATATCTATACATATACCAAGTTTGGTAAATTCCCATGAAATATTTTTTGGGTTATCGCGCCAACAAGATTTATATGCGGCGGCGGCGGCGGCGGCAGCGGGACCGGTATGAAAACAAAGTATCCCCTGACTTTGTCTGGGGATACAATTAATCATGCCAAATATAAAAAGACATGACCCAGTGGTCAAGATGCTCAGCTGACTAGCAAGTTAGTTTGGTCTGACATTCACAACTGTTAAGTTAGTTACATTCTTGAATAACAGTGTAATTATGTTCAATCTTTTGATAATGAGTCTGAATTAGGTTTAACAAATATCATTTAAATCATTTTTATCATCTATATCAGATTCACAAGTGTAGAGTTAAACCATTACACAAACATCAGCTGTTATTCTCACAGTCAATCTTAGTCCAGATTTTTATTATGGTATTATTTCATATTTGTGAGTCACATTTTTAGGAAAAGCTTAACCTAAGTTTGCCAACAGATATTTTGTTAAACCTTCCATGTTGCCCACAAAACCGGTCTATATCAGCTTTATCATCAGTCAGATATATGAGTGCAGCCACATGAATGACACCTGTCTAAAAATCCATCTTTAACTTCTGTTTAAACCAATAAAATATTACAGACAGCACCACTGGTCCATGAAACAGACAACATTTGTAGGTCAAGTAATGGCAGTAAGTTTCAAGGCAACTGATGCATAAACCACTGAACAATATTTAGCCTTCATATTAATTTTAAATCAATATGGGCTAATAGTAGTGCATAAAGTGACATCTGTAATGAGCTGACAGGCCAAGTCTGTTCATATTCTTGTTTGGGAGCTAAGATTCTGGGAAAATGTAGTCATTTGCCTCAATGAAAAAATGGATCATGAAGATGACTCAGTTTTTTTATCTGATTATTCTTCATGTAAAAATTGTCAAAATGCCAACTTTGAGGGTGCCCAAATCACGGATGCAAAGAGCCTACATTATCTTAGATTTATAAGTGTGTCACTGAATATTGGTGTAAACATTTATTATAATACAGTGAAAGTCAGCTGAATAAATGTGTGTAAAAATATTAAAGAAATTCAAAACATGTCCATGCAATGCACACTTAATATTTTAATACTGTGTAGTCACAGGGAACAGCACAGACAATATACTTTAACTATGTGACAACAGGACAACTGGAGATTAATAATGTCTCTGTGGGGATTATAGGGGCTGGTGCTCGATAGTATGTTTACAAAAATAATTTGACAATTACGAATGATTCTGTCCTAACTTGACTAATTTTTTTTTTCAAACTGCTGACCTTGTCTTGTTTAATGCACTAAATACCTGCTAACTTCCCATCTCATCAAATGACTTAGTCTGTGCAGAGTCTGGATTCACCACCTTGCATGATAAACAAATTTTAATTTCAAGGTGTTACAACATAACTTTAGGGTCCCTAAAAAATACCCCAAACCAACATACCAAGATTAATATACCCACTCCTGAAACTTTATCCTGTATACAAGCAATATATTGATGGTTTTAATTATTTAACATGGAAATTAACTGAAGAAATGTTATTAAAAAATTTTAAACTTTATTATCTGGAATTATATGGACTCCTACTATCAAATGTTACAGTTGGAAAGATGAAAGAACTAGAAAATATATAAATATATATTCATGAATTCAACTGAAGTAAATTTTATTGTGAAATTATTCTTATTCAATAATTGATGCCTCTTATGCTTAGAATTATCACAAAAAGCTGTGAGCAAAAATCTGTTTTATTGATTTTTGTGGTGTGCCTTGCTATATAACATAACAATTTCTAATATTCAGGCACAGCTTGGACAGTGAAAAAGAATATTACGAAAACATTTTAACAGAACTTTCTTAAATAAGCAGATTCTGAGTCAGAAAGACTAAGTCACCAGCCAGGTAAAAAAAATCATGGTTAACACACCTGGTGACCATGGCAACCACACAATCATTTTGTACCCTGGTCAAGTAGCTACTTCTCAAGTGACAAATAAATTGTGCAATTTACATCCAAAGCTTTAATCAAACACAAGAAATGTAACGGACCCTGCTGCCGTAAAGTCAATGTGGCACCATGGGATATCAGCAGGTACAAAGCATCGTTGAGAGTCAACCAAATGGTGGATCAATTGCTCATTTTGAGACAACTTCATTTTGCGCTGGAACCAATTGATTAGCTATACTTAGGACTGCCTCCTACATCGCTGCTGTATTGACTGTTTAAACAAAATCATAATGGGTCGTTACGATTCCTTCAATATTACAGCATGCCCCACAGGACAAATAGTACACTATATTCTCCAAGTAACTTTCTTTCACTCTGGTACCCTATATTCTTAATACATCTGGACTTAAGCAGGCTTTTGGTTCATTGCAGCTGAATGCTAATTCCTTAACAGTTATCTTCCAGCTTGCTGCAGTGCACAATGGTATACAGAAATGATTACACACAACATGTCATCATTTTATTTAATAAAAGTGCTTTAAAACCCCTGAGAATGGGACTAGTGAGTACAGGGACTATTCAGAACTAGAAACATTTCACTGCCCTTCACTAGGTTTTAAAATTTTAAACTTTAGTAGCACCCTCCATTGCTAAAACGGTGGTGTTCAGTAGTCTGTAAGGGTAGAAGAAACCAGAGAAAACCCCTGACCTTGGATGGGCAACTACACCCCACTTTCATAGCTACAGTGGGGATCACACCAAGATTACCAGCATAAAGCTCCCAGCATTTTACCCCTCGACTATCAGTCCCCCCAAAACAGGATGTCACAATTAACCTGAATTCTTTATACAGATACAAATTTGACTCATAAGTTGAATTTAAAAGGTATTTATCCTAAAATAAGTGTAAACCATATTTAGCATTATTCTTTTTGCTACAAGTTTGCTAAGTCTTGGGGCCACAACATCAAGATAAAATGTAGTTATTTTTCAGAATGATAAATGCCAAACAAACAGTGATTGTTTATATTCTAAATTAGGAGTGTCAGCTGACCAATCATATGTGGTGACACAAGATAATGAAACAGACATTTCTGGATTTTCAATATATATAATAAACTACAGATTTTGGTACTTGATATAAATGTTCAATTAACCACTAATGCTGTGTATTATTTTGGGGGTATACACTAAGATTAATAGTTTTCATCTTAAAAGCCTTCAACCTTGCACCCTCTTGTATTTTTACTTAAAATCCTTAAAAATTTACGTAAAAAACTTAAGAGATTCACATAGCAAACTTTTGTTTAGTGCTTCTCAGTTGTTTTTTGTTCCCCTTTCCTGCTTGTATAATTACTGATTGTATCCGCCAAAACGAAGTTTTGCGGATACTATGTTTTTGACCGGGTTCCGCCGCCGCCGCCGCGTTCGTTTCGGGAGAACTCCTCTGAGACTACTGGATAGATTTTACCGAAACTTACAAAAATTATCGGGTCACATGTGAACTGGTGCCTAACCAAGTGACCTTGACCTCTGACCTTTCGTCTCTGCCCAGCGTCCGTTTGTGCGTCTGTTTACACACATAAACCCATATATCTCGGGAACCGTTTGACCGATCCGGAAAATTTTTTTACACAAATGTAGCCCTGGGATAGCTTTATAACATACACAACAAAAGGTGGCGCCACCTGCAACCATGTTTGCACAGTGTCCATCTGTTCATCTGCCTGGGGTTAAAATCACTCATATCTCTGCAGTGGTTTGACTAATTCACCTAAAATTTGGCATGCATATACATCCTAGATAGCTTTCTTGATTTTATGACAGGTGGCGCCACCTACATTCACGTTAACGCTCCACACATAAACCCATATATCTCGGGAACCGTTTGACCGATCCGGAAAAATTTTTTACACAAATGTAGCCCTGGGATAGCTTTATAAGATACACAACAAAAGATGGCGCCACCTGCAACCATGTTTGCACAGTGTCCATTTGTTCATCTGCCTGGGGTTAAAATCACTCATATCTCTGCAATGGTTTGACTAATTCACCTAAAATTCGGCATGCGTATACATCCTAGATAGCTTCCTTGATTTTATGACAGGTGGCGCCACCTACATTCATGTTAACGCTGCAGACATCCAAGCTCATATCTCGGGAACCGTTTGACCGATCCGGAAAAAAAATTTACACAAATGTAGCCCTGGGATAGCTTTATAACATACACAACAAAAGGTGGCGCCACCTGCAACCATGTTTGCACAGCGTCCATCTGTTTGTCTGCTGTGGGATAAAATCACTCATATCTCTGCAGTGGTTCGACTTTTCCACTTGAAATTTTGCATGTGTATATATCTTGGATAGTTTCTCGTTCAAATAACAGGTGGCGCCACCTACAATCATGTTTATGTGGCAGAGATCCAATACTAATATTTTACATATGTAACTCTATATCCCCTTGCCACTCAATCCATGCCTCACTTCACCCGTCCTTCTCTGATTTTGGCGGATACACGTAGTCGCTTGTCGACTACCCGTATTCTAGTTGTTAGCTGTATTGCTTTTGTTGTCATATTATAATATACATGTGTATCTGTTACTTATGAATATATCTTTTCATACCAGACCCCAGCATAATTCTTAATCGGACCCTTTCATTTTTTAAATACTATTAATTTGCAAGGCAAAATTACAATGATCCATAACAGTTCAAGGAAAAGTTAATATTCATAATATTAATGTTACTAAATAGACAAATTGTTTTCCTTTTTCAAGTGCTACAACCTGGATATTTCTGGGTAATAAAGTTTTTTGCCATCACCAAAGATTGTTAGCAATAACATTATATCCTGTTCTTAGACAAGTATTTCAGTAACAACCTCCACAATTTTTAGATCAATAGTAATAACTGGGCCATCTGGTGTGACATTAAATCAACTTTCATGGACAAAAAGGCAGTAACAGGCAGTGTTGCAGGTGGTGTTATATGTGTGGAAGATTTAACTTTAAGTGAAAATGGATGTGAGAGATGTGTTGGGGGTAAGATCATATCCTGTTCTTAAAAACTACTTCAGTATCAACAAGAAAGATTATGAGAAATATGGCAGTGAGTGGTCTGATAACATATCTATATTTACTACAAACAGCTCACATGATAGTGACATTTATTATATCACAATCATTGCATTGTGTACCCCTTATATACAGCTGATAGTTCTGGGAAAATTCAAAATGGATGTGTTAGTTACAGGATATCTCATACAACTGATCTTTTACACTTATGCACTGAAAAGGCTGTGCATAAAGTCCCGCACGAATGAGTACTTTTTTGTTGTCTGCCATTGTTGATGCCAGTGTCATACTTAAAAAAGCCACTCCTTTTTTTGTATCATGGAATCACTGGTATACATATATAACTATCACTGGTTTACATTTTTTTTTTTGATCCAGCACTGAGGCAGGCCCACATACAGTTCCTAGCAGCCCTTGACCTTGATCAAAAACTTTTCAGTGGCACATATGTACAAAGCTTAAGATGTGTATATTTTTTGTGGATTTTATATATTTTTTATACAAAATATATTTTTGAAACTGTAACATTTTCATGAATTACAAAGCAATGCTCATTCTACTTGCTATAACCAGGCCAAAATCTGAAAATAGCAGGAGGGTTCTTCCCCTTTATAAATTACATACAGACAATAGAAGTACTGAAAGCATATCAGTCAATCTCGCATTTCAGATGAGGGTGATTTTTATGGTGAAAAATAAGGTAAAATTTTTTTGGGACCATCTAAGTCAGGGGAAATACTTACAGGTGAGTACAGGCCTCACTGTGGAAGGTTGTACTCAAATGCATTAACTGTAAGAATGACTTTTATTTATCTTTGCCACTAAAAAGAAAGAAGAGACAAACATAAATAAATATACCATTTATCAAGAAAAAATGTTTCATAAGATAAAAAATAATGATTATTTTGGAAAGAAATCTGTTTTTAATATTCATTAGAATGGAAGGAAGGCACAGCCTTGGGAAAGACACTGGTTTGATTTTCAGGTATTAGAAAGATAATGGATAAAAAATAGTTGTGTGGAAATAATTGTGAATGAAATACAAGAACCAAATAAATGAACTTTTATTTCAAGCACCATAAATATCACTGATTATTTGAGTATAAAAAAACACTATTGACTAATTATCTGAATGTACACTCTTTCAATAGTAATAGCCAATACTGAAAAAATGACAAAAACCCTTCGAATTCAGAGTCATCATCCTCGCTGGCTCCAAACAACTCGTCCCACTAATGACATCGACAGGTTGGTCAGACATTCAAGCCACAAATTTGGGTCCTCATACTCCTACCCTCACATAAGTATACCCCCCAACTTTAGATATTTTTTCAGGGGGAATGTTTCTCGACTTACATGCTAGTATTTACAGTATGTGCTTATTTCATTATCTGAGAAGATGTATTCATGATATAAAGAATTTATTCTTTCACCTAACATGAAGTTTAATTTCAAACTATGGAGAATATGTTAGTATATATATCTCTACAAGAAATGAGAATTATGAGTTATTACACTTCATTAGAGTATACATGAATCTAGCCACTTTTAGTAACATCTAACAAAATATAATGAATGAAAATGTTACATATCTGATGTCATACACACATTCTAAATCTGTTGTTTCCCCTATCTGGTTATCATGTCTAATGTCAAGCATGTTTGTGAAACAGTCAATTTTCTTATATCAAGCTTTGCCTGTACGGAATACTCCCACTGACAGGTACATTTTTACTACATATTAAAACACATTTAACATGCATTAGAACATGCTGACATTCCTAACTGTTGCAATAAACACAGGATATTATCAATTAACTATACAAGGGTCTGCATTAAGGTAACATATTTAAGGACATGTAATGTACATAATTATTTCATTATTGCTGGTTCTCCTACGAGGTACTATCCATACAATATGCTCCCAGTGATAAAACCATAATAATGGTTTGCAATGTGTCATGATATATATGATGATTAATCATTTACATGTGTTATTATATTTGGTTCTCTATAAGCCTGAGGAAATTCAGGTCATAGGTTAACAACATTCAGCAGCTCTCATACTGTGTATGAATACTATGAATTGTGTTCACTGTAGCGCTATGTGTGTCACATTGAGATGGGGACAAATAATATAAAAGACTGTGACTATGTGACCTGAATTTACAGCCTTGAGATGTCAAAAAAGGAATAATGATAATTATTATGTAATTGACAAGTAAACCTTAGCTGACATTTCAGGTTATTTATAGTTATATGTAGGGACGATGGTGTGTTTTTCATGCATGAAGGAATACTAAAATAAGGCTCAGCTGTAATTAAGAAATATTGCTGAGTCACTGCCACATCTATAATCTAATGATGCACAGTTTGACAATTGATGTCTCTTTTTTAACAGATTGAGTAACTGGAAACTCATGTTCAAAGCTGTTCTGGCCCCAAGGATAATGGTGTTCTAACTGAAGGAAACCAGAGGGATTTATAGCTAGAATAACTGTCAGGCTAACAAAATACACTGGAATACTTTTGATCTTTTGACAATGATTTATATATGTTTTAAATCATTCCATCAAGATCACATTTGACCAGGGAATTTTATTAAAAATTGACTGACATATGAGCTTCATTGGCCTATTATATCCTGTCATTTTAAACATATTTTTGTAATGATAATGGCTTCACTACTCCAGATTGCAGATTAATTAAAATCTCTCAAGACAAGTGGGTTAATACTGAAGAAGCTGGAGTTCACACAATGTCTGATGTTGTGTTGTGTACAAGTTGTGTATAAGCTATCTAATTAAGTTGATGAGGGAGGGGAGTACAGTAAAATCACAGTTAACTTAGTCAGCTTCAACACCCAATATGATTTTATTCACCCTGACTTAAAATTATTTTTATCTTAAATAAGAAAGTTTGAACTTTAATTTCAGTTTAAACATTTATTATTTTCGTGTCACCATGATGCAGTTTAGTTTCACTTTCACTCCCAACTAGTGAGATTTCATCTATTGAATTGTCAATGATTGTTATAACTTGCACAAGGACCCTCATTAATAATGAGTGAATACAAACACTGTTCTGGTAAATGCCAAGTTATTCATCAAACATTCAATACTCCCCAACTCACACTGTCATTTGTACTTGGCCCACTTTTTATACCCAATTTAGATTCCCAAACACAATTTTACCAAAACAGTATTCATGCATGATACTACTCATGAAACATTCTGTACCAATTCTGAATTAAAAGAGGAAAAGTCCTCCATATAAGTCAAGCTTAGTGAAATTCAGACTGAAGCATTCTAAAATTAGAGGAATATATTGTTTATGATAGGCAAAACTCAGCAGTCAGTTTTAGTACATCAGTGAAGGAAGCATTTACCAGGAGCTCAAGGGCTGGTTTATAGGTAATTCATTCTAGTGTTATGGTTTGAACACACTGACATACAACTGGTTTTCCCCTGGAGTTACTGATACTGCTCATCGCACAATCTGGTATCTCCAGTTCTTGACAGCTGTACCCACCAATGTCACATATCAAGGCTACAGCAGGTGCAAGGCCTGACATCAGTGTCTGCAGTGACCCCAGGTTGTTTGAACATTTTTCCCCTGGGCCCAGCTACAGGCTGAAATGTCAGTTGGTAACTTATATACACACCTTAAAATGAATTGGATATAAGCATAGAAGGAAGCCAGATATAATTAAACCACTCTGAAATTTCTTTCCATCACACAATGAACACTGCATAAAAAACATAAGTGACAAAACAGGGATAACAGGTAAGAAATTACCTATTAGTTTGAGTGTTTTAAATCACACCTTTAAGTAGCAGATATGTAAGTTAGACACAAAAAAACAAGTGATATAAAACTTCAAGTGTAACTGTAAGAGGGAATTTCTTTTTTATGAACAGATACTTAAGTAGATAAAAAGGCAGGAGCTTTATCTGAGATAGCTTGATTGATTTAAAAAGTAGAGCCCAAAAAAACAAGGTCCGGGTCACACAGTTAATCACTACTTAGCTCAGATGTGTCTTACAGATATGGAGAATGGAGATTTACATTACACTATGAACGCATCAAGAAAGTAGATGTTCCCTGAGAGTAATAAAACATCCATAAAACTTTCATGGAAAAAGAATAGGAGAACTTATACCCTAAATTTTAAAATCATTTATATTTGCCCAATCTGACCCACATGACCTTCTGTCTATCTCCCCAGAAATTATCCTAGATATCCATACCTGTAAAACAGGCTTTACTCAAATCCTTGTCCTTTGCTATGTTTTTCCACTGAAAATTTGTTATACACAGCTTTTCAGCAATTTTATAAACAAAATTTATAATGTAAAAGAATGCAATTAGTAAAATAAATATTTATATTAATATAATAATATATCAACATATTTAAACATGGACAGGTATGCCAATAAATCTGTAGTGGCATGTCACCAACGTACATAGATGATTTAAAATCATAAGTGCTGGTAGGTGTTTACTTACTCATACAAACACTAACTGATATTATATTTATAAATACACAGCTGATTGCAACAATTGTTTTCAACAGTTTGGTAACTGTTACCCCTTTCACATGGCAAATGCATACCGGTTTCAAATCATTTTGAATGTGCATTAGAGCTTTCACACAGCAATCTAAAGTGTTTTCAAATCATTTTGGCCAAAGCATTTTGGATCAAGCTCAGGAGTGGGTTTCAAACTGTTTTTAATGCGAATTGTTTTATACACTTCGCTAATATGTCATGTGAAAGCTCTATAACAGTTTGGACCACTCTGCTTGTGTCAACATGTTGTTACATTGTTCCACATGTGAAATGTACACCTCATGCATTGGTGCAAGATGCCCGTGTGAATGCACAACACAGATTGATACTAATTTGGCCAAACCACTTTGTGTGTAAAAGAGATACTTGAGTAAAGAAAATCAGGCACATGGTCATGATTGGGCCCAGTGATACCTGTCAGTTTATAGCCAGTGGTCTTTTTTAAATGGGTATTTAGAGGTTGATAATAGCCAGATAGAACTGAATGCTTTAGATCAATTTGTTCTTGTGGCTGAAATAGGACTGAATTCAATCTGATTGTGGTCATGTATTTGAGGTAATATATTCTGAAATCCGCACTGACATATACCCATGTCAGGTCATTAACCAAACATTAGAGTGACCTACTTTAAGCACAAATGACAGACACAGTTTTTGTCATTTCTGCCTATACAAACTATACTTAAGTGCATGGGTGCAAAGATACAGACCATGACTGGCAGGCCGGTGTATGGCCTGAGCATAGACTGGCCTCAACATAATGATGGAGAATCCGGGTATATTGGTCAATAACTTAGAGAATCAAGTTGGAGTGATTTAATCAGCAGAATCCCAGTTTTTCAGTTCATATATCAGCCATGCATGACTTCCTGATGACTGGGGTGATGTAATCAGAGCTTCAGTGGTGATAACTTTGTCATAACCATATAGTATGGTCATGTGTTCATTCCATGCCATCTAAAGCTTATATAAATCAAGACTGGGCTTTTGTCATCAAAATGAAATATTTCCATACAGTAATAACAGGTTACCAGTATTATAAATGACCTTGTGAGTCAATTTAAGTTTTTTAAATATAGTCATCAGTAACTGACTTGTTAAAACTGGTGGCAATATCTTTGGAAGTATATATATACAGATTGAATAACTCATATTTTGCCTATGAATGTTTCATGCCTATATTCTTTTTTGTAGTCCATACCTTAGTAAGAATTAGACCTCTGAATCAAACCAAGCATGAAACACTACAATGGACTGTGACACACCAGGCCAGAATTATAATGCAGTACCTTCCGTCATTGTACAAGAGACCCTGTGTCAACCTTAATCCTGATCAATGACTGAGAACTATTATGCATGGCTGCATTCCAATTTAGTATATATGTTTTTTTCTGCATCCTCTTTTTTTAAAGTGCAACCTATACCACGGTCCTTATCTATACATCAATGATCTTTTGCAAGGCATTAAAGTGTGCCAGTTTGGGGAGGCTCAAACAGATAAAGTCAAACCTTATGAGGTGTGCCAGTCTAGTGTTACCCACCTTATGAGGGACACCCTAACAAGGTATTCCAGTCTGGTGTAGCACACCCTTGTAAGGTGTTCCAGTCTCGTGTAGCACACCCTTTTGAGGCACACCCTGGTGAGGCACAACCTTATAAGATGTTCCAGTCTGGTGTAGCACACCCTTTTGAGGGACACTCTTGTGAGGTGTTCCAGTCTGATGAAGAACACCCTGGTGAGTCACAACCGTGTTAGGCAAAACCTTGTGAGGTGTTCCAGTCTGGTGAAGTACACCCTTGAGAGGCACACCCTGATGAAGTATAACCTGATGAGGTGTTCCAGTCTGGTGTAGCACACCCTGATGTGGCACATCCTTATGTGGTGTTCTAGTCTGGTATAGCTTACCACTCTGAGGCATACAGTTGAAGGGCACCACTTTGTGAAGTGTCCCCGTCTGGTGAAGCCCACCTTTGTAAGGCACACCCTGATGAGGCACAACCTTATGAGATGTTCCAATCTGATGTAGCTCACCTTTGAAAGGCACAACCTGGTGAGGAACAACCATATGAGGTGTTCCAATCTGAAGTAGAACACCCTTTAGAGGCACACCCTGGTGAGGCACAACCTTATAAGGTGTTTCAGTCTGATGTAGCACACTCTTTTAAGGTGTTCAAGTCTGGTGAAGCACACCCTTCTGAGGCACATCATTAAGAGGTGTTCCATTCATGTGTAGCCCATCCTTATAAGGCACATCCTGGTGAGGCAACCTTGTGAGGTGTTCCAGTCTGGTGTAGCTTACCATTGTGAGATACACAGTTGTGAGGCACAACTTTATGAGGTGTACCAGTCTGATGTAGCCCACCTTTGTAAGGCACATCCTGATGGGGCACAACGTTATGAGGTGTTCCATACCTTTCTAAGGCACATCCTTATGAGGTGTTTAAGTCTGGTGTAGTCCACCTTTGTAAGGCACACCCTGGTGAGGCAACCTTGTGAAGTCTTTCAGTCTCGTTTAGCTTACCAATTTTAGGCACACAGTGTGAGGCACAACTTTATGAGGCGTTCCAGTCTGGTGTAGCCCACCTTTGTAAGCCACACCCAGGTAAGGCACAATCTTATGAGGTGTTCCAGTCTGTTGTAGCACACACTTATACGGTGTTCCTGTCTGGTGCAGCACAACCTTCTGAGACACATCCTTATGAGGTGTTCCAGTCTGGTGTAGCCCACCTTTGTAATGCACACCCTGGTGAGGCACAACCTTATGAGGTGTTCCAGTCTGGTGTAGCACACACTTATACAGTGTTCCTGTCTGGTGAAGCACAGCCTTCTGAGGCACATCCTTATGAGGTGTTCCAGTCTGGTGTAGCACTGCCTTGTTAGTCACTACCAGGTTAGGCACAACCTTAAAGTTGTTCCAGTCTCTAGAATTAAGGTAGCAGGACTGGTCAAAATCCTAAAAATTGGTGTTTTTGCAATTAAAGGTATACGTAATATTGAATACTGGGCAGATCTAATGCAGCTGAGCTCATTTTGGGTCGCCGGTTGCATTTTGTGGAAAAGGGTGATTTCTATTCAGTAAACACCAAGATGTGTTGACAGGGTGTTTGTAAACTAACTCCAGCTCTGCCACAGGCCTGTCAATCACTCTGCCCCCAGCCCTCACCTAGGTCACTCAGCCAATCGCGAGGTGCAAGTGTTTAATTAATGCATGGGCCAAGTACCTCCGGGCACAAGGTGGCATGAACTGACGGTCGACGTTTGATAGCCCAATCTAATTAGCTGAGCATACAACTGAATAAGCGTTGGAGAGCAACCCTGACTGTAGCTAATTAGTGTGCAAACAAACCCGTCCTTGTGAATGATCTGTTAGTGTCGATGGCCTATCTGTCTTTTGTCGGGTATGTTACGCCGAAACACAAATTTTCACTTGACATCATGTTATTTCTGCTATATCCTGAGCCTATCGACAGATACGTAAAATTACTTTATCATTAGCAGCTTCATATCCCAACCATAACGTCTATGATATTCATACTGTCAACACCGCAACAAATAAATATTATGCCATTACCAAACAAAACTACGATGGGCCGACAAAGCAAATCCCGAATGCCACTTGAAAAACTGCAGCAGTTGAATGATATCAAGAAGTCAGCGGGCCGAACCTACTTCCGTGATCAAACCTATGGCCAGCGACGATGAATCGTCAGATGATGGTATCTCTAAAATCTTCTGCCAACTACAATGTGAAGACCCACGGTCCGTCCGGTACGTAATAGTATTGAAATATATAATGTTAAGCACTCAACAGTGCATTTAAACAGTTTATAAAACTAACCTATGTAAACAGTGAGGGTCAAAAATGTTTTAACTATGAAATTAGTAATTATATATTCACGTTTATTTTGCATATATCAAAATATAAACCTTACTTCTGGCGATTGTAAATATATATATATATATATATATATATATATATATATATTATATACAGGGTTTGGTTTTAGGCTGCCCAAAACCTGTTTTCGGCAGGGCAGAGCCTAAAACCTGCCTTTAACTGCCTAAAATAGGTTATAACCTGCCTAAAACTGCCTTTAACTGCCTAAAACCTTTATTACCCTCACCTATGACTTGCAGTTTAACCATGTTTTATTGTTACACAGCTAAATGCATTACAGAAATAAGCTCAACAAATTAAAAGTGAGGAACATTTTATTCAAACTAAAAAAATAAACCATGATACAAACAAAAGCAACAAATGAATACAACACTACTTCAGGTTTTCCAAATGACAGTTTTAGCTTGTATACCAAAATCATGTTTTAAGGTCTCCCACCTCCATTACTGCCAATTTATAAATGAATGCTAAAACTGTGAGCTTATAATCAGATTCTTTGATTGGCTTTTTGATCATAAGGGATTACATTTTGTGATATATGCTAAAGAAGTTTTTCCCCAATTCAAAAAAGTTGTTCCATTTACACTAATGAATAGTCCTTTATACTGTAGTCTCACTAACATAACATGTATGTTTTGAATGCCTGTAGCTTCAAATGGCAAAAAGCAAAAGATTGATTTTATAAAAATAAAAATCTTTTATGCTAGCCATAAACTAAAATATGATAATATGATTAATATCTTTTACATTATCTGATAATGAACAAGAATTTCCACTAATTGTTTATTTCCTTAGCTAGGTCATCCATTGTCAAATTTTTAGATTTTGTGCACATATTTATTGTCTATATAATGATGGAAATGCTCTGTTAACTGTATGATAAGATTGTGAAAATGAACCCTCATGAAACACTTTAATTTGTATAAAACTGAAAAATGCTAAAATATATTGCAGTGAATATGTTGCAAACCACAGAATATTCATTATCATTTTTGGGCCATGTTCAACCTAAAGGCCTGAGAAACCCACATGTCATGGTCAGGGGCCCTGACTACATACTCTGTAAAATGTTTGAATCAAGAACAGTTTTCAGGGCAATGGCTTTCATGGCATCATCCTCGTCATGTATGAAAGTTCACATGAACATCTACTAGTACACAGTAGTAGCCTAGTAGGACTTGACCATTGGGTCTTATTACCCCATCACCTTGATAAATAGTAATTAACCTGTCTAATCAAGCATGCCCCCCCCCCTCTGATACCCTACCTTACACTAAGTTACAAGAGGTATATTGGAGGCTCTGTTACATAATTCTAGGTAGCAGGGCACTCATAAGAAACCCAAAGGGTCCTGATAATAACTTTACATTGGCCAATGAAACTATGTGCCACACAAACATGGTCTCATGCTCAAGAAACCTATACAGGCTCTTTGATGACTGCATGATGCCAGCCAACAGGAAATCATGCATTACTTGTAATACCTGAAACCTTCCAGAAGCCCAGCAAAGCCTTGTGACTGCATCACCCCAGCCAGTTTTGTAGTTTTATAGATCTTTAAGTCAAAAATTTAAACAAATATAGGTTTTAGGCACTTTTGATGCCTAAAACCTGCCCAAAACCTGTTTTAGGCGGGGCAGTTTTAACCAGGTTAAAACCTATGGTTAAAACCTTCCTGCCTAAAACTTGCCAACCCTGATTATATATATATATATATATGAATATATATAATTTATTAAATGTTGGACCAGAATATACGACATATCTGGTTTATTATGCGTTTTACTTTTCAGGGTGAACGCAGTGAACCTCCAGACCTTCTTGGACGCTGTTATTTGTTGATTGTTTAATTTGTTGCCATTTATAGATTCCATGTAAATAAACCTTCTTATAAGATAATCGGGCTCCTTCTGTGACTTGAATGTGTGTGCATGATTTATGAATGTTGCAAACCATTGTCTTCCTATGCTTCCCTCCAATAAACAATAAGTCCAGATTTCACATAGGACTTGTATGTGTATGCGAGATTTGTATGATCGTTATAAACTTGTCTCTTTTGTCAACTGCTAAATACCTATAATCTATGTAAACCTTGATAAGTAAATCAATCTTCGTTCTCCTAGAATGTCCATAGATCCCGCTCCCTTGTTCCTGTGTAAACACGCGGTTACCTATTAGGCCCGCTATGCACCTGTTCAGCCGCGGGTCCCAGTTGTCGGGTGCTCTGCGCACCTTGGCACTCGGCCAAAACTGTAAGCTCCGCTTACTGAAGTCCACGCACGTGGTGTTTGACAAGTCGTTGGTGTGACAGGACAAACTTTTATCTTTTTATTTAGTTTTTAAAACAAAATAGTCAATAAATCCATGTTATTATAGCATGGTTTGATAGGAAGCACTGTCTTGACCAAATTCATGTGACTGTCAACATTCAATTGTGGTTAGTTATGTGTGTAAGACGAATGATCTCTACGAATATAGTTTTTGGCTATTTTCTCAAAACATCATTTCACCTGAACACCTTATCTTTAAAGTGTTATTTCTCAGTAATTACTTGTCCGAAACTTACCATCTTTGATATATGTAATTGTTGATATGTATTCTAAAAAGCGTTTTTTTTTAAATTTTACGCTTATACTAAATTTGAAGGATTTTATTAAGGTAAAAGTAAAAAATGAAATGATTTGTGAAGATTTCAAAATTAAATACTCTGTAAAATCGTAATTTTTAAACTTAACTCACTAAACATAAAAACACCTGGGGATTATTATCTAAATTCTCGATTTATTAAGGAAGAATTTCTGTATCTGCTTTAGTTGTGCTGGAATAAACGGTTATTTTGTTAAATATTAAAACTAAATTTAAATTCTTACAAATTCAAACCTGTTCCTCAGAAACAAAGTTTATTATCACCAAACTATAGAGAATTTTCTTAGCTTTCAGAAAATGTATACTTTAGGGGGTATTAAAGCATCGGATTGTTCAATGCAAAGGAAAAACTGAAATAAAGTCAGGTCAGGTGGGGGGACCAGTCCTGCCACCTTAAGAGAATTACTCTTTACCAGTGTTCCCTGTATACTAGACAACAACTATCTACATGGGACAGATAAGCAACAATATTCATATCCTTTGCTTGTTGCCCTTTACTTTGTGCTGATAATGTAATAATGATCTTCCTGTTCAGAGGATGCAGGCAGGCCTGCATGCAACTAACTCAGCTAGCCCACTAAAGTTCAAAGGCTGCAGGGATGAAAGCTTTGTAATTACCCCTGCATGAATGAGGTAACTATTTGACAGAGAAGAGAGCTTAGCACATGTAATTGACCAAAGCTTGATGTCCATTTCCAGTATCAAACATGTACCTGGAGTGCCTTATACCAGGCTAAGGTACTTTACTTCTGGGTACAGGAAAGGTACCAGGTACCTCCTACCAATGACAGCCAGGTACAGGTAGTCTGAATCATGAATCTAATTACAGGTACAAGTACCAGGCCCCATACCTGTGTGATAAGAACAGCCCCAGGAACAGAAGAAATTACCAACCCAGGTTGGATAAATGCTTCTTAAAAAAAAAAAAGAGTTATTTTGTATCCTCACAATATCAATACTGAACTAATTATTATTTAACACTACTTTCTAATAACATTATGTTACGTTACCTTTAAGGGAAAGGTTACTGGGCAGTCAAAGAAATTTGTGGCGAATATCACACCAGTCAAAATTTTAAATTTTACTGGAGTGAGATTACCCAACAGCTAACTATAAAATTAAGAAGACTTAAAATTAAGAATGATTATGGTCACCCTTGAAACATATAATGTATAATATTAAATATAGATTATCCTCAATCAGTTAAATCTCTGGAAAATGGACACAAAATCTTGTAAAAATCATTTTTATAATTAATCAAAAATCAAAATAATTAATATTAACATTTTAGCAACTTTGAATACCAGTACAATGGCAGTAGGTGGTACTGAGAAAGTAATTGACAGATATATTTGTATTTTATGCCCAGGAAAATATAAAAGGTATGGTTCTCAAGCACCGCCCGCATAAATTTTAACCCCCTGCATCAAAAATTTTTATTTTGATTATCATCTTTCAAGAAGATATATTAATACAATTTTGATAAGATATCCTTTGTTTGTAGTGCTTTTGCTTCTTTAGCAAATCAATTATGTTATTTTGATGCTTTTTCCTAATTATATGACATTTTTATCAAAACATACAAAAAAGGTAAAATAAAACATCGCCTGCCTGCACTAGTTTAGGAAAAAAAGTGCCTGAGAACCATACCCTTTTTTTATTTTGGCCTTACTTTACAGTGAAGGCACCCCTATCATAACTGAAACTACTGCTGACAGACTTGAGTAACTATTCGCCTTTCTATAGCCCAGGCGATTATTAAAACTTCCATCCCTACCAAAATGTGCTTGTGAGGAAATTAAATCCCCGTGCAGGGGCATAGCCCAAGCTGTAGCTAGGGCCCGTGGCTATACATCTCTGATCAGTGCATGATGAAGGAAATAGCAATGGGTTCCTCCTGAAACCAATTTAAACAATGACTTCGCGAGGACAAACCATGGAATGAAAATATAAAAGGTTTTACCGGTAAGAAGGGGCTGTACCACCCCATTTTGTTCGGTGGGTGAGCTCAGAATGCTGTTTACAACAGGAGCCCGAACACACGACCCATTCCTTTCCCCCATTGCTGCTGCAGTGACCTCTGACATTTTCAACAAGGTCAAGGTTGCAAACGTCAAATCGCCAAACATAAACAAATCAATCAAACGTATACCAGTCTGAAATTGTGAAAACAGTAATTGTCATGCTAAACTTGTGCTTTTCCATATATTTACCCTACATGTGTGACTTTAATTCACAAATACATACAGTCTGAATGCACATTTAGTGTTTGAATTTCACTAGATCGTCTGCTCGGAGAATGAAGATGGGAGCTGTCATCCAAATGTAGTTCGATGAGGGAATCTTTGACAGAACAGCCCGAGGGGCCTACCCACAGGCAAACCAAGTAGGTTTTATGTTACAGTATATCTCCATATAGTTCTAGAATGGTCTTATTATGCATATTATTTAAAAGAAAAGAGTATTTTTATATGTTAAACTTGGGTTCATCTATTATCGCTCACAAGGAAAAAAAAAGACTGCCCTTTTGCCCCTTTAATCTGGGAAATTTGTTCAGGATAATATTCTGTCAGTGCTTTCCACAAACATTTGTGAAATATGATCTCTGCTTTTTTCCCAGAAGTTATGATATTTCAAAACCGTCAATCATGACTTGCAAGTACACCTATTTTCACAAAAATAAATATTTTCTGAAAATCTGATTCAACCAAGTGACTGTGAATCAGTCTGTTTACTCTTACTTTCTTTATATCTTATATTATTTGCCTAAAATTGATAATAGAAGAGTTATACTTTTACCACCTATAGACTTATCATTAAAACAACATCAGTGTATATGTGCATTAACAGTGTTCTTGAAGGAAATACAATATAATACAGTGGAACCCCACATTTACGACCACCCTGGGGACTGAGCAAAGTGGTTGTAATTAGGGGGGGGGGGGGGTCGTATTTGTGAAACTCTTACCATGGTTTCATATAACACGCTGATGTTTAATGTGTATCAATGTGTATTTATTGCATATCTTTAATGTGAATTATAACAAAATATTAACTTTTCAGTTACCCTTGTTATGAATGTTTTTTGTGTGTAGTTAAAAAAAAAACAAATTTATTTAGATATTTATTCATGATAAAAATAAATATACATGTACACATATGTTATACCTGATGATTACCATATTTATTCTAATTTGGCGACCACTTAGAAATAATTAATTTTCTCAGAGGTCGAGATAATGGAGGTATTTGAAATTTATCTTCCTACAGAATTTGCGGTGGTCGAGATTTTAGAGGCATGTGGTTTGATAACCTTCTGTAGAGACGCTCTGACACTCAAGCGGTCATATGAATTGAGTGATAATTTGGTCGTTTATAAGTTTGTTTTGTTAGTTTAACAGTATTTCCTACAAACGGGCTTCCATACGTCACATGAATTATACGGAGTCCGCAAATGATTAGTCAAACTCAGCTTAATCACTTCACAAAATGATTACTATTTCACGTATAGGTACGATCACTTGACATAGACGGCAACTCATGTAACTACCAGCTGTTTCAAGTTAACCCACCAGGCAGCGATATCGGCGGACCGAAAAGGGACAAGCAGCTGCACGGGAGTTGGAAGAAGACTTTATAAAAAATAACTGCCTATTTTCAGATAACTTTTATTTGCATAATATGTAATAAATATAGGAAAGTCAAGGCGCATTAAAATATATACGACCGGAAATGGTCCTAGCTCGCGTGCCCTTGATCGAGCCCTGTTTGGGATGCGCAGTCACCCATCCAAAAACTAACCGAAGTCGTTTAAACTTAACTATGATGACAGTTCCAACTGTGTCACAGTTGTTCCACCGCGCGTGCTTTTCCACAGGTTGTAAATATTATTGCTAAAGATCCCACGTGAATTGCACATGAGGCATGTGGGTACCAGGAATGGAACACGAGTTTGCTTCGTCAAGGACTCCCATTTTGATCTTGAACGCTTTATCATGTTTATATATTATAAAAAACGCATCTTTGTATCTTCAAAAATTTTATTGGAAACAAGTTTGATGTGGATGCTCAATGTAATAAGAATGTAGTCAGATACAAACTGCGATGCCCTTGAGAGATGGAGGCATTTCACCTTAACATCGTCGACACAAAACATCGTCGGCAGTCGCGAAATTAGAGTCATTTTAGAAATTATGCTTTCAAAATATTTTTTGGGGTAAGAAATAAGAGGGATCGCCAAATTGGAATAAATACGGTAACCCACAATTACACAAAAGGAAATATGAAAACCTACTAAATACATATTGAACATAATACATGGCAGTGTAGGTGCACAAAAGCCGTGGAATTTGAAATTTTGAAAGCACTATTAATAGAATATCAGTGGATGTTAATTCTTCATGAATGAGTCCAAAGTAGTTTGTGGTGAAGTCATGCATGTAGAGGCACAGGCACAGCCAATTGTCTCTGACTGCATCCTGGTGTTGCCACATTGATTAACTCCACTTTCTCCTTCAAGTTGAGCTCTTTCAGAGGCATGGTCGCACAACAGCAAGCAATTTAAAGACAGACTAAACCAGTAAAGAAATAAACTGAAAGCAATCTATCCGTTAAGGCAAGACAATGTGTGGGATTTGCCCCGATGCAAACTTTATTTATACATTTTACTGACTTCTCAATACTCAGTGTAAGGTATGAGCACATTTAGGATTAACTAGGTTGTTAATTGGACCAATGAGGATAGAACAATATGTGATAAGTGGAAATACTAAACTCTCACCCTGCACTTTGGGTAGTTATAGTACAGGTGATCACTGAGGAACAATTAGCATCTCTAGCCCAAGACCTCAGGGCAGTTAGCCAGGCAGACTGGCTTATTAAGTAATCAGGCCGATGGTTACTCTTTTTTATCTATCACGTACGCCTCAACAAATCTCGGCACAGACACTGATTCAGGCAGATATGCGGGACCAGATTAAGACTAGGGTTGGAAAACCTTGTTATCCTCTTTGATCTATCGTTAAGGTGCCTGTGACAAGGCACAGCCATTGACTTGTGACAAATGTTGTTTCAGTACTTCTCGGAGGTGTTCACATTAGCGGAGTCGCATTAGTGCTGGGGCCAGGAAATCTGGTTGTAAGGGGTTGGTTGTAATTTTGAGTCAATAATAAGCATAAATAAACTGAAAAATTCTGGACCAAGCAAAGTGGTCGAAATTGTGGGGTGGTCGCAATTGTGGGGTGATCGCAAAGTGGGGTGCCTCTGTATATATATTGTGAAGGAAAATAGGAGAGTGAGATGGTTTAAATTCTGTAGTGAAGATATACAGAGAAAATGCTCTGTTTATATGAAATGGCACCAATGTCAAAATGATAAAGGTTATATTCCTTATATGAAGATATGGTATTAAACAAACAAAAATCACATTTTTTATATTTTTATAGCCCAGAGCTGAGTTATTTCACTGCCTGGTGAATTATATACATTCAGTCTGTCTTTTCATTAATGGTAGATGATCAGTGCTAACATACCAATGGACCCAGCTGGGCCACTGTGTGTTTTGTATGACTTGACCTATTCAAACAAACCCCCAAACTTGAAGCTTGTTTTATCACTGCCACTCCTTACATGTGATTGTTTCAGCCAAGGATTACTAGCAAATTACATTGTCAGCTGGGTGGGTCAAAATTTAAGCATGGACAGTGGCCAGCAGGGGCCCAACATGGCAGGTCATCCAAGGGCTGCTAAGCAGTTTTGATGTGCACTGTCACTTATTGTCAGCATATATAAACATTCAGAGGCCCTGCTGGCTCTTTAATTCCAACAAAATTGTAAAATTGCAATTGAAACAAATATTAAAACCAAGGCTTTGATACAAGTGTCTTTTGCCTGTGCATCATATATTTATCTGAGCACCACAGGCCAATGGCAACTGCTCATATATCACTTTTGAATCAATTGGAGAGAATCCATTATTTTTTTTTACACTCCAACTCTGTTTTAAACTTTTTTAGATCTCTGAACTCTTTACATTGATATTGAGATAAATCATATATTTTGACTTTTCAGGTGTTGCCAGCTGTTCTAATGACATTGAAACATTGAAGTAACTGATATTGTTTCTCTTTTCAGGGGCCCCAAGATAACTCTTGCTGATATCCTGGTAATTTTTGGTATCAGTCTTTTGACAGGTGTCATTGTATTTCATGTGACTATTGCACTACAAGAATCACTCAGTCATGTAAGTATCTCCATAAGACTTAACCTCCAGGCTGATTCTTGAAAACAAAGTAAAAGGAATGCCAGAAAATTTAATCTGGTCTCACTGAACAAGATTCTCTTCTCTTCGAAATACCTAAGTAGAAAGCAAATATTGGACATTTTGTAGACCTGTATATCTTCATGTGGTCAGGTGTTTATATTTTATGTGAGTGTATAATGACCCTAAGCTTTTATTTTCTAATGTCATCTTGTATACAAGTTTAATTTGTAATAGAAACTTGATAATACAGTATTAAGTAAGATTTTTGGCTCAGCTGATTATAAGTCATGATGTCCTTTGTCTGTCCATCCATTAATAAGGCTCATTTTGAAACTGTTGGACCTACAAATCCAAAATTCTACATACAATTAGACTTCCCCAAGTTCTCCTACCTAACCAATAATGGGTCACTGTGACTTCATTCCTTTGGGAAATTAAATGAAAACCCCCGTTTTCAAGTAAAAAAAAAACATTGTTATACTTCTAAACTGCCCAACATAAAAAAACAGTGATGTTGTTGTATTCCTGTTTTATTTAACCATTCCTGCATATATTTCCTATGTACATGTCAGGAATTAGGTCAATATTGCATTAATTGTTGAAGTTATTGGCTCAAACATAATGCACTTCATCAAAATCGGGAAATAAATTTACTCACCTAACAAGATAATTATTGAAGCTAGAGACTTTTTTCCCAACGATATAACTTTATTAAATGCAGATTCAATTATATACCAGAAATCAGATAAGAATTTTGTAAATTTTTTAAGTTGTTAGCATAATTATAAAATCAGTACCTTTAATTTGGCCCAACTTTGACCAAAGCACATTTTTTTCTATATGCAATATTGATTTAAATTTTATTTAAATTGATTGAAAATAAAAGCTCAAATTGGGCTAAAAATTTAATTTTTATTTGGAAGCCCTATTGTGTTCACTTGCATTTTTAAGCCCCAGGCAGTCAACTTCTGGTCACTTCAGTCCTGCTTGGTAATTATTAGTTATGCAACACTGGTGGAACACCCCTGCTGTCACAGGTGTAGAGGTAATCTTATGTCACCTATCCCCCCCCCCCCCCACATCAATATTCACTAAGTGTAATGCATTATTTGTTATAGTTTGAACTGTATTTTCTAAACTCTCCAATGTACAAAATTTTAATTCAGAAAGTAATTCAAGGAGTTATCCAGAGGTAATGTTGCATGTTTAAAGAAATTAATTTCTTTTAAGATAATTTTAACAAATCAAAATATAATTAAACCCTTCATTATGCATAATGTGATAATATATGAGCCAAAATATGGATAAATAATGGCCCAGCTTATAATTGTGAATTCTTAATCAAGCTTTATTTTCAGATATTTATTATTTTGCAAATGTATAAAATAAATGTATTTTTAGCTCAGCTGAATATAAGTCATCTGAGCTATAGTTATGGTCAATTTTCCATTGTCTGTCTGTCCATCCATCCATCCATCTGTTCTTCTGTTAGACTGGCATGTTTTGAAACTGTTAAACCTACGAATCCAAAATTTGGTATACTGTTAGTTGTCCCCAAGATATCTCCTACCAAACCAAAAACTGGGTCACTGTGACCTCGATCCTTTGATAAATTAAGGGAAAACCTCAGTTATCCATTAGAAACCTATTATCACACTTCAGAACTGCCTAATATCAAAACCATTCATCTGTTTAGCTCAGCTGACTGTAAGTCAGATGTGGTCATTGTCCATTGCCCATTCCTCCGTTAGACTGGCACATTTTGAAACTGTTAGACTTATGAATCTGAAATTTGGCATACTGTCAGATGTCCCCAAGATCTCCTATCAAACCAAAAACTGGGTCACTGTGACTCTGTTCTTTTGAAAAATTAAGGAAACACCTCAGGTGTCCATTAAAAACCTATTATCACACTTCAGGACTGTCTATATCAAAACCACTCATTGGTTTTTCTTCATATTTACCATAAATATTCCCATATATAGTTCCTATGTACATGCCAGAAATTAGGTCAGTATTACTTAATTTTTAAAAGTTATGTGCCCAAACAAAGTGCACTTTGTAAAAAACCAGGAAAGATATTTACCCATGTAACATGATAATTGTTGAAGCCAGATATTTTTTTCAGGGATATAACTGTTATACATCTGGTCAATACAGCCCAGTCTGGGTAACCTTATTAGTGATGCAACACTTTTCAAGCACCCCTGCTTTCACAAGTGTACAGTTATTCTCATGTCCCTTCCCCCTCCCCCCCCCCCCCCCATCCACAACCACCACCAAGTGTATTGCAATAATTGTTGTTTGAACTGTATTTCTTAAATTGTAAAAGCTGTTTCAACTTCAATGGACAAAACTTTTCTTGAAATAGAAATTCAAGGAGTTAAAAAGAATATGCCATGTCATGGTAATGTAGCATTTTTAAAGAAATTAATTTCTCTTAAATAATTTAAGCAAATTAAAATAATATTAAACCTATCAGTCAGCATAACTTGATAATATATGAGCCAAATCATGGATAAATAAAGATGCAATTTAGGATTGTGAATTCTGAATCAAGTGTTATTTTCAAACATTTATTGTTCTGCAATTTAAAAAAAAATTTATTTTGTAAAAAAAATAAATAAATACACCTGTGTGCAAAATGTGATGTTACCTGACCAAATTGGCTATAAATGTTGATGCAGTTTAGAATTAAGTATCAACTTAAATATTCAGATATATATGTTATACTGTAAATGAAAAGTAAAATTTATAAACTTGAAAAAAAAGATAAAAATAATAAAGTAATAAAAGAACGAGGATCTAATGCAAACATTTGTTCATTATTTTCCAGCATCAGTAGAATGGTAATTAAGGTGATTTGCTGTGTTTTTCCTTCTCTGTCTGTTTTTAAATATTAAATAATTATATTCCTGTAAGTTATTGTGCATTAAATTTCATATCCTGTATGTATATGCAAGGGTGTTGAAACTTCCACCATTCCCCCCACCTCACCCCACCCCACTACTGAGTCCTTGTACCTGAGCCCTTAGGACAATATTTTTATTGCAACTGCATAAACTTTATTAAATAAAATATATACAGAGGTACATCTGTATGCATGTGATGTTGTATGAGCAAAAAAGGGATAAATGATGTTGCAATTTAGATGTTATTTTTTTCAAATTTATAGAATTTAAAAACTTGAAAAAGATTTGATATAATAAAAAAAAAAATCTAATACAAAGATTTGATCATTATTTTTCTGCCTCAGCAGAATGGGAAAAAAGTGATTAGCTCCGTTTGTCCATCTCTCTTTTTATTTTTAAATATTCAATAATCATAAATTAATTTTTTTTGCCATAAGCAAGGTTGCATTAAATTTCATAACCTGTATGTATATGCTTAGCTGTTGGAACTCCCAACATTCCCCCCCCCCACCCGCATTAAGTATTATTATGCATTATCTCATGTCCATTACTCTGTAATTTCCAGAGTTTCGTAAGTTCCAAGTGGATATATTTACATGCCTATTACAGTTACTTAGTTGAAATACTGGAACCTTTACAAATACATGTATTTAGTCATGAGAGACTCCTGCATCTTTCATGTAGTCCATAAAAGTGCACAGTCAACACAACCACAAGGATTTAATACAAATATTCTCAGAATGAATTTCAGCTGAGCGCCGTGACCAACAGGTCCCTTGTTATGAACTAAGTCAAAATGAGATCACCTTTTCATTTTTCTTAAATGTTTGATAGCTGAATTTTATGAAATCCTGATCTTAAGTTTATGAACAGAAATCTGCCATTGCTTGTTATTAATCATGCTGATGAACATTGTCTCAGCAAACTCTAAAGTGCAAAATGTTGCCACATATATTTTAATGGGGCTGTTCAGAATATATATATATAAGATACTCTCCCTCATTCATAATATCTGTTGTCCCTCTTGTTAAGTGAATGTGGCTCCTCATATCCAGTTCCTGCTGTCCCTCTTGTTTAGTGCCTGTGGCTCCTCATACCTAGTGCCTGCTGATCCTCATGTTCAGTGCCTGCTGTCCCTCTTGTTTAGTGCCTATGGCTCCTCATACAAAGTGCCTGCTGTCCCTCATGCTCAGTGCCTGCTGTCTCTCATGTTAAGTGCCTGTTGCTCCTCATACCCAGTTTCTACTTTCCCTCATGCTCAGTGCCTGCTGATTCTCCTGTTTAGTGCCTATCTCTCCTCATACCCAGAGCCTGTTGTCCCTCATGCTCAGTGCCTGCTCACCCTCATGCTCATTACCTGCTGTCTTTCTTGTTTAGTGCCTGTGGCTTCTCATACCCAGTGCCTGCTGTCCCTGTTGTTTAGTGCCTGTGGCTCCTTGTACCTAGTGCCTGCTGTCCCTCTTGCTTTGCACCTGTGGCTCCTCGTACCTAGTGCCTGCTGTCCCTCTTGTTTAGCGCCTGTGGCTCCTTGTACCTAGTACCTGCTGTCCCTCTTGCTTAGCGCCTGCCTGTGGCTCCTTGTACCTAGTGCCTGCTGTCCCTCTTGCTTTGCGCCTGTGGCACCTTGTACCTAGTGCCTGCTGTCCCTTTTGCTTTACACCTGTGGCTCCTTGTACCTAGTGCCTGCTGTCCCTCTTGTTTAGTGCCTGTGGCTCCTTGTACCTAGTGCCTGCTGTCCCTCTTACTTAGCGCCTGTGGCTCCTTGTACCTAGTGCCAGCTGTCCCTTTTGCTTTGTGCCTGTGCCTCCTTGTACCTAGTGCCAGCTGTCCCTCTTGCTTAGCGCCTGTGGCTCCTTGTACCTAGTACCTGCTGTCCCTCTTGCTTAGCGCCTGTGGCTCCTTGTACCTAGTGCCTGCTGTCCCTCTTGCTTAGCGCCTGTGGCTCCTTTTACCTAGTACCTGCTGTCCCTCTTGCTTAGCGCCTGTGGCTCCTTGTACCTAGTGCCTGCTGTCCCTCTTGCTTAGCGCCTGTGGCTCTTTGAACCTAGTGACAGCTGTCCCTCTTGTTTAGTGCCTGTGGCTCTTCATACCCAGTGCCTGCTGTCCCTCTTGCTCAATGCCTGCTGTCCTGCATGCTCCATGCTTGTGGCATACCTGTTTCAGTGTCTGGTATTTCTCATGTCTGGTCCACTTGTATACTGCCTTGTGATTAAAGCCTGCTGTCCCTCTTGATTGATACCTGTCACCCCTCTCCCTCAGTGCTGGAGAATGCCATGTGTCAAGTTTTCCTTCCTTCTTCATATCAACCCCCAGCGCCCCATTTGACAGTACCTGCCACCTGTCATGTTGAGTGTGATGCTACCATGTACCTTCACACCTGTGTAGTAATATTCCATTAAAACAGACCTACCATCTCTAAGAGCCTGAGTGGGTGTAACTTATAAGGCCATGGATTTTTATATATCATGTGCAGTTTGTGCCTGTACAGCTGATGAATGTGTCAGAGGAGGTGTCATGGTCAGTGGTTCTCTATTTTAATTGTTTATATTCATAGGTGATGGAAGGGTATTCGGTTAACATCCCACAGCAGTTAGGAATGGACCAGTCATCTTTTTACAAGATTGACATCTGTGATAACGATCTAGTCATTAAAGTTAACACGTCATACTTTGTACGCTAACATATCAGGTGAGTAGTCACTTCTGTTTCAGTTATAAAAGCAAATGTACTTTAGTTTCTGGATCTAGTTTGTTAGGTCTTTGATCGTTGACTTTTGGTCCTTGATACAATTCCTATTATTGCTTAATTAATTAAATTTGGAATAAATGGGAGCTAAACTAATTTGAGGTAGATGTAACTTTACCAATGTATTTTGATATAAACAGAGACATTTTATACCTCATTAATACAGACACCTTTCTAATATTTGCAGAAAGACATTTTCTATACATGTACATGTATTTGTATTTAATCTGGAGAGTTCAATTTAAATACATATACCTAATATATACCTATATTGCATTATATATTCAGTATTTGAATTTTATATTAAATCTAATTTGTATTTTTTTTTTTGTCTAAATTTTATAGAGCTGGTACTGCAGATTTCACAGATGCACCACATCATCCTGACAAGTGACGGTGCTACAATTACAGCTGACAGTATGGTCATACAGATCATTTAATATGGAGATAATGCCTCATAGTATGATCAGTCTGCATACATGACATTTGTATATTATTTATACCTTACATTCCCAGGTGTATAATAAAAAGTTCATTGTGGAGAAAACCAAGCAGTGCACATAAGGAGGATGATTAATTAAAAACTTGCTTATCTGAGCATCTTGGGGGACAGAATATTGTAAAAATAATGTGGAAATTGGATGTACAGTTTTATCATTTTAACTTTACATGATTTTTTGTACATACATTTGTAGGGTATGGACAATATTATCTTTATCCTTCATGTCCAGGACTACAGAGTATACAATGCAGAACAGTTCAGAAAAGTACTATGTTAACACTATGTGGAAACATTTTGAAGACTTTTATATGTCTTTATTTGTTATCATGGCTCAATTTGCCCAAATTTATCAAAAACATCTGAGACATCCAGGTGGCCAAGGTAAGAACTCATGCGCCCTCTAGGGGTATCCAAAGGAACTATTGTCAAATTTTCATTTGGAACATGCACTTGACTTTGATGGGTTACAGGACTCAATGTATATATAATGACAACATGAATATATTCACACACATGTGCACACTGTTAAATAGTAGATGATACATTTGTAGGTCATTCAATAAGAAGCACTGTTCACCAAATCAAGCTTATTTATGTTCAGGTATTTTACAATGTGCATGGTAGAATTTACTCCATTGGGAATAAAACAGTGAAGCTTGTGCGATATTGGGACTCTGAAAAAGTTCTTTGATTATTTAAATCTTTATTTATTATCTAAAAGTGGTCCTCAGCAGCATATGAAATTAAATCAGAGAATCAGGGAAATTTGTAAACCACAGATCTTTTGTTTCAGTTTCTCCAGTGATGTTTCATAAAAACTAATTCGATGGTAGATTTTGTCTCAGGAGTAATGTATTATGTGTTTTATTAATTAATCCTAGAAACTTTTGATAGGAACCCCTCTTATTTCATGATTTAGAAATATTGTTCATATACTGAGATATTCATTTGCATATTTATCTGTTCATTAAATTAAACCATTATTGTTGAAATTAATTGTTTGATCATATTTTGGGGTACATATTCAATAACAAGGGTGTACTGTCAATGTCCCACACAGCCTTTGGCATCAATTTGTTTCATTTTTATAACTTACATTATATTCATAGTAATAACCAGGTTTGTTTACAGAAAATAATAAATCATAAATGTTTAATTTACAGATTGCAGATACAGGAAATATATTTTAATGATATGTTTTCCACCATGTTATGATGCAAATGCCATTATAGAATTTATCTAGATATGTGCATATAACTGTGTATGAAGTTCCCACCAGATTTTACAGTAAAAGATCCATGTTTTATTAGGAAATATACTAATATGTCGGCTGGTATAAAGTGATCAGAAAAAGATGCTGTAGTTTGATGGTTAACGCATGTTTTGATGACTTACATTACAAAAACTGCTGGTTTTGTTGGTGCTAAAGTCACTTTAGTTTTATAATCTGTTTGTATACAAACTAAACAAACTGTGTGATAATTTACAAATGTATACTACAAAAATGATGGGTATTTATTATTGGTTATCAACTAAATACTATTCCCAGACAAGTACTGAGTGTTTGAAAGCTGATGGTTATGAGACTTGAAGTCAGTTTGTTTATGTAACATTACACTGGTCTCCAGAAAGCAGACTGGTTGTTTTACTATGTCTAATTGAATGTGGAGGCATGGTGAGGAAGTCAGACTTTTATCATATGTACATTATGTTATATATATAATTTCAAATAAGATATACATATATATATATATTAAATATATAATACACACACACACACATATATATATAATCATGATCGTACAGAAATCTTGTTATCAATATTAACTCATTGATAATTGTATACATAACACTAATGAAAATGTGTATTCAAGCTTATTTTTCAGTTTATTTTACAGCGTTAAATATTACTGGTTCATTTATGTCAGGAATTATGTTCAGGTTATAGTTATGCTATTAAAAATTATCAGTGCTCTTTAATTAGTACCCTTTGTTGACACTAGGGGACACTGCATGTGACCTCAGGAACAAATGTTGCTTTTTAGCTCAGCTGACTGTAAGTCATCTGAGCTATAGCGATCACCCGTTGTCCGTCGTCCATCTGTCTGTCTGTCCATCTGTCCGTCCGTTAACCTGGCACAAATTATAACCGCTGGACCTAGAAACTTGTAACTTGAGATTCTGAGAGGTCCATGAAAAATCTCCTTGGAAACCAGAAATGAGGTCTCTGTTACCCATATCCTTTGAGCTATGGGGCCCCAAAGTACCCCCGAGAATAGTCAAAATTTCATACAAAAACTTCAATATCTCATTAATTACATCACTGATGGTCATGATTTTTGGCATACATATTAATCATGAGATGTATCATCAGTTTCTGCAGACTGGTGGCGCCACCTGTATTTTTCAATTCTTTATGAATTGTTTTCTCTATTTTTGAGACCTTTAACAATGTGAACATCTGTTAACAGGGCACAAATCGTAAAGACTGGACCTAGAATCTTCATTCTTGACAAAGTGAGAAACCTATGAAGTCTCCATGGAAACCTGAAATTAGGTCTCTGTCAACAGGGTACAAATAGTAACAACTGGACCTAGAATCTTCATTCTTGTCATGCAAGGAGGCCCATGAAAAGTGTCTGTGGAAACCTGAAATTACGTCTCTGTTTCCCATATCCTTCAAGCTATAGGACTCCGAAGTATCCCTCAGAATAATGGAAAATGTGATACAAAAGCTGAAGTATCTGAACAACTAATGCAGAGATCACCATGATTCTTTGCATGTATATTGACCATTAAGTGTTTTTATTAGTTTCTGCAGACTGGTGGAGCCACCTGTATTTTTTTTTAAGTTTACGCATATAATCTATTTTTTTTTAAATATATATAAATCCAGACACAATCTTGGTTTGTTGGTTAATCTGTTTGATGCTTCAGTTGAATGGGTATATACTACCATTCAGATGATAAAATTTCCTTTTGCGAATCTCTTCCCAGTCAGCTGAGCGTCATGACCCATGGGTCACTTGTTTTTCATGATCTGTGCTACCTCCTAAGATTACTTCTTCACAACTATTAAATAGGTTTGCCATCGAATTCAGCAACAACTAATTTGCAAGGTACTTGTAGAATCTAAAAAAGTCCTTGTATTGTTTGGTCATTTTTCAGATGAAATGTATATATGTTCTTTGTTAATACCATTATTCCTTTAATTGTAGAGGATATTAAGATTTGAATAAGACTGTAGGTACCATACAGAATTCTACTACAAGTTTTTATCCACAGAAAGCCCAGTTGTTTGAAGGTTATATATCACATAATTATTAAATTCTGTATTTTATGTGAAGTTAAATTTTATAATTAAACATAAGAACAGACATACTAATGCCAAATTATAATTAGATGATCATTTTATTTAAGGAAGTTCATATATTTTTTCATTTTATTAAGTCAGGGCTCTTTGTTACTCCATAATTGTGTTGCATTGTATATATAATCAAAATTAAATATTATTAAATATATTTTGCAACCCTCTCATGTAAGTTATTGGTTGATTGTATTTTTAGGGTAGGAATGAAGGGGGGTATACCTAGAAACTTTTGACAGGGTAATTACTACGTTGTGTTGTTCAATTTTAACAGAAAAACCTCCCTTTCAGTGTGCCCAGTGTTGAATATTTTACACTTTTCAAGACATACATTCAACTTTAATTATGTATGTTTATTCATTTCACGGGAGATTGTGTATAATCATTGCATTAGAAATCACATTTACATAGTGGTGGGAAAGGGGTTATAATTGGTCAAGTATGTTAATTAGGTATTATGTACTACAAATATGTATTCTTTGTACCATGTACATTAGATTATTCCAGAACAGAATGCACAGTTGATCACAAGCAAATTATCTATTTTAGATCAGTAGTCTGGTGTTATACAGACAACAAACTCACAAAATATGATTGAAACCGAACACTTTCTCAAATTTTGTTGAAAAATATAAAAACTCATTCATATTACAATTTTTCTGGTCCAAGCCCTCTGAACATGGGCAGATAAAGTTTGCAGGTATCAGCGGTGACAGGATGGTGAATTAATTCCCATGTGAATGTTTGGTTTAAACAAAACCTTGTCACAAATAAGCGGCAAACACTGGGGAAAAGCACGATGTTGTTGTGATGTAGAACTTCACTTAATTTTAGGTTTCATATTCGTTGTTAGGTGGCACCACTGCTGTCGTAAAATATGAAAACAGGAGATTTTGCAGGAACCAAACTTACACATGAGAACTTCTCAATGATTATTCAAAACGTAACAAGGAAAATCCTGTATCATTAAAATGTGTCCAAAATCCCGTCAGAATTTGAGATAAATATATTACAGCTGTATAGCAAACGTTTCAAACGTTTCTCATATACAGCGACAGAGCAAGAATTGGTTTTGCACATATAATCAAGAAGAATAATTCAAACCTTTTACAGGATTTCATTCATGTTGTAATATTCTTCTGCAACTCGGGTTTAAGGAATATGGTTTACTTTAACGCCGCCGAGTACTGAATCGTCCCGAGGCAGCTACGCCGTGACCTACCAGGTGCTTGATCCAATAGAAATGCTCCATTTGACGATGGTGGGATCGTGTAGTGTAGTATTAGTAAAATAAAAATGCATCCAAACGGATAAAATAAAAATAACCCGTCAAGCCGGAAAGTGAAACTGCGTTTCAGAAAAAAAAGTCGACTTATCATTGTAGATATACGTGTTCACTGCTTATACCACAGATGTATTTTTGTATACACCGTCCCATGATAATACCCCACGTTTCAACTTGAGAAAACACTGGAGCACATACGTACACATACAGCGCTGATGATAAGGGTGTATATTACACATACTGTAGATGCTGCAGGTTTTCTTTCAATTGTGTACTCACCGATACATAATATTTATGTATATAATTCATATAATAAAAGTTTTAATGCACACTTCGATGTTTGGGTTCAGTATCATTCTCTCGCTCTCAGTTCTGCATGTGTTATGTCCTTGTTGCTACGCAGCGTGCGATCGTTAATAAAACGGTTAATTACTTATTATTTTACTGTAGTGAGAAATCATCCTTCATGTTCAACGATGGTGACTTTGCTTTGGAGACTCAAGTAGGTATCTAACGCCATCTGCTGGTATCATTCCAGTCGTAACATTTCTATTGCAAGCACCATCCATGAGGAACTACAGCAGTTGACTCGGCCCCTGCTCACAGGGACCCAGTCTCGCACATCTCCTCACATCACCACCACCATCTCCGACTTGACCCAAAACAGGTAATATGCTTTAGTGATTTTAATTCGTACATTTACAAAATTGAAAGCAGATAAATAGATGCCTTTGTCTCACCACATTCTCTCTAACTAGGGTTTATCATATTCTGGAAGGTCGTGAGGGGACTTGGCGGGACGTGACCTTTGCTGTATTTGGACGTGAATGAACGTGGGTGGTCATGAGGGGTTAACGTTCTCTTTGAATTGTTCAGAGGGAACAGGAAAGAAAGTAAATCCTGGTACGGAGATTTGCACCCTAAATGGAACTAATTAAGTTACACTTGCACCGTTGGTGGTGCGGACGGCAACCGGTGATACCGAATCCGGTAATCACTGACCATCCGTGGGAAACGCACTTTTCCGATAGCGGTCTTACTGCCAGGGAAGGTTCTCACGGTTTGAGTACGGTGACCGTTCTACTGGGGACGGGTGCCCTTACACGGTCTGTTAGAACGTCGGCACGGCTTTGATACATTTTCACGGCAGCCAGATCAGGGAATGCTAGTAATTCCTACGGACAGCCTCTGGTTACATATAGATGATAGATCGCTTTCCTGTGGTTGGGGCGATACGAGTAGGAATCATTCAAGGAAGTGCTCTGGATTCTAACGATCCGCCAAGTATGACTAGTCTCATCTGAACCCTGCTGCGACCCTGCCCAATCGTGCCCCGAAGGTGTCGATCAACCTAGTGACATTTATCTGACTTAGGACAGTCTATCGAGATGTCAGATGGCCTTGCTTAATTTTGACGAGAGCCGCACTATGAGGCTCGATAAGGATGCAAATATTCTCGTTATTTTTGACAATGCCTTATAACTTACAGGTGCATTGTCTCTTAACTTCATCCAGACCAATCGTTGGCTATTGTATATTCTTTTATAAGAACAGCTTCCGAGTGGGGAACAAAGTCCGGTGCAAATCCCCTTACAAATCTGTTAAATTCAAGCATGGATCGCGGGCACTCGACGATAGCCAACTTGTGCGCAACACACTGCAGGACATGACGTTTGACAATAGAGATGGATTTAACTTTGTAGGTTCATATGTAATAATTTGTGTAAACTCATCACCCGTATAGGCTTATTTTACCATTATCGACAGGTAACACGATATCGTGGGGATAAATGGTCGTTGCAGTGCATTGCCCCGTAGGCTTACCAGTCCAGTATAAATGCCTACTGAGTCGTGTGTTCACGGCTACTATCAGGCAAGGAAGACCAAGGCCAGCTATGTACGCATAAACGGAAGTAGGAGGGACATATACGGCAAAGCACAGTGACATGACGGCTAAAGATGATAAGGTCACGGTATGTCCAAAGAGTGGCTCATCTGTCGTTCCTTTGTGGCCGCACTACGGAAATTTTGAACATTTTAAAACTTCCGGGAATTTTGATGGATAAAGTTCAATCGCCATGGATAAGACTGATGACGAAAAACAAAGCTATGGTCATTCCAAGGCTCACCAGGGATAAATGCTGGATTAATGATGATGTGTGGTGAGATTCGTGGCCTTAGGACTTTGGCTTTATTGTTTCTGACCCTGGGACAGTTTTATTAGCTCAGCTGACTATAGTCATCTGAGCTATAGTCATGGTCCATTGTCCGTCGTCCGTCCGTCTGTCTGTCCGTCCGTCCGTCCGTCTGTCTGTCCGTCTGGATGTCCGTCCGTAAGACTGGCACGTTTCGACACCGTTGGACCTACGAATCTGAATTTCGGCATACAGTTAGATGTCCCCATAATCTCCTACCATGCCAAAAATTGGGTCAATAGGACTTCGTTACTTTGAGATATTAAGGAAAACCTCAATTTTTTATTAGAAATCCATTTTCATACTTCAGGACTGCCTAATATCAAAACCACTCATCTGGTTTTCTTCATTTTTACCATAAATATTCCTCTATATAGTTCCTATGTACATGCCAGGTATGAAGTCAGTATTATATAATTTAAAAAAGTTATGGGCCCAAACATAATGGACTTTGTAAAAAAATCAGGAAGATATTTGGTCACTTAAGACCAAAAGTGTTAAAGGTAGGGACTTTTTTCCAGTAAAATTACTTTAAATAATCAAAATTTAATTGTATACCAAAAATTAGATCAAAATCTGTTAAATTTTTTTAAATATTGGCAAAAATATAAAATTGGTACCTTAAATTTTGCCCAACTTTGGCCATGGCACGTTTTTTTCCTGTAAGTACTGTGGATTTTAATTTTCACACCATGTATACATAAGGATTTAATCTGTTAAAATCTGAAATTTGAAAATAAAAGCTGCAAAATTAGGCTAGTTATTGAATTTTTTTGGAGGCTCTTGTTGTATTCCCTTACATTGTCAAGCAGTCCACTTTGATGACTGTAGGTCATTCAGTGCACATCTCTATGCTCCCCAGGCTGTTGACATAATTTTAGATGTCCCCAAAATCTTCTACCATACCGAAAATTGGGTCATTAGGACTTTGTTCCTTCGAGATATTAAGGAAAAAAAACTCTGTTTTCCATAAAAAAAAGCCATTGTTACACTTCAAGGCTGCCTAATATCAAAACCACTGATCTGTTTTTGATCGTATTTAGTATTCACATTCTTTTATACATTTTCTATGAACATACCAAAAATTAGGTCAGTATTGGGTATTATTTTGAAGTTATGGGCCAAAACATAATGCAATTTTTTTAAAAAATCAGGAAATATATTTACTCACCTAACATGAGAATTGCTGAACCTGGAGACTTTTTTCAGGAATATAACTTGATTTAATCAAGATTCAATTGTTTACCCAAAATTAAATCTGAATTTTGCAAATTTTTCAAGTTATTAGCATAAATAAAAAATCAATACCTTAAATTTTGTCCAACTTTGACACTGTTGATTTAATTTTCCCAGCATATATGCATAAGGATTTATTCTTTTAAAATCTGAACTTTCAAAAGAAATTGATTGGAACTAATAGCTTTTATTCATGTTTTCATACACCGTGTCAAGTGTTGTTTACATCTAGCCCACCTAGTAGTACAGCCTTCACTTGCATTATGTAACCCACCCCAGGCAGCTTCCCTTGGCCCAGCTTGGCCACTACTAGCAGGCTTCCCCTCTGCCCTACACTCATCCCCCCAGCTGGTGCATTAACTAGATGAATGTTATAATTTTTCTGTATTTTATTTTATTCTTGGACATGCTACATTTTAGATTTTGTATTGAACCACCAGGGTTACAATGATTAAAGTGTACATTTAATTGTGTCCACAAAGTGGCGTATTGCTGTGAAAGTGTGGATCTTCATGAGATAAGTAATTCCTTACTTCAGAAGAGTAAAAACTTCACCAGGTGTGAAATTGACTATTAATTCCAGTAATTAATTAAAAGTGGGATAGTAATAAGCAAATGATATTGTTTGTCCCTCATTCAACCAACAGTGTGTATAGTTTATTTGAAAAGATGTTTTATTTTATCAAATTTACTTTTATTTTATTTTGGTGAATAAAATTAAGCATGTTCTGAAAACTCCAATGTGCAAAGCTTTTTAATAGTGATTCAAGGAATATTCTTGTAGATGCCATGTTGTGGCATTATTTTCTTTTAAAAATCAGTTTAAACATTTATGATTTAAAAATAATAAAGTATATGTGTATGCATAATATGACCCAATGTTTTTTACTCTGTATATATAATGATTGCAACTTTTGCAACAATTCTAATATTTTAACTTATATTTTCAGGTTTTTTTAATTAAAAATTTATAAACCTGTAAATAAAAAAATGATTCAGATAAAAACTTCTTAATGGAAAAAGTGGATCTGCTTAAAAAAATAGGATTATATATAAACTTAAATGCATTATTCTCTTGAAAGTGAAATAAAGGTATTAATCCATTCTGTCCACTTGCCTGTCCATCTGTAAATTTTCGTATGCAACACAGTATCTCAAAACTTTTACTGTTTTTCTTCATGACAGTCTTGTATTAGTTTGCAATCATATATTTAGAACTTTAATATAACCAAGTAGGAGGGCCCCTTTCCTCTTAGCTTTTCATATTCTTATATAAATGAAAAACATTACAATAGAATATTTCTACATCCACCTTCGTGCTGCCCTCACTTTTCCCTTCTCCGAACCCCATCCCAAAGTTAGCCTCAGTAAGCAAGATTAAGATGAATCAGATATATTCATACTTTAATATATTGTATAACTATTCGTCCATAGGTACCTATGTACATGCCAGAACGTATGTCAATATTGTGTAATATGTAGACATAGTGGGCATCACAATAATGTACCTTGTCAAGACTAAAGAGATATTGTGTCATACAGTCACATATTCATAAATCACTTCTTCAGCATAGTTAATCATAACATCATATCTGTCAAATTGAACGCTTGCAGACTACCATACACTTTAGATCCTTCAACAAATAGCCTTATCATCATTCTACTACTGCTTATTACTGCTGTCATTGCATTCATATTTGCTCAAATATATCACAATTTTCAACCCCTCCTAAATAAATAAAAAATTAACCACTTTATTTGACTCTATTAATCCATCAGTCAGGTAATTTCATTTATCATTTACTCACATATTACATTACATTCCTATATAATAGCCCAACATGTACATGATATTCATAAGCTTTATCGACTTGATATAGTATCACAGTGGAGAAACATTTATAGTCCAATCATGATCAGCTGAGCGCCGTGACCCATGGGTCCCTTGTTAAGCCTAGGTCACACTCTCACGGATCTCACCACGGATCTTCACGAATGGGCCGCTAAGGACCATCCGTAAGTGATCCGTGAGTAATTCTTAGTGAACCGTAGAGAGTCCGCGGCTTTGTTCGTCGACATCCTCCATGATCCCTGCTGACTGTTCTCGGTCCCTCAAATTCGACGGATGATTTGAAATGTTCAAAACTTGATTGGTGCTAGCACGTATGAACCAATCCGTGAAAAGACCAAAGCGCTTCCGCCTTCGACCGTAACGCCACCGTACTGTTTTTGTACATCCCTCCTGCCTTCGATCATCTGCATCCCACTACGGACATGCCTGTTGGCGGGATGATTGCGACACGACCAGTCGTACTCGGCCGATCGTGAGTATCTGTAGCACTTCCTTTGATGATTCCTACTCAGACCAGCCCAATCCGCAGGAATTCTTGTGTTCCTTGGCTGACCGTAGGAATCTCTTATATTTCCTGATCTTTTCGCCGTGAAACCGTATCAAGACCGTCGCAGTTCGCCCCAACGAGTGCGTTTGCCGTACTCAAACCGTGATAAATTTCCTGACAGCTTGAAAAAAAAATGTGTTTTCCACGGATGGTCCGAGATTGCTCAATCCAAGACCATCCTTCGTGTTCCGTACACTCATCCGTGATAGTGTGACCTATGTTTCCGTAGGAAAAGGTGACTGACAGGGGTGATGTGATGCTGCCGTAGATGAACTTAGATAGCCGTGGCCACAGCCACCTGAAGTGTTAATCCAGAATATATCAGTTTTTCAGTAGATTTTCAAAATTTAACTGACAAACACATCCTCTGAGTAACATATATAAACTTGACAGTGGAACAAACAAATGGGGATTGTCGTTGCACCAGTTATGTTTAACATTAAATAAACATGTTTTAAATGGTAGGATACAGCCAGATTATGAGGGAGACCTAACTTATACGTCCACACATGGGTCATCAGTAATAGATTATATTATTGTTAGTTCAGACATTTTTTATTATTTTAAGTCTTTTGAGGTTCTAAATGAAGACTTATCTGACCACTTTCCATTAACTACAACACTAGAAATTAAAAATGAAGTAAATATTGGTAAAAATGTGGAAAAGTATGAAAATTGGATTCAGTATAGAAAAAAGAAAAATTGTATATATGATATCTTTAATGATGATAAGATAATTGATACAATAAATAATATAGAACCTGTCCTACTTACAAACAGTGAAATTGGAGCAGTAAAATTGAAAAACTTAATTCTTTATATAGCCGATAAGACATTTGTAAAATCAGAAAAAGTAAATCATAAGAAAAATGTTCAACCAGCATGGTGGAATATGACATGTAGCAAGTTTAAAAGAGAAAAATATGAAGCATTGAATAAATTTAGAAACACAAATAAGTATGCAGATTTGATTAAATACAAACAAATAAAATCAAAATTTAAAGTTGAATGTAATAGATCTCAAACAGGATATGCAAAGGCAAAAGTAGATGAAATAACCTCCTGTTCAACAACAAATGAAATATTTAAAAAGATAAAGTCATATAAGAGAATGCAAATTAAAAATAGTATAACAGGGCAAGAATGGATAAAATTTTTCTATAAGTTATTAAATAATAATGTAAACAGTATCAACCTAAACCATGTAAATGAAGTAAATAATTATGATTATTTTGAAGAAGTAGATACAAGTAATTTTGACATGGAAGTAAATTATGACATAAACCAGGTAGAGATTAAGAGGCAATTAGACAGATTGCAAAATGGCAAAACACCGGGACCAGATGGTATTTCGGTAGAATTAATTAAAGAAAACAAAGTTATTTTGATACCACTTTTAGAAAAATTATTCAACAATGTTTTTTCATGTGGTAAATTTCCAAATGAATGGTCAAAAGCAATTTTATTTCCACTTTACAAGAAAGGTCCTATTAATGATCCAAATAATTACAGGGGTATAGCTCTTTTAAACGTAATAGGTAAACTATTCACCAAAATTTTAAATGAAAGATTAATATTATGGGCTGAAAATCATAACAAATTTATAGAAGAACAAGCAGGCTATCGAAGAAATTATAGTACAGTTGATAACATGTTCACTCTTATGGCACTAACTGAATCTTATTTATCAAAGAAAAAAGGCAGATTTTATGCAATATTTATAGATTTTTCCAAAGCTTTTGATTGTATTCAGCATCAGCTATTATTTCATGTTCTTCATAAAATTGGCATTAGAGGTAAAATGTATAACATATTAAAATCTATGTATTCCAAATTGAAGTCTTGTGTGTTAACTAGTAATGGTTTAACTGATTATTTTACATGCACCGTAGGAACAAGACAGGGTTGTATGATTTGTCCTTTATTATTTACATTTTTTATGAATGAATTATATTTTACACTGCATTCTGAAGAAGAAAGTTTATACATAAACCCGGAAGCAAATTCACTTTCAATGCTCATGTTCGCAGATGATGTTGTATGTTTTACAGATACAGTTGGAAGATTACAGTCCAAAATTAATAAATTAGAAACTTTTTGTGATGCTTATGGGATGAAAATTAATGTAGATAAAACAAAAATTGTAGTATTTAGAAATGGTGGTATTTTAAGAAATTATGAAAAATGGTATTATAAACAAAAACAACTTGAAGTAGTTAGCAGTTACAGATACTTGGGGGGAACTTTCACTAGTCATCTGAAATGGTCCAAAATGAAACAACATCTAATAAATCAAGCCAATAAAGTAGTCATTATGATTAAGCAGTTTATTAGTAAATATAAATACCTAACAGTAGATCAGTCATTCTTTCTGTTTGATAGAATGGTTGTGCCAATCTTGTGTTATGGCAGTGAATTATGGGGACATGAAAACTGTGACAATATTGAATCAATACAAACTAAATTCTGCAAATATATTCTCAAGATAAATTCTTCATCACCAACTGCTGCAGCACTTGGTGAATGTGGACGGCGGCCATTAAAAATTAATTATTTATTGAGATGTATTACATATTGGACAAAATTATTAAGAATGACACAAAATAGATACCCAAAACAGTTATATGTAAGATTATATCATCTTGATGAATTAGGGAGAAAAACATGGGCAACAAAAATTAAAAATGTACTATTTTCACTTGGATTTGGTTATGTTTGGATACATCAAGATGTAGGAGATACAAAATTGTTTCTCTTTGAGTTGCAGCAGAAACTCAAAGACATATGTTTACAAGAATGGATAAGTAACATTTCAAATAACAGGCGTTTGGAAACATATTTAAATCACTTCTTTCTGTCGAAATGTATTTGAATGTTGTTAGAAATAATAGTCACAAGATTAGTTTAGCTAGGTTAAGATGCTCTTCACATAATTTACAAATTGAGAAAGGAAGACATGAAAGTATACACTGGACACAAAGAATCTGTATTTATTGTTTGAAACTTGGAGAATCTATAGTAGAAAATGAATATCATTTCATAATGAAATGTCCTTTATACAATGAACTAAGAGATATTTACCTTTCTAAATTTGGCAGATTTTCTTTTATATCTCTTATGTCAAGTAAAAATACTGATGTTATTAATAGTTTAGCAGCATTTGTACACTATGCCTTCAAAAAGAGAAATAATTCATTAGTTAATAACTAAATTAAACAGATTATCCATATGAAATAGTTGAACGGTCACTTGTTTACTCTGGTTATAAATATTAATATATGAATAAAACTATGTAAATTTTGATCAAGTAAAAATAATATATATATATATATATAATGTGTGTATATATATGTATGTATGTGTATTATATATATATGGATAAAAACAATTGAGATACAATACTATTTGGTACTACTTGGCCCCCTTTGCAAGTTTATCATGCGGACCATCTGCAGGAAGCTGTGAAGGAGTCCTTGGGTAGCTGAGTAGTACAATATTTAGATATTATTATATATGCATATTAAAATTTAAGTAAATTGTCCACATTAAAAGAGTTCAATATGTAAAGTTTTATTTAAAATTATATTAATATAGATATATTTGTATTTATAAAATATATTTTATGATTACATATGGCTTAATATGTAGTTATGCATGTATATGTATTGAGAATATGTGTATACACATGCATATATGTGTAATTATTAACTTGCATATTTATTAATCTTATGAGAACCGTATATTTATGTATATTTATATATATGGTTGAAATGACCTCTACATGATGATTTTTTTTTTGTTTGTTTGTTTGTTAATATTTTGGAATGCATATATCATATATTATCATTTGTTTATTATTTCATTTCTTTTATCTTTGTGATGTTGTTTTTCAAGTTTGAAAACATTGTCTATTTTGTTTTTCTACATGTGATATATGCACATATGGAACTATGGGCCCCGAGGCCTTAATTTTCTGAATAAAATATTCATTCATTCATTCATTCATATATAAACTTAGGTTACTCAGATGATGCCTATACATCGTTCGTGTTTTGAAAAACTACTGGGTTATTGTATCCCCAGACAAAGTCGGGGGATACTATGTTTTCAAGACGGTTCCGCCGACGCCGCCGCCGCATATAAATCTTGTTGACGCGATAACTAAAAAAATATTTCACGGATCTTTACAAAACTTGGTATATGTACAGATATGGGTGAGAGGACGACGCCTATTTAAAATGATATTAGGGCAATAACTCAAAAAGAATTTGTGGTACAGTCACCAAACCTACAGTTTAGATGCATCTTATCAAGTTCGAATATGGATGACCTTGATGCATTTTCAATGGATTGGTTCAAAAATCAAACTGACATAAGATCTTTGATAGCATTGTTTTCTGCAGAAGACAGGTGGCGCCACCTTATGTTGTTTTCTTGCTAAAATGATGTTTAAACGGAAAAACTTTGTAAGAATTTGGGGTACAGTCACCAAACCAATAAGTTTGATGCATCTTATCAACGGTTAGGTCAAATTTGAACATGGATGACCTTAATACATTTTTTCAAGGTCACAGCAGCGATAATGTTAAAATGAAATTACGGCAATAACTAAAATAAAATTGTTGGTCCAGTCACCAAACTTACAGGTTAGATGCATCTTATCGAGGGCTGGGGGGGGGGGGGTAATTTTCTGGGGATACTATGGCACCTGCGGTGCCAAGAAATATCTTGTTTGGATTTACGCGGCAGTTGCCTGTGGCCGTGGCTATACCGTGGAATAACGTGGTTATAACCATGGTATGCTCTAGCAGTGCCGTCGCTAACTCTTCGCTACAGATCTTCAAAACCATAGTTAGGGGGAAGCTGAGACGTCTACAGGGTTAGTTGGATTATACAGTGGGACAGAGTAATACGTCAGCCTCACTTTTACGTGCCAACCCTACTGTATCGAGCGGCCAGAGTCAAGACGACCAGAAATGGTTGAGGGTGAAGTTAATGACCAGCTCTTTTGGGTCTCACGGTTCCCCGTTTGCTCTCAACAGTACTTTGACGGGCTTGGCTTTCTGACCATTGAGCCAGGATTTACATGTTATATTGTATAATATCGACTTAGCATTGTAAATATAAATAGACACGTGAGCACGTAATAAAACTTGTTCTGGAACAGGCATTGTCGATGATGTAATATGATCGAGCAGTGATAAGTGAAACCTGCTGTTGTCATTTCAATGTTATGCAACAGGATCACCTGGCTGAAATTGGGAGATGCTTTATTGCAGCATACCAACATAATCAGTGAGTTCTCAGGGATCGATGGTCAGACATTGTTCACATTTTTTATAAAAAAAAAACAAGCAAATTCATGGAATTTATGTCCCTCGCTTTGGGCTCTTGTTGTCTTTCATGCTTGATAAGCAACCCAACTTGTGACTTGTGGAGAAAATTTTGAGGGCACATGAAAACTTAAACAGATCCACTATGAAATGTGGACACATCTGCATGCGAATATAAAAACTAAAAAACATTGAGAAATAGGACCAAAATCCACTATGATATGTGTTGATATCTACAGGCGAACATAAAAACTAAAACATAAAGAGAAATTGGACCAAAATTTGATCATTTTGTATGAACTGGAGATAATTATTTTTCAGATAAACACTCCAAAACCAATACCACCAAGGTATGCATGAGAACAATCACTGACCCAAATCTGAATGAAATAGGATAATAGTTAGGAAAGTAATCGCACAGAAACGAAACCTGACGGACAAACAGACGGACAGACAGACAAACCCAAATCAATGTTCCGCGGACGGGGGACAAAAAGAATTACAGTGTTTGAGAAGCTAGATGGATGTTAAGTGAAGCATGCTTAACTGTGTAGCCTTCAGTAGGAACCTTTCCTATGCTACAGCAGATTCTGACTTGATTCTTGACTTGAGGTGCAAGGGTGTCTGGCATATATTAACATGCATGAAGCACCGTACCATAAGACCTGGTGAGACTAAGACTTCCCTCAAGACAAACGCCTTGTAATTGTAATTAAAAAATAATGGACTTTTTATCGACTCTTCGCCGTGGATTCAGAGTGTGACTATAGAGATCCTATCGACACTGGTCTCTGGGTCTTCTCTTCGATCACTCGGAAAGGCGCGTGTCCGGCAAGTGCTGCCCCGCACCAAAGAACCCCCAGACAATTAAACAATTCCTCCAGCCACCAATGTAGCCTCAAGGTTCTCGCGCAAGGATATTCTTGCAGGAACTTTCATTTTGTCATGCTGCGGGTCCTATATACATTGGCTCTGTCTGATTGGCCGACCTGGAACTTGGTGAAGAGGCGTTGCTTCATGCGGTTGTTGCCTTTCCACAGTCTAAATATGGTCATTTGCTTCGGATTACTTCCTCTTCGTCTCTGTGAATAAGCGATTGTTTTACTTTTATTAACCAATAAGAAGAGTCGCCTAAATTCCGTCCCTTCATTGTCCATTACCGCTGACACACAAACACTCGCACAATGGAGCCCTGCGCGGGCCGAGATTTAGAGCCCAACCCGCCCCGCAAAACAAGCCGTGAACGTGCACTTTGGAAAACCCGCCCCGCACCTGCAAAGAAAAAATCTTTACCCCCACCCGACCCGCACATTTAGCTTTCAGTCCGCTCTGGCTCCTCCCTGCAGTTTTAACAAAACATGCAACACGCGTTCAACCCACAAATAAACAAAGTGAAAACGAAAATGAAACCCTCAAAAAATTGTTTTCGTATATTTATTATGTATGATCACCTGCTGTGAGCTAAAGGTTCTGCTAATGGTATGACTTGTCCAGTTTTCGCTGGTAAGGGCTCGGTGTGATGAGTTTCCACTACCCAAATACAATTATTTATTGTGTCAGTTACCCTAATCATAACCTGCACGGTGTCCATGAAATTTTGAATAAACACAGATTTTAAACCTCGTCCCGAGTTGATTGTCTGTACATAACCAAGACCAGGTACCTAAAGTTCTCAAATTATTTCATATGTGTATTGGCGTACATCCAAGGCTTTAGTGCATATAACAAACGGTAATATCTTAAACAAACAGTTCTAAATTTTAACGGGGGAAAATAAACAGGCCTTATGTCTTCCATGGTGAGGGGCTGTAATTGACGGCGTTCACGCGGGTGAAGTTTGTGGAGGATCATAGGGAATACAGGATTTCGAAAAAGCTATTCAGCATCATCAGAAACACAGACACGGGATGCCAGGTAAGGGGAGAATTGGCACAGAAACAACCGACTGGTTCATGACAGAGACGAGAGTCAGACAGGGATGTGTGTGGTCACCTCTGCTCTTTGGTCTGCTGATTGACTGGGTGCTAAAGAAAGCCTGTGATGGTTCTGGTCTGCTGATGAGGAAACGGGTTCGTATCCTAAGAGGTATCAATGACGGGTGGCAACTGTCAGACCTGGTTTTTTCAGTTGTGACGCTGATAATATCTGAGAACAAGGAGGCATCAGAGACCCTCGTGAGATTGAATAGAGCTGGGGAGGAGGTAGGGCTTGTTGTATCAATGGACAAAACCAAGACATTGTCTGTTGGTGATGCACCAGGAAAAGTCAATGATGGTGAGCACATCATCGAACAAGTCCAAAGCTTCTGTTCCGTGGGATCCAATGTCACACCAGAAAACTCGGTGGAGCATGACACCGCAATTCGCATTGGTAATGCTTCCAGTGCATTAAGGCAGCTGTCATCAACTTGGCGAAAGTTGGTCTCCGGACGAGGATGAAGATCTACAATGCAGTGGTTATACCAAATCTACTGTATAAACAATGCAAAAGCAAGAACGACTGGACGCCTTTGATAGCCGATGTCTCCGTATAACTCTAAAGATCAGGTGGTGGCATCATATCAGGAATAGTGATATGTGGGAAATGACCCTGCTGCCATATGTATCCACCTTGCTTAAAAGTATCACACTGCGCTGGTTCGGTCATGTGCTTCAGATGTATACCACTGGGACCCAACAGCCAAAGGTGGAGACAGGGACGACAGAGACAGAGGTGAAAGGATACTTGCAATAGAGATTTGGCATCCATTTGACTTTCACTGCCGGAGGCAGAGAACATCGCAAAGGAAAGAGCAGAGTGGAGGTTGACACTAGAGGCACTGATGTGACATGAGCACAAACAGTAACCAATGATGATATCTTCCATGTTCATTCTTCTTTATTGAAATGTTAAACAAACAAACACGAGAATGAAGGGATCGATTTCTATTAAGTATGTATTTGCAGAGCTACATGCCCTAGATGGAGGACAGTTTTGGCTCACGACGTTTCAAACCTTTCACTTAACACAGACGGGGTTGTCAGGTTAACCCTAGTCAGTGATTATCAGCTACTCAGCTGAAGGGGAAGGGTATGGAACTATAGAGGAAGTCCAGCTCTTGGCAAAGATGGTTGACACAAAGATAAATATAAAAAGAGGACTCTGTTTGCCCATGCAGTGCTCCATATAATGCAGCCCGTGGTCTTTTTCTCATACAAGAGGTGCCCCTTCAGGGTTCATGAGTTATGTAGCTCTATATCAAGCTGGTGACAAAGCCAGATGCAGCCATTAAGTGGCTATAATAAGGTGACAGGAAGCATGGGTGCCTACAATATATGCGGATTTTCACCCACGCGGGACCCTGCATGCGGAACGTCCCTTTCCTTAAATGCGGGTCACCGCATGCGGGTGACCCATAATTTGGATAAACGCATGCACTAATAATCATAATTTCTCAAATTTTAGTGTAATGTGTTAAGAAAATATTCAGTGTAAACGTTTGTACTAACTGATGAGGCAGATTGAAGCGGATTAATATCGTATCTCACCAGCAAGGCTAAAATGGTGGCCATTTCCTGCCACACTCAAACTAGAGCTGGCCCCGGGCAGTATCTCAATGAAGAATAGTCATATTTTAATGCGGTCTGATAAGATGTATCAGCTCCTTTTTCTTTTCCAAGACAAGGACACATACCTGCTACTGATATAAACATGTACCATTCGCATGCAGTCCCCGCAGAAATCCAACACTGCTAGATCCGCATGCGGGGCCCTCGCATATAGAAAGGGAACATTGATAACACACTTGTTGGATTGCAACCGTGCGGGACCCGCGCGGGTCCCCGCATGTATGAAAATGCACCTTAATGCTGGTGCTCTACTCTAAGCCATGTTATTTAACGTGAAACTGGACACAAGTATAGGCCAACAGTGGTTAGCAGTCTAATTGTAGAACACCGTGACCAGCATGTGTACAATATCATAACCAGTGGTCACTGCAAAGATGATTGTCTCAAAATCAAGAGAATTTAGATTTCACAGGCTCAGTACTTTCATATACAATAACCTCTCTTCAGAAAAAAATGGGATAACTAGAGGAACACGAATAGACCGGTGCATTACATTTTGGTAAATGTAACCATCACCTCACTGATACTTTATGAATGCTTTTAGCCTGCAGAAATCTGCACTAAGATATCATATAGCCAAGCCCCACATGTCCCAGCTTTCAGCCCGCACCCGCCCCACCCCGCGAAATTTTGTTCGGGGCCCGCGCAGGGGTTCAACACACACACACACACACACACACACACAAGTCTATGTCACACAAGGAAACAATAATGGTGCATTCATATTTATATTTAAAACAATCTCTTCAGCAGTCTCCCGTTTCTCAGTATATCATAAAATAAACAAAGGCCTTCTATGTCACACTATATATACTCAGACATAATACTGGTTTGGCACAAAACAATAAAGTAAACTCTTCACAATAATACTGCATGTAAAGATCTATGGTATCATATGTAAAAACAACCTGTATACAATCAATTAAGGCAAGGCTTTACCCAATTCTGACATTTAACACAAATGCACACATATTAAAAACTTTGACATAGTAACAATAAGTTTTGATTGATAAATATTGGGTATAGATATACAAGAAAAAAAAAAGACCTTATATCTAGCACGAATATTATAGAGTGAAAGAGAATCTTCACACATGCCATGCAAGAAATTAAGTTTCATGCGTTGGGATCTCTTGTATATATTATTACCGTTCAATGGCGGTCCCATGGCAACCATGCTGGGTGAGTCGTTTAAATATAAACCACATTAAATTTAACAAATTAGTGAATGAAACAGATATGTGGATCACATACAAGGATTTCTTGAAAGGTCCGAGTAAAGGTGAGCATGCGCATACGAGTGCCGGGTGAAACTCACAATTAAGCTTACATTTTCTTTTGTCTAACTTTTCTCGGTAGAGGAGTCGCAAGTTCGCAAACACGAGGTGTCGGTCTGGCCAGTCTCGCACCGAGTGACACGTAATACGGATCGTAATCATTAGAAACGCTACCCCGGCTTTTTGGTCTCGCCAGTTGCTGAAGCCGGAGGGTGGCGTTGGCATTTTTGGCACTTTGGGAGATGGGCCACATGACCATTCGCTCTCCTAGAAAATGTGGATGTTGAACCTTCGGCGATGACAAGGTTTCCAAACGATCTGAGCATCGGGCCTCTCTTGCAGCTGGCGTCACTTCCGTTATAGGTGTATTAAAATGGCCTTCGATTATTGTATCGTTACTGTTCGCCCAGATCTTGTGAGGTTTTGGTTCTGAGAGCTGTTGTAGACGACCACTGGGCTCTGCTGACTTGGCGGCGTCAGTTACCCGTGTGTATACAGAACGCTCGTAGACATAGTCTCTGTGCACAGGACGGAACTCCGCCAGCTGGCTAACCCTGGCCGAGGCTTCGGCGTTCCGGGCTCCATCACTCACCGCCCACATGGGACTGGGTCTACAAAGAAAAGCAAACAAATAAATATTCATGCCATCCCCAGAAGTTCCTTATCTTTTATGCCAACACTGTTTTCGCACAAAAGACAACGGGAAGGACACAGCTAATCACGGTCACATCGGTCAAAGATTTTTTTTTGGTGATTTTGAAAAGTGGCAAACCCCTCTTCGATGCTGTCAAGCGTGCCTGAGGAATCTAGCAATCACTGTATATTTTATAATTATTATGGGGGGTTAAACACCCTCCGTTACTCAAAGAATATAGGTAACAGTGACCTTATTTCAGGTTTCGGAAGTAAACTTTTGAGGACCTCTCGGGATGCATAGGGTTCATGATCCTAGGCTTTATGGTTACGATTTGTGCCCTGTTAACGGACAGACGGACGACGGACAAAGGGTGGTCGCTAAAGCTCAGAGGACTTTTGAACGGTCAACTGAGCTAAACAATGATAATATCATTTAGGTTTTAGACATTTTTTATTCAAACTTTGGAAATTATACGAAGAAGCAGCAGGACATTTTTATATAATCACGAGTTCTAATATATGTGAGGACAACCTCGGTCAAAACAGAAGCTCGCCGATATCCCAGCTGACGGGTTGGTTTGTTTAGCCTTTGACGACCGTCAGTGTCGTGCCCTTATCTTAACAGGGGCGGATCCAGGATTTAGGAAAAAGTGGGTCCAACCTAGGAGGACAAATGAAAATCCTAAAAAAGGTCACCAGGTCTGGAAAAGGGGGAGGGGGTCCAGCCCGCAAAATTACGTCTAAAACCCCTTAAAAATGGTTGCTTCGGGTATAAAAAAAGGGGGGGGGGGGGTCCGGACCCCCTGGACCCCCCCCCCCCCCCCCCCCACCCTGGATCCGCTTCTGCTTAATGTGATAATCATGTAACGCGAAAAGGTAAGAGTTGATGGACATGAAACAGGGAAATCATGCTAAGTGGCTAGTGTTGCTGCTGATGTTATTCTTAAATTCTGATGTCCAAAGCGCCGTTACCTGTGTGCCTGAACCGACATGGTCCCGCCCCGATTGACCCAGACATTTACACAGTATTTCCCAAAGTCACTGTCAAACGACCGCGGGGACCCAACAAGAAACTCAACAATAAAAGTTAGTGGCTCCTTCTTGCCTGTTAAATATTACGGAGAAGCCGAGACCTTGGTTACTATTGTACCAGCGGAAGCCGACTGTTCATACAAATTTGGCACGCAATAATACACCAAATACGATCTGTACCGTCGGGGACGATCTCAGCGAGGGACCACTTTACGTCCATTACCTCTTCAGGGTTCTTGTGTAAGATTTCTCAACCGGCTTTGGTGTTTACGCGACTCGTGACTTGTTTGTTCACTTTGGTGCCTATGATTTCACACCAGGGGCTCACAATGAGAGTCTAAGAGAATGAACCCGACCTTACCGCTATTAAATAGAACTCAAGGCAATCAGAGGACCGCCAAGGGTGTCAACTCATATATAGCTTATGACTTTACGGGCATAAAGCTGGTAGCGCCAAACCATGTCCCACTAAAATGAACTGTTTTGCGTAAAGCTCTGTACTTGTGGTGTGACAATATGTCATTTCGTAATGTAGGTTATGTTTTCAAGACTAAAAGTTAAACCCCATGTTGCAATTCAGCGAAATTATACACAGCAATTAGGGAGAGTAAAATGATCTGTTTAGATATGTCACTACATGTATTTTCATCAGGAAAATGTATACTATTGTACTCAAGTCGCCTACGAATCACAGTCATTGTGCACGCTGGCAATTGGTTGAAAGTTACATGTTTTTATACACATTTTTAACATACTACATATGATATAGGTTTATTATATTAAGGTCTGTTTCCTTGTATACATCGCCTAAACGTGTAGTTACAGCAGCATCAGTATGGCCTGAAGGACAAGGTCGAGAGAAATTATTTATAACTGTGACTGGTGCCAGGGGCAATATCTGACTCTGTAGATACGTGTGTATAGGAGTGATTTTGTATTTAACTTACCTGTGGCCGACATAACTTGCATGTACATTCTTGGCTTGACACAATTCTCCTAATCTTGGGGTCAGTTCTGAAATGATATAATTAATAAACATATTATATGTATTTATAAACTTACTTACTATACATGTAGTGCCGTAGAACCCGGTCGACGAACACCCCCACTATACCAACCGTCCCGCTATAAAGGCCATACCATGTCAGTCTCCCACTAGCATCTGGCAGTTTGAATAATGAGCACGATCACGCCGGTAATAAAGCAACTTTCTTTGGTCCCGAGTGTAAACGGATTTCACTGTTAACTGACAAAACTAGCATAATACGTTTTTTTTATTTAAGGAAATTTCCATGCAGATGTGAAACACAGGTATGTTTTCTTTTAAGACAACATAAAGAATTCATAATAAAATTCGGAATTTTGCTGTAGACAGGATGCAATAAAATGGTCGCCGTTGTTGTCTCAAATTAAGAAAACGTTCCCCATTTGATCTCTCAGTGTACTTTACTCGACCCATGTTTTTTTTCGTTTATTTTTTTTGGGGTGATGGAACAACCTCTATGTAAGAATCAGAAACCGGACCAGGACCCACTGATGTGATTTTAACTACCATATTTAAGAATATCTTTTTAAAATATTCCATAAACAATTATGATTATAACTATTATTATTATTACTCATACAATTATTATTACTAATACTATTATTATTACTAATATTTCTATTATTATCTATATTATTACATTCAAATTATTATGAGTAGTAGGAGTAATAGTAGTATTACTATTACAAGCGGAATGCTCTTACAGAATAAAACCCGGAAGTCGCATGTTGGAATTATAATTCCGGCATGTGACATCCGGGTTTTATTCTGTACGCAAATTGGCGGCCCCAGTGAGTGGTTCCGACATTTTTTGCGAGGTCAGAGTTTGATAAGGACACGATAATACTACAGGAGAGTACGAGGACAGTCTCAAGGTGGGAATCTGTCTGCGGAGAGAGTTTTGTGGCAATTAGACCTGTATCTTCCAAGTAGAAGCCGGAGTAACGCACTCAGAAGGACCGCGCCCTTATCCGCACATTAAAGCCGGAATTATTAATTTTAAGTTAATCCTCTATCACCGAATTACCGCTAGGAATATCCTGTGACTATGGTTCGATCACGTTTCAAATCATGGTAATCTACGGAATTACATAGCAAGCCAGAGAGCACTCAGAGAGCACATATAGTTGTATGTATATGATTTATACGGGCTGCACGAATTATTTCTTGATTTGATGTAAAAGTATATTCATAATAGTACCATAGTCAACCACGAGATGTCAGTACCAGGTTTTTTTCTAATAAACTGCTTTCAATACATATGTACGAACAGATCAATAAAGATCTAGAAGGCGGATTTATGTCCGGATCCATCCATACAGTAACTTATCGAATCTTTTCTTGTACGGATATTCGATTATGCGTGAAAGATCATGGGAATCCATTAATGTATTTTTATCAGATGACATTGATAAACACACTGAAAAAAAACCCAGACATATACATGATCTTCAATCAACCATTGTATGAGGTCAAAGAATCGTTAAAGATTCGCACCGGGAGGCCTCTGAATGCGAGTTTTGCTTTGGGTCGGTTAATCCCCTTGGGTAGGATTCCGGCCGACAGGTGCTGGGCAACCCGGGCTAGACGTGTCAAGTGTTATGTACCTTAATGCTGGTCTCCACCTCTCTATATTTTTTATACAATTAATCGATGGAGTTCTCGTGTACATATTGATCCTTCACACACAGTATGCCAGCTCACTATGGGGTGTCCATATAAACAGACTGGCATTTTGTGCTTCTCCCTGGTATGGTATCAGACATCCCTATTGCTGCTTTGATAAACACATATGACAAGGGTATGACCTGTTCCACTGTTAATAAAAACATCACTTTACTCATCTCAACAGTAAATTAAACTGCAGATCTGAGTACGGTATTAACATGATCTGTCAACAGGTGACAATTACGCTACGTGATTCCTGAACTGATCTGCCGATTTTAGGGCGCCGGCCTTTCACGGGTCAAACCCTGCAGTGATCTGGCTAATGGTAACATTTCTCCCATATACATTTCGCTACAATGAGCATGGCAGATGCATTTTTGTAAATTAATATGAAGTTTCTAACGAAATCTTATTAAAGTTCATAATAAAACAATTAGGCAACTTCCCCCAGTCTATGGCAGCATGAAACCTATACCAAGATTTAAAATACTTGAACGATTGCTGCTAATTTTTACCTTTTTTACATGTCAGTTATATTGTTTAAAAATAATGTTTATATACTACGGTTAAAATATTCTCTACTGAACTGCAGAGATGTCCGCCAGTACGTATTCACAGGTCAGCTATACATGTACAAAGGTCTAACCTAGCTGATAAGCAGTTAAGCAAACAGTGTTAGGGCAGCGTGTGTTAAATAAAATCTGCGAAAATAAAGAAACAGTATTAAAGCATATGCCAATTAATAGTTTGTAATGACACGGAAGACTTCTAGTAGCCTTTATTCATATGATACCGATTATAATAACAGTGCATGAATCCTGGCTGCAATATTCATACAACTGTATGTATACAGGAGTATATGTATGTGTACAGGGGCGGATCCAGAATTTTGGAAGGAAAGGGCCAAAGCCATGAATAATTATGAGAAAACCTTAAAGAGGAATACTTAGGCCCGGTAAAGTGCACGGTCCAGGTCTAAAATTATTATGAAACTATTAGGAAAGGCCACGGAAACTGGAGAGGGGAGGGTCGACCCCCCCCCCCCCCGGATCCGTTACTGGTATAGGCCTGTATATACTATAGTATATGTCCCATGAGCATATGTTGGACCAATGTCTGCTACCTCTATTGTTGTTCTAGAGGGCAGGCTATTATGCCATGGGTATAGCTCTGCTAACTATGGCCGCTTGTATTATTGGATCATATTGTTTGTTTCGCCTCATGGGCCGCTTGAAAAGACGTTCACAAGTAGGTACAGAACCTTGTTATAGCTAGACTTAAAACTGACACAAACAGTCATGTAACAATGGTGACAATAATATATACCGCCGACACTTAAAGTACGTGCCTGGGTCGAGGAGGCTCCGTTGGTCATACTTTATATACATCGGTTCGAACAGTGCTGGAAATTCAGAATTTCAAGCCCCCGTTTTTAAAAACTCTGAACTGAGGATGTAGGAACCGGCAGAGACGTAAATATCCCCCCCCCCAATAAGGATATTTCTTTTGTTTTAATTGACAATCCTAATAAGAAATATATACTTATGAAGGTAGGCTATAAGGAATATAATAGTTTCCTATAAAGATTCTGGAGAGCGTTTGTAATTATATAATATTTACAAAAAAAGTAGGCCTATAGGCAGCTTCCTTATTTTTTTAAGGTCCGTCCCTTGGGCCTTTTAAACAATGATTTCTCAACCAACATTACATCCAGAGAAAACCAACATATAGAGAACGCAACTAAATATGCACGAGTTTTGTTAAAAGGCTGTTTATTTAAGTTTTAAAGCCACGACTCGCTGCAGTTCTGTGTGTCACCGGTGGACATCGTATACAGAGAGCTTAGATGTCATCTAAGCTCTCTGTCGTATGTATCTGCCGAGGATTTCCGAATAAGAACCCGATGGGCCATGTCATAATGACGTCATCTTATAATATGACGTCATTAGTATATTTCAGGATAGTGTTCGATTTCAACCTCTTACTTGGTTGCTTAGGGTTACCGTGCCAAACAGAGTAATCTCGTGACCTGTTGATTTGTGCTAGGCCCTCTAATATAAGAGCTTCCAAACCACCACTACATTTAGTCATTTTCCTTGCGGCTTCAGATCAATTACTGAGTGTATGGGCAAAACAGGAGACTGGATGATTAATTCACAAAACATGGGAGAGAATTATTGAGTCCAATGGGGGAAAACAGAGCTTGCATGATTATATTGACTGGGTACAGTCTGTATATTCCAACATCATTAATAATGCATGCAACTTCTGAATAGTCTCATTACTGTAACAGTTCCGTGTGTGGCAACTAAATATTTCAAAATATGTACGAGACGGTGAATAGTCTGGGGTGCATAAACAAGACTGAATAGCGCTTTTTTTGTTTTACAACAATCGGACAACACAGGATATATAAAAGGTTATAAACCTAACCATTTCTTGCACGTCCACAATAATCCAAAATATAAAACATTAAAAAATCAGGACTAACATCCCATTCCCACTTATTTTGTTTTACTTAATGAAAACTATATATATAGCAATAATATATGCAGTTGATATGATAAAGCACTGTGGGCATATTCCATTGCATCTGAATATATGTGCGTGTTCTCACAGAGAGAAAACAAATGAGACTGTGGTATAAACACGGGTAAATAATAAATAAAAAATATGTTATTATAAAATGACTCACTGAAGGCAGTGATTCCGTCTGGTCCCGGTTGCTGTGGGTAACGATCTACCCAATAAACAGACCTCCTGAAAATAAAAACAAACACATATTGAGTTTATATATGTAACATGTGCACAGGGCGTATATATATATATATATATATATATATATATATATATATATATATATATATATATATAAAGGTCAAACACTGCTTGGTCAGTGAAAAGAACCATTCATTCTGTAAATGATATCATCGCGTAAAAACAATGCATAAATAAATATACGTGACCTGAGAGCGGGGGGGGGGGGGGGGGTATCAGGGGTTGTCCCTAAAAATTGTTCAACTTAAAACTCAAATTAATGTCCTGACACTTACGTAAGCCTCCTCTGTCCCTTAAATCATGCATATGAAAATAAACAGCTGCATGTGTCTGCATACTTGCTACTTGCTGTATAAATAATAGAAGGAAAAGTATCTTATTCCGTTAGCATGAAGTCCAACTTTAGGTGTGTGTTTGTGTGTGTGTGGGGGGGGGGGGGGACTTCCTATGCCACTGAGACAGTTCCACCAACAGGTATGGATATATCTTTAATATCAGGTGCAGTTTAGACACCTCCAAGATCAAAATCATATAGGCTTATAATGTTTCTTTCACCGATATGGCTACGACAGACGCGGCAGTGAGATGACGTGCATGGGGTAACCGCCTGGTTTTTGCGGGATACCGACCATTCTTTTTTTTCTAAGAATAGGTCTATGCATGGTCTTTTGGCGGCACTTTCTTTTGAAGATGGAAGGTAAAAGTTCAGTTAGAATATGTTATAATCAATCCACCTAGATTTCAGGTTTATATGCACGGGGCTAGGTTTAATCAAGCAGTCATAGCCTGCCGTTTAGACATTACAGCGAATCTCTGAGGTTCTAACGAGATTTCGCCATTTTTCTATTGAGGCATCGACGGGGTTCGAATCGGGGACGTTCTGCTCCGAAATCAAACGCCTTTACCACATCCGTAACTCTAAATGAATAGTGTACAGACCGGTTTTGTCGAAGCCGTAACACTAGATCAGCACAGTACAGACCGGTTTGTCGTATCCGTAACTGTAAATAAGCACTGTACAGACCTGTTTTGTCATATCCGTAACACTAAATGATCACAGCAAATACCGGTTTTTACGTATCCGTTACACTAAGTTAGCACTGTACAGACCGGTTTTGACGTATCCGTAACTCCAAATGAACACTGTACATACCGGTTTTGACATGTCCGTAACTCTGAATGAACATTGTACATTACGGTTTGCCGTATCCGTAACTGTAAATGAACACTGTACATACCGGTTTTGACGTATCCGTAACTCTAAATGAACACTGTACAGAACGGTTTTGGCGTATCCGTAACTCTAAATGAACACCGTACATATCAGTTTTGATGTATCCGTATCTCTAAATGAACACTGTACATACCGGTTTTGTCGTATCTGTAACTGTAAATGAGCACTGTACAGACCGGTTTTGCCGTATCCGTAACTCTACATGAGCACTGTACAGACCGGTTTTGTCGTATCGATAACTCTCAATGGGCACTGCACATATCATTTTGACGTATCCTTCACTCTAAATGAGCACTGTACAGACCGGTTTTGACATATCCGTAACTCCATATGAACACTGTACATACCGGTTTTGACGTGTCCGTAATTCTGAATGATCATTGTACATAACGGTTTGCCGTATCCGTAACTGTAAATTAACACTGTACATACCGGTTTTGACGTATCCGTAAGTCTAAATGAACACTCCGCATACCGGTTTTGCCATATCCGTAACTCTAAATAAAGACTGTTTATACCGATTTTGACGTATACCCGTAACTCTAAATGCTCAATGTATATATTGATCTAGTCGTGTCCGTAACTCTAAATGAACGCTGCGCACCGTGGTTTTGCCACATTCGTAACTCTACTTAAACATGCTTTGCACATACCGGTTTTGACGTATCCGTGACTCTAAATGAACGCTGTACAAACCGATCTTGCCGTTGATGCGTGGTAGCAAGTTAAATCTGTACATCGTGAATTAACCTTGTCTTAACTTTGAATTTTCTCGCAACATCGCCTTTATGCGGTTTCCTAAGTGGCTATTCTAAGTATATGTATATGAGTAAAGGAAAGTTCTAAGAATTTATGTTGTACCGAAAACATAATCATATATATACAGTAGAGTTTGCTGTGTTTTGATTTGCATTTCTGTGCTGTTATATGATATTTGAATAAAAGCAATACTGAATCTCAAATTACGCGAGTACACGCGCGCATAATTACGGGTTTGTTTATAAATAAAGATCAAACAATGCAGCACACTGGATGCGCAGCATGAAACATGTCCTGTCTAGGTAGACAGCTAGTGGATATGTACTTTAGACTGGGTTCTATCTAGTACCGCCAGGACGCCCGGTCGTACTTTGTACTGTTTTTATTTATCATAATCACAAGATATACATCAGGAGCTGATCGATAAATTTTGAGGGACTGAAGCGTAATGAGTCAAAGAATGCAATTATGACCGGATTAAACGTACGTTTATCACGATATATCAACAGTGATTATTAAAAATAACCGCAAAGGAATACAAACCACAGAGTATATTATTAGAACATGAACGATTTAGCTACATTTGATGTATATGTACACACGTTTAACAGACCTTGAATTCTGTCACAAACTCTGCATCCAACAAAACAATAATCGACCCGCAGTCGGGGGTTGGGGAAATAGGGTGATTATATATTAAAAAAAAAACACGGGGGAACCCAGAAAATGTCGCATGTAAGGACCCTTTGATACAGCTCCTTGGTAAGGTGAGTTGGTGGTTGTTGACCCTACCCCTGCACCCCATTCCGGATTTTCCATGTATGTGTCATTGGCCGGATGTCCCCAAAGTACTTAGTGTGCACACAAATAACACCTATAGCCTTTGGCCGAGGTATTCCGTATTACTCCTTGGTGAAAGAAGTACGTACCGCAGCCTGAGGCGGCTATAAGGATTAGCTTTTGATCTTCTTCCGTCCTAATGACCTTATTATCGGTTTAACCCGATATCAAACAACTTGACATTTTATACATATCGCTCTTACTGCACGCGGGTCTACGTGAACATTTAAATTATGCTATCTTAAAATGTACAAGTATAACTTAAATATACATGTAACCGTATACGTATACTATGGTACCTTATATGTAGCATATTAATGCAGGAGTGGGAACGGTTATAGATACGACGGCACAGGCCCAATAAGATGGAATAAACCAAGGCTGTAATATATAAATGGGACGAATATGACATTATTTATGATGTCATCATGGAATTCTAAATGTCAGTATAATATATCCTTGTATTGCACCATTTATATATCAGCAAATTCGAAAAAAAAATAAAAAAGATATATTTATATACTCTGTACAAATTTATATTCTCTGTATATATTCTCTATATAAATTCATCTATTTTCCTAATAAGCCACAATATCCATCGCGAAAGTTTCGGATTCAGAATGCATTTATCGTTGTATAATATGACAAGGTCGATCAGTTGTGTCCATTTAGTTTCATGTGGGGAGGACTGAGTCCAGGTTTACCTATAATTTTTTGTCATCTATGAACATGCATAATTCATCTATTCATACTTATCTGAATCTAAACTGGGGGGGGGGGATCAACCACATATGTGAACATGAAAGACTACAGAATACTTTATGAACCGTCTGTTTCTAGACCAGACAATGAATGTGCAGACAATAAAAGGTGTGGGTCATAAGCGCCCCCCCCCCTGTCCTTTCATCTTATATTCTTTTCACTCACATGACTATATATAATAGACATCCATCATGGAGCCTTGTATTTGAATGTATATTAATGACGACAAAATTTCTATACAAATTACAACCCAACAACAACCGTGAACTAATCATCCTTAAGGAAAATCGATGTCTTTAACAGACACGGAACCCAAGCCATATATTGTCAAAGGTACTTTATATTCCAAAAACAGAAGGTTTCCACAAGTAAATTCTTCATTTGCTCTTTGGCAATGATCACACGTGCAAGTTTCAGTGGAAACAATGTATCAAATCTGGCCTTTATATGCATGTATATGTGATGAATGTTAATTAATTTATTAATACTTTATAATGGCTCTTACCTGTCCTCCAGGAAGTTAGGGTGGAATGCCTTTGGTCTCGCCAACAAATCTATACGTCTCCCCGATTCTGTGAAAGAGCACACTTTTGTGGTATTATCAGAATTAACTGAAATAGCCCATATTATGAAATTGTACAAATAAGCATATAATAAAATCTGATAAAATACTCAATATAAATTTTGTTTTCGAAATACAGACGATTCATGGCAAACACATGAAACAGTATACATATCACTGCGCATAGGAGATGCATTTTTGTTATAATATCAGTTCAAATATTCGACGTCACCGTTTGTACGTTTTTTACATAAAGATTTTTTTTTAATCTGAGCAGTTGATTATAAACCTAATATACACATAAGGAATTCACACCACAAATAAATGTTACAAAAATGTTTTTATTCGTCCAGTGATTTATCAATATATAGGAATGTAAATTGTGATGCTGTACATAATTTGCCTCTTATTCTTCAACAACGCTTTAGTATAGGCCTTACTTGACGTTAATAACAGGATCACCACAATACACATAAATATATAAATCTGAGTATATATAAATGAAAATATGATTAAATTTTCAATTAGGTATAAAATAACAGACTTACCCGTGGCTGCCATGGTGGTGTAGTTTCTGAGAGACAGTCCCTTCCCACACAACCCTCGGCAATTATAGCTTAGCTTCTGTACACAGTGAAGGCTTCACGTTGCTAGGGCGTTGCTAGGAAAGCGATTGTTGCTCGCCTGAAAACGTTCGTCAGTGTCGTAATGCCAGAGGCCGTATCATGTTCCCCGACTGGCCACCCTGAGTAGATTAGCCTGCTTATTATTACCGTATTTGCGAGCGCTAATCCACTCCAGAGGATTAAGCTGGTCATGCAGGAACTATAAGGATCGGAACTTACGCCTCTGTGTGTTCGTCAGTACAGGTTATGGCACCGGGCCGTTCCGGGCGCAGTCTTGACCACGTTATTCATGCATTACAACATTGACACCAAGTTCACGCGAGCCCCATCAACGCGCGACAACGCTGTTGGCGGGACGCCCTTGATTGAAGTTCATTTAACCTAATTAGTGTTGCTTGGCTCACTTGCCATCGAGATGTGCTATAGTTACAGCTCCTCTATGTGCTATAATCAAGGCCAGTGTTTGCGGCACTCGTTTTAGATTGACTGGAGAGACTGACTTCGTTAATGTGACGGTGGCCAAAGTCTAGATAGGCAAACCTTACCCCGTTTTCAACTTGAATCAAGTGGTATTACCGAAATGTTATTCTGATTCTTTAAAATATATATAAGAGAAGTAACAACTTGTATTGTAAGTCCCTTACATTTATAAGGCAAAATAATAATAATAATAATAATAATAATAAATACGTAATAAGGTTTGGTTCTTAGGCACTTTTTTCATAAATAAATTTGGGCGGGTGGGCGATTTTTTTTTATCTTTTTTGTATGTTTCAATAAAAATGTTATATGATCAGGCAAAAGCATGATAATAACATTTTTTTTGGCCTGAGTAAAGAATCCGGTCTTCATTTCAAAGATGGGTCTAAACTGACAGGAACGTCTCATATAAGTATAGTAATCAACATAAGCCATGGCATGCCTGATGATATGACATCGACATGGCTCTGACTTCTCCATTACATGAATTCTAAACTTCTTTACGTCGGTCCGGATACACCCATAACCTCGTCCATGTAGACCGGATTTTATACCCGCTGCATTTTTTTTTTTGCTATACAAGTAAAAGCACTACAAAACAAAGGAAGTTTTATCAAAATTGTATTATTTTATCTTCTTAAAAGAACACAGGAAAGTTTTTATTTGTCTCGAGATCTTATTTCGAGATCTCGAGAAAATACTGGCCCCGTTAGTGTTGCAACAGTTATGCGATGCTTATATAATTTGCAAAAAGTTAAAGGTAACCATCTCGATATCTCACGTCTATTGAATGAACATCATCCCTTGAACTGTTTATAGAAATACCCCCCCCCCCCACCCCCCCAAAAAAAAGCCTATCCCACGGTTAACATGTGGTACCTTTTGTCTGTATCCACGTGTTTATATGGGGGGGGGGGGGGGGGGGGGAGGGTGGAGGTTGGGGAAAAATGGCTTCCAACAAGGACATCTGGCGGCATTGAAGACGAACCCGAGTTTTGTATATGACAAAAGATTGCGTTGCTTCCTTTGACCTCACCATCAACAACCAGTATAATCTTTTAATGTGCAATCAACCACCTTCGGTTACATGTTTTTTTTTTATGTCAACATGGGTTCATGTACCTTTTGTACTAATAGCCTGTAGATAAAAAGTCCATACATCAGTCACAAGCCCGTTTTAAGGACCTTTCTTTGCACGGGTTACCCTCATTTCTTTAATACATTGTATATATATGCAGAGTAAGCCGTAAATCACAAATTCTATAAGGCATACAGTACGCTCCTGAGGCAGCGGCTATACACTGCAGTCGTCCCAGACACCGTTTCATGTAACCGCTCGGGGGTCGAAGCTTGAAAAATGCTCATTTATGAAGTACAGCGGCAAAGCCACCAGGTGGCGCCCTATGTTTTGCGTCATTCGTCGCGCCCAGTGCAACTTGTATAAAAGGAGTGAAAAAACGGTTTAAGTACGAAATATTGAAAGATACCGTAATATTTAAGAAGACACTATATTTCATGTGTACTTAATATACCTGGTATGTGAATAGGTCCCTTTAACAGGAAATAAATCAGAACCGTTTTACCCAGAAACCTGATTGACACCTAAGAAAGATCTTAATATATTTATAAGTAATTTTGTGCAAACAGATCCACTTTAAATTGTTGTTGCCTCGTTAAACGCCAAATTAGACGGACGAAGGGTCATTGCTATATGTTTTTTAAAACATATCGATTTCCCACTACTCAACTACACTGATTGATTGAACTCCAACAGAATGACCACCAACCCATGGGAGGATGGGCCTCCCCGTCAGATGCGTAAAACCGGTCTACACCACGCTGCTCGATCACTAGTCTGCCGACACGAATTCCAACCCGATGAGCTGAATAGAGCTGTCATTGAACTGGTCAAGAAATACAAGACGGGGCTGTGCGCTGTTCATACAATCAGTGGTACCACAATGCAGCTGATTTTTGGAACTCCAGAACTTGCTGAAGAAGTATTAGTCAATGGTGTGCAGTGTTTGGGGAGGACTTTAGACACTCAGGCGGCTGAACTGAGTAAGCCGTTATGGGTGTCACTGCGGGGTCTCCCGCTGAATTTCCCTCACGAGTTGATAACGGCAGAAATGAAGAGATACGGCAGAGTCGTGAAGGGGTGCCGCCACAAGTTTTGGCCAGAGACCGAGCTGCCGACTTTGGACAGAGAGATTTTGATGTTTATTGAGAGAGAAGTCCCCGATAGAATGGAATTCTTCCTGGGTAATGAACGTCATGTTGCTTACATTCGTTACAAGGGGAAGACCAGGCTATGCTGGCGCTGCAAAGTGGAGGGCCATGTGGCTAGAGACTGTCCCGATAGAGAAAGAGAAAGACCAACTAAAGCCGACGAACCTGGATTGATAGTAACCCTTCCGACTACTGAAAGCGCAGAGGCCGTAAAAGATGTAGAACCTGAACTGCCAGAAAGCCCCCCGAGAGGACAAGCAGCTGCGTTATCTGACTTCGACGACGACGATCCCTTCCCGCCCCTGCAGATTGTTGATACACCCGTAGATGTCGCCCATAATTCACGTAGAAAGAGGAAATTACCAGAATCGCCGTCCAGCCAACTACCAGGAGACCCTCGCCGACACCCACAAGACCGAGACCGGAACACGGATCTTCAGACCCCAAGTTCTACCAGAGTCTCAGACCAGCCGACCTCTGAGGATCAGGACTTTCTATCCTAAATTATGAACTTTCATGAATTTACCTTTTATATACTGTTTATTAACTTTCATTGTAGCTAGTCTTAACATCAGAGGACTTTGTGTTACACAAAAACAACTGTCATTAAGAAACTACGTTTTGAAACATAAAATTGATATTCTTTGTTTACAGGAAACCTTTTTATCGTCCTATGAGAGTTCTCAAATCTTTAAGTCCTGGCAAGGTAATGTTTTTTCCAGTGGTTGTGCTAATCGTCACTGTGGAACTGTAATATGGGTATCCACCGCTTGTGACGGGCAAGTCCTAGAGCAGAAAACAGACACCGAAGGCCGCATTGTGAGTATTATTCTTGATTTTGGTCAAACTCAATGTAATTTAATTAATGTATACTGTCCTAATGGTTCAAGCGACAGACGTACCTTTCTCTCAAACTTAAATAATTTTATTCTATCAACAGATCCAGTGAAGTGTCCGGTAATATTAGCGGGGGATTTTAATTGCATAGAAAATATCAATCTCGATAAACAAGGTGGTAATATATTACATAAAGGTTGTCTTGTTGGTAGAGAAGAAATTAATAATCTTAAACGGAAATACATGCTAACAGATTCTTTCAGAGTTTTAAACCCTGAAACAAAAGCTTTTAGCCATCACTGGAAAAGGTATGAAGTACATACTAGGATTGACAGAATTTATACTGGACGTGTACTTTTCATTAAACATTGTGCTATTTTAAGGAATATTTTGTCTGACCATGAATGTGTCACAGCGAACATCGATTTTAACTGTAAACCTCGGGGGCCAGGCTACTGGCATTTCAATAGTTCAGTTTTAAAAGATCCTTTATACAATGAAATAGTGACAGATTTTTGGAAGCGTTGGCAAACTAGTAAGGAAAAGTACACTAATATTTTGTTCTGGTGGGATCTGGGGAAACAAAAACTCAAAGAGCTTACCAGAAGCTATTGTAAAGATAAGGTCAAGGCTAAAAGAAGGTTAAAATTCCGCTTGGAAAGAGAATACAATTCCTTGCTTTCAGAGCGCGAGCAAGGTTTGTGTGTCAATTTAGAACAACTTTTAAAAATAGAACAGAAACTGAGGGATTTCAATGAGAAAGAAACAAATGCTACGGCCATTAGGTGTAAAGTCCAGTTTAGGGAGCAAGGTGAACGCCTGACAAAATTCTTTGTTGGGCTCGAAAAACAAAGAGGTGCTCGCCGAACCATGCAGACTTTAAAGGATGAAAAGGGCATTGTTCATTGTGACACAAAGGACATGCTCGAAGTGGGGAAATCTTTTTATTCATGTCTTTATTCTGCGGAACAAACTGACTCCAGGGCCCAAGATTTACTGTTGGCCAAGGTCTCTAAGAAACTTTCAATTGAAAACATGCAACAATGTGAAGGTGAAATTTCTTTACAGGAAGCCACAGTAGCCTTAAAGAGTTTTAAAAAGGAAAAAAGTCCAGGGCTTGATGGATTGGCAGCGGAATTTTATTTACATTTTTGGGACATTTTAGGAAATGATTTCATTAAAGTGGTGAATACGGCGTATAAAATTGGAAATCTCTCTACATCACAGAGGCGGGGTGTAATATCATTGTTATTTAAAAAAGGTGATCGTGAACTGTTAAAAAATTGGCGTCCGATTTCTTTACTTAACGTAGATTATAAGATCTTGACTAAATGTTTGAGTAATCGGTTGTTAAAAGTGTTGCATGAAATAATTGCAAATGACCAGACTTGCTCTATTAAAGGTCGTTCCATAATGCAGTCTGTTTCCTTAATAAGAGATGTGATAGATTATGTCAACTTTAAACAAATACCTGGTGCTATGTTATGTTTAGACCAGGAAAAAGCTTTCGATAGAATTGATTGGAGATTTATGGTTAAATGTTTAAAAATCTTCGGATTTGGGCCAGGGTTTATTAATTGGATACAATTGTGTTACACAGATGTGCAGAGCTGTGTTAAGATAAATGGTTTCCTGTCGTCCTTTTTCACTCTTTCAAGAGGCACTAGACAAGGGTGTCCTTTAAGTCCTCTTTTGTATATTATAGTTGCAGAGATAATGGCAAATGCCATTCGATGTGATGATAATATTAAAGGTATAAAGTTACCAGACGACACAGAGTTAAAAGTCGTACAGTATGCAGATGATACTTCTATTTTTGTTTCAGATACTGAATCGATAACTGCTTGTCTAACTCTTTTAAATATTTTTCAGCGAGCTTCTGGGGCAAAGATCAATAAGGAAAAAACAGAAGGTTTGTGGCTAGGTTGTAACGTTGGTAAGAACGAAACACCAGGTAATATTAAGTGGACATCTAATCAAGTGAAAGTATTAGGGTTTTATTTTGGAAATACTGATGTGTGTAATGAAAATTGGGAGGTTAAAATTAAGAAGTTGCAAAATGTTTTGGCTATGTGGTCTCACCGGAATTTGTCTTTTACAGGTAGGATGGTTATTATTAATTCAATTGCTAGTAGTGGAATATGGTACTTTTCTAATATTATTCATATGCCATCATGGGTGTCTGATAAGATAGAAAAGCTTCTTATTGACTTTTTCTGGAGCTATAAGAGACACCTGGTGGCCAAAGATATCATCATGCTACCTAGGAATAATGGTGGACAAAATCTGGTGTCCATTAAAAATAAGATTATTGCACAGAGAATCACATGGATATCCAAAGTATTAAACATGGATCACAAATGTCGCATTTTAGCGGAGTATTTTATTGGTTTGCACAGAGGCACCTCATTTGGTAAAAACATATTAAGATGTAGCTATAATGTTACTTATAAGAATTGTCGAGATCAACCAGTTTTGTATCGGGAAATGTTGGACGCTTGGTTTAAATTGAAAGTTACGTATAAGATCCAACCTATGAACAAAACTGCAATTTTTGATCAAATACTGTTCCTGAATGATGAGATTATTAATGATTCTGGTGAAAAGTTCTTCCTTAAAGAATTTATTGAAAATGGATGTTGTAAAATAAAACACATTTGGAATAGACGTATCGGATATTTCCACAGGTTCGATGAGGTATCCGCACGGTATAAAATTAAACCGGATGGTAAAATCGAAAAGATGTACGAGGAATTAATAAACTGTATTGATTCAGATTGGGTTAATATTTTAAGGTGCGGAAGGGACTCAGATTATACGTCTGATTTCGTGATTAATCAGGGGAAAAATGAAATATCTATTTCAAATTTTTCTGTTAAATTGTTGTATGGCATGTTGCTCATGAAGAATTCTCCAGCTTGTATGGTGAAATGGCGGAACATTTTTAATAACGATTTGGAAACAAAACATGTCTTTAGCAGATGTTATTTTAAACTTAGTGACAGATTACACTTGGATATTAACTGGAAGTCGTTACATTTTGCTCTGCCAACAAAGGATTTTTTAAAGAAATGTAAAATATTATCGGATGATTTATGTGATGTATGTTTAAGACGAGAAACAAATTTGCACATATTTTATGACTGTTCAGTAGCTTTAAGATTTTGGAAAGAGATTAATTACATATTTAACAGAGTTGCTGAGGAAACTGTTACTTTAAATCTATTTACTATATGTTTTGGATTTAACCATAGACAGGGAGATTTTTCAGAGGTATGCATTAAGCTTTTAGATTTCCTTCTTGTTTCGGGTAAATACATACTGTGGAAATGTAGAAATATGAGACTGTACAATAATGATGTGAATAATGTTATTTGGTTTAAAACGTTAATCACCAGTAGGTTAAAAGAAGAGCACTTAAAATTTATAGAACTTGGACAGAAAAGAGCTTTTGTGGATTTGTGGTGTTATAAGAATGCACTGTGTTCAGTAGATGATGATTATGAGTTCTGTGTTAATATTTGACCTTTTTTTAATTGGCGGGGGGAGGGGGGGGGGGGGGGAGTTACTGTTGAATGTTGGTTGATATATTGTTGAAGGTGTGGTTTAAATTTAGTATTTGTTTGTATACTTGCATGTGAAATTTCGTATATGAAGGTTAATATGGATTGCTAACAGACTTTATAATTGTGTATTTATATATATATCCTGATTTTAATAAACAATATAAAAAAAAAAAAACGCCAAATTAGGTCACTGTGGCCTATCCTTGGGTGATATGCATGGCCTACAGATGCGTGTCAGATTCACCTTGGCGTCATAACATGTGGGCTACACAAGACTGACAATTGTATTTCTAAAAGCTTCATAGTATAAGTAAACCAACGGGGGTTGCAACTCAAAAGCAAACTATTGGTTGTAACAGTACTTTATGGTTAAAATTATCCCGAGATCTACAAATAAATTATCTCGAGATCTCAAGATATTATCTCAAGAAAAATAAATAAAAATCCCTATGTCCTAGGGCAGCTAAGTAGTTTTGAGTTGTGTGTTCGAAAAAATAAAATTGGTCACATATAAACAGACAGCAGTATATGCACGCTGTCAAATTAATATTTCCCCACATACACAAAGGTTTTCAGCAACTTGAGGGGGGGGGGGGTCATTTTTATGTACAGGTTTTGACGGGAACAGATGATTGCCTACGGGACGGACGGACATTTAGTCAGCGGATGTTGGTGAATGGTGTTACCCGCCGACCACACGCCGCATTTAGCTTTCTGTATTTTAATTATTTCAACTCACTTTCTTTTATTAATGGGTCTTTATCTGTCGCCAAATCAACGGGCCAGTTGTCTGTCTACAGTTTTATACCGATTAAATGCGGAATCCTTGCGGTAAGGTCACATTCACAAAGTTAATTGCTAAACTCGCCATCCATTTTGATATACTACCTTCGCTTAAAATACAAATGGGCCTATAACGCAGGCTTGTAACATTGATATTGCAGACTCGTGGTTCATATACAAACACAAAGAAGAAATGTTCAAATAAATTGTCATCGTGAGAAGTTTGAAGAAAATTGGCAAATAAAGTGTGCGCAAAAATTACTATTATTTTATAAAATATAATAATTATTCCATATAGAGAAAAACAAGGCCTACAGGCCTAATGCGAACCTGTGCAAAGTTTGGGAGTATGAATGGAGGTTTATTTTTAAAATTTAATATTGATCCTCTTATGTCCTGCATATCTTCCTTAGTCATTATGATTTCAGCAAAATGGACGTTTCGGACCTGCAAGTTTCGGACTAGGACATTTTAAAACTACAATACGGGTAGTCGACAAGCGACTACGTGTATCCGCCGAAATCAGAATGGGACGGGTGAAGTGAGCCATGGATTGAGTGGCAAGGGGAAATAGAGTGATGTGTGTTGCATATTAGCATGGATGTCTGCAGCCGATATGTGTATGTAGGTTGCGCCACCTACCACAAAATCCAGAAAGCTGTCCAGCTTGTATACATATGACACATTTTAGGCAGATAAGTCAAACCACTACTTGTATATGAGTGCTTTTATCCCACAGCAGACAACAGAAGGACGCTGTGCAAAAATGGCGGCAGCAGGCGCCACCAATCTTGTGTATGATTAAGAGCTATGTGAGATCTATTCACATGCAAAATTTCAGGGGGATATGTCAAACCAGTCCTGAGATATAAGCCTAAATGTCTGCAGCGTAATCATAAATGTAGGTGGCGCCACTGCCACAAAATCGAAAAAGCTATCAAAGATGTATAAACATGCAAAATTTTAGGCAGATAAGTCAAACCACTACTGAGATATGAGTAATTTTAGCCAATGGCAAACAAACAGACGTACGCTGTGCACAAATCGTTGCAGAAGGCACGACCAGTTTTGCGTATGATAAAGAGCTATGTGAGATCTATACAAATACAAAATTTTGGCCCATTCGGTCAAACGGTTCCCCAGATATGAGCTTGGATGTCTGCAGTGTAAATGTAAATGTAAGTGGCGCCATCTGTCATAAAATCATGAAAGCTTTCCAGGATGTATACACATGCAACATTTGAGGTGGATAAGTCCAATCAATGCAGAAATATGATGCTAGCTCCTGCCCTTTTTGAGATAGCTACGACGCACGACGGACGACGGAAGACGGACAACGCCACACCATTGCATAAGCTCACAGATTCGCTAAAAATGCAAACCAAGTTTTTTCAAACAGTTAAAATATATATTTCCAATAGTTCTTATCTGGGCATTCTGCGTCTAGACGCTGTGTCTAGACGTATAAACACATTGTCTAGACACCAGACAGAGCCAGATCAGTTGCCATGGTGATGTCTTGACCCCACCTGGTTGTACTGGGTGACTTCTTGACTTGGCTGCTGAAACTCAGCATGTTGTCAAATCTGTTTTCAGACACAGAAAGCCTTTTTCAATTGACTACACTACTTTTTTAAAGCTGCATTTACCCAATCTATTCTTATAAAACTGGCAGAACCCTACCATAGAAAAATTCTTGTAAAGTTTAAACCAATCAGCTTAACAGTTTCATCATAAAACAGTGTATAAGCTAGAAGAGTCTAAAATTACATTTTGCTTGTAAAAAACAGATCAATGTAGGTGCCGCACGAATACCTCAATTTCGGATATGACATATGTAACAAACATTGGCATAAAATTTGATGATGATAGCTCTAGCCATTTCCGTGACTGAAATTTTAGTGTGCTTTTTTTTTGACAGATGACTAAGTTCAACCTCCTGTAACTCGGCCAAAAATCTCCGAACTGGAACCATTCAAACAAACTTGAGAGAGATTGTTCCAGGGATCATTTCTGTGAAATATAGGACAATTTGGCTGGACAGTTTCGGAGAAGAAGCATTAAAGATTTTTTAGCTTTTCCCTATAAAATCTAAGAAAATACAGTTAGAAAAAATAAACAAAATCCGGGTTGAGTTTTTCAGATGACTTATTATTTGCAAAAAATTGGTGATGCTAGCTCCTGCCGTTTTTGAGTTAGCTATGGTTAACGTACAGACGACGCACGACGCAACGACGGACGACGCTGCACCATCGCATAAGCTTACTGGTTCGCTAAAAATCCTACAACAGTCCCAGTTCACAAGTGTATGTTGTCATCATGCATGATCGAATTAAAACGTGACAATCGTTTGGATAAAGTCTTGTATATATGACTGGTGTTTTCACATATAGCTTCATTTCTTCATTTTTACGAGTTTAATTGTATTTTGTGAGGGTTACATTACAATTCATCCATAAACTCATTACCCTGGAATTGAATATGAAAGAAAAATTGCCTCAAATGCCAACGTTTCTCACTTATCATGCCAAATAATATATTAAGAAAATTAACCAAAACAGACCTTCAAAACCATCACATACTTAATTTGTATAATATTATACAACACCATGGTGGCTAGAACAATAAATAGTCTTCTTGTTCCTGGTAATTCATAGACATGTTTCATATGGACAGTCCTACAACTGGTTTAAGTCAGTTGTGCATGACAGCATTATAATATGAAGCGTTTTGTAAGAACCTAGATATGACAAGGACGTGGTGGCGAAATGGTGTAAGAAGCACTAGGTTTGTGACCGCAAGTTTGCGGGTTCACATCCCGTTCAGACCGCCTTCCGCATTTATGGGAAATAATAACGTACAAAGCACGTTGAACAGACACGAAAAATAGCGTTTTCACTTTGAAATAAAATCGTACCTGCCAAAAATTGCCCTGAAACTGTTGGCTTAATTACTCCTGTACACAAGCGTTATAAAAGTGGACCATACAGGCGCGATCACTGCATGACGCCAACAGAGCGCGAACGCCACCTGCGTTGTCCGTGTTCCTTTCAGGCTTACAACCAGTGTTTTACAGTCGTGCACGTTCATGTACAGGCCACAACACTGTCAATCAGTAGATGCCATGACTAATTTTGCCAATAAAAATGTAAGACATGTTCTCGTTGGCTGAAACATCGCGTGTGTTGCGATGGCTCAGGGACCCGATACACATGGTCACACTGTGTTGCGCGTGTCATTTCAGCTGAGGCCTCTGGACGTATCTCACAAATCTGTTGCGATAGACTCTGCAATGAATTTACATTCGAAGATTTCCTGAATATGTCCCTTTCAGATAACTTTACCACAAGGGTGCATGCACCCTCCCCACCAAGGATTTTGATTTGTAACTGGTCATGGACGGCAAGCAAAATATAGAATGTTTTACCTCCAAGTACCTTATAGTGAGCCTGCGTGTTCTACAGATCCCTAGGGCCAGGGGTCTGCATAAAGATAGAAGAAGGACCAGGTCTGTTTGATGATTCATGAGACTAACATCGTCAGTGATGTCATACCATAAACCCTACATTTATGTGCTTGCAGAGAAGATTCAATAGGAAGAGATGCCTGACAAACTATAGTGGTCTTCTAGTGGTCACGATATAAGGGGTCATACAAATTGCAGTGGCGGATCTGGGGGGGGGGGGGGTTGTTCGTTTTGTTTAAATGCACGTTTATATATCTAGCGGAAAGTTATATGCACCTGAGTTTTGCAAGGGGCATTTTGCAACTATAGTCCGTTTCATCCCCTCATGTCCACCTGATTTTTGCTATGAACATTTTTAATAGTTTAATTTCAAGGGAAACAATTGTAGTGTAGAGGATTAAAGGACCTAATTTTCAAAAAGGTAAATAAATACCTACCTTACACCTTATATAAGAAACAGAATTATTTTAAAATATGAGAAATCAGTCTACATTTTACAACATATCAGACCCACTTATGGCGGTCAAGGTCATTGGTCACATGCAAAAACAGCCTCAACTGACAGCGTCTGATTGGATGATCTCATGTAAACCCTCTAAAAAAATATAACCAGCTCAAACAAAGATGGCTATAAATGGAGGGACACATCATATCTGCCAGATCATGGTGAAGAGACTAAAATGTTGTGAAACAATAAACGGGAGATTTATTGTAAAATTCTTAATTGCCATATTAGGTTGTCACTTCCATTAGTTTTTTCTTTGAAATTATTGTAAACATTTTAAACTTTTAAGTAAATCATCTACAAAAAACAGGTGGACAGCAGTTAGTGAAACGGACTATAATGATCTTTCAGCCTCCGTTTCATATTTGTTTTCTGCATGTCAGTACCAGGGCTGGGTATCGGTCAGCCTATTCAGGTACAATACTTATTGCGATACACTTAAAGGGATATCCGATACATATTGACGATACGCTTATATTTTTGTAAACAAACTAGATATTTCTTGGTACCGCAGGTGCCATAGTATCCCCAGACAATTAACCCCCCCCCCCCCCAGCCTCGAACAATAGGATCCCATCTTGAATTCAGATGCAGAGACTGATACTTGGCAAGCCACCATGGTTTCTTATAAGTATGGGCATATCTAAGATAAAGGTCACTCTCATAGGAGAGGTCATGATCCAAATTGAAATACATCTCATTCCGTAACCCATGTCTATATAAATGATATTAAAGAAATCTGTCCATTAGTTTTCAAATTATCATGCTCACAGTGCTGTGAAGTGGCAATGGGGGGGGGGGGGGTATTACAAGGTGCGAAAGCAAGAAAACGACTTGATAAGATGCATCTAACCTGTAAGTTTGGTGACTGTAGTTATTGCCGTAATTTCATTTTAACATTATCGCTGCTGACCTGGAACAAATGTATCAAGGTCGTCCATGTTCAAATTTGACCTAGCCGTTGATAAGATGCATCAAACTTGTGGGTTTGGTGACTGTACCTCCAATTTTTGCAAAGTTATTTCGTTTAAACATCATTTTAGCAAGAAAACAAATGATCCATGGGTTATGACGCTCAGCTGACTGGGTAGAGATTTGCCAAAGGAAATTTTATCATCTGAATGGTAGTATATACCCATTCAACTGAAGCATCAAACAGATTAACCAACAGGCGAAGATTGTGACTTTATTTATATATCTCAAAAATAGAGAAAAATGCATAAACTTTAAAAAAATACAGGTGGTTCCACCAGTCTGCAGAAACTAGAAAAAACACTTAAAGGTCAATATCCATGCAAAGAATCACGGTGATCTCTGCATTAGTTGTTCAGATACTTCAGCTTTTGTATCAAATTTTCAATTATTCTGAGGGATACTTCAGGGGGCCTATAGCTTGAAGGATATGTGTAGCAGAGACCTAATTTCAAGTTTCCATGGAGACTTTTCATGGGTCTCCCAGTATGTCAAGAATGAAGATTCTAGGTCCAGTTGTTATGATTTGTGCCCTGTTAACAGAGGTTCATATCTTTAAAGGTCTCAAAAATAGAGAACACAATTCGTAAAAAAACCCGAAAAAATACAGGTGGTGCCACCAGTCTGCAGAAACTGATGAAACACTCCATGATCAATATCCATACAAACAATTATGGTGATCTCTGCATTAGTTGTTCAGATACTTCAGCTTTTGTATCAATTTTTCCATTATTCTGAGGGATACTTTGGAGTGCCATAGCTTGAAGAATATGGGTAACAGAGACCTAATTCCAGGTTTCCACAGACTCTTTTCATGGGCCTCCTTGCATGACAAGAATGAAGATTCTAGGTCCTGTTGTTACATTTTGTGCCACGTCAACAGATGACAGCATCCTTAAAGGTCTCAAAAATAGAGAAAAAAATTCATAAAAAACGAACAAATACAGGTGGTGCCACCAGTCTGCAGAAACTGATGAAACACTCCATAATCAATATCCATGCAAAGAATCATGGTGATCTCTGCATTAGTTGTTCAGATACTTCAGCTTTTGTAACAAATTGTCCATTATTCTGAGGGATACTTCAGGGGGCCTATAGCTTGAAGGATATGGGTAACAGAGACCTAATTTCTGGTTTCCATGTGGATTTTTTATGGGTCTCCCTGTGTATCAAGAATGAAGATTCTACGTCCAGTCGTTACGTTGTACCCTGTTGACAAATACCTACATCCTTAAAGGTCTAAAAAATAGAGAGAAAAAAATTTAAACTTTAAAAAAATACAGGTGGCACCACCAGTCTGCAGGAACTGATGGAACACCTCTTGATCAATATGTATGCCAAAAATCATGACCATCAGTGTTGTAGTTATTGAGATGTTGCAGTTTGTTTTTATCAAATTTTCCATTATTTTGTGTGTGGGGGGGGGGGGGGGGTAATTGGGAGCCCCACAACTTAAAGGTCCAGTTGTTATGATTTGTTCCCTGTGACAGATGTTCACATTTTTAAAGGTCTCAAAAATAGAGAAAACAATTCGTAAAAAATCGAAAAATACAGGTGGTGCCACCAGTCTGCAGACACTGATGAGACATCTCATGATCAATATGTATGCAAAAAATAATGACCCTCAGTGATGTAGTTAATGAGATATTGAAGTTTTTGTATGAAATTTTTGACTATTCTCGGGGGTACTTTGGGGCTCCCATAGCTTGAAGGATATGGGTAAAAGAGACCTAATTTCTGGTTTCACAGGAGACTTTTCATAGGTCTCTCAGTGTGTCAAGAATTAAGATTCTAGGTCCAGTCTTTACGATTTGTGCCCTGTTAACAGATGTTCACATTTTTAAAGGTCTCAAAAATAGAGAGAAAAAAATCTTAAAAAATCGAAAAATACAGGTGGCGCCACCAGTCTGGAGGAACTGATGAAACCTCTCATGATCAATATGTATGCAAAAAATCATGACCATCAGTGATGTAGTTAATGAGATATTGAAGTTTTTGTATGAATTTTTTTAATATTCTGGGGGGTACTTTGGGGCCCCATAGCTCAAAGGATATGGGTAACAGAGACCTAATTTCTGGTTTTCAAGGAGATTTTTCATGGACCTCTCAGAATGTAAAGTTACAAGATTCTAGGTCCACCAGTTACGATTTGTGCCTGGTTAAAGGACAGACGGACGACGGACAAAGAGTGATCGCTATAGCTCAGATGACTTACAGTCAGCTTAGCTAAAAACATAAGGTGACGCCACCTGTCTTCTGCAGGAAACAATGCTATCAAAGATCTTATGTCAATTTGATTTTTGGATCATTCCATGTATCCCTTACGGAGATATTAAAGATTTTGTGTGAATTTCACCAAATATGGGAATATTCATGGTCAAGGCCACTCTCATAGGAAAGGTCATGACCCTAATTTAAATAAACATCATACCATAACCCATATCTATGTATATGCATAATAAAAAAGAAAACTGTCCACTAGTTTTTGACTTATAATGCTCACAGTACTGTCAAGTGGCAATTTTGGGGGTATTAAAAGGCACGAAAACAAGTTTAGAATAATAGATGGCGCCACCAGTTTCTGGAACATGACATCCCTATCCATGATCTTCGATCAACTTGATTTTGGGATCAATCCATGCAAGATTTCTTAAGATGTTCAAGAATTTGTGTGATTTTCCCCAAAATTGGACCTATTCAAGGTCAAGGACACTCTCCTACTAAAAGTCATGACCTCATTTTAAATAGGCGTCATCCTGTCACCCATATCTATACATAAACCAAGTTTGGTAAAGATCCGTGAAATATTTTTTGAGTTATCGCGCCAACAAGATTTATATGTGGCGGCGGGACCGTCATGAAAACATAGTATCCCCCGACTTTGTCTGGGGATACAATAAAAAAAACATTATATATATATATATATATATATATATATATATATATATATATATATATATATATATGATACCTTTTTCATCACACTAACGACATCTGTTTAATTTAGTATTAAATATTGGGTGTTAAAGTTTTGATCTCAATTTTAAGTCCTTCTTCAACCCCCTTCATCAATATGTTTGCATATTTTTGGGAAGGTTATATTTTATTTGTCATGCAATAACGCAGTTTCGTATGTTACTGAGAATGTAAATTCCCTAAGTCACATTTCTCCTCGCAGACTATTATTGCATTTCCCCCCCAAGGCTTCGACTGCATGTTTCTCCTGTTGTCGAACATGTAGTTCACAATATGCAAGTATAAATGGACCTAGAGAAATTGCCTCGCTTCTATTTAGAACAGGGATAAAATAATGGATTATAAAATAAAATAAATGCCCTGCTGAGAACACAGAATGGAAAAATACGCAATAAATATTTCAATACTAACAAAGACAGTTCGCACTATCATCGCTCACACGCGCGGGCTTGTCATGGAAGCTCCAACAAGTGTACATACATCCCTCATCAAAAGTCGATCATACGACTATAGATGTGATCTTGTAAGTCTTATAAAGCCAACTCGAGAAAAAAAAGTAGCTTATGCTTAATCAATTGTTCATATTATAATTTAGGCTAATGTAGTATCTATATTTGATAGAAGTAATTGTTTCATCGATACGACGATACAACATGCAAAGCCTATAGATAACCGTATCGAGGTGGCGTATCAATATGTATCGATATATCGGTATATTGATACAGCCCAAGTCAACACTGACGGGTATACCGTGTTAACGAACAGCTTATAGATAAAAAAAACTCCTATACATCTTTCAAAGAGCCGTTGTAAGAATTTTTCTGAACAGAATTTACCGATGGTTCATTAATATGTACACAGAGTAAGCCAAAAATCACAATTTCTACAGAGACGATATTTGAGTAACTGACTTTGACATCCTTATGGGTGTACAAAATTGAGATATTTTTTTCTTCCTGGCTCTGGCTGAAAGACCATAGCTTTGGGACGTTCAGGTTTACATATGAAATGATGGGTCTTATTCAGATCATGCACATATGTTCCCGCTCACCCGAAGAACCAAGCTAATAGTAATAATGGAATTTATACATTTATTGGACTGGGCTTCAGGTGGCACAGAAAGACATCCAAAGTATTTAACTAGTTTTGTATTTGCTTTAATCGGAGGAGAATGTACCTGCTCAGGCGCGGATCCAGGATTTTTTGCAGGGAGGGGTCAACGGGTGTCATGCATAAAAATTATGTAAATAAAAGTCGTTGGTTGAGAGCGGGGGGCAACCCCCCCCCCCCCCCCCATGCATAAGATATGTGTTTTATGTTTTAAAAAGGTCTTGGTTGAGAGCTGGATCCGCGCCTGGAGCAGGATGTGTGTCTTTATGATTTAAATTAGACAAGCATCCCTCATATTCTTATTCACTAAAGGCAAAAAAAAAAAAAAAGGGGGGGGGGGAGACGTAAACAAAAATATTTTCGAATTTGATTGTTAATTGCCTAAAAAGACATCTTCCTGGGAGACCGCTAAATCGAGCTGAGACCTGGCTCCCAGAAAGGCGAAAAAAAGAGGATCCAAAATAAAGTGTCTGATACGAAATATCCACAAGGAACTGTCATCCCGCAAATGCATGCGCAAACATTCAAAAGAATCGACACAGTTAAGGCTGAGGACTGCAGTTTATTCTAAAAGATCCTTAACCCTGTGTGTCCAGTCACCGATAAGTCGTCTCAGACCAGAATAGTAATAATATTGGTACCAGAGGCAATGTAATAAAAATATGACAACGCATGACAAGGTCCATCACGTGGCGCCCTCTTCACGTCACTGGAGGTACTAGGAAATACTACATAAAACTGACATGCCTGGAATCCATTCCCGCCGTTCTGCTTGTTTAAAGCTGTCCGCATGCAGATGTACGAAGCCCCATATATTTAAACACCATGCATCAAGCAATAACTGCCATATCAAATATATTAAAAAACGGAGAAATCGATCCTATTTTGGGCTCAGTTCGTACATATGGAAAACCACTGCATAATAAATGCATCACAAGTACTGGCATGTTCAGCAAGAAAGTTCGGCCATATAAACAAACCCAAGTTTGGTAGTATTTCACAGAAGTCAAACTAACATAAAACGTGCCAACCACTGCAAATGTGTTGTCGATACTTAATACATGCAGACGACCGGAGCTGAAACGGACTTAAAGATAATGATGGAAGAGAACTATGATACAAGAATCATACTTGTGCCATGTTACAGCACTGTTTAGATAAAACAATGTTTAAATTTAATAAGATTGGGTGGGTTTTTCTTGTGAAAATGTCGTAAAAATATTTCAAGGTATGGCTGGATGGATGTGGACCATATTCCTGTCTGGTCAATCGGATAAGTTGTGACTTGCTAAGAAACTTTTATCAACACACAAATGATGGCAACAACACAACTGTCCATCTTAATCACTGTCAGAGTGACCAATTACAATGTTGTAACACCAACCTTAACCATTTGTAATAACTGGGCATCAAAATCAATGTAATTTAAAAAGGTAACAATTATGCTGGAAATTTATGATTAATATCACAGATATTAATATTTACTTGAACTTTAACACAAGTGCTAGTATACTGAATGCAAAGGCTTTGAAAAGAAAAAAAAAATCTGATAACAATAATACTTACATAATTAATTCTGAAGTTCTGCTTTTAAGAAATATTATAACACTGGATACAATCAACGTGGTTTCATTCACCTTTTCAATTACACAATTTGCTTATTATGAAGTGTTTGAATCTTTATGCTTACAAGCAGTTCAATATTATATTAAATATCAGACATAAAATAAAGAGAGACTTCATCGGAATATCCACTCAGTTAAAGAAGTGACAAGGAATTAGATATCTGTAAACAAACAAAAAGTCACCAATGGCTACTGCTTGTTTCTTCTCTAAGATATCCGACTGTGCCAAGTCATGTGCTCTTTGAATTTACCTATGCATTTTTTTTTACCTCTTTGGAAGAAGTAATAATATTAAGTTAAGTATAACATTATCATTGATATGTTTTCTGTTTTTAACTTTCTGGGGTTCTGTATGTTTCTACATTGGAGTATAATATTGCAGACATTGTGGGCACCAGGGACATCCTACCCCATAAGATATACCCACGCCTGTGACAAATTAAGTGTCTGTATTGTGAAATAAAATTGGCAAGAAGTTCTAAATGAAATATGGAAAACCACCATGTTATACATAAACATAATATCGAATGAACATTTTACTGCCTATTCATGACTTTTTTCTTGCATTTCAACTTCCCATAACTTGATGTACAATTAAAATTATGTAAATTCTAACTGGCCTTCCAAAATAACATTAAAGATACATGATTCTTATAAAAGTTGGAAAACACAAATACTAGTTATAAAGACCAAAATATAAAATATATGTAACTGATGAGACCAATGTTTCAACATGCATAACCTATTGCATGTAAAACCATTTTTAATTCTTATGGTCAACGATAACTATGTCTGGAAAATGCAGCTTTGCATTATGGGTATTTTATCCGGATGTAATAAAATATAAAATACAACTTGATTGAAACCTTTGAACCTGTCTGTGATAGGACCATCTTAACTTGAGCTTATCATGTCCATACCAGAACACTCTCACTGTTGGACCCTGTGCCTTGCCACTTCCACTTGCATCTGTCAGTTACATTACAAAGGCAAAGAAAGTCAAATCAACACAAGTTACAAAAATCATTACCTAAAAGCCGTTCCTGTTCATCCTCCTTTAGTAAAAAAAGATACCATGACAAATTTACCACAGACTAAACCTTGTCTTGATCATGACATCTGATAAACATGTTCTGTAAATCACACATATACCCAGGATTACATGTTCTTGTTTATTCACATCTGGAAAAATCTACTGTTTGCAGCACACATGTTTAGTAATATAGCATTTGTACCAGGGATTCTCGCAGTTGTAGACTGATTGTCATATTTAATGTGTATGAGATTACAAACCCAAGGTAACATTTCCATACCAGCAGAAATATAATGGATAAATAGGTTAATGTAATTGCAACACCATGGGCAAATATACTTTTAAAATATGTGTCAAGCATATAAATACAAACATGACCTTGACCTTCCCTACAAGCTATACTGAAACAAAGGACAGCATCCCTGATAGGACAACTTTTCATTTTGTATAAGCTTAACTGCAGCCTTTACATTCTGACCAATTACTGCAATTAGAGGGTTTGACTCTGTAAACTTTTACATGAGAAAAGTGGTATCTTCAGCTATCATGTTTGACATATCAAACTGTTAGTATTGTCCATGATAACTAGAAGTTTAAAAAAAAATAGCCAATGCTTGATCTGCACTTGCTCATATAGATGAAAGATATAGGGGCTTAAGAACATGGTCCACTCTTAAAACAAACTGAATGGTTTGGACTTAACTGATAAAACACCAAAGTAAAAGTACACAGTTTCTTGTCGTATCCATATCTGAAACTGCCAAAGATTGCACAGAGAAGACTAGGAATCAGTAATTGGAATATCATAATTAATGAGACCATTATTAAGAGGAACAAGAAAATTCATGAAATTCATGTCCCCCACTTCCGCCTCTCGTCATATTAGCTTCCTGTGATCTTCATGCTTGCCTTCTCAATATGTTTATTTTCCTCTGAAGATGTCTCCACACATCATAGTGCCTGTGTTTTAGTTTTCATTGTCCCCTGAAGATGTCTCCACGTCAAAATTTTTGTTGTGAATTGGGAACAAAAGAATGAATTTTTGTTTGTTTTGGAGCTGGTGATAATAAATTTGCAGACAGACACTTCAAAACCAATCAGAACATAGGTATGCATGAGAGCAATCAGTGAGCCAAATTTGAATGAAATCAGATAACATTAAGGAAAGTTATCGAACAGCAATGAAACCCAGACCGATGGACAGACAGACAGACAAACACAAATCAATGTCCCCCTTTCCGCAAAAGCGGGGGAAAATAAGTGTACTGCTAAGTTGAGGCTAGATCTGGTCTCTTGAGGCATGGAAGTGACATCAGGTTCTGTAAATCTGACAAAATATAACTAAATACCAGAACATTCTTAGAGGAAATTCAGGGCATTGAAGTTCATGCATCATTACCATATCCTGTGAGTATGGTCAATTCATGTCAGGAAATTACAACTTTGGATGCATAAAGTACTTTTTTTCAAGAGGACCAAAAAATATTGAAGGAAATCTGTCTGGGTCTACGACACAAATAAAGATGCATAACTAAGAATAGTGTATTTAATATTTAGCTATAACTGTTCATTAATGGTTCTCTGAACTGAAAAATAGCATGGTGATCAGTAGTTGCACTAACTGTATTTCACCGGTACTGGTTCTGCATGAGGATGCAATGAGCAGACAGCTTTAGATAAAAACTAATTAGCATTTAAAATTCACTAGTAGTCTGCACACTTTTCTCACCTTTAATTCAAACCTGTAAAAGTAACTCAGGGTTTGCTGACATTTCAGAGACTTTGAACTTTCATGAACTGGGGAACAAAACCTACAACTTTTGTAGCACTTTGAAGACTTTCACATTTTCAAGGACCTGGATTTCTGGTTCACAATACATGAAGTTCAAATATTAAGAGACTTGTAGAAACCCTAAATGCAACTCAGCCTTGTAAATTTGTGTGTGTTTGTGTGTGTGTAAAGGTGCAAATTTCAACAACAAATCCTGCCATCTTGATAAAAATGCTTAACGTCACACATCCTGTATCACACTGTGGGTCATCACCATAATTTATCATGTATTTGTTTAACACATATCAAATCCCTTTACCAGAAAATTTACAAGTACAAGTACTGATCAACCCCTGTACATTTACACCTGTATAACCACAATATGACTGATGCCTGTAACAATATCCTTCATCATATAACCAAAAAAATCATAAATCATACATGTACATAGTGATATTTCTACATGCAATAACTTTCTCATCCACACTGAAAACAAAATATACATTTTACCTATCAATACACCAAAAAAAAATGACAGAGGGCTCAACTGTACACATTAAAATAAACGTGCAAGCCATGCAAATTTAAAAAGTGTATATAAATATCAGCAGGTATGTTTAACATCATCTCCACCAGGGGCCATCTTTATCTTACAAGGCTAGTGATGGCCACCAGATGATAAACCAGTAAAATAGGTATTTGGAATATGCTGGAGACCTGTCAGATGATGGTGAAATTATACAAAAGCAGATGTCCTGTTTAGTCTTACAATGTGCTGAGGAACAGTATGTCACAAAAAAAGGGAAATAAAAACCACTGGATTACAACAGAATTCTAGTTTTTATTATTTTTTTTCTCCATTCATTATGTCTTGAAACAGTATTCATTTAAAAATATGAGATATCTGAAATGTGTTACCTAATATATTCTGTTCAGTATCAAGGCATAGAGATCTATCCTACAAACTGGATCAAAGCCAAGTTTGAATTATCACATGATCTGTTCTAGTCACATGACCTACACCTGGTCATGTGACACTGATACAGTATCTACTCAGTTTTAGTCATATGACAGAAATTAAGTCATGTGACACTAACACACAAGCTGACACACATTGTAACACAGAAACATGCCTGGGTCACAGGACATGCAATCTGTATATGCATGAATCATGCACTTAGGGCAAGGATTTGTGCACTTGCGTACAATCCTGTGCACTTAGCCACAGGGATTAATACCAGCACCTTGTGTGAGTGCAATGGAAGATTTACACCTTAAAATGAATGATAATATGTTTGTTATCTATGTCCTCAGCCATAGGAGCACCAACTTTGTGTAACCCCACCCATACACATATGCTAGCGTTATCCACTGCAAGTAAAATACATCAGTAATACACACTGTGGCTGGGCCCCTTGTCATTACAGTCATAATACAGGTATCTCAAATACATATATTTGTACCTTAGTATACATACCTATCAGGCAGGTCTGTGTGTCCAGTATCCATGCTGGATCACATGACCTAGTAACCCACATCATGTGACCACACCCTGAGTGGTGATGGATCATACAACCTACACTAAGCATCACTGACCTGTTGTCCCTATGTCCTCCAACTGTTGCTTCTGTTTGCATTTCCTGTCTGACAACACAGTGAAACATTCATGGCTTAATATGATAAACACAGCTGAGTAAATATATAATAAACGCTCCTCTACAGTGGGAGCTTGAATAACATAACACACATGAAACACAAACACCGCCAAACCCAGTTACCCTCTCAGAATCGGGTGTAGCATAGATAATACAATGAAATAAGGTTATCCTCATCTATCTCAAGGCCACCGTCTATCGTTTACATTTCTAGCAATGATGTCCCACTAACTGGTATATACATATATTGTGGTAGTTCTTTGTACATTATTCAAAGGCATACACTGTTTGTGAGCTCACGTCTTTTCCTGCACTTGATCACTTTAATCCAAGCAACAGAGCACATCAACTCTGCAGCAGGTGAACCGGCATCTGGGTATCGGAGTGGATTTTCATGAGATCGCTAACAAGAGTCTCCCATACTCAAGAGGATCAGCAGCAGATATATACATTTCTCGTCGTAATCAGCAGTTAATCAGCATTGTAGTGCTGTATTTGATGTGAATGGCAGCAATCTGGGTGAGGCTCTGTTCAATCTGCAGATTGTGCTGATTTGTCACATACATGACTGCTGTTTCCAACTCGTGAGCTCATGTTTGGAATGCCCTGGTGCACTTCTCCGCCAGTGCTGGCTGTTTATTATACAATCCACAAGCCTTGCTGCAGTGTCACATCTCGTATTTATTCATGAGTGCCACATAACCCATGCTCATTCAGTAGTGTTACACAGCTCATGTTTATTCATGTCTCAAATCTCATGTATATTCATAAGTGTAATAATGTATAAAGCAAAGAATCATGGGCCTACAGGTTATTGGAACAGCACTGCCTATATGAGAGACAGAGGCCTGCCTCTATAGAAACTCGTACACAGCAAACCAAGCTTTAACAGTGAGGCTATAGTGTGCCTCGGGTAGGCCTCTATGGGAATTAGCACGCCCTGTTCCATGTCAGGTGTGGTGAATTCCGTTCAGCGAGAAATTACCATGCTCTGCCCGAGCGCTTCAGTGTGGGTCGTTCTGTCGCTGGTGTTTCTGTTGCTCCAACAGGCGTTCGAGAGGCGATGGACCGGAGGACCAGAGAGACTGCAAGGTCAAAGGTCAAGGTATCACACAGTAAGTCTAAGTGTGGTCTCAGAAGTGTGCGAATTAACTGAATATACTGCATTTAATTTTGAAACATTGTGTTTGAAATGTTCAATTGCTACAAATTCTTAATTTTGCAAGTAATGACCATAGTTGAAAAAATCACTTGGGGAAGGTTTAACCTATATTTTAGAATAAAAACAATCTTTGGGGAAGGTTTAACCTATATTTTAGAATAATAACAATCTTTCTTAGCAGGTATGCAAGAATGAATATTCTCAGCAACTTAATTTAAGAAATATTGTCTGTATATGGTCGTGATATATTTATTTCATATTTGGCAATGATTGAATACACCAACTCAGCAGTTATGGTGTAGGATATAAAATGAAAACTGTTCACTTCTTTTTATGGTGCTATCCTACATTTACAAAAATAGAATGTTATCTCCTACGCAAAGTAATTACTTGCACAATGTTCTACATATTCTACATGTAGATATCAATACCACATAGGGCCTGAACACAAGGTTCCCCCCCACCCCATCCCCCGCCCCAAGGTCAATGGCACTGCTGACAGACAAAGGCATGCAGAAATTTGGAGCACATGGAAGAAAAAAATCTAGTTCCATTCATTCTGCATGTTTTCATCGTACAGTAATAAGTGAAACAAGCAAATTTGTGGAATTTAAGTCCCCCGCTTCTGCCTATTGTTGTCATTCATGCTTGCCTTCTCATTTCTCAATCACTGTTTTAGTTTTTATTTTGGCCTGAAGATGCCTGCACATGTCATAGTGGATGTGTTTTAGTTTTCATGGCCCCCTGAAGATGTCTCCACGTCATAATTTTTTGTGTGGATACGGACTAATATTTTATTTTTTGTTTGGGACCTGGTGAGAATAAATTTTCAGACAGACACTCCAAAACCAATCCCAATCAAGGTATACATGAGAGCAATCAGTGACCCAAGTTTGAATGAAATTGGATAATATTTAGGAAAAGTATCTGCATGAAATGAAAATGTGACTGACGGAGTGACAGATGGACAGACAGACGGACAGACAGTAATATCTAAATCAATGTCCCCCTTCTGAGGGAGCAGGGACAATTAGTGAAAGTCATCTAATGATGAGAGTTGTCTGACCAAATAAACCTAGGTAGCTCTTATACTTACATAATCATTTGGCCAGTGATAAATTTATTTGACTTATCATGTAACTAGAATATCAGCAGAAGCTGACAAAAGCACTCAGCCAAAAAGAACAGTGTTTATAGGTGGTAACAGTAACAAGTACAAAATATTTGTTCTCTCATGAATGTATATCTGTACATGTCTCAGTTATAAATTTAAACTGGAGAGGTAAGTAGTAAATAATGTACCATGTTTCAGCACAATCCACCAAATGCTTTAAGAAGATATCCTGGCCAAAGTTGAAAAATCTGTTAAAAAATCATTAAAAATCAGGAACTGTAGATGGTGCCCCCAAACTTGTGCGGAATACAGACCATCAGTCACAATGAACATAGAAAGTTTTGTGAAAATCCACCCAATGGTTCCTGAGAAATAAGCTTCTAAGTGTTTTTCTATAATCAGCTCTGAAACGTAGAAAAACAGGTCAAGGTCACCCATCTTCGAACTTGACCAAGATTTTGTCTATATAAATCTTCACCTAAGAAATAAAATTCCTAAGGTGAATCCTTTTAAAGATATCCTGCTCATAAGGCCAAAGTTGAAAAATCTGATAAAAATTCATTATAAATAAGAAATTGTAGGTGGCACCGCCAAACTTGTGAAGCAGGTACAGACCATCAGTCCCAATGATCATAGTAAGTTTTGTGAAAGTCCACCCAATGGTTCCTGAGTAATAAGCTTTTAAGTGTTTTTCTATAATCAGCTCTGTAACGTAGAAAAATAGGTCAAGGTCACCCATCTTCGAACTTGACCGAGAATTAGTCTATATACATCTTCACCTAAGAAATAAAATTCCTACAGTGAATCCTTTAAAAGATATCCTGCTCACAAGGCCAAAGTTGAAAAATCCAAAAAAATTCATTATAAATAAGAAACTGTAGGTGGTGCCATTGTTAATGGACGCCGGGGGGACGGACGGACAGCTTGGGTGATGACAATAGCCCATCAGCTTAAGGGCTGAGGGCTAAAAACTGTTGCAGTCTTACTTTAAATAATTAACTAGAATACGGGTAGTCAACAAGCGACTACGTGTATCCGCCTAAATCAGAGTGGAACGGGTGAAGTGAGGCATGGATTGAGTGGCAAGGGGAAATAGAGTGTTGCATATTAGCATGGATATCTGCAGCCAAATTGTGTATGTAGGGTGCCCCCCCTACCACAAAATCCAGAAAGCCGTCCAAGTTGTATACATATGCAAAATTTAAGGCAGATAAGTCAAACCACTACATGTATATGAGTGATTTTAGCCAGTGGCAGACAAACAGATGGACGCTGAGCAAAAATGGTTGCAGGTGACACCACCAGTTTTGCATATGATAAAGAGCTATGTGAGTACTATACACATGCAAAACTTTGGCCCAATCGGACAAATGGTTCCCAAGATATGAGCTTGGATGTCTGCTGCATAAACTAGAATGCAGGTGGCGCCACCTGTCATAAAATCAAGAGAGCTGTAGGGGATGTATAAACCTGCAAAATTTTAGGCAGATATGTCAAACCACTGCCGAGATATGAGTGATTTTATCCCATGGCAGACAAACAGACAGGAACTGTGCAAAAATGGCTGCAGGTGGCGCCACCAGTTTTGCGTATGATGAAGAGCTATGTGAGATCTATACACTACAAAATTTTGGCCCAATCGGTCCAACGGTTTCCGAGATATGAGCTTGGATGTCTGCAGCGTAAACGTGAATGTAGGTGGCGCCACCTGTCATAAAATCAGAAAAGCTATCCAGGATGTATAAGAATGCCGAATTTCAGGTGAATTAGTCAAGTCACTGCAGAGATATGAGTGATTTTAACCCAAGGCAGACGAACAGATGGACACTATGCAAACATGGTTGCAGGTGGCGCCACCATTTTTTGTGTATGTTATAAAGCTCTCCAAGGGCTACATTTGTGCAAAAAAAATTTCCTGATCGGTCGAACGGTTCCCGAGATATGAGCTTGGATGTCTGAAGCGTAAACGTGAATGTAGGTGGCGCCACCTGTCATAAAATCAGAAAAGCTATCCAGGATGTTTACCACTGCCGAATTTCAGGAGAATTAGTCTAGTCACTGCAGAGATATGAGTGATTTTAACCCAAAGCAGACGAACAGATGGACACTGTGCAAACATGGTTGCAGGTGGCGCCACCATTTTTGGTGTATGTTATTAAGCTCTCCAAGGGCTACATTTGTGCAAAAAAATTTTCCTGATCGGTCAAACGGTTCCCGAGATATGTGGGTTTATGTGTGGAAACAGACGCACAACCGGATGCAGAGCGCAGAGGAAAGGTCAGAGGTCAAAACGAAATCGGGGCGCAGCAGTTCACATGTGACCCAAAAATAATCCCGGGTTTCGTAAAATTCCGCCCAGCGGTTACGGAGGAGTTCTCCGGACACCTACGCGGCCGCGGCGGCGGCGTGCAGCTGAAAACATAGTATCCGCAAAACTCTGTTTTGGAGGATACAATTATATCATCTATGATACCACATGAACCTCACTTCCCATTGCAGATTATATGAGAATAATTACTGGATGGAGTTGCTGGACAAGCAGGTGGATGCACCCCACTAATGACAGATTATAATTACTGTATTTAAGTAAAACCAGGTGACTGAGCTGCTGTTCTGACCTGCATGTTGTGAGGGAGCAGTGGCTGTCCTTTCTGGTCCAGCTGGTTCCCTGCTGAGCCACCACTGGCTTTCCAGCCCATGTTCACGTGGTTAAACCCGCCATACATATGGTTCAAGCCATCACCGGTTCCCCCTGGTGCTGGTAGTACCTTTTCCCCAATGAATGCATCAGGTGATCCCCTGAGGCTGCTACTTGGTGAGCCAAAGGGAGATGTCACCAGACCTGGAATGATAACGGCACAATATACATAAGGGGCACTGTCCAGTAATCCAGGCACCTACAAAAATTCAGGACTTACAAGAAGAGCTTACCCAACTGAAATTGGAGCTTCCTTCATTGCAAATAGAAAATGCTAAGCCTTACTTTTTCATGGTGAAATAATATGTAGTCCTGAGATTTGAACCAGAATCAATGTAACAGTGAAAAAAAACATAAGCATACATGTGACCAACCAACTCACTATGAACAGCTTGAGTCAGCTCTACTCTATATAAATTATATTGTTAACATGCAAATCATCTGAGGACAACAGAACTGAGAACTTGACGGTATTATTATATATATATATTATATTGGTTTATATTTCAGTTGAGTTTTTCATCAAAATCCATCACTTTCCTGCTAAGTTATCCCACCAACACCATGAAGTAGCTTGGTGACCTCTGACCTCATTAAATATGTGTGGATTTAGCCTATAATAAAACTTGACCTAGTTAATCTATGGGTAATGTCACAGAACATCAGTATAAGTTTAACAGAAATATCTTCATTAGCAATAGAGAATTAAGCCCAACAAAAAAAGTTTATCCTGATGTTTTCATGAACAAAGGTGACCTGTGACCTTGATCTATAAATTATATGGGAGATTCCTAACCCCCCCCCCCTATAACACATATAAGAAATATGAAAACAATAGGGTGAGTGGTTGTTGAGATATAAAGAGATATCCCAAAATTTAAACCTGAATAGGTTGGGATCTGTACAAATTTAGTTCTTTAAGTGCTAATTACTGGCCCAGAATTAAAATATGGTAAAAACTTTAATTAGCTGTGCTAAGTATTGTCACTGTACATCAGTGTATAAAGTTTACTTGAAATGTTTTCATTAGCAATGGAGTAATGAGCATAACAAAAAAAACTTTAACTGGACTTGCTCATGAACAAAAGGGTTTATGACCCCCAAATCATAGGGGGGATTCCTTCCCATGTCCTATTGCTGGACTGAGAGAGAATAACTGTGGCAGTTTGACTGTGTTTCCTGGCCTATGATCATAAAGAAAAATTGTCTCTGAAAGAAGATGGCCTGGTATGAATTTAGATGTAAATCTGTTCATAGAGGCCCAATGTTAAGTTTTTCACAGGAAAGCGTACAAAAGAAATTTCAAGAGGACTGACTATCTAACTTCAAAGAAAACTGTATGAACAAACCTTTTTTCTCTGGTTTGTTGATCTGCACTGACCACGGTGACTGGCTGAACAGTGAATAGGTGCTGGTTACTGGCTGGCTACTACTGTCCAAGTCGTTGTCCATTGGTGAGGAGAAGAATGAGCTGCAGGAAGTGATAAAACAAACAGAATAAATTATACAAACCTGGGAAGAATTACACGCCTTACAGCACATCTCATCATTGTTGCCCTTATTGTTAGGGGCGACTCTTAAGTATAAGGTCTGTGCGTTATTGTTTTTCAATGCCATAAATGAATTGAAAATAAAACTCCAATTATCAGACATATTTAAAAGATCAATGAATAAAATACTTCCCAAGAACATATAAAAAATTCTGCAAAATTTCTTAAAGGGTACTGCAAAATATGTAATAGGCTAAATAGACATTAAAGCCTGGTTCAATCTGCTTTGAATAATTGATGTTTTTCCTCTATATTTCAATTCAAACAAAAAGTTGTTTAACAACTACCTGGAGTGAAACTGCATGTTTAGCCAAATGGATACATTTATGAATATTCTTTTAAAACTGCTGTCACATTTTAAGAATGAGGCCCATTTACAATACATGTGAAAAGTGGTATGCAGTCTTTCTCGAGAACTATTAGATGAACTGATAAAACTGTCCTGTTGACACAACCCATATAGTTTTATAATTACATTTTTATACAGACCAAGATGTAGATGATTTAACATGAGAAACGTGTTCTTAATACACAGAAGTTTCAGTATAGAGTACAACAGGAGTTAAAAAAATACCTCATGACTTGTTGAACATATACTTAATACTAGACATGTTTTACTGACACTCTACCAAGTGAATACTAGGCTTACCTGGAATTTATTGAAGGGGGTGGGCTGTCAGGTTTCAGCACAGACTGGAAAGAATTTGAGAATAAGATACAACAATTCTGCATTGAAATATAATGTTTAACATATGATCTATTAAACTGTGCCTACCCTGGGAGGCCTGCCTCACTGTGAGGGAATGTAATATTAAACGATAATCACACACTGGAGGACATATGATTAATGAGCTGATGTTGTGATGTCACATTACAAACCTTTAAATACACACACAGGTCTCTACGCCTGTTTAGTCACATCTAAGGGGTGTTAGAGCTTTGTATCTGCACAATTCACGTAAATTATTGAAACTCAGTAAAGTGGAACCTATGGTAGCAACTTTGTCTATTAAAATCTGCTTAACATATAAGTTACTTTGTTTCTCCACTTACCCGCATGCTGAGCTTGGCCATGTCAGGGAGGTGCGACTCCACTGCTGGAGGAGGCTCGTGAGGAACTGAGGACATAAAATTTCCTGGCAAGGTCTGCATCTGTAACAGATGCTGAGGGATGGTCTGACGGGGAAGAGGCTGTCTTTGTGGATGTCCTGGTAGATTCTGTCGATGCAGGGGATGCCCTGGAGCACTGGGTTGAATGGGTCGTGGAGCCTTAATCCCTTGTTGTCCTGGTAACTCTTCCTTCATCACACCATGGCTCCGATTATCAATCCCAGCCTCCTTGTTCATGTGCACCATGTGAGGCTGTATATTCCTCCCATAATTATCCAATCCTTGTTCAGCTGGGGGCCTTATTGGAAATGAACTTTGCGTTTGAGGATGTGTTGGGCCTGGGTGGTCGATTGGACTGGAGTGCCCTGTGCGATGAAGCACAGCTGGATCGTCAAATGTCGGCAGCTGTTTGTCCACCTGTCGTGGCGGCAGGTGGAGCTGTGACTGCTGCTGGAGCTCGGCCAGCAGCTGATTGGTTCCTCCCTGCTCCTGTAGCTGCTGCAACAGCTCACTGGTCAGCATGGCACCAGGGGGCGCTCTTGTGAAATCAGGCGTTGGGCCTCTGTAAAACATGGAGTCAGTCTGCGGTTTGTGCTGATCTATCATGGGAGGCTGCATCTGCGTCTGGCCTGGGCTGTTCTTGCGTCCACCCATCATAGGTCTGCACTGTTGCTGATACTGGGCCATTGAGAGGTTCTGAGCAGGGGGATAGTCCTGGCCAATATGTCCTGTCATATGGGACTGCATGCCTGGTTTATTAATTGGTTGGAAGTCCTGACTGCCCTGTCCTGGGATGATACCCGATCCTGCCTGTACCTGGGGATCACGGTTCTGTGAAATGCCAGCCAGCGGAATTCCGGGAACCACCATTGGTCTCTGTGGACCAAATATTGGCACCATGGGCACACCCACCCCTGCCGGAACCGGATGTCGGTGGGAAGGGGGCATCACTGGTGATTCCCTGCTGTTACCACCAGGTGGAGCTGTGCTGATGAGCTGATCTGTGTTAACTGGTCCTAGGGGGGGTGGAGGTCTCTGAATTGGAACTGGCCCAATATTTGGTGGAAGCCCTTGGAATGGCAGATGAGTCATCTCAGCTGGTATGGGGCTGTCCTGGCTAATTTTATCAGGTAGAGCGCCCCTCCCTGAGGAAGCAGGAGGGGCGGCACTGCTGCTTGGGATATCTTGGGTTGGAGCAGTCTGGGGTTTAAATGAGGACTGTGTATCTGATGGGTAGGTGGGATGTTTGGGTGCGGGGAGAGGAGGATACTCCTGGGGGTCTGTGGGAGGTGGCTGGGTCTTTGTCTTCAGGTTGGTAGGAGTCTCCTTCCTTTTGATGCGGATCACTTGTTCTGGTTTTCCTTTGCCTGAGCCCTGAAAGGCATTAAGATATAATTTACTCATAAATAGCTTTAAACATGGTTCTTTATTGAATGAGAAATAATCATATTCCACTTTTGCTGATCATGTTAACCATAAGATTTAAAAGATTATTAACTAATAATAACATTTTTGCCTACAAAGGCAAAAATGGAAAACTGCATGATTAATTATAGTTATAATTAACATCAAACTGACTGTAGTGAAATTTGACGTAATTGTATCTTTCTATTTTCTGCAACACTGACATCAAGTGCAATAAAAAAATTTACGTAATGAACGATGACATTCTAGAGGAACAATCTACTGTACTTACAAGCAGTGTTTCTCCACACTGGACTCATCAGATTTAACCAAGCCAAAGTGTGAAGATAAGAGAATTTAAATGACCAATAAATGTCCATAAGTTTCAGGGACATTTTGGATTGACATTTCAGGAAAACAAGACCATATTTTTTAAACCCCAACAAAAATCCCTCATTTCTTTATCTCTTTTGTGTCTGGAAAAAAATCAGCATTATTTAGAGTGTGTTGGTGAAGTCACTCCCATCTCTCCTTTTGGAATTTTTTGAACTGGTTAGGGGCAGAACATTGGGAAAAGGACACGTTGGGGGGGGGGGGGGGGGTAGCAGAAGAGGGGATTTTATAATCATAAAACTGACCATGTAACACTCCCCTTCCTCTTGTTCCTCATGCTTGCAACCTCTGAGTATGTTCAGAGTTTGCACTTACATCACCAAGTGGTACTTAAAAACAAAGTGTTGTCTTACCTTATGGTCTGCCTGTGGCCTCTTTTCTGGGGTGCCTGGACCAGGAGGGGTAGTTCCAGCATCAGATTTTTTGGCCTTGTTGTTGCTATTCTGCATGATGGCCTGAAATGGAAGCTTGCTGTTTAATGAGACCTGTGTACATAACATTATGTGTAGTCAGCAAAGACTTTGGCATATCAGCTGGTCGCCCAGGCTGAGAATGGAAAGAGGAAATGGCAGATATGTGTGGAATGTCACACCATCTGACTGGCTACGGTACAGGAGGCTGTGACAGAAGCTGAACCGTGTAGCATATCAGAAACTGAGACTCAAGATGTGCATGTTAGGTGTGACTTCTTGGCAATCTATAAAGACTAATGTCAGTGGTTAAAGAAAAGCCTAAGAATCAGCCACCCTGATAATGTATGAAAACATGAGCCATGATTCCTGCTCCAATGTCTTCTTAGCCAAGGCAAGCTTAATATCACCTGAAACCCTGTGGTTAGCTTCATATACGTGGGGTTAAAATTTCGCTATTTTCACTCTTTCAGTAATTGCAAGGGTTCCATTTTCACAGTATCACAATACAAAAGACCTATACACAGAGTATATCCATTATCATGTAAATTAATTAAAACAAATATTATGCGCACAAAATCTTAATAACAAACAAGGGACCCATGGGTTATGGTGCTCAGCTGTTATATATGATAAAAAATATGATTTAGAAATGAGGCACATGCTTGTTTTGTGTGGAAATAAATATATAAGTTGTATTATGAGTTGTGGGTGTTTAGCTTATGTATGATTTGGATAGTATCCTTGGAGACAGGGAAGAGGATTGATTTCATTTATTTTATTAACAAATGGAGTGCTATTGTCACACAGATTTTGACTTGGCCATACAACTTATAAGCAGAACATATAATATAAGAGTTTAACTATTTATTTAAAATAATTACAAATTGTCCCAAATATAATTTTTATAAAAAATAATAAGAATCGTATGATTTTTTACAATAAAATACAACTGAAATGATTATTATAATAATAATAACAAAGAATATATTCATGAATGCATTCATGAATACATTTTGAAAGTATTTGCACTGGTACTCATATACTTTCATTTTTACCTGAATTCCCTTTCTTATGCAAGAAATTTTATTATGGAGTACATATTCATATTCGTATTCAAATACATTTGCAAAGTATTCGCACCATGTCTGGTATTTATTCAGTTTTCACCAAACAATGATGTTGAGAATCCAGAATATACAAAATTCACACACAGAAATAATAATCATAAGTACTTGGTTTTATGGCTTTTAAGTTTTATTCATATTAAAAAAAAATAAATGTAATAAATTCATTTTGGACTAATTTCACATCAATGTACACACTAGACACAGCAGGAATCTAGATTAAAACTATCAACTGCATTTTTGTCTATCATTAATTTCCTTCATATGATCCCTAATGATTAGTAATGAATAATATGATTTATTTTTTTATCATTAAAATTGAACTGAAAAATACCATAGGTGACTGCATGGTGTTATTTGGAATACATGACATTCTTTCAATCAATACAAGATTCTTATATCATCAGTAACTGCAAGTTAATTTCCTGTTATTATCAACTAACAAATTCCTTTTCCATTTTTCTTTAATTTGTTATTAAAAACCAATAAAAATTTATTAATTTATTGTTATGTTGTTAGTTAAAACTACTAGATGAGTTGGGTTGGACACCTGGATCAACTGTTGCAGGACATAAGCTGCCAGGCTGCCCCAGTGTATGCCTCGCGTCAAGCGTGCATAATTTGATGAAAGGTCAACAAGGTCAACAAACAGGTGACTCAAGAGGGGCTGGGGAGAGCTAAGGTCTGACATGTTCTCATAAAAACATTTATAAAAGCTACAATTTTTGGCCAATTTCTTTCAGCTTTCTAAACTAAAAAGCTGAAATCCTTACGTGTGCATGATATGAAAATTATATCAACAGTTCTCACAGGAAACAAACGTGCCATGGTCAAATTTTGGCAAAATTTAAGGTACTAATTTTATATATATACTTATAACTAATTAAATTTGAAAAATTCAGAACTAATTTTGGGTATTCAATTGAATCTTGAAAAAATAATGTTACATCCCTGACAAAAAACTCTAGCTTTAGCCACCTCTTGTTAAGGGAGTAAATATATTTCTTGATTTTTAACAAAGTGCATTATGTTTGGGCCCATTACTTAAAACAATTGAGCAATACTGACATCATTTCTGGCATGTGCATAGAGAATGTATAGAAAAATATGTATATTATATATGATTAAAGTCAAATCAGTGGTTTTGATATTAGGCAGTCTTGAAGTGTAACAATGGGTTTTTAATGGAAAAATGAAAGTTTTTCATTAATACCTCGAAGGTATTAAGTCCTAGTGACCAAATTCTTGGCATGAATTTTGGATTCCTAGGTCTTACGGTTTCAAAACATGCCACATCTACGGACGGACAGACAGACGGACAACGGACCACGACTATAGCTCAGATGACTTATAGTCAGCTGAGCTAAAAATATTGTTTAATAAAGGCCGACAATTGGAAAGATCTAATAGCATTTTAAAAATCAACTTTAGCTTTCAACAAACATGATCAATTTTTAATAATAATGTTAACCTTTCAATTTTTAATTTTGCCTTCAACAATAGGACCTCTTGTTCACAAAGGTTTTATTTTCGCAATAATTCCCCTTTTTTTGGAACCCTCACTAACAAAAAGGTATATATTTAGCCCTACAAGTATAAGGGTAGATAACTACACTGCTCTCTTTGATGCAACAAAGTGCATCGCTCACTATCATTCTGGCAGTCAACCAGAGCATGTTCATATCAAAACAAAGAAGCATTATAAAAATAACAACATAAAATATACATAAAGATTACCTGTATGGCTACATTCTGTCTCTGTGACCTTCCTGTGAACCCCATGTCATTCTCATTCCCTACAAACATACAAAAGTGATCATAGAACACACAACACTATTGCAAAAAGCTATTACCTGTAAATACTGCAAGCAATATCCTTCAGGGCAGCTTTAGATGGGGGCAATCCTAAAATCATGTTTCCAATGAAATTCTGCCTAGATCAATTTTTGAGTGAAATTAGAAGTTTCTAGCCATTAGAGGTAAGTTTGGTCCACTGCTTACAGAAAGCATGCTGCAAAGTTAAGTTGCCATTTTACATCCAGATAACTTTCATTTGGCTGCGCTGACAATCTTACCGACAATCTAATCCACAGCCTGGAGAAACTGGCTATTGCAGGATATGAATAAGATTTATAACTATGTAGTTATTGTAGAGTGTTGCTTATTGAATCCTGTAAAGCACACCCAGTCTGAAACACCCACTCACCTACGAGCACCTTGTATTGTGCAGTTGATGCTGTGAACTGGATCCTTCCGCAGTTGAGTCTCTCATAGTTCATCAGGTTCAGGCTGCAAAATACTAGATATTAACAGTTGTTCTCTGGGCTTCTGTTGCTAATTTTTAACCATGCACAAAACAAATCGAAGTTACTATTTTAAATTGTATCTGTGTGTGTTTCCAAGAGGTATCTGTTTCAGAAATTACAACATCTGTGTGCTTGCTGTAACACTGGAAACTTCTGCCAGTTCACACATGTTACGCTCTTTACACAGAGCTTTACCTATAGGGCTACTACCTATATTGTAAGGCGCTGTTTGTTATGACCTCGTATCCTAAATTGCAACACCAGAGGGGAGCACTGTATTTTTGTCCAATCAGATGAGACCTTGTGCTGGAAGACAAAGCCAAGCGAGGAATACACGGAGCCAATCATATTCATTTCTTTTTGAGTGACAGCTCATCGCCCCGGTAACCATCTGAACAGGCCACAGGCTCAGAGAGAATTGCCCCTGACGTGGTTTGCTTAGGGCCTTGGGCACATAGGATGCCCAGTCGGTGAGCTGTAATTCAAACGAAACGTAACAACAAAGGCTGCGTGCACACCTCGCTGGCTGGTTTCAGTTCTGCAGACAACAGATACATGGCTATGCTAACACAGTCATAATGTCATAATCGAATCAGTCGATGATGCGAGAATGCAGAGGGAGCAATTGCTTGTCACATCATACGCACTTTATTTCAGTGGACAACGAACCACCATCTGGTGTCTAAATATATCATAAACGGTCAAAGCTGGCAGCGTGAGAATCAGTCGCTTCTTTAGAAGCGCAAGATTTCCGCTGCCTCGGGAGCGTACACACATGCATGCACGTATGGGTTTAAGCAAGTATTAATGTTGAGCCCTGCACATTTATGTAGAGCTTTTTGGCTGGCTTTGGACTGCTAAGTCTTGTGAGATGACCTAAACAACAATCTTCTGAAGGTTAAAAAACAAAAAAAAAAAAACAATTAATATGGGCATACAGGGCTTTCAGGAACACCACTGTGATGCTCATTATCTTATTTGCACCCTTGGCTCTGGGGCTAAGGCTTCTAGTTGGATGCACAGGTTTTTTGACTGTAGGACTGAAAGATAAAATTGGGTATCTGTCAAAGGAACTGACCAGTGCCAACTTCCTTATAAAACTGTATGTGATTTTAGTATAAACTGAGAATTTACTGTATATTTTATAACTGCACAAATCACCCATATGCCAATCCCAGTACTTATTCTGGAACCATTACAAAGGTACTGTCATGCAACGTTCACCACACCTGCTAACATGTAATTCAAATTTAAAAAAAGTAAATAAATAAACTATTTAATATTACCAGGACAAAAACTGACAGCAGCCTTTGGGACACTCCAAAATCCCATAGGACTCTCCAAAACTGTGACCTCAGCATCCAGGATTTTCCATTTTTTTTGCCTATTGAAAGCATCGAGTACTGAAAGCTACTTACCTTGGATATTTGTCAGCCACCCATATCCCAAGCTGCACCAGTCGATGGCAGCGTATAGCTGTCTCTTGTTCATGTGACAGCATGTCTACACAGTGTTTAGTGAAGTCATACTCACTGGAAAAATCAAAAGTAAACTATGTCATACATGAGCATATATATAACTAATATGGGAAGTGCTTTCAACCTGGCTCACAAAGACTGAGCTGCAAACACACAACAAGAAATGAACCATTAAGGTAACAGAGCTTACATAAAACAAAAATATTACCCATGTGCTGTAATTTTGAATTTGTAAAGATATATAGAAATCTTTTGAGGTGAAAAAGTATAAAATTTGCCCCAAAAAAAGTATGAACAAGTGACCCATGGGTCATGAGGCTCAGCTGACTGAGAAGAGATTCGCAAAAGGAAATTTTATCATCTGAATGGTAGTATATACCCATTCAACTGAAGCATCAAACAGATTAACCAACAGGCCAAGATTGTGTCTGCATTTAAATATATTTCAAAAATAGAGAAAAAATGCGTAAACTTAAAAAAAATACAGGTGGCTCCACCAGTCTGCAGTAACTAATAAAAACACTTAATGGTCAATATACAAGCAAAGAATCATAGTGATCTCTGCATTAGTTGTTCAGATACTTCAGCTTTTGTATCAAATTTTTCATTATTCTGAGGGGTACTTCGGAGTCCTATAGCTTGAAGGATATGGGAAACAGAGACCTAATTTCAGGTTTCCACAGACACTTTTCATGGGCCTCCTTGCATGACAAGAATGTAGATTCTAGGTCCAGTTGTTACTATTTGTATCCTGTTGACAGATAACCACATCTTAAAAGGTCTCAAAATAGAGAAAAAAATTCGTAAAAATTTGAAAAAAAATAGAGGTGGCGCACCCAGTCTGCAGAAACTGATGGAACACCTCATGATCAATATGTATGCGAAAAATCATGACCATCAGTGTTGTAGTTATTGAGATACTGCAGTTTTTGTATCAAATTTTTCATTATTCTGGGGGGTATTTTGGAGCCATACAGCTTACAGGATATGGGTAACAAAGACCTAATTTCAGGTTTCCATGGAGACTTTTCATGGGTCTCCCTGTGTGTCAAGAATGAAGATTCTAGGTCCAGTTATTATGATTTGTTCCCTGTTAACAGATGTTCATATCTTTAAAGGTCTCAAAAATAGAGAAAAAAAATTGTAAAAAAACCTGAACAAATACAGGTGGTGCCACCAGTCTGCAGAAACTGATGAAACACTCCATGATCAATATCCATGCAAACAATTATGGTGATCTCTGCATTAGTTGTTCAGATACTTCAGCTTTTGTATCAAATTTTCCATTATTTTGAGCTGTATTTTGGAGTGCCATAGCTCAAAGGATATGGGTAACAGAGACCTAATTTCAGGTTTCCATGGAGACTTTTCATAGGTCTCTCACTGTGTCAAGAATGAAGATTCCAGGTCCAGTCTTTACGATTTGTGCCCTGTTAACAGATGTTCACATTTTTAAAGGTCTGAAAAATACAGAAAACAATTCGTAAAGAATCGAAAAACACAGGTGGCGCCACCAGTCTGCAGAAACTGAAGAAACATCTCATGATCAATATGTATGCCTAAAATCATGACCATCAGTGATGTAATTAATGAGATATTGAAGTTTTTGTATAAAATTTTTGACTATTCTGGGGGGTAATTTGAGGCTCCATAGCTCGAAGGATATGGGTAACAGAGACCTCATTTCTGGTTTCCAAGGAGATTTTTCATGGACCTCTCAGAATGTCAAGTTACAAGTTTCTAGGTCCAGCGGTTACGATTTGTGCCAGGTTAACGGACGGACGGACGGATGGACAGACAGACGGTCGACGGACAAAGGGTGATTGCTATAGCTCAGCTGACTTACAGTCAGCTGAGCTAAAAAGTATCAATTAAGGGGGAATGTGCAGTTATCTAATGTAACTGAACCAGAAGCTTGTAAACATGCCCATCATGTCCAGCTTTGCATATTATAGGTATATTATCATAATAGGTATATTATCTTTACTCTATCATGACAACGCACAACCTTGCTGAAAAAGATGCAAACTCCCTGCAAAAACACTGACAGTGTTGTAACAAGTATGTGTGTGGAAAGCTTATGATCAACAATTTCAAGAGGAACACAGAGACTGAAAAGAATCTATATAAACGAGATAACTAGAATATCAGCAGAAACTGACAAAAGGCCTCAGCTATAAGAACAGTGTTTATGGGTGGTAATAGTAACAAGTATGAAATATATGCTCTCGTATAGATGTAAATCTGTACATATGTCTCTTGTTCAAGTTATAAATTTGAACTGGAGAGGTATATAGTAACTTTGCTAGTCTGGTAAATGAAGTGATATTGACCTGTAAGATGATAAACACTCTGTAGGGGATTACCTGTGAATTGAGATGTCTGCAGCAACACTAGAGGACACAAACTTAACGAAGACACCAATAGAAACAAAGTACCTATGTTTAATTACTTTTTACAGGAATGGTGCTCAGAAGCGAAAAATAGGTCATAAAGTCATAAAAATTAAGACACTGCATGTGGCACAACAAACATGTTGCAGCAATTACAGATCATCAAGGCAAGTAATGACACCATATTTCAGAATGATGTGTTAAGTAGTTCCTGAGAAATAAGCTCCTAATGTTTTGCTATAATTAACTCTGTGACCTTGAAAAGTATATCAAGGTCACCCATCTTCAAACTTGACTGAGATTTAGTTGATATGCAGCTGCACTGAAGAAATGAAGTTCCTGTGTTGAATTCTTTTTGAGATATCCTGTTCACAAGGCCAAAATTAAAAAAGCGGACAAAAATCCTTTAAAAATCAGAATATGTAGGTGGTGCCACTAAACGCAAGCAGCAGTTACAGATCATCAGGGCCAATGAACGTGGCATGTTTTATAACTATCCATTCAGTGGTTCCTGAGAAATAAGCTTCTAAGTTTCTTGTTCTATAATTAGCTCCATAACATTGAAAAATAAGTAAAGGTCACCCATCTTCGAACTTGACCGAGATTTTGTTATTACTGAAGAAATACAATTCCCAGGTGAATCCTTTTTGAGATATCCTGCAAACTTTGTAAAATTTAACAGATGCCGGACGTACGGCTTGGGTGACGACAACATCCCATCAGCCAGAGGGCAAAAAGGATGAAAAATAGTGTTTCCAGAAGAAAATACACTTAAAATTTTAATTTAGCAAATATAAAGAGAGATTTACCAATGCACAGAGTTACAAGTATTACCTGTAGCATTTGTGCAATGGTAGGAAGCACTGGAGGTCATGGTCTTCTGGTAGAGGATACACTTCACCTGAAAATAAGAAATAAACTGTAGTAAACACATCTGTATTAAAGGTAAAATACAAAACTATCATACATTTCAATGTATATTTTAGAAAATGGTCATTTTACATTTCAAATATAATTTGTTTAAAAAATTTAAGTTTTCATCAGAATACAAAATTCTTTAGACAGCAAAAAAATTCTGTTTCTACATGACATGAGCATATAAAAAATAAATAGAAACAGTTTAATTCATTCTGATCATGCTGTGATATTTAATACAGATTTATCAATGTGACTAAAACTTTGTAATTCTTAAATGAATTTGAGTGCAAAATACCAACATAAAGTAACAACATTTTTGCATCATTCAGACAATTCCCTGACTTACATTTGTCTGGTGTTGGCTGATCCCCTCTGCTGGAGTTGGTGGTGGTCTGGATATTTGACAGCAGCTTGCTCAAATTGAGCCAAAGTCTTCAAATGAAAAATAAGCAATCATAGAATGATACAAAGCATGAACAAAAAATAAATAATCATAAAACGATACAGAGCTGAACATCGTGACCATCTGTACAATTATGCACTTACAATTAGTTCCATTTAAAAATTATCATTCCTGTTTGATTCGATACTACATGCTGCTACCTTTACTTATTGTAAAATATAGCACCCTGACACTTGTTAAAATATAAAGCAAGCTTAAAAAGTATTTATTTAAACAGTGTTATGATTAATATGTTCAGCACCACCAAAACACTGTATAGGTAGGCACTATATTAAGTGTATCAGTTATTATTAAGTCATTATTAAAATACAAGAAAAGCTGTTTTCCAAATTCACTTGCTCTCTCTTGTACATAGCAGAACACCGGGAACAATACTTATTTATCTTGACACCTTCCTTTAACAGAAATGATGTCATTAATAACAAACATTATTCTAAACCTAATAAATAATTTCCTGTAAATACGCAGCAGTTTTATTTTACTCTTCTGACCTTAGGGGAAAACCCATACAAAATTTAACCCACACAAAAATAACACGGTAAAAAAGACTAAATCTGTTAGGGTTTTAAAGTATTCTATTAAAAACAAGGAAATCACATCCACAATATTTGGTAGTTCTGCATTTACTCCACAGAACAAAGCGATACTCACCCTGAATTTTTAAAGCATGAGTGATTGAGGAGTTTGTCGTCAGACTTTATCCAGTCCAGGATGACCTTGAGAGCAGGCAGGGTGTGGTAGTCACGAGCTTTAGACTCCTGTTTAGGGGTGTAGTGCAGTAGGGTGTCAAACAGGGATACTGCAAACGTAAAACATACACAACTACAGTGGTAAGATCTGTCAGAATTCTTCAATACACTGACATACTCATCAATTATCACCTATGAATATAGTTTAATGTAACAATATGTCAATGTACATTATATCTCTTTGTAAGTGGAAGAACAGGGATTCATTTAAATGCACAAATCTAAGGTATTTGGCTGTGTTTCTTACTCATTAGGTCTCAGTTGACATTATCCATGAATAGTTTTATTAAATGAAAATTAGAAACCAACTTGTTACTGTTGTTTCCTTAGAATGCTATTGAGCATCATCTAGTTTGCATGATGAACCAATAATGGGGGAGGGGTGTCTGTAAATTTTAATGATATACCATGAAAGCCAATGAAAGACAACTAAAAGATAATGCAGGAAAGTCAGCTGGTGTCAAAGGATCCATGATGATGAGATCAATAATTAATATGATGTATGAGTTTTCATTCTGAAAGGAAAACGTCATATTTTTCTTGTAAAAAGGAAATGGAATTAATGGAAATTAATCTGGAGAAAATCAGATGTGCTAGGTGAGACATTAATAAGATTAAAGTTATTAATTAAAGCAGTCTTACACCTGTTGATATTTTAGGTGATACATCTGAAATATCATGATATAGGATAAGTTGGGGTTTTTTTTGTAAAACATCAAATGTCTACTTCTACTTTCACTGGATATCTTAATATGTTCCTTTGAATAATGAATTGTCATCATGGATCCTTTGACACCTAATTTCCCTGGTCTTCCACTATCTTTTCATGGTTCTTTCATGGTCTTAAATGGATTTTATGGTCTTTAATCAAAATATCTAGACCCCCACTGATGTGCATGTTTAAACGTTTGTACATGACACTAAATTTACATGTTTGAGTACACATTCATGCAGTGACAAGCCTGTACCTGTAAGGTTGAACACCATGTTGTAGCACTTTTCTTCATCTTTTGACAACCTCTCTTGCTCCGGCACATTTTCCTTGGTACTACCGTCTGTCCCCACAGAGTCCAGTTTGCGCTGAACATAGTGCATGGCAAACAGATTAATGGCCACCATCTGAACCAGCTGGAATGAACTGAAACTCATGGAGGTCACATGGGATGGCAGGCTGGCCACCAGACGGTCGATGTGACGATGAGCCTTGTCCAAGTCTATGAATAAAATAGTATCACCATTAAAGTAACTGACATCAACAAATTAAATGATTATTATAAAAAGAACATTACCATTTTATTTATATTAAATATATATTATAAATAAATTGTCTTTCTTACTGACAGCTTATGGGCCACTTAGGCTCATTTTAGATCAACACCTAGAATTCCGTCATTTGGCTGATTTTATTGGGATCAAATGTGTTCCATTTATTTTCAGTTCTAAAGATTTCCAATAAGATAAAGCAAACAACCTGTGTATATATTGCAAATTAGGTTAGAAACTTGAAAATTGTGCACAGAATACTGCCTGTACTGTAAAGATGAGGGTGTCAAAATTTGTTTGAAATCTAAAATTATTCAAAGCAGTTAAGGTTTATAATGAAAACAGTTTGTAATTTTTCTATTCTACACATTTACATTATGCAGGGATATCCAAACTGCAAGAGCTGCAGGCTTTGATGGTAAAATTATGTTTAATAAAAATTTGGCAATTACATTGTATGAAATACTAAGCTTTTACCTAGCTCTTAGAATTTTTTTTTTCTGCGAGGGGAGGGGTTGGGGGGTTGGGTGGAATTCCTGTGGCTGACATTATTGCAGAGTTGAGAATGCACATTGAAGGAAAGACAGTTCATTAACAAATCATACCACATAACTTTTTAAATAAACAGAAAATAATTTTTTTTTTCAGAGAAATGGGACCAGCTTATGCAAATATATGGTAATCAATTTTCTACCGACAAATACTGTGCTTGCCTTTATATTGGCAGGGCTGAATTTACGCGGTTTTTATATTTTTAAAAGTTTCACGCGGTTCCTTTTTCATGCTCTATCATTGGTCTAGTAGTATATTTTATTATCAAAAATTATTTCATTAACCAGTGGTTTCACTATTATCTAGGTCTACTATTTCTCTGTGCGGATATCCCATGTTCGAACATTCACAGACGGCTGAGCCGACGCCTGCAGGAAGCATTGACCCTGCTGGCTGTAATAAGTTCAGGGCCGAGGCTCATTAAAAACAAATTCACATGTTATTAATGTGTGTCGAGAAACCAACCTGTAACTACAAAACTGTATATTAAGTTTGTTTAGGGAACTGTCTTGATAAGGGTATTTTACTCCTGTTAATTATAAGTTGAGTCGTAATCACCTGCTCAACCAACAAGGGATGCCTGTAGGTAGCCCCTTTTTTTCAGTATCAAAGGCAGGGATGTGCCCAGATTAATTTGAGTGCCGTTGATGTTGCTAATTACTTCCATATAGGTGGAAGAAGGAACCGTACTCAGTTTCTTACAGTTAAAATCTGAAGCAAAACATAATATTCCACTGTTTTACGGCACTTTGGCCCCAAAATGAACTGTTACCTTTCAAATATATTCAAAATTCACGTCATCACTAGCCAATCATACATCATTTGGCGAGTCATGATTTCACAGAATTGGTCTAATACAGTTACAAGGTGGCACAACCCTAGCGGCTACGTTCACTACTTTAGTGGCAAATATTTTTCATGAACATGACTAAATACGGTACAATGTGAAAGAGTACTTCTACTCAATATTCATTTTAAGCGGCACTGGATGTCATCTAACTTGGCACACATACACATTGTTTTTAAATATTAATGCCCAGCGGGCACTGACACTTTCCAGTCATGTGCCGGGGGACAGTAATAACTGCCGGGCGCGTCTGCCGACGTTAGCACGCACTTGCACAGGGTCACGGTTTTTGCATCTAAGCCAACCAATATTATTTTAAATGGGCTCTGTCATTCTCCCTGAATCATTTAACATATAAGCACCAGGCTCGATGAACATCACTATGTAGATGAAGATAAATCTCAACTGTCGCAAACTATCGGCAGCTTCTGAAATTAATGATCATGGTCTGGTATATATGCATTCAAAACTGCGTGGTTTCAATTTTGCGGTTAGAGAGCGACCGCGAATATTGCGAATTTGAAACCACCGCAAATAAGAAGACAACCACAGTATGTTATATGATAATATAGCAGGATTTGGAACAAGTTCACTTGACCTTAATGGATGAACACGCAAATCATTGTTACAGTTCTGCTGGCTGGCTTTAAAACCTGTTAACAGATTGTAACAAAGCCTCCACCAGCAGGTACCACTTAAAATAAAGTTTATAACACCAGTGTCTTTGTTAGAGAGGTAAGAAAACTTATAAGACAACTTATATTCTGATAATTTTTTTACATGGGTACCAGTGACTGACCTGAAGATAAGTGAATAAAGGCGTGAAACTGAAGAAAACTGGATACAATCTCACTCATGGATAACTTCCCCTTGTAGTCAAGCCTGAAAAACATGTCGTAATTACATCAACAATACTGTCACACCAAACAGCATATAAACATGATAATCAAAAAGAATACCTCACTACAAATCTACATAAAAAGACTATTAAAAGGGCAGGCTACAAAGTCATGCTATTTCATATTTAATCAATATAAAAATAATCTAAAAAAAACATAAAACAGACATTTCTGAAAAAAAATTGACTGCAGTGACTCAAAAATAAACTGTATAAACATCCCTTAGGCAGATACTCTTTGTATCTGAGCCAAACATAGAAAGCAGCATTTGTCTAATATAGTAAAACCTTGAAATTACAACTGCCAACGGCACCACAATAAAATGGTCACTTTTTCTAGGTGGTCATCTAAGCAAGGTTTGATAAAGAGCTCAAAAGATTGGGGACCATGAAAAAATGATCATTATTTTGAGGTGGTCACATAACTGAGGAGGTCGTTAGGCCAAGTTTTACTTTATATGCTGATTTTAATCACAAGTAATGCACCAGGCGGTAGGCTTTGAAATGCATCTTGCAACTGGTAGTCATAGACAGTTGCAAGGTTTCTGGCATGAAAATTTGACAATACAAGGTTTCATTACAAAACTCACGTTTCCTTGCTGATTTTGATGTAGAACTTGTCCAGGTTTGTGGTGGCAACAGGGAAAGGGTGTCGCACAGCAATACTACGCACATAAAAAAATACTGTGGACAGTTTACTCCCCTTGGCTGCCTCCAAAATCGCTAACTGGTTGTATGGCTGACCTGAAGTGGTAAAAACAGGCCATTTCATGAAAACAGATGTTAAGGGGTTTTCAATAATAGCAATTAATCTTTTCAGGTTATATCTGAAAAAAAAGGAAAACCACTTTTACTTAGCCATTTACTGTGCAACATTTAATCAACTATCACTCAGCCACTCAATTATATCTCCACAATCTTTACCTACAGCATCTTTTACAAACAAGACATTGTGCAAAAATAAGTTATTGCACTGGTAAATGTATGAATGTGGGACAATTTTTCCATCCGCTTCCAGTCCTTGATGGATATAAAATTTGTTTACCATCATTTGTGAAAGTTCTCATTTTACAACTGTAAACAAAATGTGTAGTTTTAATACTACTACGGCCACTACTTTAATAATAAAAATCATTATTATCTTTATCAGAATCAATATTATTATTATATAGACAGAATAACAGGTGACATTAATCTTCTTGATGATCACCTACCATTGTACGGGACAAGTCGAGCAGCATGTCTGTAGTAGGTTTGGGCCTGCTCAATCTGCTGGCGATAACGAGCTGAAACAACAATGAATTGATCGTCATTTCTTTATGATTTCTTAAATCCAACCTATCAAGTAACTGACAGGCAAACCAGAGAAATCATAAGTGCCGGTGAAACTTGAAGCCTTCATGAAGCCTTGATATAATATGATACACCTCTGTGACTGCTACCAAGGCTATTATATAAATAACAAGCAAATTCGAGGAATTTATGTCCCTTGCTTTTGCCTCTTGTTGTCTTTCAAGCTTACCTGATCAATATTTTTCAGTTGCTATGTTTGCCTGAAGATGTCTCAACATGTCACAATTTTGGTTGTGAAATAGGAACAAAATTTAATATTTTTGTTTTAGAGCTGGAGAGAATAAATTTTCAGACAGACACTCAAAAACCTATCCCAACCAAGGTATGCATGAGAGCAATCCCTGACCCAAATGAAACTGGAAAATATATTTAAAAAATTGACAGACAGACAAGAGGGACAGACAGACAAACCCAAATCAATGTCCCCCATTCCGGGAAGCAGGGGACAAAACTTTCTTAGACCCTCTTGTCAAAAATATACATGTAATTGGTAATTGATGGTTTATTATTGTCAAGTGCAGTTAGCCAATCCTTATTTTATTGATTATTTGTTGATAAACACAGCATCAAATACCAATTTACTTACTGACAAACCACATCCTGTTTACACTATACCTACAATCATCTGTTTTTAAGATTACATTGGTGTAATCTAAATTGGAGGTTGTTTCAATACACAATTCAATCATACATTATCTGCACCAGTCTAGTGAGAATACTTAGTGGAAATGATTTTTGTCAAGTGTCTTCCAAATATAAACACAACCAAAAGAATATTTAATCACATTTGCTACAGCATATCAATAGAAACAGTATTAAAAATACATAAAAAGCTAAAAGTGCACAGGGAAGGTGGATTCAACACCCTTCTGTTATGATAACAAATACTGAAAAAGTTTTTTGTACAGTCTACATACAAAGTATTGTTTTTAAAATAAAGTATACATATAGTGTGAAAACCTCAGAGAAGTGAAAGTGTTGTGTTTGGATAAGAATCTTACCTATGTCTCCCAGGTGGACCAAACAGTGCTGACAGATGTACATACAAGATGTCTTCTTGGGTGTCTTTATCCTCTGATTGTTACCACGCTCTGAAAGTTTAATTAACAAATCAAGTTTAGACAGACCTACATGTACAAACTGTCATTCAGACTTTTAACAAAATGTACAACTGTACCACTTGATTACAGACAGCTGTAGGACCTGCTTTTTGGTATACAGGCAATGCTCAAATTAGAGCAGTCACTGACCTCTGACTCAACTTATCAAGGGATAGCAGGGAGTGTCTGTAATGTGATGTTCCCAGTTAGAGCTTCCTTACATCTTTCCATAAAATGTATAAACCTTTTTAAAGGAGTGTTACATAACACAAATTTGTGCCATTCAATCTAATGTATAATGAAGTTAAGCTGTGTGTGTGGTTGTGCACAGGTTTCAGGATCACACAGCACATTGGTAAGAGGTTTGTAACTGTAAAAACTTAGCACGTGACACACTCTGTATCACCTTGTGCCTAATGGCGTATAAGTTATATGCAGACAAGGGGAAAGTACAGAAATAAATGGTTGATCTCTTGAAACTGCGAGTGCATTAATCAGCCATTCAAGGTCACAACAAGTCAGTTCAGCTATCATGACCTATCTGTGCCCAGCTAAACATTGGGTATCTCCTAATGACCCCCGACACTGCTCAGATAGTGTGGGTTATTGCCATGTGATGTTCCACTAGAGAGGGTATAATATAAAGGGAACTGAGAGAAACCTAATCAAGGATTCATAAGCTAATATCATGATCACAAGTATATATCATTTAACCAAACCTGTCTAGCCGCTGTACTGCATTTAATGTCATGCATTTCTTGACAAATAAAATCAAAAACCCTGCCAAGTCTATAACTGACTGAGATTCTCTTTAAGTTTCATAAGTGGTATGTAGCAAACAAGCTTACCTTTGAATATGCCAAGATTAGAGGAATTTCTTCTGAAAGGGAGGTCTAGTTTAAATGCTGTACATAGTTCCTGTAGTAGCTAAAACAAATAAGAAATGTGTAATTAACTTAAGATAACAGATCTGTACAAAAAATTATTCAGTAGAAATCACTACAAATATAAATTATTACAAATATATGTCACAGAAAAAAAAGGTTTTCTGACCATTTTATATAAATAATCTTTTAAATGAAAAAATATGCTTTGGGAAACATGAAATGAAAGATACCTGAAAAATTTTTTCTAATGAATGACTGATGTATCCATTCAACATGTTGATATTTTAGTTTTGTCAAACACACTATTCAGAAGAGACAATGTATGTAAACATTTTAGGTTACAAAAGACATGAACTGGTATCTGTACATGTAATCTGCTGCTTGTATCACTAAAAGGTGAACAAGCAAATTCAAGGAATTTATGTCCTCCACTTCTGCATTTCAAGTCTGGGATGATTTTAAAGTTTATGGTGAGTGCAAAAAGTTTTCATCATGCTCAACAGATGGCAGCACCTGGCAGTTACTGCAAAAAAAATTCAAGAAATTTATGTATCCCGCTAGCGACACCTGTTGGTGATTAGTGACACTAAATGTTATGATTCATCATATCTATAATAAAAGATGCTATTATATCAATATCTTATCAGACAGACACACCAAAACCTATCACATCCTAGGTATGCATGAGAGCAATCACTGACCCAAATTTGAATGAAATCAGATAATATTTAGGAAAGTTATCGCATGGAAAAGAAAACCTGACGAAACAAAAACCTGAGGGACAACAACAGACAGACAAACAGACAGACAGACAAACCCAAATCAATGCCCCCCATTCCGAGGAAGGGGGGGGGGGGGAAGGTTGTTCCATTGGATAACCTTACCTGAAGGTAGAACCCACTTGCTGTTTCCAAGAACAGGTTCAAACTGGCTTGGGTTTCTCCCCTTTTTGGATTCTTCATGCATGAAAATAATATCAGCACATGTTATTGTATCTAATCAATTCATTCAGACAATGAAGGAGAATTGTGTTTCACAGTGATTTCTATTGTATAATGACCTATCATATTGGCAGATTTTGATCATGTAAAGCTCTGATTCCTTGTAAGTGGATGTGGACATGGTATTAGTTTGGAGCGGATTCCTTATGTGTAGTTGGAGCTACAGTACCAGGCAGTAAAACTAAAAGCCTCTTATGTAGTGAGTAAATATTATTTGCTTTAATTTACTATTTAAATAACAAACAATTATTTTTAGTGTATCATGGTATCTCTATACCTTGGCAATGACATCAAATTGGAGCACATAACATAGTAGTAATTATCATTGGAAAATGCTCAGACAAAGGCAACCTTGTGCTGGGAAAGTAACTCTGCCACTCAGGCTAGTCATATCATTCATTAGAAATCAGTAGCTTAAGTAATTAAAAAAAAATTGTGTGTGTCCCTAGGAATATTATCTGTTACAAATATGCAAAACTGCTGAGTTTACAATGCCTGTATTGGTATTTAGCCTAAACACTCACCTGTTTATCTTTGGCTTGATTCTGTAATGTGTTTATCTGATTTTTAAAAGCATGGTTCCATCTGCAATATAAAGGAGGAGTTCTATTTAAAGTGTAATGACATTTCATCCCAAACTTCCTATCTTATAGAGTAATACTGTTCCAGTGATTTCATAGAGGCTTCTCCATCTTTAACAAGAAATCACTGGGTAACCAGCCATGTAAAACCGAAAAATGAATTATAAACAGTGAAATTCCATACATACAGATAGAAATAGGGTGTGATAACCTAATTATCCACTAAACAAAAAAAATTCTAAGTTATTCAGCATTCTTTGTAATGTCCAGTGCATTTGATAACCTGCACATACCTGGCACAAATTCTTTAGTAAATGGGGGTTTCACCAGGAACAGGTGACTTCATTAATCTTAAAACAGCCATTCTTTCAACATTTGCCATCAGGGGGGGTTATGGTCAGTTCAGTTTTTGTGTTTTACGGAGTGGCAAGAAGAGGGTTTCATGTAATTCACATCAACTATTAATAAAAAGTATTATTTCTTTAAAGCAGCACACTGTCAATGCAACATGATGCTAGATGTTTATTATAGTGTAATAATAATCAAAACAATGTCATAAATGTCCAGACACTTTAAATCAGTTATACATTTTTTACAGGTATTTTTGTTATTTCATCAAGATACATTTCACAATCCAATGATTTTTTATTTATTCTTATAAGAACAGTGTTTTACTCACAGATCCTGTTCCACTTTCTTGTCTAATGCATATTCCAGGTCCATGACCAGCAACTGCTGGTACATGTCCTGTAGGTTCTGACGCTTCATCCAGGCTTCATTGCTGCCACTAGTACTAGCTGTAAAGACAGAGAGACACTGAACAACAGAAGCGGATCTGGGGGGGGGGGGGGGGGGGGGGGTGTCCAGGGGGTCTGGACCCCCCCCCCCCCCCCCCATTCTCATCAGAAACGTTTTTTAATGGCTTCAGACAAAATTTTGCCACCTGGACCCCCCCCCCCTTTTTTTAGACATGAAGACCTTTATTTAGGGTTTTCATTTGTTCTCCTGGGTTGGACCCCCCTTTTCCTAAATCCTGGACCCGCCCCTGAACAAAAGTCTGTGGTGAACATTCAAGCTTTGATTTACCAAGATAGTCTGTGAAATATGTGCAATTTCCCACTCAGATGAACCAATGACCCAGTGTGTTTAAGCCAATGCAGGATGTTCCATGGTAAAACATGAAATAACAAGAGCACCTCAAACGTGCATATTATGCCTGTTGTGTATCTGGTGACCTCTGACCTCATTAAATAAGTGTGAATTTTGATGAGCAGGTAATTCAGGTGAAAAACTCTATTGGCAAATACGTATAATGAGTTTCATGAAAATCCATAGGAGTTTTGGTAAGTCACCAAGGTGAGGTGACCTCATTAAATATGCGTGGATTTTGCTGGAAATCGTACTTAGGGGAGATATTTTATTGATTAACATTTCTGTTGAGTTTTATAAAAATCCTCTATATTCTTCATAGGTTATTGGGGAGACACCACAAAGTGGCCTAGTTACCAGTGACGTTGCCCATAATCGAACTCATGTGAGATAATCTGCTGGTGAGTAGTTATGGTGAGTTTCGTGAAAATCCATCAAGACTGGTAAGTTATCATGGTGATACTAAAAGTTAACAGATAGAAAGACAGACCATAATGGGTATACCATAATACTCCCGTCATATGATGGACATATAACAAAAAATCATACAAAAGACACAACATGACACCTGATACAATAGAAATGATTTCTTAGCACACACAATATATGACAAATCCCTATATCTAATTTCTCCACATATTTGTCAGAAAGTGGTTGGCTTGTATCAGTGTTTTCATACATTGCTAACAGAAATCAAGAGACCAATTTGAGGTTTCTGTTAAAAAGGAGATCCTGTTAACACTATTTGTTTGTTAAGCTTTAAGTTCAAGCCAGGAAATTTTGTCAAAAGCAGCTGATATGATAAACATTAAGTGCCAACCTAATTTTGACAAACACATTACCATCCCCCTAGTTGCAATTGAATAAGGGTCAGCTGACAGGAAAAAAATGTGACCAGATGACCTATATCAATGAAATACCTATATCAGAACAGACTGATATTACTATCTGAAATCTAAAATTGGTAATAAATTTCATAACTTAATACTATAATCAAAACAGACATGAAGAAGTGATAAGGTTGATTTTTGTGTGTGCAAGATGACACATAGAGGTGTTGTTGAGTTGAGGGGGTGGAACACAGGCTGGTAGGTCAGATGTCTGACTTCATCTGAAGTTCCACTCTTGCACCCCACTGGTAACTCAATTACTCAATTGGTTAGACCATGTTAGGAATTCAGAGATTTGCTCTGTCAAAATAACAAGTAATAATTTCTGGATTATCCCTAGCCACAAGCATCTAAATCCTGAAATTAATATGGTCCGATTATAACACTGAAGTTATTTTAGATTATTTATTATACAAATGCTGAAAACCATCCAAAAACCAATTAGGATTTGACATGTGAAAAGGAAATTAAATTTTGCATTTAAGAGAAACAAACCATCCAGTGAGCTTAGACACTGAAAGACCTGAACATATGGGTTATGGTCACATATTTCAAATCTGTAGAAGACAACAGTTTGGCTCACTGCTGTATCTGACATAACTTATAATTACCATCAATTGTATCATGTGATCATGTTCATAAGAAATTCTGCAGATAACCAAACAAACTGGGTGTTAAGTATACACACATCAGGTTGATTTATTTTCATATCTGAAAACTTATAAGAAAGCTTCCATTTCTGAACTAGAACCTGATATGAATGAAACAGAAAGTCATCAAATCACACTCATCTAAAAAGCACTGCATATAACAGGCAGGCTGGTCTGTCACAACACCTCAACCCCCCCCCCCCCCCACACCAATACACACACATACACCAAACCTTGGGTGGCTGGTTGGCTGCACATGTTTAACATTTCAGAAGTCTGCACTGATAATGACTGATGTCAACTACTTCAGTACTTGGGTCTGCCACTGGTTTCACTGTGTTGGCAAAACAACAAAAGAAGCAGACCACAACAACAACTGGAATAATCTTTCAAGTATATGTTACAAAAAAACTACACGCCATACACACAATCTATTGCTGGCCTACTTTATGACAACTAACCCTAAATTGTAATGTTTATGTGCAGGATCATGATAAACTGGGTATCTTGACTATATTGGTAGGGCTACCCACATGCTCTGTTAACCAGACATGATAAACCTGTCTAAAATCTATTTCACATGCCGTATTCATAAATGAATTGATGTTTATCAGGCATGTGTCAGGCCCAAGAATGGAAAGCTGTTCCTCTTTGTTTTTTAATTTATTAAGAACTGAAGTATCATATTGCTATTTGAAAATTAATCAGGAATACTTGCAATTTCAGCACATTCCAGCAAATGGCTGTCACCATCATTGAAACACTATGATTTCATCAATGTTTGTCAGTTGTCTGTTAGCATACTTGGTCAAAATCGGGCACTCATTCAAAGTGTAATGATAAGCTTTTGATGTCTTATTAGTCCTGCAACACACAAGAAAATGTGGCACTGAAAGATATATAAACTAAATGTGTAAATGTCATTACCAGCAGGTACACTGGAGGTAGCTACAATATGGGCTTATCACTGTTATCATGAACACTATGTTACTTGTAAGGTCCTCCTATCTGACATGGAAACTACCTCTCTGCTAGGTATCTGGATTTTACATCAGGACACCATGACGCTGGCTGACTGCAGCCCAAACACATCATTATTCATGTCTAACCAGTTACCACTGACACCATCAGCCTGTAGATATGTAACTAATATTAATATGATGCAGACACCTACCTGCCACGCTGGCCTTCAGTGCTTCTGCTTGTCTGAAACAAAAAATATCACTGATAAGACTTGTAGATATGAGATAAGTTGTATCATGTATTGTATCGTCAGATATTCACTGATTCACCAATCAAAACAAGAGCAGCTGGGCCACCTGGCTAGCCAAGTGGTGACTATTTTGATTAATATCCCAAACGAACACAGTTAACAGCACATTTTCTATTCTGGATTACCAACTGGAATGCAGCAGCTTTAATCATTGTGACTGACACAGCTCTGTGTAGTTCACACAATTGTGACTGACACAGCTCTGTGTAGTTTAACACAATTGCAACAGTAAGCAGATTATTTGTCAGTGATATAGGCAAATTTTTCTTCCTTAATTATGTTATTCAAGACATTAATGTCCTGGTACTGTTAAAACCAACAATATTCCACAGCTTTGTATATTACAGCATTTAATAATTGAATGTTTTCTCCTTTATTTTCAAATAAAATCAATGCAGTGTAGAACTATTATTATTTAAACTCTAACTAATCTCACCATAAATGTTTTGTCCACCACAGCAAACAAATTAAAACAGACCATGTGCTAATTCATGAATGTCTAACAGGAGTCCTATTTTATAAAACGAGTCCAACTACAGAATGCTTATTTATATATCTAACCTTTTTAGTATTTACAGTGTTCAACTACAGGAGTCCTTATTACATAATGACCTTTGTACAGAGTCCAACTAAAGGAGTCCTTATGTATATATGACTTATGTACAGAGTCCAACTACAATAGTCCTTATTTATATATATATAAGATATGTACAGAGTTCAACTACAGGAGTCCTTATTAACATAATGACCAATGTACAGTCCAACTACAGGAGTCCTTATTTATATAATGACCTATGTACAAAGTCCAACTACAGGATTCCTTATATATATATATATATATATATATATATATATATATATATATATATATATATATATATATATATATATATATATATATATATGAGATATGTACAGAGTTCAACTACAGGAGTCCTTATTAACATAATGACCAATGTACAGTCCAACTACAGGAGTCCTTACTTATATAATGACCAATGTACAGAGTCCAACTACAGGAGTCCTTACTTACATAATGACCAATGTACAGAGTCCAACTACAGGAGTCCTTATTTATATAATGACCAATGTACAGTCCAACTACATGTTTCCTTATTTATATAATGACCTATGTACAGAGCCCAACTCATGATTCCTTATTTATATAATGATAATATAAAATCAAATTCCTATCTACCCAAGTACTCTAAAGCCTTGTAACTGTAAATAAATTTATATTTGGCCTAATGCTGTTTCTAATATTATATATATGATATAATATATAAATCTGCCACCATCTTTGCAGTTAAATATTTGTCTAAAAAAACCCTGAGAGAAAAATTGCATCCATATTACATTTATCCCACCCGGATGTATCTAAATTAACAATACAGAAAGTATCAATGTCCATTCAACAGAACAATTGTAGCACATTTATCTTCCTGGACGGAATGGGAGGATATAAGCAAAACCAGCCAAAACTCTTGTGGGATGTGACCATATCTATACACATGTATTTACAAATTACCTGTATGTATGGCAACTGTCTGTGAATAACAGCAATAGAAAGAGAAGGCAACTGTCTGTCATCTCACAGACAGAGGCAACTGTCTGTAACCTCACCTTCACAGAGGCAACCGTCTGTCTTCTCACTGACACAGAAGCAACTGTCTGTCACCTCACTGACACAGAGAAAACTGTCTGTCATCTCACTGATTTTTAGGTACGCTAGATTACCATAGTGTTTTGGTCGAAAGGATGTGCATATTTCATCATTTGTATGATTTTTTAAGGGACTGATACCAAGTGCCCGTAATAACAAGTTACTCACATTCAACAGGTGTTTGCAGAGACAAGTTGAACTGTAATTGTCTTGGTTATTTGTGAACTGTCTTTCCCAAAATATAATCAACTACCATGGATAATCCACACATAAATTAAGAGCCACAATTTTGGTGGAAAAAACAAGGGACCTATGGGTCACGACGCTCAGCTGTTATATATGATAAAAAAATATTATTTAGAAATGAGGTACATGCTGGTTTTGTGTGGTAATAAATATAAGCTGTATTATGAGTTGTTGTTGTTTAGCTTATGTATGATTTTGACAGTTCCTTTGGAGACAGGGAAGAGGATTGATTTCATTTATTTTATTAACAAATGGAGTACTATTGTCACACAGATTTTGACTTGGCCATATAACTTATAAGCAGAACATATAATATAAGTGTTTAACTATTTATTAACAAAAATTACAAATATTGTCCCAAATATAATTTTTATTTAAAATAATAAGAGAATCATATGATTTTTTAAAATGAAATATAACTGAAATGATTATTAAAATAATATTAAAGAATATATTCATGAATGCATTCATGAATACATTTTGAAAGTATTTGCACGGGTATTCATATACTTTCATTTTTACCTGAATTCCCATTCTTTATGCAAGAAATTTTATAATGGAGTACATAATCATATTCGTATTTAAATACAATTACAAAGTATTCGCACCATGTCTGGTATTTATTCAGTTTTCACCAAACAATGATGTTGAGAATCCAGAATATACAAAATTCACACATTTAAATAATGATCATAAGTACCTGGTTTTATGGCTTTTATTTATAATGAAAAATAACTGTAAAAAATTCATTTTGGACTAATTTCACATCAATGTACACACTAGACACAGTAGGAATCTAGATTAATATTATCAACTGCATCTTTGTCTATCATTAATTTCCTTCATATGATCCCTTATGATTAGTAATGAATAATATGATTTACTTCTTTATCATTAAAATTGAACTGAAAAATGCCATAGGTGACTGCATGGTGTTATTTGGAATACGTGACATTCTACCCATCGATACAAGATTCTTATATCATCAGTAACTGCAAGTTAATTTCCTGTTATCATAAACTAACAAATTCCTTTTCTATTTTTCTTTAATTTGTTATTAAAAACCAATAAAAATTTATTAATTTATTGTTTATTGTTATGTTGTTGGTTAAAACTACTAGATGAGTTGGGTTGGACACCTGGATCAACTGTGGCTGGCCATAAGCTGCCTGGATTCTGTGTATGCCTCGCCTCAAGCATGCATAATTCATGTGATTCAAGAGGGGCTGGAGAGAGCCAAAGTCTGACAGGGTCTCATAAAAAAACATTAATAAAAGCTACAATTTTTGGCCAATTTCTTTCAGCTTACTAAACTAAAAAGCTGAAATCCTTATGTGTGCATGATATGAAAATTATATCAACAGTGCTCACGGGAAACAAATGTGCCATGGTCACAGTTGGGCAAAATTTAAGGTACTAATTTTATTTTTATACTAATATCTTATAAAATTTGAAAAATTCAGAACTAATTTTGGGTATTCAATTGAATCTTGATTAAATAATGTTACATCCCTGACAAAAAAATCTCTAGCTTCAGCAATGCCCTTGTTAAGGGAGTAAATATATTACTTGATTTTTTACAAAGTGCATTATGTTTGGGCCCATAACAATTATGCAATACTGACATCATTCTGGCATGTGCATAGAGATCGAAAAATATGTATATTATTTATGATTAAAGTCAGATCAGTGGTTTTGATATTTGGCAGTTTTGAAGTGTAACAATGGGTTTTTAATGGAAAAATGAAGTTTTTCATTAATATCTCAAAGGTATTAAGTCCTAGTGACCAAATTCTTGGCATGGTAGGGGATTTTGGAGACATCTAACTGTATGCAAAATATAAGGAACTTAGAGCTGAAGCGGGGGAGCTGAGCTCTTGCAAACTGCATAACACTAGCTTGATGTAAACAATATGTTACATGGTGCTTGAAAACTTGAATAAAATCTATAGTTTTTGATCAACTGGTTTCAAATTTTTGGTGTTAACAGTTGAAATGCTAACAAAAACATGCTGTGAAAATTAAATCCACAGTACTTACAGGAAAAAAACGTGCCATGGTCAAATTTGGGCAAAATTTAAGGTACCAATTTTTTATTTTTATTAATATTTTAAAAAATTTAAAAGATTTTCATCTAATTTTGGGTATACAATTTAATTTTGATAAATTAAAGTTATATTACTGGAAAAAAGGTCCATAGCTTTAACATTTTTTGTGTTAAGTGATCAAATATCTTTCCTGAATTTTTACAAAATGCATTATGTTTGGGCCCATAACTTTTTTAAATTAAATAATATAGACATATTTTCTGGCATGTACATAGGAACTATATAGAGGAATATTTATGGTAAATATGAGGAAAAACAGATGAGTGGTTTTGATATTAGGCAGTCCTGAAGTGTGAAAATAGGTTTTTCATAAAAAATTGAGGTTTTTCCTTAATTTCTCAAAGGAACGAAGTTGCAAAGACCCAGTTTTCGGCTTGGTAGGAGATCTTGGGGACATCTAACATTATGCCGAATTTGGGATTCATAGGTCTTACGGTTTCAAAACGTGCCACATCTACGGCGGACGGACGACAGACAATGGACCCCGACTATAGCTCAGATGACTTATAGTCAGCTGAGCTAACAATAACCATGTGTATGATATACACCTTAATTCTGGCCAAAATCCTGGATGATTTATATTGAATTTTTGACAGTCATTGGAATATTTACTGGTTCTGTGGCAGTGAACTTTTGAAAATGACAGTCTGACTGACACTTGCCAAAGTCTCATCTGGCACAGAAGTAGATCATTGACTATTAATTGGTAAGGTAGGTGACTGGTTGACAAGAAAAGTCTCTAAGATGGATGTTCATGCCATATATCAGACCCACATACTGAACAACTCCTTAGATATGAGCAATTTTCACCTAAAACAAATGAACAGATTGACACCACATGAAAACGAGTGCAGATGGCACCACCAGTCTTGAATGTGAGATGGATCTATAGACATGCACAATTTCAGGCCAATACAGCAAATTTTTTTTCCTGAAAAAAAGGGCATTAATTTATATTATGCAAATGGTACGGTAGGTGGTGCCACCTGCCTTGTTGACGAGAAAGCTCTCCAAGGTGGATGAACATGCAAAAGTGCAGACCAACACATTGAACATTTCTTAGATATGAGCAATTTTCCCCTCATGCAATGTATGGATGGAGGCCACATGAAAACAACTGCAGATGGCATGACCAGTCTTGAACATGAGATGGAGGTATCCAAGGTATATGAACAAGCACAATCTTAGACCAATAGGGCAAATCATTCCTGAAACAAGGGACCCAGGGGTCACAACGCTCAGCTGAAGTTTGAAATTTTTGCTAATGCAAAATATGCAAAATATTCTATTGTAATGTTTTTCATTTATATTAGAATATGAGAAGCTAAGAGGAAAGGGGCCCTCCTACTTGGTTAAAGTTCTAAATATATGATTGCAAACTAATACTCTGACAAGACTGTCAGGATGAAAAACAGTAAAAGTTTTGAGATACTGTGATGCATATGAAAATTTACAGATGGACAGGCAAATGGACAGAATGGACTTATACCTTTGTTTCACTTTCAAGGGAATACTTCATTTAAGTTTATATATAAGCCTATTTTTTTAGCATATCCACTTTTTCCATTAAAAGTTTTTATCTGAATCATTTTTTTTTTATTGGCAAGTTTTATAAATTTTTAATAAAAAAAAACTGAAAATATAAGTTAAAATATGAGAATTGTTGCAAAAGTTGCAATCATTATATATCCAGAGTAAAAACAAGGGACCTATGGGTCACGACGCTCAGCTGTTATATATATTAAAAAAATAAAAAAAATATTTTTTAGAAATCAGGCACATGCTGGTTTTGTGTGGTAATAAATATAAGCTGTATTATGAGTTGTGGGTGTTTAGCTTATGTATGATTTTGATAGTATCTTTGGAGACAGGGAAGAGGATTGATTTCATATATTTTATTAACAAATGGAGTGCTACTGTCACACAGATTTTGACTTGGCCATATAACTTATAAGCAGAACATATAATATAAGAGTTTAACTATTTATTTAAAAAATTACAAATATTGTCCCAAATATAATTTTTATTAAAAATAATAAGAGAATCATATGATTTTTTAAACTGAAATAACTGATATGATTATTAAAATAATATTAAAGAATATATTCATGAATGCATTCATGAATACATTTTGAAAGTATTTGCACGAGTATTCATATACTTTCATTTTTACCTGAATTCCCATTCTTTATGCAAGAAATTTTATAATGGAGTACATAATCATATTCGTATTTAAATACAATTACAAAGTATTTGCACCATGTCTGGTATTTATTCAGTTTTCACCAAACAATGATTTTGAGAATCCAGAATATACAAAATTCACACATTTAAATAATGATCATAAGTACCTGGTTTTATGGCTTTTATTTATATTAAAAAATAACTGTAAAAAATTCATTTTGGACTAATTTCACATCAATGTACACACTAGACACAGTAGGAATCTAGATTAATATTATCAACTGCATCTTTGTCTATCATTAATTTCCTTCATATAATCCCTAATGATTAGTAATGAATAATATGATTTACTTCTTTATCATTAAAAATGAACTGAAAAATGCCATAGGTGACTGCATGGTGTTATTTGGAATATGTGACATTCTACCCATCGATACAAGATTCTTATATCATCAGTAACTGCAAGTTAATTTCCTGTTATTATAAACTAACAAATTCCTTTTCTATTTTTCTTAAATTTGTTATTAAAAAACCAAGAAAAATTTATTAATTTATTGTTTATTGTTATGTTGTTGGTTAAAACTACTAGATGAGTTGGGTTGGACACCTGGATCAACTGTGGCTGGCCATAAGCTGCCTGGATTCTCGCCTCAAGCGTGCATAATTTGATGAAAGGTCAACAAGGTCAACATACAGGTGACTCAAGAGGGGCTGGAGAGAGCCAAAGTCTGACAGGGTCTCATAAAAACATTAATAAAAGCTACAATATTTGGCCAATTTCTTTCAGCTTTCTAAACTAAAAAGCTGAAATCCTTGCATGATATGAAAGTTATATCAACAGTGCTCTCAGGAAACAAACGTGCCATGGTCACAGTTGGGCAAAATTTAAGGTACTAATTTTATATTTATACTAATAACTTATAAAATTTGAAAAATTCAGAACTAATTTTGGGTATTCAATTGAATCTTGATTAAATAATGTTACATCCCTGACAATAAAATCTCTAGCTTCAGCAATGCCCTTGTTAAGGGAGTAAATATATTTCTTGATTTTTTACAAAGTGCATTATGTTTGGGCCCATAACTTAAAAAAAATACACAATACTGACATCATTTCTGGCATGTGCATAGCGAATGTATAGAAAAATATGTATATTATATATGATCAAAGTCAGATCAGTGGTTTTGATATTAGGCAGTCTTAAAGTGTAACAATGGGTTTTAAATGGAAAAATGAAGTTTTTCATTGATATCTCGAAGGAATTAAGTCCTAGTGACCAAATTCTTGGCATGGTAGGGGATTTTGGAGAAATCTAACTGTATGCCAAATTTAAGGAACTTAGAGCTGAAGCTCGGGAGCTGAGCTCTAGCAAACTGCATAAAACTAGCAATATGTGACATGGTGCTTGAAAACTTGAATAAAATCTACAGTTTTTGATCAACTGGTTTCAAATTTTTGGTGTTAACAGTTGAAATGCTAACAAAAACATGCTGTGAAAATTAAATCCACAGCAGTTACAGCAAAAAAACGTGCCATGGTCAAAGTTGGGCAAAATTTAAAGTACCAATTTTTTATTTTTGCTAATATTTTAAAAAATTTAAAAGATTTTGATCTAATTTTGGGTATACAATTTAATTTTGATTAATAAAAGTAATATTACTGGAAAAAAAGTGCTTAGCTTTAACAAGTTTTGTGTTAAGTGATAAAATTTCTTTCCTGATTATTTACAAAATGCATTATGTTTGGGCCCATAACTTTTTTAAATTATATAATACAGACCTAATTTCTGGCATGTACATAGGAATTATATAGAGGATTATTTATAGGAAATATGAGGAAAAACAGATGAGTGGTTTTGATATTAGGCAGTCCTGAAGTGTGAAAATAGGTTTTTAATAAAAAATTGAGGTTTTTCCTTAATTTCTCAAAGGAATGAAGTCGCAAAGACCCAGTTTTCGGCTTGGTAGGAGATCTTGGGGACATGTAACATTATGCTGAATTTTGGATTCCTAGGTCTTACGGTTTCAAAACGTGCCACATCTACGGACGGACGGACGGACGGACAGACGGACGGACGACGGACAATGGACCACGACTATAGCTCAGATGACTTATAGTCAGCTGAGCTAAAAAACTGAAAATATAAGTTAAAATTTTAGAATTGTTGCAAAAGTTGCAATCATTATATATATCCAGAGTGTAGCTCATATTGGGTCATATTATGCATACACATATATTTTATTATTTTTAAATCACAAATGTGTAAACTGAATTTAAAAGAAAATAATGCCACAACTTGGCATCTAAAAGATTATTCCTTGAATCACTATTAAAAAGTTTTGCACATTGGAGTTTTCAGTACCTGCTTAATTTTATTCACTGAAATAAAATAAAAGATTCAGTAAATTTGATAAAATAAAACATCTTTTCAAATAAAGTATACACACTGTTGGTTGAATAAGGGACAAACAATATCATTGTGCTAATTACTATCTCAGCTTTAATTTAATACTGGAATTAATAGTCAATTTCACACCTGATGAAGTTTTTACTCTTCTGAAGTGAGGAATTACATATCTGATGAACATCCACACTTTCATAGCAATACACCCATTTGTGGACACAATTAACTGTGCACTTTAATCATTGTAACCCTGGTGGTACAATACAAAATCTAAAATGTAGCATAGCCTAGAATAAGAATGAATCAAATACAGAAAATAATAACATTCATCTAGTTAATGCATCATCGGGGGGGGGGGGGGGAGTGCAGGGCAGAGGGGAAGCCTGCTGGTAGTGGCCAAGCTGAGCCTGGGCAGGCTGTCTGGGGTTGGTTACATAATGCAAGTGAAGGCTGTACTACCAGGTGGGCTAGGTGTAAACAACACTTGACATGGTGTATGAAAACTTGAATAAAAGCTACTCTTTTCAATCAATTTCTTTGAAATTTAAGAATTTTAAAGATTAAACCCTAATGTGTATATGCTGTGAAAATTAAATCAACAGTGCTTACAGGTAAAAAACGTGCCATTGCCAAAGTTGGACAAAATTTAAGGTATTGATTTTTATTTATGCTAATAACTTGAAAAATTTGCAAAATTCAGACCTAATTTTGGATAAACAATTGAATCTTGATTAAATAAAGTTATTTTCCTGAAAAAAAGTCTCTAGCTTTAGTAATTCTCATGTTAGGTGAGTAAATATATTTCCTGATTTTTTTAAAATTGCATTATATTTCGGCCCATAACTTCAAAATAATACCCAACACTGACCTTATTTTTTATATGTTCATAGAAAATGTATGGAAGAATATGAATACTAAATATGATCAAAAACAGATCAGTGGTTTTGATATTAGGCAGCCTTGAAGTGTAACAAAGGCTTTTTATGGAAAACGGAGGTTTTTCCTTAATATCTTGAGGGAACGAAGTCCTAATGTCCCAATTTTCGGTATGGTAGGAGATTTTGGGGACATCTAATGGTATGCAAATTTTTTTAATTGTAGGTGCAACGGTTTCAAAACGTGCCCTGTTTACAGCCGGATGGCCGGATGACGGACAAAGGACCATGACTATAGCTCAGATGACTTATAGTCAGCTGAGCTAAAAAGGGCATTAATTTATACTATGAAAATGGTAAGGTAGGTGGGACCAGCTGTCTGCTTTACCAGTTAACTCTCCAAGATGGATGTGCATGCCAATTTTCAGACCAATACATTGAGATATGAGCAATTTTCACCTAAAGCAAACGTAGGGATGGACGCCACACAAAAACGACTGGCATCACCAGTCTTTAATACAAGATGGAAGTATCCAAGATCAATGGACATGCACAATTTCAGCCCAATCTGTCATTAGTTTTGACTTATAATGCTCACAATACTGTCAAGTGGCAATGATGGGGTATCAGAAGAGGCGAAAACAAGAAAAGGACAGAAGGTGACGCCACCTGTCTTTCGCAAAAGACAAAGCTATAAAAGATCTTCAGTCAATTGTGTTTTTGGACCAATCCATGCATCCCTTTTTGAGATATTTGTGTGAATATATTGTGATTTTCACCCAAAAGGACATTTTCAAGGTCAAGGTCACTCTCCTATTAAAGGTCATGACCCCATTTTATATAGGCTTCGTCTTCTCACCCATATCTATGATCATATTAAGTTTGGTAAAGATCCGTGAGATCTTTCTCTAGTTATCGCGTCCAAAAGAAATCTCTGGGTCGACGGCGCAACCATGCTAAAACCATAGTATCCTGACTTTTTCTGGGGATACAAACATCACAAATAGTCTATTCTCCTATAGTTGTCAACTTACAGTGTTAAAAAAGGTGCTACATCAGGCCAAAATGGAATTGTTCTATGCAAGATAGAACTTAAAAGAAGCAGGGGTGCACTGAGAACATCTGACAGCCATTCCGCCTGTGAGTGTCACCTATGCCAAAGCACAGCTGTGATTACATGACTGATCAATCTGTCAACGACACTGTCAACAAAAGGGTAATAAAAACTAAAGAAGCAATCAAGCAAGTATTCCTCACTTAGGTCAAGTTGTTTTGAAAGTAGTGTCATGAATCAGTTCCCCGTGACAGCAAAACACAAGTTCAAATGTGTGGTAAATGGGTTCTTTTTGAAAGGGGTGATCACTGCACCCCTGCTGGTCATACAATAAACAACTGTGATTTTGTTTCAATGCACCCATTATATTTCACCGTTTCCAATGTTACTCCAGGGCCATGGCTCTAGTTTATGAAGGCAACAAAGAAAGCCCAGGTTTTTCACTGCATTAATTTAATTTGGGTTCATATTAATAGTCATTACTGTAATCTTAAAAAAATGAAATTGTGCACAATGAAATATATATTTTTGGAAGTCTCATCGATTATCATATTGGACCATCTGGATTGATTTATCGATATTCAGTCAGTCCTGCTTGTTTGTATATTGTATAATTGTATATCCTGTTTAACTGCATAAAATAATAACTAAAACCTTTTCCTATGTCTTCTTAATAAAATTCTCAGTTTATCTGAAAATCTGATAAATATATATATCGAGTAATTGTATAGTGAAATCTGTCCATCATGCACAACTATCACAGATATTCATGTGCGACAGCAGTCTCATGGACTAATCACTGCCCGCTAATTAGCCTATAATATTGCTCACCCATCGACTGAAATGGTTTCCCTCATTGATTATATGCTTAATTAGATGTGTGTTTGATGTGTTAATTCTACACTTTGTCCCGGACAAACTGTCACATGGTAGATTGCATTATAAACACAGGATACACTATAAAAATGGTCTTTTTTTCGAGATCATTACCTGTACAGTCACTGGGTGAATATATTTTATAATTCATTAATAAATCCTTAACGAAAATAGTATAGACTCGTTTTTTTATGGTTAACTGGAAGTATGAGGCCTTATGTGGCCTCTCGTCTTATTGACTTTTGACATATTCACGTGATTGGTATGCAGCCAGCCATGCACACTGCGAAGGATTGTACTCACAATGGTTTTGAGAGGAAACGATCTCTGGCGGAAGGATGACGTTTTCCAGAAACGTCATTTTTTTAAGACCAAAAACAAATAGGTAAACGTGCAAAAAGTATTTTTATAGTAAAAAAAAAAATGTATTTTAAAAATCAAAATACTATAGGAATTGTTGTGACCTTTGACACATTCACGTGATCGTTAAGCTGTCAGCCATTTTGCAGCATCACTTTTTATAGTTACCATCAAAAATAGGTGAAAGCACAGTTATTCTCTATTTCTCTAGTTGAAACAAAATGTTTTATGAAAAATCAATATCTTGAGAAATCTTATTAAACCTTTGACAACAATTGTTATATTCCTGTGATCTGTAAATTGTCAGCCATTGGCAGTGAGATCGTTTTTTATCAATAATAAATGCAAACAGGTGAATATACAGTATTTTTTCCATAGAAGGTGAAGAAATAATAAATAAATAAAGTATATAAACTAATGAATTGAAAAAAACATTAAAAATATTGCCCTGAAACCGTTGGCTTACTCCTCAACAGGAGTGTTGAAAACAGGGGCTTGGGCACTATCACAGGCATAAACACAGCACGCGGGACTCCATGCATCACCCGGGCTACAACACCTGTCAATCAGGAGATGCCCTGACTGACTTGATATTATATGATATAAATGTGCCCACTGGCTGAAACATTGCATGTGGCAATGACTCAGGCCTGGGACCCGACACAAGGGCTCAAAGAGGGTACCCATGTCATTTCAGCTGAAGCCCCTGGACCTATCCTCAAAACTTGTATGATAAAACTCTACAATGAATTTACATTCTGCCCATGGACCCTTTGTCCATCCAGCAGAGATATATTATATCAGAGAACATAAAGGTCCAAGTATGGACTACTCTTTGTTTGGGATCTGCCGCGCATGCGCAAAATTGGAATTCAACTCACAAAGACATATTATTGTAAACAAACACATGTGGACTGTGTTTACTTACACGTATAACCATAACAAGGTCAAAACAGCTCAAGGGGAGGTACTGAGACTGTGTGCTTGGATGGTTCTGCCTGGATACTTTCGTATAAAGAAAGAGTGAGCCGATAGTAGGAAAGAATAGGCATAATATTGCTCCTGATTATGTCCCTTTAATAATGAATGGAACAGCTACCTTCCCTGAATTAACACTTTAAACTTTGGCTTAATATACTTTTCAAGATAATAAAGTTTATATACACAGAATAATTTTTTATTTCCCAGTCACAAGTATTTTTCAGTGTGCTATTTACCAACTGGTAATTCCCAGAAGGCAATATTTTTGGGGTGAGAATTCCTTGGATGGGAATTCCCAAACATCGCTGATTACAACACTTACTTGTAAACCCATTTATAATGATAAATACACTGTTGTACTACAGTGGTGTAGGACTCATGTCCCACTTTTTAAGGACTAAGACTTGGACTCCAGTGTCCTGGACTCAGATTTGTACTTGGACTCAGAGGTCAAGACCCGTGAAATCAGGCCTGGTCCATTTCAAGTCCATTAGAAGGCTACAAGGCCTGACTCAGATTTGAAAACCTACCACAATGACTTATCAGTGTGAACTAATGACAAAATATTGCAAAAACAAGTTTAGACTATATTTCAACTCAAGTCTCTGCATTCAGTGCATTGGGAGTTAAATGCAGTTCAATATTAAAGTAAAAGTCATGTGTCAATTGCAATAAAAATGCACATGATGATCTATGATTCTTATTCTAAAGTACTTTCACTTAAGACATTTTGGATTTGGACTCGAACCTCAAGTACTCCGACTTAGACTCAAGTGGTTTCGACTTGAACATCTACTCACACTCAGGTACTGTGGACTCCACCACATCACTGTTGTACTAGAATATGGGTAACAAGGTATTTGACTTTACCAAAAAAATTAACTAAGATAGGAAATTTTCAGAAAACAATCAAACACCGAAATATTTTTTTTCCAGATTTGTACTGCATCAGTGCTTAAATGAACTGTCTAAATAAATGGGCCAGTTAATAAATTAGGCTTTAAATTTTTTCCATAATCCTCATGAAATGGTCATGGCATATAACAGTGATTACACCATAATAGATGTTAAGTACATAAGTGGCACATAAGTGACATAACTACATGACCAAGAGCTGCTGTCTCTTCTTTACACCAATGCTTGCACTTGTTGCATACACATGCTTCACTGTAACATGATACATACATGAAACTACTTCCCTGAAGGATAAATAATAGTCACTCACCAGTAATGCCATGAATCACAGATATATTTAAGACAATTTAGTCCTCCTCCTGCTATAGGTGCAAATTTGTTTTGGCCAGTTTGTCTTCCCAAAATATATATTCCTAAAACACTGGTGGACTAGGTAGTGGAACAGACTATACATTTTATTGAATTAAAAGCTTATGTATTAGTTTTTATGTAAAACTGTGATAAACTGAAAAAAATTGGGAGTGTACTTGCATTTGAAACATCCGCCTTCCTCCATTTCCAATTATTTTATTTGTAATGATGGTCAATACATTATATTTTTTTACAGTAAATGACTTGTATGAGTCACTGTTGCCTGAGTTACTGTTCATGTAACAGATTGGTACAAGTTACAACTGCTGTTGCCAAGTTGGGGAGATCTGGCGCTTCATAAGTTATCATAAGGCGAGTGATACAATCAAGCATCTATCATAGAAAATGTGCACATTTCGACAATTCTAACTTCACACGACCTTTAGACAAAAGTTCTATTTGTTTGGACAAGTCTGACTAATTTTAACAGACGTCAGCTGTCAGTGTCAAATCGAGGTCTGACACTTGCAGCAAAGTGGGACTTTTCAATAAATCGAAAGTGTAAGGCACAAATATACCCTCATCCACTTAAAGGTGCTCCATATTTTGAAATAATGTGATACTTACTGGAGTACTTGGGGGGCACTGGAGGTCATATCCCAGAATTTTTTAAATACAGGCCCAGTAGAACCAGAATACTGGACGCGGCCATGTTGTTAGGTTCTTCGTGAAAGAGCGTCACTTTCCGTGACTCCTCGGTTACCGAAAACAACCCAAGCCGGGCCGTCTGGTATAAGCTTCCGCTGGTCTCCGCGTGGTGTGAACAATATCCTACGCGATCGACACAACAGGATATACATATATAGACATGTATAGGCTTTTATTTGTTCCGTCTAGTTGACAAAGCCGTCAAATGTATGCAATATAATGTCAAAAACAATAATATATATATATATATATATATATATATATATATATATATATATATATATATATATATATATATATATACTTAAGTTTCCGATCTGAGCCGAGACAAATGTGAAAAAAAATGCTAAAAAAGCTTTCTGTCAATTATCATATAAATTAATTTTATTTTCTTATTAAAGTTAAAGAAATGTAATTAAATATATATTTGTGAAAACAATTTAACAATCAGACTTAAAACGGTCAAAGTCATTGCATGGTTAAAGCAGGTGATTAGTGTTAAGTTTTTGTTTGGCTAACTATATGTCATAAAAATTGTCACAAAATGTAACTATAACAAAATATGGGTTGGAAAACCCAGACTTCTTGTCACAGATTCCAGAAAGTTTTAGTTCCTCTCCCACTTTAGTGACGAAATAACTGTATATTGACATTTAAAGTAAGGGAATACTAAACAAAATCAAAGAAAGTTTTATATTTTTTTTATATGTATACTATCATGCATACTTTATACGTCAAGATAAACTGAGAATAGATGCATTGAGAATATATGCAGGTAATTCCCGAAATGTTTCGTGTATGAAAATTATGAGTTATTGACTAATATTCTAATGTAAATAAAAATTTTGTGTTTCAGTAACGTTTGTCGAGTACTCTGACCAAACCATAACACAAACGGTAGACTATAGCTAATCCTGTTGATGTGACATGATTCTCCCGTTTGTGGAATCAAGCCATTAATCGCACAAAATAAATAATTCACGCATTTTTAGGGGTTAAAATCAGAACTGAAGTAAAAATATCATTCTAAGGAATACAAGCCTCGGCAGTGTGTAAAACCCGGACCCCACGGACCCCGGACCCCGGATCCTTGACCCCAAGAAAAAATCTAATTTTCTTAAAACTCTCATATGGTAATTTGTCGAGATATTTTGCAGAGTAGTATCTTAAGACTTTTTTTACATTATGTGTGTTAGAAAAAACATAAAAAGTGGTCTGTTTTGCAACAAAAGTTGATAAATTACCCTACGGACCGTGGCGCACTGACCTCACGGATCCCACGGACCCCTTTTACTCGTTGTTTTACCATTTCTTTTGTACATATTTTAACATCCCATTTAGGCATAACAACCATATGATCTAGTTATTGTGTTTTTGTATCTATATTATTTTCATTTTGTCTTATTTCTTCTTCATGTTCTTATATTTGCTATTTGTTTCATGTTTAGCGAAATAAAAAGTATAATAAGAACATTTATAAAATCATTATGTTTTTACCTGTCGTTTCTTGAAATGCAAGTCATTAAAAATTTCTTTGGGTAATTATATTGTTGTTACCAACAGTAAATTGCATTGTTGTTCATGAATGGAACACAAAACCTGTGTTATGTGGAAGAGCTCTGATATCGATATATCAGTCTCAGGTCCGCATGCATTGACCGCTGGCGCACTTCAGTGTGCCTGCACTATAATTTTTTCACTTGAAATATCAAATAATCATATTTAATGTTTGACACGAGTGCTTATTCTTTCTCATGGAGTCATAAATGAAAATATGAGCGGGGTTTCCAGGGTCCTTTAAAAATGGAATAGTCATCAAAGTCAAGCAGTTTGGGTCCATCTTCAGCAAAATATTTTGTATACTTAAAATGTTCATTGAAATGGTTATTTACAAAGCTTTAACACTGAGGGACTTTACTTTGTTCTTATATCAGCATCAGGGGTGTTTTTATCTGTATATATAATCGACAGTGTGGAAATTGGTTTTTGGGGTCCGGGGTCCGGGATCCGTGGGGTCCGGGTTTTACACACTGCCCAAGCCTCCGCCATGAGGTGGGTTTTTATTGTGGGATGCTCCCAAAAACGTGTTTGCATTCACTTATTCGGCCCATATTCCAAGCTTCATTCGTGCTTAATTAAGTTATTGTACATTTGTGAATATTCTTTAATGGTGTTCTTTATTCCAGTTCATGTTCCGGATCCACACCAAATTCTAATTAATTCTTGAATGGCCTGTTCCCGAAATGTCCAGAGTATTTCAGAAGATTCCGTTCATGATTGTTGAGTTCTGTTGTGAACAAGCACACAAACACACACGAACGTGTGATGAACGCGTACCCTCCAGGCGGAGGCAATTATTATTAGGAAATAACTAGGGCCTACTGGCGCGTCCAAGAGATGGACAAGGAAAAAGGTTTCTAATTGTTGATGGTTTCTGAAAAAAAATCCCTTTTTTCTACCCATGAAAATTATGAAAATGTATATAGGCTTAAAAATTAAAATAAAAGGGACTTCTACATTTGAAACATTTTATTGGACCCTATAGGATATGCCTGTCCAGCTCGGCCCCCTCTTGGGCCCATCGGGCCCTGGAACAATGTACCGACTGTACAGCAAGGAGCCTTCCTCGGAGCATATTCGAGCATTTTCTGACCGTACAAGTTTACCAGTGGCATCTGACCCACGAATGATTTAGGTTTAAGGGTCATGCACATCACAGGACCGCTGGAAGTGATTACTGAATTATTCAAAGCGTGTTATGTTTGCATGCTGAAATAGTATACTGATTTTAAGCGGAAGCAAAAAATGTCTCCAAGTACCTTTTATTTGATCTATACCTTTTTCCAACCACTGTTATAAAAAAAGTCATAAATAATAATATACTATTGCTGCGTATTAAATTATTCGTGTCTTGTTGACGAGAACGTTTGCGTCACGTGCGTCATGAATACACTTGGACGTCATGTAGGCTATATATGCAGAATGACTAATTAATGACCAGCTGATTGATGTTGTGCTGACAGGACAGCAGATAATATATGAAATCAAAATTTAAGGGTACATATTTTGGTCATAATATATGAAAGAATATTTATAATTAATCTTGAAGGGTCCTATTCTGATATCTGACGTCTACAAACCAAAGATAATTCCTTGAACCTTTTATAAAAATAGACACGAAAACTCAAATCTTACCACACACAGGCGGTCCATTTTGTTTATATCCATGTGTTTGTAACTTTTGGCGGGCCCGCCTTATTAAATAATCCATACATATCCAAAAAGGGCATCTGGCTGCAAGTCAGATGAAACAGAGTTTTGCAGAGGTTTTGCAATAAGACAGCATTCAACCTCGCCCATATGTGACCAGTCACCTTAGGTTACATGTTTTTTTTTCTGTTTGTCAACACTGGCGGATGTACCGTGTTGAATATGACAGCTTATAGATAAACAAATTCATAAACCCGTTACAGAGGCGTTACAAGATTTTTTTTAGGAATTATACCTATAGTTAATTGATATATACGCAGCGTAAGCAAGAAATCACATAAATTCTACATGAAAGATAAGTGAGTAACTGATTTTAAGCTCTGATCGTCCAGGAATTCTCGAAGTGGCGTGCGTGGAGCTCATGCAGGTAAATGCTAAATCTTAGTCTGTGGCGACATCTTTAGCCCATATTAGAAACAACTGTTCAGGTCGATATTTCGAAAACAAGACATGGTCTCTATATTTGGTGAACTATAACATATATCATGATGCTGAGCTTCAGTTTAATGTATGGCATAATGCTCAAATACAAATATAGCACACACACAAACACACCTACACACTCGCTCGATCTCTTTCTCTTTCTTTCTTTCTCTTTCTCTCTGTCTCTCTCTCTGTCTGTCTGTCTGTCTGTCTCTCTCTCTCTCTCTCTCTCTCTCTCTCTCTCTCTCTCTCTCTCTCTCTCTCTCTCTCTCTCTCTATATATATATATATATATATATATATATATATATAAGTACGGTAAGAAAATAAAGTAGCAGTCGTTAAATGTGATTCATCCGGGAGGCCGAAGAGAGGGGACATCCTTGAATCGCAGTCGCAAATAGCAGCTATCTGCTCACCCATAAAAGTGGGGAGCGGGTAGGAAGTAATATTGTAGCGGTAGCAAGATGGATCAAATTTGCCGCCAGGGGGAGTAGAGATCACATCGACCGGGCAGAGGGGCCCCTTTGATTCACAAGCGCAAATTACAGCTATTTACTACACTGAAAATCGGAAGGGGGTAGGAAGTAATATGGTAGCGGTAGCAAGATGGATTAAATTTGCCGCCAGGGGGAGGAGAGAACACACCGACCAGGCAGAGGGGCCCCTTTGATTCACAAGCGCAAATTCAGCTATTTACTACACTGAAAATCGGAAGGGGGTAGGAAGTATGGTATCGGTAGCAAGGTGTGTTAAAACTGCCACCAGGGGGAGTGGAGATTAGAGTTGCCGTGCAGAGGGGCCACTATGAATCGCAAGCGCAAATAGCAGCTATTTGCTACCAAAAAAAAAAGGAGAAGGGGTAGGAAGCATGATAGCGATAGCAACGTGTGTTAAATCAGCTCTGCTACCAGGGGGAATGGAGATCACAGAAAGGCCCCCATGAATCGCAATCGCAAATATAAGCTATTCGCAACCCAAAATAGGGAGGGGATAGGATGTAATATAGCAGTAGCAATGTGAAATATGCCGCCAATGGGAGTAGAGGGCGGCCGGGAAAAGGGCCCTCATGAATCGCAGGCGTAAAAACGGCTTTTTGCCACTCAAACATTTCTGGAGAGGGTATATAGGAACATATGGTAGCGGTAGCATGGTGTATTAAATCTCCGACCGAGCGCAAGAGGGCCCCCTGAGAACCCCAGTCCCAAATAACACCTATTCTACACCAAAACGTTTACTAATGTTTTTTTTTATTATCTTTTGGAGTGTATATGCGAGTTTCAGCCGGTTAAGTTCACCGTTTGTAAAATCCGTCAGATAAAGAACGCAAACCACATGCAGGAATAACGGGGGAGCCAGCGTTGAGAAAGTGTCACGAAGCCTACAAAATGTTCTTTAGAGTGTCGAGAAACGACGACTAACTCTTCGTCGCCAAATGTGGTGGATCACTAGAGAGATGGCTTAAGATAAAGAATTATAACAAAGACTCAAGGTTTGATTACGTTCTTGATCATCAGCAGTAGATACAAGTAGCTGATACCATATACCATACAGTATGCTGTAAAATGGTAATTCTAATACCTCCGTTAGGTGACAGCCAAAGATTAACGGAAACTCTTTTAAAATCTTAGGAAGGATTATATCATCAACATTTTTAACTTTTTATGAGATATGTTGCGGGACCAAAGTTTGTTATATCTGTCATTAATTTTTTTAGAGAAGGGTGAACATTAATGTAATCCATTTCAACTTAGGGGCTCTTTCTGGGCCCATCATACCTTAGTATATGGGTATTGTATATGAGAGAGCGTATACCTTGTAACCATAGATTTTCGTGCAGAAAGACTAGGATTAAGTCTGACATTGGTATGTATTTGAAGGGTGCATATATTGGTGTAATCCAACCTAAGGGGTTATTCTGGAGTGATCATACTTTTAGAAATAGCTACGTATTATGACGTATACCTTGATGATAATTAATTTGAAAAATATGTATATATATTACCAGGCACTTTTAAAAGCTACCATGACTATCAAGTTCGAAGGTGTGTATAACTCGAGAAACCGATTCCAGTGAGAGAGGTTCTTTGGCCCATCATAATTGCCTGCAGCAGGAGAGTATGCCTTGATCCCCGTTTTGTGTGTTTGAGGGAGTGTGTTTGTTCACAACATACGTCAAGCAATTATGAACGGAACCTAGTGAAATTTTCAGGGCATTTTAGGAAGGGGCTCGGGAGGAATTAAATTTTGGTGTGGATCATGACCCGGATTCAGGAATTATTGCCTAGAATGCATTTTTATAGATTTTTTTTTGTATGATCAAGGTGCGGATCAGGGATTTAGGAAAAGGGGGGTCTAACCCAGGAGGAGCATATAGATTAGCAGCAACGTCTTCTGACCTTGAACTTTGACCTTGTTACGTCAAAATCAACACGGTACTCCTCCTATTGTTAGGTGATTTTATGTGAAGATTGAAGGTTTAAACTAATTGGTGAACGGATGGCCCCTATGACCTTGACCTTTTGACTTCAAGATCGATCGGGTTCTTCCCTTATTGGCAGTTCAGCTATAGGTGTAAGATGAGAGGTTTGGGATGAAATGTTTGGCTTAAAATGCATCCACAATCTCTTTTTAAAGTGGGACCTGTGACCTTGACCTTTGATCCCATGATCCCAAAATCGAGAGGGATTTTGCTTAATTGGTAGGCCATATACATGTTTATGTTGCGTTATCATCCGGACTCGCCTGTTCGCGGGAGGGTTGCGGCACGACAAGTCGTGTTTGGTCAATCGTGAGAATTCGTAGCACTTCCTTGGGCGACTCCTACTCAGCCCATCCCCATAAGTGGGTATTCGTACCCCCTCCGCATTCGTCAGTATGTTATCCGAGTGTAGGAATCCCTCAGATTTCCTGATCTTGTCTCCGTGAAACCGTATTAAGGCCGTGCCGACGCCCTAGGAGACCATCGGAATCCGCCTCAAAGAGCGCATTTACAGTACTCAAACCGTGAGAACCTTCGCTGATTGCATGATTGCGGATGAAAATGTGTTTCCCCCAAGGATTGATCCAAGACCTTCCGTCGCTGTCTGTACCCTCATCCGTGAGAGTGTGACTTAGGCTTAGTGAAACCTATGGTTGAACACTAGGCTACGTCCTACCTCAGAATGACCTTTTTTACAGAAATGGTTTTTAACATAAATTGAAAATAATTTGGTTTAACCTACAATTTGATTTTGCCATCTCGGTAAGAGGTACAGGTATTGGGACATGTATACTAAGCCGGAGCGTCTAAACTTTCAAGCAGAAAATGTCCGAGATATTTTCGCTCAGCTCTCTGAATGTCCACCGAGGTATATTAATTGCGCTTTGACGGTCTTCCGTCCGGTCGTCCGTTAGCAAGGCACACATCTTTACAAGGAACACTTCCACCGAGGTATAGGAATTGCGTTTTGACGGTCTTCCGTCCGGTCGTCTGTTAGCAAGGCACACATCTTTACAGGGAACACGTCCACTGAGGTAAAGCAACTGCGCTTTGACGGTCTTCCGTCCGGTCGTCCGGCCGTCTGTTTGCAAGGCACAAATCTTTACAAACTTCTAGCTGAAAATTCCTTCGAGTTCAATAACCTGAAGTTAGATACTGCGATTTATATCAAGACATTGAGTTTGTGAGTTCCCCAATTGATAATTGAAAAATTGATATATAACCCGATGTATCTTGATAGTTAATACGTTGATTGCGAGAAATGTTGCCATGAATTTTGACCGTGACTTGTTTTGTCAGTTCTCGAAAACTGGTTGCGCTTCTCGAGTTTTTTTTCTAATTTTTAGAATTTTATTTCTATTTTATGACTGTCATATGATGACAGCAATCATGTCAGTTTCTAGGTTGTGGTTTAAATTTGTCCCGAAACCTGTTTGTTTATTGATCATAAGCAGGTACCTTATAGTAATTACCCTGTCCGTCAGTCTGTTCGTATTTCCGTTCAAATTTTATTCCGGATGATAACGCAACATAAACATGTATATGGCCTACCAATAAAGCAAAATCCCTCTCGATTTTGGGATCATGGGATCAAAGGTCAAGGTCACAGGTCCCACTTTAAAAAGAGATTGTGGATGCATTTTAAGCCAAACATTTCATCCCAAACCTCTCATCTTACACCTATAGCTGAACTGCCAATAAGGGAAGAACCCGATCGATCTTGAGGTCAAAAGGTCAAGGTCATAGGGGCCATCCGTTCACCAATTAGTTTAAACCTTCAATCTTCACATAAAATCACCTAACAATAGGAGGAGTACCGTGTTGATTTTGACGTAACAAGGTCAAAGTTCAAGGTCAGAAGACGTTGCTGCTAATCTATATGCTGACCAGGCTTACAGTTTAATATACCTAGGCTAATTATGCCTCTGTTGCTTGGATTACTCCACTCCGATATTTTTTTTTCACAACTTGCACTTATTTAAACCTTAACATTTTTGTTTAGTTGTAAAAATACTGTTTTGAGTCAGTTCCTTCTGTCTCTGCTTGTAATCAGGTACTATATTATATTTTTCAAGCATTACTCAGCCCACACTGGAAGTCTATGGGTCTTTTGCGGGACCTTCCTGACATTTCAGTGTTCTAGTTACGTCATGAATGGGTGGATGGATTGTTAAGAAATTCAGATTGGTGTAAGGATCGTAAGTTCTCAAATTTTTAAGTCAAAAGGTCAAGGGACAAGATAACATAACCCACATTTGGAAATTGAACATGTCCTCATAGACAAATTCAGCTGAGCATCGAGGCGCATGGGTCCTAGTTTATTAAAGTAATATTTTGCGCCGTTGTCCTTTTTCAAAATCCTAAAACATTGAATAGAAACACTTGCGATCAGATTCAGAAAAAAAAGTAATCTACCTTGCATAACCACAAAAAGCATTCAAAGAACCAAAGACATTTCTTATACACTGCGTGTTTTATTTTATAATATTGACCCAAATCCTCTCTTCCCAAGGACATATCAGGATTCCCTGAAACGAAAAGAAGAAACGTATATTTTACATAACCATGCTGTATAAAGAAAGGAATGAAATATAATAAATGGTTAAAGATCATTATAGCTCTGTGTCAGACGGCTGTGAAAGTGCGAAACCTCAGTTGTTATTTCTCAATTCTATCTGGACATCCACAGCAATAAAATAATATCCGCTTCAGGAAATTCTGCTCCTTTTCGATTATTATTTTTACTGGTCTTAAGGAATCCTAGTGATCAACCTGACGTTCGTGCATGGATAAAGCAAAATAAGCTTTCAATTGTGTATAATTACTGTTATTTGTCATACTGTAAATCAAAGATTCAGGAGATTAGCAATACGTTTTAAAATAAGTATCACGATGGTATAAACAGACAACTACCGTAGTTTTAAATAGATTGACTTGAATGTTATGTCTATTATTTACCTCTAATATGGATTTATTACTAAGTAGTAACACCAGTGACGAATCCCTTGTCATCCACGGTGAAGTTATAATCATAAGGAGGAGGTTGAGAATCAGAAGGAACCGTCATCCCGGTGATGTACCCGGCCTCGTTCCGACGTAGAGTTGCGTTGTAATGGGACATGTCACCACCTGAGGATATGACAAACATGGGGATCTGATTTCCTCCAAGACTGTAATACTCAGCTACCAGCAGGAACCAGTCCAGGTTTGTTGGGTGACCTCTCTGTGTCCTCTCCACCGCAAAGTCCAGCATCAGTTTGGAGTCAGAGAAGTATTGGTTTGACAGGGTCGCAAACGACTCATGAGGGGCTCGGATAAAGAATCCCAGGGCGTTACGGATGTGGTTCTCTTCACGCTTTCCCTCACCATTCTTGAAGAAATTATCCATAGCTGCATTCCAGGACCCCTGGCCATCCCACCAGCCTTTTTTCTTAAACAGTTCCTGTGTCTTCTGTACGTCATATCCGTGGTTTACGGGCGACTTCCAAACCACCGTATCGCCAGTGCAGCGTGCCAGTATTTCGTACTTTCTCACAAACAATTTTTTTCTGTATGCCTTGGCCAAGGGCTGATCCAACTCATTGTGACCAACCTCATGAGCCAGAGCTAATAAAAATGACATGGCAGACGGACTTCTATTGGCATCTTTGCAGACCACACAGTCATTAGGAAATGAATTTTCACCTGACTCGGCGCCGTGAAAGATGTTGACACCGGACTCTCGCATTGTATTATACTTCCACTGTTTTCCGCGTAGGTAACCGGCTTGACTGATCCGAGTTACAGAATAATAAACAGGATTCTTCATTTGAAAGAAATCATATATCAACTTTGTTTTGTGTAGTGGGGCACGATTATTGTTGACTATAAAGATACCATGGTCCCTGAACAGTCCGTGGTCGTAACTTGTCTGATTTGTTAGAGAAGCCAATTGAGCTCGGTTTGCAGCAGTATCCGGGCGGGATTCCAACATAATGATCCAGATATAACCAGCAAACCAAGCACAATCATCATTCACCCATTGTTTCCGTACGAAATACTGGGGGAATTCACGGACAAGGTTTGCATAAAAATTGTATACCTGGTTTCTGTCATTTTCGCTACTGGTGTAAATGTTGTTAACGTATTTCTGGATCTGTCTATTCAGGTCATATATACGGTTATAGAAGTCGTCATCTGTCTTTAAGGTCTCACCAAAATCAGAAGGATGTGATCTGATCATGCGCAGTATTTCACTTTTCACCTGAGCTATTTTGTCTACTCCATAGAATATTACAATGTCACCATGTTGACCTGATGTTATTAAGTCCATAATTCCATCACCGTTAAAATCAGCAATTTCAGGCGCTTGGTGTTCCTTGAATGTACTGCGTACGTTTATTGCTTTCCCTGTTTCCAATGTTAACCGTGATTCACCAAAATACAGTTTCTCTTGCTGTATGCACATTCCAAAGTATCCCCAGTTGATACTGTACACTAGGTCCATTTGTCCATCTTTGTTTATATCTAGAATTCGTGGAAACCTATTGTACGCCCTCTCTCCCAAATTCAACGCCCTTTTCTTTCCGTTAAACCTTGGATTTGTTTTACTGCCAGCGTTTGGATAGTAGTTGAATTCACCGTACAGCTGGCCTGTAATGATGTCTGGAAGTCCATCACGGTTCCAGTCACCCACATCGAACCTGTTTTGATCAATCTTACCAAGTGAGACTTTGGCGTCGAATTTATCCTGGCCTTGTGCCGGCTTACTTGGATAGTACACTAAGTTTTTGTCAGCTGTAAGAATAATATCTGGCTTGCCATCCCCAGTTATATCTGTGTAGGCAAACCCTGTTTTTTTGTTTCCTCTGACTCCAGTGTCGATAGGAACCGAGTTAGCAGTTACAGGAACAGGAGGCTCCAGCTGACCCGAGTTCTGGCGATAGAAGAAGACTAGTCCGTCCGTGGCCACCAGAAGGTCCTGTGTCCCGTCCTCATCAAAGTCGGTCACTCTGGTCACAGCACTGACGGGGAGTTTCAGCTCCGTCATGTCAGTCATCGTGAACTTTTGTTCTGGCTTGAACACTGTCGTTAACGTCCAGGAGTGCCCTGCTGTGACTCTGTAATGAAATTGTTCACTTAATAAAATACTAAAGATTTCTATTGACATTTATTTCAATTTTTTTTCTTTAACTTAAGATAAATAAATTTGTATGCTATAGGCGTGTGGGTCCCAGAAATATTCTCGCACGTTCATGTTTACTTTTGGTTGTAGTTAATTACTAATCCAGCATGATTTCTTTTCAAACATTATTTTGACATACAGGTATGATGGATCTGATGATAATTATGTAAAGGATTAATGAATTTATTAATTACATAAATAATCATAGTCTCCTGGCTTTTGTTGTCTAGGTCTATATACTTAGATTAAGATTCCAATGGAGACGAATAATTCCATTCCCAAAAATTAAATAATGGTGAGTCACCAAAATTCAAATGATATTTCTTTGTCAAAACATTATACAATGCGATTTGGGAATTGTAACCCATATGATACTGAAAGAATGAAATACTGGTGAAGATGATTTTCTAATGCTTCTGCTGTAGTTCATCTCGATTTCAAATACAACTCTTTATATGTATCTGCTGACATGGCAAGTATGATTAGACCCACCTGACACTACCCCACCCTTTCGACACCTCTTCAGGATCATATTTACCATGACTGGAACAGCCTGTAAAAAGAGGAACCATCAACACATTTCACTTCAATGAAAAGCATTTCTTACAGAAGTTCACCGTCGACCTGGCCACGCCCATCAACTATAACTGACAGTTGACTTCGGGCAGGGAACTTTAAACACACTCAGATCTCCATTTTTAAACAACGTGTTATGAAGAGCGGCTTTTATTGACGAGTTCCTAGGTATGGCTTATTTTTTCAACTGACGATCGACAAATTAACCGTTCACACGAATTTGTAATTTGCCTTTGTAATATTCCAAATAATATATCTTTATCTTTTCACCTCTCATTTATTCACATAACATCATATACACATATAGTGATTCAGTTATTTGCATATTAGGCAAAGTTATTTGCATATTTGTTAAAGTTCTTATTGGTATGGACAGTTCCCCATTTTCAATAGGATTTTATAAATTGTAACAATCTATAGCACAGTCTGTAAATTATATAAATCAAGAAAGTACTAAATGCAGTTTCATAAATTGGAAAACTGAGCAGGGATTTTATTAAAAACTAAAAATATCATTGAGACAAAGAAAGTTTTATTCACAAAGAAAGTTATTTTCACAATATTCCCTACTATTTTGCATGTTGCATATACAAATCAAATTGACATCACCTGCGGTGATTTCCTCGGCGGCCGTATCACTCAGTGATGCCAGCATTAAACAGAACCAAACGTGCCACTTTGGTTTCATATTGATGAGTCTGGAAAAAATAACAGTGAGGGAGCACTGTTTATATGTCGTGGTCGGGTTTTTTAGTGCGGCTGTCAAACACTAAAAACGCTGTCGATTTGACAACCGTAGTTTTCGGTTTAACAAAATTTCGACTATAACGTCTCTCTTCCTTTGACGAGACTGAAATCGATGGGGTTTTAATAACATGTGAAGTGCTTATGAGAGGGCCTTGAAAATTTAATTATGACCGGCGCCGGGTCATGTAGAAAAACAATTAAGATTTGCCACTTATCTTCTGCGACAGAATTAATATTGTGGTTTATTCACTTCTTGTGAACCCTCCAGTCGTATTAACACAACAAATCATGTCTTTAGTTGTTATGTACTGTTACTTACGACTTCTATATCCCATATATATAAGAAATGTGTAGGTACCATCTGTTATTTTAGGCAAATTCGAAATAATAAAGTCTTACAACCGCCTTTGTCGCCTTTGCCTCTTTTCTATAAAAAATTGTTGAAACTAATTAATTTTTGCCGGCGACCTGACGTAATTATCACTTTTTCATTTTTATACTCGCTCGTTTTCGACACATTCAACACCATCAACAACACCATCAGAAAACGATTGAGTCAATTAGTGGACGGTAAGACAGACGACCAGGAAGCCTGGCAATAATGAGTAACAGATGTCCTCAAATCTTCAAAGTAGCTTAATGATTAACAAATGTCCTCAACACCGGCTTCTGAGGATCAGGGGTAGAGCATAGGACTCATAGCCGGGTGATCGTGAGTTCGAATCTCAGCCGAAGCGATGTGATTTTTCATGGTCGGCCCCCACCAAGGGTGAGCGCTCTTCAGGCTTAAAAGGAAGGCCGTGCCCAACAGCCGGGTTTCACTCGCAAACGAGTGCGCCTTTCGGGGGTTCCTCAGTGGTATGATCCAGCAATGGGGACGATTACGCACCCAGGGCCCGCTGGTGCAGTAGTCACCGGGCGTGGTTGACGCCAGGATATAAAATGAAAGGAAGCATGTGACACTGCCCTGTATCGTAGTCCGAAACCGAGATGGAATTCTGCAGATGTACATATACATAAACGTAGTTAGGTAAGCAACAAACAATGGAAAAATATAAAAAAAAACCTCCATAAAAAAGACATATTCTCAACTCATCTTAGTGGCGCGATGATTAACAAATGTCCTCACGTCAAAGTAGCGTGATGATTAAAAGTAATACTACTGATTCACAAATGTTGTCAATTCGACAAAGTAGCGCAATGATTGAAAGTCATCCTCAACAAATGTTCTCACCGGGCGTGGTTGACGCCAGAATATAAAATGAGGAAACATGTGAGACTGCCCTATAACGTAGTCCGAAACCGGAATGGAATTCCGCAGATGTATATATTTATACATATACTTAGTTACGTTAAAATTAAAATTAGAAGCGGTTACCTCCATAAAAAACAAATGACCTCAACTCATCTTAGTGGAGAGATGATTGACAAATGTCCTCAACTCGTCAAAGTAGCGAGATGATTAAAAGTAATACCACTGATAAACAAATGTTCTCAACTCGTAAAAGTAGCCCAATGATTTAAAGTCATCCTACTTGATGATAAACATTGATAAACAAATGTCCTCAACTCGTCAAAGTAGCGCGATGATTTAAAGTAATACAACTGATAAACAAATGTTCTCAACTCGTAAAAGTAGCCAAATGATTAAAACTCATCCTACTGATAAACAAAGTTTAAACTCGTCAAAGTAGCGCGATGATTAAAAATAATACTACCGATTAACAAATGCTCTCAACTCGTCTAAGTAGCGCGATTATTAAAAGTAAAGATATGAGAATGTGAAAAAGAAACGCCCAAACCTTGTTTAAGAACATAATACGAACCTGATTAAGTCAGAATGGTAATCTTCACTGTATGAAGGCTCTCCCAATAACTGAAGTTTTGTCAATTTTTTAGACAAATTTATAGCATTAACAGGTAGAGTGAATAACTTTAATGCCCTTGGTGTATTTGCATAATAAATACTTAACTCAGATTTTCAATGCCATAGGTGTACATAGGGGTATCATTTAATTAGCATATAAATTACCTTTTGCTGGAAACTGTTTCAGCTACCTTGCGTTCTAGCTTTTCCTTGTCTGCAACAATATTGATACATGTTTGTAGTGACGGGACTGAATAATTTACCATAGAGTTTTAAAACCAATCGTCTCTATATTTATATTGCTTGCCCCTATAGGTATCTCTTTTTCCTAACGTATATATATATATATATATATATATATATATATATATATATATATATATATATATATATATATATATTCTGATAACTGTTTATCTTTTTTTTAATTAAATCTTTCCAATCATTAGGGATTGCCTCCTGCAGGCCCTTTAATGGAATATAACCAAGGAGTTTACAGACTAAACTCCTTGAATATAACATATATTGTGCTTTTTACAACTGGAGGCTATTATTTGTGAGATAGGTTAGTTGAAACACAGGTAAGTCCACCGTAGTGCCGCAAATAAAAATTAGGGTTTACTCTACATTTTCCATTCACTATTTGTTTTTATCCTTATTATCCACATTATCTTCAAACTTTCTATAATTATATCCAAGTCTGGCAAAACAATGCCACCTTCTTCTCGTTCACGTATCAGTGCTTCATATTTTATTTTTGGCTTCCTTCTGTTCTGGATGAAATCAGTCATACAACTCTTTATATTCTTTATAAAACCTGTCGGTGGATCTTTTATATCTAAAGCATAAATCAACTTTGAAATACCGAAAGTTTTCGATATCATATTCTTGCCATATATTTTTAGAGCCCTCTGTTTTTATATATTTAGAAGAGTACTTAACTTATCACACTTCGTGTTCAAAATTGAGATCATGGGAAAGTATTCCATTGTAATTATACCATATCTCCAAGATCTTTATAACTTCCTTTTGTATACCGACCCATTTATTATTTTGGCTTCGTTTGATTTTTCCCAAGCCATGCTGCTTCACATTTAATATAATTTATCCAGGGGCGTCAATATAGGGGTGGGGGTGGGGCGGGGGGGGGGTATATATCCCCCCCCCATTTTTTTGCAAGAGAGGCATGGTCAATTGATATCATCCCCCCACTTTTCAGAAAATTATATATATATATATATATATATATATTGTAAATGAAAAATACGTTTGAATAGAATATAGACATACTCCTTGTATATGTGTGGGTGTGTCGGCGAGTCCCCCCCCCCCCCCCAACACCCTGGAAGAAAAATTGACGCCACTGAATTTAGCTCCCCAGACGAACCTTTTGCATATCTTTCTGAAATTAATCTGACTTTTTCATTGAGCTTTCGTCCTTAAGAAAAAAAATGTATTGTCTGCGTATATGGATTGATTTAATTCTATACCGTTGATTAAAAAACCTTGGATACTGCTAGGTTGACGAACCATAATTCCTAAATTTTCTATTACCATTTTATAAAGGTAGGAGCTAATGGATCCCCTTGATGTGTGCCCCTCTCCAGTTGAAAATAACCTGTGGTGAAGCCACTGTTTATGACACAACTCTCTAAATCTGTATGCATTATACGAATCCTTTTTCGAAATGATTCACCAAAACCAAACATTTTTAACGCAGCAAAAAGAAAGATAATCGACGGAATTAAATGCAGTAGCAAAACCATTTGCCAAAAAATAGTCTGTTCATTATTTAAGTAACAATATTCCATTAGATCTTTTATTAGCCGGTTTGAATCTGAAATTCTTCTTCCTTTAAGAAATGCAGGTCTGGTCATTATCAATAATCTTTGGCAGACAAATTCTTAATCGCTCAGTAAGCAGTTTACTTACATTTATCAAACTAATCGGTCTCCCAGAAGAGAGTACTCTATCATCTTTACTTGGCTTTTCTACGGGTGTTGTAACAGCCTGGCATTGGCTCGAAGTAAGTAGTGGCGAATCCCGGCGTGGTGGGGGTGGGGGGGGGGTCAAGGGGGTTCTGACTCCTCCCCCCCCCCCTTGGAGCCGAAACAACCTTCTTTAGAGTTTCAAACCAGATTTTTGCGACCCTGACACCCTCCTTCCCAATTTTTTAAGGTTTTCTTTAAGTCTTCCTGGGCGCGGCCCTCCCCTTTGTAAAATCCTGGATCCGCCCTAGTAAGGGAACATTCCTAGTAACATTTGTTCTTTTGTTTATTTCCGGAAGTTTTGTTGTTTTTATTTTTTTGGGTAATATTTTTAGGATATCTCACTTTGCAATTTCTCTCATGCATTCGCCGGCATCATAATAAGATAATACAGGAATATCGAACGTGTCAAATAGGCTCTGACAATCTCTCTCACTTATATTTAATTTTCTAGAATTCTTTTCAGTATAAAAATCTTTAATTTCCTTCATAATACTTTCCGGATTAATAACTTCCATTTCATCAACTATCAATTTCCTAAGGGTAGATTTTGTTTTATTTCTTTTTTCAATAAAAATAGTTTGTACTTCTTTCCCCTTATTCAAACCACTGAACCCTTGATCATATAATTAAACCCTCTGCGAATTTTTCGATACTCCTCCAAATCTTAACATTTTTCATACGTTGATAAAAAGGCACTATTATATTCTGATAAATCTTTCTCAGCTATTTCCATATTTTCTCCCAACAATGTTCCCAACTTTTAAAAGTAGCGCGATGATTAAAAGTCATACTACTGATTAATAAATGTTCTCAACTCGTCAGAGTAGCGCGATGATTAAAAGTAATATAACTAATTAACAAATGTTCTCAACGCGTCAAAGTAGCACGATTATTGAAGGTAATACAACTGATTAACAAATGTTCTCAACTCGTCAAAGTAGCGCGATGATTAAATGTAATACAACTGATTAACAAATGTTCTCAACTCGTCAAAGTAGCGCGATGATTAAAAGTAATACAACTGATTAACAAATGTTCTTAACTCGTCAAAGTAGCGCGATGATTAAATGTAATACAACTGATTAACAAATGTTCTCAACTCGTCAAAGTAGCGCGATGATTAAAAGTAATACAACTGATTAACAAATGTTCTCAACTCGTCAAAGTAGCGCGATGATTAAAAGTAATACAACTGATTAACAAATGTTCTCAACTCGTCAAAGTAGCGCGATGATTAAAAGTAATACAACTGATTAACAAATGTTCTCAACTAGTCAAAGTAGCGCGATGATTAAAAGTAACACTACTGATTAACAAATGTTCTCAACTCGTCAAATGTTCTCAAGTCTAAAAAGAAACGCCCAAACGTGTTAAAGAACTGAAAACGAACCGACTAAGTCAGAGTGGTAATCTTCACTGTATGAAGTTTCTCCCATCAACTGAAGTTTTGTCAATTTTTTTACAAATTTATAGCATTTACAGGAAGGGTGAATAACTTTAATGCCCTTGGTGTATTTGTATAATCAATACATAAATCAGATTTCCAATGCCATAGGTGTACATTGGGGCATAATTAGATTAGCAAATAAATTACCTTTTGCACTAAAGGTTATAATCACGACAAATACAGTCTGATGCATTACATTGTCAAGTACAGCTGGGGACTTCTATGGTGTTTACATGCAACTGTATAAACAACGCATCACTCAAACCTCGCATAATGGTCGGTGAATATAGGGGTACCATGTGAAACGGACAAATGGAAGGTTAGCTTATGTCAAACTGTTTTATATACTATTACCTTATTCCAATTTGTGCGGAACGTTTATGTAGTCTTCATTAATGTACAATATATATTATTTATTATAAAAATACAATATTTTGGTTTTATCTAGTATATGCTAATTTATGACATCCATTAAAGTTCGGGCATACATATATTTAAGCGTATCCATCATGAACACACCGCTGAAACTTGTTGTCGAGAAAATGAAATCAGGTTATTTTATACACAATTAAATTCTGATCAGATATTCTGTATAGCTCAATAGATAAAAGCTAATTAAATGTTTTAAGTAAGGTTCTATTTCATGTTGAAATTATATCAGAGATAGATAATTCCTGATACCCATTAAAGTTCGGACATACATGTATGTCTGCATATCCATTAATAAAACACCGCTGAAATCTCAAATGGAATTTGTTGTAAAAAAAATAAACAGGTTATTTTATACACAATTTATTTTTCTTGTCTTTTTCTTCCTTTTTCTTCTTTTTATTTGGGATAGTCTCAGAGAGTGAAGCTGTTGTTTTCTTTTCATTTCATTTTGCTTTAATTTCATCATCGACTCCCTCATAAAAACCCCAAATTTTTCATAAACTTACAATACAACATTTGATATACACACAAAGAAAATATGCATTATCTATCGTGTGTCATTTTCTATTTTATTCCAGTTATTTTGCCCCATTTTTCTATATACAGATGAAGATACTTATTTGTTTCAGCTACCTTGCATTCAAGCTTTTCCTGTCTGCAAAAATATTGATATTTGTTGCAGTGACGGGACTTTACCTGCGTCTCGATATCTAAATACTATAAACAGCAACAGAGCATCCAATAGGTTTTTGCTAGGAGTGTCTTGTGGACACCAAATATAAATTTATTCTACCGCTAATGCTGGCATGTGCACTCCAGCACCTTTTGTCCACATAACAATATAAAATACAATTTAATATAATAAAAATTTTGATATAATTTACAATGATCTTACCATGTAACATTCACAAACAAGCAGTTTAATTTCCCCCGCTTTGGGATCTTGTTGTTTTAATGCTTGATAAAGGACTGACAGACATAGTGACAGACAGACAGACAGAGGCCAGACACTACAAAACCAATCCCAACCAGGGTATGCATTAGAACAATCACTGACCAAAATCTGAATGAAATCAAATATTTAGGAAACTTATCCCAAGGAAACAAAAACCTCACAGAGTGACAGACAGACCGACGGACAAAAGCCAGACAATTCAAAACAAATCCAAACCAAGGTAACCATGAGAGCAATCACTGACCAAAATTTGAATGACATCGGATAATATTTAGGAAAGTTCTAGCAGGGAAACGAAAAACTGACAGACGGACAGACAAAGTGACAGACAGACAGAGAAAAGCCATCACTCCAAAACTAATCTCAACCAAGGTATGCATAAGAGCAATGTCTGACCAAAATTTGAAAGAAATCAGATAATATTTAGGAAAGTTATCGCACGGAAATGAAAATCTGACGGACTGTAAAACAGGGTGACATACAGACAGACAGATGCCAGACACTCTAAAACCAATCCCAACCATAGTAAAGCATGAGATCAATCACTGACCAAAATTTGAATGAATCAGATAATATTTAGGAAAGTAATGGCACAGACACGAAAATCTGACAGACTGACAGACAGAGAAACAGACAGAAAGACAGAAGCCAGACACCCTAAAACCAATACCAACCAAGGTAAGCATAAGAGCAATGACTGACCAAAAATTTGAATGAAATAGGATAATATATAGGAAAGTTATCGCATGGAAATGAAAACCTGACAGACAGACAAAGTGACAGACATACAGACAGACAGACAGACAGAAGCCAGACACTGCGAAACAAATCCCAACCAAGGTAAGCATGAGAGCAATCACTGACTAAAATCTGGATGAAATCGGATAATAATTAGGAAAGTTATCGCACGGAAACAAAACATGACGGACGGACAGACAGACCCAAAACAATGTCCCCCGCATCCGCGGAGCGGGGGACAAAAAAAAGATGTAATACAGTTTTTAAACAGAACAATTGGAACACCTAAAACTATTTATTCTCCATATTTATAGTTTCTTGTAAGTGAATAAAACATGCTGGCCCCTATAGGTATATCCATTGAATCAACTATATATATATATATATATATATATATATATATATATATATATATATTTATATATATAAAGATTGTTGCAAAACCATGGGGTTTTAAAGTGCTCAAATAATACCAGGAGCTATAATACATATATTTCAGGACTTAAACACATTTACTTGTGTTCGACATCTCTGTCTCGTAAGGGCCCTCACTCGTCAGGACACTGAGTGGTCTTGTCACGGCTCCTCATAGTTGATCCAGGGGATTAGTAGTTAGTCAGGTGTTTTGATCTGTGCCTGCATGTCGCTGCGATTTCATTTCTTTTGTTACGAGTGCATAACGAGGAGCGGTGAATTATAAAGTACTTTTCCTCCAAACAAAGGGTACATGATTTAGATGATGTGAAGTACGCTCTGGCTTTGCTGATTATCTTCTATTGTATGGTATATTGCACATTTAGGTCCTTTATTTTTCCAAATATATTCGCTTAATGTGGTGGAATTTCGTCTCTTTTCGTTTTGAAGTTTGATTTGTGGGCCGTGTAGCGTGTCTTGAATGTGTTTTCTGTTAGGCCTAATATCGGTCAAAAGGTCAAGGTCATCGAAAAACGTCGAAAGTTTATTTCGCCATAACTTCGTCAATATCAGCCCTATCTTTACAAACTTTGGCTTAATTTCTTTCTCTAGGTCTTCCCCAGAACTTTATTTTGTCGTCTTGTCTCAAACTTGTATCACTTTGTCAGTATGTCTGTCTGTTTGTCAGCTGTCCTCTATTTCGCCTGCTTGCTGGTTCTTGCGTCTTACTATAGCATTCTACAGGCCACAGTTTTGCAGGAATCCTTTTGAAACTGGTACAACTGGTAGTTGTCTTACAGTAATATCTGGAAACAAATTTGTCATTTTCATGATATGGCCACTAGGGGGCGCTGCACAACATCCTCCCCTACATATCTTTTGGCCATATCTCCAAAACTATAAGTCTTGTTTGCATAAATTATAGCTTATTTTCTTCCTCTGAGTCTTATCCATAACCTGGTTAAGTCATCTGGTCTCAATCTTGTGTCATTTTGTCAGTCCGGCTGTCTGTCTGTCAGTTGTCCTCAATTTCGCCTGTTTGCTGGTTCTTGCGTCTTAAAAATAGCATTCTTCACGCCATCGTTTTGCAGGAATCCTTTTGAAACTGGTACATATTATGTCTAACAGTAATATCTCGAAACATGTTTTTTTTTCATTTTCATGATATGGCCACTAGGGGGCTCTGCACTACAACCTCACCGACATAATAATTTTTTGGCCATATCTTTAAAGCTAAAAACCTCAATTACATAAACTTTAGCTTATTTTCTTTCTCCGAGTCTTCTCCATAACCTGGTTAAGTCATCTGGTCTCATTGTTGTGACACTTTGTCAGTATGTCTGTCTGTTTGTCAGCTGTCTCAATTTCGCCTGCTTGCTGGTTCATGCGTCTTACATATAACATTCTTCAGTCCTCAGTTTTGATGGAATCACTTTGTAACTTACATATATCGTACGTCTTACAGATTTCTGGAAGTTCTATGTGTATTGTCTAAATAGGTCAAGGTCATTAAAATTGTTCAATATCTTATTTTCTTCATTACTTTTTAATTATTGATCCTATCTCCACAAATTTTGGCTTATTTTCTTCCTCATCGATGTTGCTCATTCATTTGGCTATCTTTACGTCATTTCCCGCAAGCGCTCGACCTATGGTCGTCTAGTTTTTTTGTAATACTTCTAGAATTTCTGACTTTTGTCATTTCTCTCCCGCATACACCGGCATCATACTTAGATAATACTGGAATGTCGAACGTGTCAAATATTCTCTGACAGTTTCTCTCACATATATTTAATTTTCTAGAATACTTTTCAGTATAAAAATTCTTTTTTTATTTTCCTTCATACTTCCCGGTTTTATAACTTCCTTTTCATCCACTATCAATTTCCTAAGGGTAGATTTTGTTTTATTATTTTTTTATTATTGGTATAATACACATATATAAACATAGACAAACATAGGCAACATATACATACATACAATATACATAGACACGGAAAACACAGTACCTGTTGCTAATGTGGTGAAAAAATTCCTTGTATTCAAAATTCATTTCTTATATATATTTCTTATATATATATGTATAAACACACACACACATATATATATGTAGTAATATCTACCACTATCAACAAAGTTTTATGTGAATAAATGACTTTATGGGTAAATAATTATTCATAATTTTATATTGAAACTCTTGTTTACCAGTTAGATGAAATCTGATAAATCGATTGAAATCTTAACCTTTGAATAGGTTCCCATTTAATATTTCTGCTCATTTTCTTTTCAATAAATTTATTATTTGACATTTTTTAATCTAGTGTTTGATATATAAAATTGGTCACTCTTGATAAACAAAGGATCATCATATTCCTGCATATACAATGTATGCTCATCTTCTAATATGGAACGCTGATGTTTTGATATCGATGACAATACTGATTGTGACTTGAATTTATCTAACTGTGTTAAATTTCCTTTATCTATAGTGCTCCAAAGATTTTAATAACCCATTAATACTTACTATGTCCTGGATGTAATTTATCCCTGCCGCTGACATTTTTTTTTTGTTAAAGTAAGATGCTTGGTTACCATTAAATAATTTATTCCAAAAATTATTGCGATAATACTTCAAATTAAGAATTAGGGTAGCAATCGAAAAGTTCAGCCCATGAATACAGACATGATTTATAACAAGTGGCCCACGGGCCATGACGCTCAGCTAAATTCGACTGGGTGCTCATTTTTTTATTTATGTTATATATTGTCTGTGAGAATAGCCTATGGTTAATGTTACTATGTTGAAAAATGGACAGAATATAAAAAAATTTAGGATTCTTAGGAGAGCTGCCCAGGACCCCCCACCCTCCATTTCTCAATAGAGGGTTTCAAGAAAAATGGATACAATTTGTACCCTGTCTGTTTGGGTGCTCAAAATCATGTTTCTGGTCTATAGCTCGCAGATTATAGTCACCATGACCACATTTCAGGAGAATTGCCATGGGCTTCCCTGAATGTTATGTTAGAAGAGTCTAGGGCTTATGAATGCAATTTGTGCCCTGTCTGACTGCTCAAAATCATGCTTCTAGCCAGTAGAACCTCCCTGGCTTTTGTGTTAGAACATTCTGGACGTAACAGACACGATTTGTACCTATCTGACATTCATGGTGCTCATATGACATCTTTTTCCTATATGTTGCAAACTGTAGGTCACCATGATCTAATTTCATGTTTCCAAAAATATTTGCCTAAGACCAACCTGGATGTCATGATAGAAGATTCTAGGCCTAATAGATACAACATGTGTCCCGTCTGTCTGGGTGCTTATATGACATCATTTCCTATTTCCTGTTTTTGGCCTGTAGGTCGCAAAATGTAAGTCACCATGACCTAATTTCAGGATTTCAAGGAGATTTGCCTAGAACCTCCCAGGATATTGTGTTAGAAGATTCTATGCCCAACATATCAGATTCGTGCCCATCTTACATTCAGGTTGTTCATATGACGTCTTTTTCCTATAGGTCACAGAATATAGGTCACAGTGACCTAATTTTAGGTTTCCAAGGACATTTGCCTTGGCGCTCCCTAAATGTCACGTTGGAGGATTCTTAGCTTTTTGGATACAACTTGTGCCCCATCTGACTGTCTGGGTGTTCAAAAATGTTTTCGGTCACTAGGTCACAAAATAAGGTCACCATAACCTATTTTTAAGTTTCCAAGGATATTTGCCTAGGAACTCCCTGGATGTACAGTTTCTAGGTCTAACGGTAACGATTTTGCCTTGTTAACGGAGGGACGGCCGAATTATGGTTCATTCATGCTACAGTCTTTTCCAATATCTTGGAAAAATGGATATAAAATTCCTTACTTAGACCATCATTTCCAGGTGATTTGTTGGATTGCATAGACTTAACAGCATTGAATGTCTCATCCAGGGTCACTGGGCCATCACACATGGATGAATGTTTTTCTGTTAGAGTTGGCACATTAACTTTACTTGAATAATCTTCACATTGTTCTGCTGTGACAGTAGAAACCCTTGTAAAACGATGCATATAAGATTTTCTTCTTTCATTTAGAATGTCACTTTGGGAGGTTTATATATCATTATTGCTTTTTAGTAATATTCGTACATGGTTTCACTTCTTGATTAACTTGTTGATACTCTTTTACTACTGCGTCTCCCGGATGACCACAATTCCTTTCTAATTCATTCAGTTTAGTCTCAAAAGCGATTCTATTTGATCTTCTTTCTTTAGCTTTTGACTTAAAATATTCTACTGTAAATTGCCTTATTTTGAATTTCGAAAATTCCCAGCAGTTTGCAGGATTATTATATGAATTTTGTTCTTTCCATGCAAAAATGTTGTTATTTAACTCTTTGACATACACTTCATCCTGTAAAAGAGAATTATTAAATTTCCAATACCCTTTCCTCTTTTATTTTCATTTAAGACTTGTTACTATTAATTAATAGCCGAATGGTCTGTACCAACTGAAGGCAGAATATCAGTAGACTGTACAGATGGCTGAATATTATACAACGGGTGTTCCCGGCAAGAACCCAGGTCATCCGGCGTTAGTGAATAGTAAAGCGATGATATATGTTATATATATATATATATATATATATATATATATATATATATAAGTCAGTTTAATCAGCAATATAAATATATATCCTGAAGTGCTCCAATCCGGAGTTCCTGCCAAGCACAAAATGGACACTCTTGGTTTACAAATGATAAATATTATATATGGTATATACAATTTATATAACGTGCACATTACAATTGATTATACACAGGAGTATTGGGCATACTACTCGGTAACAGATACACGAGAAACACATGAATCATTATACAAATGGTCCCACCTTTAGAAACCACATTTGAAGATACCGTTGCGTATAACATGCAATTAATACAAATATTCATGCGTATACAACAAATATAAATTACCCAGCAGCGTTACAAATGGAATCTGGAATATAAACGCTTTACACGATATACTGAAACTGAAAACTGAAAGTACCGAATTGGATAAATGTTAGGGTTAATTGCAGTTTTAAAAAGTCCAGTAAAAATAGTCCTTACCTGCAAAGCACAAAATGGAAACTGATCAGTTCTCGGTGTCGTGAGACTGAGGCTTGGCAACGTGCGGGTCGGTCGGTGTCTTTGCCCGAATGAAAACAATACAAAACAATAGAAATCCGGTTCACGACTTGAAATCAGTATGAGACAAAGCAACCAAGGCAACCAAGGCAATTCATGACTGTAAGGCAATTCATGAACTGACCTTATACGATAATATTATGAACGTGTAACTCGGAGCGGCGGCCCCCGGGACGCGGGAGCGAGTAGAAAAACTATTTCTGTCTATTATAATGTCATTTCTCATTAATACAGAAAACGCTCACAATTATGTTTACGTAATAAGATCCCCCATTCCATCCCCGTGAATGGTGGTTTTGTTGATAAACTGTTGTCAGTTTTTCTGTATTACAATCAGCCCCCCCCCCCCCCTCCCCCCAGTCCTCTTCCGTGATCCAAAGAAAGAGTGATTACCGGAACGGAAGTGTGTCCTAGATGCGCGGGAATGAGGCGGAAAGGGCAATAATAGGCCAAATAAGGGAAAATTTTTGTTGGCTTACTCTGACGTATAAACTATTAACGAAGAGAACATTCCTGTGGACTCTGATGAAATTATGGAATAATTTACTGATGAATATTCAGACTAGTAACTCATACAGTAATTTTATAAAGTTGGTAAAACTACATCTTACGGAAAGTGCACAGAATCATGAAGAGAATGATTACATATATTATTAAATACATGCAGGATATTGATTTCTTAATTTTTTTATCATTTTATAGATGTACGTTTTCTCTTAAAATAAAGCACTCATCACCTATAGTGTTTTATAAAATCATTGTAATAATTTCTACCCGTATAGTATGTAAAATTGAATATAGACTGTCACCTATACACATGTGATCACATAATTTCTAGTCATATATTGGTTTTGATGTCTGTGATTGCACAAAGTTTTCTCATTTATTGAGGAAAATGAACTGTAAGCTTCATCTGTGATTACACAATTTACAGTCATATATATATTTTTTAGTAACATGTTTTTTAAATGTATTCTTAGTTCAATCTGTGATATAATAATTTCTAGTCACATATTATGTTAATAATCTACCAATTTTATCTGTGATTACACAGTTTTTTGTCAAATACTCTGCTGAATGTACCTCTAGCTATTTCTGTGATCATTCTGTGATATAATGATTTCTAGTCATATATTATGTTAATAATCTGCCAATTTTATCTGTGCTCACGTTCTGTAAATGTATTCTGAGATCAATCTGTGATACAATGAATGATTTCTAGTAATAAATTATGTTAATAATCTGCCAATTTTAACTGGATTGTGTATGGTAATTCTATGTATTTTGTCAACTTTAACTAAGAAAAACCTATTTATATATCCTGTTATATATATTTTTAATGGTACATAGACTCTGCCTGCTCTATCTTGAACACCAGGACCACTTTGGAAAAAAGTTTTAAAAACTTTTTAGTCGTATACCTGGTGTATTTCAGGATATCATGCTTTATTGTATATGCATGTAACTGATTGCCAGAATAAAATCAATCGAACAAACGTCTTATTTTTGGAGCCGTTACACCGATTTAAAATTTAAAAAAATAATCTGGTCGTCTTTGTGTCAAGGGCAATATCTTTTAACATCGGGATTTCTTATCCTCCAAATATCTATGAGCTCAAATTCTTCAATGAATTACTGTATTTGCTTAATAGACCTTACTTTCAGTTTTTCCCCATCAGTGTCAATTTTATCCATACAAACATTAAAATCTCCCCCAATAATAAGCCTTATGTAAGTATCAAGTACTAGCTTTCTTATTTCATCATGCAGCTTTTGGATATACTCTACCTGTTCTATTTCTGTGTTTGGTGCATATATATAACATAATAAAGTGTGACACTCTTGAATAATACATTTTAGTAGGATATATCTACCATCAGTATCAACTATTACCTGTTCAAATTTAAAATCTGCTTTCTCCGCAATCATATACATAAAACCTCGACTTGCTGATGTACCGTGTATAAAATAAACTTGCCCACGCCATTGTTTAAACCAATTATTCACAATTTTTAAATCACTCTTATTCAGTGACACAATATTAATGATATTATCTGAACAATTATATGATACCACGATCCATTTGTTTCCTCACCACTGTTATGCCATAGCATTTGAGGGACCTTCACTTTTTGTGGCATTAATAGAGTTACTTGTTACATGATTAAAACAAGAGTATACAGAGTATTCTTTACATAAATAAACAAATTGAGATACAACAGACATTCTTGAATAATATTTATCAATTAGCTTTTGAGCCTACTTGATTTATATCCACTCTTTTATTAAACATATAAGATCTAAATGAAATGTGTTATCCCACAAATTATACAGTTTCTACGAACATTTAGTTCTTAAAGCATAAACTCTGGAGAAATAAATATACTACAGCCACAATAAGTGATGCAAAAGAAAACAAAAATATAGTCTCTTGCATCCCTTTCTTAAATCAGAATGGTAACAAACAATAAACAAATTTATCTGATACCAATGTATATTCATACATTGTCACTGATTATATTTCTAGTCTTATTAATGATTTGAGAACAGGTTGCAAAGATCATCTCCATAATTCACTTGTACAATGTTATCTATATCTTCCTTATTCTGAGCAAAAATATTTCCTTCCAAGACCATAATGCTTTAAATAACCCTCTCATCATATCTAACCCTGTTGAATACCTCCAGCATTTCTTTACAAAGATCAACTACAATAAGAATATCTGTGTGTTTCAGCAACTTTCTCTCTTTAATAACTGCCATTCTATCTTCCGGCTTTGGAACCGAACAATCATAGATCTTGGTTTACCTGATTTTTCATCAATTGTGTGAACCGGCACATGTATCTACTTTAAGTTTTTCTGTTATTAGTTTATGCACATTGTTTTTACAATTTTCTACATCATGTTCAGGCAATCCAATAATCTATAAGTTTGATTTTCTGGAGTACTGCTCATTATTGATGGCATGTTTTCTTGCCTCTTAAGCGTCCCTATTTGTTTGTACACTTTCCCTTTTTAAATTGGCAAAGTGTTGCTCTAATTGTAACACTTTTGCTGAGAGTGACTCGTTTCGTTTTTTTTAGTTCGAACACATGTCCTTTCATTTTTTTCTACATTAGCATCTAACTGAGCTTTAAATTCACATGTCAAGTCATTTTTCAGTTTGTCCAACATTTCAGTAAGTCTCTTTTCAATAACTCCTTTACCCGACATGGTCGCAAATTTTGCCTCAAAAGTACTTAATAGCTCTGACTGAAAATATTTTGTTTTCTTTATAGACAAATTAGAAGAGTCTGAAGAGCTGCTAGATAGTTTTGATCTTAGACGCTTCCTATCATCAAAGTCCGACATATCAATATGTACAAAGAAACATTAAATTATTTCGGAGAGACTGCGCACTGTCTCGACGAGGTTATAAGTGTATACGGACGGACGGTATGATGTTTAGCATTCGTGTAATGGAGAAGTAAGAGGCAGGTAAAAATTAATGTCAAAATTAAGATACAACATAACCGTTTTCTGTTCCCTGAAGTGTTGTGCCTCAGGGAGGTGCGTGAGTTATTCTAAATTCGTGTCAATTATTTCATGACAAGGTGATTAAGCAGGCCCAAATAAGCTGATAAGTATTGCATTATATGTATAAACATCTCTCAATATTCTAGACAAGCAAACAACATTAAAAAATAACATACCTGATGGGTCAGCCGGTGTCTTGCCCCGGTTATATTGAGGGCCTCACTATAAATAAAGTTGCTAAAGAAAGTGCACTTGCAGTGAAGACAAATGAATGGAATCAGATTGCCAAAGAGAGTGCACTTGTACCTAGAACAGGTGTTTTTGGGAGCCAAAATGGTCGGGCTATTTATTATGTTTGAGACCAGTGCTTTTTGTAATTTTATGAATCCAAATATTTCAAAAGTTTTGACTTTTTGCAACTGAAACTAAAAATTATACAATAACACCATGGTTCATAAGAGGATACAATTATTATTATGGTTACTTGCTTGGATTGTAGTAACAAGTGGCCCATGGGCCATGACGCTAAGCTAATTCTGACTGGGTGCTCATGTTTTTTTTATTTATGTTATATATTGTCTGTGAGAATAGCCTATGGCTAAAGTTACAGTGTTGAAAAAATGGACAGAAAATAAAAAATTCAGGATTCATAGGAGACCTGCCCAGGACCCCCCTGGTTTTCATAATAGAGGGTTCCAAGAAAAATAGATACTATTTTTACCCTGTCTATCTTGGTGCTCTAAATCATGATTCTGGGTCATAGCTAGCAGAATATAGGTCACCTTGATGCAATTTCAGGCTTCCAAGGGGATTTTGCCAAGGATTTCCCTGAATTTCATGTTAGAGGAGTCTAGGGCTAATGGATACAATTTGTGCCTTGTCTGGCTGGGTGCGCAAAACCATTTTTCAGCCCATAGGTCACACAATATAGGTCACAATGACCTAATTTCAGGTTTCCAAGGACACTTGACTAGGACCTCCCTGAATTTTATGTTAAAAGAATCTAGGCCTAACAGATACAATTTTTGCCCTGTCTGACTGTCTGGGTGCTTATATGACATCTTTTCTGATAGGTTGCAAAATATAGGTCATGGTGACCTACTTTCAGTTTTCCAAGGAAACTGGCCAAGGACGTCTCAGAATGTTACATTAGAAGATCCTAGGCCTAACAGATACAATGTGTGCCCTGCCTTACTTTCTGGATGTTCACAACCATGTTTTTGACCTGTAGGTCACAATATATAGGTCACCATGACCTAATTTCAAGTTTCCATGGAGATTTGCCTAGACACGGCCAGGATATTTTGTTCGAAGATTCTAGGGCTCACAGATACGATTTGTCCCTATCTGACATTCAGGGTGCTCATATGATATCTTTTCCCTATAGGTAGCAGAATATAGGCCACAGTGACCTAGTTTCAGGTGTCTTAGGACATTTCCCTAGGATCTCCAAAAAGGTCAGGTTAGAGGTTTCCAGGCCTAATCGATACAATTTGCGCCCTGTCTGGTCGTCTGGGTGCTCGAAATCATGTTTTCGGCCCGTAGTTCACAAAATATAGGTCACCATGACCCAATTTCAGGTTTCCTTGACCTTGGCTTCACTTGACTTGGACCTCCTTGAATATTTATGTTAAAAGATTCTAGGCCACAGGATACAATTTGTGCCCCGTCTGACTGTTTGGGTGCTCACAATCATGTTTTCGGCCCGTTGGTCTTATAATATAGTTATTTACTATATTTTCACCATGACCTAATTTCGGGTTTCCAAGGAGATTTGCCAAGATTCCCTTTGATATACAGTTAGAAGTTTCTAGGTCTAATTATTTAGGTTACTATTTGTGCTCTGTTAACGGACGGCCGGCCGGACAGCCGGACGGCCGGACAACCGGAGCCCTAAGATGGTATACTGAAAAGTGACAGAGCCATCAGTTAGTATATTGACACGTGAAAGAGCCGTCAGTTAGTATAATGACATGTAACAGAGCCGTCAGTAAGTAAACTGACACGTTACAGAGCCGTTGATAATCTTAATTTTTAGAGCGATGGATAATCGTACCAATCCATTCATTGAAAATCATGTGAACCCATAGTAAAGCTACTGATTGTCGATTTATTGAATATTTGACAATTTATTTTGATTTATTGAGTAAATATACAGAATGCAGTTTAAGGGGAGGGAAGGGTGCCCGCGGAGCTTTCTCTTCAAGTGCTTCCTCTTCAAGGTTGATTCTAATTATTCTTGTAATATTCTAAAAATGTATCAGAATAAGAGGGCTTGCAGGAACACAACTAAACACAGACTGCACGAATTGCATCCCGCCAGACCCTTTAAACGTTGAATTCAATAATGCAGAATTTAGAAGACTAGACTGGTGCTTCATTCCTCGACAACCTTATAAAAAAACTGGATGAAAGATTCACGGGAAGGAACAAAGATGCTGTCAAGTCTGTGTGTGCTCTTAATTCCTGACAATCGGCACAAGCTTTGCGATGGTTCAGTTGCAGAAAAAGCCATCCTCCGGTACTACCATGATAACCTGCCAGGTCCATCTCTCCGCCACAAACATGAAACCATGGGATCGTCACTGTTCAACAAAATAAAGCTTTCAAGAACATTTTCATAAACTTTCACCACGACTAAAAATGCAGTTGAAGAGTCCATTCGTTTGTCCTAGTCCGGGGACCGCTCCAATGGAATAGCTTTTATATATATATATATATATATATATATATATATATATATATATATATATATATTCATCGGGACATTGGACTGGACTATGAAAAATATTTTTTAGACATTTGGGTGTCCTATATAAAACCCCCCGCTTTTTGACTCGTAATATCCTGGTATTAATTGTATCAATTTCATTGTACTTTCTCATGATGTAACATTTGGACATTATCTACGACCATTTTCGAAAGAAAGTAGAATCATATTAAGCTAGCATCCCAAAATTTAAAATATCACACGAAAAAAATTTGGCATCAGAGAACAACTTCATTTCAACCTATGCCCAATGAGGCCTCCATCTTCCTGTACAAATAAAGGCAGACTTTTTTTTACATCAGAGATGCTTTGTGAATAAAATGAAATATCGTCCTAAGTCCCACATGTTCTCATGGTGGTTTGACTACTTAATTTACCCTAGTGCGACGGGTTAAATAACAGCAGGTGTTACTTTCCCAATATATGTCACTCCTAGTATTTGACCTTATTTATTTTTATATAAAATGCTTTCTTCAGCTATTGTAAAGTTCAAGATTTTTGGTTGTAAATCCCTGTTCACTCATCAAGAGAGAGACGCCCCGGTGATATTCACTGACAGGTACAGGACCAAATGCATATGTGTGTCCATGAGAACGTCATGTACTGATATTCCTCTCTTGACCAAATCCAACCAGGCGTTCGTAATTCCACACAGCAGATATGAGGATAACTTAAAACACTTCATTAAAAAAATTCTAACAAAATTACCGAAAGGTAAAGTACCTAAAGTAATCCAAAACGAATACTCGTGTCCTGATTTGGGATTGGCTTACTCGTGCATGCTTGCATTTTGGCACATTTAAGCAGTTATTTTATTTATCAATTGGGCTTGTAAATCTAATTGGATTCTTTCTGATAAAAATAAAGTGTTCTTGTACATTAAGTGTCACAGAAGCCCCGCCCATACTCCAACGTAGTCAATAGAAAACTATACCACTTTCTTGTATGTGAGAAGCACGTGGCCTATATTTTATGACTATTGTCACTTTAAATGACTCTTGTAGATTGATATAATGGGACATTATGACATTGCGAGAATCAAAACTTGGGAACCCGTTTCAGGCCAACCTCGTAATAGACTGTTTTGTCAAAGAGCGCGTTACTCTGAATTTGTTAGTGTATTTAGTCTCTAGGGATCTATTTTTAGACTAGGTAATTCAAATAAGACATGGGCGTGACCTGGCCTGTACGTGTATGCCAATTCCTCTCCTCCGCCCACTGGCTGTGGCTCTAATGCCATCTTTGTGTCAGGTATTAAGTTGAAAAACAAATTATTATGTAATACAATGTGTATATACAATATAACTAATTAAATTCGATTGATTATTCTAGGGAAATACCGGATGAGAATTCAGAAAGGTAGCGTCAAGTCAGTGTATTTTGGGTATTCTGTGACAAGGCAGACTTGAATTGGTGTCAATTGCTGTAACAAGTGTGATTCTGTTAAGCTTTCAATGTGTTATTTTTAATCCTTTCCTGAAAAATTTGCACTGAGGGTTTCAGAAATGCTAAAGATCACAGAGGGTGTCAGAAATACTTAACATCACTAAGGGTTTCAGGAATACTTAACAACACTGAGGGTGTCAGAAATACTAAACATCACTGAGGATGTCAGAAATACTTTACATCACTAAGGGTGTCAGAAATACTTAATATCACTGAGGGTATCAGAAATACATAACATCACTGAGAGTGTCAGAAATACTAAACATCACTGAGGGTGTTTGAGTTACTCAACATCACTGAGGGTGTCAGAAATGCTAAACATCACTGAGGGTGTCAGAAATACTAAACATCACTGAGGATGTCAGAAAGACTAAACATCACTGAGGGTGTCAGAAATACTAAACATCACTGCGGGTGTCAGAAATACTAAACATCACTGAGGGTGTCAGAAATACTAAACATCACTGCGGGTGTCAGAAATACTAAACATCTCTGAGGGTGTCAGAAATACTAAACATCACTGAGGGTGTCAGAAATACTAAACATCACTGAGGGTGTCAGAAATATTAAACATCACTGAGGGTGTCAGAAATACTAAACATCACTGCGGGTGTCAGAAATACTAAACATCACTGAGGGTGTCAGAAATACTAAACATCACTACGGGTGTCAGAAATACTAAGCATCACTGGGGATGTCAGAAATACTAAACATCACTGCGGGTGTTAGAAATACTAAGCATCAATGAGGGTGTCAGAAATACTAAGCATCACTGCGGATGTCAGAAATACTAAACATCACTGCGGGTGTCAGAAATACTAAACATCACAGAGGGTGTCAGAAATACATAACATCACTGAGGGTGTCAGAAATACTAAGGAATATTAAACATCACTGAGGGTGTCAAAAACTAAACATCACTGAGGGTGTCAGAAATACTAAAAATCATCCATGGAGCGTCATATCACCGGTCACCGGCGACTGAGTGACAATTGAACGGGGATATGTGAGCTTTCTAGGCATTACTGTGACCAAAGGTCGACTTTAGAATTACAGCTGTATTCGGGCTCTCACACAAAAAAAAACGTAATTTGAATAAACGCATCAACGTCTATATGCCTCCAATCACGCCGGGGAAGCTTTAAAAAAATACAGATTTTATTCACAGAGGCTGTATCTACTGATCAGAATGGCCAGGATAAGTGACCACATCAACTCTTGTGCTTTTGTGGGAAAACGAACACAAAAAAATGCTTTTCTTAAAAAACTGCTCTCTGATTTTCAAAAATATGTAATTATATAGTTGAATAGGTAATTTTGTTGTATGAAATGGTAATAAACTACCGCCTCTCTTCCTAAATCTAAGGGTTGTGTGGAGACCTCTGGTGACGATTGAATTAACTAATTATGTATCTGGTCCCCACAGCTCCACTGTGTCAGAACCAGGACGGCGAAGCCTATTATATTTGTATTCTCAGTTTATCATTTGTTTTCAATTTCGCTTACTCTTCGAAACTACTTAACACGTTGTAAAACCTAAAGTGTTAATCTTTTCCGACATCTCAAAGAAAGAATAGAAATATCACTTTGGCTAAAGAACACAGTTAAATACAAGTGGCGCCTCTTCCGCCTTGTATTCAGCAGTCACACGATCAGTTACACATCTGTTAAATTTGGGGATTTCTTGAGATATTTTTCAACGGACGTTACCTCAAAAAGAAAGCAAAACATAAAATAGTGATCAGCTAAATTTTAGTTTCGTAAAGACACCATTCTCAAGACAAGTTGACTCCATTCAAACTCATACTCATATAATTCCCCTACCGTTAAGGAATGTAAATACCATAGGAAAGAAAAAGTGTTTATATTTTATTATTTATTTACGGAAAACCGGTAAAGCACATTTACGTCCTCATTAAGTATATCTACATAAGATTAAACTATAATAACTCACAGATAAGTTGCCCTTGATTTAGGTATGATCTACCAAAAACCGCGGAACGCCGAAAATGCACATTGGATGAATAATTTATTCGCACATTATTGCTTTTGTAAATGTACAAGGGTATGGCTTAAATAAGCAGGTGCTAAGTGTAATCACCGTGTCCATCCACAAATTCTTCACGGATGATAACTTAAGTTTGGATTGAAATATGGATCCACAGTTACAATATAATATAAATTTATTTATTTTACATGGATTATACAGAAAGTTATTTAACTCATCAAGGCACTCTCCATGGCTCAGATGATGGCGTTCGAATGTTTGTAGGGCTGGAGGAAACCAGAGAACTCGGAGAAAATCACCGGCCATGGACGGGCAGCTACAACCCACTCTCATAGCCACAGCGGGGATCGAACCCGGATCGCCCACCAAAAGAGCAAGAGCAGTATTGATTCTGAGGTCATTGGTTAAGGTTACAGGACTCACTTCTTTAAAAAGAATGTGGAGGCGTTTTAAGCCAAAATTTTCATCCAAAACCTTCCATCTTGCACATATAGCTCGCCAATAGGAAGCCTGTTGTTTTTAGGGTCACAAGGTCAAAGGTCACGGGGGACATTTGTCCACAATTTTTTTCCCGGATGATATCTTCAGTGTGGATTGACATATTGATTTAAACTTGACTTATATATGGCTCGCCACTTAATAGGGAAGTAGGGAAAGAACTCTACTGATTTTGTGGTCACAAGGTCAAAGGTAAAGGTCAAAGGACCCATCCGTTCTTAAATTAATTTATGGATGATAAATCCAGTTTGGATGACATATTGGTTACAAACTTAATTTATTAATGGCCCAACGCTAAAGTAAGAATTTTGTTTCAGATTTCGGGGTCATTTTGGCAAAGGTGAAGGTCACAGGAGCACATATATGGATTGTTGCGGATGCATTGTAAACCAAACCTTTCATCCCAAACCTTCCAACTTTCATATATGTCTAACCTACCCAAAGGGGAAAAATTGTAGATTTTGTGGTCACCAGTTCTGAAGCCAAGGTACTGGACCAAATTTCTTTAAAATGCTTTTGGACACATTTTAAACTGAACTCTTTTCCAAAACCTTCACTTTAACATATGGCTCACTGACCAACAGGGGAAGAATGCTGTCGATTTTGAGGTTCCAAGATCAAAGGTCAGTGCCACAGAACCCACTTCTTAAAAAAGGCATGTGCCCGCATTTTTATCAAACCTTTTACCTTTTACTTATTGATCACCCAACAATGGGGGAAGAATCACATTGAATTCGACATCACATGGTAAAAGGTCAAGGTCACAGGACCACCCCTAGATTTATATGCTGACCAGGCTTACATTTTAATACATCAGATGTAATTAAGCCTCTGTTATTGGGGTGCTTCACTCGTATATTTATACACGACTATCACTGATTCAGACCGTAACATCCTTGTTCATTTATTCAAATAATTTTTATTAATTGGGAAGGCATATGCGGACACTGTTTCACGGGCCGGTTTGACAAAGCAGATTTCACTAAAGGAAGAATCATGCCATTTTGACGATGTTTAAACAAATTCATCAATAAAACAGATGGGGAATGTTAAACTGGTTTATTTAAAATATTAAGTTTCTTGGTCAGGATTTCGCCTCTTCGTGTAGTCTTGTCAAAATATCTTGAAATAAATAAACAGATATATACTATAGTAATAAACTGACAAATTATTACACTAGCTGAAAAAAAATATGCTAAAACATATCAGACAAATCGTGCAAGTAATACGTGATTTTCTTACCAGTGCAAAGTATAAAAAAGTACCTGTATCCTGGTGTATTAGCTTAAATATGTTTATACAACACCATTAAAGGGTTATATGTAATTTGAACATTTACAAAAGAACATGTATAATTTATCAATTCTTATCAGTTTTGTACACCACAGATAGCTCAATATTCAATAATCAAAATTGATTATTATTTTTATTTACCATGTATTACATCTATAGGCCTGTCTGTATTGACTGTCTTAGGAACCGTCTTTTTTGTCAACATTTACGGGGTAGAACAAAGTAACCCCCCCCCCCCCCCAAGCAGATCATTAATATGTCGATAAAAGCTACATTAGCGGTATCTCGTATTACTACATGAAACCAGTATATGTTGGTCTGATAAAGAAGTACAAGGGTGAAAGAAGACCCACTGGTATTTAGCTGCTGTTGATACCTAATAGGGCAAAGGTTATACCACGCATGCTGTGTGTAGCAGCTTGGCTCAGGGATAAACACAGGGACCTGTGTACACAGGTAGTACGTTTTTTAAACTGACCTTTAACATGCAGATGATCAATTGAGAAATAAGATAGACAATATTTCAAAATGTTCAGCTCATCAAAATATCAACAGCTTTGCCCAACCAAAGTAGAACATAGTCTTCCAACCCACCCCCTCCCTATAGAACTCTTTGTTCTACCCCGTAAATGTTGACAAAAATGAACGGTCCCTTAGTGCCCTTCTTATGTTGTTAACTATAACTGTTGTGAAAATGGATACATACACCAATTACTTTTTTTAATGTGGTTTTTGTTGCATTCGTTACCAGATGATGCTGGTATCTTACCTATGTTGACCCTTATTACTGAGTAGTTACACCAGTGACGAATCCCTTGTCATCCACGGTGAAGTTATAAACATAAGGAGGAGGTTGAGAATCAGAAGCAACCGTCACCCCGGTGATGTACCCGGCCTCATTCCGACGTAGAGTTGCGGTGTAATGGGACATGTCACCACCTGAGGATATGACAAACATCGGGATCTGATTTCCTCCAAGACTGTAATACTCAGCTACCAGCAGGAACCAGTCCAGGTTAGTTGGGTGACCTCTCTGTGTCCTCTCCACCGCAAAGTCCAGCATCAGTTTGGAGTCGGAGAAATACTGATTGGAGAGTGTTGCAAAAGACTCCTGGGGATTGCGAACGAGATATCCCAGCATATTCCGAATACTGTTTCGCCTGTAGTCTTTGCCTTGTCTGCTACTAAAGAAATCATCCATTGCCGTTCCCCAGGCACCTTGGCCATCCCACCAACCATTTTCCTTAAACACTTGTTTGGTATTCTGTGCGTCATATCCGTAAGTTACGGGCGACTTCCAGACGACCGTCTCGCCAGTGCTGCGTGCCAATATTTGGTACTTTCTCACAAATAATTCCTTTCTGTAGGCTCCAGCTTTTGGTTGGTCCAGCTCGTTGTGTCCAACTTCATGAGCGAGAACCCCGAGAAACTGCATGACTGATGGACTTCTGTTGGCTTCCTCACAAACGCTACAGTCACCAGGGAACGAGTTCTCCCCGTAGTTGCCTCCTGTAAAAATGTTCACACCGGACTCACGCATAGCATTGTACTTCCAAGGCTTACCGTGTAGGAAATCTTTCTGTGTTATAAAACACAGGGAGTAGTAAACTGGATTTTTCATTCTGAAGAAATCATAAATCAACTTTGTTCTATGCAGAGGAGCCTTGTCATTATTAATTAAGAAGATACCATAGTCCCTAAATAGCCCGTGGTCGTAGCTGGTTTGATTGGTAAGGGAAGCCAAGTCAGCACGGTTGCTTGCATTGTTTGGACGAGATTCTAGCATTATAATCCATACATACCCAGCAAAATAAGTTAATGTAGACTTTTCCCAAGACTGCCGTGTAAAATATTGAGGGAAGTCCCGAACAAGCTTGGCATAATATTGGTATACATTTTCTCTCTCCGCCTCACTACTCTGGTGCACGTTTCTTACAAATTCTTGCAACTTTCTATTCTTTTTATAAATAAGGTTGTAGAAACTCTCATCTGAATTCATTGCCCTTCCAAGATCAGATGCCTGGGATTCGATCATATTCCTTATTTCGTTTTGCGCATTTCCTATTACGTCAACCCCATAGAATATGAGCACGTCCCCTTTTTCACCGGATGTAATAAGGTCTACAATGCCGTCACCGTTGAAATCTGCAACTTCGGGTGCCTGGTGCTCTTTGTATTCACTGCGCACGTTAATACCTTGGCCAGATTGAAGCTTGAGGCGTGATTCATGGAAGTTGACATTCTTCCCCTGAAAACACATCCCAAAATATCCCCAGTTGATGCTGTACAAAATATCCATTTTACCGTCCTTGTTAAGATCCAGAATACGTGGATACCTGTTGTAAGCCATATACCCGAGGTTTAAAGCCTTTTTCTTGCCGTCAAACCTTGGAACTGTACTACTGCCCACGTTTGGATAGTAGTTAAATTCGCCCTCAGACTGACCAGTTATTACATCTGGAAGACCATCACGGTTCCAGTCACCCACATCAAACCTGTTCTCATCAATTTTACCCAGGGAAATTTTGGTGCTGAATTTAATCTTTCCTTCTTCCATTACACTTGGATAGTATACCAATCGTTTCTTTGCAGTTAGAATGACGTCCGGGTGTCCATCCCCAGTTATATCTGTGTAGGCAAACCCTGTTTTTTTGTTTCCTCTGACTCCAGTGTCGATGGGAACCGAGTTAGCAGTTACAGGAACAGGAGGCTCCAGCTGACCAGAGTTCTGACGATAGAAGAAGACTTGTCCGTCCGTGGCCACCAGAAGGTCCTGTGTCCCGTCCTCATCAAAGTCAGTCACTCTGGTCACAGCACTGACGGGGAGTTTCAGCTCCGTCATGTCAGTCATCGTGAACTTTTGTTCTGGCTTGAAAACTGTCGTTAACTTCCAGAGTTGATTTGAAGTGGCCCTTTAATGAAAATACAGGCTTATATTGTTATTGTTAAATATTATTTGTTAGCAATATAATAAAAGCACATTAAAAGAAGAGCTAGAGGTATGCTAACATATTAGTACTGAGGGTATAATAAAGCTAGAGTACAGTGGTACAACCAAGAAGCAAAGAGAAACAAATACTTTGCAAGGTTAGAAAAATATTGATATTTTGAGCAGTATAATTTGGGATGGGGTAGAAGAAACGAGACATATTATTAAAAAATTCTTTGACCAGAAATTTATAAGTTATAAAAATCTACAGGGCTGTATATCTCGAACAGGAAGACGAACACGTAAGTAAGAGACGTTGGAAGCTTTAAGAAATATGGTGGATGATAAAAAATAGTTATACTGTCCTGTACAAAAATGGTTCCGGTATTTTTTTTAATTATTCCGAATAGAATCGACAAATTGTGTACATGAGAATTCGGAAGTAGGGGGAATCGACATTTAATCAGAAACAGGCGGTGATGACACGTTTTCATAAATCGTGGAGGCCTGTTATGTTAATTGACGTTGATATATAAAAATCCTTAGCAAAATACTGATCGGAAGGTTAAAGCCGTCCCTAAACGCGATTATATAAGAAGATCAATAAACTTTTGTGGTTGATATATTGATATAATTTTTTAGAAATAACCAAACAATTACATATTCCTGGTAGGGTGTTTTTTACGGATTTTGAGACGGCCTTTGATTCAAAAGATCACACGTTTGTATTTACTTTTCCTTTACAAAGCGACTTTGTAAACATACCAATTAATGTAGAAAGCTGTGTCTTGAATTATGGATATTCTACTGACTTCTTTCTACCTGAATGATTCACATGACAGCGTCATCCAGCGTCATTCAGCATCAAGGCACAATTTTAGTGATTGAAATGTTATTTTGTATGATAAGACAGAATAACAATGTTAAAATTGACGAGCTTGGAGTTAGCCTTTTGCTGATAATTTTTTTCAACGTCTTTCATCATTTTTTTCAATGTTTTCCTATTGTGTGTCTTTCCTGTTGAAAACTGATATTTTAGTTGTCTTGTTGAATCAAAATTTAAGTTTCAATTTTAAGAAAGAAATGTTTAATTGAATAAAAGTTTTAGCTTCAGTTTAAGGATGGATAGAAATATATACTTTATATATAAGGGTTTTCACCGATAATGATACCTTAACATAGAATCAGGAAATCGAGAGCATTTTCCTGAAGTGGGAAAGTAGAAATCTTATCTAAAAGGCACAATTATGGTGGTAAACAGCCTTGCTATAGGTCCCCCGGTCGATTAATTGTGTAAAGATGTTAAAATTTTTATTATCACTTTCATTTGCTCAGGGTGTTAACAAATATTCAAATATTTAAGTTTAATAGGTGATTTAAGACAGTCAGGACTAGGGGACATTGAATGTAGATTTAAACTCAAAGATTTATGTATTTAAAAAAACCCTATCAAATCGAAATGAGAGTAGAAGGTCATATAACAATATTTTTCATTATAACCAAATGGAAGGATTAGAAATGATATTGATATTTGCCGTATACTAGGTAATTTATTCATCATTACTATAGAAAATGATTATGACATTTTCAGAAGATACCCGATATAGCATCAAAGATAACTCACTACGACCCAGTAGGCCTATATATATAAAAGTGACCGGTAACTGAAAAGTGTACAAAGGTATATCGATGCGATACATTAAATCTGTTCCAGATATTTTTGATGACGAAGGAAATATAATCTTCTATTTAGATGAACTCCCGCAAAATAGTTTCCTCAGCTGGTGATAATTGGTCATACATGCTGTATCACTTGGTGGTGAGGAAAACAATGGTATGGAAAACAGGTTTTTCAGATCAAGATTCGGTCTAAACCCGGTTCGGCTCAGTCAAACCAAAGTACTCTGTTGTGTGCATGCAGCCAATGTGTCAGCAACTGTCTCAGCGTTACAGGACAAACTTTATAAAGCCATTTATAAAAGTTTGTTAGTGTTATTATCCTGGTTCAGTATAAATATTGAATAATATTCTAGGGTTTAATGTAGTTTATATAAGTTAAATATAAAGAAAATAATATTTGCCCGCAATGCTCTGGTTATTATGAATCCATTGTGTATTTATTTTGTGAGTACGATAGGTCATTCAAGCTATATCATAACATCATTTGTTGACTTATACCTTTACCCGGTGCGGGGAACATGAGAATCATTTAGCTGTTACAGCCATCACAACATGATTCAAATCTAGTGAATCTCATTTTGTTATAGTATAAACAATTAGTATTTTAAGCTGGAGACTTAGATAAATATAAAATAGTCTTTCAGTATACAAGGGAAATAGAATACCTAATAACTAAAAAAAAAATGAATAAAACAATGAAGGGGAAAAATAGAAATAGTTAAAATAATTGCAGGAATCTTAATTGCAGAAACTTACAGGAATCTGAAAATAGCTGATGATGATATATGTTTATGCATATATATATATATATATATATATATATATATTTATATATATATAATGTAAATGCCGTGTATGTATTTGAAATGCGTGACGAAACTTCGATTTGCCATTCTCTTCAAAGAGGAGTGTGTTGAACGTATCTAAATGCCTCACTGAGCACAGGGTAATTAAGGCCCTTTGTACACAAGCAATGTTGTCCAATCTTTTATATCGCACCTGCAATTAAAATAGCGGCTAATATTTAGGTTCCAGTTTTAGATAATTCTAAGGATAAGGCAAATACAATTCACCGAATCAGGTAAGTACTTGCAGTTAATGTGATTTTTCTACTTTTCGGCCCATATTTTCCCTTGCGTAAATCGGAAGTTTGCGATTATAAGGCTTTTATTAATAAATATATAGGGAATGGTTTTGGTTTTCAGACTTGCTTGCAAATAAGCAGCATTTTCGGTAAACCGACTTGCAAATAAGCGGTTTCGTCAGTATATTCATATTTTGGATATGGGCATAAATGTGTGCAGATTGTTCACATTACGTTAATCGTGTGTTTGTAATTATAAATCATTTTGAAAATGTATAAAATAAATACTATAGAATTTAATTATTAAAAAAATAATAAAAAGCAGAATTGCAATTCTATAGAGAATGAATCATCAAGTTGATATGTCCTTTGGTTGGGTCATTCATATTTCAGCATGTAATGTGTAGAATCTCAAACGCCTACCTCAATGGATGAGTGAATGAACTGAAAGGAATCTCAGTCTTAATTCCTTTCCATCCATCTGTGTCCAGCTGTATTTTTATGAACAATTTTATTAGTTACACATTGAGAGAGAAAATTATGATATGAGGTAGACTTTCAATGTGCTTAATTTGCTTAAGAAAAATGAACCACACTCTTACATATTATTTTTGAAATTTTTTAATTATTTTAAATTATGAGAAATGTACGTTTTACAACATATCAGTCCCTCTGATGGTGGTCAGATGCAAAAAACGCTTTAGTTGACAGCTGCTGATTTGATATTGTCATGCTAAAACTGAAACACATAACCAGTTGAATCAATGATGGTTATTCATGCAGGGACACATCTGATTGGTCAGATCATTGGAAAGAGTAACAAAGTTTGTGAAACATAAACTTGAGATTTATAAAAAATATTTATTACCATATTATGGCAGTCACTTTTATATGTTGCTTTCTGGGAAATAACTGATTTAAAATAAACTTTAAAATTGAATTATCCCTAGAAAAAGGTGGACAATCCCTTAAAACAGAGGAACACGAGAACAGAGTATAGAATGGATTAAACATCATTTCTAAAGAATGGGAAGAAAAAAAGGCCATACTCACGGGATATTTCCCCAGCCCTCGGTCACTTCCTCGGGATCATACTTGCCATGTGAAGCACAGCCTGTGTAAATTAATCTTAGATGTAACAGCAATCCGCCCAACTCTAAAACCTTTAGCTCTAACAGCCATCCGTCCAACTCCTAAACCTTTAGCTATAACAACATCTTTATGACTCTAAAACGTTTAGCTGTAACAGCCATCCATCTTTCAACTGTAAAAACCTCTAGTTGTAACAGAGATCCATCTAACTCTAGAAACTTTGGCTTGAACTGCCACACTTCTTACTCTTAAATCTGTTGCTTTATGAAATACCTTCCCGTTTCCGTTTTTTAAAATCAAACTAGTTTATTATGTTGGAACTGTTGCCATTGAACATTAAGCTAGTTCCGCTTTTACTTTGTCGTACATCGGCTTTGAACGAAGACTTCTAATTCTGATTACAAATTTCAGGGGCGGATCCAGGATTCAGGAACAGGTTGGGTCAAACCCAGGAGGACAAATGGCAACCCAACAAAAAAGGTTACCCGGTCTAGGTCCCTAAAAGGGGGTCAAGGCCGCAAAAAAAAAAGAAAATATCTGAAACCCTTAATAAAGGTTGCGGCTGCTGAGTAAAAGGGGAGTCCGGACCCCCTGGACCCCTCCCCTGGATCCGCTTCTGGCTTTTCATGGACCAGTGGTTGTAACCATTTGAAGCCAGAATAGTGTTTTATTATGTAAAGAGAGGAGGAGACAGTAATGCTATCATGTCATATATATATATATTTATTTATTTATTTATATAAGTGTGGGAAATGTAACACGAGTAAGTCGTTCTTCAGGTAGACATTTAATTGCTTCAGCATGGCTTCAGAATTCAAAATCAAACATCACAAACAAATAGAATATATTTTATAATCTGAGAGAGGTGACTTTGTGACTTAAATCATTTTATTGTCCTCTAGTAACCAGCTTGTGTTCCGATATATGCAGACCCTTCCCAAAACATATCCGGAAGCTCTGGGAATATATTTCTTCATGTGCAATTTTAACGTAAGCAAATAAATTATCATAAATAATAAATAAAAACATTGTTTGTTTTGCTTATACATCGCTATCTTGATGCCAGCATGTCTACGCCTGAAGCTGTCGAAGGTTTACATTGTTTTAAAATGTTAGGTTTACGTTGTCTACAGGCAAGTAGAATTCTTTTACGCCTGTAATAGGATGAGATGCGTAGGCAACTGGTGTAAATACCTGGTGCAACTTACCGGCGTTCATTTCTTCTGCAGCTATTTTACTCATCACAGATAACATAAAAAACATCATCTCCATCATCTTGAAAGAGCCCATCCTCCTTGAAATTAGAACAGATACAACCCATAATTTATTTGTTACTTCATCAATCTTAAGAAATTGGCCTATAGGTAGCTTGTCTAGTGTTTGAAAAGGAAATGAAAGGTAACTAAACATATAACTGATATATTGTTATTTAGTTTTTGTTTTGTTTCCTATGCTTCAGAAGGAGGAGACAGTCCAACACTATTTATCTGTGGGATATCTGCCTTTATCTTTTTATTTCCGTTTCAATTTTTTACATGGATGTGTACACAGTTGTTACATTTATGGATATAATTAAGGAACAGGTTGCGTCTGTTAATAATATTGGACGGTAGCTTTATTTAAAGGTATTCGGATTACGTCCTGGGCCGTTAAACTTAAGTAAACCTATTCCATGTGCCTTTGCTGTGTGATGGGAGGATTTCATATAGATCTCACAATTTGCCCGGATTTGATCGGCTCGTACACATTTGATATCTTGAACTGAATCTTATCAACAACTCAGATCTAGTAATGCATGTTGTTTTTATTCGCTGTTGACAATTTGAGACTAAGAGGCAGAAATACTGTTCTTTTACTGAGATCTAAAATGTTAAGTCACAGGGGATTTCCCAGTGTGTGATGTCACTGCCGAGTTGACAGTGCTCATAGATGTGCCAATAGTTTTTAACAAATCACACAACCTCATGTTTTTAGTAGAAAAATAGATAGAAAAATGTTTTTCGTCAAGGAATTGGGCTCATTTTATGTAAAATCTATATTAATTTTTTTTCATAGGAAATTATGTTTTATGCTCATACGTTTGCTTGACCTTCAGGAGCTCTGATTAAAAACAATAATTCTTACTTCAAGCTTAATTAATAATCCCTGATGTTGGTTATTTTGAAACCAAGGTGCACGGTTTCAATAATCATTAAATGAGCCGTGAATACATGCTCATAAATGCCATTATTCGGTCCTGATGTGATAAACTGTTTATTATTATGAATATTGGTATGATTTATGACTGTGTAAAAAAAAGAATCAGTAATTGTACTCTGAAAAGAGGGTTACCGAACCTATCATATATAAATCTTTAATATATCACGATTTAAATCTTCTAAATAACAAGGTGGACAATTTTATATACAGGCTTTAGATTTATGGAAGGTTTACGGCAATCAAGCTGTAGGTGTCCATTAGGGTTCTAGGGCATTTGCGCCGAAAACAATGTGTCCACTGTAAGGGCCAATAAGGGTCAGCTGTTTTATACTTAATGACCCGTGGTTCTGATAACTTAAAAGTTATTACACAGAGTATGTTTCGGCCAAAAGATACGAAACTAAACTATATAACCGTACTTGTCCTTTGATTACTAGATTAGAGCACTCTGTCAAGCAAGAATCTGGTATTGTCAGTGGAACAACGACAATTCTAAAAGCGGAATTCTCAAAATAACTTTATAAAGTGTTTTAGCATGATATGTATTGTTTATATGAGGTAATAATTTAAATCTCTTGAATTGATAAATTCCGTTACTTAACATATACATATATCCAGTTTTGTTTTATGTGTCTTACAAAATAATAAAGCTGCTATATATTTTTCACATTTATTACTAATTTTTTCCATATTAATTCCAGTAATTTTAAATACGTTTAATTAAGAAAATAATATACCTGTATCATTTTTAAAAAGTGATTTTGAAAAATGTCAGTAATATTCCAGGGTAAGTGGTCAGGTTATAAGCTCCCATGCTAATTTTAAGAAGTAACTTGTTTTAGCGAAAATACACGTGTATACCGATAACATATATCACTAACTATAAACCAAAAGTTCCTTCTCTTGAATGAGAATAAAATATGACCTTATAATTACCAAAGAAATGCTTTCACAATATTTAAAGTAAAATCTATAGTTTATGTTATTTATAATAATATTTAGTTAAATAAACAAATAGAATCAATCGAATAAAAACTGACCTCATGTTCAACATAAACGGCTAATTCTCCTGGAAATCTCTTCATTGGTCTCTGTGGAAACCGATTTTGGACTCCTAGTTATAGGATGGTCAGATAGAATTAGCAATGTTAATTATTTGGATATTAAAATAAAGCTTCAACAACGGGAGAATAATCAGGAATATGCTGGCAAGCATTAAACTTTAATGTCCGTCACAAATCACTATTTACAGACAGGGGTCAATCGGGCTAATCTGAATAAATCCATAAAAAAATTTGATCTTTCTGGCTTTTGTGTCTATGTTTAAGATATTCTGTTTAGATTTCATTAAGATTCATCACACATTTAGCAGATATGTATTATATAAAGGAGACATATATGCAGGATAAAGCTTTTCTTTTCTTTTCCTTGAGAGAAACTACATATTTTTTTTAAGTTTTACTTTTTATGTTCGAGATATAAAGGCAGATAAGATGATTGTTCTAGGGATACAGGGATCCATACCTACCCATGAATCGGAAGTAATATCAATGAAACCGTTTTAAAAAATACAGTTATTCATGCACCAGAAAATAGGATTGGATTTTCAACAGTATTTGTGGATGTGTGGAGGTCGATTAAATATAATTGGGTAATGACATATTCCAAATAAAAGAAATGATTTCAGGTATTTTAATAAAACATATGCTGTTAATTACTGTATTAAAGAGCCATGAGCATATTTCAATGTGCAAGCATCCCAAGTCGTAAGTTGTTAAGATCATATGTAAATATTAATCAGATTTGGCATCGAAGTTCTTTCTTAAAGGAGGCGCAAAACACCCATCGATGTAAAATGGGTAATAATATAATCCATGTTCAGACGAGACATTATTCCAAAAAGAACCAATTTAAAAACCATTAGATCCTCTAAATTGTCAAAGGAAATGAAACACGTTATAGTTTATTCTTGATCTAATTGCTCTATACCTGTCTATAGAGATATTTAAAGGCAGCTGAAATAACTTAAATGTTAAATTACTTGACGGCATGTACATTCATGTCAGGCGCGGTCATTTAAATGATGAGTCTTGTTGATATCGATATGTTATTGATATGTTATCGAATGTTATTGATATGTTATCGAATGTTATTGATATGTTAACGATAATCACTTGCCGATAATCAATATTAACAATAATCCCTATATTCAGCCCCACTACTTATAACTAAATGATAGCTCAGAATTTCACGTTATTTAACGGCTGCTGTTCAACGGTTATTATGCGTGTATGTTTGTAATGTATGCATCCTGACCACTATGTCAGTGTTCATCAACCATGTACAGGTGCGCGATGCTGTTACGTCAAACGCCTGCATAGGTGACATGTACTAACAGGTACCGTGTCAAATACGAGTGCGGGCTTCATTATAGGCTTCATTGTGGATAAATCTCGGATAATCAAGTTCAATCGGACAAAATTGATTTTCTCCGCAAATGTTCGGTGAAGCAAATTATTAAAAATAATAACTTAGATTGTAACATTGCGTGATCTCCCCTCACTAGGTAAACTACTTTTTATATGCTGGTGTGACGACAATACAAAGTTTGATCGAGGCCTCAACCAAATAGTTAAACCAAAGTAGAAATGGTAAAGACTTGAATGGTACTGCATTTTGTCTGAAGGTTTAGCCAAACCAACGCCTCTGACCTTTTTTTTACAAAAAAAAAAAAAAACACCAATTAACAGTGTAGAAACGGCAAAGCAATTTAATGCTATTTATTTACATGTTCATCTGTGTTTTTTTCATCATTATGTCAGAATTTTGACACCACTATAAATTTCATATAATATAATAATGATAACTATTCGAAACTCAAGTTCTGCAGCTGCACGATCCTTTTGTATCTGAACTGGCCACCAGGTAAGCATTACATAACATACCCTTACATTAAAATTTGACCCATCCAGCACAACCAGCACAGCCATTTATATTGATTGCACAGATGGCCTTGGTAGATGGAATTCTACTGTTAGTTTTCAAATTATATAGAAATTCTAAAATATAAACAAACTGAGGTATCATATTCTTCATAGTCTAATTATAACCCCATGGCCTCCTAAATGACATTGCCTGGTTGTCTTCGGCAAACTCTTTTAAATTGACTTCACCAACTGTTGATGAATTTCTTCGGGTTTGTGAGAACCAAAGTCGAGACAACAGGGCCAGGTGAACGAGTAGTGTTTTTATGTACATGTCCAGTTTGTAGCAGGATTGTTGATGCTCATACAACGGGTCAAACATCTCAAAGGTCAAATAAGAAATAGCGATGATTAAAATTAATACTACGTAAATGTCTAAAAGAATCGTCCAAACGGACCGTATTAAGTCAGCCTTGAAATCTTCATTTTATAAAGTCTCTCTCAACACTTGAAGATTTGGTGCTTTTGGAGACAAATTTATAGCATTTATTTAAGATTTCCTTTCCGCCCGTAAGCATACACCCGTATAAAGAAAATCGCCTCTTCCAGCGGGGGATCCGGTAAGCATATAGGGATGGAGTTCTCATAGGAATCAATGATCCCTGTGAATTTAACAAAGATCAAACATGTTATTGTTGAGATATTGGATGCAAAAGAAAATCAACAATTGTGCTCTGGCGGCCATATTAAAATTCCGAAAGGTTTATAATTCGGAAAAGATGGAGCCCTTATCGGTAAAAATCAGTACTGTGAAAAGAGAAAAATCTATAGCACGGTCTTGTTGATATCTCGCGTCATAGAAAATCACCAATTGTACTGTGACAGCCTTATCGGAATTCTGATAGGTCTGTAATTCAATTTGTCTGGAGCCCTCATAGGCCCAAATAATCCCTGCGATAATGAGAAAGACCAAGCATGTTCTTGTTGAGATATCGCGCGCAAAGGAGATCCCCGATTTTGCTCTGGCGGCCATATTGGAATTCTGACAGGTCTGTTTATTCCAGAAGCGGATCCAGGGGGGGGGGTCCAGGGGGTCCGGACCCCCCCTTTTTCATCAGAAACAACGTTTTTTTAAGGGCTTTAGACAAAATTTTGCCGCCTGGACCCCCCCTTTTTCAGACCTGAGGACCTTTTTGTTAGGGTTTCCATTTGTCCTCCTGGGTTGGACCCCCCCTTTTCTTAAATCCTGGATCCGCCCCTGTATTCCATAGGTCTTAAGCCCTCATAGGTGCCAATCATCCCTGTGAATATGAGAAAGATCAAGTATGTTTTTGTTGAGGTATCTCGCGTCAAAGAAATCATCAATTGGGCTGTGGCATCCGTGTTGGAATTCCGACAGGTCCGAATTAAATTGGTATAAAGCCCTGATAGGCCCAAATGATCCTTGTGAAGATGATAAAGAATCGAGCATGTTCTTGTTGAGATATCGCACATGAAAGAAATCATCGATTGTGCTCTGGTGGCCATTTTGGAATTCCGACAGGTCTGTAAATCAAAAGGCCTGGAACCCTCATAGGTACTAATCATCCCTGTGAATTCGATAAATATCAAGCGTGTTCTTGTTGAGATATAGCGCGCGAAAGAAAACGTCACTGATGAACGGACGGAAGGACAGAGGGACGGTCAGACACGGTGATCATTATAGGGCCCCGCTTTTCAAGCAAGGCCTTTATTAACATAGTTTTTTGTAGCCACAAGCAAAATATCGTACATCTTTCCTACGAATGTATAAGTGTTAGGGAAACTGGGGGCTGGTGACATAAGAGAACCGTCTTGCACGGTCGTTTTTCACTTGTTCCATCCAGGTGTTAAAAGAGTTGATCGAGATCCCTAATAAACAGGCTCCTGGACTCCTCGCCGGCCATTCTAAGCCGTGCTTTGTTACGCGCGAACATGGTCTTTGTTCTATGCGAAGACTTTTTTTTTAAATCAGGTAATTTTATTCATAATGCATTCTGAAAAAAAATTATAGCTCTATATATAAAATCTAATTAAGTATTTCTGGGGTCAGTTATTTTATGTTTACTTGCCCATACATTATTAATATCTAAAACCAGAAGGGGCAATCTATAGGTCAGACATAGGCGGATAAAGTGGGGGGGGGGGGGGGGGGGGATTGCGCCCGCGGCGCTTCTTCTTTAAGTACTTTCCCTTTAGGGTTTTTTTATCATAATTATTCTTGTTATATTCTAAAAATGTATCAGAATGACAGGGCTTGCAGGAACACAAATAAATACAGATTGCACGAATTGCATCCCGGCAGACCCTTTAAACCTTGAATTCAATAATGCAGAATTTAGAAGACTAAACTGGCGCTTCATTCCTCGACAACCTCCTAAAACAACTTGATGAAAGATTTACGGGAAGGAACAAAGATGCTGTCAAGGCTGTATGTGCTCTTGATTCCTGTCAATCGGCACAAGCTTTGCGAAGGTTCAGGTGCAGAAAAAGCCATCCTCCGGTACTACCAAGATAACCTGCCAGGTCCATCTCTCCGCCACCAAACCATGAAACCGTGGGATCGTCACTGTTCACCAGTATAAAGCATTTCAAGAACATTTTCACAAACTTTCACCACAACTAAAAATGCAGTTGAGGAGTCCATTCGTATGTCCTTGTCCGAGGACCGCTCCAAAGGGTTATAGCTTTTATATATATTCATCGGGACATTCGACTGGACTATGGAAATAATTTTTAGACACTTTGGTGTCCTATATGAAATCCCCCGCTTTTTCACTCGTAATATTCTGGTATTAATTGTATCAATTCCATTGTACTCTCTCATGATGTAACATTTGGACATTATCGACAACCATTTTCGAAAGAAATTAAAATTCTTTTAATGAAATATCGTCCCAAGTCCCACATGTTCTCATGGTGGCATGACTACTTGACTTAAGTAACCCTAGTGCGACAAGTTACTTTCTCTAGATATGTCATTTCTAGTTTTCGAATGTGACCTTATTTTTTTTTTTAATCTAAAATGATTTTTTCAGCTATTGTTAAGTTCTAGATTTTTTATCGTAAATCCCTGTGCACGCATTAAGAGAGAGACGCCCCCCTGATATTCACTGACAGGTACAGGACCAAATGCGTATCTGTGTCCATGAGAACGTCATGTACTGATATTCCTCTTTTAACCATATCCAACCAAGCGTTCTTGATTCCACACAGCAGATATGAGGATTGCTTAAAACACTTCATTCAAAAAAATTCTAATAAAATTACCGAAAGGTAAAGTACCTAATGTAATCCAATATGAATACTCGTGTCCGCATTTGGGATTGGCGTTCTGATACATGCTTGCATTTTGGCACATTTAGGCAGTTATTTTATTTATCAATTATGCTTGTAAATCTAATTGGATTCTTTCTGATAAAAATAAAGTGTCCTTGTACATTAAGTGTCACAGAAGCCCCGCCCATACTCCAACGCAGTCAATGCAAAACTATGCCACTTTCTTGTATGTGAGAAGCACGTGGCCTATATTTTATGACTATTGTCACTTTAAATGACTCTTGCAATTTGATATAATGGGACATTATGACATTGCGAGAATCAAAACTTGGGAACCCGTTTCAGGCCAACCTCACAACAGACTGTTTTGTCAAAGATCGCGTTACTCTCCATTTGTTAGTGTATTTTTCTCTAGGGATCTATTTTTAGACTAGGTATTTAAAAAAAGACAATATACAAAGTAACTAATTAGTTTCGATTGATTATTCTAGGGAAATACCGGAAGAGAATTCAGAAAGGTAGCGTCAATTCAGTGCATTTTGGGTATTCTGTGACAAGGCAGACTTGAATTGGTGTCAATTGCTGTAACAAGTGTGATTCTGTTAAGCTTTCATTGTGTTATTTTTATTCCTTTCCTGAAAAATTTGCACTGAGGGTTTCAGAAATACTAAAGATCACTGAGGTTTCAGAAATACTTAACATCACTAAGGGTATCAGAAATACTAAACATCACTGATAGTGTCAGAAATACATAACAACACAGAGGGTGTCAGAAATACTTAACATCACTGAGGGTGTCAGAAATACTAAACATCACTGAGGGTGTAAGAAATACTAAACATCACTGAGGATGTCAGAAATACATAACATCACAGAGGGTGTCAGAAATACTAAACATCACTGAGGGTGTCAGAAATACTTAACATCACTGAGGGTGTCAGAAATACTAAACATAACTGAGGGTGTCAGAAATACTGAACATCACTGAGGATGTCAGAAATACATAACATCACTGAGGGTGTCAGAAATACTAAACATCACTGAGGGTGTCAGAAATACTTAACATCACTGAGGGTGTCAGAAATACTAAACATCACTGAGGGTGTCAAAAATACTTAACATCACTGAGGATGTCAGAAATACGTAACATCACAGAGGGTGTCAGAAATACTGAACATCACTGAGGATGTCAGAAATACATAACATCACAGAGGGTGTCTGAAATACTTAACATCACTGAGGGTGTCAGAAATACTGAACATCACTGAGGATGTCAGAAATACATAACATCACAGAGGGTGTCAGAAATACTAAACATCACTGAGGGTGTCAGAACTTAACATCACTTAGGGTGTCAGAAATACTAAACATCACTGAGGATGTCAGAAATACATAACAGCACAAAGGATGTCAGAAATACTAAACATCACTGAGGGTGTCAAAAATACTTAACATCCCTGAGGGTGTCAGAAATACTGAACATCACTGAGGATGTCAGAAATGCATAACATCACTGAGGATGTCAGAAATACTAAACATCACTGAGGATGTCAGAAATACGTAACATCACAGAGGGTGTCAGAAATACATAACATCACAGAGGGTGTCTGAAATACTAAACATCACTGAGGGTGTCAGAAATACTGAACATCACTGAGGGTGTTAGAAATACTAAACATCACTGAGGGTGTCAGAAATACTGAACATCACTGAGGATGTCAGAAATACTAAATACACTGAGGGTGTCAGAAATACTGAACATCACTGAGGATGTCAGAAATACATAACATCACTAAGGGTGTCAGAAATACTAAACATCACTGAGGGTGTCAGAAATACTTAACATCACTGAGGGTGTCAGAAATACATAACATCATTATGCCATGAGCATATTTCAATGTGCAAGCATCCCAAGTCGTAAGTTGTTAAGATCATATGTAAATATTAATCAGATTTGGCATCGAAGTTCTTTCTTAAAGGAGGCGCAAAACACCCATCGATGTAAAATGGGTAATAATATAATCCATGTTCAGACGAGACATTATTCCAAAAAGAACCAATTTAAAAATCATTAGATCCTCTAAATTGTCAAAGGAAATGAAACACGTTATAGTTTATTCTTGATCTAATTGCTCTATACTTGTCTATAGAGATATTTAAAGGCAGCTGAAATAACTTAAATGTTAAATTACTTGACGGCATGTACATTCATGTCAGGCGCGGTCATTTAAATGATGAGTCTTGTTGATATCGAAAGTTATTGATATGTTATCGAATGTTATTGATATGTTATCGAATGTTATTGATATGTTAACGATAATCACTTGCCGATAATCAATATTAACAATAATCCCAATATTCAGCCCCACTACTTATAACTAAATGATAGCTCAGAATTTCACGTTATTTAACGGCTGCTGTTCAACGGTTATTATGCGTGTATGTTTGTAATGTATGCATCCTGACCACTATGTTAGTGTTCATCAACCATGTACAGGTGCGCGATGCTGTTACGTCAAACGCCTGCATAGGTGACATGTACTAACAGGTACCGTGTCAAATACGAGTGCGGGCTTCATTATAGGCTTCATTGTGGATAAATCTCGGATGATCAAGTTCAATCGGACAAAATTGATTTTTCTCCGCAAATGTTCGGTGAAGCAAACTATTAAATATAATAACTTAGATTGTAACATTGCGTGATCTCCCCTCACTAGGTAAACTACTTTTTATATGCTGGTGTGACGACAATACAAAGTTTGATCGAGGCCTCAACCAAATAGTTAAACCAAAGTAGAAATGGTAAAGACTTGAATGGTACTGCATTTTGTCTGAAGGTTTAGCCAAACCAACGCCTCTGACCTTTTTTTACAAAAAAAAACACCAATTAACAGTGTAGAAACGGCAAAGCAATTTAATGCTATTTATTTACATGTTCATCTGTGTTTTTTTAGATCATTATGTCAGAATTTTGACACCACTATAAATTTCATATAATATAACGATGATAACTATTCGAAACTCAAGTTCTGCAGCTGCACGATCCTTTTGTATCTGAACTGGCCACCAGGTAAGCATTACATAACATACCCTTACATTAAAATTTGACCCATCCATCACAACCAGCACAGCCATTTATATTGATTGCACAGATGGCCTTGGTAGATGGAATTCTACTGTTAGTTTTCAAATTATATAGAAATTCTAAAATATAAACAAACTGAGGTATCATATTCTTCATAGTCTAATTATAACTCCATGGCCTCCTAAATGACATTGCCTGGTTGTCTTCGGCAAACTCTTTTAAATTGACTTCATCCACTGTTGATGAATTTCTTCGGGTTTGTGAGAACCAAAGTCGAGACAACAAAGCCAGGTGAACGAGTAGTGTTTTTATGTACATGTCCAGTTTGTAGCAGGATTGTTGATGCTCATACAACGGGTCAAACATCTCAAAGGTCAAATAAGAAATAGCGATGATTAAAATTAATACTACGTAAATGTCTAAAAGAATCGTCCAAACGGACCGTATTAAGTCAGCCTTGAAATCTTCATTTTATAAAGTCTCTCTCAACACTTGAAGATTTGGTGCTTTTGGAGACAAATTTATAGCATTTATTTAAGATTTCCTTTCCGCCCGTAAGCATACACCCGTATAAAGAAAATCGCCTCTTCCAGCGGGGGATCCGGTAAGCATATAGGGATGGAGTTCTCATAGGAATCAATGATCCCTGTGAATTTAACAAAGATCAAACATGTTATTGTTGAGATATTGGATGCAAAAGAAAATCAACAATTGTGCACTGGCGGCCATATTAAAATTCCGAAAGGTTTATAATTCGGAAAAGATGGAGCCCTTATCGGTAAAAATCAGTACTGTGAAAAGAGAAAAATCTATAGCACGGTCTTGTTGAGATCTCTCGCGTCATAGAAAATCACCAATTGTACTGTGACAGCCTTATCGGAATTCTGATAGGTCTGTAATTCAATTTGTCTGGAGCCCTCATAGGCCCAAATAATCCCTGCGATAATGAGAAAGATCAAGCATGTTCTTGTTGAGATATCGCCGATATCTCAAGGAGATCCCCGATTTTGCTCTGGCGGCCATATTGGAATTCTGACAGGTCTGTTTATTCCATAGGTCTTGAGCCCTCATAGGTACCAATCATCCTTGTGAATATGAGAAAGATCAAGTATGTTTTTGTTGAGGTATCTCGCGTCAAAGAAATCACCAATTGGGCTGTGGCATCCGTGTTGGAATTCCGACAGGTCTGTAATTAAATTGGTATAAAGCCCTGATAGGCCCAAATGATCCTTATGAAGATGATAAAGAATCGAGCATGTTCTTGTTGAGATATCGCACATGAAAGAAATCATCGATTGTGCTCTGGTGGCCATTTTGGAATTCCGACAGGTCTGTAAATCAAAAGGCCTGGAACCCTCATAGGTACTAATCATCCCTGTGAATTTGATAAATATCAAGCGTGTTCTTGTTGAGATATAGCGCGCGAAAGAAAACGTCACTGATGAACGGACGGAAGGACAGAGGGACGGTCAGACACGGTGATCATTATAGGGCCCCGCTTTTCAAGCAAGGCCTTTATTAACATATTTTTTTGTAGCCACAAGCAAAATATCGTACATCTTTCCTATGAATGTATTAGTGTTAGGGAAACTGGGGGCTGGTGACATAAGAGAACAGTCTTGCACGGTCGTTTTTTACTTGTTCCATCCAGGTGTTAAAAGAGTTGAGATCCCTAATAAACAGGCTCCTGGACTCCTCGCCGGCCATTCTAAGCCGTTCTTTGTTACGCGCGAACATGGTCTTTGTTCTATGCGAAGACTTTTTTTTTAAATCAGGTAATTTTATTCATAATGCATTCTGAAAAAAAAATTATAGCTCTATATATAAAATCTAATTAAGTATTTCTGGGGTCAGTTATTTTATGTTTACTTGCCCATACATTATTAATATCTAAAACCAGAAGGGGCAATCTATAGGTCAGACATAGGCGGATAAAGTGGGGGGGGGGGGGGGGGGGGGGGGGGATTGCGCCCGCGGCGCTTCTTCTTTAAGTACTTTCCCTTTAAGGTTATTTTATTATAATTATTCTTGTTATATTCTAAAAATGTATCAGAATGACAAGGCTTGCAGGAACATAAATAAATACAGATTGCACGAATTGCATCCCGTCAGACCCTTTAAACCTTGAATTCAATAATGCAGAGTTTAGAAGACTAAACTGGCGCTTCATTCCTCGACAACCTCCTAAAAAAACTTGATGAAAGATTTACGGGAAGGAACAAAGATGCTGTCAAGGCTGTATGTGCTCTTGATTCCTGTCAATCGGCACAAGCTTTGCGAAGGTTCAGGTGCAGAAAAAGCCATCCTCCGGTACTACCAAGATAACCTGCCAGGTCCATCTCTCCGCCACCAAACCATGAAACCGTGGGATCGTCACTGTTCACCAGTATAAAGCATTTCAAGAACATTTTCACAAACTTTCACCACAACTAAAAATGCAGTTGAGGAGTCCATTCTTATGTCCTTGTCCGAGGACCGCTCCAAAGGGTTATAGCTTTTATATATATTCATCGGGACATTCGACTGGACTATGGAAATAATTTTTAGACACTTTGGTGTCCTATATGAAACCCCCCGCTTTTTCACTCGTAATATTCTGGTATTAATTGTATCAATTCCATTGTACTCTCTCATGATGTAACATTTGGACATTATCGACAACCATTTTCGAATGATATTAAAATTCTTTTAATGAAATATCGTCCCAAGTCCCACATGTTCTCATGGTGGCATGACTACTTGACTTAAGTAACCCTAGTGCGACAAGTTAAATAACAGCAGGTATTACTTTCTCTAGATATGTCATTTCTAGTTTTCGAATGTGACCTTATTTTTTTTTTTTAATCTAAAATGATTTTTTCAGCTATTGTTAAGTTCCAGATTTTTTATCGTAAATCCCTGTGCACGCATTAAGAGAGAGACGCCCCCCTGATATTCACTGACAGGTACAGGACCAAATGCGTATCTGTGTCCATGAGAACGTCATGTACTGATATTCCTCTTTTAACCATATCCAACCAAGCGTTCTTGATTCCACACAGCAGATATGAGGATTGCTTAAAACACTTCATTCAAAAAAATTCTAATAAAATTACCGAAAGGTAAAGTACCTAATGTAATCCAATATGAATACTCGTGTCCGCATTTGGGATTGGCGTTCTGATACATGCTTGCATTTTGGCACATTTAGGCAGTTATTTTATTTATCAATTATGCTTGTAAATCTAATTGGATTCTTTCTGATAAAAATAAAGTGTCCTTGTACATTTAGTGTCACAGAAGCCCCGCCCATACTCCAACGCAGTCAATGCAAAACTATGCCACTTTCTTGTATGTGAGAAGCACGTGGCCTATATTTTATGACTATTGTCACTTTAAATGACTCTTGCAATTTGATATAATGGGACATTATGACATTGCGAGAATCAAAACTTGGAAACCCGTTTAGGCCAACCTCGCAACAGACTGTTTTGTCAAAGATCGCGTTACTCTCCATTTGTTAGTGTATTTTTCTCTAGGGATCTATTTTTAGACTAGGTATTTAAAAAAAGACAATATACAAAGTAACTAATTAATTTCGATTGATTATTCTAGGGAAATACCGGAAGAGAATTCAGAAAGGTAGCGTCAATTCAGTGCATTTTGGGTATTCTGTGACAAGGCAGACTTGAATTGGTGTCAATTGCTGTAACAAGTGTGATTCTGTTAAGCTTTCATTGTGTTATTTTTAATCCTTTCCTGAAAAATTTGCACTGAGGGTTTCAGAAATACTAAAGATCACAGAGGGTGTCAGAAATACTAAAGATCACTGAGGTTTCAGAAATACTTAACATCACTAAGGGTATCAGAAATACTAAACATCACTGAGAGTGTCAGAAAAACATAACATCACAGAGGGTGTCAGAAATACTTAACATCACTGAGGGTGTCATAATTACTAAACATCACTGAGGGTGTCAGAAATACTAAACATCACTGAGGATGTCAGAAATACATAACATCACAGAGGGTGTCAGAAATACTAAACATCACTGAGGGTGTCAGAAATACTTAACAACACTGAGGGTGTCAGAAATACTAAACATAACTGAGGGTGTCAGAAATACTGAACATCACTGAGGATGTCAGAAATACATAACATCACTGAGGGTGTCAGAAATACTAAACATTACTAAGGGTATCAGAAATACTAAACATCACTGAGGATGTCAGAAATACATAACATCACAGAGGGTGTCAGAAATACTAAACATCACTGAGGGTGTCAGAAATACTTAACATCACTGAGGGTGTCAGAAATACTAAACATCACTGAGGGTGTCAAAAATACTTAACATCACTGAGGATGTCAGAAATACGTAACATCACAGAGGGTGTCAGAAATACTGAACATCACTGAGGATGTCAGAAATACATAACATCACAGAGGGTGTCTAAAATACTTAACATCACTGAGGGTGTCAGAAATACTGAACATCACTGAGGATGTCAGAAATACATGACATCACAGAGGGTGTCAGAAATACTAAACATCACTTAGGGTGTCAGAACTTAACATCACTTAGGGTGTCAGAAATACTAAACATCACTGAGGGTGTCAGAAATACTGAACATGACTGAGGATGTCAGAAATACATAACAGCACAAAGGGTGTCAGAAATACTAAACATCACTGAGGGTGTCAGAAATACTTAACATCACTGAGGGTGTCAGAAATACTGAACATCACTGAGGATGTCAGAAATGCATAACATCACTGAGGATGTCAGAAATACTAAACATCACTGAGGATGTCAGAAATACGTAACATCACAGAGGGTGTCAGAAATACATAACATCACAGAGGGTGTCTGAAATACTAAACATCACTGAGGGTGTCAGAAATACTGAACATCACTGAGGGTGTTAGAAATACTAAACATCACTGAGGGTGTCAGAAATACTGAACATCACTGAGGATGTCAGAAATACTAAACATCACTGAGGGTGTCAGAAATACATAACATCACTGAGGGTGTCAGAAATACTAAACATCACTGAGGGTGTCAGAAATACTTAACATCACTGAGGGTGTCAGAAATACTAAACATCACTGAGGGTGTCAGAAATACTGAACATCACTGAGGATGTCAGAAATACATAACATCACAGAGGGTGTCTGAAATACTTAACATCACTGAGGGTGTCAGAAATACTGAACATCTCTGAGGATGTCAGAAATACATAACATCACAGAGGGCGTCAGAAATACTAAACATCACTTAGGGTGTCAGAAATACTTAACATCACTGAGGATGTCAGAAATACGTAACATCACAGAGGGTGTCAGAAATACATAACATCACAGAGGGTGTCTGAAATACTAAACATCACTGAGGGTGTCAGAAATACTGAACATCACTGAGGGTGTTAGAAATACTAAACATCACTGAGGGTGTCAGAAATACTGAACATCACTGAGGATGTCAGAAATACTAAACATCACTGAGGGTGTCAGAAATACATAACATCACTGAGGGTGTCAGAAATACTAAACATCACTGAGGGTGTCAGAAATACTTAACATCACTGAGGGTGTCAGAAATACTAAACATCACTGAGGGTGTCAGAAATACTGAACATCACTGAGGATGTCAGAAATACATAACATCACAGAGGGTGTCTGAAATACTTAACATCACTGAGGGTGTCAGAAATACTGAACATCTCTGAGGATGTCAGAAATACATAACATCACAGAGGGCGTCAGAAATACTAAACATCACTTAGGGTGTCAGAAATACTTAACATCACTGAGGGTGTCAGAAATACTAAACATCAGTGAGGGTGTCAGAAATACTGAACATCACTGAGGATGTCAGAAATACATAACATCACTGAGGGTGTCAGAAATACTTAACATCACAGAGGGTGTCAGAAATACTTAACATCACTGAGGGTGTCAGAAATACTTAACATCACAGAGGGTGTCAGAAATACTAAACATCACTGAGGATGTCAGAAATACGTAACATCACAGAGGGTGTCAGAAATACTGTACATCACTGAGGGTGTCAGAAATACATAACATCACAGAGGGTGTCTGAAATACTAAACATCACTGAGGGTGTCAGAAATACTGAACATCACTGAGGGTGTTAAAAATACTAAACATCACTGAGGGTGTCAGAAATACTGAACATCACTGAGGATGTCAGAAATACATAACATCACAGAGGGTGTCAGAAATACTTAACGTCACTGAGGGTGTCAGAAAAAATACTAAACATAACTGAGGGTGTCAGAAATACTGAACATCACTGAGGATGTCATTAATACATATCATCATTGAGGGTGTCAGAAATACTTAACATCACTGAGGATGTCAGAAATACTAAACATCACTGAGGGTGTCAGAAATACTAAACATCACTGCGGGTGTCAGAAAAACTAAACATCACTGAGGGTGTCAGAAATTCTAAACATCACTGTGGGTGTCAGAAATACTAAAAATCATCCATGGAGCGTCATATCACAGGTCACCGGCGACTGAGTGAAAATTGAACGGGAATATGTAAGCTATATAGGCATTACTGTGACCAAAGGTCGACTCTAGAATTACATTCGTATTTGGGCTCTCACACAAATACAGACAAAAAAAACAAACAAAAAATCGTGATTGAAATGAACGCATCAACGGCTATATACCTCCAATCACGCCGGGGAAGCTTTAAAAAAATACAGAATTTATTCACAGAGGCTGTATCTACTGATCAGAATGGCCAATTAAAGTGACCAAAGCAACTCTTGTGCTTTTGTGGGAAAACGAACACAAAAAATGTTTTTCTTAAAAAACTGCGCTCTGTTTCTCCAAAATAATTAATTATATAGTTGAATAGGTAAATTTGTTGTATCAAATTATTATTTATTTACGGAAAACCGGTCAAGCACATTTACGTCCTAATAAAGTAGATCTACATAAGATTAAACTATAATAACTCACAGATGAGGTGCCCTTGATTTAGGTATGATCTACCAAAAACCGCGGAACGCCAAAAATGCACATTAGGATGAATAATTTATTCGCACATTATTGCTTTTGTAAATGTACAAGGGTATGGCTTAAATAAGCAGGTGCTAGGTGTAATCACCGTGTCCATCCGAGTGTCCGTCAGTCCGTCCACAAATTCTTCACGGATGATAACTTAAGTTTGGATTGTAATATGGATCCACAGTTACAATATAATATAAATTTATTTATTTTACATGGATTATACAGAAAGTTATTAAACCCATCAAGGCACTCTCCATGGCTCAGATGATGGCGTTCGGAAGTTTGTAGGGGTGGTGGAAACCAGAGAACTAAGCGAAAATCACCGGCCATGGACGGGCAGCTACAACCCACTCTCATAGCCACAGCGGGGATCGAACCCGGATCGCCCACCAAAAGAGCAAGAGCAGTATTGATTCTGAGGTCATGAGGTCAATGGTTACGGTTACAGGACTCACTTCTTAAAAAAGAATGTGGAGGCGTTTTAAGCCAAAATTTTCATCCCAAATCTTCTATCTTGCACATATAGCTCGCCAATGGGAAGCCAGTTGATTTTAGGGTCACAAGGTCAAAGGTCTAGGGGGACATCTGTCCACAAATTTGATTCCAGATGATAACTTATAGTTTGGATTGACATATTGATTTTAACTTGACTTATATATAGCTCGCCACTTAATAGGGAAAGAACTCTACTGATTTTGTGGTCACAAGGTCAAAGGTAAAGGTCAAAGGACCCATCCGTTCTTAAATTAATTTACGGAGATAATTCCAGTTTGGATGACATATTGGTAAAAAACTTAATTTATAAATGGCCCACTGCTAAAGAGAGATTTTTTTTTTAGATTTCGGGGTCATTTTGGCAAAGGTGAAATTCACAGGAGCACATATATGGATTGTTGCGGATGCATTGTAAACCAAACCTTTCATCCCAAACCTTCAAACTTTCATATATGTCTAACCTACCCAAAGTGGAAAAATTGTAGATTTTGTGGTCACCAGTTCTGAAGCCAAGGTACTTAACCAACTTTCTTTAAAATGCTTTTGGACACATTTTAAACTGAACTCTTTTCCAAAACCTTCACTTTCACATATGGCTCACTGACCAACAGGGGATTTTGAGGTTCTAAGATCAAAGGTTAGTGCCACAGAACGCACTTCTTGAAAAGGCATGTACCCGCATTTGAAGCAAACCTTTAACCTATCACTTATTCATTACCCAACAATAGGGGAAGAATCATATTGAATTCGACATCACATGGTAAAAGGTCAAGGTCACAGGACCACCCCTAGATTTATATGCTGACCAGGCTTACATTTGAATACATCAGTTGTAATTAAGCCTCTGTTATTGGGGTGCTTTACTCATATATTTATACACGACTATCACTGATTCAGACCGTAACATCCTTGTTCATTTATTCAAATAATGTTTATTAATAGGGAAGGCATATGCAGACACTGTTTCACGGGCCGGTTTGACAATGCAGATTTCACTAAAGGAAGAATCATGCCATTTTTTACGATATTTAAACAAATTCATCAATAAAACAAATGGTGAATGTTAAACTGGTTTATTTAAAATATTAAGTTTCTTGGTCAGGATTTCGCCTCTTCGTGTAGTCTGGTCAAAATATCTTGAAATAAATAAACATATATAAACTAAAATATGCTAAAACATATCAGACAAATCGTGCAAGTAATACGTGATTTTCTTAAAAGCGCAAAGTATAAAAAGTACCTGTATTCTGGTGTATTAGCTTAAATATGTATATACAACACCATTAAAGGGTTATATGTAATTTGAACATTTACAAAAGAACATGTATAATTTATCAATTCTTATCAGTTTTGTACACCACAGATAGCTCAATTTTTAATAATCAAATTTGATTATTATTTTTATTTACCACGTATTACATCTATAGCCCTGTATGCAATGACTGTCTTATGGACCGTCTAATTTTGTCAACATTTTCGGGGTAGAATACGCTCTTTACACAGCGCATTACCCATAGGCCAACTACCTACATCGTAAGCGTTCTTTGTTACCACCTTGTATCTTGAATCTCTACGCCAGAGGGGAGTACTGTTTTTGCTCAAATCAGATGACACCCTATGCTGGAAGCAAAACGGTTTTCCCGCCAAGCGAGGAATACACGAAGCCGATGTTGTTCATTTCGTTTTGAGTTACAGCTCATCGCCCCGGCGACCGTTTGACCAGGCCAAAGGCTCAGAGAATTGCCCAACATGTGGTTACTGGGCGGAACCTGATGCCTGTCGAGTGTTTGTAGACTTGCATTTGGTTGGCTGATAGTCAAGCAGTTCTTTAAGCAGACAGGCCCATGTGCACCAACTGGTGTTTAAATGCTTTATAAACGGTCAAAGCAGGCAGCGTGAAAATCAGTAGCTTCTTTAGAATCGCAAGATTTCCGCTGCCTCGGGAGCGGGGTAGAAAGAGTTCTACTTTTTTAACCCCCCCCCCAAGTAGCTCATTAATATGTCGATAAAAGCTACATTAGATACGGCACGTAGATGTTGGTGATACCTGATAGGGCAAAGGTTATACCACGCATGTGGCTTGTGTACACAGGTAGTACGTTTTTTAAACTGACCTTTAACATGCAGATGATCATATGAGAATTAAGATAAACAATATTTCAAAAAGTTCAGCTCTGCAAAATATCAACATTATAGTCCATCCAAAGTAGAACATAGCCTCCCCCCCCCCCCCTATAGAACTCTTTGTTCTACCCCGTGAATATTGACAAAATGGACGGTCCCTTAGTGCCCTTCTTATGTTGTTAACCATAACTGTTGTGAAAATGGATACACACACCAATTACTTTTTTTAATATGGTTTTTGTTCCATTCGTTACCAGATGATGCTGGTATCTTACCTATGTTGATCCTTATTACTGAGTAGTTACACCAGTGACGAATCCCTTGTCATCCACGGTGAAGTTATAATCATACGGAGGAGGTTGAGAATCAGAAGGAACCGTCACCCCGGTGATGTACCCGGCCTCATTCCGACGTAGAGTTGCGTTGTAATGGGACATGTCACCACCTGAGGATATGACAAACATCGGGATATGATTTCCTCCGAGACTGTAGTACTCAGCTACCAGCAGGAACCAGTCCAGGTTGGTTGGGTGACCTCTCTTTGTCCTCTCCACCGCAAAGTCCAGCATCAGTTTGGAGTCAGAGAAATACTGATTGGAAAGTGTCGCAAAAGATTCCAGGGGATTACGAACAAGGTATCCTAGCATATTCCGAATACTGTTTCGCCCGTAGTCTTTGCCTTGTCTGCTACTGAAGAAATCATCCATTGCCGTTTCCCAGGTTCCCTGGCCATCCCACCAACCATTTTCCTTAAACACTTGTTTGGTCTTCTGTGCATTATACCCGTAAATTACGGACGACTTCCAGACGACCGTCTCGCCAGTGCAGCGTGCCAATATTTGGTACTTTCTCACAAATAATTCCTTTCTGTAGGCTCCAGCTTTTGGTTGGTCCAGCTCGTTGTGGCCTACTTCATAAGCGAGAACCCCGAGAAACTGCATAACTGATGGACTTCTGTTGGCTTCCTCACAAACGCTACAATCATCGGGGAACGAGTTTTCCCCGTAGTTGCCTCCTGTAAAAATGTTCACACCAGACTCTAGCATCGCATTATACTTCCAAGGCTTTCCGTTTAGGTAATCCTTCTGGGTTATAAAACACAGGGAGTAGTAAACTGGATTTTTCATTCTGAAGAAATCATAAATCATCTTTGTTTTATGCAGAGGAGCCTTGTTATTATTAATTAAGAAGATACCATAGTCTCTAAATAGCCCGTGGTCGTAGCTGGTTTGATTGGTTAGGGAAGCCAAGTCAGCACGGTTGCTTGCATTGTTTGGACGAGATTCTAGCATTATAATCCATACATACCCAGCAAAATAAGTTAATGTAGACTTTTCCCAATACTGCCTTGTAAAATACTGAGGGAAGTCCCGAACAAGCTTGGCATAATATTGGTATATATTTTCTCTCTCCGCCTCACTACTTTGGTGCACGTTTCTAACAAATTCCTGCAACTTTCTATTCTTTTTATATATAAGGTTGTAGAAACTCTCATCTGAATCCATTGCCCTTCCAAGATCAGATGCCTGGGATTCGATCATATTCCTTATTTCGTTTTGTAAATTTCCTATTACGTCAACCCCATAGAATATGAGCACGTCCCCATTTTCACCGGATGTAATGAGGTCTACAATGCCGTCACCGTTGAAATCTGAAACTTCGGGTGCCTGGTGCTCTTTGTATTCATTATGCAAGTTAATTTCTTGGCCAGATTGAAGCGTGAGGCGTGTTTCATGGAAGTTGACATTCTTCACCTGAAAACACATTCCAAAGTATCCCAAGTCGATACTGTACAAAAGATCCATTTTACCGTCCCTGTTTAGATCCAGAATACGGGGATACCTGTTGTAAGCCGTATACCCGAGGTTTAAAGCCTCTTTCATTCCGTCAAATTTTGGAACTGTACTACTGCCCACGTTTGGATAGTAGTTAAAACCGCCCTCAGACTGACCAGATATTACATCTGGGAGACCATCCCGGTTCCAGTCACCCACATCGAACCTGTTCTCATCAATTTTACCCAGGGATATTTTGGTGCTGAATTTAATCTTTCCTTCCTCCATCACACTTGGATAGTATACCAATTCATTCTCTGCAGTTAGAATAATGTCCGGGTGTCCATCTCCTGTTATATCTGTGAAGGCAAACCCTGTTTTTTTGTTTCCTCTGACTCCTGTGTCGATGGGGACCGAGTCGGCAGTAACAGGAACAGGAGGCTCCAGCTGACCAGAGTTCTGACGATAGAAGAAGACTTGTCCGTCCGTGGCCACCAGAAGGTCCTGTATCCCGTCCTCATCAAAGTCGGTCACTCTGGTCACAGCACTGACGGGGAGTTTCAGCTCCGTCATGTCAGTCATCGTGAACTTTTGTTCTGGTTTAAACACTGTCGTTAACTTCCAGGGTTGATTTGAAGTGGCCCTTTAATGAAAATTTAGCGTCCGCTGTATGCTTACATTGTTATTGTTAAATATTTGTAAACAATATGGTAAAACACGTTAAAAAAGAGCTCGAGGTAGTTAAAATGATATTTCTAATGGAATAATAAACCGTTCTAGAAAACAGTGGTACCACCAAGAAGCAAAGAGAAACAAATTCTTTGTAAAGTTAGAAAATTATTGAAATTTCAAGCAGCGTGAGAAATATTAATTCGGGATAGGTGAGACTGGAAATATTGTTAAACAATTCTTTGACTAGAAATTAAGAAGTTTTAAAAACCTACAGGACTGTATATCTGGAAAAGGAGGACGAATACGTAAGTCTGGGATATTGGAAGCTATATGAAACATGGTGAATGGTAAAAAATGTTATACTGTCCCGTACAAAGATTATTTTCTATATTTTTTTATTTACTTCGAATGGAATTCATAAATTGTGTACATGAGTATTCTGAAGAAAGGAGAATTGACATCGAATCAGAAACAAGCGATGATTACATTAATACAGAAACACGTTTTCATAAGTCGTGGCCGCCTGTTATGTTGATTAGCCTTGATATATAAAAATCCTGAGCAATATACTAGTCGCAAGGTCAAAGCCATCCCTACACGCGATAATATAAGAAGATCCATAAGCTTTTGTGGAAGGAAGACATATTTAGTGATATAGTGATAGATTTTTCTTTTAGAAATAGCCAAACAATTACATATTCCGGGTGGGGTTTTCTTTACGGATTTTTGTTCAATAGATCACACGTTTGTACTTACTTTTTTTTTACAAAGCGACCTTGTAAAGTGGACAATATGCTTGCATACAAATTAAGCTGTGTCTTGAATAACGGCTGTTCTACTGATTTCCCTAAAACTCAATAATTGACATGACACCGTGATCCAGCGTGGCGCTCGAGGAACAATTATATTGATTGAAACGTTAACTTCTATGATAAGACAGAATTACAATGTTGAAATTGACTCGCTTCGAATTGGCCTAATTTGCATATAAGTTTTTCAACGTTTTTCTTCTTTTTTTCTTCTTATAACGTTTTTCTAATATGCGTCTTTCTTGTTGAAAACTGTGAAATTTTAGTTTTCTTATTGAACCATAATTTAAGTTTCAGTTTAAGGAGAGATAGAAACATGATGAAGGAATAACAAGAAAAAACTTTTGAGATATTGTCATGTTATTTCACAAAAAATGGCTTAATCTTACGGAGGGATTAAACCTTTTGATAATTAATAATAATTTATTATAATTTATTTTATAAAGCGTAAAATCCATGATGATACATGCTCTAAAAACGCTATTACATAACTAGAATACAATCAGCAATCATTAAACATACCATTGTAAGAATATGAAATTAAAGTCCAGTTGACTAAAATATTACATTCAGAAGCTTACAGTATTAAATAAGACATATAAAAGTCAATAGTTGAATTATCTGTTAAAACTTCCATAATTCCACTAAAATGTTCAAACATTTTACTATCAATAGTATAAAATATCGTACAAAATGACTAGGCATAAAAATATTCCATGAACAAATATGTTTTTAATTTACTTTTAAATTCTGAGAGACTGGTGGCTTCTCTTAGAGTATCTGGTAGGTCATTCCACAGTTTCGGGCCAACAACACTGAATGCCCGATTTTGTACACAGGACGATTTGGTAAAAGGCACGACCAGTAAGCTTTTAGCTGCTGACTGAAGGCTTCTTAATGGAGTATAACTGTGAATAAGCTCTTGCAGGTAAAGAGGATCTAAATTATTTATTGCCTTATACACAAGAATTAACATTTTGAATTTTACCCTTTGCACAACGGGCAGCCAATGCAGAGAAAACAAAATTGGAGTGATATGATCTGATTTCGTAATAATCCTCGCCGCAGTATTCTGTATACTTTGCAGTCGATTTGTTAATGATGAGGGAGTTCCACACAAGAGTGCATTGCAGTAATCTAATTTAGAAGTAATAAAAGAATGAACTATATATTTGCTCCAAAGACTCTCTGTTCACAAACTTTCTTATTTTACTGATATTACGAATATGTATATATGAAGCCTTGCAGACTGCCATTACATGGGCTTCCATAGATGCATGTGAATAAAAAGTAATACCAATATTTCTTACTTTCGATGATGGTGTAATTTGATGAGAGCCAATGTGAAGTGTTGGTAAACCAATTTCTCTTAACAAATGTTTATGTGCAATTAATATTGCTTCTGTTTTTTCATCATTCATTTTCAATTGATGCTGGCTTATCCACTTTTGTACAGTTGAAACACACAATTCCATCTGGTGAATGGTACAGTCAAGTTCACTAGATTTGAATGCTACATATAACTGTGTATCATCTGCATAAAAAATGATAGCTGATCGAATTTTGACGTAGAAGGGAACCAAGGGATGATGTACATATTGTAAATAAAATAGGTCCAATGACTGAGCCTTGTGGTATCCCACAATTTAATTTTTTTGCTCTTGAGTTATTGCCCTTTATCTTCACAATTTGGGAACGATTTCTCAGATATGACGAAAACCATTTCAAAACAGTGTCTGTAAATCCAAGTTGCTGCAGTGTTCTTATCATACAATCATGATCAATTGTATCAAAAGCTGCAGAGAGATCTAACAGGATTAACAAAACTGCCTTATTTTGGCCAAGTAAATTAATTAAAAAAATTAATGTTACAAAATTATGTAAAAATCAATTCAACGTTCAAGAATATGTATATACCACAGAAGCGGATCCAGGGGGAACCAGGGGGTCCGGACTCGCCCCCTTTTTTCATTTGAAACATTTTTTTAGGGCTTCAGACAAAATTTTGCGGCTTGGACAACCCCTTTTCCAAACGTGGGGACCTTTTTTTAGGGTTTTCAATTGTCCTCCTGGGTTGGAACCCCCCCCCCCCCTTTTCCTAAATCATGGATCCGTCCCTGAACCATCAGGAAGGTAACTGTACTAAGTTTAATATATACTTTATGGAGTCTAATATGAATTTAAAACAGCTTCTGGATTGATTTTAGATAAAGGTGTTTTCGACGATAATAATACCTTAAAATAGAACTCAGGAAATCGAGCGTAGTTTCCTTAAGTGAAAAAAAAAAGAAATCTTATCTAAAATGGCACAATTGTATGGTAGTAAACAGCCTTGCTATATCAAAAATATTATATGTTACAAACTTACAATATTCCCCAGGTTGATTGGGTAAAGATGTTATTTTTTTATTTACACTTTAATTTGGTCAGGATATAAACCAACAATTCAATGTTTTAGTTAAATAAGTGATTTATACAGTTAAGGCTCAGGAATATTGAATGTAGATTGGAATTCCAAGAGAAATGTATTTCAGTAACATAACAATAGTTTACATTAAAACCAAACAGGGGGATTAGTAAAACTTTGATAATTGTCGTATACTGGGTTATATATTCATCCTTTCTATAGAAAATGATAAACATATCCTTTTCAGAGATTCCCGATAGCATCAAAGATAACTCACTGCGACCCAATAGGCCGATATGGAAAAAAGGCTGGTAACTCAACAATGTGCATAGGTATATCGATGCGAGGCATTAAATCTGTTCCAGATATTTTTGATGACGAAGGAAATATAATCTGCTGCTTAGATAAAGTGCCAGAAGATATCTCTTGGTAGAAAGGAAAACAATTAATTGGTTTTAAGATAATGAAATGGCCTGAGTCTTATAGCCTTTCAGCATACGAGGGATATTAAATACCTTATAGCAAAAAAAAAATATAATTATGAAAAAATAAAACAATTAAGAAAAAAAGAGAAATAGTTAAACTTATAATTGCAGTAATGATAATATATATTTATGCATATATATTTATATAATATATATAATGCATATATATATATATCTAAATATATACATATATTATATGTAATTTAAATACTCCTGTATATGACTTTTGTATGCATATGCAGAATAAGCCGCTTATTTGCAAGAATCTTTTGTCAAGCAAATTAATTACAATTAACCGAAGTTGCGTTAAGGCGAAATACCATGTGTAAAATCAGGCATTTATATTGTAACACTTTTCGCATTGTGACAAAGAATAAAATAGCAGTGTTTCGTAATTTTTTAAAAAATTAATTAATTATCCAAGAGAAAAAGCCAATCAGAGAAAAAGTCAAGCCATGGGAGGTTATCAAAGGTCACATATATTAACGATTGTAATGAACTGCTAATTTTTAAAATGGATTAATAAATAAAATATACAAAAATAAACAAAATGTCCGATGTAAATCACATCATGTTTACACTTGAAGAAATTTGTGGCCTGCCTGTGTTATACGGTGGGTTAAGCTGTGTCCTGCACGTGTGTCTCCAACGCGCGAAAGTGTTTTATCTGACACTGGGTCGTTATATCAGGTTTATATCAGCGCCTTTGAAAATTCTCCTGTGACTTGTCTTCAAAGGACCAAAATAGAAAGCTAAAACACAGTTTGTTTGTTGTAATAAAGACTTATTATTTTCAAGCTAATTAAAAGTTGCTCTCGTGATCAAGGAGTTTGAAATGCGTGACGCAATTTTGATTTGCCATACTCTTCAAAGAGGAGCGTGTTGTTAAGCATATCGAAATGCCTCACTGAGCACAGGGTAATTTAGGGCCCTTTGTAAGCATGCAATGTAAACTAATCTTTTATATCGCACCTGCAATTAAAAAAAACTATCATTTAGCTTTCAGTCTTTGATAATTCTGAGAATTAGGTAAATACAATTCACCGACTCAGGTAAGTTCTTGCAGTTAATGTGAGTTTTCTATCTTTCTTCCCATATTTTCCCTTGCGTAAATCGGAAGTTTGCGTTTATAAAGCTTTTAATAATATATATATATAGGGGATAGTTTTGGTTTTCAGATTTACTTGCAAATAAGTCGCATTTATGATTAACCGAATTTCAAATAAGCGGCTTCTTCTGTATATGCATATTTTGGATATGGGCATAAATGTGTGCAATTGTTCAAATTACGTTAATCGCGTGTTTGTAGTTATAAGTAATTTTGAAAATGTATATTATATAATAAATATAGAATTTAATTATTAAAGAAATATTGAAAAGCAGAATTGCAATTCTATAGAGAATGTATCATCAAGGTGATATATTCTTTGTTTATATCATTCATATTTCAGCATGTAATGTGTAGCATATCAAACGGCTACCACAATTGATGAGTTAGTGAACTTAAAGTAATCTCAGTCTGAATTCCTTTTCATCCATCTGTGTCGAGCTGTTATTTTTATGAACAGATTTATTAGTTACACATTGAGGGAGAAAATGATGACTTGGGGTAGACTTTCAATGTACCTAATTTTCTGCAAGGTAAATAAACCCTTTTCTTACACATTATTTTGAAATTTTTGAATTTCTTTAAAATATGAGAAATCTACATGTAACAACATATCAGTCCCACTAAACGCTTTAGTTGACATCTGCTGATTGGATAATATCATACTAAAACTAAAAAAACATAACCAATCAAAACAGAGATGAATATTCATGCAAGGTCACATCTGATCGGTCAGATAATTGGAAAGAGTAACAAAGTTTGTGAAACATAAACTTGAAATCTTTATTACTATATTATGGCAGCTTTCTTGGAAATAACTGATATAAAATAAACTTTAAAATTGAATTTTCTTTAGAAACAGGTGGACAATCCCTAAAAACAGGTGGACACAAAAACAAAGTATAGAAGAGATTAAATATCATTTCTCAAGAATGGGATGAAAAAAAGGCCATACTTACGGGATATTTCCCCAGCCCTCGGTCACTTCCTCGGGATCATAGTTGCCATACCAAGCACAGCCTGTATAAATATAAACTTAGATGTAACAGCCATCCGCAGAACTCTAAAACCTTTAGCTCTTACAGCCATCCGTCCAACTCCTAAACCTTTAGCTCTAACAACATCTTTATGACTCTAAAACGTTTAGCTGTAACAGCCATCTGTCTATTACCTCTAAAAACCTATAGTTATAACAGAGATCCGTCTAACTCTAGAAACTTGAGCTATAATAGCCACCCGTCTAACACTTAAATCTTTTGCTTTCTGAAATACCTTCCCGTTTCTGTTTTTTTTTTATCAACTATTTTATTTTGTTGTAACTGTTTTCATTTAACATTGGGTTAGTTCCGCTTTTACCTTTTTTGTACATCGACTTTGAACGAAGACTTCTAATTCTGGTTACAACGTTCAGGGGGGATCCAGGATTCAGGGAAGGAGGGGTTAAACCCGGGACTAACGGAAGCAAATAAATAATCATAAATAATAAATAAAAACATTGGTTTGTTTTGCTTAAACATCGCTTTTCTGTTGCGTGCATGTCTACACATAAGGCTGTCGAAGGTTTTCATTGGTTTAATTGTCAGGTTAGCGTCGTCTACAGGTAATCAGAACTCTTTTACGCCTGTAATAGGATGAGATGCGTAGGCATCACACTGTAAATACTTGGCGCAACTTACCGGCGTTCATATATTCTGCAGCTATTTTACTCATCACGGATAACATCAAAAACATCATTTCCGTCATCCTGAAAGACTCCATTCTCCTTGAAATTAAAACAGATACAACCCATCATTTAATTTTGACTTCATCAATCTTAATATCACATATTATCAATTATCATAATAGGTTGTTGGTTTAATGCTCGGAAGGAAAGGAAAGGTAAACATATAATATTACTAATGTTTTGTTATTTAGCTTTTGTTTTGATTTCTTTGGTTCAGAAGTAGTAGATTGATTCAGTCCAACACTATATGTATTGTCTATATATCCGTGGAATATCTGCCTTTACTTTTTTATTTCCATGACCAATTACCGTTTGGAAACCAAGGTGTACGGTTTCAATAATCATTAAATGAACCGTGAATTATTGCTCATAAATGCCGCTATTCGGTCCTGATGTGATAAACTGTTTATTGTTATGAATATTGTTATGATTTATGGCTATTTAAAAAACATATAATCAGTAATTATACTCTATTTAAATTTTTATAAAAAAAAAAGAAAAAAAAAACTGTTGTCAGACTTTCACTTTGAAAAGAGGGTTATCCAGCCTTTCTTTTATAAATATTTAATATATCACGATTTAAATCTTCTAAAAAACAAAGTGGACATAATTGTATACCTGCTCCAGAAGGTTAACTGCAATCAAGCATTATGATTCCATTAGGGTACTAACCAAGGCATTTTAAACGATAAACATATATGTCCACTGTTAGGGCCAATATGGGTCAGCTGGTTTATACTTAATGACCCGTGGTTCTGATCGCTTAAAAGTTATTACACAGAATATGTTTCAGCCAACAGATAAGAAACTAAACAATATAACCGTATTTGCCCTTTGATTACTAGATTATTTATAAACATCGCCATAGGAGCACTCTGGCAAGAAAGAATCTGGCCTTTCTGGTAAAACAAAAACAATGCTAAAAGCGGAATGTTCAAAATTAACTTTAAAAAATGTTTTAGCATGATATGTATCGTTCATACCAGGTAACAATTAAGATCTTTTGAATTGATAAATTCCGTAACTTTATATATACATTTATCCAGTTTTGTTTTCTGTGCCTTATAAAACAAAAAAAAAAAACCTGTATTTTTTCACATTTGTGTACAAATTATGATTTCTTAAGATTTCATTGTCATTTAAATCTAAGGTTGTGAACAACGTTTTGAGTGTTTCATACTGATGAAGCCTAAATTACTGATTTTATTTTATATATTTCAAATAATATTTTATACGTTAAATTCAGAAAATAATATATATTTTTTTAAAAACCCCGATTTTGAAAAATGTCAGAAATATTCTAGGGTCTGTGGTTAGGTGATAATCTGCCATGCGATTTTCAAGAATTATCCTTGTTTTAGTGAAGGCACACAAATATTGCAATAATATATATTTGTGTAACTTTATGCATGCCTAAAATTCCATCTCGTTAATGAGAATAAAAAATAAGCTTATATTATCAAAAATTGCATTCACAGTATTTTAAGGTGTAGCCCCTTGGTATACAAAACAATTAGAATCAATCAAGTTAATAATAACTGACCTCATAGTTAATATAGACGGCTACTCTCCTGGAAGTCTCTTCATTGGTCTCTATGGAAACCGATTTTGGACTCTTTTTATAGGATGATCGGGTAGAATAAGGAATGTTAAATATGTGGACATTAACATAATGCATCATCAACGGACGAATATGCAGGCATCAGGAATATACTGGCAGGCGTTAAAAATTAATGTTTGTCACGCGTCAGATCAATCAGGTAGATCTGAGGATATCCATAGGAAAATTGTACTTTCTGGCCTTGTGTCTCTATTATCTCTTTAGTTTTCCTTCCGATTTATTGCAAATGTAGCAGATGTGTATCATATATAGGTGACATATATGCAGGATAACACAATTCTTATATCGGATTGTAGTCATGTTAAAGGAACTACATATTTTTCAGGTTTTACTTATTAAATGTTGGAGATATATAAGTAGATAAGCTGGTAGTTCTAGCGATAAAGGGATATACATACCCATGAATCGGAAGTAATGTCAATCAAACTGTTTAAAAAATTACAATTATTCATGCTCCAGAAAATAATATTGAATTGTAAACAATATTTGTGGATGTGTGTAGGTCGATTGGATAATGACATATTCCAAATAAAATTAATGATTTCAGGTATCCTAATAAAAATAAATCCCGTTAATTACTGTATTTAAAACCCAAGAGCATATTTCAATGTGCAAGCATCACAAGTCATTGGTTGTTAAGATCATCGTCTAAATTTTCACATAGGGAGGCGCAGCACACCGAAAGCGACCAATAATATAATCCATGTGCTGAAAAGACATTATAAAATTATCGGTTGTTCCGACAGGAACCAATTAAAAAAATAGAAAATGAAACACCTTATAGTTTATTCTTAATCTAATTGCTCTATATTTGTCTATCGAGATATTTCAAGGCAGCTGAAATAAATGTTAAATTAGTTGACGGCGTGTACATTCATGCCAGGCTCGGTCATTTAAATGATGAGTCTTGTTGATATCAATATGTTATTGATATGTTATCGATAATCACTTGCCGATAATCAATATGAACAATAATCTCGATATTCAGCCCCAATACTTATAACTAAATGATATCTCCGAATTTCACGTTAGTTTACGGCTGCTGTTCAATGGCTATTGTGTGTGTATGTTTGTAATGTATGCATCCTGACCACCATGTCAGTTTTCATCAATCATGTACAGGTGCGCGGAGCTGTCACGTTAAACGCCTGCATAGGTGACATATACTAACAGGTACCGTGTCAAATACGGGCGCGGGCTTCATTATAGGCTGCATTGTGAATAAATCTCGGATGATCGAGTTCAATCGGGTGAAATTGATTTTTCTCCGCAAATGTTCGGTGAAGCAAATTATTAAAAAGAAAAACTTAGATTGTAACATTGCGTGATTCCCCCTCACTAGGTAAACTACTTTATATGGTAGTGTGACGACAATACAAAGTTTGATCGAGGCTTCAACCAAATAGTTCAACCAAAGTAGAATGGTGTCGAACTGAATGGTACTGTATTGTGTCTGAAGGTTTAGCAAATCCTTTTTAAAAAACACGAATTAACAGCGTAGAAACGCTAAAGCAATTTATTCCTATTTATTAACATTTTCGCCTGTAGGATGTTTCATTATGTCAGAATTTTGACACCTCTATAAACTTCATATAATATTATACGAATAATGATAACTATTCGAAATTAAAGTTCTGCAGCTGCACGATCCTTTTGTATCTGAACTGGCCACCGGGCAAGCATTACATATCTGGAGATACCCTTACATAAAAATTTGACTCATCCAGCATAGCTATTTTTATTGATTACACAGATGGCCTTGGTAGATGGAATTCTACTGTTAGTTTTCTAATTAAAAAGAAATTCTGAAATATAAACAAACTGAGGTATCATATTCTTCATAGTCTAATTATTACTCCATGCCCTCCTAGCTAACATTGCCTGGTTGTCTTCGGCAAACTCTTTTAAATTGACTTCACCCACTGTTGATGAATTTCTTCGGGTCTGTGGGAATCAAAGTCGAGACAACAAAGCCAGGAGAATGAGTTCATCTGGAGGGTGTTTTTTATTTGCATGTCCAAATTGTAACAGAATTGTTGATGCTCATACAATGGGTCAAACATCTCAAAGGTTAAATATGAAAAAGCGATGATTTAAAGTAATACTACGTGAATGTCTAAAAGAAACGTCCAAACATAATACGAACCGTATTAAGTAAGGGTTGGAATCTTCACTTTATGAAGTCTCTCTCAACACTTGAAGATTTTGTACTTTTGGAGACAAATTTTTAGCATTTAAAGGAAAAATGAATAACTTGCGAATGTAAGATTTCCTATCTGCCCGTAAGCATACACCCCTATTTAGAAAATCGCCTCTTCCAGCCTGGGATCCGAAAAGCAGGATAGTTGGGTTCCATATATATAAATATATATATATATATATTCTAACCACATTCACCTGATGATCGGGTCGCATCCCGTGAAACAGACTGTTGTGAATTAACAATGTTGTTTTTCTTCAGAGTTTGTTCACCTAAAATGTTTCATATTTTCCTTTAATAAATATGTTTTAGTTATTAAATCATATACTTCTTTCCGGATGTTATTTAAATTGCCTACATGTATATATATATATATATATATATATATATATATATATATATTTATATATATATATATATATATATACTTATAAATGGAAGTTGGTCCACTTTTGTCTTCAATGTTCTCTGAAACTGCATTGCGTATGATACTGCAATATATATAATTTTAAAGGTTATTGTCTCCGCAGTGACCATACCGATATTAGAATATATAGTTTTTAATGTACACATCATTTTTAGTGAATTTTATGGGGTTTATAAATTCCTGGGAGGTTCCGTCTAAATGGGCCGAACTGAACTCAACAAAGATCGGAATGCCTGCGTACACAGACACCTCATGACACAGAAAACTCCGGCGCCGGATTCAGAGCCATCGTGCACATGAACAACCCCTGCATGTTGTCAGTGACAGATCTGAACATGTTTGGCCTGAGCTTTGTGTGCATGTTTAGTAAATGTAAAAATATGTGACTCTCGATCCCTTGGCATTGATTTCTTATATCAGCAGGCAAAGCTGGTAACCTTTAAAAAGATCCCAAGATCCGGAAAGAAGGATCCAAGCAGCAAAAACTGCGGCATAAAAAGGGGTGGGGTGGTTGGGAACCCCCCCCCCCCCCCTTCTTTGATCCGCTTCTGCTACTAACGAGGTATGCATATACTCGCTTCTTTCTGTTGGAACAGCTTGCTTTCCTCAAGCAAACTGTAAGCAAAATGCAATCAAAGCGAAAGCAAATGAATCATGTCGGCGTGAATGCTTGGTACGACCACCTTTTGAAGAAGAAATGGGGGCTTTGATTTCTCGGGAGCCTGTTATGTCGCCTTTGGTATAAAACCGCAGCTATTTTGTCGAAAATTGAGAGAAAACGGTTAAAAAACATCCAAAATATCGCCTTTTTGAAAACAGGAGAACATATATTTTGCAATTTTAAACGAATGATTTGGTCGTTTATATTTGGTTTATTCTTCATTAAAAGGAAAATTTTGCAGCAACGCGTACACAAAGGGAGTATGTCGCCGTGAATCATTGGTAAGACCACGTTAAGTAAGCATGTCGCCATGAATCATTGGTAAGACCACGTTTTGCAGAAAAAAATGAAGTTTTTAATTTCTTGCTAGCCTGGTTATATAAAAAATGGTACATAAAAAGCAGCAGCAATGCTGTGGGAGACGAGAAAATTGTCCATAAAATCCAAAATATAACTTTTGCTCATAAAGAGAGTGAGGTTTATCTTCACGAAAAGGAAACTGTGTAGCCAAAGAACCTGTCGGTGTCCAATGGATATGTATTTGAGAAAAATACTTTATTTCTGTGTTATATTGAATGTAAGCAAAGCATTAGCAAAAGGCAGGCAAAGCGAATGTAAATGAATCATTTCGAAGGAAATCTTTGGTACGACCACCTATTGAAGAAATAATGGAGGATTTGATATCTCGGGAGCCTGTTCATGTCGCCTATGGTATAAAACTGTAGCTATGTTGTGGAAGAAAATGGTCACCAAAAAATACAAAATATCGCTTTTTTTAAAACGGGAGAATCGGATATATATGCAATTTCATTTTTATTTCATTTTTAATGACTGATAAGGCCAACAAAGTAGGATGATCAGGAAATACTGTAGCCAATGAACCTGTATTTGCCATTAGGGATATGCATTTGAATGAAAAATACTTTTGTGTTATTTTAACTGTTAACAAAACGCATGAAAATCCTAAGTAACGGAATCATGTCGTCTTGAATCCTAGGTTAGAACAAATACTGGAGAAATAATGAAGCCTTTGACTTCTCGCTAGCCTGTTAATGTCGGCAATGGTCCACAAAAGCAGCGGAAGAGCGAGAAAAAGGTCCCCAAAATAAATAATCGCTTATATTCCCAGGTTCTTTCAGGTATGAGTGACTGTTCATTTGTAAATATTCCTTCATGGGACCGGATCATGAGGTGGATCCACACCAAAATCTAATCGGTTCTTCCTTGGTCCTTCTGGAAAAGGACCTGCACATTTTACGAGATTTTGTTTATGATCGCTTGATTTTTGTTGGGAACAGCACACACGCAAACAAGCACACACAAACGCACATACGAACGGGAATGAACATATACCCTCCTGGCGGAGGCAATAAAAGCCAAGTAATAGTTAAAGTAAAAATAAAAGTTACAGGTGAAAAAATGTTGAAATAGCCCCTGTCATAGGACCCATTGCTGATATATAAACTTACCGGCGTTCAATTCTTCTGCGGTTATTTTTCTCGCAGCCGCCGCCAACAAAAACATCAAGGCCCAGGAAGACCCCATGTTACTGAATCTTTAACAGATACAACTGAATGAGGCAGTATGTCTCTCTGATTTATGTAGGGGAGTCTTTCGGCAAGTCAGAGCGGCAGACCTAGTAATTTTGAAAATACACATGACAATACAAGTTCCAAATTCAGTGAGGAAAAACAGTTTCAGCATTCTTACACCGCACGGTCTACATGTACTTTGCCGCTAAAACTCGAACGTGTTAAACATATTTGTGTGCTTTTTAACAACACAGATCGTGAAAGAAAGGAAGAGCCGTTAATAACTCGTAAATATTGAAAAAGCACTAAGGCAGTATTTGTCGAATTATTATTATTATTATTATTATTATTACTAGCTGCTCCTGTGGAAAATCCACGGCTTTATCTGATTCATATTTTTGTAATGATTTTATAGGAACTAAGCGACGCATATTTTAATCCTAAGGTTTTTGCATGAACTTTTGTCGTGTGGTTCACTTATGATATAAAGATTTTTTTTTCTGCCAGAATTCTCCGGGAACATCCTCCACCAAAATATCAATATAGAAAGAAAATTTGTTCTATATCAGAAAACACACATAAAAAAAATTTGGAAAAAGTCGTGAGGCATATACAGTGTGTACGAATTTTAAGTGAGAAGTTTTTTTCCGATAAACAACATAGGTCAGACAGCTTCATTGCTTAGGAAATATCGTAGATTAACGATAGTATAAAGAAGCATTCTACCGTGAAATTATATGAAAGATGCTTTGTATTAGTTGAAGCTCAGGCGACATCGTAAAACACGTTTATTCAGTGTAGTCAGTCGAGGGTATAGAGTATGGCATGTTAACAGACACATGCGTTATTTGTACACACATGCACATGTCGTGGAAATATCTTGTACGCGAAACGTATAGCTGCCAATGTGAAAAAGATAGGCCCAGGAAAATATATTCCAACAGTATTACATTTTACAAGTACTGTAAATTGTCATGGAATAAGCAGGTCAGATACAAAATTGACAACTCTCCCAGATAAAAAGAAAGCAGGTTGATATATTTCAATGAAAGCATTTAGCAAAGAAACCACTTCAGCCTTGGTTCGTTGCATTGTCTTTCAGCAAATTAACGCAAAATGTAATATACATATTTTGCTGAAAATTTGTAGAGAGTAAGACTGCATCCGTAATCCATTACATTTTTGGAGCTAATCTGAATCACCATAATACATTTTTTTCTTAAGTGCCATAATCACAATTCCACAAAGGAATAATTATAGGGGGCTATTCCTTTGTCCTTGAGTAAAGCCGCCCATTCGTATGCAGTTGTTCTGCCACTCGCTTGGTGATCCCGTGTTTCTGAATCAAGACAATGTTTTACATGAAACGTGCACGTAGGAACGACCGACTGATTAGTAGATTCTGGCGGGGGTTTCAAAGTCCCCAAGAGATTGAGGACCCTTAGAAGTGTGTGCACGTATGAAAGAACGACTGATTAGTAGATTCTTGGGGGGGGGTTTTAAAGTCCCAAAAAGACTGAGGACCCTTAGAACTGTGTGCAATCCCCTCCCCCCCCCCCCCCCCCCCCCCGGGCTTCCTTTTGGAAAAATGTTTTCAAACAACCAATAAATCGGCCGAAATATTAAAACCATGGTTATCATGGAAAGATACTTCTTAATGTAAAAAAATCAACATACCTGTAAACCTATAAAACGGTGATCGGGTAAAGGGTCTCGGCTCTTTGTGTTCATTCAAAGGAAAAGTGCTCTCTATAACAAGATTCATGTGGACATGTGTTTCGCGCTTGAATTTAAAATCTTTACTTCCTAGAGTAAAATTCCTTAACAGGCGATATATAATGGAAATGGTGTTTAGTGAGGATACAGGTCGCCTCCTGAAAAAGCGTGACAGGCGAAAAATGTTTTGCTGAACATTTTGTAGAGGGTTAGGGTAAAGACATATCAATAGTCCATTTCATTTTGGGGGCAATAAGAATCACCACAATATATATTTCTTATAAACCGTCATGACAAAGGACCATTTCTTTATCCCCGTGTGGAAGCCACCCATTCGTATCTACTTGTTCTACCACTCGCATGGTGATCTCTTGTTATTGAAGCATGACAGTGTTCACACATGAAACGCATACACGTGAACTCATGACTGATTCTGGTGGAGGTCTGTACGCCCTGACTACAGTTCCGAGTTTGTTATCAATTTAAAGATGTACTGGTGATATTTTTTCATGTTACGCCGTCCCTACAGACTTAGGATCTTAACAAATTAATGTGAGCCTCCCCCCCCCCCCCCAACCCGAATGATAATTAAGTTGTGGGGCTTCTTTAAAAAAGGAACTTCATGAAACACATGAGTTGGCCGAGCTTTTGAACCCATGGTTATCATTAAAAGATATTTTTGAATGTATAAAAATCAACTTACCTGTAACCAATAAAAAAATTGCCAAACGGTGGTCACATCACTGGACTCAGTGCCCAGTGTTGACCAATCTAAAAAGCGCTCGCATTGAAAACGGAGTCATGTTGTCTTTGGATTAAAAACCTTTACATCCTTTTGAGAGAGAATTTCTTTAGAGGAGTTACAATGGATATGGGGAATAAACGGGGATTACAGCGGATTCGCGTGACCGCGTATTACACGGAAATGTCTTTTGGGCAGGACATGCGCTCTGGCCACAGTCTTAACAGGCCGGTGAAAATCCCCGAGGCGCCTCCTGAAAAAGCGTCACAGACGTGGAGGACCTTGCAGCAAAAAAGAAATAGGGGCACCTAATGGGGAAATATTAAAATTATTAATTATTCAGCTTAATAGGGCATAATCCCGAAAAATAAAACAAACTTGTCCTAGAAGAGCGCACCACCGATACGGCTGCCGATTTGGAGAGTCAAATCAGAACGGAAGCAGGTAAAAACCCAACTCCGTATTAATTATATAGATTATTATTATTATAAAACGTTTAATATTTTCATGTTTTAATGTTCTTGTCGCGAAAAATAAGTATCTAAATACACACTAATAAATAAATGATTTAAGGGGTAATCTGAAATGGTAGAGTGTAGTACGGAGGTGTCAGGGCATGTCCTACCTCTCCAAGGTTGAACGCGGATTTAAGTTATCTTAAGATAAGAAAACCCATGGACAAACTGCAATGACGACACCGGTCGTGTTCATAACCTAATTAGGCGTTCCCTGCATAGGCTGTATACTCGTCAAATTTTCCGCCCATTGTTCTTTCCTTCAAGCCGTCTTTTACGCCGTTCTTCCATCCGTCTGGCAGTCTTGCATTTTAGCAGGCGATGTTTCAAGACCCGTTCAAGCAGTTGAATATCCATTCTTTAAGTAGATCACTTCATATAGTTGATGGTGACATAATCATTTGGAGAACGCCGTACATGTGGTGTAATTTTGTTCAAAATAATTTTATAAATACTGTGTGTGTCTCAGCTTATGGTGGTAGGCTTTACCAGGGACAGAGAGCCTGCTTAAGAGTCCTCTAAAATGTCTCACAGATATTCATGAAAATTAAATATAATATTCATAGATTATTTCAGGAAAATGAATATTTTTAGTTTTTTTTTTTAATCCGTATCACATGGCAAATATTGTAAACAAATGTAGGATTTTATCAAGGTATTTCAAGGTGATTACACAATATACACATGTTCAAGTAATTATGCTGCATTTCCATGGGTCGTAACGCAAAAGTAAGAACATGTGTTAAAATGTATTGAACCTTACGCAGACAGACCGCAGAAAAACAAGTGGGGGTTGCAAAAACGCTGTTGAAATGTGAGCTAAACGTAATGTCTGCTACACATCTGCGGAAGTGGTCATGTAATTGGTGTTCTTCCTAATAGCTTTTGAAATATTTGTTGCTCCACAATGCAAACTTTAAATAAAAGTCAACTTTTTATTTTTTAAATACATTAATATACTAAAGAAATGGTGAACCATTATTGACACGCATTCTCAGACTCGTACATGCAATATATAATAAAATTTATTGTATATATATATTTTAAGGAATTAGATCTCAACTTTTTGTGGAGATTTTTATTTGTTTTTTTTTTGCAAAATATGAAAGGATCTAAAACTGATCGTGTCAGAGGGTTTAGCAGATATGAAAACATGCAGATTTCTGGATGGATATCTAGAAATAAATAAAAAAAATCACTTACCTACTTTTCAGATGACCTTCGATCTGTGTAGAGTTATTCCGGGTTTCATAAATTAATGGTTCTGTATTCATAGATATATGTGCTTTTATTATAAAAAAGTCTGCTGTAGTATAAATTAGCTGCCTTTCATTTGAAGCATGATTTTACATGTGTCACTGATGTCAAAAAGTCAACATGCTTTATATCAGAATACCGCTACTCAGAAAACCTGCATATATCTCGAAAATGAGTGTAAGGAACATTTCTGTCAGTGGTGGGACTTAATGCGAAACACGTCATGTTTGGTCGAGTGTCCTTCTTTGTTTAACAGGCAGTCTGTAATGTTAAAATTATGCAGTTGTGTCGCAACAGGTCTGAACAGCTGGTTGATTTCCTTCATATTTTGCATAGAGACAATGAATTATGTTTGGATGAGGCACAACCTATTTCTTTTTTGGGGGTTATGTCTATACATGTGCTAAAACTGACGTAACATGTCCAGAATAAAGGTGACCTTAAAATAACAGTAGGTCAAAAATAGTTTTTACATGGAGCCTTTTTATATAATAAAATAAATACAAAAATAAAAGGAAACCTCAAACCTGGTCGTTTTGTAACCCTAGTTGCTTCCTACCCATTCTTTGGTGCCGAAAGTGCAAAACCCGATAAAAGAACATTCTCTCTCTCTCTCGTTTGAAAACGTACATGCACTGCAAATGTTTTGAATTTGGGAAACCTATCTAGCTAGGACTGCTAGGTACATTGTCTAAGAGGATTTCTGCCTCTTGGTGTTGCTGTATTTCTGGACGAGTTAAGGGGAAACAGATAACCCCATCTCACTGTAGTATAGCCGCTGTGACAGTAGTAAGCAGATCACCCAGACCTGAAGTTGGTCTACTTATGAAAGTAATCGCATGGACAAGTGTTTTTTTAATCAAAAATATATATTTTTATGCCCTGTTCAGAATATGAAAGTGGAATGAAGATGAAGATAAAAATATGGCTAGGATATGTAAAAATGGCCGTATGCATTTTGATTTGGTCTGTGTATTGGTCTTGGATAAATCTAACTAGACTAGTCGTTAGTCATACTTTTATATTTTTACATTTTTTGGACAAAGAACGAGTTTCCAGCACAATTTCTTTCAAATGAAGGGAAATATGCCGTATTATTCTACAACTCGAATTGTAATTAAGACCTTATTTACTTAAACGTTACTTTAACGTTTAGTGGGGTCATTGGATTATGGACAGGCAGCTGAAGGTTCAAATCAAAAGTAATTGGATGAGATGGTTCTCACTCGTTCACAGACTGGATCGAATTTTAATCTTTGCCATGATACCTCTCACGAAGATTTTAATAATAATAACGATGCCGTAAGAACGATAGATTAGTTCATCTACAATTCCTTTTATAACATGGGCATAGTTTGTCAGACCAATTCATTGTTGAAGAAAAGTTTGTTTTGATACATCCAGAAGTATATGCATTTGTGTTGCATTGTGGGTTCAGAGCTATTAAAACATGCAATAGGGGGAAATTTTATTTCCTTTAATTTTGTAATCACTGTTAGTACGTGTAACTTAGACGGTTATGTTCAGTATAGTTATGACAAGATGGTGAGGTTATCATCCCTTTCCTTTTAATTCAAGGTTATCCTTACAACAAATAATCATCATTTAATATCGGAGCAGGGATTAATACATACACAAATCATCGTCAGCGAAAAGCAGATCAGTACAGTCTGCCTCTTGACGTGTAGCAATGCTCTGTACACAAAAATATCCATATCATTTTGTCTAGTCTACCCCCTTTTTACATCACATAGAGGATTTCATAAATATTTCACACATACACACAACATATATATATATATATATATATATATATATATATATATATACAGGGGTGTATCTAGGATTTATTCTGAATGGGTCGTGATCATAATATTTTGGACCTTTTCCAGAGGCATGCGCAGGATTTGGCCAAAGAAGGGAGGGGGAGCTCACAATGCGAGAAGTACCAGAAAGTGGGAAGCCCCTGCCAAGGTGAATGGGTTTAAAAAATTGCATTATCTTTGGACTAGTTTAAGCTCAATGTTAATCAGGGTTGCCAGCGGTCAGGGTAAAAATTTTTTTTTCAAGATCAGGGAAAAGTCAGGGATTTATTTGATATCTTTGGAAGTCAATGAAAGGTCAGGGAATTTTAAATGGCTGTGGCGTTCGAAATTCGTTATCATATTGAAAGAGTTTGGCATCTCTGATAAAATTATGGTAAGTTTGAAGGATTTACCCTTGTTTTCTTTAAATTTTTGTAAAAAATCTAAGTTTGATGATGCAGAGCATGGATACACAACATATAACACCAATAATTAATGATAGACCGATTCTGTTCATGAGCAGTAATATAAAGAACGCAGGATCTGATGCATGATTCTGATGTTCCATACATTTTTCCATTGAAGCTTTGGCTGTAAAATGACGTTTTGAAACCATATTAAAAATTTTTGAGATGATTTATACTTGAAAACCAACTGAATATCAGGGAAAAGTCACGGAAAACTCAAGGAATTTTGTCAGAGTTAGCTGCTGGATACCCAGTTAATTATATCGATATATGTTTTATATATATTACTTATATTCTCATGAAAAATTTTCATGTAGCCCAATTGGCATTTTACCAACTATTCGCAGTTTTTGTTGATGACATATTTACGTGATGTCTTGTTATTCTTTGGAAGGATAGTAATTATTTTTTTTTTACATTTCATTTGAGGGTAATTTAGCATTAAACAGATAAAAAATCATTAGACAAATAATAAAGTTAAATGTTTCAGTTAAAAATGGAGATTAATAGCTCTATAAATAGTGATTGATGAAAACTCCAGCTCACTGAACAAGTCTGCTAACTTAACTTGTGTGATGGTAGTCTGATTTTAGAAGATTATATATAGAGAAAATTTAAATTTATATTTAGGCCATATTACTTGTCCGAGTGCGCTTGTTAAGATATATTTTATGTATATATCCTGTGTTTAAGTGTTTGCAGGTTGTTCTATCAATTATATATTGTCTTGAGCGGTTGCCTTTGGGTTGTGTTTCTGGGTACTTTTAGTTCTGATGTTTTCGTTAACCTACCAACCCATATTTATACTGACTTTCCCGCTTTAAGACTGGCTTACACATCGACTGGCTTACTGGCTTACTGGCTTACTGGCTTACCGCGATGTGTCCCAGTAGGCTGTTCCGATGTATTCCGATGCCAAGCCGATGTAGCCCCGATATGTTCCGGAGTGACCCCGACACTAAACATTTTTGAAAATGTTAAAAAATATCCAGATGCCACCCCGATATGCCCCGATGTGTCAAAGCTGATGTTACTCCATGTCAAGTCGATGTCATAACGGGGGCGACATCAGCGATGACCGGCTAGTTTGTATATAACTGCGTATAGGTATTATGCAATGTCTTGCAATAATCACGCTGGGCTCGATTGAATATGACACTGACATGGGAAAAGACTTGCTAGGACTCGTACCTGAGCTGGTTATATAGGCTGTGGACTTTTCCTGGAACAGAAAGTGCGCCAACAAATTCAACTGATGTTTTACTGATTCGCCGCTCCAGTTTCTAGTGTATTTTTGTGGCAAATGAGGACTATGTTGCTGATTTGTTTTTTTTTTTTTTTACTTTGTTTTTTTTAAAGAAATCTTAAAGGTATTGTAAAATGAATATTTTTGTGTAGATTACATGCACCATACATTGAATTTTAATTTTGTCCTGATAAGCATGCATATGTCCACGCATATTGTATCCAAATAATAATAATAAACAACTGGCCCATGGGCCATAACGCTCAACTGAATTTTACAAACAGGTGATGCATGTATTAATTATTATTATATTTATGTCATGATATGGTGTAAATATTTGTTAAAGATAGAATGACTTCCAGAGTGCTCAGAAACAGGCGTTTTGCCCAAAGGCCTTAGAAATATAATACAGTGGCCTTATTTAGGGTTTCCAGTTAGACGATTTAATCAAGAACTCCCTTGATGTTAAGTTCTATAAAGATTGCTACGATTTGCACACATCTAACTTATAGGGTGCTTAATGCTCACACAATATGGGTCACAGTGACCTTATTAAGGGTTTCCAGGAAGATTTTACCAAGAACTCCCTAGATGCTAAGTTCTGTGTTGATTGCTACGATTTGCACACATCTAACGTATAGGGTGCTATATGCTCACAGAATATGGGTCACAGTGACCTTATTTAGGGGTTCTAAGAAGATTTTACAGGGCTCTCCCAGGATCTTAATTAAAACAGAAGATTCTAGGTCCAACTTCTAACATTTGTACCAAAATGCTCAAATCATGTCTGTTATGTATATTGTGTACAACAGTTGTGCATGAAAATTGGTTTTAACTTTTGATCAAGAAGGTAAAAGCAAGCTAACATAGGTCACAGGTCCACTGTTGTTGTTCAAAATACAAAGCCTCAGATTCTCCTTGTTTTTGCCTATGCATAGAGTTACAACTACTTTGCTTCAGGGGATGAGAATCATCGACGATGGGTCAGGTCCGGATCGGGATTCCTGGATCCGCGCCTGTTGGCAATGTGTCTTTCCGATCAAATTATTAAGATTAATTTAAAATCCATGATGTTTAAGTATAGAAAGGATATATTTTATTCAGTTTTCTGGAGATAATATGTTGACGTTCGGAATGTGACTTAAGTTAGATAAACCACGGCGAAATTCAACACCACACACTGAAGTTACCTGAACTAATGACAGATTCGGTATCTTTAATGTATTACCATCAGGACTGTCGTGCCCCATGCATATAACACCACATGACTTATGCGTGAGCAAAAGGTTTAGGCACGCCCTGACAATGTACGAAATTGGGTGCCCCATCTAAACACGCCCCTGTTTTCACAATGAGTGCCAGAAGCCTGAAGCGGATGACTCAGTTACAGAATTGCTGGACTTGGGATAGATTTACGTCATGCAATATATGCAAGGTCTTTGGACTCATTGCTGGTACCTGATCAATGCTTTTTCATTTATGTCATTGTGAAAAGGCCCTTGAAAAAAATGTCTTGGGAAAAAATGTGGACCTTTCGAAAATTGGGGGGGGGGGTCGTACGACCCTTACGACCCCCCCCCCCCTTGCATACACCCATGATATATATATATATATATATATATATATATATATATATATATATATATATATATATATATATATATATATATATATATATTGTTTTATCTTAAATTTATAAAAACAGTATAAACTAATACAAGAAACAATGAACTGCAGATCAGGGATTTTATTACCATGGATTTATATTATCACATGCATGTATATAACATACATACAATTCTGGCACTGGCAAATCCCCTCGTAAGCGGCTAACTGGCCTTTATTGAACATTTACAACTTGCGTCTTTCCACATACCTTTCTTTGTAGTTTTACTGACACGGTGGAGCTCGACTTTCCCCGCAAACGTGAGCTTTAGTACGGATGCTGGCGCCTGGTGGCATTTTCCGAAACTATTCTTATGTCATCCGTTTGCGGTAATCTCAGTGGCGATGAAGACAATGCAAAGGTTGGAATGGCAGGCAGCAAGTCTTCGTCCAGGCATTTATATAGATGAACGAAGTTTTTTTATGTTAAATAAACTTTCTTTGATGAATAAGTTTCTCATATGAAACTAAAAGGGTTTTCGCCGGTCATTTCTGATCAAACTGCGAACCGTAATTTGCGTACACACACCAGTGGCGTCAATTTTTCTTCAAGGGTGTGGGAAGACTTATTGGGGTAGGCTAGAGCAACTCTTTTGAACACCCCTACGAATAATGAAATATCTCACTGTTTTTCACACACACACACACACACACACACACACACACACACACACACACACACATATATATATATATATATATATATATATATATATATATATCAAGGACAAACTACTTAATTGATGTAATATTTATTGTAAGGGTTTGCGTAAACAAGGTTATTATATGCCGAAAGTTTAGCTTATGGAAATAAAGGCAAAAATGGTTTAATTCAAATATTAGATGTTATGCATAAACACACATGCACCGAAATGTGATACACGGTATGTTGTAACAACAATACAATACAATAATAATACAATACAATACAAGTTTTATATTAGGGCAGTTTGTACAAATCAGTACAGCATAAGCCATAGGCTATTATTACCGACCACTATCACAAGCATCTTTAATACAAAAAAATATAGATATAAAAGATAGCGAATAAAAGTAAATAGTACAGACACTAAAATAAGATATCATTCATAAGAAATTAGTCTATGAAAGACTAATATAAAACATTAACACGAGGTAAGAAAATTCTTGCCAGATGTTATAACTATCAGAGTTAAAATTTATATATATATATATATATATATATATATATATATATATATATATATATATACAGTGGAACCCCGCCTTGCGACCACCCCACAATTGCGACCACCCCACAATTACGACAATTTTGCTTGGTCCCGAATTTTTTTTAGCTTATTTATGTTTAAAATTTACTCAAAATTACGACCACCCCTGAATTCAGAATTACGACCAGATTTCCTGGCCCAAGCGCTGATGCGACCCCGCTAATGCGACCACCGCCGAGAAGTACTGAAACAACATTTGTCACGAGTCAATGGCTGCGTCTTGTCACAGGCGCCTTAACGAAAGATCAAAGCGGGTAACAAGGTTTCTTAACCTGAGTGTTAATCTGGTCCCGCATATCTTTCCGACTCGGTGTCTACGCTGAGACTCGTTGAGGTGAAGGTTATAGATCAAAGAGGGTAACCATCGGCCTGATTACTTAATTAGCCGGTCTGACCTGGGGTCAGATGCTAATTGCCCCTCAGTGATCACCTGTATTACAGCTACCCTAAGTGTGGGGTTGCTGGCTTAATATTTCAACTCATCACATATTGTTCGATCCTCATTGGTAAAATTAACGACCTAGTTAATCCTAAATGTGTTCATACCCTTACTGACACTGAGTATTGAGCAGTCAGTAAAATGTATAAATATAGCTTGCAAGGGGGAAGATCCTTCACATTAACTTGCCTTTTCTGATAGATCGTTGTCAGTTTATTTCTTTACTGGTTAAGTTTGCATTTAAATTGCTTTCTGTTAGGCAACCGTGCCTCTGAAAGAGCTCTCCTTGAAGGATAAAGTGGCGTTAATCAAGGCGGCAACACCACGCGCAGTCAGCACCAAATGGCTCAGCAGTTTAGCGTCGCGAAAACTCAAGTGCACGCAATATATACTAAAGCGGAAGGCTAAATATATGACAGCCACGTATTATGTTCAATATGCATTCAGTAGGTTGTAATCGTATTGCCTTAGTATTTTTATTATTTGTTAATCATCAGTCACTACGTATGTGTACATGTATATTAATTTTCATCATGAATAAATATGTTCAGCTACACACACAAAAAAAACATTCATAATGAGGGTCCTCCGCTAAGTAAAATATTTTGTTATAATTCACATTAAAGATATGCAATAGATAAACTCTGATACACATAAAATATCAGCGTGTTATATGCGACCACGATAAGAGTTTCACAAATACGACCACCCCCAAATTACGACCACTTTGCTCAGTCCCCAGGGTGGTCGTAATTGTGGGGTTCAACTATATATATATATATATATATATATATATATATATATATATATATATATATATATATATAAGCGGCATCGAGTCCATGTAATGACTAATAAACCTCTATCGTGATACCTTGTACCCGGGTTACCTCAAGACTGCACATATTTGCATTATTATTATTATTATTATTATTATTATTATTTTTATTATTGTTGTTAGACAATAGTGTTTGCATAGATGATATTGAAAATATCAAAAGTACATATCTAAATCTCATGTAATTGATAAAAGGTAGGTTTATGGTAATTACACAGGTTTACGGGGTGAACTAAAAGCGGACCGAACTGTCTTGCCATGTTACGGGGTGACATAAAAGCAGACCGAACTGTCTGGCTAGGGAAGCTTGCTTTTCTAGCGAAGCGGTTGGAACGCTGGACATGTGCGCCACCGACGTGTACGGATCCCGGAAAGGCCCAGTATTTTCCCCTCAGCAATTTATGTTCGTAACAACATGAATAATTTAAAATTGTGCTATCGCATCAAACATCTATATTAACGTTTAAAATGGTCGTTACTTGAGGCAGACTTTAACAAAAAGGCAGCTGATTCGATATAGATATGGACCAGCATAACTAAAACTAGACTTAAAACGTGCACGCCTGGGCGTGGGTAAAATCAAATTATGGCTGTCAGAAGGCCGTATTTCCTATGGCATCAGCGGCAACCTGAGAGTCGTTATAAGCTATTCATGAATACGTCTTCAAACAAACATTTATAGACAATTGAATACATAAAACATCGATACCTTTGTCATCCAACCTAGCTGTTTAAATAATGACGCAGATGTCTTGTCAAAATGTTTGGTAATACCGCGCGAGGCTTTGTTCTGAAGCTTTTTGATTTTATTTAAATGAGATTTAAAACAATTGCCCCAAACAGATATGCAGTAATCTATTTGCATGATTTTTTAAAAGGGTAAAATAAATGGAAATCAGGTAATCAGTCGGTAATATCTTTCTGAGACGAGAGAGTAGTCCTAATTTAATGTTTGGATTTTAATTTTTTGCATTTAAGCTGAATATGCTCTTTCCAAGTCAAATTAGAGTCTATGATTATATCCAGTAATTTAGTGCTTAGGACAGGATGTAATGTTCGGTCGTTTATGATGGACTCTGAATCGGGAGATCGGATTTTCTGATTTTGGCCGAATAATCAGGGTTTATACAAATCCGGTGATTATGTAAAAACTTAAGAGCAATGTCAATTAGTTTCTGAAGGCGGTTAAACGCTTCAGTGGGTGAATCTGAGGAAGTATATATTGATATGTCATCAGCTCGTATCATACATTTTTCATTTAAATATTTAGACAAGTCGTTAATATACACAAGAATAAAACCGGACCGTGAACTGTGCCTTGAGGGGTCCCAATATTAAAAACGCACTCTTTAGAGAGTTAACCATTCACACATACTAATTGTCTCCTGTTAGACAAATAATTTTTAAAACAACTAAGTTCAGTATCGATGATGCCGTATTGTTTTGGTTTACTTAACAGAACTGAATGATTTAGGCTATCAAATCCTTTTCTTATGTCCATTAAACAGGCTGCAGTAATTTTATTTTTGTTCATGTTTGTTAAACATGCATCAACTACTGTGGTAATTGATGTGGTATGCATAGGAGGCGGAGCTGTTTGAGAGATATACAAATAGTTTATCAAAGAATTTTTGTTTTTTTTTTGCTGAAAAACAGTTATTAGGTTATGTTTGACGAATGATTCCAAAATCTTAGGTATATGGCCGATGACAGATAAAATTGAAAATGTATGAAAAGCGGGTTTGTAGCAAATATATATGCCCTGTAGGACTTTTGTTTGGATTTAAGCATCAACCTGATGGCCATATTATGACAACTTTTAAAAGCCCTAATCCGACTTTGATGCTCATCACGGAAATTTGACAACTCATTATATTAAATATATGTGTTTATGTACACACATTTTTAATTTTGAAGCGATGTGATCGGAAAAATCGTACATTTAGTAACATGAAAGGCAGGACAGAGACACTGACGAGTAGGTCACTTAGTAGCCTTCCAATCTATACGGCATCAAGAGTGGTCTTTAAAAATGATTTATCATCGACAGCTAATTAAAGTAGAACACTCGTTATACATCTTGTTACTTTGATGTACGATTCTTATCACGTGGGTCGTTTCATATCAAACTAATATGTCGATATTGGCTTCGCATATGTAACAGTAAGTCGAACCCTGAGACGGTATCACTACATGTGCACAAGGACGCACGCTCACTGTCCCCATTCTCGCTGCTGTTGCACTTCGTTTATCTAATACTTATAAAAGGAATTCCGTCCACCTGTGTTTGCAATGTTCTCTGAAACCGCGTTGCGTATGATACTAATATTATATTATACATATTCAACTATATATATATATGTATATATATATATATATATATATATATATATACATAAACGGTTATTATATATATATTTATACTTATTTATATATATATATACTTAATTATATTTCAAATAATTATAATATTATAATAGAAAATAAGTTATTTTGTGAATTCTAAGCAAGGTTTAGATATAATTTTTTTAGTAAATGGATTCAAAGTTTTTAATTATATTTATTAATATATTTTTTATTCGAATATTTTTTATTATAATATTATTCTCTGAAAAGTGGGAGGGATGATTACATTGGCCATACCCCCTTGCCAAAAAGTGGGGGGTATATATACCCCCCATCCCCCCTATAATGACGCCCCTGATCCCAAGAACCTAATTTACTTTATGTTTACTTTATTCCTACAGTTAAAAGCTCGATTTGGGGGGGGGGGGGGGGGAGGGGGGTCGATGGTTGTTGCAGAACTTTTCGGTTGTGGTTTCTGATAAAACTGCTCATGTTTAGGAGGTAGCTGTAGCTCACGTCATTGTATAGCTATAGAATAGTTTGTGAAGAGGGCTGCATGGAGGGAAATATTTGTCTATCAGGTGCAGATACATTTTGCCGACGTTTGTTTTTACGCACTTGCAGAATGGTAGATTAAACCATATAATGTTCCTCCTCCACTTGTTCCTCTGCAGTGGCGGATCCACAGGGGGAGCTTGGGGGCTGAAGCCCCCCCCCCCCCCTTCTAGGGTGGAAACATTGTTATCATTTTTTATCAGAGAGGATTTTCATTACATTATTTCAGTTGCCGTCATACAAATATCACCCTTTCAACTGAAACATAAACGTTGAAAATCCAAGGAATCGTTAGGAGAGACGCATGTCTTCACCAGGATCAGGCATCTTTTTCTTCCCCCGCCATTAAGGAAGAGGACTACTAAAATGGTCCCCGTCTGTCAGTCCCTCCGTCCTTGCGTCCACCTGTCCTTCAAAATCCGTCCGTCCGTCCCACACCATCACTGATACCACACTTTCCTGGTTAACATATCGCCGGGGACCATTTTGGCCCTAGGTCCTTTTGTATTTTTAAATAATTCATTGGGCATTTTCCAACATTGGTTATAGACGTCAAAAATTTCGATTTACAGAATCTATCATCCTTGGCTCCCTCAAGTATTTCTTATGCAATGCTCCAGCTGTCCTTGGGCTTCGACATCTTGCTTGTGAACATGATTAAGCGTTTAAATAAAAAAGCAAGCCTTTTTCACCTCTCTTTATCCTAGAAATAAAAATCATTTTCTCTTTTTAACAAAACGTCAATACATTATCATTCAAATAAATAATAATAAACAATGTCTGAATATACATACATCATAGCATTTGTTTTTCATGTTAGGCTGTGGAAATTTACTGCCTCGTCATAAATAACATGTATTTGGGACTGGGATTTAGGCTGTTGATATCAGTTTTAATTCTCAATGGGGAATCTGTGTTGAAATCATTTGTCCTTGTCGCTCTTTAAAAGAAAAAATGTACAAAACGGTACAAGAACCTGAGTAAACTGACGTTTTATACCTTTAGCATCCTTTTATGGAAGATTTATAAACGAATCAAATGTATAAATTACCAAATAAATATGGAAATGATAATGCATAAATATGCGAACGAAAGAAATGCATTTTATGCTTCAGACGTATTTATAAAAGAGATCTGACGTTTGAACGTATAAAAGCAAGTTATAGACTAAAGAAGCAACTGCACATGCATATGGAAAAGTAAATTAAGCTATACCAGTTAATCAAAATGAACGCTGGTGAGTAATATATTAAAAAGTAGTTAGAGAATGATATTCAATCACGGGTTATTTGTTTGCCTTCTCAATGATGTTTAATGCACTTTAATGTTTATCTGTAGTCGTGTCTTTATTTTATGACTGATCAATTATTTGAGATTAAATAATGAATGAAATGTTTACATCGTGTGGCACTTGTGCTCACATCTCATGTTCATACCTTTACGACAACTTAAAAAGAGATTATTAATATACCCAAGTCTTATTTTTATTTTTTAAATCGGTTGATAGAAAAAAAAAATAATTTCAAAATCATTTATTCTTTTGCTATGAATTCCCAATTCTTACTGCTTGCTCCAGAAGATCATTATTTGCTGAGTAAATGAATCCTCTGCCAAGTAAGGTTTATCACGTAATATCGACGTTGGTTGATTCGTCTGTAAGCAGCTGTACTCAACAGTTTTAGACGGACTTATGAGGATACCCAGAAAAAAAATCCAAAATAATTTAGAGTTTACCTGGATCACAATAATATTTTTATTTAAAAGATGCTTAACTGTCGTGGAAATAAGTCGATCGAAAGATCGTCTTTATTTTTTGGTTTTAGGGGAATCTTTAATTTAATATAAATTCCCGAAAGAGGCGAGCAGACCGGGTTTGCAAAATCGAGTTGGTGCACTTGTCACACATTCCTCATGAATATATATAATTATCGAAATACAAACTGTAAATACAAAAAATACACATAATATTAATTGTCTGACTTCAATGTCTGCTTTTACGTTTTGTCTCAACTATGTTCATAAGTTTCCAGATGTAAACTATGTCTTGGAAATACAATAAATTGCACATCTGTACCCATTTATACAAATTCACAATTTACAAATTGTCAGATTGTATATGAAGTGGAAAAATGCATAAGGTGTATTTTGATATCCATATCCGTGGAGTCATGTTTTTTAGTTTGTAGTCTGCAAATTATTTAATGTTAAACTGAAATTAAGACTACATGTTTACAAGAGATTTAATGTGGTGATGGCTATCTAATACCTCTTTCTCTCATTCATCAATAACAGTTGATTTTTGTAAAATCATTATTCTGAAGTTCAAGAATGAAAAAGGCCAGTTTTTCGTTTTTTAAAACTGCAAAGAATTATGTTTTTATAGGTATAAAGAAACTTTAATTCATTTAACGTATCCAACGTTTCACTTATTATAACCTTGAACATTGGAAGATTACACTGCAATATATATATATATATATATATATATATATATATATATATATATATATATATATACTAATTTATGTATATAAATTGATAAATAGATAATAAGATAAATGTCTATGGCAAGTGTATGCGCAATATATATATATATATATATATAAATATATGGAAATGCAAAGTATCTACTAGCCTCCCCCTTGTAAAATCCTGGATCCGCCCCTGCTCTGTGCTTTTTTTTTGGGGGGGGGGGGGGTGTTTTAGCTAATTCTTTCGTCGTATCCTGAGTTTTCAACCACATTGTTAAAGAGGTGGGTGGTTGAATTGAATAATTCTTCGGTGTGGAAGAGCTGTGATATGCGTTTGCCCATCGCTGTGAAGGTTTTTTTTTCTGAGTCTGTCTGCTGCTTGGCCCGTCATTCTTTGTAGTATGGCTAATCCGTCGTCCAGGTATGAATTAACCATTATTATTTTTCTGAGCGTGTGTAGTATGAAGAGTCCTATGTTATTTATATTTATATATATAAAAAATTCGGGTTATAGCGCTCCAAAAGATGGGTTTTAGAACTGTTCCTCATGATTGCTTTCTCCATGCGATTTCACTTGTCCCGCTGAATGTACGCTATGTTCGCCATGTTTTATCTACGACATGCATGTTCCTATATTCGTTCTTGGTTTAGTTCAAGGGTTAAATCACGAGAGGGCTACATGAAAAGTTGACCGAATCGCCACACGCTGTTTGATTGGCCAACTGATCAGCTGATCAAGTGTGTTGACATAGAAAAATTGTCTGAATGTCTCCGGGAAATAAACTGGTGAGGCAGCAGTTAGCCGGCCTTCAGCTGGGAAATTGGGCACAATTTTGCACAATAACAGTAAAAAAGGGATGTCAAATGACAAGATGTATGAAATAAGATTCATTTCCATCTTGTATCCCCGCCGTTGATCTCCTAAGAGCCCGGAGCCAAGTAAGCCACACAAATGCGACTGGCTTGAACAGTGGCGTCAATTTTTCTTCCAAAAGGAGGGGGGGGGGGGATGACTCGCCGACACACCCACACACATGCATAATATATATATATGTATACACTATATATATATATATACCTTTTTGGCGCCTGTATGACACATTTCATATATATATATATATATACAAATATACTTAATCACATTTCAAATATATTTCAATATAATATTTCACAGTAAACTCATAAATGGGGCATGTCTATATATATATATTCTATTCAAACCTATTTTTCATTTAATATATATATATATATATATATATATATATATATATATTTATATACATATATATATATATATATATATATATATATATATATATATATATAACATATATATATAATTCTCTGAAAAGTGGGGGGGGATGATAACATTGACCCCTTGCCAAAAAGTGGGGGGATATATACCCCCCCCATCCCCCCCTATATTGACGCCCCTGGACTTGAACAAAAAGATGGCTGACTTTAGTAGTAAGCCAAGTTTCATGACTCGACTGGACTTGCAAAATGTCGGCTGGCTTAAACTGACCTGAAGCCTATTCATATGAAGATGTTAAATATCGAGACATCAAATATCGAGTATGGTTTATCATGGTTGTTTCAAAAGCCAACATTTTCAAACTTTCAACAATCACACCGTTTCGTTTCAGCGAAAGGTAACAAAGGAAAAACAATCCTGAACATTTGTTCTGGGCATTTTGATTTAAACTATTTATCTTTTTTTGTATTCATTTTTTCTCAGGCCAAACTGAGCTGCAGAAAATCGGCTCACTTTGGCTTAGTGAAATATCGGCGGTGCCTCCCCACAAACTCGGCTAAATCTTAACTCGGCTGGCGGCGGCGCAAAATGGCGGCGACACCGGGCTTTAAATATCCTGATTGAATCTCCTTGGTGTCACAATATATTGCATCGAGTGTTTGGTGCTTCATCCATTAGCGGGAAATGTGCTAGGAAATGTTTTTTTTTTCAAGAACAAGGGCTTCGGAAATGTATGAGATTTTAAAGACTACTGAGACTCTTCTTCACGACCTTCCATCGTTACGGTTTTTGCCTTGTGATCTTTTGGAGTTAATAATTGCATCGAATATGTTTAGCTTAATCCATTAGCCGGATATGCTCAAAAGATTAAGTGTTCTTTTCTGTACTAGTTTGATTTGGAGGCGGCCGGACTTATGCGTCGGCATATTTACCTTAACAATGAACCAATTCATTAGTATAAATATATACATTTAGCAATAAATGAATGACTGAACACGATTCACTTGCCTGTTTAGTATTTATAAGCAAGGTAATTTGGGTGACATGAATAAATTGTAGATACAATGTTGGCGTATGTATATATATATATATATATATATATATATATATATATATATATATATATATATATATATATAATGTTGTACCGACAAATATTGATTGCGGAGAACATCAGGCACGGTATTCAGTTATGACAGGATCTAGTTGTTTTATAGTGTGACATCAGACTGCTTAAAAGTGGCATTTTATCAAGTAGCAGGTGCATATTAAACATTCCGAGGGTTGATGTCTGTAATAGGTTGTACTGATTAGTTGAATATGTTTTAAAAACTAGATATTATTTGGCACCCTTTTAAGAATAGTCGCCCCCCCCCCCCCCCCCCCCCCCATCTTCAGCAGCATATACTGACACTAGGCAAGCGACTATGGAACATCTATCAACTTGAGAAACAATATTTTTCACCAAATATGGGGGCCAATACAGAGAATCACTCTTATGAAAAGGGGATAAATTGATACTAAAAATGGTTAGGTAGGTAGCGCCACCTGTAAGGTTGACTAGAAAACTCTCCAAGATGGATGAACATGTCAAATTGGAGACCAACACGTTAAAGTACTTCTCAGATATGAGCAGTTTTCATATAAAACAAATGTACAGATGGACACCACACAAAAAATGGAATATGGCGCCACAGATGGAGGCCAAGATCTATATAATTAATACGGAGTTGGGTTTTTTTTCTAGACCACGGTTTACCTGCTTCCGTTCTGATTTGACTCTCCAAATTCGGCAGACATATCGGTGGTGTGCTCTTCTAGGACAAGTTCGTTTTATTTTGAGGGATTATGCCCTATTAAGCTGATAAGTTAATAATTTTAATATTTTCCCCATTAGGTGCCCCTATTTCTTTTGTGCTGCAAGGTCCACGCCATTGAGCTGTGACGCTTTTTCAGGAGGCGCCCCGGGGATTTTCACTGGCCTTTTATGACCGTGGCCAGAGCGCATGTCCTGCCCAAAAGGCATTTCCGTGCAATACGCGGTCACGCGGGTCCACTATAATCCCAAATGATCCCCAATATCCATTGTAACGCCTCTAAAGGAATTTTCTCTCTCAAAAGGAAGAAGTAAAGGTTTTTAATCTAAAGACCACATGACTCCGCTTTCAATGCGAGGGCTCTTCAGTTTAATCAACACTGGGCACGGAGTCTAGTGATGTGACCAACGTTTGACATTTTTTTTTTTATGGGCAACTGTTTGTTGATTTTTATACATTCAATAATATCTCTCCATGATAACCATGGTTTCATAAGTTCGGCCAAGTCACGTGTGTTATGAAGGTTTTTTTTTTTCAAAAAGAAGCCCCACGACTTAGTTATCATTGCCCGTGGGAGTGGGGGGGGGGGGTATTCACATATATTTGTTAAGATCCGTTATCTGCAGGGACGGTGTAACATGAAAAAATATCACCGATACATCTTTAAATTGATAACAAACTAGAATCTGTAGTCAAGGCGTACATACCTCAAACAGAATCTCCTTTAATATCAGTCATGTGTTCACGTGTATGTTTTTCATGTGTGAACACTGTCATGCTTCAGTAACACGAGTTCACCTTGCGAGTGGCAGAACAAATAAATACAAATGGGTGGCTTCCACACGGGGACAAAGGAATGGTCCTTTGTCATAATGGTTTATAAGAAAATATATATTGTGGTGAATCTTATTACCTCCAAAATGAAATGGACTATTGATATGTCTTTGTCCTAACCCTCTACAAATGTTCAGCTACACATTTTTCGCCTTTCACGCTTTTCAGGAGGCGACCTGTAATCCCCACTGAACCCAATTTCAGTTTATTGCCTGTTAAGGAATTTTACTCTGTCAAAAGTATGATTTTAAATTCAAGCGCGGAACACATGTCCACATGAATCTTTTAATAGGGAGCAATTTTCCGTTCAGTGGACACAAAGAGCCGAGTCCCTTTACACGATCACCGTTTTATAGGTTTGCAGGTATGTTGATTTTTATATATTCAGAAGTATCTTTCCATGATAACCATGGTTTAAATAGTGTGGCCGATTTATGGGTTGTAAAATTTTTTTTTTCAAAAGGGATTTGATAGGGGGATTGCACACACTGATAAGGGTCCTCGATGTCTTGGGGACTTGGTAACCCTAGAATCTACTAATGAGTCGTTCGTTCATACGTGCACTTTTCATGCAAAACCATTGTCATGGTTCAGAAACACGGGTTCACCAGGCGAGTGGCAGAACAACTGCATACGAATGGGCGGCTTCTACTCGGGGACAAAGGAATAGCCCCTTATAATTATTCCTTTGTGGAATTGTGACTATGGTACTTATGAAAAAAATATATTATGGTCATTCCGATTAGCTCCAAATATGTGATGGATTACGGATGCAGTTTTACCTTACCCCTCTACAAATTTTCAGCAAAATCTGTATATTACATTTTGCGCTTATTTGCTGAAAGACAATGCAACGAACCAAGGCTCAAGTGGTTTCTTTGCTAAATACATTCATCGAAATATATTGACCGGCTTTCTTTTTATCTTGGAGAGTTGCCAATTTTGTATCAGACCTACTTATTCCATGACAATTTACAGTATTTAAATAAAAAAATTAATACTGTTGGAATATATTTTTCTGGGCCTATCTTTTTTACATTGGCAGCTATACGTCTCGCGAACAAGAGACTTCAACGACATATGCATGTGTATATTTATAACGCATATGTCTGTTAACATGCCTTAAAAATTCGTACACCCTGTATATGCCTCACGTCTGTTTCCAAACTTTATTTTTTATGTGATTTCTGGAATAGAATAATTTTCCTTTCCATGTTGATATTTTGGGGGAGGGTGTTCCTCGTGAAATCTAGCAGAAGTAATCTTTATATCATATAAGTGAAACACATGACAAAAGTTCCTGCAAAAACCTTAGGATTAAAATATGCGTCATTTAGTTCCTATCAGCTCATTTCAAAAGTATGCATCAGACAGAGCTGTGGATTTTCAATTAAGGGTTCAGCTAGTCTATTGTTAATGCACAGTTTCAGACCAATACAGCACAACACTCCTAAGAAAAGAGCGTTCATTTATTCTACAACAAGGCCTACAGGCCTAATGCGAACCTGTGCATTGGGAAATACACCAGGTATAATGCTTCAATGCTGGAATATTACTTTTCATGTATATGAACAATGCAAGTACTAAACATTTTGAATAAGAAACAGTTACACAAACATCACTGCTGAAATTCTGGCATGGGTGCACACAACACAAAAACGATTGTAGCTGGCACCACCAGTCTTGTATACAACGAAGCTATCAGAGATATACACATATGCCAATTATCAGACTGATATATCAAACCCCTCCTGAGAAATAAGCGGGGACACACATTGAGCCAAAATTATTGTAGGTGGCACCACCAGTCTTATATACGACAAAGCTATTCGATATGTATAAATATGCCCAATTTCGGGCTGATATATCAAATTCCTCTGTAGAAATAAGCAGGCACATAGACTGTGCAAAAGTCAATGTACGTGGCACCACCTGTCTTGTAAATGAGAATACCATCAAAGACGCATAGACAGGTCAAAATATCAGTCCAATACATCAAACTTCCCCAGAGTTTGATGCACTGGGCTGACAAGGCTTAGGTGAGTAAGGCAGTTGCCCCCGAGTGACCTGTGACAAATTGCTGCCTCAAGCTACTGCACTGAGTGAACTCTTGACCTGCACCTGGATAGACTGAGTGAACTTTTGACCTGTACCTGGCAGCACTGAGTGAACTCTTGACCTGTTGCATAATCTGACACAGTTGGTGCCAAATATGATGCAGTGAGCAGTCTGCCAAAGCTATAAATAGAATGCAGCTATTGCACTGAGTGAACTCTTGACTTATACCTGGCTGCACTTCTTAAAATCCTGGCACTGTGCCAAAACTATTTATAGAGCTGACATCTAATGGCCAACATCAAGGCACTGGCAATCTGTCAATGGTAAACCAAGTGCTGCCATCTGAACACAAAAGTGGTCCCTACTTGAAATAACTTTGAAATTTATTTTCCCAATACAAAATGCTTTTCAGGTGACTTTTTATAAAAAAAAAAAAGAAATCAGGTATATATGTAAATTTATTACGGATGCATACTGAATGCAAAATTAAAATACAGATATATCTCATTGATGGCAAATTCTTGAATTAAGTTGAGTAGGGATACCAATTATTTATAATGCAAGTACAGGTGTCTTTATATAGCCACAGAGAGCTTAATATCCATGATTGTAACATTGCCTGGTATGATAAATAACTTAAATCAAATATCTAAATTTTTTAAAAGCTTTTAAAAAGCTTTCTTGTGTATATTAACCTAAGATAACCTAAAATCTAAATTTCTAGTGGCATGATGTAATAGATGCTGATGAACTGGTGCCAGGCTAGATGTAACAGCATAACACAGCTGACATATGGTAAAATGACTCAATTCAATCTCCATAATTCAGCCAAAAATCATTCATGTGGAACCATTAATGACATTTATTATAAGAATTATTGTAGGGATTATTCTTATAAAATATTCAACAAACTGGCTTCAGTGGCATCAGTCGGAAAACGTTTCGCAGGTTTATATCTCACATAGGAAGATACACCAACTGTAACTCAGCCAAAAAGCACTGAACCAAAACCATTTGAACAAACTTGAATAATCAACATCTGAGGATAATTAATGTGTCAGTTTTAAGTGGCCAATTGGTTTTTTGAGAAGAAGATCTTTGTAGCCACTGAGCTAACATGGGCTGTTATGGCATATGTTATGACTAAATTAAGCTTCCCATAACTCAGCCAAAAGTCACTGCACATAGACCATTTGAACAAACTTGAATTATCAACATCTAAGGATAATTAATGTGTGAGATTTAAGAATTTGGCCCAGTGGTTTTTTGAGAAGAAGATTTTTGTAGCCACTTAGCTACAATGGACTGTTATGGCACATGACTAAATTCAGCTTCCCATAACATAGCCAAAAGTCACTGAACTGAGACCATTTGAACAAACTTCAGAAAGCACTACCCTAGGATCATTTCTGTGCGATATTAAACAATTTGGCCATTTCGTTTAAGAGAAGAAGTTATTTGTAGCTGTCAGTATGATGACCCCCGTACTAAAAGGCCGATGCAGGTGGCGCCACCAATACCTCAATTTCAGATATGACTCATGTGACCAACATTGGCATAAAATTAGGTGGTGATAGCTCAAGCCATTTCTGAGATTGTAATTTTAGTATGCTTTTTTGGACAGATGACTAAGTTCAACTACCTGTAACTCGGCCAAAAATCACCGAACTTAAACCATTCGAACAAACTTGAGAGAGATTTTTCCAGAAATCATTTCTGTAAAATATTGGACAATTTGGCTGAACAGTTCGGAAAAGAAGATTTTTTAAGCTTTTTTAGCTTTTTCCCTATAAAATCTAAGAAAATGCAGCTAGCCAAAAAATAATCAAAATCCGATGGAGTTTTTCAGATGACTAATTTTAAGCATAAAATTTTGTGATGCTAATTCTTGTCGTTTTATAGATAGTTTAGGTTAACGTACAGACGACGGACGACGGACGCCGGACGACGCCACACCATCGCATAAGCTCACAGGTTCGCTAAAAATGGGAAGGTAGGTGGCGTGACCTGTATGGTCTACGAGAAAATATTCCACGATTAATGATCATGCCAAATTTAAGGCCAATACCTTGAACCACTCTGGAGATCTGAGCAATTTTTACCGAGTGCACATGTACAGATGGACACCATGGCAAAACGATGCAGATGGCGCTACCAGTCTTGCGTACAAGATGGAGTCCAAGATCAATGGATATGCACTATTTCAATCCAATAGGCTAAATCACTCCTGAGAAAAGTTTATTAATTTATACTACATAAAATGGAAGGTAGGTGGCACTACCTGTCTGGACTACGAGAAACTTTTCCATGATGAATGGACATGTCAAATTTCAGACAAATACCTTGAACTACTCCGGAGTTTTAAGCAATTTTTACAAAAGCACATGTACAAATGGACGCAACGATTAAACGATTGCAGATGGCACCACCAGTCTTGAGTAAAAGATGGAGGAGTCCAAGATCTATGGATATACACAATTTCATGCCAATAGGGCAAATCACTCTTCAGAAAAGGGCATTAATTTATTCTACAAAAACAGGAATGTAGGTGGCGCCATCTGTTTAGTTTACGGGAAAACTTTCAAAGATGGATGGAAATGTCAAATTTCAGACAAAATATCTTGAACCACTCCGGAGTTTTAAGCAATTCTCACCCAAAGCACATGAACAGATGGACCCCACGGCAAAACTATTGTAGATGGCACCACCAGCCTTGAGTAAAAGATGGCGGAGTGCAAGATCTATCGATAGGCACAATTTCAGGCCAATAGGGCAAATCATTCCTCAGAAAAGGGCATTAATTTATTCTACATAAACGGGAAGGTAGGTGTCTACGAGAATATTTTCCATGATTAATAAACACGCCAAATTTAAGGCCAATACCTTGAACCACTCTGGAGATCTGAGCAATTTTTACCGAAAGCACATGTACAGATGGACACCATGGCAAAACGATTGCAGATGGCGCCACCAGTCTTGAATACAAGATGGAGGTATCCAAGATCAATGTACATGCACAATTCAGCCCAATCTGTCCATACATTTTAGACTTTTAACGCTCCCTGTACTATCAAGTGGCAATGATGGGGTATTCAAAGGCACGAAACAAGAGAAAGGCAAAAGGTGGCGCCACCTGTCTTCCGCAGAAGACAAAGCTATCCCAGATCTTTGGTCATTTTGATTTTTGGACCCATCCATATATCCCTTATTGAGATTAATGATTTTGTGTGATTTTCACCATATATGGCAATATTCAAGGTCAAGATCCGTGAAATATTTTTGGAGTTATCGCGTCCGAACGAAATCTCTGTGGCAGCGGAGCAACCGTGCTTAACCCACAGTATCTCCAGACTATGTCTGGCGATACAATAATTTGGTATATAGCCAATAACCCTTCACTTTTAAATAAAATATTGTGGAGTTTATTTATAATTTTTTTTTTAGTGTGGATAGTGTGTATGTCTAATGTGACGTAAAACACGGATACCCTAGCACATCGCCCATTATTATTTTGCCTAGTTTCCAATAGATGGCGCTGCTATAGCCGACTCACGAAATAATTCAAATTTCTCTGTTTTTTATGGGAAAGTGAACCCCCTCTTAGACGTGTTTATGGGGATCCGGGAACTCACATTTGGCTTCCTTGTAACTGTTCATAATATTAAGACTACGACAAGGTATCCAAGTGGTCATCATTCCTTTCTGTATAACCTTTACCAGTTTACTTAGTTTCTATAATATACCAATAATCATACAACAAAGTTATTATGCATTAGAAGTAGCGTTTTCGAAGGGAAAATGTTCGTACTAGGGGCGTAGCCAGGATTGAGAGAGGGCGCTGAAATATGGGATATATATATATATATATATATATTTATATATATATATATATATATATATATATATATATATATATATATATATATATCACCTCGCATATTTTTATTCCAATTAGAAATATTTGTAAAAGATAAATAAAAAAAAATTTAGGATCATACCTAATGAAATTATTAATTTTTATTAATTACTGCATGTGCCATGCTTTATATTATATTAAAATAGGTCCCAAATCTGCGGATACCAGTGGCAGGAATTTCATTGTTTAGAAAATTGAATCATTATTAGTCTATGTGAAATTCTGGGAGGACGGGGAGTACTGGATACTAGCGGGGGGAGGGGGGGGGGGGGGGCAATATGGCGCCCAAGATACTGTAACAATTGTGTTGTGTACAAGGTAACGCGTATATTTTAACATGTATATACAGTAACGCGTGTATGTTAACGTGTATAGGCCTATTAGATAGCGTGTATTTTAACGTGTTTAACAGAAAGCGTGTATTTTAACGTTTATCAGAACGCGTGTATTTTAATGTTTATTAGAACGCGTGTATTTTATATAACTTTATTACTGTTGCGCATGTATTGTAACGTGTATATAAGGACGCGTGTATTTCAATTTTTATATTGTAACGTTTGTATGTTAACGTGTTTAAATTATTAGAATGCGTGTATTTTAACGTGTCTATTGTAAGGCGTGTATTTTAACGTGTACATTAGAACGCGTACAGTTTAACTTGTATTTTGTAACGCGTGTATGTTAACGTGTATATTGTTACGCGTATTTTAACGTGTATATTGTAACGTGTATTTTAACGTATATAAAGTAACGCGTGTATTTAACGTGTATATTGTAGCGTGTATATTTTAACAAGTATATTTTTTAGTTTGAGCATCCACGGTAATGTAAGATGAATTGACAAACAACACAACTAGGACGATTAAAACGTTTTACCTGTGGCAGAGATGTCAATGGACAATGGATCCAACATGCAGATCTTTGAGGTTACATACATAAAAACACTAAACTTGCATAGCGGCAATACAAGTAATAGTTATACATGTAATATAAATGATAATATTTACAAAGGTTTGTCTGCAACTGAAAACGACGCTACCAGAGCCTAGGCGCCAACACTACAGCTTCACAGGGCACGCTAAGTATATCTTTGTCAAAAACGAGTAATCAACTCGTCTCTCTGTTATCTATAGCTTCTACTGCCCATGGTTCTGTAACACAAATAAAATCCACAGCGTGGACTAATAAACAAGCCTGAAAATAAACGCGTATGGCTAGCAGTTGAAGCACAAGAAGAGATCCGCTCGAATGAATCATAATACAATCCCAACATTCGTTAAGTACAAGATTTCATCGGAAGTCTAAACATGAAATGCCTATACAGTTTTATTCAACTCTCGCTCTCTCTTTCTCTCACACACACTCTCTGGATAACATAAACGTGTATAAAAAAGATCTCTACGTTTGGCACCCGCTGATACTCCATCTGCTCAGACACAGCAGATGCCAAACTAAGGACGACACGACACGCCTTCAGACATGCTATAATACGTGGCAGATGGATGGACGTGCGTGCGTGCGCATCCACGGGATTGCCGAGGAAGTTCAGGACTACATGCAAACTCACTCCATGACTCCACTTCCTCTTTAATATACAATTCTTTCACTGGCCCTCAGTGCCGTCTTATTTGGATTCATCTAGCGTCTACGTTTGTAAACATGGCCTACAATCACAGTTAAAACAATCAACATTTGATCAAGGGTGCCTTGAAAACTTAATACATAAACAACGATCAAAACACGGCAAGGTGAAATGCTCAATTTGCAGGTCAAAGAAAATGGGTAATCGCAATGAATTATAGTAGACTTCTCATATTATTCAACAAACACCTCTGACGGCATATCTTTAACAGTTAGGCACTTAAATGTGTGCTAATTTCAAATTCTTCCCGCCCAGACACAGCTAGAGCTCTCGTAACAGATGACAAAGAATTCTTTTCTTCAGCAAAAGAAAACAAACATCATTCATTCTGGAACGTAGAGTATTCGAAACATCTTTGCGCAGACTATTAAATTGAAGACACCGCCAAGGGCCCCAGCCAAGCAAAATAATAAAAATTGTAATAATATAACATATTCTTTCACACACACAACTGAAGCATCACAAAATGGTATTGACTGAACAGCTATAAAATCATCAACTGTGTTATAACAATTATTGTAGTCACCCTTGTGCAGCAATGCTCTACCAAGCAGTCGGCTTGTGAGCCATTAAAATGAATGTCAAAGTATCAACATGCTGATAGTGGCTAATACATGGCCATTCTTTAACGCTTACACTATTATGTCAACCAATATACACCTACGCGGATTCTCTCCTCCAATTCATTTATTCTCTAACCAACAACTGCACACAGAGTTCATTATAGCCAATCACGAAATGGCATCATAGTAAACTAAAAAAATATGATACACTGACAGTTCCTTGTTTATTGCTAGCATTTATTTATACCTGCCTACGTCACAGTAGTTAGTGATAGGTCTCCCAAGTCACAGTAGTTCATGACAGCATTAAGGCAGCGACAAGGGAAAGGTCAAGCCATCTGACATGATAACCAAGATCACACCTGTCCGACAGGCTCACCAGCCAGCGATCTAAAACAAGCCACTCGTGTCACGGTATATCATTAACATTACACTGTGGCCAGGCATGGTCAATTCACAACAAATAACTGATTGTGGCCTGGCAAATCTCTGCTAATCTTTATCACATTATAAAATCTACGATCTTACCACCTGGCCAGAAGATCATTTTATCTAGATTAAGCAACAAAGCATGTGAACAAACACTTTGATGCAGGGTGATCTAATAGCCCTTAACTGAACCCTGACCGCTACGTCTGTACCGATGTGTGTCTACGTATATATATACATATATATATATATATACATATATATATATATATATATATATATATATATGATTCAGAAAGACTTAGGTCACATGAAAAGATTCATTACAGAGCTAAGAGTCTTGGCCGATGATTAACCGAGTTCCTTACAAACACCCCGACTATTGCTAAATACTAATAAGTTAGAAGAATCAGAATTGTTGCATTTTTTATTATTTCATTAAATCTAAATGAATCTATGGTTACGGCTTAATTTCAAAATACTGGACCTGGGGTAAATGTATCTGGTTTTACTGATCACATCTGAAGGGCGACCAACATCCATTCTGGTGATAACAGAGGCAAGCGTGTGTAGGTATTCTCTAAAGGTTGGTGATGTCCCGAAAGATATTCCAGTTGCTTCTGCCTGCGAGGAACATCCTTGGTAATCACGTGAACATACTGTGATGCAACTGCAAGTGAAGTAAGCCTTTTGTTATTTCCATATCGCTGGTGTCGGCCTGTTTGTATCCTTTCTGGGACCTGCAGATTCTGTGATGAAGGAAGTTCTAAGCTAACAGCTGGTGGTCAGATGTCGAATAAACCAGAATAGATTGCAATGTTTTGGTGGCAGCCATTTTCAAAGACCGAAAGCTTCTGGCACACTAAATCTCTGTATGTCAACGATCTATATTATGGGTTTGTCTATTTCTAATGCTTAAAAATTGATGGCTCTTCGATTTGCGCATCAGGTGCCAACAAAACTAATTATTTGTAATATCGAAATACCACCGTGGTTCACCGCAGATCACATTATCAAAAGCACTCGGAGGCAGATTAGGAGTCTATCGGCTATTATAGCATTCCGGACTGCTCTTTTCAAACATGCGCTCCATATATAAATATCTATCAAGGTCACATAAATACCTTTCAAGGTCATATTGACACCTATCAAGGTCATCTAAACACCTGTAAAGGCCTGAGGAAATGGAAGATTTACATCTGGGGTGTACATCTAGATAAATAAAACAGAATTGAAGAAAAGTCCTTATCGACAATCATCATAACGTATTCTGCAAAAACATCAAAACTGGACTGCTCTGCAGCCTGCAAGTACAAAGTCAATAATACCATGGACTAACAAGAAACCCTGCCTTACCTACTGTATGTGCTCAGTTCTGATTTTAAGTCCTTGATGCCTATCTTTCAATGCTAAATATTCCTGCGAGCTCCAGTAGTTCTATTCATTTATACCAGAGTTGGGTTCTAATGCAAATGCATTTGCATATAAATTTTATACACATTTTTGTTACTATGGAATTTAAAATGGGGCGAGGTTTACAGGAACTAATAAAAAAAACTTTTATTTCAATGCATTTAATCCGAGTATCTTTTTGAGTTACATTAAGTTAGCTTATGAGAATACTAATCCACATTGACCTTCTTCAGTTTTAATGAAAATGTTTCAACTTTCCCTGAAAATAGATACAGGAAGTGTTAAGTGTTCCTCATATTTCTGTTGATGGGAAAATTTCCTAAATAAATAAATATATTTTAACTATGTAACAAAATGGCATGTAGATAAGTTTAATATGTCATATCACATTTTAACGCTTCTTTTATCTTCAAATGACTGTCGCAACCTGTGATGTGCCAATTCTTGTTCTCATAAATAATCATGAGCTTTCTGTTTGGCTTCTCTTATGTTACCCTGAAGTTCAGCAACCTGGATTTTAATTGGTACATAATTCAATAATAAGAACATAAGTTTTATATGAGCAATATAATAAATAAAGCATGAATTAATTCATAAGGATATTGCTTTTCTGTGTCATTTTGTATCATTTCTGGCCTATTTTATTTCAAATTGTTATTATAAACATGAAATCAGCCTGATGTGATTAAAATAATCAGAAAACTTAAATATTTCTGTTTGCAAAGAGAAAAAAATATTTGTATCATTTCCACTGCTGATAACATGTTATACTTTCTGATTTCTACTAGGAGATACCCTATACTCTGTGAGAACAGGTACAGAGTTTTGTAAACTTTGAAATATAAATATTCAAATGTCATATACAAAGTTCACTTCTGTGATATTCTAATATTTAGTGTCACAGTATAAAACTCAGATATATATATATATATATATATATATATATATATATATAAATATATATATATATATATATATATATATATATATATATATATTTCTACGCTGGTCTTCAGTTGAGGCTGATCCGAGTTTTATAAGCAGAATCAAGATGACAATAACTAGCAAACACATTTTTTCTGGGAGTGGTCTTCAGAATTCCACTGGTCATATGTGCATCTCCTGTAGACATCAGCATCTTTATCCTGTAGAGGATGCTGATCCTAGCCATCCTGACTCTGTGGGATCTCATCCGGTGTTGTTTTATAACTCATCATATAGCCAGGTTCATCTACTTTATCCATAGCATCTGCCAGCCATCTACCAAGAAATCCTGTTGCCCATGGTAACACTGACCTCTCTGCGGCTGACACTAACCTAGAAAGCAATGTGGGGTCACTAGTCCTGGTAGCGTAGTGGTGTACCCAGTGGCCAACAGGTGGCACTGGAGGAGGATGAAAAATGCTGAGTTAATGCACTGCAGGAGATAAAGCGATATAGACAACACGTACTGTGTGAACGAGTAATAGATTATTTGACCTAAGGTGACTGTGACCTTGAAGCCTGGGCTATGTCCTTGGCCCTCCTTGGTATAACGTATCCATGGAAACAGAGTTCCTCCTGGAATGGGTATGGTGACTAACCAGTGATGAACTAGTAAATAGTTTGTACCAGCCTATCACAATGTTTGACAGGTCCAGATCATCCAACAGAATTTGAGCAACACCCATGAAAACCTTCCTGTCCATACGTCCATAGTCACCCCACACTGTGACCTGAAACAACCAAAGCAAGTGACACATAATTAAAGTTATAGTAAATACATCTCACTACCAAATACTTTTTTTTTCATTCACCTCCGAAACAAATACTGTTTTCATTCAGCCATTATTTCCTATTAAAACAAGGGCCTAGAGGCACAAATAGTCCCCTACCAAGAAAAGTGTTCCATTCATGATACCCAAATTTTCTAGAACCTTGGCAAGAACCCGTTTAAAAATGTAAAAAAAAAATTTAAGTTAAAAGATTTTGCACAATATATGGAAACATGTGAAATCAGAAAATTTCACAATCAGCAAAATTTGAACTCTGTTGGAAACATCAGTCTGAAAATAATTCTATTCAATATGGTATTTATTTGAATTTCCCATAACTTCAAGGAATCCTTGCTTATGATTTGAAGGCTTAAGTGTTCTTATTTACTTACTTATCTAAGAGAAAGTAAAAAAGAACATATTGGACCACAGAAAGTAGTTTAACAGAGGTGGTGCCACCTGCAAGTTATAATCATATGTCAGTCATGTGTATAATTTGGTGAAGAAAGCAGCAAAGGGTCTTAGAGATATGTGATAAAAGAATGGGGTGGGACGGACAAATAGAAGGACGGACAGACTGAAGCGGACCATTTTAGTAGTCCACCCTCCTACAGCAGGGGACTTATAATAAATATGGCATGTACTAGGCTAGTACTTAATTCTTGTATTTACTTCACATATACAGCTTTATAAAGAAACTAAAATAAATTTAATTGTAAATCCCCTGAATCTGCCATCATCCCTGTGTGTGTGTGTGTGTGTGTGCGTGTGTATATATACTTTTTTTTTCTCAGTCTGTATATAGAAGAAGGCAATGGCTTTACATTAAGACTAAATTTATTATCTGTACACAAGCTTTCAAAGCTCATATATACTTCATCGTCTTCTTGCCTAGCCATCTGATGAGGAAGCCTGTGAGCTCAAACACTAGACAGTCTACTCAAAGGCATGTCCATTTTCCTTCTTTAGACATATTTCAATTAAATACTGCTAATGTCTTGATCAGAGGAAAGCATGATAATTAATAAATTGTTGAGTTTATCCAGATGCAGATGCAATTACAGGATTAACTCTCATCTTTCTGACATCTATTATTGTGCAAAAGATATCTTAAACAGTTATTAAAAGACTTAGAATCTTAAAGGGGCCTATTCAAATATCTGATGTAATCCATTCGACCTTTAATAAAATCTCATGTTATACAGGCTGTCCATTTTGTTTACAACTTCCACACGTGCATTGAGCCAGATCCCGTAACATGGTTGTCTGTCAACATGTGCACATACTAACAGCTTGTAGATAAACAAGCTCACACCACGTCACAGGGGTGCTAGCAGGGCCTTTCATGGCAGGAATTACCAAGTGTTCACCAATATTTACTCAGAGAATTGATTCAAAATTTAAAACAAGTGACCCATTGGTCACAACACTCAGCTGAAGTTTGAAAAATTTTACCAAATGCAAAATTTGCTAATTTTTTTATTGTAACTGTTATTCTTATGTATTAGCATATGAAAGCTATGAGGAAATGGCCCTCCTACTTGGTTAGTAAATTTCTAAATGACTGCAAAACTAATACTCTGACAAGACTGCCATAAAAAAAAACAGTAGCAGTTTTGAGATAGTGTACGTGTTGCATATGAAATATTTACAGATCATGGGACAGACAGGTGGACAGAATGGACTGATACCTTTATTTATCCTTCCATGGGAATATTCTTTAAAGCTTTTAAGCTTATATTAAACCCTATTTTTAGCATATAAATTTTTTGCATTAATAGTTTAAATCAGATTCAATTTTTTTAATAATAATTTTAAATCTGCAATAAAAAATTCAAAAATATAAGTTAATTCAGAATTGTAAATTGCATCATTATTTATCCATAGTTTGGCTTACATCATGTCAAATTATGCATACACATATATTTTATATTTTTTAAAATCACAAAATGTTTAAACTGAATTTAAAAGAAAATTGTTTTTTAAAGATAATGTCACTTAGAGAACATAATGCTACAATATGGCATCTTCAAGAGTACTCCTTGAATTACTATTTAAAACAGTATTGTACATTGGAGTTTTCAGAACATGCTTATTTTATCAACAAAAAGTAAAAGATTCAGTAAATTTGATAAAAAAAAAATCCCCTTTTCAAATTAGGTATAATTACTGTTGGTTGGATGACGGAGAAACAATATAATTTATAATTATGCTAATTACTATTTCAGCTATAATTTAATACTAAAACTAATATTCAATTTCACACCTTGTAAAAAGGAATGCACGGTTTAAACTTTTCTGAAGTAAGGAATTCCTCATCTGATGAACATCCACAATTTTACAGCAATACACCACTTTGTGGACAAAATTATATGTGCACTTAAATCATTGTAACCCACTGTGATACAATACATAATCCAAAATGTAACAAAAAATCAAATATAGAAAATAATAACATTCATCTAGTTTAAGCATCATTCAAAGAATGGGGGGAGGGGGGTGCAGGGCTAAGCAGAAGCCAAGCCAAGCTGAGCCAAGGCAGCTGCCTTGAGTGGGTTACATAACACTGGACAGGGCTGATAATTGATTGTACTGGCTGGTTCACTTGCTCAATTTAAACAACACTTGACAAGGTGTCTAAAAACTTGAATAAAAGCTACTCTTTTCAACCAATTCTTTGAAATTTCAGATTTTAAAAGATTAAATCCATATGTATACACACTGTGAAAATTAAATCAAAATTGCAAACAGAGAAAAAACGTGCTGTTACCATGGCTGGACAAGATTTAAGGAACTGATTTTATGTTTATACTAATAACTTAAAAAAATTTGCAAAAATTCAGATCTAATATTGGGTACACAATTGAATCTTGATTATATAAAGTTACATCCCTGAAAAAAATTCTCTAGCTTCAATAATTTTCATATTAAATGAGTGAATATATTTCCTGTTTTTTTTTTACAAAGTGCATTATATTCAGGCCCATAACTTCAAGAAATAACACCAGACTGATCTAATTATGGTATGTACATAGGAAATATATAGAGGAATGGTTAAATTTAATATGATCAATTTCAGATCAGTGGTTTTTTATATCAATTATCATGCAGTCTTCAAGTGAAACAATGGATTTTTAATGGAAAATTGATGTTTTTCCTTTTTATCTCAAAGGAACGAAGTCATAGTAACCAAATTTTCAGTATGGTAGGAGATTTTGGGGACAACCAACTGTATGCCAAATTTTTTACCCATAGTTTCAACAGTTTCAAAACGATGGACGCCCGGACAGTCATTGGACAAAGGTCCATGACTATCTATAGCTCAGATGACTTATAGTCAGCTGAGCTAAAAATCAAGTATGTAGATGGCTGGCTTTATTGGTATTCTGTAAAGATTTATGGCTTCATGGAAAGAGTACATGGAGTTATGAATGAGACCTGAATATCTAGTGTTGTATGCTTAGGTATGCTCAGTCTCTTACCGCTGGAACAACTACCACATACCTGCAGTATTTTATTGGCATAAGGCTCGGTGAAGTACAGCTGCTGCTGGTACAGCGGGTCGAGCGTTCGGCGAGCTATCGTCGTCTTCTGTTTCTCAGTACAATGTTTGCCTTCCATAAGGTACACCTTCACATATGGTGCTGCAATACAAGCTACAAATGTTGTTGCCAGACACTTCACTCTAATAGGACATCGGTGGATGCACTCACAACAGTCTATCAGATTGTTCCCTCAGAACCCTGGCTTCTTTTTATGGACACTATAGGAAAATTTCCATCAAATTTTATGGATCCATTAGGTCACAAAACACAAAATGTTAACCTTCTTTTTGAGATAAAGCAGTTGAAACATGCTAATCTCTAATCATATTTCTGGTCAATCAGGCCATTTTTGCATTTGTAGTGATTTTTAAATGCCAAGAACCTGCATGTTTCCCACATCTGGGTTTAATTCTTATGAAATGTACAGACAACATAGCTTTACAAATCATACTTAAAATCTGCGTTTCATACACTTTTTATATTAAATAACATTAATTTAGCAATCATTGGCTATGAAAATGAAATTAAGACCTATCACAGGCATACACATTAGAAAATTGAATGGTCTTATGGAAGGTAAGAATTTTCTATAAAGACATTAATTTTATGTGTATTTAAATTCAGCAATGTTTGAATTCTTGGATTTTCATGATATTAAGGCACTGTGGGCAACATGTTTGACATACTCATTCCCAGTTCAATTATTTAAATTCCATTTCATACATTAATACAGTTGAATTGAATGGCTATATCATACTTTTAGCTTTTTCTATATATGGGATCAAATAGTCATGTTGAATTTAATCTTTTTATCTTTAACTTTCTTCATCTCCAGATACTTTTCTTTAATTCCCAGTGATACATACCCAGTATGTAAAAGATTCTGTTATAAATTGCCTCAATGTTTATAAAACTTCACCTGTTGTATGTCCTCAACAGCATCTGTGCTTGACAACTTTGTCATTTAGAAAACTGCAGCAACTGTCATAGACACCATTCGTGTGGAATTAACAGATTTATTTGTTATCAGGTTTTCTACCGTGTGTATTTCTCACTCAGAGCATAATAAACTGAAAACTGGCAGTGTACAACAATGCAATTGTAACAGTATAGCTAGCAAGGCAGACCCTAGTCTGATTTTTAATTCTTACTATTTTTTTGTGACTATTCTTGGATTAGCCATGAATAACTCTTTCAGCCAACAAAAATTTATGGTTCTACTATTTAGTTCCTATGACAACATAACTGGGCTATATCCCTTTGTGTACCTGGCAGTATTTTTGCTCCTGGCTTGGCCATGAGACCCCTGGCACGAATCACTTCTACTTCTAAATGGCCTTTCCTGTCACACAGACCAAGCTGGATCTCCCCGAGGCACGGAGAGCCGAGGACTTGTCGTCCCACGAGCTGAGACGGACCCAGGCCTTCAATGAAGTCTCCAAACTGACCTTCAGGACCCAAGCGCATCCCAGATGGAAGCCACATCCTATGAAACAAAGACAGAGTAAGCAAACATTGAAATCACCAAACTCCAACAAACAATGCCAGCACTGACCAAGTATTAGCTATGATCCTCTGTTGATGATCTCTATCACATATGATACTAAGACCTTCAATCACCTGACAAGTTTTAAGATAAAGGAAAAATAGAAGTGAAGCACAGAAAATTAAAAGTCAGTATCTTCTTGCTGGTCAACTGATTGATACCTGTTCCACATGGCAATGCAAACAGTTTCAAACCATTTTTAATCCACATTTAACATTCACACTGAGTTGATAAAGTTGTTTTGAATCGGTTTTGGCTATATCATTTTCAATCCCTATTTGATTGTGGATTGAAACCTTTCACACAGCCGTAAAATGTTAAACAAATATGTTTTGGCCAAATTGAGCGTAATCCCTTCTTCCATCCCAAGTGAGGTTACAGGCATCATCCATTGTTTCATATGATGCCTCTGTTTAAGAGGCATGACACCATGTGTACTTGACACAATGGCTGGGCCTAAACTGTTTTGTAAAAGCACCAAACTTGTTTCTGCAATTCACATGGCCAAAATGGTTTGCTTTGGGTGTAGCTGCCAGGTAAAAGGGTATAAAATGGAGTATATTAAAATGTGAGACTAATGCTGCCTTCTGATCAGGTTTTTAAAATCAGGAACAAAAATAGGGTCAGAAATTTGAGTCCTCCAGTGTGTAGCATTATGTAGCTTGAAATCAGAAGCTAGAATCAGCTGAGTAAACTTTAAGTTCTATAATAAGCGTTATGTTTATCAACACAAGAACTTACCAAAGAACAAAAGAATAGCATGTCAGGTTTATTAAAAATAATGCATTAAGCTTAAATATAGACAGTTACACAATATTGTATTTCATATGCACAGAATTTTACATTTCAAATGTACCTTACAATATAGCATTCTGCCATTTTGGAAATGTTATACAAAGCAACTTCTACACTTGTTCAAATGGGAATTATCCAGTAGGAAGGTGCTTGGAACAGTTTGCACAACTGGGAGCCCCAAAATCATGTTTAGACCCCATGTCTTGCAGAACAAGAGTCACTAAGACCTAATTTCAGGTTCCAATATTTCATCAGAACCTGTTTTTATCTCAAGTTCTTGGTACAAAATTTAGTTTCTGTTTGGTTTGGAAGACACAAGGCCAGCCTGATGAAAGAACAACAAGGTCAATCACCATAGTTCATCCCAGGGAAATGAAATAAAGTAATTTTATCTTGAGTTAAGCTCACAGACACAACTGGATAGTGAGACACACCTAGGGAGAGGTTTGCCCTGCTTTGGAGTTGAATTAGATTTATTTTATTTCAAATCCTGCAATGTCACAAATGTGGGAATTTAATAATTTACTCCTGAACACTTGACATGAGAGTAAATTTGGACACTTACGCACTGCTGGAATCACTACTCATACTCCCAATGCTGCCGTCAGTAGAATCCTTGCTGGTTTGACGAATCATCCGACTCCTCATGTCAGCTGCGGCTCCCACTTCCTCGCTTCGTTGGAAGGATGACCTTGGCTTCTTCCCACCTTCTGACGCAAGTAAAGCATACAGTTTCCATGTCAACGGTAACTGCCCACCACCAAGAGGGAAAGCAGATGTACAAACTTGTATGGTTAGTTACACAATAAACGCCCACCACCAAGAGGAAATGCATGACTTACATGGTCAGTTACACAATAAATGCCCACCACCAAGTGAGAAAGCATGAGTTAACATGGTTATTTACACTGTAAATGCCCACCACCAAGAAAGGAAAGCATGACTTACATTGTCAGTTACATTGTAAATGCCACCACCAGGAGGGAAAGCATGACTTACATGGTCAGTTACACTGTAAATGCCCACCACCAAGAGGGAAACCATGACTTGCATGGTTAGTTACACAGTAAATGCCCACCACCAGGAGGGGAAGCATGACTTATATGGTCAGTTACACTGTAAATGCCCACCACCAAAAGGAGTTGTAACCACAATTACAGGTCACTGGGTGCATATTTCTGTTCTAGATGAGAAATAGAATTAATCCTCATTTTACATTTTAATGATGATCAGAGCTATTGGTCATAAAGGTCTAATAAAAAGCCATTTCTTCCTACAAAGATTCACTTTCAGACAATCTGTGGAAATAAAATTGCTGTAGTTAATTTTTTAAAAACATTTGCAAGAAAATAACTGGTGGAAATTCTGCTATAGTTCTGACAGCCTATCTATGCAGTTTCAATTATTTTATGATGTAAAGAAACATCTATGCTTTTATCTATTTCACTGTTGGTGTTATTATTGTACATCTTAAATGTATAACTGGTCTGGGATTTACAAGTATTAATGTACCACTAACAGAGTGACTGATAACTGGACAACACACACTCTTGTTCAGGGGACCCTAGAGCAGTTAGAGAACATTCTACCAACTCTATACTACACCTAAGCCTAAGCCAGGTGTAACCTACAAGACATACACCCTCAGGGAACCTAAACAAGTGCCACTACATGAGATGTGAGAATATATTATATACATATATATTATATATTATGAATAAATGATCTGAAAACATCTTATATATAATATATATTTATATACATAAGCCAGTAGGGAGTGGTATATAACATATTGAAAGAATTTTCAACATTAATAATAATAATATATTAACCAGGTGTCCCAGAATAAAATGCCCCGCTTTTTTACTCATAATATCTCGTGGTAAATGTATCAATTCCATTGAAATTTCTCAGGGTTTAAAATACATATATATTCATTATTTGACAGGTAAACTGTTTGATATCCTTCCCATGCCAAAGCCTGCCTCTGTTCAATACTCAAAATTTGAGAATTGTTTACACAAAGTACTGGGCGACAGACTGCAGAGCCTCCACCTGTTTACACTCACACAGTTCATCTATATGCCGCTTGAGCTGTGCATGCAGTCTTGCTGATCTTGATGCATGATGCAAACACCTTGCCTCTATTTCTAGTTCAAGCAACTGGCCACATCTTGATACTGTTGGTTATTATTTTGATTTTCTTCATAAGCTGACTGTTATTTTGTCATTTCCCTTGGGGGACATCATACCTATTAATACTGTGTTTATTCAAATAAAATATCCACTTAAAATAAGTAGAATTGGAGGAGGCCTGAAAGTCTAGCAAGCAAGCTGACAGAGAATGCAGAGCGCATCATGGATAACCCCCACCATCATAAGAACTGGCAGTGTTTTTCTACAAGGAATGCCTACTGTTCACCTCTACCACTTAAGACGTTATTCAACCAGAATATACAGAGCAACGTGATGACCTCTACTTACAGGAATCTATGATACAGAGAGCACATGTGCTGATTAGCAACTACAGGGTTAAGGTATAGCCCAAAGTGCTTACCTCCAAAAACTCTGGATAAACCTACCAGTGACAAAAATGGTAAAGTAGGGAAGCAAGGAGTCACTTATTGTTAGCCACTACCAACATGTTTAGTATCTTGGTCATCTGACATTTGATTACTGTAAAATCTCCACTTAAAACCGCACTTCCCATTAAAACCGCACCCAGACTTTGCCGAAATTCCAGGTGAGACACTGCGAGGGGCTCAAATACTAAGAACCCCCCTTTAAAACCGCACCAACTTTCGCTACGGAATGATTTGACAAAAGACACAATCAAGCTATCAACTAGAAATGAACACTCGTAGGTTGCGACTCGGCCATTCCTGTCTACTTTAAAATTCCTTGGGCATTTTATTTAAACACATCATTACACTTTTTTGCAGGGTCACTCAAGCATGAAGTTTGGGAAGACCTAAGGGCCAGTGAACCTCTGCCTGTTTATACAATTTTATATTCCGTGCCGTATTCTTATTTGCTACTGATTTGTCATTATATTTTGGAAAAAAATATTCTGCTGATCCATTTCAAGTCACTGTATATTTTAATTCTAAAAGTAATATTTTGAAATCTTAATTTTTGATGAAAATTCCATTTTCGGGAATTACTTGGAAGATTCAAATCATTTTCATACCGGTTACTTCGGTATTATCATCGTCACATCGTACGTTGACATCGCTCCATATCATAATTTGCTGGTGCTTTTGAAAAATAACTAACTGAAGTTACCTTGTCGAGATATGCACGTATTGGAAACATGACGCTTGTAAAAGAGTGATTTTAAGGTTAAATTAAAGTGTCCAGTCGGGGTAAGCAAGTTTTTTTCCTGAAGATAGTTTCTGTGTGGGGAGCCATTTTGTCAAGGCAGTGTTCACGCAAGGCACGCTGGGACGAAATAGGTGGCTGTTCTGTTTACCACCCACCGCGTACAGCCGTTCAAAATATTCTTAGTAGAATACCGGGGCATTTCAGCACATGGCAGCAATCAAACTTGATTTTAAAATGATCGTCTGCCATTGTGTGACTCTTTACGATGTCAGCTTTTTATTCATTTTACGGTTTAAACAAATAACCTTTGTTAAATAATGCCACAAATGGGTTTAAAGTAGGCTTTTATTTCAATTTTGCTTGACCATGCCCAACGAAGTGGGCCGCTTTGTGTTACAGCAGGGTTGTTGTAAACGTATTATTTGGTGACAATTACCAGGGTTTTATAACAAGTTATATATCACATGAAAATTTATCAGCAATTTTTAATTTATAAATAACAAATATTCGTAAATAATACCACAACACACGGCTCCAATGCATGCGAGACTGCTGCTAAGAATGGCCTTCGAAAGTTGCAATATTATCGCCCACTCGCCGGCCCAAAAACGATGTCTGTCAGGAAGATATTCAGGAAACCCTTCTAGCATAAACGGCACAGTGCTTTCAGGAAATCAACCTGATTTCAAGATTTTGAATTTCTTGATTAAACCGCGGTTTTAAGTGGAGATTTTACGGTAGTGGTTCTGACTGAACCTGTATAGTTTCTATATAGGGGTTAAGTTTTGTGGTCAGTGCTATCATCTGAGCTATTTTCTTATTTAATATCTACTTGAAATGACAGGTTTTAGTAATCATAAACAATCATATTATTACAAGTGTTCAATTAGAAATACATTTAACAGGCTGGTATTTCATATTAAACAGCATTAAGAAATGATCTTCATTATGTTTAAATGACAAAAAAATACACTTAATTTTATTTTGAAAATAGGTGTGGAAATTAATTTTGTATAACAATTGCAATTAAATTTGAAAAAAAAATCTAAATGATCTCAGTTTCTAAGCAACAGTTTATAATATCTGCAGTTCAAGATCAAATGAACATATATTGAATGTATATAGATGCTCAATATTATATAATAAAGAAAATCATAATGAACATAAGCTTTCTTTTCTCTAGACATTGTTAACATATATCATAAATGATATTATTAATGGAGATAAAAAAATTCTGGAGGTCTAATGTGACTATAAGACTTGCAATTGCAAGTATAAGAGATAAATAATTAGAGTTTATTGGGATATAGCTGACTTACTCTTACATTATTACAAATGACAAAAGATCTGTGCTTACCTGTAGCAGCAAGCTGTGAGGTACTGCTGCTTTTCTTTGAGAGGCCGACCAGTGCTGCCACTTTATATCCGAGGCTGGGCCGACGCTTCCTCCCCTCTGTGACACTGGAGGAGACTGCAGAGTCTGATATACTGCCATCGTTCTTCTCGTAACCGACGACGTCACTATTGCTCATACTGCGGCCGAGTGTTTTTCGTGTGGAGCTGACGTGGGGCACACCGGCCCTGTGTTCCATAGAAGTCTTAAATTCACTGAAACAGGCAAGATCCCATTATCATATCATCAGCTGAACACAGCGGTAAGATTTGTACAATTACTAAATTGGTAATAATAATATGACCAGCATGCTTAATAATCACTAACATCAACAATACAGGTGACACTGATTTGCCAGGTGAGAGCTATAGATAATGAGCCAGATTTGAAGAACCATAAGTTCAGTGACTCTCCACAGATGGACACATGCCCATGTCAAATTCAAAGACTAAGCTGGGTTAAAATTTACTTCACACAAGTTCCATGACGGAGTGTCAGCATCCTTTCATATACTGTATTATTTCTAGTCAAACCTATTAACCACTTGCAAGAATATCATGTTTATCATGCAAAATGTCCTATTCATTCCTAACTGATGCTGTCAACAACATCTCAAATGAAGACAGATTAATCTTAAAACTCTTTATTAGGTTACCAACAAAGGAAATCTCAGCACTTTTAATGGAGCACTGTTTCAGGCTAATTTTCATTATGATAATCACCAACTAATAGTCAAGAGAAAATATTTGTATGAAGTATATATTACAAAAAACATTAACTCAAATACCACAGGCACAAATCTATACATTACGAAACGTAACTTAAACACTACAGGCACAAATCTTTAAATCCAGATGATAAAGAAGCAAATGTCTAATGTACTAGAGGTAAAACACAAAGAAAGAATAAACTGAGAATTTTTAAGTTCAACAGAACCTGGCATGCCTTAAGCTTTGGCCAAACCCTCCTATGTTTTTATTGAGAAGACTTGCATGCAGAGTTCCTACTCGGTTTCAACAGAATTCAAACATGTTCAGAGAATATTATTTTCTGACACACTTGTGATTTTATGATTGGTCAATGGCAGTTTTCCACTACTTTAGCAATACACATTTTTTTTTAACGTGATTTACCTTCTAATGTCTTGTGTAATTTCCGAAGCAAAATTCCCAATTTCTTGATAAAACAAAACATTCAGAAAATTGTCGTTTTTGAGTGACAATTTGGGAGACCTGCTGCCTGACAGTATAAACTACACCGAGGTTCCAGCATCTGTGATCACATGACAAACCTTAGTTTTCTGCGTGGCCGCTCGGACTGCGTGGACTTGATACTGATGTTGCTGATCTTGGATATCTCGGACATGTCACTTGTCTCTGAAGCATCACTCTGCATGGCATCATCTGAAATGTCAGGGCTGAATTCTGAAGAAAACAAAAATAATGCCTGCAAGGACCCAGACTTTTACAGAGTCTAAAAGCTAATATATCATGCAGCTACACACCAGGTTTTATCAAAGCTACAACAGTAAATTTCAATCCTGACAGAGAACTTCCATCTGTAGATCAAACTATTCTAGAAAATGCTGGTTATAAAATGCATGCAACCGTATTTTATTCTATTATGAACTCTGTCACTGGTAAATTACACAGAGTTAACTAGCCTCATGTAAAGTGTGCATGACTGATTTCTAAAATTTAAAAAAATTAGCTAATAACATAATTTATTAATTCCTTAATAAATCCTAGTTGATGAGTTATTTCAGATTTTGAAATATTTAATTAGATATTTGAGTGGTCAGCTAAAAAAATCTTGGGTAGTTTTTGGGAGTTAATTAACTAACACAAACATATCTTTTCATGGGCTATTTACAATGAAAACTCTTACGAGTTTATCATCACACTGACATGCCTTCAAACATGACTTTCAGAATTCATTCATATTTATCTTTGAAAGAACATATGCATGTCCTTAAAAATATGCAGCAGGAAGCTTGTATCTACATGATTATCTTAATTGTGCCAGCTATCCTAGAAGAAGCAAAGGCAATCTACTTGGAGCTCACAAACTACTATACAAACCTTACTAACAACAATCTAATGTACGTACATCTGTTAAATAAGCTTTGACAACAGCAACACTTATTATATGAACCAAGTCTATCACTCAGGCAGCTATACACCTGTTAAAAGCTCACCCCTTCGTCTTGAACGCCGTGACTCATGGCGTCGCTCGTAGCTGCGCTCATCTCTCATGCGGTCACGGGCACCGGTCGGTGAGCCTCTTTGTCTCCGTCTGGAGTGGAAGATAGCCTCTGAATCAGATGCTGGAGCACCAGTAGCACCATGGCGACACTGGTTCATTCGTATTTTCATCTGCCGTGCTCTCTCTTCTAAATCTTGTGTCACTGAGATATCAGAATTTTCTCACACAATTAACACATTACATTTTATATGCATTTTTCATTGTATGCCTCCAAGGCATTCAACATTATCTATACAGGTTCTACAAGGTTTCATTCATGCAGTGATTTGAGGAGGTTCCAGTTATTTTATCAGTCCAGAAGGGTATTACACCTTGACACAGTGATATTCACAAGACAATTTACATACAAATTTTAGTGGCAAGACTTCAAGGTGGCACATTCTAACAAAGACATCAGAAGATCAGCTTATGTTTTAAGTATTTTCTGATTACCTCTTGGACTTTGTTTTGTATGTATACATAAGAGAGCAAAGGCACATTCATGTTTAAACTTTAATATTTCTGAAAACAGTGATACAACAGCAATCACAGAGCTATTGTCTAGTTAAAATTAGAGGTCACCATATATCTCAGGTTAACAATTTGGAATTAACAACAGATAAAGGTTATTTCTCCCAGTAAGGGTGGAGGTGGGGCTGGGGTTTGGTCAGCCCCTGTGATTTGATTATTTCTGAAGCTTTCTAGTGCGTCTTTGTGAACTGACTGTCTAAAAGTTCATGTGGTGACAGCAGCTCCATGTGTTTGACTACTGGTGCCTGTCTTTGCCTACGGCTCAGTCTTTTGCCCTGACCTTTGTGTCATTTGTATAAAATCTTGACACTACCACTGGCTTCCAATAAAATTTTAGAATCAAAGATTTATTTCAAGGTTTTTATGAACACAAATTGTTTTTCCCATCCTCCTTTGCTACAGTTGTCTGATCATCTTACATTTTTCCTTTTTTTTCATACTTTTTCAATGATAACTGTATCCAAAGCATAACAGGCAAGGCCAATTTGACCATAAGTCATCTTACTGCAAGCATTTTGTTACTGAACAACTTTGTTAACAGGTTACACCATGGATGATTGAGTGCTGTACTCAATCATTACAGTGATTCTCGTTTTTTAGGCAATTTTCACTATTAGCTAAAGTCAAACACTTTTATGGCCATGGAAATACAATACAAAATTTCAAGGATAAGCTTGTGCATGGGAACCTGGTACTATCAACAGTATTTGTCAATTTGTGTTTGTCAACAGTCCTTTGTAATAATCCTCAAAATTTGTCAACTAAACATTAGTTTTAATCTAATAGGTTCGTTCTTTGTATGAAGTCTTCTGTTTAGTTCAACTGTCTTTATCTAATAACCTGCATCTACTAGTGAAATTCACTTAAATATATCTCATCTCAGTTCTCTTACCATTGGATTAAACTCTGAAGACCAAAGCAATTGTCTGTTGCAGTTTTGTCAATGACCACTGTCTGCTTACCTCTGTCCTTACTGACTTGAGCTTGCATTGGGATCTGTGGCAGCTGACGTCTCTTTGGAGAGGGTGTACTGGTAGGAGTGACATTAGGGGACCGTACAGAGATTGGGACATCACGATGAGGCCGTGTCATTGTGGCTCCTGGACTCACTTCCCGTTCTCCTATATTACCTCTTTCCCTGTCTATGTCTCCTAATCGATCTCGATCTAATACTCTGGAACCAGAATAAAATATAACAAAATGAATATTTTTTCCATTAATGGCAATTTATTACTGATATCACCGACCAGCTGGGAGTTTTAGCCGTGGTTGGCCTAATTACCAGCATTTCAGTGTCAGCAATAAGTCCTAATTGTTTTCATTCCATCATGGCTTTTGTTTGAACTGCTTTGAAACAGTTACCATTCAGCTAGCTATAATTACATTTTTTTCATCTCCAGCTGGTGACTGGCCCAGTTGTAGATGACATTAACATGTTATACACTGATATTTATTTATTAACACACTTTTCTTCTACCACATGTTACAAGCCTGGTCTAGTACGAGCTTAGGACTGGCACAATTGTATGAATGGTAAACACAGATAAACGTCTCTATGTGTACATGTGCCTGATGATTATGGCGGCTTGAAGTTGTCTTGTGATAACTAAATTCAAAGTTATCTTCTTTCCTTCACTGCTCAGAGGGCCACTCGGGATAAACTAAGGTTGACACCCAATACTTCCTAATTTGCTAGCTTTTCTCCAGTCAAACATTGAATATTCATTATGAAGACCTCATTTAACCTGAAGCAAATAGTCTTAACAGTGGATTGAAAATTTGGTAAAGATATCACAAAACCTAAGGCAGATATTTCCTGTAATGTAAAAACTAAAATGTTAGAAATTGTATGAAATCTACAAGGAGGAAGCTTCAATGCCAAGGACGGATTTTACTTAATATGGTTGTTAAAATGACTGGGAAGACCGTCGGGACTTCGATCTTTACCATCTTTGGAATCAATTTACCATAAGATATTGGTAAAGAAAGTGAATACTACAGTTAAAGATTCTAATCACCAAGCACACCATTTATTTCAAATAAAGAAATCTGGAGTTCATTATCAGTGGTTTCCAAGTTATTTAAAAAGAATTTTAATCAATACCTACATGTCAGCAATCTGGAAATAAACTGATCTCTTGCAGAAAACTTATCTGTAGTCAATTATCTTTTTACACGATTTTATGAAATTATTGATTTTCTTCTACAGCACATGTCCTTTTACAACAAGCAAGTCAAGACATATACTATTGTTACTTTTATCACACATATTATATAAAGCAAATAATATAAATCTTATCTAATCTTATCTTATTAATCTAAGCAATAACCAGTTAACCATTAGACTGGAACCTATTCATTAGGGGCAAAAACATACGGGAGGTCCCCTAGTGTCCACTCATGGAAGCATCACTGTATATTTTAAGTGAATGTAATGCTATATATCTAAAACTTTTCATCATAAGGCCACAAATCATATTGCAATTTTTTTCTTTTGCTACATATTGCATCATCCTTTTTGGTCTTGGGTCTGTTCTTACCTAGTAGTGGATGGTGTTGACATGGGGTCAGGCACTGGTTGGCGAGGATCAGGTGACTTTGACCTTGACCTTGGAGCCTTCATATCAGGAGCAATGCGACCAGCTGATCGGCCTCGCCTGCCACCTTTCTCCATCTGAATCAGCTGCTCATCGCCAGCCATCGCTGCTTCCTCCCGACCTTCTGTGATTTAAATCCAGATTTAGTTTGCAGTGAATTTTAGTTCAGCATCTGAATACATAAAGCTTGTGTGTCATAACAAACCCTGGATGAAACTTAAACATTCTCTTTATTTTTTTGTAAAGGACAGGTCCGCAGGTTGTCAGCAGCACTGGCTATGAAAATAAAGATGAAGGCAAAAATACAATAAGAATGATGTGTTATTTTTAAAGTCTTTTGGATTTCAGGTTTTATGTCTGTATATTATGTCCACAATCTGGCAGTGCAGACTGATAAAGACACAAAAGAACATCTCTCATTTAGAGCGGACCCTGCCAATCTTCTTGTATGGACTGACCACAGATTAAATGACCATTTTCCTGACAAGTGCTATAAAGTCTTGACCCTAGGTAAGGGCAGACCCTCGAGTAGCCAATAATAAAATCAATACATGTACAGAAGAGGGATGACCCTTGGCACTGGTATTTAAACCTTGTATACAGCACTGTTTCCACTCTGTTTTTTTTAAATTAGAAGCAAATTATTAAAGTAAAACTATGAAAAAGAGATTAATCCATGCAAAAAAAAAATCTTACAATTTGACTGCAGGCCTATGTGATGCTCCTAACATGCTTCAGGTATTGTTAGTAGTTATGTCGGGAGAAAGGCACAAATCACACATATTTCACATTTCTGGTCATTTTTTAAAACTTGAGTCAGATTACCGTATAGTAATTCTTTGCTCAGTAAAAAGTCAGTACTGTCAAGCATTCAGAGAGCTTTATATATAACCTATTGCTCTAACAAAGTTATGAATTATATGCATAAACAGTGAATCACTGTCTGTATAATAAAAAGTATAGAAAAATATTGAATTTTGTTTACATATGAAAAAGTATGAAAAAAAACAAAGAAGTATAAAAGTAGTCTTTCCTGAAGAAAAAGTGCCAGAGTGCCAGCACTGAATTAGACCAAACTCGGTGTACCTTATTTCTGTACTACATAGAGGATGCATCCTTTCCTGGGTATCCTAACCACTGTCTGTGAACTGACCCCTGTGACCTCTGTAATACTTGTGTTATGATTGATTCTTTGCTGCAATGCTGCTGTGTGTAAAGTATAAAATGTGCTGATCCCACTGGTGCCATAAATGGCAGACTGGGATCTTTTTGAATGACTGATCCCTGGGCAACTAACTCCCATAAGGTCACCTAAAATTATGCTATGCCATACTGAAATTCAGGCATGTTATATATCAGTCTGAACATACATATAATGTCTGTAGGTTTCAAACAGCTAGAAAGACAGTTGGAATAGGTGTCTCATATCACCCATGATGTCGATCTCATCTGACACTGTACTTTTTTTCAGCCATGTTCTTTTTGCTGCATTTCTCACCATATTTATACAACCCCTGATACAATAATAGGTGCAGGACATTTATTGTTCTTGTTTCTTTTCAATCATGCCTAAAACCAATGCAGTCTTGAGTGAAGAAAGAATACAATGATATGCTCTTGTGATAAGGACCCTGACCATAGCTTTTAACACTGAGAATGGTCCAAATGATCCTGGTCGGCAACTCTTAAATATATGCATGATTGCCTCAGTCAATCCCCCATCCATCAGCCTTCCCGCAAACAACATGCATACATACATACATATTACATAAACAATTCAAACAGACATATATAAATACATGCCTTGTACTGAATGTGTGCACAGAAACATGAATACATACAAACAGCAAACACATACAAAACAATGAGAAGGGGTATTCCTCTATAAAGGCAATACATCCATAATCATATAATGTCAAGACTCTTTGCAAACAAAAATGAAAGCAAACAAAAAACAAAAAACATACATGCATACAAACCTGCAAACACTCATACAGCTGACTCAATACACTGACATGACCTGTGCTTATTTTTGTTGGTATATGGAGATATAATAATGTAAAAAGTTCCAGTATCCATAGACTTGTCTTAAAACCCAGCCCACATATCCCCATGCTCCCAGCTGGTGTCCTGTCGGGCCCAGTTTCTCATGCATATATACATAACTGTATTTGATAACATAAGAACATTACTGTATTAATGTGAAGTACTGTGACATATTGCTGGCCCAGGCTTTCATCCCGGGACCTTGGCAGCCCCCTGTTGTCAGAGCAGACCTCATCATCAGGGAATTGTAATAGTAAATGAACATGACAGGCAGGCACCAGCGGTCTCCAGTAACCATCCACAGAGCCTGGCTGCTGCTAGCATCTACATATTTTATTACAGCAGAAATCTGATTATATGCTGAGGCAGCCAAATTCACACATCAATGTTGAACTGCAGAAAACCGCCCAAGAGTACAAATAAAAAAAAACCTAAGTTTCCAACCTTTCTCTGGTGCCATCTGATCAACTCAAGTTTTTTAACATGGAGATCAGTTTTATTATAACATGCAGCTTACTAAGAAATGAATTTTCTCATTTGATAGAACACTCCCCAGCAGGGATAGAATTATTGAAATTATTATAAAATGCTGCCAACCAGGAAATAACCAGTTCTGCCTTTTGCAAAAAACATTCCCTTTCTTTGTCAGGATCAGATTATTATTTTTATTAAAAGTACAGCTGGCCGAGTACTGGAAATTTTCTTCAGATATGCACACAAGAAATTTACGCTGATAAGAGTTTATTTTTGTTTATTAAAAACACAGCTGGACATTTTCTCCTGTTGCTCACAGGCTAGAAGAGGCAGATTATACATTTTTGTTCATCACATGCTTTTACAGGATGTCAAACATCTGAACTTGAGTGGTTAGGTATTATAAGTTTTTTTGTGGTAAAGCCAAAAACCCTTCATAGATTATTCAAATCCAATAAATGGTAGTCACATTATTAGAAGAATAATATTAATTAGAATTCTGGTAGTTCTCTTTGCATTCTCTTTGTTCTACATCTAAAACCCTATTTATGGAAGGTTTGCTCCTTGGTAAACCTCCCCCAAAACAATTCTATTTCCTCCACATACAATAACATTAATTATTGTTTATTTTAATAATCATCGTCGCTGACAGAATATTACAGACTATATATCAGATTTGTCACATTTGACTCTGCCATAACTGACAGGACAGCACCACTTTAGTTTACACTGTTTTTGCTGAGACCAAAACCATCCATACTCTTTCCCTTTGTAGACAACAGATCCACCATACACCTTTTACATACAGCACACACTCAAATTTATGATCTTCAACATATTTTTTTTACCTGAAGTAAACCAAGTTCAAATTGTTAAACACTGCACTGCAACACTACATTATACTATGAGGCCTAACGAAAAGTTTAATGATTATTTGCTTAATAGGGAAACCATAAGAGCCATAGCCAGGCAATTTTTACCATAATACTATTTCATAGTTTTATGAATGAAGTTTGTAAAAAAAGAACAATATATATACATTTGGCATAATTGTATCAACTGGTAGATTCTGACCGATCATTATTGGTTTATGATTGCCATTAATTAATATGCATGAAGTTATCCATAATACTGCAAATAAAACAATAAAAAATTAAGGTCACATCCCTAAAAGTTACAAATGTGTCAGGTAACAGAATGTCTGCCTTCACCACCCTTAGCAGAAAGCACCTGTCATATACAACTCTTCCCAACCCTAAATTAGCCATGTTCGGATTGTGAATTTTTTTGGTCTTTTGTCACAGATTGTAACGACTCTTGACCCTGGGACATTTCAATCTTATGACATTTATTATGTGGATAAGTCAAGATGACAACCTCAACTAAAGGGCTGGCACAGTGCCAAAACACTAATAAATCTGGCAGCAGCAATATCACACATTAGAAAATATTAACAAATGTCATGAATAAATAACAAATTTTTGTTGTTCAATATCCCACCACCACTAATTAACACACCTGCCATGTGGTGATTGGCTCTTCTTGTGACCTTTTTTATGACTCTCACCCTGAGGTCACTTCCTGTATCTGAGTAGTCGCTGGTGATTGGACTAGCGGAGCTACTAAGGCTCGCCCCATCACCCCGTCTGAAAGGGCTTAACCCTAAAAGGAACATGCTCTCAGCGTTGTAGTCATTTAAAGTTTTCCTCTTCACAGTCAGTTATAATTGAAAATTACAATTTACTTTCTCTTTCTTCAATATATATTTTTCTTCACTCTCTTTACTATAATTAAAATACCTCAATATTAATCCAATGTTAATTGACTGTGACTTCAAACATAAACTGTCATAAGTTCAAATGCTGTGAACCAAGAGTGTTAGAGCACAACTCAGATATGAGAAGGTTGCAAATTTTCTTTATGGCACTGTGGGCCAAAATGCTGAATATATAAGCTTTTAATAATATTCATTGAATTTTTTTTTTTAATCATGCTGATGACAATGTATTTAATTTATTGGTCATTATGACCAGGAATCATGTTTATACACACTTAGATACAAATGAAAAATTTTAAAACCAATGAAACAAATCTAACAAATGCTTTTACTGACACAGTCTAAAGCCACAGGCTGTGAACATCATCAAATGTATTAAAACATAAGAGATTACTGCTGGTCAGACACTTAGAAGAACTTAATTTCAGGTAAGAAGCATTTATTATACAATAGTGTAATGTGTGAAGATAGTTCTATAATCTAATCATTTACCCCACAAAGTTATATGGATAATGAGGGTTAAGTATTAAAAATAAACAAGAATCCCACAAACCAGAGGCAAGACCATTTATTAAGTCACCAGAGGACACAAAATGTACCAAATCACCCCATGACAGGTCATGCCAACAAGAAAAGAACAAACACAGATATGTTCTGGTATGACTTAAACATATGAGACACGTGTGTGCTGAAAGAGGCCACCACTATGACGTCTACTTGGTTAGCTTACTAACCACTAGGGGGAGCTCCATGTACCGGGTAGCACCACCACTACCAGAGTTCATGCACAGACATCAAAATATCACCCAGTCACCCAGAAATACCAATAAGATGAACAAAGAAACTATGCAAACAAAATATAACTTAGTGTGTTCATCCATCTGTAAAGTTCCTACTGATAAAACACTGTACTGTGTCAGCTGTGTTCAGTAAGTATAAGGTAGGTATTTTTTTATCTGGTTATATTTTTATTACCCTGTAACAATCAGGAAGAAATCAACCACTTTAACTGTAGATCACTTAAAATGTTAAGAAGCATGTACAAAAAGAGGATTCGTTATTATCAAGACCAAATATCACTAGTTAATTGTTTGACTGTCTGTTGGATGTTCATACATCATCAATGTGTCAATATAGGGTCATCTGATGACAAAGATACAATATTTGTCTTAGTACCACAATGTATTGTTGCACTGATGAATCATTTCAGCCCTAGTTAGTATATGCTGTGCGAGCTGTAAGTGCAAATCTACCACATTCATGACAGAATAATGACAAAACTGTCCCACCACAAAAATGGACTTTCAAATATTATACTTACCTGGAGCAAGACCAATGCTGTCATCAAAATCAAACTCAGAAATATCACTATCACTGTGTCGCTTCACTGATCCTGGAGGAGACAGAAATTCTTGGCCGTACGAGTCTGTCCTTCTCCCAGCCTGAAGATAAACCATAACATACCGTACAAATAGGGGCATTGTTAAAATTATATACCAGATGGAGCTTTACAACTTTTTTAGTAAAATTTTTATTTTACAAGAAGTATTGTTAAAATTAAAATTTTGGAGAAAAATGCACCATGAAAGTCCACCAATGTGCTGCAGTAACAGACAGTCCTTAACACTTAAAGGGAAGTAATATATGTGGATATATATTTCATCTGTAAATTTTACCTGAGAGAGTTGCACATATTTAGTCGTATCATCGAGAAACAATTCCGTAAACAACTCTTACAAAAGGAATGCTGTCTGATGAGATAAAATAAATGCTCCAAGCAGGAATGAGCATCACCGTATATACATTTTATAAGAAAAGTTTGACATAAAATACTTGGAACTTTGGGATATAAAACAAGGGACCCATGGGTCTCGGCGCTCAGCTGAAGTTTGAAATTTTTGCAAATGCAAAATATGCAAAATATTCTATTGTAATGTTTTTCATTTATATAAGCATATGAGAAGCTAAGAGGAAAGGGGCCCTCCTACTTGGTTATAGTAAAGTTCTAAATATATGATTACAAACTAATACTCTGACAAGACTGTCATGAAGAAAAACAGTAACAGTTTTGAGATACTGTGATGCATATGAAAAATTTACAGATGGACAGGCAAGTGGACAGAATGGACTAATACCTTTATTTAACTATCAAGAGAATAATGCATTTAAGTTTATATATAAGCCTATTTTTTTAGCATATCCACTTTTCCCATTAATAGTTTTTATCTTATTCATTTTTTTTATTTACAAGTTTTATAAATTTGTAATAAAAAAAACTGAAAATATAAGTTAAAATATTAGAATTCTAAGTTGCAATCATTATATATCCAGAGTGTGGCTCATATTGGGTCATATTATGCATACACGTACATTTTATTATTTTTAAATCACAAATGTTTAAACTGAATTTAAAAATAAATAATGCCACAATATGGCATCTACAAGATAATTCCTTGAATCACTATTAAAAAGTTTTGCACATTGGAGTTTTCAGTACATGCTTAATTTTATTCACTGAAATGAAATAAAAGATTCAGTAAATTTTATAAAATAAAAACATCTATTCAAATAAAGTATACACACTGTTGGTTGAATGAGGGACAAACAATATCATTGTGCTAATTACTATCTCAGCTATTATTTATTACTGGAATTAATAGTCAATTTCACACCTGGTGAAGTTTTTACTCTTCTGAAGTAAGGAATTACTTATCTGATGAACATCAACACTTTCATAGCAATACACCACTTTGTGGACACAATTAAATGTGCACTTAAATCATTGTAACCCTGGTGGTACAATACAAAATCTAAAATGTAGCATAGCCAAGAATAAAATAAAATACAGAAAATTATAACATTCATCTAGTTAATGCACCATCTGGGGGGGGGGAGTGCAGGGCAGAGGGGAACCCTGCTAGTAGTGGCCAAGCTGAGCATAGGCAAGCTGCCTGGGGTCAGTTACATAATGCAAGTGAAGGCTGTACTACCAGGTGGGCTAGATGTAAACAACACTTGACATGGTGTATGGAAACTTGAATTAAAGCTACTCCTTTCAATCAATTCCTTTGAAATTTCAGATTTTAAAAGATTAAATCGTTATGTATATATGTTGTGAAAATTAAATCAAGAGTGCTAACAGGGAAAAAACGTGCCATTGCCAAAGTTGGACAAAATTTAAGGTATTGATTTTTTATTTATGCTAATAACTTGAAAAATTTGCAAAATTCAGATCTAATTTTGGGTAAACTATTGAATCTTAATTAAATAAAGTTATATTCCTGAAAAAAAGTCTCCAGCTTCAGCAATTCTCATGTTAGGTGAGTAAATATAATTCCTGATTTTTTTAAAAATGCATTATATTTGGGCCCATAACTTCAAAATAATACCCAATACTGACCTAATTTTTGGTTTGTTCATAGAAAATGTATGGAAAAATATGAATACTAAATATGATCAAAAACAGATCGGTGGTTTTGATATAAGGCAGCCTTGAAGTGTAACAATGGTTTTTTTTATGGAAAACGGAGGTTTTTCCTTAATATCTCAAAGGAACAAAGTCCTAATGACCCAATTTTCGGTATGGTAGGAGATTTAGGGGACATCTAATGGTTTGCAAAGTTTTTGATTCGTAGGTCCAACGGTTTTAAAACGTGCCCTGTTAACGGTTGGACGGACGACGGACAAAGGACCACGACTATAGCTCAGATGACTTATAGTCAGCTGAGCTAATAAGAGACCACTGCGTTAGGATAACATAACCATGCTGAATCCTTGAGAAAGTAGAAATGACAAATTAAATACAATACTGACCTCTCCCGGTACAGGCAGGCTTGCTCCCATACTCTCATGGTGGCGTAATGGATACCACTGAGGGTCATCATACAGGTCAGCCGAGGCCAAGTCTATCACCACCTGCAAAATCCAATAAAACTCACTAATCTAAGGCCAAGTCTATCACCACCTGCAAAATCCATTAAAACTCACTAATCTTAAGCCAAGTCTATCACCACCTGCAAAATCCATTAAAACTCACTAATCTTAAGCCAAGTCTATCACCACCTGCAAAATCCATTAAAACTCTCATTGTAGGCCAAGTTTATCGCAAAATGGAAAGTACATCCAATGCATGTATGCATGAATTCAAATTATGCTCCAATATCTTTGTTTAATGAATTTTCCTCAAAACTTGGATTGAGAAGTAATATTCAAACTACAGCAAACCTGTCCCTATGAACCAACCAATGTGGAGTCTTAATACCAGGTACTTGAGCCTTACCTCTCCAACATATTCCCCACTGCCAATCCTGTCATAATCGTACACAGTGATTTCCAGACCACGGTTCTGGATGTCGCTGTGTTTGAGTGGAGAGTAGATGAAGGTTTGGTTCCACTTTGGTTCGAGCGTACCAGCCACAGTTTTGGTCCTCCTCTTGCTTTTCTCACTTTCAGCATACCAACAAACAAATGTTACACTTAAAAATGATGTTTAATTATATTAGCATATCAACAGTCAATTGTCACTCTTCAAGATGAATAATAATATATATTTTCTTTTAAGAAAAGTGCATTTAGTAATTTTGGATTGTTTTGAAATAGTTTTTCCAGTTTTTTTTAGAGTATTCGTAACTTTTCAGATTTGGAATATCGGTAGTACTGGCATGCTGAGCGTTAACTGTTCCTAAACTCTGTGTTATATGTCTGCACCAAGACCTTTTAAATAAGTGTGCCTCTGCCAGAAATTACAGACCAGAGTTGTGGGTCCATGCAATCTAAACTATATTCAGTTTGTTAAACATGAATTTTGTGAGCCATTATGACACAGATACATTTAACAACATGGATTCCGGTTTCCTTGTTACCTAACTTTCTGTCTGAAAACAGGTACATTTAACAGTATAGATTCCAGTTTCTTTAAGACCTTACCTTCTGTCTGGAAACAGGTACATTGTACAGTATGGATTCCTGTTTCTTTATGGCCTAACTCCTATCTAGAAGCAAGTACATTTTACAGTATGGATTCATGTTTCCTTATAACCTTACTTTCTGTCTGAAAGCAGAAACATTTTTCGGTATGGATTCCAGTGTCTTTATGACCTTACCATCTGTCTTGAAACAGGTAAATTTTACAGTATGGATTCATGTTTCTTTATGGCCTTACCTTCTTTCTAGTAGCAGGTACATTTTACAGTATGGATTCCTGTTTCTTTATGGCCTTGCCTTCTATCTGAAAGCAGGTACATTTTACAGTAAGGATTCCTGTTTCTTTATGGCCTTACCTTCTATCTGAAAGCGTACATTTTACAGTATGGATTCCTGTTTCTTTATGGCCTTACCTTCTATCTGGAAGCAGGTACATTTTACAGTATGGATTCCTGTTTCTTTATGGCCTTACCTTCTATCTGGAAGCAGGTACATTTTACAGTATGGAGTCCTGTTTCTTTATGGCCTTACCTTCTATCTGGAAGCGAGTACATTTTACAGTATGGAGTCCTGTTTCTTTATGGCCTTACCTTCTATCTGGAAGCAGGTACATTTTACAGTATGGATTCCTGTTTCTTTACAGCCTTACCTTCTATCTGGAAGCAGGTACATTTTACAGTATGGATTCCTGTTTCTTTATGGCCTTACCTTCTATCTGGAAGCAGGTACATTTTACAGTATGGATTCCGGTTTTGGCCGTTATCTCTGGCTGGCAGCTCCTGAGCACCTAGCACCGTCACGATCAGCTGGTAACTTGGTGCATCATAGATCATCTTAACCTGCAAATAATTTTATCTATTATCAGAACCCGACTTAACACAGACTACCTGAATGCAAAATAGATTATACAACCACTTTCCTTCATATGATAAGTTCAAGGAGAGATACTCCAGCCCTAAACCACTGATCCATTGTGATTTTAACATACAATCATGAACAAACTCTGATACCAACTTACATACAAATACAAATCATCTGATGGATAAGCCTGAAAAATATGTTGAACTACATCTACCTGTGAATACTCTGAACAGAATTTCTCGACTTGAAGTAAATATCAGTCTTGTCATACTTCCTGATAACAGCATGATATTATCTCCATCTGAAGTTAATACTGTATTTGTTTGCCTCTGAATTGTCTGTTTGAAACTTTACAAAAAAGGTTCTTAGTTTTGATAAAATTTTGAGGAATATCATTAAACACCGCAAAAAATAAACCTTTAAATTTTGGAGGTATTCTGGATCACCATTGTTTTATTTGTTTTGTTTAGAGGATCTCTTACTGCTTTCTAGTTAATAACATTATCTCAGTGATCTACAAGAACATTGGTTAGTTGATTGTTACCTGTATCTTGCCTCCCAGCTGCGGCGAGTGGGCCCGAGTTCTTGTTGTTCCAGGGGATCCGGGGGATGTTATGGTCACACTTGGCCTCTGACGACGAAGAACCTCAGCCTGTTCTCCTTGAGGGTATCCTGAAAGAAAAACAAAATCAAACGTTAACTTATTCCTGAGATTGATAGGGAAGATTCCTTCTTTTGCTCCCTCTTTGATGCTGAATTTCCATGCAACTGCCTATTTAATTAACAAAATTAATTATTTTTTAAGTAGTTGCCAAATTAGAATAATTACAGTATGATGTAACAAATATTATACTTCTTGGTGACTGACCGTCAAAACAAAGGTAATTTCATTATATAACAATACTCCTCAGCTACAATATCAGTTTAATTTCTATAATATTTACTGGAACTTATTTTATTCCATCCTTTCATCATCTGTCCAGTTTGCACTTTTTTTTCAACCTGTCATATTCTTAAGTAATTGATGAACTCCTATGCCATAAAAAAGAGACAACACTGGTAGTTTGGTTTTACATCCAAGTCTTAACTGTTGTTAAGTAATTCATTGAAAATAACCTGAATTTATACAGCTCAACAAAACTTCATGAGTAAAACATAGCACAGAGAGAATAATTTAATTATTAGACCCTGACCTCTGTAGCACTCACTTTACTGTGCCAAGGTCAGTGAATCTAAATTGGAATAGCTAGCTAGGACCACTTTAGGGCCACTTTCAGGAAAAGTGTCAGTACCGTCTTTTACAAATGAAATTAAAGCATTCAGGTTTCTATGGGTGCACCGCACCCATTGACCTAGAAGTCAAACATTTGACTTTCAACAATTTCAAACTGTCCAGCAGTGAAACCTCTAGCAATTTTTTAACTTGATTCCTCAATAGGTTATTATGTTGCTGAGGACACTACAGAGAAATCAGTCAAACAGGGATTTAACATCTTTCCTAGTCTGATGTGAATTTGCTGCTTAGTCATAAAAGATTTACATTTTAAGTGCGGAGGCATGTGAAGGGGGCTATGGTATGTCAATGTGCTAGCACACACCATTTATATTGGTCAGAATCAAGTTAAACATAATTCAATAATCAGTAATCAATTAAAAAATTTCTTTAACATCCAAACATGCAGGCCTAAATGAGCACAGTAGCCAGAGCCTTGATTTTGGGACCATCAGGTACATAGATAGTATTAATGAGACTCAAGTACTCCAAAATGCTTTCTGCAGGAGGACAGTGTAAACCTACCTGCTTCAGCCCCTGCAGGTTCTGTAATACCAGGAGGAATTTCACCACTGTAATACAAACAACATGAACACATTGAACAGCAAATACAACATGCAGTCAGCACTGTAGGAGTATAAATAGGACAAAACAGTCATATCCACACATGTATACCCTGGAACTTGTACAAAAAGGCTAATAGAACTACCTAACCATATACTCAATATACATTAAATATTTCCTTTATCAGATTATCAAGATTAACATAGGCAAAATGTGACGCAGGAACTCTCACATCGAAGAGGATAGAAATATTACTTTTCAGAGCACAATCCTTATGGTTATATCTCATATGAATTCACATCAAAACACTCTCCTGCAATATGCAAATTTATACATTAATTCATTTATAGATCTCCAAACCTTCAATGTATTTATTGAGAGTATGACAAAACACCAGAAGGTCCATTAATCAGCTGGCTGACTTAACTGCTTGATACCCTTATTTTATCAGTTTTCACTGATACATGATTGTAAAAAAAAACTTTAAACTTTTAAATTTTACAAAGTTGGAAAAGAGCATATTAATTCTAAAATTTGAAATGTGGTGGTGACCAAATCTGTATAAACCTTAAACATCCTTCATCATATTAACTGGTTTTGTTTAAATTGTCCATCATCTTTTTTAAATTCTGAATCTGTGAACTCAATTGAAATCAAACTGCCTATAATTTCAGCCTGGTTCCATATTCATAAATCTATTATATTCAGTTTCTTCATATCCAGTACTCACCCAAGTTTTCTTTCCACGATCAATTCAACCTGAGGCTCTTGTTTAGATTCCATAATAATATCATACACCTCTTCAAATGTAGCTCCCTTGAAATTCCGTCCATTCCATTCAATCACCTCATCACCTGTGGACATTTTGTTTGACCTTGACATGAACTGATATATGACCTTGGCACTGATGTTTGACCTTGACATAAAATGTCTGGAACATTACGTTTTTTTCCCAAAACTGGATCCTTTTTTCATGAAAAATGTGTGTAAACCTCTAGTCATATTACATATGACACCTCTCGGTACAATTTTTTCTAAACATGTAGTGTGTTGATCCTAAACAAAATATACCAGAGGTATATTAACACAATCAGTGCACTATGCTTATTGCTGGTGATAATAATTTAGCAGACACATGTTGTGAATCAAGTATCCTTCCCGACTGCCTAACAACCAAAAACGAAAATGCAGATATGGACACATTTAAGGATAAACCTTTATAAATGATATTTTTCATACTCCTTTGCGGTAATGACCATCAGTTTTTGGAGTAGCTTTTGCATTTTTTATTAATTTTTTTTCTACGTTCTGACCTGCATGGAGGTGGCCCACTGTGTCGGCTATACTGCCTCGTTTCACCTTGGTTATAAATGCCCCTAGATGGCCATCTTCGGCCGTCTTGCCTCCTATCACTTTCAAGCCTGCAATAAACAAAAGCAGACCTGGCTATGTAGATGAGGCTCGAGCATTGAAAGTGGTAAAAAAATGACACGACCCAGGTCACTTAAAAGTCAAGCAAAGTATGTTAAACAGAGAGGAAAAAGCAGAAGAAAATAAATTAGTCGTAATGAAACATGCAAAAGCATAGCGGACCACCACCCATGTCAGAAAAGGATCAAACCTGGGTACAAACCACGTCTTGATGTTTCCTAAATTGGATCTGACTCTTAGTCAGACAACTTCTGATGCTGTTCACTACCAAATCTGATGACTAAACATGATGAAACAACTTCTCAAGCTTCATTTGAGTTCAGGATCATTAAGGATATGTCTACTGCAACCGTCATATTACAGTGTTAAGAAAGACAGGTATATTGATGGTTTTGTGATCCTATGTTTTTGTGGTTCTATTACATGCCCTAGTCATATGGCTATACAAAACATCCTTAGTTTACTTTTCTATTTTGACAAATTCATCAAGAATATCCCTCAATCTAGTCTTATCATCCTCATCTTCAAAAACTACCATGGGCAAACCTGAATGAGCTTGACGGGCAACCGCCAACTCAGTTAATGTGGCTTCTTCAGGGTTGCAAACTTCTGTGCATTATAAACCTAAAATCTGTGGAATGATAAGTTAAGGATAAACTAATATGGTGGCAGTCATGGATGACTGCAACTTAGTGCAAGGTCCTGTATTTTAGATTCAAACTTGAGATTTAAATTTCCAATTCACAAATTTGTAATTTTTTAAACATAATTTATTTCACTGAGTCGTCCCTCCCAGATCTGCATCACAGACAGTACATGTTCCCATGTCAGTTAAGGATGAATGCTCTGCGGATATTGTGGCTTACAGAATCTGCTGGCACAGTATATCAACACAGATGATAGCTAAAAGTGGCATTCTTGAGTGGCCATCAAAAAGTACCAACTCATGGATACATCTGATATTCTTCAAAGGAAGCTCATTCTTTATCCAGAATTAAATACTCATAATAGAAAAGATTAAGAAGCAGGGACACTGTACTATAATTGCACCAAAGCAAATGCTCTCATCTGACTGTCTTGACATCCTTTAATGTTTTGAGGACACGTATGAAAATGTTAAATCTAGATACTGATGGATGGCTTAGTACTGTTGTATTACTTTTAATCTAAATTTTTGAATTCCTCAGCAATATGGTACATAAGATGTTCAAATATTCTACTTATGTTCACCAATATCTAACTATTAGTCCCTAAACTGCCATTGTTTCCCAAAAAATCTGCAGTTACTTTAGGGAAAACCTCATTTTTTCTATTTTATACTTCTGAGCCAATTAATGTTTTTCAATCTAAAGTTCCCTTCTGATGACTCTAGTTAACCTGTTTTAGTCACATTGTAATTTTGCCTGGGATTAGATCTAAAATTTTTCTAAAGGGAAAATTACAAATATAACAATTTGTTGAAATTTTGTTTTTATTGACTGTCACTTTATTTTTTTTCCTAGTCTAGGCATGCTTAACCTTTTTATTCTAATATTAATGTAAAATTCTTAAAAGTCACATGTCATGCTGAGGATGTGAGACTTCCTTTTCCACTTAAAATGATTTGTTTGGAGTAATTTTTACCATGTGCCCAATATCATCATCTCAATATATATTTTGAATCTATACAGGACTTTCCTTATCCTACAGATTACAGAAATAGCTTTAAATGAAAGATTTATTAGTTTAGCATCAACTTGGTTATCACTTTCTTTCACCTAGATAAAAACACATTTTATTAATTTCTTTCTATACCAGTCAGTCAAATATCCTGTATGCCTTTTTTTAAACACTATAGTATATTATGCCAAACACTTGGTGTTTTCTATGTCTGGCTCAGAGCTGATGAAACATATGAACCTTATCTTATAATTTAAACTCACTTATATGAAATACAAAAGATGATTCACAAAAGATATATGTCCATATATAGAATTATTCTTTTGTGGTGACATGTACTGTCCCTCTCATGTTAATCATGACCTAAAAAATGGGTATGTGGATGACCAAAATTACAGAGGTCACGAAAAGTTATATTAACAAGTGAGGATATCCAAGTACAGCATACAGCAAATGCAAAATATATCATGCTTAAATGATGTCTAAAGTTACCCTGCCACAATGCCTATGTAAAGACATAAACCAGTCTTGCCAAGCCATCTGAAATAAGATCGGGAAGGAAGTACTAAACTCACTGTGTCTACTAAACTAAACAGCGAAAGAATTTAAAGGCAAAGTAAACCATAATCCTTCTAGTAATTAAAAGTCACCACGAGACATCGGCAAGCGACAAGTCAGTTAGCACCACAAATATCACCACCACATGACTGCTGTACAAAACTCACGAAAAAAAGTCAAGCAATCGCTACAGTATCTGTGGCATGTGTAATTAATGTATTATAATTGTACCTTTAAATAGGATTTTAAATGTACAACCATATACTATTACTTGTTGAATATTCAAATAAAAAATGTTTTCTAACGTTTGTGGGATTTTGTGTGCACAGTTTATATGAACAATCCCTGAATGGTAGTTTTGAATATATTTATGAAATTTTTCCAATTTGGAGCTGCCATGAAAAACAAGATTCAATAGTTCTCTTTCCCCAAGGTCACAATCCAAGATATGAGTTGTTCATTTTACATTAACACTGAACATGAAACTTTTTTGTGTGACAGTTATAACAATTTTGACTTTACTTTGCAAGTTTGTCCTGAATGCCATTCCTAAGTATGTCATTTAAAGAAACAATGTCATCTGTTTTAATATGGCAGGTCAATTTTCTTATGTCAAGTACCAATAATATATAAAATATGAATTCAAATCCATCATATATATTTTACATTTATTTCTGCATTTGATAAGACACTAGGTGAAATCATAAACATGCACAATACATATAAAGTATAAAAAACAGTGAAGATCACCTGTACATTATTAAGATGACACATGACTCACCCAAGATAGCACCAGTGTCTTTGTGTCCCGTTCCCTCCATGGACTTCTTCAGGATCATGTGACCCATAAGCTTCCTGCCGTCTGCTGCAGGTTGCCAGGTAACCGGATGCTGCATTGGTAAGGTGTGCTATTAGCAAACACTCCCCTCAATGCACAAGTGTTATCTTAATCATCAAGTCTACTGAATTGTTGATCAGAGAAAAAATGCATCTCTATCATACTACTGTCTTCACTAGATATATGCAATTACTGTATACAATATTTGGTGAACAAGTCATTGTAGACCATTGATAAATCAGTATTATGAAACAATTAAGATTATAATATGTAAATATGTAAATATAATATATAAACCTTGAATAGTTATTGGTAATTTCTAAAACTGCTGTATTACTTACTGCAGCTCATACCTTGCTATTAGTAGTAAAAAATATGATTGGCCTGTCCCATGTAACACATAACATGTGTTTGTAATTTATTTAGCATCTCAATTACCAAATAAGTATTTTGCACTGTATTACCTGTAAGATTAAACAAGCCACAAAACCTTTATGAAAAATGTAGGCAGTAGATAGTGCAAGGCACATGGATAGGTCATGTTAATACTTACTGAAAGCTATTATGCCATTAGTATATCATTTTAAATGATTATAGCCCATTTATACATCAATACACTCATTAGTAAAGGAATATTCGACCAGGGATAGAAGTTCCAAGAATTGGTCTTCCAATTTAAAATGAGTAAATGTTAGAAGAGTAGAAAAAGGACAGTCAATGAGCAGCAAAAGATAATGAGGAAAAAAATGATTTCACATGTCAACAGATTTAACTTCATTTATTTCTCTAGAGATTAACATAAATACGGGAAGTTTAGCTCATTGTCACTGTTATCAATGGGACAAGGAGGTGTAACAAAACTATGAGAAAAATACTGGAAATATTTTACCAAAGTTAAAACAACAATGAAACTAGTCATCTATCATAAACCATATTACATGCCTTTTCTTGATATTATATTGCATGGGCTTGTGATATGATAAACACCAAGTTAACGCAATGAACAATCCTTCCAAGCAAACAATGAAGCACTTGCAACAACACAGATATGGCACACAGATATGGCAAGAAACTGTAGAGACACGTATACAGCAAAAATATTCTGATCAGTGCTCTGAAAACATCATACAAGGTGCAATGTCCAAAACTGTACTATCTGTACACACAAATTTTACATATTTGTAATCAAGATATTTCCTCCTTTTTTCCTTTCTTTTAGGAAATTCTAACATGTAGATCCTAATTTCCAACATCTTTGATTTCCTATATATTACTAAAATTCACACCTTAATTCATAACAAAACAATGTTTACTTGTTGATTTAAAGGATCAAGATTCTTATTTCCAGGAAGAGCTGTGTAACTGATTTGTTTAACTGGACTTTGGAGCTTTTAAAGTGAAATACAAAAAAGACTGATAGTTTCATTGCCTTCTACAAGAATGTCAACTAAGGACAGCTGGTCTTAGGTAGCAACCTTAAGTATTGCAGTGAGAAAATCATGTCCATAATTGCACTCACCCACATGGCCAGAGGAAAATCTGTCAAAGACATGTAGGTGTGGATTTTATCTTATGGACCATTATTTAATTATTATACAGAACTAACAACAAGACTAAACAGCACTAACATGATGTACTGAAATAGCTAGTGCTAAGGGCAAAAGCAACAAAAGTCAAATTGTAGACCATAAGAATATACTGAAAATCAGTAACTGGCAGGTATAAAGTATCACAACAAACTACAGTTGTAGCCACCCCTCCCCCTACACTTTGGTACCTATAATATTATGACAGAAACTTGCTGGGTTCTATAGACAAGTCTGTATCATTTAACACTACGTGGTTCTTCATTAATGGACACAAGTACAGGTAATTTGCTCCCGTCTCTGCTCTGCAAATATCTCGAGAACCAGGCAAACTGTGCGTCGCATTTATTCTCTACTGCTTAGGGCCATAAACCAATGAGCTGTGACATCCTGATCACATGATGATATTCAGTCTGGCTATAATGCTTGAAAATTTGGTCCATTATTTAAAAGATGTTTGAAGTAATGTCAATGGTCCGAGCATTATCCAATACTATTGCCAAATTAAAAAAAAAATCACTTAACTTCTTGTAGCAGGCATAAATTTTCTCTCTCTAAAACCTGAATATAAATATTAAACATATTAGGAGGTTTGATTTATCTTTTACAGAAATCAGTATTGTGACAAAGTCCTTTACAAAATAAGCCATCTTCCTCTTCATTCAAGTCTGTTATAAGCAAAACATAAAAACAACACTTTAGAATAACAGATATTGCACCTTGAAGTGAGGTCTGTCAGCAAATATTCACACAATGCAAGCAGATACAGGGTCAATCAGAAGGGAAAAATATACAGGAAGGGTACAAGACTACTGACCATCTAAAAGAGAAGTGGGTGCGTGACAGGTAGGGGCTATTCCACAAAAAAGTACAATACTGAATAAACCCGACCCACAAACATACAATGGGGAACTAGAAAGTACACTGACCAAATTCATACGCTAAAACAGCGAAGCCCCAACAAATACTAGGAGAAAAACCAAAGTGTAATTGCTGGCCCCTTGGGGTCCACTACAGTACCTTTTTAACATCTTCATTTATTGTTTGATTACTACTTGACAGCCCAGTGTCAATCCCAGAATCCTTTATTTGCGGTTCAGACCAACCAGATTCATCTTCCATGGACCTGCCTTCACCGCGGCCGAAGCGAACCATTTTCTTTTTTGCTTCGGATAATTCTGCAGGCTTTTGCGTGTGATCAGTACTTTCTAATTCCCCTACAACAACGGAAAATTCTACCAGTTAGCAAATGGAGAGGGAAAATTAAATGCTCTGGACTGTACAGCCAGATGCAGCTTAAATGAAAGTAAAAGAAAAACACAAACAGCCTTAAGCACCATGCTGCCCCTAGCTGTGACCAGGGAGAGCATTTCTGTTAACAAACGTTTGTGATAAATAATATACATCAAACGTGTCCTCAAACTTAAACCATAATCTAAATAATACTTTGAGGCATGCATGACACTGACTGACTCAGTGTAACAGTCACCAAGACTAATAACTGATAAAGACTCACCATGGGTGATGGCCATATACATGTATATATACAGATGTGTATCCTGTGCCCCCTCTCTGGGATCTTTGAGAATTTTTCTGTTTTGTGTTTGGTAATATTAATTAGTTCCTGTTATTTCAGGCACATGTTAACCACAAACATGCAAGTCACAGGATCATCTTTGTAGCTGAAAGGCTAATTAAATTACCATTTATTTATTCTCTTTAAAATATTGTAATAATTTACAGTTCTATTTCTACCCAACCATCCAAGTTGTGAGGAACAGAGATGTACTCCTCTAAATCCACAAAGAAAGGTCTGAATAAGGATGTCTCTTAAAAACATCATTTTATTCAAACACACACTGACATTTCCATAATATACATTTATCAACTGAAGAAAATTCATTTATTAATTCTGAATACCTTTACTTCACCCAAAATAAGAACAGCAAATTTATTTTTCATGTTTCTCCTCACAAATGCTTTCCATGATAAATCTAAATATTAAAAAAGCTGTATGCAATATTACTTTTTTAACTGAAGCACTGAGATTTAAAATATTCAGAGAATGAAACAGCTAATGAAATTGATAGCCATGATAGCTTGTCTTCACTATTGCAACAAATCAGCATACTGTCTGACTTTGCAGACACTCAAGTAAATTCAGCTCAAGGGCAAATATTCCAAGCTTTATCAGCTGTAATGCCAAATAAATTAACACAGTTACACTACAGTTTAACTTTATTTTACCTAAATATTAAATAGATCTGTGCTGGATGTGATTCATTAATTAAACATACTAAGGTTGACATTCTAAAGGTGGCACTTGATACATAACTTTTATATATACAGATACAGCACCACCCCATGTCGAGTGTTTATGTTAAAGCCAGCGTAGCTGATGACATGCAACTCAGTGTGACTGACACCTTTGTGGCCTGGCTCACCGCTAGAAATTTCTTTATTTTGGCTGCAAGGATTTCATCTTTTTTCCATGAGTCGTCGCTCTCTCCAGTGAGTTCTCCACGCCCGTATAATGGTTCTGCGATCATGATGTAATGTAATGTTTACCGTGGCAATCACAGAATTAACATTCAGGTTATTGCATGATTACACACACACACACACACATCTATACTTCTGTAAGATGCTATGATACACCTGGATAGTGAATATATACATATATACATATAAACATATATACATATATACATATATACATTATATTTATATTACCTTGTAACTGTCACCTGCCTGATTCACGTATTGCTGCTTTATGTCACAATACTTTAAAGACTATGTTTTTATTTATCACTGTAACTATATAACACTCACTCAAATAAACATTTCCTCTCTTTTATCAGTTCTAGAATAATACACATAAAGCTAGCATATGCTTAACTCTTAGTGTAAAACAACCTGGTATCACTTCAGCAAACTGTTTAGATGCTCATGAATATTTATTAGGAACTCAATCCCTGCCACTGTTTTCAAGTATTTTGTTTACTCCTGTTACCAAACTATTTACCTGAACTCTGTCTATGGTACTTGCGTTGCTCTCATGATTTCAATCATATTTGTTTAGATGACACAATCTGACACTCATCTGAGTAATCAATGGTTGGTCCAGGCATGGTTTAGAAACCTCTGGTTCACAGCTCCAGTTTTTTTTTTTAAATTTAACTTTTAAAAATGCCAATAAATGATATGATGACATGTGATCAGGTCTGTGTTTTCACACTTTTTTTTCAGAAATGATTCAATAAATTGTTAAAGATGGTGCATGTTTCAGCAGATAAAGATAATGCTAACACTGCAAACTGATGCAATGACCTAAGTATGGGTGTACTTTTAATGACGTGTTGAGGGCACTGTCTACAGTATGAAGACGAAGGTAAATGTATGATAAGAGTGATATGTAATAAATATATGCCTTCTGCACTTCTGGTTTAATATTAAAGGGTTCACGAGTAATTAAAAAGTCATAATGTGTTGTTAAGACATGAAAATGAATAGCTTTAGTCCTATCAAGATTCACAAAGCTGCCATTCAGGTTTAAACAGGGTTCCAACTGACAACCCTCTGCTCCGAGGTCTGACGCCTTAACCACTAGGCTACATCCTACCCCACTGTGTGCACTGTTGTGAGGACATAAACTTTTATAACTGGATGGGTTCTTGATATGTATTCAGGACATTACCAGGCTCTCCATAAGGGGACATTTTTAATGACCCCTACCAGGGGAAATGGTCTGAATTCTTCTGGTGGTGGAAACCATGGTATACTGATACAAATACATGAAAAATAATGGGTACGTACATTATAACAATGAACAATACAGGTTGGATATACCTATATTATAATTAATGGGGCAGGTACTCAATCTTTGTCCCACAACTCCTCTGAGGCCCTACCTAAGAAATGCTAATTTTTTTGTTTTAACTGTTGTTTTTAACATATGAGTAATAATGGGTGGGTATGTTGTTGCAATGACATAAGTATTTCCTTGCTTTAAGCTTTTTTCGTGGATGTCCTGTATTACTCTGATGCTTGAAACTGCAAATTCTTGATATCCTGACATAAACATAAGTGGTGAACATTTAGTCATTTATTCCAATAAACTGTCCTTTTACCTTGTTTTCAATGTTCATTCAACAACATATCTCAAATTATAATAATAATGCATATCTAAGTATAAAAGGAATGGTGATGTGGCCAAAAAGTAAAATCCACTTCCTAGGCAGGTTTCTTGCAGAGGGTTCATTTAGACATGTGTGTTCAAATGATAATGCTGGCCAATGATTCCAAAGTAAAATTTTACAGATGACAGCACAACAGACCAGATTAGCAGCCCTTGACACTCAGCTGAATGTACACATTTCACATACAAACCTAAAATGTTAACTGACAACTTCTAAAATATGCAGTCAAGCCATCACTGTTATGGTTTTTTAGACATTTGGCTGTTGTAAGTTCAACTTAAATTATAATTTCAAATTTTGTTCAGTAAACGCCTAAAAAAATCCAAATGTTTTACAAACAAGGGAAAAAAGAAGGTGTTTTTTATATTTTTATAATTAAAGTTTTGAAGTCCTCAAGTTTTCAAACTGAAATTCAGTATGTACAGATTATGTATTTACTGTCAAACTCTACTTATGTATTATATTCCATTTTACATTAAAGATTTTCTTGGCTTATTTTAATTTGACCCTTTAGGTCATAAGAAACCTATAAGACACATGTATGCAAAACTGTAGGTTTGTATCTCCAACAATTGTAAAATATGCCTGGAAGGTGAAATGAAGGCCATCACTGCAGCTCAGATGACATATAGTCAGCTGAGCTTACATTGCAAATTAGTATGATGACTGTTGACAGATGGCAGCACAGTCAATCCTTTTAATTCAAACATAATAAGTAACGTGCCTCAAAATCATTCCTTTTCTGACTATTAGGGGGAGGAATAGCTTGTGTTCACTACCATCACTACTGATGCTACTAACTACAATGCATGCTTTAAACGGCTGCAACCCTATCAAACAAGGATCATATACGCCTACCTACTGCAAAATGAAAAAGCTAGCATATTTTTCACGAGGAGAGGAAGTCAGTGCTTAATTAACACCATATAACCTGAAGCATAAATTCACAATTTCTCATTAATGTTTTATGCATTATAAATCTTTCTTTATTTTTTTTCTCTTCATAATGAATATATCAATAATGTATAATTTACATAATATCATAAAATCTGCTGATAAAATGATCAAATATAGTGGGAAATTTGGAGTTTTCATATATCAAAATGTTACTGCAGCAGTACATATTATACGAAACAAAAGTAGAAATGTACATCAATGCCTTATTTTCATCATAAAATTCAAATAATCTTGCAACAACATGGGTCAGATCACACTAAAAATTAAAACAAGATACTCAAAAATACATACCCTGCTCATGTTTTTTTTAAACTGCTGATCTATTTTTGAATATATTCATCAAAATAAGTTACCTACGGTACTTGATATCAACTGTCCACTACATTATTAAATATAGAAATATACACAGCTTTTTTATATAATAAGCTGACTATTAAATAAATTTTGCTTTATTTATTATTGTGACTTAAGGTCTTTGGACTTGTTACTGTGTCCCAATGGTCCTATTTAAAATATATAAGGAGACACATTATACAGGAGAAGCAAACATGGCAGGATTTAATGGTAAGTAACATGCTGATGAGGAGCTGCAGCCTGACAAGAATGAGTGTGATTCATACCCTGAGGAAGGTGAGTTCTTGTCTGATGATAAGAGGAGTCTTGTAGCATGATGGCAGGGATTGGCGATCGGTGTATATGATGGTCAAGACCAGCTATTCCTTCCCCTGTGGTCATGAGAAATCAAACAAGTCCTTCAGACATGCAACTTTTGATACCAACAGGGCCTGATACTATTTATATTGCCCAACGTCATATCCCCTAACCCCCCTTCTTTTTTATTCCTGAAAATATTTTGACAAATCAGCACTTCTGCAATTGTTTGGTATCTAAATGAATGAATTTTTAAAATGTTTATGTTAGGCCAAAAAAAAGGTATGGTTCTGAGGCAGTTTTTTTTCAGAAACCAGTGCGGGCGTGCAATCTTTTTTTTTTACCTTTTTTTGAATGTCATATGATCAGGGAAAAGCACGATAATTACAGAATTTTTTTGCTAAACAGGTAAAAGCACATAACAAAGGAAATCTTATCGAAATTGTATTATTTTATTTTTTTAAAGATTAAAATCAATAAAAAAAAATTCATCCAGGAGATTAAAATTGACGTGGGCAGTGCCTGAGAACCATACCATTTTTTTTGGCCTAGCTTACTGCCTAAAGTTTTTAACTATGCTTATGTATTTTCTGTTTTACACTGTCACCGTAGGCACCTGGCTTGTCGGTACAGTGGTTTTCCTATCACAATGTCAGGTCAGTTACCCTGGGCCCACCAACCGTGGAGTAAACACTCTGGTACTTGTATACCAATGACAGAGACCACATAATGTTCATGGTCATAGTCTATCATCTTCAGTTCCGCAGTATCACACAAATATATTCACACATTAACCTTACTAAAACTAGGGACTAGTCCTTCATTTCTTCATATCTGCTCTTAAATCCTTGCTAATATTAGAAAATGGCATTTTCTCTATATTTGACATGATACAATTACTAACGAGTGTCAGTCATCTTTCAGACAGTTAGCTAGCTGTGCAGTTTGATGTTTCTAAGTTTATTTATGACTCTTTCTATCATCTACCTTTGGAAGCCAATAACAGTCGTTCCTTCTTTCCATTTTCCTACAAGTCCCTTCTACTTGATATATATAAAAATCCAGTAAAAAAAGTAAAAGTAACTTCTGCTCCTTATATGAGCCTTGAAAATTTTCCAACGAGTACATTTGCCACGTTATAGACCATCTGAATAAAGTATGTAGTTTGTGTGCACATTTTCTTATACAAAGCCCTGCATATCTAAGCAAATTACTGATTTTACCAAAGATTTCATTAGTGGTGAATCTTTTAGATTAATACATTAAATTTCAGACAAATCAGATCACCATTTCAAGAAGAGTATTTTGGAATATAATATTGTCCAGCTTTCTCCTCATGGACTGTCTTTACATAGAGCCTGAAGTTCAACAGCGGTACAACACACCCAAGTTGAAAAGGACCGTCTTGATCTTTGTAGCACACAGAACACTTGCATGAAGACAGAGACTGTAGCAGGTGGTATTATAATGTAAATTAATATCTGATAGAAGGAGGTTGCAATATGTAATGCTGTGCTTTTTTCTTAAGACGGGAGCTTTTTGATTTACGTGTTGTAATGTTTTCTGTGTGGTGAAGGTTTTATTTATGATTTTGTTATGTGTTCTATAAGAGGGGGGCTTTTACATGTGTGTGGTATTGTAATTTTATCAATAGACAGGAAGATGGTTCATCTAAATGATATTGTAATGTTGTCCATGTTATCTGAAGTTGTCATGTTTTCTGTATTCCTAAAGTTTCTATACATATATTAGGCTGTAGGGTTTTATGTTTCAATATAATTTGATTGTGGTAATGCCACCTTGAGATAGCAGAATGTTGATACACATGACACCAGGGAAAGAAAGAAAGTAAAAAAAGAAGATTCAATATATATTTTTCAAGTATTTTATTAAAACATACTCTCAAGGACAGAAATGCAAATTATTTATTATTTAACTTTGTCAATGTGGTTATTATGCACTTTGTATTAAGATTTTCAATAAGTTTTACTGATAATAAGACAAATTACAAACATCTACAAGCATTATAAACAATCAGAAATATGTTGTGGTATCTTCATCAGAACAGAAATTTCTAACCTCCAGACCCTTAATAGTGCTAGGTGCACATTTCATGTATCAATCCATGTGAAGCTATGGTAAAGAATTGTTAATTTAATTGATTGCAAGGTAAATGGTATGCAAAAGAAGTGGGAACCACAGGACAATAACCTGAGATGTGGGTCATAAATAAGTAACCTTTCATATAGAGAGTCCCTATTAAAATATCTTAGTAATAAGGGATACACTTCTTTTAACAGAAACTCTTCATAAATGTTTGTAATAACTTATTATATTTGAAACTGGATGTTAACAATGACAGAAACACTCAACATCCAATTTATATGAATCATCTTTTTGCATTTTATCATGATGTCATTATTAACAGTTTATTTGTCACAAGAAACGTATTACTTCTTGCTAAAAGAACAGTTATGTTTTAACTGATGCATTACTGGTACTGTGAATATAATGCTCAGAATTTGATGCAATATGTTGATTAAACATTTAAGTATAGGCTTCCCTTGTCCCGACCATCTTGCCTTCCCTTACCCAGGACATCTAGGGCTACCTGGGATGCTGCGATGAAAAATTACAGAAACTGGCTGGCACATTGACCTAGCAACTCCTGACCCTGGCAAGTGCTTTATTTATCAAAATGACCTAGATTTCCATAAATTGCAACATGCTGCGTGTTTGTTTAAAGGAGAAAGAATGGCTGCTCCCATGAATCATGCTGGGTTACGGCTCGTCTGGATCAATACCAACTCCATGGCGATCAATGAGCCAGTGACTCCATGGCGATCAATGATCCAGTGACTAGGCCACCTCGGTGCACCAATCTGGTACATCCAGCTACCCTAGCTGTCAGTCGGCCGGGCTGGCATCCATGTTTGTATACACAACTGAACCCAACCCCTGTATATATGGACCCTGAGCACCAGCACGATGCCATTCTTGTCAACCGAGCAATACACTCCAGATCAATACATGACCAGTATGGTCTCAACCCACCTCAACTCTCCACACTGGCTGTAAGGCTGTGTGCTCAGGAGCTCTGCTCCAGATTCTCAAAGACTGCTGCAGAGCTACTGTAAGTACTACATTCCAGCAGACAATATAAGCACTCCCTACACAGGTCTGTATCAATCACATCAGTTAAGATCTGGCTAAAGCCTGGAAATTGTCATTAAGATATAATAATTGTTTCTGAAAAGGTTTTGAACATGCTAAGACATTTTCCAAACATTTCTTCAGCCACACCGAAGGAAGAGGATCAGGTGGCATTAGTCTATGGCAGGCAGGTCACACAAGGATACTGATCTGTGTGCCATTTCTAAATGTAAACAGACACTGGTAGTTTCAACCAAATGCAGTCCTTAAGCATGTATTCACTGCAGTATTGATCAGTTATATTATATTCACACATTTTTTTTTCAAAATTTCACTCATTCTTTTGCAGATTTCAGCTTGGGCTGTAAATGGTCTTACTCTTCCTCAGCTCCTACTTGCAACTGGATTTAATCAAATATTGTTATTCTATGAAAGAAAGAAAAACTGTAAACATTTTTAATATACCAAAGGCATTTAATGGTAAATATATTTTTGTCTTTTTTTCTATGTAGAAATAAATTTGAATCCATTCCTAAAATATTCACCCAAGAATCAAATAATTTTGCTTCAAAACAGATTACAACAGATGTGTCTATATCAGTGAATAAAGCCTCAATACCTTTACAAGGTTGTAATGGAATCAGGATAATTATCTTAAATGGGGTCATTACTTTGATAAGATATCAGGCCTGCAGTTATTTAATGTGTAAAACAGAAGCTGAGGTGTGTCTCTTTGCAAACAGGTTCTTAAAATGTACTCTTTTCACTTGAAATAAATCAGTATATTATTGATATTTTCAGATCAACTTATGTACAGACATATGTACATGATGACAAATCTGACCACGATACAAGACAAGTCCTGGTTATCTCTCATGAAGTCACTCCCTAATCCTCACAAACACCTGACCAAATCATAGATAAAGCAGCCTGCAACAGCTGATGTACCAAAAAATAAAAGTTCCTTATAGATTTACATTAAACCAAGCAGGCTGGTGCACTGATAACAGATCATGTTTATATATTAATTTGTTTGCATGTCTGTGTCTGTCCAGCCTGGGTTCAATCACATCTCTTCAGGGCCAGTATGGATGTGTGGTCACAGCTGTCAGTAATCAATGACCCATCTACATGAACAACCATGCATCCAGCATATGATACATACATCTTCAAGGTCAAGTTAACCTCCTATTATAAAGGAGATCAATCCACTATTTCACTGCTTGTCCTTGTCTGTTGACTCTCAACTCAATACTAATAGCTTGACCAACTTTATTGACTCCACTGACTAACTGAAGTTTACTAACATTTAAATACATACACAAATGGACTGATGGTTACCACAGAACCACTGGCAATGGATACACATTAAATCAAAATAACGAATCAACTGCCTATAGATGATAAAGAGCATGGTAAAACACAATGCGATTGAGTAACTAGATCTGATGTTTAACTAGGTCAAGGTACACTGAGGCAAGTGAGCTGACTAATTAGACATATAATTATATGCATGTTGCTGTACATCCATGCCCACATATACTTAATATAACCATTTTTTACACCTTATAATAGTACATTTAACACATTTCAGTGGAGCTGAGCTACAACCAAGGCTGCTGGAGTGTTCATAATGCATCTATTAAGTATTGTAACAGCTGTTTTAATGTAAGCATTTGAAAGTAATGGCACTTTCCCAGTAGATTTAAATGACTAGATGTTATAATACTAAAGCATATGACAGCAAAATCTATCTTCTATGTCCTGATTCAGTACATTGACAAAATTTGCATATATTACAATGCACACTGATAGTGATACTGTGTTTAGAACATTAAATCTGTAAATTTTCGAGAAATACTGTAATAAAGGGAGTATATTGTTAGGAATATCACAAATGCTTATTCAGTCTCAGCTGAAACCCAGTTTAAGGTGAAATCAAACATAAACATGAAGACTAGAATGATAGTTTGGATTTGTCTGATGTTCATTTACTCAAACATACATGTACCTTGAAAACTGGGGTATAAGTAGGTCCCTGTATAATTTAACACGCTTTGTTTGATGATTGTGCATGTTCAATTCTCTCTGATTTTTTTTTTCAAATCTGGACTTCTGTTTTGTGTAAGACACAGCCTGGACATTTTAATTAACACTGGAGACATGTGAAACATTTTATTTATTTTCTTTACTGCAGTTTCTCTACTGCCAAAGTTCTTTACTGTGGTGGGGATAAACTATGGGAAGCTGTTTTATAAACATTAAATTGAGGCTCTTTTACAAGTAACTGTTTATTTCTCCCCCCCCTCCCCCACCCCCACCTTTCTCTCTGTTCAATCTCAGTTGATGCTTCCAAAGGCACTATGGTGAAATAAGGATAGAACCTACAAAATGTCCTGTTTTGCCTGAACTACTAATGACTCCTGAATTATCACCATCTCATGTATAAAATACCTGAAATCCAGACAGCTTTATAACAACATATCACTCCTATCATATTAAGTACCTTCAACAGCTATTGACAATATATAGAACCTACCCTAGAAAAATGAACAAAATTAATAATAATATCAATTAAATAAATGATATATATATTAATATATATGGCAAATTACCACTTCAACTGGGCAACTCTTCCTAAAGTGATGGACATGTCAAGTTACATACAAACTGGTGCATCCACTTTCATCTTGTTTAAAAAAAGGCTATTCCTGAATTCCAAAAATTCCTCTTTGACTGACCACATGGAACCATAAGTAAATTCAGGAGATTGTTAATATGTAATATATCAAAAGCAGTATCCAAACAAGTATGTATCTCAAAGGTACGCAAACATATGTTTATATAGGATAATTCCAAACTGCACAATAATATGATGCAAAAATTTCATTGTTTATGCTGATGCATTTAAATGTCTGATACAGAGATGTTCTCAATAACAATATACTTGTAATTGTATGAGTGGGAGACAAATGAAAAGCATAATGACTTACCTTTTTCACTGACACTTTCACTTTCTATTTCTTGTTCATCACAGCTTGTGCACTCTGGGGTTGTTTGTATTTCATCTTCTGAACTGCTTAAGGAGGCTTGGCGCTGTTTGCGACCCTTCTTATGTTTATGTGGTTTTGGTGGTGGGGGTCTCACACAGTCAGAGGGGTCGGAACTGAGGGAATCATTACGTAACATACTTTCCACTTTCCGCCGACTACGAGAGTTATTAACTGCAGAACTTGGATCAAGATGTTGCCTTGCTGTTCTGTCTCCCTCTGTGGACTCTTCACGATCATATGGCCCTCTCCTACCGTGAGGGCTTCGCTGAATACTATATGGGTCATACGAATCGTAATCCTTAGGGCCACGCATGAGTCTGTCTGGTCGTCGCTCTACACTTTGTGCTCGGCGTGAGTCTATGGCTGTTTTAGTTACATCACTATGTCGATCTTGTGATCGTGGTTGCCGATTTTGATTAAGTTCATCAGGAGTTCCACCATGTTCCTGAGCTCTCAGCTCCTCTCGACTTCGGCGGATTTCCTCCCTGGTGGACTTTCGGTGGATTTCTTCTCTGCTATGCCTTACATCTTCCTCTCGACCTCTCCTCCCATCATCCCTTGCTCCCTTCCCTGTACGGTAATACTCTCTCTCCCTGTCATCTCGGTACTCTCTGCCGCCCCTAACCACCCTCTCCTGCAGCACTCCCCGCTCCCCTCCCGAGTCTTTTCTTACTGGTTCTACTTGCTCCCGGCCTACCTGGCCTTGTGCCTGTCTGGCCTCCTCCAGACGCTCGCGCTCTACTCGGCGAGCGTCAACTTCTTCAAGGGTCCTTCCCTCCCTCCGATCCCTAGGAAGAAAATATTAACTTAAGACTTACACAAGGAAGGCAATGCTTATTTATAAAATAATGTAAATTTTTTTCAGATAAAAGACCTGATGAGAAAATTAAATACTGAGGTAAAGCTGGGAGCTGAACCCCACACACTGCCACACCATGCCCCTGTCTTTAATAAATTCTTGAAGCCACAAGAAAGCAAACAGCTGTTTGTGTCTTGTTTATGTCATTCTTTAGTCATACTCTAGCAAGAAGACCACTGGCAACAATATCACCCACTTTAAGTTTTTTATTAGAGTGTGCATGGTCAATACACAAATACCTTTAGAATATGTTTACCAATTTGCTATAATTAAGAATGTAACGATTTCACAGAAAGGTGATGTTTACTGAAACAAATATTATTGACAGGATCCAAGAAAAAATTCTGGCTTAGTAATCTTGAGCAACAGCAAGACAATAAGTATCAGGAAGCTTATTTACAAGAATGCTTTTGATTGGGAATTTACATTAATCCTTCAAATTCTGATGTTACATTTCTTTGATGAGCTTACAGTGGCCCACAGATCATTTAAACTGTATTCAATCTCCTTCATAAACTGAAATCAGGGAAACTGTTGGAACAATGAATGTTCCTTTGTGAAGGTACTATGTGAATGGGAGTCTTATCAAATCTATACTGAACACTTCTAACATGGTTCCTGATATTTTTATTAATTTGGTAACATTTTATCTGTGTGTCATTATAATAAACTGGAAGAGTGAAACCTGACATGTATATAATAATATTAAATATATTGAATAATATTAGGCAAGTGTTATGCAGACATTACTGTTAGTTATGTGTTTTGCAGACTGGTATGTTTCACACAGACAGAGAGAAATATATTTAACCACATGAATTACCTTGACATATCTCTTCTGCGGACATCTTCCCTGCTCCCATGGCGTTCTCTGGAGGCTTCTCGAAAATGTCTATCTTGAACTTGTGCTCCAGGGGTATCTTTACGCTCTTCTCTTGGAGAGATTCTCTCCCTGTCTCCAGGTCTTCCTTCTGTAATGCGTCTATCCCCAGACAGACCATGATCTCTAGGCTGTCTTGTTTCTGAAGCACTCCGTTCACCAGGGTAATGTCTGTCCTCGAAACGTTCACGAGGGCGATGCCTCTGCTGTTCTGGTTCCCCTCTACCACCACGCCTCACTACTGGCGCTCCTTCTCTTCCATCAGGTCTCTGCGAGTCTGGACCCATCTCAGATGTCTCGGCCCTAGTACGAGACACCTCGGGGTCACTAGTTTTACTACGGTCATTTCGATTAGAACTTAATATATGTTGCTCATCCTGTTCTGTTGCTGGGCGTGCTTTATTCTTATGCCCCATGTCACTCATAGAATACTGCCGCTTTAGTTCTTTGCCTTGCAGGCTGCCAGTTCTAGTTACGGGAGGTCTCTCAGGTTTATTTTCTTTCTCAGAACTTTGACCGCTGTCAGGCCCCTTCTCTGAGAAGCGGTCCCTGCGCTCCAGTGTGGGTGTTTCACCTTTGATAGAAGATGTGTCACTTCCTGTGTCCACATCCAAAGCAACGGGTTTAGCCATTCCCCCGTGATACCACTGGCCTGTTTTGACCAGGATTTCTTGCTTTTTACGACATAGGTTACACGCCCACACAGTCTGAAAAATAAAGTAATCAAACCTTTACTGACACACACAGATGTATCACATTTGTATGGTACAACACATTTCTTCTAAATCCTAATATAACCTTCCAAGCAGATCATGTATTTGATATTTAAATAGTTACAAAAACTTCATATTCCCCAATTTACACTGGATGTTTTATAAACTTATTTGTAAATGGTATGTTTTTCCCCCTAAAAAAATCACCTAAAATGTATTCAGCCTTCTGAATTAAAGAGTTTTGATCCAACATACATGCAATTTCTTTGTTGTTTATTATTTGGCAATTCCTTTCAAAATGTACCAAAGAGTTACTTTCACTGGCCAAGTTGAATCTCTCCTAAAAAAATTCCTTGTTAAAGTTTATTACTGAAAATGATTTCCATATTTTAAGGATGTGAAAAATGCTTTTTCACATATCATAACTTTTTAGTTTAGGAGAAGTTCAAATAGAGCACAGGGGGCACTACCACTACAAGAACAACATGAAATAATGCAATCACACAACATTAAACTGCCCAGAGCTACTATGGAATGACAGACTTAAGCAAAAGTGAAATAACTGTGAAATGTCTTGAAGGAAGGCAAGAGTAGTGAAATAATAGTCAGTAAAGACAATACAGTTCACTTTGTTTATATTCTTATTACTGGTTAAAGGATAAATGGGATTTATTTTTTCAACAGACATTTTCTTAAGTCCACTTTTGAAACAGAGATTTATTACTGTAATATGTACTTAATTAATACTATAACTCCAAGTATCACATTTAAAACAGAAAGATATATTCTTACTATTCCAGGGTATTTTATTTGAGAAAAGTTAACCTGGAGTATAAAATTTGCTACCTGATGCATGGACACATGGCACATGTTTATACTTCATACAGCGGATGAAAATTTCAACAATTTTTAATGATGCATTTAACAACAGTGTATTAATATTAGTTTATTACCAGTACAATTCTGATGCCAGAGAAGGACTAGTCAGCTAGAGGAGTAATCATGTAAACATGGATAATTTTTCATGTGAGCGTGGGGTGGGAGGGCATATTATCTGTGTTAAAGAGCGACAGGCATGAGGTGATGATGGTCATAATGTTCCCTGCATGCTGGGTGCCTGTAAAGTGCAACGGTCAAACATGCATGTCCCCATTATTGTTATCGCTTTGTCATAGACACCGAATAACAGCTGACAGCTGAGTGTATACTGACTCAGTGTGCTTACTCATTGTTATCAATGTTCACTCATTATTTGATGATGGTGGCACAAATCGGGACCAGTCTGATTGCTATACAACCTGATCACACCCTTAACAGTGAGTTCTTAAAACCATGACTGAACAAACAACTTAGGGGGAGGGTGATGAGGCCCCATCTGTCTCCAGGGAATGTAAAATAATATCAATCACGTTTATTGTAATGACATTACACGAAGTATGTCGAATGCATCATTAGTGATATCTGGGACACTAAATAATCCCATACTATCCTTAAAATTACAGTTTACAGTGAAACTTTCCACTGGCCACTTCTTAACATGGGCACCTCTGTATTTCAGACACTTGGTCCTGTGAACAGTAGATACCTAACTTGGTACATATTTCTATGTCCTATCTAATACAGACACTCTTCTTTATGGTCAAAACCAAAGTCCCTTATATTCAACTCTTGATCTGTTATTTACACAAGCAATTATGATAAATAAATAAATAAATCCACACAGACTAATATGTATAAATATTATACATCTAATCACAGGTAATTTTTGTGTGAACAACATCTACCTAGAAGAGTGCAAAGCAAATTGTGTAGCGTGTTTGGGGGCAGGGTACCAGTCTAATTTGAGAGGGAGGGGGCCAGTCTTCATATAACGTCGTCAGGACGTTGTTCTTTGGCATGAGCCAGGGAGAGAGGAACGCAGGGCGGTGTAAGCCAGGAGCTACAGGCTTGACTGATGTTGTGTCCTTCTGTTGCCGTGAGGGACACGCAGCAGGCCGCTGTGAAGGCAGTTTAGATAAGTATTAAGTGTTGTATTAAACTTATTGTTACTGTTGACCTGTGTTAGTTGATTCTCCTCTCGCCAAAGCAAAAACCCCCCTCCCTCTAATTTTGTTAAGCCCGGTTTATCGCTCAGTCAGGAAGCTTGCGGGGTATATGTACCTCCCCAGGACTTGGGAAGTCAGAAAAGTGGTACATTGGCGCCTTAACGTGGGGCTGGAAGTGCTTTCCTGGCTGATTTTGGCTTGTAAACTTGGCAAGAGGCAGAACAACAGGTCAACTGGACTGGGTGATGTCACAGCAGGTCTTGCTGAGCACTCGGTATTGTTGCATTAATCTGTGAGCCTCACAATTAACAGGGAATAAATTGTTGCAGCATGAGTGACAAAATATGAATTCTCAGTCAGTTTGGATAGAATTTGATTCTGTTTTTGTATTGATTTGTTAACCAGCCTGTATGGCTGGTTGATAAGCTGAGACACAGCCTCGATCTGGGACTCAGATTGAGTTAGCGTGTATTTAATTGGCTCTTGTGATAGAGCAGAACATTATCTGTAAATTACATTTAATTTTATTTTTGTGATTTAATCAGTTTTATTTTATATTGTTGGCAATAAAGCTACATTGTTGATGCTGTGATTTTGTATGGTAAAGTGTTAAATCATTGGTTCTTGTTGATAAGTACATTAATAGAGGTCTGTAAGTAGCATAGCGTAAAAGATTTTTGTGACTGGAGATGCATATATATTATATAGCATAATCTGTGTTATTTTATAACATAGTGATTACAGTAGATACTTGTATATAAGTCGACCTCCCAGATAAGAGGAGGGTTACTGTAAATTGAAAACCTTGTTTGACTAGCTATATAGTTTAGAATGACCAGCCCAAGTGAACAGTGGTTAGGTGAGTTGACTCCTGGTGGGCATGGGGAGCACTACCCCTCTATAGCACAAGATGAGTCATATGTTACTGTGGATCAGACAGGTTTTGGGATGTGGCATTCCACAAACCCATTTTTGATGGACATGATACAAGCTGGACAGAATACGAACCCATTCTTGAGAGAAATAGAGCCACTTAGTCAGAGACAAACATCAATGGTACAGATAGTTGATGCGTCCCCCGTTTGTGCACTACCACCATTACCTATTATGCCATTATCACCAGGTTCTGTGTGTGAGAGACTCTCCACAAAGAAACAAAAAGGACCAGACAGATTTGATGGTGAACAGGTGGAATGGGCAGATTTTGAGATTCACTTTGAGACCATAGCGGAGTGGAATGGCTGGACAGAAGTAGAGAAGGCCGCGCCATGCAACTGGTTACATGTCTGCGGAGTAAAGCACTGAGGATACTAAGTGAAGTATCTGTTGGGAAACGGCATGATTACTCGGCCCTGAAAGATGCCTGGGCTAAAAGGTTTGGTCCTCCATGCAAAGAGAGCATGTTTCGGGCTATGTTCCAAGAACATAACAGAGACACTGAAGAAACTTTATTGGATTATGGAAGTGAAGTCTCGCGTCTTGCGCAGAGGGCATATCCAGGTATTGGCAGTGATGCCATAGACTTAATAGCCAGAGACCAGTTTGTTAGAGGGTTGGGCGATATTGAAATGAAGAGACATGTGGATCTCTGTTGTCCATCCAGTCTGGAGGAAGCTGTTAGCCTCGCAAGGTCAGAACGTAAGTTTCAACCAAGGTCAGCTGTAGGTGTAGCAGGGAAACAAACTCACGAACAGATACCACAGCTTCAAGAGCAGGTCAAGAAGTTCTCTGACTGAACAGGTAAACAAGCTATTGCAGATGTTGGCCGGAGATGGTCAACCGCGGTTAGCTGACCCCAGAGGTAGTAGTACGCGTGTGGTCAAAAGTAAAAGGACTTCACCTCGGAGGAAGACCAGTTCAAATCGCGGACAGCATCAACTGTGTTTTGGTTGTGGCCAGCCTGGCCACTTCAAAAGGAATTGTCCAACAGGACAAAAGAAATCAGCGAATGAGACTAACCAGAAGAAGCAACGAGGGAGAGGCTTTCCCCAAAGCTCTTGACCAGCTAAGCACAGAGGGAGCCCCTTCTGCAGTTCCAAAGGCAGATTGGGCGTGAGGGGAGGTGTAGAGCCTCTACCACTTCCTACAGAAGGGAGTCGCCGCGGATGCTCCACCCAGATGAGACCCGCCCTAGGGAAGAGGCAGGCATTTGTAGAAGCCTGTCCACCAGACAACCCTGTGGACTGGCGTAAACCAAAGTTCGGTCAAGTGTTTTTAGAACCAGACATAAGTGGGGATGGATTAGAACTTGGCTCGGGTGATAAGTACAGTGATAGGGAGACTACCTGTAGCTCTGTGGAAGTAGTAAGGGAGTTAGGGCTAGGTATGTGTTTCCGGAAGCCGGAACGTGTGAATATGTAGGTCGAGGACAGGAGCCTCCTGTACTCACTGTTGTTTCCTTGTCTTTTATGTTGTAGACTGGTGATAGTGGAATGCCAACCCTGGGGGAGCGACTGGCTCCCGAGACTAGGCTACCGCAGAGGAGCTGGACAGGAGTAAGGATCCATGATGTGACCCAGATGTGACTCCAGGAACCCCAACGGACCGCACGGATAAGACACCCCTTGGAGCCATAGAAGACACTCAATGTGGATGTGTTAATGTGTCTAATGGACTTGTTTTATTTGTGGACATATGAGTGCCTTGTCTTTTATTTATGTGTTCTGAGTAATCAAGGGATTTCTGTTCGGGGACAAACATATTATAAGAAGGGGGGAGTTGTAGCATGATTGGGTGCAGGGTACCAGTATAATTTGAAAGGGAGGGGGCCAGCATACATATAACGTCGTCAGGATGTTGTTCTCTGGTGTGAGCCAGGGAGAGAGGAACGCAGGGCGGCGTAAGCCAGGAGCTACAGGCTTGACGGACGTTGTATCCTACTGTTGCCGTGTGGGACACGCTGCAGACCACTGTGAAGTGGCAGTTTAGATAATTATTAAGTGTTGTATTAAACTTATTGTTACAGTTGACCTGTGTTAGTTGTTTCTCCTCTCGCCAAAGCAAAAACCTCCCTCCCTCTAATTCTGTTAGGCCCGGTTTATTGCTCAGTCAAGAAGCATGCGGGGTATTTGTACCTCCCTGGGACTTGGGAAGTCAGAAAAGTGGTACAGTTTGTACACATAAACTGATCATATCTGCTTATCCTGTTCCAATACACTACATACTACTTCTTCATCTGAAAGAAAAGCTGCAAACTAACTTTCAAATAACATGCAGATATTGCATGCAAAGCACACATGCAAACTAATATATTTCCTTAGGCTCTGTGAGAAAAGATGCATAGCAAAAGCAACAGAAACTGAAAGCTAAACAAACACAGGTACAGTTATAGAATTACCATGCATTTAAGGGCAGAATTCACAACACAAACAGGTACATACAGGAACACACACAACACACAGGTCACAACTGCCATCTGCCTAGTCATTCATTTTGTCCTTAAAAAGGTATATCTTCATTCAATTTAAATCAAGGCCTGTCCAACTTCACTTCATGTTGGTGTGAAGAAAGGTATATGATACCCTTCTTCAAAGGTCTTTAGCTGTGAGTGAAGAATACCCCATCCACTGCTTCATGTATCCAACTGGACATTTGCCAATTATACTTGTAAACATTTCATATCAAGCTCCTGAACAAGGTTATATCTAAACCAAAACATGGTATTATAAAGGATATTTAACAGTATATTTTTGTTTTATATTTCCATCTTATTTTTCCAATGCAGTCAATAAATTACTCTTTACAAAACTTGACAATTATATTCGATGAATACTGTTATGATTCTGTTATATATAACTGGTTGTCACAGAAACTTGATGTGATGTTTGAGGGAGACACAGGACTATAGTCAGAGTGTAACAGAGGCTTCATGTGATGTATGAGGAAGACACAGGACTACAGGCAGAGTGTGACAGAGGCTTGATGTGATGTCTGAGGGAGACACATGATTATTGGCAGAGTGTGACAGGAGCTTGAAGCACTATACAAGAGAGACACAGTGCTATAGGCAGAGTGTGACAGGAGCTTGAAGTTCTGTACAAGAGAGACACAGGACTATAGGCAGAGTGTGACAGAAGCTTGATGTACTGTACAAGAGACACAGGACTATAGGCAGAGTGTGACAGAAGCTTGATGTACTGTACAAGAGAGACACAGGACTATAGGCAGAGTGTGACAGAGGCTTGACATGCTCTTGGAGGGACACATAGGACAATAGGCAGAGAGCACTCACAGCACCACCAGCAGAAGGCAGAGGGGGGCCGCCACCATCCTTGGCTCCCTGCAGAGATGAGAGAACAAAGTTAGTCAATGCCCTGTTAGTCTGCAAAACACCCAAATCAGTGTTAGTCAGCAAAACACAAATGCGAACAGCCCATGCTGCATATATACACAAAATTAGTCTCATTCAAAGGAAGAAGCTGAGTTTCAAACATGCTTATTATGCTAGGAGGAGGGATTAATACACCTTAGTGTAGTTCATTCTTTATCATAGTCAGAAGGAAGCTTTTAAGTAAAATTGTAAAATACTACAGAGGCATGTCAACGTGGTGTTATAATATTGTGGTGTACAGAAAAAAAAATCAAGAACACTTACATAACAGAATGCATGTTGTAGTCAGAAGAATACTTTAAAATAAGGTGTGGTTAAGATCATGCTGTAGTCAACAGAAATGGGAAATTCTGTTGTAGTAAAATGAATTTGGAACCCATGCTTGGGGCTGTAGTCTAAGTTGTTGAAGGATGTTTGCAAGTCTTGCCACAATCTTGAAACATCAAGATTAAGTCTTGAAACATCAAGATTAAGTCTTCAAACATCAAGATTAAGTCTTCAAACATCAAGATTAAGTCTTCAAACATCATGCTGATGTCAAAATAAAACTTATGCAAAACCAGAAGAACGTTTTAAATAAATCAGAAAGTCATATCATATTAAATATCAAGGTATGCAAACAATAAGTTCTTGTATTATTTTCCTTAAATGAGTAACCTGTATCTCAGGTTTGGTCACCTTCATCAATGATTAGAAATTAAGTAATGAACATTGTTAATACATGTTAATTGTTAATTTAGTCACAAGGAATTAATTACAACTGCTCATTTGGGACTCTGGGTGACAGATCTGACGGGAAACATGCCTGGCAATACAGTACAATACATAGTCAGTGTTACATGTTACTAAGTAAGGCATGTTATACACCAGTCATTAATCAAAATCGAGCTTATCCCTCAAGTTCTTGTCATTAACTTGATGCTCCATTGTTTGAGCTGTTGTATAGCAGCTTCCCAGTGACTGCAGCTGTAAGTAGGTGATGTGGCTCTTACAGTGTACTTGCTCAGTTTTCAGTTATTTATATGTGTAAAATGAACCTATGTGAGTCTTTAAGTGTAAATTACAGCCATTTTTAATGCTAACTAGTACTACAATTACACAGGTTCTATGAGACAAAATCATATATGAGATGTGCATAGTTAACCCACATATAGTCACAGAGTAACAATCAGTTATTATTTTCATCATCATCTCATGATATAATCAGTGAAGACAAACTAGTCGATAAACACTGACATTTAACATTTGGAGATCAATCAGATATCAGATCACCAATAAACTGACATACTATGATGAAATGTGCAGCTATGGCACGTGTTCTGTCATTATCAGGCATATAATGTTTCTGTAGTGCAGATGTTATGTATCTTTAAACTGACTCTAACTGGTAATTCTCTGAGACATTTGATTGGAATAATTATTTCTTCACTTAATTGTGACACACAGTCCAAGGGTACATTATCCTACTCCCATGCTTTGCATTATGCACAGGTTCCTTCAGTGCCACTTTACACAATAACTTAGTACAGCATTAATTAATAATATGAATGGCTCCAGCCCACATATTTGAAATCAAACTGCTCTCAAGCTAAAGAATCATTGCAGATTAGGATTTTTAACACCATGCATTTTGGATATAAACTACATAATTTGTAAGTTTTTGCCATTTCTCATGCTCAGTGACAATTAAACATAAACCATCACAGGTTACAAACCACCAACTATCCTACCCTGATGAAAACTTACTCTTATTGGGTAGTGTTAGGTAATTGTTGTCCAGGGCACTGAGTCCTAAGTCCTCTGTTATTATTATAAAGTCTCTTAATACTTTCACTGTTAATTACACACATTAATCAGACATGCCATCATGTTGTAAACCACTCCTGTCTGTGCCTCTGCAGGTCAGCAGGTACATCTCAGCACATGATCCCAGCTCTGAGGCCTCTAGAGACAGAGGCCCTTTTTTTGAACATCTCAAGCATGGTGTGACCCTGTAAATTTTAGGATCTGTTGCATCCGGTTTCTTTTACAAGCATGACTTCCAGCATGACATCTGAGACCTTGAGCAGTTTTAGATAATTCCCGACTTGGCCACCCTAAGTGACAGAGATATCAGAACTCCAGCAATAATTAAAATGTGGCAGAATAAAACAAAATGAACGGTTGCTAGATACTGGATGAACTATACAGCTAGATGAAGAAGAATTACTCAAGGATGTATATTAGTTTCTTTTCCTTGACCAACAATCTAGATAGATCAAGCAGTTCTTTGTAAAACAAGGGACCTATGGGTCACGGCGCTCAGCTGATCATGACTGAACTATAAATGTATCACCATTGTGATACTATATTTAGTCGACAAACCTTATGAATATCATGGACCTATTAGGCTATTATAAAGGAATATAATGTAATATGCGAGTAAATCATGTATGAAATTACCTGACTGATGGATTAATATGGAGTAAATATAGTGGTTTATTTTTTATTTATTTGGGAGCTGTTGAAAATAGCAATATATTTGAGCAAATATGAATGCAATGACAGTACACTAAGCAGTGGTAGAATGATGATAAGGCTATTTGTTGAAGGATCTATAGTGTATAGAAGTCCGCAAGATTTCAATTTGACATATATAATGTTATTATTAACTATGCTGAAGAGTGGATTTATGAATTGTGACTGTATGACATGATATCTGTTAGGTCTTGACAAGGTACATTATATTGATGCCCACCACATCTACATATTTCACAATATTGACATAATTTCTGGCACGTACATAGGCAACAAACAGTTATACAATATATAAAAATATGAATATATCTGATTCAACTTGTTCTCGTTTACTGAGGCTGACATTGGGATGGGGTTCGGAGAAGGAAACAGTGTGGGCAGCAAGGAGGGTTGGATGTAGAGAGAAAAGGAGATAGAGAGAGAAGGAGGGAGCATTCAACAGTACTTAAACACCTGGAAGGTTAAAATCTAAAATATTATGAAATGTAGATAAAGTCTGAGAGAAAGAGGTAATCTAGGCTATGGTTGGTTGATATGATTGAAGAAATTGTTGCAAATAATATTTTAAGATCTGACCTTGCGCTTTCATTGGATACCTTTTTGACAGGCTGTTGACAGTTCAACATTTTACACATTTGTCTAATGAGATCCAATTTTTTTAATTTAAACTTGAATTAAACTGTTTTTTCTATTTTATGATATGTATACAGTTGCTATAAAATCCCCACTCCACAGGCGGAAGGACTTGATGGAGGGGGGGGGGGGGGGGGTTACGATGGGAGTTACAACGCCTCTGTCTCTCTGTATATATTTTCTTCAAATTATTAAATTTTATGCTATAGCAATAGCACTATTGTTGACAGTGCGAAGGAGCAAGGACTTAGTGGGGTGGGGGAAGGGGATGGTGGGAGTTACAATACCCTTCCATATACGTACAGGATATGAAATTTAATTAATCAGAGCTTACAGGGAAAAAAAAGTTTATTCATAATTATTAAGTATTTAAAACGGGCAAGAAAGCTAGAGAAACAAAGCAAATAATTTTAATTCCCATTCTTCTGAGCCAGGAAATTATGAACAATTTTTACATAAATTCCCTTTTTTATAACATCATTTTTTTCCAGGTTTGAAAATGTAACTATACATTTAGAGTATAACATATATATGTGAATATTTCAGTTGATTCACATTTCTTAATTGCATCAACATATATATCTAATAAATTAGGTTTATAGTACCTGTCAACATAATGGGGTGGAGGGAGGAAGGGTGGCATAGGGGTGAGAGAGAGAGAAAGAGAGAGAGAGAAAGAGAGAGAGAGAGAAAGAGAGCTAGAAAGAGAGAAAGGGAAAGAGAGAGGAGAAAGGCTCTCTGGTAATTACTGCCTGACCCAGCCTGACCCAGACACTCACAGAAGCAGTAGGCAAGGAGTGAAGGTGTTATGTAACAGCCTGGAACACTGTTAACCAATGACTTGATGTAAACATTCAAGACATGGTGCTATAAATATGGGTCACTGTGCTCAGCTGAAGTTGGCCTTGAAGGTAAAAATCTAAAATAATAATGGAGATCAAGTCTAAGATGAAAAGGTAATATATGCCATGGCTGGTTGACATGATTGGTTTGTATTGATGAGTGAGAAATTGTTGCAAATAATATTTTGTGACCAAACCATGCATTTTCTAATGTCAAAATTGAAGCATGTGAGCAGTTTGTGAACATAAGATGTATATTATTACCATGTTCATTGGCTGGCTTTTTGATAGTTTGTTGACAGTTCAGTAGTTTACACATTTGCTCAATTGGATCTATTTTACATAATATATATTATTAAATATATGTATTTTTATTTTATAAAATGTATACAGTTGAAATATAACTGATGTCTCCAGTCCCCAGATGCAAGAACCTGGTGGTGGTGGTTGGGGGGGGGGGGCTGGAATGATGGGAGTTACAACATCTCTGTATTAACATAGTGTATATACATATAGGATTTCCACTTAATTCAACAATACTTACAAGATTAAATGGTCCATTCACAATTACATAATATTTAAAAAAGGACAGACAGACTGTTAGACAAACAAAGCTGATAATATATTTTAATATTTTAAAGTTTTTCATCTGCAATAATACACATCTGAATACATAAGTTGCTTTCAAATTTCAGACTTTAATGGCTTAAATCCATACACATACAGCATATGAAAGTTATTTCAACAGTGCTTAAAGGAAAAATTTCATAATTAGTATATATATTTAATGATAATTAAGAGATGATGGACAGACAAGAGCTGATCACTTTATGTTCCATTCTCCTGGGGCAAGAATATGTTTCAATATTAGATCTTAATTTTTTCTAATCCAATTATCTTTCAAATTGAAAAAATTGTACACATTTGCAATAATAACTAATGTCCCAGTGCACAGGTGACAGTGAGGTGCTAAGGATCAATGACAGCTGGGGGGGGGGGGGGGAAGAGATGGGATTAACAACACTTTTGCATAAACATTCAGGGGAAACAAAGCCTGATCTCCAATTCTGCTGAGGCTCGAAAATAATGAACACATGTTTGTATTAGATCCTCATTTTTTTATTTTAAGTTTAATTTGTATACATTTCCAATATAACATATATTTCTGAACATAAACGTTGATTCATAATTCTAAATTGCATCATCATAAATCTCAATCTTGTCATGTAACACCACATCATGCATACAAATGTATATTTATATATTCATGGGGGGGGGGGGGAGGGGGTGTGATATGAGAACAATTGTACACCTGTCACAGCAGGGGATCTCCCCCAGTGACTGAAACAAATCAGGAACCCTGGCATAGCTGACTTCCAGTGACCTGGAGTGGCCTACCTGCATCTGGAACAAAGCAAGTGACTACAATAGACCCTCAAGATAAAATTCAATAACTAGCCTAATTTTCAACCTTTTAGTTTCAAATTTCAGATTTAAACACATTAAATACTTATGTTTACATTCTAAGAAAATTAAATCAACAGTACTCACAGGGAAAAAATGTGCCATGGTCAAAGTTGGGTAAAATTTCAGGTACTGATTTTATGTTTATGCTAATAACTTATAAAATTTACAAAATACAGATCTAATTTTGGGTATACAATTGAATCTTAATTAAACAAAGTTATATACTTAAAAAAAATTCTCTAGCTTCAATAATTTTCATGAAACCTGAGTAAATATTTTTCCTGATTTTTTACAAAGTCAATTTTGTTTGGGCACATAACTTTAAACAATTACGCAATACTGACATCATTTCTGGCATGTGCATAGCGAATGTATAGAAAAATATGTATATTATATATGATCAAAGTCAGATCAGTGGTTTTGATACTAGGCAGTCCTGAAGTGTAACAAAGGGTTTTTAATGAAAAAATGAAGTTTTTCATTAATATCTCGAAGGAATTAAGTTCTGGTGACCAAATTCTTGGCATGGTAGGGGATTTTGGAGACATCTTACTGTATGCCTAATTTAAGGAACTTAGAGCTGAAGCTGGGAAGCTGAGCTCTAGCAAACTGCATAACACTAGGTTGATGTAAACAATATGTGACATGGTGCTTGAAAACTTGAATAAAATCTACAGTTTTTGATCAACTGGTTTCAAATTTTATATGTTAACAGTTGAAATGCTAACAAAAACATGCCTTGAAAATTAAATCCACAGCAGTTACAGGAAAAAAACGTGCCATGGTCAAAGTTGGGCAAAGTTTAAGGTACCAATTTTTTATTTTTGCTAATATTTCAAAAAATTTAAAAGATTTTGATCAAATTTTGGGTATACAATTTAATTTTGATTAATAAAAGTTATATTACTGGAAAAAAAAGTGCTTAGCTTTAACAAGTTTTGTGTTAAGTGATCAAATTTTTTTCCTGATTATTTACAAAATGCATTATGTTTGGGCCCATAACTTTTTTAAATTATATAATACAGACCCAATTTCTGGCATGTACATAGGAACCATATAGAGGATTATTTATGGTAAATATGAGAAAAAACAGATGAGTGGTTTTGATATTAGGAAGTCCTGAAGTGTGAAAATTGGATTTTAATAAAAAATTGAGGTTTTTCCTTAATTTCTCAAAGGAACGAAGTCGCAAAGACCCAGTTTTCGGCTTGGTAGGAGATCTTGGGGACATCTAACATTATGCTGAATTTTGGATTCCTAGGTCTTACGGTTTCAAAACGTGCCACATCTACGGACGGACGGACGGACGGACGGACGGACGGACGGACAGACGGACGGACGACGGACAATGGACCACGACTATAGCTCAGATGACTTATAGTCAGCTGAGCTAAAAATCCTATTTTCAGCAAAATCCATGTGGGCATTCCAAATTTATTATTCACCAAAGACCTTGGATAGAGGAAAATATTCAAAAAAAATAACAAAGTGATACAATGCTGAAGCGAGCTGAAATTGACCCAGCCTACACTAAATGAGGCATCGCTAAGTTTTATGTGGCATGAACTGGACATTTGACAAGTTCTATCAGGAATATTCACTTTTTGGGTTTGATTTTTAGTTTTAATGTTTCAGTATTTTGTATCAGGATTGGTGAAATATAGCCTGAACTGCAGAAGGATTTAATTTTAACATTTCTGTTACACTTATAAATGTCACAATTGAAAACAATATAAAAATATTAAAAATTTTATCAGAAAACTAAATTTATGAATTTATGAATCCATGTCACACACAAGCAGTTTACATCAGAGAGAAAATTTAAAATATAGTATCTTGTGTGAAGTGTTAGATATCACTTTTAATTGAGAGGCAGGTCACATGACTGAACATTTACACAGGCAGCAGTACTAGTTTACATATATATTGACTGGAATAAGTTTGGGGCAAGCATGTAACAAATAATGGGTTGGACTGAATAAGTGGGACCTATACCCTGTATACTATGAAACTCGTCATAAAATCATTTTACCAACCCCACTAGAACATACAAGAAGGCCACACGGCCCCTGACTGATTGTTTAAACCTGTATTGATGGGTATTAAATATTCATATCAGTGACTAGAGGCAAGCATCTAGGTTGGTATCTTGCAGAGGCTTCCTGGCTCCCTGCAGTACAGCACCACTCTCTCCTTCCAGGAACCAGCCATCTGGGCTGTCATTACCAACTCTACTGTATGAAGAGCAGCTCATTCCAGCCACTACAGCAAGGAGTTTGGGTCTCTCCATGCTGCATACAGCCAGCCAACCTGCTATGCACACAGCACACACTAGCTGTGGCCAATTTTCCAATAGTGTCACCCATATTTGCTTCATTATTGTTCAACACATTACACACACTTTGTGACATCAATACTAGGGCCTGAGGGTTGCCATGGTAACCAGAACAATAATATCTGAAGGCAGTGGATTACTGATGGTGTCCTGTCAGGTCACTAAGTACAGGTTCTGGGCAGCTGTCTATCTGTAACAGAAATAACTGGCTAACCTGGCCCAGTCCACCAGCAGATAAAGTCTGCAGCCATTTATGTTTCTCCTCATCAATCTTTCAGAACCAAGTAGGGCAAGCAAGTGTCACCACAGCCTGGATCTAGTCCACCATGTGTCAGGTCCCAGGCCATGCACACATCTACTCACTAACAAGGAATGTCAGGTCCCAGGCCATGCACACATCTACTCACTAACAAGGAATGTCAGGTCCCAGGCCATGCACACATCTACTCACTAACAAGGAATGTCAGGTCCCAGGCCATGCACACATCTACTCACTAACAAGGAATGTCAGGTCCCAGGCCATGCACACATCTACTCACTAACAAGGAATGTCAGGTCCCAGGCCATGCACACATCTACTCACTAAAAAGGAATGTCAGGTCCCAGGCCATGCACACATCTACTCACTAACAAGGAATGTCAGGTCCCAGGCCATGAACATCTACTCACTAAAAGGAATGTCAGGTCCCAGGCCATGCACACATCTACTCACTAACAAGGAATGTCAGGTCCCAGGCCATGCACACATCTACTCACTAAAAAGGAATATCAGGTCCCAGGCCATGCACACATCTACTCACTAACAAGGAATGTCAGGTCCCAGGCCATGCACACATCTACTCACTAACAAGGAATGTCAGGTCCCAGGCCATACACACATCTACTCACTAACAATGAATGTCAGGTCCCAGGCCATGCACACATGTACTCACTAACAATGAATGTCAGGTCCCAGGCCATACACACATCTACTCACTAACAAGGAATGTCAGGACCCAGGCCATGAACATCTACTCACTAAAAGGAATGTCAGGTCCCAGGCCATGCACACATCTACTCACTAACAAGGAATGTCAGGTCCCAGGCCATGCACTCATCTACTCACTAAAAAGGAATGTCAGGTCCCAGGCCATGCACACATCTACTCACTAACAAGGAATGTCAGGTCCCAGGCCATGCACACATCTACTCACTAACAAGGAATGTCAGGTCCCAGGCCATAAACACATCTACTCACTAACAATGAATGTCAGGTCCCAGGCCATGCACACATGTACTCACTAACAATGAATGTCAGGTCCCAGGCCATACACACATCTACTCACTAACAAGGAATGTCAGGTCCCAGGCCATGCACACATCTACTCACTAACAATGAATGTCAGGTCCCAGGCCATGCACACATCTACTCACTAACAATGAATGTCAGGTCCCAGGCCATACACACATCTACTCACTAACAAGGAATGTCAGGTCCCAGGCCATGCACACATCTACTCACTAACAAGGAATGTCAGGTCCCAGGCCATACACACATCTACTCACTAAAAAGGAATGTCAGGTCCCAGGCCATTCACACATCTACTCACTAACAATGAATAAGTCAAACCGCTGCTGAGATATGAGTGATTTTATCCCAAGGCAGATGAACAGATGGACGCTGTGCATAAGTGGTTGCAGGTGGCGACACCAGGTTTTCCTATGATGAAATGCTATGTGAGATCTATACACAAGCAGAATTTTGGCCCAATCAGTCAAACAGTTTCCAAGATATGAGTTTGGATGTCTGCAGAGTAAATGTGAATGTAGGTGGTGCCACCTGTCATAAAATCCGGAAAGCTGTCCAGGATGTATATACCTGCAAAATTCCAGGTGGACAAGTCAAACCACTGCTGAGATATGAGTGATTTTATCCCAAAGCAGATGAACAGATGGACGCTGTGCAAAAATGGTTGGAGGTGGCGCCACCAGTTTTGCCTATGAGGATGCGCTATGTGAGATCTATACACATGCAAAATTTTGGCTCAATCAGTCAAACGGTTCCCGAGATATGAGCTTGGATGTCTGCAGAGTAAACGTGAATGTAGGTGGCCCTACCTGTCGTAAATTCGAGAAAACTGTCCAGGATGTATAAACCTAGAAAATTTCAGGTGGAAAAGTCAAACCACTTCTGGGATATGAGTGATTTTATCCCAAAGCAAATGAACAGATGGATGCTGTGCAAAAATGGTTGCAGGTGGCACCACCAGTTTTGCCTATGATGAAGAGCTATGTGAGATCTATACACATGCAAAATTTTGGCTCAATCGGTCAAACGGTTCCAGAAATATGAGCTTGGATGTCTGCAGAGTAAACGTGAATGTAGGTGGCGCCACCTGTCATAAAATCGAGAAAGCTGTCCAGAATGTAAAAACCTGCAAAATTTCAGGTGGAAAAGTCAAACTACTGCTGAGATATGAGTGATTTTATCCCAAAGCAGATGAATAGATGGACGCTGTGCAAAAATGGTTGCAGGGGGTGCCACCATTTTTAGTGTATGTTATAAAGCTTTCCAAGGGCTACATTTGTGCAAAATTTTTAGCCTGATCGGTCAAATGGTTCCCGAGATATGTGGGTTTATGTGTGGAAACAGACGCACAAATGGACAATGGGCAGAGAGGAAAGGTCAGAGGTCAACCAAAAATGAGGGCGCAGCAGTTCACATGTGACCGATCATAATTCCAAATTTTAAAAAAATTCTGCCCAGTGGTAACTGAGGAGTTCTCCAGAAACCTATGCGGCGATGGCAGCAGAGTCGGCGTCCGACTGAAAACATAGTATCCGCAAAACTCTTTTTTGGCGGATACAATGATTGTAGCTGGCACCACCAGTCTTATATACAACGAAGAGATATATAAATATGCCCAATGTCAGACTGATATGTCTAACCCCTCCTGTTAAATAAGCAGGGACATACACTGTGCAAAAATTATCGTTGGTGACGCCACCAGTCTTGTACACTATAAAGCTACCCGATATGTATAACATGCCCAATTTAAGGCTGATGTATCAAATTCCTCTGTAGAAATAAGCAGGCGCATACACTGCGAAAGTCAATGTAGGTGGCACCACCTGTCTTGTAAATAAGAATACCATCAAAGACGCATAGACAGGTCAAAATATCAGTCCAATACATCAAACTTCCCCAGAGTTTGATGCACTGGGCTGACAAGGCTTAGGTGAGTAAGGCAGTTGCCCCCGAGTGACCTGTGACAAATTGCTGCCTCAAGCTACTGCACTGAGTGAACTCTTGACCTGCACCTGGCTGACTGAGTGAATTTTTGACCTGTACCTGGCTGCACTGAGTGAATATTGACCTATTGCATAATCAGACACAGTTGGCAGTCTGCCAAAGCTATAAATAGATTCAGGCTGAACTTTGGTGCCAAATATGATGCAGTGAGCAGTCTTCCAAAGCTATAAATAGAATGCAGCTACTGCACTGAGTGAACTCTTGACCTCTACCTGGCTGCACTTCTTCCAATCCTGGCACTGTGCCAAAACTATTTATAGAGCTGACATCATCTTGGCTAATTGCAAACATGAAGGCACTGGCAATCTGCCAATGGTAAACCCAGTGCTGCAATCTGTATACAAAAGTGGTCCCTACTTGAAATAACTCTGAAATTTATTTTCCTAATACAAAATGCTTTTCAGCTGACTTTTTTATAAAAAAAGAAATCAGGAATATATGTAAAATTATTATGGATGCATACTGAATGCAAAATTAAAATAAAGATATATCTCACTGATGGCAAATTCTTGAATTAAGTTGAGTAGGAATACCAATAATTTATAATCCACATACAGTTGTCTTTATATAGCCACAGAGAGCTGAAAATCCATGATTGTAACATTGCCTGGTATGATGAATAACTTAAATCATAAATCTAAATTTTTTAAAAGCTTTTAAAAAAAACTTTCTTGTCAATATTAACCAAGGATAACCTGAAATCTGAATGATTTGTGGCATGATGTAATAGATGCTGATAAACTGGTGCCAGGCTAGATGTAACAGCATAACACAGCTAACATATATGGTAAAATGACTCAATTCAATTTCCATAATTCAGCCAAAAATCATTCATGTGGAACCATTAATGACAATTATTATAAGAATTATTGTAGGGATTATTCTTGTAAAATATTTAACTAACTGGCTTCAGTGGCATCAGTCGAAAAAAGTTTCACAGGTTTATAACTCATATAGGAAGATACAGCAAACTGGCTAAGTTCAGCTTCCCGTAACTCAGCCAAAAAGCACTGAACCAAAACCATTTGAACAAACTTAAATTATCAACATCTATGGATAATGAATGTGTGAGATTTTAGAATTTGGCCCAGTGGATTTTGAGAAGGAGATCTTTGTAGCCACTGAGCTAAAATGGGCTGTTATGGCATATGACTAAATTCAGCTTCCGATAACTTGGCCAAAAGTCACTGAAAAGAGACCATTTGAACAAACTTCAGAGAACACTACCCTAGGATCATTTCTGTGCGATATTAAACATTTTGGCCATATGGTTTCAGAGAAGAAGTTTTTTGTAGCCCTCAGTGTGTTACAGGCACTGATGACCCCATACAAGAAAGGCCGATGCAGGTGGCGCCACCAATACCTCAATTTCAGATATGACCTATGTGACCAACATTGGCATAAAATTTGGTGATGATAACTCCAGCAATTTCTGAGATTTAAATTTTAATATGCTTTTTTGCACAGTTAACAAAGTTCAACCATCTGTAACTCGGCGAAAAATCATCGAACTAAAACCATTTGAAAAACTTGAGAAAGATTGTTCCAGGGATCATTTCTCTGAAATATTGGACAATTTGGCTGGACAATTTGGGAGCAGAAGATTTTTTAAGCTTTTTTAGCTTTTTCCCTATAAAATCTAAGAAAATGCAGTTAGAAAAAAAATAAAGAGAATCCGATATAGTTTTTGGATGATTGATTATTTGCAAAAAAATTTGGTGATGCTAGATCCTGCCGTTTTTGAGATAGCTATGGTTAATGTACAGACGACGCACGACGGACGACACACGGCGCACGAGGGATGACGCTGCACCATCGCATAAGCTCACAGGTTCGCTAACAAGGAATATCATGTCCCAGGCAATGCACACATCTACTCACTAACAAGGAATGTCAGGTCCCAGGCCATACAAATATCTACTCACTAAAAAGGAATGCCAGGTCCCAGGCCATATACACATCTACTCACTAAAAAGGAATGTCAAGTCCCAGGCCATACACACATGCATCAATTCACTAACAAGGAATTTCACGTCCCAGGCAATGCACACATTTACTAACTAACAAGGAATGTCAGGTCCCAGGCCATACACACATCTTCTCACTAACAAGGAATGTCAGGTCCCAGACCATACACACATCTACTCACTAACAAGGAATGTCAGGTCCCAGACCATACACACATCTACTAACTAACAAGGAATGTCAGGTCCCAGACCATACACACATCTACTCACTAACAAGGAATTGCAGGTCCCGGACCATACACAGATCTACTCACTAACAAGGAATGTCAGGTCCCAGGCCATGCACACATCTATTCACTAACATGGAATGTCAGGACCCTGGCCATTCACACATCTACTCACTAAAAAGGAATGTCAGGTCACAGACCATGCACACATCTACTCACTAACAAGGAATGTCAAGTCCCAGGCCATACTCATGTACAATACAGGAATTTCAAGTCCCAGGCCATACTAATGTTCAATCCAGGAATGTCAGGTTTCCAGGTCATACTTGAGTACAATCCAGATATGTCAGGTCTTAAGCCATACACACATTTACTTACTAGCAAGGAATGTCAGGTCCCAGGCCATTCATACATCTACTCACTAACAAGGAATGTCAGGTCCCAGACCATACACACATCTACTCACTAACAAGGAATGGCAGGTCCCAGACCATACACACATCTACTCACTAACAAGGAATGGCAGGTCCCAGACCATACACACATCTACTCACTAACAAGGAATGCCAAGTCCCAGGCCATACACACATCTACTCACTAACAAGGAATGGCAGGTCCCAGACCATACACACATCTACTCACTAACAAGGAATGTCAGGTCCCAGGCCATGCACACATCTACTCACTAATAAGGAATGTCAATGTACAATCCAGGAATGTCAAGTCCCAGGCAATAGTAATGTTCAATCCAGGAATGTCAGGTCTTAGGCCATACTAATGTACAATCGAGGAATAACAGGTCTTAGGCTATACACTCATCTACTGGCTCACTATCCAGGAATATCAAGTCTAAGACCATACACACATCTACTCACTTACAACTCAGGAATGACCATTTCTTTTAATGACATTTTTTTTCTAGAACCAATTACAGTCATCTTTCTTTCTCATTTTAGCTGTATATGATATGGAATCACACAGCAAATCTGAACTGGAAACTATAGAAAATGTTAATTAAGCACAATCTGAAACTGTGAGAAAATATGGAATCTGAATTCACAGCTCATGGGGGATATATATATTCAGTCTGAATTGCGCCTAAAAAGGGGGATCATGCAAAAACAAACGGCTAGCGTTTAAGAGGCCCCATGTAGTACAGTGTAGAACTGATTTTTGTCCTGATTTTAGGTATTATTTTAAAATTTAAAATATTAGGTACTCCCCATTGTGTTATTAAGAATATCAATGAAAAACAGTCATCAATATCGAGTTAATGAACACTAATAAATTTGGGGCTATGATCGGATACTACCTCATGACAAATAAATGTCTGTTGTACATCTTTGCATATCTTAAATATCCAATGGTTCTCACTGTGAACCCCTATTTAAATTTCACATACCCTGTCCTGATTAAAATCATAATATTTAACCCTATTTCACCCCTTTTATTTGGAAAAGACAAAAAATGCTGTAAGTGGAAATGCACCTTCTTGATCAGCAATGTGACTGACACATGTAGACAGCGTCTCATCTAATGGTCACGATCTTGTTGACATTCATCACCCGAATGTAAGTACTGTAACTCATGTTCACCAAAACAAGCATAAGGGTTATGGGGGCATAGGGGCATCGACATTTCATATGCTCTCAAATGAAACAGGGATGCTACAACCCACATGCCAGAACATGTTCCCATGTGAAACAAACATGCTACAGCCCACATGGTAAACCATGTGACTGATGTGAGAGCTGTGAGAGTCTGGTCCCATCTCAGCTGATGTGACTGTCCCAAGTTGTTACAAACAGAGAAACAGTAACATGATCTAACATGATAGGTGTAACTTTAAATTCCTGAGAAAAACTTTAGATATTCAGAGGAATCTGCAAAAAAAAATTCATAAGAAATGCTACCACTCTGTATTAATCTAATTAATGTGTCATTTCAAAAATAAAGTAAGAAATGCAATAATGCACATTTTTATTGTACAATATATGAGCTTATTATATGAACTTATCATAGTTTGTAAGTCCACAATGTTCTGTATTTTGCGAAATCTCAGGTAAACTTTATACAAACTAGATGTGTCGGAACGACACGAATGCCCCCGCCTGGGGCAAATTAGAAACATTTGTAAAATTTTGAAACATTTTTTAAGTTCAGGAGGTGTCGTATGGTCAAAAGTAGGTCAAGAAGGGCAAAATGCAAACTCGATCTGTAACGGGTCATTATCAAGCAACACACCAAAAATCATGCAGTATATGCAGGCATTGTGAAAAAAGTCCATACATGTGCATTTTCCATAAAAATTTCTGTCTTTCATGAAATTTTCTATGTTTAGGAGCCGTAAAACAATCAAAAGTAGGTCAACCGGGACGAAACACAAACTCAATCTGTAACTGTCATTATCTGCCCACACATAAAAAATCAGGGTGGTATCTGCAGGCAATGGGGAAAAAAGTCAGTACATATGCATTTGTTATGAAAATTTCTATTTTTCATGAAACTTTCTATGTTCAGGAGCAGTCAAATGGTCAAAAGTAGGTCAACTGGGACAAAACAAGAACTCGATCTGTAACTGGTCATTATCTACCTACACACCTAAAATCAGGCCCATATCTGCAGGCACTGTGAAAAAAAGTCCATACATGTGCACTTTTTTATGAAATTTTCTATGTTAGAGCACCGTCAAACGGTCAAAAGTTAGTCAACTGGGACAAAACATGAACTCGATCTGTAACTGGTCATTATCTGCCCACACACCAAAAATCAGGCCAATATCTGCAGGTATTGCGAAGAAAAGTCTGTACAAGTGTATTTGTCATGAAAATTTATATTTTACATGAAATTTTCTATGTTCAGGAGCCGTAAAACAGTCAAAAGTAGGTAAACTGGGGCGAAACGCGAACTCGATCTGTAACTGGTCAATATCTGCCCACACACCAAAAATCAGGCCAACATCTGCAGGCATTGCGAAAAAAAGTCCGTATATGTGTATTGTCATGAAATTTCATATTTTTCATGAAATTTTCTATGTTCAGGAGCCAAAAAACGGTCAAAATAGGTCAACCGGGACGAAACGTGAACTCGATCTGTAACTGGTCTATATCTGCCCACACACAAAAAATCAGGCCAATATCTGCAGGCACTGCTAAAAAAAGTCCGTACATGTGTATTTGTCATGAAAATTTCTATTTTTCATGAAATTTTCTAAGTTTAGGAGCCTCAAAATGGTCAAAAGTAGGTCAACCGGGACGAAACGCGAACTCGATCTGTAACTCGTCCATATCTGCCTACACACCAAATATCAGGCCAATATCTGCAAGCATTGCGAAAAAAAATCCGTACAACTGTTTGATTTCGGAATGACGGAAGGACGGACATGGGTAAAACTATATGCCCCGGCCACTTTGTGGCGGGGGCATAAAAATGCAAGTTTCCCTTAGAGAAAGGATCTGAGTATTTATCTCAGTTTCACAAAGTTCCAAAATATGAGTGATGTGTAAAATCACCCTTATGAAGACTGATGGAAGAAGGTTGACCCTAGCAAAAAGTTGGGCAAAGTATTCAAAATACCTTTCCTGTGTAAGAACCATTCTATAAAAGCAAACTGCTACACTGGGTACGTCTGTGAAAATAAATAATGATAAAACTTCATAATTTATTGAAATATAACACAGACAGCTCTACAGAAGGGAACAACATAATATTATTCTGATTTGTAAATATATCATTTACTGTTTACAAATTTAACTAGAATACGGGTAGTCGACAAGCGACTACGTGTATCCCCCTAAATCAGAGTGGAACGGGTGAAGCGAGGCATGGATTGAGTGGCAAGGGGAAATAGAGTGTTGCATGTTAGCATGGATGTCTGCAGCCAAATTGTGCATGTAGGTTGCCCCCCCCACCACAAAATCCAGAAAGCCGTCCAAGTTGTATACATATGCAAAATTTAAGGCAGATAAGTCAAACCACTACATGTATATGAGTGATTTTAGCCCACGGCAGACAAACAGATGGACGCTGAGCAAAAATGGTTTTGCGTATGATAAAGAGCTATGTGAGAACTATACACATGCAAAACTTTGGCCCAATCGGTCAAACGGTTCCCAAGATATGAGCTTGGATGTCTGCTGCATAAATTAGAATGCAGGTGGCACCACCTGTCATAAAATCAAGAGAGCTGTCGGGGATGTATAAACCTGCAAAATTTTAGGCAGATATGTCAAACCACTGCCAAATATGAGTGATTTTATCCCATGGCAGACAAACAGACAGGAGCTGTGCAAAAATGGCTGCAGGTGGCGCCACCAGTTTTGCGTATGATGAAGAGCTATGTGAGATCTATACACATACAAAATTTTGGCCCAATCGGTCAAACGGTTCCCGAGATATGAGCTTGGATGTCTGCAGCGTAAACGTGAATGTAGGTGGCGCCAAGGCAGACGAACAGATGGACACTGTGCAAACATGGTTGCAGGTGGCGTCACCATTTTTGGTGTATGTTATAAAGCTCTCCAAGGGCTACATTTGTGCAAAAGAATTTTCCTGATCGGTCAAACGGTTCCCGAGATATGAGCTTGGATGTCTGCAGCGTAAACGTGAATGTAGGTGGCGCCACCTGTCATAAAATCAGAAAAGCTATCCAGGATGTATACACATGCCGAATTTCAGGTGAATTAGTCAAGTCACTGCAGAGATATGAGTGATTTTAACCCAAGGCAGACGTACAGATGGACACTGTGCAAACATGGTTGCAGGTGGCGCCACCATTTTTTGTGTATGTTATAAAGCTCTCCAAGGGCTACATTTGTGCAAAAAAATTTTCCTGATCGGTCAAACGGTTCCCGAGATATGTGGGTTTATGTGTGGAAACAGACGCACAAACGGAGGCAGAGCACAGAGGAAAGGTCAGAGGTCAAAACAAAATCGGGGCGCAGCAGTTCCTATGTGACCCGAACATAATCCCGGGTTTCGTAAAATTGCGCCCAGAGGTTACGGAGGAGTTCTCCGGACACCTACGCGGCCGCGGCGGCGGCGGCGTGCAGCTGAAAACATAGTATCCGCAAAACTCTGTTTTGGCGGATACAATTACCAATGAAGTTTTATTTACCATTAGCATTAAACTCTTTCAGTGAATTTTCAAACTGTTCATGTACAGATATATAACTGTGGTAAATTTAAAATCATAATAACTGACAAAATCCACAGTTAATGTGCAGAGTAACTGTAACTTTCTAATAAATGATGCCCTTCATATAAAACTTCAGACCCTGATGTCATCATGTAAACTACAGCAGTTAACAACAGCAGTACCAGTTAATAATCGAACAGCCATGCTCTGCCACAGACCTTGATTAGGACCAGTCACACACTGCTTTCTACATAGCTCCTGGTGACAGCATTATTGTAGAGCTCTCTATGAGAGGATATACACACATGTATTCTGCATATGACGTATTAGCTGTGTCTTCAGTTACTTGCTCATAGAACAAGAATTACATTATGTTTTCATAACTGCTAAAGGTTGCTTTAATGATTATTTGTAAAGTTGCAAAAGGTATCTCTTTTGTGCACGCATCCCCCACTCCTTATGCCAGTTCCTAATCTTGGATGTGAAAACTTCCATTCTGCCAATACTGGCTGAAGTTGTAGTGCCTGCAGATTTAGAACTTTTTCCAGCCTTTCATACTTGAGAAGGACCAACTGCCAGACTGAGATGGAACTGCAAAACTTCTTGCTTGAACAGGGGTTAATCCCGGTGTGTGACCAGGCTTAATTTCTTTCTGCATGAAGAAGCCAGTGCTGTAGCCTGATCCATCCTATATTTTATTATGCATGATATTGATGCCTAATGTCATGCCTACTCTGTTTAACGAAGCCAGAGCACCAGTGCCTGATCAATATTTCTTTGGGTTGAGCCTACAATGTTGGTGCCTGATCTAGTTTCTCTTGTTTCTCTTGGATGCTCAGTAATGCTAGTTCTTGGGACAAATATTTTATAAAACTGGAGTTTAATTTCTCATCTTGCTTGCATCCACTTAAGAAGATTTCTTTCATTTGAGGTGTCTGTGCTGGTGACTGACCAGCACAGATCTAGATTTCATAAACAGATAATGTTTTAGTATCTGTAACAGACACAGATTTCCTTGCCTCACCCTGCTCACCTTTGAAGTGCATAATATAAATGCATATATTTATTTATTTTCTTTTATTTCAAAGGGTTGTGTAATGACCAAAAGATACAACATTCTACTATTACCAATAATCATTTCTGTACCAGTTCTAAACAATATATCTGTTACATAAAATATGATAAATTTGTGACTTCTTTCCATTCTCAGAAGCAGACATCTATGACAATTTCACATGCATTTGATGAAATATGATGACACCATCTTTGTTGACACCAGCATCTGAGGTATTCTAAAAGTCTACCTGAGCAACGTGGAGATCCAGAATCCATTTAACTGTATCTAGCAAAAATATACTAGCTGCATTGAAGAAATGATTATGTTATTACACATATTATGGTCCATTCTCTTGATGAATAAATTTTAAACAATTTTTGTGTAAAAAATACACAAGTTAAAACATGACTACAACATGCCAAATACTGTACATCATCAAAATCACATACAAGATATATAAATATATAAAACTGTTTTGTATAAAGCAAAAACACATGGAGATCCTACCTTATCACGTCGAAGCGTGAGTTTGCCCCCACAGCGTGCACAAGACCTAAGCTGACAGTAGTGACACTTGTGGCCAACTCCGTCAGCAAATTTAGTCTTGTGGCATATTTGACATATGGCCCCCTGGCTGCCATGTTGAGTGGTAGGGCTGTCTTGGTGCCGCTTTCGGATAGTCGCCTGATAGCTGTCATAGTCCTCTTTTAAGTTCCTACAAAGCCAAGAAAAATGCCAATTTTTAATAGCTATCATTGGACAGCACTGAGTTTATGAGTGACAGTGAGAACCACCACAGAGGACTGCCTTCCCCTAGTTCTACCATCCATAATTTCCCCATATCTTTAATTCTGCAGAGCTGTCCCTGTGTCTGAGTGTGTAAAGCTAAATTCTTCAATATCAACTTTACCTATTGCAAATTTTTAAAAATTTTATTTGTGTTTTCATTAGACCTCTTTTTGAATATTCAGCATTCCATGGAACATCTAATTATGGGTGACAGACAAAAATGGCAGCAAAAAATATGGCTGAAGCAAAACTGTCATACATATATTTAACTTTGCCATTTTTACCCAAATTAAAAAAAAAAGAAACAAAAATTATATATTTAATATGTGAAAATCAACTTGTAACAGTTTTTCTAAAGACAAATATATATAAAAAGATTTGATTTCAAATACACAGATTTTAATTGCCATTTGAGCATTATGAAGAAATATCCTCAAAGAAAAACTGTTCTGTTAAATACATATCTTTCTGAAGGTTAAAGATAATTCATGAGGATTCTCTCCATTTTAGTGAGTTGTCCTGTTTAGAGGAGTTTGGCATATTGCGTCTTTTCTTCATTGAATGTTACTGACATCCTGTTTTGATTTTGTTTAAGCTTAATTTGAAATACATAAATTTCAGTTAAATCATTTTCAAAATAGTTTAAATATATGCATTTGAAATTTATAAAATATAATTATTAAAAAAGAAAGACAAACACTATCTTTTTCTCTTTCAACTTCATAAGCTAGGCCTCACACACTAATCTAGGTTGGATGGTTGTGCACACTAGGTATATAGATGATTAATTATTGACAGCATCCAGACAGCATGATTATTTGTTAAAGGATACTCTTCACAATGCATTCACAATAACAAAGCCCAAACTGTCACTAACTAGTTAAGGCTCCCCAGGCCAGGTGCCGATCACATTGAACGAACTTAAATCTTTAATGGTGGTCTTGTCAAATGTAAAGCTGTTTGAAAGTTTAGTTGTTTTTTTTTTTCTGATTGACCAGCCAATCTTAATAAAGTAATGATTGTGATATATACACATTTATAGAAATAAACAACAATATCAACTGCATATTCACATGTAACATCACAATGGTTCATGCTTGTCCTCGGGCTGTCTCCAGGCAGATTTATGAACCGAAAAATATAACTCATGATGTCTGTCCGCTTTAAAGGGTTGTAATATGTACTGGATACTGTAGGCGACTAGTACTATGTGCTGTAGGCGGGACAGGAAATTCTGTCAATTGTTCTGGAAAGTGAGTTGTCTGCTTTACTAAGTTTATGAGTATGTTATGTTAAACATAATATAGAGGCAAATTTGAAGGGACTGAGATTAATATCTGCATTGGTGAGTTGTCCACGTTACTGAGTTGTCCACATGTAGAAGTTTCACTGTATATGTAAAAAATTCAAGAGTAACGTTGTATACCTGTGAGAAACTGAAAAAAGATCATATGAGCATTGAAAAATAGTTGTATTTTACCACTGGGAGCTTCACCTGTGCATTTTTTAAAAGATATATATAACATTCAAAACACTATAACTCACTGCTGACCGGTGAGAATGTTACTACAACAGATTACAGCTTTTCACGGAGCATATACACTGTGCAGTTTTTGTCTGGCCCTCATATCCAATAGGCCAAAATCTTAGGGTTTCTCAAGTAAAATACAAAAAGTTTTACAGCCCACATCAAGCCCCACCAAAGTAAACAAGGGACCCATGGGTCACGGCGCTCAGCTAATCGTGATTGGACAATAAATGTTTCTCCACTGTGATACTATGTCGAGTCGATTAAGCTTATTGAGCTATTATAAAGGAATGTAATGTAATATGTGAGTAAATGATAAATGAAACTAGAATACAGGTAGTCGACAAGTGACTACGTGTATCCGCCTAAATCAGAGTGGAACGGGTGAAGTGAGGCATGGATTGAGTGGCAAGGGGAAATAGAGTGAAGTGTTGCATATTAGCATGGATGTCTGCAGCCAAATTGTGTATGTAGGTTGCGCTACCTACCACAAAAACCAGAAAGCCGTCCAAGTTGTATACATATGCAAAATTTAAGGCAGATAAGTCACACCACTACATGTATATGAGTGATTTTAGCCCGTGACAGACAAACAGATGGACGCTGTGCAAAAATGGTTGCAGGTGGGCCACCAGTTTTGTTTTTTATTAAGAGCTATGTGAGATCTATACACATGCAAAATTTTGGCCCAATCGGTCAAATGGTTCCCAAGATATGAGCTTGGATGTCTGCTGCATAAACTAGAATGTAGGTGGCGCCACCTGTCATAAAATCAAGAGAGCTGTCGGGGATGTATGAAACTGCCAAATTTTTGGCAGATATGTCAAACCACTGCCGAGATACGAGTGATTTTATCCCATGGCAGACAAACAGATTGGAGCTGTGCAAATATAATTGCAGGTGGCGCCATCATTTTTTGTGTATGTTATAAAGCTTTCCAAGGGCTACATTTGTGCAAAAAAAATTTCCTGATCGGTCAAACGGTTCCCGAGATATGTGGGTTTATGTGTGGAAACAGATGCACAAACAGACGCAGAGCGCAGAGGAAAGGTCAGAGGTCAAAACAAAATCCGGGCGCAGCAGTTCACATGTGACCCGAACATAATCCCGGGATTCGTAATATTCCGTCCAGCGGTTACGGAGGAGTTCTCCGGATACCTACGCGGCAGCGGCGGCGGCAGGGGTGGGCTGAAAACATAGTATCCGCAAAACTTTGTTTTGGCGGATACAATTACCTGACTGATGGATTAATAGAGTAAAATATAGTGGTTTATTTTTTATTTATTTAGGAGGGGTTGAAAATTGTGATATATTTGAGCAAATATGAATGCAATGACAGCAGTAATAAGCAGTAGTAGAATGATGATAAGGCTATTTGTTGAAGGATCTAAAGTGTATGGTAGTCTGCAAGCTTTCAATTTGACAGATATGATGTTATGATTAACTATTCTGATGAAGTGATTTATGAATTTGTGACTGTATGACACAATATCTCTTTAGTCTTGACAAGGTACATTATTGTGATGCCCACTATGTCTACATATTACACAATATTGACATAATTTCTGGCATGTACATAGGTACCTATGGACGAATAGTTATACAAAATATTAAAGTATGAATATATCTGATTCATCTTGTTCTTGCTTACTGAGGCTGACTTTGGGATGGGGTTCGGATAAGGGAAAAGTGAGGGCAGCACGAAGGTGGATGTAGAAATAATCTATTGTTATGTTTTTCATTTATATAAGAATATGAAAAGCTAAGAAGAAAGGGGCCCTCCTACTTGGTTATAGTAAAGTTCTAAATATATGATTGCAAACTAATACTCTGACAAGACTGTCATGAAGAAAAACAGTAAAAGTTTTGAGATACTGTGATGCATATGAAAATTTACAGATGGACAGGCAAGTGGACGGAATGGACTAATACCTTTATATTACTTTCAAGGGAATAATGCATTTAAGTTTATATATATGCTAATTTTTTTTAAGCATATCCAGTTTTTCCATTAAGAAGTTTTTATCTGAATCATTTTTTTATTTACAGGTTTTATAAATTTTTAATAAAAAAAAACTGAAAATATAAGTTAAAATATTAGAATTGTTGCAAAAGTTGCAATCATTATATATACAGAGTAAAAAACTGAAACTATAAGTTAAAATATTAGAATTGTTGCAAAAGTTGCAATCATCATATATCCAGAGCGAAGCTCATATTGGGTCATATTATGCATACACATATATTTTATTATTTTTAGATCACAAATGTTTAAACAGAATTAAAAAGAAAATAATGCCACAACATGGCATTTACAGGATTATTCCTTAAATCACTATAAAAAAGTTTTGCACATTGGAGTTTTCAGTACATGCTTAATTTTATTTACTGAAATAAAATAAAAGATTCAGTAAATCGGATAAAATAAAATATCTTTTCAAATAAAGTATACACACTGTTGGTTGAATGAGGGACAAACAATATCATTGTGCTAATAACTATCTCAGCTTTAATTTATTACTGGAATTAATAGTCAATTTCACAAGTGGTGAAGTTTTTACTCTTCTGAAGTAAGGAATTACTTATCTGATGAACATCCACACTTTCATAGCAATACACCACTTTGTAGACACAATTAAATGTGCACTTTAATCATTGTAACCCTGGTGGTACAATACAAAATTTAAAATGTAGCATAGCCTAGAATAAGAATGAATCAAATACAGAAAATAATAACATATTAACAATAATCATCTTGTTTATGCACCACCTCGTTGGGGGGGGGGGAGTGCAGGGCAGAGGGGAAGCCTGCTGGTAGTGGCCAAGCTGAGCCAAGGCAAGCTGCCTGGGGTGGGTTACATAATGCAAGTGAATGCTGTACTACTAGGTGGGCTAGATGTAAATAACACTTGACATGGTGTATGAAACCTTTTGATATTAGGCAGTCTTGAAGTGTAACAATGGCTTTTTCATGGAAAACGGAGGTTTTTCCTTAATATCTCGAAGGAACGAAGTCCTAATGACCCAATTTTCGGAATGGTAGGAGATTTTGGGAACATCAAATGGTATGCAAAATTTTGGAATTGCAGGTCCAACGGTTTTAAAAGGTGCCCTGTTAACGGACGAACGGACTGCTGGACGGCCAGACGGCCAGACGTCCAGAAGACAGAGAAAGGACCATGACTATAGCTCAGATGACTTATAGTCAGCTGAGCTAAAAACGGAACAGATGATATCCAAAGTTCTGATATATGTCACAGTGCAAGCAGGTCTGGTCACTTTTAGTCACAGCCGGGGCATGCATAATGCTGACAGAGCTTAATCATGGACAGTGCTGACTATCCACTAGCTGGAGTAAGATCTGAGGTATGAGATGTAAAAATGCAAAATGCTGCTTAAGGGCTTGAATATGCTACACTAAAAGACAGTCCAAAATCTACTGCTCGAATTTTAAAATATGCTAAAAAATTAATGATCTGAAGCCCTCTTGGGTGAAGGGGTTTTGCATGCTACAATGCAAGTTCCTTTGAAAGTCTTGGAACCAGACGATTCCTTCAAAATGTTGAGTTAAATGGGAAAACGGGTGCACAGGAATGAAAACAAATTGCAGGTGATCATTTTTGGTACTGATATCAGTCAACATATATTTTGTTTATATATATATATGTCAAGGCCCAGATCGCGATCTGGACAGATCTTAGATCTGTCCAGCCCAAACTGCGATCGCAGTTCAGGCCAGCCCAAAATGCGATTGCAGTTCAGGCTGGCCAGATCTTAAATCTGTCCAGCCCAGATTGCAATCGCAGTTTAGTCTGGCCAGATTGTGATCCTGTCTTTCTTGCTTCAGGATCGCAATCTTGGCTGGACAGATCTTAGCTCTGTCCAGCCTAGATTACAATCCTAAACTTGACCAGCCCATATTGACATATGTCAAGGCCCAGATTGTGATCTGGACGGATCATAGATCTGTCCAGCCCAAATTGCAATCGCAGTTCAGGCCAGCCCAAACATGGGATGTTTTACCAACTTATTTAGTTTTGCATGGTACCATTTCTCCATATTAAATACAATTATAGGCCTAATACAAATAGGTTCATGCTAAACATGCTGCTTGTTGAAAAAGGTAAAAAAAAAAGAAACAATTTTAGGCAGTTGCTAAAATGCAAAGCCCATGTAAGTCATCATGCAATCCCAAGTAATTATTTTGAAATTAACCTTGAGGCTATCATCTAAATATTACACTTTCATCCATCATGTATCTTTTAAAAATTCAATATTTTTTATAAACCTTAATATTATGTATTATATATATTTGTTACCAGTAGTTGTTCTGCTTTACTCATTGGATTTGGTCTGATTAATTAGTTACCTATTCATGGTGCCTGGAATCCTGTGATCTTTCCATGTGCTTAAATAAACTGACTGATATGATTCATAAATATAGCAAGCTATATTAAAATATAAATTGTTGTGTTCTTTGATTCATGTTTTTATTATACCTTTCACAGAATTTGTCTACTATAAACATGAAAAACATAATAAGTGCATAACCATGTAATTTTATGAGTGCATTGGATAATATACAATAACTGGGTTACATGCAACAAAGTGGCCCAATTTTGTAAGGTACTCTTGAAGGGTTATAGACCATTTCATGATCTTTAATTACAGAAGTCATATTTCAAACTCAAATCATTGAGATACTGTTTGATACCTTGTATACCACTTTGTTTAGTGCAACCCCTTGTAACATGAATAAACAGTATTTCAGATCCACTCTTATTTCTATAGGTCTGGCAATTGCACAGCATATTTATGCTACTTTTATTATGCCCTTATTGAAAATGCTTAAAAAATAAGTTCTTTTTCTTGAGATGTTTGTTATCATCCAGCTTTGTAAGAAGTAGACTCACAGTGTTAATTTTTAAAACATAAAATTTTAGCAGAGAAACATGTACAGAGATCCATATTGTTTATTGCTGCCATTGTAGACTTCCAAAGGGGAAAAGTGTGTTGATGGAACACACTTCAAGCATTGGTGCAACTGCCATTTTCAAGGCTGAACAGATTGGTGCCAACCAACTACTATTAACTGCCCATGTGTAGTATAACTGTATTTATTATGGGTAAATGGAACCATGCAATACTATATGAGTTGGTAAAACATTCAATGTTTCACTCCTGTTATAGTAAAAAGCATGGATCGCAATATGGACTGGTCAAGTTTAGGATTGCAATCTTGGCTGGACAGATCTAAGATCTATCCAGCCCAGATTGCGATCCTGAGGCAAGACAAACAGGATCGCAATCTGGCCGGACTAAACTGCGATCGTAATCTGGGCTGGACAGATCTAAGATCTGGCCAGCCTGGATTGTGATTGCAATTGGGGCCGGCCTGAACTGGGATCGCAATTTGGGCTGGACAGATCTAAGATCCGTCCAGATCACAATCTGGGCCTTGACATATGTCTATCCATATATATATATATATATATATATATGTGTATATATATATATATATATATATATATATATATATATATATATATATATATATATATATATATAACTTTAACTCTTAAGGCCAAAAAATAAAAGGTATAGTTCTCAGGCACAGCCTGCATCAATTTTAAATCCCCATAACAAAATTTTTTTCTTTTGATTTTCAATAAAAACTTTTACAAATTGAGCTCCAGCCACACAGATATTTCTTTTAAGAAGATAATTTAATACAATTTTTATAAAATTTCCTTTCTTTTGTAGTGCTTTCACTTCAATGTTCAGCAAAAAAATCTGTTACTATCATGCTTTTCCCTGATCATATGACATTTTTATTAAAACATACAAAAAAAGGTAAAAAAAAATCACCTCCACATTGATATCTAAAAAAAAGTGCCTGGGAACCAACCCTTTTTTTGCCTTATACCTGAAAAATGGTCTCACATGATATTGAGGAAATCTAAGCATTATTTACTACTGCAGTATAATAATTAAAGCACTTCACTCAGGATTCAATCACTGTATTTTCTAACCTAAAAAATAGTCCATACAATGGATTAGGTCACACCTTGTCACCCCCATCCCCAAACACTTTTGAACAAGTTTCTCAGTCAATGACTTCATTATACCTTTGGGTAGAAAACTTGAACATTAAGATTCAGATTGCTATCCAGAGCCAGTCCCGCTTAATAAATTATTGCTTAAGGTTCTGTCTGCTTCTTGCAAGAACCCAACACCAAAACATTAATTTTAACTTAACACTACCTACACATATGGAATGGATCAAAAAGTTCCTTTCTGAAAACTGCTCTACAATATAAATAAATCAACTGTGATGAAATAATTAAAATAAATAAATAAATACTGCGTTTCGAGTACACAGAAAGAAATACGACTCCATGGATGAGGAATTGTGTTTAGATGCTGTGTGACACCAGCAACTGAACATGTTCTACCAAACATACACTGTAACGATGCATCGTCCCCGGGAAATGATGCAAAATTCATATGTTGGCAATAGATGGAGAGTGGATAGCAACCACCACCTTGATGGCTGCAGTACTCCATGGATGCATGGTATCTGAGCCTCTGATTTAATGCATACACACACAGGCTGCCTTCCTTCATTTGAATTATTCAAATGGTCAATACTTCCTGTAGATACCTGGTCAATTAGAATTTCTCATGCATGCAGAGATCCTTCTGTTAGCCACTTGATTTAAGTAAATCTCTTTTCTAAACCACTACTGTTACATGCTAATAAACCTGTATCAACCACACTGAGTAAATACAGCATACTCCACATTAATTGTTTTTCATTATCATGGAGTGTATGCTTTCTGATAAGAAAATAAACTGCTGGTATAATATATTTGCTTCTCATTACTCCAACAATCATACAAGCTCTGATTGAGTCCTATTACATCTTCCTTCGATGTTATTTTAAAGGGACATAGTGAAAAAAAATTATGGCTGAAAAATCATGCTGAGTTTAACAGTAAATAGAACTAGTAAATGTCCAGAGAACTAACTCTCTGCTAAATATAAATGGGAGAAACGTGTGCCTGAGCTGTTATAATAGCATGAGGAATTGGACAAAATAAAACAAGGGACCCATGAGTCACGGCGCTCAGCTAAAGTTTGAAATTTTTGCAAATGCAAAATATGCAAAATATTCAAATGTGATGTTTTTCATATATATTAGCATATGAGAAGCTAAGAGGAAAGAGGCCCTTCTACTTGTTTATAGTAAAGTTCTAAATATATGATTGCAAAACTAATACTCTGACAAGACTGTCATGAAGAAAAACAGTAAAAGTTTTGAGATACTGTGATGCATACAAAAAATTTACAGATGGACAGGAAAACGGACAGAAGGGACTAATACCTTTATTTCACTTTAAAGGGAATCATGCATTTAAGTTGATAAAAAAGCCTATTTTTTGGCATATCCTCTTTTCCCATTAATATTTACAAGTTTTATAAATGTTATAAAAAATCTGAAAATATTAGTTAAAATATCAGAATTCTAAGTTACAATCATTATTTATCCAGATTACAATCATTATTTCACCATTTTCACACCTGGTGAAGTTTATACTCCTCTGAAGTAAGGAATTACTTTTCTGATGAACATCCACACTTTCATAGTAATACATCACAATTAAATGTGCACTTAAAATATTGTAACCATGATGGTACAATACAAATTCTAAAACGAGCATAGCCTAGAATAAGAATGAATTTAATACAGAAAATTAAAACATTTATCTAGTTTATGCACCATCTGGGGGAGGGGGGAGTGCAGGGCAGAGGGGAAGCCTGCTAGTAGTGGCCAAGCTGAGCCAAGGCAAGCTGCCTGGAGGGGGTTACATAACACAAGTGAAGGCTGTACTACTAGGTTGGCTAGATGTAAACAACACTTGACATGGTGTATGAAAACTTGAATAGAAGCTACTCTATTCAATCAATTCCTTTGAAATTTCAGATTTTAATAGATTAAATCCAAATGTATATATGCTGTGTATATTTAATCAACAGTGCTAACAGGAAAAAATGTGCCACTGCCAAAGTTGGACAAAATTTAAGGTACTGATATTTTATTTATGCTAATAACTTGAAAAATTTGCAAAATTCACATCTAATATTGGGTAAACTATTGAATCTTAATTAAATAAAGTTATATCCCTGAGAAAAAGTCTCCAGCTTCAGCAATTCTCATGTTAATCAAGTATATATATTTCCTAATTTTTTAAAAATTGCATTATATTTGGGCCCATAACTTCAAAACTATATGCAATACTGACCTAATTTTTGGTATGTCCATAGAAAATGTTTGGATATGTACATACCAAATATGATCAAAAAGAGATCAGTGGTTTTGATATTACACAGCCTTGAAGTGTAACAATGGCTTTTTTTATGGAAAACAGAGGTTTTTCCTTAATATCTCAAAGGAACAAAGTCCTAGTGACAATTTTCTGTATGGAAGGAGATTTTGGGGATATCTAACTGTATGCATTATTTTGGATTCATAGGTCCAATGGTTTTAAAACGTGCCCTGTTAACCGACAGATGGACAGCCAGAAGGCTGGATGGATGGACGACAGACAAAGGACCACGACTACAGCTCAGATGACTTATAGTCAGCTGAACTAAAAATGTATATTTCATAAAAGTCATAAAGTTTAGAAAGAAAACAATTTAAACCTAATCAGGCTAGGAGACTCTTACACTTTTTAATACACACCTGCCTTGTTCATTATCAGTGGATCCTGATAACTTTTCTTTACTATCACATCACATATTGAATAGATTTAAATTAAAATTCCTTCAGTTAATTATGACAAAAACCTAATCATATCAGGACACCCACAAGATACAGAAAAGGATATGAGTCAAAATCTTTTTAGATATTTCATCAAATATGACATGTTAGCACTTGGGGAACAAATTTTTGTTTAATAAAAAAAGTTCAAATGTGACCAAAATCTGAAAAAAAGAAGACTCATAAGATACACCTGCCATTATAATTAGAAGTATATCTGAGTAAAACATTTTGAGAGATCATGAGGCAAAACTTTTTTTTAAAGTGGATGGATGGAAGGACAGACAGCGGGAGCTGATCTATATTCCCCGCTTTAATAATGCAGGGAATTAAATCAATATATATATATTCATTTTAACCAGTTCCAGGATTCTTATCATCTACATCTATGTGACATCATGTCACATGACAGCACAAAATTATGTTCATCACTGGCATTTGCTGCTATGACACATATTCTGCATGACCTTTATATTCAAATACAAAAATCTTAAAATTTCCCAAAGAAGAAGAAAAGAGCTGATTTCTCCATATAATTTTATTACTGTTTGGGTTAAAATGTATGTCTGACCAGAGCCCATGTAGGACCAGTAGCAAGACATCACATTTTCTGTGAGAATGCCCTTGCAAAAGGACCGGTGGTCATATTCCCAGCCAGAGAAGACACCATTACCAAGGGGACTGCATATAGTTTGTCAAGGAGACTTTGGCGCACAGCACCATTTGCCAAAGAGACAGACATCCTGTCCAAGTGATTGAAAAGTTTGTGTGTATGAAGATGTGATGTATATATCTAATGGTCTGTTTTATGGAAATGTAATAAATAACCATTATTACACTAATAAGTTAGTTAACAACCAGACACTGCATGCACATAAACACAAGGTATGTTGTCAATCAGCAAGGAAAAGAGAAAATAAACCAAGGTGGGTTAAAAAAAGAAAGAGAACAACAAAACAGAATCATTACACAAATATGATACAAACAGATATATGAGAATAATGTAAAATACAGCAGTGGCCTGGATGGTTTAAAAAAAATATTCAAATATTCAGACATATCAGGCAAAACATGATAACATTTGCAGACTAGACATTAATGGATGAGCTGACAGTTCTATGAACACCATGAGACTTTATTCAAATAAATATGTTATAATAGCAGACATGAGAAGGCAATGAGGCAAAAAATAATAAGACAGAGGCAACCATTCTTTTTAAAACACAATGTTAAGAGTGTTGTGACTCGTCTGATTCAGTGACAGGCTATGACCTTATTCTGTGTGGTAATATAGTTATGACTTAAGGGGCCCTGGAGAGCAGGCAAAACCATTCAAATTTTCAAATTTCTCATGTTTGGTCATCTTTCAATATTGGCAGACAAATATACAAACAAAAAAGATGTTAATTTGTGCAATGAACTGTCATAGTAAAAAAGTAAAAGCCTGGAACTATAATAAATTATGACATGACAAATTCTTACATTAAATGTTTCTCGAATCATGAGAGAGAGACAGAGAGAGAGAGAGAGAGAGAAATAATGGATGAGTAATAAAAAGGGGAGGTCTGGAAGATCAAATCAAGAAAGAAAGAAGAAGAGAGACATCATGTATTGGGGAACAGAGATACATAAAAGACTAAGCAGACTTTGCACTTTACAATTCACACAATGCGTGCCACATGTAGATGACCAAAAGAAGCTAGAGTTTAGGAAAACTTGCCCTATTTTTGCAACAGCTTCATTTCAAATGATTCTGTTCAGATATGGTGAAGATGTGTCAACAGTCAGGGCTATTACACTTGAACTGTTTTATACTTTAGAGTGGCCTAATGTAGGTAGTTTTATCAATCTGCAGATGTGGACATCAAATAATAAATATGATTATCATACATATATTTAAATTACACGAGGGAAAACTATTTACCCTAACATTATATGTGTCACTGCCTGTCACTGTAAGATATAGGACTAAGTCCTGTAGAGGACATAGTCTGTTGAATGATGGTGAAGGTAATATACAATAAGAATGATTTGTTACTATTAATTAACCTTCTTTATTTGAGGTTTTATATACACAGGGCTGGGAATAATCCAGTTTTCATAGCCCGTTGCTTATACTTATTTCAATGCATGATGCCCATAATTGGTCCTGAAAATCACTATTATATAGCCATGTCATTTCACTTAAATGGACATCATCATATTTTACACATGTTTACTAGCATTGTTATCACATCAAGGTTCTGGCTGCACATGAAAACCAGCAGGCTGATGAAATAGTAAGTGGTATGGAATCTAGTGTAATAAAATATACTTTAACTGGGTATCAAAAAGACAACCTTGGACGTTTGTACCACTGGAGACTATTACATAAGATGTGTGACTGACTGACTTTCTCACTTATCCAAGAGGTAACTGAAATAAAATGTTTTTTTTTCTCATGTGGTGTCCTTATAAGTTTGTGTCAATACTTTGTCACTTGAGCTTTTCTATAAGAACAATCTTAACACATTCTGAAATTAGGGACTTACCTATAAACTTAAATTTTATATCAGGTTCCCTCAACCATATTTATAAGTAATTTAACAATGATCCAAAATTCTAACTGAACACAATAGTGAACAAATTATTCAGTAATAAGAAACATGTTCAAGTGAACACAATTTGTTGTGAACTGCTTTGCAGTAACCTAGTCCTAGCAACACTGGTATAACCAAGTGAGAAAATACACCACGAGTCAGGGTTGGTTTTCTGCCAGGCAGAAAGGTACGCAGAAATAAGGCAGAAACCCATTCTGCCAGGTGATATGTCTTTCTGCCGGGCAGAAATGGCAGATTAAATTACCAAAATATATTGCATTTTAACAAGAGATATTAATCATAATTAATAAAAAGCTGCCTTAAATACAACTTTATATTTATATATTAAGAAATGATAGTCATTTTTTTTTTCATTTTAGTCAATGATAATAATGCCCAATGTGCCTCTCCATTTTCTGTTCCAAGAAAGGTTGGCAAGTGTTATAGCCAGGAAGAGATGAGGAATGATCACCAGGATTATAAGCAGGTTTTAACTGCTAGTTGGAAATAGCATTTTGCATAAATCCAAATTTGCCCAAATTTATGGCTAAGATTTTTATTGTAACTGTAGTGGCTTGGGTGGTGTAGTTACAAGGCTGTTCTTGACTCTTAGAAGTTTTCAGGTGTAGTTGATGCATGATTTCTAGTTGACTGGCATTCTGCAGTCCTAGCTCTTAGAGCCTGTACTGTCCTCCAGGTTCCTGAACAGGAGACCATATGTATGTGTATAACATTGGTTCCTAGGCCCACTCAATGTCATGCATTTATCAAAGCCCTTTTGGTTTGCTGATGTGCATTAAGTTGTTTATATAGTCATTTGTGTGTCACTGGTACCTGAAATGATGTAACAGAGCCTAGCTCCAGTAATGTTCTCCTAAGGCTGGGTATCTTATGGGATAAGGTGGGCAAGCCAGTGGTTACTATTAATGAGAGTGATGTGGTAAGATCATGTGCTCTTTCATGCATGACATATTGTTGACTATGATGATGCTAACAGAGCCTCTAATTTTTGGTGCAAGACCTTGTTTAAGTTTAGCTTATTACTTACTGAGTGATCAGTCAAGCACCCCAGTAATCAATACATTCTGTCACAAGTTCATACACCTTGGTCATTTTCATTAATTACTGCTATATTACTTTTGTATCATATTTAAATTGGTCAGCTATTATAATCATTTTATTGCAGTCTTCAGGGTGTTTCTGTCCTTATGGCAGAAACAAGGGCAAAAAGGTATTTCTGCCACATAGCAGTTGCTTGGCAGAAACAACAACAGAAATGGCAATGGCAGAAACTTGCCAACCCTGCATGAGGGCAAAACTGACTGCTCAGGTTTCCAACAATTCTAATTCTAGTGTTTCAGGATAATATGATTGATCCTGCATTAATCCTTCTTATTTATCAACAAACTGTGTTTTGTAGTTGAGCATCCTTGAATATTGCATGTGCTTGTACAGACTTTTATGTAGAATTTCCTGGAGTTAATAATTATTTTACATGTTCTTGCACAGAACTCAATGCAAGATACCCAAGAGTAATGCAAGCATATAGAACTCCATGTAGAGTACTGTGATTGCAAATTCAAGACTGTCGCAAAAGGAGAATTATCACGAAAATTAAACCTACTTGAATAAGTTGTCCCATTGTCAAGTAAGAGTAAAAGGTTGATATTATGAATATAAATAGGTCTTGTGTGCCCAAAGACTAATATCTTAAAACATATCAGATCTTTCTAATGGTCTAACATTAACAACAGTATTTTTTTATAAGTTTTTGTGCATATAATATTTTATGTAATTAATTCATATAATAATGACTATACTTTAGGTATTTTGTATTGTGAATACGTGAAAATGGAACCATCGCAAAATAATGAAAAAGTAATAATCGTGAACTTTTAAGTAATATGAGGGCGACCATAGTATTCTTGAGTAATGATGTTCTTGTAATGAACTTGAAGCAGGGTTTCCTAGAGTATCACATTCTTGTATTGGACCTGATGCAGAATATCTTAACACATTGCATGTTCTTGTATAGAACTTAATGCAGAGTGTCCTAGAGTATAGTACATTCTTGTATGATAGGGAATTCACAGTTTCTTATATTACTATCTGGTCCTGGGTATGCAGGTGAAAAGTTAACAAAATCATTACATTTTCATAACAATACAGATATTGTACAGCTATATGAGTATAAAGTATCAAGTAAGCCACTAGTGGCCTTGGCATGGGAGAGACTGTATGGTAAGGAGGCATTTAGCAGATTTAAGTGAATCAAGATGATTGAACTTAATTATGATTGACTCTATATAAAATGAAGCCAGTTAAGTTGCTGCTCTTCAGTATGCAGAGGTGTGACAATTGTACAGTGAATGACTTGTGTTATATATGGGGCAGCCTCAGAACTATTAGAGGGGAGGTAGTTGGTTTGAGAGGGTATCTTCTGATTATCCAGTTTAAAACTCTTTTTGATCGCAGAAAATTCCTAGAAACCAATGATACAATATCAGTGAATTTTTATCATTCCAATTCAGTTAACTAGCATTGCCCTGGATATATCTTGGGGTGAAAAACCACTATACCACAATTAAACTTAATGGTTTATGCACCACATGGTCAAATTGCAACAATGCTGCCACCCACGCACTTGCTCATATTAATCATTACCCTCCCTTAATATCTCCTAAAACATTTCCAGACCCTCATACATGTCCACTGAATGTTTCAAATATGGGTTAATGGACCTATGTTGTTAACTGACCTGCAGTTGAGTTTTACTATCTAATGCTTTCATGATACACCCCTAGCCTTTTTAAAATCCTCAGCTTTCTGTTCATGCACTGTTTTAATCTGTTTCAGAAATGTGTACTTTCCTACAAACCAAAGGTTCATATGAGTTGCTCTTGATCATAATTTTAAATGCTTAGAAAATATTATGCTTAGAAATTGCATTTCCTTCCCACACCCCTGTTTATGATTCCTATGTCCTATACATGACAAAACAATAAGATTTAAAACATCAGGTCTTTGCAAGATTTCAAAGGATGACTTGAACATTATTTGGACATGAACAGGTGATTTAACCACTATATATATGTGTGTGTGTATGTGTGTGTGATATATAAACAAACATAAATAAACAGAAAACTACCAACACACAAATGAATTCATAATACACATTTTGATTTAAAATTTGGTACTCAGAAATACAAATCATCATATAATTGTCACATTACTCGTGATTGGACGTGCCAACTGCACAGTTTTACCATAATATTTTTCTGTATTTTGAAGGGATTTTAGAGGTCCACTAGCCACTACACGAGGCATGCAGTTCTGTTCTGGCGGGTTTTTATGATAAAAGGTGATGTTGGTGAGACGTGGACTGCTGCAGAGACTGATGGTGATAATTTGCTGGGGTGCTGTTGTTTAAGGTTCGGATCTTATGACTTTCATCAGCTGTGTACATCACTGATGTGAAAGGCCGCCTGACCTCAGTTAGTACCAGGGTTTACGGATTCGTGAAAAGCTAACGAGTGGCTTTAATATTATCTACGTCACACAGAGAGAGAGAGACGCCGGGAAACGCTCGGCGGGAACGCGGGCCTGCGACGGCGTGCTTTCACAGCCCACCAGACTACAATTCGCGGAACTTCGGGCTCTAGCGCCAGTCGGGTTACCAAATATGGCGGCTCCTGAATGAAAATGTCCCCAAACGCGGGCAGGGACATTGGGCCGGGGTAGACCTACCTGAGTATTTCTTGTTCCCGTTCTTCTTCCTCCCTCTGTCTTTGAAGGACTGACTCTATAATTTTACGTTCCTCCTCTGTTAAATGTGATAGATCTGGCATTGGCGGTAGAGATGGACGTCGGCCCGACATGATACGTTATCGATTTGCTATTTCCATGCAGCTAGAGCGCACGGCACCGAGGCCGCGTGCGGATACTTTAACTCAGTCACAATTCTACCCAACTACAACGGAATATCTCCACAAACCGCGCTCAAGTCATGGCGGAAGATGTACTCCCAAGCGTGGCCCGTTTGTTGGGTGGCCTGAGCACCGACATGGGCGGCCAACGGGCTCTACGGTGTGTTATATTCCATGTACGACAGCGACGCCAGGCGACTCGAGCCGAGAGCGTCTCATTATGCAGAACGAGTTAAAAATTAATCAACACATCCCACGCCAGCCAATCAGCAGCCGCCTAGCTATGACGTCATTTTAATGATCCTTATAATGTCGGTGGGTCGCTCGTGGCGATCGATTTTTCCGGGCACCAGCGATCGTGCCGCAGCCCACCTTGCATAATGTCATCTCTACAGACAGAATAAGCAACCGACTAGCCAGCTTGGAATATGGTCCTGGGCTGGCCGCCCACAGCGCGTGCCAATACTGTGCAAGTGCCCGTCGCTGTACAATGCATTCTGCTGTTAGATCTAAATCCGAACAACACTTAGTAATTAATTATTCAGATGATGATTGTCTGAATGAATCTCTGCCGTATTCCAGACACAGTGTCCCGTAATTTCCAGGAGGTATTTTTGGTAAGGCATCCTATATACGACATATTGGTATAGCAAATTAGATGTCTGATTCTATAAATAGCAACACAATAATTAACTATCAATTGCCTGCACTTGCAACTCTTGGCCGAGTCGGGTCAGTTAGAACCTTGAACAGATGGACTGTAACCCTGTCTCCGCAAAAATACAATTCTTGGCACATTTGAATTCAGGGTTTGGATGTTCACTTGTAAAGTCCCTCTGCATGGGCCTGCGGTTCTCTCGATAAAGTCAATTGATCTTCACAAAATAACGACAAAATTACCAGCCAAACGCCGGTGTGGGTGTGAGTGGGTGGATAAACATGGAGGTAAACAAATTTCTAAACAAATCATTCGTAATAAACAGGAAAACGAAATAAACTCAAGCAAATATCCGTACTATTGTCAGGTTTAATCTTACCAATAACTAAGGGTAATATCCAACACTCATTTCTAGAAAAAAAAATTTTCGATAAAGAAATAAAAACGACTGAATATGAAAATTTAAATAACGTTTACGTGGTTAATAATCGGAATGTATATAGCTATCACCGTAATACTTCGACAGAAATAACATAAACGAATCTTAGACGCTCAAAGACCCGGGGTACAAAACCCTGTTCCGTAAATGGTCAGTCTTTTAAATACAGTAGGAATATAGCATTTAAATTTTAATTGCCCGGATAAATAAACAAAATACTGTTATTTGAAGTTATTCGGAATGTATAAACATATTTTACACCGAGGGCTGAATGAGTGCACATGCATGTACTTAATTTACGGAAAATGCATTATATCAACAATTGCCATTGATATAACAGTGGCTGTATAATAGTTAAACATTTATCTGACTATATACTCTAATATACTAACTGCCAGAAGAATGTAGTATTAACGCTTATTAGGATATTACCATAAGCCGATAATCCCGCATTTTTTTATTCATTAAGTCCACATTTTACTATTGATATTTAACTTTAATTATGATTATGATTATTATTACTATAAACCAGGCCGGCGATGCTTAATGTCACTTCCAGTTGTCATTACACTTGTGCACGGTAATCATCATTCATTTTTGTCATCGTACCAGTTAAACAATTTTAAAGAGATTGATGTTTTGTATCACTTAGTACATGATTTTCTTTTATATCATGCAGCTGCTCATGCAGTTGTTGCTTATATGATGCTTATAAATTTCAAATTATGAATTATTATTATTATTATTATTATTATTATTATTATTATTATTATATATTCATCAACCTGCATATCTTTGTTAGCAACTAATTCCGTGATTATAAGATTAAACTAAGAAACTTTCTTTAATAAGCGCATGCATATCATTTTTTATTTTCATTCAATCAGTTTACGTTTATCAGAAGTTTAACCAGAAAAACTATTAATGCTAAGGCAAGTACACGAGGGTTCCATTTTATTTTTAACTGTTCCACACTCGGACATGCACTGTTGATTAACGTAGAACAAATTTAGCTGCCACCTCTGTTAACAGTTCATGTGGTGTCTATATTTAGTATTTATATAATGTATCTTTAAATCATCAAATTAACCATAGTTCACCTGTCTTTCAGCTGTGACCACGCCACACACCGCTATTATCGCGACATGACCGCCGTATCTATTAATATTTCATGCTGAATAATAGTACGTATATCACATAAAAAGTTTGGGCCGGGGAGGTGCCAGCCGGTGGTCACTTCACACCCACAAACCCACTAATTAATTTGACACACTCATTTTAACAGTTCAGACGTTGTTCACTGCTGTCTATTTTTAGACTGTCAAATGGCTAAAAGGTATTTTACAGACAGGTAAACCTTTAGCCGGTAACTGCTAAGCAGCACGTGCCTCAAACTGTGAAAACAGTCGAGCTGAACACCCATGAAAGTTTACATAACTCTTTTTCCTTGCATGAGTGGAAGTAAGTTTGTCTGTATACGGGCAAAATCGGTTTTTCTTTGATCAGCTCATATATAAACTTATAGTGGCAGTTTTACATGTCATTCTGGAGAAATCAAGCTAAATCAAGCAACACGTCTGCGTTGTTATCATAAATTATCGAGAGAAAAAATAACGATAACTGAATTGATATAAGAAGGATTGAGACAACGTCGGATACCTCAAGATCCCCTCCGCTCTATACAGGTATAATTGACCGTGCTGCAGTGTGTGATAGGGTAATTGTATGCTTCGCCGCCCATGAAGTAAATTTTGCCCTCATTCGTTTGACGTGTGGTTTTGTACTAACTTGTCCTTAAAGAAAGTCGCCTGCGTGATCATTTGTCCATAGAGATAGCTGCCTACAGTATGCTTGTGAAAATTTTTCAATATTTTTATCATATAGGCTACAGTACAGTCATATGTCACCGCGTATATCGTAGCACACCCTCATATGAAGTGCGGCAACAATCTTCTAAGTTTGATGACCATGAACCGAACAACATCAAAGCACTTGCACTATCAGTACTAAATCGATCCCCTACCACATCGTTCACAGCCCAAGCGTGTCACTCGCCCATCCATTGGAGATCAATATTGGCAAAACCATGCAAAAAAGAAATAACTGCTGATTTATCTTTAAATGATTGTTCAAATCATAATTTTATAAATTAACATTACAAAATCATAATTAAGCATAATAACTGGTATTATATTGTACGTTATCAGGGGCAGATCTAGGATTTAGGAAAAAGAAGGTGGGGGTGGTGGTTTCAACCCAGAAGGTCTAATGACAAAGCCTAAAAAAAGGTCCCCCGGTCCGGAAAAGGGAGGGGTCCAGGCCGCAAAATGTTGATCTGAAACCCTTTAAGAAGTCGCGGCGGCTGAAAAAAAAGGGGGGGGGGGAGGTTTCCGGACTTTCTGGGGATAATAATTTTAAAAATACTGCATTTAAGTTATTGGTAGTTAGTGTGTAGAAAGATGTGTATAATTTGAATATGTTTATAAAATTTCATCGGTACATGAGTTCAGTTTGATACTAAGAGATTTTAGTCTTTTGTCAATCTGTGCATTGAAGTTCGACTTATCCCTTAATTACTGGCAGTCTTCCTCTGGGACACGTGTACCCTGACTTTCCTCTTGATTAAGAATGTTCTCTTCGGTGTAATTTTTGTTTGCATGAATTCTTGCCACTCCCAGCTTGCCGATCAACTGAAAAAGTTCTTTTAAAAAGTTTTATTACCCTATTCACCGAGCGTAGATTCCACCCTAATGAAAATTCTCAATATCAAAAACCTCTCTCCTTCCCTTTTCCTCGAAGCAACACTTCATCCATTCCTTATCAGCAGAGCTCGAAACTGTTCTGTACACAGCAAGGTATCAAACTCAAATGAACAGAATATTATTTTGTTTTGGCATGTAAAGGATGAACCTGGTCACCCCATAGCAAAAGGCCATCACACCTGTATCCAATGTCCTGTACCCAGATGACAATTGACAGCGACCGTCGGGAACATCATGCAGTACCAAGCAATGGATATAGCACATTTCACCATGCAAATTTATTCTTGCCATAAATCTGGAAGTTGATCTCCTGGACCAATGAAATTTACAGATATACTCAAATTATATAATCTTTCTACACACCAACAACCAACATCCCAATACAATATTCATACAATTATCAACCCCTAATGTTCGGGACTTTTTTTTCTTCTGAACAACCAGATATATAGCATATAGTATTCAGGCGTCATCATTAGTACATAATTCAGAAGTGACACCACAAGCGTGACGTCACAGCCGTAAGTATGCGTGTTTAGTCATCAGAAGTATATATTAACATAACGCTCTATTTGATCACTGGCTCATAACTATACTGGTTTTACCCAAAGTGTTAGACTGGCCCAGTCCATGCAATGGTTAAAACATAATTCCTCCCACTAACAGAACCATCGAACCAACTTTGCCGAGTCGCAAAGCTTAGAACAGGTACTGCCACCTCGCGGCAAATTATATAATTAAAAGTACGGCTCTGTTGCTGACTGATTCATTTAGTAATAAGAGCTTGTACTGAGTTACGTCTATCGGTACATGGAATCACGTTTTATAATAAGCATTTTAGTAGTAAACGTAAATACTAAAGCCCAGGCAGGGCTACCTAAGTGTTTTTATTACCCAGGCCGACGACTGTGGTTGTGGACCTGAGGTCAGGTGATTAGCGTGGTTTGTGTGTGTGCGTGTGTGTGGGGTGTGTGTGTGTGTGTGAGAGAGAGAGAGAGAGAGAGAGAGAGAAGAAGAAGAGGAAGAAAAAGAAAAAAATAGTTTGTAAGGATCGGTAAAATTAAAATGCGAGCATGAATCTGGATCGGGTCAAATTTGCTCCATTTTGTCTGTTGTCCTCTTTGTTTCTCTAAGCAACATTAAAAAACAATATGTCGATCCACCTCAAAACTCAGTCAATTATTGCTTGACCTAGGGCACACTCTTGCACAAAATAATATACAAAAACAAAATCATTTTATATATTTTTAGGCCAAGTAAAGCATACATTCTCTACACATTCCAGTTCAAGGGCCGCGTTCGAGGTAATGACGTTGCAATGATGACCTTGTCATCATATAAGTATAATATAGCAATCACGTCACCGCAGGGACGCCATGATCTATATGAAATCGGCAAGAGTAACACTACGGGACCCCCTTTGGCTTGTTAGGTCTCCAAAAATGAATATTTTTTAGCGTGCCATGGGTCATGAGTTAAAGAACAAGTGGTTATTTTGGTGTGGACCTGTTAAATTCGTTGGTACACTGAGGTATGCCGTCTGTGAGTGCTTTCTAGTGCGAGGTTCTACATATTATGTTCGAGGAACTTACCAAGAATGACATACCCTTTGTATATTTGCTTTAATATCTTCCCTTTATTTTTTTATCGGTAATTTAGCCCGGTTATAGTTTACTTATTAATACAACCGAAGTATAGTAGGTAAACCTGACACCTGTTCCTTTTCAAATGAAAGGTAGCACCGGCAGCGCATCATTTTCCTATCATGACTCAAGTGCCGTGTATAAAATAAGACCCGAGAGTTTATAGGTTGAAACAATTTAATTGACATACAGACATGCTTATTGACACATATGCCATAGTTTAAGTTAGTCGATCATTATGAGCATTGTAATTTTCATTGTAATTGTATTATAAGTATTCATGTGAGTATTGGTGACCGTTGGTGTCTTGGATGTGACATAAGATGTGGACGTTACTTGAGGAATAAACTTTGTGTTAAAGTGGCTTTTGGCTTGAACAGTGTGAGATTATAAGAGATGTACCAGAACTGAGCTTGCAGCAGTAGTTAAATGAAATAAACGCACATTCTAGATCTCGGGATAGGTCTATTCATGTATCTCTATCCCAACTCATTATAATTTCTAAAATTTGCAACACAACTTCCAATTGATGTCATTTATTAGTATTAGGACAGGAGAGGCCTAGTGACACTGGGAGACTATAAAGTAATGCTTTTCAACCGCTTCAGTGGCTCAAGGGAAGAGAACAGGACTCAAAGCCGGGAGATCGTGAGTTCGAATCTCAGTAGAGGCGGTGAGATTTTTCATGGTCGGCCCCCACCCAGGGTGAACGCTCTGCAGGCTTAATGGGAAGGCCGTGCCCAACGGCCGTGTTTCACTCACAAATGCAGTAGTCACCGGGCCTGGTTGACGCCAGGATATAAAATGAGAGGAAGCGTGTGATACTGCCCTGTCACGTAGTCCGAAACCGGAACGGATTTCTGCAGATGTACATATACGTAGTTAAGTTAGCATAAAAAAAATGGAGGCGGTTACCTCCACCAAAATATATATATAAAAAAAGTCATGCTTTTCAAACCAGGTGGCTTGGATATGGCAGGTGAATGATATAATGCGCATGATATAAGACTCATCTTTTCGCAAAGCACTTTCATTTTGAGCTTCACATTACTAAGGTAACTGATGCAAGATTTGTGTGTAATTCAAGTCAATGGAGATGCATACCAAGGTAATGTAAATGTGGCACATCACATTTGTAGGTCGAGACCTCTGGTGGAGATTGAGGAAATCATTGCTGCAGCAGATTGGCTCATTTTATTAAGGTATCACATTTCTGCGACTTTCTTTGAAGTGGGAGGGGATTGACGATAACGTTTTACGTATTTCATTCTATTACTCGAATTTGAATTTTGGTTACCATGCATCCTTATGTATCGCAATAGGAGAGCCACTGTTTTCCTGTTTATCAGTTTACATATAATATGTATTATTTAAGAAACTTCGTGTCTCTCTCTCTCTCGTTGTCAGTTTTTAACTCAGCTGACTGAAAGTCATCTGAGCTATAGCGATCACCCTTTGTCCGTCGTCTGTCCGGCCGCGGACGGCCGTCCGTTAACACGTCACAAATCGTAACCGCTGGACCTGTAATCTTCTCACTTGACATCCAGGGAGGTTCATGAAAAATCTCCTTGGAAACCTGAAATTAGGTCTATGTTACCCATATCCTTTGAGCTATGGGGCTCCAAAGCCCCCCCCCCCCCCCCCAGAATAATGCAAAATTTGATACAAAAGCTCAAGTATCTAAATAACCACGTCATTGATCACCATGATTCTTTGCATGAATATTAATCCTGGGATATTCCATCATTTCCTGCAGACTGGTGGCGCCACCTGTATTTTTTTCCCAATTTTAACGATTTTTTTCCTTTTTTCAGACCTGCAATGAAACTGTTATCTGTTTACAGGGCACAAATAGTAACCACTGGACATGGAATCTTCAAACTTAATATCAAGGGAGGTCCATGAAAAATCTCCTTGAAAACCTGAAATTAGGTCTCTGTTACCCATATCCTTTGAGCTATGGGGCTCAAAAGAACCCCCCCCCCCCCCCCCCCCCAGAATAATGCAAAATTTGATACAAAAGCTCAAGTATCTGAATAACTACTGCATTGATCACCATGATTCTTTGCATGAATTTTGATCATAGGATGTTTCATCATTTCCTGCAGACTGGTGGCGCCACCTGTATTTTTTCCAATTTTAACGATTTTTTTCCTTTTTTTTCAGACCTGCAATTAAACTGTTATCTGTTTACAGGGCACAAATAGTAACCACTGGACATGGAATCTTCAAACTTAATATCAAGGGAGGTCCATGAAAAATCTCCTTGAAAACCTGAAATTAGGTCTCTGTTACCCATATCCTTTGAGCTATGGGGCTCAAAAGAACCCCCCCCCCAGAATAATGCAAAATTTGATACAAAAGCTCAAGTATCTGAATAATTACTGCATTGATCACCATGATTCTTTGCATGAATATTGATCATAGGATGTTTCATCACTTCCTGCAGACTGTTGGCGCCACCTGTATTATTTCCATTTTTTACAATTTTTTTTTTCTCTTTTTTTCAGACCTGCAATGAAACTGTCATCTGTTTACAGGGCACAAATAGTAACCACTGGATCTGGAATCTTCAAACTTATTATCCAGAGAGGTCCATAAAAAATCTCCTTGAAAACCTGAAATTAGGTCTCTATTACCTATATCCTTCGAGCTATGGGGCTCCAAAGTACCCCCAGAATAATGCAAAATTTGTTACAAAAACTCGAGTATCTGAAGATCTACTGCATTGATCACCATGATTCTTTGCATGAATTTTGATCATAGGATGTTTCATCACTTCCTGCAGACTGTTGGCGCCACCTGTATTATTTCCATTTTTTACAATTTTTTTTTCTACAAATAGTAACCACTGGACCTGGAATCTTCAAACTTAATATCAAGGGAGGTCCATGAAAAATCTCCTTGAAAACCTGAAATTAGGTCTCTGTTACCCATATCCTTTGAGCTATGGGGCTCAAAAGAACCCCCCCCCCCCCAGAATAATGCAAAATTTGATACAAAAGCTCAAGTATCTGAATAACTACTGCATTGATCACCATGATTCTTTGCATGAATTTTGATCATAGGATGTTTCATCATTTCCTGCAGACTGGTGGCGCCACCTGTATTTTTTCCAATTTTAACGATTTTTTTCCTTTTTTTTCAGACCTGCAATTAAACTGTTATCTGTTTACAGGGCACAAATAGTAACCACTGGACATGGAATCTTCAAACTTAATATCAAGGGAGGTCCATGAAAAATCTCCTTGAAAACCTGAAATTAGGTCTCTGTTACCCATATCCTTTGAGCTATGGGGCTCAAAAGAACCCCCCCCCCCCCCCCCCAGAATAATGCAAAATTTGATACAAAAGCTCAAGTATCTGAATAATTACTGCATTGATCACCATGATTCTTTGCATGAATATTGATCATAGGATGTTTCATCACTTCCTGCAGACTGTTGGCGCCACCTGTATTATTTCCATTTTTTACAATTTTTTTTTCTCTTTTTTTCAGACCTGCAATGAAACTGTCATCTGTTTACAGGGCACAAATAGTAACCACTGGACCTGGAATCTTCAAACTTATTATCCAGAGAGGTCCATAAAAAATCTCCTTGAAAACCTGAAATTAGGTCTCTATTACCTATATCCTTCGAGCTATGGGGCTCCAAAGTACCCCAGAATAATGCAAAATTTGTTACAAAAACTCGAGTATCTGAAGATCTACTGCATTGATCACCATGATTATTTGCATGAATATTGTTCCATCAGTTCCTGCAAACTGTTGGCACCACCTGTATTTTTTCCAATTTTTACGAATTTCTTTCTTTATTTTTTAGACTTTCAAAAAGCTGTCATCTGTCAACAGGGCACAAATCGTAACCACTGGACCTGGATTCTTCTAACTTTACATCAAGGGTGGTCAATGAAAAGTCTCTGTGAATACATGAAATTAGGTCTCTGTTACCCATATCTGTGGTGTATATTGGACTCTGTGACCAGTTGCTCAGCGAGTTGTACTGAGGTATGAGTCGTACCTGAATGTATGGTCGAAATGGCATGGGGCCGACGTAGGTTTCCGATGGCCATATTGGTTTGGTTGGTGAATTAAACTGTCGGCATTAGACACGTGTTCTGTCTATTAACGGTTAATACGTGGTATAAGACACCACACTGGCGACAGGATGGCCGGAAGACCGCCCTTTGACGAGTTTGACGCCGGTACGACGGATATAGAAAGTTATGTGGAGCGGCTGGACGAGTTTTCCATCGCATATGACATTGCGGATACGGCCGACAACGCAGCCAAGCATCGCGCCATTTTGTTAACCTCGCTCGGTGGGAACACGTACAGGATTGTTAAAGATCTGGCGTTTCCTGACCCACCAGCATCAAAGACTTTTGAAGAATTAGTGATACTGTTGAGAGGACATTTCAAACCGGCACATCTTAAGGTGGCTGAACGATACAGGTTTCATTCAGCAACACAACGTCCAGGTCAGTCAGTTGCCGATTTTGTCAGGGAGCTGAAAAAGTTAGCCAGTACGTGCGAGTTTTTCAATGCCCAGTTAAACGATAGTCTTCGAGACCGTTTTATATGCGGTTTACGTTCAGAGCAAGTAAAGAGAAAGCTCTTAGCTCGGAATTATACATTCCAGGAAGCTGTGGATGCAGCTTTAGCGCACGAAACGGCACAGAAAGATGTGAGAGACATTGCTACACCTAGTGCTGGTCCTAGTGACACTTCTGTCAATAAAATCAGACATTATACCCCACGTCGGCCACAAGGCAAGGCAGTTGGTCCTAGAAATACAGGGCCAGGTCCAACACAGAATAAGAGCCGCTATTATAGATGTGGCCTGCATAACCACACCTGTGAGAAATGTAGACACAAAAATGCTGAGTGTTATCGTTGCCACAAGACTGGACATTTACAATCCGAGTGTCGTAGCAAGCCAAATCGTACCCAGCGCCCTGTAAGACAGCGTAGGGTCCATTATGCAGCGGAGGACTCTGATTCTCAGCCTGAGGAGAGGGATGAGATACTAAATGGCTCAGTGTTTAGTGCCACAGCCATAAGGGCTATTGAGTCAGACCAGCCTGGTATACCGGCACCAGCTGTTAAAGTCCCAGTGATAATTGAGGATACAAATTTTGAGATGGAGGTAGATACAGGGTCGGCAGTATCAATTATGAATTAGTCAGACTATGAACACTATTTTAAGTATTTGGCTCTCCGTCCGGTAGAGAGATCATTCCATGCCTACGCAGGTACTCCACTAGATATTGCGGGATAAATTATGGTGGACATCGAGTATGGTAACCAGAAAGCAACATTGCCACTTATGATTGTACGGGCTAGTAAGTACGCTCCACCGCTCTTTGGTCGATCATGGTTAGCAAGGATCCGGTTGGACTGGGAAAATCTATTTCCTACAGGTTTGTGTCCCCAAGGTCAGTTTGCAGTAGCAGATTCGAATAGCTTGAATCCAGACACTAAGGTGGCCCAGTTGAAAGAACAGTACACAGATATTTTTAAACCAGAGTTAGGTACGGATGGGGAACAAAGGCCTCATTACACTTGAAGAGCAATGCTACACCAGTTTTCCGGAGAGCGCGTCCAGTACCCTTCGCTCTTCGCTCAGCAGTTGAAGCAGAATTGCAAAGGATGGAAAGAGAAAGGATCATCAAACCAGTAAACTTTAGTGATTGGGCTACATATTGATCAGATGGATCGGTTCGCCTCTCTGGCGATTATAAAGACACCGTCAATCCAGCAATCCAGACGGAATACTTCCCAATTTCCACACTGGAGGAGATCAGAGGTAGGGTAGCTTCATGGACTAAGTTTACAAAGATTGATCTCCATTGTGTATATCAACAATTGTTGCTTGGTGATGAGTCGCAAAAACTGTGTACAATAAACACTCATAAAGGTCTTTTCCAGTATACGCGATTGCCATTTGGAATCTCTTTAAGCCCAGCCATTTGGCAAAGGTTTATTGATCAAGTACTTTCTGAAGGTTAAGGGAGTATGTGTGATCATGGACGATGTTTTAGTAGGAGGTTCCAATGATGACGAGCACTTAGAGAATTTGAGAACAGTGTTTGAGCGTTTTGACAAATACGGGTTGAGAGCAAAACTTGAAAAATGTGCATTCATGGTCCCATCAGTTGTGTATTACGGTGTTCACTTTTCGGGACAAGGAATTAAACCGACAGATGATAAGGTTAACGCGATCAACAAAGCACCAACTCCCCGGAATGTTTCGGAGTTGCGGTCATTCCTGGGCATGTTAGCAGCCATGACAGGATTTATACCCAGGTTATCGACACTGGCACATCCACTTTATGATTTGCTAGCCATGGAAATGGACATCTGAATGTAGCAGAGCTTTCCGAGAGGTCAAGCAAGCTCTTACAGCAGAAACAGTATTGTCTCATTATGACCCAAACCTGCCTGTTGAGTTGTCAGTAGATGCATCGCCATATGGACTAGGGGCTGTAATACAGCATGTGTTCCCTAATTAAACCCGTCGTCCCATTGCATATGCATCGCGAACGTTGAATAGCCATGAGAAAGGCTACGGTCAGATTGACAAAGAGAGATTGGCCATTATGTTTGGCTTGAAGCGGTTCCATAATTATTTGTACGGGAGACACTTTACAATTAATACGGATCATAAACCGTTGGAACGGATCTTTAGCCCAGAACATTCAATACCGTCACTGGCAGCCTCTCGCTTACAACGTTGGGCCATAACATTGTCTGCATTTGACTATGACATCAAGTTTGTGCCATCGAAACAGAATGCGGGGGCTGACGCACTCTCGCGCTTACCTCTCAGTTCAACACATGGTGGTGAGGAGGACATATTTCGTGTTGAGGAGCGTGTTGTGGACTGTTTGCCGATTACCCACAAAAAAATCAGTTTGGCTACACGTAGAGATCCAGTCTTGTCGAAGGTCCTCGCGTTTGTGCGGAATGGATGGCCACAACAGCTCAGTGATTTGAGATTTCGCCCATATTTGGATAAGAAGTTCCAATTTTCGGTGGAGCAGGATTGCCTGTTATTGGGATTGCGCGTGGTTATCCCTGCCTGCTATCGCGATGAACTGCTGCAAGAACTCCATATTGGCCACCCGGGATGGTACGAATGAAGGCCAGAAGTTTCCTCTGGTGGCCACACATTGATCTAGACATTGAGCATGCGGTGCAGCACTGTGCAAGCTGTCAACAGGTGAGGAAAGCCCCTCCGTTAGCTCCATTGGTCCCCTAGATGTGGCCTAGTATGCCTTGGCACCGGATTCACGTTGACTATGCTGAACATGAAGGCAAGCATTACCTGATCGTGGTGGATGCTCACTCCAGGTGGCCAGAGGTCTTCTATATGCCCAACGACACGACGGCTGTATCCACAATCACGATTCTTCGCAACTTGTTTGCGGCATATGGATATCCAGTTCAGTGCGTTTGTGATAATGGACCACAGTTTCGCAGTGAGGAGTTTGGTACGTTTTTGCGCATGAATGAGGTAAAACACGTGCGCGTTTCACCTTACCATGCCGCTAGTAATGGCCTTGCAGAGCGCATGGTTCAGTCATTTAAGGCTTATATGAAAACGTCAAAAGGCAGCAGGCTTTCGGTGCAGCAACGCCTGGCAAACTTTCTTCTTCTGTACCGTACAATGAAACACGCCACCACTGGTTCAACCCCGTCTGCTCTCTTTTTGGGCCGTGAACTGCGTACCCGTCTATCCCTTCTTCGGCCAAGCGTGGGCGAGCATGTGCTGGATGCACAAGCCAATCAGAAGGCCCAACATGATATGCATGCTCGGATTCGTCAGTTCAGTGTGGACGACCAGGTTTACGTCCGCAATTTTACCAAAGGTCCGACGTGGTTGAGGGAGTTGTTACCCAAATACGAGGGCCATTGTCCTATGGTGTCAGATTGTCAGATGGCCGAATTATCCAGCGACATGTGCACCATTTGCGGGAACGACATAGTGTTAGTGATAGTCCACTAGACCAGGAGGGGGAGGAGTTCCCAAAGCCGGAGGTGCCTTTTCCAAAACCTGTCGGAGATGACAACCCTGTCAGAGATGACAACGTCCCAGGGTCAGCAGAGATGCCCCTCGGGGAGGGTGAGCTCACGAGCGCTGACAATGATGATGCTCATCCAGAGGTCATAGTAGTTCCGGATACAGCGCGGCATGCTTCATCACCCCGGAGATCACAACGAAATCGTAAGGTGCCAGATCGTTTAGATTTGTGATATCAGTTGTTGGTCAGGGTGCATTTACGGGGCAGAATAATCCCCGCACCGTCTGACTGGGTTTTCAGGGTAGTCTAACCCTGTACCCTTTATGTGTTATTTCAATTGTTTGTCAGTACCGTTTATTTAAATGTGTTATATGAATGCCGCAGACTGTTTGACCTGTAATTGCTGAGAATGTGATTTTTTTGGACTGCTGTGGGGGAGATGTGGTGTATATTGGACTCTGTGACCAGTTGCTCAGCGAGTTGTACTGAGGTATGAGTCGTACCTGAATGTATGGTCGAAATGGCATGGGGCCGACGTAGGTTTCCGGTGGCCATATGGTTTGGTTGGTGAATTAAACTGTCGGCATAAGACACGTGTTCTGTCTATTAACGGTTAATACGTGGTATAAGACACCACAATATCCTTCGTAGTAAGTACCCCTCAGAATAATTAAAAGTTTGATAGAAAAGCTCCAGTATCTGAATAACTATTGCATTGATCACCATGATTCTTTGCAGGCATATTGATCATGGAGTGTTCCATCAGTTCCTGCAAACTGGTGGCGCCACTTGTATTTTTTTCCAATTTACGATTTTTTTCTTTATTTTTGAGACTTTCAAAAAAGCTATCATCTATTAACAGGGTACAAATCGTAACCACTTGACCTAGAATCTTCATACTTGACATCTAGGGAGGTCCATGAAAGTCTTCATGGAAATCTGAAATGAGGTCTCTGTTACCCATATCCTCTGAGCTATAGGGCTCGAAAATACCCCCAAGAATAATTAAAAATTTGATACAAACAAAAGCTCCAGTATCTTAATAACTAATGCCTTGATAGCCATGATTCTTGGGATATATATTGCTCATGGAGTGTTTCATCAGTTCCTGCAGACTGGTGGCACTACCTGTATTTTTTCAAATTTTTAAGCATTTTTCTTTCTATTTATGAGACTTTCAAATGAAGTTGTCATCTGTTCAAAAGCCCACTGAAACCCATTTCTAAAGAATCTTCACAAATTCATGATTTGTTTGCACTCTGGCAGTCATTTTGCTCATTGTTCAACATTCCTTGAATTCAGCTGAGCGTCATGGCCCATGGGCCACTAGTTTTACGTAGGAACGATCTGTTACATACACAGGTAATAATAATGATAATAATAAATCTCTTGATAACAAAGCGACCACAGGTCCAGCGGGCCTGTCACGGGATATGTGACTGATGAAGGCACTTACTGCTGTGGTGAAATTGTGATTATTGACACTATAAGTGTTGGAACGAATTCAAACAAGAAGGGTCGTGATACATTCGTTCCTGCCATATAAAACATTCAACAATATAGCATTCAAGTAAGATAAACCGGAACAATTGTTCCTGGTATTTTGGTGCGTATCGGAGCGACCTCTGCTGAAGAATGTTACAAACAAAACAAAATGCACAAAGAGCTGAATCGGACTCAGAAGGGGGGGGGGCATGCATGTGTCCTCATTTTCTTTTTGGGGGGGGGGGGATAAAATATACTTTTTTAACATAGTAAATCTGAACCAATTTCCTCAATAATCTATCAATTTAAGGCTATATCTCATATTGAGAAATTTAGGATATGGTAGGGCCTATAGCATGCATTCACTCATGACTGCCTCACTTAATTCAATATTACCATCAGCGGCGGGACTTTTGTCCTCATAGGGGAGGGGGGGGGGGGTTGTCTTTAGATTTAAGCGGGTGTCCTTTATTTCACGGTTGGAGGGGTTTCTGTCTTAACTCCGGAGGATTGTGGATTATCCCTAGACATTTCCTTGGCAGAAAAGGTCCATGCCTCAATGTGTCCCCCTCCCTTATTTTAATGAACTCAAAACATAACTTTTTAAAGTATATATAAAGCTGAAGGACAGACATGGGTTAAAAATATAAATATAAAACCTTTATTAAAAAAAAGATTACCACATACCCGAGATGAATAGTCTGTAGGGATCAGAAATCAAACTCCGGGGAAAGCCGTGCAGACCATCAACACGTGTTACACCTGGTCAACTGATAAACAATCTGATTCGCATGCGCGTGACGTCACAAGCGCTGATCTATTTTGTGCGAAGCAGAATCGCACCTTTTGGCGCTTGAATCCCGATAGACATGATAAATCTGGTTTGTCTAGGCTTATATTTTGACAATTAATTATTCTGACCTAATTCAAAACCTGTGAGCCCCTAGATTATTAGTACTATTTTCCATCTTTCGGTAAATTGTCGGTAAATGAATCCTAAATATAGAAATAATGAAATTATTGGAGGAAATCAACAGGCATAACGTATCTTAAAGGACACCAAACACCTTTGTCATATGTTAACAATATTGTAGATTGTTCTTTGAAAGGAAACCATAGAATCTGGTATTCCGACAGCCCAATTTTGTCCGACTTAAATGTCTATACCACAGAGCCATAACTGGGTCTTAATCGGACTCATTATTATTTAATGACAGGTGCACAAGTTATATATTTTAGACACGCACATGCAACAGATGCGTTTCATGTACTTTGAATGCTTATATACGGTCTTATAACACACATGGAAGAGTGACACGCTGGAAAAGGGTATATGACTTATCATTTGGGTCATTCTACAGGAAAGGGACCAGTTAACGAAATTTCATGTTCCTGACATTCATGCAATCATAGTACATGAATATAAAATGCTGTAATTTTTTAAAAGTTTACATTATCTTCTTAGTTAAAACCATATACTTCACAAACTATTCATTGCACTGTCTCGGATTTCTTTTTGAAGGTTCAAATGTCGCTCTAAAGCATTTGTCTCTCCATCCTGAATAAATTTCCTCCTATTTTTATATAAAATTGCACAGCCTTAGTGTCGTAGTCAGAATGATTTCAGGCACGCAAATAATAGATATTGAACCATAAGGCGAAACTTCCGAAAGATGTCCGAAAAGTAATTTAATAAATCAAGTTTGTTCGTACAAGTACCTTCCATTTACTCTCCAGTGCCGTAATGATAAATTCCTCGCTCTGTATCAGTCTGACGACCGAAAAAAAGTATTGAATGACCAAAACTGAAACGGAGGAGCTCTGCCTATAAATATCATATTTTTTTTCAGCATCGTTATATGTCATTTCACGGCAGGTGAAACAATCTTAGATTGTAAGGTGAATATAACTTTCATCCTAGTCCTCCTGGGTTGGACCCCCCCCCCCCCCCCCTTTTCCTAAATCCTGGATCCGCCCCAGAAGTTCCTGATATAAATAATAACAAAAATGTATTTTATGATTTTGTTGATTAAGCAATTAAGAATATTTTACCATAAACAGATGCAATGAACATCAATTCAACGCAAAAGGTGCCTTCCATCTAACAAAAATAAATCCCCCTTCAAGCACTTAATTTTTGCAATAGTTTGAATTTGGGCTATAGTCTCTGAAAAATGCCGTATGCCGACGGAATAACAAATTTTGTGTTACGGAATCCATCCCTTAAGGAAACATGTTAAACTTCATCTGCTTACCCTATAAGTCATAAAAAGAAAACGTATCACATATTAATCATCAGGTACTATTGAGAATTCAAATTATGTACAATTGGTCTAAAATTTATTATTCTCCCGTAACTGTATGCGTTATAGCGTGATAGAATCACAACTCTTCCTCTCTTATTTTTCAGAATGCCAAAGCAAACCTAGTGTGACGGAATCACTAATTAAATGTAAAATGGCGTTTGAGTAGGCCTAACCATCTTCGAATATATCGAGACAAGAAAAAAAATATCATTCAATGGTCATAAAGGACGATAAACTATTCGGTCACAAATGTAAATTTTTCATTCTTAATTTCTTTTTGAGTTTATGCGCTATAGCGTGACGAAATCACAACACTCTACCTCCCATTGGGTTTAAGAATGCCTATGTCTGCTGCCGAATGCCAGCGTGAGCGTAGACAAAGATTACGACAAGATGAAAAATGAATACACAATATATATATATATATATATATATATATATATATATATATATATATAAACTAACTGCAAATGGAACCGTGAACGCAGAAATGTGATGGATGATGATGAGCTAAAGGAACTTAGGAAGAGGAGCAAGCTTGCTACACGACAGTGGCAGACAAAATGTCGTGGAACCAAACAACGCAACGTAAACTATGATGTGCATGTACCAGTGGAAGAACTTTTGGCAAAGTCAGGCGTAGAGTTGAACGATATTTACCGGAAAAAGATTCCACGAAAAAAAAACTGTTGTTGTTTGAAGGTTAGTCCGTGATGTCATGAACATGAAGAGCATGTCGCTCGATTGTTTCCAGAATCCACGGACAGGGATTAATGATGAGACATTCGTAACGGTTAAAGAGTTCTATGAACTCGATATATAAGGTGTGGAAAGGGTTCGAAGGAGAAGAGACCGAGGAGACACATGACCATGACAATAAACGAGGCGTTTGAGGTATTTTAAGCAAAAAAACAAGTTATAAGATTGGAAAGTCAAAGTTTGCAGAGCTTCCCCAGGGTAACGTACTCCTCTCTTCAAAGATTCCGCACAATGTTTATGGTTGCAAGTTGATCAACAACTTATTCTTCATGCTTGCTCGAAAGTCTACTCCGCTCTAACTCTGACGTTGTACCGTTCCTTTCTAACAAATTTTGGTCCTCTTTGTCTGTAATGTTGAATCAGAAGAATGCTTGTTCAGCAAATGTAGTGATTGTAAGGACCTGAAACTCTCCGAGCATAACATTATGAGTAAACTGGAACTTACTAGCAGAAATTAAGTGGTACCAGTAGGAGGAAGATGAATCTGACTACCTGGAGAAGCAACCTTACGAAGGAACCGTAAAAGACGCAACAGACATCTTGAGCGCACAGCTATCCAAATTCCTTTGGCACGTCTGTATCAATGGCAGCAAGCAAAGGCCTATGAGCAAGACACGTTAGCGTCAAAAGTAGCTGACAGTACATAATGCGTGCTGCTAATGGACTTTCCTGAGAACTTCACTGTTTCTGCACAAGATAAGATTCAGTATGCACACTGGCTAGAAAGATAAATAACACTATAGACACGGTAACCATCTGGCACAAAGAAAGCACCAAATCTCGGGTAATGGCATCAGCCGTTAAAGCCCACGAGAAAAAGATGTTTGCAGCTTGCACTTTCAATGTCCTTGGGATTACCTGGGAAAGAAGCTGCCCGATGTAAAAATTATAAATCTGGACCGACGGACCTGATAATAAGCTCCATCGCATTTGCTCTAAAAAAGAATGGTCTAGCGACAGAGGCAGTCCAGTGTGTTACAAGCGAAAAGTGTCTTGAAATTGGCACAGTTCCTTTTGGTGGTGTCCCAAGTTCCTCACCAGCCGCACTTGATTTTCATTGTGATGCTTCTCTAATAGTAATACTTTGAATAGTTATTGTTGTGAACATGAAGGTGTTTATTGGATTTAAATATGTTAAAAGTCTTCCTTGAGCCATTTTGAACACATAACAATCATAAAAAATAATCATATAAATGTTCTAATAGATTTCGACCCTATCCGGTTAATACTAATTAATCTGAAATATTATCTACAATATCGAAGACCAAATATCTACGAAATAACAATAACAGTGGAAGTCTAAACTCAGTTGATTAGACCCTTACAATACGGGATCATTAGTGTACCACAGTATACCCACTAGGTTTAAAGTTATGTCAAAGGAGAAAGAACAAGAAGGCATTATGCAACAGTTTCAACTGTCATGTATAATTATCAATTACGGCTTATTCAGCTTAGTAACATTATTTTGTTTTGGTTGATGTTTTTATGTATTTATTGATTTGTTAATTTGTTTTGCATGTTTTTTTCTACATAAAATCAAACGTCATTATTTTATGGTGTATATAATCGAGACCTTAACAAATAGTCTCATTGTGCCACATCTGCATTACATTAAATACACATGGAGGTTTAAAGGTTACAAGCAGCAAATAAAATACTCACTCAGAACCAATTTCAAAGTATCCACATCTTTGCGAATGGAAACATTTTTATTTTACATGTCTTAACATTTTACTTTAAATATGTAAATTAACAGAAGTTATTCTTCACCTGACGGACAATGAATTTCAATAGCATATTTTACATGTAAACAAAAAATTGAATTATGTAAATAAATTGTTCTGAGTTCTGCTATGCTGATATAAATACTGGGGAGATATATTTGAATTATTTCTGAAGAACGACCCAAGTGGAGTTTTGTTGGCTCAAAATACTACAACCTCTATCGCCCCCGTTCTCTTACGTTTTAAAATCCCCGTGTCCCTCATAGAACTCAAGCTTTCCAGATATCCAGGTTGAACATAACGTCTTTAAACATTATTTATTTTATAATAATCTTAGCATCATTTTTATCTAAGCCTATACTTTCGCGTTAAAAAGATACTCGTGCAGAATATGAAATGGTATATATTTAATAATAATTGAACGGTTAGAAGAAATAATTATGTTTTTTTCTATTCGTTTTAAGTGAGGTGTCCGCACGAGTGCTCCATTATGAATTATTAAAAAGACAGTTTAACCAATCAGATGACACTGGTACGGCCCTTCTACGCTGATTTCCATTGCTATTTTAAGATCTGCCGTCTGGCGATGGGAGAGGTTATAAAGAATCTGACATATAACATAAAGGCTTATAAACTGGGTTGTTTCTCGCGTGTCCAGATGAACAACAGTTGGTTAAACTAGCCACAGGTGTCGCCACCTATCCCGCATGTTCATCATCAAAGGAAACATTCTCCACACAAAAGATTTATATAAAAAGTGTCATTGTGTTCTCCGTATCGCGCAATACTTATTCGATCTTTGTAAAGGCATTGGGTTAGGCTTCAGTGACCATTCCCCTTGGACATTTATTATATATTCTTAATTACATTTTACATCTAAAAGATACAAGGAATAATGATAATATATAAGTTTATATTTAGTAACAGATTAAAATAATTAGCTTTACATAAATGATCAGGTCAATACAAAATTTTAAAACAAATGGCAGTTTATAAGAAATTGTAAGAATTAAGTAACTCATGAATAAAAAAAATGGTAAAAATCATGTATTTTAATATACATTGTAAGAATATTTTAAATTTCATCCTTATACTGGAATGGGATTTAACCCTCCAAACACTCCCCCATAAAGAAACATATTGTCAGAAGCAGACATGGGGTATTCGTATTCAGTATTCGTATTCATTGTATTCGAATACAGGTATTTTGGGTATTCGTATTCGTATTCGAATACATTTGTAAAAAGTACAAAAGTATTTGTATTCGTATTCAAATACATTGCAGAAGTATTCACATTCATGGATACTTTTCATGAATACATGCAGTATACATTAATGTTTTTTACCTTTTGTCCTTTATCCATTTGGAAAATGTGCCATTATTTCAATGGTGATTGATTTGGACCCACTTCTCATATGCACACTAACAATCTTATTTACACATTATTTTTTACATTTTTTTACTTTATTCATATTAAATTAATATGAATGTGTTTATTCTGTCATGTGTATGTACATCTCAGTTAGTCAGACCCTCTTTACTTCTACATTTATCCTACACCAATGTTCTTTATACATACTAGACAACAGGTATCTACATTGGGCAAGCACTGCTGTCCATATCCTTTGCTCTGTACCCTTTATATCTGATAATGCCACAATGAACTTCCTGTGTAGAGGCTGGAGGTAGCTAGGCCAGAATGCTACTAGCCCAAGTCCACTCAAGTTCAAAGGGTTGAAAGATTAGTTATTAACCCTGCCTGGTCTAGGTAACAGCCCTGGCAGGAATGACAGCTCAGTACCTTTCTTGACCAAACCTGATGTTTATTTCCAGTATCTTGGTAAACCTATAATCACATAACTATGAATTCAGTACCTAGATACAGGTACAAGTAACTGGCCCATGTCCTGTTCAGTGTACATACTAGCCAACTTTAGACACGAGGCATGTAGGCAATCCCCTGTATCTATCTTTTGTTGGTAGCTGTATACTTCTGTTGATAATATAATGCAGCAATGAACTTCCTGTTTAAGAGGCTGTAGGTTGACCAGCTTGCTAGCCTGGTAGCTAGCTAACAAGGTAGCAAGGATGAATGCTTTGTAATTACCCCTGCCTAAGATGGCTAACTGCCCTGACAGGGATGACAGCTTTGTACATGCAATTGACCCAAGCCTGTTGTCCATTTTAAGTACCAGTATCAAATTTGTACCTCGAGTACCTTATACCAGGTACAGGTACTTTAGTTCCAGGCACAGGTAAAAGGTACTTCCTACTCATGACAGCCAGGTACAGGTACAGATACAGGTAATCTGAACTGTGTACCTAGGTAAAGGTACAGGTACAGGTGCAAGTACCTGGCCCCAACCCTGAAAGAAACATTCATTTATATATTTTGTGTAACAAACTACCATAATATATAATACTCAGTCATTATGCGGTTTGGAAATTAATGCATGCACATCGGATAACATGAATATTTTGAATTTTGGACTAAAATACATTTTTCAAGTGTGAATATTTTTGTTGATTGCAGTTAATTGTATGAAACAAAAATGATACTTGATAGTTTCTTTTTGTTTCAGTAAATTGTATTCATATTGATATTCATGAATTCATTTTTATTTGTATTCGTATTCGTATTCGAATACATTTCTGTTTTGGAGTATTTGTATTCGTATTCGTATTCATGTACCCCTGCTGTATTCGTATTCGTATTCGAATACATTTCTTCTGTATTCGACCCATGTCTGGTCAGAAGTTTTACAAAGCAAATTCTACAATATATTAATGGATGGCGGCTGGTGCTTGAGAGGATTTCTCCCGTACAGGTTTACCTACATGCATAATTATATGTGCGAAAACCTCCCGCAAATGATTATGAAACGGCTGTGAATCTTTTCAACAGGAGAGAAACAATGGTTGTTTCAGAAGAATAAAAAACAATAATTTGACTTGAGGTTAGGGAGCAGAAAATAATTGTTCGTCTTTGAAATGAATAAAAAACCGCTTGCTGAGAAGAGAAAAAATTGTCAGTCCCTTATAATTATGGATTATTTGTCATATTTTTATTCATAATGCATCGATATACATGTATATGAGAATGATCAATGAAAATATGATATACTAGTATCTGTTATGTTGTACAGTTTCCTCAGTAAGGCGCTGCTGCCATCTAGTGAGCGATGTAGTAACTATTTGCACTGTTTACCGGCTCGCGAGAGACTCCGACATTAGGGGCCATCTTGAGCATAGGACCTGAATAAAGCCAATTTGAAAAACGAGCGTTTCCTATCTTTTGAACCAAATAAGAACATAAAGTATCGGTTTCCGATATTTTTATATAACGAAACAGTATACAATATAATCTAAGTACACAATAGCATAACCTGATACATACAGTTATAGTCTGATTGTCAAGTTCAGTCCAACCATGATTTTTTTTTTGTTTACCAGTCAAGCCGTACTAGTAACATTGACTGGAAATTCATCCTCAACATCACATAATCGGAATATCTGGTAGACCTAATACAGACCACGAAATCACTAATTCAGTACATTATTTGATATCTGAGAAACACAACCTCACATATAAAAATATCCAACATAGTTGTGTAGATTTATGGAAAAACTGTTTTCTATTTGGTAAAATTCCTTAAAATATTCCTTGCTGTCACAAGTGGGGCTGATATTTTGTAAAATATGGACTGATTTCTCATATTTTTAAATTATTCGGTTTCGTAAATAATGTTCAATGTAATTTTTTATTATTGCCTAATTGAAAATAAGGCCTTTAATCTTCTAAGCTACCTTACCATTTTCTCGATATGTAACTTGTAACACATTTTATAGCAAACACAGTTGAGCACGAGGGGACAATCAATAGTTTAGCATACACTGACTCCTTGACACCACCCTGGGACACGTTTGTATTATTCATTAAATTGAATTTTCCTTCTACCTAATTCCATGGCCAAGATGTCACAATGACATTGTAATTTCCTCACTATAAGAAATTTAGCCAGTAACTTTGAAATGTTTCTCTTTTACTGACGATTTGGAGTTTATAGTTAGGATTAAAAAACGAGAGACGAAAACCAGAAAACGTGAATAAAAAAAAAACAGAAAACTTTATACTGCAAACTGATTGATTCTCACAGATCAATTATCGACTAAAAGCCCCCAGATCCATGATCAAATTTTACAACCACCAACACAGGCTTGGCGCAAAACTACTTCAGCACATGTGATACTATTAGTTTATATCGTTTCTGTATATTTCTAAAGGGCCAACATAGAACGATATAAACAGGAACTACATGTAAACACATTCTTCTGGTACTGTTATCCGATATCTGAAATACTTGCTAACAACTGTATATACCTGTCTGTCACCATTAGTTTTCTCTCACTTAAACACTTGACATAAATTAAGACTGATAGTGTAATTTAGACCTAGAGCAGCTACATAAGTGTGCATAATTATAATTATACGGAATTCTGTGCAAGATGGCTGCACTTTTTGTAAACACTGGATAACCCGGGACATTTTCGAGAAATTTCACGATACTGAGGTAGCGTTGAACGGTAATATTTGACCAACACTTTCATTATAGTATCAGTAATAAGTCCAGAGGAGAATTAAATGAATTGGTGTGCTCTAATGCTCATATCTGAGTATCCAGAGCGTCCTTAGCAACGATACACTTTCCACACATGATTGGTGTGCAAGTGCGCGCCTATTTGAGGTTCCGCCTTCACTTAAAGCGAATTCAATACTGATGCGGTATAGTAAATGTGATAGTGTATATGACTCTGTTACTAATAGAGAGAACAACCAGTTAATCAGAAACGACTGTATATCAGAATGAACGTGTAGAAAAGAATGAAATCAGGACGTCGGACCAGTATGTGATTAATGATCTGCAAATTTGTGTTCAACATTACTCAAGGAAAGCACAGGTAAAAACCTTAAAAAGCTATTATGTAGATTTTACAAATCTTAAAAATTTGAGGCTAAAAGTACTCTATGGGACGCCCAAAAAGTTGCAGATATTATTGGACGGAGGCAGATTTGAGCTAAATCAGTAGGGCGGGATGCGCATGAGGCAGAGACAATGACATTGTGTTTGCATTCAGAAAGCTTGATTAAGCCAGTGGAGTGAATTTTTAATTTGTACATTTTGATCCGGACAGGATACCAGCATAAGCAAAGAATGAGTGTGCTCGAGAGACAGAGAGAAGAGCAAGCATCCGAGAATGATGCATGCACGTCGTAGTGCAGCCATGTCAGTTCAGGACTTTCATAAGACTCGCACAGTATACCCCATGCATATAAAATAAAAGTGGCAGTTATATCCCCCCCCTCTCGTACGCACCCTGGAGGCGGGGCGAGGCCGCGAGGGCAGCAGGGTGCCAGCAATATGGTACCCATATCTGCTCTGGTTGGATTCCAAGATGACAAAGCCAAAGACGATGCGAAAGAGGATCAGAGACAGACTTCAGGTGATAATAAAGAAGACCGGGGAGACTAGCAGTACACGCGTGAGGAGCGGAGGCTGGAGTGGCGTCAGCAGATGATTGAAAAACGTGAAGGGAAAACCTAAAAACTACTATGATCTGTTTGTATTTAAGGTGCATAATGATGTGACAATGGATGATACACAAGGGAGAGGGACAGGGTTTTCGTGTAGAATCGTTGAAGCAGGTATCTCACTCAGAATCAGTTATGAAATCCTTTGATAGACATGAAAGACAAAAATAAAATCATGTCTGTTGGTTTCTGGCCGGAAGGTATAGGATGCCGTGAATATATTAAATTTAGTAGGAGTCATTTTGTAGGGGGGGGGCATCTGGAACACAATTAACTCTCTTAACCAAGTATGGGATTACATCTAACATTTTCTTCTTTAAATGTCATTGGTTTGATATCAGATTGGAGCTCATGCTATGTCAAATCTTTACTTGTTAAAAATACAAATAATATTCTCTATTTTTTTTTTACTGGAGACCTGGTTTCTCAACGATCACCCAGAGGTACACATCAACAGCGACATCTAGTGTTGAAGAGTCATATCCTTGTGGGTAGGCTATAGAAGTGGCGTTGCCATAACATGGCATAAAGATATGTAAAAGTTTGTAAACTTACTTTAACGAGCTGCAAACGTTTATGTGCTTATTGTTTGTTGGTACACCTTTCGCTAGTGATGAGTTCATAGAGGCCATAAATGCTCTCCAGATGCTCATAGAAAGCAATCATATACAGCATTCAATTATAGTCTGCAGTGATTTTAATATAGATCTTTCGAGAAATACAAGTAACTGGGAGTACTTAAACTAGATGTGCCCCCGCCTGAAGAAAATTAGAAATATTTGTTAAATTTTGTAATTTTTTCTTTAAGTTCAGGAGGTGTCGTATGGTCAAAAGTAGGTCAACATGGGCAAAATGCAAACTCGATCTGAACAATATTAATGTAGTTTTGGATAATCCTAAAGTTGAGAAATGACTATAACCTATGACAGTCATGACGGACGGGCAAAATCAACAATAGATCATTTTCTACTTCTGTTGACCATTTTCATCGAGTAACAAGAGCTCCGATGGACGACGATCCTTCCAATATATCCAACTATTTCATAGTTATTGTACATGTTGACTTAGTAAATATGCTGCACATTGTCCACGTTGCACAGATTTGAGGATATTTTCTGTATGCTTTCAACTAGCGAATACGTACATGTGTACACTTAACAGTGCTCTACCCGTACAAGTGCACACTTAACAGTGCTCTACACGTACAAGTGTACACTTAACAGTGCTCTACACGTACAAGTGTACACTAAACAGTGCTCTACACGTACAAGTGTACACTTAACAGTGCTCTACACGTACAAGTGTACACTTAACAGTGCTCTACCCGTACAAGTGTACACTTAACAGTGCTCTACACGTACAAGTGTACACTTAACAGTGCTCTACCCGTACAAGTGTACACTTAACAGTGCTCTACACGTACAAGTGTACACTTAACAGTGCTCTACACGTACAAGTGTACACTTAACAGTGCTCTACACGTACAAGTGTACACTTAACAGTGCTCTACACGTACAAGTGTACACTTAACAGTGCTCTACCCGTACAAGTGTACACTTAACAGTGCTCTACCCGTATAAGTGTACACTAAACAGTGATCATGTCAGTTCTCGATTAGATTCACTCAATAATTCTTGCATGGGTAATAATAATGTGTAATAACTGATTCTGAGCAGCATAAAGTGTATATAGATCGTTTTTGCAGCGAAATCAATGATTGCTTAATATCGGCCTCTAGCGAAACCATTCCGAAACGGAAGCCTAATAAATAAATGTCCAAGGAACAGAATAGGATAGAATAAGTTTAATCAGGAAAAGGCATCAGACTCAAAGTTACAAAAAAGAAACATCAACATAGTCATACAACATAAATATCAAATTGTCATTTGAACATAAGATTAACAAATGATACAATTAAAAAATATCCAATTATAAATCAGGTTATCAATCTGCGTTCAATGGTTCAAGGTTAACACTTAATAAATTAACTATACAATGATTGTTCTCTTATTTTAAATGAATGATATACAAATGCTGCAACACTAGCTATCTAACATGGTTCTTTTAAATTAAAAAGTTCCTTTAAACTGTGTTCATTTGGTTCTCGTTAGTCAGCTCTTAAGTACTCAACCCTCTGATCTACATACATAGGACATTCCAGCATAAAGTGACTTTCATCTTCTAATACGTTAAAACAGTGCATACAAATTCTTCCTTCTTTAGCTGTTCCCTGATGTCTGCCAGTTTCAATGGATAATTTATGACTTGAACATCGTAATTTGGCAAATGCCTGTCTATGACCTTTGTCAGAAACACATGAAATGTACTTCTCTACTGTCAGCATTGATTTGAAAGACCCATAGAAAAATGTCACAGGCCTTATGTGGAAGAAAATGGTTGAGACAGAAGGAAAGAAATGACACTCGATTTGGCGTACTGGGCGAATTCAGTATGGTATCATAGCAGATATCCACACGCGTACAAGGGCAAAGTGTCACATAATTGTCACTCTGTTTGCATAAAATGCCTACTTTGATTATAATAATGCTTGATATGTATACAAAGAGACGAAATGTATCTTGGAATGGCGAATGTATTACTAGAGGTATGAGTGAAGAGGTATAATTTCGCCCTTACTTTTTAACATATATACTGATGTTCTACTGTAGTTCTTGCAAAAAAAGGGCATTAAGTGTCATGTAAAAGTCATATATTTACTGGTTGCTGACGCCATCATTAGGCAGTTTGTACAAATTTGCTCTAGATTTGTAACACATATTCAGGAATTTGGAGTGCTATACAATACAAAGAAAGCCGTTTATATGAAGATAAACACAAATGGTTAGGAAATTTCGCAATACAATGTATTTCGTGCTGGCAAGAAACTCAAATGGGAACCTAGTACTGAATATTTGGGTGTTCACATCAGAAACGACTGTGATGACACAAGTAAACTTCAGAAAAAGCGGGATATTTTCTTTTCTAATATTAATAAATTTCCAGCTAATTTCAGGAGTCTACCTCGACATATTGTTAACAATCTCTTCAAGTCATATTTTTATCTTTTTATTGAACATAAGGCACAAAAGTATGAAGTATATAATTAGTGCCTATAGTAATATTTCAGAAAACCCATATTCAAATGCTACATCATATCACATAAAGCTGCAACGTCAAACTGCATCCCCCCCCCCCCCCCGGTTTGTGTTTTTTTACTATAAACTGCTGTTTCTCAAGAACTATTTAAGATATTGAACTGAAATTTTCAGGATTTACAGAAAACATCTTTGTTATTAACCTCTTAACATTTATAATAGGCCACATTGAATTTTCAAAGGTATGAGAGTCATAGATTGTGGATATATGTTTTGTCAAACAACTAAAATCAAAAGTGTTTAACAAATATTAAACATATTGAATCATTTATATTTTGACCTTTAAGTACATAAATGTACTTAAAACAAGGTCTCACATCAAATAATATGACTAAAACAGTACAGTTACATGCTTTTGGTTGTCAGAAATGGACAAAATGAGGTCTGTTTTTAGATAAAGTGGCACTATTACATACTATGAAGAAAATCACGTTGTACAAATGCCTCTTTTTGTTCAACCTGTAAATTAACCCTGTTTTCGTTTGTCGTTGTTACCCAATGAAAACATATAATTCTTAACGAAACCAAGTCCTTTTTTGTTAAGCTTTTCCTTTTGTAATGCAAGTGTTGTGACGGATGAAACCTTAAAAAAAGAAATTAGCCCAATTAAACACAATTGCTCATAACCGTTGTGTGAGTGTCCTTGACCTTCTGATGTCACATTCTGATTAAGTTCACACAATTAAATGGTTATATCGATTTTCTGAAAAAAAGTGTGTTTATGGGTCAATATTTAATTCAATGGCGTTTACAGCACACACAAAATAAATGCCCCTTTTCCGATTTTGTCAATGCAAACATTTACAAGTGAGCACAGGGTCCTTGGGCGCTTGTTCTGCTCCACAGTTCTCTCCTAGATTTACTGTCACTCATTGTTATGATGGCTGTCCTGATAAATGAAGAGAGAGTGGAGCCATAATTCCTCAATCCAGTAACATGCTCACTTAAAAGAAGTTCTTTTAGTAATCATTGTGGTACATTTCATTCACCGATTTTCAGGGTCACTTGCATTTACACTTGCATTACAGGTTGAAGTGCATATGATACACCAAATTAAAGCTTAATTCATGAGCATTTGTGTGATGGACTCCAAAACCAGTAATAACTTGACTAGTTGCAATAGGCAAAGTTACAGCAAACCTCTCTTCAATATCATCATAAATTGGTTGCATTTCAAAGCATTCACCGAAATTGAGACAGATGGTGTAAAACCAGCAATGGGCAACAAAATGTTATGTTTACTTTTGCTGAAAGACAAACTTATGAAAATTGTGTAATGAAGAATTCTAAACTATATTATAACTTTTGAGCCCTCTAGCAAGTCTGAGAAAAAAATTTTGAAAATATAAAAGGGGAAAATATTATCTTGTGGGGCTTTTGGGTTGTAGCTTTCTCATTTTATGACTTACAGTTCAGCAAATGGCTTTAAAACATAGTCAATAAAACTTGCTCCTTCCACAGAGGGAACAGCATTAGCTTCTTGCCAGAAAAGTCATATATTTTGTGAAATTTGACCACCTTATCAAATGTGACCATATACGAGCAAATGTCTGTGTATATACGTTTGTACTTTCTTCATGTGTACATATTGACAATAAGGAACACGAAACAGGTCATTGTCACCAGCTGAGCGAATGTGTTCTTTTTGGTAAATAAACATGACACGTGGTTTGATTAATTATCCCTGCATGTCATGGTGTCGCCTTAAATAATTCAGGGTACATGTACACAACATTTAAATCATGTCTTGACTTGTCTGGTTGTCAAGTGTACATTTTATACCAGTCGGTGACACTAGGATGTCATCAATTATTTTCACGCATAATACCACCTTTTGGTGTCATTTATATCCATGAATTTATTATGTTATCCATGTGTATGTTTAATGTTGTGTACATGACTCCGTAAATTCTAAGTACTAAATCGTCAGCAAAACAATTTTTTTGTTGTTTTGAGGTGTATTAGATGTGTACGCCTACACTCATACCACCTCAATGACTCACCCCCATAGGCCTTAACCTTCTTAGATAGGTTTATGGAACAATCATACATTTCAGTTTGACCTGAAAAAAAATCGCAAGTACAAAACGTCAAGTTCCTTTAAAGAATAGTATATATCATTTAAACAATTTTAATCCCGAACGGTGGGTTATCCGAAACCGTCGAACTATATTGTTACTGTCCGGAACAGTGATGTATAAAAGGCGCATTTTTTCTTCAAGTTCCTGCACCACTAGGTGGAAATAGTCCATTTCACAACCTGCTGTCCACCTGTTTTTTGTAGATGATTTACTTAAAAGTTTATATTTTTCAATATTTTCCAAGTAAACAACATACGGAAGTGACAACCTGATATGGCAGTTAAGAATTTTACAATAAATCCCCGTTTATGTTTCACAACATTTTTGTCTCTTTATCATGATCTGGCAGATATAGTGTGTCCTACCATAAGTAGCCATCTTTGTTTTAGCTGGTTATATTTTTTAGAGTGTTTACATGAGTTCATCCAATAAGCAGCTGTCAGTTGAGTCTGTTTTTGCATGTGACCAATGACCTTGACCGCCATAAGTGGGTCTGACATGTTGTAAAATGTAGACTGATTTATCATATTTTCAGAAAATTATATTACTCAAATATGGCATAAGGTAGGTATTTAGTTACCTAGTTGAAAATTAGGTTCTGTAATCCTCTCTTCTACACTATAATTGTTTCCCTTGAAATGTACCTAATAAAATTTTTTACAGCAAAAAACAGGTGGACATGAGGGGATGAAATGGACTATAGTCCGATGAAATCGAAATGGGAGCATCTCAGAAAGACTCATTAGACTATTTTAGATTTTTGCTCTGTTTGACTTCATTCCCATTGTTCTTGGCACAATGCGCGCGAAAGATATTCCAAGATGGCTGCTTGTCGATCATATTTAAATCTAACTCGTGTGGACTTCGATAGTTCACATACTTTTCACAGCAGTTATTTTCCTCAAAAGGCGCAGACATAAAAGATTGCAACAAATACTAAGACGTCCAAATCACATGACAAATAAACATTCCCAGGAAGATAATTCAAGACAAAAGGCCATAACAAAAGCATACCAAACTTGCTGAGAAGATTGTTTAGAAGAAGTATGCGTTAATTTTAATCCGAATGCGGATCTAGGACCATTGTATGGACGTCAGAAAGCAAATACTTAAACGATCAATGGGAACTGAATATAAGGTTCTGTTTTATGAAAGAAGGGAAGAAATATTTTACTCAGGAAAAATTGTAACTAAGGTGATAACAGTTTATACATATTCTTTCTTCTCTCTCTATTACTTTGTGTCTACCTGATTCTATAGTTAGTCTGTGATTGCAGCATCTCAGTTGAGGGAGTTCCTTGAAATGATTTTGTACTCATATTTTTCAACAATTATAAATGATTAAAAGATTCCATAGAAACATAATTTATTACATCAGTGAACATCATTATGCCATTTCTGGATTGCTATGTCGTTTATTCTTTGTTTAAACTGATCAATAAAAAAATGTTAATGTCTCCTTTAGATTGTTCCAGCCATATCAAAACAAAACATATCCGAATCCCGCTTGAAACAAGTCCTAATGTAAGTGACCCTACTGATTTTTCTATTATTATCTGACTTAAATATAAAACTGATACAAGTATTTTCGATATCTATTATCATCCATTTGAACAATTGTTTAACAATATTTTATGCAAATTTATGTAAGATCTTCATTTATAAAAATTCATTTACTGTCAGAATTATTCAAACTTTTAAAATATTTATCAATAAATACAGATGACAGTCAATGAATCACCCTACAGCCCTGCCTTGTATTAATTGAAAATTTGTAATTTGTAAAATAACTCGTAATCCCTCTGTCTGTAATGATACATGGTTGCATTTTAGAGTTCATAGATCTGATAATTTTAAGTATATTGCCATTTATGTTGGCTGAAGTATTGTATACTATACAAGGTTGTATAGTGTCAAAAGCTTTGCTAAAATCCATAAATATACAATAAATCCTCCACTTTCGTTTGCATACATATTTATGAACCAAAGCTTGCAAAACAAAAGCATGATATATGGTGCTGCCTTCTTTTCTGTTTCCTGTTATCCTTCCGATAATATATTTTTTCTGTTCCTATATTCAATCAACCTGTATTTTAGGACTTTAGTGAATATTTTAACCAAAACATTTAATAAAAAATCTCCTGAGATTTTCAGGCTGATTTACTTAATCCTTACTCGTGTAACGGTTATCTAATGACTCTACCCCGATAATCTCGAAATATCCATGACTAAATAGAACTACTAAGGAGGCTCCATCGACGACAGTGTAGTCGCGACGCGAATATAACCTGGTGTCCTGTACTCACGAAACGTACAGATCCATGGGGAATCATATCTACCTGTCCACATTGTGTGAAAGTTTTAAACCGGCTGAATAATGTGTGGACTAAAATGCCTATTTTGTCCTACACGGCTTGTTGTATTCCAAGCACATACTAACCCAGTTTGAAAATGAAGAAATAGCCGTTCAAAATGGCGAAGTGTATTGTAAATGCTGATAATCCTGTACTACACCCGGTTACGTTTTTAGTATTGTAAGTTGCAAAGTCACGACAGAATGTCAGATACATAGTTTTCTAGTAGAGTTAAATACAATAAGACACCTTTGATTGAATGTTAAATTCTCACTACAAGTTGAGAAGATAACGTAATGGAAAAGGGTAGCAAGTATACAAGGGTAGCAAGTAAGAATCTATTTTTTGTCATTTAAGGAACAGGTTAAAATGGTGTTACCGATACGTCATGTGCAATCTGTGTTACGCTTTCCATTATGATGGGTAAGGCAGAAACCTCCAATTGGAGGACTATTAAACTCTGAAACCTCAGGCTCTGCTTCAGCAAATTGTCAAAAGGAAAGGTTTGCTAATTTTGAAAATGTGTTTATTACTGCAGCCAGGCTGGCAATAATATAAAACGATCCACCTCTTTTAGTTTTAAATAATACAGTGTAGCATAAAGAAACATCATTTTGGTGACGACTAACATAGTTGAAAACAGTGAGTTGTAATTGTGAAGTCGCCACCAGATGGCTATAGTGAAACAAAATTGTTGCTGGTGGTAGTTTGAAAAACACCTGGCTTGACATGAAAAAGGTATACAAAGAATTTGCTCGACAAAAAGACACCAAGAACAACTCGCTTGACACAGAACAGACCACGCGTTTATCTCCACAGGGTAGGAAGGAAAACCATGCATATTATAACTGTTCACTCTGTCAGTCTAAAAGCACATATGTCAAGTTGTTTTTTTTTTAATCAAATTCAATCGCTTAAAGAGGTAAAAAGAAATACGAAACTACGAATTACTTAGAAAAGACATATCTGAATACGTCGTAGTATGCTGGTAATTTGAAAAAAAAACAAGCTACGTATCGCTTAGAGGATTAATTAATGTCTCATGACCAAAATAAAAATAACGTTTTGGGATGGAATAACCATGCCAACGAAGAACAAACCCCAAACGCTCGGGTAGTGTAGGTTACGTGTACATGAGAAGTGACACTGTTGTGCTACAATGATTAAGTGTAGTTCTAAGTAGAACCCGTGAAAGCATCATATTTTACATGTATATGCATCAGTATCCTTCTCTGTTTCATCAGACAATTAAATCTTCTATTTGAAAGGAACCTGTGCAAATGATAAATGTGTATGTAAGTGACTGTGTGTGTGTAACTCGCACACATATTTGTTCATCTGCCAAGTAGAAAAGTGTATGTTTGTGTTATTTATGTATGTTTCGTAGACCAGATTAAAAGCTATCCCAGTTCAGAACCACTGGGGTCTGGTCTGAGACAGGTCACAATTGGGAACATATCTAGGTCATTTGTAAACTTGACTAGATTTGATCAGTCTAGATGTCCTCTCAGGTCGGCATGCACATATTGCATACGAAAATATCACAGGCTTCAATGTTTTTAATTCAGAATAAACACATTATATGGTACGAGCAGACGCACATATAAATTTATCACTTTATGAGCAAGGATGTAGTGTTTGATCTTGGAGACGCACTACAATTCAACACGGACAAAAAATTGCCAATAAACATCGAGAAATTACCAGAAGGTACGGTGACGTATGACATATATATCTAATAAATCATACATGTGGCTCGCAGACGTGAATTGTGGTTAATATATTAAGTTTCTCCTGTCTTTTGTATCGTTGTTCATGTTTTTGCAAAAAACCGTCATAATATTATTACATGTGTATTTTAAAGACAGATGAGCCCGGCGCGTTTTGTCTTCTACAACATAATTCATGCTCCGCATATAAAGTACATCTTGTTCTATGTCGTGAAGCTTGTGAGATTTATAGTTTTGTTTTGACGCGACAAAGCTGCCGCTGAATTTCCCTTTCCTTGTTCAGTATTAACAGTGGTGCGATGAAAATTTGTGGTAGTTCTGTCCTTTGGGAAAACATGTAAATTTAAGTAACTGTGTGAAGGTTTCACACCAACAAAATATGAATCTGATTTCTGAATATAAGATTTCTAAATGACAGTAATTAAATGTAAATTAAATTTAAATATGTGTAAGTATAAATGTAATTTAAACACTGTATGCACACTCGATCGTTATAAAAAAACTAGACACATATTTAAACTCTGGGAATGGGTTCTTGAATATATTAATAAAAAGAGTACGCCATAGCACATCCCAAGCTTGTTTCTTTAAATATAATTTACCTCCCTCATCGGCGGGAATTCTGTAAGTCGTACAGCGTGATTCGTGTTTAGTTGCGAGTGACCGTTAGAGAGCTTGACTAAGGGACACTGTATATTAACCTTCATTAGTACACGTCGGAGTGACCTGCGCAGGCATGATTTTCACAGTTTGTGCAGCATTGGCAAATTGTCTGTCTGTCTGTCTTTCAGAGGTAGCAACGCTTTTTTGGTTGCTGAAGTTCCCGAGACCGTGTGTTGGTGAACATTAAGCATTCTAAGGTCTATAAAAGCTGATATCACCAGTTTCTGAATTGCTCAGGGATTTTGCAAACCTTGATGTAGAAGGCCATCATAAAGGTCTCACACAAGGACTGCAGGACAATCAGAAGTATGTTAAGATGTGACTTCATGACAATCAGAAGTATTTTTAGAAGTAACTTCAAGACAATCAATATGATCAATCATCGGCATTATCTTCGCCAATATCAGATAATTCACCACCTGAAAGATAAAAGTAGCGTCCATGAATTATAATAATCGTCTGAAATATTATGAAGCTTGACTGATTTCTAACTGAATAGAAATGTGAAATACCTGACAACAACCTGAAAAGATAACAACTGATCAATAAAAAAATTACGCAATAAATACACCCCTTGGGTCCAACCCCAGGTGTACCGATGAAAGTTAATACTGGTTACCCTCGGTGTTGAAATGCAAGGCTTCTGTGATTTTTTCGTGTGACAAAATAATATAAAAAGTCCGAGGTCCTCGAAAAATAAAACAATGTATAAGAGGTCCTCGTCCATTTAAATGGAAAGATATCTCATGCGAAAGGAATAAAGAAATAGAGGAGATTTCAGTCCATTGATATTGACTTTAGACACTGTCGAAAAAAATACCCTTCATTTGATAACAATGTGATAAACATTTTGCTTTTCGGCTGAAAATGACCATTGGCTGACTAAGCGGGGAAAAAATCGAAAGAATTCAAACGAATTCGCAAAGAAAAAAAAACTAATTGATTTAATAAAATGTTTTTACGCTTTATACATCATATATCGCCAGAGAATTTGCATCTCAGTAGTGTGCATCGAGCATTTACAATTAATGATTACTAGATCCAAAACAAAAATTTTCAAATTAGAAATATACAGGGAAAACGTGATGTTTTTTTGTCCACCAAAGATTAAGATTTATTGATGGGCACGAGGAATTGAACACTCGTATTTAAATAATTGCATCTTTTATCTGATCATTTACATCTGGATCTGACAGAAATGAGGCAAGATTTGAAACTAACATATGCAGAACGAGATACAGAAGGAGGTTTAAAATTTGAAGATAAAGATATTACCAGTGTGTTAATAAAAGTTCATATGAGGAGATCAGGTCAGGGCAGACTCAATGTGTTACGTGTTATGTGTTATAGTTGACCTATTTTGTTTATAATTTGGATCGCGATGGGAAAATGACAAGATTTGTATGGCTATTTATCGGTCCATTGAATGATCTATTGGGCTTAAAATGTCACATGGCTGTTGTTTGTCAGACTCACAAATGTATAACTTGCTAAGCCTAATATGAAGAAATAAGTGACCCAGGGGATAAATGATAAACGTGCAGTTTTATTTTACATTAAATAAGGTGACCTTATTACCTTAACGCATAATTTGGCATCCACTTTTTTGAGGGCTTGCACTTACAACCGTAGAACACATTGCTTGATATTCATTATATTACAGCATTCATCTTTATATACTTTCGGAGTCGAGGTGTGTAAAATGTCATCTTGTACACCTTGTCTATAGCTACGTGGTGAGGATATCAGCAGAGTTTATACATGCAGATACCTTTTAAGATAAGGAAATCTAATTTACTTGTTGGTAAGTTTGTCAGGAAAAATGACCACACACTCACGCCAGGTTGCTTATAATATCGCCATTCTTTGTAAATATTGCGTCAAGGTCTGTATCCAAAGTCAACGATCCGGAGCTCACGCCTCACATAAACACATGCGTGTAGTCTAGCACTCCGGTCACGCTAGTGGATATAATAAAAATTTGTAGACATAAAGGAAAAAAAATTACAAATAAACAACCTTTGAAAGCGCATAACCAGAGTTTCAAGTGAGATGAATGCATTTGTTGCTGACTGTGAAACTATTTTTGTCCTTTGAAAGAAAAAGCAATCAAAAGGCTTTAATCTGGGCATAAAAAAAAGGATAGAAAGAAATCTGTCAAAAGATTCACCGCTGCAGCGCATTAATTACATACTGGTCATACGCGGATCGGGGTGGGGGGGGGGGGGGGGTCCAGAGGGTCCGGATCCCCCACTTTGAACCGAAGCAACCTTTATTAAGGATTTCAGACCAATATTGCGTCCTGAATACGCCCCCCCCCCCCCCTTCCCTTCTAGATTCGGGGACTTTTTTAAGGGTTGGTCATAAAGCCAAAAAAAATAAAAGGTACGGTTCTCAGGCACCGCCAACGTCAATTTTAACCCCCCGCACTAAAAAATTTATTTTGATTTTTATCTAACAAGAAGATAAATAATACAATTTAGGAAGTGCTTTAACCTGTTTATAAAAAAAATGTTATATTCATGCTTTCTCGTGATCATATGACATTTTTATTGCAACATACAAAAAAAGATAAAAAAAACAAAATACCACCCGCCCCCATTGATTTCAATTGTGATTTCAGTGCATGAGAACCATAGCTTTTTTTTTTGCCCAGGTCCTCCTGGGCTGGACCCCTCCTTTTCCTAAATCCTGAATCCGCCTCTGATGGTGATGTATATTCATGCACTTACTTTTAGCCAATGAATCTTCTTCCACACCTGTAAGTTAATAAATCCTTGTCCTGAATAAAACATTGTTTCATCTGATGCAGGCAGCACAGAAAGATCCACGGTCGAAAACATCAAGGTCCTTCCATTCTTCTGGTGTCCTCAGTTAACCCCTATCAACAGGTAATGAATAAATTTATAATCATAGTACAGTTTAAACCAATAAAATATCATACACAATACTTCCGTTGATGAAACAACCCCGGAAGGGGAATATATTCTATATTCCTGTTTCAGGAAAGTAGCCAGGCACATAAATAACGTGTCTTTACTATTATGCCGTGCTACAAAGTCAAGGCATCCTTGACTCTCTCAAATGGCAAACTATAAACTGATCCTTCAGAAATAACAGATACCCTCGTGGTTATCAGATACTCTCGCGGTTATTCACGTTTGTGTACAGTACGGCTCTGATGGCAGATTCTGCTGAACATTGCTACAGATTACTTCATCCTCGACCAATTTATTACGTCAAGATTCCACATCTATCAGACCTTTCATTACTTCTGTGTACAAACACTTTTATTAGGAGTCTGCTCTTAGAGCATCTGTAACTGGATGGTCAGAGGTAGACAGTTTCTGTTCACCCAAGAATGCTTTAAGAAGCGGGTCAGTTTGAGAAACCAATACCAAAAAGTCATTGGCATTTGTCTCAATCAAGTGCACAAGACCGTCACACGTGAGGTTTGAGATCACATGATTCATACATAAAGGTCAAGGACTTCACGTGTCTTACAGGCATGTGACTTGCACTGTCTTTCTGCCAAATAAAAAACAACTTTCATACAAGTAGGTGGGCTTATACAAGATACATATGACTCTGTCTGTTATTTTTCTCTTATCCCTGTAAATTTGTCTGTTTTAATTTTAAGTTAAAATTTATCTGCCATCTATCCACCACCAGCACGTATAGAAGAGATTTGGTGAGAATTTCTATTGCTTTATTGTATATAATTTTTAGAAGATCAAGTACATTAATATGCTTACCACAAAGCGGATATTTGGGTGAAAGCGGCACAAATTTAACACCCGCTGAATCAATGTTTTACCCCCATTAACTGACCACAGGTATGGGTGTCCCGGCGGCCCTGTCCTCCCCTTATCACAAATGGTAAACGTATCTCTTAAAATAATAGTATCCTGTTAACAACATTCCCCTATTAAAGGGAGTATACAACTTGAGCTTATTATAAGTTCGTATTAAAATTTGCCTTATATTTACAGGAAAAAGACGTGTGTGGTTTGCTTATGAAGCACCCGATGGACTGTACAGAGTTGTGTATATAAATATGATTTTTGAGAAAAAGCAGTATTAGCTTCGATACTTCCGTGGTCAAATAAATTTCTTCACTCTGGTTAATGGGAAATTTGCAATGAGCAGAAAACTAAATTGAGGTTTATACAACTATCACAAAGCAGAAGCACGTTACACCAGAATTAAGAACACTCTTGTGCGTTAGGATGATATTTTCTAAACTGAAAGAACGGATATTTTAAAATGCTTGATATGTACCACTTACTTTGTTAGTTTCCAAAACCTCAACATATTGAGGATATTTAGAACATTCTCTGTTCCAACTTTCCTGCATTCAATATAAACAACCAAAATTCAGGAAACTAGCTGATGGCGTATCATCTATTCACGTGTTCTACCCATACGTCCCCCCCCCCCGGAAGGTCAGTCTACAGCATGCACCACCCAAGCGCGAAATTAAGAGGGTGTAGTTGCTCATTTATATGAATATCATCAAGATAGTTACTGAACTCACGTTATGATATGTTATTGGTTTAAGACGCCATCTTGCGTGTCTTTTGTATATGTTCATAAAGCTTGGAAGCGGAGCAAGAAGGAAAGATTGATAATGACATAATTAAGTGTATATATCTATTCAAAGTAGGGAATATTGAGTTTAATTTATGAGCTTGTTTTGGTAGGGGTCATCCCTTTTAACATACCCTTTGTAAACATTGTGGCAGTTACCTGGTCCCTGGAAGGAACGACCGCTGCCAGCTGACGAGTCACGTGGACACTGATGTACACCGGTCACGTTACTACCAGCGGTAAAATCAGAGGTTGAATATACATCACCGAACGGTCATGTCACAATTTTGTTTTTGAGATTTTATTTTGATTTTCTTAATTGTAGTTGTAATAAGAAAATATATTACACTCAACAGAGAAATTTGTGAACAGGTTATATAATACCCTACAATGGATAACAATGGAGGACTTTTATTCAAAAATAAACATTAATCAACATGTGTTTAACAGAGCACAGGTCAACAAGATCAGATTCAGGATCTCTGCTTTACAAAATATCATGCACCAACACCTTAATTAACCTAATGTCTTATGGGACAATGATATAGGGAAACCATTCTTTGATGTCCTGAAACTAACATGCATTATTTTATCACATAGAGGCAGGACAACTGGACACTGGAAGTTACAATTTTCTATGGCTTCAACAAATTTCTAAAAATATATTGAAATATATATATATATATATATATATATATATATATATATATATACATATATATAGACTAGTATGATTAATACTTTTTTTCCAGCACGCAGTGGGTATTAATGAAACTTTGTGTCGTGGTTCGTGGAGGCAAATAGTAATACAAACAACATTTTCCCATCTCCAATGGCTTTGTTAGAAATTCTTTTGTGTGACGTTGTTAGAAAGTAAATAAGCACACTCGCTCTTGGAATACAGGTCCACTTATACAGTTACACAGGTCGACCCGGATGTGTGAATGTTTTATTAGTGGAAATCATATATATTTTTTAACAGAGGACATACATTTTGTTTATTCTTTCCACAGGTTGGAAAAGGATGATTAAACTTGGATGCTCTTTCAGATCTATTAGATATGGAAGCAATGATCTATATCCTCCGGAAAATACAAGATAACATAACAAGACCGGCTTCTGTGGCTCAGGGGTAGAGCGCAGGACTCAAAGCCGGGAGATCGTGAGTTCGAATCTCAGCCGAGGCGGTGAGGTTTTTCACGGTCGGCCCCCACCCAGAGTGAGCGCTCTGCAGGCTTAATGGGAAGGCTGTGCCCTACAGCCGTGTGTCACTCACATACGAGTGCGTCTTTGGGGGTTCCTCGGTGTTATGACCCAGCAATGGGGATGATTAAACACCCAGGACCCGCAGGTGCGGTAGACACCGGGCCTGGGTGACACCAGGATATAAAAATGATAGGAAGCGAGTGCTACCGCCCTGTCAAGTAGTCCCAAACCGAAATGGAAAATCTGCAGATGTACATATTTAGTTAATAATTAGTTAAGTCAGCATTAAAAAAATGGAGGCGGTTACCTCCACCAAAAAATTAAAAAAAAAATAAAAAAAAAAAGATAACATAACAATAGCTAAATGAAAAATGCAATGAATGCATTTGATCTCAATTTTTTCTTGAATTTCTGATCGTTTTAACATTCAAAATACTCAAGTTACAGCCAGACCTTGCTACTGTCCGTTTTTTAGATCACATGGAGCATGATTGTAACGGGTCACCTGTTTAAAATAAGGACACGTGTTTCCCTCTTCAGGTTTTTACCGTTATGTGTCTAATGATCGTCACAAGTGAGGTTTCAGGTCTCATGGCGCATCTGGAAAGTTCAAGAATCTTCTGTTAAGTACATTAAAAGGTTTGATTATAAATATTAACATAATATTACGTAAACCCGCTTATGTTGTGTAACCCGACACAACGCTTTTTGTCCAAATTATAATGTTGCTGGTTTATCTCCAGTTACACCAGAAGGCTCATGTGAACTTCTATGAAAATCGGTCCACATCCATCATCATCAAAACTCGTAGTATCCGATATGTAATTAAATGGTGTATATTTCACAGGAATCGGTCTCACAGTTTTGTCATTTTATATTCACCGTAAGAGTCTAGAATTTGATTTCTGTCGACATTCCTGTCCTGCTGTAATACCTGTATGTGTTTTCAGTACTGACTCTTGTGGACATTCCTGTTCTGCTGTTATACCTGTATGTGCCACCAGTACTGACTCTTGTGGATTTTCCTGCCCTGCTGTTATACCTGTATATGCCTCCGGAACTGACTCTTAACGACTTTCCTGCTCTGTTGTTATAACTGTATGTGCCTCCAGTACTGACTTTTGTGGACTTTCCCGCTCAGCTGCTTTACCTGTATCTGCCTCCAGTACTGACTCTTATGGACTTTCCTGCCCTGCTTTTATGCCTGTATTTGTCTCCAGAACTGACTCTAAACGACTCTCTTGCTCTGTTGTTATAACTGTATGTGCCTCCAGTACTGACTTTTGTGGACTTTCCTGCTCAGCTGCTTTACCTGTATCTGCCTCCAGTACTGACTCTTATGGACTTTCCTGCCCTGCTTTTATGCCTGTATTTGCCTCCAGAACTGACTCTTAACGACTTTCCTGCTCTGTTGTTATAACTGTATGTGCCTCCAGTACTGACTTTTGTGGACTTTCCTGCTCAGCTGCTTTACCTGTATCTGCCTCCAGTACTTACTCTTATGGACTTTCCTGCCCTGCTTTTATGCCTGTATTTGTCTCCAGAACTGACTCTAAACGACTCTCTTGCTCTGTTGTTATAACTGTATGTGCCTCCAGTACTGACTTTTGTGGACTTTCCTGCTCAGCTTCTTTACCTGTATCTGCCTCCAGTACTTACTCATATTGACTTTCCTGCCCTGCTTTTATGCCTGTATTTGTCTCCAGAACTGACTCTAAACGACTCTCTTGCTCTGTTGTTATAACTGTATGTGCCTCCAGTACTGACTTTTGTGGACTTTCCTGCTCAGCTGCTTTACCTGTATCTGCCTCCAGTACTTACTCTTATGGACTTTCCTGCCCTGCTTTTATGCCTGTATTTGTCTCCAGAACTGACTCTAAACGACTCTCTTGCTCTGTTGTTATAACTGTATGTGCCTCCAGTACTGACTTTTGTGGACTTTCCTGCTCAGCTGCTTTACCTGTATCTGCCTCCAGTACTTACTCTTATGGACTTTCCTGCCCTGCTTTTATGCCTGTATTTGTCTCCAGAACTGACTCTAAACGACTCTCTTGCTCTGTTGTTATAACTGTATGTGCCTCCAGTACTGACTTTTGTGGACTTTCCTGCTCAGCTGCTTTACCTGTATCTGCCTCCAGTACTTACTCTTATGGACTTTCCTGCCCTGCTTTTATGCCTGTATTTGTCTCCAGAACTGACTCTAAACGACTCTCTTGCTCTGTTGTTATAACTGTATGTGCCTCCAGTACTGACTTTTGTGGACTTTCCTGCTCAGCTTCTTTACCTGTATCTGCCTCCAGTACTTACTCTTATGGACTTTCCTGCCCTGCTTTTATGCCTGTATTTGTCTCCAGAACTGATTCTAAACGACTCTCTTGCTCTGTTGTTATAACTGTATGTGCCTCCAGTACTGACTTTGGTGGACTTTCCTGCTCAGCTGCTTTACCTGTATCTGCCTCCAGTACTTACTCTTATGGACTTTCCTGCCCTGCTTTTATGCCTGTATTTGTCTCGAGAACTGACTCTAAACGACTCTCTTGCTCTGTTGTTATAACTGTATGTGCCTCCAGTACTGACTTTTGTGGACTTTCCTGCTCAGCTGCTTTACCTGTATCTGCCTCCAGTACTTACTCTTATGGACTTTCCTGCCCTGCTTTTATGCCTGTATTTGTCTCCAGAACTGACTCTAAACGACTCTCTTGCTCTGTTGTTATAACTGTATGTGCCTCCAGTACTGACATTTGTGGACTTTCCTGCTCAGCTGCTTTACCTGTATCTGCCTCCAGTACTGACTCTTATGGACTTTCCTGTCCTGCTTTTATACCTGTATTTGTCTCCAGAACTGACCCTAAACGACTCTCTTGCTCTGTTGTTATAACTGTATGTGCCTCCAGTACTGACTTTTGTGGACTTTCCTGCTCAGCTGCTTTACCTGTATCTGCCTCCAGTACTGACTCTTATGGACTTTCCTGCCCTGCTTTTATACCTGTATTTGTCTCCAGAACTGACTCTAAACGACTCTCTTGCTCTGTTGTTATAACTGTTTGTGCCTCCAGTACTGACTTTTCTGGACTTTCCTGCTCTGCTGCTTTACCTGTATCTGCCTCCAGTACTTACTCTTATGGACTTTCCTGCCCTGCTTTTATGCCTGTATTTGCCTCCAGAACTGACTCTAAACGACTCTCTTGCTCTGTTGTTATACCTGTATCTGCCTCCAGTACTGACTTATGTGGACTTTCATGCTCTGCTGTTATACCTGTATGTGCCTCTTGAACTGACTCTTGAAGACTTTCCTGCTCTGATGTTTTAACTGTATGTGCCTCCAGTACAAATGAGACGCAGGACGTTTGCGTGCTGCATTTTGTTAACGGCAGATTGTGAAAAAAGACATAGTCACACGTCCGCTGGTGTGAATTTAACAAGGAGACAAACTAAATAAAATTTAAAAATCACTATAGAATAGAAGCAAGGAGCTTCTAAAAAAGACGGTACTGTATAAAAAATGCCATAATTACAGTTGTTTTCCTGTAAAAAAGAGTTGTAAAAAAAGAAGATGTATTGTTCAGTGATAACTTACTATTTTATTAGTTTACAATTAGGCACATCAAATTAAATTGAGAGTCAGATGATTACTGGGCCATATGATATGATTGCTCTGCCTTAGCAATATTTTTTTGGAAAATCATGAAAAAAAAATTATAAAAAATGCCATTTTACACAGCTACCATTATTCCTCCTTTTTTACTCGTTCCCATGATTATAGATCAAATATAAATTCTACCAATGTCATATTGTGAACACGAATTCCAAGTTAGAATTAGTTGAAACGGATGTTTCACAGGAGTCGCATGTATCACTTACATAAATCAGAGGTGGACAAGTTTGCAAGGTGTCACCTTGTAGACTCAATAACATTCACAACATGTTTACTTAACAAAAAGGCACTTTGAGTCACATGCAGCAGGTCACGTGATGTCCCTGACCTTCACGGTGGCGCCATGTGACCTAAACCTCATGTGCTAAGATCACATGTACCTTACCTTGCACGCTAGTGACATGTCGTGCATGTTTTTGTTTTATTTTACTACTGACCCGTTACAAAAATGTTCCTGGGGTAAAACGAGAACCAGTGAGTCTGTTGGCCGAAAATCCGTTATCAAAACGTGCATTACTTTATCGATGCCAAGACTGTCTTGGAAAAAAATGAATGTCTGGGAAGACTCTAGTGTAAGCCAATACTGTTATACCAGGAGTTTCTGGAGAAGCAAGTTGGCTCTGAAGTTCAGACGAATATTACATCAAAATGCTACAATTTTTGAAGATATTTTAGTTAATGGACGAAAAGAGCTTGAACAGAGAGCTGATGTATTGATCAAAGGTGGGAAATCTTGAATATAGTTTATAAAGCAAACACTTAGCCTCATGAAATTTGGGCGGTCATTTGGAACCTTCTATTAATCAAGTCTGGATAAGACAAATGAAATGAAGTCATATGAACTTATATGTATCGTTTGATTAAAACATTTATCACATTGAATCAGAGAGTAAGATTCTGCGCTTTCGTAGCTTAGATACGGAATTTTAATGTTGAACATGTTGATTTTTTATCAAGCAGAATTAGGATTCAAAACCTGTGAACCAAATAAACACTTTACACTCTTGTGAATTATTTTATAAACACATTTTGACTGCAAATAGAAATATCAGTTGCACAAAATAAATAAATTATAAAAAAACTATTTGCAGGATCAAACCTTTTGTCCGCATGTTTTTACACGATAATTATTTTTAAGATTATTCTTTAAAATTGCCCTTTGGCCTGAAGCAGATATGCAGATATTCCGCAAATTTTGTGTTTAGTAGTCATAAATCATGTTTGCCTTGGCGCAAGGCTGAGAATTACACACCGAGGAACCCGGACCATATTCAGCCTTGAAATTATTCTTTCGAAATATCGTAGCGGCCCTTCCGATATATCAGAAGGAACGGATAAAAGAGTAATTAAGAATAAGATACAGCATAAACTTTGTTCACTCTACCTATATATCCTTTATTTCTCAGTTTCAATACGTGTGGAGTGTTCTGTTTATTTTATATATGATTTAACAGCATTTTATTATGAAGAGAAAAGACCATCACTGACACAGCCATGTTGCTGAGGCATGAACTCTGGTCACCCATGACCTGACCTGTGACCTGACCTCTGGTGCACCATAGTAATTTATATCTATATTTAAATCTATTCCAAAACATCTTTGTTCATGAATAATACTTATGAGTCTTTATAAGTCTTTTATAAGCTTATGGCTATGTCTTTTAAGTTTTTAACAAATTTGCCATTGAAAGTTATGGAAACAATATTCATGGCAGGCTCCAGGAAATCAACAGGAGTTGAAATCTTGACAATTTCCTTATAGGAGCACTCCTACATTATTTATTTTTGCTCCAGAACAGTTTATTATACATTATTGGTAAGAAATTTGCTCAGTTGCTACCGTTTATTTTGCAAATATTCTAATATACCCTTACTACGCTTTTCCATAGGACGATCCCCATAAATGAAAACTAATTTAAGTTATGAACCCATAACATATATCATGTTAAAGTATTTACTTTGCGACTCTTTTTGCGTTATGCTGATGGACCGTGGATGGCGTTTTCCCGGAACTGCTGGACAGTATATTCCTCCATGGTACACTTGCCTTGCCTCTGGTTGGATTATTTGTCTGCTACAAAATCACAGTAAGATAAGCCGTTATTTTTTACGCAGAAAATCGGCGAAATAGCTCCTGCTGCCTTTGGACCAGATATGTTTATACTGCTTCACTTGTATGAAAAATTATCCAGAAAAAAAAACAGGCAGACATTGGCACTAGGACAAATTATCAATAAACTACACATTCATAACTGCAGTACCAGTAAGTGGAATCTCATGATGGTGATTCATAAAAAAATAACCATTATTAGACTAAGTGAAATTCCAAAACGGGGTGTACTGGGTGCGAGGGGGGGCATGGTCTGGAACGGTAGAGTTTGTAAGGTATCCAAATAAAGAGCTTCTGTTTTCTCTTTGTAGGCCTAAAAGGAGTATTTTCTAAATATTTTTGGAAATTCTCGTCGGAAGGTTATGTTTAAACATGTTTCTAACATTTATGTTTTATAGCTACCATTTGTTCTAAAGATATTCTACAGCTAATACATCCTCTTCTGTAATGTTATTGGGGCAAGACTATATAGCAATTCTAAAAATCAGTCGCATCTACTCACTCATGCCCCATGATTCTTTGCTGATGTTTCAAGGTTAGGAGGAATGGAAATTATGTCTTTTAATCCGGCCGCAGCCTTCCCATGGACGTTGAGTAAGCACGTGTCTCTGTGACGCGTGAGCAAAGATGGGCCGTTATTTCCAGGACACAGGCGCTTGACACTCACAACGACTGGGCGATGTTAGAAGTAACAAAATACCCTTACCCGCTCGCAATTTTATGTATTTTTCTAGGTTTACTTATTTTGAATGAGTATACACTAAAATATGCCCTGATCTAAATTTAAAAATGTACAATCTCTTCTTGGTTCGCTCCCCCACGAACTTACACGAGACATTCGAACTGGCTCATGGGTGAACTACCTTCCGGCGCTGGAATTTTTATAAATTGTGTTATACAAAAGTAATAGTAGGAAATGATTTAAAATGTCCTGTAGTGCATACCATGCGGTGTCTGCAGTTTCCTCTCAAACTAATACATGTGTATTTTTCTAACAGCCAGCTGCTTGAAAAGTAGAAAGGATTGATATACGAGGAAAGAGCGGGATGTGAACAAAATTCCACAAAGCGAGAACACGCGACACCAGGAAACTTTTTTCATATACACTAGCGTTTTAATTCTTACACGGTTAGATACGATGTGGAAATCCAAGATATCTTTCACTTACTTTTGCTTGTCTCCTTATCCTCAGCATATTCGGTACAGAGAGCAGGACATTTGGAACAATTTTTTTTATGACACGTTTCTTGTACTGTATATAAACCATACAAAACTAGAACGGAGAACCCGCTCACCCATGTCTCTCGCCAGTGTAATTGCACCTGTGTCCACCGGAGGGTTTACTACAGAACTTCTGGAGCATACACCATCAAAATCATAAACGTAAAGAGCGTGAACGTAATAGGTAGTTTTAACAGGTCTTTTGTTCTGCCTGGCTAGTTTGAGCTTTTTAAAGTAGCTATTAACGTTACAGCCTCTTTGTTTCGATGGTTTCCAGGACACTTTAAAAGTTAAAGTCTCCTTGATCGACAAACATGTGACCATTACACCACGGTGTTAATACAGTCAGGACGGAGCTCACGCAAATCAAAGCTTTATCATGTCCTGTTTGTGTCTACGTTTGTCGCAACAGTATTCACTTTTCATGTTATACCACATTCCGCCCTTAATGCAATTCTAAAGTTTGTATGCACTGCTGTTCTCCCGTACTTTTCTCGCTAGCTACTACTGACCGCTCGTACACGGAACATGTGCTTGGATAAATTTTTATAGTGGAAATTAGTTCAACCATTATCTATATATTTTTCCAACAAATATTTTCTTTTATTAATTGTTATTAATTATAATATATATTACGTACAAAAAAGGGACATCATAAAAAAAGGAAGAAAACAATTGGCAAATAAACAAAATAGCATAAATCGTAAAACGTATTTTTTTAAGTTTAAAATCTTGAAAACTTTAATTTATTCTCAGACATTTTTTTTTTTCTTATTGGGATTCCAAGCACATACACACATTATTGGTGATTATAAATTTGAAGTAATTTAGGCTAGATTATAATAAAAACCTTACTGACTGATAATATCACAGTAACATTAAGAAGAACTTTTTGGGTATGTCACTTAACCTCATGCTTTTCCCTCGAGTACTTTTTATCATAGATGACTAAAGGTCATCTGTGCTTTAGCGATCACTCTTGGTCCGTCGTGCGTCTGTCCGTCCGTCCGTCTGCCCTTTCAGAGCACAATAGGAACCGCTGGACCTGGGAAACTTCTAACTGAAACCCATGTAGGTCCATAAAAATATCCTTGGAAACATTAAATCAGGTCACTGCGACCTATATCCGCTGAGTATGGGGCTCTAAAATTCACCCTTGGAATAATTAAAAATTGATACAAAAGCTCAATTATCTCAATAAACTATTACATTGACTGCCAATGATTCTTTCCATGTTAATTGATCAAATATTGTTTCATCAATTCCTGAAGACTGGAGGCGCCACCGTTATTTTTTTCTTAATTCTACGCATGTCTTTCTTTATTTTTGAGACCTAAAAATAAAGCAGCATAACAGGGCACACACCGTAACCGTTTGACCTAGAAACTTTGAATTTTACATCCAGGGAGGTCCTTTTTCATTAGGTCAGGTCATGGTGACCTATATTCTGCGAGCTACTGGCCGAAAACATGATTTTGAGAACCCAGAGAGTCAGACAGGGCATAAATTGTATCGATTCGGCCTAGAATCTTCTAATGTTACATCCAGGGAGGTCCTGGATATATGTTATTGTAAACATGCAATTAGGTCACCATGACCTATATTCTTTGAGCTAATGGGAAAAAATATGAATTAAGCACCCTAAAAGTTAGATGGGCTCAAATTGTATCCGTTAGGCCTAGAATCTTCTTACGCATTATCCAAGGTGTTTCTGGGCAAATTTTCTTAGAAACCTTAAACAAGGTCATGATGACCTAAATTTTGCATTTCTTTCTCGATTTTTGAGACTTTAAAAAAAGCAGCATAACAGGGCACAAACCGAAACTTTTAGTATCCATTTGGCCTACAATCTCCTTACGTGAGTCATGAAATTAGGTAACTGTGACCTATAATATGTTAGCTGTGGGAAAAGACATGATTTGAGCACCTTGGAAGTCAGATGTTCACAAACTGAATCCGTTAGCCCTAGAATGTTCTAATGAAATATCCATGGAAGTTTTGGATAAATTTTCTTGGAAACTTAAAATAAGGTCGGTGACTGGCCAAAAACATGGTTTTCAAACAACCAGACAGGGAACAAATCATAACTGTTAGGCATTCAATCTTATAACAAAACATCCAAAGAGGTTCCAGCCAAATCTCCTTTGAAACCCTAAATTAGGTCATGGTGACCTATATTCTGCAAACACCCAGAAAGTCAGACAGGTCACAAATCTTTACTGTTGGTTCTAGCTATGTCTTTCTAAATATAAAGGGAGGACATTGTAATGTCTCCTTTTACATCCGAAATAAGCTCATTGTGACCTATATTCTGTGAGTCATATGACAGTTTGACGTAAAATCTTCTAAATTAGCATCTGAGGAGTAGTTAAAAAAACTTCTTGGTGTTACCCAGTTCCTAAGGGCTATTATATGGTCAAAAAAGCACGGTTTTGAGCACTCAAGAAGTCATTCTACCCATTGTTCAAGGCTCCTTAAAAAATATTTGTTACCAGATCATAACATCACCTGTGTACATGTAAAATTCAGCTGAGCGTCATGACCCATGGTTCACTTGCAAATCTCTGTAAGCGTGTGAATATATGTATGCATTCTGCCTCAGTGTTTTAAGGCACAATATGAATACATCTTTTAAGAAAAAGCTTGAACCTGAATCCATCATTTTAGTTTCGACAGCAATGCATTAACTCCAGTATATTTAAACCGATTCCCTGATTAAGTGAAGACAAATAAGCCACAAGCCATGCGTATCGAAATGCGCAGAGATCCATAAACTATGGTTCATCGAAGACGTAGCAAAATGTTCTTAATGCCCTCACATGACTTTGTAGTTTATTTAGTTAGAAATGACTTGAGGTGACAAATCGAGAAAAGTTCTAATTAACACTCTCAGCAGACATGGATGACCTGGCATGAACAAGTGTAAGGTAAACTGTCAGATATTGTATTTTAACATCAGTGCATATAGAAACGATGTGACACATGATATTTCCGTTCGAGTATTGCCATGGTTTTTTCATGGTACCTGGCTTTCCAGTGTGTCTTTTACTCACCGACAGGGCGGCGCCATAATCAATCTTGCTGGATGATTCTACATGTACATGTACATGGACCATAAAATGATACTTATGCAATAAAAAACAGTTTCGATACACTTTCAGTCCAGATTTAACATATTTTTTTATCTTCGCTAACGCGAAACCTTTGTTCAAATGTTATTTAACTGTTTCAGCTCTTTTAACACTTTCACTTCATGTGTTATTTCAATGCATTCAGTTCAATTTCTTTTATGCAAATTAGCCAGCTTTCTGAATTTAGAGTTTCTATGGTTGCATATTAATCACATTGATACTTGTCTGATGTGAATAGCATGAACTTTGATACTTTGTTTAATATATGTCATATTTGATACATTATCTCCTATACGCAGGTTGCACCACATCTGCAGCAAAAATGTAACATTTTCTTTGCCATGAATTATAAACTATATTATACTTGACGCTTTTGGCACTAAATCTTTCTTACGTAGCGACGTTATTTTGGTCTTGAAGTGTCGGAAATTATGCCAAGTTTGTCCTAAGGGGGTCATTTTCCATGTTTCCGCAAAATTTCTGAGGACTTTGATTTTTTTGTGTCTATTTTTTGTCTTTTGCAGCGCCATCTACTAGAGACCGCGCCAGTTTATCCAGCTCGGCCCGTACTGGTCCCGTTTTATAACCCGGTCTATTCGAACTCTTGCTATGGAAACCCCGTCGTACCGGCCGAAGTCCTGTGGACCTGACAAAACCAAAGAACAGGCAAAATGCTAGTTAAAATAATAATATATATTTCACAGGGAATCTTTATTTGTATTGCATATTTGAGGTTCTCTGTGAGCCTTGTGTTTTATGATAAAAACTGGATGAAAAAATAAATAGATTTCCTTACAAATACTACGTTTCATTTATTTAAGTTAACTTGACCGACGCATTCCCATCTTGGGCAACACTTTGATGGCAATAATATCTTATTATGTTTACCAAATAAGAAAACCAGTATTATAAAAACACATTGATGGTGATAATATCTAATAACGTTTATTAAGTCAGAAAACCATTTATGATAAACCTTATTTTTACTTGTCTGCTCCCTCTAAACGATAAGAATTATCCTAAATGCCTTAGAGTTTTCACTCTTATGAACTGAAGCCAGCAGAAAACGTGTTGCTCAACCCCTAAACAAAAATGTGTGTACTTCCTGAAAAGGCGTTTTATGCCATTAGTGTTAATAATCCGTCTGTTGTGGAGCATGATAGCATAATGGTGATGTAATAATCAGTCTGTGGAGCCTGGTGGCGTAATGGTGGCGTTATAATTAGTCTGTGGAGCGTGATGGCGTAAAGATGGGGTAACTATCAGTCTGTGGAACGTGGTCGCGTATTGGTGACGTATTATTCAGTCTGTTGAGCTTGGTGGCGTAAAAGTGGCGTAATAATCAGTCTGTGGAGTGTGGTGGCGAAATAGTCAGGGCATTGGACTTGTTACCGCAAGGTTATGGGTTCGAGCCCCGTTCACTCAGCCTTCCTCACTAAGAGACCTGGTCAGAGTCTTTACCACAAGGGTGAGCCCTCTCTGCCCAGTAGTGAATGGCTACTGGTCATGCATGGGTGGCAGGCAAAATGTAGAATTGATTACCCTATTGCGTCTACAAAGGCGAGAAAAGCTACTAGAATGAACAGACCCGAAGACCAGGAAGACAAAGTGTAAAGTTGGATGAGACTCACACGGAGTGATATCACACTGTTAACCCTTTTTTACCTTTAAAGGAACACAGGCTCCGTACAGAATGACACGCATGCATATCGCACGGTTTCCGAAAATCTTGATATGCGCTCATTAATGTAAGAGACTGTTGAGCAGTTTATTCTGTAGACTCACCGCCCGCCGTTTTTCCCATAAATCTCATCACCACGTACTGGATCTGTCATCACGACATCTTGCAGACAAACTCATGTAATGCATATATAAAAAAAATCTGATGATATAGACATCTTTACTGACTTACTTTCTGCGAGCTGAGATGTGTTATTCATGCTTTGTCCAAGATAAATAATAACACGGTGATACTTTACCTTTTACGTCATAGTTAATAGCTTCTTACAAGAAAGTTAAATGAATACAAACTTAGCCAAATAATTTTCAAAATGGCGTGTTTAGCAATTGCAAACGTTTACCTGTTTCCATAAAGGATGCATTGTTTGCCAGTGGCACCACCTGTGTGGAACTATATTCTGCGATGCAAAATTATGTTTTGCTATGAATGAATGAATATTGGTTATTAAAAACATATAAGGATACAGGCCCATATATTTCCATAAAAGCATATACCATACACTGAGAATAATTTTCATGCTAAGACATGTTATTTGTCCAATTGGACAAGCAAATTCTTAAATCTTCCTCATAATGTTGATAAAATTAACTTTATCTTTCTGTTGCCTGCATAATCGAGACATCCAAATCCAAGTGACTGAATGTTTCTCTTAATCTTAGTGACCAAATTTTGCCTTTTATCTCTTCATGCTGGTAAGGTTTAATATGTAATTGTCTAGGACAGCTGTCAAATGACATCCTTAACAATTTAATCCAGTAAAAATTCTCATTAAATAATGTAATTGTATGGGCTATTTCCCACCTTCACCCAGCACAACACCGGCTTGGGTATTGACTTTGAGAATGTATTACAAAATTTGGTCTCACCGTCCGAACACTTTCTTTATTACCCCAAGTGTTAACCCAACAGATTTGTTTGCCATATAAATAAAAATTGGTAACAACATTCTGTCAAATAGGTTTTATGATTCTTTAACTCCCATATCACTGTGAAATGAAATAAATTGCTTGAACATGATTAGAGCCTTGTTTACCTGAGATATAAGGTTCGGTGTCATTTTAGACCATTTAAGAAAGCCAGTGAAGTTTCCTCCAAGGTCCATACAGCTTTTTTCATTCTTATCTTTTATGTACATCCCCTAACGCACAGGCCATAAATAGGGTTTGCACAAATATATAAGTTAAGCAGCAGACTCTATATAAAATTATTACTGCTAATGATTTTAGATGCACGTATAAAACAAGGGGTCGTAAAAACGCCTTTCCGCCTGTCAAATACTGGCAAACACGTGCACGGACAGGCATTTCTCAATTTGTACCAATCCGTTGGAGAGGTTAACATCTAGATATTTTCCACATTAGTAACTGATCAGTAGTAAAAAACATGACACAGAAACGAAATATATTACAGGTTGTGATCCACCGACTCTCTGTATTTCCTATATTTTCCTTTAAAATGGTCAATTTTTATACTTTTCGGCATTTAGGCCCTCATCTTCTTTTCCTGTTTTTTTACTAAACAATCGTGTTTCTGATATATCAGTGTTACTGTCAAAAACATTCAGTTCTTTTTGCATGCAAGTGTGCATGTAGGATGGCATTAAGATGGCAGAATTAAGTGTACACTTAGCGAAGTGTGACTTTAAGCTTGATATGATGGAAGGATGCACCTTTAGCGGAAAGGCAATTTTATTCTGCGGAAAGACTTACCTGTATTAGTGCCTTTTCGTTGGAGAGGTGAAATTTTCAAAATATATCGATCCCTTTAAAATATATATAAAAACGTGAATCAGTTTTTAGTGTATAATATCAATGAACCTCAATGTTACAAGTATAACTTGACCGTCCAGTGAAATTGTGTAAATGTCTAATAAACTCTTGTACCACGGAAAATAAGTTTTTTTTCTCTTCTGATTGGAATAATATGTTGGGGCATTTCCTCCCAATCAGCAGCGTATTGTGATCACTGCGGGATGGAATCCTCTGGATCTCCAGAATGTGGGTTACAGGTGTTATTTTGATATTGTCCATTTTCAATGATATGATCTAAATACAAGTATGAAATATGATGGAGATAGCTTGTCCCATTCTTATTCTTGTATGAATAATGGAGGGCTGAACCCTAGCTCCTGCTTAATTTAACCTTTCTGTGGAAATAATGTATACTATATTGCGTTTTAAGTGTACAATCGTGTTCTCTCCTGCTGGGAAATCTCACTTGAGACCCTCGTTTTGGTGGAAGGTGGTGTTGTATGTCCTGTTGTGCGTCACCACAAATATTTTTTGTACTAGACTACTGTATTTTCAACTGTTCTAAAGAGTCGGTCAACCTTACTCTTGAAGGAATAAATCCGTATTTGTTCTGTTGAAGGCTCCATGGCAGTGCAGGCAGTAACCGCTCTTCTTTTGAATCTTTCTAGCCGATCACTTTGTTCTTTGGTTAAGTTATATACTATGCAGGCGTATTTCAGTTGTGGACTCATGAAGGTGGGGTACATGGTTTCAAACTCTCAGCGAGGAACCTCTACATTTAACTTCCAGATCAGACCAAGTTTGCTTTCTTAATTATATAATCAATGTGTTCTCTCATCACCCTCCCTGAGACTGATGTGGATGATACTGAAAATGAGGTCATAGAGTTTGCAGAGAAAAGTCTCGGCATTGTTATCAAACCAAAAGATAACGACCGTACTCATCGTGTTGGAAAAAAGGGAGGGCATCGCGCTAGACCTATATTGGTGAAGTTTGTAAGGTACAGCGTACGACGAAGTGTGTACAAGGCTCGCACTAAGTTAAAGGGTTCAGTGGAGAGTAAGAATATCTTCATAAATGAGGATCTGACAAAATCCCGGGCCCAGATGGCGGCTACAGCTCGACGACTTAGGAAGGTTGGACTCATTGATAATACCTGGACCACTGATGGTAAAATCTGTGTGAAAGACAGAGAAGGGTCCGTTCATGTATTCAGTTCTTTTCAGCTGTTAACAAACTACACAGAATCGTTGGGTAAACATTGAATTAGTTCACCAGGTTCTTCATCAATTTCCCCAGTTTCATCCTCAACTCCTTCTTAGGAAGTGAACTGTATTTTACAAATCACCAGCAGTGTTAAGCTGTCTTAATGTACTGTAAATGTAGCCCAAAATAGCGCGCTTATTCGTTGTCGTTCCAATTCATACACTATTTCAATTACTTATTTTACGGGCAGTAGAGTACAATCTATCTGTCATTAACTAGCTTCATGCTCTGCGACGAAGTCCAGCTCACACCAGTAGTTAAAGAGCCAACTAGGATTACCCAAAATTCTAGGACAGTTCTAGATCAAATTCTCACAAATGCTCCCCCTCTCTTTCACAAAGTATATGTTTTACCATCTCTATCTACAAACCATCACTCCACAGTATGTGCTGTGCTTCGAAAGCCTGTGTCCCGTAACTTCACATTTACTCGTAACATTTGGCTCTATAATAAAGGTGACTAGAACAGTTAAAGGATTGCTCTTGCTGAGACAGATTGGGATCATTGTTTTGATACTAGGAACATTAATATAAGGTATCATTGTTGGTCCTCTACTTTGCTAAACTTAGCGAGAATTTGGATACCAAACAAGACAACTACCGTACGTACAGGAGACAAACCTTAGTATACAAGCAAGCTGCGATGCCTAAAACGTAAAAAGGACCGGTGTCATTATATAACCAAAAAGCGTAATACTGATTTAGCATGGAAGAATTTTAGATCAACAAGGAATAAGTATATAATAGCTTGTCGGAAAGCCAAAGAGGAATATAATTTTAATTTGATCAATCATCTTCAGATAAAAAACAACTCTTCGCCAAAATATTGGTGGAAAATTGTGAAACGCCTAACTAATTTTAAACCTCAGATACCTGATTCACCTGTAATAAATAATGGAATCTTAGAAGTGACGAAAAAGTTAAGGCAGATTTGTTCAACGATTGTTTCCTTTCAAACTGCCAAATCGATGATTTACATAGTGATATACCTAATATTAACACAAACGACGATGGATTAAAACTTACCCGTATTATTGTTAAACAAACGGATGTTTTGGATATATTAAAATCTCTTGATGTAAGTAAAGCGGCAGGTCCTGATAACATTAGTCCACGCTTACTCAAGGAAACCGCTGATGTTTTAGCTGCACCTCTGTGCCAATTGATCAACCATTCACTTGAACACTGCCGGGTAACGAATGCATGGAAAAAAGCCCACTTAACTCCTATATATAAAAAGGATGATCCTCAACTTGTTGTTAATTATCGGCCTATATCTGTTCTAAGTTGTCTCCAAAATTGCCGAGAAAGCAATATTTAAGTATACGTTTAATTTTTTCTTCGTGAACATAAAAAGATAACAAAATTTCAATGCGGATTTATACCCGGAGATTCAAAAGTGGATCAGTTAATAGAAATTTATCACCTGTTCTGTGAAGCCTTAGACAAAAGGATGGACGTCAATGTTGTGTTTTGTGACATATCCAAAGCTTTTGAAAGAGCATGGCATAAAGGACTATTGTACAAGTTAAAGCGGATTGGTATAGATGGCACATTTCTTTTATGGTTTAAAAATTACCTACATAATAGGTAACAAAGAGTCGTCATTCGGGGCGGTTGTTCTGACTGGGGTAATATAAAAGCTGGAGCACCTCAGGGATCAGTCTTGGGACCTTTATTATTTTTTATATACATTAATGACATAGCTGATATGGTGTCGTGTAATATAAGACTTTTCACAGACGATACAACACTGTTTGTCAACTTGTGTAATTCTAATTCTAGTTTGAATAAGGATTTATCTTCGATAAAAGCGTGGGCAGATCAGTGGCTGGTGACGTTTAATCCAGTAAAAACTAAAGCAATGTATATTTTGCATAAACGTGACCATTTAAATCCAGTTTTGTCCTTCGCTGGTTTTAATCTGCCTTATACAAATAAACACAAACACTTGAGTATAAACTTTCGGGACGATTTACATACATACATGTCGTGTCTGGAATAGTCTGGATAGTTCATTAGAAACTGCACAACGGTCGCAGAAAAAAAGAAACTAAATAGGAAGAAACGGAAATCGAATCAACATTATTTAATAGGGAAAAGAAAATTAGGATTCATGCAAGATTAAGAATGAAATCCTGTGCTCTAAACTTTCATTTGTTTCATATGAAGATCATAGATAATCCACTGTGTGCATGTGGTATAGCTAATGAGACAATCGAACATTACCTCTTAAAATGTCACTTATACTGTGAACCCAGAAGGCACCTTGAAGTCAACTTGAAAAACCGTCGTTTTTGTCTACGTCAGGTATGGGCGTTGGCGTCTTCATTTCATTGTCTATGTCAATAGCTTTTCACAACACAAGACGTTTACCTCAATAATACAATTTTTCTTACTATTTTAAATTCCACCATTTCTATATACTTAAACATTTGTTTTATTGACATGTGCCTTCATACATGATCTTTTCACCTAGTCACCTAGCTAAGCAGATCTGTTGAACAAGAATGTTTAAGAATTAAGCTTATTTCTACATTCTTTCTTCATGGAAATTTGAATTTTACCAGATCATGTTACTGCATACACATAGTAACAATAGTCACCAATAAATCTCACTCTCAAGAGTGAAATTGCAGTTAAGAGTTATGGACCCCGAACATTAAGATAGTGCTTCAATCTTTTCTGAGTCTTCTGACAATCTTCCAATGTCAAGGTCACATTAATCAGAACTATACAGGAGTAACAAGGTGTTGGCTTCATGTACTGAGGAGTGTCACAGATCGGTTAAGATTAAACCAATAAATCTGTAGTCCGGGATAATATGTATCGGTTCTTCCTGGGTTCAGTCTTCTTGGTGGATGAACAGTAATTTAACTGTTTTTCTATGTTTTTTTTGCATTCTCTTCTGTTTCAGTGTCCGAGTCCCCACCCTGTCCTCAGTGTCCGAGTCCACGCCCCGTCCTCGATACAAGTTACTCTTTATCAATCACCCATTTCTTCGCCCTCCTTTGTTTCTATTATTTATCATGTCAGACCACTGTAATAACGTTTTACTCTGACATCCTGACCTAGTTTTACATGCTGCTGTTGACGTTGTGTGAGCGAATAAACTAGGTCATGTCCACTGACTATATAATTAAAACACAGGTAGCCCCCTTGACCCAGTTATACTTGTTTCATTGTGACGTCATTCAGGGGTTGCAATCCAGCACAAACAGCACTACCCATGTATCATTATATATGGCAAAATGTTTTGAGTACACGGTAATGCCGAATAAAAAGAGACCTGAAGGTGTTATGATAGTGCTAATATATAAAATTATAGGTAAATTTATGTTGATAATGATGACATATGCTGTTTATGCCACTCTGTATATGTTAATGGCTAATGTCTGTTCAATGCCAACCTGGGTTTTATGAAAGCAGACATCATACATATATTTTCAATTTACAATGAATAAAATTCAGGTCTTGTTTGATGTCATATGGCCATTTGTTTCACATTTAACCAAATTTTGATTGGAAGTTTCGTGTTTCTGTGTATATGATATGTTTGTGCGCCCTTTGTGTATCTTAATTTTGTATTTGTATAAACATAAGGTTTTATAAATATCAGTAAGACTTAATGATTTTGCCATTTACCGTTGTAACGACGAGTTGCAAAATATTCTCAACCAGTTTTTTTTTCAAATATTAGTGCTCCGATAAAAATCAATTGTTGTCACCTGAATCGGGTTTTCATCTCTCTCTCTCTCTCTCTCTCTCTCTCTCTCTCTCTCTCTCTCTCTCTCTCTCCGCGTGTGTGTAATAATTAAGCTTAACAGCGTGGACAAGTTTTAGTGGAACAGGTAATATTATTCTTAAACAAGTTTATTCTGGGCATCACTTGATCACTGATGTGAGTGTGCCGTGGCCTCCTCTTCCTCGTGTATTGTCAGGTTGATCTAGATTTATAATCGGGCGTTCCTTTGGCGGAGATACAGTTGACGGCGTTGACGCGGTACCCTTCCCTCACTGGCGTCGTGTCACGCACGTCAGCGAGTGTTACAAATGCGATGTTGTTATATACTGTCCACGGGGGTCGGGAAGTGCGTACAGGGTGATGAATGTACCCCCTCGGGTAAATATGGCTTGGACAATCATGCTTGGACACATATGTTCGTATTCGTATGTATGATTCATTATTATTTCTAGTCAGGGACAACAGAGAGAGAGAGAGAGAGAGAGAGAGAGAGAGAGAGAGAGTGAATGCAGGGGGAATGGGGGTATATACCCCCCCCCCCCCCCCATTTTTCACGAAGGAGGTGGTCACTGTGATCACCATCCCCCCACCCCCTATTCACGGAATCATAATTATATTTTGAAAAAGAAATCTAATACTTATAAAAGGAATTCGGTTCACGTTTGTTCGCAGTGTTCTCTAAAACCGCGTTGTGTACAATATTGTGCCATACATCATTTTAAAGGTTATTATCCCCGCAGTGACATAGGTGATATGAAAATAAATAATTGTTAATATACATATAATTTTGAGTGATTTTTCCGTTTTTTACCGAGCACAGCCGAACTGCCTTCGGCAATCACCGGAATGCGTGCATCGTGGTCTCTTAACCTCTAACACTAAGGAATATTGTTCATATGAATAACGCTTGCTTTCAATGAGGGATTTGACCCACGTGCTTGGTCAGTAAAAGAGAAAAACACATGTTTCTCGCTTTATGAAATGGAGAGTTCAACCCAGGAGGATTAATGACAAAACCTAATTTAAGGTCCGAATTTCAGGAACAGGGCTAGGGTGGTGTCGGGGGTTTCAGGCCTCAAAGTTTGTCTAATACGATGAAAAAAAAGGTTGCGGTGGCTGAAAATGGGATACGGGCCCACTGTATGGAGTCCCGCTGGGTCCGCTATTGCTACTTACGATGTATGCATAATTCTGTTTCCTTCGTCAGGAACAGTTTCCTTGCAACGTACATTTAATTAATCTTTCATGTGTTCCTCACATCAACCTGTTCTTTATACTTCCAACGATATAAATCAGTCAAATATCAACGAAACACTGTATGCCTCCGCGTCTCATTCCGGTTCGTAATGTAAACCATCGATCACTGACAGGTCTTCAAGGTAAGCATACCGGGATATGAGTTTTGCCACGAGCACAGCGCCACAAAATAACAGTAAAAAATTATTTGTACATATCGTATTCCGAGAGTATCCCACTAAAAATCTATATTTTCTTTTAACTTTTATAATAAAAAAAGAACCAACATTCAATATCTCAGTAAATATATCTCCCAAACCGCGGTAAAAAGGCCGGTATACCGGGTTTATTAGCTAGTATATTAATAATTAGATTTACAGACTTTGGTTCCGTTTCTGAGTTAATTATGAAATATGTTCCAAAACCTGGTATAGAATTAACCTATACTGGAAACATAATGCCTTACTTAATTTTAATATATATTGAATTGTGGCTCACATACAATTAAAGGTATGTATGTATATATATGTGTGTGTATGTTTATATAAAAGTTGTCCAAACTCTAATTACCCCTTCCACTCCTGCGAGTCACCCCCATCCCCCTCAACACACCCATGAAGATAAATTGACGTCACTGTAGAGAGAGTATTTCAAGTTTCATTATACTTACACAAATTATGCATAGATATTTTCTCCATAATTAAGATCTTGCTACCCCAATATCTCCCTTCCTTCTCTCTCTCTCTCTCTCTCTCTCTCTCTCTCTCTCTCTCTCTCTGTATGTGGCTGCACTCATTTATGATGCTTTTTATGTTGTATACATGCAAGTCCTTCAAAACATTTGGTTCGTAAAACATGGTTACCCGGCAAAAAGACGTCCAAGGATAATCATGACACCATCGTTAATAGCCCTGTGGTCGTAGCGAGACGGATTCAGGACAGAATCACTTTTTAGAGCACGAAACCACAAGGTATTACCTGTCGCCGGGTTAACACTGCCAGTAGCCAAGAACTTGCCCAGACATTGTTCTTTTTATTTAAGCAAAGGTGATATTCAGCCATCAATCAAGAATTCAGACCAATTCTTCGGAACAGGCACCCAAAACCGCAAAGCACAGCGTGTCACAGTTTCAACATTTGCACTATATGCCTCTGGCATTTTCAATAACAGGCTAAAAGCCCTATTGAGCTTGTTGCTTGTTGAATGTCAGAGTACCTTTCATTTAACGGTGTAAAATTCAAAACCAGTGTTTTACTGTAGTTGGTTGAAGACACATCTGCTTAATAGGAAATTAAAAAATTGTTCCCCGTTAAAATGTTATTTTATTAATGCTCTTTCTCCTATTATAGGAAATGTCCTTTCAAAGTGAAAAGAAGACTCCGTATCCAATTAAGGTATCGAATCATAACCTGATTTTCCATGATATATCGATGTACCAAACTGAGTATCATAGAGCATCGCAAAACATCAGTATTACCTGGCATACAGGTGTTTGTGCTGCACAGTGGAAATGTAATGAAAAACATGGAGCTGTCACGATTGAATATGAAATTTAAAAAAAAGGAAATCTAAATTCTAAGAAACGCAAGCCTCCGCCATGTGAGTAGTCCCTATTGGGTGATGCATAAGGTTCATTCGTGCAAATGTGACATTATGTTTGTGAATATTCTTCGATGACATTACTAAATCCGAATCATATGCTGGATCATAACAAGAAGGTTAGCGATTATTCATTGGCCCATTTCTGAAATGACCTAAAAAATCATTAGAATTCCGTTTTATATATTTCAAGATCGTGTGAGTTAACTTGTGAACAAACACACACATATACACTCACATGAACGGGACTAATGCATACCCCCTGTCCGAGGCAAATAAAATACACTTCTACTTCATTTACCTTCTAAGTTGCCTGTATAGGCAAAGTCAAATGCAACCATTACTAATACATTTTTTTTTCAGATTTTCAATTGCAAGTGCATTCGGATTGAACAAAACCTGAAACAAACCAGAAATTATAGTGTATACTAAAATCACGCGCATACTCACGAACACACACATGCATACACATAAGAACTGCAGAGTCTCCCAGAGTCTCTCAAAGCCAATTTTAAGAACAGGCCTAGTGCTACACATAATGCTTGAAATCATTCTTTAAAGCTTAAAATCAGAGGAAAGTTATGTATTTTGCACAATCATACTTCAAAGTAAAAAAGGAGGGCACATGACCATGCAGTTTCACCAGTATAAGAAATGTCCCCGTTTAGAGGCAAACAGCTTACGTGTGATACATGAACTCATGCTTCGGAACGATTCAGCAGCCTGAACGCGACAGCATGACAATAAAACCGGAGCTGGTTTTTTTGCACTAATGGAGTTTTACAATACGAAATGTAAGTCACCGCAGTAATTAAATACTGACCATTTTTACTCTACCATCCAAGCATGACGCGTCGACCTTTTAATTAAAACGCTAATTTGTGTGACACTCGCCATGCGCAGCCGAGAAGCGATCCCTCACCAGTGGTGTCACAGTACATGTCGGTCTTTCTTTGTTTTTGTGGCTTTACGTGGCCTGACAAATCGTCTGTATGACCGACAGTGGGTCACCGACTTGATGTAGCTTTACACAGGTAATACAGTGCAACTTTTGTTCTCTCTGTTCCAAATAAATGTGACAGATTGGGGACACACACAAAAATGTATATCAATCTGCGGATCCATTGATGCGCTCATTATGACAGAAGTAGAATAATTAATTACACCCTGTACTGACATAAGATGACTACGTGATTACTGCGTCGTAGCATTACTGGGAAATCTCAAGCAGTGCACGTTACCATTTTCAGGTTTATGTAGATGTCTTATATTTTATTGTAAACCTATATGTAATGCCTTAAACCTATTATAGCCATCCGGATTACCGACAGAAAATTAATGGGTTGCTCCCGTGGTGTTAGCCTATTCCTCCGTGTAACTTGAACATTTTTTATACGCCTGTCTACGGCGGGACGTATTAGGACCTAGCATGCGGAGATAAGACATCATGCCTTCTAGAAAATAAACAGGAACAAGACGACAGGGACATGGGACAAAAATACTTAAAAAAGAACGATCAGTTTCTCTTTGATTACATTTTATAGGGCGGCATTATGTCACAGAAGGCGTGATGTGTTCGGGTTTTTATACATGTTACATACACATGGGTGGATCACAAAGTCACAAGACATTAGTGATCACAAGGACATGGTCGTTCAAAGAGGTGTACCACGTAAAGATCTCGTCATTATATAAAAATATGCAAATAAAGCTTTTGACATGATAAATGTCTGAAAAAGTCCGTGTATGTCACGAGTGATCATCTGTTCTCCGCGACCTTCCTCTGTACAAAGAACAGATTTCCCCAGCCTTGCGTTTGACTCTTGAAGGCGCAAGAAAGTGTTATTATGTGTACAAACTGTGAAGCGTAACTTCAAATTAAATTGACAAAATACAGAGGAAGGGAATCCAGTATTGTGAACTCCACAACGATGTTTTATTAACCAAACAGATCAGCATGTTGACCTCTGCCTTCCAGTTCAAGGAGCACTCTGTCATCACAGCCATTTTATATCGTATCCACGCTGAAGAGGGAATCAAGTCTTACATAAACACAGCTTTTACTGTCCGTTTACAATGTCGTCTCTGTTACAGAATATGTTTTTAAACCTATCTCCGGACTCGTTTGCCTCGCGTCTACCATGCTTATGTCATTTTGGCTTCGCATCACTGGGCCTTTATTATCACTTTGTAAGCTTTGAATTATTGCATTGCTCTGCATTATGTCAAGGTAAAGAAATATGCAACTCTCTTTCTCTCTCTCTCTCTCTCTCTCTCTCTCATATGTTAACACATATATATGCATCAGTTAACTACATTTAATGTGACTTGAAACCGGTAAGGAGAAACGCTTGCTTATTAATATATTACAAATAACTCGCTCCTTTATAATATCGGACACTTAAATAATGTGTGAGACAAAAAATTGGCCTTTGACTATTTAGCGTATATTGAATTGAATGAAATGCTTACTGGTTAGGAAAACAGAGTACAAAATCTTGACAGATGATGCACATGGTAGATTTGAAAATTTAGTGTAGTCGCTCATGTAGCAAAATCCCAGTCCCGTAGGAATTGAATGCCCAAATTGAGATAGCACTGATTTTCACTTCATTTAGGTGTAAGCTGATGGAAAATGTTAGGTAACAAATTTTATCAACCCCCTGACCCCCCAAAAATCCAAGATGGCCGCCATCATAATATAAAAAAGGCTAGATATTGCTTTGATTTTGTAACTATCTAAAAAAAATGAATAATATTGGATCGATTTATAAGATTTTGAATGTGTACTGGTAATATCAACTACTCCAGGAGCTGTCCAAAGTTAGAGAGGGTATTCAAGGTCAAGGTCAAACATATTTACCAAACTTCGATCTCAAGAATAACATTAGACATCTTGGGTACTACGCTGTTATATATAATGCAATATGGTTTTCAAAAAGTCAATAGTATTAATCATTGTCTTTGCAGAATAATATATATAATAATATATAATATATATAGGGACAATATTAAAATTCATTTCACTAAGATACTGTCATATGGTTTTCAAATTGACCTTAAAGGTGCCCAATCAACTTAACTTTTAAAGAATTCATGCGATTTCTGGCTTCTCTGTGTATATATTAATGATCTAAAGGTAATTCTGGTTTTGAAAAGTTCTTATAATACCCCGTGAAGGATGTATGAAACTGTTGATCAACAACATGTTTGTAAACACAGCAATGTTAACAAAAGGGGGGAAAATGTAACCTTATATGGTATGTGGCGTATTTGCGGAGGCACAAAAGGTTATTTGTTGCCAAACGCCATTTGCAAAACTCTCGCCTATCCGACTTGCTGTCCGATGCCATTGTTGAATTTGTTTTATTTTGGCGGGCCCTCACATATTATAAATACGTTGATATTAACAAAACAAGCAGCCTGTGTGCGTGATATCAACGTTTTCAGGCCTATTTTGAATAAAATCTCCAAGGAATTATATTTAGGTTATAAAGGTGATTTGGCCCCTTTAAGACATGAAATTGATGTGCGTGTTACATAATTCACATACTGCTGATTTATTGCTTAGTATTAATCGTCAACAGTATAAATGCGAAACAAACATTTTGAAATCAATTTGTGTGGGTAGTAAAAAAAGATTAAAACAGCCTTGTTGATCCTGTTACAGGAACAACCTATGGCCTGTTTACTGTTCCAGACGTCTGGTACACTTCGAAGAGCATTAAAAACCTTTTTCTGGATATCTTTTGAGTTTACGTGAATAGGCGGGAATAGGTCAGCCATTATTGTAATTGTCACAAAATGATGGAAATAGTATATAACAGGAAACTATGCTGCCCTGACAAAAGAAGACAACACATCTGCACGTGGACAGGGTCATACTGATTCGGTCCGTAAAAAATGCTAAGTGTGTACATGTAAATGGCATCTGGCGAATTCAAATACATGTATCTTTAAGAAACCCGTAGGTTAATGTCGGATAATCGGGACAAAGCACCTCAAGATTTAGATACCACTACCACGGATGATAATATCAGGAATAACTATCAGGTCTGCATTGACAAGAAGATGCGCGAGCTTAGAAAACCAGAATGTTACAGCAGTTGGTTAAACGATACGCTTAGAACTTATTCGAATAATATTGAGATGGGCAGTGGAATATGTAATATAAGGATACCTATTTCAAGTGACCATATATATGTATGCAGGTAAAGTCAACATGGATTGGTCTTGGTTGTAATTATGTATTATATTTAAATCCTAAGGCACAATAATGCCTGAAAGACAGTCAGTGGAAACATCGGAAATACTTATTTTTCTGCTACGGTCCTAAATTCTTTGGTGAAAACGTTGACCATGCACCTACGGAGGCCGATGATGCTGTGTAAGAGATGAATCTGCGCCGCTCTTCTTGAATTCGAGAAACAATGAAAGATCTCTGTTGAAGGTTCCCTCCTTAATTTAGAAACACTCTACTGCATGATCATACTCTTTATTATATGCTGCCAGACTGAGCGCCCTGCACCACCCAGAATGCAATTAAGGAAAGACCCCCTTCCTTAGTATACGAATATTTAGATGTCATCTTAACGGAGCAAATCACACGTACGTCAATAAATAATTTGATTGCTGGGGAAGAAAAACACGTAGGTAATATCGTTGGTAATATCGGGGGATTAAAGACATAGAAATTCAAAAATATGTTGAAATCAATTGTCAATTCATGAATCAAAACACCTGTAATAACATGGTAGTATAATCGCATGATAAAAGCCTCAAACGTTTTCTTCCCAACGTTTCTCTGTGCACACGACATGAAAAACTTGATATAAATAATGCCTCCTGTATAGGGAGAAAGTTTTAAATATGCAATTTAAGGAGAAATATTTTGAGGCATTATTGTCATAAGAAATATTTGGATTTTCTGCTCCACAAATATTATTCCATTAAATGTCTTTGGTTATTGTGGTTAAACCTTAGTGGGGCTTAGCTTAATTATTAATATATTTTTCAGGTTAAAACTTAGGAAATAGACTGCACGGTCCATATATTCATTTGTATGTTACATGTTGATTCATGTGTTTCCAAGTTAACCAGTCACAAAATAACAACAAATTTAATTTTCGGGGTCAAATCATTGATGTGGAAGACTATGTTTAACTTTGCAAATTTAATTTCTTCTGCAGTCTAGGAAGTGCACATGTAAGAGTAACAGCCGACACCAACCCAGACTGAGCGCCCTGCACCACCCAGAATGCAATTAAGGAAAGACCCCCTTCCTTAGTATACGAATATTTAGATGTCATCTTAACGGAGCAAATCACACGTACGTCAATAAATAATTTGATTGCTGGGGAAGAAAAATGAAATCTGAAAACTAACAAAAATCACGAATAAATGGGAAAGAATCAAATAACATGAGAGATGTTGGCACGCAAAGGGCCGGGGGGGGGGGGGCAGTTTTCACCAATGGAAACAGCTGATGGTTTACATTATTATGACATATGCATCCCCTGGTAGATGCACACTCGACAGTGATTCCATCCAGGCGTAATGGGATTGTGGTGCCTAACGGCCGTGTTTAACTCCCAAACGAGTGCGCCTTTCAGGGGATCCTCGGTGGTATGACCCAGCAATGGGGGTGATTACGCACCAAGGACCCGCAGGTGCAGTATAGTCATTGGGGCTTGGTGAACGCCAGGACAAAATGAGAGGAAGTGTGTGATACTGCCCTGTCACCTAGTCCCAAACCTGAATAGAAATCTGCAGATGTAAATATATGTAGTTTGTCTCCTTTTAGCTTTAAGAAGTACCTTATCTATAACTTGTAACAACAAGATCTGTTTTATCTCATATTCAGATAAACTATATAGAAATATAGAATATCCAGACAACGGTTTCTACTGATCCCCCTGTTCTACAAGTTACTATGTCTGTATCAAGACCACAAACAAGGCTTTTGGAAACTTGGAATCTTCCATATAACCGCACAAATTGATTCTTAATGTTTGTTTTGTTGTAATATAGTAGGCACCTAGACCATGTAGTACTACTATGAGAGAATCAGCAATATAAAAAAGAGATCACGAGCATCAATTTCATCAGGTATATTTCCTTTTGATCACCATATCACATAACATATGACGGTGTAGTGCCCAAGATATTTTTATGCTTTAAAATATTAGTACATACATTTGACTTTGACCTTGCGTACCCTCTGTAACTTCCGACAACTCCTGGTTAGTTGCAATTAACAGAACACATTAAAAAAGTATAAATCGATCCAATTATCTAATATCATCAAGTTTTATCATTATCTCTATGTTAAGATTGCCATGGCCGCCCTTTTGGATTCCCTGGGGTCAAAGAGCTCATAAAAAGTTTTTAGTCACAATCGACCGAACACATTCAAAGACGTAGAAAATCGATCCAATATCATTAAGTTTTAAGAGACAATTTCAGTATATTAGGATTATCTCTATGTTAAGACTGCAGTGGTGGCCATCTTGGATTCCTTGGGGTCACAGGGTGCATAAAAATAAATATAACCTGCATTCATTCATCAGCTTAACTGCGAATAAATGAAAGCAAACACTATCTTATTCAATTCCTAAGAAAACGTCGTTTTGTTACACGTGCAAGTACACTATATCCCCAACACTCAATAATCCCCAAGGGTGAAGGCGGCCATCTTGGATTTTCGGTGTTAGAGGGATATGAAAATTTGTTACCTAACATTTTCCATTAGTTCATATCCTGTTTATGCTAAATCAGTCATTTTCGGAATTTAGGCATCAAATTCCTACGGAAATACATCCCCGTCTACATTAATTGTGTTGGTCATCATTGACATTTGATTTGATATCTTTACGAATCAACGTACATGTTCTTGTAAATCTTTTAAATTACCCAAATGGAGTTCCATCTTTCCTTCATTACCATCATATTGGTGGGTGTGTGGGGGGGGGGGGGGGGTGTGGGAGTCATTACTTCCTCTTCCAAGTGCGGATGGGTGGGTGACAGTCACAACCATACATAATTTTATGAAAACATCACAAAGTGGACTTAAAATTTACCTCCTATATGCGATTTTTCCCAACTATGCTCTCTATTGGCAGTGAAGGAACAGTTACGTCACTGATGACTATCATATATGAATGAAATGAATGATATCGTTGGTCTATCGGTCTATCACCCAGGGATATTGTTAAAATCGTGCCTGCATGTTACAATACTTCATCTGTCAGATGAAATAGCACATCCTGGATGGGGAGGTAGCACCCCTTGTATCATTAAAAGGGCCCAATCACCTATAAAGCATTTTGAATTGACACGAAAAAAATATTCTTTCCTTTAAAATAAATCTGTATGTGCCAACATATTACCCTTGAAACAGTTTGCTTACACCTGTAACGAGTGTTAAAAATAGTGGACCGGGCGCGATCGAAGGTGTCAACATAAACACAGCGCGTGGGACCGTGTGCATCGCGGAGGCACAAAACGTGTCAATCAGGAGACGCCCTGCCTTATTTGACCCAAAAAATGTAATACATGTTCCCGCTGGCTGAAACACCGCGTGTCACAGTTGGACCTCTGGTCACGCCGTCTTGTTTTGGTTAACAGACACACGTGGACTGTGTATACCAACACACCAAGCCATAACAAGGTGTTAAACAGCCGTATATAAGGTACTGAGACTGTGTATTGCATGGGATGGTCCTGCTGGGAAACGTTTGTATAAAGCAAAACTGAACTGATAGTGTGAATGAATAGGCAAAATATTGCGCCTGCTTATGTCCCTTTAAGATATTGTTATTTGTTGTATGAATAGTTTATACTTTGGACCTTAATTGAGCCACCCTTTCCCCCGATACTTGATCCGTCCCTGGTTTAAGTTCATATATTTTATGACGACCATCGAAGTGCAGCTATCCATTGTCGGCACTCTTTCGTACCTTGGTACTAGGTTGTGAGGACATGTAAAGTAATTAATGGCTCTTACGCGTGGGTGACAGTGGCGGGAAATAAATAATTATTACTCCTATAATAGTCATCAACAATGTGTTCTCATGACAAATAAAACTCATTTACTATCTTTGTCACTTTTATTTCCAATCTCATTTCTTTTTTCTTTTTTTTTTAATAATTGTCTCTTTACTGTGTGAAATGACGACTGTGGAACCGTCATTAGACCATTGTGCACCTGTATAAAAATTAAAACTACCTTTAGCTGTATGTTACTCATAAAACCACTTCTCTGTAAGATGATGAAGGCCTGCCACAAAACGCGATAAATAATATGAATCACGAGAATGTTTTTTTCACTGACGCATCACCTTTCCATAAACATGGTGTACTACGTTATAAGAGCCAGTTGTGTTCGGGTCAAAGTCAAGGTAGCTTCTTTTGTAATAATTGGTTTTATGATGTTTTTGTCGAAAAGCCAGACCCGAACACTTAGTGCCATTATGCGCCGATGGACGTCGAATATTTTCTTTTTAAATAAGCGACCCGAATGACTCATTAGTATTTCTAACTCCAGCCGAGTGAAAAGAAGCACGAATGTCGGGAATTTTCCAGCCGTATAAACCTTTTTAATACTTATTCATTGACCACATTATGTTCGTTAAAAGATGCAATATAACTAAGTAAAAATATAACACATCCAATATATGACCAAACGAGGTGTGATGTTGGATGACCCATCCCTGTTTGAGAATCCGGAACATGATCCATATCAAAATAAGGGAAGAACTGTTTTGTAAGACAGACAGACAGACAGACAGGCTTGTTTCTTTAATCTGTCAAGTTGTCGCCTGCATACAAGATCAGCTTTCTGTCATAATTAACTTTTACCATAGGCCTAGAAAAAAGTGAAGTTCTATCAAATTCATGGTGGATCGCGAAAACTAGCGGGTAAAATTAGGAGTATTGTTCCTCCAAAAAAGTGATAATGATATCGGAAGCGACTGGCACACAGGTGGAGATGAGAAACAAGGCTGATTATCTGACAGTGAACTGAAGGACACAAACGGTGACACAATGGCATACTGGTAAAGCGTCTAATATAATTATAAACCTGTCATCGCGTGACATTGTCTGCAATAGGCAGGAGCATTGAGATGTGGAAAGAAAATAATGAACTGTTGGGATTATCATATTGAACATGGTTTATCAAATTTACAGAAAATAGGTTAACCACCGAAGCCCACAAGAGGTGTCTTTGTATCGGGAAAATATCTCATTCACTGCACCACTCAGATAAACTAAAGCATGGTCCTTTGTCGGCTTATAATTACCCTCTCAATGAAACACGCCTGGAGGCTGGAGGCCCAGGTAGATATGTTCAGCTGTGTAGGTTATTTGTCAAACAAACATTATTATCATTCTACAGTAACCAGTCCTACAACAGGCTGTGTGTACCGTTTATGTCAGATTCCCTGCCTGGCTTTAGATTGCCTGCCATATTGAGGCCTTGAACATGAATTATTTAAAGAAATTCACAAGAAATGTCTCAGGGGCAGGTTTACATGGGCCTTGGATTATCAGTGAATCGTAGATACACAGTTCTAGCTCACGGCCCTGCCACAAATATGTGTACTACAGGGACGGATCCACAAGCTGGGAAAGAATTCAAAGGGCAATACAAGATACAAATATATATTAGATTAAATTAGAATAATTTTATTAGATTAGATCTGATCGCGTTTGATTAGAAGAGATTAGAACAAAATTTCTCCTTATAGTAAGAATTATAAATAAATTTGGGGAAATTAATTTTCCTTTAGAACTTCACTCTGATAATACTGAATATGAGTCTCGTTGAATAATTCTCTCGAAACGTTGACTGAAAGATGAAACAATACAATTAAATTTCTTGTCATTGTACACTGAAAAGTAAATCACGTATATGCAGGTAAAATATAGCGACATGTTTTTGTCAGGATTATTTGAAATTCTGAAAACCGTCGCTATCCAGATGTCGATATCCCGTTCCCCTGCTTGGACATTTTTCTAACCCGCTCCCCTCCTCCCTTCCCCCTTATATATATATTTCTTATCAACCCCACCCCCCCCCCCCCCCCCCGCCTCGTGTTGTACATACCCCCCCCCCCTTTTTTTTAACATATTTGGTACCGAAGCATTGACGTTAAGCACACACCGTGTGTGTCTATGCGTGTGTTATGGTGATATCCCCTCGGGGTGAGTCACACGACCCGGTGTCTGCACGGATGGATACTCTTCTCTCATTGATATACTCCGTATTACTGTCAGTGTGACTTAAACATGTGAACAATTCTTGGCCTTGGGCAGTATCAATAGTAAGATTGTACCCCGTGTTCGTGTAAACATGAGACTCATTCATTTCCCTAGTAAACATGTAATTACCCCACCGAGGGTGGCCAGAGAGACCTCCAGCATAGTCCCTGCATCTCCTAGTTCGCAAGTGAATAAACAGGTAGAAGACACGTCAAGACACTTTCCAGTGATAAAAAAAGATTGAGGCAGTGTAACTTTTTAAACATAAATACCCAACAACTCAAAAGATGTTTATTCCTAAAATGACTAGCTCATATAGCTGAGTGCATTTTCTCATTTTTTTATTATATACTTTTTTGTATGAAAAGGTTTCTATGAAAGTTTTAGGTCAGCATATAATCATATGCTGATTGCAAAAAAAACTCTTATAATATCATTACAGTGAGTATAAGCAATAGAGAAGTAAATGTTAGTATTACATTGTGGTATGCCTTTATATGTCAAACCGCAGTCAAATCTTGAGGAGATTTTCTGGGACAAAATTTTAGTCTTTTCGTGACAATGCTTCAAGGCCAACAGTTACGCTGTTATTTAAGACCAGATAAGACCAACCTAAGATACGATTGCCTACTTTCTATCAACACGCACTATGTGCAACCAGATTTGTTTATACCTTTGGTAAACCTCCCTGCCTGTTTGGTGAATGATTGGCCGCAATCATGGCTTCCATGTCAGTCAACTCGTGCGAGCCATAGGAAATCATGGCGTTTTGTGAATATTCCTCACTAGTTTCCTAAGGTTAAGATTACCGACTGTTTTCAGTTATATCTTTCCATGATGGTTTGCCTTTGCAGTGCCGTTTTCGGTATGACTGATGTTATGGCTCAATACAGACCCTATCAATCAAATATAAATGCCTACTGAGTCTTGTACTCACGTAAAGAAAATATCGGCCTAGAACCCTCTGACCTTGCATGGGATACTGTATCATGTTTTTGTCAATAATTTGTTGAAACAACTTTATGAAAATTTCATTACCTAAATGTCTATGGTCTAAAAGGATAGCGATCTTTTTTTTTGTAGGGGGAGGGGTGAAGGTTTCGGGGTATTTTATTTGGTTTGAAGCTCCTCCTCATGTTCTTATCCTCCCCTTACACCTATTCAGAGGCATCGTTCTCTGTAAAATCAACGAAAAATATGAAATAAATTTTACATATTAGTAATAATAGAAATAAATATAAAAAGTTATTCTTCTCATTTCGCCGATTTTCTTTAAACCATGGGTATCTAAAGTGCATGGAGTACACTCCTCCAACATATCATTATAAACTGATCACCAGTTAACACGTTTAAAACTGGGGATCCATTGGAACTCGCAGCTTACATTAATGACAATCAACGGTTTCAGACCTGCCAAAGTTTTATTACCGATAAAGAGAGTAAGTGCTCTGGTAAAAAAGAATAGCCTTCTTTGAAATAAAGAGTAAAAAAGAGTAAAATTTACGACGGTTCCGCATTTTGATAAAACAGACTGAATAAAGATGTGCTTCGCCTACTACGTATGTGTATATATATCGCTCAAAATGTCAGAAATATGCATGGTACACACCCCCTACATGAAGATAAGGGTATTTTCCACATGTTGTGACACATGCTGAACCTTTGCGAGCAGAAAAATTGTAAAGTGTCCCATTCTTGTTCTAACTGCACTAGTTAAGCAGGAGAGAAATAGTATATATAGGAATTCTTTAATAAAAATAGAGGGTGAAATGTGCTGCTAAAAAAATAAAAAAGAGTAATTAGCGTCATTTTCATTAAATCCTCAAAAAAGTGACTCTTTTGAGAAAGAGTGATTTGGCAGGCCTCTCTCTCTCAAGATATGTCAAAAGCTATAAATATTCTATTTCTCCTAGATTCCTAGAGTCAGTATCTGATCTAGCCTTAATATTCTGCACCCAAATGCCTGATTAGACCGAGTACCTTTTCGATAAACTTGAACTCTCTTGAACCTATATACGCACAGATGAATTATGGATAGCATGGTACATAATTAACCCACTTTGCTGTTAGCATGTACATGCATGACTACAATGTGATCGTCCCCATCCCTCTAATAGTTACCGGTATTCCCTCAGGCTAAATTATATGAAAGCGCATAACAGCACACTGAGGAAATTCCTCCTTACAGGAAGCCTCAATTAACATTAGTGTGATAGATGTACCTGAGAAGTCACCGAGTACGAGGCGACATCAGTGACACGCCGGTACAGAAAGAGTTTTATATATCGGTCATGTATACGTTATGATACCATTAATGTTGATTATCAATTAAATGCTTACATCTTACATCATACGGCATTCTTCACGTTTACGACAATATATTAATATCATCTCTCAGTGTCCTATCAAAATCTATTTAAATCCCATCTTTTGAACTTTCCGATGAATATAAAACACTCTGAATTTATTACTTATATTAAATGCATGTAACTTGTCGAAACGTATCATTTCACTGGACTAATAAAAATCATTTCCTTTCAGTCTAATACCTTCTTCGTGTACAGCTGTTGCATTTAAGACAATAGAGTTGCTAACAATTTTGTAAGCAAATTTATTCAAATTTAATAAAACAAACGCATCCCTAATCAGTTGCGTATCATAACAGGGTCAGGCAGGCAAGCCGAAGATAATAAATGAGCACAATAATTATTAAACAATAAAGCACAAGATAATATATGGTTGTTACAATGCAATAATATATTATACCACTCTCAGTGATAACTAAAAACAGTGTATGTTCACAGGTCGGTAAAAAGACAGCTCAGGAGAGTTAGCAAATATTAGATACAGTTTCACTCCTTTTGGGGGGCTGGATCATATTTTTTAAAAATATATAAATAAAGCTTTGGTACGGCCCTCCAGTTCTGTTACAAATATATAATTTGAATATTTTTTATATTGATTATTTTTCTTAGTTTAAACGAAATACAGTTCTTCTTAATTATAACACATCGATTTAATTCAATGTATTACAACATTTGTTGACTAGACTATCAGTTATAACTGGTTCAACTTTCGGACAATCACGTGGTCGAATTCTCCTTGCGTATGTCCGGTATAATAATCTTCATGTCGGATCATAGTTAATTAATATATAGTTTCAAGTCATAAAAAAATACTATCAGCAACTGGTAATGCTGTTTCATGTTATTTGCTTGATAAGCTTTAACTTTAATGGGATAACACGAGAAAATGTTTCTTTAACAGGAAAAGACATGTCCCGGTTATTGATTGTCAAATCACACACACGTTCTGATCTCATCACGACATGTTTGTTCACAGACCCCACTTACAAACGTCTACAAAAGCCTCACGACCTATTGCAATGTATGTAAATACACAAACGCTTGCCTTCCCGCAAGCTGTAAGTGCGAGTCGTGTGTAAAGTAAATAGGAAAGTTACCCATTTAGACACATAGCGAAACACTAACTCGCAAGGTCTTTCGGCTCAGAACAGCAGGGTACAAGTCTAATAATTCCGGCCTGCCAGAGGTCACTGGGTACCTTTCCGTGGGGTTGTACTTAACGGACCGGTCATTGAGAGTGACGGGAGTAAATACAAGAAGGACCAGAGAAGCTCTGAGATATTTAAATGTATTTTCGCTAACTTATCCCAATGTTGGTCTTCAACAACTGTAGCCTACCTTTGAAGACCCTGGTCCACACTCTTGAAAAATAAAATAAATTAATGGGTCTATATTCACTGATGTCCACAGTGTCGCATCATATAAAGTAATTTTATTTAAAGATTCAAATTTATTTTTATTCGCATCGTTTTTGTTGCATATTTTAATAAATGGCATGTTAATAAGGAATATAAGGTACATATATACCAGCACGATAATTATCCCACTCCTCCTTTACAACGACCAGCAAGTCGTAGATTGCGTTACACCGCATGTAATATGTGCACCTGCATGTTATCTTATAAATAATGCTCTCGTAATGATGTAAAATAGATAGCTCATTCCGTTACTCAGTTTCCTGTTTGCACACTCAGTCCGTACCTTTATAATTTACACCCCGCCCCTTCACCTGTAGCCGTGAATGAGTTGTTTACTCCTCACACCTTCAGGTAATGCCTCCGCCTGAGTTGTTTTATTTTTTACCAATTCAAGAGACCACACCCCGACTGTTTGTGAACACTCCTTGCCCGCCCCTATACTCAACATATAAAGGACCCGCTGTAAGTCACACGGGTATCCATATCCCAAGGGCTTTTGGCTGTTGTGATCAAGAGAGGAGCTCACAACATTCGAAAGTATGGATCATGAAAAACATCAATCTTGGTTTCAAAATAAATCCCCAGTTCTTTCAAAGTTGAAAAATTCCCTATTCATCCTGTTCATTTCATCGTTTTCTTTTTTTACTTATGACAAACACTGGTTGGAAAGAATTAGATATGAATTATTGGTCGTCAGATACGTTCTGGGCCGATGCGCGTGAAGTAACGAGCTGTCTCTTTAAGTTCAACTTCTGTCAGATAAAAGAATTACATTATCGATCCCAAATGTGAAACATGGAAAAACTGACATGACCTTTGACAGCCATGACCTCATCGGATTTATATCAGTCACGTGACCCCTGAATCCTCCTTATCTTGTTATTGTGTAATGTCTGTATCCCACTGAATCCTCCTCTTTCTATGGCCATGTTAAGTATGGCCTTGTTTGGATCACACCAAAATCTTAAATTTATAGAAACCTTTCGACAGAGCGAAATAAATCACTAACAGTTTGAAAGATTCGGAGCTAATAAAACATATGCTAGAGCTGCTTAAACTATGAGGAAGCGGTTCTTCGTAAAAACAAATCTTGTATGGCAATTTAAATTAAGAAGCATTTCTAAATATTAATTGCTTGCACATAATTATTGTAATATTAATTATATATAAATGGTGCCGTACACAAGCAGTCATCCTAACGATAACAAACATTTTATAGACCTATAGAAAGGAAGGTAACAGTAAATGGGTAAATAAATGTTTCTAGTTCCCAGAAGATACATGAACCATAGACTCCTTGGAACCATTGCGATACAGGGAGCGAGTACAAACAAAAAGAAGACCGTGAAAACACTGTGTTGGAGTTCATAGACTCCTGTTAGCATGTTTGTGTTGATGACACTTGGAGTAACTTGGTCAACAAAGTCTGAGAGGGAAATATTGTTTGTCCAGCGCGAATAATTGGTATCGGTGTGAACACTGTCTGACTTTGGAGGGTCTTATTAAGATTTCAGCCAAAATATGTGTACTAGTTAAGAATTTATTTGAGGTGGTCAGAATTGTATTGGAATATATTACATTTTCACAAAAGGGGCCCAATAATCTATCTGACATTTATAAACGAAAGGTAACCCCTTGAAACGTTTATTAATAATAGGCCAGTAAACGTGTATATCACCACACACTTGCTGCTTGTTTTGTTTATATCAACATGTTTATAATATGTTAGGGCCCGCCAAAATAATCAAAACAAATTGAACATTGGCATCTGGCAGCAAGTCAGATAAGCCAGAGTTTTGCAAATGACGTTTTGCAACAAGTGACCTAACTACCTTAGCATATATGCAAATTACCGCCTTAGGTTACATGTTTTTCCAGTTTGTCAACATTGCTGTGTTTCCAAACATGTTGTTGATAATCAAGTTCATACATCCTTCCCGGAGGCGTTAAAAGAATTTTTCACAATCAAAATTACCCTTAGATCATTCATATATACACAGAGGAAGCTAAAAATCACAAATTCTTTTTCAAAAGGTAGGTGAATTTGTACCTTTAAAGGAAGAGCTATTTACAATAGTAATCTGTTCGGGATCCAAATAAGTACACTAAATAACTTTTTATTATGGCTGATTGGAACGAATAGGGCAAGTTTTTTGCGAAAGACAGAGAAGCTGTTTGATGAGTTTGGTTATACAAATAGGCTGACAGAGTAGAATACTGTGGGCGCTTAGAAGTCACATTGATTTCTCAGGTACATGGGATGGGTCGGGGTGGGCTGCCTGTGCCTGGTCAGCCTCAGACAATAGTATGTCTAGAATCTCATCAAGGGTTGGTCCCCAGCCAGCTTTCATGACCTCCGGGTAATCACGATACACAAATCTTATGGTACGTAATTCTAAATTCTTCTAAACTTGGTCATTTCTTTAAAAGGTCATGATGTCATATTTCGCTCGAAATTTTCTTTTGACTGTGATCAATCTGAATCCGAACACATTCAGTGCAGCAATAAAATTATTTATAGTAATTTTTATTCTGACGCGTGGTTATTAATGTTGTAACATGCAAAAAAAGTATACGTACTGTCTGTTGCCCTTGGATATCTATCAATTCATCCTGGATTGAGAGTCCTTGAGGTTCCCATGACTCTATTCAACAGGGTTAACAGCGCTTTATGAATCTGGGGGCCTTATACATATGAGTCAGGAATAGCTGCTTTATGAGGCCTGAACTCCGAGGATTCCCACCAAGTTAGCAAACATTATAGTGTAACCTTTCAGCTGCAAAGTCATAATGTCAGCCATAATGCAGATACGAAAACTTGTGCTTCGAGGATTAGCCACTGCTTGTATTTACATCTATAATTTTTGGAATTGTATGGGGCAGCTATGGGAACAAACAGTAATTGATATACCAAGGGAACTACCGTTCACCGGCATAAGTATCGCATGTCAGTGATATATTTTGCGGCATGTTTACAAGGATATGTCGTGATGCCCGCTGATCATGTTTTTTTTTTGTCCTGATAATAAGTCGGATGTTTGCACAACACGGTCCGTATATCAGAATGCTCGTTCATAAAAGTATCACGTGGGACCGGCAGTACCGTTATGCATTTTGGATCAGGTTATTGGTGCAGGAGCCTTCGGTGGATCCGTATAATTATGCTATACGTTTGTACATGTCATTCATAAAACCTATAGTTGCGCGTTGATCCGCCTCGTTGTACAGTATGTCGCCAGAGGCACCGGGCCATGACATGTAGAGTATATTTATGCATGAATCTTAGCGTATGACTCATTTTCCAGACGACGGAACACGCTAGTGTGCTATATAGGAACAGTACACGGTCCCGCAGAGCTAAAACACCATCGAGCCTGAATAGAAGAGTCGTACAAGAGACTGGTCACGACCTGTGAGAGAGAGAGAGAGAGAGAGAGAGAGAGAGAGAGAGAGAGAGAGAGAGAGAGGGCAGTCAACAAGACCAACAGAGACTGCGTGAAGCAGCTGAAAGCATACAGAATGGTGGAACTTAAAGGACGATACGCCAGACACGCGGCACTGCTTGTTTTTCTTGGATGTATTCGTATCCTGGAGTGTAAGGTAAGATTGTATTATTCTTGACCTTGGATTCAACCACTTTCCACACATTCTTCACACGAGGGTAAACAAAAGTGGTTCCGGGTACCGATGTTTCTGATTAGTTATGAATAAAACCTCCCTCCCTTTTTAACTAAGGTAGTCAAAATTAATTTCAGATTTTTTTTAATATAATCCCATAAAGATTTCTCTGTTTGTGCCTTTCCGCCGTTTCAACGATATTAGCTCATCTTAAGCAAAACTAACATTCGATTATTTCACTACATGATATCCAACTCTTGTCGTTATAAACCAGCTGAACAGTTATTTCTATCACATTATCCCATTCAACATATCTCTGAGCTGTTGACCCAACACTCTTTGATATAATGTATTAAATCATACGCGAAAATACAGCAACAGCAACACGAAGGCTCTTCGCTTCTATTGACAAAGATGTGTAACTGGCGCGAGTTGCTCTATAAGAAAATATTCTGTTACGATTAATATACAAGTACCACGGTAGAGAAAAATTATCATCAGATTATGATGGCTTGCAGGAGTACAGTCTTACAGTGCATGAGAGGCTTTTTTCTAATCTCTCTCAGAAATGCCGTTAGAGTTCTCTTATTAAAAATATGTGTGATTTATAGAACTTTCCTGTATTTAGGTGGAGCCCAATGACTCACAAACAATAATGGGACTACAATACTGGGAGTATCAAAATGACAATTATTCTAAGGTGGCGCCTTCAACACTTCCGATGGTTAACTTGGCATGTAACTTAGAGCATCCGGATATTTAGTAATATAACTCGTAACTCGTGCTCGTTTTATTGCCTTAACTGTGCAATGCGTCATGGTAAAGAAATAGTGCATCTCTCTCTCTCTCTCTCTCTCTCTCTCTCTCTCTCTCTCTCTCTCTTATTGTTTATATCACGATTCCACGACAATCCCATTTAAATGCTAAATGTATGTGTACGTAAGACGCTGCTTAGATGGAACTAACACGTAAATCAGACCCCCAGGCTGACCATGTATACCCAATTCAATAGTCATGTCACAAAAGCTTATTATGACATGGTGTTATAGATATAATATATATATTATTAAGAAGAGAACATATAATACTATATAAGCATAATATGCTGAAGCGGACCACTGCACATGATGTGACGCCGTCAAGCTTCATGGACCCACTATCCGGAAACTATTCCTGACACAGCCCTCAGTGTCCTTCCTTTTGCCGCGGAGAACCACTGCCTTCAGTGTCCTTCCCTATCGCGTAACCACAAGCCGCAGAAATCATGGTCTAGCCGCAAGATAGGCCGACCCCCTCAAGCAGCACAGGCTGACTACCTGTCTCATTGCCATATCGCCATCTCCTGACCTTCGACCATTAAGTAAGAGAGAAAAAGAAAAATAGGTTTCGGCATGGTGTCGTACATTTTCAGTTCACGGGCCTATAAAACAAACACTTTGTATCCTCCACGTTGCCTTCCACATGAAAATGTCCCCACCACCATCAGATAAGATCATCTGTCGCCATTCTGCAATAGGTCCGTACTGGGGTAAAGCAATAGACAGAATCAGGGCAAAAATACTTCACTCGCGGGCGTACTATTTTGCCTCTTTTGTCGCAGACGATATCTATTTAGGTGCTCTTTCGAAGGTAACGAGTAAAAAAATCGGACACCAGTCTCAACGTGATGAAACACATGATCAATAAGACAATAACCTGAGCAGACCTGTTTCTGACATATGTACATGGCAGCTGTCCGCTGAGTCGTTGCGTTCGTAAATTCATGGGCGAGAAAGCCCGACTTGCATGATGTTTTTGATAATTTACTCGCAGAGAAGACGCAACCGTGTCTGTTCCATTCACTGCAGCCACGTAACACATCAAACCATTGTATTATATGTAGATACCCGCGCATAAGCAAGTCCTTAAAGTTAATTAAAAGTCAAGTTCGGTAACTTCATCAGACGAGAAACGACTAATCTATCCCACATTGTTGTAAACTAATAGCATTGTTATACCGCTCCGTATATAAGCTAAACCTCTTTTGTAAAATAGTCGTAAAATAACAACTGCTATAATTAGGATTTTGCCTTCTAATAAAATTGTTTTTTCTTCTTAAGGATGACAGATTTAAACATGTTCTTTTGTACATATCATATTACTACTTACAAACTCACCTGAATAAATGTAACATAATCCGGGCGGTTTTTTATAAACCTGTGTTACCTAAATGAGCGTCAAGAGGAAGCCATAAATGCCAGTCAGACTTGCTATTGATAGGGATGTCTAATTCTTTCTTTTATTCATTATCCACGGTCCGATTGGTCCAGAGCCCTTTTAGCTGCTACAAACTTGTGAAAATTCTATTGACCATTTCATGTAATACGATATCGTGTTACAGCCGTGGATGCGGTACTGCCCGTGTGACGTGTGTCTTGGCACGGAAACGTTAATGTGCACACCTGAAGGTCTCGGTCTGTGTGACAGAGGGTATAACAGAAGGGCATGCCCCGTATACAGTCCATGTAAAATCAGAAACGCCTCGCAATACTGCACAAACACAAAACAAACAGGTCAAGCAGTCCCAATGACCCTATAATTTCCACCGCCCTTTTGAAAGTTATGGTTCCGATTTGCGCAGCATTTACACAGATTACACCACATCTACAATTCACTTGTCTCACTTGGAATTATAATGGTGCATAAAATGACCGGTGTGTTACAAATACAAATTCTCCTAAAGCCACTGAATAAAATATTATTTACCATCTAATATGTAGATAATTAGATTGCCTCATAACCCGACCTCAACCTTTTCGACCCAGCTGTGTTCATGAGAGGACCCTCCACCGCCAACCCCCCCCCCCCCCCCCTCCCCCTCCTCAAATTCAAGCCCGCTCGCGCACTTTCTGAGCTATATCATATGTTTATAGCTATATCATATTATACTTCTGTAAAACAAATTCGTTCACTCGCCTTACAAGAACATACACATTTACGAAATATACTTTTTTTTCTCTTGGAACCCCCCCCCCCCAAAACCCACACCCCTTCGGAAGCTTTTTAAATTACATATACATGCATGATGGTTGAAATAACAGCAATCGCAATAAGTGGACCGCATATGTCCTTTCTTGGGCAGTTTGTCTTGTAAAAAACTGAACATAATACTAAGGTGTACAATTTTCGCTTAATTTTTTTAAACATTACTCAACAACTATTTTACCCTTCTAATATATTTATGTTTAAGAGCTTGAATGGCCTCGGACCAGGCTATCTTAATTATTTATCAGAAACACGTTTCAGAAATACACCCTTATCACCCGAGATATTCTTGTCAAGTCAAGCTACATCCAGGTATACATCTGAACTGATGCGAAATATTTGATCTTTCAGGGACCTACATTATGGAATTCGTTGTCAGAAGCTTTAAGTATGATAGAAAATTAAACAATTTCAAAAAGATTAGTTCTCTGATCCTCTTATACAATATACATTCATTTAATAAATCTATTTTACATCTTTTTATGTGTGTTCACATGCAATGTGCTTTATTTTATGTTTGAAATTTTATTAAGTATCAGGGCCTTGTGACAGATAAAAACATTCTGAAAAGGCCACCCTATATAAAGACTAAATGAATACATTAATTACAATACCTTGAACAATACAGAGTATCCTTGTACTAAAACTTCTGCATACTTCTCTTTGTATATACTTCTGTGCGCTACATACGTTATGACTGATATGGAAATAGGTCTGCCATGGACAAAGTATATCATGCAAGGATAATTCACGTAAGCCTATATAATGTATTTTATAGTATATTAAATAGACGTTTTCGGCAGTATACAAACCAAGTAAAAAGATAACATTTCCAAACATTCACACAAACGTACGGAAGATCGGAACGACCGTAGTGGTCATTATTGAAGTACACGACTTCCGAAAGTAATTACACATATAAATGCAAAATTACATATGCACATGTACACGCGTGCATGTAAATGCATACATAAAAAACGAGACGGTTTTAGAATTGTATGAGTAGTGTGTGGCCCAACAATGACAGTTGGAGTCTGAGGTCAGGCGTGTGTGGACCGGCCAGTCTTGTCCAAGGTGTGATCATTTTAATACGCATGAAATAACAGGTAACAAATGATAGGTTAACAACCTCAGTACGACTCCATGTGCATTGTGGATCCTCTGTATGAATGAACGTCTCCACGTCAGTTACCTTGGCAGCGGCGTCACGTGGCTGTACCACACGACCACAGATACGGATATCTCGACAAACTTTGAAGTTATTCCCAAGACATTTAGACATGGATCCAATACTTAAGGCGGAATAACGTATCTAACCTTAGCATTAAAGTGATTGATATTTTATCTGTGGACAAAGACAGTTTTGTAGATGCTAGCCCGTGTAAGCTAGTGAAATGGTTCCTCTGCTAGATTCAGTTTTTACCTTGCCCCTTTTCATGATTTTACTGAGTTTTCTAGAATAGAATGGATTTTGATTTAACTCATCAGAAACATTCATCAATAAAATAGATCGTCTAAGTTCGATTACCGGCAAATGCATAATTAATAAGGTCAGAAGTCACTAGACTTTCGTAGCGCTGTGATGACTTACAAAATATCTGACGGATATTCATGAAACTAAATATTAACCAATACAGTTTCTCATGCACCTGAAGTTAATTCTCAGCAAAAATCCCGCATATTTAATGAGGCAAGAGGTCACAAGACATAAGACCGGCGTATTATGCACGTTTGCGGTGTTCTTGTTCTCAGATATGTTGTGTTCAGTATTTCAGAATTTACGAGTGGCCCATCAAAAGATAATGTCTACAAATGCAAAATCAAAAGAGGATATTGTGGTTTAAGCTGTTAAGTGTTATTGTGATGTTTAAAATGTACTTCAGTATTAGCTCGAAATGTTTTGAGTCGATCTTGAAATTTTTAGATAACTGTATGGACATTCGGTGTCGACATTTGTGTATAATTACAGGTTTGGTAACTCATCAAGTTTTGACCGCTTTAAATATGTTTTAGGCTCATTATAATTTCACCCCACCAAACTTACTTCACATGTTAGTTAAAGATGTCATCAATATAAACTCCAGCACTTTTTCAGCACTGCCTTGCAGGCACTGATTGTATTATATTTTTGCTGTCGCGGACCAGCACATTTTCAGTGTGTTATGATGGTGAGTACTTGCGGGTCTTGTCTTGCTCTACAGAACAAGGACATTATTATTGATGCACATCAGACCGGCGGTAACTGAGCATGTCAGTACATGAATTATTCAAAACGCCTGCTGAGCTCCGTGGAGCCCCAGTTTTTGTTACACCTCTGTGTCACCTTTCTCCAGCTCCGGGATCCACTTAGCTGGGATCTCCTGATCCGTCACATATTCTGATACCCGATCTCTTGATCCGTCACATATTCTGAGAACGGATCTCTTTATCCGTCACATATTCTGAGACCAGATCTCCTGATCCGTCACATATTCTGAGAACGGATCTCCTGATCAATCACGTATTCTGAGACCGGATCTCCTGATCATTCACATATTCTGAGACCGGATCTCCTGATCAATCACATATTCTGAGACCGGATCTCCTGATCATTCACATATTCTGAGACCGGATCTCCTGATCGATCACATATTTTGATACCGGATCTCCTGATCATTCACATATTCCAAGACAGCACATCAGGGTAAATCTCACGATAATTCTTATATTTTAAAGCAGATATTGTCGTAAGCACATATGATAGCTATCATAGACATCATTCATGGTTTCAAGTTACACATTTTCCAGAATATGGGAAGTCATCCATGGGCTTCAAACCAGACACAAATTTGAGTGCAATATGTAAAAAGATTGTCATAAACGCAGTGTAGCAGGACCCACAAAATATAGAAGCGACATACACTAACACCTCTAACTCGACGAGTACACGATCCGTGAAACTTTACAGTCCACTAGGTTTAATTGCGAAAATTTCATGGCCACGGTACGTAATGTTTTCAAGTTAAATTCTGGATTTCCATTATATTGCTGCGACTGTCCTCTATTGGAGTTTCCAAATGATTTCGTCACATGACGCAATGATTGCGGTGGTCATGATTGTTTTCTTCAGACAGCTTCATATTTTGTTTTAACCAATTATGACACCTTTCCTCAACCACTGTCTGAAGGTTGATGTCGTAGGTAACACAATAAGTCCTTTTATATTATTTCATAAATTACAAAATTATTTTTTCCAAGGTGTTTTATTTATCATGACAACACACACAATATACAAATGCGTTCAATCAATCATCCATCCATGGAGAATTGCGATCTCGAGCTTAGGTCGTTTTCCTAAACCTCTCAGTCTGCTCCCTGCTTGCAGAGGGATACGCTCCCGAGGCAGCGGAGATCTTCCGCTTCTAAAGAAGCAACTGAAAATGAAGCCTGCTTTGACCGTTTATGATATATTTAGACACCAGATGGCGGTTCGTTATTCGCTGAAAAAGAACCGTGCGTATGATGTGGCAAGCAGCCAACCAGATGCCAATAAACAAACACTCGACAGGCATCCTGGCTCCGCCCGTAGCTGCGCTTCAAGCGCCGCTTGATGACAGTTTATGGTCGAATTTTAATTGCTCCCTCTTCATTCTCGCATCATCGACCGATTCGATTTTGACATTATGACTGTGTTAGCGTAGCCATGTATCTGTTGTCTGCAGAACTGAAACCAGCCAGCGAGTTGTGCACGCAGCCTTTGTTGTTACGTTTCGTTTGAATTACAGCTCACCGGCCGGGCATCCTATGTGCCCAAGGCCATAAGCAAACCACGTCTGGGGCCATTCTCTCTGAGGCTGTGGCCTGTTCAGACGGTTACTGGGGCGATGAGCTGTCACTCAAAACCAAATGAACAACATTGGCTCCGTGTATTCCTCGCTTGGCTGTGTCTTCCAGCACAAGATCATATCTGATTGGACAAAAATACAGTGCTCCCCTCTGGTGTAGCAATTCAGGATACGAGGTCATAACAAACAGCGTTTACGGTATAGGTAGTAGGCCTATAGGTAAAGCGCTGTGTAAAGAGCGTAGCAGAGGGAATGGGTATTTGATAGGCTCACGACTTAGTTTCTTCCTAAATGTTGCCTTCCTGACGTAGATTTTCTCTCTGACTTTGAAGGATGTCTCTGAGGAGCCGATCGACCTCCTGAACACCCTCGTGTCCGGAGAGGACTGGTACAAATGTCGAGGATATAACTGTGACATATACAAGGAGTACGTGCTGGAGCCGATGTTCCAGTACAAGAAAGCCCTGGCGGAAAGGGATGGCGAAACAATGGTAAGTAGGCCCCTAGAAATAATGCCAAATAATTAGTTAATAAATGAATACAACCAGCAGGGAGATTATGAAGAGTGAGACATTTATGTTGTGGGCTGACATGTCAGAGCAGTCCTTACAGCAGGGTGATAGGGTTATCAGGGTACAACGTAAGGAACGTATTACCTGTGAATTACCTGTATAATTATAATCTTGCTTGCTTAGTTTGTAATCTGTTATGGTTAGGTTGTGTGTACTTTAAACAACCCTCATCAACCCTCTTCCAACATTAAGATTTAAATATCTCGATTCTAGAAAAAAAATCAAATTTTCCAAATTTTGTGTAGACGCAGTTATGTCAGCTGATTTCCATTCCACAGTTAAATTACATATCGGATTTACATATGTTATGGCGTCTTCAGGACCGGGAAGAGCCCACGATGGATGACGGAATGATCGGTGATGTTTATGTTAATCCGTATATGGCTCAGGAGCTTCTAGAGTCAGTGAAGCCACGTCAGAAGAGGAAGCTACACGTCACCGGCTTGTTCCAACAAAAATGGGATCTCCCGATCCATTACGAGTTTGATGGAAATCACAGTGAGTTAAATGTACTTTTACCCCGAATCAACGTTTGATTGAACATTAATACTTTTTTATTCAGTAGTTTATATACCTACTCAGTCTTCCAGTTACTGTTTAACTCAGTGTTAAACGTGATGCAAATACTGTGATATGTGTACCACATGTTGGACATTAATGCCTACGTAACTGCCGTAGCCCCTCGACTGATACCACAAATATATGTCCTTTATTACACTATTTCAACCAAAGAACATTCGGTTTAATTTCGCATTACAGCTATCATTTTCATATACAAGTGAACCGGAAATAAGTGAACTTAAAATACACTTGAAAGAATATGCCATCCCAAAAAGTATGGAATAGAAATGATGTTAATGTTCACAGATTGGCAAGACCACAACCGGGCAGCAATCAGAGTTGAAATTTTATAATTTGCTTTTTTTACCCTAAATCAGCACGTGACGAACAGAACAGGATACGAGCGGCAATCCAGCACTGGGAAGCACAGACCTGCATACGGTTCAAGGATGTCACAGGTCAAAGGTCATACCGACCACGCATTGTCTTCATCAAGAACGTTGGGTGAGTTTTGCATGATATAAGTATAACTGTTGCTGTTAACGTTTTTATTACTTAACAATTCAAGAGATCATATTGTGCATTTGAAAAGTCCGTCCAAACACCACAACTATTCTAGAAATATTTATACGACTTTTTGTGCAATAAAAGGTACATTCTCATGCATGATTCACATTTCTGGAAATCAAATTAATTCTTTATTCTAGCTTTTTATGATGTCCGTGTTGCGGTGCGGAGACACATCTTTTCCAGCTTGCATTTTGACCTCATTTTTTATAGTTGTATCTTTTCCTTCAGCTCTTGATGGTAACCGTTTTACTAGGTAAAGTTCAAATGTTCAGGCCGTATAAAGACTGGGTTTCATTTAGTAACCGAGGGTAACCAATGTGGATTTGATTTCAGATGTGGCTCGTATATTGGGTTAAATTTTATCGGAGGACAAGCGCAGCCAGTCGACCTTGTCGGCTGGTGCACGCACCGGGTAAGAAACGGAAAAGTTATAACAGAAAGGTGTCGGTTGATGCATGAACGGTGTCTGTTAAAACAACAATGCTTTAAAAAGCAAGGGGTTTCACAGCTAACAAAACCACTGTTGATGAGGGTGAACGACGGAGACGAGCATATAGGCTATTGTCAAAATCTCCATATTATCGCCCATGTTTAACACGATTTTTTACGATTTTGGTACCAATTGAACTATCAGCAAGTCTTTAAGAACAGCATGTTACTGACCCGCTTTGTTTTGTAATGGTATGCATCCCGTGGCACCAAGGTCACTCTTTGTTTCTCTTGCCCCCTCCCCCTCTTTTTGACCGAAAACAATCTAGAAAATATGTCCACTAAGCGCCTTTTACAAATTACAGAGCGGGATTTTCATCACGTTTCATGATAAACTACCCAGATTACGCCATAACATCCTAAATTTTCAAAATGTTTCTACACATTTGTGTGGTGGAAACCTCCTCCCTTGCCCTCCTTGTGTACCCTTTCTTCTAAAATCTAATATCCGCCCCTAACCAATTATTCTCTAGTCTAATCCATCATTGTATGACCATCACATGACTGACCTTAAATAACGGGTGCCCGGTGCTACCATTAATTCCTACTCATGCAGGTGTGCGTCCTACATCGGCTACTACTGGATCATGCGTGGTCAGCCTGTCGACCTGGTCACGTGGTGTACTCTCAAGGTATGCTTCATGTAATACACGTGTGATGTGACCATCTTTCAGTGTACTACCAGTGGCACGGTCGGAGGTATAAGAAGGCATGTTAGTTATAGCATACTTAGTGTAACAGACACATAACATGGTGATCGGTTTTTGTCAGTTCTGTCCAAAATGCAGGCATAAAAATATTTTAAAGCGTATATTAGCTGTAAGTCTAATGCTTAGCAATTATACCAATTTTATTTTTCGCCACTGCTGCGTCTATAAATAAGTGAATACAAGCCATAAAGCGTTTCAGCAAGAATGGTGAAACAATTGACAATTCAATAAAAATATATTCAAAATACCGAGCTAGAGAGACTCAAATAAAAATACTAAAAAAAGTTGCTATTAATTTATCATTAAAAGCTTTTGAACCAAAGGAAACAATAAATATGTGTTAATAATAATCTATTTGACAACAATGGGAAGTAAAAATTCAAGAAATGTTCACATTTTGCCGATCATTTTTTACAGCTGGGCACCATAGCACACGAAATTGGTCACGTGATAGGGTTTTGGCACGAGCACCAGCGTTCCGATCGCGATGACCACGTGACCATCCACAGAAGTCATGTACGTAACGGCTTGATGTACTACAACTCCATCATAAAAGTGGCCGACAAGACCAGGAACTGGCATCCCTACGACTACACCTCCGTCATGCACTACCATTCAAAAGTAAGTCTAAATTTAATAACACACACATTCCCAGGCCCATGTGACGTCATGGTATTTAAAAGTAGGCCCCGGAAGGAGCATGACTTAAACATTTTTGTCGTCACAAAAAAGATCATTGACAATATTATACATTATATGCGATGTAATTGTATATGTACAATACCAAAAACTATTCATAATAAATGTTATAAGACAGAAACCTTAATAGGGTTTCAGGTTAGAAATGTTGTCCGGCAAGACAAAGTTTAACTTTAGTTGTTCAAAAAGTTTTAACTTTTTTCAGAAATATTACGGTATAACGTCCATGTAGGCCTAGGCAGATTTTGAACCATTCTGAAACACCGAATATTGACTGTTTTGTCGCTAATATTTGCTTAACTTAGAACATTGAACTATCATTAAGAAAACCACGTGCAAAACTCTTGTGCCAGCTTATTTCGTATACTATTCCTTAATACACCTTCTTCTTTCATCATGTAACGAGTGTGTCAAAGAATTCATATTTCATAATTTTACGAGGATGTAAATTTTGACCGTTTTTGCAGTCTGGTACAGAGAAAGGCAAGGTAACTGTTGAGACCAAAGACCCGCTGTTCCAGAGGACGATTGGTCAGGCGGTAGAACTCTCATTCTTTGACGTGAAGGTGGCAAATATGGAATACTGCAGCTGTACGTCACTTGATTTTGTATTAAATAAAACTATCTTGTCGAATTATACATTGTGAATTACAAAAGGCAATCAGCTTTCCAGTTCCACAAAGTTACACTTGTCCGATAATCGTTTGACCTGATCTGATTGGCTGTTTACTTTTTTATTTCATTAAGGTAACCATGGCGACATACGATCGTTTGCCATGTTCTTATTTGTTGCTTCTCGCTGACCATTTATATGTGTTAAAACAAAGACTTTTAAAAACACCCCACGTTGTTTCACCTATACACAATTATCATAAAAACTTTAAAATACCTGTTTAACAGCCTGGGTTTTCTGTGTGTTTTACAGCGACCTGCTCCCATTACAAGCTGCCCTATAGCTGTAAACATGGCGGATACCAGGATCCTAATGACTGCACCAGATGTAAATGCCCGGATGGTTTTGGGGGACGTTTCTGTACCAGAGTACAAGAATCTAATGCCGGTAGGTGTTTTATACTGTAGTAGTTTATGACACTTGTACAGCACGTACCTGTTTATCTAGGTATCATGGTACTAAGGTGTAATACTGGACACCAGGTATCATGGCTAATTAGAGTAGTGTGTGCCTTCTTACATACTTCATGTTGTGCACTGGATATTCGAACCGCTAATAAAGGCGGAAAGCTGCCTCTAAAGGTAAACTCATTGATCCGTCTGCTTGACGAAATCACGCGAGTGTTATACAGGCCATGTAAGTCTGATTAAGTCAGACATGTAGTCTGACAACTGCAATTGAACAAAGTTATGACACACATTCTAACATAGCCTGCCGACCTGAAAATGGATAAATATATTGACGAATGATAACGTAAAACAGAATTGACCATATATATGTTACAGCGTATGGTTGTGATATATTTGACCATATGTATGTTACAGCGTGTGTTTGTGATATATTTGAGCATATATATGTTACAGCGTGTGGTTGTGATATATTTGACCACATATATGTTACAGCGTGTGTTTGTGATATATTTGAGCATATATATGTTACAGCGTGTGTTTGTGATATATTTGAGCATATATATGTTACAGCGTAGGGTTGTGATATATTTGACCACATATATGTTACAGCGTGTGTTTGTGATATATTTGAGCATATATATGTTACAGCGTGTGGTTGTGATATATTTGACCACATATATGTTACAGCGTGTGTTTGTGATATATTTGAGCATATATATGTTACAGCGTGTGGTTGTGATATATTTGACCACATATATGTTACAGCGTGTGTTTGTGATATATTTGAGCATATATATGTTACAGCGTGTGGGGGTGATATATATGACCATATATATGTTACAGCGTGTGGTTGTGATATATTTGACCACATATATGTTACAGCGTGTGTTTGTGATATATTTGAGCATATATATGTTACAGCGTGTGGTTGTGATATATTTGACCACATATATGTTACAGCGTGTGTTTGTGATATATTTGAGCATATATATGTTACAGCGTGTGGTTGTGATATATTTGACCACATATATGTTACAGCGTGTGGGGGTGATATATACCTGAGTCACGGACAGGAGACCATCATCCAGTCACCAAATTATTACGGCGGCGGCTATAGTCTATACGACAAGTGTAACTGGAGAATAAGGGTACGTGAGAACAATACACGGATTCTCCCCTAAAAACTAGGGCCCGTCCGGTTCATCTTGTAATATCCATGAAAACACAGAACGTACTTCTCATTTCCTTTCGAGCAATGGTCTTTCATCCAATAAATTTAATTAAGTAGCTAATACAATCCGTAGGGGAACACATTCGGTTGTTTGATACATGTTTCTCGTTCTGACCGATGGGCCCTCTTTAACCTGAATGGATATTGTTCAATTAGCGTTATAATTTCTCATATTTTGATATATATTGACACAATACTGTATATTGAAGATAAATTTATTTGTATAATAACTGGATTATAGGCCTGATGATCAGCTTATTTTATAACATTAAGATAAAAAAAAGATATATAAGGAGTATGTGTGAATATGATATAGGTGATACTGCAATATGAACCAAGTTCCTGTAAAATTTCTAAGGCCTGAGCTTCCACGGTCTTGTTGTAAATACAATCAAGTCCGTATAACGTATGAAGTCGCCAATATACATAAATTATATACTGAATGATGAGCGGACAAATAAAAATAAAGTATGATGTGCTTATTCTCTTCCATATGATTCCAGGCGCCCCCTGGCAAGAATGTGAAACTTGCGTTCGAGGGAGACTTCGGAATTTATTGCACTGACAAAAGTTCGACATGTTATCACTGGGTGGAGGTGAAATACAAGAGCAACAAAGATATGCCCGGCCCAAGGCAAGTCAATGTGTCTGTCTGTCTGTCTCTCTCTCTCTCTCTGGGGCGTCAGTAAAGGGGGGGGGGGGTATATATACCCCCCACATTTTTGAAAGGGGGCATGGTCAGACTTTGGTTCCATTTATGAATTTACCATGTAATATTATATCTAAACCTGGTTTAGAATGAACTTATACTGGAAACATAATACCTTATTTTCTAAAATCTTATACTTAATTGTAAAATATGTGAAATGTGATTAAGTATATATATTTGAAATGTGTCATACAGACGCTTAATATATATATATATATATATATATATATATATATATATATATGAAAGAGTGTGTGTCTCCCTGTCACCCCCCCCCCCCCCCCCCACTCTGGAAGAAATATTGACGCCCACTGCTTTTTCTTTTTTTTTTCTCTCTCTCTCTCATTGGGCCACAAGAAAAAAAAACTTTGATACGGCAATAAACCTCAGTGACCTAATCCCACACTAGTAAATGGCCCAGGTCTGCTTTGTGTATATGTATGTGTATGTGTTCGAAAGCCCTTGTACATATTTATATGCAGTGTTATTCTGATTAAATCAAATTATTTCTACATTGATGCTAATGAACATGTATAATTTAGTTCTCGGAGGGTGAGCGAAAGTGTGTGTGTGTTGGGGGGGGGGGGGTTGTGCTGTTTTATACGTACATAATTTGCATGCCAGAGATGAATAATCCTGATATTATTTTGATAGCAAGTTCACACATTGACGTTCATGCTCGTGCAGACCGGTATATTTAATCTTTTCATTTATCAATTCAACAGATTTTGTTGCCAAGACCGTCCTGTCCAGGTGCTGCAGTCAGAATCTGAGACGATGGTAGTGACATTTCGAGCAAACTTCAGTTACGGTGTGGACTGTTCCAAACACGGGGTCTGCAGAGGCTTCCGTGCAAGGCTGTCGTCTGGTGAGTGATCAGTTACTGAACGCCACCTGGTGAATGAGCAAGAGACGAAATACTCTCCCATCGCGAGCGCCATTTGGTTTTTTATAGCTTCTTTTGTTCAGTCAGCTTAGTAACACGGCTGGCTAATTTCAAGTTGATATTTGAAATACAAGGAATAATGATAACACATGGGACCTTACGATAGAAGTCTTCAAAAATGTTCCAATGTCAGGACACACTTGATAATCTTGCCCTGACGTAAACTTTCTAGGTGTACACACTTTTTACCTTCAAGACATAGGAGATAACCATGCACTGACATACACTTAATAGGTGTACACACTTTTTACCTTCAGGACATACGAGATAACTATGCACTGACATACACTTTACAGGTGTACACACTTTTTACCTTCAGAACATACGAGATAACTATGCACTGACATACACTTTATAGGTGTACACACTTTTTACCTTCAGGACATACGAGATAACTATGCACTGACATACACTTTACAGGTGTACACACTTTTTACCTTCAGAACATACGAGATAACTATGCACTGACATACACTTTATAGGTGTACACACTTTTTACCTTCAGGACATACGAGATAACTATGCACTGACATACACTTTATAGGTGTACACACTTTTTACCTTCAGGACATACGAGATGACCATGCACTGACATACACTTTATAGGTGTACACACTTTTTACCTTCAGGACATACGAGATAACTATGCACTGACATACACTTTATAGGTGTACACACTTTTTACCTTCAGGACACACGAGATAACTATGCAATGACATACACTTTATAGGTGTACACACTTTTTACCTTCATGACATACGAGATAACCATGCACTGACATACACTTTATAGGTGTACACACTTTTTACCTTCAGGACATACGAGATAACTATGCACTGACATACATTTTATAGGTGTACACACTTTTTACCTTCAGGACATACGAGATAACTATGCACTGACATACACTTTATAGGTGTACACACTTTTTACCTTCCAGACATACGAGATAACTATGCACTGACATACACTTTATAGGTGTACACACTTTTTACCTTCAGGACATACGAGATGACCATGCACTGACATACACTTTATAGGTGTACACATTTTTTACCTTCCAGACATACGAGATAACTATGCACTGACATACACTTTATAGGTGTACACACTTTTTACCTTCAGGACATACGAGATGACCATGCACTGACATACACTTTATAGGTGTACACACTTTTTACCTTCAGGATATAGGAGATAACCATGCACTGACATACACTTTATAGGTGTACACACTTTTTACCTTCAGGACATACGAGATGACCATGCACTGACATACACTTTATAGGTGTACACACTTTTTACCTTCAGGATATAGGAGATGACCATGCACTGACATACACTTTATAGGTGTACACACTTTTTACCTTCAAGACATACGAGATAACCATGCACTGACATACACTTTATAGGTGTACACACTTTTTACCTTCAGGACATACGAGATGACCATGCACTGACATACACTTTATAGGTGTACACACTTTTTACCTTCAGGATATAGGAGATGACCATGCACTGACATACACTTTATAGGTGTACACACTTTTTACCTTCAAGACATACGAGATAACCATGCACTGACATACACTTTATAGGTGTACACACTTTTTACCTTCAGGACATACGAGATAACTATGCACTGACATACACTTTATAGGTGTACACACTTTTTACCTTCAGGACACACGAGATAACTATGCACTGACATACACTTTATAGGTGTACACACTTTTTACCTTCAGGACATACGAGATAACTATGCACTGACATACACTTTATAGGTGTACACACTTTTTACCTTCAAGACATACGAGATAACCATGCACTGACATACACTTTATAGGTGTACACACTTTTTACCTTCAGGACATACGAGATGACCATGCACTGACATACACTTTATAGGTGTACACACTTTTTACCTTCAGGACATACGAGATAACTATGCACTGACATACACTTTATAGGTGTACACACTTTTTACCTTCAGGACATACGAGATAACTATGCACTGACATACACTTTATAGGTGTACACACTTTTTACCTTCAGGACATACGAGATAACTATGCACTGACATACACTTTATAGGTGTACACACTTTTTACCTTCAGGACATACGAGATAACTATGCACTGACATACACTTTATAGGTGTACACACTTTTTACCTTCCAGACATACGAGATAACTATGCACTGACATACACTTTATAGGTGTACACACTTTTTACCTTCAGGACATACGAGATGACCATGCACTGACATACACTTTATAGGTGTACACACTTTTTACCTTCAGGATATAGGAGATAACCATGCACTGACATACACTTTATAGGTGTACACACTTTTTACCTTCAGGACATACGAGATGACCATGCACTGACATACACTTTATAGGTGTACACACTTTTTACCTTCAGGATATAGGAGATGACCATGCACTGACATACACTTTATAGGTGTACACACTTTTTACCTTCAAGACATACGAGATAACCATGCACTGACATACACTTTATAGGTGTACACACTTTTTACCTTCAGGACATACGAGATGACCATGCACTGACATACACTTTATAGGTGTACACACTTTTTACCTTCAGGATATAGGAGATGACCATGCACTGACATACACTTTATAGGTGTACACACTTTTTACCTTCAAGACATACGAGATAACCATGCACTGACATACACTTTATAGGTGTACACACTTTTTACCTTCAGGACATACGAGATAACTATGCACTGACATACACTTTATAGGTGTACACACTTTTTACCTTCAGGACACACGAGATAACTATGCACTGACATACACTTTATAGGTGTACACACTTTTTACCTTCAGGACATACGAGATAACTATGCACTGACATACACTTTATAGGTGTACACACTTTTTACCTTCAAGACATACGAGATAACCATGCACTGACATACACTTTATAGGTGTACACACTTTTTACCTTCAGGACATACGAGATGACCATGCACTGACATACACTTTATAGGTGTACACACTTTTTACCTTCAAGACATACGAGATAACTATGCACTGACATACACTTTATAGGTGTACACACTTTTTACCTTCAGGACACACGAGATAACTATGCACTGACATACACTTTATAGGTGTACACACTTTTTACCTTCAAGACATACGAGATAACTATGCACTGACATACACTTTATAGGTGTACACACTTTTTACCTTCAGGACATACGAGATGACCATGCACTGACATACACTTTATAGGTGTACACACTTTTTACCTTCAAGACATACGAGATAACCATGCACTGACATACACTTTATAGGTGTACACACTTTTTACCTTCAAGACATACGAGATAACTATGCACTGACATACACTTTATAGGTGTACACACTTTTTACCTTCAGGACATACGAGATGACCATGCACTGACATACACTTTATAGGTGTACACACTTTTTACCTTCAGGACATACGAGATAACTATGCACTGACATACACTTTATAGGTGTACACACTTTTTACCTTCAGGACATACGAGATAACTATGCACTGACATACACTTTATAGGTGTACACACTTTTTACCTTCAGGACATACGAGATAACTATGCACTGACATACACTTTATAGGTGTACACACTTTTTACCTTCAGGACATACGAGATAACTATGCACTGACATACACTTTATAGGTGTACACACTTTTTACCTTCAGGACATACGAGATGACCATGCACTGACATACACTTTATAGGTGTACACACTTTTTACCTTCCAGACATACGAGATAACTATGCACTGACATACACTTTATAGGTGTACACACTTTTTACCTTCAGGACATACGAGATAACTATGCACTGACATACACTTTATAGGTGCACACACTTTTTACCTTCAAGACATACGAGATGACCATGCACTGACATACACTTTATAGGTGTACACACTTTTTACCTTCAGAACATACGAGATAACTATGCACTGACATACACTTTATAGGTGTACACACTTTTTACCTTCAGGACATACGAGATAACTATGCACTGACATACACTTTATAGGTGTACACACTTTTTACCTTCAGGACATACGAGATAACTATGCACTGACATACACTTTATAGGTGTACACACTTTTTACCTTCAGGACATACGAGATAACTATGCACTGACATACACTTTACAGGTGTACACACTTTTTACCTTCAGGACATACGAGATAACTATGCACTGACATACACTTTATAGGTGTACACACTTTTTACCTTCAGGACATACGAGATAACTATGCACTGACATACACTTTATAGGTGTACACACTTTTTACCTTCAGGACATACGAGATGACCATGCACTGACATACACTTTATAGGTGTACACACTTTTTACCTTCAGGACATACGAGATAACTATGCACTGACATACACTTTATAGGTGTACACACTTTTTACCTTCAAGACATACGAGATAACTATGCACTGACATACACTTTATAGGTGTACACACTTTTTACCTTCAAGACATACGAGATAACTATGCACTGACATACACTTTATAGGTGTACACACTTTTTACCTTCAAGACATACGAGATAACTATGCACTGACATACACTTTATAGGTGTACACACTTTTTACCTTCAGGACATACGAGATGACCATGCACTGACATACACTTTATAGGTGTACACACTTTTTACCTTCAGGACATACGAGATAACTATGCACTGACATACACTTTATAGGTGTACACACTTTTTACCTTCAGGACATACGAGATGACCATGCACTGACATACACTTTATAGGTGTACACACTTTTTACCTTCAGGACACACGAGATAACTATGCACTGACATACACTTTATAGGTGTACACACTTTTTACCTTCAGGACATACGAGATAACTATGCACTGACATACACTTTATAGGTGTACACACTTTTTACCTTCAGGACATACGAGATAACTATGCACTGACATACACTTTATAGGTGTACACACTTTTTACCTTCAGGACATACGAGATAACTATGCACTGACATACACTTTATAGGTGTACACACTTTTTACCTTCAGGACATACGAGATAACCATGCACTGACATACACTTTATAGGTGTACACACTTTTTACCTTCCAGACATACGAGATAACCATGCACTGACATACACTTTATAGGTGTACACACTTTTTACCTTCAAGACATACGAGATAACCATGCACTGACATACACTTTATAGGTGTACACACTTTTTACCTTCAGGACATACGAGATAACTATGCACTGACATACACTTTATAGGTGTACACACTTTTTACCTTCATGACATACGAGATAACTATGCACTGACATACACTTTATAGGTGTACACACTTTTTACCTTCAGGACATACGAGATAACTATGCACTGACATACACTTTATAGGTGTACACACTTTTTACCTTCAGGACATACGAGATAACCATGCACTGACATACACTTTACAGGTGTACACACTTTTTACCTTCAGGACATACGAGATAACTATGCACTGACATACACTTTATAGGTGTACACACTTTTTACCTTCAGGACATACGAGATAACTATGCACTGACATACACTTTATAGGTGTACACACTTTTTACCTTCAGGACATACGAGATGACCATGCACTGACATACACTTTATAGGTGTACACACTTTTTACCTTCAGGACATACGAGATAACTATGCACTGACATACACTTTATAGGTGTACACACTTTTTACCTTCAAGACATACGAGATAACTATGCACTGACATACACTTTATAGGTGTACACACTTTTTACCTTCAAGACATACGAGATAACTATGCACTGACATACACTTTATAGGTGTACACACTTTTTACCTTCAAGACATACGAGATAACTATGCACTGACATACACTTTATAGGTGTACACACTTTTTACCTTCAGGACATACGAGATGACCATGCACTGACATACACTTTATAGGTGTACACACTTTTTACCTTCAGGACATACGAGATAACTATGCACTGACATACACTTTATAGGTGTACACACTTTTTACCTTCAGGACATACGAGATGACCATGCACTGACATACACTTTATAGGTGTACACACTTTTTACCTTCCAGACATACGAGATAACTATGCACTGACATACACTTTATAGGTGTACACACTTTTTACCTTCATGACATACGAGATAACTATGCACTGACATACACTTTATAGGTGTACACACTTTTTACCTTCAGGACATACGAGATAACTATGCACTGACATACACTTTATAGGTGTACACACTTTTTACCTTCAGGACATACGAGATAACTATGCACTGACATACACTTTATAGGTGTACACACTTTTTACCTTCAGGACATACGAGATAACCATGCACTGACATACACTTTATAGGTGTACACACTTTTTACCTTCAGGACATACGAGATAACTATGCACTGACATACACTTTATAGGTGCACACACTTTTTACCTTCAAGACATACGAGATGACCATGCACTGACATACACTTTATAGGTGTACACACTTTTTACCTTCAGGACATACGAGATAACTATGCACTGACATACACTTTATAGGTGTACACACTTTTTACCTTCAGGACATACGAGATAACCATGCACTGACATACACTTTATAGGTGTACACACTTTTTACCTTCAGGACATACGAGATAACTATGCACTGACATACACTTTATAGGTGTACACACTTTTTACCTTCAAGACATACGAGATAACCATGCACTGACATACACTTTATAGGTGTACACTTTTTTTACCTTCAAGACATACGAGATAACTATGCACTGACATACACTTTATAGGTGTACACACTTTTTACCTTCAGGACATACGAGATAACTATGCACTGACATACACTTTATAGGTGTACACACTTTTTACCTTCAGGACATACGAGATAACCATGCACTGACATACACTTTATAGGTGTACACACTTTTTACCTTCAAGACATACGAGATAACCATGCACTGACATACACTTTATAGGTGTACACACTTTTTACCTTCAGGACATACGAGATAACTATGCACTGACATACACTTTATAGGTGTACACACTTTTTACCTTCAGGACATACGAGATGACCATGCACTGACATACACTTTATAGGTGTACACACTTTTTACCTTCAAGACATACGAGATAACCATGCACTGACATACACTTTATAGGTGTACACACTTTTTACCTTCAGGACATACGAGATGACCATGCACTGACATACACTTTATAGGTGTACACACTTTTTACCTTCAAGACATACGAGATGACCATGCACTGACATACACTTTATAGGTGTACACACTTTTTACCTTCAGGACATACGAGATAACTATGCACTGACATACACTTTATAGGTGTACACACTTTTTACCTTCAGGACATACGAGATGACCATGCACTGACATACACTTTATTGGTGTACACACTTTTTACCTTCAAGACATACGAGATGACCATGCACTGACATACACTTTATAGGTGTACACACTTTTTACCTTCAGGACATACGAGATAACTATGCACTGACATACACTTTATAGGTGTACACACTTTTTACCTTCAGGACATACGAGATAACTATGCACTGACATACACTTTATAGGTGTACACACTTTTTACCTTCAGGACATACGAGATAACTATGCACTGACATACACTTTATAGGTGTACACACTTTTTACCTTCCAGACATACGAGATAACAATGCACTGACATACACGTTTTAGCCGTACACATTTTTTATCTTCCGGATATAGGAGATAACCATGCACTGACATACACTTAATAGGTGTACACACTTTTTACCTTCCGGACATACGAGATAACAATGCACTGACATACACGTTTTAGCCGTACACATTTTTTATCTTCCGGATATAGGAGATAACCATGCATGCACTGACATACACTTCTTAGGTGTAGACATTTTTGTACCTTCCGGACAAATGAGATAGTCATGCAGTGACACATATGCTTTCTCTGTTTACAGGATCGACTTACCGGCCTCCAGTCCAGAATCCAAAGCCCACTCCGAAAGCTATCCCGACACAGCGACCCACCCAGCCTCCAACTCCTCCACCCACATGGATTCCATCAACAAACGGTGGGTGTAGGGTCCTTATATGTTTCATTATATTTGCATGCTTGGTGACCTAAAAGTGTGTCTTTTAAATAACTTAACATAAAAACTTAATAACTTTAATAAAAACCTATGCAAAGCGTTTGTATCGGCCTATCAAGAGTGATAATTTTTGTATTTATAAGAAAGCCATAAAAATAACCTTATTAACTAAAATGTTTAAAAAAAGAGCTTACAAAAACAGATTGACCATAATAATTAATATGAAAAAAATACTTTAATTTCACACAATAAGAAACATTTTGTGTTTAATCTATATTATAGGGAAACCTAATCCAAATTTTGATTATATTTAAACGTCTATTAATAGAATATAATTTGAAATGCAAACTCTGCATTTATGCAAGCATGCATGCAGTGGTACCTTTTAAAGGGGCATAATCAGGAGCAATATTATGCCTATTCTTTCACACTATCAGTTCAGTTTTGCTTTATACAAAAGTTTCCTAGCAGAACTATCCCAGCACACAGTCTCATTTCCTCGCATACGGCTATTTAACACCTTGTTTTGGCTCTGCGTGTTTGTAAACAGAGTCCACGTGTGTCTGTTTACAATAACAAGGCCGCGTGACTGGGGGTCCGATTAGGAGGGGCAATACGCGGTGGCTCTGCGTTGGACCGGCCCCAAGCACTGTGTTTATGTTGACACCTGCTATCGCGCCTGGTCCCTTTTTTTAACACTCGTTTACAGGAGTAAAGCAAACAGATTCAAGGCAACATTTTGGCAGGTACAGATTTATTTCAAAGGGAAAAAGCTTTTTTTCGTGTTAACTTAACATGCTTTATAGGTGATTGGGCCCCTTTAATGAATTTGCCTCTGGTGACGATACATTTGGTGAAGGAGCAAATAAAAACCCGGCTCCAAATTTAAATTTATATTTTCTTTTAACAGGCAATATCTGTGGCCGCATGGACCTGGCCTTCGTGTTGGATTCTTCTGGGAAACCAGACGGCAGAAATGACTGGAGGAAGATGCTGTCCTTCGTCAAAGAGTTCTCAAGATTATTCCAATTCGGGAATGATAAAGTTCACGCCGGGGTCGTATCCTATGGCAACCGTGGGACATTGAGCATTTCCCTAGGGAAACATAACCGAGAAGATACGTTCAGTAATTATGTCAATGACACAACGGTACCTTTCAAAGATCAGATGACGAACATAGCGGACGGTTTGCGCGTGATGCGCACAGAGTTGTTTAACAGAGACAACGGTGATCGTTCAGAAGCCCCAGACGTGGCGATATTGTTGTCAGAGGGACCAGCCAACAAGGAAGAAAGAAACACAATCCGTGAGGCAGACCAACTACGAGAGCTGGGAATAAAAGTGTTTGTTATCGGTATAAGCGGTAGTGTCAAACGGAGCGAGCTAGAAGAAATAGCGACAGAGGGCAGCACGAACTACATCAAATACGTGCCTTCTTTTGATCGCCTGAAAGAAGCAAAAACGGACTTATATAACATGATATGTCAAGGTAAGAAAACGTAGGCAGTCCAGCTCTGTGTGTTCACTTTGGTGTTCATAATTCTTAACCAAAAGCATGTGTTCACTTTTGTATTTAAATTTCATAGAATCACGGGTGCTCTGTACATATTGTAATATATTTATTTATCGTACAAATATGCATTAAAATACTAGTCATCGTGGAAAGACTTTCGTATTTGTTTCTATTCTACGAGAGCTCAACGAATGAGAGGCTGTATGAAAGCACGTGACACTCCCTGTGGCCAACATATTTCCAGGATAAAGATTGGTTCCCTTGCTCAAAGTTGGCCCCGAAACAGCCATCGTGACAATCGTAAAAGCTGCACGGGGGCAAAATTGACATGGAAACCAATCTACTCTACGGAATGGAAACCAATATAAATTCAGAGGCCAAGCAGACTTTATTAAAAAAAAAGATAAAGCATCCAGAATTTAAGTAACTACTAGCACTAACAGTTTTCGTAGAAGATGCACTAAAGTTTGATTTTTTTCTGCACGCCCTTGTCTGTCTGTGCGTCCCTCTTTATCTGCAGATAGAGTTATACGTGTGTATGTGTCAGTAAGTGTGGTTTGTATCGTAACGATTGAATCCTTGTGGTGCTCTGTGTTTCATCTGTTAGTTTTTCTTTCACTTTTTCCTATCTCAAATGTCTCATCTAATGACGCACAATATATGCTAAGTCATGCATCAGATATTAACCCTAAGTTTAAAAAAAATACGCCGAGGGAACAAAGAAAGCAGCACTCGCTCGGATCAATGGTAAATACAATAGCAGTTTAGTTTAGTTTGTTTTTGTTGTTGTGGCTGCTCAGGCGGTACAAGAGGAATAACAGATTTTTTGTTAAATGTAAATGTGGTTTAAATTATAGATTTTCTGAGAACAGGGATTATTTATAGCTCTATCTTTAGCAGATCCACATTAAGTAGTAATCCTACAACTCGGGTTCACCTACGTCGGGAAAAAACTTGTTTTTTTGGTTAAACATCGGTATATTCATAAATAATTACAACTAAATAAACTCAAGTCTAAGCTTCAGTTTAAACGCAATATGTTTAATGTGAAATAACGTTGCGATCCCAGATCACGTGTTTATCCCGATAAAAAAGAATCATGAAGCTACAAGCTACATGCCAACTGATGCAATACAACCAAGTATCTTCAGCAAAAAGACAATCTTAATATATAAATAGGACTTTCAGTTCCTTTACAGTTGATAAAATGGAACACGAATTATATAGATATTTAAAGCACACTGCTGTAAATGACATGTACTGGTTAGTTGAACAAAAAAGCAAAACGGGATTAGATCTCTTATTGAGTGAATATCAAGTTCTCTATATAGTTGATAATTTTTGATAAAAGAAAATATATCTACAAGGAGTCGATTCAGTAACATGAGCCACGCGGAGAGGTTGTATCGTGGCTTAGTTTATGGCTGGGTAAGTATACGTCATCCCTGTGGCGACCCATTTGAATCGCTGAATCTAGTCACATTCACTGACATCAGGTGATTTGCAGGTACTTTAACTATGAGGCCAAACATAAGTCAAATTTGTCATGGTCACAGAGCAATCTGGGCCAGTATGACATCATCATAATCATCACGATAACAGCTTGAGACTGCTGAGCCATCTGTCAGATCCATCAGGAAAAAAATTTGATCTAAGCGAAGTCAAAACTAGAGTGAAAGTTAATAAATGTCTGTGAACCACAGCTCACATGAAAGTACCCAATCCGCATAAACGCATGACATAAGTGCATTTACAGCTCACATGATAGCACCTGATCCGCATAAACGCATGACATCAGTGCATTAACAGCTCACGTGATAGCACCCGTTCCGCATAAACGTATGCTGTCAGCGAGTCAGCACACGGGACAGTTTCCGATCTGGAAAAAACACATGACAGTTGCAAGCAGTAAGAAATCAAATAACAAGTATTTAAAGCAAATGTTATATGCTTTATTAATATGTGCGTGCTTGTAAAACTTTTCGCTGCTCGTTAATCTCAGGACGCCTGTTACAAACGCTAAGGTTTATAAGCGAACGAGTTATGGCCAGCACCTACAAATTGAGAAGAACCAACATTGTAAACAAAACCTCTTTGGCGTACGTCGACGTGAATATTTTAAGCGGTCACTGACCTTTCCAGCTGTCGGCCCATAAGATGCATCATAACCCTGTTTATAGTAACTGTCACGGTCTGTATCAATATATAGAGGACACTTTGCTCATCCGCGCCAGAATAGTGGGCATTTTAATCATTCTTAAAGCTTTTTTGTTCTGATTACAGACAGGTACCCCCTTCTTTGTTTTAATTAGATTATATTCCTTGGACATAAAACTGTAATATATATATATATATATATATATATATATATATATTTATATATATATATATATATATATATATATATATATATATATATATATATATATTTGTCTCTGTATTTGTTCCAGAGGTAAACAACTTTAAATGTTAAGTAGTTTCAAACAATAAAAAAGTAAATTAAATGTGAAGGCGACACCAGTGCCTGGCTTCTGATCTTCATTAGCGTGGACGGGGTCCAGTTGTTAATTTTTATTACTTTGTAGGCCTAGTACATTTAATGTTTTATTTTATAAACTTCCTACATTATGACCAGTTAAAAGTAAATTATTGAAAGATCAAAACGCTTATTTAAGGAAACTGGGACAAACGATGTGATATTTTCCTGTAACCAAGTGAAACATTGATATAAAGGATACCGTTCCCAGAGTAAAACGTATATAAATCTGTTCATGTTTAACTTAAAATGGTTTATGGGATACATGAAGCTCAAAGGCGGCTGATGGAAAAGTAAGGTCTTTTAAAATGCGCATTACTAGTAGGCCGTCACGCATATGTGCAAGTGACTGGCGAGTAATGAAATTCAACAGGGACCTTGTTAAGGTCATCATCCTGCACACATCGTTATTTGATTAAGTCCAGTTATTAACCTTTGACCCTTCACATTAAATTCATGTGTCAAAAGGTCGACAGAGGTCATGACCCGTGAGCCGAAGCATGAACTATTACTCATCTTCAAGCAAGACAAATCACGACAGGTCCCGGGTTTCGGCTGGATAGCTTTAAGTCACGTGATTCAACAAGATTTAGTTTGAACATAGTTTAACACGAGAAATACTCGCTTTTTCTTAAGTGGCATCGTTTATGTGAGCCCTGACGAAAATCATGACGTCAGCACTTGCAGCACACAATCAATATAAAGGTTTTCGTGCAGTTATTTTGATTCACGCAGCAATTGCTATTCCTAAATATGCACGGGTTTCATGCATCTGTCACCGACTGTTATTTGAATTTTTATCGTCTGGATATAAGACGTCATTTGTTTACGTTTAATACCAAAATAACAGTGACTAAATCGCGTAGTAAATACTAGACCTGTGCCGCGTATCAAATTATTAAGTAACTAATTAGGTACACGTTCAAGATTTGAAGAAGTGGACACAAAATTTAATACAAGCAATGTTTGTGGAATTAAACCATTTATGTCCCATTATCAAATAAAATGAATTAAAGTAAATAAAAAAAAATAGATTTAGAACATATATGGTAACTGACGATGCACAGAAGTAAAAATATGAAAACTACAAAGAAAGACCAATATGAATATTCATAAATAATATGATTTAGCAAAATATAAGATTTATTAATTAAATTTTTTATCAAATTCCCGTAAAACGTACATTTTTACACAGATCCCTTTCGAGTAATCAGAATACTGGAGATAAAGGTTTTCTTTCATTGTTGGTGTGCAATATAACCTCTTTTGGGAATATACAGCAGAAAATTATATGAATCTAAATAAATCGACTGGTCTATTAATCTATAAAAATTGACAGGAAATCCAGATGTGGAAGAACAGGCGAATCAACCCCCTAGCACCACATCTAGGAAAGCTACCACCTCAACGACTATCACCACAAAGATTCTACCTACCGTCATCCCGACAACGGAAACGAACCCTCCGCCTTCACGGCCATCTCATCCCGGCCGTACAAACAATGGAATACTGCGTGAAGAAGTCGGCCGATGGAGCAACTGTTCCAAATCGTGCGGGGGATGTGGTTGGAAACATCGAATAAAATACTGTATCCACGCAAATGGACTCAGGAGGTAAGAGACTTGATAAATACAGTCATTGTTGAGTTTAAAATCAAAATATGCTTTAAACATATCTTTTCCAGTATTTTTAATTACCATAAATTGATTCTATCACAAAAGGATATCCTGAAATTTTAAACTGAAGTAAGCAAGAGCTTCGTTTCCTGTGAATGTTCCTGGATGTTATTTTAAGTTATGTTGAGATGACACCAACTTGTCAGCTCTGGCAATCAGAGGTACCAGTCTAACCAGTCACAGTCATAAGTTTCCATAAACAAATATATAAAAAAAAAGATTAAACAGAAAACTGGTGATTTGTGTTGTGTGCAGAATGATAAATGTCAATAATATGTATACACAGTTGTCTAGTAAACAAAAAATGCCTTGTGAAATCTTTGAATTTTATCATCATGACAATTTGAAGTTGGCAGGTTTGACAATAAAGTACTAAGAAAGAAGAAAGTCCCCTATGGTAAAAGAAAGTATCTACATGAGATGCAAAATAAGCTATTGAAATTAGTAATCAACCTTATAGGGCTTTATTCATGACTATCGTGGGCATTTTTTAAGATTTGACATATTCTTTTGTAGCGCTTGTGGAAGAGAGGAGGTTAAATGTTCTGTTCCTTTAGAAGTCCAGTGTTCCTGTTGCACGTTTATTGGCAGAGTACAGTGCCAGTAAGTACAGGCAGCGATACCAGTAGGCCATATAGCAACTATGTCCTTTTTATTATCTATATAAATAAAATGAGGCAGGGTACCTCAGTTAAAATTTGACTTTATGTGCTTTGAAACATGTATACACACAATATATATTATGGCATAGATTACAAGAAAAACATCTTTTTCCCCAAGTGGAAATATGGAATTGCAGCACTTTTGGTGATTACATATCGGTTTATATTGCTTCATTAAAATATCAACATTTCAGTATTCAGTTTGTAAATAATGTGTTCTACCTTGGCCATCATTGTTATACACATAGAAACAGAGAAAAATCTTGATTATTCAAGGCAGGGAACTTTGTTACATAAATTCTTTTAATCATTTCTTGCTAGAAAGAAAATAAAGGTTAAAATTGACGGTAACCGTCAGTTTTATGTACTTTTGTATTATTTGAAAAGGATATTTAAAAAAATAATATATTTTAATAGTGAAACAATTACAAGAGGGAAACAAATATAATCAACATAAACTATAGATCCCTATAACATCCATTTGATAAGGCTTGTCACATTCAGTGCTTTAGGATGGACCACCATGATACGCACGCATTTTATCATATTTACATTTTTGTGTCTTCCAGGCCTGGCTGTACCGGTTGTTGTGAGGGTTATAGGATAGCTAGAATAGGACGCAGGGATTGGTGCGTCCCTGTCTATTGATAACGTCACGTTTTACCACATACATATTGCCGATCATAGCGCTTACTTATTGTCCCTAAAGTGTATTATTTACTGGATACACCCAAAAATGACAATGGACCCGGAGAACGACCGGGACTTTGAAAGCTGCCGGATGTGAAGAAGGCGAGTGAAAACTTGCTGTCATTGAACTATCACCAAAGCAAAGTGTGCCTTTCAAGATGGTTTTCCTGACAGATTGTCCTGTGTTGTCCGCCGTGTACAGAGAGGGATGTCATAGTTGGGAAGCAGTTTGGTGTCTCGACTGCCTCAGCTTTAGGAAACTAATATAATTGTGATAATTAGACTATCATTTTGTAGAATCATATATTGTGTTAAGTTTTGGTACAACATATTTATGCTGGATGTCACCACACAACGTATGTTGTTTCGACAAAAATAGCCAATTTTGCCGACTGTAAAGCGTATTAGACTTCAAAATAAAACGTCAGACTACAAGACGTGCGTCAAAGGTTCGATGGCTGCACTCATCGGCAGTGAATCTAGTCGCCCTGGAGCCTGACAAATAAATAATGAACATTTTGGAACCATTAATTTGTACGCAGGTCGTACCGTGGCGCCGGACGCCCATAAAGCTGTGTTTCCATGTATCGGCAAATATCGTAACCGCAAAAGACGTACGTACGCTCCATAGTGCGAAGTCCGCAAAAGCTGTTTCCATAAGTACGTACGTTTTTCTTGCGAATATCCTTTCGCGTGCCTCTTTTGAAACTGCACACATGCACAATTTTATTTTAAATGCACCCGGTGACCTGGCGCCGTGGCACAGTCGGGAATCACCGTTCCGTGTCGGTGCGGTCCGTTTTTTGCGGATACGCATGCGGAGCACGTGAAAACGTACACATTGAAAACAGTTCATCTTAAAAAGATTTTTTACGTACGAGACGTACGAGATTAACGGATACATGGAAACACAGCTTAACACGACCCAAATATTGACTGGACAGCCAGTATTCTAAATGTTTCGTTAACCTCTGTCATTTCCTGTATTGCATGGCCAAAATGCCATTTGTTGAACTTGTGGAACTTTTTTTATTTATAAAGTTGGTTTATAGACTTGGGCATAGAAACGTTCGTTACAGAGATGGGTGCTTTCATCTGAGTGCTTGGACAGGATCGGCAGATAAAAAAAATAAGAAACCGCTGTCACGTGAGGCTATAATGTATCACATCAACCAGTCCTGCAGAGGGATTGTAAATCACGCTACCTGGGTTCAGGTGATATTTTATCATGTAGTTATATACGTGTTGGGATAGATTTCTTGTGAAGTCCCACAGAGTCTGTCAAAAATAAATTACTAGTTCATGTTAAAGCTTTCTTTCTGAAGCTATTTTCTTAATTGACTAGTTTTGGTTGGCCGCAGACACATAGCCTCACAATTAAAATGTTATTATCCTTCAATTGTTCCCAAAAGTCTAAACCCCAGATTCCTTCTAGTTAACACAAAGGACATTGTAATTGGGACGGAGTTTGATGCATGTATTTATGAAATGCTAGAAAACTCCGTCAGAGGTCTCCCCATCAGTTTAGACACTTGTTTCATGTTACCAAGTCATGTCATTTTATACCCGTCATTGAGCTTGTTTTATTTCTTCTTCTTTTTTTAACATGTGAAGCCTGCGCTAGAAATTGCTCAGTATTTCCCTAACGAGAAAACGACTGTCAAAGCTTAGACATTTGTACGGTAAGAGTCTTGAAGAGTGATGACGGAATCGAACAAGAGAGACCCCTGGTGGAGATTGTAATAAACAGTATAGAAATATACTTTGAAGAAATGGTTACCGTAGTGTTTGAATTTAGATGTTTGGATTCCATGCCCTTCCCCCGTCGCTATATCTATAAGTCGGCACAATGCAAGGTAATAAAATGTACTTTGGATGGCAGGACGAGGAAAAGAAAACCTTTGATGTTGAAACATTGTTCCCTTCATGATAAAAATAATTGAAAAATAATAGCCATGTTGTGCATTCAGAAATATAACTTAAATAATTTGTTTTCATTAATGACATCCATTAATTGATCGCTAGGTAATTGCTAATATTTATTGGCATTTTTTTGCCACTTTTTAAATAGATGTATTTTTTGTGCGTGCTTGTATGAAATACTTCGATTGTTTATGGATTGTTTATTTATTATATGTGAAATAAACTATAAAACTTTTGAGTGTATCTGTACCGGAAAGTTATAACATGGACATGGATGAATTATCAGTCGTATACAATTTGCCTCGTTTTTCTAGCCAAAACAAGAGTAACAGAAAATATTGACGGATGGTGGGATAGCAGACGGAGCTTACCGATTAATGTAAGGTTGCGGAAGCTTTTCCACGGGCATGCGCAACGGACATACCGGTCGTCTGCTGTGTCTTGGTCGAGTGACTCTGCATGGCAGGTTTTGTCAAATAAATCAAGATGCACGTTAGGGAGTCCGACAGGAAACTGGCGAAGAGAAGATATTAACTGTTGTCACTTTTAGATAAAACAAATCTGATCTTTGTCGCCAAAACGCACCCGACCATTTAGTGTCATCCATCGCCAGTAGGTGCGCTGGAAAGGTATGTTGGCACCCTTCCGCCTGAGGTCGTTTCTACCCAAAACGACCATCTTTCAGCTTCGCACTGCGGGACGGATGGGATTACTTGTCTTAACTGTCAAAATTCAAAATTAGAATTTAGAATATATCAAGGAAACACATTCTCTCTTCATTTCACATGCGCGAGTTAAAAAAAAAAAATTACTTATTTTGTTAAGTCCTTAAAAACAAAAACACAAATGTTTTCTTGAAACAATCGTTATCCGACCTATTTGAACAGACTATGTTACTGTCTTCATTACATTAATACCTACGTCACTTGCGTATTTAGAACCCCAAGTGCATTCAGGGGTTTTAATTTGTGGGAATTTGATAGACTGGTACCCCGCTCTATTATGGCAACGCTGCTCTTGGCCAATCATAGAGACGGGCGTGCAACGCCATCTTATGTACTCCTGGCAGACTGGTTCCATCTCGAGTATGTATTATATATATGATAAAAATAAGCATTTCGTTTGCTCAAAGAAGTTGCCAAAAATCGGCTGTACATTTTGCGTGACATTAATGATTAGATTAATAGATATTGATAGTAAATCAATGCCACGTGCAGTGAAATATCAAAGATTCAGTATATCTTATTAACTATACATACATCATTCAATTTTTGTGCAACAACACATTTTTAAATATTTAAAAACTAGAAATAACCAAAGAAAGTCATTTATGGGAAATCTTCATAATCATGGGATAATCAGCCAACATCGCGTGAACGTCCATCACAATCGGTATGAGCGTGCATACTGGGGTTGGAACCAGTCTACATGTAAGTCAGGAGTTGCAACTGGGAGTACTTAAGATGGCGTTGTACGCCTGTCTCTATGCTTGGCTGAGGGCCTTAATAGAGCAGGGTACCAGGGAATGCCCATAAATCCTTATCATCTGAGTGTATGAGAGCCCCATTCTGCATAGTGCGGTTTGTGGCAACAAATCGCAGGCGCTTGAATCTCTATTAATAATAGTCTTCATATCTCCAATGTTATTAGATATACTACGACGATATCAGGTCAAACGACCCAATAATGGAACCATAATACCGTGTTATCACTTGTAGTATCACGTTATCAATTAAAATTGACTAAGAAATTAGAACAAATTTAGCGAATCTGCAAAGTCGCCACAACTTCAAATTTTCCCCACCAGGGCGGCTCGATATATTTTTTATATCGTGATAAATGCCTACGATACCATATCTATATATTAATAGCGTAAGGCGATTTTTGTGATTTTCCGTATCTCCTCTGATACTACCGTACGGTTTGCCGTGATTTCTGACATACATATGCTCAGGGTTTGTCCGACGAGATTCCACCCACTTTTATTTGCAATATTTGCGTATTACGTGCATAATTAATAATTTTAATAATTTGCTCCCCCGCGGGCGCCTCTTTTCTTTGTGTCTTCGGGCCTGGTAACACAATGGCCACAGAGTGTTTGATGGCGGGACAGAGTTTTTCTCCGGGGGCCCTAACTGGGCTTTTCTTAAAATTGCGGTGACCGGCCCGAAATAATCCCCATTGGTGATCCCTTCTAAAAAGGCAACCTCCGCGCAGCGAAAAGGTCTATTGTGCACAAGGAGATCTCGCGTGAGGAAATTGCTCATAAGGGGGATCTTTCAAAGAATGAAAATTTTCCGAGCGGTAGTGAATGCAGGGTAGTGTGTAAAACCCGAACCCCACGGTCCCCGGACCCAATAAACCTATTTCCTCATTTTCCATTATTTATACCGATAAAAACACCACTATTGTTGATGTAAGGACAGAGCAAAGTCCCTAAATGTTGCACATTTGTAAGTGACCGATTCACTGAAAGATTTATAATTACAAAAATATTTCGATAAAGACGGACCTCATTTACTTGATTTTGCCAACTGTTCAATTTTGACGGACCCCAGTAACCACCGCTCATATTTTTATTTATGACTAAAAGAGGACAAAAATAGCACTCATGTCACACACTAAATATAATATTTGTTATTTTAAATGAAAATATAATAGTGCGGACACAGTGGGGGAGATTTAATTTGAAGTGCACTAACAGTTGAGCGGACCTGAGACTGATATATCAGAGCACTTCCACATAACAACAGGTTTCTTGCTCCGTTCATAACAACCATGCAATTTTAAAGTTGGCAGTAATATAAATACCGAAAGGAATTGTTGATTACTTGCATTTCAAGCAACTACAGGTTCCAAAATAATGATTTTGTAAATGTTTTAAATTATAATACTTTTTAAAACGCTACACAAATGAAATAAATAGCAAATATAAAATTATGAATAAAAACTGAGACAGAAATGTAAAAATAAGGATACAAACACAATAATAAGTTACAAATGTGTCATGGCTAAACGTGATGTCAAATACATGTATGTACTAAAGAAATGGTAAAACAACGAGAAAACGGGGTCCGTGTAATCCGTGAGGTCCGTGCCCCAGGGTCCGTGTTTTTTTTTATCAAATTTTGTTGCAAAACAGACTTTTTTATGTTTTAACCAAACATAATATAAAATATGTCTTTAGATACGATTATGCTAAAATATCTGGACAAATTACCATGAGAGTTTAAGAAGTACAAATTTTTCTTGGGTTCCGGGATCCGGAGTGCTGTGGGATCCGGGTTTAACACACTGCCTGAACGCAGTGACTATCTCACTGGAAAACATTGGCTCAGCGTTCAAACAGAAAGGAGTGCGTGATATTTAAAAATATATACAGCCATTTAATGTACCACATAATATAATGCTACCACGAACTTTTGCGCAGCGGGATTGCCCGACCATGTGAGTGCTCAGTTTTTGTGCGTTATAACCGGAATGCAATTATCGAGATCACGTCTCAGCGCTGTACTGTACTACCATGCAAGATAACAGGTTCCTTTACTGGCGGATTCGCGGGCGCGGTGGGCAACTTTAAATGGCGATGTTCAGCATAATATATATTTTCATATAAAAATGATTTTATTTAACATATCAAAGTCTTCGAAAATTCTCTGACCAACCTCTCGGCTTCAATTAGAGTTTTATGCATAACACCATGCATATAATCGATCTATATATTAATAGCGTAACGCGATTTGTGTGAATTAACATGTCTCCTCTGACACTACGGTTTGCCGTGATTTTTGACATACATATGCTCCGGGTTTGTCCGAAGACATTCCACCATTCGGACAAGAACGTATTCGTCCAGGTCATTCAGATTCCGACACAAGGTTAACTCAGAGACAGAACACTTATACCAAATGTCGGATTCAAAGAGACAGTAACATTGTACACCTAAGACATGAAACTATGACAGACTATTTGACTTCAGAACTAAATGCTCGCCCAAAACCGTGCGTAGCACGGGTAATTGCTAGTATTGTATAATTTGTGAAAGACCCTGCCCATATAAAAATTACATGTATACTGCTATTGAAGGGCTGGTGACGTGTGATACCTGATCGGTGCTTGTGGTACTATTTATGACGACTTGGTTTCATGGAATTATTTTTTTGGGGGGAAGGGGGGGGGGGGGAGGTGTTAGGTAATGACTATTTACGTAGCAGACACGGATCCAGAGGGGGTAAACACCTGGTCCCCTCCCCTTTCTTTCGGTCGGCGCAACCTTTTTAAAAAAAATAATGGACTAACTTATGTTGCCTGAGCCTCAATTTTCCTAACTGGGAACCTTTAAATTTTGTCATTAATCCTCCTGGGCTGAACCCCTCCTTTTCCTAAATCCTGGATCTGCCCCTGCTCAGAGAATACTATCAAGAGGTGAAGGGACAGTTGGACAGGGTGACAAAATAGTACTTTTAAAAGCTTAAAGGGGCCCAATAACCTTTACAGCATGTTGCGTTAACACGACAAAATGCTTCTTCCCTTTAAAATAAATATGTACATGCCAAAATATTGCCCTGAAACCGTTTTTCTCCTGTAAACAAATGTTAAAAACAGTTGATCGGGCGCGATGAAAGGTGTCAACATAAACACAGCGTGGGGCAGTGTGGATCGCTGAGCCAAGACACGTGTCAATCAGGAGATGCCCGGTCTGACTTGGCCCCAAAAATGTAATACAAGTTTCTGCTGCCTGAAACACAGCGTGTGGTCCCTCTTAATCGGAACTCCGGTCACGCGGCCTTGTTATGGTAAACAGACTGTTTACCAACACGCAGGGCTATAACATGGTGTTAAACGGTCATATGCGAGGAAATGAGACCGTGTGCTGGGATTGTTTTGCTAAAAAAACATTTATATAAAGCAAAACTGAACTGATAGTGTGAAAGAATAGCCATTATTTAGTTCATGATTATGTCCCTTTATTGAATTTCATCAGATAAAATCATCAAGTATTAATTCATCATTATGAATGATGAGAGATTAAAAGGGTATACTGCATGATACAAACATTCCGGCTGACAAAGCAAGCACATTCTGGATTCAAAAAGAGGCTCAAATAAATATATAAAACCCAACAATATCATTCTTCACAAATAAATAATCTTTATTTCTTTACAAATGATATGTTTTCTTCTTTGGAAACATGAATTGTTTGTTTCACAAACGCACTTCATTAGCATGCACACTGTACTTATTGCAGTATGAATGATATGACAAAAAAGTATTTGTAACAAATATGGTTATCAACAAGACAAAAAAATACTTTAAACAATCAGGATATGCTGAGAATGTTGAACACCTCCCAGGATAACTGTTCCAAAGACATCAACAAAATAAAATTTTCTTGCTTTAAGTAGCCAGTTACTTAGACTGGTGAAATTTTACTCTACAATCCATGGTTACTCAACAGATTAGACTCAAGAGAGCAACATATGGTTTGTCTTAAACGTTTATACAAGTTTTTTTCCTAAAATAAGTTATAATTTTAAGGACACAGCCCTCATTGCGGTGGTACAGTCCTGAATAATGAGAAAATAATGCAAGATGAACTGTTTTTCATTGAACTGGCATGCGAGTCAAAACGTGTGCTTGGCTATATCAGCGCACCACCTCGTGAGATACCAAGAGAGTCCTGCTGTCTGTTCACATTTATAAAACAACCAAATCAGTTTAGCTGTTTTAAGCACTGTATATCCATAACTGTCTGATGCCAAATTAGTTGCAGTTAGTACCGTAAATATACACTAGATGGCGCAACCCATTGCCTGCCAGAACTGCTTGACTAACGTGATACTCCATGTACAATATAAGTCTAGTATTCACAGCCAACTTAAAACAACAAACACACCAACAAAGTGAAAGTTAATGACCATAAAAATGGCACTTATAGCAAACATTTAAGTTTTTGCAGGAATAGTTACATTTCAAAAGTTTTAAGAGCATCTACATTAAAATTCATTGACTTTCCATGTTTTCCAGATGCATGAAATATTACCACGAGACTTTTTCTTGAAGTAAATGCATCACAGGTTTATTAATGTCACACTGATAATTTTGTATACTGTGTGGAAGAAGATATTTAAATCCACGTTACTTCATCTGCATGGAAGGGGGAGCTGAAGCAAACACAGTGAACAGTGACACAACAGCAGAGGAGATAAACGAGCAAAGGTGGAGGACATGATTTCTTCAAATCACTCCCTCTGGTCATTTCAGAAGTCATGCCATGTTCAGTTCAGGGGAAATTCCTTTAATGACTCAAGCTGAACAAGCTGTATAATATTAGTTACATAATTTTTAAATCGCCTGTAGGTGGTGCTGTATACTGAATCAATATGAAGTTAACAGTATGACCAGAATGATATGTCATTATTAAGCCTTCAGGGTTTTAGCCTTCCCTTATTTGGGCTACAAACAATGCAGGAATCATGCCCTGTTATCACAACATTTGAGCAAATCTCCGAGTTCCAGTGAAACTCCACAATTTAGCTTGTAAAGCTCTGGCATCTCAGAAATATAAAAAACCTCAACCATAGCACCCCTTGTCAAACCCTCTACATCTTCACAGTTACATGTATTTACAAACCAATGTGCTTAACTATAAGGGCCTGAGGGAAATAACTTTTTTTCACAGAGCCAGGAGCCTTTAATACTATCAGATCTTATATTTCCTCAGCAGCTGCTGTGCAGCAATTTTTTTCAGCCTCATCCTAAGCTTAAAAACCTGGTAATCACCCTAAAACATCAAAGGTTTGAGGCGTGTTTTTTCCTCTCTTAAGCCCAACAGAAAATACTAGAACACATTCACTGTGATACTCATTTGGACTCAAATGACTAATATTTGACACACATTCTTGAGCAATACCACAGTGATATAAGTGTTACTTATGATCATGGCAGTATAATGCATACACATGCTTTACATTTATTATACCCTAAGCTTCAGACAGACAAGACAGGGAGACGGGAAGCCAGGCTTGGTCATGATGAGCTGCAGGATTAAAGACTATTGTTTGAATCATCACAGACTGGACGTCACTGTCAGCTGTTGTATGACTTTGGTGTTATCAGAAGGGAATCTGCATCTGTAAACAAAATAAATTTACATTATTTTAAATATGGTTGCAGGGATTTTCAGACACCTTTTCTCCAATGGATATTCAAATATAAGGTGTTCCATAAGATTCTTGCTTGTTAATGTCCAATGAAGATTTTTTTATAAAACATCAAATTACTCTTATCTAAGTAGTCAGACTGTGACCAACATAATACACAATGTAATTGACAGTAATCACGGAGATATTAATGCAGCCTATCACAGACAATCCTGATGGGTCTGCAAATTTCCGATGTCATTAACTGTCAATCAATTACTGAAACAAAGGTGTGTATGTGTGTGGAGACCAGACAGTGGCGCCACCTAGCGGTAATAAACTATACTATCTGACACTACGTATCTGATGCTTCTGAATACTAATTCCTGGCTTTTTCTGTGTGGAAACAGAGAAAATATTTAGATGATGAGAATTCCATTTCAGAACTGAACTGAGGTCGTCTGAAACACCAGGACAAATTTTATTTCCAGATGCTATTACATAATTAAAAGTACACTACTGAAGATCTCTAGGCTGTGTGTCACCCCTGCTATGGACAATAAAAGGACCGACACAATGCAAACCGTCATTCTGCTATGGTTGAAAACAAATGATGCTTCAATAAGGCTGCTTGATACAGAAGTTTCATGGGCATGAAGCCACTCAAACACACACACACACATTTGTATCCTTTGAAGCCAATAATTCCTTCCTCCATTTTCATTATATATATATATATATATATATATATATATATATATATATATATATATATATATATATATATATATATATATATATTATTATTATATATATACATGAAACATTTACAGTTATACTAGTAATACCAGTCTGAACGTCATACTTAAATAAACATGATAATGACATGACTGTGCTGAAAAGTGTGTCCCTGTTTAAACTGCTGTTCAGTGGCTGATCCAGAGGGAAGGAGGGGTCCAGGAGGTCTGACCCCCCCAATTCCTCCCATTTTCAGTGACTTATTCTAAAGGGGTCCAAACCAACTTCTGCCACCTGTACCCTCCCCCTTTCTGGACATGAGGACATTTTTCAGGTTAACTAATTAATCTTTCCAGGATAACCACCCCCCATCCAAAAACTTGAATCTGCCTCAGTTACATAGGAAAACCTAAAGCATTTCAGCTTTACAGAGATAAGCATTTCTATGGTTACTTACAATGTTTGTGCAGTAGATTGCCAAGTATCAGACCAGTAAATGTGCTTTTTGAGCCACTTTTTTCTTCTTTAGGATATGGTTCAAAGAGCCTGAAAAATAAATGATTCACACTGGAGGGAACTGAATATTTAACACAACAATTTCTTTGGCACTAAATTTGTGAAATGGAGACCTCTGGTCGATTACAAAACACATAATGTTAAATAAAGTATATATGAAAAGTAAACTTAACAGTCCCCTAATTATGTTTCCTCTATGCAATCTGCAAAGTCTACTTGCAACCCTAAATGATTACCACAATGGGGACAAAACACAACTTACCATCCTAAACGATCCATAGCGGGGACAAAACACTACTTACCATCCTAAACGATCCATAGCGGGGACAAAACACAACTTACCATCCTAAACGATCCATAGCGGGGACAAAACACAACTTACCATCCTAAACGATCCATAGCGGGGACAAAACACTACTTACCATCCTAAACGATCCATAGCGGGGACAAAACACAACTTACCATCCTAAACGATCCATAGCGGGGACAAAACACAACTTACCATCCTAAACGATCCATAGCAGGGACAAAACACAACTTACCATCCTAAACCATCCATAGCGGGGACAAAACACAACTTCAGGGTTCCTGAACCCCTCTTGGCAAAGCAAATTTAAGACCCTTTTTACGACCAGCTGACAGAAAATTTAAGACCCTTTTATACACAGAATTTATACATGGCCCAACTGTTCTTTAAAATCACTGATGATCTATGGAAATCTTTCTTTGACAAGTAACCACAGCAACTTCTCCTAAACTGTCTCAAGCTTATGTTCGATCACTGAACTGTTTGTGCACATTCATTATATCAGGATGGGTAAAAATCAAATTTAAGACCTTTTTAAGACCTATGTCAGGATTTCTGGCATTTTATAGACCTTATGGAGGCCTTAAAAATGCAAAATAAAAAATAAGACCCTGAACTTACAATCCTAAATGATTACCTCAGCAGTTACAAAACTAGCACCGCCTGGGCTTCAGTATTTGCGTTTACTAATAAAATGCTTAAAGTATAATGTGATTCCATGTACCGATAGAATTAACTCTGTGCCAGCTCTTATCACTAAAGCCCTGTAAAGTCTGTATGGTGAAACCCTGATATTTGCATATTAAGTGCACAAGGCTCTTTGAGGACCTGATGATTACCCCGTATTTGCATATCAGGCCATCACCCGTCATGTGAGTGGCATCATTGCTATGAGAACGCCTACAGGGGTCCCACAGCTTGACCCACTTGGTAACATTCCCTCTGAATTCATGTATTCAGGTAGTCCACACATGGACCTTTGTGTCCTATGATATATCTCTGTCCATGGGCTAAATATAAGTGCATATTGTAGACACTATCGCAAAAATTTTGTGACGACAGGTCCAGTAAAATTCCCTCTGCCGAGATGACAAGAGCAGCTGGCAGCATTTGTCTGAACCCATGTATTAACTGTCAAATTGCGACTCGTGAATTGTGATCATGTCAGTCAGCCAATACATTGACTGCGCTTGTCGTGTGTGCACCTGAATATCTCTGATTGGCTGAGCCAGAGTTTGTTAGGCCTACTTTCAAGAGTGGTGGTCCGATAAACGTTTACACTGAGGCTGATGGTTATAGTGTTTTTAAGTCTTGCCGAACTCAACATAAGCAACAGCCTAAAAATATTAAGACAAACTAGATATTTCTTAGCACCACAGGTGCCATAGTATCCCTAGACAATTAACCCCCCCCCCCCAGCCTCGAAGAATAGGATCCCATCTTGAATTCAGATGCAGAGACTGACACTTGGTAAGCCACCATGGTATCTTTATAAGTATGGGCATTTTTAAGGTAAAGGTCACTCTCATAGGAGAGGTCATGATCCAAATTGAAATATATCTCATTCCGTAACCCATATCTATATACATGATATGAAGGAAATCTGTCCATTAGTTTTCAACTTATCATGCTCACAGTGCTGTGAAGTGGCAATGATGGGTAATTACAAGGTGCAAAAGCAAGAAAACGACACAAGGTGGCACCACCTGTATTCTGCAGAAGAGAAAAAAAATCCAAGATTTAAAAAATAAAAAAAAAATGTTTAAATTAAAAATTTATCATGCTAACAGTGCTGTCAAGAGGCAATGGTGGGGTATTAACAGGCGCAAAAGCAAGAAAACGACACAAGGTGGCGCCACCTGTATAAGCATAATCGCTGCTGTGACCTTGAAAAAATGCATCAAGGTCATCCTTGTTCGAACTTGACCTAGCCGTTGATAAGATGCATCAAACCTGTGGGTTTGGTGACTGTACCTCAAATTCTTACAATGTTATTGTGTTAACATTGCGTTACTGAGATATTAAAGATTTTGTGTGAATTTCACCAAATATGGGAATATTCCAGGTCAAGGCCACTCTCATAGGAAAGGTCATGACCCCAATTTAAATAAACATCATCCCATAACCCATATCTATGTATATGCATAAAAAAAAAGAAATCTGTGAATTAGTTTTTGACTTATAATGCTCACAGTACTGTTAAGTGGCAATTATGGGGGTATTAAAAGGCAGGAAAACAAGTAAAGAATAATAGGTGGCACCACCAGTTTCTGGAAAATGACAACCCTATCCATGATATTCAATCAACTTGATTTTAGGATCAATCCATGCAAGATTTCTTGAGATATAAAAGAATTTGTGTGATTTTCCCCAAATTTGAACCTATTCAAGGTCAAGGACACTCTCCTAGTAAAAGTCATAACCTCATTTCTAAAAGGCGTCGTCCTCTTACCCATATCTATACATATACCAAGTTTGGTAAAGATCCGTGAAATATTTTTTTGAGTTATCGCGCCAACAAGATTTATATGCAGTGGTGGCGGCTGGACCGGTATGAAAACATAGTATCCCCTGACTTTGTCTGGGGATACAATTAAATGGGTAGCCAATATTAGTTGCCAACTGGAAGCCCGGAATAGGTGATGACTTAATGAACCATGATGGTTTTGAAAAAGTTTCCAGGAAAGACCACTGCTGACTTCACTGGAAAAGACCTTAGTTCAGTGAGGCGGTGATGTGTGGCACTGACCGTCCGGGAACCAGCCAAGATTACCAGTCCATGAAATATGAGGGTCAGATAGTGGAAAATTAGTTATATGATTGCAGCAAGAAGGTGGTACCGATACTAAGTGCGATATAACGCGGGAACATTTGATTTCTCTGACAGAAGCAACAATTAAGCCATAACTATTTCATGGACTGGGCCAGTCTAGGACAAAACACAAGTTACCATCCTAAATGATTAATTCAGCTTGGACAAAAGACAACTTCCCATCCTAAATGATTATTACAGCCAGGACAAAACACAACTTACCATCCTAAATGATTCCCGAAATGGGGACAAAACACAATTTCCCATCCTAAATGATTACTACAGCCAGGACAAAACACAACTTACCATCCTAAATGATTACTATAGATGGGACAAAACACAACTTATCATTCTAAATGATTCCCACAGTGGGGACAAAACACAACTTCCCATCCTAAATGATTACTACAGCCAGGACAAAACACAACTTACCATCCTAAATGATTCCCACAGTGGGGACAAAACACAACTTACCATCCTAAATGATTACTACAGCTGGGACAAAACACAATTTAACATCCTAAATGATTACTACAGCTGGGACAAAACACAACTTACCATCCTAAATGATAACTACAGCCAGGACAAAACACAACTTACTATCCTAAATGATAATTTCAGCCGGGACAAAACACAACTTACCATCCTAAATGATTACCACAGCGAGGACATAACACAACTTACCATCCTAAATGATTACCACAGCGAGGACAAAACACAATCCTCCATGAGAAACCTGGGAACCAGGTATGTTCTGAGACAGCCTGAAAATATTCACCATCATCCCCAGATCACATTCACTGCTTCACAGGTTCTGGTTACAAGTCCAGACCTAACATTAATCTTATCAAAGCATGATATACAATGACTAATATATTGACTTGCATGCATTATATATTTTATATTTTTGGCTAATTAAAAAATATATTTTACCAGACTAAAATAAATTCAGTTAAATTTGTGAGAAAAATTTAATGTTAAACCAAATTTGATGCAAAATGTTGATAATTTCTTTCAGAACTTAAACATTTTTCACTACATGAATTTCCACATAAAAGCAAAATTAACAGCCATGAAAACCTTACAAATGCACATGTTTTTATATATATAACACAAGCTTTTCATATGTATAGTACAAGATCACAATACACGTATAGTTAATCTTACACCTATAATTTATCACAATATTTCTCAAGTTTGTCATTCATTTTGAATAAGAGCACATTCGAAAAAATTAATATAGCTACAAAATTTAATAAACATCAAAACACTGAAAAAGAAAATGAAGGGTAACTGAATTCACACCATTCAACAGCAGAGTACACTTTTGTGAATTACATGTTCTGTCCTAAATTGTACAACCAGGCTTTTTATAACAAGTATACTACAACTAATATAATTATTGCACAATATTTTTTCCACTTCAAACAAAGTAACTTTTCACTTATGTTACTGCACAGAATAAGTAAAACGGGAAGGCTTTCATACAAATATACACCGTGAACATGCTCAAATATGCTTTTGAAGCATTTATTTAATGATGCTTACCTGTTCATGAGCAAAGACATCAGCTTTCTTTGATGTTATAACCTCAAATCTTGAACCTGAAATAAAAACGACCATTTGTATTGATATATACTGGTAATTTAAACTCTATAACAAAAAATTAAAACTCTGGTCGCATCAGTGCCTATAACTTGAATGGCCCCTCTGCAATACTAGTATGTTTACAATACTGACTTAGCTATGAAGAACATGAATTTTATTTGGAGAAAAATATTCTTTTACATGATTTTGAACGTTGCTTTGGTACAACAAGGAGCAATTCAGGAAACATTATCTTTGAAAGTCCTTTAATTTAAATTTTCATTTTATCTTAATTCAGCATTCATAACACCAATTAGATGGTGATTTTAGACTGAATGGGTTTTTCAATAATAAAGACATTTCTGTCATCTGCAAATATGTTGGGACACAGCTGAAAAGCTACCTTTTTATCCATATAAAATCTTACCAATAACAACAACTACATACCTTGCGGGTTTTCAAATAGTTGTATTAAAACTCCCTTCACGCCAAGTATTGTGTCATTTCTTTGCCGCATCGCCAGTCGACTTGGTTGTGTAATCAGATCATCAGCCTTGGTAATCTCATGTCCACACTGCCTGCACATAAGGAAGTCTACAAAAACACAAATAACATTCAACTGGTGGAATGTTCAGGTAAAACACGGGACAGCAGATTTGTCCAACCCGTCTTTTGTGTACAGCAGTGCAAAAGTCAATACATGTGTATAAATGTATCAAAACCAAAAGTTTCACAGGCTATAAGGATCAATCATAATCAACAGATTGCTTCTTTAAAACTAACATTTGAACTTAGTATTTCCATGATATCTCTTTGAAAACAACTGACATATAAATTACATTATAGTAGTGTTGACAATGACTGGTCATTTTCTTTCAAAATCATTGAACTGGTTGAGTTTTTGCAAAATTTATCATAAACTATTATTTATGCACTGGAAGTCAATGATATTACTCAGTAATTCTAATCCTTTCAGACAAAGAAGAAAGACATGACACAATTAACATTCACCTTTTGCAGCAAATAAGAGGCAACAGCCTAGATACTTCCTCAAGCTTTCAGCTTATGTAAAAAGTAAGACTGAATTTACTCAGTTATTTACCAGTAGGTATAATTCCATACAGCAAATTTCATAGTATTATAACTGGGGCCATACATGAAATAACTGCACAATAATATAATCATCAGTCATTTTTTCTTTCAACCATTGAACATGATTTTACATCCACTTCTCACCGTCAGTTCTTACAGAGAGAGAGAGTTCTTACACACACACACACACACAAAATTAGAGGTTTCTTACACACACAAACACAGAACAAGAAGATTCTTACACACACATGCACATACACTGAAGTTACAAGAGTTTGTGGGAACAAAATTGGATGAAATTAGGCCTGGGCAAATATCACCTGCCCTGATCTTATCCACCGTTCTCAAACACACACACATAATCCCTTAAAAATCATTATCCTTGTCATTCAAGACCAACTTAAAGTTTTAACTTTTATTAATTTATTTTTTTTAGTAATTTGAAATTAAAATATTACTCTTAAACTTAAAGCAGAAGTAACAAATATATATAACTGCTATTAGTGTAAACATCAAGGCAACCTTCGATCAATAGGAATGCTTATATGTTATATTTAATGACAACCGGCGAAATTTCCTCCTTCCTTATGCCACAAGACACAACCCCACTGACAACACTGAAAGCTGTCAAAACCAACCATGGAAGAAAAAAGCATGTGCACACTGTCACAGCTGCAGTCAGTACGTGGCCAGTGCTGTTTACTTTGTGTATAGCTTAAACTAAAAATGCGCTTTGCGTTATCGATAATCAAAATATTACCATCTGCCTCATCCGCTGACCCTTCCAACTGAACGTAAAATGTTGACAACAGCCATATATTTATAGCTAATTTGACCAGGGATCCCACCTGGATGGGGGCTGACATCTTGCGCAAAGGAATGTGGGATAGGTCGATTCCTTCAGGTCAACCTCGGGACAGTTTACTACCGTTCTATCTGTAATCAGCCCCCCTGCATGACCTTGAAATGAGACAACGCGTAATATATACATTTTGAATCTTCCATTTAAAAATCTTGATGCATTCAATGCAGATTTAGGTATACTTAACAAATTACTGATTACTCAGCAAATGAATGCATGATTTGGCCACTATTTAAAACGACCTATTCAATATTTAGGTCACCGGTGGGGTTACGCCAATACTTTAACTCAATGACAACAGGGCTAACTTGATTGACAGGTATGTAACTACATACGAAGAAGTGCGTTGGTATTAATTTCTCGATAAACTTTCTTTGAATTTAGTAAAATTTATATGCGCTCGATTACTTTCGATGAGAACAGCTACACTGGTAAGATTCTATTGAATTTAAGCGTGTTCTGGCCTGGAAATCAACAAAACAATTTGTGTAACCAAGCCGGCCGGTAATTCACCTTATTAGCATATTCTAGTTTCCACCAATGAGAGCTACGCCGGCCGGCAAAACATCCAATCACTATTCGAAAATAGGGTCACATGCAACTGTTGGGGTTTTGCCAAGACCACGCCTCCCTTGAAAACCAAAACAAACCCGGCATCTTGAAACAGCTGATACAACATACCGGTGCAAGGTGACATTTTAATTTGCTTGTTGCTGAATTCTGAGACTTTAGCAAGTATTATACTAACCACAAACACGAAGTCTGGGAGTTCATTTCTGATCTCCCAATATGTTTGGGACGAGAAGACTCGCGAAGCGGTCCATTATTGGGACTAGAGTTAGTGCTCCGTGGCAAGATGGCCGATTTCACCCGGGTGTCATCCAGTCAACCCAAACCGGCCCAAACGATGTTGACTTATACACGGTTCTGTTCGACGACGGATACAGCGCGATATTTACAGAAAATAATATAGTAGGACCTGGGTTCCAAAACATATCTGCCATCGATCTGCAAGAGGATCAGAAAGTGTTTTTGACTTACAGCGGTCGAGAGTTTCCAGGACTTGTGAAGAGTTTTGACCAAAGTCTGGGAGAGGCGACTGTAACCATTTCTCTCATGGACGGTTCAGAAATGTCCCTCACACGGAGCATCGATGACATCCGATTATTAGAAAGCAGGAGATCTGCCCGTTTACAAGATCAAGATACAGACTACAGTCGGCTTGTTGAAATGCATCCAGAACCAAAAAAGAGAACTGTATCCAGTGTCATAGATGTACCAGGCCCTGCACCTAAACAGAGGTGGGCTGTTAATAATTTTTATTTATTCAGCCAGACTAAATAACTACAGATAAAGAAATAAGGGATTCCACTTGGCTTTGGGAAATAGAATATAATGTTAAAAAAAAATGATTAACAAATGGTAATATTAGCCTAATTATGGACCCTTATCAGCTTACTCTCTTTGGAGGGTCTGGATCTGTTTTTACAGAGACTTAATTCATATTTAAACTGGGTTACTGGAATCCCTGGGAATATTTGCATGTTTATACTTTTTAATTTGACTTGAGTGAAGATAATATTTGAGGGCAATCATACTTTTGTGTCCGTGTGTGTGTTTGTTTACTTTGTGAAAAACGTGTTATCAGTCATCACGTATGATTGCGTAAGCCTGGTTGATCAAAGGGATATAGCCGGCGGGTACCACAGGTGTTGCATCATAACTGCTCATTGCAGTAAATCGGGGGGGGGGGGGGAGGGGGTAATTCACAAAAAGACTCCAATATATCACCTTTTTTCTTTATTGTTTTGAATTCGAAACAATTTTGGCATTTCTTTTTGTGTGAGTTATGTTCTATCATTTTATTTTGAACATTTACATGGGAATATATTACTATGATCTATGTTGCTGAATGAACTTCTCATTATGTTTGTGGTTTATAAAGGGCAGTATTACTGATCCTACCACAAATTAATAATGCATATAAGAAAACAACAAAATAAATAATTTGATTTTGTTTCACTTAATAAATATTAAAATGATGGAAATTTTCAAGGGGGGGGGGTCATGAGAGGGAATTTTTACTAACAATTCTGTTACTGTTTACTGTTTGGGGGGCATATATACAGTTGGTATATTTTAATTGAACACTGAGCCAGATTGTACACTAATGTACACTACTGTCATGGGACTTTGATCACATCTGTGAATGGTGTAGTGTCAGGACATAAAGACAATTAAGGGGTTCAGAAATAAGTTGCTGTTAGTACTTAATGGAGCAGGTGTGTAGAGTAATGCCTCTTGTTCAGGGTTTCAATGGCTCCAGTACCCCTGATTACATAACACCACACAGCATCTGTTACTTGAATGAATTCCACGTATCAACATGTCCCCTTCTTGTATATTAATCCCATTATGAGCCAGCTGAATTAGTGTCCAATTTGTACCTTGGTATGAGAACAGGTTTTGTCTTACCATAATATCCTCCTGGAATGTTATGCTTGTATTCTCATTAAGTTTTGTAAACCCCAATTTAATGTGATCCTCAAAAAAGTAAGTTTTTGAGCCCTCTATAGGCCAAAGTTTTTTTTGTTGTATTATTATCTCTTATGTATTTGAAAAAGTTGCAATCTTTTACTTTATATTAAACATCCAGTTGCATATTAAATATATTGGTTTACTTTGTGAACAGTCCCCTTTTATTATGTATTCAGGACTCTTATTGTTTAAAATCTCATATACACATGCGATATGAGAGGTCAGACCACAGACTGGAAAAGCACTTTGGCAGCAAAGAATGATCTTGTGCAGTTGTATCCACTTCACATGCAAGGTCCCTTTGTTTTATGATCAGATCAGTCACTGATGTTGAGATTGCTTGTAATATAGTTATTTTAACCTTTTTGTCCAAAACAGGTTTAAAAGTTAGGTGCCAGAATTAAAAGCTGTCTAGACACAGACAATAAAACCAAGAAACTAACATATATATTCCTTAACATTTATACCAGGGGGACACAAGAGTGTTTAAATCTGTTCAAATTAAACATTAAAATGTCACACATCACAGAAATCATGCTTGATAAAGATAGAAAACCTGATAATGTAAAACAGTAATATGAACACAGTGTATTTATGTTTTGTGGGATCAGCCGCCGACGGAGGCTGTCTCCGCAGGAAGATGATGAGATGGATGATGAGATGAGGATGGACGAGGATGTCATGAGCGAGCAAGCAGCAGCCATGGTGCTAACCAGCCTCTCCTGCAGCCCCGTATCACCTCAGCTCCCCAGTGCCTTCACAGACAGAGGTCAGTAGCTGTACCAGCCACATGCTGCCAGTAACTGAAGCAGCACTGTCAATCCTGTCAGGAAGTTTAAAAATGTCAGCTGTTTAATATGTTTGAAATATATGTTTTAAACATATATATATATATATAATTCTTGCTTTTAATCAGTCCTGCACATGAGTACCACAGAGGTCTGGCAGGGTTTTGTCTTATGGACTGACGAAACCTGAGTGTTGAACTTCTTATAAAGACCTTTAAATTAAGATATATTGGTCTTAGAACCAAAGTGAGGTCAGTAATGGTCCAAATTTACAGGGCATTAATATCATTTACAATTCCTTTATCACCAACACCAGCATCTTCAGGTATAGACCCAACAGTGTTTATTAAACCATAAAACTTTGAATTCATCTATTCATACATTTATTTTTAGGGGAAGGACACATGAGCTCAAGTGTAAACAGTTCGGGGGTGTTCACCTTCAAGTCAGAGTCAGGCACCCCCTCCCCGCCCCACCCTTTGGCTGGTAGCGCCCCCACTGGATCAATCTTTGACATGCATCCAATTGACGAAGGCATCGACCCAGGCACTGACGAGATTATGGACAACATGACAGACAGAGAAGGAGTAAGTTACTGGTTTGTTGTCTGAGGTGTTCAGCTTACTTTGAATTCAGAGATATTGTTAGTATAATTATTATGAAAACATAAACCTATGTGCATGTCCATACATCAAATATAAATAATAATTGCTTATAACTTATAAACTCATCACAATATAGTAAAATCCATATGTCCATCAGTGTATAGCATGTGAAAATCATAACATGAGCAATTTTTATGCATACAGTATGCATGAACTGAGTGATTACTGGCATAATGATATTTGACAACTATCTATTTGGAGAAAACCGGGTAGATCCACATGCTCAGTAAAATCCTGCTAACTTCAGCCAGTTCATGCATACACCCAAATTTCTAGCACATTGGGCTTACTTGATGAATGTTAACTTGAACCAAAAAGGGGTCTGATGCATTATAGCATTTTAAATAGTGACTCCCTCAGAATGCCTAAGAACAATAAAGAAAGACTTGCAAAAAGGATGAAGACACAATGACAAGAACCCCCTTTTAGATAAAGAGATAAGATAAACCGGTCTACTTGACAAGGCCAGACTGATAGTGATACATCACAGTCCAATGTTTATAAGCTTTCATGTTTGGTCAGTAGGGTTATACATTTCTTCATTTTTTTTTAAGTGACCTGGGGGGGGGGGGATGTAATAAGGGCATCATGGATGACCTAACAGGCAGCTCACTGCCCTCCTCAGTTCATCTTGATCCTTTCAGACCAGCCAAAATTAATTTCCCAAGCATTCTAATGTTTTGATATTCCCCATCTGCTGTCTTTGACAGTGACAAGTTGCATGCTGGACAGATCTTGCAATTTCACAGAAAAAAAAGGAGGTTTTGGAGAAGACCCAAACTTTTTTTAATAATGGAAACATTTTATGATATGTGTTTTTTATGTATGATAGTAATTTGAAATCTTCAGAAACTTTGGAATCATCATATAGAGCCACTGAATATGAAAAAATTCTTAGTTTCTCTCCACGTATAACATTGAACTAATTAACCAGTAATTAGTAAATTAATGAGTAATTATGACTATACCAATATTATGCACATCACACAGTGTAAATTTTAACACAAGCACTGGGCTGTGGAGCATACATTTGACCAGTAAATGGGTACATCTCTTACAACTGGATCAAAGAAGTAGTATCAAGGTCACTCGGTTTATGGATGAGCAAACAAACAGCTGATGCTGCCACCAGCTAACATTACTGGTATATATTTGGGTTATCTCAGGCTTTTATCTTCTGTAGTGCTGAAGCTGCCAGTTTTGGCTGAAAACCATCTCCCTTTCGCTTCTAGATCTCACCAATATTAATTGATAAATCTTCATCAGAAAGACAATTTCTCAGGTTCAAATTTTTCAAAAAGAAAACAAAAATTCTTGGTTCTGGTTCAGTGAAAGATATAAATCTGGATGTGTGTATTTGTGTAATTCTATGTGCCTGTTAATTTCATTTCATGATTTTTTATATGACAGGATTTTTATGGTATACCCACCATCTGTATGTCTGACCATCTGTTAACTTTTAGTGTCGCCACAATCACTAACTTAGGCTTTGATGGATTTTCACGAAACTCACCATAACTACTTACAAACAGATTATCTCGCCCGAGTTAGATTATGGGCAACATCAACTTATATTTAATAAGGTCACTAAGCTACTTTGTGGTGTTGCCGCAATAACTTATGAAGAATATGAAGTATTTTTATTAAACTTATCAGAAATGTTATTCAATAAAATATCTTGCCTAAGTTCCATTTCCAGGAAAATCCATGCATATTTAATGAGGTCAGAGGTCACCGCACTTTGGAGGCACCTTGGTGACTTACCAAAAATCATATGTATGTCATGAAACTCGTATATGTCATGAAACTCGTACATATTTACCAATAGAGTTTCTCACCAGAATTACCTTCTCATCAAAATTCACACATAATAAGGTCAAAGGTCACCAGATACACAATGGGTATATTATGCTGATTTGCGGTGCTCTTATTTATTTAGTTTAAATGATGACAGATTTGTTTCTACATGTTTTGCTCAATCAACTTATAACATTTTTAGTGATATATACTACTAATAATTATGTATTATGCCAATGTGGTAATGTAAATAATGACAGTGCAATTTTTTTTTGCTAGATAATTATGTGAAGGGAATCTTAATTTTAGTTAGATTATTTAATCAATAATAAAAGTTACAATAAAGAAAGTAAAAAAATATTGCAGATTTTGTTTAAAAAAATCTTTCACTGGAAACAAAATGATGTGATCTCAAATTGAGATAAAACTTATTGAATTGAATGTATGTGTTATTATTTACTTGCATGTGTAAACTTTAGTTAATATAATTTCAAAGGAAGATCTGTTTAATCAGGTAGTTTTATCAGAGAAGAAAATATGATAAAATCATGATTATTGGCTGTGAGAATACCTCTTGTACAATTTTTTAACATATTATAGATGTAAGTTATTGTTTTAATGAAATAAATAGTCTATGCAGCACTATGCTCAGTTAATTCAGTGAGAGTTATCAGTTATAGCGTGTTTATGTGATGGGTGTATTATAAGGACTGGTCCCTGCAGCTCTGACCTGGATCCGGATCACAGCCTGACCCTGCTCCAAGACACATTAGCCTATAAAGGTTGGGTGTCAAGTACTTGAGGACCAAACTCAGGCCAAGGTGTTAACCTGTTACCATAAGTGGTGATTTCCAGTGTTTCGATCACAAGTGAACCATTTATTCATGGTATATATCTTCCTTTGTGAGAACTACAGCATTGCCAGCAGATGGCGCTGTCTGTTGGCTGCTTATGAAGATAGCCATGTGACAGGTGATGCTGTATGTGTTATTATATAGAGCCTGCTGGATTTAAATTTTAAAGTGTCGGGTTAGGTTTATAGGAATGAAGTACCTCAGGTGTCAACAACAGTGTCATCAAGGATATAGTTTAGGCTTGTTAAAGATCTGTTCCAGGTTTTATAATGTTGTCTGACAGAGGTTTGAGCTTATATATGGCCATTTACTATGAGAAGCAAATGGTTTTATATGAATTAATGTGTTTTTTTAACACTTGAATCTTTTTTATTTAATTTTAAAATATATATTTCAGAAAATATTTTAAAATAATTTTTAAAAAAATTAATATAATATAATACTTGTATCTTTTCATATATATTTTGCTATCATATGGATTTTGCTATAAGTATATAAATCATCTTCTACAGAAGATGATGCGCCTGTTCTCCGCCATCACCCTGGGTTACTACTTTGTGGGTTATCTACTCCAGTAAGCTTTAAACAGCTAGTCAGTTTGTGTACAAAGAGCCGACCTTGGCCTGGCCAGGGTACCCCTGCTGACTCTGAGAGAGCTAGCTGGATGCTGTAGAACTTGGTCTGATGCTGATCCAGGGCTGTAGATATAAACTCATCATGTTTACAGGCTGTGTGTATAGCTGTGTGAATCAATCTGACTGGTTTCATGTAACACTGTCTTTCCCGTAGTGCAGCTTCATGCAGTTGTATATGTACAAGACTAAACTAAGTACTGGTAATGTAAGGTGACAAAAATAATGAAAGAAAATATAGAAAAATATCAAATGATACTTCACTTTGAACAACATAATAGCTGTTACAGACTTATATATCACTGTAGGCTACTGATCAAGATAATGCTTGTTTTAAATATTCAGTTGGACCTCATAAACTACACAAATGCTGCTTATACTATACATTTTACAAACAAAAAATCCTTTGCCAAAACTTCAGAAACAATATCTATTGTTGTAACCCATGTATTTATACACAAGATGCTTTGATACAACCCGCAAATCACAGGTTCACAATCACTAACAACGTATGATTGATCTGTCAGACTGGCATATATCTTTATGTACAAACTTCAAAATTATTGGTCTGGCTAGAAATAATCAAGTCATTTTTTCTTTTTGAAATATAACCATTTTTATGTAATTTGTCTATAATAATATCAATACATCACAGTCTCACACACTACATTTATAAAATACATGGCACATATCTTAGTCGGGGTGGTGGTTGGGGGGGGGGGGGGGGGCGTGTGCAAGGTGTGTATGTGTGTGTGTGTGTATATATATATATATATATATATATATATATATATATATATATATATATATATACTGCACTCTTTGGTATTTCCTGACCATTAACTCAACCTGTATCTTCTTTGCCATTACAATTTACAAAGAACACCACAGTTTCATTAGTAATCATTACAGCATCTTTTTACCATCCTGCACATATAAAATACCATCAAGTTGTGAATCACAGAGCAATTGGTGAAGCCATTTAACCTTTGTTTACCTGCAGAGTTTATTCATGAAAGTGCACCGGTCATGTGCGGGCAATCAGCTGATCATGTAAACAGTCAGCTGATAATGCCGGCTGTACAGGTCACATGTTTGCATTGAGTCTCATGGTGCAGCACAAAGCTCTTTTTGTGTAGCAGATTACACCAGTGTCAGTAGTAACTGTGATGTATCTCACACACAGATATTTAGATGTTGATGACGTGGATACTCTCACATTGTGTTTAACTGTATATTGGACCAAGGTTCTCAGCATTTCTAAAAAAGCAAGAGATGTACATATTAATTTGCTGTACCTCCTATAAGCTCCATGGTCCTTTCAAAGACACTGCACATTTTTCATTTTGTGATACTGAAGTACACATAGAACACAAACCATTACAATATAGGTGATGCTCTTAATTTAGATCTCTCTCTGCCTGCCTCGGTCTGGTACTGATGTAGCATTTGATGTATGAAGACATTAATTTTAGTTTATGCTTGTTTATTTTGTTTGTATATGTGGCTTAAAAATGAGTTTTACAGAATATTGTACATATATAGCATCCATTTATCAAGCCTATCTATTTTATATGAATGAATGCTTGCTCCATGAAGCTGTTTGTACTGATGAGTTTGTACATTGTGTACAGAGGGATCAAGCAGTTGTGAATATAGTTATAAAAAGCTGCCGATGTAGAGAGCCAGATGTCGACAAACATCCTTTTATACTGGTGATAGTTAGAACTCTTCATGCTGATGAAGCCGCGTATTCAGCACCAGCCAGACAGTATAAATACTGGTGGTCCCTTGTACTGTCTGAAACATACTATATATAGAACTCTGTTATGTTGGCGTGAAGAAAAAGAGTCCATCTATTTCCTCTGAGGTACATTTGATATATACTTGAGTTTCTTCATTGACATTGTTTAACGTTTGCTGGGATGGTGATAGTGATCACCCTGTCAGTCACCGTCTCTGTCCTTCCCTCTAGTCACATGGGACACTCCTTACACACTACATGGTCTCATTGCATTAATTCTACTGATCCATTTCATTAAATCACTGCTTGCACCAGGCCTCATGCATCACAAACTTCAAGTCATTAACAATATGATTTGATTTCTCAGAAAAGACCTTCAGAATGCATACATGTGTATATCATATACACATACCTGAACAGTCAACTTGATAAAAGTAGACCTAGCCAGCAGACTCTTTCATGTTTATGCATATCTTTTTTATGTACCAACATACACAAACTAACTAATGTATGCACATACCTGGTATCTCACAATACAGCTTATTAACCATAAAATATAACATGCAGTCTGGATAACCTTATCCAGACTGCATATCATACAGAGCCTTTCAAGATATTTAAAAAATCATCATTAATTTATCTACTCCTCTACTTCCATACTTATGGGTCTCCGGCATTCATGTTTGTTTGTATTCATGCTAATTTTCATAATTATTATACCAGGCCTTTTGACAATTTAACAGTATCATTTTAGCATACAGACATGTGCATAGTGCTATATATCTTATTTTACACTTTATCACCAAAGTCTAATGCATGTCAATGAACTAGCAATGACCATGACAGCTGGCCCAAGGAGCATTGCATCACAGTTTGTTTTACAAAGTTCATATCATTCTGCCAGGCCCAGATAGCCAGATAGAGTATATGTTGATGTATATATTCCTCTGTCCTTGGACAAGCTGTATAGCTAGTGGTGGCACACAATTGCTGAACCATATGTAGGTCATGCCACTGGCCTGTGTTACTTTATGACTCTGGGTACAGTGGATGTTGTCAGCGCCTCGCTAACTAGCTGTTTCACATTGGATTGCTCTATTTGGGAGATGTGCTCTAGCTTTCATCAAGTGCTGTTTAACATTATTGGGGATCAGACTCACTGTGGCTAGAAAAATGAATGGATACCCTTTGTGGTATCTTGGTGTTTCTAAATAAACATCAGCTCAGCTGATTGAGTATGTTGCATCTGAAAAAATAACCTGAAAAACATTGTACTTTGTGATAATAACAGTATTAGATGAGCTTCATATACTAATTGAAAACAAGTAAATTCACATATCCTATTTGCACTCTATGAATAGGGAATCTATTATAAGTTATGAACCCCCCCCCCCCCCCCCCCCCCAAGTGTATCCACAACAGATATCTTAGCCCCACAGCCCCAATAACAGGTGGAGACAACGTTACAGCCCCAACATCTGTAATATAATTTCCTCCCATCTTCTGGGTGCCAGTCTTGCCTTTCCTCATCCTCCCCCCCCCCCCCCCCTCTCCACCCCAGCAAACTCTTCCCCCTTCTGTTATAATTTTTTTTAATCAGACTTGGCATTTATTAATACTATGAGATGCAGTCAATATGGTTTGACATTAGGCATTCCTGTTTTGAGGTTAAATATAAAATAAAATGGGGAAATTTAACCCTTGTGGCTGACCATTGTTTATATGTTTCTGGACTAAGCTGTGCAGCCATTGTTTTGACTATTGACAGGAAGCTATTAGTGATGGAAATTTTCAAACTAGTATGAAAGAAATCACGTCAGACTGTTTAACACAATGGAGATCCTTTGATAGCTATATACTATATTTAATGTTTGTGTTTACATCTTCAGTAAGGATTGGCAGATGTGAAACACACATTTTAGTATGATTTAAAAATTACACAGTATATGTTATTATAATCCTTCAAGACTAGTTTCTATTTTATTTCAGGAAAACAACCCTAGTAAGTCAGTACATGTACCCGCAGGAGCAGCTGTAGTTAATATACGTGCAGACCTACAGCATAACATGACAGTTGTACTATTTGTACCCAGTGGTATCCATAGGGGTTTCCTTATGCCCCTTCCCACTGCCCCACAACCTGTCTCTAATTATGTCCTGGCTGGCACCTGTAGATCGTGTAAGTTCAGGCAAGCTTTACACAGCTATATACAGATACATTTACACATACACATACCAGTGGTTAAAATAGTAACACATTTAAAATAGCATCTGATATCACACATTGTTTTGGGGGGGGGTCTCACTGATAGGTTGAATGTATCATATCATTATGATTCAGGGTTACAGTGATACATGTCACATTTTAATGCTCATTCTGATTTGGTTCCAAGATCTTGTTTTCTACACATATCTATTTTGTATTCATTATTATTTTCCATTCCTGATTCTCCATTCAGTTGTACCTGTAAATATATTTTTTATCATTTCCTTATGGAAACAGTGAAATATTTTTGTAACTAAAAGCAGGCTTACTCATTTCATTTATCAGATGATATATATATTGTCTTTGCTTCAGTCTGATCCTCCCAATAATGGCCCTGGCCCTTAATTAAAACAGGCTGTTATTCCAAGTCCTTAGCATATGCAAGATAACTGTTACAGATACCATAGCTGTTGCTTTCACAAGTGCTTTATGTTTAGTAACTGATTACGTCAGACTAATTCTGATATGACCTCAGCTTCAATGCAGTGAACAGTCCCATGAACTAAAGTTTGCTGCCCTTGACCGATGGCACATAACAGGAATTATTTATAGACCCCAGATGTTTTCAGGGAGTCCACCAATCAGAGGCAGTTTCACAGCTGTTTATGTGAGCCAGGGTCAGAGGTACTGAGTGTAAACAAGGGGACAGTGCACCCATGTCTCAATGCTTGAGCATTCTGTGGCCGAGTTAATGTGATTAACATTGGATTGTACCTGGATCAAGCCAGTCTGGCTTATGTTCAAGATTTCTTTGTGTGTGAAGCCCAAATATAGAATAGTGAAAATACCTGTATCTATAAAATATTTGGCAATATGCCTGTATACATCAGTATAACTGTTATATTGTGATACTGAAGATGTGATGCTTGGTTAAACATAAATGGTCAGTATGTATTAAAAATAACTCTTGAAATGAGTGAAGGTCATTATGAGTTCAGGCACATCAACCTGGATAACACAAAGAATAGCGCAGGGCCAAAAAACTCAGATTAGAATAAATTAGAAATAAATATTGGATATAATATAATATAATATAATATAATATAATACAATCATGTAATAACAGTCATATCATATCAGTTTTATATGATTAATTTTATAAATATAAATTTAGTTAAAATAAATTATATGCATTCTAAATAAGTTAAGCTGTGATATTTATCTAAAAAACAGTGCTCTAATGTCATCCATCATCTGAATACAAAACCTGATAAGCTGGGACATCTGGTCATAATCTTCTAACTTCCCCTTCCCCTCAAGACAAACAGGCTTCTGTGGCACAGGACTCAAGGCTGGGAGGTCGTGAGTTCAAATCTCATTTAAGTGGTGAGATTTTCACGGTCGGCCCTGACCTTGGGTGAGTACTTTGCAGGCTTAATGGGAAGGCTGTGCCCCACAGCCATGTAGCACTCACAAACAAGTCAAGTGTGTCTTTAGGGGGCTCCTCTGTGTTATATGACCCAGCAATGGGAATGATAACACACCCAGGATCCGCAGGTGCATTAGACGCCGGGCCTGGGTGACACCAAGATACAAATTAATATGAGAGGAAATGAGTGCTACCACCCTGTTATGTAGTCCCAAACTGGAATGGAACTTTGCAGATGTACATACTAAGATTTAGAATTAGATAAGAGAGCATAAAAAAATGGAGGCAGTTACCTGCACCAAAAAAAAAGACAAGCTGGACAAAATCTCTCTCAATTCAGAGCACTTTGTTATATATAATTTACTTTTGCTTTAAACATTCAAAAGTGGGCTTACATTTTTTACAGTCAAATGACTGAGTTGACATGTAAAATCCTAAATTCTCCCATTATGAGATGCTTTATTATATATCTCATATATATTATTCCCTATACATTTAGGGAAATATGATGACGGGTACTTTGTCCCCCCCTCCCCCCAAGAAAAATGAAGCGTTATAACATTTCTCCTGTCCCCCCTCAATTGAAACAAGGTCCATGCAGGTTACCCATGACTGACATCACATATCATGTGTTTACTACACAACATGATATATGGTATGCCTAACAGTGACATTTGTCTTGATACCTCTGTTCTCGGGAGATATTAAAAACCAGCTCATTAACAATGAAGGGACTTGAAATGTACTGTACTCTTTACTGTGACACAGTATGTTGTGATTTTTTGTCCAGATATCAGTTAAGGGACAGTGGGGCAGGTTTTGCCTCCAAATTTGGATAGTACCAGTGCATGCTTCAGTACTGTACAGTGTCAATATACATGTACCCACATGTGATTTACATATGAGACTTTGATAATTACAGTTTAATTAGTTTGGCATTGTATTAATATTCCCCCATCCCTGAGATCAGTATGCACGCTGATGCTAACTAGAGGGTACATATGCATGAGGGCACCTAATGTCCCTCAACTGTGGTGTTAGTGAGCAAAGGTGGGAATCCTTGCCTGAAACAAGGAACCTGAAACAAGGGTTCGAAATATGGATCTCTTTTGCAGTTGGTGCCCAATGCTCGATCCACTTGGCCAATAGGGTCATGTTGGCAGTGCCCAATTCTAGATCAACTTGGCCATTCAGGTCCTATTGGCTAAATTGAAAACAAGCATAAGAAAATTTGAAATTGTGCTTTAATATTTTCTAATTAAATCAGAATTTGGATTATGAAAATAATATTTGCTCTGTAAATTTTGTACTAGGTAGAGGCTTGTTTTTCTAGTATTTTTTTTATTTATCTGGTTAAATAAGCTTTGTTTTAGTAGCCTGGTAGTCAAATGTAAATGCTTCAAGTGCATTTTTCCTTATTTTACAACAAACTTTAATGCTGAAATCAAGCAGGTGCATCAGAAAACTCTATGTTGAAGTGTGTCCTCTGATGAAAACATGCACAGTTTACAGAAATCAATATGTGATAAAATATTAAAGCAGTATTTGTCAGAGATGTTCACACAAATTTGTCTACGGACACATGTTCTAAGTTTCAGAATCCTAGATATTTATAAATATCATTGATAGAGCCACATGAAGAAAAAGCATGTAGTCTATTGCTTAACTCCAAAAAACAGCTTGTATGATACAGAAAAATACCAGGACAGGCTGAGAAATAGTCTCAATATATAGTCATATTTATTGTAAAGATATATGTGTCTTGTGACAACCTCTTGCACAATTGCTAGGTTTTTTTGGTAATCTATAACAACAAATAATTGCATTTGTATTTATGCTGGTGTCGCAGAAAAAAACCCATTTCAAACAGACAGCTGAGGTTGATTCTGTAACAGTATATATATATATGGTATTATTGTTTATCATGGCGCAGTGACAATTAATACGGTTTATGACATATGAGAGAAAACCTTAAAGTATAATGATGGGCAGGGCAGGTGTATCGGAATAAATACCCTCTCCTTCACAAACAGTCCTTGAAGGAAGGACCCAGCAAATCAGTGTTCATCCCTACCCCTCTGAGATACTGTGCTATTCTTGTGACAAAAAGATAACCAGCGGTAAATGACATTATGAAACTGATACCATGTGTTGTTATGTGGTGCTGATGTTTATGTTGTTGATCTTGGTGTGGTCCTCGGGGGAAGCTGGATTTCTTTATCACTACAAATGATATTCTACCAAGGTGGCTGTCTGTGTTATCTAGGTCTAGATGAATTGTCTTGTCAGCTTTGGTGCAAGTTAACTTTAACAAAAAACACAGGCAGTATGTTTCATAGTTTCAAGTTGAACAAATTTTTGTCTTCTCATCACACAATAATTACAGGCATTTTGAGTGTGGTACTGCTGATTTGGCACCTCCAGATGTTTTGATTCTGATTTGTGGTGATCATTTACTATTCAGTATAAAACATGTAAAAAGTACTCAACAAACCCATCACAGCCCTTCAAGAAGATTAAGAAACTACCTTTTTTATGATTTTGTCATATGTATACCCCTCTATAAGATATGTTCAGGACTGTTCTTTGCAAAATTTATTAAAAAGAAATTAATCTATAAAAACAAAACTGATATGAAAAGCATAATACATTTGAAGGTGCTGTTGGCACTTGTCTGTTCAAAATATTCATTTTGTCACACTGATAAACTGAAAAGACCAATAACTCTAACAGGTTGAGTTCAACACCAGAACAAATGTTACTGTGTAGATCTGCTGCATTGTTCATGGTGACCAGGGGTGGTTCCTGAATTTAAGAAATGGGGGGGGGGGGGGGGGGGTCCAACCCAGTTTGACTTATGGAAAACCTAACCAAAAAGGTCCCCAGGTCAGGAAAAGGAGGGGTGCAAAATTTTGTCTGAAACCCTTATAAAGGTTGCGGCGGATGAACCCCCCCCCCCCCCCCATCGATCCGCGTCTGGTCTCTGATATGTGTTTATATTCAGTGGGGTTAACATCTAGCCCAAATCCCAAGGAGGAATAACTAAAAGGCTTACCACTTACCTGAGTTTATACTATAGAGTACTTAGCAGTTTCATAGAACTTATTCTTAAATCACACCATTAATCTTTATCATACTGTCAGCCAGAATAATGGATCTGTTTTGGAATGTCATTTTGCACTTGATATGTTTAGCATATTCTTAACACTATCAGCGGTCATTCCTTACATATTAACAAGATCTTTTTCTTCAAGACCTCTGGGAGTTTAAAGATCATTCCTTATACCTTATGGACTTTTATATTCTCAGAGAAATTCAAGAATTATTCATTACAAATTAAAAGATACTGTACTTCAAGACCCCAGACAACTTAGGAATCCTTCCTAAAACATTAGAGGACTCTGTGCTTTATATTCTCAGGAAAATTGAGGGTTATTCCTTACACATTAAAGGATACTGTTCTCAGGCAGTTCTGAGGTAGTTGTTTACATATTAAAGAAGTCTGTCCTTTACATTTTTAAAGAGTTCCTTCTTTGCAGCTTCTGGGAATCCTATCATATAGTCCATCTGTTTTGTGAAGATTGCAAGTCCATCATGCAATAAATATTTATCCTTTTCCATATTAGTATATAAGTATTTTAAAAAATTAAGAATGACTGAAGCTCAATACCAAACATATATTCCTGATACTGTAAATATTAGTTGGGCTTTCTTTTTTTTTAAATAAGTTCTGAAACATACACTAGCATCATCTTACAATACGAAGATACACCACTAATAATTAACTCCCCAAGTTTTGAATTGATTTTGTAGAATCATATGTGAATGAAGTTGACCATTACACCCCTGGTTGGAAGGGTTTCTAAAGATTTTATTTTATCTCAACAGGTTCCAACCAGAACAGTGTTCAAGTGCACGTGGCCTGGCTGTAGCAAGGTTCATCTGAGCGTGGAGGCCATCGAGAAACATGTCAGACAGGAGCATCTAGGGTATGTCATATAAAACCAGACTAAGTACTATCTACTACAGCTACAGCTCAAGGATTTCTGTTTCATCAATTGTAACTATTTCAGTTACATTTTAGTTTCTTTTTAGTTTAATTTGAATTAAAATGTTACATTTATGAAAATCCATAGCAGACTCCCCTGAATATCCACTTCAACTTCCCCTTGTTATCTGAGGGGCTGTAGGTCTAATTGCATACATCACAAGTTTTCCTTGAAATCTTGTAAAATACTTAAACTTGGATCGGTCCCAAAGAAATTGGTATATTGTTATACTGTATCTTACTATATAATTTTCTTTTTCATTTGAAAATTTTTTTTTTTTTTTTGACATATAAAAGGTGTGGATACGACTTTCCTTGAAGTATAATAAGAGAACTTTTCTTCTGTTTAGGCCAAAAGACCCTGGTGAGGAGGACTTTTCTGACCATGAAGAAGAATTTTACTACACTGAGGAAGAAGTGAGCATCGAGAGCGTGACCCAGACATTTGCGGACATGTACACATCATCCCCTCCACAAGTCAATCACGTGGAGCCAACACGATTACTCATCACAGATCATGACTACCAGAAAAAGGTGATGTACCAACAGAGTATTTCAGCTGTAATGTGGCCATTGTCCTTTTCTGTGACTAGGCCTAGGACTTTTAGTCTCAGGTTTTGAGTTTTTGGTCCTTGTATTAATTGTGGTGTAATTTTGGAATGTCAAGAATTTAAATTTTTGGATTTTTGTATCCCATATTATTGAAAAAAAAGAAAGATGAAAATGTGGAAGGTGCGCATGTCTGACAAATGTCATGTCTGTGAGTTTAGTTGAATCATAATGTATTTAAAACTGTCCTACCTACCTATTATCTTGGCACTAGGGGCGGTACATAAGGCCTTACCACAAAAGCTGTGTAGTTCATTAAAAATCTTTCATGCACATTGTATTCTCATTTCTTTATTCAGGGCCCAAAGACTTCACCACAAAACATCCCAAGAACATCCCAGGGATCTAGTGCTCGTACTGCTGCATCATACCCCATCCAAGTCAACATGCAGTTCGACCTTCCAAACCTTTCAAAGTCGTTGTCATGGCAACATCCAGAGGGAGCCTCATCATTTCCAGGCACATCACAGGTATTTAAAGCATTAGTATCATTTCAACTTTTGATTAAAATTGGAGGAGGTTACCACCACCAAAAAAATTTTTAATTTCTTCTTAACTTTTAAGGAAATTTGTATGATATGAAGGACAAGTGTCAAGAAAATTGATAATTATGTCATTAGTTGCAGAGAAATATTACTGTTTACAGTGCATCTTTGATTTTCTTTTCTGACAGATGCGGTTAAATAAGCCACATGAAAAATTACATCAGCTGCACTCGCCCAAGACTCACTTTTTGTCATCCAGCCCCAAGACATCACCAGCACACAAGAAAGCTCGCAGTGACATTAAAAAATGCCGAAAAGTATATGGAATGGAGAACAGGGACCTATGGTGCACACAGTGTAAATGGAAGAAAGCTTGCACACGATTCTTAGATTAGTGCAAGACATTCGAACCACCGGGGATCTGTTCATTTTTACAAGGCATTTGATCATGTTGATGACAAAACTGATATTTCCTTTTAAGCTCATGCTTGATTAGAATAGTGTCACCGCATAAGTACTGAAAGGCTCATAGAGGTTATGGTGTGGTTCTGCCCAAACTTAGGTCAATAAAACATAAATCAGTATTAAATCTTTAATCTAATAGGGTAATATAGTTCGAGAAATCTGGTAAAGAGTTGGATTTTTGAATGTTTTCAAGTAAGCAGTGGCCTCAGATGGTTTTATTAGAATTTCAATGCATTATGCTAATGATCTCATAATTTAACATTACCATAAGCTATTTACAAAGTCAGTTTGGGCTCTGCGGATGTAAAAGGGAAGTACCTTTTTATAAGATAGCTGTTCATCTGAGAAATCAAACAGAGACAAAGTGGATGTTATATACTGTATCAAACTCATGCAGCCTGTTGGGTGCTGTTTCTCTAATGAACCTGTATAGACCTGTGATTTAAACATTCAGCATCATGTTGTCAGTAAGCATCATAAAAAGTACAGTAATATGGGCATGAGGCAGATAACATGGTAACTATTAGGTGTGTATTTCATTGAATCCTGATTATGATTACTCCAGCTGATGATGTTACAGTTTTTTCTATGGTTGAAAAAGTATCTCTGTCTGACTGTCATTTTCTTCCAAAACTTCCTAAACACAAAAACCTTGCAAGGTGTGTTTTCCTATAAAGGTCCGGGTAAACTGTCATATTGTGATCCCTCAGGGATCTCATATATTTTTATACTGAATTCTGCAAATAAAAGGACTAAAAGGATTATATCAAAATATTAGCTTAGATCTTGGGCTCACACTCCCATATATTATTTTAATGGTCTTAAACGACTTCAGCTTTCTGACTTTATCGATCAGATGACCTTTATTGTGCCTGGCTGAGTGCCATTGTATGGTAGTCAAGGTCACAGTATGTCTGACCATGCCAGTTCCTGTTTAGATCAAAACCACGAATGCAAAAGAAACATATCACTGAAAGATATATGCATGATAGGTGGTATTTTTATATTTGGTCCACATATAACCACACTTTTGTATATCTGTCTTTGAATTCAACAGATGGCCAGGCCATCTTGTGTTGAGACATATTGTCTATTCTATGAAAATGTAAAAATGTTTGTTTATTGAGAATTTGCAAAATATATTGTCTGTTCTTTGAGAATGTACATGATGTATTGTTTGTTCTTTGAGAATGCACACAATATATTGTTTGTTCTTTGAGAATTTTCACAATATATTTTGTTCTTTCAGAATATACACAATATATTGTTTGTTCTTTGAGAACCTACACAATATATTGTTTGTTCTTTGAGAATGTTGACATTATATCAGACATGTCAAGACACATTACAGTTTTGAATAGATTCAGTTTAAGCTGTATTTCCATGTTTCATTTTTCATCTCAATCTTGACACTTCATCTCCTGGCTAAAATGCATCCATGTATTGTGAATTTGTCAAATTTTCTAGGTCTCTGCTATCATTTAGTAACTAGGAGCATTTTGTACATGGACCAGTATATGCACACATTTCCTGGATCATGTACCTTAGTTAAACTCTGGTTATATTTATCAATTTAATCATGGTGCAGAACGCAGAGTCAGGCTGGTCTTGGCCAGAGAAGTGGTCATGAGGTTACTTTTGCCCAGTTACCCGGTTATTGTTAAAAAGTAGACCCAAAATATTGGCCAAAATTATTCTTTGATTGACAGGATTGACTAACAAGATTGTGATATCTTATCAAATCTTAGTATGTGTATATTTTATTAAGTCTGCCTTGTATTTTGACACCATATACAAAATATGTGTAATGGATTATAATAAGTAAGGTTTCACCATCATCATCAGAGTTTACCTTGATTATTAAGAAAAAAAACTTATTTTATCAATATATCTATTTATTGAGATATGAATTATATAATAGTCTTTTGAATTCATGTTTTCAGGGGTTTTTTAGCTCAAGTGACTGAAAGTCAACTAAGGTATAGGAATGGCCCTTTGTCCGTCCAGCAGTCTGGCCATCCAGCCATACGTTAGCATGGCACAACTCATAACTGCTAACCCTAGAAACTCGTTGCTGAATATCTAGGTAGGTTAATAAAAAATCTCCTTGTAAACATGAAATTAAGTCACTGCGACCTATATTCTCCTAACTATGGGGATCTTAAGTACCCTACAGAATAATTAAAAATATGATATAAATCCTCCAATGTCATGATAATTCATGCATGGATTGACATGAATCTTGCCTGAAATATTCACCATGACTAGTTTCGTTGGTTCCTGAAAACTGGGAGCACCACCCGTATTTTTTTTAATTTTTAAAGATTTTTTGTTTTGTTTTTGAGACCATCAGATGATAGCATTTATGTCAGTTTCTCAGCTGTTGTTTCATCCAGTGTCCTGAAACCAGTGTGTTTATTGATTATGATTGTTTTTTTTTAGTTCCTGAAGGCTGGTGGTGCAATCTGTATTTTTTCTATTTTTGGAGCATTTTTTCCCTTAGTTTTAAAACTGCCCAATTATATTGATACTATAAGATTCACAACTGCTGTTTCACCTATGTCCTTAAACCTTATGTGTTTATTAGGGCCCCGCTTGAATAAGAGGTTACCCTATATTAATCACCCTTTCCGTACGTCTGTTCTTTTTTCTCAATGTCCATCAAATTTGTTTCCTGATGATAACTCCGGTTTGGATTGACATGTGGATTTCAAGCTTGACTTGTTTATGGCCCACCTCTAACACAAGAACTTTATTGATATTGTCAAGGTCTCAGGACCCACTTATTTCGAAATATTGTGGTTGTATTTTAAGCCAAACTATCATCACAAATCTTTCATCTTCCAGACATTGCTCAACTGCCAATAGTGGAAGAAGCTTATGTATTTTGGGGTCACAAGGTCAAAGGTCAAGGTATCAGTTGCCATCTTTCCACATATTAGTTTCCAGATGATAACACCAGATTTGATTGAAGTATTGGTTTCAGACTTGACTTAGATATGGCCCACCAAGAACGTAAGAACTCTGTTGATTCCAGGGTCACAGTATCAAAGGTCAATTTCACTGGACCGACTTTCAAGATTGTGGATGCATTTTAAGCAAAATTTAATCTCAAACTTTCCGTCTCACACGTGGTGCACCTGCCAACAGGGGAAGTGTCTATTTGATTTTGGGGTTGCTGGGTCAAAGGTCAAGGCCACGAGGCTTATCCATTCACAAATTAGTTTATTGATGATAACTCCAGTTTATTTAGACAGGTTGGCTTCAAACTGATTAGGTCACAGGTCCCATATTTTGAAAAAGCTCATAAATATATCCTTATAGACAAAATCAGCTGAGCTTCGAGACCCATGTGTCCCTAGTTTAACAAAACCGTTGTAAAAATTGACCCGTTAATGAAGCAGGAATAGGACTCATATTCATAGAGACATTTGTTTAAAAAATACTGATCTAAAATCTTATTTTTATGCTCAGCAGTGCCTTAACTACAAGCTGTGCTTTTAAATCCATACTTATCTTCCATATAGTTCAGGATACAGGAACAAACGAGAGAGTTTAAGCTGTTACTTTAATTCATCATGTATATCAATTAAAACTACAGTGTAAGCTTAAAACAGATAACTCAAGTGACTCTTAATAAACTTGCACTGAAGTGTCAGCAAACTTTAAAAAAATACTGAGAAATGCTGTGTTACCAGGGAGATAATATGAAGCATTTGAATTTCAGGATATTTTGTTATTTTGGAAAACAGATAAGTAGGAAATTATGTCATAAGGAAAAAAAAATCAAAGAAATGGTGTAATTGAATAAAGAAAAGGCACTCAGCAATAGAGGTAGTGGGAATAATACAAGGTAACACATACAGAAAGCTGAAAAATACTGGAAAAGCCTTTGTGTGAGGGCAGCAACAGAATGTACTAAATTTCAAAATAATATATGAGAGGAAGACTGTGGAAAAAACTTTGTGTAAAGCCAAGTTACTTGAGGAAATGTTGCCTGAGGACAACAGCAGAAAGTGGAAAAATAATGTATAATTAAGGGATAGACTCTTGAAAAACCTGGCATTAGGGCAGCAGCAGAGAGTTGGAAAAGAGTGTAGAAGCTAGGGGGAACACTGGAAAACAGAAACATTGTATTGTGTAATATAAAATGTGGGAAAACATCAGAAGTTGAGAGACAAAATATAGTTTGAAGACACTGGAAATTTGCAAACTACTGGAAAGTAGAAAAGACTGATGAAAATAGGAAAACAAGTTTCCCTGAAAACAGTAAAATATCAGGAAATGCTTGAAAGTGCATTAAGAGAAACCAGTGGAAAGTACTGTCCATAAAATATCATAATCAGAAACCCAGGAAAGTTTTAAAATGTGTTTTTCCTTTTCAGAAATATCATCAGTGATTATTGTTATAGAAAATTAATGAAAAGAATGCATATTAAAAAAAATGTTGAGAAAGTTAGTGTGTTATGTTTGCTAAGGAGCATCTAGGAAGAGTCCTATTTTGTACAGTCTTTCAGAATTCTCAGGTAATATATTCCTACTTTTAAACAACAAAAAATTGAAGTACGGCCACTGCATGTATTTATGTAAATATAGTTGTAGAGTCATGTGGGGCAAGTAAATGTGTCTGTGCATTATCATCCTGCTTGAATGTTTATCATATTTTCAAGTTGGCATTTCAATATATATTAGCACTTAGGGATGGTTGCTGATCACTTTGTGTCCAGTTTTTATCTTATAGAGCTTTACTCTTATTTATGGAATATATTCTCGACTGTAGTAATACTGGTTATAGTTGGATGTGTATATATTGATGTGTGTAGTTCATGTTCATATATTATTCCCGATCAAACTATGTTGTACAATAGCTTTATCACACTTGTACACACACACACATACACACACACACACACACACACACAATATGACATAATGTAGAGAATATACTAAACATAAACACGTGACCCACTGACTGGTCTTCCATAAGGCAAAACAATGAATAAACACTTAATGTCATCATTCAAAGTTTAACACCACAAGAATTAAGTTTTCTTACAATTTTACACGATAATTTCAGCTGATGGGTAGTGGCAAGTCTTAAATTATCCAAAATTTATCCACTTTTTGCCTAATAGAAATATGATCATTTTCACTTTCCCAGACAGACCTGCAAATATTTCGTATGGCAAAAATATTTTACAGTTGCCAAAACTGTGGGACAAAATTATTCAAAACTCAGTAGTTTGCAGATATCTGGTTGGCTGCCAGATGGTGATGATTGACATTTGAATAGTTTCCTTAATATGATTGGCTGTCAGCTGACAATGATTGACATTCTATTAGTAAACAGTGGTCTGATTGGTTAACAGTTTGTGATGATTGACACCTCTGGCAGGTGGGCCAGGATGCTGGCTGATGTGGTTGCCTCTTGCTGTGTTTTAAGGACACCAGTGCAGTTCCTTGTAACACTTGCTGCACAAGTGATGCAGCAGCTGTCTCTGAAACTGTGAAGGTGATTGTGGAGGTTGAAGCCAGCATGTACAGTGGGCGTGTCCTTTGTAAATATCTTGCTAGTCATATATTATCCTGCAGTGTGAGTGTCCTACTTGCCAGTTTGCTTTATATTTATGGCTAAGTGATGCAGAGAAACAGGTATGATGCAGATTGGAAAATGGTCCTAAGATTTTGTTGCAATAAAATCTCTCTGTATGAGCAGCTCACCTGTAACAGAGCCTCATTATTCCAAACATTTGTCATGTTAGCCTTGACATTTGTACTCCCTGCTCTCTGAAACATTTGTGCTACTCAGAGTTGGGTTATCTCAGTTTTCAGTTATGTGCAGAAAATGGGGTCAAGATAAAAGTTAAATCCCTTAATTTTTGCCCAATACTTGATGGTTTTGCTTCCACCATTTCATTTTACAATTGCAATGATATTAACCATTGTTGATTGCTTAGCGACTAGCACATTTTAATAAATTCTTATGCAAAATGGTGGGCAAGATTTTTATAGGATTTATCTATAATTCAGTCAATCTGGTTCGTCCTCTTTCATAATTCCACTCTTGTGTTAAGTCTAGAGAAAAATAGAATGTTCTTGTGTAGGTTACTTTATATTCTATTGCCTTGCAAAATAAATAAGGAAGTGAAGGTTTGAGAAGGGTTTTAAAGGTTTTATAGCTGACTATTAATATATATATATATAATCACATTTTATGTATTCTGCAGATTATTTTTAACACACACATTATATACTCAGAGAGAATATGAGTCTCTACCTCTCCATGTGAAACCAAGTGCAAAGTGATTATTAACGACAGCAATATGAAGATTTTACCGGAAATTCTGTAGATGGAAACTTGTAGCACAACTCCAAGAACTGAGTTCTTAATTATGTGATCAGTACATCAGACAATGTCAAATAAACCTCAGGGCAAAACTTTCATGGTCAGAAAGTTATCACTCCATACAAATGGCTCAAATGCCTTAAATTTGCATGTAAAGAATATATATATATATATATATATATATATATATATATATATATATATATATATATATATATATATATATTGTGAATATGTGTATTATACATGTTTCTTATGTATATAGACATTTGTTTATATGAACCTGAAACATTTATGCATTAATACATATATTCACAGATTCATTTATATATAATAGATGGACCAATGTGCCAGGTATTGACTCTTATTATATTTGTTAATGTTGTTAGGTGGGTGTACATATATTGCTTGTTTGGCTTGCACTGCCATCTGTATGCCTGTGGTAGTGGTGTGATGAAACACTGGAATAATGTTCTCTCTGATCCTAGAAACTCGTTATCATATTTGTGTATCAGTTGTGTATGATTCAAATCAGTCACTTTATATATCTTGTGATAGTTAGGTGCCAGTTGTAGCTTTGTGCAAGTGATAACATGTGAATGTAAATGCTTGTACTGTAGCCATGCGTTTGTATTGGTATGGTCTGTATCCATGTCACTGGATACAGTGTTCCATGGTTTCATTGATAAATGATCTAAAACGATTTCCTGGTATTCCCCTAGCATGAATGAACAGCTTCCCGTTATTGATTTTTTTTATTTATTTGTACACAAAATACAATCAGATACAGTTCATGATAAAATGTAATGTCTGTCATTTTGTCAACCAAAGTGATTTATGTTGTCAAATGAGCCACATTACCCATAATTCCACATTTATACACCAAGCAGATTCACTGCTATATTTTCCCACACAACCTGCCTCTCAGGTTCTCTCTCTCTCTCTCTCTCTCTCTCTCTCTCACACACACACACATATTCACAATTATTTAGCAAAATTTGATATCAGTTCAATTGCATTCAGTCAATTAGACTATATTATGTTGTCAGATGGTTCATATTAACACTGGTTTCTCTCTCTCTCTCTGACTGATACATTGTTTATTTTATACACTTTATCATATGCATCATGTGGTTAACATTGAGTTGGATTTATTGGATAAAGCCACTCATACTAAACACAAACAAATATCCATATATGTGACTAACTGCAGATTTAACAGTGATCCAGTTGCCATACTATTTAAAACCACACATATAAACCAACTGTCATAAAATAGGTGGTGCCATCAAATTAAAACATATATACTGCAACATTTTTTCTAATGTAATTGTTGCCGTTTAAAGGAACTAGTATTTATTGCTGTTGTTTCCCCAAGTATATTAGCTGTATTATTTACCAGTGAGTGGGGTGCATAGTTTTATTCAATGATATATGTGTGTGCTGTATTTTACCCAACATTGAAAATCCTGTTCTACAAAGTTGACTTTAAAACAATAATTTAGGCCATAATTTATTTTTCATCATATATATTTAATTTACTTTTTTGTAATAGTAAATAAGAATTTTGCATTTATTGTTGATAAATGGAAACAGATTATGTAGAGTGTTTGGAATTTGGTATTATACAAGTCAGGATTTTACATTATAAGCTATAACAAGGAGAACTTGTTATGATTATACCAAAACGTTTGTTTGGACAAGTGTTTAAGTGCTCGAGAAAAATATTTCGGATGTCTGAATGTGTTTACAGGTGTTTAAAGATACCAAAAGGCAGCGCTGACAAGGCGCGGCATGTATAAAGGCATGTTTTTTTCCGACTGTAAATAAAAAAAATATCAAATATATTTGTGTTATGTTGTGGTGCCGGGCCTGTACGAATGTGATGTGCATTTAGCTCTTTTACTGACCGTGAGGTGGCAGCACAAATTAACAGACTGAGTCCCAAATCCTTCATTGGCTGCCTTGCCACCAGGGTCTCTTGGTTATCAGAGTCTGATCCTTGGTCTCCGTTTAAAAGGCGTATTGTCTCCTTTACGGTCCGGTAGGATGAATCAAAGTGTTTTTGTGAGGTCAGTACACTTCTAATGATGGAAAAGTTACACCTTTGCCTTTATCCAATGTTAATATGAAGTTTCTTTAGAATGAAAGTTCACTAAGATTTACACAGTGTTTTAAAATACTGTGGGAGCCTGCATGGTTTTCCATGCTCGAGCACCACTGGTGCGTTGTTTATATCTGGAGATTATTACATCGGATGCCTCAAATTTTGTTTGAATTGAATAAAAAATCGGTCGTATTTGCGCTTTTAATCGATTTTTGGCATTTACGCATACAGTTACTGGTCGTTTGTCTTTTTGGACAGGTGCGTCAATATAGGGGGGGATGGGGGGTACATATACCCCCCACTTTTTGGCAAGGGGGAGATGGTCAATGTAATCATCCCCCCCCCCCCACCTTTCAGAGAATAATATTATAATATTGCAAATGAAATAAATTAACTAATAGAATTAAAGACTTTGGATACATTTACTTATCAATGTTATTTCTAAACCTTGCTTAGAATTCACAAAATAACTTATTTTTTCTAAATCATTATTATTATTCAAATTATTGAAACATGATTACATATATATAATAATAAAATTGATTATTTATATATATAATAATTAAATAATTATAATAATTATATATATAGTTGAATATGTCACTCAAAAATGCTTAAAAAGGTATATATATATGTATAAAATATGTGTGTGTGTATATATACAAAGTCATTCCCCCCCCCCCCCCATCCTGGTAGAAAAATTGACGCCACTGTTTTTGGATCAGTCTACTTCCATGATCATTGATCATGTGGCCAATATGCAAAATCAAGCTCTTCAGCGGAACCACCTATGTGAACCAATATATCCCTGTCATGTAAGCCCTGTCAATTAAGAGAATATCAACACTTCAGTTTTCTTTTCACGATAACGTATATCCTCGATTTTGATAAACTAACAGAATATGATTTTTTTTTATTTTGTTTTCAAATGGTGTCTTCATCAACTTTCGCACAATTTGAAAATTTCCTGTATATGCACACATAATGCATTATTTGTTACCAAGTATGTTTACATGCAAATTGAACATCTGACTGGTATGCAGATGTAAGTTGTATAGGTAACGCCACCGACGCTCGCACCTTACATCTACAGACTACCCGCTCGCACCTTACATCTACAGACTACCCGCTCGCACCTTAAATTTACAGAAAGCTCGCTCGCAACTTACACTTACTCGCACTTTACACTTACAGACTATGCGATCGCATTAAACATTTACTGAAAAAGCGTTCGCACCTTACGTTTAAACACACACGCACAAACCTTACGTTTACGAGACTATATATAAGCCTTCGCACCTTACATTTACAGAATGCGCACGCATTTGACGTTTACACACTACGCACGCGCACCTTACATTTACAGACTAAGCAGCTTACATTTACAGACTGCGCACGCAATTTACTTTTACAGACTACGCGCAGACACCTAACATTTACAAACTACGCGCGCGCACCTTACATTTATAAACTAACACGCTCGCTACTTACGTTTACAGACTAACGCGCTATAGCACCTTACATTTACAGACTACTTGTTCGCACCTACATTTATAGACTCGCACTATACATTTTTCAGACTACGCGTTCGCACCTTACATTTACAGACTCGCGCTATACATTTACAGACTACTTGTTTGCACCTTACATTTACAGCCTCGCACTATATATTTACAAACTATATACGCGCTCGAACCTTACCTTTACAGACTATACGCTCTCGTACCTTACATTTATAGACTGCGCACCCACTTTACGTTTACACGCGCACGCACCTTACATATACAGACTCGCACTATGCATTTACAAACTATACGCGCTCACACCTTACATTTACAGACTATACGCGCTCGTACCTTATATTTATAGACTGCGCACGCACGTTACGTTTTCACGCGCACGCACCTAACATTTACAGACTCGCGCTATACATTTACAGACTTCTTGTTCGCACCTTACATTAACAGCCTCGCACTATACATTTACAAACAACGCGCTCGCACCCTACATTAACAGACTTTACGCGCTCGTACCTTATATTTATAGACTGCGCACCCACTTTATGTTTACACGCGCACGCACCTTACATTTACAGACTCGCACCCTAATTTACAGACTTCGTATGTACCTTACATTTACAGATTACGCGCTCCGACCTTACATTTACAGACCACGCGCTCGCTACTTTCATTAACAGACCACGCGCTCCCACCTTACATTTACAGACAACGCGCTCGTACCTTACATTTACAGACTACGCGCTCGTCCCCTACCTTTACTGACTACGCGCTTGTGCCTTGCATATAAAATCTTCGCGCATGCATTTTACATAATGAAAGCATGCCAGACTACGCGCAAAACGCTGCACATGCACACAACCAATGCACATGAATACCCTGTACTTACAGACAGGACGCGCTCACTTTAAGAGATTTTGAAGATTACGGGAACGAACTTATCAAGCACAAATTTCGTGCTCGCACTTAACATATAGACTGCGCACTACCTGTATACGTTCAAACTACGCGAACGCACTCTGCACACCTTCACTCCGATTTACATACAAGGGTTATGTGCACACACACTACATACACAAATCCCTACAAATACAGACATAGCGCACGCACTCTGTTCAATCGGACCACGCATCCGCACGCTTCAAGTACAGACTACGCACACGTACTCGGTTCACTCAGACTATGCACACGCACGCTACAAACACAGACTACGCGCACGCACTCTGTTCACTAAGACCACGCATGCTACAAATAAAGACTACGCGCACGTTCTCTGTTCACTCGGACCACGCACACGCACGCTACAAATACAGACTACGCGCACGCTCTCTGATCACTCAGACCTCGCACACGCATGCTACAAATAAAGACTACGCACAGGCACTCTGTTCACTCGGACCACGCACACACACGCTACAAATACAGACTACGCGCACGCACTCTGTTCACTCGGACCACGTAACCGCACGCAGCGGCACGCTTCAAATACAGACTATGCACACGCACGCTACAAACACAGACTACGCGCACGCACTTCGTTCACTCAGACCACGCACACGCATGCTACAAATACAAACTACGCGCACGCACTTCGTTCACTCAGACCCCGCACACGCACGCTACAATGCAGGCTACGCGCACGCACTCTGTTCACTCAGACCACGCACACGCATGCTACAATACAGACTACGCGCACGCACTCTGTTCAGTCAGACCACGCAACCGCACGCTACAAACACAGACTATGCGCACGCACTTCGTTCACTCAGACCCCGCACACGCACGCTACAAACACAGACTATGCGCACGCACTCTGTTCACTCGGACCACGCACACGCACGCTACAAATAAAGACTACGCGCAGGCCCTCTGTTCACTCGGACCACGCACACACACGCTACAAATACAGACTACGCGCACGCGCTCTGTTCACTCGGACCACGCAACTGCACGCAACAAATACAGACTACACGCACGCACTTCGTTCACTCAGACCCCGCACACGCACGCTACATATACAGACTATGCGCACGCACTTTGTTCATTCAGTCCATGCACATGCACGCTATATATTTACATATACTTGTACATGAAATTATATCTCATTGTTGAAAAATGAGAGATCTCGTTATTTGAATCTGAAGATATTAACTTTTCGGACTGGGGTAAGGTGATGAAATATCTTATATTAAATTTCAAATTCCAAAGAAATACAGTTTGAACACGCACGTATCCTCTCACTCAATCATACCATATAGTATTGTCATCAATATTTAGTAGCATATAATAATTATAGGTCCAAGGGATAAGGTCAAGCTGAGCTAATTTGTTTAACCTTATCTACTTTGTATAAGTAAAGTATGTTTGGGTATAATACAGGTATCAAATCACATTGCACAGACTGACGCCAGTCGACTTCGTTCAGTGTCTGTTTATTCTGGATAGTGGCGGCCCGTTTTTGCCAATATAATTTGTACCACGGTGTACAGGACCGCCCTTTGACGCCTGTTATGTTCAACTTATTTGTTACCGTAGATGAAGTACACTCGGCCGGTACACTCGCTCTGACCAAGTGTTTACTGGAGCTTGGGGCGGTACATACACACGCATGATTCCCCCGCCGTGCCCGTAAACAACGCATTGAGAGAGCCCTTACGTCGGTACAGACAGTAATTACAGGATCGACCAAGGACGGGGAAGGCACTGCCGGAGTTGCTTCATGGGCTCCAACACGTAAAATCAAGTGGCGGGAAAAACGCAGACGACAACGGGGATACGGAGGCGCAACTACGACGAGCCACAATATATAAGGTAAACTCTTATATAATGAACTCTTCTTTATACTTGTCCACTTAGGTTTCACTCTTTTCATCCCAACACTGCCCTATATATAAAAATACCTTGGCTGTCTCATCATGTATAAGACCTACTCAGACTGAAATACAGTGAAGCAGATTTTTTGTAAGATGTGCTGCAGTACATTACATATATGATGCAAGTTGCATATAAATATATATATGTGTGTGTGAGAGAGAGAGAGAGAGAGAGAGAGAGAGGGAGGCAATAAAATCCTAGTCGAAACAGGTATTTCCATGTTACCACGAGGTATAGTTCAGAATATATATGCAATGATGGTCCTTAATTGAGCTTACAGGGAAACACCACATGCCTCTTTTACAACGGTAGATTTTGGACGTTCGCGGAGTTGTACCGTTGTACCACTCGTACACTCCGTGCTAGGTCTCTGAGTTATTTGTGGAGCATGCCTACGTTTCTAGCGCTACACACCTGTAACTGGTTCAGTTATCGAACATCAATCATAACACTGTCAGTGCGCCTAAACAGCGGAAACGGTATTATTACATGTGTTTATAATAGAGACTGTTGAATTTCCACAGCTGTGATACAGTTGTTACATAATGTACATTCACTTCCCCAGCTATACAACATAAACAATAACAACCACCCTTCGGGGACTTATAAATAACAGTCACAGAGCGCATACAATTTCATCGATCAAAACTGTCCTGTTCAACACTGCGTCACTAAAAGGCAGTCGAAATGAAAATTGAAATTCTTGAATAGCTTTCTGAGAAATGTTACGCATTGAACAGACAGACGAACAAACATTCATATATACGGACAAACAGACAGACGGACAAACAGACGTATATATGACCAACCCATAAGAAATACAGAATATTGTAACTATTTATTAGACTTAATTGTTACCAACAGCTCGTATACAGTAATGATCTCTGCAGTATTAACACCGATATCAAGCTGTGACCACAGTCCAGTCTATTGTGCATCAAAATTTGCCCCTATACATGTAGAACAGTCTCGGACTTCAAACCTGCCGATATCGATGGTCTAAACCAAGCCTTACACGATAATCTTCGAGAGGTATCTTTGGGACAGACTGGGGATGTAATTATGTTAACTAAAGCATGGACCAATATTTTTATTACAACCGCGTCGTATTATATTCCTCTGAAATCGTTTTTATACGCCAAGGTGATAAGCCTTGGGTAAATACAGAACTAAGGAAATTGATTCGCAGGCGTAACCGACTAAGGCGGCGTTACCGGAGAACTCGTGAAAGCACAATTATCTACATTACAAGAGTGCCCGAGAGTTGTTCTTTTGAATCGTACACTTCGTACACACAATTATTTCCAAAACTTCGGCAATTCCCTTGAACGCAGGACATGCAAATCTTGCCGACATACGGTTAAAATACGAGTTCGTATCTGATGTACAAGTAAAAGCTTACGCGTTCAGTGACTTTCCTTTTCGCTCAAAATACCCCACGTGCCTGATTTAAAGTTTACATACTTCATTCAGGTTGCACATCCTGCTTTCGCCTAAAATTCAATTTCTATTCATGAATTTAACGTGCTGAGAGCTTTAAAAGAATAAGATGACTTTTAAGCCACCGGTCCGGATGATATCGCGGTAACTTCTTGTTTCGAGTAACTGCTAACAGCATCAGCAACTCACTAACATTAATTTTCAATAAGTCAATGAAAGAAGGGATTTTTCTGTTTAGTTGGAAACGGGCACACGTAAGTCCAATATTTAAAAAAAGGCGATGCCCAGGATGTTGGCATCTATAGACCCAAATCTTTATTATGCAACGTTTCGAAAGTGTTCGAATGCGTAGTTTATAATTATCTATATTCCTTCTTTATTGACCACAAGCTTTTGTCAGATATTTATTCAGGATTTAAAAGAAATGATTCCAAAAAAAATCAGCTAGTCGCAATAACTGACATAATTTACCGAGAATTCGACGCAGGTAAAGATGTAAGGATGGTATTTTTAGATTCTACTAAAGCTTTCGATCGGGTTTGGCATGAATGCCTCATCTTCAAATTATCGAAAATGGGAATTAATGGCAACCTTCTCAAGTTGCTACAGGACTCCTTAACAAACAGCATCCAGAGAGTTGTATAATGCATGGTGCATTTTCATCATAGGGTCCCATTACAGCTGGTGTACCGCAAGGTTCTATTTTAGGCCCCCTAGTTTACATAAATGACGTAAATGACTAAAATGGATTCTGAAATATTCCTCTTTGCTGATGATACATGTCTGTTAAGTTTAGTAGATGATCAGATTAGCGCACAAGACCGTCTTCAAAATGACATCACAAACCTTGAAGATTGGTCAAAGAAATGTCGAATAACGTTCAATACCGTGAAAACTGATGTTAGTATGAACTTTTCTCTTAAGTCACTAACACCTAAGCCCTCTTGGCCGTCTCATATACGTCATATTGATAATAAAACGCTCCAAAAAGACTGAGTTGGTTAAAACACATAGAATATCGCCTTAAAAGAAGTACTATAGACATTATTTACAAATCTTACGTGAGACCGATTCTCGAATATGGTAACGTTTTATTCGATAACTGCACCACTGAGAATTCTAACGATTTAGAAAATGTACAATACGAAGCTGGCAAGATCGTGTTAGGCGCCCTTTTTTATATATTAATGGCAAAAAACTGCTCAAAGAACTGGGTTGGCCAACTTTACAGAATCTGAGAACCCAGGCAAAAAGTTCTACAAGATATATAATGGCATGTGTCCTTCGTTTCTGTTCGTATTGCTGCCACCACTTGTTTCAAGCATTATAAACATATCCCTGAGAAACAGAGATCACATTCGACCTCCCTTTGCGAGAACAGACCGATATAAATCGTCCTTCTTTCCTTCATGTATTACCAGGTGGAACCAACTAAGCCTATCCATTCGCCAGTAACAAACAGTGGCTTCATTCAAACGTGGATTAATGAAAATTCTTAAATATCCAGCTAAACCTCCAGTTTATTTCATCCAAGGCAGACGTCGCGATTATTGCATGTTGGCACAGCTTCGCCTTGGTCATAGCCGCTTAAATGGTCACCTGTTTCGCCATGGTCTTTCTCACTTTAACCAGCCCCCAAACTATCATTAAACTGAAGACATTGAACTTTTTTTTTCAACGAATGTCCTAAGTTTCAAGCTGCTCGAAATACACTCCTGGCTAGGTTTACGGTCATAATGTCTGACGCCATACCTACCTCTAACATTAATCTAATCTCTATAGCCGAGAATTATTCTTATCCACGTTTAAATGGTCATGAGGGCTTAACGCTTAAACAATGTTTTAAATTGTCAAACGTCGTTATTTCCAGCTGGAGGTTCTAATTTATTCAATGTAATTATGTACATGTTCGTTCATGCTATTGCTGAATTGATTTCTTTTATTGTTCAATGTGCCTACTTTCTTCTTTGATATTAACAGTTCCTGCCCGTTTTTAACGATGTTTTCAAATCTTGCTTTTTTCGGTATTACGAATATTTCATTTCTCTGTTGGTTAATTTGTTGTATATTGTTTACTTGTTATGCTTCTAACTTATCATTTGATAATGTGTTACTTTGTATGTATATCGGAAAATACTATATTAGCGCTTGGCGCTACCTGTATAATCCAATTGAAGTAAAAATGTTTAACTAATAGACGGACGGACAAATGATCCGAGCACAATAAAATGGAGCACTCATTGGTGTCATGCAAGTCAGATTGGTCCTGCTTGTACTTTAGCCAGTATAGACTATAGACTTTCTTTGTCCAGAGGTCCACGAAAGATGGGTTTTTCCAGTGCACCAGCTTTATGCCGAGACCAACTGTTTACGAAATTTCATTGAATTTTACCCATAACGTTTTGGGAATTTTTGTACACAAACTTTGCACAAATAAACAACTAAAGAACATGGATTTCTTACGGGTGAAAATATAACATTTGTCAGACAACATTTGTCATCATCAGCAACATAATCATCAGCAGCAGCTGCAGCAGCAGCAAGTAACTAGCAATCAGGACAAACCTGTTTTAAATTACGTTTACATGCCTATATTCGTCAATAAGCATAAATTATCTCGGAACCAATAAGAACTAACAGTTCTCATGTATATAGGTCCTTTAGAAGTCCAAATTTAGGAGACGCAGATAAGGCAAACACTGGGATGTTCAGTATAGATCCTGACTACTCTGTTGGATATGGCCTAAGTTTACAATGTGTTACAATGTAAATACTCATTATAAACAAGCTATATTAATGTTTGTTTTGATTTTCAAGATGGGGTGAAAGGTCAAGCACACCAGTGAATCAATACATTATGTAATTTGACCCTGTACTCAATATTCAGTCGAAACCCTAGATATAAGTAAATTAACCGGCCCTGTTTAGTGTGTGCAAAATATCATTCTGATATGATTATAGTGGTTATATATATATATATATATATATATATATATATATATATATATATATATATATATATATATATATTCACCTTAAGGCAGATATATCGCTCGTTGTATCATTTTTCTTTAAATGTTTGTGTATATTTCATTATTAAAAATGTTTTACAAATCAAATTGTTGTTACAGAACGGGACTTTCACAATGGATGATTCTGAAAGGAACTTTTTCCTGCCAGATGAACTAAGTGACGTCACACTTCAAGTGGAGGGTCAAAGGCTTCACGCCCACAGACAGTACCTGGCCGAGTGGTCCGGAGTGTGGCGACGTCACTTCCTGTGTGATCACAAACTATCAGCTCACGTGACCATCGACCTTCCTGGAAAGTGTGCGAAAGATGTTGTGGCGCTATTACAGTGCATTTACTCCACACAAAAACCAGTAACAAGTAAGAATAATTAGTCCTTTAGATATATGATTAACAGTCAAAACTATGAACATTCAAATGGTTTTCATTTTATATAACCGTATTCTACAGTTAAATATAATAAAGTGATCGGCCTAACTATAAAATTGTCAGGTAAGGTGCGGCCACGAACTTAATAAGGGTATGCTGTACAATAAGGCTTCTTCCAACATTTCCCTTATCTTGTTTTAAGAATGTTTGTTTCAAGCATATGACACGGGACTCTCGGGACATAACTTCGGCAGCTAGACTTTTTGGAGTGGAAAATGAATTGCATTGATGTTTACGTCTTCCTGCCGAACCGATTGAAACCGTAAAACGTACCTAAACAAGGATGCAGGGGGGGGGGGGGGGGTTAAAGATTTCATAGACGCTTAAAACGAATGCTTACATGTGATAAAACTAAAACATTTAAAATGTCGTGTAGACCAGATGGCCCACAATGAATACAGGGACTATGAAATAATTTACATGCAAGAGATTTAAATGCAAATGGTAGAATGATAAATGGATGGTTTGGGTATCACATATCTTTAAAATATCACGGAATATTAATTTTTTGCGCATTCCGGTAAGCACGTGAGTCCTATACAATGACTAATTTAGGTTAAATTGGTTGGTCTTTACTTCACATGTGTGACATTCTATCATTATAACAGAATTCTAATTACAGGTAATTTATTTTACAGGTGAGACAGTCGCAGGATTACTGGCACTTGCTGATGAATTTGAGATTAATAAGGTTAAACAGAAATGCGAAGAATTTCTGCTCTCACAACAAACAGGCACGGTGGAAACACTTGCGCTGGCGGACAGATACCAGCTCCATAACGTGTACAGGAGGTCTCTCCAGCATACTAGAGGCATGTCTCTCAGTGATCTGGAGAAAAGTATAGAAAATACGGGTTTAAACGCCGAAACGGAAACGGACGTATATAAAGGTAAAGTGCGGGAGTTACAAAACCAGAACGCACAACTGAAACGGGAAGTTGCAAACTTGAAAACGAAATGTAGTTGTATATCCCAGGATAAGGCGGCGATGCAGGAAGCACTGTATGCCGTGCAAAGGGCGTGGGATGCGAAGAACAAGCGGTGCTACAAGCATGTTAACGATTCTCTGCACGATTTTTCTTGTATTGAGTGTAATGAAAGGGTTAAAAGAGATGTGCGCGAGCTCTGTTCTGGAGGTCTACTGCGCCTTAGCGAACTGCTGTCTAAATCAAAGAGAGACAAAAAGGGACAAAGTAGTTGATAGACATATGCTTTTATTTCGCAAAAATATATATAATTTTTATAACAAAATGAATGAAATTGAAGACATAAATGAAATATATATATATATATATATTTTCAACATATCTAAGACGGGTATAACCAAGTATTCATTGATAATTTGCATTTGAAAATGTGTATTTCTGAAAGTGACAAATAGGTTTGGGAAACGTAAAATGGAAATTATATACAAAAAAGAATGAATGTAATGTATACCTTATTTACATAAATATAAATACACGTATACGAATATATATTATCGTGATCACATGCGTCTTGTAATCTTTAACGACTACACTTTATCGATATAATTCATTTAGAATCTTTGGTTCAATCAATTTAAATATTTAGGTAATGTTTATACCTTACCAAAGCAATTATAAAAATTATATTTCTCAGGTGCTCTCATTTTAAATACCAACACACCATTCACCACATACCAGTTTTCAGAACCAACATGGTTTCATCTAGAATCAATTCATGTGGAATTCGAACGATAAAACTCGTGTATCCCATCCCCTACATTTATCCAAACAAACTGTACACCAATATGATCGAATCAATGGCGCAAATACTCTAGATACTGGAAAGGAGAGAGACGTAATGGGCGATAAAGGAATCCAGTACTAACAAAACATCCACCTTCAATAGCTCAGTCATGTCAATCCATACTGAACGCCAGAAGTGTACCTTTGTGTTATGAACCCCGGCCAATATCAATGATGTGATGCATAGTAAATATTATTTCTCCTAATGAATGGTCCTCTCACAGCGAGCCCTGTGTTACCCGACCGGGGCCAGCAGCGTTCAGAATAATCTACTGTAATGTTTATACTGTTGACCTGAGCCGGTCATACTTTAAGGATCGGCCGAGTCATTGTCACTGCACTGTTAGGGGGACCACCACCGTTACTGAACAACAGTGATATCGTATAAATGGGTTAATAATGCACTCAGGAGATCATGACTGCATGTCTGTAAAATATTTCTCTCTAATCATGGCTTGACCTTTCAGTGACCTTTCTCTCTGTTACTGGCATCATTGTAATTCTGATAAGTGTAGGAGTTATATTTTATACAAAAAGTCAACTTAAATATAAAATCTTGGTTTCGCTTTTTGGGTTTTAATTTGAATATGATGAATGAGAACGGTATTAATTTCTATTCTGAGAGTATTTTATCTCAAAGATCTACTTCACAGAAACTAAATAATGCACCATCGAGTCATAATATACAATATATTGATAAATGACTAGGACCACCATCTGGCCTTGAAAAATAAAGACAGGCAGTAATGGATTTCATTGACACCTTTGGCTTGTATTCGCCAAGGTGATCGGGAGATACCCTAAATAGTTTCATGTTTATAACACCATTTTCCTGTAATAAGTGCACTCACTACCCGGACGTACATGAGAAAAACGACAATGAAAGCTCTCCCTACAGAGTCTGTGAATTACTGTTAAACAACAGCTGAGGAAGCTGGAGGTACAACAGAGCAGACACACAGCTCAGCAGAGTCCTGTAACGACAGTACATCTGTATTAATATCATTGTTATATGATATTATTACATATTTACAAGTATTATATCAGTATAGTTAGTGCAGGGTCATATTACAATGCATGCCCTTTTGTGCTAAAGATCCTATAAAACCACCTACAAGGAAAGATAAAAGAAGGAAAGACAATTTTTCTGCTATATTACAAGGTACATTTTTGTGTATGTTATAAAAAAAAGTTCACTGACACTTTTAAAGTAAAGGTTATTCTTTTCAACAGAGAATTTTTTATCTATAAAATTCAAGACATCAACGTTCATGAATTGAAATTATTTATAAATTACAATTATGTAAATGACTATAATTTAAATAATTTCCTTTGCTAAAAACATCAAATTCATAATACATGTAAGTACATAATCTTCTCACATATTGCAGTCATTTTAAATATATCAAGAAAAAGAACTAAAAATATGACTCACCACAAAGTGTATAAAGCTGTTAAAGTCGTTTTGAACACTAAAAGTGATAACATGGCAGCCAAACACTGAAAGAAAACATTCAAAATGAGGTTATACAAAGCAACAAATAGCAATTAAGGAACAAGCTTTAATAAGTTTTTTTATTATCTACAAAACGTCTTTCCCTGTTACCCTTCATCAATCAAATGTAATTTGATATTTCTATTAAATGTCATGCAAATGACTCGTTTACTTCAAGAAGGTCACACAGTGAATCTCAGCAATGCATGTCAGAGAGTTTACTAAGGACATAGAAGAACAGTCGAATGTGCACACTTGAAGACTTCACTGGGAGCATCGCTGACTCGAGTGATTGACAGCCAGAATTTTGTTTCTTTGTTTCAACAGCCCAGCTGAGAAGAGTGACAGGCTGGCACGGGGTAATAAATACCTGTTGTCACTGGTTACAAGGGCATTGGGCGGTGTGTAGACCGAGGCTTATAATGTAGAAACTCTCACTGTATGGTTATGACTCAATATATGGCAGGGCCTAATAATATTGAGTCCAATTCAATTGGGCTAACTTTATTCTGTTATTTATTTTCTAATTAACATAAATGTTTCACCCATCACATAAATACATTAGAAATATTAAAATTTCTACAAATCTGTGTATTCTGACATGGATACTTCTATGAGAACAACCTCGATATTCCCATGGAAAACTAATGTTATAGTAATGCTAGAGTAAATATCAACGAGACATTCTGTCACATACTTTCAAGTTTAATATAGGTTCAATTTTTTTTATACCTGAAATTCTTGTATGACATTTATAAATATCACAAATAGATCACCTCAGAGCAAATTATACATGACATATACACATAAGCTTACTATTTGGTGAAAGTACCTTACTAGGGTGTCTTACCAGTAGTTCATAACTGATCATTTCAGGTAAACAACAAATACTGTGAAAACACTTACTCTAGCAATTGTGTTGTCTTTTTCTGGACTATGACTTTCTCCACGGAGGTTACTCAGTGCCACTCCTGTTACACTGAGAAAAACCCCAAACACACCACTGTTGAAAACATAATACCAGAAAATGAGAGAAATGTCCATGTAGGACTTGTGACTTTACCTAGGAGGGCTGCATGTGGTAAACTGCAGAATTCTGAGATACAGACATTCCTAAAGAGAACAGGGAACAACATTTTGCCCCTTGTGGTCAGGATACTCTAAAATTACATAAATTATCACTGATGGGAATACCTGAAATACCTATTAGCTCCTACACTCCTCATGCAGCTGTTATACACTGCAGTTGTCCCAGACATCATTTCATGTAACCACTGCTTTCTATGGCAAGGTTCTGTGAGCAGGAACACCAGGGTGGCACCAGAGCAAGAATTGTTATCAGACCACTGACTGATAGTATGGTATTGCATTGTGCATCCAGTCCAAATTTTAAACAAGCAACACCCACTATCATTGGTCTGATAACATTCCTTCTGGCAATTCAAACAGACCAATGATAGCTTGGGTCCCAGTGTAATCAAACGAAATAAAAGGTGTCACATGTTAAAAATTTGGGCTTGATGCACAATGCAGTACAAGTTGTCTGATTACGATTCTTTGCTCTGTGCAATGGTTATATAACTCAAAACATCACCACTGAATGAAGAAAATGACTGAGGTAATATTAAAGCTACAGGGTAAATTTTCCCTCCAAATTTTGTGATGATGGCTACAACACGTGGAGACATCTGGCAATAAGCTTCGAACAGTTGATGCCAGACACTGCATCAAAATGGTTATTATGTTCCTAAAACTGTCATAGAAATTGTCAACTTGTGCTATAGTAAAATACTGTATTATTTAATATTATAACTGGAATACTGTTTTGTAAAAAAAAAAGAAACCATTCACACCTCATTTCCCTGGCTAGTATTTTTCTTGCACTTTTTATCTGCACTTACCAAAACTGTCAACCTGTCCCTATAACTATAAGGAGTACTTGAGTACCATTAAGGGAGTCCACGCAGGTAATACTTACTGAGTAATGGAGTCCAAAATTTTGATTAAAGTACTTGTATGTGTACATGTAAATCTAAAAATTACTGCAAACTTACTTGCAACCCTAAATCACTCATTAACTTATGGCTTTAAACCTGTGCTAATACAATAAAAGGAGGTCTGTTAAGATGCTTTATTTCTTTTGCTATAAAGAAACCAGTTACATATAAAATACCTGCTTTTGTGTGGAAATTTAAGCCATCATCAAGGCAATTATATACATATTTTTGCAATGCTCGAGAAAAAAAATGTTACACATTTCAGTCCTGCCCAGTCTGGAAAAAATACCGTAAATAGAAAAACACGGAGTTTGTTTCACAAATAATAACAAAAGTATTGTATGAAAAATAATAAATTAATATTGTTTTATGATATCATATGACTAAAACTGTTTGTCTATGTATATATGCATTCCATTCTTGAGTTAAAGTCAGTGACAGTATTCTCAATGATGCTTGTTCAAAACAATTGAACAAATATATTGTTGTACCTGAGCACACAGCCGACGTAAAATTTCAGGAAATACAGAAAAGGAAAATCCCTTGCAGCCAGGACATCACCTGAAATACCAAATACAGCTTTATGAACTGTATGCTGATTCAGTGTACAGTCAAACCCTGATGATGCTAAGTTGCACAGTAAAATTTCAGCCATTTTTATAAAAACCCAAAGTCTGTTCCACCAAGAGATGCCTACTGCAATGTGATCATTATTCTCTAAAACTTTTGGGGTCCTTTGATTGTTTTATATATATATATATATATATATATATATATACATATATATATACATATATATATACACACATATATATATATATTTAATATATACATTTATATATATTAAATGTATATATTAAATATATATATGTATATATATATATATATATATATATATATATATATATATAAAAGAATATTTCTGATACCAGCAACCAATCTAGAACTTGCAACAAATATCCCAGAGTATGTTACTACTGACCTTGACCATCATCAGTATAGCTGAAATGTTAGAAATACTGCTATCGCAAATATTTTATTCTATTCTGTAACAGTTTGCAAGGTAGGTTCTACTGTATGTTAATATTATGAGATCATGTACCATTTCAAAATATTCTCCAATTCTACAACAAATAATTTAATGACTTCATCAACAAATCTTTTGATTCTTCCTCCATCCCAATATCATTTTTCCCAATTTTTCTACTACAAATTCTACTGATCTTTTTTAACAAACTATTTCTGGCATAAATAGTTGTTACATTAATATAAAAAAGTGTTAAAAAAAACTCACCTAGGAGTATGCTGCTTGGTGCTAATAGTATGAAGCTGAAGATATAAATGTGCAGTTTAGTATACTGAACAACATGCTGACTGTCCTTTCTTGGTCATGTTTCACACCTACCAACTCTGTCCACTTGTTTCTTCACAATTATTTATTTATAATGCAACAAAACTTACTTTATTTTACCTCATTGACAAAAAAGAAGAGTGGCATTTAAATGTCGGTAAAACAATACACATCCTTGCAAAAAAATTCAATGTAATGAATTTAAAATGAAATAAAACAAATCAGTCAGCTGTTTTGTAACATGTTACTGGTGACCTAAACTAACAACATTAAACAATATCGATTTGATGGTTAACAGCAATACACTGAGATGGAGTCATGTTTTTTTTTCCTGGTGTATTTGCTTGTAACACATTCACATCTCCTCTGCTGTCACAAACAGGTCTACTATATACTGTTTGGTCACTACCGCGAGGGTCTATATATACATGGCTTGATATCTGATTTTAGGTTTGGAAAAAGAATTTACTGTTACCTGTTACAAAATTTCTGTTTTATCTGACATAACAGATTGTATTGATGTATATATATATATATATATATATATACACACACACACACAAATACCCACAATAATAATAATAATAACCATCATTGCAAAAGCAGATACAGAAAATATCACAGTATAATATAACTTACCTGTATGTGAAGTTACAGAAAAGTTTTTCAAATGCTCTGGAAAGACAATAAACAAAATCTTACAGTTGACAAAGAAAATTAAATAGATGAAAAAACAACTGTTCCTCAAACAACTCAGATAATAAAAACATAATATCTTTTGAAATAAACCTAATGTGTCCCCTACTTAAAACTGAAAGTTTGTATACAAAACAGGTATACTAAAGGGTGTAAGATGCCAACATTCTTAAAATTATTAATGAGACTTAATTTATTGTTGATGATTCTGCCTAAAATCTGATCCTAGCATCAACAGAGGATTTTATTTTAACAAAATTATTTCATGAAATGTTTTACAAATTCCCCTCCAGTTCACAAGTTATATCCTTCATTTGATTAAGATGTCTTCAGTAAAAGATGTTTGTATTAAGAAACAGAGGCTAGTATTACCCATCCTATCCGGTAATACCTCTGGCAGCTCCTAAGATGAAACATAGGGCTATTTAGTATTACAAATAAATTGAATAAACAAACACTTGAAGCATTTGCAAATTTATTTACTACTGAATAGGTACTGCATTCTCTGTCTCTGGAGGTTCAGCTCATTACATGACCATAGAACATACCTGCAGTTACACTTACAGGAAGGGGCATAACACCTACCTTAGTTTCACCTTTTTCTTTGTATATATTCCATATATTGCATATCCCCCTGAAAAACAAAAGCAAATCACTCTTGACTTATAGTTCAATGTAAACTGAATACTGACAGAACTAGAAAACTGACAGGTCAGTAAGGGCCCCGCAAAAGATGCAGTCATTATAAATTGAAGTACTGTGAATTTGGTGTACTTTGGTAGCATGGGCTGAAAGATTGATATTTGAAAATTAAAGAACCTGTAAAGAACAGCTGACATGTATAAACTGGATGAAAAGATATGGTAAAGTGAAAATGTTCAAAGCTATCAAAATCATGATAAACTAGATGTGTCGGTACGACATTGGTTAAATTTTGTAAAATTATTTTAAGTTAAGGAGGTGTTGTATGGTCAAAAGTAGGTCAAGAAGGGCAAAATGCAAACTCGATCTGTAACGGGTCATTATCAAGGAACACATAAAAAATCAGGCCAGTATGCAGGCATTGTGAAAAAAAGTCCATACATGTGCATTTTTCATAAAAATTTCTGTCTTTCATGAAATTTTCTATGTTCAGGATCTGTCATATGGTCAAAAATAGGTTAACTGGGACGAAACGCGAACTCGACCTGCAAGTGGTCATTATTCGCCCACAGACCAAACATTGGGCCAGTATCTGTAAGCATTGCATTGCGAAACTAGAATATTAGCAAAAGCTGGTAATCAGTTATAAATTTAAATTGGAGAGGTATGTACCATGTTTTATAACAATCCACCAAATGCTTCCTGAGAAATATCCCCCTAAGTTTTTTTTCTATACTTAGCTCTGTGACCTTGAAAAGTAGGTCAAGACCACCCATCTTTGAACCTGACCAAGATTTTGTAAATATGATGCAAAAGCACTAAAGTAATGAAGTTCCTTAGTTGAATACCTTAAGAGATATCCTGCACAAAGGCCAAAATTGAAAAATCTGATAAAATTTCATTAAAAAATCATAAATTGCAGGTGACGCCACCAAAATTGTGCAGCACGTACAGACCATCAGTCCCAATGATCATAGTAAGTTTTGTGAAAATCCACACAATGGTTCCTGAGATATAAGCTTCTGAGTGTTTTTCTATAATCAGCTCTAAAATGTAGAAAAATGGGTCAAGGTCACCCATCTTTGAACTTGACCGAGATTTTATTGATATACATCTTCACTGATGAAATAAAATTCCAACGGTGAATCCTTTTAGAGATATCCCGCTCACAAGGTAAAAGTTAACAGACGCGGAACGGATGGACGGACGGACACCCGACAGACAGATGGACGGATAGACGGACAGCTTGGGTGACGACAATAGCCCATCAGCCTATGAGCTGAGGGCTAAAAACGGCTGTACATGTACATTTGTCATGAAAATTTATATTTTTCATGAAATTTTCTATGTTTAGGAGCCGTAAAACAATCAAAAGTAGGTCAACCGGGACGAAACGCGAACTTGATCTGTAACTGGTCATTATCTGCATGCACACCAAAAATCAGGCTAATATCTGCAGGTATTGCGAAAAAAAGTCCGTACATGTGTATTTGTCATGAAAATTTCTATTTTTCATGAAATTTTCTAAGTTAAGGAGCCGTAAATGGTCAAAAGTAGGTCAACGGGGAGGAAACGCGAACTCGATCTGTAACTGGTCAATATCTGCATACACACCAAAAATCAGGCCAATATCTGCAGGCATTGCGAAAAAAAGTCCGTACATGTGTATTTGTCATGCAAATTTCTATTTTTCATGAAATTTTCTAAGTTAAGGAGCCGTAAAACGGTCAAAAGTAGGTCAACTGGGAGGAAACGCGAACTCGATCTGTAACTGGTCAATATCTGCATACACATCCAAAATCAGGCCAATATCTGCAAGCATTGCGAAAAAAGTCTGTAAATGTGTATTTGTCATGAAAATTTCTATTTTTCATGAAATTTTCTAAGTTAAGGAGCTGTAAAACGGTCAAAAGAAGGTTAACTTGGATGAAACGTGAACTCAATCTGTAACTGGTCATTATCTGCCAGTACACCAAAAATCAGGCCAATATCTGCAGGCATTGTGAAAAAAAGTCCGTACATGTGTATTTGTCATGAAAATTTCTATTTTTCATGAAATTTTCTAAGTTAAGGAGCCGTTAAACGGTCAAAAGTAGGTCAACCGGGACGAAACGCGAACTCAATCTGTAACTGGTCATTATCTGCCCACACACCAAAAATCAGGCCAATATCTGCAGGCATTGCGAAAAAAAGTCCGTACAACTGTTTGATTTCGGAAGGACGGAATGACGGACATGGGTAAAACTATATGCCCCGGCCACTTTTTGGCGGGGGCATAAAAAGAACTGCACGCATTTTTAGTTTCTGTATTCCTGTATTACCTGAGCCAATTATTCTTGGTTGAAGTCTTGGCTGGGCTGTGTCAAATATTTTTCCAGTATTTGTATGTTGAATTTGCCTTATTATATGTGAGGCTTGAGTCGGTATATAAACCTTGTAGTATAAGAGAGAGTCAGCTGTTGGTTAGTAGTGATAAAATGGTCATTCTCTTGAACTGAGATTCAGCTGTTCTTGGGCTTGGGTCTACAGATGTGCTGTGATGTGTAGAATGGCTACATATGAATATCAATGTAAATTTGTTGATGGTCACTATAATAGGTCCAAATTCCTTGAGATGTTGGAAGTGGAGATAGATTTGTCCAAACATGGTCTAAATGAGAGCCACTGTGGTGCGTTGGGCCAGTGTATCCTTGCCTGGGGAATCATCAAATTGTCTGTACAAAATATGCTGTGAAAATGTAATGCTGCTGTACACGAGTGACTCAAAAAAGATTCATCCATTTTGGCCTGCTGAAGGAGACACCAGTAACTGAACACCAAACTGTGTGTTACTTTTTTTTTCCTTCTGACCGTAATATCAATGAGCTTCTCCCTTAGGCCATGGGTGATACATCTTATGTTTGAATCCTATCCATCATATGTTAGGGGAGTTATTATGCAGAAACGAATTTGATTGTTCATCAAATTCTTTGCGGGTTATTGCATTTACATCATTTGAGAATTATAGCCTCTGTCAAGGTCATCCATCTTCGAACTTGACCTAGCCCTTCATAACAAACATAACTGGTGCAAGTTAAGTGAGTGTTAGTCAAATTGTTTGCGAGCTATTTGGTTAACATCATTTTAGCATTATAACCTCTGTGACCTTGAAAATCCATCAAGGTCACCCATCTTCAAACATGATATTGTTCATCAAAAGGTCCATCACTGCCGTGAGTCTGGGAACCTTATATGAAATACTTTTTACGAGTTATTGTGTTAACAATGTGTATCCTTTTGCATGCATATTTGCTAAGAGAGTGCAACCTTACTAGGTGTTCAGTAATGGTTTTTACCGCCTAATTTACAGAAAAATGGCTGACTATGACCATATATCATGCCTCGTTGCTGTTGACATGATGACCTGTCCTACTGTTAAGGTGGAATAAACAATTATGGTTACAATAATGATTTCTAACCTGCTGAAAGAGGGACCTAAAATTTAACACCAAAATGTGAATAACTTTTTTGACCTTTGACCTTCCGACCCCAAAATCGATAGGGATCTTCCATAATTAATGGTTAATACATATTTCAGGTTTGAACTCAATCCGTCAATCCTAACTGGAGTTATCATCCGGAAAAGAATTTGTGGACGGACGGACAGACGGCAAGACAGACAGACAGACGGAAAGGTCGATAACTATAGGGCACCCGCTTTTCAAGCGGGGCCCTAATAAATTCCATTGCTACTCTGAGGACATCTGGTGGAGAATTATAAAAGTAGCCTGTTTAGTATAAAAGTTTATACTCAAAAAAGGTTTCAATTAAACTTGAATATCAAGATTATGTTACCCTGAAGTTATCCCTGTCTGTTAACCTGATAGAACACATATTCAAAATAGGAGAGAAATTGATATAACCTTAATCTGTGTTTAATTAACTATGGTAAGGGGATTACAATGGCCGCTGATCCCAACTACAGGTGATCATGAATGGAAAACTCAATAAAGTGTTGCATTAAAAGACATGGTTACCTGTGGTTAGTAAATGCAATGCCATCCACATATAGCCCTGAAGATCAAACTGAAATATAAAGAAAACGCAGAGATTATGCTTCAAGCAAAACTCTCAACCTTCTGATTGCGTTTCCTGTTTGGGAATGTAAACTTTAAATCTGAAAACAGATGCATACTGATAAGACACTTGGTATGTTTTTACCTCAGATGATAGAACAAATGAGATGAAGTGAGAAGGGCTGTTTTATATAGCTAGTCTGCATAATGCACAATGTAATGAAAAGAGAACTGATCATACTGAAGTACCGTAGATCCGTGTTTTGAGGTTGCACGTTGTCTAATGGCCGCACCTTATGATCTTAAAAAATTAGTCAGGATTTCCAGCTATAAGTCTTATTTTATGGCTGGTGGTGGTAAAACAAGGATCTATGGTAAATTAAACCACAACTTGGTGAGCTTACAAATTTGATCCTTGTACATCGTAAATGAAAAGATCATACAAAGCAAAAAGTTGTGATATAGATTGACCTTTCACATCAAGCTGTATTTCTATGTGCTCTTATATGTGAAAAAAATGTTATCATTACTTTAAAATGGCTGAAGCCTTTGTTCCTTGTACGAGTTTGTAGAACTAAGAACAGACCTGACATATGAGATTGACCGTGTCTTACCTGAGGGTCATTCCACACGGCAGCTACAGCTGAGCACAAGGTGAAGAAAAGAAGCACCAGTCTTAGAAGCTTGATCCTCACATCAAATCCCTTAAGTTAAAAAGAAAGCAATTTTTAACAAGAGCAATGCAAACGTGCATAATACACACGTCATGTATCTGGTGACCTCTGACCTCATTAAATATGCATGAATTTTTATGAGAATTAAATTCAGGTGAGAAAGTCTATTGGTAAATATGTATAACGAGTTTCATGAAAAGTGTGGTGATCTCTGACCTCACTGAATATGCATGGATTTTGCTGGAATTCAAACTTAGGCAAGATATTATATTGATTAATATATCTGATTAGTTTTATAAAAAATCCTTTATATTCTTCATAAGTTATCGTATCAACACCACAAAGTAGCCGAGTGACCCATGAACTTATTAAATATGCATGGACATTGCCTATAATCATACTCCGGTTAGATAAACTGTTACTTTGACAAAGATCAATCAAAGCTCTGGTAAATTATTGTGGCGACACTAAAAGTTAACAGACAGATGGAAGGATGGACGGGTGGTGGGTATTCCATAATAGTCCCGTCATATGAGGGTTTCAAAACATGCCCTGTTAACAGACAGACACCCCGATGGATGGACAATGGACAAAGGACATTTACTGTAGCACAGGTGGTCCTTTACAAGTGGATAAAAAGAGGTCAAAACTTCCGATTGAGTGTTACATGTGTCGATTATGTAAAACAATAAAGTAAGAACATGTTTCCTTTATAGTATTTTAAATACCAGAAACAAAGGCTGCACAGGTACATGTGAACCGCTTACAACTTAACGTTAGGTTGACCACTTGAGCTCGCTTAAATCTTTAACTTGAGACACTGTACATTTCAGTACCAGAGGGTCATTTAGTTTCTGGCACGTGCCTCGTGTGGGACTTTACAACTATATTATTTAAAGTCTAAACAAGGTTAATCTCTAAAAGTAAATTTAATATGGGTTAGTTCACACTACCCTCCCACCCTGGAACAAGGTATTTTGTGCCAGTTTATAGTCCGTCCAAAAACCCTTGTCCGCATGTTTTTTCACGATAATTATTTTAAAAATATTCTTTTAAAATGCCCTTTCGCCTGAAGTAGATAAACAGATATTCCGCCAATTTTGTATGTAGTAGTTACATATCATGTAAAACTTATTTAATCTGCAACTCTTTTGCGTTATTTATGTTGAAATACTGTGGATGGCGTCTTCCCAGCACTGCTGGACAGTACATTCCTCCATGGTACATTTTCCCAGTCTTTGGCAGCATTTCACCTTCAATTGACTGACGTCATAAGTTTGCCTGGCATGTTTATTAACAGTTCTCAGGCAAGGAATAAGTCATAAACGCTGTAACTATTATTACACTGTAACTAATATTATGTATATATTATTAAACGCTTTAACTTATATTAAGGATTATTTGTCTTATAGAAAATCAAAGCAAGGTAAGGCATTACTTTTTATGCGATAGTCAGCGGCATAGCTCCTGCAACCTTTGGACAAGAAAGGTTTACACTGCTTTACTTTTATGAAAAATGATCCCAGAAAAACATGCGGACATGTGTAATGGAACGGAATATAGCTGGATGTGATATATGTTTATGTTGTGATAATTATGCAACTGAATGGTGTTATTTTATGTTTATTGCCTTGCATTGCACAGATTCCCAAATGCAGTTTGCATAATGTTTCACAATAAACCTGACTACACCAGGTTCAATCATTCATTGTTATTTAAGTGATAATTGTATGAACTGACAACTAAACAAACCTCAGTATTTTCTTCCTCAGATAATATATCCTCTACCAACAGAAGATTCTGCAGGCTCATAAACGAAGGCACAGGCTAAAAATAGAAAGGATGACATGGCCTTATCTACTCTGATAATTAGATAAGATAAGATATAGTATGGACTCAATATGATCTCACATTGTACCATTCTAGATTCTCAAAGGTGAAACTTTAACTGACATTAATATCTATGTTTCCTGAACATTTTATTTCTCATATGTATTCAAATAATATATTTACTCTTGTAAAACATTTATGTTTTATTTCTTTTACCTATTCATAAAGTATTTTTACTTTTATAATACATATTTTTTATGATAAGTAAAATGCATTCACATGATGAAAGCTACACAAGAGCACCGCAAATGAAGCATAACACACCTGTTGCATATTTTGTGACTACTGACCTCATTAAATATGCATGGATTTTGCTGGAAATTGCACTTAGGCTAGATATTTTATTGATTAACATTTCAACACCACAAAGTAGCCTAATGACCTCTGACCTTATTAAATATGCCATATTTTGCCCATAATCAAACTCTGGAGAGATAATCTATTGGTAAGTAGTTATGGTAAGATCAGGAAAATACATCAAAACCCCAGCAAGTTGTCGCGGTGACACTAAAAAGTTAATTGATGGATGACCAGATGGTGGGTATACCATAATAAGTCCCCACAGAGACAGGCATATAAAAATTGAAGGATAACAAAATCATATCTGTCTGACTAATTCAGAGACATTATTTTGCATGCAAGCAAATCATTCCTGATAACAACTATTTATAAACCATGTATAATTATTTACAAAAAGAAACAAAGAGATCAAAAAGAACAAATTTGCAGTAATCCTTACCAGTTTTGACAAGGCAACAGACCCAGTATATATGCTTGAAACAAACAACAACATGGCAGGAATCCAGGGAGCTAGATTAGATCTGGAAAAAGAATGATTATTTAAAGAACATGCCAAGCTTTTGGTAAAAACTAAAACAGGAAAGATAAAAAAAAATCTGCAAAGGGTCTGTCCAACTGATATAAACATTGGGCAAATTAATAATTTTTCATGATCCTTTCTGCAAACCTGTGTTTTTTATAGATGATAAGGCCAAATTCCAGCTATTATAGATCTCAATATTTCAAGTAATGTGTCTAACATCATCACTATAATATTTTCACAGCAGTAGATTTGTTAATTAACAGGATGCCTCTGAAAAGCCCCTGAGCTTGGTTTTGGCACACTTTTCTCCTGAAACTTGTCCAGATCCTGATATCAATAGCTTTCTTCCTCTTTGATCAAATCCCATTATAAATGTTATGAATATTCATCATCTTGACACATACAAAAGACCTGCAAGTTTGGTTTAAACAAATTTCATGTAGAACTGGCCTGGCTGGATTATCCAGATTGTAGAATTCTTACACCATCATTCACCAGCTCTGACCTCATGGTGTAGTACTGTACTGTACTACTAGAACACTTTTATTAATATAAGATTAGATGGTCTGCAATTATGGGCTGCTCACCTGGTGATGTCATTAAACTGAAGGTCTATCACTCCTGAGACTCGAAGCAACCACAATGTACATGCTCCAACCAGGGTCTGCCATCTGGTGGAGAGAAACAGAACTAAAGTTTCAAAGCGTTGGTATGTCACAATCTGAACAACAGTCACAGGAGGTAACAGCTCAAATACAGGGACCTCTAGCTGTGCAAACCCTTTTGAGGTTATATCTGAATCCAAGCTGAACTGTGTTGTGTATAAATATGTTTTGTATAAATATTAAAGTAACAGAAATTAATTCAGAACCAAATACTGAAATAAAAACATGCTGAAAAGATAAATAAGATATGCAAGGAAGTTTTTTTCTCTCCTTAAGACATGACCAAATCTGTCTGTACCCTGAAAAAATGTCAGGATAAGTTAATCATTCTCATTATACAGAGGAAAAAAACAATCTAAACATCTCTATGCAAATATAGCCAACTTAACTGCTATCAGTGTTATTATGTTTAATGTTTTTATTATGTTTAATGTTAAATGTTCACTGTAAGAACACTTACCCTTGAAATATGGTAGGATAGGTAAAGTGTAACACAGACAGAATGTACTGTAAAAGACATAATAAAATACATCAATAATCACAGAAGATTAAGATGGTGCATTAGATAAAAACAAATGGCATTCTCTGAGTGATGTTTTATTATCACAATTACATGTATATTACTTGCTTGTAAACAGATTTTTGAGATAACATGTATTTTCAGTCAGACAAGATGTGTAACAATGTTGAACAGTCCCACAGCTGGTGCTGAAACTCATCCTGCACCCTCCCCCCCCCTTCCAAAATGATTTCATTATCAAGGGCAATTTAGCAGAAATATGGAAAACTAGATGTGGTCGGACAATGGTCCTCAGAGGGCCCAGCGTTTCTGCTAGTGCTGGACTTGTTTACATATGGGTGAAAATAAAGTTAAATTTGAGAAAAAATGACAAACAGAAACAGGTTTTTATCTATATGCTTGAGGGAAAAAATCCTACTGGATCAAATGATATTAAAGAAGATATGTCTGAAATAATGTGTGCAATAGAAAATCACCGAATGTAGTCTGTTTTTGATTTATCTGATTTTAAGCAAGTCTGTAATTCAATTGGTCTGGAGCCCTCATAGCAACCAATGATCCCTGTGAAATTGGGAAAGCTGCAGTAGTTGTTGTTGAGTTATCACTTGGAAAGAAAATTAGGGATCAGGCTGTGGTCCCCATATTGGAATTCCAACAGGTGTGTAATTCAATAGGACTGGAGCCCTCATATGTACCAACCATCCCTGTAAATTTTGGAAAGCTGCAGTATGTTGTTGTTGAGTTATAGCGCGCAGAGGAAATCAGCCATTGAGCTGTGGTGGCCATATTGGAATTCCAACAGGTCTGAATTTCAATCTGGAGCCCTAATAGGTACCAATCTTCTCTGTGAATTTGGGAAAGCTGCAGTAAGTTGTTGTTGAGTTATCTCGTGCGAAAAAAATGAGCGATCAAGCTGTGGCAGCCATATTGGAATTCTGACTGGTCTGTTATTCAATTGGTCTGGAGCCCTTATTAGTACCAATTATCCCTGTGAATTTGGGAAAGCCGCAGTATTGTTGTTGAGTTATTGTGCAAAAGAAAATCAGCGAACAGGCTGTTGCGGCCAAATTGAAATTCCAACAGGTCTGTAAATCAATAGGTCTGGCACCCTAGTAGGTACCAACCATCCCTGTGAATTTAGGAAAGCTGCAGTATGTTGTTGTTGAGTTATCTGGCGAGAAAGAAAATCAGGGATTGGACTGTGGCAACCACATTGGAATTCCGACAAGTCTGTAATTCAATAAGTCTGGAGCCGTCATAGGTACCATTCATCCCTGTGAATCAGTGAAAGCTGCAGTATGTTGTTGTTTAGTTACTGCATGCCAAAGATAATCAGCGATTGGGCTGTGACGGCCATATTGGAATTCCGACATGTCTGTAATTCGATAGGTCTGGAGCCCTCATAGGTACCAAACATCCCTGTAAATTTGGGAAAGCTGACTATGTTGTTTTAGAGTTATCGCGCGAAAGGATGTGTCCCTGATGGAAGAGACGGACTGACACAGTGATCACTATAGGGCACCGCTTGTCAAGATTCTCCTGCCACACACACACACACACATTTTGAGACGTTCCTAACTGTTCAGTAACTTAAAAAAAAACTGGTAGCACCTACCGGTACATCTATTATTTTCACCAATGTCCGTCTGTCCATCCTGTTTATATGTCTGTCTGTGTGTATATCAATGAGTTTGTTGGACATTGATATTTCTTTTAGATATGAGCCTTGAGAGAAAGATGAGTTGTTTTATATAAAATTAGTATTTATCTAGATTCTAATGCATATTTATAAAATGCTGCTAGTATGTCGGTCTTGTTAAAATTAACAGCCAAAAGTGCTAACATTTTGTTAATGTATTTTTAAAGAACTCAAATCTAAACAAAATATTCTATTTGGTTTATCATTCAAAACATATTGCAACTGGCTGAAGTACATGTTCTGTGAGTGCTTTCCAGTTTTTTTCACTATAATTATCAAGAGCCTAAACATTTGTTTATATTTAAACAATCAATACTGACTTTATTTGTGAAAGCAGCAGCAATAAACAGGAGCCAATACACAGTCATCAGACATCGCTTTCCTCCAAGGGCCTCCATCTTCACCACACACCACCTGGGGGCGCAAAGATCACCTGTAAACAAACAAGGAACAGTTCAAATCATGTTAAGATTGTGGGTATTTATAAAAACTTTAAACAAGAGTTTTGTATGAAAGGGAAACTTAAGATGTTCAGCTAAATGTCCATGCAACAATATGACTTTAATCAAACGAATTTTAAGTATATGTTCATGTAAACATAGCATTTAAATCCGGTGTAAAGTAATTAGTATTTTTTTTTATATCTTTTACAAAATTATTATACTTGCCAGTTAGGAAGTGATATACAATTCAGATGTTAATCTTACAACACATTACATTTGGAACCCATTCATTTTGCAGGATCTTTCATTTTCCCCCCACATAAAAACAATTTAAACAAGTGCCAGCAGAAACATGAATTACAATTTTTTGGCCAAGTCAGTCAGGGCATCTCCTGATTGGCACATGTTGTGGCTCCGAGATGCAAATGGTTTCAAGGCAATATTTTGGCAGGTACATATTATACTAAAGGGAAAACAATTTATTTTCACATGTATAAGAACAGACACCTACAATAGTATTATAAAGAATGTACTACTTATGTATTATGTACTTAACTGCCTTATTATATACTCATCTACCTTGGAATATGTACAAGAGGCACACCTAGTACTCAGGTATCTTGAACTAGTAATGTGAATATCACAAGCAACTCACTGACAACTAGTCAGTTACTTGTCTGTTCTAATACATGTGAAAATAAATTGTGATATTTATCCCCCGAACCCCCCCCCCCCCCCAATATCATGCCTGGTATATAAGTTAAAGGGTGTCAATCACCCACAAAGCATGTGGAATTAAGATGAAAAATGACGTTTTCCCTTTAGTATAATATGTACCTGCCAAACTGAATATTGCCTTGAAACCATTTCCTTACTCCTATAAATGAATATTTAAAATATTGAACAGGGCGCGATCACAGCTGTCAACATAAAACACAGCGCATGGGGCTGTGTGCATCCTGGAGCCACAACATGTGCCAAACAAGAGATGCCCTGACTGACTTGGCCCACAAATTGTAATACATGTTCCCGCTGACTGAAACACCGCATCTTGTGGTTCAGAATCGGACCTCTGGTCACATGGCCTTGTTATGTTAAACAGACACACTTGGACTATGTTTACCAACACGCAGGGCCATAAGAAGGTGTTAAACAGCGGTATGTGAGGTAATGAAACTGTGTGCTGGGATGAATTTGTTGGGACACTTTTGTATAAAGCAAAAACTGATAGTGTGAAACAATAGGCATAATATTGCTCCTAATTATATACCTTTAATACTGATGGTTTGCCAAATTAGTGTTATTCCGACTTATAAATAGGATTCCTCCTTTGTTCTCCAAACCTCCCGAGTCATAAACTGATTAATTTAACTCTAGCTTCCTCATAGTTTGTACCTTCATTTGTTTGGACTGCTACAAGAAAGCATGAAGTTTCATGCCTGACGTTTGAATACTGTGTACGCGATTTGTAAATGTAATGAATGGACAGTGGACCAAACCAAGTGAATGTGCTTGTCATCCACGATCAGGTTTGAACTGTCCTTCATCAAGTGTCAATAAACAGAGTGGTTACAACCAAACAAACATGGACATAACAAACCTTGGTCCTCTGGTCAGCCTTTGTCTTAGTTCAGGTTTTGGTCAAGCGACAAGACAGTCAGAAGCTTCCATAATGTGAGTACCGGATAAACTGTCCACGTTTCTGACTGCCGCTCTGATTCAAGCTGGCCGTGGCATATTTAGTGTCGTCAACGTCCATTAGGTGGCAGGGTCGTCGACGCCACTGCGTCAGGTTCATTATAAGCATTCCGTCTGTCTGGTTCCATAATAAATGTAATCAATTACGATAACGATTACTTTTAAAAGTAGTGATTACAATTACAGTTACGATTACATGAAAATATCAGTGTAATTGATTAAAGTTACAATTACTTTTACAAGTAATCATGATGACAATCATGATTAAAAGTTTTTTAATAATTAACAAAAACACACAAAAAATGTGTGATATTCTTTATTCATACTGTTATATTTACCAAGATGTAATGCACCGGTCTGTTCAGTTCCTTTGATTATTCCATTTTCTAGAGAGAGTTTACTTTATATAAATGTATTGAACTGGTGAAATCTTATTTCTATGATTATTAGGCACATTCTTGTTTGCAATCACCAATGGACATGATGCTGAACAAATGAAGTCTGAGTTCTCGGATTATATAGACAGATCCGTTTTTTCAGTCACCAATGGACATGATGTTGAACAAATGTACCTGGCCATAGTGTATCATGTTTAGACTGTTCAGCACTGGATACCTACTTGTTGCCGGTTTCAAATGTTACATAAAATGGCCCAGAGTAGAGCACAAGCATGATTACTTGTGACCCTACTGCATGGGCTGCATCTAGCTTAGCCCTGATCTCTTGTGCTCTCTCCCTGACGGGGAGAGGTATCCATGGAATGGATACATACGCCCCATTATAATATGCAGTTACATCTGGCTTTGTCATCAGTTGGATATAGCTTTACATAACCCGAAATTCCTGAGGTGTTCTCCTCATAGACCTGTCAAAGACCAGTGGCTGGTTTAGAGCACTGCATGGGCAAACAGTAAACTACCAAAAAAGCCACGCTCTTTTGATATATATATCTCTGTGTACCCCTCCTGGACCCAGAGCTGGACTCTCTCAATATGTAGTTCCATGCATACCCTCCTTCCATTTCAGTTAATTAGCGGATCATTACTAAACAGGATTAACCTGACCACTGACCGCATCTTTGTCAAATATAAGGTGTGAAATGTTGCAAGCCTGTACTGTCCTCCAGCTACTCCAGCAAGTAGCTCTACATACTTGATAAAAATTAGTCGCTTTATCCTTAAGTTTTGCTTTATATTTAAGTATATATGTATGTAAATGGAAGACATAGGACCGCTCCTGTTTATTTTCCCAATTAAAATGTTAAGACTGATAATTTCAGGTATGATAGGATGTTATATGCATTTAAGTCATGTAAGCCACAGAACATAAATACTTTGTGTGAACAAGATATTGTACAACGCTAGGTAACTGTTTATGGTTATGTATGGACAATTAATCATGACTAGGTTTAAAATCTTTGCTCATATACTAATGACGTGTTATGCAAGGGAGGTAACTGGCTCATTATAACTGCAATTTGAGCAATACCAATAACACAAGTGAGTATAGCTAATAACGTTATAGTGAGCACTGAAGGTACTAATGTCGTTTTTATTCATTGTCTCAATAAAATGCCAATAAGTCGTTTTTAATATATGCAAAACCCCACAAAATATAATCATTTTAACCCTTATAAAATTATCCATCTGATGATAAATAATATGTATTTATTTCTCATTAAAGACGTTCGAAATCGTAAACTTAGGTAAAAATTTAAAAAAAAAACGAGTTGTTCCAAGATCATCGCTGCAGCTAGCAAATTTTCAGTAGGCTCATGTGAAAATACATGAAAATATTCCAAGGCAGTTTTTTTATTACTGACCTGTCATGTACCTTTCATATTTAAAATGCAATTATAAAATTTTGCTCGAATAAAAGTTAACTTTTCTTGTCTGTAACTTTTTCCGAAGAACATTCGCGTATGTCAACGTATAACCTGTAGTTACTGAGAAATATTCATTTAAAAACTGATCCATTTCTCTCAGATCCCATTTTGAGAAAAAGCCGAAAAACCATATTTGGGTGTTCCTGTTAGAATATTGACCTTTGCAAGGGTCTATTGTGAATGACAACCTGTTGTCGTTATTAAGTTTACTATGATCAATGGAATATGATTTCATACTACATATATTTTTCATATCAGTAAGTTAAAGGTGATTTTAATGGACAATTTTACATCTGACAGCTAAGCGACACGTGTACCCACGTGTACCCGGGTCTTAGGCACGGTCAGTGCCGAGGTTACAGGCTATCAGGTGCTAAAAGGATTAACGTCCGCCGCGCTGACAGCAGCGACACGGTCATCCTTTCCGCTCCTCAACTCGTCGAAACAAACATATTAGCGATATTATACTCTCTCTCTCTCTCCATATATACTTGCTAATAATGCAGTATGAGCTAATTACATTCGTTGCTAATTAAACTCATATACTTTTTTCTCTTTTTCTCTCACTCCCCTCTCTCATGGCAACGCATGGAAAACCTACTTACTAAGTTTTATGAGGAAATGAGTTTATTTACATTTATGTTATGTGACGTGTGTGTGTGTGTAGTACGTGTGTGTGTGTGTCAAGTGGCACAGGAACCCTTGGGGTGTCCTCGTCATGGCTGTCAACAAGTCTTACAGAGAGGTTTTCGCAGAGTGGCACAGTAGGGGTTTCACATACGAGTTTTTGCTGGACGTTCGCTCTGTCGCTCATTCGTGAATTTTTTTGCGGCGGTCCATGATGATTATAGGTGAACCCGCTTATAAACTGTAGTCATCTAATGTTGTTCGAATCGAAGCTGGTATTAAAGTTTTCATTTTTCCAGATTATATAGTTTGAGGCACCGCCGAAATTGTTACAATAACAGACAATATCAGGATATACGTCAGGGGCAAGGCAGGCGAGGATCCAGGATGTTTTTGCAGGGAGGGTGGTCAATGCTATAGTGTAGATAAACATTGTGTGATTATTCCGAGCAATTTACCAGTCATTGTTTAAAATTGGTCTAAAAATATATTGGTGGTTGAGAGCAGGAGGTTTTGATTGTCATGTCTTAAGGGGGATACTGATTATAAATAATCATTTTTTATCATTATTGTTAAATGATTATCACTGTCCGATCAAGCAAAGTGCCGTTTATTGTAATGGGAAAAAAATTTAATACCGAAGAAACCAGTCTTTACTCACGACTTGTAGCCGTGATACGACTCAGTGGAGACAGATAGACAGATAAGGCCTATATATATGTCCTGACCCAACTTGGATTTTTTTTAGGAATGGTAGGAAATATATGAAATCAAGCCGCGGGAAATGTGTGAAACTGATGGTCGCATCACAGGTTCGCTCTGCCAATCAGAGCAAAGGCGGTATCAGAAAGATTTAATGTTTGGGATGAAAAGTTTGATTTACTTTGCATCCATAATCATTTTAAAGATATGGCCCCTGTGACCTTCACCTTTGACCTCTGGACCCTGAAAATCAATGTTTTTTACTTAAGTGGTGAGTCATTAATAAATTGAATCTGTCTAGCCAAAGAAGAGATTTTCATCCATAAACTACTCTGTGAATGGATGGGCCCTGTGACCTTGACCTTTGTCCCTATGACCCCAAATCAAAAAGAATCTTCCCCTTTTAGCAGGTGAGTAATATCCTGAAGATGGAAGGTTTGTGATGAAAAGTTTAATTGGCTTGAAATGCAAACACATTCCTTTTAAAGAAATGCGTCCTGTGACCTTTCCCTTTGACCTTTGGACCCTAAAATCGACAGGGTTCTTACTTTAGTGGAAACCAATATGTCAGACTAAACTGGAGTTATCATCTGGAAACTAATTTGTGAACAGACGGCCCCTGTGACCTTGACCTTGTTACATTAAATTTATTTATACTCTCATTATACTGGGAAGTCAGATTAATGTGCAGGATGGAAAGTTTGGGATGAAAAGCTTGACTTAAAATGCAGCCATAAACTTTTTAAATAAGTGAGCCTTGTGACCTTGACTTTTGAGCTCATGACCCTAAAATCATACAGGTTATTTCTTTAGTGATGGGCCATGTGTAAGTCATGTCTGAAATCCATATGTCATTCGAACCTGGAGTTATCATCTGGAAACAAATTTGTTTCAATGGACGGATGGACAGACAGATGAACAAACAGACAGACAGGGTGATTACTATAGAGCATCTACTTATGATCAATAAACCCACCAGGTTTTGGGACACTATATGGAATCATAACTGAGAAACTGACATTATTGTTGTCATTTTATAGTAAAAAAAATAGAAAAATATTCGTAAAAAGAAGAAAAAATACAGGTGGCGCAACCATACAAGGTGTCTGTAACCAACGTAGCCTAAATCATGGGAGGGGCCTGGGGGGCATGCATCGTTGTTTATCGTTATGTTTATAGTCAAGTACAGCAACACCACGATGTCCCGAGCGTTTTTCCAATTTATTCAGTTAAAAAGTTCCAAGGAATAACACAGGTTTAATTAACATTTCATGGCACCAACTTTCAAAACTATCTTCCGCGCAGGGTTTGCGTCCCCATATTGGCAGTTTATCATCATGTATCATCATGTAATTAATTACCGGTCGTTATCCTCGAAGTCCCTTGTAAAGTATCAATACACACAAAATATAGATGACATGAATAAGAAACCATTACTATTACACTTATTTTCACCAACAGTGAAGGCCTATTTGTATTCCTACTGGTAGGCCTCCCAATGAACTCCCCCCCCCCAACGCGCGTTTCCCAGTTTGGTGAGCATGCATGTGCATGCATCAGTGCAGTTCAGTAAAGCTATGCCATCCGCCAAACAGTATATCTATGTGCTCATATATGACATATAGGCAATATATGCGTGAGAATGGGTTAAATTTTATAAACAGCAGTGAGCATATGAGGAAGCATCACTGAGTGTGTCTGATCTAGCTTACCACCAGGTGGTCTGAAATCTTGCATTCATTAAAACATAAACGGACGTGACATTACTTTCCCGAAAAAAAATTGCAAAACCATAAAATACAACAATTTACTGTACATAAATCTCAGTACAAACAACAACAAAAATACAATAAATACATAAAAAATCAGTACTTCCCATCATGCATTGCTGTTTTCCCACAATGCACTATTGTTAACAGTAATTTACCGTAATTTACAGTTACTGGTATTTATAGTCCTAGCAATTTTTCCCAAATTCCTTCCCAATATCTTCCCTACATGTATCTGTTTAAACTCATCTGATTTCGCACACGTTATATTCACACTAATCTGCTTTGGCATGGTCACGAAAAATATAATATTCATAGTAATGCTTACGCCATGCTGTGTTTTATCAGTTTATACAGTATATCAGAGAAATAAGGCAAAAGTAACGAAATTTACTCCGATGTTTAGCTCTTACGGTGATACCCACATTATGTTGTGAGAGCAATGCAAAATGAATGGCACTAAATCATAGGCTTTGGAGTCTTGGTTGGCAGCTCTTCCTTTTTTTGGGTGGGGGGGGGGGGGGGTGTTGTAACCTTTCTTTTTGAAATGGAATAAATTCCATCGTTTTACATGGAATATCGATTATATTTCTTCTCAGTATGGATAGATAGATAGATAATGTTATTGCTGACTCCCGGTCAAATATTCATATTTACATGTATGAGTCAATATTTATTCACATAGGCCTAATATGCATACACATAAAAAATACACAGAAATATAGATACACATGTATATTGTCAGGGAACCTAATATAAACAGCTCACGTATGCGTGATGAACACAGATTTAGTAATGGAGATAAAAAAAAATCAGATTCTGTAACACCAGGCAGCGTGAAATGTCTAGGGCAATGAATAAAGAAGTCGGGGGTTTTTGGTTAACAAATAACTATAATTTATTCATAAAACAACCTTAACATTACAGTACACCAAATCAATACAATCACACAGTACAATATCAGTATAACATCAAATTAATATAATCACACAGCCTAATAAACAAAGTGCACAGTACCTGGATACCATCACCGCCACAGCGACAAGTTCTTTAAATGTATACTCGCGGAGAATAACGGTCCAATGTAAAGCTCTTGTAACAATCCAGAAAGTAAACTTGAGGCAGGCAGCATTAAATTGTATAGAGTCAGTAATAGTAGAATCCCTGAAATTACTGGATAATCGGACAGGTCCCACAAACTGACATAAACACGTCTGTGTCCGCTGGAATGTTCTCTCCTCTCTCTCTCGGCTCTAAAAAAAACAGCACCCTATTTTTAACTTCTTGCCCCAAGCCGAGCATTTTCCACTTTCCACTACATATTAGGGTTCACACGTGAGCTCGGCCAGGCGAGAAAGCCCCAAGCTAGCATGACAACAAGAGTTCAACCGGTACGGATCAAACTGAGAATGCAACAGGCGGCAAGATACGGGCACTACAACACGAGTTACGCCCGTGTCACACAATAAAAAGGGCACCTGTAACAATAAACATATAAATATATATACATACATAATTATACATACATACATATATACATGCATATATACATGTACATACTTACATAAATACATACACATACATGCGCATATACATATATATATATACATATAGTATACACATTATACACGCATACTATTTACATAAACATAAAATATATACATACATACATACATACATACATATATACATATATATATACAAATTTGCATTCTCTCTTGAAAACAACAGGAATTTATTTCTCAATTGAGTGGGTTTAGTAAAATAAGTCAGTAGGCCTTTTGTGTAATTTTTTAGAGGTAAGGAAATTAAATAAAATGTAGATCATATCAATGAGAACGGAAAGGAACATACTTTAATGTTAAATATTTAAATTGGTAACCTAATAGAGAGGTCTGCTATTGAATATAACAATTTTGCGTATTGCACAATGTGTAATGATATGTGCATAAAATCAGGTTAGTGTTCTGTTAATTGTTCATGTTAATATAGAATTTATCTGATTATTACATCTTAAATTTAATAAAAGTTTAATAAGGGTAAATCCTTCGCCTCTCAGTATATTTGCTTCATGCTTCATGCAATGTATGCCTATGGGTTAGAGTAAATTTAACATACGGTAACGTGATTAAGCTTCGAAAAAAGACTAATTGGGGTTTAAGTATTATCAATTTCGTAAGCATGATTCATTATAGGCCTATTAAAAGTTTTTGTGTGGTGCAGCATGTGATTTAAAGTTGGAAAATGGTCAAAATGCTATATTGAAAATTCATATTTTATGTTTAACTTTTTTCTCTCAAAATTTTCACAACGTGTGAGGGGGAAACCCCCTCCCACGCCCAGCCCTCTTGGGCCCTTAATTACGCGTCCTAAAGTTCGTCATCCATGTGCCCCCCCCCCTTCCAAACATGCACACACACACACACACACACACTCTCAGACACCAAAGCTTATGTAAATTGATGACCAATATGAAAAGTTCTTGACAGCAAGGTGGAAATATAACCATGCAGTCATAAATACAATAAATAATAATACTACGTTAGGCTGTGTAAAACAACAATGCAACTTATGCAAGCCATTTTCTGTCATTTATATCAAAGCTATCTCGATATCTAACTGTTTTATTTCTTCAAGGTTTCTTCTTGCAGGGTGTATGTCGTTTAGAGGTGATTGAATTTAACAAAAAGAGCCAATGTATATAAATACCAGCAGATTCATAAATTAACTCTGCTTTCTTATCTATGCACAGGTTTATCTTTATTTCTGGGTCATTTCTAAAATGTAATTGTATCCGCCAAAACGAAGTTTTGCGGATACTATGTTTTTGACCGGGTTCCGCCGCCGCCGCCGCCGCCGCCGCCGCCGCCGCCGCCGCCGCCGCCGCCGCCGCCGCGTTCGTTTCCGGAGAACTCCTCTGAGACTACTGGACAGATTTTTCCGAAACTTACACAAATTATCGGGTCACATGTGAACTGGTGCCTAACCAAGTGACCTTGACCTCTGACCTTTCGTCTCTGCCCAGCGTCCGTTTGTGCGTCTGTTTACTTACATAAACCCATATATCTCGGGAACCGTTTGACCGATCCGGAAAATTTTTTTACACAAATGTAGCCCTGGGATAGCTTTATAACATACACAACAAAAGGTGGCGCCACCTGCAACCATGTTTGCACAGTGTCCATCTGTTCATCTGCCTGGGGTTAAAATCACTCATATCTCTGCAGTGGTTTGACTAATTCACCTAAAATTTGGCATGCATATACATCCTAGATAGCTTTCTCAATTTTATGACAGGTGGCGCCACCTACATTCACGTTAACGCTCCACACATAAACCCATATATCTCGGGAACCGTTTGACCGATCCGGAAAAAAATTTTACACAAATGTAGCCCTGGGATAGCTTTATAACATACACAACAAAAGGTGGCGCCACCTGCAACCATGTTTGCACGGTGTCCATTTGTTCATCTGCCTGGGGTTAAAATCACTCATATCTCTGCAGTGGTTTGACTAATTCACCTAAAAATCGGCATACATATACATCCTAGATAGCTTTCTTGATTTTATGACAGGTGGCGCCACCTACATTCACGTTGACGCTCCACACATAAACCCATATATCTCGGGAACCGTTTGACCGATCCGGAAAAAAATTTTACACAAATGTAGCCCTGGGATAGCTTTATAACATACACAACAAAAGATGGCGCCACCTGCAACCATGTTTGCACAGTGTCCATTTGTTCATCTGCCTGGGGTTAAAATCACTCATATCTCTGCAATGGTTTGACTAATTCACCTAAAATTCGGCATGCGTATACATCCTAGATAGCTTCCTTGATTTTATGACAGGTGGCGCCACCTACATTCATGTTAACGCTGCAGACATCCAAGCTCATATCTCGGGAACCGTTTGACCGATCCGGAAAAAAATTTTACACAAATGTAGCCCTGGGATAGCTTTATAACATACACAACAAAAGGTGGCGCCACCTGCAACCATGTTTGCACAGCGTCCATCTGTTTGTCTGCTGTGGGATAAAATCACTCATATCTCTGCAGTGGTTTGACTTTTCCACTTGAAATTTTGCATGTGTATATATCTTGGATAGTTTCAAGTTCAAATAACAGGTGGTGCCACCTACAATCATGTTTATGTGGCAGAGATCCAATACTAATATTTTACATATGTAACTCTATATCCCCTTGCCACTCAATCCATGCCTCACTTCACCCGTCCTTCTCTGATTTTGGCGGATACACGTAGTCGCTTGTCGACTACCCGTATTCTAGTTGGGAGAAGACCTAATGCGCACGCGCATTGTAAAACACAACGGACTGATTGCAGCCTGCGACTGGCAGGTTTATGACCTAATACGCATGTGTGTTTGCGTTTTACCTTACCGGCACACAACCCGGCAACTTTCCCAGAATGTTCAGTTGGAATTCCTTTATAGTAGTGTGGCGAAGACCCGGCGTGGTCATGAACGGTTGAAGGGACGTAGTGTTTGGCGTGTCAACTAAAAATCCCAAAGGCAGTAAGTCTGGTTTTATTTTGATTGTTCGAAACATCATAAAATTATATGGCATCTATTTAATGCAAAGAGTGGAGGTATTGTGTTATCCACTGTTTCCAAACATGTGCTTGTAAAGTGAATCCTTCCTTAATGTTCGCGCACCCGCTATATATACAGCCATAGGCCTACTGTAAGACATCTCACATGGATTTGAATTACAAGGTTAAATAACAGCTCAGCACACATATACACACAAACATGCTGATATTTCTTTGTACACGGGTAATAAAAACAGCCTTTGTGTAGTGTAACACTATCGTTTCCATCATGTCACAGTTTCGTCGTGTGCTGTGTACAAACACTGCCGAGTGCTGACCAAGTACCTATCATGTCACTTAAGTGGTGACCAGGTGACACTGATATCTCAACCCCACTGCAGGGTCCGTAAGCTGGTACAGCTGAAATCCTGACATAATGATCTGATAAAATAACCTCTCTTATATATTTTTTTGTGTATTTTACTGCCGACAGATACATGATGCATAACACAATTCCGCTTATCTGATATGTTTAAGATACATTTCCTTCAACACAGTTGCATGAATCGTTATTGATTGGCGTTATTCTGGCCTAGAACAGGCTAAAACCGCCAATACCTACTGATCCAACTAATGTCTTATGAAGGAACGGACTTCGTGGATTATCTGTTTACATCTGAATTGACCTTGTTTTGGACCAAATATCAGACACAAATAACGATTCATGCGACTGTTCCTTCAACCATAGGTAAAACTGGTCATAACAGCAAGTCACGTGCTAATCATTACAGCAAGTCACGTCCTGATTATTACATTAAGTCACGTCCTGATCATTACAGCAAGTCACGTCCTGATCATTACAACAAGTAACATCCTGATCCAGTAGCGGATTCCCCCCCCCCCCCGGTTGAGCTGAAACATCTCTCATTTTACCTATTTCTTTTCCCATGTATTCGTAATTAATTTTCATGAAACATATTTCTTTTTTATTGCCCAGCAATAAGATAATTAAATTACCCACAGTTTATTACTTTCCAATCCATAAGTTAAGTTGTGGATATTAATGAACACTTTTGTGATTTACTCCATATTAAGATAGCATCCAAATCTTCGCGGTATGGATCCAGTATTTAGGAAAGAAGGGCTCCAACCCAGGTGGACTGATGAAAAAACTTAACAAAATGGTCCCCGGGTCCGGAAAAGGGGGTCAAGAACCGCAAAATTTGGTCGTAAATAACCCCCCCCCCCCCCCCACCCCGGTCCACTTCTGATTTCCATAACGGGAGGAGTCTTTCCGTTATTACACTCTTAAGGGTCACAACACCGAGGAGCCCCAAAAATTGCATTCGCCTGTAAGTGCGGCACTACCTTCCCATTAGCCTAACCTCAGCCTTGGTTGGGGTCGACTGTTAAAAAATTCACTGCTTTACAGCTGATTATCAAACTCACGAGCTGTGCTCTGCTGAGTCCGTTGCGCTGGCTATAGACTGCTGAAGCCGGTAAAAAGTTTGACATAGAACTTGAACATTATATCAATGATTTTAAGAACGAGAATTACTTTTAAAAGATGATATTTAGCAAGTTATAAACATAGTTGCGCATTTTCACCATTGACATCAAAATGTTACTTTCAAGTAAATATCCTAATTTTGAAGAGATAAATATTAAAACCGGCCACACGTTGTTATACAACCACCCCGTAACGTTTAACTGCGTTATGAAAATTGACTTCACAAAATTGTAGTTGAGGAACAGAAATGCTCATTTTTTATTTGATAGGTGCCTCAATATGTCTCCTTTACATTGCGTATTTTAAAAAGTTCCAAAAATGGGAGTGGGACAGATACCATGTAACATCAATCAAATGTTACAGTGAAATAGGTTGAATAAAAACAAAAACAAATATTTCTATTTTCATAGACTAAAACGTTACTTAATAATAATAATATATTTAATTATATATATATATATATATATATATATATATATATATATATATATAATAAATTTACAAAACATTTAAAGAACTTAGTTTTTAGTAATACCGCCATAGTAATACCGCCACTGTGATCATTACAGCAAGTCACGTCTTGATCATTACAGCAAATTCCGTCCTGATTATTACAGCAATTCCCCTCCTGATTATTAAAACAATTCCCGTCCTACGCATGACAGCAAGTCACGTCCAGATCATTACAGCAAGTCACGTCCTGATCTTTACAGCAAGTCACTTCCTGATCATTACAGCAAATCACTTCCTGATCATTACAGAAAGCCAAGTCCTGATCATTACAGCAAGTCACCTCCTGATCATTACAGCAAATTCCGTCCTGATTATTACAGCAATTCCCCTCCTGATCATTACAGCAATTCCCCTCCTGATTATTAAAGCAATTCCCATCCTACGCATGACAGCAAGTCACGTCCAGATCATTACAGCAAGTCGCGTCCTGATCTTTACAGCAAGTCACTTCCTGATCATTACAGCAGATCACTTCCTGATCATTACAGAAAGCCAAGTCCTAATCATTACAGCGAGTCACTTCCTGATCATTACAGCAATTCCCGTCCTGATTATTACAGCAATTCAAGTCCTGATTATTAAAACAATTCCCATCCTACGCATGACAGCAAGCCACGTCCTCATTACAGCAAGTCACGCCCTGATCATTACAGCAAGTCTGTTCCTTGTCATAACAACAAGTCACTTCTTGATCATTACAGCAATTTCCGTCCTGATTATAACAGCAATTTCCCTCCTGATTATTAAAACAATTCCCGTCCTACGCATGACAGCAAGTCACGTCCAGATCATTACAGCAAGTCACGTCCTGATCTTTACAACAAGTCACTACCTGACCATTACAGCAAATCAATTCCTGATCATTACAGAAAGCCAAGTCCTAATCATTACAGCAAGTCACGTCCTGATCTTTACAGCAAGTCACTTCCTGATCATTACAGCAAATCACTTCCTGATCATTACAGAAAGCCAAGTCCTAATCATTACAGCAAGTCACCTTATCCATTCAACAGGGTTAATATTGACAGGCCCACGTCCCATAGATATACATATATATGACTGTCATTTACTGTAACGTTTTTTATGAATTCATATACTGGGAGGGAAACTTGCGACTGTTACCCCTTTTTTATGTGCGGATACAATGTACTTTCCTTGCAAGGTATTAATAAAGTATATCTTATCCTATAACCTAATAAATGGATATCTGTACTAGTGACGTCTAATTCGACAAAGAGACTCCTTTTTTCAGAGATGGTTGACGCTCATATCTCCATTATAAATTGTCATATGGAGTACCTGCTTAAAACGATTGATTTGCGGGATGGTATATTGTGGGCCAAACTTCTAAAGAAAGAAGTCATCAGTGATTTTCAATACAGCGGAATAAAGGTAATCAGAAAGGTACTAAACATGCATAAAACATGGTCCCCAAGTCTGATATTCGGGCAAAACCATGTCAGATATAAGCAATTAATTGATTTTAACTCCTCAGATTTTGTATTTTGGATGAAATCCGACGCCCATTATATTTACACTATATGTAATGTATTTCAAACATCAATAGTTATTAGATGGTTTGCTTTATTTGAATGGAAATCTTTATAACTGAAGATAAGTTTACAACGTTTTTTACTAACTTATTCAAATAAGAAAGATACTAAAAACATTTCCAGTGAAAATAATTTTTATGTCTTCAGTTTATCCTTGATTTTAAGAAATACAGTCTTTTCAATACAGCCTATGATTTTATGAGGGCTTTAGAAACTGAGTCTTCACAACTGTTTGGCGTATGAAAAATATCACTATTGTTCCCATAACTGATACATAGCCGGAGATTATCAACTTCCTCGAAATGTTGTAATGATGTATTATATATTTCTACCACACATATTCATTTAGTAAACCAGGTGTAAATGAACACAATATATTATTTCTATATGTTGATTCTATTCAAACCAATGAACCTCGGGGAAACTAATCTAATATGATGTTGCTTTCTAAACATTAATGTATAAATAAGGACGGATGCAAAACAAACCTTCAAGAGGTGCAAGCTTTGTTACAACATCTAAAGAAGATAACACAGGAGAAATGGATGGGCTTTCTCCTCTGTCTCAAAGAAGCCAACTACGCTGCCGTTGCCACATTGTTGTCTGGTAATATTCATTTATAACCATTTAATGTTTATTTTTTATTTTAAAAATACACTTATCATTATATATCGTGTGCTTGATGTTAACACGAATAAGAGTTACAATAAGAATTTAAAGGTACAATGGTAAATTGTTAATGACAGTCACTTTTTAGCTCAGCTGACTGTAAGCCATCTGAGCTATAGTCGTGGTCCTTTGTCCGTCGTCCGTCCGTCCGGCCGTCCGGTCGTTAACAGGGCACGTTTTAAAACCGTTGGACCTACGAATCCAAAATTCTGCATACCATTAGATGTCCCCAAAATCTCCTACCATACCGAAAATTGGGTCATTAGAACTTCGTTCCTTCGAGATATTAAGGAAAAACCTCCGTTTTCCATAAAAAAGCAATTGTTACACTTCAAGTCTGCCTAATATCAAAACCACTGATCTGTTTTTGATCGTATTTAGTATTCATATTCTTCCATATATTTACTGTGCACATACCAAAAATTAGGTCAGTATTGGGTATTATTTTGAAGTTATAGGCCCAAATATAATGCAATTTTTTAAAAATCAGGAAATATATTTGCTCACTTAACATGAGAATTGCTGAAGCTGAAGACTTTTTTTCAGGAATATAACTTTATTTAATCAAGATTAAATTGTTTACCCAAAATTAGATCTGAATTTTGCAAATTTTTCAAGTTATTAGCATAAATAAAAAATTAATACCTTAAATTTTGTCAGACTTTGGCAGTGGCACGTTTTTTCCCTGTAAGCACTGTTGATTTAATTTTCACAGCATATATATATAAGGATTTAATCTTTTAAAATCTGAAATTTCAAAGAAATTGTTTGAAAAGAGTAGCTTTTATTCAAGTTTTCATACACCATGTCAAGTGTTGTTTATATCTGGCCCACCTAGTAGTACAGCCTTCACTTGCATTATGTAACCCACCCAGGCAGCTTGCCTTGACCCAGCTTGGCCACTACTAGCAGGCTTCTCCTCTGCCCTGCACTCAACCCCCCCCCCCCCCCCAGCTGGTGCATAAACTAGATAAATGTTATAATTTTCTGTATTTTATTTTATTCTTGGACATGCTACATTTTAGATTTTGGATTGTACCACCAGGGTTACAATGATTAAAGTGCACATTTAATTGTGTCCACAAAGTGATGTATTGCTATGAAAGTATGGATGTTCATCAGATAAGTAATGCTTTACTTCAGAAGAGTAAAACTTCACCAGGTGTGAAATTGACTATTAATTCCAGTTATTAATTATAGCTTAGATTGTAATTAGCATAATGATATTGTTTGTCCCTCATTCAACCATTTGAAAAGATGTTTTTATTTTTCAAATTTACTGAATCTTTTATTTTATTTCGGTGAATAAAACTCCAGTGTGCAAAACTTTTTAATAGGAATTCAAGGAATAATTTTGTAGATGCCATGTTGTGGCATTATTTTCTTTTACATTCAGTTTAAACATTTGATTTAAAAATAATAAAATATATGTGTATGCATAATATGACCCAATGTGAGCTACAATCTGGATATATAATGATTGCAACTTAGAATTCTAATATTTTAACTTATATTTTCACTTTTATATTACAAATTAGAACACTTGTAAATAAAAAAATGAATCATATAAAAACTATTAGAGAAAAAAGTAGATATGCTAAATAAATAGGCTTGTATATAAACTTAAATGCATTATTCCTTTGAATGTGAAATGAAGGTATTAGTCCATTCTGTCCACTTGCCTGTTCATCTGTAAATTTTTCATATGCATCACAGTATCTCAAAACTTTTACTGTTTTTCTTCATGATAAGACACGGTGCAAATACTTTGCAAATGTATATGAATATGAATATGAATATGTACTCCATTATAAAATTTCTTGCATAAAAATGGGAATTCAGGTAAAAATGAAAGTATTTGAATACCAGTGCAAATACTTTCAAAATGTATTCATGAATGCATATATTCTATAATATTATTTTAATAATTAGTTCAGTTATATTTTATTTAAAAAATCATATGATTCTCTTATTATTTTTAATAAATATTATATTGGCACAACATTTGTTATTAAATTTTAATAAATAGTTAAACTCTATTATTTTATGTGCTGCTTATAAGTTATATGGCCAGGTCAAAATCTGTGTGACAATAGCACTCCATTTGTTAATAAAATAAATGAAATGAATCCTCTTCCCTGTCTCCAAAAATACTATCAAAATCATACATAAGCTAAACACCAACAACTCATAATAAAGCTTATATTTATTACCACACAAAACCAGCATATGCCTCTTTCCCAAATCATATTTTTTATCATATATAACAGCTGAGCGCCGTGACCCATGGGTCCCTTGTTTTAAATTAATTTTGTTTTTGGAATTTTATTATAATTATTGATATTCCTATTTACCAGGCGGAAGCAACAATGGACAGTCTGGTCAGCAGGTGAGTGTTCTGCCATATTTCATTGAGTTTGCTTTGAAAGCTTAACTACAAAATGTCGTTTTTTCATGTATGTTGATGCTGCTCCTTTGTGAATAATATATTTGTTTTTATTCAAAGGAAGCATTTGAATTATCGCCCCCTAAACTTTTATTTGTGGCCGAATGTGAGGCGGCGTTAGACTCGCACTCAACGTCAGTCCTTTGTGATATGAAGCAAAACATTAAAATTGTGGACAGGAAAATCAGCATAGATTGTCTGACAGAAGAAATGCTTCAGGATAAAGATCTCCAATCATACACCCACATCATCAGAACTCTTCCGGAAGTAGGAGATCCTCTAAACATAACCCTGCCGGAGCACAAAGTGTCACATGTCATATCCTGTACTGTGGATGAGTACTGCAGCAACAGCGGGACAAAGGAGAAAGCCTTGGACTGCCGAGAAAACTACCTGGCAATTGGAAGATCGGAACAAAATTTCTTCTTGGGAATGAAACTTTTCAAAACGTGGAGTCAAATCATGGAACATGGCGACCCCCATGAAGAGTACGTCCCCGGTTGTATACTTCAAGATGACAGTATGTACGCCGAGATAAATGAGTCACATGCAAAGACACGGATCGTCGTGGATCTTGATACCACATACGAGGTTGCAGAGAAAACCGTTGCTTCCGTCGCCGACGCTCTCGATGGACTTAATACGTCTACAGCCATAGAAGTCATATTCATCGTGGCTTCACCTTGCCCATTCCAAGCAAATCTAGATCTGTTGCTTGAAAAACACACAAAACGAAAGTTAAGAGCAAAGAACTGCTTCATCGTCAAACTTAAGTCGAGGGCCGACGTTCTGGATTTCCAAGATAATGCTATCTGGCTTTTTCTTCATCCGGCAAAACACAACACGTGGTTGAGATTTTTCCCTGTCAGCCGCGGGATTCCTCACATCGTGACAAGTGATACAGAGCTGTTTAGGCTGTATAAAAGTGTGTCTTCAGGGCTGATAAAACAGCATACTGTCACAGATTCTGCAACACTTAAAGCTGTAATACACAAGAAACTTGCTCAGATGAGCAACGCTTATGCATTAGCTAAGCAGCTGAGTCGAGAATTCTACACCAGTGAACCCGTGATAAGATCCCAAGGAGCACTTCTGAAAGCTTGCATTGGTAAATATCTATTTTTAATTATGATGGACCTTTAGTCTCGATTTTTGGATTTAATTAAACTATGTCACAATACTCGACTCGCATTTCTTACACTCATCCGCCCCTGTTAGGTCTCTAGTCGGATGAAGTGCCTCCAGGTCCAACACGCTCTGCTATCTCTGCCGCCTTCAGTCAAGTAGAAGTGACCCGTATTTCAAGATATATAAAGTTTTCTAGTGTCCCTCTTCTTTTAATCTGAATTATCAATTATCAATTGCTTTTGAATCTCATTGATTAGGTCTTCTGAAATGCTATAGGCATATACATGTGATCATATATATATATATATATATATATATATATATATATATATATATATATATAATGTATAATTATTAATCACAATTTAGGGAGCCATATTGCGACCATAGTGATATCGTGGACAGACGATGTCAGTACAGATGTACCTTCAAATGTAAACCCCCATCTGGCAAGGGTGCTCCAGCAAGTTATCTCAGAGAAGTCTTGGGTGAAACGAACCAGGAGAGACGGGTCGGATGTGGCTGGTAGCTTACCGAGCTTGCTGGCCAGTAAGGTAAGACGGTTCGTGTACGGATTGTTCGGGTATCCATTAGAGGCATCCAGCGGCAGTATTAAGATGCGCTCATACATCAGGGACCAGGAAATCATGTCCACCCTGTCTAAGATGATCACGGACGGCAGGGCTGTATTGTACATGAGGAACGCACTGCTTCATATATATCGACACGTGTTCAAAATGAGTCCACCAGGTCATACGGTGACCTTGACCTTTCACCCTCCATCAGCCGCAAGGCTAAACGGAGACAGTAAGTTATTAACTGTCTATTAATGAGGACATTCTTACTTCGATGATTCTCTTTTTGCTCAATTTAATATCAGGATTATATTTAAATAAAACTAACTCATTAATATATTCTGAATATAATAATATTTATCGACATATGAAAGTGTACATCTCATGTATGCTGTAAACTTGTGACATTAGTAATATACTAACCTTCTTTCACTGCAGCAGCTGTTACTCGAGGGAGTAAGAAATTCCAGGTAACGGTTTATTCCCTCCTGTTCTATTCACCAAATGTTAAAAATGGCAGAAATTTGTGGCGTTTTCCTTACAAAATCATTTATACAGTTAGACACATGATGTAATGAAGTAATTAATTTAATAATTTTAGATCGACGATGAAAAGTTATTGGATGTTACGCGTTCCGGCAATGTAGAACAACTGAAAAAGCTATTGGCAGAGGAATCTTACAGGAATAATCTTAATCATATTGGACAGGTAAATATAATTTATACCGTTTAAGGGTACATTATGTACCTGTACCATAACGTAACTACCAATCTAAAAAAAAGACCAAGGCATAACTCGCAAGGTTTTGAGCCTCATGTATAAATGTATATTGTTAAAGAATGGGTATTAAGTGAAGTCTGGTAAAATGACTTTTAAGGGTAAAAAAAAGTAGGGTACTCAGGCACCGCGCGCGTCAATTTTAACCCCCCGCATAAAAAAAATTATTTTGATTTTCAATAGGACCTTACCAATTTTGAGCTCCAGCCGCTTGGACATTTCTTTCAAGAAGATAAAAGAATACAGTTTGATTGATCATATTTCCTTTGTTACGAAGTGCTTTTACCCGTTTAGCAAAACAATTCTGTTATTATTCTGCTTTTCCGTTTCTCCTGCATTTTTATGGAAACATACAAAAAGGTAAAAAAATTCGCCCTTGCGCATTGAGTTATGAAAAAAAGTGCCTGAGAACCAACCTTTTTTGTCTAACCTTTTTATCTAATGGCGTTAGCAAGGCCCTCAGCAGTACAAATGATTAAAGCTCTACAGAAGCCGAGAGGTTCACTTACGAAAAGAGAGAAACTCGATTTAAGATTAAATAAGAGATAAAAGGGTAAATTTTACCTAGTTGAAAGAATGGTATTAAAAGAATTATAATATCATTTCAATTAATCTAGTTTTGCGGTAGTAATACAAGCACACACACACAAACACCTGCTGATTATCAATACACCTGTTCAATGGAGACCTTATGTTATTTATTTTTGTGGTAACAGGGCGGGGAAACTGCGCTCACACTTGCCTTGGATGCCTCACGTGATCAGTTAAAGAACACTCCCAAGGTATTGTCGTTTACCTGTCGGGTAAAAGTTTGTGATATTTAGGTTGCTAAAGTTAATGTGACTCCAGACAGTAACTTCAACCCACAGTTACAAATATCCACATATAATAAATGGCGTTATTCAAATTTAATTTAAATAATTTTCAAAGATTCAAATAGACATGAATTCTATCCACTTTGACTTTGACGCATTATCTGGTTTACTATTATGATGTAGGTGGTTGAAGAACTTTTGTCAGCCGGAGCTGACCCGGACCAGGAGAATGTGGTCAGTATATAATCATTGTAATATGGATCTTAATTGTATCTCTTATTTATTTGTATACGTTTTAGAGTCCCCTTGTACGTGCTTTCGGCTCATTAGCGCAACAGTTATATCTCGCCTTGATTACTATAATTCAGTTCATGCTGGGTTACCATCAGAGCAAGTCTCGCGGCTACAGATGGTCCAGAATAATGCTGCGCGTCTCATTCTTAAGAAGCGTAAGACCGACCACGTCACCCTGCTGCTATAACAGCTCCATTGGCTTCCTGTCAAGTACCACGTTCAATAAAAAATTGCTGTTTTTTTTAACCGCCATTTTGTTGGCTCACTTCCATCATATTTGTCTGAAAAATGAATCATCTATCGGCCTTTGCGTACGCTGCACTCGGCTGGCGGTAAATTTCTTCTGTTTCATAGCCCCAAAAGTCTTGAATTCACTTCCTTTTACACTTAGAAAATCTCCAACTCTTGTATCATTTAAAACTAATTAAAAAAACAATCACTTTCGGCAAGCTTTGGTAATTAATATGCATCTTTTTTTTCTTTGGTCAAGCACAGGGAGTAGATTTCCATTAAATTGTATGTGGGTATGTGTGTGTGTGTGAGGACTGCGCTGCGAGTCCGACCATCGGAGAATATAAAAACTATATTATTATTATTATTATTACATTCTAGAGCTCTTGTTCTGAACATCTTGTGAACACACTCTTTCAGATCAGCGGAATTGATAGTTCAATACTGATAAAGTTCATAAAATAAATATTTTACTGTCAAGGAAAACGTGGCCCATCAAAGTTTATGTCAGGCTGGAATTTGAAAAGGTTCAATATTTTAAATGAAATTACATGAAAGAAAGTAAATAATCATTATATATATATATCATTTTAGGATGGGGAGACACCACTGACGTTGACGTTTAAAACTGACAAGCTTGTTGTCAGTTCAGCCCTACAGGTACCTTATATTTTTGTGAATCATAAAAGATAACCAAATGAATCTTCTTCCAAACAAAAGTGATGACCCAGTATCGACTCAAAAGAGACATTGTAATCCTTTTTTCCTTTTTTTTTTTAATTATTTATATTTATATATTATCTTTTCTATACTACTCTGCCTTGCTGCAAAGTACTGCATATGCTTCATCCTCGATCAAATGTATTTTATCAAGATTCCACATCTATCTAGCCTTTCTTTTGTTTACATGCACTTTTAATACGAGTCTGCTCTTAGAGTTATTTTCACATATTATGTATGACAAATTTATCCCCGAGTTACAATATGTGGATCTATAATGTTCTTAAATAGGATGACGGTAGTTGTTGCTACTCATCTTTCTCTTTCTCCTCTCCTGAAAACTACTTAACGACCAATTAATAAAAGTCCACTCCAAAATGTACTTTTTCTTTCGCTTTCAGGTCATCAATTCACTATTGGAAAAAGGAGCAAATGTTAAGAAAACAAACAAGGTGAGATAATGTATCATTCAATTGGCCATGTTCTTTACTGTGAGTGACCTTGTCCCTGAATTGTCAATGTTTCGAGTAATCATACAAAAAAATAGTCTCATATCGGCTCGATGAATTGGACTTACAGTTAAACATGGTGTCAATCAAGTGCTGTTAATATGCGTCTTTCTATGAAAGCTGCCCGGGGGGGGGGGGGGGGTGCTGACATTGACTGTAAGGGTTACCATGGCAGTTTATTGGACAAATTTTCCCTAAAATTTATATGAAAGGGAAAATTTCATGAAATGGCTTCAGGCAATATTCTGAAATGAGAATTATGCGCTTGGGTCTTTGAAAGCTTTTTTTATCCGTGAACAAGGTATTCGTACATCTTGTTGTTACGCAGTTATGTCTTTTCCTCCCACCCGGGGGGGGGGGGGGGGGCGCATAGTGTTTGGTCGTCGTCTGTGCCATATCTTGTGAACGGAATAACTTTTGAACGAGTGAACATGTTTTAATAAAATTTGAAATTTAAATTGTTTCTGCAAATATCTCAGACGAATTAGAAAACCGGTGACCTTGACTTTTATCACCAAGGTCAAATAGGCCGAAATATATATATATTTTTTGTGAACGCCATAACTTATTGCATATTTTCTCCTCAAATCTGAAACATTAATTGTTTGAACTAAGTTCTTTGGGGAGCTCGAAAACTTGTGACCTTGACTTGGATCTTCAAGTTAATCTCTGGAAAAGAAATTATTTGTGAACGCTTTATATTTTGAACCACTCAGTATATTCATTTTCATGAAATTCAACTCGTGAAATATTTCTACCAAAATCTGAGAAGTGTTCAAAAACCCATAACCTTGATCTTCATCTTCAAGGTCAAATCAGCAGAAATCAGCAGAAGTCTCGGAAGTGTTTAAAAACCGATGACTTTGACTTCTATCTTTGAAATCAAATCAGCCAGAATGGAAATTATTTGTGAACGCTATAACTTTCGAACCACTCAACATATTTTAATGTAATTTGACTTGGGGGAAATGTATCTACCAAAATCTCTTAAGTGTTCGAAAACCAGTGACCCTGACCTTCATCTCTAAGTTCAAATCAGCAGAAATAAAAATATATTTTCATGAAATTTGATATGTGAAATGTTTCTGTTTTAACAAAATGTCAGAAGAGTTCGAAACCTGCTGACCTTGACATTCATCTTCAAGGTCAAATCAGCAGAAATAGAAATATTTTGTTTACACTATCACTTTAGAACCACTCAGTATATTTTAATGAAGTTCAATATGTAAAATGTTTCTGGAAAGATCTCGGAAATGTTCGGAAACCGGTGACCTGGACTTTATTTTCAAGGTCAAATCAGCAGGAATATAAATTATTTGTGAATGCTGTGACTTTTCAAGTAATCCTTATATTGACCTTACATTTGGTGATGGGAGGCCCATATGGAGGGAAAACATATATGTTTTTGCACTGCAAAAACAACCTCATTTTAGTTTTATTTTTATTTAGTTTTCTCAGGTCGTTGTGGGTTCTCAGATTTTGCGTGGGCAAGAAATGCTAATTGAACAAACTGCACTTGCTTTGTAAGGCTACTTTCAACTTTCACTAATTTTAGGTTACCCTTTACTATCAGGATTATCTTCATCGATTGTACCTAGTTCGGAGCATAACTGGAATATACAATATTATTATATAGTTTCATCATATATTGTATGTTATGTATTATGCCTCGTATTAACATTGCAACAGGAAGGAGAGACGGTGTTAAATTTACTCTTGGGCCACAGGATGCTGTACATGCCGGGAATGAAGCAGGTCTGTCTCGTTACGTACGCTAATTACTCGTCAGTTAATAACTGTGCAGTGCATTATTTTACATTGTTTATTTCCTTTAAATTATTCATACAAATTTGAAAAATATTAATGGATAAAATTTTTCAATATGGGAAATTCTCGAATGGTCACAAAATGGATCTACCGGGAACATGGACATGGTTTTATTGCATGTTTCTCTTGATGTGTGTAGGGTCTGTATTTGTTCCGTCCCTTATTTATCCATAGCTTCTTCAACGTATCCTTGGTGCTGGTGTGGACGTGAATCAGACTGACCAGGTATGTCACAGATATGTCATCAAAACTGGTAACATCGAGTAATAAACATATACGCTGCCTATACCAATTTAACACTATGGTGCATTGACACAGGCGTATTTATAAAGATATTAAATAGAAATTATTGTATTTAAAAACAATTCATTCTATCAAACAATCTTGAAAGTATGAGTCGATCTTTTGCAGAAGGGATGTAACTCCTTGCTCGCTGTGGTTCAAAATAAGTCGGTGACTCCTCGAAGTGTCGTACAGGTGATTCGCTTTAATTATGTGTAATTCCTGAGCCGTAAAGAGTAAACAGGCATTTAATTACTTCGTTTAATTTGTTATTTATTCTTCCGATACAGTGGAACCTCTCCTTATGGGCACCTCCTATTTATGGCCACCTACGGGCAGTACCTTGAAAGTAGGTCCCGAAATATATATCCTCCCTACTAGGGACACCTCTCTATTGCGGACAAAATGTCCGGTCCCGTCAGTGTCCGTAATTCGGAGGTTCCACTGTATTTCTTTTAAATGAACCGAACAATATCATTGCAAATTGATTCTTTGCCATTATTTTGTTTCTGGACATGAAAAAATATAGTACTACCTGTGAGACAATAAGACAAACGTGCCCTGTTGTCTTATTGGTATAACTATAGGTATTCGTATGTTATAACATAAAGCCCATGTGTCTCTGTGGACAACTTTTGTTTAATTCAGAAATGTAAAACTAGTTGCATATGAGACTAAGATAATAAATGTCAGAAAATGAAGTGTTTTATTCTGGTATCCCCTGTTCAAGATCCTGGTGTGATATGAAGCCCTTGACCCTTACTGACAATTTCTCTTTCTTGAATGTATCAGAAATATCGAGAGAACATTCTAATTTCCCTTCAGTGTTTATGGCCCAACAGCCAAACAGAGCTAACAATATAAAAATATTACCCAGTAGACAGTTTGGTATACCTGTTTTGTATACCAGCCCAGTCATTGACAGATATTTAAGAAATACTTCAACATTATTTCAACATACAGTTCATTACAATATATGTAGTTCCGTGTTAGTTCTAAACAGTTCATTACAATGTACGTAGTTCTGTTATGGTTCTGAACAGTTCTTTACAATATATATAGTTCTGTGTTTGTGCCGAACAGTTCATTACACTATGCGTAGTTCTGTGTTAGTTCTGATTAGTTCATTACAATATACGTAGTTCTGTGTTAGTTCTGAACAGTTCATTGCATTATGCGTAGATCTGTGTCAGTTCTGAACAGTTAATTACAATAAACGTAGTTCTGTGTCAGTTCTTAACAGGACATTACAGTATACGTAGTTCTGTGCCAGTTCTGAACAGTTCATTACAATAAACGTAGTTCTGTGTCAGTTCTGAACAGTACATTACAATATACTTAGTTCTGTGTCAGTTCTAAACAGTTCATTACAATATACGTAGTTCTGTGACAGTTCTGAACGGTTCATTACAATATACGTAGTTCTGTGTTATTTCTGAACAGTTCGTTACAATATACGTAGTTCTGTGTTTCTTTCAGATCATCAAGACTCTCCTCAGTCACGGTGCCGATGTCAACTGTGTGGACAGCGTAGATACAATAATACACACTTTGTTTATACCACAATGCATTTTTCAATATTTGTTTTACAGGATATAGTATTACTTATTTATTTTATCTGTAAGATACTAGACGCTTAAAATTCATTTTTTTCGATTTCTAGTCTCGTGAATCGAAATTGCATCATTATTTGTGTATATATAAATTTCCCCTAAAAGCACAACAATACTACATTATCATAGGAAAAGAGATCGGCCTTGCACGTTGTCATGGAAAACCCACTCCTGAGTACCGAAGACATCTTAAAGGTATTGGCCACGCCAGTTCTGATTACTTGGTTTGATCAAAATTATTCTGTTGAAAACGAAACATATCGAGACATTTTATCAGAACAATCAGTGCATATACTATTCTATCAATAAGATATAATACAATATAAAAGAAATTCTTAATAAAATACATTATTAAATATTAATCGAATTTAGAGAAAAGTTCGTGTGAGAAACACCGAATTTAACCTTACCTTTAGTTATATTTATCTTAAATACATCTCTTTTTCAGATTGTGGACTTATTTGATTCACACAGCTTCAACATGAACCAGCAAGACCTGGTACGAATCACATTTATACTTTTTGATTAAAAATTATATAGTATGTAACACATATATATTAATTTACGGTTATGGCGCCCATCCGTGGCTGCGCAACTGCTCATTGGTCTTGTAATGTCGGAAAGAGGCCAAGCTTGTCCTGGGGGAGATATTTTCCTTTTTTCTTCCCATAAATCCTGAGAAATGTAATGTTTGTTTGCCAAAGGGTTTTCGCAGCGCCATCTATCTGAAGTTAAGTTGGTGTATCCAGTGAGTGCACATTGACATAGCGCCATTTATCGTATCTGGAATGAAACTAAACTGGTTTTTTCAGTGGCAAAATATTGAGCGGGTGATATGCTAAAAAATAACCGCACTCTAAGTATGTGGTTGTAACGAGTGCAATATGTAACCTTTATTATCTTAGTCTTTCTCGCCCACCGTTTATAACACGTCACTTATTATCTTATCCAGAATGGAAATACAACAATCCTTCTAGCAGCTAAAAGGCAAAGCACAACGTTGAAATCAAAAGTCCAGGTAAGAATGGGAAAATTATTCATTTGAAATTTCCATGACCATACTCTTCTTAGTTAAAATTCCACACTGGTTACAATTAGTATCTTTAGTAATGTTGCAATATTTCTGTTTCAGATAATTGAGAGTTTAATGTCAAAACACGCAGCTGTGAACCTTCAAAATAAGGTAGGATGTTTTACTGTTAAATGGTTGGGAACCTTGTAGAAGAGATTGCTGAAATAAGTTTTATTAATATGCCATTTTAATCAATTGGATTTAACCTAATCATTTTAATGTTCAATGCAATGGTACTCTAAAGAGAAATCTCTGTGTAAACATTAAGTCTGAAAATAAACGTGAGGGTAATATAATGATTTGCTCTTAAATGGTATTTCTTGAATATTGACATACATTCACTAATACACACTAGTTCTTAAGGCCTTTTAGAAGCCCGCTTTTCATACAGTTTGTTTATCTCTTTGCTTCCAGTTTGGCCAGACGGTTCTGACAGAAATTGTTAGAAATAACTGGGCTGAAAAAGGGCTGTCCAACGTACGTAACCCTTGTGCTATAAATATTAATTGATAAATCTTATTAATCATATTTCCCTTTCGTTAACAGGATAATAAAATTTGTATTGAATTACAGTATTATCCTTCAGATATATAGATGTATGTATTATGGGGATATTATTATGTGCAGTCCAAGCTTGGTGACTCATAATTCTTTTTTTATTATTATTTTTTGCTTTGCATGCCAAAGGCAGGAATTAATCTCCTGAAAATTTGTACTTTGGACACCTTGTGTCCATTGGACCATGTGTACGGTGTAAATTGGGTCATTTTATGTTTGTAATGTCAGACAACTTTTCTATTTTCCCTGTTGTAGCTTTACGAGTTCTTACTACATTTTACTTATATATCTACCTTTGTAAATGTGAAACTGAAGGAAATCGTTTTCAGTATTTTAGATTCTGTAGTCATCAAAGCGTTATCACATTACTTTTATGATGTCATGAAAGTTCATAAATGTAAAATGTAACGCATCCTCAATTGTACTACTGTCAGCAACACAATTTTAAGACACCTGACTAATTTATAAATATAAATGTGTGATCATTATCAAAAATTTAATTCATCTGTAATTTTACATCGCCTGAGGTTATGTGATCGACAGTGTGTGTGTGTGTGTGTGTGTGTGTGTTCTTTCCAAGCCATAACGAATTTGATTAAAAAGAAAGCAAAATATAATTTTAGGGCGGATCGCTCAATTGGCCATCCTAAGTTCCCTCTTTGCGCGTTTGCGTTTGTTCTTCAATAAAACAATTTAAAAATTAATCGGTCCATACCGAAATTTAATTTTGGCAGACAACTTTTTAAATGAACAAAAAGCCTTTGCTTAGAGCCTTTTATGAAAGTAATAATTCTCTGGAATTTTTGCAACTTAAATTAATAATTTATTTACACGAGATTTTAGCATGAATTACTCACTTTCTCCATTATATTGATAAGGAAAAATGTTCGCATGTGAGTATTGGATCCTTTGTTTATTTACAGTTCGTGAGGACACTTGTGACTTCCGGTGCAGATCCAAATTTACAAGATAAGGTACGATACTGATGATGGTAGAGTTCTTCAGCCGTGTTTCCCAAATCCGAATAAATCGCACACAAGGGCTCACAAAACAATTTAATAGCTTGCATGCATGACAGAGTTGATAAATATTCCTGTTAAACAAACCCTTCGATTTCAGGAGGGGAACTTTCCCGCACTGATCCTTCTGACGAAACTTGTCGCTGACGTGCGTATTCAAGAAGAGGTAACATTACGTGTTCTGCTAAGTATATTTCTGCTACATTGAAATTATAGGAACATCCTAGGGAATATGTGCGTCCTGTTGAATTTTAATGAAATGTATTCAGGGTGTAATGTCAGGATTTATCAACAGAAAACCTTCTTAAGAGTAAAACTTTTCAAAAAATTTTCTCAAAAAGTAGCAATTATACACTGCTTCATGTGAAAGTATAAAAGCATTAATTGCGTCACAGACTATTTTATTATGTCAGCTCGGAAAGCCATCATATTGGCGTGGGATATTTTATTGATACCCAATCATTTTTTTTTCTTCATTGATTTCTCCAGGTAGGATAACTATTGTATTTTATATGAAAAAAAAATCCAGAGATAATTGCCAATGAGAATCGATGGAATCCTGGAACAGAATATTTCTTTTACCATCAGAAAATAACATTAAGATTTCTGCTTTTGCATGAAATCATATGTCCTGAATAAAACTTCATTAATAGTGAATTGTTCAATAGGGTGCTACCGTGTTTCGCCGGCAGTTCGCAGGGCATGTGAAGGCACCTTTCCAACCAGAGTTCAAAGAGGTATTGAACCTTGTTCTAACTATTTTGATTTAAATTATTTATGTTTATTCACATTTCCTATTAACAGTCAAAGTGATTCTCAAAATTCTTGCAACATTAAATAAGAATAGCTGTGACAGGGAAAGAAATTTGGTTGGTTTATCCGTCAACAATTTTCTGTAGAATAATAACACATCAATTTAGTGGTTAAAACGTATCTTTGTTTTTCAATGACATCAGCCTTCATTGACATTTCAGCTTCTGGAACTTCTCTTACCAGGAGATTCTTTCCTCAACATGCGAAATGGGGTAAGTTTTTTTTTGCAAGGTCTTTTAAATAATTACCTTCTTTTCATATCAGTCTAAATTTCTTTACCCGTTCTACAATATTCTATTATAAATGTATTTTAACCATGTTTCCACTGTAAGAGAAGAGTGGACGATGATAATAATAAGTGATAATAATAATGAAACCCGTTCAATTGCAATTTCTAATATATCACATATATATAGGCAGGGGAGTCCATTCTGATGCTAGTCTGCGCACTTGGTTCTTCATTTCCTGAAAAAGTGAGTTGCCTAAAAATTCTCCTAACTATATATAATAATTGGAATTTAATTGTATCTCATTGATTGACAGAGACTTATTGAAGCTTTTTTCTGTTATAGACCCAGATCGTCAGCAGATTATTAAAATCAGGAGCAGATCCTAACCTACAAGACAAGGTAAAATTTTATCTAACCTTAACTCTTACTTTGACCAGAAATGAATGGCGATATCCTGGTCTAAATTATTTTATTTTCTTGATGACCTTTTTCATGATAAACTACGTTCATAGCCCATATGAATGTTGCAGTATTTTGTATGCCTTTAGTGTAACATCGCATAAAAGCATAAGCATAAAAGATTATTTGGGGTTATGACCACGTATATTCATAAATCTTACATTCATAAATATGTATTTGTATAAAACAAAAATATCTCTTCAGAATGCACCTTCTGCCCTCATGGTCGCTGTTGGGACGGCAAATATGGAAGAAATCGTAAGATTTTAGTACATATTTCAACCCGATTCGAATTTCTTTTAAGCCAAAACTTATTCATCGTCGAATTATTTGTTCAATTTAATAATTTAGGTCCATCTGATCCAAGTAGGGACCACTTTGATCATGGCAGAGGAGGTATGGTTATTTTATTATATATAATTTTATCAGTGTTATATACTCTAATCAATTTCATTTCAATAAGCTGAAAAATTAATTAAGTCATAATCAATTTTATCTGAAGATAGTACAAATTAAAAAAATTGATATATGATAATATAAATGATAAATAAAAGAATTATATCATATTTTTAAATATGATTGGCGCAAGATATTTGATATCTATTCTTTTTCGGACAGGAAATTGTTGTACCACCGATGGAAACGAAAATTCAAGATATGGTAAGCATTCAAAGAATGCTTCTTGCATTAAAAGACTAGAAATACCCTAGTACTTATACAGTAAGCCAATTAGTTGGAATGAATCGATATTCCTTGAAATATTACTATGAAACTGTTGCAAAGGTGTTTTATACACGTTCCAATTACATTCCAGTTGTCCTTACTGATCGAATACGGAGCCGATGTCGACCGACAAGACAAGGTCAGTTCTGTCACGTTTTATTTTTCTTAAACTCAATATAGAAAAAATATCGCGCGCAGTTGGCATGTCCTAAAAGGGGCCTATATCTCTTCTAAATCCTGATGTTAATTCCTATTAGTTAATATTGTTCTTATATATTTCAGTTCGGTAGAACTGCGATGATGTATGGATTTTCATGCAAACCAAGTCTTTCTATAGATCAAGTAGGTAACAAACACAATAGGAATATCTAGAAGAACTATAAAGATGACTGTTATACTTTCCAATCATGTTTTCGATTTTTAAATAAAACGCTGTATATAACAATATTGTTACAATATACGTGACTTTACGTGTCTCAGGATAACCGTAGTGATACTATTTTTAGATCGTTCATTGAAAGATTGACACAATCTTGATGTATAACATATCAGTTCTTGGTTGTAAAACATATCTGTATATAGCCCGCACGACCAGCGTGCCCGCCATCTTGCTAAGTCTGACCTCTGACCTTTTAACTTAGACCAACTCTCCAGCTCATAGAACTTAAGAGCTATACTACACTACTATAGGTTAACTGATTAGACAAGAGCAAGGTATAGAATATGGTGACAATTAAAATTATGTCTTTTAAGCTGCAGATACTGAATGCCATGTCACACAGAACAGACTTCGATCGTCACAAGAAAAAGGTAATCTTTATTCAGCTAAAACAATGGTAGTGTCATTTGTTATTTTTAAATGCCGGTCATTCATTTCAAGTGACATATCAATGGCCAAAGGTTGATTTTGTATGTTTTCTTTTATACAGCGCTGGCTGAGGGTTCTACTGGAGGCCGGTGCATCCGTCAATCTCCAGGACAAGGCATCTATCTTCTAATTTTTTATTTACATTTAATTTCAAATTTTTATTTCAACTAGTTTACATTTTGTTAGCCGATGTTCCATCCTTTCATTATGTTAACGTCTACGTAACGCCAGAGGTGGATTTAAGGGGGGGGGGCGGGAGGCGCGCCCTTTTTTCGACCTTCCCAAAAAAATCTGAGAAAAAAAAATCATTGTACACCGTCACGCTTCAAGTAACAATGTCAATGTAACAATTTAGCTCACCTGATTGAAAATCGGTTGAGGTATAGGAATGGCATTTTGTCAATCATCCGTCCCGCCGTCCGTTAGCAGGGCACAAATCGTAACCGCTGATCCTAGAAACTTCTAGGTGAACATCCAGGGAAGTCAATAAACAAACCTTTTTTGAAACTGAAATTAGGTCATTGCAACCTTTATCCACCGAGCTATGGGGCTTAATAGTTTATGGACCACGGTTTCGGTAGAGAGATTGGCTTCAAACTTGATCACAGGACACACATTTTGAAAAAAAAGCTTATAAATTATCCTTAAATACAAATTCATCTGAGCGTCGAGACTCATGGGTCCCTAGTTCCCATTTTCACATTTATGTACATATATATTGGGACTAGAATAACTTATTTCTATCTGATAATGCTTGTGTTTTAGAGGGGAAACACAGCCCTGTTGTTGGCAATTAAAGCACACGGTGATCATACCGTTTGTGTACAGGTAAGGATTACAGCAAATTATAAATCCTACGACCATCCTCTGACACCCTTTAATATTCCTATGGTGTTATACTTGTTTCTTACCTTTACTCCCTTATTATTTTGCTGCTTTAAGCAAGGTTGAAATTGAAAACTATGGTCGGGTATAACAGAAAATGTGGTTTATACTTCGTTGTGTATAACATTGATTTGTCTTGATATATAATTCAAGTGTGGATCTTGCTTATGTATTTATAGCAAAATCAAACTTACTTCAACCGCTTAACAATTTATATGAGACTGAGTAATGTACTGATAAGTGAAATACAGACAACATTTTCTTTCGGCGTTACAGAAAATAAATACCCTATAGATGTATCAAATTTCTTTGATATTTTTTAATGTTTTCATGTATTATATTTCACACTATGCAGGATATTATAGAACTTCTAATGGCCGGGGCGTCGCCCAATACCCCAGACAAGGTATCAGGATCTTGTTAATTCTCAGTATTAAAATCAATGACGATCGAAAATAATATTCAGAGTGAGATTCGTGATTTTCTGTGATGGAAAAATGTTGCGGCTACATGGTTAACCAATAAGCAGCTTACACGCTGCTAACTCTCGCCGAGCTGACAGTTGGTCCTGTTTGCACCCCACGTGGGGTTGACATCTGAATTAAAATACTTATTTTTATAATTGATACAAAACAACCCCAGGAACGTGTTTTTGTGAAAAGAAAGATATAGCAAACATCTATAAAACCAGATGTTTTTCAGAAAAATGTAATTTTCATGATTTTTGACGATGATAAGACCTTAATAGGTTTTATCAATGGAAAAGCTACTATTGGGTTATTACTTTAAGGCAGGTTCTACCTGTATTCTTTTTAAATCTATTTTCAGATCGGACAAACTCCAATGTTGGTGTTTTTATCATCAGCTCTGAGGAAATTAGAGGTAGGGAAATATGTTATTTATTACATCAGTAATATCTACATGCGATTAAAATATTGTTTTTCTTACTAAAACTATTTTGGTTCATTGTGTCACATGTCAGTAATGAGATATAATAATTACAGGGTACGATGCTCCAACTGAAAGAAATCGAATCCTTCCTGAACCAAACAGAAGAGGTAAGAAATGTTCTTTCAGGGAGAGAGAGAGAGAATGAAAAAGAGACGGAGAGGTTTTATCTAAGGATATAAATTGCCCAAATGGAAGATTATGTGCTGATTTCACACTGATACAGATTCATTAAGTTTAGTGCTAAGTCATTTGCTGTAAAGTAATCGTTACTGTGTATATCATAATTCTGCGTATATTATATTACTGTGCATATCAATTACAGCAAATGCAAATATACAAATAAACCGAACGTAAATTGACTATATTGGTATTTAGGTTCTGCATCAGATGATATGTGCTGGCGCTGATGTCAACAAAACTGTCAAGGTATTTTTGGGAGAGTTTTTAAGATTCATTTTAATACCATATTCCTCGTGAAAAAATAGGTTATAACACTTATTAAAATATTTGACGAAAAGCATTAACAAACCGTGAGAGGACATTTTATGCGTTTCCTTTAAATATTACAAAAATTTTTATTATATAACAACGGATATTTACATAAAACATAAAAAATAAATATATATATATATATATATATATATATATATATAAATAAATAATATGTGTGTGTGAGAGAGAAATCTTTACTGTTATCATTTTTCTTTATCTTTTGATTTGATATATTCAAGGGCCACTCAGCTTTAGCCTACAGTTGGCTTTTGGGAGCCCCAGGTATCACGCAAATGTTGTTAGAGAGCGGAGCATCTGCAGATTGCATTGTTCCAGAAAATGACGTGATGGTGGGAAGTGAAAGCACATTGTTAGAGTTCGTTTCAATGGTTGGATCACAACGTGCTGTATCCTACGTGTTGCATTACGGCGCTAAAATGACAGTTCAGAGCCGTGGGCTTTCTATTTTCAATAATCTGGTGTTACAGAGGAGGCAGAAAGTAATCCTACTTGAATTCATCTGGCACGGGGTTCAATTTATCTCAGGAGGTCAGAATTCTTTACTGCGTGCTTCATTTGATCACCCAGATTTCAGCAAGCTTGTAAGGGTGATCGCACTTGGTTACGACGTCTCTTCTGAAAAGGAATGGATAGCCGGCATGTTAGACGTTTTGTCATCTGCTGACGAAGACCAAGCAAAGCCGGTGACCCAAACCATGGTAAACGTAGGCAAGAAACGTTTTGAAACTGAATATGAATCTTCTGACATAGATTCCGTCGGTCATGTTCATCCTGGCGCAACAAATATCGTTCAAGTGAACAGTCAACGGAAACAGGAACTCGTGTGGTTGCACGACCGACTGACCACTGCTCAGCCTTTGAAAACCATTTGTCGTTGGGTGATACGTGAAAAGCTAATTACCTCTGCAGGCGGCGGTTCAATTATAGCTAATGCATATTCATTAAACATCCCCAAGAAATTGATCAGTTATCTCTTGCTGGAGGAGTCTCTGAGCCAGGCTGGTCTGCCCACGAGGAAAAAAGAAGACCTTCCGCCACTACGTAACAGCGACTTTGCAAGTCAATCTCAAGTCTATGTCCCAACCAATGTGGTTTACGGTCCTCCACAGATGCCGTTTTCACTACAGTATTAAAGACAGGTGTCTAGGTTTTAGTGGCAACTAGTGCATACGAATGTACAATAAAGTATGTTCATAATATATGAAAACAATAGGATAAACACCATCCTTAGCCTTGCAGGTATTGAATGTTCTTCTTATTATCCTTAATCCTATATCCGGGTATTTGACCTGAATAATATTTTGAGGTTAATTAAGGCGATAAAAACCGCCAGTTAATACGAGGAATGATCGGATACAAAATCTCGACAACACCATGCTTTTATTTTGTTTTCTATGGAACAGCATCTTCAAAATATTTTTCTTCAGTAGTCAGGCCTCACTAAGCATTATTAGTGTGACAGATTCTCCTGGAATCTTAGTAGATTTTGATTTATTTTAGATACCTTCTAGAGTGGCGTATCGTCAGTACAGACCCTTACTGAACGGAATAGATTTTTTCTTTACCTGGATGTTTCATCTTGCTCTAACATTCGACAAGGTATATTTCCCCTTTTCTTAGAATGGGCAATATGCAACAGTCAGTCAAATTACTCTCGTAACATTTAGTCCTTCATTGACGTGGTTGATAATTAACCAGGATACATATGGTGTGTGTGTGTGTGTGTGTTGTATAGAAATAATGTTATTTTCGATATAAACTCGAAAATGCAAATTTAGACGTGAGAGAATACCGAATGCAAAACTGTGCAGGGGTTGGTGATAAAATTTCATTGTAATAGCTGACACAGAAAGCACAATTTCATCGTATCTCATTGGAGTAAATCATGGTGAGTTATATACAAAAGCACATTCATATTTTTATATCTTGATTCCTATGAGTATTTTGCGTGGAAAGGTGTATAGTTTTAAGATGTTGCCATAAGATTTTCTTTGTAAGTTTGCAAACAGTTTTTTTTTTAATATTCTTGATACACAGATACGGTTAGTTTGATGATATGAAAAGGGAGTAATATAATACATGATGATCGTTATACGTTCCTCTGAACACCTTACATAAACCTGTAACTGTTTCTGGGAAAAAAAAACCGTGGTTCGACCAGTTACCGCGAGGTCTAAGTAGAGAGGTTACAGTTGAAGGAAGCATACGGACTTGTTTGAAGACCTCATGTGAGAAGTTTACAAGAGGTTACAATATATATAAGTGAAAAACCTTCCAAAGGATCGGGATAGGGATGGTCTGGCGATTATAATTTAGCTCAGATGTTTAAATTGACTGGGACCAAAGTGAATGTAACTAATGAATATGTTGTGGTCATTTACAGCATGATGAATTCTATTACAGGACTTGTGAATATATCAATATATATGCATCTGCTTTGTACACGAACATTCTAGTATGTTGACTGTCAGATAAATGATTGCCTCCTTTATAAAATCGCATGCATCAATAAAAAAAGTTTCTACATATCCTTATTCCAGAATTCACGAACAATAAAGAGTAAGTCTACTTGTGGCGTCTGGTGTTCTCAGCTCTAACATTTAAAAACATATCTTAAAAAGTCAGATCAGTCATGAACATCTTTGTGTCCTTCACCTTTCCCAAAAATACCGTAAGGCAGCAAAATCTGGTGCATTATATAGTAACCATTATTCCTGTCTTTCATTATGCTGCAACCTTTCGGTTTTATTGTTTACTCAAATGACCCTTTAATTGTTAACTGAAAAATATGAACATTTATGCCAAAAGAGACTTGCAATAAAGACCAAGTTATAAAAGACCCCCGTAAATCAATTATAATGAGGAATATACAAAGTTTCTCACAAAATGGAGGATATCACAAAAATAAGGATATTGACTAAAGAAGAATGAGATGCTAAATGAATGCGTACAGAATAGATGTTGCAAACGGAAATTTTGTTATCTCTTTAAAATGGTTGCCGTGATCATGACGGCAAGGACAGGGAGCAACATATACAATAATCACACCTGAGTGGCGATGATAATGCTACAGTTTTCTTCAGTAATGTGGATACCCAGAACGATGCCAAATGTGTCCTAGAGGGAGTCGCTGTAAATATTTTCTCATGAAACAGGAGGACTTTGACGGTGTGTGAAATTCCCCGACAATTCTCTCGCAGCACCATATAGTGATATAAAGTATAGAGTCAACAACATCATAGTCAGAGTACAGGCTACTCGAGTGGAAGTCAAGGGTCCTGTAGGTTCGATTCCAAGTCCACCTTCGAGTCTGAGTCATTTGGAAAGTGAAAGTCAGTGTCCGTGTCCAATACAATTTTCCTTTTAAAGAAAGTTTGACATTTTCATGTGTATTTAAGTTAGTTACATAAGTTTTTTACTTAAATGTTTCAATTTCATTAAGCTCCCGGTGACGAACTTAAGCTTGGTAAACGTACTCTTTTTTTTTTTTTGTAACCCTAAAATTCTGTTGGTATTTCGCGTTGGTATTTAAGTGTTATAGTATGTGACAGAGCTTTATCCAACTAGAATCATTATGGACTCCGCTTAGCGCAATCTAATCAAAACCCAGGTAAACTCGGCCCATGGAAAACCCGACCATGGAAAACCCGACCAGGACAAACCCAACCTGTCCCGACGGGTAATGTTTAGTAAGATAATCTTTGGCTGCGATGAGATGAGTTTAAACAGAAAAAAACACTGGTACAATATGAAGAGGTTTATTTTTGTTGACTATGCTCAGGCCCTACGTGTACAAGCCACGGCTCCGTTGTCCAAACACCAACAGGTATTGCAGGCGCTCTTGAAGCTCGCACCTTTACGGTAGAAGCGGTCGCCATGGAAACATACGTTCATACACCCCATTCTTGTGAAGCAGAGAGGTTTACCGTCAGAGCCGCATCGGCATCTGTTGCAGCCGTCAGCACTGAAATAACACATACCATTAACAATTGTTCATTATTTGTTATAAACATTTATCTTTATGTTGATGTTGCGATTAAAGACTTTACCCAATGTGCTTAACGTTTAAATAATAATCTGATTTGTGTCTTTATAATTATTGGTGAATTTCTTGGAAAGATTGACTTTCATTTCTAATACAAATTCCTTTTAGCTCCAAATATTTTGAAAAAAAAACTTATACAGTCCATAGTGAAAATCAGCCAAGGGACAAATCATTTTAAACTGTTGTTGTTGGAAGCTTCCCTACTTACCTGTAGATTTCGCCCTCCTGCACGAGATTTCCGTCGAGGTCGGCGCACATAACAGAGGACTCCTGGCACTTGGCGAGGGCGACAAGGCCCAGACAAAATGACAATGGAAAAATACATTCATTACCAAAAACCGCTAAAATGCATTTAATGGCATAGCTCCTAAATAATCCAATATCACCCACAGGGACAATGGCCATTAATTGATTCTATCCCGGTTTTCAGCCGATCAAAATTCACATAATCCAGCCAAAAATAAGACCTGTTTCTCACTTTCGTATCGCATTTCATTTTTCAAATTGCTTTTTAAACGGCTTTTTAAAACGCATGTACCGTGTTTACTAGCAGGTTGTACATAAACAGACTGAAAGATCAGTCACAGAGGCTTTAGGAGAATTTTTTTTTTTACCAAGATTAGACCTACTTACATTTCAATACGTAAGCAATGTAAGCTGGAAATAAATTCTAGGTGAATAGCTGGAATGAAGAAGAAAATCAAACCTTTTTGCAACTTCTAGCATTCCAGAAAAGTAAACTTACCAGCAATACAGATGATGGTCTTCATGGTGATGCAAGTAGGCACGGCAACGGTTGCTATGGACAGATCAGGGACAGAGTACGGGACGCTGGGCGTTATATATACATGGATTTTACAATACTCCACCCTAGTGGGTGAGCAGGTGGCCATGAGTATAACCAGGTGTCCACGCATCGCAGGTGACCGTATCAAGGCAACACGTAATCCATCGTAACCTTCACGACGTTATTATTTACACTGCATGTCAGTCCACACGTAGTTTATTTGATATTCGGCAAATAGTAATACATACATCGTTGTTCTGTCAGCTCGGTATTTATCACAGAAGAAATATCCGTTTGGGTATTGCATGTTATTGCATGAAATAGTCGATATAGCTGAAAATTGGACTTTGTATGCCAATTTCTGGTCCTACTTCAAAGAATATTAACATCAGAGAGTACTGACAATAAAAACTGTTAACCAAACCTCGTTCAGGGATAGGCAAGACCGTGTAAGAACGTTTTCATCATACTTAGAAGTCAATCCTGCCAAAAATTTATTTTCAAGTCCGTTTATTTTTAAAATAACCGGTCAGTAAATCAACCAGGTACTCCGGCAGTAATTTATAGGGAAATCACTAGTATATCTAGCAGAGAATTCGAGCGAAACAATTAATTCCATATCTGAGTAAAATATATATTTGTTACTACATATCAACGATGATAGTACTTAATTGGTACCTGGAAGAAGTATAAAATACATCGTAAGCTATAAGACGCTCGTCAATACAAGGAAACGTCTTAAAAATTGCTAAGTGTACAATAAGTTCTTATAAGATGTTTCGTTTTCCTTTGCCATAGTGCACGTAATTTTTTGTCGTTGTTATCTACTGGAAAGAAATATCAGTATTTCATAATTACTGTCAAAAACCGATGGGTGTATTGGTGAAACATACTGGAATTCCAGTCAATCCGCTTAGCTCAGACCGGGGATTATTTTAGTGTATAGCTAGGCCTATGTATGCGATTCACGGAAAATGAAATTCAATATTGGGTAAAGTTTAACAAAGGATTCAATCTAGTAATTCACCAGATACAATATGACTTTTTTTAAGTTGTTTATAACATAACTGTATAGATTAGTGCTGAAACCTATATAAATATATAGCAACCCTCAAATTTATGTTGCTTGATACTTTTTATTTCACCTCGTTGATTTTCCAAATATTTTATTCAGGAGCGGAAATTGTCGATATATGCTGAGGCGATCCTTCAGTGTGGTGATGCTGTTAAAATCAAATTAAAATAAGCATGTACCATTAAAGTACCATGTACTCTGTTTTTAGACGATTGAAGTGTATATTTTTCTATTTTAGACAACACTATATTGCTGTAAGTAGTAAAATATAAGTTAATAGCTTTCACTAAAAGAATTTCTACTATACCATACGGCCCAGCTTTAAATTGAATATAAGTATAAATTAACCGTTTTCACTGAACTTATATGATTGATAAATTTATAAAAAAAATATTATAATATTGTTATTAATAATATAATTATATTATCATTTTTATCATAATTATCATTGTTTTTGTTATTATTATTATTCTTATTATCGTTATTATTAATATCTATATTATTATTATTATCATTATTATTATACGCCTAGTCGCATTTAATAGTGCTTGACACTAAAACTTAAATTATACGGATGAAGAATTTGATCATCTGTTATTAATAAAACCTGAAAAATATACAGCACGGTGGAATTAGAACATTGGTTCTGTAAACATTTAAGCACTATATACTAAAGAAGGAAGGCAGTATTACTTTGAAAGCAGTAAGAACAATTAGTTATATGATTTTCTATACTTATTATAAACTTGGGAGTCTTCACCATATTAAGATCAGGTGCAGTATATATAGGAACATATTTAGCAGAAACCCAACAGTGGAACACTTCAGTTTACGATTATTCAGCCAATACTACTATTTAATGAGAATTAAATAATTAAGTTATCCTTTTAAGAAAAATAGGGGAAAAAATGTTTACTTCCGTTTCTGTACGTTTCTGTGATTTTATTGTCCTAACTATAATTTTATAATGCAAAATGAAGGTTCTAGATTTTTTAAAAAAATTATTTGTCAAGTTTTAGATTTGTAATCATGTTCCCCTTATGACACCAAGTGAGAAAGCAGAAGCGTGCGGGTACGTTTAAAAGTAAGCTTAGATCTATAACACATTTCTATAATTTTTTTATTCGTGAAACCCAGTAATATTTAATAAGACCTTTGTGATCATTTCTAAATCCCTTACACAGTTATGATTCAAGTATTTTAGAATATGCAGTTCATATAGCGAGGCCAAGAATAAAGGAGTGTGTATCCCCTCAGAATGGGTTCATATTGTGAGGCTAAGAATATAGTATTGTGTATCCCCTCAGAATGTGTATATAAATGATTTGAATATTTAGCCTATCATCGTGTAATTTGGGGTAGTTTTCCGGTATAAAGTGTGTATTCTTAGAGTTATTTAGTATAGAGGGAGGGGACGCCCTAAATCTGATCAAACCTGTAATTAATAAGACCGGAAGACTAGAGGTGTAACCGTGAGACGGTACATTGTGTAAAGGTACTATCGAAAGAGGTCACACGACCGATATCTAGCCCTAATGATAGTAAAACGTACAGGTGAGCAGAACACGTCATATATATATAGGCCTATAGATCTGAGGCTTTGAGTCAGGACAAGTCTACACAAAAAAATCGCGGATGTCAACATGACGCTCTGAACAGTTACAAGGGTTGAATCAGGACAAGTCAACACAAAGGTTGACCCAGGACAAGTCTATACAAAGTTTGAGTCAGGAGAACAAGTCTACACAAGTCGCTGGTGTCAACATGACGCTGTAAACAGTTACAAGGGTTTGAAATTCTAAAATCCAATAATATGTCCTAATACCATGTACATTTTATAATCAACAGGTCACAACTGACAGGACTGTAAAAATTATTGAACAAGAGTCCCATTCATTTATAATAACATTTCTTTGTACATGGATAAGAATAAAGCGATGTGTTAGAAATAGTCATTAGTTATTATACTTTATGGCGTAGGTGATATTTTCCCCCTTGGTTAGTAGGTTGGTCTGTATGTGGAGTTTAATTTTCCCCCTTGGTTAGTAGGTTGGTCTGTATGTGTAGGTGATATTTTCCGCCATGGTCAGTAAGTTGGTCTGTATGTGAGCAGCTTTGAGAAAATATATACGGATTTTCTTGAACTTTAGTGGCGGACACGAAGAATCCATTAAATTTTGGAAGGGATCTTTTTCACCATCATACTTTTAATTCTATAGACCATTGTGAGATGTTTTCCTTTTCTTTGTCCTCTCGAGGGCTGATATCATTCATTGGTATTATCGGTCTTTCATCTGGAGCTTAAGTATGAACCGTCACAGTTAACCGGGACCGTGTGTTGAACACAGGAAAGATTTATTACGATCCTGGCAGAAGTATCCATGTGTGCTCAGACTACATTCCCATTTATTAAGGATTTTCATGACGAAGCGCTGATATTAAAGAGTCTTCCGACAAAATTTACAGGCACTTCTATATGGCAAATAGATGGCGTGATGGCATGGCGTTGTCTAAACATAAAAACATTTGTTTTACACAAAATCAAATAGCCATGTGCACCAGGGGACCTTGTACTGCGGTCACCAGACAATATTTATTCACGTGAAGGACGTCTTAACTAACAGTTATCATTGTGAAGAACTCTATATCTTCTACAACAGCGTCTTGTAATTCAGACAAAAATTAATGTATTAATGATGATCACGCCTTTCCGATATCTTGAGTAATTATTAAAACCTTAGTTTTTGATTGAAACTACGGATCTCGTAACAGGTCTTTGTAATTTAACTATGCATTATATTCGCATTGATACAGATCAGTAAATTTAGCGACTAGATAAGCAAAAGAATGATTTAACACATGAAATACTATCATTTCCCTTACACAAAATAATACTTATAAAAGGAAGTTGGTCCAATTTTGTTCTGAATGTTTCTGAAACGGCGTTGCGTATAAATACGTCTATTTAAAGGTTATTGTTCCCAGAGTGACCTCGCCGATATAAGAATATTTTTATGTACACATCATTTTGAGCGAGTTTTGCGTGTTTTCTTAAACTGCGGTGAGGTTATCACCGAAAACAGCCAAACTGCCTTCGGCAAAAACCGGAATGCCTGCGTCGTTGATGATCTGGTTATTCACAACTCGCCTCACAACACCTGCAGGCGTGTGACACAATCAGCCTCCAGCGCAGGAGTAAGTTCCGGTTCGCAAATGTAAACTTCATCCTTGACAAGGTCTCCATAGTAAACATACCGATATATATTATTTGTACATATATTATTGAGACAGTATCCCATTGAAAAACTATATTATATTTTAACTTTTAGAAAAAAAAAGAAATTAGCCAACATTCCTCGTCTCATTTGATACATCCCCCCTCCCCCAAGTAAAAAGCCCGGTTTACCGGGTTAATCAATTAACCATTGGATTCAAAGTTTAGACTTGCCGGCAATTTAACTTCCTAACATACACTAACTAGGTCAATAATACTTTTCCATTAAGTGGAAGCTTTTGCAGCACTGTTGGGAGCGGGGAATTCAGGAGGTCTCCATGGTAAGCCAGGACGAATCAGAATGGTACTACAAAAAAGTACACCATGTACGTAAGTAGTTACGTCGGACTGTCCTAAGGAGATGAAAATCACAGGTGAAACTGGAATTTTTAATAGTTCTTAGAGCATGGGGCAGCTGTCTGATAAAGTGCAAACATAAACTAGCATTCTTTCAGATAATTATATGATTCAGTTATGTCGAAATAGAGCCAAACCCGGACACGAGCCTAAAAAAAACACACATTACGAGGATTAATATTTATTAAGTCAAAAATAATTTTTGTTTCATAATTTCCTGCGGACTTTGCAGAAACCTTCTTTCTCCCTTAATAAATGGGTACTTTTATGCAGAACCTCTTCGTGCAGGCGACCTTCTCACCCATACATTGGCACGTGTTACAATCTACCTTGAAGCTCGCACCTTTACGGTAGTAGCGGTTTCCATGGTAACAGACGTTCAGACATGGTCTTTCAGTGATACAGACTGGTTTACCTTCGGAGCTACAGCGGCAAGCATTGCACCCGTCAGCACTAAAATAAAAAAAAGTTATCACTTGTTATTTGGTTATTTGGAAAACAAGATCTCGATTAGTGATTAATTATCAATATTTGTAAGGCAAGCAGTCAACTAAATTGTAATATGATAGATGACAACATGCACTTGTATTGATGGCGTGATAGGTGATAAAGATGAAATACCAGAGTAAATTTAAATCCACTATATACGATACAGGTCTAATGGCCACATAACTCTTCGCAGATATTTTTCAACAATAAATCTGTCTCAATATATATAGTTAGGTTGAATAGACAGTCCTTTCATTTTGCATTCGTATTAATTTATTTCGTATTAAATATTAATTTATTCACATTAAATCTCTTAAATAGCTTCATAATAATAAAAATTTGTTATGTTTGGATAAAGTAGCTGCACGTAGGGGAACAATGGGAGGACAGATCAGGCAAAATATTTAAGTATCTGTTGAATTAAGGTTGTGCTTTTTTTTTTTTTTTTTTGCTTAAAATATTAAAAACCCAAGGACCATACAAATCATATTTCCAGCTTAATTATATCCTACAATATAAATCCTTCCAGATCAAATGAAAACACTTTTTAAGGAAACGCTTATTTAGATGTAAAGATCCACTTATGAAAACTGAATAACAGTCAAAAACCCTTATGCTCCATATATGGCCTCTGTTCGTGTAATCAGAGTGAACACTCAACGGCGCTCTCAAGCATTTACGGTATCACTTTAATCTATCTTGTAGACTCGGCAATTTATCATTTTTCCCCAATTAAAGTAACCCGTGTATATATTCTGTAAGAATTTTTTTGAAGAAGATCCAGCACATACGAACTACACACCTGTAAAATTCCCCTTCCTTAACGTAATTTCCGTCTATGTCGGCGCACATTATGACTGGTTCACTTGGCGCGACGACCGATCTTCCCTCAGTCAGTATGACGACACTGAGCCATGCTGCAACGATAACATCAAAAGATAAAAATAACGGGCTTTTTCCATGGACGGGGAATAAAACAGGGCGGCAGTAACTACTGAGAGTACATGTATAGAGAGGACAGCTGGTAAGAGTTTTGGCCCTTCCAGCTTGTATCCTGTTGAATATGACAGGCAGAGCCCGGAGCCACCCATACAATGATATGTCCCTCCCCCATCGGCACAGGTAGTGGGCGGCACAGATGTGGGGCGGCACAGGCCGGGGGGGGGGGGGGGCGGCACAGGTCGGCGGCGGCAATTTTGGTGAGGTAGTACAATATTGAGTAGCAGCATGACGAGTACACCAAATTCGAATTTACAGACAGGACTGTTTTTCACAGACTTAGGGGGCATTTGATTATTCACAGGCATGATTGGTTATTATGAAATTCTCAACTGAAAAGGGTTTCCTCCGTCGATAGCTACCTTATCTTAATTAGCCCCCTTCCAAGCATTTCATGCATAATGAATTAGATGTTTGAATCAATCAAATTACTCGCCCATAGTCACATTACGCAACCTACGAAAGAAACCATACACATTTTTTTAGCTCAGCTGACTCAAAGTCATCTGAGATACAGCGATCACTCTGTCCGTCTGTGTGTCTGTCTGTTCATCTGTCAGTCTGTCTGTTAACATGGCATAAAGCGTATCCACCTGACCTAGAAACTTGTATCTGAACATCCAGGAAGGTCCATAAAATCTCCTTGGACACCTGAAATTAGGTCACTGTACCCTATATTCTCCCGGTTACTCGGCCTGATTGTGCACTCATGAATAATGAGAAAATTGATACATTATCTCAAGTATCTGAATAACTAATGTATCAAATGCCATTATTATTTCAATGCATATGGATCATGAACAGTTTCATCAGTCCCTGAAGACCTTATGTTTTCTTATTTTTATGCATGTTCTCTATTTTGATACCTACAAATATAGCGATGAGGACGTCAATAGGGCACAAACCGTAACAGTTACACCTAGAAACTTCTAACTGTACATCCTGGGAGGTCCTAGGTAAATATCTATGGAATCATGAAATTAGGTCAAGGTTACCTATATTTTATGAGCTACTGGGCGAAACCATTTGAGCACCCACAGAATCATATGCAATTTGTATTCATTTGGCCTGGAGTGAGATTGTGAGATTCACAGAGGCCCCGGTAAATGCTCTTGGAAGCATGAAATTAGGTCCCCATGTCCTATATTCTGCCAGCTGTGAGGGGGGGGGGGGGGGGAGGTCAAGGGCTCTAAATTGTACCCAGTAAGCTATAGAATCTTCTAATTAACGCAACTTTCAAGGGAGGTTCTGAACAAAATTTCTTTGAAACCTGAAACTGGGTCATGATCACCTATGACCTGCGAGATACTGGCCAAAAACATGATTTTGAGCACCCATACACTCACAAATTGTATCTGTTAATATATAAAATAAAATATATGTGTTAATGAGAAGGGCGGGGTAACAGTTTATACGTGACCGTTGTGCCCCATGTTCAAAGTGTCATTACTAAGTCTAGAGTTCAAAATTAAAAAAAAAAAACAAGAGCACCGCAAATTTTGCATTATACGCCCGATACATAACTTGTCACCTCTAATATCATTAAATATGGTTAAATTTTGCCGAGAATGTAAGTTAAGTGAAAAAAAAACTTCCTTGATATTCATGAGGATTCATAGAAATCCATCAGATTTTTAATTAGTCGTCATGGCACCAACAAGGTGTGGAAACCCAACCTCATTAACTATGCACGAATTTTGCAGGAAATCGAACTTAGGCGAGATATCATATTGGTTTATATCTCTGTTGAGTTTTATCAATATCCATCATATTCCTGGAACGATATCGCGGCGACAACAAGTAGCCTTGTGACCTCTGACCTTTTTAAATATGCGTGGATTTTGCCAAATATTCGAACTCGGGCAAAAATCTGTTGAGAAGTAGTTATGGTGAGTTTCGTGATAATCTATCAAAGGCCCGGAAAGTTATCGTAGCGACATTAAATGTTAACGGACGGAAGATGGACGGACGGACGGACCATGGTTTTTTTTTCATAATACATCCCGTCATAGACGTGCGTATAAAAAGTGTATTTCCCGATGCTTTCATTTTATCATCTTTTCGAAAGTTCCACTGTCTGCAGGCAACTAAGGTACGACGTGCAGAGAAAAAAAAAATCAAGGTTTTTTATATGATGAAGCCTTGCATTCAAGCATTCTTTTCTTTCAGTTTATCCTAATTTTTTTACTTTTAATCTGAAAAAAAAATTAAAGATGTCCTGCTCTCAACCTCGTGGAAAAACGTCCCGCAAAATGTGTTTTTGCGCCTTAGTTGATGCAGTACCATTAATATAAGAGCTCTTATGAAGGTGTACCTGCGTCATGTGAAATAAAAAGAAATGAATTAGAAGTGACAAGATATTTAACTGATGGGTTCACTTTCTGAACTAAATAGGTCACCTAAATACAGTCTTACCATGGTAATTTTGTACAAATCTTGTACAAATCACAGTTGCACTATAAACAGTTAGCTATTAGATCATATGTGTATCGTGCAATGTAATGATGTATTTAGTTAAGGGTTGTAATCCTGTATCGTACAGTGTTATGAACATATTTGTAAGAGAGATATTTAGATTTGCAAAAGCAAACAACTTTTCTGTAAGGTGTCGCGAAAAATATCCGCTCAGTGAATCGATATAATTGTATTGTCAACTAACGTTATATTTTTGCATATTTTGTCAAATATGGCATATATTCCAGTTTTGGAATGTTGTTTAGAGTGGCAACAAATGCTACGATCGCGGCGGGCGGAACAGACGCTCGGTACGCCACTGTAACCTTATGACCCGTGTTCAAATACTGTTTGTTATTTCATTGCAGCCCCATAAAACGCCGTAGTGATAGATTAAACACCCTACTCTACGTATAACTCAGGCAGTCACTAGGTTTTAAGAGTTTAGAAACATTGACACTTTATTATTCAAAGAGGAAAAAGTGGCCGTCAGCATAAAAATAAACTTAAAAAACCTTCCACAGCCATTCTTTGTGTGGTGTAACTGTATGGACGAAACGAAATCGGCACATACAACTCACATACATTTTGTGATAAATAGTATGGCGGAAAGTAATTTAACCGATGCGGGTTTAGTGCTGAAAAAATAGGAGATAATCCGCAACACGTTAAAAGTAGGTCACATCAAGTAATTTGGTATGCCGCAACATGATTAGGAGACACGCACGCACATACAATTACTTTGCTTACCTTACAGAATTACTAAAACTGCCTTAAAATGCCAGAATGACTGGACAAAACAAGTTGGTATATTAAGCGCAATTTCATAAACATAATACATAATAAACGTTAAGCGCGGTTTTTCTTTTGCAAACATAATTCCATCAGTTACTCACCAGCGATACAGGTAATAGTCTTCATGTTGATGGAGGAATACAGTCTCGCTATGCAGAAAGAATACAACACAAAACGTGCTCCCTGTCTTTTTATACATGCACACGCCTGATCGGAGGGACCAACAAGTGGATCAGTAAAGGTCAACCTGCCAATAAACGTGCCGGTAAAACAATGCCAGCGGGTTCATGAATGGCAAGGAGCAGTACTTTTTCAGTAAAGAGGGTGTCTTATCTTGACTGACGTCACGGGCCACTGAACGTGTCAGAAAGCTTTTTCCTTTTTCTTCTCACATTCAGGACCAGTCGTGACAAAGAGACTGGCTAAAGGTATTCAAGCACCGTTGTGGCATTGGCCAGGGCTCTTATCCTAGGTTCAAGGCTGACACCTGCATTTCTTTTCAGGGGCAACTGCTCATGTGACGCAAGTTTGGCATATTTCAGTTGGATCACAGCAAAACTTCGCTTAGCAAAATGTACGTTGCTTCAAGAATTTATAAAGCATCTGTCCGCGTCTCCAAATGTGTGCGTGCGTATGTGTGTGCATCATTTAAAATCGTAGATTTACAGCTGGGAGACTAGCATGCACATCCACCCTGATGATACAAACCTGTCATACGGCATGATTTTGCAGCGCCGTGCGTCCCGGTCCCAACACACAATACACAAGACATTACAAATATACGGCCGTGGGAGTTCATGTTTAAATTTTTTTAATAAATTAGATATCGGTGTTATTCCTGATTGCCGAAAACCGGAATGCCGACTACCACCTTGCCGATTCCTTTTTGCCGAAACGCCGGTTTGCCGACTATGTCAATAAAACTGTAGTATGAAGGTGGTTTCGGGATATGATGCTTGATATACGTGATAATTTCTAAATTTCATTTATCCACTGTTCGATTGTATTTTATATCGATATTTTGTTTTGTCGCCTCGTTTTATCAGAAAGATTAGAAATGACCATGAAGGGTGTAAAATGTGAAGAAATAACTGTATGCCCCATGATTAGATTTTAGTTGACACAATTAAACAATTCGAAACACCCAATGAACATCAAAAGGGAACACTTTGTTACGGGGGTTTCTTGTTAATTAATGGAACAATGGGATTACGAGTAACCGTGACCAATCGATTGTTGAAACAACACCAGAGTAACGGACTCATTGTGAGTAATTGGTATTTATGCTCACTGAAGGGCAACAATATGAGAGAGAGAGAGAGGGATAATATTGAGAGAGAGAGATAACATTATGAAAGAGAGCTAGACTAATATAACATTATAGTTTAGAGAGAGATCAATATGTTATTATAAGAGAGATAGAGAGAGCGATCAGTATAATATTATGAAAGAGACTAATATAATATTATAAATTATTTCAGCAGACGGTAATTCTTGCGTGTATAAAAATGTGTCACATGATGATGATTTAATTGTTCATATCAGTAAATTATTCTTGCAGACGGTGATTTTTGCGTATTTATTCTTGCTTATTTATTCCCATGATTGCACATATACCATTATATATATACAATTATATTCTTTCGTACAATAAATAAACATCCTAATTCTTCATTCATGTTCAATATAATTCAATTCCGATTGTATTGTAATACACATTAACACATATATTCCTCGCTAACAAATGTATATTAATATTATAAATAATGTTTTCTTTCTCTCTCTCTCTCTCTCTCTCTCTCTCTCTCTCTCTCTCTCTCTCTCTCTCTCTGACTTACTATGTACACAACATATAATCTCTCTTTTATAAAATAAAGAATTATATACTTCTTTCTTTAAAATACTTTTTGTGTCCTCTCTAACAATTAATACGTATTATTTTTATCGCGATCTTTCTCTTTTTGAATATTACTTTGAATTCTCTCTCTCATAAAATCATATTTATCTCTCTCTCTTATAAAATTATACTGATATCTCTATCTGTCTTTCTCTCTCTTATATAATGTTACATTGATTTAGATCTCTCTCAATCTTAAAATTGCTCTCATGAAATAAGAAATATGCATCGGAAAAGGATTAGTAAATAATCATTCCCCTTCAGTGAACATGGCCATCGGTTACATTTGATAAATCAGTTATCCCGGTGTTGTTTCAACAACCAAAAGGTCACGGTTACTCCTAATTTCCCTCCCATTGATCCCCTTATTAAGTAGTAACCCCGATATCAAAATGTTTCCTTTTGATGTCCATAGACTGTGTTGGAATACATGGACCGCTAAAATATATTCATTGTACAGATACTATTAATTTTAAAAATGTTGCATCTCATATATATATTCATGGTACTATGGAACGCTTAAACAATATATCGAACTAAAATTCAACAGAACAGTGTGTTCATATTTATGACACATCCAGTAGCCGACCGTTGATTATTAACTGAAGATCCCAAGATTATCTGCTGAATTCCGTAAACAGAATAGTTTAGTTGATTCATAAATTTTAATTGAAATTTATCAGTAATAGAAGAGTGCTGATTAATGTGCATTTCAATATTCATCACTAAATAATTCAGTGTGCAGTTTTTTTATTTGTAAATATCCAACAGAACCATTTTCATGCCCGCTCTAATTAAAAAAAATATACAAATAAGGATCTGTTCCACGATCGGTCTAACATTCCTTTTACATATCTTGTCTTATCGTATTTATGCTTACACAAAGCAAACACAATGTAAAATATGACCATTAATAACGGTTTAATTTGTCTGAGGAAGCCTGCCTTTCTCATGTCGACCTGGCTGTGTTTGGCGGGCGTGGGTGAAGTAAGGCGGCCATGACGCATGGGCCCGCCCAGGCTATTGCCGAGTCCTGCTTTGCACCTTAAAATTCCAGCCTGAGATACAACTATTTCCTCCTATTCAACATACAACATTATTAATTTTAGTCATTAACATGTATTTCATGCATCATATACCCAAACCATCTTGTTATTACAGTTGTATTGACACAGTCGGCAAACCGGCGTTTCGGCAAAAAGGAATCGGCATGGTGGTAGTCGGCATTCGGCAATCCGGCATGTACCCTTAAATATCGTACAGAGCACACAGACGATAATGAAAAAAATTGTGGTTTCGTGTAACAGAGATGACAATATTACGACCATTTTACGAGTGACGTGTTAACTGGATGCAATACAAAAAGGGAGGGAACTTAACGGGTGACATGTTAACTTGCTATCACACACGAGGAGAGGCCACTTTACGGATGACATGTTAACTTGCCACCACACACGGGGGAGGGCACTTTACAGGTGACATGTTAACTTGTCACCACACACGAGGAGAGGGCACTTTATGGGTGACATGTTAACTTGCCACCACACGAGAGGGGAGGCCACTTAACGGGTGACATAGTAAAGTCGCTATCACGCATAGCCTACCGGGCCCGTACGGTAAGTAAAATCACCAGTTTTGGCTAAACTCGCACGGTGCCAGGAAGGTACCCGTACGATTTTCCTGGGGCGCCGGTTCAATTTTTACTCGCCGTATGGGCGCCGTGGTGCTGAGCTGGCTGCGCTGAATTCTCCTGGCGTTTTCAACTCACCATAAGCCCGTAGAAAGGCCGTAGACAGCCCGTATGGTCACCTTACGGGCACCGGCCGACATCCGTGCGACACCTGTACGATTTCCCGGCTAATTTTTCCGAAAATATTCGTACGGGCGCCTTGCGGTGTCCGCCATTGCCGTACGGGCACCGTGCGATAGACTTACGGTACCCGTAAGGGGTCGGTGTGAAAAGTCGAATGGCTGCTGTGCGGGGTCCGCGCGGTGCCCTAAAACAGAGCTGTCGTGTATATAAATACAGCCACATCGGCATATATATTATAAACACTGAACCTCTGTGCACTAAAGCCAACTTCTCTGAACGTGTCAAGTGTTTGATTAAACCTTGAAAATTGGTTTGAATACGTATTTTGCTCAGCTTTGGCAATACAATAAATATAATATTAATAAATGATTTCCAATAATTATATTTTGTAGAAAACGTTAATTATGAAAAATCGAGTTACATAAGAAAAACATTTATTGTAATATACAGAAAAATAATATTTGTCTCTATCCTATTTGACCGTTTCTTACTCTTTGGTTTAATGTTCAACAGCTGTATATATAAAGCAGAAAATAACCCTACGGTGGCCGCACGGTGCCAGCGATCGCCGGCCGGGCACCTGCCGGTCAACGGCCGGGCACCGTAAGGTGTACTTGCTTCATGTATATAACCTGCACGGTCACCTTACGGTTCCCGGACGGCCCCCTAAAGCCTCGGTCACCGCACATCGTAGAGTACCGTACGGTAATGGGACCGCAGGAATACTTAAGCCTCGATCACAACCCGCTGCGGCCACTGGACGCCGTAGATGACCGTTCGGTTTTTGAAACCGCAGGAATACTTATGCGGCCGCCATGCGGGAACGGCACGGTGTCTTCCTCGTTCTCAGGGCCTTCGCACGGTAAAGTATGCTAACCCTGCGGACGCCGCAAGCTAACCTTGCGGAAGCCATAAAGACCCCTTACGACAGCCGCAGGTACACCGTACGTCTCTCGGGTAGCTGAGTTGGCGTTAAAATCGCATTGGTATCCTACGACATCCCTACGTTTACTGTACGGTGCCCGTACGGAGCCCGCAGGTGGCTGCCTGACGCACGGCCGCCGCATCAACTTCAGCGCTTGCGATAATGTCAGTTACGGTCGTTGCGGAGTCCCTGCGGACTTTGAAAAAACGCACAGTTTCCGTGAGTCTACCTCACGTAATAGCCCAAAACACGCGCCGTACGGCGACCGTATCCCGGTTGTGACCGAGGTCCTACCATCCAAATTTCGGAGGCAACGTACGGTCGCCATGGATCATGTGAATGCAAACAAGGGATGAAAAAAAATCACGGTGACCGTACGGTCTCGAAAACTCACGGCAAGCCGGCGGGTTGAAAAAAATCGTACGGCGCCCGGCGTACATGTGAGCTAGGCATAACTTGACACAACACGAGGGGAGGCCACTTTACGGGTGACATGGTAATTTGCCACCACACGAGAGGGGAGGGCACTTTGCTGGTGACATGTTAACTTGGCACCACACACGAGGGGAGGCCAGTTTACGGATGACATGTTAACTTGCCACCCCACGTGAGGGGAGGATGAAAATAAACATTAGAAGTAGCGTCAATATTTGATAATTGGGGTTTATACATTGACAAGTTTGGGCCTTGGCGTCTGTAAAAAAAAACAGTTTATAAAAGTACGGAGGGCCTGACGGGTAAAACAACAAGCATTGTTTTCGAGACAACATTCTTTCCAGAAACTGCATCTCCTGCGAGCCAAATAACAATGATCGTCATAACCACTTACAGTAAAGACGCTGATGACTGAACCACTTTGGCTAGGAGTAAATTTCCGTGAAAGAGTGCCAAAAACTGCTGAGGATACTAGAACTGGAAACGACCTTGGTTCAGCAAGACGGTGATATGTGGTGCTGACTGTCTTATTTTAGCTCAGCTGATTGAAAGTCATCTGAGCCATATAGCGATCACTCTTTGTCCGTCGTCCGTCCGCCGTGCCGTCCCTCTGTCCGTCTGTCTGTCCGTCCGTTACCAGGGCACAAATCGTAACTACTGGACCTAGAAACTTCTGAGAACCCATAAAGGTCCATATAAAGATCTCTTTGGAAACCTGAGATTAGGTCACTGTGACCTATATCCTCTGAGCTATTGGGCTCGAAAAAACCCCATCACCCCTCCCCACGGAATAATTTACAATTTGATACAAAAGCTCCAGTATCTGAATAACTAATGCCTTTATTGCCATGATCCTTTCCATACATATTGATCATGTATTGTTTCATCATTTTCTGAAAACTGGTGGTGAAACCTGTATTTTTCTAAAGTTTACTCATTTATCTCTGTTTTTTGAAACCTTCAGATGAAGCAGTCCTCCGTGAACAGAATACAAATCGTAACCGTTAGACCTAGAAACTTCCAATTGTACATCCAGGAAGAAATCTCTTTGGAAACCTAAAAACAGTTCATGGTGACCTATATTTTGTGAACTGCGGGCTAAAAAAATGATTTTGAGCGCCCAGTTAGTCAGACGGGGAACAAATTGTATCCGCTAGGCCTAGAATATTCAAAATGACATTCAAGCAGATCCTGGATAAATTTGAATGAAAACCTGTAATTAGGTAACGGTAACCTATTTGCTGTGAAATATGTTAAGTACCCTGAAAATCAGATGGGCACAAATTGTGTTTGCTAGCCCTACAATGTTCCAAAGTAGTATACAGGGAAGTCTTGGGCAATCTCCATGGAAACCTGAAATTAAGGGTGATGGTGACCTATATTACTGACCAAAAAACATTTTAAGCACCCAGACAGTCAGGCAGGGTACAAAACTTCACTGTTTGACCTTGAATCTTCTGTCTATACATCTAAGGATATCCTTCATAAGTGTGCATGGTATTTTTTAGCTCAGCTGACTGCATACCAAAAGGCTAGATTTCATGGGAATGGCTGGACATATTATCCTGAAACTTTTTCTTCTTGTTGATTTTGAAGAACTTTAATTGCTACAGTTGAATGGGGATACCACCTACAAAATTTGGCATTCAGATGATAACATTCCTTTTGTGAATGTCTTTCTAGGCAGCTTAGCCTCATGACCCATGAGTCCTTGGTTTAAGACTAGACTTTACCAGTCGATTCAGTGGGATAAACGAAGAGCTGTAAATTAGTTATATAATTTTCCTGCCAGACGATAGTACCAGTTTGGCTAAACAGCAAGAGTAAATGTGATTGTTCTAACAACTGAAGCTATTGTTAAGTTTATCGCCGAGTGATGATGTGTTGAAAAATAGGCGATATTTGCAGCACAATAGTCAATTGTGTATTTCAATCTCAAAAAGTAATATAATTTGTAGATTAAGACTGGAAACAAGCGGGCCTTATAAATTCATCTGCAGAATACTTTGGAATCCACGTGTTAGCCAACTCCAGGGTTAATGTACAGAACACCTTTGCTTGACATTTTTATTCCCCAAGTGGCGGATAAGCCTTTTTGAAAATGGAGGTCATTATGGATACGAAAAATTCTCGGGACCATAATACCCTAAAATAAATGTATTGGTTGACCCATTATGGCATGCATCTTAAGCACCATCGAATATTTATACAAAAGGTTCTTCCACTTGGGCCATCAAATAATCAAAGACAATATGATATTTTTTTATCATGCAGATATTATGTTATTTACGGTCAAGTCTTAAAAATTCATTTTAACCACTATCACGTACAGGTTTTATCGCTGATTTGTAGATTCACCTTCATAACATAATCATAATATGGACTTCCGGTTAGTATAGAAAAATGGTTCCCTAATTGATGTTTTATGTGGATCTTCATTTCTTCACTTCTTACCTATAGGACTAGAAGACAAAGCAGTGCTGCCATCTTGCTTCTGTGTACTTTTTTTTAAATTTTAAAATGGAACTGGTTCGTTAAAGTTCAGCTGTTTGAAAAAATCACAATCCAATGCAATGTGTATTTTATGTCAACAACGCACGGGAAACCTACACCCGCGATAACAGGGTTCAAGGACAATGGCTTCCAGTCACCATAACTCCATTTTCGTTTGTGTGATATCAAATGTTCAAATATTTCACTGATATGTGATACGTCTAGTGTAGTAGTAAGCCACCTGTTTTGAGTGACAAAGCATAAAATGTTTTAAGTAGTTGTGAAAGTCTTCAGGTTACCGAGACCTATTAATATTCCTGATCCATACCACTAAGCCGTGAGAAATGAAGCAGTGAATACTTGACTTGCTTTGGTTGGCTCTTACCATTATACCGGATGGCACTTAAAAGCATAGTTTCAGTCCAATAACTGCTTAATCTGTGACCATTCAAAGACATTAAGTCCACAGGTATTCTTTGGCACTGTTTGGAGGAATCACTATTGTTTCACTGCAATGAGGCCTGATCTAGTGTTGAGTGGAACGGAGATCCTCAATCCACAGTTTGCTTGCTCTTGTCACCTTTTGTTAGGAAAAAAAATCCAGGTGGGGGGGGGGGGGGGGGTGGTGTGGTTTGCAGATGCCCGAGCGTTTCGAAGTACTGACACGATACGATGGGCGACTCAAACATGTTTGTTCATCTCACATGTATAGCTACTGGTCTAGACTGCACATGCGCAAAACAAGTGGCAAACAAGTGTATGTCGCTGACTTTCTGACATATTAACCAACATTATAATACACAACAAGGGAGGGATTTATTTTGCACTGGTATCCCTACATGGGTCGTGATATGCCAGTATTTCAGGAGTGACGTTTGTGTAATTGGTGCTTATACAAGGGTTCAAAATTGTTAGTACTTGCATTGTAGATATACATGTCACATGTGTACATGAAAAGTAATGGTCCAGCATGGAACAATATACCCGATGTATATCCCATTGCACAGGTTCGCATTAGGCCTGTAGGCCTTGTTTTCGTTTATACCTGATGAAACTCTAATTTTAGAATTGCCGATTACTTACCTGATCGTACTCGTAAACTAGTATGGTCTTATATCTTCCGGACAAGTTTTAAGATTATGTTTCTTCCAATGATCCAAGTAGCAATCTTTAAAACACAATAAGTGAAATTTATAAGATCAGTAAATCTCCGTCTGTAATCCCCTCTGCACGGACACATCTGAGCGTGAAGGGAACCCGGACCACGCCTTAGTTTTTATGTGATCAAACAGCAGTTCCTATACACCACTCCAACGATCGGAATCTGCAGGTCTAGGGTGGACTATAACTAGACACAGCTTCCGGCTCTTCCTGCTCTGATGAATGGAGAGAGTGATTAGGAGTCAGAGAAGGTGACACCGACCCCTTTTGCAACCTTTGATTGGCACTCCTGATTTTCAAGAAAAAGTATCAGATTATCTGTAAATTAGTCACAATCATACAGGAAACTCCTTGTTTCATCCTTTTGGGGGATAGTTAATCAGGAAATATGATTTCGGGCATGAATCTCCTGTCGCATTGAACATATGGATAATATGACTGCAGTGGTAATATTTCACTCATATATGTCACAGTTCAGACTCTCTTTTTTCAAACGTTGTATGATGACCAGCAACGGGTCCCGGGCCCCCTGACCCCCTTTTTTCAGCCACCGCAAATTAAGGATTTACGACCTGTTTTGCGGCCTGGACCACCCCCCCACCCCCCCCCCCCCCTTTTCCGGATCTTGGGACCTTTTTTCAGGCTAGTCATTTGTCTTCCTGGATTTGATCCCCTTTTACCTAAATCCTGGATCCTGATAACAGAGATGAACATTTTACGGCTCTCTTTCATAAGCAGAGTATCACCGCTAAAGGTACACCGCTGAAATATTTAAATTAATGTTGAAAGCGAAATTGTAGTCGAGTTCAAGGCTGACTGCAGGCAGGTTGAGTCAAAGTCTTGACTTTGGGCCCAAGTCAACCTTCTTCGAGTGCAATTTTTTTCAAGTCCAAGTCCAAGTTCGATTTTAATAATTATTTTATTATTATTAAAATCACTTCAAGTGTACTTTGAGATATTTATTTGCTTTTTGCTGGTTCACAAAACATATTGCTTACATAAGGAAATGTATAACCCGCTTTTTAAAAAGCTAGATTATCAAAATAAAAGTCAGTACTTATTCTGCAACGTCATAGATCCAAATTATACTGTCATCAGCGAAATGAGTCAATAATGTTGTTTTGTGATTATGCAATGAGAAATTAACCCTGGCACAGTCGTACATAGAGGTTCCAATATATCCTTGCAAGACAAATCATCGAACTGATAATGTTCCAGTGTATTTGCCGATGTTATATTTTAAATAGAATGCGGTTTCTCATTATCACAGGTCTCGGTTTTGAGATGGGCGTAGATATCCATTATACCGAACGATTCTGATGTACTCTGCTTAATGGAAAACAAAAAGAAAACAAAATATAAATGCATATCAATTTCGTAATATTCAACCGACGTTAGTTCTAAGGTTGTTAGTCGATTGAGAACATAATAATCCCAAAACATACGAACAAAAATAAAAATACTATTTTTAAATTATAGGTGTTCTTTAATCAACCGGACTAATTAACCAGGTGACGTGTATCATATATAAAAGCTTTGGTACAATTTTACAGTGAGGTTAATTACCTCAAACATCAATGAAATGCAATGTATCTTTAATAGATAAGACCGCAAAATGACATATGATGATTCCCCCGTACTCAGGTTTCATGCGCTCAAACAAAAAAAAATCATGCAGGTTTTATAGATTTTATAGAACACCTCTCCATCTTTCAAACCCGTTGATAATTTAACGCACAACTGTCTATGTGATACGCCATACTATTCAACCTGCTTTTTTAACGAGTTCTTTTTCCATTCAAAAACACAATATTTAGTTTATTGCCTAGTTATTCGAATATATTTTTTTTAGGCTCGAGTTACTTAGGTTTCTCTGTCATGAACACAATATTTGATTTCATAAGATTTTTCCTGGCAGAATTTTACTTAGCCTTTCTATTCGGCGGTATCCGCATATCTGCATATATGCGCCGCGTATATATGTAGTGACGCGAAAGCTATTTGGGGCTTGATAATAGGCGGGAGTATTACAACAAAAAAGCTGATAGAAATGACCTACCTTGAGGCGGGGCATTTAGGAAAAATCAGTTATAGCTCAGTGGAAGGTTATGCATCACGTAAAATTTTTCTCGGCGTGTGTCTATCATGGCATTCCGTCGGCTTAGCCTGGTAAAACCTTGCGTGATGCATAACATTTTCTGGACTATTACCAATACGTAGCGACGATGCTTTTTTTTTATCTATATACTATTTAATGAATTGCCTTGAAATCACTGAACTGATCCAGCTGAATTCACCTGTCTACTGACAAATAACTCTCAGATCACATGCATGGCGTATTATGGTGTACAACAAATACAAATGCTGTTTAATTTATAGCAAATGTTATTCAGTATCTAACAAATAAACATGCTCTACAGGCAAGCTGTAGGACACAATAAAAACTTCAAAGTATAAGTAACCTTAACAACTAAATCTTTGAATTCCAATTCTGGTCTCCGTATTGCACAAAACTGATACGAATACATGTTGTACATAAAATGTTTATAGATACAAGGATGGTAAAATATTTGTGTAATATGGCGATCAAATGTGCATTCACAGGAAGAATGTACAAGCTTGCACCATAAAAACAATATATCGATAAGCTAAATATATATTGATCATCAAGAACCTCTAATTCATGAAACAGATTTTATATTTCTCGTAATAAACATAAAATGCCCCCCCCCCCCCCCCCCGAATTAAGAAATACTGCTCCTTTAGTCATACTGAACCTTATCCATCCTCAAACACCGTAAATAATTCTCCGCACGTGTCACCGGTACAGCATCCACTTGTCAATAATGTATGAATAATGTCTTGGTTACAGACCTTCAAAATTGCATACCGCGAAATTGCGGTGCATTTGGTAGACCCATCAGACTTTGAGGATGATCTCCTAACAGACTTGGCACTGACCTGGCAGGAGACTTCCCTCTTACATGTTTACCTGTGTTACGTTTCTGCTGCCTCTGATGTGCTGATGTCTGATCTTTGCTTTTCGACTGTCGATCCTGCTGACGAATGTCCATCAGGATTTGGCCGACAAGATTTTTACCCGGCCAGTAACTAACTTTGGTATGTTCAGTGTGATATCTGTCAAGACCTGTCCCCCATCTGTAGTCACGCACCGCCTGCACCAGCATCTTGTTACCGGTTTCTAGTAACGCCCGTCTAACTTCCGGTACCTGTTCCACTTTCTGTCGAACGAGAAATTTCATCAAGTCTTCGTGCTTCTCATCCCAGCCAGGTGGCGCCCCAATGGACTTCACAAGTCCACGAACCTTGTGTGCGTGTGGGGTTGTAAGAATTGTATTAGCAATGCTTTCCTTTCCGCAGTCCATTGCCTTATTGTATTGAAACGCATGCTCCACTGACTTAAAGGGTACACCGAATGCCATAAACTGACATGGATAAAAATTTGAAAGTGGATCGGTATTTCTTGAGAAGCAAAAGATATTAGGATCAGGCACGGGAATAGATGCTTCACAGACTGGATCTCCAGGCTCATGACCACTCTTACGACAACGCACACAGGCCTCGCTTTCTCCAGATTCAGAGGGTGGTTTCTTTCGCGACATCCGTGAACTATCCTCAGCTTTGGGTGGCTTTTTCTGTCGTGGTTTCCTTGATCGATTTTTGCCCCTTTGGTTTTTGCCTTTTGATTCAGTTTGACAAGTCTCGGGTGCGCCTGCCTCACCTTTCAACAAGGCATCTACCATTCTCTCAACATCTTTCATGGTCACAGTTCCTGGAGTAGTAAGGTCCACCTTCCCCACCACTTCCTCATCCTCATCACTGAAATCATCCTCCTCTGAGTCATCATCTTCATCCTCGTCGTCACTGGCCTCATCAACATCCTCCGAAATGGATCCGGTCTGTAAGGTGCCAAGGTTTAGTTTTTCTGTGCTCGGATAGAACTTGGGCACAGACCGATCACGTCGGCATTCTAGAACCATTTGTAAAGCGGACTGGAGATCTTGTTTCAGGCGTGGGAGTTGTACCGTAAATGTCTTATCGTCCATCCCGACCAAGGCCATCGTGCTGTCTTGGACGACCTGCTGAACGGCAACTGTCGTTTTCTGGTTGGACTGTTTTTCATTTGTGTCTACCTGAGCGAGAAGGGTTTTGGCTTGGGCATCGATGCGTTTTTTCATCGCCTCAGCGGCCTGACGTATACGCTGTTTCACTTGATCCCTGCTGTTTTGGACATTAGACAAATCCTTCATCTGGTCCTGCATCAGACTACAGGTGTCGCGCAAGAATACTTTCTCCTCCTCGATGCCCTTTTTATAATCCCTAACCATCTCCTTATGGACTGAATGCTGGTCGCTGAGAACACATACTGTACACAGGCCCCTGGTACACGATCTACAGTAGTGGGTCATCGCCTCGTTATGGATTCCACATTGCTGACCGATTTGCTTCTCTTCCACTTCTTCAACCACGTGGTCTTTCAACAGGTCTATTTCTTTGTGTTGCGTAGTACACTTGTCACAAAGGAAGCGTTTGCAGGTGCGACAAAAGCTACGCGCTTTGTTGTGTGTGCCTTCTTTACTGCAGAAATAGCAAGAATCCCCAGACGAAATTTTTTCCAAAGCCTCCGCCATACTTGAAATCTTAAAGTCAACCGGAAGTGCTGCAACGCCACCTGCTGGAAGCTTCGTCTTCTCTCGGCATTCGGGACAGACCAGACTCTTCTTTGCAGGGTTTTGGTCAACTAGTTTCTGAATGCATTCTTCGCAAAATGAATGATGGCATTTCAAGTGACGTGGGTGTCTGTTCTGCATGTTCTGTAGGCAGATGGAACAAGACACAAAGTCATCCCGATGCAGCGAGGTGGCCATGGTATCTACAAAAACAGATTATAAAAAAAATACAAATAACATAGAAATTGCAGTGAAACAGGTCCTTGTGTACAATCATTCCATGTTGTTTAATGAAACGTAGATTCAATGCAAATAAGAGGTCATCTTTAGACAAAGGTCATCTGTCCTACATTTCAGAAGTCAGCTGTCCCACAAATCAGAGGTCATCTTTAGACAGAGGGGATCTGTCCTACAATTCAGAAGTCATCTGTACCACAAATCAGTTATCTATCCTACAAATCAGATCATTAAGCCAGAGTTATCTATCATACAAATCACAGGTCATCCTTAGTCAGTTGTTATCTATCCTACAAAACAGAGGACAGCTATCCTACAAAAATAGAGGAGAATTATCTAACCAAATGGAGGGCATCTATTTGTAGTGTGTCGATTAATCAGTTAAATCGATGAATGGCCGTATTCTTTCAAAATCGATTAAATCGATTGCAGTTTGCATAATCGATTTAAAAGATTATGTTTGCATATGCAAAGAATCAAATCCTGTCAGAGATATACGAACAAAAAGTAACGAACAGCATTGTGCAGCCAACAATCGTCCGACGGCAAGTCGACCTTGGATGCGGCTGGTTGGATGGTTTTATAATGAATATTGATGTACATGTCCGACTGTTAACTGGGGTCAATGTTTTAGGTACTACTATACAGTATTTCAAGGTGATATGCAAAGTATATAAATTACCGATTGATAGTTGATCATCGGTCGTATTTACTTTTCAGTCATCGATTATGATTTTGAAATCAATTCCTGTCACTAGCATATATCCTACACATCATTCTATTTTATCACATGACAAAGTCTACTTATATATCTATAGGTATCCAGGTAATCATGTGGAGGACCTGTCATGCAGTTTGGATCTAGAAATATTGAGCTCGGTCGGCGTCTGTGAATCATATTAAATACTATTGACATTTGCGTGATTGATCGGTCCTGTCAGGGAGGGGATACCGATTGCTTACATAACTAGAGTGTTCATGATTACTTGTCCGTGTATTGCTAGGTTTATTACCTGGGCCGTTTGTGGTATAATTGGTCAGTTTTGTACAGACCTACGTCATGCGCGTGCGGCGGATTAGAAGCTAATAAATTGTAAACTGGCATTTTTTTTTAATTTCACTCTAAAAAGAGAAGTATATTTCCCATTCATGCATGATGAGAGAGAGAGAGAGAGAGAGAGAGAGAGAGACTGATTAACCGTCTTAAGCTAAGATTCTTTATGTACGCAATGCGGCAAACGGAATGCGGAATGCATGTTACGAAATATCATATGTACCAGCACGGCGGCATGCATGTTTTCTATATGTTGCCCCTGCATGGGTACATTGCGGAACCGGCAAAAGCTGCTACATGTAGCGCTTCGTGTTGCCGGATACACATTCCCCCATGCCGGCTCCATGCATACGGAATCTCACCTTATTTAATTAGTAAATAGATATATATATATTAAATATATATATATATATATATATATATATATATATATATATATTTATATACATACCGATTCTATCCGCATCCCACATACAGCATTCCGTACATAAGGATCTATAGCTTTACACAGGGGCATCACGGACATGCGTGTGTATTTAGCGACATCATGCATGCAAACAGTCGCTTTCCGTATCGATCATACCATTATTCTATTATGGTAGGTAGAAGATCCGCAGTAATAGATGATAGGTTACTCAGTCACAACACAAAAATAGGTCATATAAGCCTCCAAATGGCGCTCGTGTGCAGGTTTATAAAAAAAATCCCCGGTCATAGCTCAGTATATATCAGCTTTGACAAAATTGATTAGGTAATGTTATCTTGATCATTACAAGCATGTAACTTGAGTCAGCAAACGCAAGGGTCAGATTATGTCATGCTCAACACCTCATGTCTTTAATACCGAGTTCGATTAAATCCGGCTAATTAGAACCTTCATTACGGTACGCTGTTTTCTGTGTACACACAAAATATGCGGATTAATCCTGGACCTAAAACTGAACATCTTAATTATGATTGTATATTATATCAAAACTTCGTTCGGCCGAGATATTATATATATATACAACTTTACAGGACTATAGTATAGGCCTACGTGGTCTGCTAATATCACCACTGACTTAAGGGTGAAACTTCTCTCTTTCTCTCTTTCTCTCTCTCTCTCTCTCTCTCTCTCATATATATAAATACAATGGTGGAATCCGATTTATGAATTTAACAGGCTTACCTTATAAACCACTCAGAACATAGGGCACATTTTATGCGAGGATAGGAGCACTTCTAATTCCCACAAAACACGTCAAGATCAGACGGCGAAATAAACATGTTGGACTTTGGTCGCGTTTTTATCACGGATCCCGTGGGGGGTGGTACAGCTTTGAGGAAGAGTGCTTTAATGATTTACTCCAAGTTGTAAAATATTTAGTTCATAATGGAGGCAAGACTGAACATATTGGTGTCTTTCTAATAACCACATGCTGGTTGTGTACACACGGCGTTCATACAGCCTGACATAAATACACATCCAGGTCGTACCCCCCCCCCCCCCTAGCACCACATGAGCTCGTCCGTGACCTAGATTTATCTGTGTCGTGCAAAAGGACCTACATTCTTGGAAAATCCCGTAAGGCTCATCGGTTGTTTTCCCCAAATTTCTCTGTCTACGTTCAGCAATATTTTAAGCGATATGGATCCGTATATTGGATTGTATTAGACAAAGTAAATTAGTTTGGCAGTACCTTTGACACAGAGAGCTCGTGCATGTATGTGTGTTTGTTTGTGTGTGTGTGTATGTGTGGTTAATGAAAGTGCTTATATCTTATATAGTTACTGCGGTGGTACGGGTGCCCCCCCCCCCCCCCCGAGTGTGCAAACTTATCTTTAATTTGTAAACAAAGACCTGAGAAAACACTGTTTCACAATTAATGTTAGAGAAACAATGTGATGATTATTTGCTGGTCCCCTCAGGACAGTGCATTTCCTTATGTTGATATTAATCATGCTCCAAGAAGCATATTTTATACAAACATACTACATGGGATGGGGGTGCTGTATCCTCTCACTATCCCATTATCAGTCTCATTATCCCTTTGTTTTCTCAAGTTTAAGTTGAGATGACTGAGAGTTTAATGAGCTTGAAAGTCATATCCTTTAAGTACCGGTACATGAACATGTTTCTTTTGTTTGTTCATAAAATTAAAATAATTTGCCCAATTTTCACCTCATAAAAAAAGTAAAAAAAAAATTTTTTTTCAACAAGAAAAGCAAATGTTAAAGGAAAAACGGATTTAATGCAATATTTTATAATATGAGAAGTGGTTTTCCGTTACTGGATACTTAAAATTATGTTCTTTTTTAAATGGGTCCCTAGTTAAAAATGTCGTCAATGTTCAACCATCATGCCATAAATCAGTGCGTCCACTGAGTTATATGACCCATGGGTTATTTGTTTGTATGCAACTATTAGGAATAGTTTACGTTATACCAGAACTTTGTCTTACCAGGTGCATCACGCAAGCAAAAATAGTGTGAATAGGGGCGGAGGTGTGCATATACATGTTTTGGTAGCTGCATTATACAAAGTAAGGTGAAGTTTAATATTTGAATATTAAAGTTGAACAGGAACTGAAAAAAAAACTGTGGGTTAAAATTAAATCTGCATGCTTGTTGAAAAATGGCAGGCTAGGGCCTGGTTCTTCGGTTATTCGACAGAGCATTTCCACCCAGTTCCAGAAACAAGTGGCCCACTGGCCATGACGTACAGCAAAATTCAAGGAACCTTGAACAATGGGTAAAATGACTCCCAAAATGCTCAAAATCATGCATTTTTCATTTGACCTTACATATAGGTTACAATGATCTTATTCTACATCGAACTGCTACCATTGGTCCCCATATGATCAATAGACTGCTGAAATCATGTTCTTCCACACAGCTCGCAGAATAAAGGTCACAGTGATATTATTTCAGGTTTCCAAGAAATATTTACAGGAACCTCCCTAGGTCTTTATAAAAATCGAAGTTTCTAGGCTCTTCTGTAAATCATTCGAATCTGTCCTATACGGTGCTAAAATCATGTTCTTTCACATTTCTTGCAGAATATTGGTTACTATGACCTAATTTCAGGTTTCAAAGGAGATTTGCCTGGAACTTCCTTCTAGGTCTAACGGTTACGGTTTGTGCAGACTGCTTCATTTTTAAATCCAAAATAATGGGGAGAAAAATGCGTAAAAATTAAAAAAAAAACAGGTGGCACCACCTGTCTTCAGGAAATGATGAAACATACCATGATCAATCTGCATGGAAGAAAATCATAGCAAACAATGCATAAGTTATTAAGATACATGAGCTTTTGCATCAAATTTTTAATTATTCTGGAGGTACCACTTAAAATAAATTCAGGTGTCCCAGGAGATTTTTTTTATTGAACTCCCTGAAAAATGATGTTGGGAGATTCAAGGCCAAATGGATACAATTTTCAAGAGTTTACCTAATTTCTGCAGAATCCCGATATATTTTCAACAACAAAAATTAATGTTATGTCACTCAGAAACATGTTTAAGTATATTTTCTACCATTATGAGGAATTTTGAGTTTTTGGACAATTGTGTGATGAAATTGAGTCTTTTTTGTAAAAAGGGATAAATGACGTAGAAAGTAATGAAAAACTCGGATAATCTTGCAGCTAATGAAACGAGTCATCGGATAGAACAGCCAGCATTAGCCACACTGTTCAAAATCGCAAAAGCAATGACAATGAGAATAAAACCAGTCCACATTCAAAATGTGCAAAACATTGGTTCAGGACGCTCTTCGTTTTGACGCTATATAACGTTCATGCAGCAATAAGATGAGTTTCAAATATCACCTGAATTAAGTCCGTATATATTCAATAATTACAAGGATCTCTTCAGCAGGAAAACATCACTGCATTGAATGAAGGATAGGAAGATGCGTTCTATCTCGGGAAAAAAATTGTCTGCAAATGATTGGGCTTATATTGTAAGGGCAGCAAAGCTCATTGTGCGACAGGGTGGGTTAACTCTAAAAGTTGACTCAAGACAAAATATTTTGTTTGAAATAAACAACAATACTGCCGATAGAGATCCTTGACAGAGAAACCGGAGACATCGGAAGCTGCCTTATCACCAGTTATGCAGCTGGAGAAGAATTATTTGGAAGTCAAGTGATGATGTGCGATCTGTGGATGCTATTAGTGGACCCAGGGCACTGATAGCTAAAGTGAGAAGAAGCAAAAGCATTACTATCAACAGAGTAACCACAAGCCATGTATGGAAATTTAAATTAAAGAGGGATGCCAGAGAAGAGCAACGGCAAAGGAAGATGAAGAAGGGAACAAAGAGAATAGATATCATGTCTTCATCTGTAAATGCATGCCAGGCATTGCTGAAACCAGATGGGTCTAAAGCTACAACCAACAGGTCGCAAGGGATCAATTGTGCAGATTATAATATACTGATATAGAGATATATATGTACTTGTAAAATATGTTCATCGTTAAGCCATGTAGTAATGTGTGAATCCATAACTTGATAGCCTATGGACATATCACATGATACATTATACAGACAGTTTCTCAAGGCCACAGCCACTTGTGTAGATGACACAGCTGACCTCAGCCTGGCGCACGTGCCTGTCTTTGTAGTAGTTAGCAGCTTGTCACTGCTAAATGGATTGTTTGTTTTGGTAAACATAAGCTCTACTGTTAAGTATTGATACTGTCTTTGTTTACATTATAGTTTGGGAATTTAACAAACTCTAGAAAGTAAATTTATTCATTTCTGAATCCCAGTTTACGTTACTTTGTTAACACAAAACTGCTTGTTTGTACTTTGTTCTAAAGATTATTCTTTTCTTTTCTCCCTTGGTATATATCAGGGTTAGGAGTAAGGTTAAGAATAGGTTAGGAGTAAGGTTAAGAATAAGTTAAGAGAAAGTTAAGAATAGGTTACGGGTTAGGTTTAGAATAAGTTAGGAGTAAGATTAAGAATAGGTTAGAAGTAAGGTTAAGAATAAGTTAAAAGTAACGTTTAGATTAGGTTCAAGTTTAAAGTTAATAATGAGTTCATGAGGATATTTGGAAAGTTAAAATACAAAGTTTTACCAACTGTTTGAGTTAATGTTTGTATTAACTTAATTAAATTTGAAATTGAAAAAGTCCACTTGCAAATTACATCTGTGTCATGAGTTTATAGTGAATGAATAATGGTCTGCATAACTTGGATCGGAACTTCATTATTTTTGTGTGATCCCGTTGAGTGTTGTGGTTGGTCTCCTTCCACAGACACCCAATTATAACAATAAAAAGGAATATTTTATGTTCACACATGTATTTGATATTATCAGCTATGTAACTGTGGTTATCCTTTACCGTTCTTCATCATAGATTTAACATTTTATTTCAAATTTTAATTTTTTATTCAATTGATTTCTTAAATTCAGATTTGATTCTGGTTTTACATAAGGAAAATGTAGTCATATGAGTTGTAAAATAGTATGCATATTTCATAATGTTGTGTGTGCAGATTTCAACCATACGATTCTGGATACCCCTCACCTGCTGTGTATTTTATTATTTGATCAGTATCCTCCATAAATAGTCTAGAAATAAGAAACAGGCATAATATTTACTCAAAAGTAGTTGGTTATATTATTTGGCAATGTTTGTTTCACAATAATTATATATGTGAAACAAAAGATTATTTCATATCGATTCAGTCAATCTGTCAAATAAACAGACTGATTTTTCAGTCAATTTGTAAAATGCCTGAAAATTTCATTCATTTTATAAATTGCCAGAGTGAATCTGACTTGACACAGGCTAAGATCATACTTGGACTGTCACATTCGTGCACACTACGCGGACCGTGAGGATGAGATTAAACCAACTCAATGCAATACACAAAGAACGCCATGATCTTGTTATTTATTATATCAGAATACAGTCAAGGGTAAAATAAAGGCTTTGCATGCATGGAGCAATATCTTTCAACAAAGCATTAATATGAGGTATATTAATCACCATAGAGAAAAAAAAGAAAAAAATTATATATATATATATATAGATTGATATTTATTTTTTATTTATTTACACATATAAATTACTAGGATGGCCCATCCATTCAGCACGTTCAGCTGCTTTACAATGGGGTCTTGGAAATATCACAGTGAGAGATACATTACATGCTTACATGTATACAGTATTGAATATATAAGGTGTATAAAATAATCATCTAAACGTATACGTTATTAAAATACATAGGTGGCTAAATGTGCCACAAGTATAAAAATATAAAATTACAACAGTAAAATAGTCAGACTAAAATTCTGAGCTTTAATACATGGATGTTATTGCTGAAAAGATTTGTTGTTTTAAATGGTTCACATCAACCGCTCATCTGCGCTTTCACATGTGCGCTTTCGGCACTTTGCCGGAGAGCCAGTTTCAAATTGTCGTATTAATGCATTAAGTGGCCCAATACGTTATAAATGGGCTACAATTGTGTTTTGAAACAGAAAACGGGCAAATGACATAAATCGACCTGCGTGCTGAAATTTTAAATCACTCGGAAGTTGATTCCAGTGATGCGACCCTTATTCAAACCTGTCAGTCCTCGATTTGAAGATGGCAAGATCGCAACTGGCCATTTGCCGTGTACTGCGCGGGTTACATGCATATTTGAGACCATGTCTAATCGCAGTGGGTGCGTCACCAGATAAACATTTAAAATATATAACTATAAGTTTTTTTTTTTTACAAAATAGCGCCATTTCCATGGTCATTTAACCTGGCTGAATGATCAACGTTTCGCAGCAGTAGTTAAATCGAAACTTTTTGTAATACTGCGAGGAGCTTTTTTTGGAGTCTTCAGATCTGTGACATGCATGTACGATTTTAAACATCCACTCGAAACAGAAATAGTCAATGTGGCTTTGAATAATGGATAATTTTCGAGGATATACAAATACACCTGGGATCATATTTTAAGCTTCTTAGAACTGTAAAGGTATAAATAAAGGGTTCATATTAAATCACCGTATACAGTCCACAGTTGCATAAATTTATCTTCAAGGGTGGGGTGGGGGATGACTCGTAGGCTTGGGTGGGTAATTAGGGCATTTTTTAAATAAAACAGACACGGACAGCTCCCCTTTATTTGTAATTCTAATTATAAATATATTTCATTTCCAATATATAAATATTATTCCCTGAATAGTAGGGGGGATGATTACATTGACCATCCCCTCCTCTTGTTTAAAAGTGTATGGGGGGGGGGGGGAGGGGGGGTTATACTCCCCCCCCCCCCATATTCCCCTGTATTCACGCCCCTGACAGTCCAGTTTACCGATAACTCAAGCGAGTACGACGGTGTGGGGCTGCGGTATATGCATGTACCTCTAAACCAGAAAAATTCTGACTAACATTTATAATTAAGATTCTATGTTTTGAGTAGTCAGATATCACGCTCACAGCAGACATTGCAATTGACAAGCATGAGGACTGTCATCTGTAATTCTGACCCCTTTGCTGTCGTTTACGTGGACCTGGCCACGACCTTTGACCTTTGGACGTTCTCAGCTGCATACGAATATCCATCATAATCTGACCAATTACATTTTGACCCGGCCAGAAACAATCTGACGTGTGCAGAGTGTGATATTTATCAAGACCTGTACCCCATCTGCAGTCACGCACCGCCTGCGCCAGCATTTTGTCGCCTGTTTCTAGTAACCTCTTCCTAACTTCCGGCAGCTGTTCAACTTTCTGTCGCACGAGTATCTTCATCAGGTCTTCGTGCTTCTCATCCCAGCCAGGTGGCGCCCCAATGGACCTCACAAGTCCACGAACCTTGTATGGGTTTCTTATTTGAAGAATGGTTTCTGCGATTCTGTCTTTCCCGCAATCTTTTGCTTTGTTGTATTGAAACGCATGCTCAACTGACTGAAAGGTGACACCAAATGCCATAAACTGACAAGGATAAAAATTGGACAATGGATCAGTATTTCCAGCAAAACAAATGACATTTGGATTAGGCATGGAAATAGATGCTTCACAGACCGTATCGCCAGGCTTATGACCACTCTTACGACAACGCACACAGTCCTCGCTTTCCAAAGTTTCAGAAGCTGATTTCTTTCTCAGTTTCTCTGAAGTAAAAACAGTTTGACAAGAAGGTAAACTCGTGAGTTCAGTTGAAGCTGTTTTTACTGCACGTATGTCTCCTTCCAACATAACGTCTATCATTTTGTTAAAATCTGTCATCGTGATAATCTTTGGATTTAACCAATTAGCATCCTGCGCCTCATCCTCACTTACTGAATCATCTGAAGTCTCCTCTTCCGCATCACCGCGTGCGGAGTTATCCGAGTTGCATCCAGTTATCAAAGTACCAAGCATCAGTTTCTCCGTGCTTGGTTGGAATGAATACAAATGACAATCGCCGAGACTGTCAAGAGACAGCTGCAGGGCCGACTTTAATTCACGTTTCAGGTTTGAGATTTGTGACGTAAACGCATAATCATCTATTCCTGACAGAGCCATAGTGCTGTTCTGGACAACGTTTTGAACAGCTGTAGTTGTTTTCTGGCTCAGCGGCATCATGGCTGCCTCCAATTGCGCAACCAGTGACGCCACTTCTTTATCAATGTTCATTTTCAAAGACTCTGCGGCGTTTCGTATTTCTCTTTCCACATCCTCGTAATATTGTTGAATCTCTGATAAATGTGTTATATGATCATTCAAGATATTACACGTATCGCGGATGAAAACTTTTTCTCCATCAATCCCCTTTTTGAAATCAATAACTGATTCCCTGTGAACTGAATGTTTGCCGCTTAGTATACATTCTATACAGAGTCCTTGGTTACATGGTCGGCAGTAATAGGTCATTCGTTCCTCGTGGAAGCCGCAGAGTGGGCCATTCCGAGCCTCCTCCAGTTGTTCAATCACGTGATCCTCCAGCAAGCCTACCTCTTTATGTCGCACTGTGCACTGCTGACAAAGGAAGTGTTTGCATGTGTGACAAACACTTTGAGCTTTCTTGCTTGTACCCTGTTTGTTACAGAAATAACACAAGTTCTTGGTCGCCATGATCCCACAGCAGAACTCTCGTCTGAAGCGTAGACACTTTTAAATGCTCTAGATCGTGATACAAATAACTAAACTTCTGTAGTGACGATGGTAATGATGAAATCTTTCCTTCATTTTCTTGAGGTAGCCAGTGTAAGGTAATGATACGGTGATTTTGGATCACACTGGGCACTTTTCAACCTGGAACACAAAAGTAAACCCCTTGACAGACCATAAGTAGTTGTGCCGATCAAAGTTATACTACCAGATAAACAATAAAAAGTAATTTTTTATACAAACGTGGGAATTTGAAGAATAAACGAAAGCTGGTGTCATTCTCATATACGGACACTGCTCTCTACTGGACCATTCCTTCCCAGTCCATAAATCCAAAGCAATCCTATTCCAGCACACTTTCAAGTCACCAAAACTGCGATGTCGAGACATAGCTCATGCACGCAGTCCTTAGTGTTTTGTCGTCGTATTTACTGGATGAACACTTGCCAGCTGTATTATACAGATATTGAGGTGAGACTTCGGTTTTATAATCAGACTTTATATTCATGAATCTGATTATGATCAGGAGACCGCGGATAATAAACCAGCTACTGGTACTTATACCAATCCATGAACGACCAAAGTATTACACCGCCACCCGATAGGTGTATATATATGAATTAATTAATTACAACTTTACCATAATTGCTGCAAAGTCCACTAGATATCACTTCAAACAGGAAAAGAACATTTATTTTCACATAAGTAATATGCACATTTTAAATTGAAAAAGTGTTACCTTCCATCAAGTTAGTACTGATATTTAACTTACCCAATGCACTTGGTAGTTCATGAAGAGAAAACTGACAAAATGTTTTAAACCCCTGCATTAAGTCCTGTTCGATATGTCAGATCGTGTGGACTGTGTGCAATTTGCAACACGCCCAATAGTATTCTGTGTTCAGCCACCGTCTAACGTGTATACAGTGATCCTCATCTATGCTCCACTTTGCTGAAATGCCGATTTTTCTGGGAAAGTACTTTCATACGCGCGCACCTTTGTTGTTATCAGCTCGGCGGCCAGAAGGCTTACAAATAACAAATGTTTCAATTGTTGACGTATGCACGGTCTGCGTATACTTCCACAAAATTTTAGCAACGCCGATTTCCGATGCTTGAGAGAGGGATTCAATTAAGTCTGAATAGAATGCAAAAAATCAGGATATTCCACAAGGTCATATCAACCAGTCCTTTCAAAAAGACAACTGGCGTTGTACTAAGGCTTGTTTGCACAATGGGTTGGGAGTTCACCATGTGTTTGTTGAGGGCCCTTGCTTTGTAGCAAATTTTGTGGCATGGATGAACGTTATTTGTGCTCGACCTCACTGATTCACGGAAAAAAAGCGACCAACTAAATGAACTCAGGGATGTCGCTCAACAGAATTTGCAAAAGCCAGGAGACTGAATATTGCGCAAAAGCCCATATGAACATCTATTTTCCTCTGCTCATTAAGGGAGAATTCAGATAAAAATACTTGAAGCTACAAAAAAAAGTTTACTTACTGTCTTCACTTCAGAAATGATCAAAAGGTTTTCAGGAAATCATCATCTAATAGTAGATGCTTAGTACGAAACACCATTTACCTGTAAGATTACCGGTTTCTAACAGAAATAAAATATACAGGTAATATTTATACTGCCGGTGTACCAACAATTTCGATATGCGACCCGTGACATCCGAATTTTATTGTGTATGCGAAGTGGCAGTCTCCATGAGCGGTGTCGAGATACTGGGAGCGATAAACCGGTCAGGATTCGAGACCTTGTTGCCAAGGGGACGTGCACAGACAAAGTTTAGACCGGAATAATTTTTTGTGTGGAGCACACCCAAATCCCAAAATTACAGGATACATCCAGCAACGGGTCCAGGAGGAGGGTCCAGGGGGTCAGGACCCCCCCACCCCCCTTCCCGGACCTAGGGACCGTTTTTAGGTTTTGTTATAAGTCCCACAGAGTTGGACCCTGACCTTTCCCTAAATTACCAACCGAGAGGACACAGGCGGTAATGAAAAGTAGAATCGATCAACAGTGTCTAAGTTTCTGGTTGGACACTAGTCCTGGGGCCAATCCTGAGATTTTAATTTTTTGCTGCACCCCCGTCATTATTACGTTTGTTGCCATTTCTGTTAGAGTGATTCATTGAGATCATATTTCAAAATATTTCCCCTATGGAAAAGTGTCCAAAAGGCTTGAAATCGGCAATTTTATAAAATAACCTCAGTACATCACAATTTCCCTGCTAAATTCAATCAGACTATTTATAATCCCCCGTTATTATTGTAAACAATAAAACACCATCATCTTGTGTGTCTAGTCAGGATATCTGAGAACTGGCGACAAACCAAGTTATGAGACAAACAGTGGACCCATCGCTTAGGAGTTCATCTCCTGTATACACCTATACATACGAATCACTAAATTGTGTAAACTTAAGTGAAATTCTGAAGGATTGAATGGGCCATAAAAATATGTATGTTTTTCGTGACTCGAATATCTGTTTCCTTGCAATGTATGTAAGTATGTCAAAACATATTTGTAAAAAAGTCCCTCTATATGCACTTTCAAACGCCCGGAAGGAGATTTGAAAAGGACCAAATATGAAACTAAGCCCGAGTCAAAGTCATCGGAGCTAAAAGAAAAAGAACAGCTAATATGAAAGAATCTTTCGTTTGTTGCCTTCCAGTTTATATATCTTTAATAATTTTGCCTGAGACGCTTCTGGGAACAGATGACAGTTTGAAATTTGAATTAACAGGGGAACAGTAATATATAACATTAGTCCATTAATTTCAGTAAAAAGGTTCATCAGTGAGCAGTTCACCTGGCTAACACAAATTACTATAAAATTAAGAAAACGTTTAACAATTTTAAATTAGGAGTTAATGGTTTCAGCTACACGTAAAGATAAACTTCGCTCTCCGCTTGGCTTGGCAGCTTTTTTTCACACAAAGTCTACGGCTTGAAATTTGTCCAAATTCCGGTTTTATTCTAAATGCTTACCTACACTTATATTTTTTAAAATCGAATTTTGAGATATTAAATTTGATAAAGTAAGTCAAACGGAAGTATAACATTAAAAAATAAGTTTTTTTTAGTGGAATAATTTCACACAAGTTTTGCTGTTACGCGGACACAATACAAAATTAACACAAAATGCCAACGTATACATTAAATATAATCATATTTTATCAATTTTCAAGAACAATTTGGAAATTAAAATGATGTTACGGTTTAACTTTAGCCATAAATTTAACTAGAATTAAAATTGAAAGGGATTTAAAAACAAAAACCAGAAAGACAAGCTATATATTTATTTTTAAAATAAATCAAAATGTCCTTGCTGTTCTGCCAGTTTTAATAAAGACCTGTACATCCGACATGTGCTTATTTTAAGCTAAAACGCACTATGTTGTAGTTGGACACTTAAAATCAAAATGATTCTTACTAAAGTGGTGGGTCATTTATATATCAAGTTTGAAGCCAATATACCTATCAAAAGCAGAATTATCATCCATAAACTATTTTGTGAATGGATGGGCCCTGTGACCTTGACCCTATGACCCCAAATCGAAAAGAATCTTCCCTTATTGGCAGGTGAGTATAATATCTTGAAGATGGAAGGTTTGTGATGAAAGTTTGGCTTGATATGTATACACATTCCATTAAAAGAAATATGTCCTGTGACCTTGACCTTTGACCTTTGGACCCAAACAACCACAGAGTTCTTACTTTAGTGGTGAGCCATTTATAATATAAATTTGAAACAAATATGTCAAACCAAACTGGAGTTATAATCTGGAAACTAATTTACATACAGTTGGCCGCAGTGACCTTGACCTTTGACCTTATGACCCAATTTTTTTATGCTTTCCCCATACTGACAAGTCAGCTAAATGTGCAAGATAGAAAGTTTGGGATAAAAAGCTTTGCTAAAAATGCAGCCATCTTTTTAAATAAGTGACCTTGACCTTTGACCATATGACCCAAAAATTATACAGTTTCATTCTTTAGTAGTGGGGCAAATGTAAGTCATGTTTGAAATCCATAGTCAATCTAACCTGGAGTTATAATCTGGAAACAAATTTGTATTGTAAGAACGGATGGACAGACAGGCAGCCAGGGTGATTACTAAAGAGCATCATGTCTGTCACTTCGAAACACTTCAAAATGTTATTTTCCTTACAACTTTGTCAATTCTGACCCTATTTCACAAACTTTGGCTCATTTTTCTCTCTTTAAGTCTTCTGCATAACTTAGTGTAGTCACCTGGTGTAAGCTTTGTGTCACTTTTCAATTTGTCTGTCTGTTTGTCATTTGTCCTCAATTTTGCCTTCTTGCCTCTGTTATATAGCATTCTACGGGCCAAAGTTTACCAGGAATCACTTTGTTACTTTCACCCATCGAATTTCGGAATTATTTCTTGAAGCTGTATGTTTATTTTAAACAGGTGAAGGTCAAGATTATGAAAACACGTCAAATTATCATTTCCATCGAAACTTTGCCAATATTGGTCCAATCTTTACAAACTATAGCTTATTTTTTGTCTTCTTTATGAAGTTCTGGTTATCTGTCTTCCAATCTGGGTCAGAGTGTTTCTGGCAAGCGCTTGACCTCTGTTCGTCATGTTTTATTCATAACAAGTTTATCAGTTCGCAATACTAAATTTTTATTTGCAGTCAACAAAACAAGTTGATATTAAGGCCACATAAATGAAAAATAGTGGCCTACATAACACCTAAGAAGGAAATAACAAAATTTTATACCTTGTGACCTTGATGACCATCAATTTCAAATTTCGCGATGGCATCCAACTACATCTTTTTTTCCTCCTAAAACTGGTCAGATGCCACATGGATGCCTGCTATTAACACGCGGTGCCGTAAAAAAAATAATTCTAGAGAATTTTCAGAGTTTGGCTGGTCAACTATAAATGCACTATATACACTATTTGGCTATAAATAGAAACTTCTTTTTAGCAATATATTTTTGACTTACCTCATCAAAATACAAATATTATGTAAAATGTCATGACAAATGTAAATTTCCATAATGATTTTCTTTTTTTTAATTCTAAATTAAAAATAACGGTTTAATTAAAATACTTAAATTGGATTACAATCAAATTTAGAAATATAAAAATGAATTCCCTATGCCGTTAAAGTGGAATAGACCCTTCAAAATTATGATGGGGTTAGTTTATGTTTATATTTATATTAATTTTAAAATTCAAATTAAAAGTAAAAATTCACATTTGTAACTATTTCAGTCGAATTAAAAAAACGCAAATTGCGACACGCCGTTCATGTGGAATGTACACCTTCACACACACACGGATTTTGCAGGAGATCGCATTAAGAAACTATGGGATGAGCCATCCTGAACTCACGTTTGTTCCTAGCCAATATATTGTGGCGCGTTGCAATATGTTAATATTAACTCGCTGAATTCACGAGCTATCGCTTGGATTACCGTTTTCTTCTTTTTGTTTAAACTGCGGGTTAATATAGAAACTTAAATCCTGGAACTAACTTTTTTTCTAACAATACCGTGCAGTTTTAAATGGAAGGTTTCCTGTATATCTTCCTTGCAGACAACGTCGGGGCAGGTACTTAAGTGATAATACGGCGCCTTTGAAGGACGAACACGTAATAGATTTTGAAATAAAAATAAATAAAATTTATTATTTTTTGTTACATTGATAAATGTGTATTTATAGTTTAATCAACATAGTATACAAAATGTTTTTGTTAACATTAATATAGATCGAGTTGGCCACGCAAATGTCCAAATCCCAGCAACACAAGACATTTGCCTAAATATCCTGAGAAACCGTCATTTGGGTAATACAAACGGACAACAAGTGACAGAAGCAAGATTGTTATTCATTTTCTTTATAGCCTCCATTAAATACTTCCAAACTGAATAATACTTATAAATGTTAATTGTTTAACACGGACCACCAAGAACTTATCACCGATCTTCCATGTCTCCACGGACATGATCAACACACGTGACTGCATACTGGCGTGAGTGATCGACCTCGAACCTTGGTCAATTTTATTACAAAAAGCTAAGTCTATATCGGTATATCAAAAAGGGTTCGTTTATTACAGTCCATTTTCTATAGCTAGTGTGCCAAACTAAATGCGGACACATTTTTAAATTTTTGACGTCATTTGTGATTGTCCAGTATATCCTTATAGGCAATTTCTGATTCACAAGGGTACCCCAATTATGTCGGTAAAAACTGCCAAAACGTTTTGTGTCAATTACTTGCTACGTAAATACTTTATGTCCATACCTTAAACAGAGTATCATATAATAAACATGTCACCTCTAGCCGAGAATAACCGGCCCGTTCGCATTTAAATTCGTCAGATAAGCTAAGGCCGACTGCGAACCAGGTTGGTATACTTTCTTTCTTGGGAGGGGCAAGAGCCACATCCTCAAATGGCATCACGCGGAAGCAACAATCCGAAATATTAATATGCGCACAACGCAGAGACAAGTAGCGCAAAGAAACATCGAGCAAAAGGAATCCTCGTTTACCTTCATACGCTCACAGAATGTTATCGGCATAAACGCAGGTTCTCGCGCCATTAAACAGGTGGTTTCATTCATTATCCTGACACAATGCTGATTTGCATTAGGATAAGATCTTGTGGTGTCATTCATTCTCCTAACACAATGCTGATTTGCATTGGGATAAGATCTTGTGATTGGCTGGGAGACCACGCTTGTATGGGAGAGGAAGTGAGAAGTTCGTAGTAAACACTTGCACACGTGACTTCATTCATTCCAATTTTTGGCGGGAATCGAGGACATCGCTGGCCGTACTTGTCAACCAAATGTTTCGGCCTAGATCATAGGGCCAGCCCCACGTTACAGATACACTGCTGGAGCGATCATAAGCTTAACAAATGATCAATGTAAGATTATGAAAAAATGAATGTTCAGTATTCGGTAAGAATTGTGCGATTAGTAGGGGTATAGTAAAAGTCATGACAGAGATTTCTAGAAACGGACCAGCCTAACGGGAATCACTCGTGCCAGGCACCGCAAATCAGTTTATGTTTTTCAATGAACCTGTATATCCGTTTTCCTTTTATAGGCGTTTCATTTAAAAAATACTTGTTCTAGTGCATTCAGGTATTTTGTTTACGTCTGACCTTTCATATAAAGCCAAGAGCTAATAAATTAACATTTACGGACGATCTATATCAACCGGGAAGATAAGGCACATACCTCTTTCGTTGTAACAGCGTGTTGTTAGGCATTCGAGTAAAGGAAGAACGGTATCATATATAGTTTTCCGACATCGGAAACAATCCCGTTCATAATGTTTCAATAGTTTCTGGGAACTATGGTTCCAATAGTTAACATCAGAAGCTATTTACGATCGTTTTTACGCACGATGTAATGACCGGTCGATTACAAAACGGAACACATGAGACGTAATCGTGTCTCGCGAGGCGAGGAGTTCCATGGCTGATAACAGATTGAACAAAGCAAGAAGAAACGATAGAAGGATACAGGATGTAAGGGTACAGGAGCCCTGCTATTGATTAATATTTTTGAAAATGAAACCCAACCTTCAGGTTGTGAGTTCTCGGTACCGTTTAAAATGGAGGTTCTTGCATGGTATTGACTGTACAGCGGGATTTCATATGGGATTAGGGTGAAGTCTAGGCGTGGTTTTAAATAGACGTGCGGTTGAAACTAGAAGAAATTCTTTAGCTAACGATCGTTGGTTATTCTGATTTGCTGCGATTGTGCTGTGAAGTAAAACACGTGTACACAAGCGGTACTGTCAGAGTATCGTAACACACTTTGGAAGGTTGGGGGCGCTTTTTAGGGTATGAAAAATATTTGAAAAATTTCAATTTTGACAGCGCCCGGGGCGCTTATTACGTCAAATACGGTAGTTAAAAACAAATATGTACCGAGGTTAATTTATAAATTGCCAATTCAATCCTTTTGGACATCCCCCCCCCCCCCCCCCGAGGGATAATGTTTTGAAATAGAATCTTCATGAATCTCTTTAACAGTCATGAACCTCTTTAACAGAAAATGGCATTAAACTTAATAATGACAAGTGGTGCAACAAACTCGAGATTTAGGGCCTGTTTGGTAATTGTCCCCCGGGCTACACCATGCGCAGAACAACTGTAGGTGGACATGGTTCGGTCTAGGCATAATATAAACAACGCATCATTTTAATTAATGTTTTAAATGCTAGATGGTCAATTAGACTCGGCCCAACCGGTGGATGGGAAACAGTATAAAAAACACGTGTACACACCACATCAAACGCAAACGATAAAAGAAGAAATTTAATTTGCATTTCGCCATCGTACCCTTTATTTACCTCCGATGCTATACCACAATGTTACACATCACTAAACTTTCACGTGTCCAGTGTATACGTTATAATGTATTTCACGAAGTCCAAGAAACCTTTTCTTTTAATTACTGTGTATCTGTAGTTCTAATGGCATTTATGATAGGAACTCTGTAAGATGTAAATCTCTGTCTCTCTCTCTCTCTCTCTCTCTCTCTCAAATCAACCGCATATGACAACAGAACGACACGCGATATATGTCACGCTATACTATCCAACCAGCTTCGCTGAATATACATGTAGCACATTGCGTATTGCTCCATGGCTAGACTCATCTTGTTTTTGAATTGCCTTGATATTAGATATATGACGTTTCAACAGCGGTGATTCACTTGTCCCTCACCATGTTGCCCATTTAACACTACGTCAACCCGTACCTTATATATACACGTAACACTGGGAATGTTCTAGCATGTTCTGATAATACTTTTTGTTGTCCACAGTCACTTGTAATATAATCGATAATGCACGACTACCGACACATAAACCCTGGATATATGGAGCAGTAAACGCATTTGTTGATTGATTATAGAATACATTAATCAGTTACAAACAAAATTTAAATCACCATGCTTTACAAGCAGTCCGTTTCAGGTATTTACTCGTTTAAAGTACCCTTTTATATCAACATTTTGACTCAAATTGTCTCAGTGTGATAATAAGTTCCGCAAAATACGTGTTAAGTACAGATGGTTCGATACATGTATTATATGAAAACAAAACATCCAATTGAAGAATAAGTAAAAGTATTCCATTCAAACAATAAGAAACAATAAATTGATTAAATAAGCGCTGATCATTAACTAGTTCCAACTCATGAAACAGCTTAAACATTTAATGTTCATTACCAACATCAAAATGTTTCTTCGTTAAATAGCTAGAATACTGCTCTTATAGTCATACTGAAACGACATTACCCTTCAACAAATAAACCCTCCCCACAGGTCACTGGTACTGTTTCCACTTATAGTTTTTAATCAAGTCTTGGTTGAATAAACAGGTTCTTCAAAACTGCATACCGCGAAACTGCGATGCATTTGGTAGACCCATCGAACTCCCAGAATAATCTCCCAACAGACTTGGCACAGACCGGGCTGGGGATTTCCCTCTGCTTTGTCTACCTTTGTTATGCTGCTGTTGCTTCTGGAGAGCTGACCCTGGCCTTTGACCTTTGCCCTTCCTCAACTGCTGACGAATGTCCATCAGCATTTGACCGACAAGATTTTTACCTGGCCAGAAGCTTACTTTGGTATGTTCAGTGTGACGTTTGTCAAGACCTGTTCCCCATCTGTAGTCACGAACCGCCTGCGCCAACATTTTGTTGCCAGTCTCTAGTAACTTCTTCCTAACTTCCGGAACCTGTTCAACTTTCTGTCGTATGAGTATCTTCATAAGGTCTTCGTGTTTCTCATCCCAGCCAGGTGGCGCCCTAATGGACTTCACAAGTCCACGAACTTGGTGTGCGTTTCTTGTTGTAAGAATTGTATCGGCAATGCTGTCCTTCCCGCAGTCCTTCGCCTTGTTGTACTGAAACGCATGCTCAACTGACTGAAAGGACCCACCGAATGCCATAAAATGACATGGATAAAAATTGGACAATGGGTCTGTATTTCCCGCGAAACAAATAATATTAGGATCTGGCACGGAAATAGATGCTTCACAGATTGGATCACCAGGCTCATGACCACTCTTACGACACCGCACACAGTCCTCGCTTTCTCCAGATTCAGAGGGTGGTTTCTTTCGCGACATCTTTGAACTGTCCTCAGCTTTTGGTGGCTTTTTCTGTCGTGGTTTCCTAGATCGATTTTTGCCCTTTTGGTTTTTGCTTTTTGATTCAGTCTGCCCGGTCTCCGATGCGCCTGCCTCACCTTTCAACAAGGCATCTACCATTCTCTCAACATCTTTCATGGTCACAGTTCCTGGAGTAGTAAGGTCCACCTTCCCCACCACTTCCTCATCCTCATCACTGAAATCCTCCTCCTCTGAGTCATCATCTTCATCCTCGTCGTCACTGGCCTCATCAACATCCTCCGAGATGGATCCGGTCTGTAAGGTGCCAAGGTTTGGTTTTTCTGTGCTCGGGTAGAACTTGGGCACAGACCGATCACGTCGGCATTCTAGAACCATTTGTAAAGCTGACTGGAGGTCCTTTTTTAGGCGTGGGAGTTGTAACGTAAACGTCTTATCGTCCATGCCGACCAAGGCCATCGTGCTGTCTTGGACGACCTGCTGAACGGCAACTGTCACTTTCTGGTTGGACTGTTTTTCATTTGTGTCTACCTGAGCGAGAAGGATTTTGGCTTGGGCATCGATGCGTTTTTTCATCGCCTCAGCGGCCTGACGTATACGCTGTTTCACTTGATCCCTGCTGCTCTGGACATTAGACAAATCCTTCATCTGGTCCTGCATCAGACTACAGGTGTCGCGCAAGAATACTTTCTCCTCCTCGATGCCCTTTTTATAATCACTAACCATCTCCATATGGACTGAATGCTGGTCGCTGAGAACACATACTGTACACAGGCCCCTGGTACACGCTCTACAGTAGTGGGTCATCGCCTCGTTATGGATTCCACATTGCTGACCGATTTGCTTCTCTTCCACTTCTTCAACCACGTGGTCTTTCAACAGGTCTATTTCTTTGTGTTGCGTAGTACACTTGTCACAAAGGAAGCGTTTGCAGGTGCGACAAAAGCTACTTGCTTTCTTGTGTGTGCCTTCTTTACTGCAGAAATAGCAGGAATCCCCAGACGAAATGTTTTCTAAAGCCTCTGCCATACTTGATATCTTAAAGTCAACCGGAAGTGCTGCAACGCCACCTGCTGGAAGCTTGGTTTTCTCTCGGCATTCGGGACAGACCAGACTCTTCTTAGCAGGGTTTTGGTCAACTAGTTTCTGAATGCATTCTTCGCAAAATGAATGATGGCATTTTAAGTGACGTGGGTGTCTGTTTTGCATGTTCTGTAGGCAGATGGAACAAGACACAAAGTCATCCCGATGCAGTGAGGTGGCCATGGTGTCTACAAAAACAGATTATAGAAATATAAAAATAACAAAGAAATTGCTGTAAAACAGTTCCTAGTATACAATCATACCAAGTTGTTTTATGAAACGTCGATGCAATGCAAATAAGAGGTCATCTATCCTACGAATCAGAGGGCATCTTTAATACAAATATGAGGTCATCTTTAGAAAAAGGTAATTTTTCCTACCATTCAGAAGTCAGCTGTCCCACAAACAGAGGTCATCTTTAGCCAAAAGTAATCTATCATACAAATCAGATCATAAAGCCACAATTATCTATCATACAATTCAGAGGGCATCTATCCTACAATTCAGAGGTCATCTATCCTACAAATCAGAGGTCACCTTTAGACAGAGGTCATCTTTAGCCTGAAATAATCTATCATACAAATCAGATCATTAAGCCACAGTTATATATCATACAATTCAGAGGTCATCTGTCCTACAATTCAGAAGTCTACTGTCCCACAGATCAGTCATCTATCCTACAAATCAGATCATTTGGCCTAGGCCAGAGTTATCTATCCTAAAAATCACAGGTTATCCTTGGTCAGATGTTAAATATCCACCAAAACGCAGGGCATATATCCTACAGATAATCCATTTTTTTCACATGAAAACAATCTACTTTATATATCTTCCAGGTTTCAAGGTCATCAAGTCGAGGACCTGTCATTAAGTTTGGATATGGAAAATAAACAGCAAACATTGAGCTCGGTCCACGTCAGTGAATCAGATTAAAAACCACCGACATTTTTTGCTGTAGTGATCGATCTGTTCCGTCAGGGAAGAGATAGGGATCAGATCCCTGATTCTTACATGACTGTTCATGGTTAAGTGACCTTACAGTCTGATTGCCTAGGCAAAGAATTTTTATAACCTACAATATTTTCTGTGTATTTGCTTGGTTCATTATCATTATACGGGCCGTGTGCTGTATAATTGGTCGAGAGAGAGAGAGAGAGAGAGAGAGAGAGAGAGAGAGAGAGAACAAGATTAATTTACTGTCGAACATGGGCATACATATATAAATATATATAAACATATATATATATATATATATATATATATATATAAAATCTGAATCACGCATGCAAGAGTCGTTAACCGCACGGATCATACCATTCTTATACACGTCTATCTTTTGTAGAAGATCCGCAGTAACAGATGTCAGTAATAGTTGACTAATAGATGACAGTAATAGATGACTTATAGATGACACGCAGGCACCACACAGAACAAGGGTCATATAATATATACACAAGCCTCCAAATTGGTAAGGTTTTTCGGAAGCACTGACATACATGTGCAAGTTTATACAAAATTCCCCAGTCCCAGCTCAATATACATGTATAGGCCTATCAGCTTTGACAAAATGGATTAGGAAATGTTAGCTTGATCATAACAGGCATGTACTTGAGTCAGCCAAGGCTTGGGTCAGATTATGTCACTCTCAACATCCCATGTTATTAATACCGAGTTCGATTAAATCCGGCTTATTACCTTCATGACTGTGCGATTTGTCTATGTGCACACAAAATATGCGAATTAATCCTGGACTTCAAACTGAAAATCTTTATTATGATTGGATATTATATTAAACTTGGTTCGGCTGAGATATTATATATACAACTTTACAGAACTATAGTATAGGCCTACGTTATCTGCTGATATCACCACCGACACCAGGGCCAAACTTACCCCTCCCCCCCCCCCCCCCCTCTCTCTCTCTCTCTCTCTCTCTCTCTCCCTCTCACACACACACACACACACACACACACACACACACACACACACATGCAGTGATGGTATATGAATTTAACAGGCCTACCTTATAACCCATTCAGAACATAGGGACAATTTTATGTGAAGATAGTCGCACTTCCGGGTCCCATTTCCTCACAACACGTCAAGATCAGAAGGTGAAATAACACGTATTGGACTTTGGTCGCGTTGTCAAAACGGATCCCTGGGGGGGGGGGAGTACCGCTTGGAGGAAGAATGCGTTAATAATTAACGTTCTGAAATATTTAGTTCACAATGGAGGCAAGACTGAACATATTGGTGTCTCTCTAATAACCACATGCTGGCTGCGTACACACGGCTTTTAATACAGCCTGACATTGATACACAGTTAGGTCCTTCCACCCCTTACACCACATGAGCTCGTCCGTGACCTAGATATATCTGTATTTTGCCAAAGGACGTACTTTCCGGGAAAACCCGACTCTCTGAACACAGCGCGTTACTTCCCGGGAACCTTGCACTGAGAGAATAGTTGACCTTAGCGTAACCGCTGCTTATGGAGCGTAGGAAAATCCCGAAAGGCTCACTGGTTGTTTTCCCCACATTTCTGTCTTCGTTCAGCAATATGGATCCGTTGTAAAGTGTAGATTGTACTTGACCCATGCAATAAAAAAGTACACTTGACACAAAGTGTGTACATGTGTGGGTGGGTGTGGGTGGGTGAATGTGTATGTGGTTAAAGGGGCCCAATCACCTATCTGACCTTTATAAACTAAAGGTAATCCTTTTAAGCTTTTATAAAAATAGGCCTGAAAACGTGGATATCACCACACACTTGCTGTTTGTTTTGTTTATATCAACGTGTTTAAAATATGTGGGGGCCCGCCAAAATAATCAAAACAAATTCACCTAGGGCATATGGCAGCAAATCAGATAAGCCAGAGCTTACTTTTGGAATAAGTGACCTATCTACCTAGGCAAATATGCAACCTACTACCTTAGGTTGCATGTTTTCGCATTTCTCAACATTGCTGTGTTTACAAACATGTTGTTGATAAAAAAGTTCAGACGTACTTCCCGGAGGCGTTATAAGATTTTTTCACAATCAAAATTGCCCTTAGATCATTAACATATACACAGAGAAAGTTAGAAATCACAAATTCTTTTTCAAAAGGTAGGTGAATGGGCACACTTTTAATAAAAGCGTATATATCTTATATACTTACTGCGGGGGTATGGGTTTCGCCCCCGCAAAATAAATATATCTGTATATATATATAAGGTAGTAAAGCCATTTCATCACGCATATATGGACACTTTAATGAACCCTTTAATGGTGAAAATCTAGCGTCTGTCATTATAGATCTAATTAAAGGATTAGGGGGGTAACAAATAGAATGTGCAAACAAGCGACTTCTTGAAATATCCATGCTTAATCAAACCAGTAAATTTATACTAGTAGGCCTGCCTATTTGTCACTTCAGATAGTGATATCCGGTCATCGTCCTGTGAGTTCATCGCCTGGCTGGATAGATATGTTACATGTGGTGTAGGAAGGAGGAGGCAGAGGTCACACTGCATCCCAGTAAAAATATGGGGGGGGGGGTATCATTCTGCCTTCCACCATATTTTAGAAAAAGAAAAAATATCCTTCTTATCAGATAATTAATCTGACCAAGGGCAGACTCTTGAAGCTGTGCATTCAAATTTTACGTAGGTCTATAAATAATTAAATAACGTCTAATATTATAATATTATAATTGTAGAATATACCTGGTTATCACTATTAGTTTATAATGTACGGTTGTTCCCCCCCTCCCCAGAAACGTATTTCTATGGACCTGTACATTCTGAATGTTTCCAACCCTGATGTCAGCCCCAGATTCTTCTTATTATTACTTTTATTATCGTTATCATAATTATCATTATTATTATTTCTTCTTCTAATTATTATCATTATAATTTTATTATTATTATTATTATTATTATTATTATTATTATTATTATTATTATTATTATTTAAACAGAGTTTAGTTAATATAAATATTAACAAATGTATGCTTATAATTCCATGAAATATAATATATAATATTGTAATATTATAATAGTAGATATATTTAGTTATTGCTCTAAATTGTTCATAATAACATCCCACCCTTCCCCGAAACGTGCTTCTATACACTTATAATTGTACATTCTGAATGTCACCACCATGATGTCAGCCCCCGACCTCCATTATTATTAAGTCTTCTTCTTCTTCTTCTCATTATAATTATTATTATTATTTATTATTATTATTATTAATATTATTATTATTATTATTATTATTATTATTATTAATATTATTAATATAATAAAAATTATTATTATTATTATTATTATTATTATTATTAATATAATAATAATAATAATTATTATTATTATTATTATTTATTATTATTATTATTATTATTTTTATTATTATTATTATTATTGATGTCTTTGGTACATATAATGACTTAACCAAGTCAATAAAAATCGATGAACTGTATAACCGATGCTGCGGTTCAACAAATCATGATTCACGCCAGGACCATTTTTATCTGCAGTATATAGTGACATTATTCAACGTGAACATAGCCAGCTACTAACAAGATTATCTGGCGAAGATTTAATGTTACCCTTGAAGATGGTCCTATTCAACAGTATATGCTAATTTTAATCATTAATCATTATCAAATCTTAACCGTAATGTCAGGGGGCATGCGTTAAGAGACCGATACTGTAAAACAAATGTTTAAATAACTGAACCATTCCATTTACTTTAATGCAATAGCTGAGGTTTCACACATCGTGTGAAAACATGCTGAACGGTGCAGGTGCAACGTAATTAGTTATATTCCCATGCCGTGATTCCCGTGAATCAGGATGGATTTCCAAGAACCAATTACAGTTATACACGTGACATCAATATGGCGTGATCACGTGATCCAGATGGGAGCAGTTCTGATCCTCAAAGGTTTAAGGGACGAGGCTAACAATACAGACGATCCAAGCAGCACCGTGGAAAATCCTGACAGTCAATTAAGAAAATTTTAATTAAAACAGTATTTGTGTGTGAAAGTATATAAGCAGCACACGACCATGCTCGACCGTTTACCAACTCAGAAACTGACAGAATGGCCCCATCTTCAAGGTTCAGGTGAGCATGCATGCAATTTGAACTTATTTTCATTATTACCTTTTCAGTAAAAATAGCCTTGAAATATTGCCCATGCAGTCCTTTTTGTGTTATGTTGTTAGACTTTCAAATATATTTATATATATATATATATATATATATATATAATTTTGTCAGACATTTTTACGACTGCGTAGTTTCGTGCAACTTGTTGCACTCATCAGGTAAGACTGTCTAACTGAAATGGTATGGTTCATAACGGTACATATTTTAGAAGTTTTATGTTGTGTGGGCAATCCTTGGTTACGTAATGGTTATAGAATACCCGGTACGTTTGCTTTCAGGTTTTGGCTGACATGCACGAGGTTGTTTGTATGTTTTAGGTGCTGCGTGGGTGTACTGGTCGCCGTTTTTTTCAGTGCTCAGGGGGCCTCAAATTATGATGGAGAACAAAATGGTATGGTTAACATGCTTTTTCTATCCTTATCTTATTATCTTATCTATTTTGCAATAAAGGGGTGGACGTTTTCTTCTTTGTTCAAGTATTTTAATAAACCGCCGTGCATTTTAACATCATTGCATATATAGTGCAACCGAAAATCTGTATATTCATTCAGTGAAATCAGTTTGTCCGATCTTCATATTGTAAAGAATTCCTACATTGCTAATACCTCTGAAATTACTTATGACCGTTTCGAAGAACTCTAACGGTTTAAATACACATCAATCAGTGTGTATTAATGTGTAAAGATGTACAGGAAAATATGAAACGAAGAACCTCTTCACGCATGCGTAGTAGTAGGGGGAGATGACTGATTTTAGTAACTTATCATAAATAAACTTCGTTATTAGAATCGACAATTATTTCACGTGCATAAAGTATTAAAGAGAATACACATACCCTGGTTCACTTGCAATCGTTCTCTAGAAAAATAAAATATCGCTTCTCGCCCGAAAATAAAGGAGACTTAACGATTTCTGTAATGTCTAGTCCACTGGCTACTTATGTCATGTGCCAATGTTAGAGTGTTGAGTGTTTACCAGCATTGATTATTTCCGCATAACACATGGTCCATTATCATTTCGTTCGTCTTCGATTAACATTTTACAAATAAAGTCCCTCGATCATCGCCAGTAATTCCTCCAGTCTAAAATTTGAGGTCACACTGTATTTTCAGTTTGTGAACTAAACTTGACTAACATTAAATACGATTTTTGTAGCTATTGATGAGACGATCAGTGTACGATCGGTAAGTATTTTCAGTATCTAAGAAAAAAATGAGTCTTGAGAAAAATTATCCGTCATAGAGACCCGATAATGAGCAGTGAACGTGGACTGTATATAACAAATCTGTTGGCTTGATTACTACTTACATTAATATACTTCATGTGTCTTTCAGCCGGATAAAGCATAAAACAGCATGCATTAACATGTCTCAACATTATAATTTACGGAAACGTTTGAGCTCAAGAAGCTATTTGAAAATAAATGTTTTGTCCATAAAAATAGGTGGTATGTTTCGAGTGTAGATTATTATGTAATACGTATCCTGGGTTACTTGTAGGCGGTCGTGTTATATGAACTTTACTTCAGGTGTGAACCACTATTAAAATGCATAATGGATTGATTTTCCAGAAATAACTTTTTAAATTTCCAGGCCTCTGGATTATCTGGATTCATCAACGTCTGTTTCGAGTGCGACACTACATGTGTGAGTAAATGTTCAATATAAACTCTCGGTATGGATCAAAAGGCCTTTTCTTTCATGGTGTTAGTTTGGTATTATTATGGAATTATGTCCAGTGAGATCTATTCAGTAAACAACAAAGAAATACATTCTAAGTAGACTTAAACCATGTTTATTGGATCAAGAAATGTTTTGTAAATTTAGAACGTGTCAAAGATACAACCCTTTCCACAAATCAAGGTCAATTTCCAGGTCAAAATATCAAATGTGGTCACATTTTGTTTAACCTATTGCTTCAAATAATGTATATTTGCGACCACAAAATGAAGTTTTGATGAGATATGATGATGTTTATGTTTGAAATATATGGTATATATAAATATATTGACATTGTGCATATACTCGTTTATTTCACTTTGCATCAGCACTCTTTTTTTTTTTTACTCTGTCATTAGAGAGTCTTCAAACAGTGTCACAGTGCCGTTACATCTTGTAGGGGGCCGCGCTGATGAAACGTGTTTAACGTATAAAATATTAAGCGTTTATAACCACGAAATCCTTCTGGGTTTTTTTCGGGCGTTGATCGGCAGACTATATTGTCTACAGGTTGCCAACAACTGTACAAGTACATTCACATAGTGTTAATGAACATGTACACTCCTTATTTTTTCTTCAATGTAATATTCTGCATTATCGTATTCTTATACAATAATGAAAGTAGTGTTACTGTCCTTCAGTTAATTGCATATATATATATATATATATATATATATATATATATATATATATATATATATATATATATATATATAGGTAATAAAATATTAAAACTGATAAGATTATAACAGCAGTTCTTTTCAGCAAGCAGTTGGGAATGTTGACCAGTTCTTCCAAAACGTTGTCAACAAAGCCAACCAGGTAAGATCTTTCATATTTCCAGTCAAACAGAGCACTCTTTATTCTTTGTCAACTCTGTAATTGTTGTCTAGCTATAAATTTGTTTGGTAGTTACTTATACCGACGCTGTGTCTTCCAGAATATTTTACTGACGTTTCTTAAACAGGCTTTTTAAAAGCCTTTCTTAAAAGCATTAATCATCTGTGTACTGATCAATATGCTGACAAACATATTAATCAGTGTTATGAAATGGGTATATTTACAGTTGTTGTCGTCAGGATTTGGAGTTGGAGTTAACCTGGGACGAATCGAGAAGGCCCGCTATCGGTTTGATCTGATTGGACTATCAAGAGATGCTTACGCCAATACCGACAGCCCCTCACTCAAACAACTGGTATTGATTTAGTCCTTATCCATAGTTTTTAGGGCGGGGTTATAGCTGTTATGCTCACCCCGTAAATCTTAATCACATCTCCCGTTATGTATTGCGACTACTGTTTCCGCACAGCAATGTTGATTCAACTTGAATAAGATAACCTGGAAAACAGATATAGAAATAATGTGTAATTTAATTTTAGCTGATGGGATGATGATTGTAAATAAATCACTACAAATCGTTGGATTGAATCAAACACTACACAGGCATTAGGCATTAATAGACTTAATATTGTTACCCTATTGTTACTAAACGGATAACCAGATATGAATTATTAAAATATTAAAGACAAATAAATAATGAACTGAAGTACATCATATAATTTTAAAGGATACTGCAGTTTAAATGATTAATGAGCAGGGTTTACAAGCTATGTAGCACATTTTAATATATATTCAATAATATAAACATTACAACATGTAACAAAATTAATATGTCAATTATCGTAAATATTGTTATGTGTATTACAATGTCAGAAGCTTCGTCAGGCAGTTCCTCATTGAAAACGAGTATTTTGTCGGAGAAAGGGGTTATTTCTGTTAGAAATTAAATCTAAATCTTACAAATCTTAACGAGCCACCTTGTCGAACACTCAGAGTCATGAGTCGACAGGAGTTGCTCTTTTGTTCATCTGTTATTTCACATATTCCCCTATAGATGGCAGCAGCCAATCGAAAACACTGGGTCGCTGGACGTTTCGAGTCCTGGAAGTCTTCCTACGCGTGCGACACCGCATTCGCCGTCACGTGAGTGAAACTTCTTCAGCCTAATCGCCGATGCGACTGTGGTTTATTTAAAAAAACTCAGCAAAAGCCTTTCCTCAGGTTTTTCGTCTGATTTGTTGAGAAAGAAGCACTAGATCCAATCAGAACAGTTTATTATTCAACATGGAGCGTGATATCAAGATAATGCAAAAATTGCAAACCGTTATTTCAACAAGATTATTCATGAGTATTCTCATTAGCATATAACGAAGGAATTTTTGTTTTCAGAAGCAGCAACTTTTTCAAGAACCTGGCTGGTTTCGCGTCTTTTGGAGCCATGTGTACAAGCAGGGCTGTTGGATGGCTGAAAATGACCACGGACACCAACCGCATGGGGTCGACACTGGCACATGAACTGGCGCATTCTATGGGCGTGTCACATGACCAAGGTTAGTTTACAGTGACGTCATAGCAGGCAAGCAAAACATGAATAAAACTAGTCAGCTTAATATTTATGGGCTTGGCATATGACCAAGTTTGTAAGATTTGACTGATTTTCGTCTCAGGTTTTGTCTAAGTTCTCTGGGTAATTAAAAAAACAGTAACCAGCATGTTGAATGTATGATATAAGTCTGTAAGTAGGAATATATAATATGAATAAACCTATAATGGGGACATATACGGTTCCTTGCTCTGCAGCATGGTTCAGACTAGATTCAAAACAATAATATCACATTACCAAGATGGTACAAGGTTGTCCACAAACATGTTGATATAACGTGTAAATTCTAAACCCCTTTTAAACTTAACTTGTGGATTTCTCTACATCTGCACCACTCTCGACTTCATGAACTTACCAGACCTGAAAAAATTACATTTATATTTACACATCATAAGATTTATGCAATGATATTGTTTTTGACTTGAGTAATTAGGGTAATGTAAGCGTCCCTTTATGACGTCACAGGACAATGGTATTTAAGCCTGCTCCCATAGTTTAGTATAAAATAATGCTTTTGCAACAGGCTCCGTCCATGTAACGATAGACGTTGCATGTTATAATGTATTCTGATTGTTAAGTATTTACCATATCATCAGAGGCAGTAGACCCAGCTTACAGTCAATACCCCGCGCACACCACCAGCGCCATCTACGCAAACTGTGTCGGTGGTTCGGTATGCCCTGACAGGTCCTGCATCATGTCCGGCAGCCTGGACAGCGGGTAGGTCAGCAGGCTGCATGTCTTTACCATCAGTGTTTGTTTACTACATTATCAGTGACAGTAATACCGATTTCGCATTTCAGCGCCATCAGGTATTCATTAAGTGAAATAGATCACCTGAGGGAGAGACGTTCGTAGTTGATAATTCCTATATTAACCCTGATAAACAAGAGCGGTTTATAAACCTGCATAAAAGTATTTATTTTTCAACGATAAAGACTGTTGTTTAATGTAAATGAGAACAATTAATGCGTGCCAGTTTTTTTTTTTTTTTTTTTTACCGTTCGTGTACTGGATATTTGCATATATATACACATATATAGAGTGTTTAATTATTTTATTTTTGAATAACATTTATATATTATTATTTTCTAGCACTAGAAATATACTTCCAATAATCATAATTTGGAATAAATTTGATGAACTATAGGGTTTCTTTTTTTATAAATGGCATATGGTGCGCTTAGTCTAATTAAAGATTGTTAAATGATAAGTACCAGGTCAGTGATATTCGGCAGACATTTTATCAGTGTATTCCATGTTGATCCGTGGTTAAAGACATATTCTTTATCCACGTATACAGACTACAGTTTTTGTGGGTTTCTTTATTACAGTGGCGGCATCCTGGCTACCAAGGTAACGGCCTGCAGCAAGGCCTACTTTAACTTCTGGGCGAGTGGGACTGAGAGTCGTTGGCCCACGGACTGTATAGATTACGTACGTGGTATATTATGTAAAATATTACGTGTGTATAATAGATTAAGATTTACAAGAACAGAGGGAGAACCAGTTAAATTGTATTACCTCTTTCATTACCTGCATGACTATGGAACACTTTTAACAAGAAATGATGTAAAATTTACTGAACTCGAAACACCAATTAAATCCTACCTATATGAAAGTTGTCCTTCATTTCAATGTATTTATTATGCATGCTTGCATGATATTATAGCGCCTTCCTAATTCGATAGAAATTATCCTATAAAAAGGGGGTATCAGATGCACATATAAAATGTCTGGTTTTGCACACACAAAAATACACAGATAATCTCCAATCCTCAGTGTCATGGATTAAGTATTCTATCTTGCTTGTTTATATGTGCATGTATATCTTGAAGGTATGTATATTTGGGCTACTGATTCTAAAGTGTTCATCAAAAATATTTTTGTTTGTTTCTTAACAGGAAACCGGCGGAGATGAAGGCTCTGGTTAGAGAATAAAATTAGAGAAAGGTAAAGTAACTGAATATCGTTAACCCACATATGTCCTTATTAAGCAAAAACGAAAACGTGACCTGTGGAAAACTTATTTGTAATAATATCACTATCTTCATGCGATCAAATCTCTGGCAGCAACGTGTTCATAGACCTTGGTTCAGCGAATTGCCAGCGCCTCTGTCTCATGAAAAATGAACATTTGAACTTAACAAATGATTTGCACCTGTCTGATGCTATGTATCGATCAAACGTTTAGAATTGCTGGGACTGCATCCAGAATTTGACCAATAAATTACAGCCATATAAACTTGGTTTGAACAGTTTATTTTAACATATGTTTGTTAATTTTTCATTTAATAGAAGCCACGTACAGCGGCTCGCCGGATCAAGGTCTGTGAAAGCGTAGCTGCCACAGACTTAATAGTGTGACTCCTGGGGAAAATTAGTCTTGTTCTGATAGCAGAACGCTCTTAAGAAGGGGTGTGTTACAGGGTGCACATTAAAGCGGACCGAATTGTCTCCCTAGTAAGGCATACTTTTCTAGCGAAGCGGTTGGTAAGCGGGACTTGTACGCCACCAACCTGGGTTCGAAACCGGGCTCGAACAATTTCTCTTCGTAACAGTATGAAGTTGGTTTTCATTAACACATGAAATGTATAGTCAGTTTTTTAATCACCATAATGATCTTTATCTGTCCAGAGAAACGGGTTTGCAAATCAGTGGTTTCACTAAAGTTACAAAATAGTATTTTATAATTTTATGTAAGCTTTTTTATATTCTGAAGTCAATATCAGTTTTAACACATTAGAGAGAATATCTGAGGTTCTCTCCAGATTTTGCCATTTATCCTTTTGGTCTCTAACAGGGTGTGAACGCGGGTCCTTCCGTTCCGTAACCCATATCGTCTTAACCACTTGCCTGCGTCCTACACCTTGTGAATAATTTAGAAGTATGAAGTAAACGTAAAAAGAAAATACCTCACACTGCTGGTGCTTTGGGAACGAAGAGTTAACTACATTTTAGCTTTTTTTATGTTGATTTTAGAATCTTGATTCAGGTTGTAGATTTTTTATACAGATAGGGACAGACACATTGCCCGTAGGCTGACTCCTGAGAGGGAGGGTTCGTTTACACTGATGGTGGAACCTTTATATATATATATATATATATATATATATATATATATATATATATATGTATATATATATATATATATATATATATATATATATATATACCCGATGTTTTCTTTTAACGAAATAAAAACAATCCAAATAAGCTATTATAAGCGAATTTTCCTTTTTCTCGCCGTGTGTACTCAGAACGTCCCAACCAAAGCGTTTCGCAAGCTTCTGCTACAGCACAAGTATGCATGGTCATAATTAAGGAGGCTGTATATACGTGTACACTAAACAAAAAAAAGTGCATTGGCATCCATTTCATTTCAGATTTGAAAAAAAGAAAACAACCATATTAATTGTCAAACTCACACCACAGTCATCTGATATTCTCCGGTAGCTGTCAATTCGAGTGATTATCAGGTTAACTGACAATTAAATGAGGTTGCTTGAAATTGATATCATTCAATGCAGATAACTTGTAAAATAACATTCTTGGAAAGAAATGAAGGATGTTTGTTGTTTCTAGCTTTACTTGAAATTTGCATAAATTAAAAAAAAAGGACCAGCAGGCGAGGCAGTTAGAAGCTGAAAATGTCCGAATTATATTCAAGTTCTTTGACAAATGAAGCAGTATATAGGACAGAACTGGGCCGGAGCTGGAACTTTAAGGGATCAATTAAGACCCGGGGCATTTCTGCGAGTTCTGAATAAAAACAAAATGTGTAGACTGGACAATTAAGGGGGTGTATAGCCTAAAAACTGACAAAATAAACGAACAAAGTAACTCTAAGAGACTTGGTAAATGAAATACATGTTAATATTAAACATATTAAATGATAATTATGTCGTTCATCAGTCCATACAGGCAAGGGGCACACGTGCACACATGTGCAGCAGGTGTGCTCCACTTCGCCATATATCTATAACAAATCGCCACCTCCGGTACACTGTGGAGGTGGCCTGCTCCCTGATCTGGATTACTCATAAATTATATAGTATTACCCCCCTAAAAACTCCCATACCTGACCAATTTTTTTATGGGTAACTGCATTAGAATTTCAGAACCAATAGCTATAATCCATGTATTCATGTATTTGAAAATTAAATCAACAGTGATTACAAGAAAACATTATGCAATAGTCAAAGTATAGGGTGAAATTCATGGTAGTGATTTTACATGGGTTGTGTTAAAGTACATTGAATTTCTGACGTGAGCTCCGGTGTATATACTTACATCTAAATTAACTGTAGTTATTTTAATTCTGGATGAACTGAGCTCCAGCTTAAGCGGTTAACATATTAACTGAGTAAAAATTTTCCCGATCAAACACATGATCCAGTCCATAATTGTTTTTAATTACTAAATACTGACATAATTTCGTCATATACATCGGACATATAATAAAAAGCTCTGTGCCTTAATTAGAACAATACAAACTAAACATTTTTTTTATATAAGGCAGTCTTGAATTGGTATAGTAGGTTTTGAATGCAGACTGGTTTAGTTTAATTTTTCAAAGGAACAAAGCACAGTGACCTAGTTTCCGGTTTGGTATAGAACTTCTGTACATCGTATGCGGTGTGTAAAATTTGAAATCCATAGGTAACGATGTAAAATTATGATAATCTAACGGGCAGACAAACTGCTGATATGACGACTATAGACAGTGGATCAACGCCATATATATTTTCTGAACTAATGAAGTAATATGCAAAGCCCTCCTTTTAATTTGCAACACCAACAAATCAAAAGTTCCAAAAGCTCATTTATAAATCTCAATATGATATATTTTAACTTTTTGTTTGTTTGTTTTTTTTCTTTTATTTATTATTCTTATGGAGTCTGGCTTGCTTTGGACTCTTGACACGTATGTCCCCCACATGTGCTCTATATATATAGACAAAATGATCTTAGTTACATCCTTTGGCACGGAAACAAGAGGGTGCTACTGCCCTCTTTGCATGAGAGTGGGCAATCAACAATTTTCTCTTTATCCCCTCTCACACGGCAACAAACATCCAGTTCTTGACTATAATCAGAAGCAAGCAATCGGGTTATTTAAAGCTTGTTTTAGAGGTGAAATTAAACATTTTGAACTGTACTTGCAATCTACATCCCTGACAGAGCTAAATAAAGAGACCGCTAATCGGCGCTATAAACAATATTTATACAGAAATATGACCTCTCCCTGTGAGGATATGCATGGAACCGGACAAAAATGGTAAAACATAAAGTTGTGTATAATTTTCCAAGATAATAGGATATCATTATTCGTCAGGTGGAACTCAGGTGCTCAGCGGGGGGGGGGGGGGGGTTTCGTCCGAACCCACCGAACCCCCCAAGCCTACGGGCCTGAGACAGGTATATATGCATTACAGACATTTACAGACATATGTGAGGACAGACAAACCCAATTCCCAATTGTTTGCTTGCAAGTCAATTTGCATCAACGGGTTTTGATTTTTGTTTTCCAGACACAGGAAGCCTAAAGAAGTTCACGGATTATTATCCGCAAACAATGTCTGCGGAAATAAAAATGAAATTGAAAAAAAGATGTATGTGTTTGCAATTCAGTTAAACTGTTCTGTCATGTTCTGGTGCATTATGGACGTCTGCTGGTGTAACTTGAGTAACCTCCATACATAATATATCTCTTTGTGAATTTAAAAAAAGAACAATCAACAGGAACATTTCTTGCATAAAATCATATAGAATTAAAGATAACAATGTTCAGTTTTATGCGCATGCATACTCCCATATAACGTGTAAAAATTTTTCTACTTCTCAGAGAGTCGGTCGTTCAATAACGTCTGATTAGATAAAGCAGAAAAAGTATTAATTGCGATGACAATGATTGCTACATCGGTTAACTATCTAAAGGTTATAACTTTCTACCATGTATAAAATAAAGTCACTTTCATCAGGTAATCGATTCGTCACAAAGTAACATGAAACAATGGCATTTGAAAATATATAACAAAATGCAGGAAAATTAGCACGTTCATTATTTCCTTTGTTATATCAAGTCTATGAGATATGTGTATAAAAGTGCATGCATGTTGACAGGACTTCCGCCACCCCACCCCACCCCCTCCCAGTCACCTTTACCTTTTATAATACCGACCTGTATGCTAGCGCACGGTGAAATTATTAAAATACCAGATGTATTTATACATTTCCCTAGTTCTATCTGTAACAAGCAATAGCTTATACATATAGCACATGCAGTAATTGCAAGACGTCCTGTACACGTGAGCTAGGAACCAGTGTAATCATCGGGACAAAGTGAATATAAATGGGTAATGTCTGGGACACTTTCATGATCAAGATAATGTTCCACATGTGTCGCCTATCACGTAACAATTAGCCAAGTTGCTGGTCTGATTAGTTCCTCTGACGTCATAACGCCCTGCACTTAAGGCAATCATTAGGTTTATATGGGTACCAGGTCTTGTTTGTACGTAGGGGCCTGGACACTTACCAACTGAGACTGTATTCCTGTTTCACTACAAACACTCCCACGTGTTCATGAATTAGCTCAAGATGCTTGGTCAGAATCCTGGAATGCTGCATTCACTGACCATCCAACCACTTCTCCGAATACTTTCAGATATATACAAGTCAATGGCTTCATTATCTGACTGAACTGAGTGAATTTTGTGTCGCTGGACTAGATCAGAGCGATATCTTCCCCCCAACAGATGGATGCTATGCGGTGGGTTTGATATTCGTTTCACGTGGTAACGTGATGGATAACGTTAAATAAACAGTTCTTGAAGCTGTCCTTTGACAGAACACTTTACCCATGTGCCACTGATGTCAAAACCACGGGACCAGACTATCCCGTGCTAAGTACTATCACCGATCAGTTCCCTGCTGCATGCAAGTAAGGAACTTTAGGACTTTTTACAGACTCAGACCTGCTGTGTGTGAGACAGAACGAGAAAAATGAGGATCGCTCTCTGGAAAGTACTGGTGGGCTTCGCCCTATGGTTTCTCGTCCTAAAAAGGGTGGTCAAATCGGTGAGTGGACAATCTGCAGGTGTCCACCCAGACCAATCAGCGGCCTACATGGAGACCCATGTCATCTGCGACAAATCTTGTGTAAGTAATTTACGAAACTCGGTTGAAATCGGCTCAAACCGAGGGTATACTTGTACTTAAAGATAGGTCTGCTTTTATGTATAAAATATATAAGCTGACCGCACACAAATAATTTTTATCAGCGATCAGGTGGATTGACGTTAAAAGTTATTTAAGAACATGGCACGAACCTAGAAAACGCTAAGTAAATTCTCGTGCACACAATGCTGCGTTTACAAACGACGTCATATGACGTATCGCATGTGTTGTTATGTGAACCTGAAACGTAGTCAGGTGTTGAATTGAAGATTATTTTTATATTCGTACAATATCGTACAACAAATATCACAAAAATAGTCTATAGGCAAATGCTAGAGGCTCTGATACTTAATATCATCGAAATGACCTGAATTCTTCAAATTTCATTTACTATACAAGCTTTTATTTAATTTGAAGCATTTGATAAAGCTTGATATCTTATGTTTGTCAATGCAGTATGAAGCTATCCGGAGGAATGGGCATGACCCCGTGACCTTTCTAGATACTTTAATCAAGGAGACATCCAGGGTAAGATTGGTATATCTTTGAATAACGTATACCTTCTATTTTTGTAAATCAATTTGGGTTTCATTAAAAAAACAGTGGGCTCTATTATTCTCAGTATAGAATTAAATATACTTAAAAACGCAAATTCTTAAATATGACTGAGAAGCTTCCCTGGCCCTGAGAAAAATCCGCCTTGAATTTGAAAAATTCAGAATTTGAAAAAAAAACCAGAATAGCATTTTGACGGAATCTCTAAAAGTGAATGTGTGATTTCTTTAGACCATTAATGATGCAAAGTTTCAATTTCAAAAAGCTATACGCTTTACCTATCTTTTGGGCTAAATTTACGCAGCTCAGTTTTATAAGTCTAAAGTCCTTTTGCTGCATATATTGGTCATTACCGATCTATTTAACATGCAGATTTTATATACTTAAAAATTGAAATAACCGAATCTGAATAAAATAAAAAAAAACTAGTATAGAGACTGCTTGAGATATAGGTATAAAATCGTTTTGTAATACTCAAGACAAATTTCTTTATATAGAGACAGGGTAATAGGCTATAACAAATCTTTAATTATAGAAATGGTGAATACTTAAGCAAATATAATTTTGTATTACAGAGACTCGGTACCAGACTAAACATCACGATATCTATGACGGGGTTAGAGGTGTGGACCAAGCGGGACCTGATACAACCTGACCGTGACATGCAGATCTACCGGAAGAGACTCTCAACCTACCGAGATACAACGCAGCTTGCGCATGCGTGGAGTGACCTCACCGTCCTGATTACGTAACTATCATACTACATATTCTATCCTTCTAATTCTTAGAATTTAACACATTAAAACCTATATACAGTTACAGATACAGTTCTAAGTGACGCCTTTGTGAATAACTTCGTGAATTTTAATTGATTTAACTGTCATTTTGTCTTGAGGTCTATTTTCAAACCTGTCCTTCATTTTTATTCAATATGTTGAGGAAGTGTCATAACCTTAGACTTGTTACTTGCTCCAGTATTTGGTACTCCGTAGTTGCTGACGCAGCATAATGAGATTTTTCATTATTATACACAATGAATGTCTTCCTTTGCTGAATAGCTATATCCCAATTATGTTTTTATTTTAGTTGCAAATTGTGATGAGGAACCCCGACATACATTTTGTTAACCGTGACAGGTATAAGAAGATGCACGTGCTTTGGTATTTAATGAATGAGTTGTTTTAAATTTTACTGTATGTTCATGTATTTCGTTCGCAAAAAGATGTTTTATTGTTTGAATTTTTCCCCTGAAAGCGACCTTCACATGACGGATTCCAGAAGTCACGCGTTTGGCGGCACATACTATGGCGGGGTCTGCACACGGAAATATGGCGTCACGGTCGTCAAGTATCGAGAATACGACAGTCAGTACATATCGTAAAAAACGTTAATAAATTAGTAATAGAATAAAAGCACAAATGTTAAAATTAATCAACCATTAATATATGAATTCCGCATGACTTAGTGATAGAAAAATGTATAGAGTAATTAAAATAAAAAAATATATAAAATATTATATTTATGCATATATATATATATATATATATATATAATATTTGTATAGTATATGTGTATTTTTATATCATATGTGTATACAACTGAAATGTTCTCTGGACCCAGGACCCATTAAAAACCAACATATTGTGCTGAAAGGACATCCTGATAAAACATTTTTGTAATAAATAATAAAATAATGAGACAACAACAACCCTCTTTCCCCTGTTATGTTCCAGCATCGCACGTATACGCCGACTAATCCTATTATGCCCCCTAGGACAATAGGTTCAATGTCAGTCATTTACTTGCTCTCCCCGATACGCGCAAATCATAATCTCGTAATCTGGTAAGTCACGGTTTTTCAAACCATGCCGTTAGCTTAATTCTAACAATATTCACCAGAGGATCGGGTCGCATCCCGTGAAACAGTCTGTTGTGAATTAACAGTGTTGTTTTTCTGCATCTGATATAGGGAGAACAATCCATTCAGCAACTGAACTGTATGTTGTTGTATTTTAGTGGCGAGTCTTTCTCAGACTCTGCTCCATGAGATCGGGCATGCCTTAGAGATGAGCCATGATACAGACGGTAAGCATTCATCAATTACATCCATGAAATAATGATAATAAGACAGAATTCCACATTTCTTATTTACTGGGTATGAAAGAGTAAAATAAAAGCTATCAACGTTTATATCGGCACCGGTTGTTTACTACGAGGCTTTCGTTCATATAAAATTGAACGTTTTTAAAAATAAAGATAATGATAATAACGGTAAATTAACTAGACACCTTGATTTGTTTTCATTGTATGCTTGCTGTTTTGACTTTTTTCAACGCTTGCTATAGAAACACCATTGATTTTAATGTCATGGTAGCATTAAATGTCATTATTGGTGGCAGGGCGTACATAAAGTAAACACGGCAGGTTTATGTGGCGATTGATTGTTATATTGTTTTCCTTTTATCATTATTTTTCATCGTTTTCAGGATGTTGCCATCTTGGTAGAACCGTCTGTACCATGTGGACGTCTTTGTGAGTGTACATAGTTTTATTTTGCCTGCACGGGATTTATACACAATATTTTATTGATGCATGTGCACATCATTTTCCTAAACTTTATCAAATTAATTTCAATAATGTTTATAAAACTTGTCCTTCACCTAATCCGTATTTAAAAAGTTCTCTACCTTATCTGTATACAAGGTAAAAATACACGGAATTATCACATCATTGCTAGCTACATGCATAAACAATCACTGTTTCCTCTGAGGTTTGACTGTTTTATCCTTCCTGCAGTAACCATTACCAGGTACAGCACTACATCTTCAGCAAATGCTCCCTGGAAGCCCTGAAAGGATTCTGGAAGAAACAGAAAAGTGTGTGTCTCAAGAACAGACCTCTTAAGGTAAACGCTTGTACCCTTCTCATGACTGCCGGGTAACCTCTCGTCATGTTGTCTCTTGAATAATGCCCGTAAAACCCCTGTCAGTATTCTTAGGCCAAAAAAGTTATGGTTCTCAGGCGCTTTGTTTTTATAAATCAGTGCCAGCGGGCTTTTTTTTTACCTTTTTTGTATGTTTCGATAAAAATGTCATATGATCAGGGAAAAGCATGATAATAACAGATTTTTTTGCTAAACAGGTAATAGCACTATATAACAAGGGAAGAAATCTTATCAAAATTGTAATATTTTATCTTCGTGAAAGATGAAAAATCATAATCAAAATGTATTATGCGGGGGGTTAAAATTAACGCGGGCGGTGCCTGAGAACCATACCATTTTTTTTTTGCCGTAGGTTTGTCCTTTAGAAGTCGCCATGATACAAAGCATTTCATGCCAAGTTGGACAAGAATCTTAAGTTTTATGCTGTCCTGACTAAAATGTCTGCGTGAATGTTTTTATACTGCTGATGACACTTGGTATTTACAATGCTACGGAACCCATATTAATGGTGTTTATTTTAAATTTTGCAGGCAGCTGACATTGGTCACGTGAACAGTCGTTGTGGCAACGGCGTGGTAGACCATGGGGAGGAATGCGACTGCGGAAATGTAGGTCATTGTATCGTTGACACAATATCATACAACTACTTTATGGTATATATTTTTTTTATTTATGCTGTTCATTGAACTAAAGTTTGATTTTCGAAAACATCTTTATTTTCTGCAATTAGACTATACATGCCAAAGATAATGCGATACAGTACATAATTTAATACATATCTACTGTCCATAAAACCGATGGTACATGGTTAATATTTTATTATATTTGTTCTATGGATGATGACTAAGCAGACATGCAAGCATGGGTTCTTTGTATCCCGAAACCGCTAACAGGGAGACTATTATTAAACAAACTAAACCATATATTCACGCGCCTTTTTTCAGGCATGTGTTGGCGGCTGTTGTAACTGCTGTGTGAACTGCCGTCTAAAGGCATCTGCCACGTGTTACCATGGAGACTGCTGTAACACCACAGCGTGTCAGGTCAGTCACATGTCAAAAAATCATGTGACCAACCCATCTGCATCTTATGGAAGTCATTTTCTTTAAAACCCTTGTAATATAAGTAAACTTTTCTATATCCACATTTATTTGTTTGAAGTTCAAGTATGGGACATTTTAATTATATCCAGGATATTTTATTTACTTGACCATGGTATTTCATATTTAACGGTTTCACATCTGTCTTTATATAATTAAGTTAAGAAAATAGTTAATGCTTTAAATAAGATTTGTAATGCGCTGCTATGCCATAAAGTTTATTCAGTAGTCATCTCATCTTTATATGTATGTTGTTAGTACAAGGAAGCCACTGCAATATGCCATGCAGGTGAACCTAACAACCCGTGTGATGAAGCAGACTACTGCTCCGGAAACTCCAGCCAGGTACGGCTTCCTTGATGATGATGATAAAACATCGGTTTGTCTGTAATCTAATTCATATAATTCATGTTTCATTTCTATAACGGAACTTTGGTATTCTAGGTCTCCCTCTTTACTTAAAGTGACTTCTTTGCTCTATACATTGTCTTTTGTCTTTTCTACAAATTATTGTCTTGTATATATTTCAGTTGACTGAATTGTCGTTTCTGTCTTTTTATTTAAACCCAAACTGCATGTTTAAGCATAGTGAAAGAATAACGGGACATACATGTGCATTATTATTGTGCTTTACCCCTCCGTATATACAACGCGGTAACACACGCATGCAGTCAAACTGAAGGTTGTAGGCCTAATTTGCACACTCCTGTAATTTTGCAAGATCCATTAGTCAAATTCGATTTATGTGGAAATTTTCTCCTGCCGTATCTTTCATAAGTATTTTTTTAATTATTATGTTTATGATTAAATTGAAAATTTACAGTTTACAAACTAAATGACATGGTTTTGATGACCTGAAGTATCTGTATATGTCACGTGTTCTAGTGCTTTGACACCCATGAAGAAGACGGGAAAACGTGTACAGATTCAACAGGAGAGGTGAGTAAACGGGTATCAGTGAATGACGTAATAGAGACAAATGAATAAAACAGCATAAAACCATTAATGCAGACAAAATACCTGTACCCCTATAATAAATTATGTGAATGCTCTTACTTGTCTTATATCGGTTATAAAACAAATGTTTCATTCATAAAACAAAATTTAAAAAAGTATACTTTCCTACTCCAAGATTAATCAAAGTTGTTTTTTTTAAAGAAAATAAATATATCAGGTTGAATGAAATGACAGTCCATCATGTGTGACGTCATATTTGTTACCTAATTCGAGGCGATGACTCTCTATGTCCTCAAGTGAGAGACTTAACGTCATTGTGTCCAAGCTTTTAAAAACAAAATTTTTTTCACGATTTAAACCTGTTTTGCTTTCAGACAAGCATGTGTTGGAAAGGGCAGTGTCTTACACGAACTAACCAGTGTAAGAAAACATGGAACGCGGGTAAGGAAAAATATATATTTTTTAACATAACGAAGTACGGTTTATATGATGAAAGGAAATCACCTTATAGTGTCATGCATTTGCATAATAATGTAATGATTCTAGACCTTCTCCATATAATTGCAGTTTAGTATTAATCCACATTGAAAAGGAGCTTGCAAAATGAAATGTTTTTAATGTCTAAGGAATTTTTTTTGATTGTCTTGATTTTTTTTTTTTTTTTTTTGGCTTTGCTTTATTATCTTACCGCAACACTAAAATCAAATTATTAATGAAAATGTGTTGCTCGGCTTTAAGAGCATATATAGATCTTATATACACTTGTAATACAGAAGAACATTTATAGCTTATAACAACAGGTAACAACAAATTTAACGCTAATATCACAAATAAGAATGCAATAATAAACCCGGGTATCTTATCGTTTGTACAAGGATATCAGAACGCTGATGAAGAGTGCTACCGTCAATCACTCCGGTTTGGCTCCGAATATTCTCACTGTGGAGCGGTTAACGAACCGGCAGGGATGTACCACAAATGCACCACAGCAAGGTAACATAGACCGAAATGTATTAGGGAAATCTACATAATACCAGAGGTAAATTACTGTACTATATATATATAAGAAATTAATAATTTTATAAACAGAGACCTTTAAAATTGAATAAATAAGTAAAAGTTTACCTAAATATTTCTTTATGCTCATTTTAATCGAGTGTGCTACTGTTTCTGGCATCTCATCACTTGGGTTTTATTTTGCATGTGATCACTGATCACTATTTCAACAAATTTTCTGTATTTTTTTTTTTTTTTTTTTTTTTGCAAACTGGCAAATTCCACTTACTGTGTTCTGGCCAGTAAAACAATCCCTCGCTTGCACCATATTCTTTTTTCACCGAGCCCGCAGAACACTACATTTATTTTCTGTGGCCAAAAATAAAAATGTTATACTGTGACACCGTATAAAATAAGATATAGTTTATTGCTATATATATGTAATAAAATCATCACATACAATAGTATTTGGCTTGACTGGCTTGCTTAAACAAACACATTAAACAAGAATTAATAAAATAAAATTGTGTATAGAAAAAAAGTCGTATATGACTAAGAATGTTTGACTAGATTATTGTGCTGCAAGTGATATATTTAATTCCCGACCGGCTGACGCGTAAGTGCTAGTTTGAGTTCTTTTGGAATTGCCTGATAACGACCTATAGCGAACCTCCGATTTCATTTTTTTAAACAAAAGTGCGCCGGATGACTATAGTCTTCTATAATGTCGTTTGCTTTCTTCAACAATCGTGTTTGAAATAAGGAGTCAACTGTGGGTACAGGAACCCGAGTGATCCTCTCAGCTGTTCTAACTACCCTCGAAAGACGGTTCCTTTCCTCGACCGTGATACTGCCTCCCCATACAGTGACTGACAACGTCAGGACTCTTGAATTACCGCCCGATAACACTTTAATAAAATCGGTTGACTGAGCTCGAAATCTGTTTGGTTCCTTAGAAAGAATAAACGTTGTTGTGCTTTCTTTACGCAGTAATTAGTGGTGGGAGTCGGTTTCTTTTTCATAATCGATCATCGGTTTGAGCAAACCGACTGATGATCGATTATTAATTGGTTCAGACAAATATATGCAATTATCAAAGAAATATGCAATTTTCTGTGAAACTGTACCAAGGTTTCCCCGGCAGGTATTCTCCTCTCGCGCACGAGTGTAACGACCCTTCCACGTATAAAGACTAATTTTAAGGATCAAATTTAACGATCGGCAACGTCGGGTAATATCTTTCATAATGGAATTTAAGAACATCTAAGAATGTTAGGCCTATAAAGGGGCTGTTTTTTCTAGCACATGAAGGCAATTTTTACGGGCCCAGGTGTAATTGGGGCAGATCATACTAAAAATAATTGCAGACTAGTCAAAAAAAAAAATTCCAGCTGAAATCCAAATACTCGACCGGCCGGGTTAGCCCCAAAGAAATGAAATTTTTAAGGACAGCCTAAACAGCGACACCTGGCATCGGTTGAATAGATTATTTCTAAAAGAATCTCGCAAAATTGACATAGACTTGGAGAATTTATGGCGTATTTTAACACCTTCCCGCCCATATTTTGCAATGTACATTTCGTTAGAAAACTCTCCGCAAAGTCTGTAGCTCCTTGCGTTTTCACAGATAATAAGTTCAATAAGTCCTCCGTTCTCGCATCTACCGTGTCATACTAAGTTACATACTGAAGATATTTTGGAACACAGACTCATTATATGAGGCGCGGAATGTGGTAAAAATGGAAGAATAATTTATAACATAAAGGCATTCTGGAAAGAAAACAGTCATTATTATGATGTAATCGATAGTTGCCTTTGGTAATCGGTATTGATTATCCGTTTTTCAGTGTCAACCATACTTTGCTGATCCGAACACGTTTAACCTTTGTAAACATTGGCATGAATTTGTTACAGTACGAGGAACTACAAATGTGGCCTCCTTCAGTGCACCAACAATAACCGCAGTACCTCCATCAACATGGACACCAGCATCTACCGCCGTCCAAAACAGAACCCGCTCATACACAGCGCCCTCTGCAGGTAAAGAATCAATAGAAATAAAGGCATGTAAAAGATCAGCACACCCGAGTCTGGGGATACTGTCATTTAGGTATGAACCCACTTGTTTCTTGCTCTTACGTAATGTATAGAAGACTCACTCTTTCATAAACTCACATTATTTCACTAACTGTAAAATATAACACAATATTATTTTAATGCACATATATCATCAGACAGAGCACTGTACTAGGATTAAAATGGACTATATGGGGGGAGGGGGGTAAACGGTATGGGATCCAGCATTAAATAAAATGAGTATAATGTTGGAGAAGTATTTTTATGAAGGACTTTAAACAAATCGGGCCCTCACAATACCGACCTACCGATTTTTCCGGCAAGCAAAGACTGCGGCAAACAGTGCCATTATCCACCGATTATATGTTTAAGATATTAGGAATTAAATTCAAAATGTGCACACATCACATTAATCACTTGATATATGCAAAATCCGATTTTAAACTCGTAAAATTAAATCTGATGTAAAACTCTACAATTAAATATTTCATATCGGTTTTACCTGGAGTCTTGTTTGCTTCTTTTATCCACCACACATTTTAATATATACTTACCTATAATTACTTTTTAAAAATCTAAAAAAAGAGGGAAAACTAGAAAGTGACATTTATTTTATTTTCTCACTTCACAGGAGTGCGAGTCACGGAGAATGGGAAAGTATACAGGGCCCCCTTTCGGTGGCCGATGGAACCGTGTGTGGACCACAGAAAGCCTGCTGGAAATATAACTGTATTGACCAACAGGTGGCGCTGAGTAATATGAGGGTAATATTTCATACATGTATTTGTTAACTTTGTTAAAATCTTTCAAGGGGTGTCAATATCCAAAGGGAGATATTTTTTACAAGGTCAATTTATATTGACAATGTGTCTCTTAACAATTCAGGTACTCCTGGAGTTTCCTGCAATTATTTAGATGGAAACAATCACCATACCATGCTTGGAAGTTTTGTAAAATATCTGAGAAAAATATTATATTGTTACGACAATTTGACAACAATAACGGAATCAATGACAACTTATAATGTGGCTAAAATATTGTCACAAGTACCGCGTACGCTAAAAGACACCATCGGCGCTGTCACTGATGAAGATGCACCCAGGAAGTCACGAAGTGTGAAATTTATACGATGAAAACGCGTTTTTTTTTTGTATATCGTCGGACAAGTAATAGCGTCTTGTTGTTACATACAGAACAAATACTCCAACGTTTCATAATTATAAAATAAACATACTAGCGCCTCTTGCCGGAGCAGTAAATTGTTCTTTTTTTATACAGAAAGAACAGGAAAAGGAAGAAAGCGACAAAGAACAGGTAGATATTATTTAATTGCTTAGGTAAAATTTCAGGAATAATTTATTCTGTACTTGATTTTTAAAATTCGACAATTTTTTAAACTTTTCCAGTGACACTCTATTTTGGCAGTTTTTTTTTTTTGTTTTTTTTTTTGTTTTGCTGAGACAGCTGAAAAATGAACAATGTTGGTCAGTTGTCTGTTACCTGTGTCCAATCAAATTTTCATTTAATGATTTTTCGATTGGTCAATACATGTTTATATTATCAGCAATAGAGAGATGTGTAACACGCCGGTCCCGCCCCCTGCAATAATGTGTCTCTCGTTCACTTTGAAAGAAAGACAGTTTTTTATAGGGATTTAGTGGGAAAATTAATCAAAAAAGGCCCAAATGGATACGGGTGATAATAAGTCAGAAGTAAGGAAGTGCTCAGTTATTCTGCAGTTATCCGATCAAATATCAGTAAAAGGTAGCCGTTCCGGCATAAATATGATGTTAAATAAAGTATGAGCAACATCAAGTGAGTGGAGGAGTGTATTGTTTCAGAGAGCCATCTGTGGAAACGGTCTGGTGGAGCACGGGGAGGAATGTGACTGTGGCCCGATGGTAAGTGAATGTCTAAACGACCCCTCAGATAGAAGGAAATGAAACATTAAGATATATTGTGATTTTACGTGTTAATTCTGAGGTTTCTGTAGGTCTACATATCATATCTCTAATCAAATAGGAATTAAGAAATTATTTGTCAATCTGATACATAAAAGGTATATTTATTTCATAATAAAAATAAAAACAAATGAAAATGTAACGTCATATTTACACCGAAAACATAGTTTTCAAATCTCCCAATTAAGAAGGCTTGACGGCGTGTCAAAGGCTCAGTAGGGCTATAGTTGTCAAAGTTGTCATAGGCGACTGCATGCTGAGCCTCAGTATTTATAAATAAACTTTTAGAAATCTTAAACAGTGGTTTAATTAGTATCTCCATGAACGTATGCGTAATAAATTCTCCTTCGGACTTATGACTGTTTTTTATTTTATTGCTAAATGCCGTCTGAACAGTTTTATGAATATATTGAAATAACACGAATTTTTGACCTTGTACAAAAAGTTATATATAACATATGTATATTATACTTACAGCAATGTGACTGCTGTGAACCACATACGTGCAAGGTAAATAAATTATTTATATTATCTAATACTACTTTTAATACCTTCTAAAATTCTTAACTGGGTGTTATAAAATTCGTTTCTTTGATCTCATCACTCTGTGATCACAATGACATTTATCTCAGAAAATCAATAAACTATGAATACTAGTTAACTATAACATTTTGTATGCCAGCTCATATTATTAACTCATTTCGTGCTTGTAAACACAGAGCAGAAAAAAAGTGAAATTTATCTGAATATACATATAGAAGTCATCTTTAAATTGTATCAGTTATTTAAAGTTTACATTTTTGTAAACACTAATTCTTTCACGTGTCGAACAGCTAAGACCAGGTGGCGCCACCTGCCTATCTCAGGAGTGTCTGACCTGTGATGGCAAACAGACGAAGGTATGATGTATTTTTTTATTTATTTTATGCATGGTATTGCAAAGAGAGTAAGCGCATACAGCATATATTGTTGCTCCGAGTGAGAGAACTCAGATAATCGATCTGGTACCTGCAGAAATTATAACAATCTGTCTGCATTCTACTGCCGTCCAATATTTACTTAAACTCATGACCATGACTGGAGAATACCGATTTCATTCATTCCGATTCGACGGCAGTTTTGTTCTGTTTTATCATAGTGCACAAGCCAGCCGGCAAGAAGCGCTGTCGCATGTGACTTTGGTGAGGGCCAGTGTTGGCAAGGCTCATGCAGGTCACTAAGGCAACAGTGTCAGCGGGTGTTTGACAAGAATGGTAAGAAGACGTGTCATAAAAATGCTGTAAAAGAACAAAGTCTATGCGAAAGCAATAAAAAAAAATAATAAAATATTAGACATTTGTTTCAAATACACCATAGGACAAGCTCGCGCAGTCCAGACTCTCTTTCTTCACGTGTCTGTAGCAGCTCCTGATAACGTTTACAAAGAATCATATATGACTTTAATATATGTTACACAAATTTGTGTGAACATCTCATTGTACACTACTTAAGTTAACACACACAGAAATACACAAAAGTGACCTTATACACATGCGCAAGATACATGTGACTCTCCTGGTGACAATTATTCTCGCCAAGGACACCTGCTGTCATGACAGTTAGAGGGACGCTGATCGACTGACAGAGGGACTCACGGACGCTGCGTCATTTAAATAAATTTTCACACAAAATACTGGGACACCAGCTCACTTCACATTACGCGATTATGCAAAATTGGAAGTCAACGTATACGGAGTACGAGGTTCATCTGTGGTTATTCAGTTAGAAGCAGGGACATATATAGGCCTACATTATTGTGGTACCATGAACTAGGTGGAAGTATAATGGGGGTATAGCTTTAGTCATGTTACAATTTGTCCGGAACTGAACATTTTATGCAGTGTCCCACTGCCCGAAATTTTGGGAATCTTCATCATTTCCCTGAAACTATAAGCCAAGTCGGGACTATAAGCCAAGCTAAAAGAAGGGCTAAAGAAGAGCTGCACGTCCGAAACCGGGCCAAGCCAGTTCGTAAAAGTGGTTTAGAGGAGGAATTTAAAGGTTATAGAAATTAGATAACACAGGCTGAAATTGTGTTGATCCCACACAGTCAGAATATTTTATTATACTATTGTATACCCAGCCAAATCATATTTGTCATGGTTGGGGACTCAAGCGCCTGTACTGTTACATTCCCTACCTCGATTGGGGCAGGATACCATTCATGCATGGTGCATCACTTTCAGGAAAATATGAACTACATGTACCATCGTGTGAACTGAAATGCTGCGAGATTAATTGTAGATTAATTACGTAAATGGTACACGAGAAATTGTTAATAATATCACATTTATCACCTCATCCCTTGTAAGAGTTTATCCAATCTCTTTCTAGCTGTTCCAGCAATTTCCGAATACCAGGAGAACACACGTATGACGTCATCAGAGCACAATGGTGGCGGGTATCTGCTCTACTACAATCGCAGAAGGCGCTGGGAGAAGACGTTTAGGGAGTTCGTGACGGCAGAGGGGGACGGGTGGGTAAAATTGTGTTTGCAAGGATCAAGAAACACAGGTCTTAGATTGAAATGTTCAATAACAAAAGTAGTACATCAAGAAGGAATACAAATGACATATAAAGCTCTGTGTGTCACACTGAGCCTCGAAAGTATAGGCTAATTATTTGCTACGATGACGTGGCACCGTTGTTCAAGAGAAGTTGACAATGTTCGTACAGGATATTGTTTACACGTCTGATCCGCTTCACTGGGCACCAGAATACTGGCGAAAAAAGTTTGGGCTACGTGCCCACATCAAATACTAGTATACATTTAGGTTATTTTTACCATAATAGAGGTAATTTTTTGTTGTGATGTTTGTGCCTCAAGTGAATGTTTGGAAACCTTGATCAGTCTGAAGAGTTCACTCTGCTTTCACAAATCTCAAAATTAATTAATTTTTCATCTATAGCGTGTGTGGTGTGCTGCTTTGCCAGACGACGAGCCGGTATGGAAGAGTCCATGATGAAAAAGGGGAACGGCGGACCTCCAAAACTTTCTACCTCCGCAGTCGCAGAAATGTCAAGTATGAACAAATATAGTCCCTTTTAATCATTTTCTCTTTTACTCAGTGTAGCTGCGAGTAGTAATTTATATCAGACATTTAATTATACTCATAACACAATTTTCTTTAAAGCTTGTGTCATAATTTTATTTTCAGTCTGCAAATATTCTGCAGATTTACAGTTGTCGCAGACAACATTTTAATAACTGAAATAATATTAAACAGTAACCACGCTGATATTTGTTTTATATAGAGTGGTGTACTATGCGATGGAGCGTGTTTACATGGGAGGTGTGTCCTACACAAAGTATTTCCCACACCTGGTAGCCATTGGGACCCCGTGTACCAAAGACGGACAAAAGGGAGTAAGTCAAGTATATCACTTGCTTAACAATAAATCCTCTTTCGGTCTTTTCGTAAATGATTTATATAAAAGTGAGTCTTTATTTCTTTAAATTGAAGACCATGTAAAAAACTTGTTTGCACGTCATTGTAAGAAACCTTAATCGTGAATCTACACTTCGTCGACATCAAACTTTGTAACCATATGCAGTTTTTCAGTAAATTAAGTTAAGAGGTTGTCTCTAATAACGATAAAGACACAACGACCGACTGTCAGTTGCCTTTTAATAGTTTAATCCCGCTGAAACAAGTGATGTGTGAAAAAACGCTGACCCAAACAAATCATGAATATTTCTAATCCGAATTTTTAGTAAAAAAAAAATTTCCCGGCAATAACTAAAGTTCGTGTTCTTATTTTTTGTTTGCATGATTGATGACCTGAGATACTTTAGCCAGTATTAAGTGTATTGTAGATAAACATAAAATTCTGGTACATTTGTTAATCCTTTTGAATTGATCTGAAGTTTTTAGACCAGTTGTTACGATTTTTACCCTTCTCTGGAGATTTCCTATACACTGAATCTTTGTTCGTCTAATATTTTACAGTGTACTAAAAGGATTGTGTGATATGTTACAGCACTGTGACACCAGAAACCTGAAGCTGGACAGCAGACAGACACACTGGTACTACTACAGCCGCTGTGTCACAACCACAGACGCCTGAAACGAACCTTACTAAGTATATATATTTACTCTATATATTTAAATACTGGGATAAGTCAAACTATACTGTGTCCCCTTGCCGTCAGGAATTTCGACAATGTACAGGTTTTTATGACACAATATCCTATTAAAGTATACTAATAATCAGTAGCTTTTCTTTTTTTATATTCTTTTAAATAATCTTTGAGTAAGAACCCTTAACATCTCCATTACAACCACAAACAACCGACGAACCAGGCCTACTTCGCGGTAATACAACCACTCTACTACACTCACGCGTGCTGGAATGGCAGTGAATACATTATCGAGTCATGAAGTGAAAATTCTCGGTTGAACCAAATATGCTTATCGTTTACTCTTTACTACCATACACCCAATATACATGTAATTAGGGTTATAGGCCGGTAGGTCGGCGCCGGTCGGGGGTAGCCCGGACGGACTTCTGCCGGCCGGCACAAAGCTAAAATTTGCAAACCACCGCCAGGCACAAAAGATCTTAACGATCGTCAAAAAAATTTTGGTTATATATTACCCCAAACTGAAATAAATGTGTACCTCATAAGTATGTTCACAAATATGAATCATGATAAGCAAAAATTATCATTATTTATAACACATAGAACAACGCAAGGATAAAGTTTACCCAATTCGAAACCGAGTGTCTGCACCTATAAGGATGGTTTATACAACTGACAGTTAAAAATAAACATTAATGTCGCTTGAAAACCTGTTTTATATTACTCTAAGCATGTATTCCAACTCTTAAAAGACAGTTGTAAATAATAATTCGTCCATAATTTGGCATTTCTAAGAGCTAAATAAATGTGGACTCGTCCCTCGTGTGAATATAGTATATAGTTCCATCTCCCCTGTCCACCTACTTTGAAAGCCTTCCAATGCCATTAAAAACACGTTAAACTCGGAAGCCCATCAGAGCTTTGCCCTGGACCCCACCAGGGCCCTTAGGCGGGCCCCTGGATCCCCCGCCGTGAACACCTCCTCTCGCTTCGCCAATTTCCGTAAATTAAGCCGGCACTCAAATTTGTCTCGCTATAACCCTGCATATGTTCTATATACTTGTAAGCGACCCATGACACGACGCGATTAGATGCTGTCCTATAGATGAGTTTTGTTTTCTGAATATATGTTTTTAACAATGACAACAAGTCGTCTGAGGACAACAGAGCTCGCCGGTATAAGGGCATTCAGAAAACAAAGAGCACCACCGGGGTGCGTAATATGCCCGCCATTTTTCTTGTGACCCCTGACCTCATTTAATATGCATCGATTTTGGCGGGAATCAAACTTAGATGAGAGATTGTATTGGTTAATATTTCTATTGAGTTTCACGAAAATCCATTATATTCTCGCAAATGATAGCAGTGAAAATTTAAAGAAGGCTGCTGACCTCTTTGAATATGTGTGGATTTTGCCGGGAATCAAATTAAAGCGAGATATGATATTGGTTAATATTTCTGCGAGTTTCATCAAAATCCATAACTTTCCTCCTAAGTTATCATAGCGACGCATTAAGTAGCTCGGTGGCCTCTGATCACTAATTACTGGCTCTAAAATTAAATTATGGGAACAAATATAATAGGGGTGATAGTTTTTGTTACTGTTCAATTGTATATTCATAAGCAATGGAGCAAAGGGCCTCAATGGAGCAAAAGTTTAGCCGGACTTGTTCATGAACAACGGGTTGACCTTGAGCTTTTGACCGCCGATCATAGGAGGATTTCTAACCCCCTATACAATACATAAATGAAAGCTATATGGTGTTATTAACCTGTGCTGGGTTGGGTTATGTACAAATTTTCTTTGTTAAGTGCTTATTACTCGTCCAGAAATTAAAATATGGGGAAAGTTTAAATAGCTGTGCTGGGTATTGTCACTGTATATCAGTCGACTACGTTTAATTGAAATTACTTCATAAGCAAATGAGATTAACAGAAAAAAACTTGAACCGGACATTTTCAGGAACAATAGGGCCTGTGACCTTAACCTTTTGATCCCTAAATCATAGGAGGGATTTCTAACCTCCTATACAATTCATATGTGGAAGATAAAAGCAATAGCATAAGTGGTTGCCGAGTTATAAAGAGTTAACAAAAAACTTTAACCTAAGCTGGGTTGGGATCTGTACACATTTTGTTCATTAAGCTAATTACTGTCCCAGAAATTTAAATATGGTAAGAACTTTTAATAGCTGTGCTAGGTATTATCCCTGTACATTAGTGTATTAATTTAACTGATATGTTTTCATTAGCAATGGAGAAATGAGCCCAAAAAAACTAATCTCAGGACTTGTTCATGAACAATGGGGGCCTCTGATCTTGACCTTTGGGTCCCCAAATCATGGGGGGGGGGGGGGGGGGGGCGGGTTGTTCCTAACCACCTATAAAATACATATGTGCAATATGAAAGCAACCAGGTGAATGGTTGCCGAGTTATAAAAGAGTTAACAACAGAACACCTGCATCCCATAACACCTGCATCTATTCGTTCAATCATACCTACTTCAAACAAGTCCTGAGATTAGTTATATCACGATAGCTTACAATAAAATACTACGGAAGTTAATCACGTCTGCCAGTATTCAAATACGACCATTTCACATCCACAGGATAAAATGTAATAATCTCTGATTGAACTTGAAATTGGTTCTGAAAATCACTCTTAATGCTCGATTGGACGGTGTACTATCTTCGAATAGCTAGCAAAAGGTTTGTTAATAATCTCTGGAGAAAACACATATTCTTCAATGCCCTTCGTTGCTATGGTATTTTTTTAATGCGTTTGAGCTCCCCCTTCGTTTTGTTTGTATTTATCATTGTATATGATTAATATTTGAGGTACTTTGAAAAATATTTCCACTTAAAAACAGTTTGGTAATATATTGTATGCCTTTTTTTTTGTTTGAGCCCCTCCCTAACAGCCAGTCTTAACATTAGACATCAAACATTTGTTTAGGCAAAATCATTGAAAAGTGAAAACTTTTTTTAGACAATTCTGTTCGGTATTAAGTGCTTGAACTTTTGTATCAATTACATATTTGGCAAAGTGTATAATTAGTATTAATGACCTTGTATATTTAAAGACCTTTGAAAATCCATTTTTGTTAGAAAGAAGGTCTGTATTATGGTACACTTTTAGCGCTTGAGGTTACCTAAGGAATTTCACGCATTTTAAAGGTGTGTAAATATTCTCTCAGTAATTGCTCTCATGGTTTTGAGCTTCTCCATCTTTTGTGGGTTGAATGACGATGTCACACTTCTTCCTAGGTAAATGAATTGCTTTGAGAGTTTTCGAAAAGGTTAAAAAATATCAATATACCCAGCTCTTAATCTGACCATACACTATCACTGAAACATAATGCGAATGAAGCTCCTAATTAATTTTATGCCGTAATGCACAATAATTGTTGCAACCTCTGATAAACAAACACTGACTTTCAAAAATACAATTAAAATCAGAATTTAGTGACGTGGCAGCTCGTGTGAGCTGTTTGTGTTCAGTGTCCATATAAATATAATGTATTCCTCCAAAGGGGAATATCTCGTCTTTATTCCTCATCTGACACATATATATACACAGTATATATATAGATATATCCAGGTTCACAAATTACTATATTGATTATTCTCCAGTGATACACTCCAGTAGTTCTAGCTTACCAGTAGGCTTCAATGTGACTTAGTACAGGTTCTTCTTATTCTCTATTCTTAACATATATTATCACCAGGTTACTTCAGCCATCAGCCCCCTCACCCCTATGGTGCAGCATCAGCATCTCATGATCTCTATTGCCAGTATTGTCCTTGCTGTCGTACCTGGCGTTGGCAGATTCTCAGTGTAATTTCCCCCGCCTGCTACCCAGACCGGGGGTTTATAAGGTCTCTAACCTTTGCACAGGGTGGTGCAATATGCTGACCTGTTACAAACTGATGAAATCAGTAGCAAGGGCTGTTGGAGCCTGATGCAATATCAGAGCAATTAGTTCTGGTGGCCCCTTGTTTTGGTCACATGACCAGTGTCCCAGAATTTATGGCCTCAACATTTTTCTCCTAGGATTTTTGTCCCTGACATTAGTATAACTCAGGAACTGCATGTGGCGATATTCTGGTATTGTCCAAGGTTAATGCATGTTGAATGCCTGAACAGAACAACTTTTTCGGTCATTTTTACTCTTTTGACCTATACAAATAATAAAAATGCATACCTCAATTTACAATACTGAAATATCTCCACAGTTAGTAATCATTCTAAATCACTTGCACAGAAGTATCAGAACAAACACACACACAAATAAAACAAAAACAAAAACTATTGACTTGATTAAATGTATAATATACAAGAAACATAACAAACAGACATTAATATACAACAGACGGGTGCCATGGTCCAGACAGAATCATAATGATATGAAGTAACAGCACCTTTAATAGTGTTAACAAGTTTAAATCCAGTTCATAAGCACTTACAGACACAAAGCTACTGGTATGTTCTTGTTGTCAAAGCACACTGACCATGTAAATCTGAACACTGACTGGTGCAAAATTGTAGAGGTGTTAGACATGAATCTGTTCAAAGTGCAAGCCACTATGAGCATTCATATAAAATAACATGTTCAAATGTGGAATAAATACAGTTATATTTGTATGATACGTGCTAGAGGAACTATTCATATATCTGCAAAAGTATAAGTTCAAATATTAGTAGCCCTGTGTAAATGCTGGGGTAGATAATGATGTTCATCTTACCATCATCTGGGAAGACACATTTCAGTACATTTAACATAAAGAAATTTCATGGTAGTTTACCTTAACAAAATCAGTTTGAAAGGCATTTAGATCTCTGTGATCAATGATCAATAGCAAGAAAAGTGTACCATTCTCTCAAGCAGAGTCATTAACTTGTTTTCAAGTCTGAATTACAGCTGTAATTCAACTTGTACTCATTCAAAGCAAAAGAAATCACATTGATTTGGGAAAATGCTGCATAGCTATAATAGGTAACATGGAAAATTAACACACAAAAAATGCATATTATTTATGGTTCTAATTAAGTTACACATACTCTTAAAAAACAAAGATGAGAAAGAGCTACAAAATTAATCTGAACCAATGTAATAAGTCAGAATTATATTTTTATTTAGCACCACTGATTTGAATGATAGATTGTCCCTGGAATGTTAGTTTTTATTTTAACATCACTTGTATATTACTAATCACCATCATTATAACAAGAAGATGTATAAAATAATTATTTTTTGGCAACAAGAGCATAACATTTGCTGATTTGCACCAGTTAAGCTTTCATGTCACACACGTTCTTGCTCAGTAACAAGAATGCAACTTCCAAGACAAAAGCGTCCTCTAGTGCAAATGAGAGGAACCAAATTGGTTCCAATTAATTCTGGCCTCAAACTTTCATCTTACATGAAGTACTGATTTAACACATAAGAGAGCTTCTCATTTGCAAGAGTAATGTGTTAAGTGTGCATTCTAGGTTAAACATGGTACACTGTAGAGACACAGGTATTCAAAAGAAGATATCTGGCTCTAACAATCACATGAAACTATCAGTGCAGCCCCCAGTGGAGTCTGCACATACAGACTCTAATACTTCCTTCAGCACCATATTCTAACTCACATATGACCAAAACAACAAACCATTATGATGTATTATTGTGTCACTCAGGATTTTAAAGATTTTTATAAAACCTATTTAAAGAGAAGTGTGATTTTATGCCATGTGAACATCTTGTGGTAGTGGTACATTTTGACAGCACTGCCAGAAGTAGCCGTTTAACCTTTAAAAAAAAGTTTAAAATGCCAGAGCAAAAATGTTATGTACACATGTTGGGGCAATGGTATTTTACCCACTAAGCATACTACCTTAAGCAAGTGTTTGATAGTAAAGATATCTGCTATTGTTTGTTTGTGTCAAGCAAGGCACTGAAGCTTACAAACCATACAACCAGTAATACAAAAAGTTATCTCACTGATCCCTTTCACTCCTTTCATATTTGCATAGAATTTACTGACTGATCCATGATTCTCTCACCATCTCAGCATATTACAGGCACAAGACGTCCTGCTGTTTTAAACCTACACTGTTAAGTACAGAGAAATGCAGTGCATCACATTAAGTGTATGACCTGTACAAAAGTTACAAGGTAAAACCTGGTATTTAAATCATGTAACCTTCCATACGCTTATCATACACTTAAAATAGCTCCAATGATACATAATATGAATCAATTTATAAATAAAAGTGCTGTATGTCCAACATGTTGAAAAGTATGGGGGTAAAACCTTTGTTATGCTATACTGTTCATCTGTTTCAAGCAGATACATAATTCATAAAACAAACAAGTTACATAAACCAAGTGATATTGCACAGTGTTATATAGATATGATTTTGTCCTTTCTTAACAATTATCCAACTCCAGACACCAGTGAGTATTATAGCAGCTGAACTGTAACATTAACATAAATATTTATGGAATATCGGTAATGATACCTTTTATACATTGTCCTGATAGAAATGCAGTTTTACTAGAATGAGAGCTGAGAGAGTATTCCCAGGAGTCATGGAAATTGAACCTTTGCTAGCCGCTAGCCATGTACATACACTGATTTGATGTAATAAATTAGTGGAAATCCTAGTGATATATCGTGGAGAATACCAATACCACAGTAGCTTGCAGAATTTCACATCTCTACAGGATCTTATAAGTATATTCAGTCAATAAAAGTGTGATACAAGTGAGAATGTGAATAGATGTTTTCAATGACTTGAGATAAGGCAAGAAGCCTGTTGCAATAAAATCATTTCATGATTAAGCCAAGGATTCAGTCTTACAACTCAAGTACCTGTAATGAGTACTACTAATGACAATATCATGGTTACCATAGTTATGACAATATCATGGTTACCATAGTTATGACAATATCATGGTTACCATAGTTATGACAATATCATGGTTACCATAGTTATGACAATATCATGGTTACCATAGTTATGACAATATCATGGTTACCATAGTTATGACAATATCATGGTTACCATGGATGTCATGGTACGTTAAATCCCTGCTGGACCCAGATCAGACATTAATAAACTTTATTGCAACTGACTCAGAGGATGCAGTGGCACAGTGTTTTTATAAATAATAAAAGACAGACCCAGTCACTTCCTGGTCATCTATATAAAGATATCATTTACAGTAATTTGAAGGCACTTTATATGTTCATGTCCTAATGGTTCAACCAATCCAAATCCTCATCATCATCTTCATCCGGGAAGAGTGGTGGTGGCGCCCCCTTCAGTTTAACATCCTGAAAAACAAAATTAAGAAATTTATAGAACTTGAAATTTATTGAACTTATTTAACTGATTTGAAAATCATATTTACTAATGAATAATGGAAAAAATATAAAAAAAAGTATATGGATTCAATATAAAGAGTTTGCAGGGGGTTTTTTTCAGTTGTGCAGATTAACCAAATTATTTTTATTCTTCCATTATTCACTTGCTTCCTTTATCAGATCGTTGTAAACCACACTGTATGATCTTAGTATAAAGGTTTGGTCTGAGCAAACACCCTAAAAATTTTACATTTTTAACTATTACATTTGTGTGGGAAAATGCACCCTATCTTTTCATGCAGTTTTAGCCTTTCTTCATGCAGGAATATTCCTGTTCCTCAAATTCTTTCCGCCTTAATAAAAGTATGTGAATATGTGTAAAAACTGATAATTTTTATTTTTTGGATAGAAATGAAATGCCAGAACTATAGGCAGTGAAAACTTGTTGCCTGTAGTGCTTTCTGTATTAAGAAATCTCTCTTTTTGTCTTTCTATCACTGTCTGTCTTTTCTGTCTCTCTGATGTCTCAGTTCCTCTCTCTCTCTCTTTTCCTCTCCCTCTTAAACACACACACACACACAGACTGTAATACATGACAAAACATGTGTCCAATAAAAGGAGCTTCATACTGGTAATTATAAAATTCTATTAGATTGGCAATTTTGTTCACAATATAAGAGTTCTGGCACAAACATCAGTTAAACTGGCTATGAGAGGAAATGGCAAAACTTTTGGCCACAGGCTTGGTTTCTTTAGCAACATGATGCAAGATATTTGAATGAGACAATTTAAAAAGAAATGAATCTAACCTTTGACCCTTTGGTGCCACTATGTTAGTACACTGTGTCTCATCATGATGCTTAACTGTGGCTTGGTGCGCAGTGATATGACATTCAGTGACAAGCAATAAGTATAAAAACTTACTTGGATTGCTGAACACAGTGCTTTGCAAAATACAAAGTTATATTTCTTTAATATTCACTCAGAAACCATGCCCTCAAGCTATTATCCTATGGATGTAGTAATTTAATATATGCCCCAAATAAATATGTGACAGGAAGCCTATGAATATTCAAGATATGTTCATACATGTATATTCATCAATTGCTGATGAATAACCAGGCAAAGCTGCAGCAATTTAAGATGATAAAGGACAGATAGTTCCCATGCATATTCATGACTAGCTCAGAGACTATTCATGACCCACTAAGATGCATACTTATGCATACTACTATGACCTATTTCCCTTGTAGTATGTATCATATCTGTATGCATTTTTATTTTTTAAAATCATTTATATGCAAATTTATTTTAAATGCAAATTTATGGATTGCTTTTTATAATCAGAAAAAGCATTCATGAAATGAAAAGAAGCAGATTTTTTTTCTCCGTTGTGAATGCAAGGAAAAGCAAGGTTGCCATAAACCATGCAGGTGATATGCAGGCATGTTAAGTGACTTTGTTACATGTATCATTTATAAATGAGAGATGCAGTTTTGGAGACATTGCAAGCAGAAAAACCTCAAGGAACTTGATTGTGATGCATGATGGGTAATTGGCGCAAAAACACGGTAGCTCAGTCTTAATAATAATGACAGTAAGAAGGTTTCCTATGCACTTCATGGTATGGTAAGGACTATAAGTAATAGAGTAAACTCACATAGAAACAGCTGTGTACTAAATGCAAAGAAATGAAATGAGTGAAGTGAATGAAAAAGTAATTGGCTGAAAGTCCCAGTCTTTTGCAGATCATTTTTATCATAATATATTACGGGTCTTTTATATATACACACAAAGTAAATGAACAATAAATGTATTTTTTTAAAAATTGTCTATTGGTCCATGTTTCTTAGTATTGTTACCAACAGCATGGTCAGCAACATACAACTTACCAAACATACCAGAACTTACCAAACATACCAGAACGTTATGAGTATGAGTAGAAAGATTTGTTCACTTGGAAAGTTTTAAATCTATACAATTTTTAACAAAAAAGGGTTCTATGTGGTCCTTGCAGGAATGTGAAAAATTTTGTTCAGACTTGTCTCTTTCAGAAATATGTTAAAAAAAAAAAAACTAAAAAAATAATCCTTAATATATAACAATATTCTATGTTAATTTTGTAAATCAATCTGGAGAGGCAAATCTTTTGTGGATGAACATCACGGCACTGTAACAGGCACTGATAACGACAGCTAGGGCAGCTACAACTAATGGCACCAACAAACAGAAGTATGAACCCACGTCATCGTCCGGTACCAGCAATGGTTTCTCTGGCTTCTTGCTGCTGGTGGCTGTCTTTGTGCTGACAGGTGTAGCTGCCTTGGCAGGAATGTTAGCAAACAGTGGGTCACTGTCATCATCATCACCAAACAGAGACCTACAGAAAATCAAACTTTACTCATTGAAAATTCTGGTTCTAAGGTTCTTTAGAAACAGGGATTAGGAGTTAAAATACCTGTAGCATATACAGTAAAAATTAACATCTTTATTAAAGACAGAAGAACTTTATATCTTTACTTACATAGCAGTAAAAAAAATTTTCAGTGTGAGTTTGTCCTAATTTGATTTACAAGGACATCTGACCTAAGACCTGCCTGGAGTTCAAACAGAAGTTTCTCAAACTAAGGGCTAAAAATGTTTACTGTTGATGAACATCAAATTACACAAAAAAGGAATCACTACAGACAGCACCATCAGCTCCACATGTCTGTAGATCAGCCAAGTTCAAATATTAATAAATATCAATAATAAACATTTTGTAAGTTTGATCAGTATGGATTGTGGCCTACGCAGGAAATTCTCTGAATCCAACCTGTTACTAGAGCAACACAACCAATATGCCAAGACTGTAGTTCATATTGGCCACACTATTTTCTATATGTATATATAGTTCCCTGGTATTAAATCAATTAGACAGAAAAATAACAAAGACTTACACAGGCTTTTGATCCTTTCCTGTAGACTTGCTATCCACCTCCTTTCCAGTAGCTTTGTTCCCTGCCTCCTTTTCAGTTTCTTTTGGCTTCTCATCTTTCTTTGCTCCTTTTTCTGCTTTCTTTTCCGAAGATTTATCTTTTTCCTCTTTTGTTTTTTCATCCTTTTTGCTTTCTTGAGCTTCCTCCTTTGAATTATCATGTGTTTTATCACTAATCTTATCACTTTTATCACCTTTCTTATCACTTTCACTTGTTTTATCATCTGGAATTGCCTTGGCACTTTTTACAGTCGCCTCTTTCTGCTCACCAGCACCAGTGCTGCCATCTACATTATTGGTTTGCTGATGTCCTGATGGAACATCTTTTACTAAATTATCACCATCTCCTTTCTTATCAGTTGTATCTTCAACTAAGTCTTTTTTATCTGTTTTATCTACTACTTTGTCAGCTGCCTTGTCAGACACTGTCACATCATTTTGCTTATCATTTTTTCCATCAGTAAGTTTGGAGCTCTCATCTTTGTCACCAGATAAGTCACTTGAAACATCAGATGTTACATCTTTAGTTGTTAATTTTACATCTTTCTCCGAGTCGTTAATGCTATCACCAGAGCTTGTCTTTTGTTGAACATCACTAGCATCTGAAGGCCTTTGTGCCTCAGTGCTATCAGTGTTCTCTTTCACACTATCTACAGTCACGTCCTGATCTGGCCTACCTGTTTTTTCAACAGGCTGCCCCACACTTTCAGATTTGGCACTATCGCTGAGTTTACTTTCTGCACTAGCATTATCTTTTTTCTGGTCATCAACTACAGTACTGTCTTTCACTGTACTATCATGGGCCTGATTTTCTTTAATTTGTAATGATAACTGGTCAGCCTTTGTATTTAAATCCTCTTGTGCTTCTGGTATGCTGGTTTCCTTGGTAACTGTGGCTGCAACAACATCACTGGCAGAAATTTCTCCACCTAAACAGAATTAAGAAACAATGCTTTCTAACAGTGGGCACATGCACATCACTGACTAAAGGTAATTTTACATTAATGACTATCGGATATTTTTGTCATTCAGACTTAATTTTGTTGTATTCATTGGAAGAAGAACAATGTTTAGACTCATAACCCATTATTTCAAGGAAATGTTCATAAAATAAAAAAATAAATAAAAAATCAAGCACCATACATATTTCTTTATACTTGCAGGCATAGGCTAATTTAGAAAAGATTTTATTTCATGGTCCAGTTTATCTATTTGTAGATCAAATAAAAACTGAAATAAAAACATTTTTTTTTTCAAAGAATTATTTTAAAGATTTTATCTTCAAATCATTGGGCTGAAGGCTATTTAAATTGGTGGAATGTGGAATGCACTATGTAAATCATGCATGGACACAAGTAACCAGAAATATCAGTATTAAAGACATGCTTAGTAATCAAAGAGGTTGTCTCTACCTTGGACTTAGAATAAACTGGATATACAAAACATGTACCAACAGTATATCACATTGTCTGATGTCCGATACAAATGCTTGCACCTTGTATTTATGAGTCATAAAATTGCACGTGGTATGCTCGTATATGACCAGGCCATTATATGATACACATGACAGAATTTATAAAACTGAGTTTCACTACATGCATGAATTTTTAACCTACAGAGCACAGTGAAGATTTCCTCAGAGTCAATATGGGTTTCCAAAGACTGGAGTGTTGACCAAAAATGAAACAGACTTTCTTCACACAATTCTAATTGTATAAAAGTAATAATATACAATTAAAGGAGCTACCATTGCACTGTCTACAGTTGAAAATAAGGTCTCAACATTGTAATAATCTGTGACCATATGTAATTCAGTTTTTTTCCATACAATACAAAAACTAACAGTGTCAGTTCTAATTCTCACATGTCAAGCATGCTCTGAATGCAGGTAAAATTACAATAACCTAAACCCAAGGTAGACAGACATCAGATAAGTACTGTAGTGAGTACAGAGGGTGTAGGTTTGAAGGGCATAACACTGAAAAGGAGACAAGAAGGAACCTGATGGGAGCCATTACAACGTGCATCCACAGTCATCATCATCTGTTTGTTTAACATATCATACCACTAACCTGTGGTTTCATCTTTAGCTGATGATGGCGCCACCTGTGGTTGGACAGGTACACTAGGTTGTTCCACTAGAACTTTTATTGTCTCACCACTTTCTACAAGGGAGAGAATGGTTTAAGAATTACAATTAAGTACTTTTTATTACTGGTTAGAAAATTAATATGACACAGTCTTTTAAAATAAAATATTGGTCCACATACTATGAAAGACAATAATAGAAAATTTTGCAAAATAAACAGCGAATGCAAGATGGAAAGCAACAAGCAAAACTTATGCAAAATAAAATATTAACTTTGAACAATATATATCATATATATCATAATGGTAATATATAGGAATCAAATTACCTTTACTGTGGTATAATTAATCATAATGATGAATGTCAAGATATCACACATTATAATACAAAAAGCTTGTCATTAAAACTGTTCATCAGCTTTAAAGCTTCACTATTGACAGTATTTGTAAATATTTTCTAAACAATAAAAATACTTGCATGACAGATTCTATGTAAAACATTATATTACATATTGACATATACATGACTTGGTTGTGTGTGTTAACTTAACAACATAAAAATATTAATTAGGATTGGAGTTCATGACAATAACATACATACATTCTTTTGTGTATTGGTTATATATTTAGGTGGCACTTTATGAGATGTAGAATTATTATACTTCATAATCTGGTACAAAATACTTGTAAGATTTGCCTTGAACAAATAAACCTGAACATCCAAGACATTTCCAACAGCTCTGTAAAAATGCAGTAAAGGTGATCTTCTTCAGACTTTATTACATATTAGTTATCAGTCCCCAAGCTTTAGCTCCAAGGCAGTGTGTTCTCAATGATTTCATTAAAGATGGCAATAAGAATCATTAAAATAATACAGCATCCAAGGAAGGATGATAGAATAGTAAATCTAATCAGATCTCCAGTACTGCATTTTTTCCCAAAAATCAGTCAACTGAAAACAAAATTATGATATTCCCAGGAAAATAATAAAGCAAACAGAAATTAAGATACATGCATCATGCTTAATCACTGTCTTGTCAGCCGTGCATGGTACAAATATTTTTTGCTTTTAATTCATGAGGATATAATTGCAGCTACTTTAAAAAAAATTATCAGATAAAGTATAAAGGAAGTGTACCTATTTAGGAAGTGCTCCTTTAACTTAATAATTTATATATCATAGTATTGAAATGAGCAGAGGTCTTTACAAAAACATAAACCTAAAAGGTATAATATTCCAATTAAGATTATTCTCAGGTACATCAAAAGTTAAATTATTTCAATAATTGATCCCTTCCTCTTAATTTTATCATAATCACTTACTGATGACCATCAATTTTGGACTGAGTGAAAGTATGATATGTTATAAGTTACTGTGTGAGGATTCATGACTGACATTTCATCATACACAGTGGTAAGGAGGAGTAAATAAACAAACTGATCCCTGTAAAGTGCTCCACCACACCAAAAAATAATGTTAGTAGCACCCAGTGTGTTTTGTATACCAGTGCCCACTACATCATGCTTTCACAGAAACTCACTTCCTGCCTCCAGTTCTCTTGCATAATAAGGGTTCCCCCTCCCTCCAGTCACAGAGGATTTAGCCGGCTTTATAACATCGATTGGTTCTGCACCACCTAACTTTGCAGCTGATACTCTGTTTAATTCCTCTGCATAATAAGGATTTCCTTTGTCACCAGTAATTGAAGCTTTAGATGGTTTGATAGCAGATTCTGTCACTTGTGCAGATTGTGGGGCAATTACATCTTTCTGTATTGGTGCACCTTGCCCAGTTGAAGGAGCCTTAACTGGCTTCATCAATTCCTCTGCATAATAAGGATTTCCTTTGTCACCAGTAATTGAAGCTTTAGCTGGTTTGATAGCAGATTCTGTCACTGGTGCAGATTGTGGGCAAATTACATCTTTCTGTATTGGTGCACCTTGCCCAGTTGAAGAAGCCTTAGCTGGCTTCATCAATTCCTCTGCATAGTAAGGATTTCCTTTGTCACCAGTAATTGAAGCTTTGGCTGGTTTGATAGCAGATTCTGTCACTGGTGCAGATTGTGGGGGAATTACATCTTTCTGTATTGGTGCACCTTGCCCAGTTGAAGAAGCCTTAGCTGGCTTCATCAATTCCTCTGCATAGTAAGGATTTCCTTTGTCACCAGTAATTGAAGCTTTAGATGGTCTGATAGCAGATTCTGTCACTGGTGCAGATTGTGGGGCAATTCTCTCTTTCTGTATTTGTGCACCTTGCCCAGTTGAAGGAGCCTTAGCTGGCTTCATCAATTCCTCTGCATAATAAGGATTTCCTTTGTCACCAGTAATTGAAGCTTTAGCTGGTTTGATAGCAGATTCTGTCACTGGTGCAGATTGTGGGGCAATTACATCTTTCTGTATTGGTGCACCTTGCCCAGTTGAAGAAGCCTTAGCTGGCTTCATCAATTCCTCTGCATAGTAAGGATTTCCTTTGTCACCAGTAATTGAAGCTTTAGCTGGTCTGATAGCAGATTCTGTCACTGGTGCAGATTGTGGGGCAATTATCTCTTTCTGTATTTGTGCACCTTGCCCAGTTGAAGGAGCCTTAGTTGGCTTCATCAATTCCTCTGCATAATAAGGATTTCCTTTGTCACCAGTAATTGAAGCTTTAGCTGGTTTGATAGCAGATTCTGTCACTGGTGCAGATTGTGGGGCAATTACATCTTTCTGTATTGGTGCACCTTGCCCAGTTGAAGGAGCCTTAGCTGGATTCATCAGTTCCTCTGCATAGTAAGGATTTCCTTTGTCACCAGTAATTGAAGCTTTAGCTGGTTTGATAGCAGATTCTGTCACTGGTGCAGATTGTGGGGCAATTACATCTTTCTGTATTGGTGCACCTTGCCCAGTTGAAGGAGCCTTTGCTGGCTTCATCAGTTCCTCTGCATAGTAAGGATTTCCTTTGTCACCAGTAATTAAAGCTTTAGCTGGTTTGATAGCAGATTCTGTCACTGGTGCAGATTGTGGGGCAATTACATCTTTCTGTATTGGTGCACCTTGCCCAGTTGAAGGAACCTTAGCTGGCTTCATCAGTTCTTCTGCATAGTAAGGATTTCCTTTGTCACCAGTAATTGAAGCTTTAGCTGGTTTAATACCAGATTCTGTCACTGATGCAGATTGTGGTGCAATTCTCTCTTTCTGTATTGGTGCACCTTGGCCAGCTGCACTTCCTCTAGCAAGCTCTTTGGCATAGTAGGGGTTTCCATGGCGACCTGTGATACCAGCCTTTTTTGGTTGTATCACATCCTCACCTGCTGTAATTAAGATGATCATGCACACTTAAATTCAGAAATGACTGAAGATTTCTTGGAGGAAAATGTAAGTGAAAGCCACGAATAGCCATGGTCAGGTTTAAGCTTTACAGATTTCACACACACCTTAGATCTGAGAGATCAACATGTAAAGATACAGCACAGACCCAAAGTACACCAGAAGACCAAATAAGATAAGTCATCTTCATTTGTACATGTCGGAGAAAACCTTCTACATCTCCCAAGTATTTCTGTGATAGGTTCTACTGTCATCTTCTAAAGGCTTTCTGCTCTAGCCATCACCACTTGTATTTATTCCCTCTTCCTTTCTTTGCTATTACACTTTCAAATTTTTCAAGACTTTCTTGATACCAACACTTTTTAAATATGTATGTAGCACATCAAATTAAATTTAAATCTAAAAATGCCATAAAAAAATAAAGGAAATGTTTCACCCATTTGTTCATAACAAATTTTTTATTCCAACCTTAATTCACTATTCACTCTTTGAAGCACCAAAGGTGCAACAAAAGGTTAAATTTATTAAATGCTTTACCAGTTTGAGGTTTAAAGTGACATTTAATTGTTATGAGAAAAAAGCCTTAATTTTAAACATTGGCACCATCAAGGGTTTTATTTGACCCTAATTTATATGTGCATACTGCGAAAGCAGCAGCTCAAAGAACAGAGACTAAAACACACAATATGAGCTTACAGAGCATTAATAAAGAGAGTACATGGTTTAATACAGTTTACAATAGGAGTCCTGGAATGAAGAGTGTATTGCTACAGCTTACAGCAAAGTTTCAAGACAATGAAAAAATTGCCCACACACATTCCAAGTAAAACATAGCAGACCATATCCATAAAAGTATGCAAAGATAATGAATACTCAAACAATAGATACTGATATACATGCCCAGAAACAGTACAAGCAAACCATACATATTATTATGGTTACATCAGGATACAATGGTTAAGTGATTGTATGAATAAGCATTACAGATATTCTCAAATAAGAAGCAATGGAAGTATGCAGGGCAACAGAAGAGTGCAATACGGGTAACAGTGACTGGCATTATGGATGTGAAAGACTGATTCCCCAAAAGCAACAGATGACATCAGCAGGACTGATTAGTTAAACATGAATGATTAAAAACTGAATAAACTTTTAAATTCAAATCTGAATAAACTTTTAAATTAACTCTTATAATACTGTGCTTGATACATTACCCCTAATCACATCACTTATATCTTATAATTATAATAACTACACAACATCTGGATGAATCAACAAAATTAATTACCAATAACAAATTGACAAAAGACTTATATACATGTTTATAATCAATAAAGAAATCATGCCATTATGTGAACAATCATGCTCAAAGGATGGTTTGTCTAGTGCTTAATCTTATGTGCAGAAAAATGCTTAAATGACAATGCAATCATAAAAGGTTACGGTCATAGGTTATGGGAATCATATATACATGTAGGCCTTGACCTTTTCCACTTTATGACATCACTGATTTTTAATTACTTGACTGCATAGGTAATTCAGATTTTTTGTATCATCCTGGTGGAATAGTGATGATGACAAAACATAAAGACCAAACTTAAATAGAAGAAAGGTCAATCTATCAGGAAAAGAAGGGATACAAACAGATTTAATTACCACTCATAGATGTTCAGCATAAAACATTTACAAATAGGTAACTGAATGATATTAGATAAATTGCAAATAAAGTGCCTTGAAGGTACTGTAAACTCTTTACAGATATTATGAACAGCCTTGTAATAGGCAAAAACCCTTATGAAGATGAAAAATAACACTGGCAAGAAAATTTAAAAGAAAGGACAGTTTCAAGCATAACCACTAGATGGTGCTGTAGTCAATTATGGTAGGGTTTACTGTAACACATAATATGGCCACTCAGAGTATTCCAGCACAGTCATGAGCACACAGGAGAAGAGATCAAGGCCTCATGAATTTTAAAATAACATATCACATGATCACATGCAATGCCTTACCAGGAGAAACTATGGCTGGAGCTCCTGTAGGCACAGATGTTGCCATGGCAACTACCTCTTCTTCTTCTTCTTCTTCCTCCTCCTCCTCTTCCTCCTCCTCATCCTCATCTGTTTTGAGACAAGATGGATGGTCCAATATACCAGTGATCCTTATATCTTACCATATTTTGGCAGGTGAGGGAAAATTATATTCTCTATCTCAAGTAAGACGGTTTTATATTCAAAACGTACAAACACAACAATTCCAGTATTATTATTTTTTAACAACATCTAACATATAATATTTAACACTTACATGCTTCTTACAGGAAGCAGAGATGCCACCGTGACTCATGTGAATTAAAAAGAATGATCCAAGGAACCTACCTTCCTCAGCTGGTTGTTCTTTAGAAACCATGCGCAGAGTGACAGCCTGTGTGTGAGATAACAGATATGTGTACAGTAAGCTGAAGATAGGGTTCGATATTATGGTGCTGAAGATAGAGGTTGATATTATGGTGCTGAAGATAGCAGTAGATATTAAGGAGATTAATAGGGGACACCAACATTACTCAGAAAACAGCTGTATAATATTCCTCTGCAGGTGAAAAAGGTAAATATTTAACAATTAATAATCAGTGAAGGGACCCAACCTAGGTGTTATGATGTGTCTGATATGTCACTGCACACAGGGTTCATTAACTTGTCTGAGATAAAATTTCAGGATATTTCAAGGTACTTTAAGGTGTATGTATACATTTAAAAGGGACCTGTTTAATGTGAGATATTTAACTAATGAGTTAAATCACAACAACCACTCAACAACCACCATCAAAAGTCAGCTAAAAAATATATTATATTAGACTAGCTTATAAACCCGGTATACCGGGCTTTTTACCGCGGTTTGGGAGATATATTTACTGAGATATTGAATGTTGGCTCATTTTTTATTATAAAAGTTAAAAGAAAATATAGATTTTTAGTGGGATACTCTCGGAATACGATATGTACAAATAATTTTTTACTGTTATCTTGTGGCGCCGTGCTCGTGGCAAAAATCATATCCCGGTATGTTTACCTTAAAGACCTGGTCAGTGATGGTTTACTTTGCAAACCGGAATGAGACACGGAGGCATACAGTGTTTCGTTGATATTTGACTGGTTTCTATTGTTGAACGTATAAAGAATAGGATGATGTGAGGAACACATTAAAGAATAATTAAATGTACGTTGCGAGGAAACTGTTCCTGAAGAAGGAAACAGAAATATGCATACATCATAAGTAGCAGAAGCGCACCCAGCAGGACTCCATGCAGTGGGTCCGTATCCCATTTTCAGCCACCACAACCTTTTTTTTCATCGTATCAGACAAATTTTGAGGCCTGATACCCTCGACACCACCCCAGCCCTGTTCCTGAAATTGGGACCTTGAATTAGGTTTTGTCATTAATCTTCCTGGGTTGAACTCTCCTTTCATAAAGCGAGAAACATGTGTTTTTCTCTTTCACTGACCACGAATGTGGGTCAAATCCCTCATTGAAAGTAAGTGTTATTCATATGAACAATAGTCCTTAGTGTTAGAGGTTAAGTGACCACGATGCATGCATTCCGGTAACTGCCAAAGGCAGTTCAGCTGTGCTCGGTAAAAATGCGGAAAAATCACTCAAAATTATATGAATATTAAAAATTATTTATTTTCATATCACCTATGTCACTGCGGGGATAAAAACCTTTAAAATGATGTATGGCACAATATTGTACACAACGCAGTTTTAGAGAACACTGCAAACAAACATGAACTGAATTCCTTTTGTAAGTATTAGATACAAAGTAGTTATAATATAACTCTGACCTTGATGGTTTCCAGTAGACCTTGATGAATTTCAGTTCCCTTGTAGCTCTGACCTGCATCAAACTTAGCCCTCAGCTCTTGGAAAACAGAGTTCATGATTTTCTTAATCTGCAACCACAGAGGACAAACATGATATAATCTGCAACCATTCACTGGAGTTCAGGCATGTCATTGGTTAAAGGTTACTACTATTCCAAATTTATTTTCTCAATTTATATAGAGTTAATGCTCAATTTAACAGCCAGGGCTTTTGTATTCAGTGCCACCTATCCATGATGAATGACACTGAGTGTTCAGGTCTGGTACATAGACCTGAACACAGCAGACATTTGTGTCGCACACATAACATGCATGTTAGTGTGTATAATATAATGAGGTTCACAGTCAGGTATAAAGTTAATGCTCAGTGTTTCCTGGTCCTCACCTCCGTCGCTAGATCCTGTGATGGAGCTGCTGCGGAGGCTGCTGAGGATGCTGCTTCATCTCGCTCCTCCTCAAGCTCCGCTATCCTGTCCTCATATCTCTTCTTCATCTCCCCAGCCTGTGACTTCAGTCTGTCATACTGAAATAGGAGGTGATGTTCTGATACATGATTAATGGTTATAATAATTAAACTGGACATCACATACCCTCACAACAGCCACGATTATCATAAGTTCTTGTAGTAAGTTCTCATCTTCTAAACAGAGACAAAATCTTTGTTTGAGTGTGTTTAATCAGAGATATGTACCTGTGTAGATGCTTCACCTATATAATCTCTTTACATCATCAAACATCATTACTGTGTGATGCATTACGTACCTCCATTCTCAACTTTTCTATCTCTTCCTCCTGTTCCTCATCCTTCTTCTCCTCCTGAAGTTCCGCTATTCTCGTCTCGTAGCGTTTCTTCATCTCGGTAGCCTGGCCCCTCAGACGCTCATACTGTGATCAACATGTATCACAACTCACTCAGTTTGTGTGTTATAAACTGCTTGTATAGTGTTAATGGTGTTAGTGAAGCCTCTCAAATATACAAGTGTTCAATAAAATCTCCCATGTTATGTATCACAAAGTGCCATACATATAATTTGAATACAGGCCATGTGTCATAAAGTGTCACATATATCATCAATTAACATGTCATATGTCACAAAGTGTCACAGATATCATCCAAATACTTGTCATATGTCATAAAATGTCACATATATTATCCAAATACTTGAACTGCTACTCTGACGCTGTTCCAGCTGGATCTATCCTATGTTGGCCACTATCCTGGTTGTACAGCAAGCCAATCTATATAACCACATGCCAGCTAACACCACAGGAATTTGTCTGGACTTGTTGTAATCATATAAAATATACATAAAAAATGTCCCGTCACCTTCATTTTCAAAAGTATGTGATACAAAAGAATGTAATGACCCAATGTATAGCAACTGAAACTTCTAAACAGAAACCACACGCAATGAATATAAAACTGTATCAATCAAATGTTTTCTCAAATGTACTCCAGACAGACTGCCATATGGCTCAAATTATGTAATTTTACACACCCCTCATACTAACCAGTACTTGCACATTTCTAAAGGCTAGAGTTAGTAGGTGCCAATTCTGAGGCAGGTGAACTTACAGAAAAAGATGTGGCTGAACTGATTCTTAGCACATTTAATTCCCAAAAATCATATTTCATGCTGCTGTGGTATACCTGAAGGTGTGTAGCATGATAACAAACACACATAAAATCATGGAACATTTTTGTCTTAACTCATATAATAGTCCATAATAACTGATTGTTTTGTTAATATGGTATTTGTGGTTGAACTTACCTTTTCTTTCCACATTGCTGCATCATCTAGCTCGCTTTGCAGTGCTGCCACCTGGCGTTCACTATCAGAACGACTACTCCTCAAGGTAGACAACTAAAATGAATCAAGTGCAGGTTTATTGATAATTATAATTTTCCTAGCCATTATTCAGAAATAATACCAGGCAAAGAATTAATCAATTCATATCAATTTAGTTTAGTCAGACAACAGATCTAACAACAATATACATATAAAGCATACATGTTGTACAAACCCTAAAAATATGAAAAAACTTAGATATTTTTATATTTAAAATTTTGATTATGAGAAACTTGCTAGATTTGCAGAAATGTTTCTATACAAACAATGAGGTGTAAGTGCACATTCATATCAATTATAACAATAATTATTAAAAATCAGGGTGAACAAGGAAATATCACTATTAGACTATGAATCTGTGCATGAAAGAACATTTATTTCAAAAGTTAAGCGACACGCAATCCAGACATTGTATTTTTATGTTCATACACACAGAGAACCTTTACACAATGGTGTATCTATGAAAATTTGATATTGCATACCTTTTTCTCAAGGTCTGTAACCTTTTCTGAGAGTAGAGAGTTTTCTTCTTGGACCTGAGCTAGCTCCCTCTGGTGTTTGTTATTGGCAGCTGCTACCAACCGGTCACATTTCTCTTTCCACTGGGATTCCAGCTCAGATTCAATTGATGAGGCCTGAAGCAGATATAAACATCAAAATATGATCCTTTAAACAGGTATTGTGTTGGACTCAGTAAGGCTGACTAGATATAACAATATATCTGTTGATGATAGGGGAATAATATGAACAGCTTTGGCTACGACAAGAATCAATGAATTATAAATGACTCTGATAATATAAGAATCAAGATAAATATTAAATACAATTATCATAGACAGGTACAGCATACTGATCAAGTTTTTAGATAATTTTTTATCTGTAATTAACAGAAAATATGGTATGAATTGGCAGAATATTGAACCATGTCTTTGTTATCTATGCTTTCAGGTGCAATGTCAAAAAATCTTGTTATACACTAGAGGATTTAATTTTGAACACTAATGTGACAAAGCCAGGGAAGTCTGACAGTGAATGATTAAAGGCCAGTCACTATAGTCAAGATGTTCTAAGGTTTCTAAGCATAGCATGACCATGTATTTCTAATACATCATTTGAAGAACTATTAACTCCTGTAAATGACAATGGGAGGAGACAAATGAGAGACACACTTCCATTTTTATAAATTTCAAAGTTAGGAAATAAAGATTCTGTTGTTTCAATAAGATAAATGAAGGCATTCTTTTCCTCTTCCCAGTAATAACATCAACACATGTTCATGCCCCAAACAGACAGAAGCAAAAAAAAAAAAAAAACAGAATTAAGAACTGAATGACCATTAATCAATTGAAACACAAGTGAACATTAGATCAGCTATGTACTGCATGACAAGGTAATGAAATGAGTAATAAATAAGTTTTGAAATAGGGACAAGATCTGAATCAATAGATGAAATGAGATATTGAACATTGATTAGAATGGCAAGGGCATGAAGTTATAAAAGTTGATCCAGAGTTGCATTTAGACGAGTGAAAGAATGTTATTTACCCTTAGTATAGTCGGGCCATAAGTCACAGGGGCTTACGTATTAAATGAGCTAAAACTGGAGTTAAAATAAATTGAATTGGATCATGAATTTACCACAGGTGGTCATGGGCATTTATCAGGTTTGGAGGGACTAGGACATGAATAAAGACAACTTGCCATGAGAGTGTGTCAATAAACATTACTGAATCAGCTTAAGGTATGAGATGACAAGGATGACATGGATTTACCTGCTCAGCAGCAGCAGCATCCTTGGTTGTCTTCATCTTCTTGATTTTCTCTTTGAGTACCTCCACCTCGGCCTACACACCCAGAACAACCACAAACATGCAGAGATAGAGATGAGCTCACAGTAGAAATGATACAGATGTTTAGGAGAGGGTTTCATGGCACAAGGTAAACAAGGCTGGTCCAAACAGGAGATTATTTCATACTCTTAAAGTTATTACAGAATATTCATAATAAAACCTCAATATAGTATAATTTTATCAGAGCATATTGAGATTAATATACATAATTTTCTAATCTTTTAATAAAATATTAATGAGAAATTACATATTTTATTATAATTTAGATAAACCTGTGCATTAATTATTCATGTCTTTGTTACATCAGTTTATTCAGTCAGAGATACTGAGTAAATATGCAAAAAAGAACTCGTTTCACTCTCAAAGTAGAAAATTTATTTTTCTTTCAAGAATTTTAGTTGAATTTTATCTGACCTGTTTAGATTAAAAGAAACAACCAACAACACAAAATCCACACACCCATGCAGATTGAAAGAATTTAAAGTAATTTGTGTTATTCTAACCTTACAAACAAGTGTCAAAAGAAAATATACCAGCATATTAGTGATTTCTTTAATTATATTAATCTTCTGTAACAGAAATATATTTTAGTGACAAAAACAGTCCTGCTTAATCCATCAATCAGGTCTGGTTTACTGGTAACTTGGCAGAATACTGGGTCTGGGTGTAGGTATTAAACATGTGGAGCAAACATATACTTGGATCAAAAGCTGTGAACTATGGGGAAAAGAGCCCCCAATGTTCTCTCTTGATAGAAATGTCAACTGTAAGAGCTAGCCTTACCTGGTGAACACAGTGACAAGATGCACTAAATACTGAAGAAAGCTAGGTCAAGAAGTGGAGACTGTTTATTAACTCTGTGTGGAGACTACATCTGACTGATTGTACTGACCTCATGTGACCTCTTCATATCCTCCATGTCTTCCTCCAGTTTCTTCCTCTCTGACATTGCTTTCTGCTTCCTCTCAGACAAATTCTACAATAAAATATTAGAAAATGTCTTTTAAACTCATAATCTTACCTGAAATGTGACAAGTGCACCTGACATGGAATGAGTGCAGTTTTTAAAACTGTATTTGTCAAACATTTGAGTAACATTAATACCAACACAGACAAAGCATATATGTAATCAAAACAAAACATATTATATTAATCAATAATTACACAATCTAAATATTTTTAAAAGCTCATTTATAATTTTTATTTATTTATAAAACTTTCAATTTTGCCATGAAACTTAATATTATTCAGAATATTTCTAACATGTGTGACTAAGGTTCACGTTGTTTGTAATACATTTACTGTGACTACAATTTCTCATTAACAATTCTGTACATTGTCAATGATAAAGTGTGACAACTTCACTGTTACAGAAAGGAGCTACCTTTGACTGTTCAACAGACAGCTTTAATGCCATTTTAAGAACAAGACACACATGGGTAAGATGTCAACAAATCTGACAGTCTCTGTCATGAGGACCTACCTTCTCTAAAGCACGTTTGGTTTCTGTCACCTCACTCAACTCTTCTTCCAATAAGGTAAATTTAGACTCCAGCTGTTTACGTGACTGCCTTTCTTCTTTGACTAGCGTTGTTAATTTGTCTACTTTTTCTTCATTATCTGAAGTGACAAAATAAAACAATCCTTTACAATGTATGCATGGTTTTTTTTTATATATATATATATATATATATATATATATATATATATATATATATATATATATATAATATTAATATATATTTTATTTAAATATATATTAATTATATAAATAATTCATAATATTATCTCATAATATACATAAATGAACATTCCTAAAGAGAATATTCCAAAGAATGGAAAAATGGCCTTGAATGGATTATGAACAAAAATTACCTGTACCTGGACCCAAATAATGATAAATGACCTTGATCCATAAAAAATGACCTTGACCTTTGTTTTATAAGTGCAGTTAAACCTGTGAAGTTCCTTGCTGTGTAAGTGTGTAAAGCTAATTGCAATGTGACTGATTGATCCACAGGTTTCTGTGACATTGATCAGGTGAAACATGTACAAACATCCAGCACATATTACATTTCCCAGGTTCTAATCAAGGACAGTGAACTGTTGGATCAATAAACAATACCATTACAGCTGCAAAACTTGACCTACTAAAACTGCTACAGTAATGTTATTAATCTATAGATAGTTTATAATCTTCCATATCACCAAACAAGAGCACTACAAATGTGTGTATTACACCCGTATAGGTCTTGTGACCTCTGACCTCATTAAATATGCATGAATTTTGCTGAAAATTAAATTCAGGTGAGAAACTGTATAGTTTAATATTTATACTGATTTTCATGAAAATCCATAAGAATTTTGTTAAGGCACCATGGTGCCACCATAGTCTGGTGACCTCTGACCTCATTAGATATGTGTGGATTTTGCTGGAAATCAAACATAGGCGAAATATTATACTGATTAATATTTCTGTTGAGTTTATATCAAAATCCAATGTATTCCTTGTAAGTTATCGCAGCAACACTACAAAGTGACTTCTGAACTTATTAAATGTGCATTGATTTTGCCCATATCTAACTCAGGTGAGATAATCTATCAGTAAGTAGTTATGGAGAGGTTCATGTAAATCCATCAAAGCCTCACTAAGTTATTGCAGCTACGGTTAATGGACGGACATGCTTATAAAAATGATCTTATTTTTTTCAACTTATGACTATAAATGAGACATTGTCAGCCAGGTAGACATGGATGTAAGATCCTGGATTTAAAAAAAAAACACATACATATTAATACATAAAAATGTCAGGATTACAAATTTAAATGAAAAAATTGTAAATACTTTTCCAGATATAATCACACATTCCCACTAATTATTAACTATAATTCTTTAATCCCTACATTAAAACTGCATCTGTTTGATCAGCATAAAATATACTGATGCACAATTAGGTCAGTATATGTCAACATGTGTCATCTATAAATCAGTCGACATGAACAAGCTGGCATTATATATATATATAACAAGGATACACTACAAACATAGTGTGAACTCACACATACACCTGTGACTAATCTAACTTTCCTGTGTTCAATACAAAAAGTATCACTTATTTTATGGCTGGGTCACAGATGGGTCAGCTCCAGAACAAAGTTGGCCCCTTAATACCAGTGAACAGTAATGATGGGGATAAAGGAATCTCACAATGGAAGAGAATAATTTGAATTAAAACCACACTATTATCTCAACAAATTAATTATTGTTTCTTGGTTATTATCACCAAAATATGTTCATAAATTACTGAGTGAAGTTGTTTACAAAAAACAACAAACAACCAACCAATCAAGGGAAAAACATAATATCATACTTGCTAGTGGTGATATAATTATCAAACATGTTCTTATGTTGATTTTGTGTTGTGTAATGTTTGCTGTGCCACAAGAATGTATGATTTTTTTATACTTCAGCTATGATATACATCCTTCAAAACTCCATTAAATCTGAACATATGTAAAAGGTTAAATATTTGTCTTCCCTTTGCCATATCAAGGCTGACTGAAGCAGGACCTGTTTCTAAAACTATTACATAATATCAAGAGCATTCATCCAAATTTCATGCTTCTTGTGCATACATAAACAAACATATATACTTACCCTCTTCTTTAACTCTACATTCTTATTTACTATCTTATTATCAGTTGTTATCTTTAATTCTCTCAATGCCCATCCCCTCAAACTGTGTCCATGAAAGAAGCATATCCCGGATATTTACTCACTATATGGCCGCTACTCATTAATGATTACTCATAAACAGTAATGTTTCTTACGTAATGAGTGAGGTTGAGGTTTATCTCTGCTACACTTGACTTGTCTACATGCTGTAGTCTGCTGGGGCTGGCAGTCAGTTGTACAGCCCCTGAGATGTATCAGGTGTGCCAGCACAATCAACCTGTACATGTACATTACCAGTGAGTGACCTACATTCACTCAGCTGAATCAATCACACTTGCCCTATAGGTTGTCGTCCATTACAATATGACATGCTTTGATTGTGTACTTCTCTTGCTCATTGAAAAAATGATGTGGATAATCTACACTGGTACACCATGCAAATGCTTTGAATTTGGCACATTTGCAAAAAATTTTAACAAAACATGTTATGATTGTGCAATTTCTTCCCAACTGGAAAGATTATATAGATAACCCACATTGGTACACCACAGCATATAATGCAGGTAAAGATCAATAAATTTAACTCAAAACTGGTGTTGCCTGTCAAAAGGAAATATATACTTTCAACTCTTCTAGCTTTCATGGAAAACAATATTATTTACTTTATTCCACATATGCAGTGCTATTAACCAAAAATGCAACACCTCGTTACCATGATGAATAAAATATACTTTTCTGTATCAGCACTAAGACTATAACCCTTACTTATGGTAAAAATTTTACATTTTTTCAATCAATATATGAAATAATTAACATTTAATATTAAATATAATTAACTTTATATTATTTTGTTGCAAAATAATAAGGTATAATTAACACAAAACAAAAAACATGCAGCAAACAGCAGCACAGAAATCAGGCCTTATTTTATTATAATTTCTGGTTTTGCATTGTTTCTGGTAACTATAACAGATCTGAAATGAAACTAGGAGTTTCGAATTATTCTGAGTTCTTGTGTTAAAACAGATTAATTCTCTCTGATTTACTTTAAATGTCAATAACAGAGATGTTAATTTTGGATAAAAAAGTATAATTCAAGTTACCACATTAGTTACATTGAATACTATCTCTTAAAAGTAAATAAAATAATTCTGAATATTCTTGGTCCTTAATTATCCAGCAAGTTACCATGATACTATACAGGAAAATTAAGGCGTATTTCCTGAGCAGGTAAGACCTGCCCACCTTCATCAAACTTTCTGTAAACTTCTCTGTTGACACAGGCCTAGATCAGACACAGCACATATCATGGTGCTACTTCCCACATACCTGTTATTGTGAAGATATGCATGAATGCTCTCCAGAATACACAACAGACATGAATATCCAGGCTTGTATACTACGTGCTCAGGGTTTATAAACACTTTCAGCCACACACCAACTAGGTCCATATTCCCTGTGATACTGTAGCTTGCCCCTTTTTAGTTATTCACAAGTGCAGTGAATATGAATCCATATTACCAATATACTTCTACAGTTCTATCTATTTTCAAGGCACTAGATAAATTTAACATGTAAGGTACACATATTACCCATACATGGAAAATAATACAACAAACTCAAGATCAGAAAAAAATTTGTGAGAAATGATAATACTGATGACTTGCCTGGTAAAACCATCAATTATTAACAAAATTAGGGATAGGTCACAGGATAAATGTAACACTGATCACTGAGATTATTGATAAAATATCATTATTTTATGACAAGGAAGTCTATGAAATTAATTTAAATTGCCATGTATGGCATCATTTGTTTTTGTGAGTTATTAAGATGATTAAGAAGATGTAGAGCACTATATCAGGGTTTGCCATTAACAGTTAACCGCCTGCCCAGGGCAAGTGAAAGATCCAGAAAATAGTCGGAGGGCCACTAAAAGTCACCTCCTACTTGCCTGACTGGGCAAGTGGGTACATAAACCTTTATCGAAAGGCCTGAAAAAAGGATGTTTGTGTCCTTAAATACAATCAATGATTTTTGTAGGGCAAGTAAAAGTTCATGTAAGGCAAGTAAAAGCTAGATGTTACTTGCTGACTGGGCAAGAACTTTCAAAAGTTATGTGTGAGCTGCAAGTAATTTGTCTAGAACTGTTCTGATACAACCTGGGGATCTTTGTTGCAATGGAACACTGTGTGACACAGATTAAAAATAATCTCAACACTTGTCTGGTGTCATGTACCAATTGGTGAAGGTGTCAATTTTCATTCTTGTCAGAGCCATCAGTGATCATTTTGATTATTATCAAGGCCACAGAAAATTACACAGACTGATATATTTATATGTCTCCCAAGGACTGCAAGAAATACTCTGAAGATTATGCAGTATTATAGAGTAGCAGCTAGACTGCAGCAGGAAGACATAAATCAGTACTAAGTCACTCATTACTGGCTTTTGCCCTACACAAAAATCCACAAATTTATTCAATGTTTATTTTTCATTAATTTTTCTCTGTATGTTTCTTTGTTTGTGTACCATACATACAATATTTTTTAGCTGAATTTCAACAGAATTCAGTGGCATGGTAAGTTTTGATCCCAAAAATGTTTGAATAAATTTACAAGTAGGTCTGATCAAAATAGAGATTAGTAATAAACTTTGAACATCTGTCTGTCAGTTATTAAGAAAGCACTGCCACTATGCTCCCATCTGGTGGAACAATTCAGTACTATTAAAACAGGCAAGACCTGAAGCAAGGAGAAGACTGAATTTGGAAGGTAATCTGGATAAAAATCTAAAGATGACAAAGTTATATGTCATAACAACAATACCAATATCTTTAAATGAGGAACAATTCACAAACATGAGCTGGTCTGACTCAGATATACTGAATGTGACAACTATGTTTACAAAGGAAGCTGGGTAACAACTCTGGTTATGCACCACATTCAGTCAGAATGTGGAGTAACACGTGATCCTACATATGAAGTACCTAAACTCTCACGACAAAATTACCAATACACTGTACAATTAAACATGACATAACACTCGTCTTTTCTTAACTGACCTGAATGAAGATCAGCTTTCGTATTTCTGTCTTCAAGTGTCTTGTTATTGTCACTCCAGAACATTTTATCTTTTTATCATCCATATTCTTAAGATGTTTTACTGACTACAGTAGTTTTAAAGTACAAGGGATAATAAAATTCCTGTGATGCTTCAGCTACAGTTTGCAATAGCTACTCCACATGTATATGCTAAACTCTCCTGTATTCACACAAGTCATACACAGCAATCTCCGTAGAAGAGACTGTGAGATATGTTTGCTTTAACAAGTCATAAAATGCACTGATCCAAAACCACCCTCTACATCTGAAATTTGTAACAAATGAAAAACTATCACTGACAGTGCTGCCACCTTGTGACAAGCTCAGGAACAATCAAGTGAACCCATCAAAAGTTTTCACCATAATTATAACATTGATAAGAGTCACTGACTGTAAGGCACATGTAAAATTACCTGCAGATTCTACTGTTTACACTTGATCCGAGGTTCTAAAACCATAGATATGAATACCAAATACCTTAAAAGGTTACATTTGGAGAAATGTGCATCAGTCTGACTCTTTTGAACAAAATCTCTGTGATTTTTTTGTTAACAAAATCTCTGTGTTTTTTAACAAAATCATACCAAACATTTCAAATATTCATTAAAATCCAGGCAGGTCCTTTACAATGCATCTTTAATCCTTACCTTAAAACAGGCAGAAAAAATATTTTTAGATGCTAAATAAACTCAACAGAATTACACTCACCAAAAGTTACCACACATATAATCCTGCATAAAATTGCCTGCATAATTATGTAAACACATGCTACTGATATATAAGTGACAGATATATGTCCACTTCAGCTGGTGGCTGAATTAAGTGTCGTTTCATCCAAACTGATATGTAAAGCACTCTTTTTACAACCAGCATATACCATACACAGTAAACCAGGCTGTTGGTTTACCTGTCTCACCTATATACATACCTTAAATAACAGGGAATGGCACAAAAAGGATGGAGCTGATTTTTTTTCAGTAATAGACCTAGCATGAATATTTACACATAACACAACTGGTGTTATTTTCACCCAAGTATTTTCACTGACATGAATGTTATAGAAATGTTTTTTAATAATATAAGATCATGAGTCTAATTAGTAATATCAATGTTTTTTAAAATATATAAGTCAACAATCAGACATAGTTAGGAAAATCATATTTGCACATGATACAAATGTGAAGGGGAAAGTGTGAGGAAGATGACCACAGCAAGGCATTCAAATAACATCAAATGACAGACACAACAACAAAAAATTTATTATAAGTGTAACATAACTGAATATGTTACTTAGAGCACATTCAATGGCTCATTTTAAGGAATATCAAATGTGACTGAACATGATGTTACTAAATCCTTCACAAAGACCAATGAAGGGGGGACTGATTTTTTTAACATCTTCATATTGACCAGCATACCTCAGCTGTGTATTAGTGCAATCTGGAACCTTCTTTTAAAAAAATATTATGCTTTTATTTAAAATTGAATTTCTGCTTCAATCATATAATGATAGCATGTTTATATTCTGATATCACTGACAATGTCAGTCTCATCAGGCTTTTCCTCCTTGGTGTTTGGGGCCTGTTCATCCTTGTATATCAGTGCCATCTAGTGTTTACGCATGAAACAACAATTAAGTTCAACATTTGTCTATGTCAATGGCCAGCACCCTTTAACCAAACTTGAAAGGTGAGGAGTGTGCACCATCATGGTTAAGACCTTGCCCGGGGTTTTAGCAATGAGAACAGTCTGAACAGATATATAACCCACAACCTATCAGTCACAAGTTTAGGGCTCCAACCATTATACCACCATGCTACACAAATTGATACTCATATTCATTGAGCATAAAGTGTACCATCCAGCTTTGTAAGCAATCTGTCATTGCATCATTCTTCATGAATTAAGCTTTTTCATTCACTGGACACAAGATGGTGCTTACTGGCAAGAGAGGTATTCCTGTAAACAATGATTACCATTTCTTCAAAGCATCTAGCTGGAATAACTAGCACCAGCCGAGCTGTATAAAATTTAATATCCTGATCACCACTCAATATTCATCTTTGCTGTGTTAAGGTCTAAATATGTCTTTAATTCATAAAATGTTATTATTTTAGAAAATTTATGAACCACATGGTTATATCCATCTTTTGTTATATCTTATTGCAAAAATAGTTCAGCATTGAGAAGTACTTTAATTTACTTTTCAGCTTAATGTTGAGTATATAAAAACCAAGAGACTGACACTAACAGTTTTGACAATTGGCATTTAAATCTAATTTATATACATGATAAATGGTTTAAGAGTAATTTAAGAGGGAGGGAACAAAATCAGAAAAAAATAAAGGTTTATGCTGTATAACTGTAACTTCCATTCATGTATATACAATTAAAAAAATGGTTGAAATATTTGTATTCATTTTAGGATGATGTTATAGTTTAATGCACACTTATTGCCAAAGTTTATATAAATATATATATATTTAGATCTAAAATCTTCAGACCAACAACAAAACTTTTTATATATAGCTGATCTATAAGAGGATTTTTTGAGGATTTACAACATGAGTGTAACAATGGGGTTATTAGTGAAACTAAATGTGTTGATTTATCAAATGAAAATATAATGAAATATCATATTGTATTATTATCTTGTGAGACAAACACACCAAAACCAATCCCAACCAAGGTAGGCATGAGAGCAATCACTGAGCCAAATTTGAAAGAAATCGGATAATATTTAGGAAAGTAATCGCATAGAAACAAGAATGTTACAGATGGACAGACCAAAAGACGGACAGACAGAAAAACCCAAATTAACGTCCCCTGTTCTGAGGAATGTGGCATACAAGTTGGTAATGTGCCCATCCACAAGGGATTAAATTTTGGTGTGAATCCTTGCAAAAACTAGATGTGTCGGAATGACACGGATGCCCCCGCCTGGGGCAAATTAGAAACATTTGTTAAATTTCAGGAAGTGTTGTATGGTCAAAAGTAGGTCAACAAGGGCAAAATGCAAACTTGATCTGTGAAGGGTCATTATCAAGCAACACACCAAAAATCAGGCCAGTATCTGCAGGCATTGTGAAAAAAATTCCATATATGTACATTTTTCATGAAAATTTCTGTCTTTCATGAAATTTTCTATGTTCAGGAGCTGTCAAATGGTGAAAAATAGGTTAACTGGGACGAAACGCAAACTCGATCTGTAAGTGGTCATTATGCGCCCACAGACCAAACATTAGGCCAGTATCTGTAAGCATTGTATTGCGAAACTAGAATATTAGCAAAAGTTGATAATCATTTATAAATTTAAATTGGAGAGGTATATACCATGTTTCATAACAATCCACCAAATGCTTCCTGAGAAATAAGCTCCTAAGTTTTTTTTCTATACTAAGCTCTGTGACCTTGAAAAGTAGGTCAAGATCACCCATCTTTGAACTTGACCAAGATTTTGTAAATATAATGCAATAGCACTGAAGAAATGAAGTTCCTGTGTTGAATACCTTTGGAGATATCCTGCACAAAAGGCCAAAATTGAAAAACTCGATAAAATTTCATTAAAAAATCAGACATTGCAGGTGGCGCCACCAAAATTGTGCAGCACATACAGACCATCAGTCCCAATGATCATAGTAAGTTTTGTGAAAATCCACACAATGGTTCCTGAGATATAAACTTCTGAGTGTTTTTCTATAATCAGCTCTAAAATGTAGAAAAATGGGTCAAGGTCAGCCATCTTCGAACTTGACCGAGATTTTATCAATATACATCTTCAATGATGAAATAAAATTCCAACGGTGAATCCTTTTAGAGATATCCCGCTCACAAGGTAAAAGTTAACAGACGCGGAACGGACGGACGGACAGACACCGGACAGACAGATGGACAGACGGACAGCTTGGGTGACGACAATAGCCCATCAGCCTATGAGCTTAGGGCTAAAAACGGCTGTACATGTGTATTTGTCATGAAAATTTCTATTTTCCATGGATTTTTCTAAGTTTAGGAGCCGTAAAACGGTCAAAAGTAGGTCAACCTGGACAAAACGCGAACTCAATCTGTAACTGGTCATTATCTGCCCACACACCAAAAATCAGGCCAATATCTGCAGGCATTGTGAAAAAAAGTCCGTACATGTGTATTTGTCATGAAAATTTCTATTTTTCATGAAATATTCTAAGTTTAGGAGCCATTAAACGGTCAAAAGTAGGTCAACCGGGACAAAACGCGAACTCCATCTGTAACTGGTCATTATCTGCCCACACACCAAAAATCAGGCCAATATCTGCAGGCATTGCGAAAAAAAGTCCGTACATGTGTATTTGTCATGAAAATTTCTATTTTTCATGAAATTTTCTAAGTTTAGGAGCCATAAAACGGTCAAAAGTAGGTCAACCGGGACAAAACGCGAACTCCATCTGTAACTGGTCATTATCTGCCCACACACCAAAAATCAGGCCAATATCTGCAGGCATTGCGAAAAAAAGTCCGTACATGTGTATTTGTCATGAAAATTTCTATTTTTCATGAAATTTTCTAAGTTTAGGAGCCGTAAAACGGTCAAAAGTAAGTCAACCTGGACAATACGCGAACTCAATCTGTAACTGGTCATTATCTGCCCACACACCAAAAATCAAGCCAATATCTGCAGGCATTGCGAAAAAAAGTCCGTACATGTGTATTTGTCATGAAAATTTCTATTTTTCATGAAATTTTCTAAGTTTAGGAGCCGTAAAACGGTCAAAAGTGGGTCAACCGGGATGAAACGGGAACTCGATCTGTAACTGGTCATTATCTGCCCACACACCAAAAATCAGGCCAATATCTGCAGGCATTGCGAAAAAAAGTCCATACAACTGTTTGATTTTGGAATGACGGAATGACGGAATGACGGACATGGGTAAAACTATATGCCCCGGCCACTTTGTGGCGGGGGCATAAAAACCTAATGATGCTCATTTTATATACATATTGGTTTTCCTCTAGTAATTATAAGACATTATCAAACTGCCATCTATGTACAATTCAGGTCACACCATGTGTCAGTCAGCATATGTATTCATCAAAATAGCCACAGGCTGTTTCAAGACACATTTTCATTGAAAAAAATGTTCCTACAAACAATATTGAATAACATCCATCATTCAAAAAGATCAATGTGGCAGCCCTTGGTTTGCATCATCATATCAGATGCCTTTTTTAGATGCTTCCCATTGAACTGATGTATCTGATTCCTTTAACATTCGTTGATGCCAAGAAATGCCGAATAACCGACACATCATCCTACTAAAGAGCAATAACAAAATGAACTCACCAAAGCTCTGTGACTTGTATTCTCTCAGCTGTTCCTTGTTTGTCCGTGCTTCATTCTGGGCTGTCTCAAGTTCCTGCTTCATAGAGGCTTCCTGTTTACGAAAACTATTTACCTCCAGTTGTAAAGAGCTAATCTGGGACATGGCAGTGCTTAATTCTGTTGCCAGTTGAACCTGCAAGGAATAAAATGAATAGGTCATTTTTTTATAATTATCTGTGCTAAAGCATTTTAAGAGTGATCACACTGACAAATACAAAATATTTAGTCTATTCACATTAGAACCATTTTTTAAATAATTTCCAACAAACCTTAATGTTATTTATGTTTATCTGGATAGAAGGTCAAACACTCAATTCCCTCTGTAAAGAGTTCCAAGATATTTTGCATTTGCCATGCAATCTTCCTGTTGTTTATATATATATATATATATCTAGAGTTACTCTTACTTCCTTCATTGTATACATAAAAATAATTGTTAAATATGGCTAATGGATTGCAAATTCACATAGACATTTTTATAAAGCTGTTACCAATGAGTAATAAATACATATTTATTTTTACATTAACTTACCCTGTGTAATTATCTAGAATACATTGATAATCATCATAATTAAGTACCAGTGACCTTTGTCAAGTTAGTTATAACTTACCTTATCCTGCTCCAGTGAGAGGATCTTTGACTGGACACTGGCAGCACTAGTTTTTATATTATCATTCCTCTCCTCCATCAGGGCATGACTCTGCTCTACTGCTCTGAAACAAAATTAGAATAAGTCATTATTGACTGCTATACTGCTCTGAAACAAAAGAGGGACCTATTTTATCCTGCATCACAAAATAACTCTGTTCTAATGCTCTAAAGCAAACTTAAGGTAGAAATACATATTATTAATTTATCACAGCAAGGTACTGCTTTACTGCTATGAAATAAACTTAGAATCACTTGTAATATCACCACTTAAAGCTCTGTTCTACTTGCCTGCAACACCATGCATCATCATATTTAGTCTCATCCTGCATTATTACTAAGCACAGCTAAAGCCAAGTCACACCAAAGATACGACCAGGTTACGACTTGTCCAAGACTGAAAATTTGATGAATTGCCGGACAATCAAAACAAGAATGAGTGACTGATCTCTAATGTTGTGGCTGATCACTGGGTGAAAAATTGGTTGTAGGTGGTTTTTGAACATGTTCAAAATCCAGCTGGGACTGATTTGTAAATTATGAGGTTGTAGGAGCTAGCAAGAAGGTTGTACCACCAGTATTTGGTCACCACACAACCAGTCGTGCATCATTGTGTGACATGTTGTCACACGATTGGTTGTGCCACTGCTCATGCCACCTGGCGATTGGTGGCACCACTGGTGGTACAACCTTGAGATCAGTATTGAAACTTGCCAAGATCTCTCCTGATTTGTCACCTGACTGATCTTGCAACCAATCTTCACTAATTCTGGTTGATCGTGCAACCGAGCGTGCCACCAGTCGTACGATTACCAACCACCAGTATCAAGTACTCACGACTGTTTCAGAATCAGGACAAATTTGTGGAGTTTGGTCGTGCAACTACTTGATCATGGGTCAATCGGACGATTAAACAGTCGTACAATTTGGTGTGACCAATGGTTTACTTAAACAGTACAGAAACAAAGTCAAAACTACTTGTATTTACTCTTCTCTATTAAACCATGTCTTAACCCTACAAGTCTGAGACAAAATCAAAGTAATTTGTTTTCATTTGAACTCTTAATTTTTATATCCAGTGCATTTTTTCACTGAAAACATAACATCCACTTGAACATCTAGCATATTCTTTTCTCAACAATGCAAATAAACAAATGCTCAAAATTTCAGTTTGCTTTCACCAGTTTGTTTCAATTGCAGTCAAACCACTTACTTCTGGTTTTGTTGCAGGAGGGCTGCTATCTTGGTGTTCTGGCTCTCTATCTTGTTACTTTTCTCATACAGTTCTGTCTTCAACCGCTCATTTTCCTACAATCAGAACTGCGTCATCTTAATATCACAACACTTTCACTGACAGCAGTTTCATGCTTGGTGAGGTTATATTAACCTATGTGCTTTTACACCTGAAGCAAATAATTTGCTGTTTGCTGAATCAAACTGAGATTAAATACAACCCTCTCCGTGTTAATGTTACATTAATAACATATTTTAACAGATCTAAACATGTGTATTACTGTGTGTCAAAGGTAGTCATTAGAGCTTACACTGAAACAAAAAATCCTGAACAATTAAGTAAACTGTATCTCTATGCAATATCAACTGTGGAATCTCCCAATAAAAGACATCAGTGACAACTACCTGGGTTCATGTCATCACAAGGGAGGTCTCCTTACAATGATCTCATGATCAGAATTCACTTTTCACAGTAATCCACTCAAATGTTGATATAGCTCAGAATCTACTTCTCAAAGGACCAGACTCAAGTATCCATAACGGAATGGTGCTAAACTTTACAATGGCCTAAATATGAAGTCGTATAATTTTACACAAAAGTTAATTAATGAGATGTTGTGTTAAGGCACTGTACCTGTACAATCCTCTGTATATTTTGTAGTAAGATGCTTGTCTCCATGTGTGGACCAGTAGCATGGAGGGCCGAGCCTGTCAGGGTATTCACCTGGTCCATCTGTTGTAAACAGTCAGATACTCAGTCATTTCTCTGCATAGTTCACATGTTGTTCTGCTGTTATGTTTAATAATATGATGGTCCAAAATGAAATAATGCATGTGTCTGTATTAGTGTGCTGTGTGATTGTTGTTCGCTGAAGTAATATGTAAATTATGTTTCTATAGTCTCATTAAAATCAATGTTATGTAAAGGATAGTAACATGAATTGATTTTAATTTAATCCATCTACAAGCACACCAATTTCTTGAGTTCCAAATTATTTGAAAAAATTTTATTAAAGATCCAGCTGTCGTGATTCCAATGTTGATTCAGCAGATTAAGTTTTGAATGAACACTGGTTTAATCACTTGTTTTCTTCTTATTTGAAAATAGGTATACATGCACAAAGCTTCAGTTTATATAATAATATTCAAAATGCATTTTTTTTATTCTGTTTTTGTAAATTTGATATTGTTATTAAAGAAAACATTCAACTGACACTATCATAGCTATGTAAGTATTTACCTTTTCTGATAGCTTATCAATTTTATCAGAGACTTTGCCAATGGCCAGCCTCACTTCAGTATTCTGTTGTCTTGCCTCAGACAGGAGCATGGGTGCTAGCTCGTTACTGGTTGACGTCGGCGGTGGTTGGGGTGCTGAAGCCAATCAAATTATGTTTATTTGAACCTAGAAATACTTCTTTATTATAAAGCAGAATAGCTCCCTTTTATCATGACCAGGTAACATAAGTTATCAATGTTGTATAATAACTTACTTGAACTGAATTTTTAATTATATTTAAACTTGTGTATGTGAGTTTTTTTTTAATTGTAAAATGATAAAAGAACAATACCTGCTATTATAAAACACCAGAACAATGACACATATATTATGATAACATATTTACTCCACTTAAACATGAAATAAAATTTGAGTAATGTAAAACAGAACATACATATTCTTATTTGTAATCAATGTTCACACAAGTATATACATACTCATTAAGTGATCATATATACAGTAAAAATCTGTCACATGACTTACATATACAACACTTATATAATCAACAATGATTGGTGCAGTATAATATAAGTGCAATATTATGGTTAAACTTTGATGAGCTGAAGTCAACTTTTTTATAGTGTCAGCTTAACAAAAGTAACTTATAAAAATATAAACATATATACAGAGCAAACTTAATCAAAGGTGAGGTAACCTGTATGTATACAGGCAGTATGCACTTCAAAAGACCAAGTAGGTCAAATGCAACAAAAGGCAAAGGTCAAGGTCACTAATAAGGTGACAAATGAAAGACCACTTAGCCACTTGACAGAAAAATACCATGTGACATGTAACAAGTTGACATAGTGTTACGAAGACAAATTGCTCAGGGGAAAATTCTTGGCCAATCCGGGATTCGAACCCAAGTCGGTGGCGCACATGTCCGGCGTTCCAACCACTCCGCTAGAAAAGCAAGCTTCACTAGCGAGACAGTTCAGTCCACGTTTATGTCATCCTGTAACACACCCCCTTTAAGAGCATTTTGCTATCAGAACAAGATTAACTATCCCAGAAGTCACACTTTTGGTGAGCTAGGTGGCGGTAATTACTCAATTACTTCAAACCACCATTCCCTGGGCCACAAAGTTTGCCGTCATTTTGGACGAGCCCCCATTTTTTAAGAAGACAAATTGCTCAGGGGAAATCTGGGCCGATCCGGGATTTGAACCCATGTCAGTGGCCCATATGTCCGGCATTCCAACCGCTTCACTAGAAAAGCAAGCTTCACTAGCGAGACAGTTCGGTCTGCTTTTATGTCACCCCTATCAATAGTAAAAACTTAATTTATAAAGTACTCATATTTTTTTCAAATGTACAACAGTGGAAATTTAATATTTACATTGAGAGGAAGTGCATGATGCCAATACGATCACCATTTGTAACAATAACCTGATTACCTAACATACTTAGCCTTCACGAACAACTTACAGAGATATGGTGATGCACAGTAGCCTGAATATAAATAAAAGATATGTACCTCCCATAAACTAACCTCATTAACTGATATCTCATGCAGAAGAACGACTAATCACTCTAAAGACAACTGGTGTTTTTATCTGATTCACATTATTGAACTTATATTGTTTCCAACATAACTTTAACATTATAACATGGATTTTATGGTAGCATCCCTAGCAAAATTTTCTCCTGTTTTATAATAGACCCAATGAAGTATATATCATTTAAAACCCTATGTAATTTTCTTTCTGATGGTATATGTATCTATGAAATTTACATTCATTTTCATGTAAAATTTAACATTAAACAAATAACATATAATTGAAATTTTTAAATTTTTACTCAATAATAAATTAAATTTCAATTTTAAACATGCAAGAAACATGGTAGAGGAAAACAACATTAAAACAGTTTCGAGATATTGCCGTGAGTTTGATATTAGCCTTCTAAAAAGTGGTTTGCTATTACCCGTTGCTTCAAATCATGTACCATTTAAAAATTAGAATTTTTCAAAAATGTTTAAATTTAATCTGAAAATGAATGTGAACATACATATAACATCAGATAGAATACACCACGCTCAAAAGGGATATACTTCAAGAGATATTATATTAAATCTAAATGATTTTTTGGTTGAGTTTGCCTGGGATTCTACCTTAATCAAAAACTTCCATCATTTTTTACTGAGCCTGGATATATATATATATAAGTATATATATATATATATATATATATATATATATATATTAGAACCATTTGTAGCTTTGTGAAATGCAGTCAGAGTACTTGAAACAGACAGACTGAAGAGCCAACAGACATGGGTGAAAACATAGCCTCCTATCAACTTCACTTGATGATCATTTTACTGAATATTATTAAATCCTGAGTAGCTTACCAGCGTAGTTAGCCATGCCTGGTGGCTGTCCTACAGGCTGTGTTTGGTACTGCGGGGGCTGTAGTAGCGGCTGTGGTTGCTGGTATACTGCCATTTGGGAACCGAGGTTCACACCTGAAACAAAATCACTCTCGATAGATACCTGATGGTTCAAAATTAATTAAAGTTTCACTAAATCTGAGTAAGCGTGACACACTTTACTTGAGTTATACTGAGGTATGAAATCTATTGTATTATTTATGTTTAATGCCAGGGTCAATGTTCATTACTTGTGGACAATGTTCACCCATTTATCTCATCAGATGTATGACCTTCTGAAAAAAAAAGATTCACTACTGCTGGGTAATAAAAAGAAAACAGGCAATTGTTTGAACATTTTCACATCTTTGATATATAGATGCATGTAAACTGCTCTGAATACGTGTCCAGATTTTCACTTCAGGTATTCAGCTTGCTCTGTGTACAGTAAATTTGATCCACACAATCACCTGTAGGTGGAATTTTAATGAATTACTTTTATGTTATAATTTCAAAAGATATTTATTACTTCTGACACATAAGCCCACCTTGCATTACAGCTGCTTCATTATAGCTGGGCTGAGGCACTCCGTTGACAGTCACATAGGCCTGTGGCTGAGGTGCGGCCGCCATGTGTGGCTGTGGCTGAGGGTAGCCGGGGGTGTGTGGCAGGTACTGTGGCTGAGCCAGTTGGGGCTGGACTGCTGGCTGGAATGCTGGCTGGACTGGGGGCGTGGCACTCAGCTGAGGTGGTTTATGAGGAACACCAGGCTTCACGCTGGCTTCTTGGTTTACCGCTGCTGCTTTACTTGACTGAAAGGGTGAATAAAATACAAATGTAACAATGTTTTGTTTCTCTGGTCTTGGGTGTATGTGCAATGCAAAGAAAGTTTGAGCAGTCTCACCTGGAACTTGACCCTTGATCTTTCACGTAACTGGCAACCACTTTACTTTTAACCTTGCTCTACCATCATGATGATTCTTTGTCAGTCTTATAGTCCATTTCACCACATGCTGTCCACCTGTTTTTTGTAGAGGATTTACTTAAAAGTTTATATTTTTCAATATTTTCCAAGAAAACAACATATGGAAGTGACAACCTAATATGACAGTTAAGAATTTTACAATAAATCAACTGTTTATGTTTCACAACATTTTAGTCTATTTATCATGACCTGGCAGATATGGTGTGTCCCTCCATAAGTAGCCATCTTGGTTTTACCTGGTTATATTTTTTAGATTGTTTACATGAGATCATCCAATCAGCAGCTGTCAGTTGAGGCTGTTTTCGCATGTGACCAATGACCTTGACCGCCAAAGATGGTCTGATATGTTGTCAAATGTAGACTGATTTCTCATATTTTCAGAAAATTCTGTTTCTCAAATAAGGCATAAGGTAGGAATTTAGTTACCTTGTTGAAAATTAGGTTCTGTAATCCTCTCCTCTAAACTATAATTGTTTCCCTTGAAATGTACCTAATAAAATTTTTTATAGCAAGAAACAGGTGGACATGAGGGGATGAAACAGACTATAGCCTTTTAACAATCAGCCCCACACCCCCCACCATTTGAGTATGATGTTTCCCTATAGCCATCTTCCACTTTCTCCTGTCTTAGCTGTCTGCTTATGTTAGGTGCAACCATTATGATTGTCCAGAAAAAAAGTAAATTTGGAAGTTTGGCTAACTTAAGTGACAGAGAGTGATAATCCTTTATCTTTGTGTGAACTCCTTTGTTAATTTTCTTCTCATCTTTGAGAACTTGTAGAGATTAAGACATTAGTAGTCTGTTTATACTATAACTGTAAATATTCTGTTTTTACTATAACTGTGAGATGACATCACTAGACTACAAGGCTGATGGTAGTGGCAAGGCTGGCCAGGCCCGGCAAGTAACTGTTAGGTATATGGACCTGCTTATCCTGCCTTGTAGGCCACAGTTAATATGTCACCTATTATTGTATCACTATTCAGTTAAATACATGCGATAATGGTTTGACAGTGTTTTCAGTGTTTTTTTGGCTGGCTTCAAGACATTCCATCGCATCTCTCAAGCAAAATGGTGTTTCATTGCAAAGTGTCTCAGGACCGTAGAGACATGACTTTGTTGTGCAATGACTGGCACCCATTCTTGCGTTGTTTGGCAGTGTTTTAGTATTATTAGGCTTTTGATGCGTTGTTTGGTGGTATTCATTGGTGTTTGGCGGTAGAAATTGCCCAATTTAATGACCACACATGTAAATCTTTCAAATAAATCTTGAATTTCAATTATGTCTCTCTATTCTTGAATATGATGCTGTTACCAGACACAGAAAACATTCATTGGACACATAAAAATACATGAAAATTCCAATCACATTCTGTCAGCCTGATCTGTCTATTCACAGGTCTGTCAGCCTGATCTGTCCAATAACAGGTCTGTCAGCCTGATCTGTTCAATCACAGGTCTGTCAGCCTGATCTGTCCAATCACAGGTCTGTCAGCCTAATCTGTCCAATCACAGATCTGTCAGCCTGATCTGTTCAATCACAGGTCTGTCAGCTTGATCTGTCCAATCACAGGTCTGTCAGCCTAATCTGTCTAATCACAGGTCTGTCAGCCTGATCTGTCTAATCACAGGTCTGTCAGCCTGATCTGTTGAAATGTAAAATTGCTTATGATTGGTCTGCACTTACACAACAAGGTCAGTAAGCTGCCTGGTAAGTTAAATCAAAGACAGTCACAAAATTACCACTGCACTTTACAAAGAAGGCAGTCACTGTTGTTTTGACATTGGTAAACATTTTACTTTTGGTTACTGGTTTTTCAATTTGTTTCATTCAAGAATATTAAACATTTTCTTTTCTTTTGGAAGAATATATGAAATAAAGTGCAGATATAAGTATTCAATACAATGCAAATCTTATCACTGCTAAACTAAACTTATTTTGAAAATAAAATAATTTATACGATGATACCTATATTTTAGTTTGTCCAATTAACTTAAAAACTCTTATAAGTTTATGAATATGGAGCATATTTCCCCCAAATATGAACATAACAAGAACAAAATGCCCTGGGCAACTTGCACTGTGTAAAATCAAATAATATGACTGTATACAGACATATCTGGTAGACCTATGATTGACTCAGTGAATGAATGTCATAGTGGTCATATTAATCACATTACCATGACAGGCATGTGTTATCATGTGAACAGTCATAGTTAACTGTAATAAACACACAGACAAAGTGACAATAAATCTCCACTGCCTAACTCTGCTTCTGCATTCAAATGACTGTGTTTATGGTAAATTTACCAGCATAAGAGTAATAGACACTGTAATTACCTGATGTTATGTCTAGCTAGAGTAACCTCCCCACCGTAGCTCATGTGATTTAATCAGCTGCCTAATCAATAGTGTACAGGGGTTTGAAGTGCACAGGGAGTTAATCAATAACATTATAATTATCTGATCAGGAACTGCTGATCAGCTGACCAGGCTCTGGGTATTGATTGGTTAAGCTTATCAATCAACACTTGAGATACCCACACTTGCTATTTGTTCACTGACCTCTGTAATCTTAATTTGTTTCTCTGGATTTTCTACATTTTTGTTTCCATGTGTATTTATAATTTAATCCAATAACTAAACATATCATATAAAAAACTTTACTATCCTTTTTACTTTACTTTAGCCACTGAGTACTTTTCAATATTATTTATTACTGAAACATTTAATTTATATTAGTTTAATCAATCTTACTGATGTAATGCTAATTACTTGTATGTATTTTTTTTTTGCAATTTTCACCACCCATTTACACCAGTTACTGGGTCAAGTGATGCATGGACCTGATAAGTTAATATCCAGTCAAATGATATGAAAACCACGTAAGATTAGGTCAAGGGATTGTTCACATGGCAATATAATTGTCATATCAGGTCACATGATTAGTTAACCTAGTCATCTTGGGCCACATGTTAATTTACCTGGTTGCAGGAGGAAGTTATCTCCAGTTTACATGGTCATATTAGGTAACATGATAGCTCACATGGTCATATAAGGTCACATGACCAGTTTACATTGTCAAATTATATCATCTGACCAGTACACATGGTAATATTAGGTTATATAACCAGTTCACATGGTCATATTAGGTCACATGACAAGTTTACATGGTCATATTAGGTCACATGACCAGTTTACATGGTCATATTAGGTCACATGATAGCTCACATGGTCATATTAGGTCACATGACAGTTTACATGGTCATATTAGGTCACATGATGGCTCGCATGGTCATATTATCTCACATGACTAGTTCACATGGTCATATTAGGTCATGCAAACAGATAAAGTCACATATTTGCTACACTGGTTAAATAAGATCACATGATTAGTTTACTAGTCATAAAATGTCACATGTTTAGTTAACCTGCTCATATAAGGTCACATGTTTTGTTTACCTGGTCATATTAGGTCACATGTTTATTTAAACTGGTCATATAAGGTCACATGTTATGTTAACCTGGTCATATTAGGTCACATGTTTAGTTAATCAGGACATATTAGGTCACATGTTTAGTTTACTGGTCATATAAGGTCACATGTTTTGTTTACCTGGTCATATTAGGCCACATGTTTAGTTTACTGGTCATATTAGGTCACATGTTTAGTTTACTGGTCATATAAGGTCACATGTTTTGTTTACCTGTTCATATTTGACCACATGTTTAGTTTACTGGTCATATTAGGACACAATTTTAGTTAACTGGTCATAGTTGGTCACATGTTTAGTTTATTGGTCATATTAGGGCACATGTTTAGTTTACCTGATCATATGAGGTAACATGTTTAGTTTACTGGTCATATAAGGTCACGTGTTTTGTTTACCTGGTCATATTAGACCACATGTTTAGTTTACTGGTCATATTAGGACACAATTTTAGTTAACTGGTCATAGTAGGTCACATGTTTAGTTTATTGGTCATATTAGGGCACATGTTTAGTTTACCTGGTCATATGAGGTAACATGTTTAGTTTATTGGACATAGGTCACATGTTTAGTTTACCTGGTCATATAAGGTCACATGTTTTGTTTCCCTGGTCATATTAGGTCACATGTTTAGTTAACCTGGTCATATTAGGTCACATGTTTAGTTTACCTGGTCATATTAGGTATTATGTTTAGTTTATTGGACATAGGTCACATGATTAGTTTACCTGGTCATATTAGGTCACATGTTTAGTTTTCCTAGTCATATGTGGTCACATGTTTAGTTTCCCTGGTAATATTAGGTCACATGTTTAGTTAACCTGGTCATTGTAGGTCACATGTTTAGTTAACCTGGACATATTAGGTCACATGTTTAGTATACCTGGTCATATTATGTCACATGTTTAGTTTATTGGTCACATGTTTAGTTTACCTGGTCATATTAGGTCACATGTTTAGTTTTCCTAGTCATATAAGGTCACATGTTTAGTTACCCTGGTAATATTAGGTCACATGTTTAGTTAACCTGGTCATATTAGGTCACATGTTTAGTATACCTGGTCATATTATGTCACATGTTTAGTTTATTGGTCACATGTTTAGTTTACCTGGTCATATTAGGTCACATGTTTAGTTTTCCTAGTCATATAAGGTCACATGTTTAGTTACCCTGGTAATATTAGGTCACATGTTTAGTTAACCTGGTCATTGTAGGTCACATGTTTAGTTTACCTGGTCATATAAGGTAACATGTTTAGTTTGTTGGACATAGGTCACATGTTTAGTTTACCTTGTCATATTAGGTCACATGTTTAGTTTTCCTAGTCATATTAGGTCACATGTTTAGTTTACCTGGTCATATTAGGTCAACTTATATCACCTGGTCATATTGGATTACATGATCAATTAAACTTGTTATAAAGGCTAAAGTGTTTGGATCATCTGGTTATAATTCATCACACATTCAGTTCTGCTGTTTTTATTTACTTATATGATAAATCCCCAAGGTTAGTTAGGTGATCAGCTCACTAGATAATGTTAAACTGGCTGATTAGTTTGCTTGGACATATATGGTCAAATGATCAGTTCTCCCATTTCATAAGAATTAGGTGATCAGTTCACCTGGACATATTTGGTCATCATTAGATTGCCAGGTCATATTTGCTTACATGAACAGTTTTTCTGTTGGAGAAAAGGCTAGATGGAATACCCTTAATGATGATTGTTTGAATCAGGCATATATTACCATATTTTCTTGATGCTGGGCCTTAAATAGTTGCCTGCCTTATTTAGTAGCCAGGGCAAAACAATGTCTAAGAAATATAAATGCAGGCCTTAAATTGATGCACAAATTGAGTAGTTTCTATGTTTGCCACCAGATGTCTTTTTCCATCACTATAGTGCGTGCATATATGGTCACATTGACCAGAAAATGTTGTATGAATTAGTTTTTGTGTGTTTATAAATCTTTCTTCTCACTTTCTTTTCATGCCTAATTCATCCACAAACAGACATAAAAAAAAATCCCTAGTTTCCCCCACAATGATTTAGGTCAATCAACAATGCTTGCAAACATGGCACAAATCCAATGTAAGCAGGGAGAAGGATAAAACTCAGAAAAAATCACTATCATCACTGTCACACCAAATCTTGCCCCTTTGCTAATTTAAGTGTTTTTTCCCCCAGTGATAATTAAGTATGCAGTGCCATTATATACATGTATATCAACCTCCTGATGAAACTAATGCTACCAGTCATGCTTGGTGCACAATTATTGGAAGAGCCAGATGGAAACAATATAACCAACTGCACACGGTGCACAAATGTAACAGGCACATGAAACACCACAATACCTGGTTTCAAGAGACCACAAGGACAGATTCTTGTGGATAACTGCAAATATCTCTCGCTGCTTTTGTCTAAAGAGACTGATGATGAAATTTTTAATATAAACTCTGGCCTTAAATAGAAGCCTGCTTTGTTTAGATGCCAGGTCAAAGCAGCTTCTGGAAAAAAATAAACGCCCAGACATCTGATCAAGGAAATATGGTATGCACAGTCTGTGCTTTGCACAAGATTTATAAATTAGGCAAAATATGTACCAACAGGGGTTAGCGAGTCACAGGTATCAACCGCAGACCCACTACCATACAAATGCAGCACACCTAACAGCCACTGATATGCCTACTTTCATTTGACAGAGTACATTAATTATTGCATATAACACAGGTTTACATACCATATGGCATTCCAATGAAAAGAACTAGCATTTCACATTTACTGCCAAACATAACAGGTAATTTATATGAGTAAATAATAATTGAGTAAGTAATGAGTATATAAGTAAAGGCACAGGCACATTAACAGTGTATATGATTGGAAACAGCAGGCATGGCTGTTCTGAAATGGTGACCCATCTAAATACTAACTGTGTTCAGTAAGATTAATGTTCCAACTGTATTACCACTACTCCATAATGAATTAATGTATAAATGTGAAAGAGAGAAATAAAAGTATGTAATGGCATGGATGTTTACATCATTTCTGGGCACCAAGAATTTAATAATTTATAGTTAGCAAACTTAATATCTGTTTATTTAATAAGTCAAACAGTGTTTTCATTTTTTGATAGAATTTGCTCAATAAACTATAAAGCTAAATATCAGGGTGAAGGTGTACACTGATCACATTATATTTCTTAGTCAGAGACTGAATGAATAAAATTTGGAAGTTGGAATTACGTAGTGATTATATTTACTTGGTTGGTTGGTCTTTTTTATTCAAAAAGTTATCAAGAGATTTTGATGAAATTTTGTGGAAAATTAGAGTAACACCAAACCACAATCTGATAAATTTTGGAGGTAATCTGAATCACCATAATATTATCCTGGGACAGTGCCAGGGCCATTCATGGGTATTAGGGCCAAAGCCATTCACTGGTATTAGGGACCTTTGTTCTAACCCACACTGCTGACCTGTGATGCAACCATGGAGAACTGTGACACATCCCTGTGGGCTTGCATTGATATAATCCTGTGTAGTGGAGGTATTTATGTGGTCTCTAACTACTTTTCTAGCACCACTAGCAATCCATTATTTTAACTCCTTCAATTTTAACAGTATAAAGAAAGTTTTAATTGATATTCTGGATGTCGGTTATATTACTATAACTATAATTTAAATGAGCTCTACTTACCGATGCCTCATCATCACTATCTGGCGTGGTCTGACGGTCCTTTGACACAGGTACCATGGGCTGACCCATCTTAGCCATGCGGGAAATCAGCTTTGCTTTATCTGATGAGGCAGGCTACAGGAAAGTAGAAAGTAATCTCTCAATTTTTAAATTTACAGACATACAGAGTCCTTCTATCCCACCAGCTATTATAATGCATGAACTGATAAATTCTGAACCAAGAAATAAGATTTAACAAATGAGAAGTATTACATATAGCTACTGTTATGGAGTAGGAAAGGACATATTTATGACTTGACATATATTTAAAGGAATATTTCAATACTTTATTATTCAAAAATCTAAATTTACTTCAGAAACAAATGAAGATCAATTTTGGTTCTAGTCTGTTCTGATATTCAATGGTTCATCAGACGACCAAGTATCTAATGGTAATTCAGTTATTTTGTAGAGCCTTACTGTATTCTCACAAAATACCTCTAAATTGTTTTCTGTTATGGTTTATCAAATAATGTTTATACAAGTTTGAAAATAGCACTGCAGGTTAGTCTATAACTGGATCTGTATCAGGTCAATATAATCTTACGTAAAATGATGACATGTATAATTATGTCAAATGTCAGGTCACCATTACCATCTGATCCAATAGCAGCTTGTATCAGTGATGTAATCAGTTACATGAATGAATATACATCGATAATGTCAATCCAATTCTGTATCAAAAGTCTTCCATGGTGAGCGATTTGTGCAGTCAGAGAGACTGGGCAGTTCTCCCAGAGAGAGAGACTGTCCCAGACCACTTGCTATTGAATAAAGACTTCTATCATCAAACTGGTCTTGGAACATTGTCAGCAACGCGCAACAGTAACTGCTTGTGATACAAGGTGGGGACCTCCCTCACACCACCCTTTTATCACTACAGTTAAAATGGTTGGATCACAATCCACATCATATTTCTAACACACCATTAATGTTAACAACAAGAAGAGTTAACTACAGATAATGGACTTAGAATGACCAAGGTTGAACAAAAAACTGTCAATGATAATTACCCAAGATTTCAATACAGAAGCAATACATCAAACAGTATATGCCGAATACTGCTATCAGCGCCTTATGTTCTCAGCAGAACGAAGAGGATTAAGTAAGTAAATATTGCTACTGCTGAAAATTTCCTTTAATCAGTTTTTGACAAATATTATATCACTGTCCACTTACTGATGATCATTTTGGATTTGTCCATTAAATTTGCATCTCATGACGGGCATCTCACATGAATGTCTGTTAATAACCTGCAATTACCTGATATTTTGACACTGCCATTTTTTTGCAGTTAAATTCTCCTTTTATCCCATAAGTGGTAATGAAACTTATTATGTAAAGGTTTAAACTATTCAGTTACTTACTGGTAATAGCAGGAATCTAACAGACCAAATAAAATACTTTAAAGTACCTGTCTATATAATGCACAAACAAGCTGGAATCTATCAGACCATATAAGACAACATCAGGTGCTTGTGTATAAGACATACAAACAGTCTCTCAACATACCTGAGACATCTGTTCACTTATTGACCTTGACCTTTCCTTGACTGTTTCATCACCAACTGGCTCGGGTGTCATGGATGACCGTGTACTGCTGTTATCATCAGCTATGACATCAGATCCCTGACTTTCCTTTTCTTTAGCCAGTTTGACCCTGACAACAGAGAGTTCAAACACCAGCGTGGAGCTCGGCGGTATCCTGTCACCCATGCCTTTCTCTCCGTAAGCTAAAGATGGCGGTATCACTAACATTCGTTGACCGCCTTTCTTCATTCCCACAATGCCAGAGTCCCAGCCCTGCAGATAATATACAATCATACTACTGACACAGACTTCACACAGACGTATTAACAAAAACAAATTTCAATATGACTGTTTCAATCTTAAAATCCATCAGAAATTTTTACTGTATTGAAAATATATAATGATATGTCTGTGATTTTAACATAATCAGTGTTAATTTTCTATAATTTCCTAAGTTTATATTTTATACATAATAGATTATACAGTACTGATGTACTAACTAATAAATAGAGGAGCCTCCTGTTAATCTAAGATCTATGGAAACAAGTAGTTAATAAGAGCATTCACTCAAATATACACTCACAATTTTGGTAGCAGGGGCAAGCAACAATTGATAAATCACCCAATCTCTGTTTATTTTTGGATTATTAAAATCATTAACATCATTACTAGTTACCTTTTTAATTCATAAATAAGTTATGGGAATTTTGATTATCATTGTATGGTAGCTTTGAATTTATGGTTGGATGAGAAGGCTTAGTGTCTTAAAGTAATGTCACAGCATGAGATGAGCTTACAATGTGAATCATCAAATCTGTTAGGATGTTAAAATATTACCAAAAAATGACTGGATTTAATCATTAATTATTCTTTTATCTTGTATGAAGAGAAATCTTGTAGAGCTGTTATTGCAACAAAATACACAATTCCAATTAACTTTCACAGTTTTTCCTCTTTTGTAGTTACATTTATACAGTACCTCTTCTTGTGTTAAAATATTAATACAGTTCAATGTTTTTAAACTACCAGTTGATCACAGCTGCACTGAGAAATCTGCCTGCCATTATGCATTGTAAGTACTTGCTGACAATCCCTCCAGCCCAATGTTGTAGGAATAAAAAGGCAAGGCAAATTGAATGTGCCAGGTGCCAGAAGAGATTGGTTGTCAAGGAGACCACATCAATGGCACTGGGGGTTAAGAGAATATAATTGGGTCCGATCACAGGTGAAGCAATATCACATGAGCTTCAGGCAGGTCCTTCTAAACTGGAAGGTAAATGCACCAGTCATTCTTTCCAAGTTTAAATAATTACAGCATAAGTTTCTGATGAAGTTAAGTAATTTGTATTTTTTTTCAATGAATCTAAAAGATTTTGAGTGTAAAACCCAAAGAAAATGTTTGGGCATGTCAGAATTTGTACTTAAATTACATACTGCAGTGCATGGATGGGATGCTAGATCTGTACTATGGAGAGTCTTTTGTCTTGCATTTCATGTGAGGAACTTATCAGTAATGTTTAGGTTCCCTTAAATTTCAAAGAAATACTGTAACCACAGGGAGATCAGGATTTCTGGATGAGCACATTGGGTGTTCTACAGTGCTCAGAGGTTCAGCAGCTACCAAGCAACTGCTCAGGGACCTCGCAGTGATCATGAAACCTCAAGAAAAAATTCATGAACTTACCTTTATTACCTTGCCTTTCCCTACTTTGAACCTATATAGTTTTTCTGCATTTTCATTTGTGTCAAACACCTGGAGAAAAACAGAAATATCACAAATGTAAACCCAAGAATGACAATTTCATCAAGCAACACTGGGAAAACATAACTCTTAATGACAACACACATCATATTTCATAGATACATGCAAGGTCACATCATATGAACAGACTGTGCCCCCTAGTGGGAAAGAAGTAAACAATACTGCAAACACTCTGAAGATGCTAATATTGGGGTGATGGGCATAAAATAAGAAGGAAACTTTAGATCAACTCAAAATTTCTGAGGTAAAAAGTTATGAATTTAAAATTCATGCTACCACTTTCAGTAATCATGTAGATATGTGCACATACAGAACACATTTTAACAATATCCCTACTTCATTTGCATGGGGTAACCAAATACTGATTAAGTAAGGCCAAAAAAAATAAAGGTGTGGTTCTCAGGCACCGCCCGCATCAATTTTAAACCCCCGCATCAAAATTTTTTATTTTGATTTTCAATAAAAAATTTCCAATTTTGAGCTGCTGCCCCTCCGACATTTCTTTCAAGAAGATAAAACCATACAATTTCCTTTGTTTTGTACTGCTTTTACTTATTAAGCAAAATAAAACTGTTATTTTCATGCTTTTCCCTTATCATTTGACATTTTTATGGAAACATACCAAAAAATTTAAAATAAAAAAAGCGCCCGCCCGCATTGATTTCTTAAAAAAAGTGCCTGAGAACCATACCTTTTTTTTAATTTGGCCTAACACCTCAGTTTATAATTCTACATTAATGAGCTCCTAACATCATAACAGAGCACCTGAATTAAAGTATAACTTGAATGATATTCATTGTACAGACAGCTTGTTTGAGACAATAAGGATATAGGCCAAAAACAGTGTTACTGAAAGTTTTTTTTCCTGTGGTAGGATTAGGTTTTTTATGAGCCATGTACATGGAAGGTGGGATGTGGATACCTTTCTGGGTGTTGAGGGTACCTGATTCAAAACCCACAAGCTCTGTATATTATGTTGTAAAACTGAGACCAGTAAAAATTTCAATACACCTCAGAGATGGCTCAAATGTTTGACAAATGGTTTGATAGCTGGCCCATCCCTATGCACTTTGCATAAACTGGGTTTACCCTGCCATCCTGGAGGCTTAACAAAATTACACATTCTATCATTCTCATCCTCACTCAAAAAGTGACACATCATGCTCCTTACCACATATAAATAACAATAAATTACATTTTTAATTTAAAATATCTACAACTACTTTCATAGGTCCTCAGCATTACTGTTTCAAACATTTAGTAATCACCAACAATGATCATCCACACTTAGGTCCTTACAGTAATTGTTGACCTCTTAACCTTTGACCTAATAATTACTGACCTTTCCCAGAGTTCCATTCTGTAGGAGCCAGCCTGTGTACCTGACCTCTACAGAGTCACCATCCTCCAGCCCTCCTCCCTCCCCCAGCACCAAGTCCTGACTCACCACTCCATTAAGAGCATTCCCGGCCGAGTTTGCTTTACACAAGGCTATCTGGGGTAATATAAGATTAAAAGTTGTTAATCATTCAGTAAGTAAGATTCTCTTAAGTTGGATGCAAATACAAACAGAAAATAAAACCCGTAATAACAACAGAATGTTTGGCTGAGGATTAGCAACAGGTGCAGCTTACTATCACATAGTACAAACAGTTCAATATTACCTCAACAGAATGGATAATAAAGATTAAATAACTACCTGATTACAGATGATGAATCAGATTAATAAACATACAACAGACAGTGTTTCATGTTCTTTGTTTAAAAGAGATAACACAATACTTGGGCATGATCCGTAGGTTAACATAAATGTCATTAACTGTCCTTCACAAAAGAAGATAAAGAATTCTCTGCTTTGGTAAAGAAGAAATGTTCTGTCAATCTGAAGGAAGTTTTAAGACAATCAAATTCTGCCTTTCATTGAGACAGATTAAAAGTTGAGATAATTAAATCTTTGCAGAATGATGAAGAGGTTGCAAAATAAATATTCAAGAGTGAATCTGTACATGATCATAAATATCACATATACCTGTTTGGCAAAAGCAGTCATGGCATCTTGTGTGTCAAACATGATGGACCAGCTCTGCTGTGAGTCGTCATAAAAACTGGCATAATTACTGGGCTGTACCTGTAGAGAAAATTAAGTTACTATATATCCAGGAGCAAAATTTAAAATGCAAAATGGATAATATATAAAAGATTTTAAATCTTGACCACTAGTCAAACCCTGAGAGCCTTGCATAGGATTAAATTCATCGAACTATGTTCAATTAAGATATTCCAGTTTATGCAATAAATTTTCTCATTGTAAAGCTACATCGTTTCTGGAGAGGATATTCTTCTGCAGAATGTTACAAAATCTTCTTATTTATGAAAATAGGTAATACTACTGAAGAAAAGAAAACATAAGATTATGACCAGTCCAGTATACATTTTTTTAGGTTTTATACACATTTATACATTGTTAAATGTTATTCCCAACCACTTAATAACAGTAAACTATCACACAGACCACAATGTTGAGTCTCAGCCAATGATTTCACAGGTGTACATATACCTGTACATCTACCTGTGATAACAGACCTGTCTGATAAGACCACCTGTGAATTAAGACCACTTTTGGTCAGTCCCACAGGTGGTCTTATCAGACAGGTTTCACTGTATATAGATAGTATGAAAATCTACTTACTGTTAATCTGTAGTTCATGTTGACTGTTGCTGATGTAACTTGCTGTTGCTTGGATACATAAAGTAAAAGCTTGTACTGTGGAAGAAAAAAAGCATCAATGGTGGATTTAATATGTACATGTACAAAACAATGCAATGACAGTCACTATTGTTTTTACTGCATGTCATATGAATAAATAAAATCTTGCTTGTCATCAAACATCATTCACAGCTATAAACATACCAGTCCACATGCTTCAATGTTTCCATAATAACAAACTGACATCTACACATTTTGATCTTACTTTATATTTGACATTATATTTTGTATCCATTTTGTATTTTCTTTTAAAGGGAGGATTGATGTCACCAGAGGACTGTGACTTAGTTATTGTATTGCATGTTCAAGTATGGAGTATTAACAAGATGATTGTTTTGATAATTTTTTGCACATTTATATGGAGTATCATGTTTAGATATTACTGTGAGAACTTTGGTTAAAGAGCACGTGTCTCATTTGATGTTAATTTCAGTACAGTTTAATTCTGTGTGAGCTGTCTCTGTATGGCAGTCTCTATAGTAACAATTGTTTGTTGTAGACTTCGAAGGCCATGCATATGTGTCTCTGAGGGCACGCCCATATTCAAATTCATGTAATTATTGGCAATCAGCATAATTTAGTGGTGATTGGCCAGAAGACGGTCAGAACTTGGGATGTCAGTCAGCATATATAAAACGTGATAACGAAGAAATTCGCTACAAATCCCTGATCAGCGCGCCAGTTTGGTGTGGCCTGACAATTTCGCAGTCTACAGGCAGGTCTGCGTTCATCAGAGTCTGAACAGCTGAGCGAGGATACCTATAAGCGTAGATAGTCAGTGTCTAAGGGAAGCCAAATTGGTTACTCTGAAACGAATTTCAGAGCGAGTTAAGCATTTTGCCGATGGACTAGTATTCCGGAGATTTATACCTGTTGTGAGCCCTTACAGGAAGAGACTGAGGACATTATTTAAACACATAACTGTAGAGGTACTGGATATCATTGTGTGGAAACATATTCGGTTACCCACAGCTCAAAGATTCCAGGAGACATCAGTTGTGAAAGTCATTGATTCTAAGTCACAATAGAATAGTCTGTGGGTTAATTAGGCAGTGCTGTGTGAACTGTGCCTTGAGTGGTAAACTAATACTCCATCTAGGAACTGTTGGAGGTTGGAGCCCTGTGCATCTATAAGCAGACTGATTGTACTGTGTACCCAGTGAGGGCAAAAAGTAAAGTGAGCAGCTCACCATTCCGATGTCATGTGTTTGTGATGGTCATGTGATCGTGAACTGTAAACAAGGGACTTCTCTGTGTGTCGTGATTAACAGACTTGGTGTTTTTTTTTCTGTGTTTATTATCAGATGCTTGTGAACATCAGTGCTGATATGTATAAAGCCCTTCTCCAGAGAAATGCAAGTGTATGTTTTAGTTAATATATTGATTTGTTTTGTTAACTCATGTCTTATTTATCTTTTGGAGTGTATGTATGCATGGTTTTCAGCCAGTTGGATTGACATTTCAAAGAACCTGGTCATTCACATCTTAAGTGGCATGACACAACATAAATGTACCAGAAAATAAATCACATTTTAAATACATAATTACCAATACTTGAATATTTGTAAAAAAACAAGTGTGAAACAATTAAATGTTAAAAGAACTCAAACATAAAGCATTTCCAGGTACTACAGTACTAATTAGAACTCTGGTATATCTAACTTGCCAAACAATATATTTAATAAATCAGCTGTCCCAATAATAAGCAAGATTCATATGATAATACCACAGGTCAGTGGAAATACAGTTATCAGGACAAAATGGAAACAATTTAACACTTAACATTTATTAACTATTTCCTTGGCTAACAGACAACTCTCAAGATAAAATCAAAGGTCATTCCTTAGCAAATCATATTATTATTTTCATTATCATGGTTCCATGATTTCATGTTTTTTTTTTACATTAAATTAAATTGTTATATCATGACATCAATTACCATTCATACCAGCAGGGATGAACCTAAATAAAACACAGTTGCCTTCATGAATAGCTAATAAAAACAATATAGGGGCACTTGCCAGCATTCATATCAAACCTAGAACATCCTTTATTAATGGTGATATGCAAATCAAACCAATTACTGGTATTTGGTTAAATAACACCCTGGTTTGTATTATGTACAGGGCTACCCACGATCATGTATCTGCTGAAGTACATACCACTACCCATGACTCCTATGTTTTTCATATAAAATTATTACAAATATTCTAAAAAATAACTGTGATTCTGAAGCTGATACAAGAGCTGTGGCATTTCTTATGTCATATATTATGTCATTTTTCTTATGTCATATTTCTTGTGTCATATATTATGAAATGAAAAATATTTATCTGCTAGTCTGCTGTTCATGGTGACAGACCGTTAACTGTGCGTAAGTCCTAGTACAACTCAGGGAGCTTTTGTTAGGAAATCGTGATACTTCAGAGGTCAAGGGAATGAAATTGGATATGTAGGACTGTCAAACCATTTATGCCAGGCTTGGTTCAATTATATATTCTTAAATCTAGGCCAGTTTCATATGAAAAGAAGAGAATACTGATAAAAGCAGTTTGTCCTTTGACCAGACTTGAATTATTTGATTTTGGCTTAATAACTGTCATAGAAGATGAGAAACACTCAGTGTTATTAAAATCACTTAAAACAGAGCTGAGACATACCTGTTTAGTTTCATGGTTTCCCAGCAGAGCGGCTCCGAGCTTACCCTGGCTCTGATACTTCCCATCAACACTGAAATCAGCATTAAGAACTTATGATTTTATGACAATAAGGTTGATTCTTTTCATTCTTTTACTGCTAGCATATGGCATCATGTATATTAATAACAGAATATAAATCAAATATTTCACTGTAATCAAGCATTAGATTCAACAATCACACCCCACAAAGCAAACAAAGGTCATTTTTTCATGAACATTTTTGAACCAGTGGAGTTTTGCCCTCTGAAGACTGAGAGAGACAAACTCTGCATCTGACTGACACAGCAAGGCATAATGAAAACTCCAGTGAGATTCTGGCTGAGGAATTTTTTTTTCAAGGTCTTGTTGTTTTTGGGTATTTTATCATTCAAAAGGAGCCAGATTAAAAAATTGTTTAATTTTTGCCATCCAACAAGCCTACCTTAAATGGCTTCTGTGATTAAGAGCTTTATTTTAGCAGCCAGCAGGGATAAGCTGAAAGGTTGCTACAAAGTAGATATTAACACACTGGATCTTCATTCACATACAGTAGTCATTTCTGTGAATCCCTTAAGGTGCAGTTTCCGAAATAACTGATATCAAGGCTCACAGTAGGACAGATTGGTTCAGTTTAAATGGCTACTAAATTGTGTGTAGACAGCAATCTTAAGCTATATATAATGAGCTCTGGTAATATAATTGGCTCTGGTCATTCGTGAGATGCCTTGGGAGTATTTATCTTAAAACTTGGCTAGAATACACTCTTAGGGCTTACAATTTGTATGAATGCACAGCTGCTGCATGTAGCACCGAAGAAGCTGTTCCCTTGTTCTTCTCTTGCTCAGCACCTTCAAACAATACAAACCACAATTATTATTTTACTTAATACTCTTGGGGGCTTGAAAAAAAAATTTCAAACATTTTGTTACGAAGACAAATAAATGAGGGGAAAATCCTGGGCCGATCCGGGAGCTGAACCCAGGTCTGTGGCATAAAAGTCCGGCATCCCAACCGCTTCGCTAGCAAAGCAAGCTTCACTAGCGAGACAGTTTGGTCCGCTTTTATGTCACCCCGTAACATTTACAGGCAGGAGAAAGTTAATAAAATGCACCACAAATACCTAACTTCCAGTCACTTCTGTACTTAATATTTGCATGCTATACAGACCTGGGGTCAATTCTGAATTGAATTGGAATTGAAGGGAAAATTGAATGAACTGAAAATGAATTGAATTAAAAAAAAATGAAAATGCAATGAATTAGAATTGCACTGGAATTGAGGTTTACAGGCTCCACTGAATTGATCTGAATTTATGAACAAAAGTTCCAGATCTCATATTTTATAGTGTTGCTCATTGGAATTTGCTCAAGGTCTGTGTGAAGTTCAGCCATGCAGTATTTGGTTAAAATCAAACACAATTGCCCCTCATGGGTGACACACAAGGAACATGATAACAGCTTAAATGCCAATTCTGAACAAAACTGTAAATTGTGAACAAGTGCACTGGTGCACTAGTGAAAGAACTTCTGTGATAACACTCGCATCAGACCAATGAAATGTATTCAGATGAATGCAACTTTTTGAATTGTGAATTGAATTTTAATGGAATAAAAATTATTTGAATTGAATTGGAATTGATATTTTTCTCCTGCACATTGAATTGAAATTGAAGTTTCATAACAGTTCTTGAATTGGAATTGAATTTGAATTGACCCCAGGTCTGATGCTTAATCAGTTGTTATCAAAAATGATCATTGTAATAAAAGAAATGGATGAATAGTAATTATTGACTTTAAATCAGTTGAACTTGAATGCATTAATTAAAACAACGACAATTTATATAATAATTAACTCTAACATAGGGATTATGGGCAAACGACTTAATATGCATAAAATTTCACTTCAAAACAGAAAACTTTTATTCAAAGTGGTACATCTCCTTAAAATATGCAAAAATGACTTTACCGAAGATATCAATATTGATGGGAAGATTCCCATGCTGATCCAACAGAGTTTACCCCTTCTGATCCTTTTTTTCTTTGAGTTGACCACACTCTGTACTTCCAAAACCTCTCAAAGAATTTCAATGAAACTTTGTGGTTGTGTGAGCTGTACCAACAAAGAAAAGACTAAACCATAGATTGGATGAATTTAGTTTAGAAGTGATCAGGTGCATCCACTTGTCCTTCTGAACCATCAGGTGCACAACAATAGCAATATATGTTTTTTTTAAAGTAAGGTTGAATTTTATCTATCCTTTCCAGATGTACACTGGAAACTTACTGTTAAGTGCAACATAGGAGGACTTACACAAACACACATACCAGTACATATATATATATATATACATACTGATACATATGAACAGTCACACACATTGACATTACAGGTTAGCTCACCTGGCTTGGCCTTTTTGGGTTCTTTAGGTGCTGTATACTTGAAAGACTCATCACTATTTTCCTGTCTGTCTCCACCAAAGAGAGAACCAAGGTGAGATCTGAAGGCAAATAAAATCTCTTTATATACCTGAACACACATGTCAGACTAAGCATTCTTTGTATTATCTTTCTTTTACTTTGGAGACTTCAGTAGAATGGGCCTGGTGTGTGGCTGCCAGCTGTGTCACTATATCTTTGGTGGGCCTCATCTTGGACTGTGGAGTGAGCTCAAACTTTGTGATGTCATCCCTAAGTATAAATAGGGAGCACAAGGGTGGTTCCATGTCTATGGAGATAGCTGTGCTGTTCTTTTGTTGGCGTCAATAAAACCTAACCTTTTAAGTATTAACTTAGTACTTATAACATAAATAATGTACCTTTCAAAGTTTCATTAAATTGCACATGCACAAGGCATAGTAATTATAACCCAGCAAATTTGAGACTGCTGGCACTCCTATTGATCCATAAACATAGTTTACAAATTATGGAGCCAGAACCTGATGCAAGCTGATTGTAATCATACCATGCATGTTAAAAAACATAATCGGAGTGAGTATAGAATCCATGGCTATATGTACGAGGTTATGGGTGTATATGGACAGACGTAATGATGTTTAGGATTCATGTAATGGAGAAGTAGGAGGCATGTCGATGTCTTGTTGTGGAATCCACAACTGTGATAGGAGCAGAGTGGATCTGAATCACACGTCTTGGGACGAGACATGTCGATGTCATATCATCAGGCATGTCATGGCTTATGTTGATTACAACTAATATGAGACTGTCCAGTCAGTTTAGACCAATACTGGAAATGTAGGCCGGCTTCTATACCAAGGCCAAATAACCTATCATGTTTAATGTGACATTTAGATGTGCAACCAGCTGACAAAGTTAATTATTAATTGTTACAATACTCTATAAAATATTGTAACACTTGAGACACAAGATGCTGAAAAACAAGTTCTGTCCATCATAAAAAAAACAACTCCAAGCATAAAGCTATCTTGTATCATTATACCAAAATGGACTTAATGATCTATTTAATCCATTATGAAGTCAAACATGCTGTCAATCAGAAACATGGATGTCTGTTTGTAGGAAACTTTGTCATATCTCGATGAGTCAAAGGCTGTGACCGCCTCCTAACGCCTGTATATATGACCAGTATTCATCTAACCATATCAATGACCATTAAGTTAAGCCACAAGAGGTTACGATGATCAGATGTAACTAACCCTCGCCCGGGAGACATAAAGTCGCCATCATCATCGTCGCCTCCAAGAAAGTTCATGTTGACGTTTTTGTGGAACCACTTCTGACACGGGGAGGTTGCAACTTCCTGACGAGTGTGTCACATGATAGGTCATGTGATTTACGAAACTACTCTACACTCTCATAATCGGAAGATATACTTACCACAGTTCTTTAAGTATAAATTTACAACATTTGATGTTCATTTAAAGAATGAAATAATAATATATTATTAATGTATAAGCGTTACTTGTTAATTCATGTTATACGAAACAAACCAAAATAGTTTTGTTATATCTTACCACATCGTTCGGAATTTTTACAAAGTTTTAGTGCTCTTAAACCACCTGGATTGACCCGATAAATTTGTAGTGAAGGATTAAGCACTAAAAAATGGAGCAGGACTAAAATTAACGGATATGTGTCTTGATGAATTTGATGAACCACACTTGACCGGCTCAACAATAAAACCTAGACATACACATAAACATAATCGACAGTTATCAATACACAACCACACACGCGCTTATCAGAATGGTATCGGTCAACTTCATTTTTCTTATTATTACACTGACTCGTATAATTATATCGTATATAATAAACACTTTCGGAAACACGGCGCTCTACTGTATATATATATATATATATATATATATATATATATATATATATATATATATATATATATATATATATATATATAATTTATTGAATAATAATAATAATTCATTTTAATTTAATTTAATTTTAATTCAATTCATTTTCCAGCAATCATTAAACATATTATTATAAGAATATGAAATTAAAGTCCAATTGACTAAAATATAACATTCAGAAGGTTTCAGTATTAAAAGAGACATATACAAATCAATACTTCAATTTTCTATTAAAACTTTTATAATTCAACTAAAATGTTCAAAACATTTCACTATTAATATATAAAATATCACATACAAATGACTAGGAAAAAAATTTTCCATGAACAAATGTGTTTTTAATTTACTTTTAAATTTTGAGAGATTGGTGACTTCTCTTAGAGTATATGGTAGGTCATTCCACAGTTTCGGGCCAACAACACTGAATGCCCGATTTTGTGTATATGCAGGGGCGTAGCCAGGATTGAGGGAGGGGAGGGGGCCATGATCAGTGGCGGATCCCGAAATTCGAAAACGGGGGGGGGGGGGGGGGGGGGTGCTAATATGCATATATGGGTACTATGAAAACTGTTATATATACGTGTATATGTATGTATATATTATTATTATTATTATTATTATTATTATTATTATTACTATTATTATTACTATTCGTTATATATTTTAGTGTATAAAAACATGTTTCTGTTTTTTAAATTTTCATTAATGAACCATGGTTTCATTAAGGTAAGTTACAAATACATGGGGAGGGTATATGGGAAGGGGTGCTAATATGCATGTATAGGTACTATGAAAACTGTTATATATACGTGTATATGTATGTATATCTTATTATTCTTATTATTATTATTATACGTTATATATTTTAGTGCATGAAAACATGTTTTTGTTCTTTTAAATTTCCCATTATGAACCATGTTACCAACTAAAGTTACAAACAGGTACATGGGGAGGGTATGGAAGGGGGTATCCCCCTCCCATATTGGGAATTATTTTGAATATGTAATGTATAGAGGACGTTTTGAGACAATTTTCACAAAAAAAGAGGATTTCCTGATCCTGTTCCCCTATGTCTTTGCATTATGTAGTCAAACTGTAGAGATGTTCAATATTTACTATTTATATTTCTTCAAAATAAGTATATAAAATTTCAATCGTTTACATCATGTTAAAGTCAATGGCGCAAAGGTGCATTTACGTTTATAACTTGCATAATATTATCTTTTAAATTTAATGCTCGGAGTGAAATAACTGATGTGTTGAAATCTTACGTAGGCCAAAAAAATAAGGTTTGGTTCTTAGGCACCTTTTTCCAGAAATCAGCACGGCCGGGCGATATTTTATTTTTTACCTTTTTTTGTATGTTTTAATAAAAATGTCATATGATCAGACATAAGCTTGAAAATAACAGAAATTTTTGCTGAACAGGTAAAAGCACAACATAACAAAGGAAATCTTTGTATTATTTTATCTTCTTGAAAGATGAAAAATAAAAATTAAACATTTTGATACGAGGAGTAAAAATTGACGCGGGCGGTGCCTGAGAACCATACCTTTTATTAATTATTTTTTTGCTTTAAACTTTGCATTTTACAGGTGTCCGTGGTCACGACAGTACACAAGACTCCTAAGAGCACAGATCGCGAGTTCGAGTACCGGTATCACCAGAGGAGCCGTGAGATTGTTCACGGTCGACCCCAACCAGGGTATGGTGCTCTGCAGTTGTTCTGCAGCTGTTCATTAATATCCTCATCCTCAACTAATGAATTTGAAAGTAATAAACTGCAGATAACTTAAATAAAATTTAATAGCTAATTAATAAAAAGAAATATGAAAAACGAAAATAAATCACGAAAATTGGGAAATTAGATGAAAGGAGGGATATTGCAGCTCAGCGGGGGCCGCGCGCCGAAGGCGCCCCCTCCGGATCCGCCACTGATAGCAAAGGCCATTTAATGCATATACATGTATATATATATATATATATATATATATATATATATATATATATATATATAATTATGTCCACCATTAAGGCGCAGAGTTTTATTGGATTTATCGAAACAGTCCATGTTCCTTATTTCGCTTTTTTATTTAATTTGATAATATTCAGAAATCCATCGATCACATGACAACACATACATTCCAAAAAAGACAATATAAGATTATAAATGGCATGTAAACATAAAGTAAGATGAAATAAAAAAACATGAGGGGATTACCAAGAATGGCGTAATAATTAATATTTATATTTATTGCGGTCCTTATATTAGTATTGTTCCTATATCAGATCAGACAAATAAACTTGTAAGCAAAATACGATGGACCACAAAATACTCCACACATATACACTGATATGTAATATAGTTATATAATACATAGACCCTGACTAAGGAGATAGGCATATATAAACCTACGACTATTACTCAAAAAAAGATATTAACCAAATACAAAATGCTGATAATGCATGCGGGAGCCAAATAACGCTATACACAGTGTGCGCGTCCGGTTGATCAATTCCACGAATTCTCTCTTCCTTCTTAGTTTTGGTCTACTCCTTTTGCGCCTGTCACATGACAAAAGCAAGATGGCGACTTCACTCCAAAACAAAATGAATGATTTGGAGGCAAGACTAAAAGCTGAAAATGAAGATAAAAGAAAAGACAAATTACCAACAGTCCACAGCTTCGAAAAACCTAGTCCTAGAAGACCTAAGCCATGTGAGTTATATGGTCTGACCAGTCGTTTTAAACTCCCTATAGGCCCCGTCAAAGTGACAGCCCTTGCTCCGTCAAAGACGACGCATTGTTCTTGTTTCAGTGCCTCACCGCTTGTAGTTGAACACTGATAGAATCTGAGACAATTTGAACACAATGATTCTCACGAGATTTAGTCGTAATGATTTAAATTGTGATGATGTCACCGTTGTCACGTGCTCCGACTTGCCAACAGAATGTCACAGGCCATGATAACGCAAAACAGATCGCTTTAATCAGTGTTACCGGTAATCTCGATACCGGTAATCTTGTAAGACAATAGACATGAACCACAGATTATGAATGGTACTGATTCTGTGATAGAACTGCAGTATTCTATAGAATAACTTGCACACCTCTCTGAGATCTGACACTTGTGTGAACAGAAAACATTTTAAGCTCAGCTGACGGAGCCACTATAATAGCAGGCTTCGTTTCTATTGAGGAAAATGTAAATAAAAATGTCTCCTCTCATTCCCTATATTAACTCCTTCTTTTCCCTGTAGATGTCCCTACACTCAACTCTACTAACATAAACAACTACTAAGCATCAGAAGTTCCCTGAATCGGGAATCGAACCTACGATCTGTAAACTAGGAGCCCTACACGCTACAAAGTGAGCCGTGAAGACGAGATACCAGCAAGAGCAAGTTTTGTTCATTTATATCTACTGCTGAAGTGCCATCTATCGCTAAAAAGGGAAACCATTTACTATTTGAACAGGAAAATTAAGCTTTAGGTGGGGGCTCCGCCCCCACACTCCCGTTCAGACGGGGAACCCCCGGACCCCCCCTCCTCTAATATAATAAACTCCAGTTATGAGCAAAATTAAATACGGGAATTCTCAGGAAAAGAATATGTATCGGCCTTTTTCAGGAAACAATTTATTATGGGACACCCATTGTGCATAAGGTACTGGCGGTAGGCTGAAGCCCGGTTTCTATAGTTCTGCCCAGCTGACTTTCAGTTTCAGTCATAATGAGCTATTGTGATGGGTCATTGTCCATGGTCTTTCTGTAGAGCCGTCCAGATGTCCGTTAGAAGGCCACAAATCAGAACCATTGGACCTGGAATCTTCTTACTTGACATCCAGGGATGTCCATTAAAAGTATCCTTGAATCCTGAAAATAAGGGGTTACCCATATCCTCCAAGCTATGGAGCTCAGAAGTACCCCCAAGAATAATTGAAAATTTGATACAAATGCTCCAGTATCTGAACAACTATTGCATTGATTACCATGATTCTTTGCATGCACATTGATCATGGAGTGTTTCATCAGTTCCTGGAGACAGATGGTGCCACCTGGATTTTTTTTTCGAAATTTTACACATTTTATCTTTATTTTGGTGACCTTCAAAGATGTGGTCGTCTGTTCACAGGGCACAATAATTAAAAATTTGATACAAAAGCTCCAGTTTCTTAGTAGTTCTCTCACATGATAATATCAACATTAACATTCGCACACTTATAGGGGCAAAATAAAAAAATTGTGCTGGCAAGTACACTACTGTTTGAATGACTGCTCCCCACTCCCAATGATTTATTTTTTTTAGGTGTACCCAAACAAAGTCAATACAAGAATGATGTTTTAATTAAGATCACCTATATGACATCTCACCAGTAACTGTGTGTAGCCTATATCAGAATATGTTTTGGTTTAGGATGTCTTTGCTTTGATTGAATGTATAATAAATAAATTTAAAGGACCACTTGTTTTTCTACAAGGACCAGTTTATTTTTGCTTGACTGGCCCTCCAATTTTAAGAAAACCTAGTAATTTCCTCTGTTCATTAATTTGAATAGCCTTCATTTTTGACAACAGGATAACACCCACTCTGCCACCTGTCCAGTGCTCGAATTGTTGAGAAAATTATATGTAGCAGAATTGCTAATCAAATTAAATTTTGATTAGCAATTATAGAATTTTGATTAGCAATTTTTGTATTTATCAAATTTAATTTAAATAAAGTGCTGAAATGTTGTCATGCACACTATTTGGTAATATATATATATATATATATATATATTTATCAGTGTTGCTCCTAGAGTGCGGCATTGCGGCAATGCTGCAATCTTTTTGGCCATGTCCCTTTGTTTCTAGGCAAGCGCGCCCATGTGGACGCAATATTTTCACATGCGTCCCCTAAAAGTTTAAATAATGCGACCCTTAAACGAACGCAGTTATATGAAAGATTTGCAGAAATCCTCCGGTAGGAATCTCTAATAAAACCATATATGCGGGATTACACGATACACATACTGTGACACTGATTGAATGGTAAAACCATTGATGTCAAGAATGCATCGCCTCAGGGTTGGTCCTACCCAAGAAGGGGTTGCACATACACTGAAGAGATCAATGTTCTTGTGGTCGGAATAAAGTGGCAAGCGAGCGTCCAGTGCTCGACCGGATGTTGTTTAGCCTACATAATCTCACATTAAGAGGCATTTTAATCATTTATAAATTAATATGAAAAAAATATATGTTTATTTATTAAATGAAGTTTAGAAAGTGCGCCCACGGCCCACATGATCAATCTTTACGACATTTCCCCTATAAGATAATCCGCGAAGTAAGGTCAACTGGAAACGTGCATCCCCGGCATTTCGAAATGTTCTTATTTCATGATGTCAAGCAGTTCTCAACAGCGTATACAGTTAAGAACTAAAATACGGGTAGTCGCTTGTCGACTACGTGTATCCGCCTAAATCAGAGTGGAACGGGTGAAGTGAGGCATGGATTGAGTGGCAAGGGAAAATATCTAGTGAAGTGTTGCATATTAGCATGGATGTCTGCAGCCAAATGGTGTATGTAGGTTGCGCCACCTACCACAAAATCCAGAAAGCTGTCCAAGTTGTATACATATGCAAAATTTGAGGCAGATAAGTCAAACCACTATATGTTTATGAGTGATTTAAGCCCGTGGCAGACAAACAGTTGGACGCTGTGCAAAAATGGTTGAAGGTGGCGCCACCAGTTTTGCGTATGATAAAGAGCTATGTGAGAACTATACACATGCAAAACTTTGGCCCAATCGGTCAAACGGTTCCCAAGATATGAGCTTCGATGTCTGCTGCATAAACTAGAATGCAGGTGGCGCCACCTGTCATAAAATCAAGAGAGCTGTCGGGGATGTATAAACCTGCAAAATTTCAGGTGAATTAGTCAAACCACTGCAGAGATATGAGTGATTTTATCCCATGGCAGACAAACAGACGGGAGCTGTGCAAAAATGGCTGCAGGTGGCGCCACCAGTTTTGCGTATGATAAAGAGCTATGTGAGATCTATACACAAGCAAAATTTTGGCCCAATCGGTCAAAAGGTTCCCGAGATATGAGGGTAAACGTGAATGTAGGTGGCGCCCCCTGTCATAAAATCAGAAAAGCTATCCAGGATGTATACGCATGCCAAATTTCAGGTGAATTAGTCAAACCACTGCAGAGATGTGAGTGATTTTAACCCAAGGCAGACGAACAGATGGACACTGTGCAAACATGGTTGCAGGTGGTGCCACCATTTTTTGTGTATGTTATAAAGCTCTCCAAGGGCTACATTTGTGCAAAAAAATTTTCCTGATCCGTCAAATGGTTCCCGAGATATGTGGGTTTATGTGTGGAAACAGACGCACAAACGGAAGCAGAGCGCAGAGGGAAGGTCAGAGGTCAAAACAAAATCGGGGCGCAGCAGTTCACATGTGACCCAAACATAATCCCGGGTTTCGTAAAATTCCGCCCAGGGGTTACGGAGGAGTTCTCCGGACACCTACGCGGCGGCGGCGTGCAGCTGAAAACATAGTATCCGCAAAACTCTGTTTTGGTGGATACAATTACAAGTTGATCATATAAATTACATTATAATGCCTCAGATAACGTGATTACGATTGCTCAGACGATTATTTCGCTCAAAGGAACTCAGTTCAGGTCTCTTACAATCTCAAACTATCGGTCTATGCCTGTCGTGACACCGTTTCACGGAAGACAAGCCAATCGACGGCCGCTCTTTTTTCTATATTTGTATATTTCTATTCTGGACTGAACGTTTAATTTGAATCATAGGCATATGACTATGATTTGAATGGGAACTTCCTCGTAATTTTCAAGCCTCATGGACATGTGATCTCTCTGTTCCCCGGTATGTATAAAGAAGCTGGTTGTTTTTCATTTTCTCTGACCAATAATATGAACATTTAATCGTTTGTTACTGGTTGAACTAGTAGTTTAAGCTGCTGCCACGCCGGCAGCATATTTTCCCGGTTAAGCTGACATCGTTTCCACGGCGACGTACATATAGGCTAACACGGGTATATACGGACAGAAAGATTCAGTTTCTGATTTAAATAGTTCAAATGTTTATTTTTTAAAAGAAATTGTGGTGTCTGGTCTTTTGATACTTGCTGTAGAATTATAGGCCTAATAAACTTTCCCGGCTAACATGTAGGCCAAACATCGTTGCATGGCACCGCCAACGCATAAATGACGCTTCGTGGGAACCGATATTTCGACGATTATTCCTTTCATACTTTCATACAAACAATTATGTAATATGGTGACGCCGGCAGCAAAATTCTCATCGTTCCCTGGCAACTTACGCTAGCACGGCCGACTGTCTGAATAACCTATTCTTACAGGGGCGGATCCAGGATTTAGGAAAAGGGGGGTCCAACCCAGGAGGACAAATGGAAACCCTAAAAAGGTCCTCAGGTCTGAAAAAGGGGGGGGGTCCAGGTGGCAAAATTTTGTGTGAAGCCCTTAAAAAAACATTGTTTCTGATGAAAAGGGGGGGGGGGGGTCCGGACCCCCCCCCCCCCCCCCCCCCCTAGATCCGCTTCTGTCTTATCAAATTTATCAACTGTGTACTACATTCTGTACCATTGCGTCTGCGTACCTTTGTCTGCATGTTTTACAGGAACATGGCAAGTTCATTTGAGAGGTCCATTCATATGACCAGTTTTTAGCTCAGCTGACTATAAGTCATCTGAGCTATAGTTGTGGTCCATTGTCCGTCGTCCGTCCGTCTGTCTGTCCGTCCGTCCGTCCGTCCATAGATGTGGCACGTTTTGAAACCGTAAGACCTAGGAATCCAAAATTCGGCATAATGTTAGATGTCCCCAAGATCTCCTACCAAGCCGAAAACATTTTTTTATTAAAAACCTATTTTCACACTTCAGGACTGCCTAATATCGAAACCACTCATCTGTTTTTCCTCATATTTACCATAAATATTCCTCTATATAGTTCCTATGTACATGCCAGAAATTAAGTCTGTAAAGTATATAATCTTTAAGTTATGGGCCCAAACATTATGGACTTTGTAAAAAATCAGGAAAAATAATAACTCCCTTAACATGAAAAATTTTGAAACTAGAGTCTATTTTCTCAAGTATATATCTATGTTTAATTAAGATTCAATTGTTTACCCAAAATTAGATCTGAATTTTGTAAATTTTTTAAGTTATTAGCATTAAAAAAAAATCAGTGCCTTAAATTAAGCCCAACTTTGACCATGGCACGTTTTTTTCCTGTAAGCACCATTGATTTAATTTTCACAGCATGTAAACATAAATATTTAGTTTGTCTAAATCTGAAATTTGAAAATAAAAGCTTGAAAATTAAGCTAGTTATTGATTTTTTTTTCTGTAGTCACTTGCTTTGATTTCAGATGCAGGGTCCCACTCCAGGTCACTGGAAGTCAGCTATGCCAGGGTTTCTGATTTGTTACTGTCAGGGGGAGATCCCCTGCTGTGACAGGTGTACAGTTATTCTCATATCACCACCCCAATCACCCCCCCCCCCCCCCCCGCAAACCCAACCCACCAAGTGATATGCAAAAACTTTCAAATAATTCAAGGTGTAATCCAGAAGATGCAATGTTGTGTAATGTAGCATTTTTAAAGAAATCAATTTTCTTTTAAATGATTTTAACAAATATAAATGAACCCATCAGTATGCTTACCGTAGATCCGCGTTTTGCCGCCGCACGTCGTCTAATGGCCGCACCCCATGTTCGTAAATATCTGGAAGGTTCTTTCAGTGGAGTAAAAAATTCCCAAAACCTTACTTAATGACCGCACCTCATTCTCACAACGTTCCATTGCCGAGTGGTGTAAGGGAACCCAACGAAAAAACGTTCTATTCTTAAACGCTAGGCTGCAGCTAGGAACGCTGCGGTATGCTGACATGCGGTCAGGCATAACAGTTTTGGGAAACAGTTGCACCTGTGTATTTTGCTTGGCTTTGCTAATTAATTTATTTATTTAATTGGTTAAACAGCCTGATCTACCCGATTAGAATAGATGACTCATCCAAGACGAATCCTAGTAGGGCCACGAAATTAATTTGACACATCATGGAATGTCAGAGAATCTTGCGCCTTTAACTTGGATAATTAAAGTTCAGTTGGACGTCAAAGCATTGTATGGCACGTCGGTAATTTAAATATTATTTAGACATTATACATCGTCGGTCATTTAACAACAAAACATTTAAATAAACGACACCTGCGTCAGTGATCATACTGCCAGAACACCTCGGGTTGTGCTGATCGTAATATATGCAAAATGGTGTCCGAATCGTCAATCAGCAAAACATACCACATAAAATGATTACGGAATTAGCGGGACTTGGGGTACCTTGCGCCTTTTCCCTGGCTAATTAAACTTCAATGGGACATCAAAGCCAACGGTTCTCTTTGTGATGACTTTTATTTACATTCTATACAACGTCGGTCAATTAACAACCTTGACAAAACCTTTGAATAAACGAATCCCGCGTCGATGTTGACACAGCCTGTACGCGTACTCCCAGGGTCCTGCTGATCATAATATATGCACACTGGTGCCCGAACCGTCTGCTAGCAATACGTGCCATATGAAAAGATTACGAAACTAGCTGGTGAGGGTTATGACCTTTGAGCGTCATCTATGGACAATGTGATGAACGAAGAAGTATCTGAACGTGAACGCAGGTTTAATTGCCGAAGGACTATGGTCTTTGATTATCTTTTGTTTTACAGTTTATTTTAAAAGAAATGATATGTTCAAGAAATATCTTAAAATGATGTTTTACCTGTATTGCAGCCATACTCAAATATAGGTACAACCGTTAGTGTTAGAGTGCTTAATTTGGCGAGTGAATATCGATCTTTTATCAATCATTGCGTGAAAATGGCCGTGGTTTATAACTGACTCAGAAAAGTTTTATAATACATATAAGCCTGTTTAAAATATCAATTTTACATTTAATAAAATTAAAAATGAATAAAATTAATATACAAATATGCAGTATCATAAAATATACGTTCTCAGTATTCACTTCCTTCTTCCTCAGCCTATTATCGCCCATTGCGCCTCGGCGGGCAGTCGAGTCTCTTGTACATGTTTGAATATAGCCAAACCTGCGTTTTATAGCCGCATCCCTTGTCGAGAAATATTAGTCAGGAATTTTAGCTGCAAGTCTTGATTTATGGCCGCGGCAGCAAAACGCGGATCTACGGTAAATTATTATAAAATATGAAGCACATTATGGATAAATAAAGACACAATTAAAAATTGTGAAATCTAAATTAAGTATTATTTTTAGATATTTATTGTTTTGCAGATTTAAAAGATATATTTTTGTGGTAAAAAATAAATAAACATTTGTATGCATGATGTGCTTGATTTCTTGCTCATCAATACAAACCAATCATATAAACCAACCATGGCCTTTATTACCTCTTCCTCTTACACTTTATCTCCATTAGATATTATTTTAGATTTTTACCTTCAAGGTTAACGTCAGCTGAGCACAGTGACCCATAGGTTCCTTGTTTAAATTAAGATATTGGTCAAATTTTGTGGGATTAATTTTTAACTCATATGGCCATATATTTAACTTTTGAAAAAATTAATTACCTTCACGCATTATTTGTTTATGAAATGGAACTTTTATATGACACTTACCGTAAGCCCATTTTTTCCCTTGGTGCATCACTAAATTGTTTCAGGCCAAAGGTTTCATTTATTACACAGTCCATATGCTTTAGCTCATGTCCATTATTCTATAATTTACAGAGTTTCATTTATGCTGGGCCATTTTCTCTTAGCTTTTCAAATGGTAATATACATGGAAAAACCATAAGAAACAAAAATATTTTGCAGTTACTAATATTTTCCAAAATTCAGCTTAGCGACGTGACCCATAGGTCCCTTGTTTTATTAAAAATTTATAAAACCTGTAATAAATAAAAATGATTCAGATAAAAACTTCTTAATGGAAAAAGTGGATATGCTTAAAAAAAATAGGCTTATATATAAACTTAAATGCATTATTCCCTTGAAAGTGAAATAAAGGTATTAGTCCATTCTGTCCACTTGCCTGTCCATCTGTAAATTTTCATATGCATCACATTATCTCAAAACTTTTACTGTTTTTCGTCATGATAGTCTTGTCAGAGTATTGGTTTGCAATCATATATTTAGAACTTTACTATAACCAAGTAGGAGGGCCCCTTTCCTCTTAGCTTTTCATATCCTTTTATAAATGAGAAACATTACAATAGAATATTTCTACATCCACCTTCGTGCTGCCCTCACTTTTCCCTTCTTTGAACCCCATCCCAAAGTCAGCCTCAGTAAGCAAGAACAAGATGAATCAGATATATTCATACTTTAATATTTTTTATAACTATTCGTCCATAGGTACCTATGTACATGCCAGAAATTATGTCAATATTGCGTAATATGTAGACATAGTGGGCATCACAATAATGTACCTTGTCAAGACTAAAGAGATCACAAATTCATAAATCACTTCATCAGCATAGTTAATCATAACATCATATCTGTCAAATTGAAAGCTTGCAGACCACCATACACTTTAGATCCTTCAACAAATAGCCTTATCATCATTCTACTACTGCTTATTACTGCTGTCATTGCATTCATATTTGCTCAAATATATCACAATTTTCAACCCCTCCTAAATAAATAAAAAATAAACCACTATATTTGACTCTATTAATCCATCAGTCAGGTTATTTCATTTATCATTTTCTCACATATTACATTACATTCCTTTATAATAGCCCAACATGTCCATGATATTCGTAAGCTTTATCGACTCGATATAGTATCACAGTGGAGAAACATTTATAGTCCAATCACGATCAGCTGAGCGCCTGACCCATGGGTCCCGTGTTTGTGAATGTGATAACTTATATTTTGTCCCAAAATTTGACAGACAAAATGTTTCAACCATCTCTCTCAGAGAGTTTCTTCTCTCGTACAACATGTGTAAACCAGTCATGACTGGATTCAGTCTGCATACGTGTGACCAATCACAGGGAAGAACCCTGTTGACTCTGGTGTCAGAAAACCAAAGGTCAAAATCATATCTGCTTGATTGAGATTAATCCCAATATAGTTCTCATATGATGAAAATATTGTTGTGAATGTTAAGAACAAATGGCATGCTGGTCAGCTGATCATCATGACCCATGGTCACTTATTAATATTATGCCTGTGTAATTACATTCTCATTCACTAATTATTTTCAGATGAGCTTCATGACCTATAAGTCATTTGTTATTATAACCTATTTCAATCTGATACAGATTTGCTGTAACTGTAAGGCTACATTTTGAAAAAATAAAATTATATTTGTAGTCTTTCTAATGATGTTGTTCTACTTGGCATTAATTTTCCGGTTAACAATTTATTAGAATGTACTGGTTTAGTTGAATTTAAAACTTCATTTCATTAAATGCATGTTATCTTCAGTCTTATTTTGATGTTTATAACATTGTTATAGTTGGTAGCCTTGGAGAGAGGGGTTTGAAGTTTGACACGCCTGTGATGAGACGTAATCGCCCAAGCATATCTCCTCAAGACCTCCCAGTCTCTCCACCAGCACCTAAACCTCCAGATGGGTGAGTCCAGTTCAAGTACTTATTGGAGTAGCCTTGCAATAAATCTGACATCTGGTTTCAACACTTGAGTTTATCCAGTTCTTTTTCAGGGCGTATAATCTATCAGTTTTACCTAACAAGATGCCAGGGGACAAGTGTAGATGTGTTTCATGTAGTTTCTTCAACTTCCTTGATCCAATAGTTGTTAAACGATAATTCCCCACTTGTAGTAAGGATTACCGTATTTGACGTAATAAGCGCCCCTCCCATAATAAGCGTTCCCCCCCTTCCCTCCAACCCCCCCCTCCCCAACCTCACACACTAACGGATTTTGGAGATCACATTAAGAAAACTAAGGGATGAACCTCACTTTTCTCCCTAGCCAATATAACGTGGCGTGACGTTATACTTTCATTTCTTCCCGCCAAGCTTATATAATAATAATAATAGTTGCACACAACAGAGTCAGTGGTCAAGTGTATCATAGATTACAATGGCTAACTGTGTCCATGAGGGCCGACTCTGCAGGTGGCCATGCCAATTGGCCTGAATGAGCTGGGGTCTTATCGCCTCCGCAGTACGTAGAGCTCGGCAGTTATCGTCGATTCTCAATTGATTTGAACAACGTTCTTAAAACATTTGATTCTCTATTATCCTTTGGTATGGAACAAATATCCCTCTGGCTTTGCACCGTAATACCACCCAAAACAGCCTTAAATAAGATCTGTATTACTCCTGCTCCCAGCAATGTCAAGATGTAAATTGTGTATTTACAACGCTCAATTCTATGATTTCACATGATTTAATATGAATAGGAATTCCTCAATGAACATTCGCTCCAGATAGCCCTGTGACCTCGCTGTGTGTTGAAAATAACCGCGCCGGGCCATGACATTTTCTATTGTTAACACCCAATAACTCATATGAAATGGATAAATCTTTAAAGAACAACGATTGTCTGATTATACCCAGGACAAGTTCAAATGTGCTTATACCGGTACCCACACTGTCTGAAATATTAGTGTAGAAAAAATGAACAGGGGTCGAAATAATTGATCCTGTTTTGATGACGGGAATTCTAAATGACTGAATCAATTCCCGACCGGGAATGTAACATTGTCCGGTAGAATTCAAGGTCTATGGCGGCGCTGGTCACTTTCCCACTGATACCAAATACATCCAACAGTATAAAGCAAAATTCACCTTTTTCCCTTTTCACAATTCTAAAAGAAAATAATTTCAATTATCTGCCATGTTCATTGGAAAGATATGCTGATAAAATTAGGTCCAGTCTTCTGCGTCCGGTTTCCGACCGACCTTATCTATGTTCTGCCGACCAGTATTTTCTTTTTATGATCTCTATGGTTGGAAATCCATTACATACTTGTTTCATTAAAACATAGACAGAAATGCTGCATGTAATCGTCGGTAACCATCCCGCAGAACACTGTTTGTTTCATCCTAAACTATAGAAATCGAAATGAGGTATACAAACTGTAAAAATGGTAATTAAAATATGATGGAGCAACTTGTCGGCATTATATTTTGCAAATGAGTGATTGGTGGGTTGATTAATACAATGTATCTGGTAAAATAACGGAAATAAACAAACAAATACACACATGCACACGCACTTATTTTCATTATTGCTAGTCAGGTGCTTTGAATGATTTGAGCATTATCTCTTTGGCATCTCCTAGGATTGTCATGGATTTGTCAAGCCCACAAAAGACTGCCGCACGTCAGCGGACTGCCGCACGCAGGTGTACGATCAGTCAGCCATGACGCCTTCTGACAATGGGCCTCATTGGTCTGCTCACTCACTGCCGTTCAGAGCTTTTTATCTTTAAATTATTATCTTTAAATTACTTTATCAAGCCCATCCTTTTCAACACATTATGTACATGAAAGTATTTATCCAGTGTTTATCTGGATAATAAATTGTCGGCTCAGAGGTCGTCTGCTTTAGGCTTCCTGTTCAGATATCGCCTGTCCCAATGTCTTCTGTTCCGATGTGGTCACTGACCGTCAGCCTGGAATGATTCTTTCCCTGCCACCAAGGGCATGTTGCACACACCATGGCAAGTGTCACTCACATGTAGCTAGAATCTCCCGATTTGTCATTAATATAGTTAACAGATATAGCATGTACTGAGGGTGTGAAATTTACATGTTTTTATTCCCCCCACCACAAAGTGGCCAGGGCATATAGTTTTACCCATGTCCATCATTCTGTCCTTCCGTCCACCGTCATTCCGAAATCAAACAGTTGTACGGACTTATTTTTGCAATGCCTGCAGATATTGGCCTTATTTTTTCGGTGTGTGGGCAGATAATGACCAGTTACAGATTGAGTTCGCTTTTCATCCCAGTTGACCTACTTTTGACCATTTTACGCCTCCTAAACTTAGAAAATTTCATGAAAAATAGAAATTTTCATGACAAATACACATGTACGGACTTTTTTTCGCATTGCCTGCAGATATTGGACTGATTTTTGGTGTGTGGGCAGATATTGACCAGTTACAGATCGAGTTCGCGTTTCGTCCCAGTTGACCTACTTTTGAACATTTTACGCCTCCTGAACATAGAAAATTTCATGAAAAATAGAAATTTTCATGACAAATACACATGTACAGACTTTTTTTCGCATACCTGCAGATATTGGCCTGATTTTTGGTGTGTGGGCAGATAATGACCAGTTACAGATCGAGTTCACGTTTTTTTCTAGTTGACCTAATTTTGACTGTTTGACGGTGCTCTAACAGAAAATTTCATAAAAAAGTGCATATGTACGGACTTATTTCGCAGTGCCTGCAGATACGGGCCTGATTTTTGGTGTGTATGCAGATAATGACCAGTTACAGATCGAGTTCTTGTTTTGTCCCAGTTGACCCACTTTTGACCATTTCACTGCTCCTGAACATAGAAAGTTTAATGAAAAATAGAAATTTTCATAACAAATGCATATGTACGGACTTTTTTTCCTCAATGCCTGCAGATACCACCCTGATTTTTTATGTGTGGGCAGATAATGACAGTTACAGATCGAGTTCGCGTTTCGTCCCGGTTGACCTACTTTTGATTGTTTTACGGCTCCTAAACATAGAAAATTTCATGAAAGACAGAAATTTTTATGGAAAATGCACATGTATGGACTTTTTTTCACAATGCCTGAAGATACTGGCCTGATTTTTGGTGTGTTGCTTGATAATGACCCGTTACAGATCGACTTTGCATTTTGCCCTTGTTGACCTACTTTTGACCATAAGACACCTCCTGAACTTAAAAAATTTTTCAAAATTTAACAAATGTTTCTAATTTGCCCCAGGCGGGGGCATTCATGTCATTCCAACACATCTAGTTCTTAATGTCATGACGTCCGTTTCTGTAATTTATCAGTGGCGCCCAGGCTTTGATCAAATGATTAGGTTCGAGTATTCAGTTTATTTTCTGTCCATGTAACCATGCCAACACTGGCAATCTGTTGATATTAACTTGCTTAATTCATGAACTGTCGCTTGGATTAGTTAATATTTTCTCAAAACTTCACACAACCATCACTAAAGATCGTTGTTTTTTTTATAATTGCTGTGAATGAAGTCAACCACGTGTACACATGTCGCAGTGTCAGAGGATCGTAACGCACTTTGGTAGTTGGCAGATGTGGGTTGGTGGGGGGGGGGGGGGGGGGGGGGGCGCTTATTAGGGTCGAATAAAGATTTGGGAAATTTCAATTTTGAGAGCACCCGGGGCGCTTATAACGTCGAATATGGTAAACATTCCTGTCTTATTTTATTTAACTTCGCTAGAAAACCACATATCTGACATATATATGTCATGACTTTGAAACTTGTATGCTAAAAACGGAACCCGGTGTAAGACAGGATTATCGGCATGTACCATAAACTTTGCCATTTAAAAGGCTATTTCGTCATTTTCAAACTGTGTTAGTATATGCTTGGGAAAACAAAAACAAGCCATGTAGGACAAAGCAGATATTTCAGGCCCAGCATTATGTGGCTGGTTATAATTTTCATTCTGTTAGGTCAGGTAGATATGTTGTCCCCATGGATCTCTCACGTGCGTGAGTGCTAAACACTAGGTAATATTTGGGTTGCAAGTACAACACACTCGTTAGGGTTCTTTAAACCTGAGGCAACTTATCATCAGTAACTATTTAGGCTGGCTGTTATGAATACTTGAGGTTTTGCAGTAAGTCAGAAATCACAGGAAGCCTTCCCCTGTCATGAATGTTAATACTTGAGGTTTTGTAGTAAGTCAGTGATATAAGAGCTGTATTTTTCATCTGTACTTTAAATTTGTCCTGACAGCCTCTAACACTCTTTAGTGTAATATCTTCCCTCTGCAGGTTTATAAATTAAATACTTGTTAGAGTCATCAATAATCATATTTATTTTTCTCCTAGCCATTGATAAGTTTTCTGGTTCTTGTCAGAACCACCAGTGATTGTATTGTAGTTTGCAATATTCATGATACTAGTCCCAACATTTATAATGTTTATCCAGATGGGCTGAACTTCCCTTTTATTTAACATTGTGGATTGAAAAGCATTGATTAATAAGATTAATAAATCTGAGTGTCTGAGGTTCAATTATTATCATCACCTTTAAAGTTGCTTTATCCATCACAGATAGTGGTGAGTCTGATCCTGGTATAATCAGTGACAGTTCAGTCCTGTGCAATTTATACATTATAGGCTTTTAACTTCACAAATTCAAATTAGGCCAGTGTGAAATGTTGCTGAAAGTAAAGTTCACAATGTTTTTCTGTATCCATTGCACATGTGATAGGAAATTCCATCATGGTAATTGGTATATACTCTTAAGATGTTTGACAAATATCTGAATGTAAATTTTTCAAAATTTACCCAGATATGAGCAGATATTAGTTATCTTAAAATAGGTTTTGCCCGAGGCCCTTCTCTTAGTGATTGCTTGATAGTACAAGGGATTCTGTTTTTTAAAATTTAAAACTAAAAAAATAAGCAGACTGATATTTCTTGATATTTAAACATCATGAAGGATGTTGATGGAACAGATTTTGACACTTGCACATTGTCTTTGACAGTGCTGAGATAGAAAGGCGCTACAAAGAGATCATGCAGCAGTCAGGCATCCTGACACTGAACGGCCACAAACAGAATGTGAGCATCGAGGACTTAGAAGACTTGGGGGAGCTGGGGCACGGCACGTGTGGTCATGTGATGAAGATGAAACATAAACACTCAGGATATCTTATGGCAGTTAAGGTACCGTTCTACTTCATCAAACTCTGCAATATGTCAATATCTCTGATGGTATGTAAGGACTGATGTGGTACAGTTCTGCTTCATCAAACCTTACAATATGTCAGTAACTCTGATGGTTTGTAAGGAGTCTAAGGACAGATGTGGTACAGTTCTACTTCACCAAACCTTGCTATATGTCAGTATCTCTTGATTTTTTGTAGAGACTGACGTGGTACAGTTCTACTTCACCAAACCTTACAATATGTCAGTAACTCTAATGGTTGTAAGGACTGATGTTGTGCAGTCCTAATTCATCAGATCTCACAATATGTCAGTATCTCTGATGGTATTTAAGGATTGATGTGGTACAGTTCTACTTCATCAAACCTTACAATATGTCAGTATCTCTGATGGTATTTAAGGATTGATGTGGTACAGTTCTACTTCATCAAACCTTACAATATGTCAGTTACTCTGATGGTATCTAATGATGTACATGTGGTACAGTTCTCCTTGATTGCACCACAGACTGTTTGATTGAATTCTTATTTTACCTTGAAGTAAACATTCTAAGAAACTATGAACACTTTGAGAGCGGTACATTGAATGTTGTTATCATTTTTTTTCAGCAAATGAGACGCTCTGGCAATAAAGAGGAAAACAAAAGGATTATCATGGATTTAGAAGTGGTTCTCAAGTCACATGACTGCCCATACATTGTACAGTGTTTAGGAACTTTTATATCCAGGGTATGTACAATACTGAAGCTCTCAGGTAATGCTGGGGGTCTTCTCTAAGGATTCTGAAACATATCACAACATGTATTCACAATTATTCTCAGATTTTATGAAAATATATCAAGAGTTCAGTGTGGCAATGCTTTTCCTAGACTCGGTATATTTGTGGACAAGGTTTATTTTGTAGCCATGAGGCTAGCCAGCTACATATTCAAAATACACCAGTAGTTGCCTTTTTCAGGTATAAGTCTCCACTGGTGTATGGTTGGTTCTCCCATCAGCTCACATACCCGTTTTTGTCACATTTTAGACTGACATTTTATATATGTTGTTTTATTATTTATTTATTATAGATTCTTGAGTGAATTTTATTATGTTTTGCTTAAAAACCTGTATTTGTGCCTGTATTTGAGGGAACATATAATCGAACTGTTTTTAGTTTTGCAGTCCTAGTAATAAACTTAATCTTTAATTATTTATATCATACTTGATGTGTTTGATATTTGTACTGGATATACTTCATCTTTTAGAGTGAAGTATGGATCTGCATGGAACTCATGTCCACATGTTTAGAAAAATTAATGAAAAGGATTCGTGCTAATATACCCGAGAAAATTCTGGGTAAAGTGGCCGTAGCGGTAAGTCTTACTAACCAAGAAGTTTGTGTATGTGTAAAAGTAATACAAATTTCTCTGCATCAAATTATCAATATTATTACCTGTTAGATTCTTAAGTAGTCATTCATGGTTTTTTGCTTCAACATTGCATGAAATTCTTCCTTGAAATCACATGTGACATTCTTGTATTCAGATGTCAGACTTCACCTGTACGACAATTATAGCATCACCTACTAATTAAATATGCAAATGTGAGAGATTGACCTCATGTTAAGTATCCTATTACCCTTAATATAAGAGGTCACTTTCTGTTACAGAAAGTTCAGATTAAGTGGTACCTACCAGGTCTTATTGTTGCATTTTATTTCAACTTTTTATTGACAACTAAAATTATAAATGGCCAGTTCAAATCTGTTAAAAAAATTTTAATAAATTGTTGTCTTGTTACAGACTGTGAGTGCACTGAACTACTTAAAAGAAGAACATGGAGTGATACACAGAGGTTATCAGAATCTTATCAACAAAACATTGATACTCTAGATTCAGAAAAATAAGTTTGGATTTTATTTTTGTGGTTTTTGTAGTTCAAAGTTATCCACAAATTCATTGTTCCAAAGATAAAAAAATCACACAGTCAATTAATATATTGATGTCAGCTGGTGGCTGACTTCATCTATAGTTATTATTGCTGGCTGATGAGTTTTCAATAAAGGTTCATAAAATTGTTAATTACCAGTTGTAAATAACTGAGCCATAAGTAAGCGTCACAGAGTACTAGTATGAAAATTATGCCCTGGTAATTTTCAAATGAGTAAAATTCCTGTCTAGTCGGCCCATGAAGCCAATTTCTTATTTTCTTAATATCTCCTAATAGTTGGTACGTGGAATGCTGTTTGGTCTCAGTACCCCTTCTGCAGTTTGCAGGCACTAGATGTGATTACCGTCATGGACTTGATTTGAAAACAAACGTTCTTGTGGACGGTCCCATTTCATTTTTCTTCCGATCAAGTGAGGGTTTACATTTTCTGTGAATGAGGGTGATCGGGTGTGATAACCAAGAGCCGTTGAATGACCGATGAATCCGCCATCACGGTCAGTCACGGCTGATTAATTCCATTGTTAGGCTCAGGCCAGGCCAGGCCAGGCATGTTTGCTAAACACTGACCCGATTGACCACTGTGCTGGCGCACCACATGATAAGCATTTCAGTCTAGCCACTGGTGTGTAACTAAGTCTTCCTTGCATAAATGTAGATATTAATAAACCACAAATTTCTGACATTTTCTTGCTCTTTCCATGATTCAAATACCCAACAATATGTGTTTTGCACAAAAACCACAATATTTTAAGTCCACAATATTATCTGAATCTACAGTATCTATATATGTCGTGTAGTGCTAAGCCAGTTCCACTATAATAAATATCACATTTTTAACTCAAAGTAGTAATTATCTCAAACTGGTAGTGTTTTGGATAATTGAGAAACTTGTGTATTCCAAACAGTTCTGTCACTTTAGACTCTTGCCGTCATTTATTATTTTTGTATTTCTGTCTTTCCATAACACTTGTACATGTAGTATTATGTTGTGATTTCAGATGTAAAGCCTTCAAATATCTTGGTAGATGAAAAGGGGAGTATAAAGTTGTGTGATTTTGGTATAAGTGGCAGACTAGTCGACTCCAAGGCCAAGACGAGAAGTGCGGGTTGTGCAGCCTATATGGCAGTAAGTAATGACAGTGTCAATGCAGCATACGTTTTGTGTACTTGTAATTTCTGCAAATATTATACAAGGGATTTCTTTTAATCTGATGCCTTTTAATGGTATATCTGATAGCAGTGATTTAATTTCATTTGATATTTCTTTTATATAGCAATAGACCATTATTATATTGAGTTTAAATTAATACAGCAGAACCTCATTGTGTTGAAGTTGCTTAAGTCGAATACCCAACTTGTGTCAAAGAAATAAGCTCAATATTTCTGCAACTTCAGCAAAATTATAATAAAGTGTGCCTGTGTCAACCTTACATATGTTAAAGTTTTCTGCTAGACCCTTGATTCAACACTACACTTCTACTACAGTTATTTGTTTTTTCACATGTTTAAAAGACATTAAAGCTCACATAGTTCCTTTATTACAATAGCTCGATTAATTGTATCCCCAGACAAAGTCGGGATACTATGGTTTCACGACAGTCCGCCGCCGCCGCAGAAAACCTTGTGAGCGAGATAACTCAAAATATTTCACTGATCTTTTTCAAACTTTACATTTGTATAGATATAGGTTAGGGGACGAAGCCTATTTAAAGTGGGGTCATGACCTATGCTAGGAGAGTGACCTTGACCTTGAATAGGTCCATTTTTGCTGAAAATAACACAAATTCTTAAATATCTCAAGTAAGCTTGCATGGACTGGTCCAAAAATCAAGATGACCAAAGATCTTGGATAGCCTTGTGATATACCGGAAACTGGTGGCAACACCTATTATCCTTTTCTTGTTTTTATGCTTTTTAATTCCCCCTTAATTGCCACTTGACAGTACTGTAAGCATTATAAGTCAGAAACTTATGGACAGATTTCTTTCATATTATGCACATGTAGAGAGATGGGTTATGGGATGAGGTCTATTCACATTTGGGTCATGACTTTACCATGAGAGTGGCCTTGACCTTTAATGTGTCCATATTTGGTGAAAATCACACACCTCTTATGATATCTCCAGTGTTGATAGCCATATGGATTTCAAACGTGATTTATGTATGGCCCACTAAAGTAAGAACCTTATAGGTTCTAGGGTCATGAGGTCAAAGGTCAAGGTCACTGGACTCGCATCTTAAAAGATACTGTGGATGCATTTTAAGCCAAACTTTCATCCCAGGTCTTCCATCTTGAATATATAGCTCACTTGCCAATAGTGGATGATCCATATCAATTTTGGGGTCAAAAGGTCAAGGCCACAGGAGCTATCTGTCAAATAATTAGTTTCTGGTTGATAATTCCTGCTTTTATTGATGAATTGATTTCAAACTTGACTTATATATGTCCTATTGAAAAAACAAGACTCCAGTTGACTTTGGGGTCATGAGGTCAAAGGTCAAGGTCACAGGACACATCTTTAAAAAGATAGTGGATGCATTTTCAGCCAAACATTTCATCTCAGACATTTCATTTTGCACATATAGTTCATCTGCTAATAGAGGAAGACCCCTATCAGTTTTGAGGTCACAAGGTCAAAGGTGAAGGTCTTAGGAGCCATCTGTCAAAAAATTAGTTTCTGGATGATAATTCCTGCTTTTATTGATGTATGGATTTCAAACCTGACTTGTATATGACCCATTGGAAAAGCAAGACCCGAATTGAGTTTGGGGTCATGAGGTTAAAGGTCAAGGTCACAGGACACATCTTTTAAAAGATGTGGATTCATTTTCAGCCAAACATTTCATCTCAGATCTTTCATCTTGCACATATAGTTCACCTGCCAAGAGAGGAAGAACCCTATCATTTTTGAGGTCACAAGGTCAAAGGTGAAGGTCACAGGAGCCATCTGTCCAAAAATTAGTTTCTGGATGATAATTCCTGCTTTTATTGATGTATAGATTTCAAACTTGACTTGTATTTGTCCCATTGGAAAAGCAAGACCCGAATTGATTTTGGGGTCATGAGGTCAAGGTCACAGGACACATCTTTAAAAAGATTGTGGATGCATTTTCAGCCAAACTATTCATCTCAGACATTTCATCTTGCACATACAGTTCCCCTGCCAATAGAGGAAGACGCCTGTCAATTGTGAGGTCACAAGGTCAAAGGTGAAGGTCACAGGAGCCATCTGTCCAAAAATTAGTTCCTGAGATGATACTTCAAGCTTGGATTAATATGTGGATTTCAAACCTGACTTATATATGGCCCATCAATAAATCTAGACCTCTATTGATTTATATATAAAAGTGGATGATCAATATCAATTTTGGGGTCACAAGGTCAAAGGTCAAGGCCACAGGAGCCATCTGTCAAAAAATTAGTTTCTGGATGATAATTCCTGCTTTTATTGATGTATAGATTTCAAACTTGACTTATATATGTCCCATTGAAAAAGCAAGACCCCAATTGATTTTGGGGTCATGAGGTCAAAGGTCAAGGTCACAGGACCAACATCTTCAAAAAGATTGTGGATTGATAGATGGAAGAAACAATAATTGCTTGCCAAGTGTCATTATATGCTGCTAAAAATGGGGGCCTATTCTTAAAGGGGGGGCAGTACTATGTCTGGGGATACTCTGGCACCTGGGGTGCCAAGAAATGTCTAGTTCCTATATAAACTCACACAATTCCCACACAACATTAGCTCACACAGTCGTTGTGTTACATTAGCTCACACAATACCGATATTACATGTGCTTACACATTTCCTACAATACATTTGCTTACAAGATTCCTACAGTACATTAGTCTCACACAATTCCTATTTTACATAGCTCACACAATTCCTACATTACATTTATCAAACACAATTCTATTATCCATTAGCTCACACAATTCTTACATTACATTTATCTATCACAATTTCTATATTACATTAGCGCACACAATTCCTACATTACAGTTATCTAACACATTTTCTATATTACATTAGCTCACACAATTCCTACATTACATTTGCTATTACAATTCATACATTACATTAATCTCACACAATTCCTATATTACACTAGCTCACACAAATCCTACATCACGTAAGCTAACACAATTCCTACATAACATTTACATAAGCTAACACAATTCCTACATAACATTTATCTCACACAATTCCCATATTACATTAAGTCACAAATCTTACATAAGCTCACACAATTTCTACATTACATTTATCTCACACAATTCCTATATAACTTTACCTCACACAATTTCTACATTACATTTATCTCACACAATTCCTATATAACATTACCTCACACAATTTCTACATTACATTTATCTCACACAATTCCTATATACATTACCTCACACAATTCCTACATAACATTACCTCACACAATTCCTACATTACATTAGCTCACACAATTCCCATATTACATTAAGTCACAAATCTTACATTACATAAGCTCACACAATTTCTGCATAACATTTATCTCACACAATTCCCATATTACATTAAGTCACAAATCTTACATTACATAAGCTCACACAATTTCTACATTACATTTATCTCACACAATTCCTATATAACATTAGCTCACACAATTCCTACATAACATTACCTCACACAATTCCTACATTACATTAGCTCACACAATTCCAACAATATATTAGCTCACAGAAAGTCCACAATACATTAGCTCTTACATGTGATACTTCTATAAAGAAAGGTGGTCAACTTCAATGATATTGGTTTACATGTGATGTTATACTTCTGTAGCCTGAAAGGATTGACCCTCCAGACCCAACAAAGCCAGACTATGACATCAGAGCAGACGTGTGGAGCCTAGGCATATCACTGGTCAGTGCTGACAAATTTATGTAGGATAGTCTATCAAGTCCATTCACTGGAAAACAAAGTCAAGAGACATAAAACGAGAACTGTGTTTAATTTTTGACATAAAATCAACTTGACATATAGAGATTATTTTGAATCAACTATTAGTAACCAAACTGCTGTACTTTTATATGTCATGCTGTAAAAAAATGAAAGTGCTACCATTTTTAGCTCAGCTGACTATAAGTCATTTGAGCTATAGTCGTGGTCCATTGTCTGTCGTCTGTCTGTCTGTCCATTGGTCACCAAGTCCTTTCATCTGTGGACTAGGGACATAAGATATATTTCAATTGTAAACATTTTATAAAATTAAAGAAATACTTATATTTATTAATATATATATATAATAAATGAATAGACCCAATTGAACAAATGTGTAAACTACTGAACTGTCAACAATTTATCAAAAAGCCAACCATTGATCATGGTAATAATATACATCTTATGTTCACAAACTGCTCACATGCTTCAATTTCATCAAAAGGAAATGCATGGTTTGGTCACAAAATATTATTTGCAACAATTGCTTACTTATCAAATCAAACCAATCATGTCAACCAGCCGTGGCCTTTATTACCTTTTCCTCTCAGACTTTATCTCCATTTGATATTATTTTAGAATTTTAACCTTCAAAGTCTACTTCAGCTGAGCACATTGACCCATAGGTCCCTTGTTTATAAATCAAACCATAAACCAAAGTACTTATGATTGTTATTTAAAATTTGTGATTCTCAACAGTTTTGTTCGACTGAAACGGAATAAATATGAGACATTGAGTGAATAATTGTATTTGAATATGAATACAAATATTCAATAGTTCAATCATGAAAAAGAATACAAATACTAATACAGGTAAAATTAAAATATTTGAATGCAAGTGCAAATACTTTCAAAATGTGTTCATGAATGCATTCATGAATACCTTTTATAATATTATTTCTATAATCATTTATTTCAATTATATTATTTAAAAAAATCTTTTCAGATGATACTGTAAGTATTTTTCAAGAAGAATTATATATGGCCCAATATTTTTTTGTTTATATATAGTTAAACTCTCATATCATTTGTGCTAGTGCTACTCTTGGGAATGGGTAACCTGTTATCATTGTATAACAGTTAACTTGTTTGCAAAAAGCATGATAAATAACATTACTTATAGTGGACATTTTTTTTTCAAATACTTCTGCTGCAATGTAGATAAAGTTACTAGGCCAAGTCAGAAACTGTGAGACAATATCACTCCCTTTCTAAATGTAAATAATGTAAATGACGCCAGTCCTCTTCCATCTCTAAGGATTTTATCAAAAATTTTACATAACTTGAATTGAACCTCATCATCCTCATACATCAGCTTATATTATCACACAAAACCCAACGTTTGTCTACCCCTTCTTCCAAATCATATTTTATGATCATAAATAACAGCTGAGGGCCAATACCCATGGGTCCCTTGTTTTCATACCCATACATTTTGGAGACCCAGAACTCGTATAAAAACTAGTGGAGCAATATGCAACCATCTGCTTGACATCTATCCATGCATTAATTTTCGGCAAGAATGGTGGTGCAATATACAACCATTTTTGCATGCCATATACCAATGCATCTGTTTTCAGTTATGATCACACAAGTTTCAGGAGTGGCTTGATGTATCAGCTTGATATTTTGCATGTCAAAAGATCATGGATAACTTTATTTCATCGCCAGTCTGGTCATGCCACCTTCAATAAGTTTTATGTGGCTTCTGTCAGTGTGTCTTGGGTTACTTTGGCATCTTTGATGCCAACAAATTTGAGGGCTCACATGGCAGGAGTCCATTTCCCTGTGATTCAGCAGATCAGGTACTTGTAAGATAACTGTCCATATTTTGGTTCCTTCTGTATTTTACAAAGTTCATGGTCATCTTGATACTGACAGATAGCTGTCATATCAGAATATAAACAAAGTGACTGTATATTTTGCATCAAAGTGAAATCCTAAAATGTTCCGGTAATTCTGCAAGTTCGAACAAGATTTGGCCAATGAGTCTGAGAAAAATACGAATTACATATGTTTTTAAAGCATTCATATGAAAAGATGATTTCTAAGTAGTTCATGCATGGATAACCTTGAAATTTGCTAGGTGCATGGTAATCTTAGATAGCATTATCCTATGTATGACACCAGTGGTTAGTTTAATGGTTATTTGAGACTGTCTGTTTATGATAAGATGCAGTTGACATCCTAGTGGGATATCAGCATTCTGAGAAATCACCAGGACAGTTCTATCAATTCTAATCAAGTCACTATTCCTTTAATTTATGCTTTGGTATGAGTCTTCATTGCATAGAAAAGTGCCCATTTTCAAGAAACACCACTTGCTTAGATATGAGCAGTGGTTATTTTTTTCATGGGCAAGTTAACACAGGTTACTCTTTGATATTATCATAATTTTCTAACCATCTGAGTATTGAGCAGTTTGAATCCATCCATGCATGACCAATCAGGTACTCATTTTATAAGAGTTTGATATGAGCAGTTGGCACCTCATCAACATGGCCTGTGCACAACATGGTCCAGTGGATATAGGTTTTCATGGATGGCTGATCAGGTATGGTTTGATAATATGAAGTAGTGATCACAATACACAAATGATACCCCTTCTTCAAATTGGTGAATTTTAATAACCAATATAGTGATTAGTGGGTATATAAACCCGGTGTTACTGAGAGCCAGCATATTCAACTGGATGTTCCATCTACAGTTTAATACTAATACAGTATCAGGTCATCTATTGAAAAGCCACATGATGTATTCAACTATGATGCTGTCAGAAAGCCCCTTCCAAGAATTCTATACTCCTTGCCATGAAGACAAGAAACCACACAGTATTAACAACTACACAGGAGCTGAAGTTGGTGAATATGAACTTGATGACCTGGAGGACCTGTGGCAGTCCATCAAACCAGCGCCTGGAGACTTGCCAGAGATAAGCAGCACTGATGTAGAGGCTGTCCTACCAGAATACAAAAGCTGGCAGCCAGACAACAGCTCTCCTGGTGCAGCACAAGGTGACCTCAAGACTCCCAGCAGCACTGCAGACCTGACTCTACAAGAACAACCAGAGTCACTTGTGTGGAATGACTCTTGTCATGAAGGTCAAGTGTTACCACCCCCAAGTGAAGGTCAAGGGTCAACTGAGGAAGGCCAAGTTTCAACCATGGCTTCTCATTTACATACTGTACCTTCAAGTACTGCATATCCAGGACAGTATGGCTTCCTAATGGGCTTTGATCAGCAGCAGAAAGTCTCCAAGTCAGCCAAGTGGACCTACTCAACAAACATGAACAAACTGTATGTGCAAATGGCTGCAGCTTGTCCTATCAAGTTCACCACTACCACAGTGCCCCCTGCTGGCAGTGTGATCAGAGCAACACCTGTCTATGTTAAACCAGAGCATGTTATGGAGATTGTGACAAGGTGTCCCAACCATTCCAAGTCTACAGAGTTCAACGAGAACCATCCAGCACCCTCTCACCTGATACGATGTGAGCATGCCCAAGCTCTGCATGTGAAAGACTCTATGACACAGAGGGAGTCTGTGCTGACTCCAATGGAGACTCCACAAGCAGGCAACCAGTGGATCACTCAGCTCTACAAGTTCATGTGCTTCTCATCTTGTATCGGGGGACTCAACAGACGTCCTCTCAGGGTCATATTTACCCTTGAACGTAATGACCAAGTGCTGGGCAGACAAGCTGTGGAGGTCAGAATCTGTGCTTGTCCAGGGAGGGATCGTAAAGTAGACGAGAAGACTGTACGAGAATACCAACCAGCATTGAAGAGGAAAAGCAGCAATGAAAGAGACCTGGAGTTGAGCAGCATGCTGTGTAAGCGTCAGAAGCTGGCTGGACAGGAGGTGTTCACGCTGACAGTCAGAGGAAGAGATAACTATCAACAGTTGTGTAAAATGAGAGACGCCTTGATTCTGGCTTCACTGATGCCTGTTGACCAGACACAGAACATGCTGAGCCAATACAAGCAGTAGATATATACATTGTTACTTATCATTGGTGCTTCATACCTGGTGTGACTTTACATCTTGTCTAGTCAATTGTATATACATATAAGGTATAATGTCATTCATGTTTTGTGTCATACATGAATTACAGGTGTTATTTAAAGTACATCTGAAATTTTGTCAATAATCAGGTTTGAAATACTATAAATTTTATCACATTGTTTGAGAAAGTCTTGTACTTATAAAGAGGCTTTGTATGAAAAAAATATAAAAAAAATAAACTTGTATGATATACTACATCATGTGTTTCACTTTATCACATACGAGTTGGCATGCTTTAAGCATGTGAACCAATGAAATGTTATTATGAAGTATTATATGAAAACTATTCAGAGACCAGTATTGGCAGAAAAGTAGCACGTGCCCTGGGGGTCAGTAGAGCCAAACAGTTGCAAATTGTAACCAAAAAATAGCAAAGAATTTGCCCTCACAAGAAAAGCAAATATACCTAAAAATTCACAATTTTTTAGGGAACCTGTGAGCTTATGCGATGGTGCGGCGTCGTACGTTGTGTGTCGTGCATCGCGCGTCGTCTGTACGTTAACCATATCTATCTCTAAAACAGCAGGAGCTAGCATCACCAAACTTTTTGCAAATAATCAGTCATCCAAAAAACTATATCGGATTTTGTTTATTTTTTTTCTTACTTCATTTTCTTAGATTTTATAGGGAGAAAGCTAAAAAAGCTTTAACAATCTTCTTGTCCGAAACTTTCCAGCCAAATTGTCCAATATTTCACAGAAATGATCCCTGGAACAATCTCTCTCAAGTTTGTTTGAATGGTTCCAGTTCGTAGATTTTTGGCCGAGTTACAGGAGGTTGAACTTAGTCATCTGTCCAAAAAAGCACACTAAAATTAAAATCTCAGTAACGGTTAGAGCTATAATCACCAAATTTTATACCAATGTTTGTCACATATGTCATATCTGATTTTGAGGTTTTGGTGGCGCCACCTACATTTTACTTGTGTTTTTTACAAGAGAAAATGTAATTTTAAACTCTTCTAGCTTATACACTGATTTATGATGAAACTGTTAAGCTGATTGGTTTAAACTTTACAAGAATTATTCTATAGTAGGGTTCTGCCAGTTTTATAAGAATAGATTGGGTAAATACAGTTTTAAAAAAGCATTGCAGCCAATTGAAAAAGGCTTTCTGTATTTGAAAACAGATTTGACAATAAGATGAGTTTCAGCAGCCAAGTCAAGAGGTCACTCAGTACAAACAGGTCGGGTCCAGACATCACCATGGCAACTGACCTGGCTCTGAGGGGGTTGTCTAGACAATGTGTCTAGACGTCTTGACACAGTGTCTAGACGTCTGGACACAGTGTTTAGATGCAGAATTCCTAGATTATTGGAACTATATCTTTCAACTGTTTGAAAAAACTTGGTTTGCATTTTATGCGAATCAGGTTTATCATCAGGTCACATGTGAACTGCTGCACCCTCATTTTTTGTTGACCTCTGACCTTTCCTTGCTGCCCAGCGTCCATTTGTGTGTCTGTTTCCACACATAAACTCGCATATGTCGGGAACCATTTGACCGATCAGGCTAAAAATTTTGCACAAATGTAGCCCTTTGATAGCTTCATAACATACACTAAAAATTGTGGTGCCACCTGCAACCATTTTTGCACAGCTTCCATCTGTTCATCTGCCTTGGGATAATATCACTCATATCTCAGCAGTGGTTTGACTTATCCACCTGAAATTTTGCAGGTTTATACATCCTGGACAGCTTTCTCGATTTAAGACAGGTGGCACCACCTACATTCACGTTTACTCTACAGACATCCATGCTCATATCTCAGGAACCGTTTGACCAATTGGGCCAAAATTTTGCATGTGTATAGATCTCACATAGCTCTTCATCATAGGCAAAAGAGGTGGCGCCACCTGCAACCATTTATGCACAGCATCCATCTATTCATCTGCCTTGGGATAAAATCACTCATATCTCATCAGTGGTTTGACTTATCTACCTGAAATTTTGCAGGTTTATACATCCTGGACAGCTTTCTCGATTTAAGACAGGTGGCACCACCTACATTCACGTTTACTCTACAGACATCCAAGCTAATACCTCGTAAACTGATAAAGAGCTATGTGGGCCAAAATTTTGCATGTGTATACATCTCACATAGCTCTTCATCATAGGCAAAACTGGTGGCACCACCTGCAACCATTAATGTACAGCACTCATCTGTTCATCCGCCTTGGTATAAAATCACTCATATCGCAGTAGTAGTTTGACTTAATAACCTGAAATTTCGCAGGTTTATTCATCCTGGACAGATTTCTCGATATTATGACAGGTGGCGCCACCTACATTCACTTTACTCTGCAGACATCCAAGCTCATATCTTGGGAACCGTTTGACCGATTGAGCCTAAATTTTGCATGTGTATAGATCTCACATAGCTCTTCATCATAGGCAAAACTCGTGGCGCCACCTGCAACCATTTTTGCACAGCGTCCATCTATTCATCTGCCTTTGGATAATATCACTCATATCTCAGCAGTGGTTTGACTTTTCCACCTGAAATTTTGCAGGTTTATACATCCTGGATAGCTTTCTTGATTTATGACAGGTGGCGCCACCTACATTCACGATTACTCTGCAGACATCCAAGATCATATCTCAGGAACTGTTTGACTGATTGGGCCAAAATTTTGCATGTGTATAGATCTCACATAGCTCTTCATTATATGCAAAACTGCAGGCGCCACCTGCAACCATTTATGCCCAGCATCCATCGGTTCATCTGCCTCGGTGTAAAATCACTCATATCTCAGCAGTGGTTTGACATATCTACCTGAAATTTTTGCAGGTTTATACATCCTGGAAAGCTTTCTTGATTTTATGATAGGTGGCGCCACCTACATTCAGGTTTACTCTGCAGACATCCAAGCTCATTTCTTGGGAACTGTTTTACCGATTGGACCAAAATTTTGCATGTGTATAGATCTCACATAGCTCTTCATCATAGGCAAAACTGGTGGCGCCACCTGCACCCATTAATGCACAGCGTCCATCTGTTCATCTGCCTTTGGATAAAATCAGTGGTTTGACTTATCCACCTGAAATTTTGCAGGTTTATACATCCTGGACAGCTCTCTTGATTTTATGACAGGTGGTGCCACCTACATTCTTTTTTTTATTTGAACGTGAAACCATGTTTAACACCATATGTGGATTAACTCTTTGAATTCTCTTAATTTTTTATAAATAGATTTATATGAAAAAAAAAACCGTTTAGACGTCATATTAACCATTTGCTGAGTAATGTTACAAATAAGCAGGCAGAAATAATATCAAGAGACATGAAAATCCTGTTCAAAGTTAAAATTCTGTTAAAATCAAGTTAAAATGAAATAAAATTATTGAGCCAAATACCAATTTAAATTGTCTTGTTAGTGTACAAAGGAAATTTAATTGTATCCGCCAAAACAAAGTTTTGCTGAAACTGTTTTTGACCGGGTTCCGCCGCCGCCACGTTCGTTTCCGGAATAGATCTCTGAGACCACTGGACAGATTTTTCCAAAACATTACAAGATTATCGGGTCACATGTGAACTGGTGCAAAATATTTTGCGTTGACCTCTGACCTGTCCTCTCTCCAGTGCGTCCTTCTGTTCATCTGTTTTGACACATTAACCCACATATCTTTGGACTTGTTTGACCAATCAGGAAAAAATTTTCGCACAAATGTAGCCCTTATAATGTAGCTTTATAACATACATATAAAATGGTGGCGCCACTTGCAACCACATAGCTCTTTATTATACGTAAAACCGGTGGTGCCACCTACAACCATTTCTGCCATTGACCGTCTGTTTGTCTGCTGTTGGATAAAATCACTCATATCTCGACAGTTTTTTCATGTATATACATCTTGGATAGCTTTCTTGATTTTGTGGCAGATGGTGCCACCTACTTTCACATTCAGTCTGCAGACATCCAGGCTCATATCTCAGGACTGGTTTGACTGATACTCCTGAAGTTTTGCATGTGTATAGATCTCACATAGCTCTTTATCATACGCAAAACTGGTGGCCCCCCCTGCAACTGTTTTTGCACAGCTCCATCTGTTTGTCTGCTGTGAGATAAAATCACTCATGTCTTAACAGTGGTTTGAATTATCTGCCTAAAATCTTACAATTGTATACAACATGGATAACTTTCCGGATATTGTGGCAGGTGGCACCACCTACTTACACATTTCAGCTGCAGACATCCATGCTTATTTGCAACACACCTCTCTATTTCCCCTTGCCACTCAATCCATGCCTCATTTCACCCGTTCCACTCTGGTTTCGGCGGATACATGTAGTTGCTTGTCCACTACCGGTATTCTTGTTCTAAAAATGATAAATCCTTTACATTGAGTATACAATATGGCATTTGCCTACCTCCTCTTTCAAATCATATTTTGTGATCATATACAACAGCTGAGGAGAGTGACCCATATGCATGGGTCCTTCGTTTTTAAATAAAAATATTGGAATATGATAAAAATGAGATCTTAGACAAGTTCTCATTATGATTTCTGTAATGTTAATAATTGTCATAAGACTCTTGCTATGTAAAGTGTGTAGATTAATGTGAAAGTTGTCCAAAGTGAATATAATATTTTTTTTAATATAAGTTAAATCCATAAAACCAGGTACTTATGATCATTATTTAAATTTGTGAAATTTGTATATTCTGGATTCTCAACAACTTTGTTTTGCTGAAACTGAATAAATACCAGAAAAGGCGCATATACATGGCATATGTATTTGAATAATATAAAGTTAAAACTCTTATATTATTTGTGTTTATTTCAGCTTATATTACCACACAAAACCAGCATTTGCCTACCTCCTCTATCAAATCATAATTTGTGATCATATATAACAGCTGAGCGCCATGACCCATGGGTCCCTTGTTAAAGAAATAAATTTTCGTTTTTTATGATTTTAACAAATTAAAATATAATTAAACTCATCAGTATGCATAAATCTATAAAATATGAAGCAAATTATGGATTAATAAAGGCACAATTTAAAATTGTGAAATCAGAATTAAATATTATTTTTAGATATTTTTTTGTTTTGCAAATTTAAATAATATATTTTGTAATAAAAAATAAATATTAATTTGTATGCATGAGGTGGTGTTTACTGACAAGATTGATGATTATGAATTAACTTTTATATGTTATATTGGAAATGTATGGAAATATTAACTTAAATGAAAAAAAATTGATGTGAAAAAAAAATTAGGATCTAATACAAACACTTGTTCATTATTTTCCTGCCTCAGCAGAATTGGAGATCAGGCTTTGTTTGCCCTGTATGTATCTGCAGAAGTGTTGTTAACCCCCCCCCCCTTCTGCTGCCATTGATTCCTTTTCACCTGTGCACTGGGACATTAGTTTTTAAAGCAATTGTGTAAAATTTATAGATTTCAAACAAATTATTGGGTAAGAAAAAATTAAGATTTAATTGAAATATATTCTTGCCTCAGGAGAATGGAACATAAAGTGATCAGCTCTATCTGTCCATCATCTCTCCGTTATCATTGAATATATATTAATTATGAATTTTTACCTATAAGCACCGTTGAGATAACTTTAATATGCTGTATGTTTTTGGATTAAAGCTATTAAAGTCTGAAATTTGAAAGCAGCTTATATTTTTAGTTGTATAATATTGCAGATGTTAAAATGTTAAACTTTAATCCCATCATTCCATTAAGTCCTGGCATCTGTGGACTGGGGACATTAGTTATATTTCAGCTGCATAAATTTAATAAAATACATATATTTAATAATATATATATTATAAAAAGATAGGTTCAATTGAACAAATGTATAAACTACTGAACTGTCAACAAATTATCAAAAAGCCAATCAATGATCATGGTTATAATATACATCTTATGGTCACAACTGCTCACATGATTCAATTTTATCATTAGGAAATGCATGGTTTGGTCACAAAATGTTATTTGCTACAATTTCTCACTCATCATTACAAACCAATCGTGTCAACCAGCCATGGCCTGTATTACCTTTTCCTCTTGACTTTACCTCCATTTGATATTATTTTAGATTTTTACCTGCAAGGTCAACATCAGCTGAGCATAGTGACCCGTGGGTCCCTTGTTTCAGCTTAGTGCTAAATAAAACCCTTCATTTCGTTTAATAAATAGTCTCTTTATGAAAAGATGCAGTTGACATCCTGGTGGGATATCAGCATTCTGAGAAATCACCAGGACAGTTCTATCAAATCTAATCAAGTCACTATACTTTTAATGAATGCTTTAGTATGAGTTTAGAAAAGTGCCCATTTTCAAGAAACACCACTTGCTTAGATATGAGCAGTGGTTGTTATTATTTTCATGGGCATTTTAACACTGGTTATTCATTGATATTATCATAATTTTTTACCCATTTGGGTATTGAGCAGTTTGAATCCATCCATGTGTGACCAATCAGGTACTCACTTTATAAGAGTAACAAAGAGGAGGACTGCTAGAGTTTGATTTGAGCAGTGAGTACCTCTTCATAATGGCCTATTGTTTAGATATGAGCAGTAGTTACCTCATCAACATGGCCTGTGCACTGCATGGTCCACTGGATATAGGTTTTCATGGATGGCTGACCAGGTATGCTTTGATAATGTGAAGTAGTGATCACAATAAACAAATTATATCCCTTCTCTAAATTGGTGAATTTTAATAACCAATACAGTGATCAGTTAGTATATAAACCCTGTGTTACTGAGAGCCAGCACATTCAACTGGATGTTCCATCTACAGTTTAATACTAATACAGTATCAGGTCATCTATTGAAAAGCCACATGATGTATTCAACTATGATGCTGTCAGAAAGCCCCTTCCAAGAATTCTATACTCCTTGCCATGGAGACAAGAAACCACACAGTATTAACAACTACACAGGAGCTGAAGTTGGTGAATATGAACTTGATGACCTGGAGGACCTGTGGCAGTCCATCAAACCAGCGCCTGGAGACTTGCCAGAGATAAGCAGCACTGATGTAGAGGCTGTCCTACCAGAATACAAAAGCTGGCAGCCAGACAACAGCTCTCCTGGTGCAGCACAAGGTGACCTCAAGACTCCCAGCAGCACTGCAGACCTGACTCTACAAGAACAACCAGAGTCATTTGTGTGGAATGACTCTTGTCATGAGGGTCAAGTGTTACCACCCCCAAGTGAAGGTCAAGGGTCAACTGAGGAAGGCCAAGTTTCAACCATGGCTTCTCATTTACATACTGTACCTTCAAGTACTGCATATCTAGGACAGTATGGCTTCTTAATGGGCTTTGATCAGCAGCAGAAAGTCTCCAAGTCAGCCAAGTGGACCTACTCAACAAACATGAACAAACTGTATGTGCAAATGGCTGCAGCTTGTCCTATTAAGTTCACCACTACCACAGCGCCCCCTGCTGGCAGTGTGATCAGAGCAACACCTGTCTACGTTAAACCAGAGCATGTTAAGGAGATTGTGACAAGGTGTCCCAACCATTCCAAGTCTACTGAGTTCAACGAGAACCATCCAGCACCCTCTCACCTGATACGATGTGAGCATGCCAAAACTGAGTATGTGAAAGACTCCATGACACAGAGGGAGTCTGTGCAGACTCCAATGGAGACTCCACAAGCAGGCAACCAGTGGATCACTCAGCTCTACAAGTTCATGTGCTTCTCATCTTGTGTCGGGGGACTCAACAGACGTCCTCTCAGGGTCATATTTACCCTTGAACATAATGACCAAGTGCTGGGCAGACAAGCTGTGGAGGTCAGAATCTGTGCTTGTCCAGGGAGGGATCGTAAAGTAGACGAGAAGACTGTACCAGAATACCAACCAGCACTGAAGAGGAAAAGCAGCAATGAAACAGACCTGGAGTTGAGCAGCATGCTGTGCAAGCGTCAGAAGCTGGCTGGACAGGAGGTGTTCACACTGACAGTCAGAGGAAGAGATAACTATCAACAGTTGTGTAAAATGAGAGACGCCTTAATCCTGGCTTCACTGATGCCTGTTGATCAGATACAGAACATGCTGAGCCAATACAAGCAGTAGATATATATATTGTTACTAACCATAGGTGCTTCATACCTGGTGTGACTTTACATCTTGTCTATTCAGTTGTATATACATATATGGTATAATGTCATTCATGTTCTGTGTCTTACATGAATTACAGGTGTTATTTAAAGTACATCTGAAATCTTGTCAATAATCAGGTTTGAAATACTATAAATTTTATCACATTGTTTGAGAAAGTCTTGTACTTATATAGAGGCTTTGTATGAAAAAAAATATAAAAAAAATAAACATGTATGATATACTACATCATGTGTTTCACTTTATCACGTATGAGCTGGCATGCTTTAAGCATGTGAACCAATGAAATGTTATTATGAAGTATTATATGAAAACTATTCAGAGACCAGTATTGGCAGAAAAGTAGCACGTGCCCTGGGGGTCAGTAGAGCCAAACAGTTGCAAATTGTAACCAAAAAATAGCAAAGAATTTGCCCTCACAAGAAAAACAAATATACCTAAAAATTCACAATTTTTTTTCTGTGAACCTGAAACCATGGTGAACACCATACGTGGACAGATTCTGTTAAACTCTTTGAATTCTCTCAATTATTATGTAAGTAGTTTTATATGAAAAAAAAAACGTTTAGATGTCATATTAACCATTTGCTGAGTAATATTACAAATAAGCAGGCAGAAATAATATCAAGAGACATGAAAATCCTGTTCAAAGTTAAAATTCTGTTAAAATCAAGTTAAAATGAAATAAAATTATTGAGCCAAATACCAATTTAAATTGTCTTGTTAGTGTACAAAGAAAATTTAATTGTATCCGCCAAAACAAAGTTTTGCTGAAACTGTTTTTGACCGGGTTCCGCCGCCGCCGCCACGTTCGTTTCCGGAATAGATCTCTGAGACCACTGGACAGATTTTTCCAAAACATTAGATTATCGGGTCACATGTGAACTGGTGCAAAATATTTTGCGTTGACCTCTGACCTTTCCTCTCTCCAGTGCGTCCATCTGTCTGTCTGTTTTGACACATTAACCCACATATCTTTGGACTCGTTTGACCAATCAGGAAAAAAATTTCGCACAAATGTAGCCCTTGGATAGCTTTATAACATACATATAAAATGGTGGCGCCACCTGCAACCATTTATGCACAGTGTCCATCTGTTCATCTGCCTTTGGATAATATCACTCATATCTCTGAAGTGAATGGACTTATCAGAAAATTCTGCATGTGTATTCATCCTGGATAGGTTTCTAGATTTTGTGGCAGGTGGCGCCACCTACTTTCCTGTTCAGGCTGCAGACATCCAAGCTTATATCTCATGACTGGTTTGACATATCCTTCTGAAATTTTGCATGTATTTAGATCTCACATAGCTCTTTATCATACGTAAAACCGGTGGTGCCATCTGCAACCATTTCTGCCATCAACCGTCTGTTTGTCTGCCGTTGGATAAAATCACTCATATCTCGACAGTGGTTTGACTTCTATGCCTAAAATTTCGCATGTATATACATCTTGGATAGCTTTCTTGATTTTGTGGCAGATGGTGCCACCTACTTTCACATTCAGTCTGCAGACATCCAGGCTTATATCTCAGGACTGGTTTGACTTATACTCCTGAAGTTTTGCATGTGTATAGATCTCACATAGCTCTTTATCATACGCAAAACTGGTGGCCCCACCTGCAACCGTTTTTGCACAGCTCCATCTGTTTGTCTGCTGATAGATAAAATCACTCATGTCTTGACAGTGGTTTGAATTATCTGCCTAAAATCTTACAGTTGTATACAACTTGGATAACTTTCCGGATATTGTGGCAGGTGGCACCACCTACTTACACATTTCAGCTGCAGACATCCATGCTTATTTGCAACACACATCTCTCTATTTCCCCTTGCCACTCAATCCATGCCTCATTTCACCCGTTCCACTCTGGTTTCTGCAGATACATGTAGTTGCTTGTCCACTACCGGTATTCTTGTTCTAAATGATAAATCCTTTACATTGAGTATATGCAGTATGGCATTTGCCTACCTCCTCTTCCAAATCATATTTTGTGATCATATATAACAGCTGAGCACAGTTACCCATGGGTCCTTCGTTTTTAAATAAAAATATTGGAATATGATAAAAATGAGATCTTAGACAAGTTCTCATTATGATTTCTGTATTGTTAAAAATTGTCATAAGACTCTTGCTATGTAAAGTGTGTAGAATAATTTGAAAGTTGTCCAAAGTGAATATAATATTTTTTTTAATAGAAGTTAAATCCATAAAACCAGGTAATTATGATCATTATTTAAATTTGTGAAATATGTATATTCTGGATTCTCAACAACTTTGTTTTGCTGAAACTGAATAAATACCAGACAAGGCGCAAATACATGGCATATGTATTTGAATAATATAAAGTTAAAACTCTTATATTATTTGTGCTTATATCAGCTTATATTACCACACAAAACCAGCATTTGCCTACCTCCTCTATCAAATCATAATTTGTGATCATATATAACAGCTGAGCGCCATGACCCATGGGTCCCTTGTTAAAGAAATAAATTTTCTTTTTTATGATTTTAACAAATTAAAATATAATTAAACTCATCAGTTGCATAAATCTATAAAATATGAAGCAAATTATGGATTAATAAAGGCACAATTTAAAATTGTGAAATCAGAATTGAATATTATTTTTAGATATTTTTTGTTTTGCAAATTTAAATGATATTTTTTGTAGTAAAAAATAAATATTCATTTGTATGCATGAGGTGGTGTTTACTGACAAGATTGAGATTTATGATGTTTATGAATCAACTTTTATATGTTATAATGGAAATGTATGGAAATATTAACTTTAAATAAAAATAAATTGATGTGATAAAAAATATTAGGATCTAATACAAACACTTGTTCATTATTTTCCTGCCTCAGCAGAATTGGAGATCAGGCTTTGTTTGCCCTGTATGTATCTGCAGAAGTGTTGTTAATCCCCCCCCCCCCTTCTGCTGCCATTGATTCCTTTTCACCTGTGCACTGGGACATTAGTTTTTAAAGCAGTTGTGTAAAATTTATAGATTTCAAACAAATTATTGGGTAAGAAAAAATTAAGATTTAATTGAAAAATATTCTTGCCTCAGGAGAATGGAACATAAAGTGATCAGCTCTATCTGTCCGTCATCTCTCCGTTATCATTGAATATATATTAATTATGAATTTTTACCTATAAGCACCATTGAGATAACTTTTATATGCTGTATGTTTTTGGATTAAAGCTACTTAAGTCTGAAATTTGAAAGCAGCTTATATATATAGTTGTATGATATTACAGATGTTAAAATGTTAAACTTTAATCCCATCATTCCATCTGCCCCCCTCCACCACCACCACTAAGTTCTGGCATCTGTGGACTGGGGACATAAGTTATATTTCAGCTGCATAAATTTTATAAAATACATATATTTAATAATATATATATTATAAAAAGATAGGTTCAATTGAACAAATGTGTAAACTACTGAACTGTCAACAAATTATCAAAAAGCCAATCAATGATCATGGTTATAATATACATCTTATGGTCACAACTGCTCACATGATTCAATTTTATCATTAGGAAATGCATGGTTTGGTCACAAAATGTTATATTTCTCACTCATCATTACAAACCAATTGTGTCAACCAGCCATGGCCTGTATTACCTTTTCCTCTTGACTTTACCTCCATTTGATATTATTTTAGATTTTTACCTTCAAGGTCAACATCAGCTGAGCATAGTGACCCATGGGTCCCTTGTTTTAGCTTTGTGCTAAATAAAACCTTTCATTTCATTTAATAAATTGTCTCTTTATGAAAAGATGCAGTTAACATCCTGGTGGGATATCAGCTTTCTGAGAAATCACCAGGACGGTTCTATCAAATCTAATCAAGTCACTATACTTTTAATGAATGCTTTAGTATGAGTTTAGAAAAGTGCCCATTTTCAAGAAACACCACATGCTTAGATATGAGCAGTGGTTGTTATTATTTTCATGGGCATGTTAACACAGGTTACTCATTGATATTATCATAATTTTCTACCCATTTGGGTATTGAGCAGTTTGAATCCATCCATGTGTGACCAATCAGGTACTCACTATATAAGAGAAACAAAGAGGAGGTCTGCTAGAGTTTGATTTGAGCAGTGGGTACCTCTTCATAATGGCCTATCGTTTAGATATGAGCAGTAGTTACCTCATCAACATGGCCTGTGCACTGCATGGTCCACTGGATATAGGTTTTCATGGATGGCTGACCAGGTATGGTTTGATAATGTGAAGTAGTGATCACAATAAACAAATTATATCCCTTCTCTAAATTGGTGAATTTTAATAACCAATACAGTGATCAGTTAGTATATAATCCCTGTGTTACTGAGAGCCAGCATATTCAACTGGATGTTCCATCTACAGTTTAATACTAATACAGTATCAGGTCATCTATTGAAAAGCCACATGATGTATTCAACTATGATGCTGTCAGAAAGCCCCTTCCATGACTTCTATACTCCTTGCCATGAAGACAAGAAACCACACAGTATTAACAACTACACAGGAGCTGAAGTTGGTGAATATGAACTTGATGACCTTGAGGACCTGTGGCAGTCCATCAAACCAGCGCCTGGAGACTTGCCAGAGATAAGCAGCACTGATGTAGAGGCTGTCCTACCAGAAGACAAAAGCTGGCAGCCAGACAACAGCTCTCCTGGTGCAGCACAAGGTAACATCAAGACTCCCAGCAGCACTGTAACAGACCTGACTCTACCAGAACAACCAGTGTCATTTGTGTGGAATGACTCTTGTCATGAGGGTCAAGTGTTACCACCCCCAAGTGAAGGTCAAGGGTCAACTGAGGAAGGCCAAGTGTCAACCATGGCTTCTCTTTTACACACTGTACCTTCAAGTACTGCATATCCAGGACAGTATGGCTTCCTAATGGGCTTTGATCAGCAGCAGAGAGTCTCCAAGTCAGCCAAGTGGACCTACTCAACACATATGAACAAACTGTATGTGCAAATGGCTGCAGCTTGTCCTATCAAGTTCACCACTACCACAGCGCCCCCTGCTGGCAGTGTGATCAGAGCAACACCTGTCTATGTTAAACCAGAGCATGTTCAGGAGATTGTGACAAGGTGTCCCAACCATTCCAAGTCTACAGAGTTCAACGAGAACCATCCAGCACCCTCTCACCTGATACGATGTGAGCATGCCAAAACTCAGTATGTGAAAGACTCTATGACACAGAGGGATTCTGTGCTGACTCCAATGGAGACTCCACATGCAGGCAACCAGTGGATCACTCAGCTCTACAAGTTCATGTGCTTCTCATCTTGTGTCGGGGGACTCAACAGACGTCCTCTCAGGGTCATATTTACCCTTGAACGTAATGACCAAGTGCTGGGCAGACAAGCTGTGGAGGTCAGAATCTGTGCTTGTCCAGGGAGGGATCGTAAAGTAGATGAGAAGGCTGTACCAGAATACCAGCCAGCATTGAAGAGGAAAAGCAGCAATGAAACAGACCTGGAGTTGAGCAGCATGCTGTGTAAGCGTCAGAAGCTGGCTGGACAGGAGGTGTTCACGCTGACAGTCAGAGGAAGAGATAACTACCAACAGTTGTGTAAAATGAGAGACGCCTTGATCCTGGCTTCACTGATGCCTGTTGACCAGACACAGAACATGCTGAGCCAATACAAGCAGTAGATATATACATTGTTACTTACCATTGGTGCTTCATACCTGGTGTGACTTTACTACATCTTGTCTGGTCAATTGTATATTCATATATGGTATAATGTCATTCATGTTCTGTGTCTTGAATTACAGGTGTTATTTAAAGTACATCTGAAATCTTGTCAATAATCAGGTTTGAAATACTATAAATTTTATCACATTGTTTTAGAAAGTCTTGTACTTATATAGAGGCTTTGTATGAAAAAAAAATATAAAAAATAAACTTGTATGATATACTACATCATGTGTTTCACTTTATCACATATGGGTTGGCATGCTTTAAGTATGTGAACCATAAAATGTTATTATGAAGTATAATATGAAAACTATTCAGAGACCAGTATTGGCAGAAAAGTAGCACGTGCCCTGGGGGTCAGTAGAGCCAAACAGTTGCAAATTGTAACAAAAAATAGCAAAGAATTTGCCCTCACAAGAAAAACAAATATACCTTAAAATTAACAATTTTTTTTTCTTTGAACCTGAAACCATGGTTAACACCATACGTGGATAAATTCTGTTAACCTCTTTGAATTCTCTCAATTATTATGTTAGTAGATTTATATGAAAAAAAAAAGTTTAGATGTCATATTAACCATTTCCTGAGTAATATTACAAATAAGCAGGCAGAAATAATATCAAGAGACATGAAAATCCTGTTCAAAGTTAAAATTCTGTTAAAATCAAGTTAACATGAAATAAAACTAATGAGCCAAATACCAATTTTAAATTGTCTTGTTGGTGTACAAAGGAAATTTAATTGTGTCCGCCAAAACAAAGTTCTGCTGAAACTGTTTTTGACCGGGTTCCGCCGCCACGTTCGTTTCCAGAATAGATCTCTCAGACCACTGGACAGATTTTTCCAAAACATTACAAGATTATCGGGTCACATGTGAACTGGTGCAAAATATTTTGCATTGACCTCTGACCTTTCCTCTCTCCAGTGCGTCCATCTGTTTGTCTGTTTTGACACATTAACCCACATATCTTTGGACTCGTTTGACCAATCAGGAAAAAATTTTCGCACAAATGTAGCCCTTGGATAGCTTTATAACATACATATAAAATGGTGGCGCCACCTGCAACCATTAATGCACAGTGTCAATCTGTTCATCTTCCTTTGGATAATATCACTCATATCTCTGAAGTGAATGGACTTATCCTTCTGAAATTGTGCATGTGTATTCATCCTGGATAGGTTTCTAGATTTTGTGGCAGGTGGCGCCACCTACTTTCCCGTTCAGGCTGCAGACATCCAAGCTTATATCTCATGTTTGACATATCCTCCCGAAATTTTGCATGTGTTTAGATCTCACATAGCTCTTTATCATACGTAAAACCGGTAGTGCCATCTGCAACCATTTCTGCCATCAACTGTCTGTTTGTCTGCCATTAGATAATATCACTCATATCTCGACATTGGTTTGACTTCTGTGCCTAAAATTTTGCATGTATATACATCTTGGATAGCTTTCTTGATTTTGTGGCAGATGGTGCCACCTACTTTCACATTCAGTCTGCAAACATCCAGGCTTATATCTCAGGACTGGTTTGACTGATACTCCTGAAGTTTTGCATGTGTATAGATCTCATAAAGCTCTTTATCATACGCAAAACTGGTGGTGCCACCTGCAACCATTTTTGCACAGCTCCATCTGTTTGTCTGCTGTGAGATAAAATCACTCATGTCTTGACAGTGGTTTGAATTATCTGCCTAAAATCTAACAATTGTATACAACTTGGATAACTTTCCGGATATTGTGGCAGGTGGCACCACCTACTTACACATTTCAGCTGCAGACATCCATGCTTATATGCAACACACATCTCTCTAATTCCCCTTGCCACTCAATCCATGCCTCATCACACCCGTTCCACTCTGGTTTCAGCAGATACATGTAGTTGCTTGTCCACTACTGGTATTCTTGTTCTAAATGATAAATCCTTTACATTGAGTATAAAGTATGGCATTTGCCTACCTCCTCTTCCAAATCATATTTTGTGATCATATGTAACAGCTGAGCACAGTGACCCATGGGTCCTTCGTTTTTAAATAAAAATATTGGAATATGATAAAAATGAGATCTTAGACAAGTTCTCATTATGATTTCTGTAATGTTAATAATTGTCATAAGACTCTTGCTATGTAAAGTGTGTAGATTAATGTGAAAGTTGTCCAAAGTGAATATAATATTTTTTTTAATATAAGTTAAATCCATAAAACCAGGTACTTATGATCATTATTTAAATTTGTGAAATTTGTATATTCTGGATTCTCAACAACTTTGTTTTGCTGAAACTGAATAAATACCAGACAAGGCGCAAATACATGGCATATGTATTTGAATAATATAAAGTTAAAACTCTTATATTATTTGTGCTTATATCAGCTTATATTACCACACAAAACCAGCATTTGCCTACCTCCCCTATCAAATCATAATTTGTGATCATATATAACAACTAAGCGCCATGACCCATGGGTCCCTTGTTAAAGAAATAAATTTTCTTTTTTTTTATGATTTTAACAAATTAAAATAAAGTTAAACTCATCAGTATGCATAAATCTATAAAATATGAAGCAAATTATGGATTAATAAAGGCACAATTTAAAATTGTGAAATCAGAATTAAATATTATTTTTAGATATTTTTTTGTTTTGCAAATTTAAATGATATATTTTGTAATAAAAAATAAATATTCATTTGTATGCATGAGGTGGTGTTTACTGACAAGATTGAGATTTATGATGATTATGAATCAACTTTTATATGTTATATTGGAAATGTATGGAAATATTAACTTTAAATAAAAAAAATAAAAAAAATTAGGATCTAATACAAACACTTGTTCATTATTTTCCTGCCTCAGCATAATTGGAGATCAGGCTTTGTTTGCCCTGTATGTATCTGCAGAAGTGTTGTTAATCCTCCCCCCCCCCCTTCTGCTGCCATTGATTCCTTTTCACCTGTGCACTGGGACATTAGTTTTTAAAGCAGTTGTGTAAAATTTATAGATTTCAAACAAATTTTTGGGAAAGAAAAAATTAAGATTTAATTGAAACATATTCTTGCCTCAGGAGAATGGAACATAAAGTGATCAGCTCTATCTGTCCATCATCTCTCCGTTATCATTGAATATATATTAATTATGAAATTTTACCTACAAGCACTGCTGAGATAACTTTTATATGCTGTATTTGTATGGATTAAAGCTATTTAAGTCTGATATTTGAAAGCAGCTTATATATTTAGTTGTATTATATTGCAGATGTTAAAATGTTAAACTTTAATCCCATCATTCCATCTGCCCCCCCCCCCCACCACCACCACCACCACCACAAAGTCCTGGCATCTGTGGACTGGGGACATTAGTTATATTTCAGCTGCATAAATTTTATAAAATACATATATTTAATAATATATATATTATAAAAAGATAGGTTCAATTGAACAAATGTGTAAACTACTGAACTGTCAACAAATTATCAAAAAGCCAATCAATGATCATGGTTATAATATACATCTTATGATCACAACTGCTCACATGATTCAATTTTATCATTAGGAAATGCATGGTTTGGTCACAAAATGTTATTTGCTACAATTTCTCACTCATCATTACAAACCAATCGTGTCAACCAGCCATGGCCTGTATTACCTTTTCGTCTTGACTTTACCTCAATTTTATATTATTTTAGATTTTACCTTCAAGGTGAACATCATCTGAGCATAGTGACCCAAGGGTCCCTTGTTTCAGCTTAGTGCTAAATAAAACCCTTCATTTCGTTTAATAAATTGTCTCTTTATGAAAAGATGCAGTTGACATCCTGGTGGGATATCAGCATTCTGAGAAATCACCAGGACAATTCTATCAAATCTAATCAAGTCACTATACTTTTAATGAATGCTTTAGTATGAGTTTAGAAAAGTGCCCATTTTCAAGAAACACCACTTGCTTAGATATGAGCAGTGGTTGTTATTATTTTCATGGGCATGTTAACACAGGTTACTCATTGATATTATCATAATTTTCTACCCATTTGGGTATTGAGCAGTTTGAATACATCCATGTGTGACCAATCAGGTACTCACTTTATAAGAGTAACAAAGAGGAGGACATCTAGAGTTTGATTTGAGCAGTGGGTACCTCTTCATAATGACCTATTGTTTAGGTATGAGCAGTAGTTACCTCATCAACATGGCCTGTGCACTGCATGGTCCACTGGATATAGGTTTTCATGGATGGCTGACCAGGTATGGTTTGAAGTAGTGATCACAATAAACAAATTTTATCCCTTCTCTAAATTGGTGAATTTTAATAACCAATACAGTGATCAGTTAGTATATAATCCCTGTGTTACTGAGAGCCAGCATATTCAACTGGATGTTCCATCTACAGTTTAATACTAATACAGTATCAGGTCATCTATTGAAAAGCCACATGATGTATTCAACTATGATGCTGTCAGAAAGCCCCTTCCAAGAATTCTATACTCCTTGCCATGAAGACAAGAAACCACACAGTATTAACAACTACACAGGAGCTGAAGTTGGTGAATATGAACTTGATGACCTTGAGGACCTGTGGCAGTCCATCAAACCAGCGCCTGGAGACTTGCCAGAGATAAGCAGCACTGATGTAGAGGCTGTCCTACCAGAAGACAAAAGCTGGCAGCCAGACAACAGCTCTCCTGGTGCAGCACAAGGTAACATCAAGACTCCCAGCAGCACTGTAACAGACCTGACTCTACCAGAACAACCAGTGTCATTTGTGTGGAATGACTCTTGTCATGAGGGTCAAGTGTTACCACCCCCAAGTGAAGGTCAAGGGTCAACTGAGGAAGGCCAAGTGTCAACCATGGCTTCTCATTTACACACTGTACCTTCAAGTACTGCATATCCAGGACAGTATGGCTTCCTAATGGGCTTTGATCAGCAGCAGAAAGTCTCCAAGTCAGCCAAGTGGACCTACTCAACAAACATGAACAAACTGTATGTGCAAATGGCTGCAGCTTGTCCTATCAAGTTCACCACTACCACAGCGCCCCCTGCTGGCAGTGTTATCAGAGCAACACCTGTCTACATTAAACCAGAGCATGTTCAGGAGATTGTGACAAGGTGTCCCAACCATTCCAAGTCTACTGAGTTCAACGAGAACCATCCAGCACCCTCTCACCTGATACAATGTGAGCATGCCAAAACTCAGTATGTGAAAGACTCAGTGACACAGAGGGAGTCTGTGCTGACTCCAATGGAGACTCCACAAGCAGGCAACCAGTGGATCACTCAGCTCTACAAGTTCATGTGCTTCTCATCTTGTGTCGGGGGACTCAACAGACGTCCTCTCAGGGTCATATTTACCCTTGAATGTAATGACCAAGTGCTGGGCAGACAAGCTGTGGAGGTCAGAATCTGTGCTTGTCCAGGGAGGGATCGTAAAGTAGACGAGAAGGCTGTACCAGAATACCAGCCAGCACTGAAGAAGAGGAAAAGCAGCAATGAAACAGACCTGGAGTTGAGCAGCATGCTGTGTAAGCGTCAGAAGCTGGCTGGACAGGAGGTGTTCACGCTGACAGTCAGAGGAAGAGATAACTACCAACAGTTGTGTAAAATGAGAGATGCCCTGATCCTGGCTTCACTGATGCCTGTTGACCAGATACAGAACATGCTGAGCCAATACAAGCAGTAGATATATACATTGTTACTAACCATAGGTGCTTCATACCATGTGTGACTTTATATAATGTTTAGTCAATTGTATGTACATATAAGGTATAATGTCATTCATGTTTTGTGTCATATATGAATTACAGGTGTTATTTAAAGTACATCTGAAATCTTATCAATAATCAGGTTTGAAATACTATAATTTTTTTTCACATTGCATAAGAAATTCTTGTACTTATATAGAGGCTTTGTATGAAAAAATATAGAAAATAAACTTGTATGATATACCTTATCATGTTTTTCACTTTATCACATATGAGTTAGTGAGCTTTAAGCATGTGAACTATGAAATGATATAATAAAGTATTATATGAAAATTAGGAGTTATGGCAGATAATCTAGCTTTTTACTGTTTACATTTATTTTAGATTTCCGACAAATACTGACACTATTTATATTTACACTAACAGCCATATCTTTTCAAGCTTTTTTTGTATCTTTATCAAATTTTCAACAGTTCCCACTAAGAGGGTTTGCTGAAGATTATTGAAAATCATTGAAACTTAGAAATAATATGCAATATTTTTGTCATGAAAGAATCTATACATATCATGGCATTCTAGTTGTCCATTTAGAGTGCTCTTTAGTGGCTTGTAAACAGTAAAGGACTAGATGAGGATGAAGATTATAGTTTATCTGTTCATCTGATGTGAGATATCGTAAATCTTATGGCAGTGTTGCTAACATGCACCGTCATAATTTATACTCGTTTAGAGTTGTTCCTGCTTTGTCCCACCTTCCATTTTTATGTTCCTGACAGACCCAAATATATGTCTTCTTTTAATGTTCCTACATAACATATTATGAACAAATGCAGGAAAATGTGACCAGTTTAATTAATTTGAAAGAAAAGAAAACCAAATCTTGGTATTATCTAAAATCAACGTGCAACAGTATCCCTGTTCCTGTCAGATCGGACTTGACTGTAATGATGTCAGAATGGATCCTTTTTACCAGTCTCAGACAGTTGTTTCCACTGTATGTCTTATAATTAACCTCAGATGAGAAATTATATCACCAAAACAGTCCATTTTTAGCTCAGCTGACTATAAGTCATCTGAGCTATAGTCCTGGTCCTTTGTCCATTGTCTGGACGTCTGTTAACAGGACACGTTTTGAAACCGTTGGATGTTAGAATCCAAAATTGGGCATACAGTTAGATGTCCCCAAAATCTCCTGCCTTACCATAAACTGGGTCAATGCGGCTTCTTTCCTTTGAAAAATTAATTGAAAACCTTCGTTTCCCAGTAAAAACCTATTGTTACCTTTAAAAACTGCCCACTATGAAAACCACTGAAGTTATTGTATTCATATTTGATATATAACCATTCCTGCTTATATTTCCCATGTATATGCCATAAATTAGGTCAATATTGCGTAAATTGTTGAAGTTATGGGATCAAACATATTGCACTTTGTCAAAAATCAGGAAATAAGTTTACTCACCTAACAAGATGATTGTTGAAGCTAGAGACTTTTTTTCCCAAGGATATAACTTCATTTAATCCAGATTCAATTATATACCAGAAATCATATTAGAATTTTGTACATTTTTTTTTCAGTTATTAGCATAATTATAAAATCAGTACCTTAAATTTGGCCCAACTTTAGGCATGGCAAATCTTTTTCCTATAAGTACTGTGGATTGAATTTTCACAGCATGTACACACATAAGGATTCATTCTGGAAAAATCTTAAATTTGAAAATAAAAGCTCTAAAATTAGGCTAGTTATTGATTTTTTAAGGCTCTTATTGTATTTGCTTGTGTTGTCAAGCAGGCCACTTTATCTCTGGAGGTCATTCAGTGCAGCTCTCTCTGCTTACCTTATTAGTAATGCAACACTACAGCCCTGAAACCTTGTGTGTTATTAGGGCCCCACTTGAGTAAGCAGATGCCCTTTGGTAATCACCTTGTCTCCCCGTCTGTCCTTCTGTTTTTCTTTTTGTATGCCCGTCATATTTGTTTTCTGGAATTATGATCTTCTGTTTGTCTTTCTGTATGTCCGTCATATTTGTTTCCTGGAATTATGGTCTTCTGTTTGTCTTTCTTTATGTCCATCATATTTGTTTCCTGATGATAATTCCAGTTTAGATTGACATATGGATTTCAAACTTGATTTACATATGGCCCACGTTTAACGCAAGAACCCTACTGATTTTGGTAATGAGATCAAAGGTCAAGGTCACCCAAACCATTTATAGAAAGATGGTGGATGCATTTTAAGCCAAACTTTTCATCCCAAACCCTCCATCTTGCACATATAGCTGACTTGCCAATAGGGGAAGAACCTGATTAATATTGGGGTCACAAGGTCAAAGGTCAAGATCACAAGAGCCCTCTGTTAACATATTTGTTTCCGGATAAGAACTCCAGTTTGGATCAACATATTGGTTTCTAACTTGACATATCTGTGGCCCACCAATAAAGTAAGAAACCATTATATTTTGGGGTCATGAGGTCAAAGTTCAAGGTCACATGGGTCATCTGTCCACATATATGTTTCCAGATGATAACTCCAGGTTGCACTGAAATATTGGTTTCAAACTTGACTAATATATGGCCGGCCACTAAAGTAAGAACCTTTATTGATTTAAGGTCGTGAGGTCAAAGGTCAAGGTCACAGGACCAACTTCTTTAAAAAATTATGAATGCTTTTTAAGCAAAACTTTTCATCCCAAACCTTCGATCTTCCACATTTTGCTCCCCTTCCAATGTGAAGAAACTTCTGGATTTTTGGGTCACAAGCTCAAAGGTCAAGGCCACAGGGCTCATTCATTAATCAGTTAGTAAATGGATGATAACCCCAGTTTGGATAGATAGCTTTGCTTCAAACTTGATCACAGGACCCACAATTTGAAAAAAAGTTCATAAACACATCCTTACAGACAAAATCAGCTGATTATAAAAATATTCTCATAATAAATTTCAGCTGAGCGCCATGACCCATAGAGCCCTTGTGTTATTTAAGCACTCCATTTTGTGGATTGACATCTCAAAGACCATGTGATAACTCTCTTAGCACACTTGATGTTCCATTATAGCATCAATTGTTCTTTAGTCTGTGTGTTGACAGTGTTGTTCTTATGACATTGGTTATAAAAGCAGAAAAAAAATATTTCCTCATATTTCTTTTTAATATTTTGCAGAAACCATAGACACAATGTCAAGGTATCAGTTTCATTCTAGTTAACTAAATCGTTTTCCTAGTTCCATATTTAAAGAAAGGACTTATATTATTATAATATTTTTCAGGTTGAATTGGCCACTGGGGAGTTTCCTTACAGGAATTGTAAGACAGACTTTGAGGTGTTGACCAAAGTATTACAGGAAGATCCCCCACGTCTGCCCACAGGGAGAGGATTCTCAATGGACTTCAGCTCATTTGTCAGGGACTGGTTAGTAAATTAATTTCTAAGTTGAAATCCTGTAAAACAGGACATATATTATTCCTTTGTTAATAAGTGAATTATTTGGTGTGTCATCAGCTGGTGAGCTACTGTACAGGTCTGTTAAAGGAAAATTACTGAATAAAATCAGTGACTGCTTTATTATGTTCACTAGTAGTGATTGGTTAGAATTTTATTGTTTTCCCTCTTGTATTCTTACATATCACAATATGGTGTATATAAATGTGACATCATTGTCCGTCTGTCTGAATGTCCTGCTTGTGTACACATACACACGACACAGTAGTGACATACACCGAGACATAAGACAAATTTATCTTTGAAATATTCACCCTGTCTAATAAAAAATTTATATGCCATACTCTAAAAAAGTGAAATTACCAGGTTAAATTGGGATCTCTTGAATGCCAACATGATCTGGTTTGCTGTGCTGGCTTATGTGCCCTCAACCCTTGGTAGATCTCATCCTGTACCGCCAAACCTCACTGGTCTTGTCCCGAATGAACTAATCTCACCCGCCACACTCAGATCAGTTCTGTCATACTTCTGTCTCACCGTTCACCTACAACCATCCTGGGATGTCTGCTCTCTCATCAGCTCTAGACAACTCATACACTGAGGCCTGCATCTCTCAGGCTTACTGTAACCGATCTAGTCCCAACTGGGATAAAAATCTATAAGAAATAAAAGACACTAACATATTTGTGTAGTCTACAGCCATAGAAAATACCACAATGTGTATGTCATGATTGCCTACTGCCAAGAAGGATCCTGACTGGGGATATCATGTCATACTCCTGGAGTTATGCCTGTTGTACATACTTAAATTTACACTCTCACAATTACATTTAACCAGTGCTTTACATGGCAAATGCACTAACAGTGGCACTACATACAATGTTTGTTATGACCTATCAGTGGTATTAGAAACAAGATGTTTACAAAATGAGGTTAACTGTCATTGTAATTACACACTGTATTTACAGGATTAAACTCACAACTAGTCTATCATGCATGTGTAGCACCTGACAGACTGTGACAGCCCCTCATACCATTAAACCTTAAAAGTGCAAACTGATTTTTCCTTTATATTACTTTAATATGTTTCTCTTCACCACTGTGCATTGTCAATTACAAATATCTTCCATCAACTTGATGTTTCATCTGAACATAGTTTTTCAACTGTAAAATTGTAAAACTGTGAACTTAACAGCCGGTAAAACCAGTCTGTCATCTGTTCTCTTTTATTTTCTAGCCTAACCAAGGATTACAGAAAGAGGCCTAAATACAGGAAATTACTGGTAAGTTCAGACCTTTGGATTTCAATTTAATTGTATCCCCAGACAAAGTCAGGATACTATGGTTTCACGACGGTCCAACCGCCGCCGCAGAAAAACCTTGTGAGCGGAATAACTCAAAAAATATTTCACTGATCTTTTTCAAACTTTACATTTGTATTGATATAGGTAAGGGGACGAAGCCTATTTAAAATGGGGTCATGACCTGTGCTAGGAGAGTTACCTTGACCTTGAATAGGTCCACTTTTGCTGAAAATACCATGAATTCTTAAATATCTCAAGTAAGCTTGCATGGACCGGTCCAAAATTCAAGGTGACCGAAGATCTTGGATAGCCTTGTGATATACTGGAAACTGGTGGCGCCACCTGACAGTACTGTAAGCATTATAAGTCAAAAACTAATGGACAGATTTCTTTCATATTATGTACATGATGAGAGATGGGTTATGGGATGAGGTCTATTTACATTTGGGTCATGACCTTTACCATGAGAGTGGCCTTGACCTTTAATGTGTCCATATTTGGTGAAAATCACATGCCTCTTATGATATCTCCAGTGTTGAAAGCCATATGGATTTCAAACGAGACTTATGTATGGCCCACCATATAACCTATAGGTTCTAGGGTCATGAGGTCAAAGGTCAAGGTCACTGGACTCGCATCTTAAAAGATACTGTGGATGCATTTTAAGCCAAACTTTCATCCCAGGTCTTCCATCTTGATTATATAGCTCACTTGCCAATAGTGGATGATCCATATCAATTTTGGGGTCACAAGGTCAAAGGTCAAGGCCAAAGGAGCTATCTGTCAAAAAATTAGTTTCTGGATGATAATTCCTGCTTTTATTGATGTATTGATTTCAAACTTGGCTTATCTATGTCCCATTGAAAAAGCAAGAATCCAATTGATTTTGGGGTCATGAGGTCAAAGGTCAAGGTCACAGGACACAACTTTAAAAGGATTATGGATGCATTTTCAGCCAAACATTTCATCTCAGACCTTTCATCTTGCACATTTAGTTCTTCTGCCAATAGAGGAAGAACCCTATCAATTTTGAGGTCACAAGGTCAAAGGTGAAGGTCAAAGGAGCCATCTGTCCAAAATTAGTTTCTGGATGATAATTCCTGCTTTTATTGATATATAGATTTCAAACTTGACTTGTATAAGTCCCATTGGAAAAGCAAGACCCGAATTGATTTTTGGGTCGTGAGGTCAAAGGTCAAGGTCACAGGACACATCTTTAAAAAGATTGTGGATGCATTTTCAGCCAAACATTTCATTTCAGACATCTTGCACATACAGTTCCCTTGCCAATAGAGGAAGACGCCTGTCAGTTGTGAGGTCACAAGGTCAAAGGTGAAGGTCACAGGAGCCATCTGTCCAAAAATTAGTTCCCGAGATGATAATTCAAGCTTGGATTAATATATGGATTTCAAACCTGACTTAAATATGGCCCATCAACAAATCTAGACCTCTATTGATTTATATATAAAAATGGATGATCAATATCAATTTTGGGGTCACAAGGTCAAGGCCACAGGAGCCATCTGTCAAAAAATTAGTTTCTGGATGATAAGTCCTGCTTTTATTGATGTACCAAGTGTCAGTATATGCTGCTTAAAATGGGGGCCTATTCTTAAAGGGGGGGCGTACTATGTCTGGGGATACTCTGGCACCTGCGGTGCCAAGAAATGTCTAGTTCATACTGGGAATTGGGATTCAAGGAATTTAGTCTTATTAAAGGGCGGGTTTCCAGAAACTGAAACTCCTTCCTCATTTATGAGTTAGGTCTTATATATATATATAAATGGGTGAGCATTAATTTCAAGTATCAGTTTACATTTGTTCAGTTTTAGCTACCACCAGTTTGCATGTATATCATTGTATCCCCAGACAAAGTTGGGATACTTTGGTTTAAGGACAGTTGGGCCACCGCAGCCGATGCAGAGTTTTTGTTTGGACACAATAACTCAAAAAAAAAAGGTTATGGATCTTTACCAAACTTGACCTGTGCATAGATATGGGTGAGAGGATGAAGCCTATTCAAAATGGGGTCATGACCTTTACAAGGAGTGACCTTGACCTTGAATAAATCCATTTTGGGGAAAACACACAAATTCCTAAAAATCTCAAGAAATCTTGCATGGATTGATCCAAAAATCAACTTGACCGAAGATCCTGGATAGTGTTGTCATGTTCCAGAAACTGGTGGTGCCACCTGTTATCCTTTTCTTGTTTTCATGCTGTTAAATACCCCCATCATTGCCACTTAACAGTACTGTGAGCATTATAAGTCAAAAACTAATGGACAGATTGGGCTGAAATTGTGCATGTCCATTGATCTTGGATACATCCATCTTGTATTCAAGACTGGTGGAGCTATCTGCAATTGTTATTGTGTGGTGTCTGTCTGTACGTTCGCTTTCGGTGGAAATTGCTCATACATCCGGAGTGGTTCAAGGTATAGGTCTAAAATTTGGCATGTCCATCTGTCTTGGAAAGTTTTCTCATAAACCAGACAGGTGGCACTACCTACCTTCCTGTTTCTGTAAAATAAATTAATGCTCTGTTCTGGGGAGTGATTTGCCCTATTGGCCTGAAATTGTTCATATCCATAGATCTTGGACTCCTGCATCTTGTACTCGAGAATGGTGGTGCCATCTGCAAACATTTTGCCATGGCGTCTATCTGTACATGTGCTTTGGGTGAAAATTGCTCATATTTCTGGAGTGGTTCAAGGTATTGGTCTGAAGTTTGGCATGTCTATCCACCTTGGAAAATTTTCTCGTAAACAAGACAGGTGGTGCCACCTACCTTCCCATTTCTGTAAAACAAATTTATGCTCTTTTCTCAAGAGAGATTCAACATATTTGCCCCCATATTTTGTGAAAAATTTTGTTTCTCAAGTTGAGAGATGGAAGAAACCATAGTCGCTTGCTATGGTGTCCATAGTGTCAGTATATGCTGCTGAAGTGGGGGGGGGGAGGCCTGTTCTTAAAGGGGGGGTTAATTTTCTGGGCATACTATGGCACCGCATGCCAAGAAATACCTAGTTTGTTCAGTTTAAGCACCCACCAGTTTGCATGTATATCATTTGTTCCCCATTAAATGTTGGTCTGTTCATCAATTTCATGCCTTTCAATTTCTTGTCATTCAGGAGCATAATTTCATCAAGCGTTATCTGGTGGTACCCGTTGACGTGTCCCTCTGGTTCCGGGAAGTCATGAGCATGGTTCAGCAAGCCCACAGTCACTCCAGCTACACCGCCCCTGCCTTCGTCTAGGTATGAACGCCACCGAGTGGCCATGCCAAGACTTACTATGCCGGTCTCACACCAGCAGCATCGTCAACATGTGCCCACTGATGACATCTTCGTACTTGTTCAAAAGATGGCACTGCCTGAGGCAAGACCGGATCTTGCAAGTGCTGCCACCTGTGTGTAGACACATGTACTGAAGTTCATCTACTGCAGCACAGCCTTGTAAATGCAGCGGGACTCTTCAGCGTCCATTAGTTGTTGAGGACTGAAGATTTGTGTGCAGACTGTCAAGTGAATATAGCTTATTTGATTTATTTAATTAAAAATAATACTTGTGCAGAGGAGAAAGCATTTGTCATGTAAAACTTTGCGGTAAGATCTTTGACATTTATCAAAATCAAGGCACTGCATATTTTGGTCCTTGTCGCTGAGCTAGATAGGTGCCGTAATCATGATAAATGTCATAACCTTCCAGGCTCATTTGAACACCGTCAGAGGAAAGGGCCCTAGTGAATTTTGATGTCCTTCATGAATGTTCATGACACTAATTCTTTCTAGGTGAGAATCCATGGCCCAAACGAATAATCGTGAATTTGATGAATATTCATGACCTTTTTGAATATTCACATCCCTGGTTACTGTATATGTACCTGTTGAATATTCATGGCCTTGGTAATTATTCCTTGACCTGATGAATATTCTTGGTTATTCCATTAGTTTTCAAACTAGAGACCACAATAGTCAGAAACTGACTGATGTGCTCAGCATATTTACTGGTTCTGAACACATATTCTGTTTTTGAGTTCGTCAATATTGATCAAAACAGGTCTGGTACCTCCTGGGTCTAACAGACACCATGGATATAGCAGTGTATGGCCTTTTGTGGAAGTTATGCTTAAGATTGACTCGTGGGAGAAATATTTGTTCATATATATTTATTTATATATACATATATGATAAAAGAATAAGTAAATTTTACTCAGTGGGCAACATAAAAAGTTATCAGATTGATAACAGTTAAGTGTAGCAATGATTTATCATGATAGTCTGTTATGAGCATGTAGCCAAGATTATAAAAAGACATTTTAAGAAAAATAATCGAAAATAAATGAAAGTCTGAGTTGATATTATTGATGAGCTGAACTGAACATGTGCCTCATCTGTTATACTATTTTATAAAAATTTACCAATTTTATGGTATCGCTTCATGTCAGAATCTTGTATAATCGTATCAACCATACTGCTACAGTTGGTATATTGATTAATCTAAGGTTTGCCACACGGTGCCTGGCGGGTGATTCCTGCATGTGTTAATTAAATGAAGTTAAGAGTCAGAGGTTGTGCAATATGAAAACGCTATCGCCTGAAATTAATGGTTGTAAAAAGTATAGAAACTAGTAAGTTAAGTGATATTTCTGCAGTACATTTATGCTGTATTTGTGTGTATAATACAGTATATATATATATATATATATATATATATAATTTAATTTCTGAATGTGGCATTTTTAATGGAGTTGTGTGATGGAATTTCATATCACTTACTGGGGGAAGCTATGATTTGCAACACAAGTTCATCAGATCTTGTGCATTGATACCAAATATTGTCAGAAAGCATAGCATATTGGGATACTAAAACACAGCTCAACAGACAAGTATTTTTGTACAATTTTTAGTGACATTTCTCTGTCTTTGAGAACTATACACCTGCTTTAAATCAGTTTGAAGTTCATCATTTAAGTTATCATCTACTTGCATGTTTAAGTCACATGAAACCTAAAAGTTGTGAACATGGTATACCAGAATAACTTATGTCAGCATTTCAAATTATATCTCTTTTGCTACCCACTTCAGCTTGTTATGGAAAATTCCAGTGCTTCTTCTGCCAAATAACACCACAACAAAACATATTGCTAGATGGTACACTGATGGAAGTTGTCATATATTGATGCATCAAGATTTGAAAGTTGTGTTTCTGTGGATTCTAAAAATAATTTTGTGAATCAGAAAGATTACATTCAGAGAGAGAGGAGTAAAATATTCAACCGGAAAAAATACTTTCTTTTTAATGTTTTATTTTATGTGTTTGTGTTGTCATAGTACAAGTGTTTCAATTTTATAATTTATTTTTTCTTAGCTTGCATAAAAAGCAGCACACATCTCAGATATGTTAAAGAAGCAGGGATGGGGCCAGGTACTTGTACCTGTACCTGTACCTGTACCTAGGTACAGTACCTGTACCTGTACCAGCCGGTCATGAGTAGGAAGTACATTGTACCTGTACCTGGAACTAAAGAACCTGTACCTGGTACAAGGTACTCCAGGTACATTTTCATATTTTAATTTTTTTAAAGATTTTTCCTCTTTAAGTATTAAAATTGATTACCTGTTGTGCAAAAATAATCAGCAAGCCATCAGTGTGATAATATACTTTATACTTTATACTTTATACTTTATACTTTAGCAGACGACTTCAATACTGTTTGATAGAAAAAAAGGTATGTTAACTTGCATAAATAAGTGAATTTATGCTGCTATTATTATCTTTAAAAACGTCTTTGAAGTGATCATAAAATTAATGTACCTGTACCTGTACCTAGGTACTTTCACTTGTACCTGGCCCCAACCCTGTAAAGAAGGCCCACAGGTGTGTATTAAACCAGGAATTCTTCTCTCAATCAAAATAGCAAATGACTTGAAGTGTTGGAAAAGTTCAGATTTTTTTATATACACAGAAAAGATATCAGGCACATTTAAAATAACAGCTACAGGAGGAGACGGATACATGTTTGTCAGATTTCTAATATTTTTGGTTTGAGAAATGTGGGGCAAGACTAAAACAACTGACTGCTTGATTGTGGGTTACCTGGAACACTGTCCCAGACAGCTTTCTCATATAGCAGCTAGATTGCATATCATGGCTCAGGAATAGCATTTGTGGCTTCATTCATTCATAAATATATATATATATGTACATATATATGTATATATAATTGCATACATGCATATACACACACACACGAAATAAGTTGTCTTTTTACTGGACATCCATATATTGATATATAAAATTATGTGAATGCTATCAGATTTTCTCTCTGGTCTGAATACTAACTACTAAAAGAACATACTGTTCATCCACCATCTGTTCACATAGTCAGCCTGTTTAGCTCTAGATCATGTGGTCAGCTGCCTATTTAGCTCTAGGTCATGTAGTCAACTGCCTGTTTAACTCTAGGTCTTCTGTACTAAGCTCTGAAGTCTCTTGAGTTTGGCATGATACAAGTTGTTGATATAACTGGAGGTGAAGCCATCTTTTTGTAATGTCCTCCTATATAAACATATATTGTGGGTTGTAATTTTAGATTAAAAAAGCAAGTGTTCACCACAGTACATGTTATCACACTAAATCTTTGGATATTTTGAAAATAGTAGAAGTAATTCATGGCACAGACTTCACTTTAAGAGAATGTAATTGATTTCAAATCAAAACCTGGGAAATTAGTTGAAGCAACGTTAGCCACCTCAAGGCATGCCACAAGTTTTTCAGTCACCATAATACATGCACTTGTCTTAACTTCACCAGAGTGCAGTAAATTTTACCAGTGTATCTAGCTGGCTTTACACATGAGGATTATAAAACAGTCATTAGTGTGGTTGAGTGTCGATTTTAACTTATCAGAATATTGCAAAAACAGTTTGTTGTTAATAACTGTGCCTGCTTGTCAAGAGAAACAGGTTTGAATAACCCAGTTGTAATATTCTAGTGAAATTAAATCAGCTGTGAGCTAATGGAACTCCCCATAATGTACTTTGAAATTATTGATAAATAAGCATTTTCAGTATTGATTGAGTGAAGGAGATCGTGAAGAAACTGGAGACCTTACCTTGAAGACAGATCTCATAAATAAAGTTTGTGTGAACAGGGACTCCCATGTTTACGTTTTATATCCCGCCACAGAAAATCTATTTCTGTAATCTGAGAGGATCCGGCATTTAAAATACTCTCTTCTGATATTGTAAATTTACTTTTCAGTTTGTTTTGAATTATTTTCAAGAATTCCAGATACAAGGCCACAATGGTTACCAGTTAACACACAGGATACATTAATTCTACAACATTGTCAGGGATGATTTGTTTAAAAGTAACCATTATTAATATGAGCCCTTGTTTCTTCAAATGTAAAGCTACCATCATTCTGGATGCTTGGCACATGTACATGCTTTTTGACAAGAAATATTTTAGCTAGTTTGTAACTTGTATTAGACACCAGTTAATTCATCTTGTTAAGATACCATCACAAAACCACTCACACAGTCTATGCATGCAGCCAAACACAGTTTTATCTCAGTATAAATACAGAAACGCTTACATGTTTTCATGAGGGTATGAAGTATGGTTGAAATTTCAATTGAACAGATATGAGGACTGTAACCCTACTTGGTTATGACTCACAGAGATATGCAGATGCCATATTTTACAGTGTATCTTTTCTGAAGGAAAATTTATGCAAAATTACTGGGACATTTACTAATTCCTTCAGCTGTTGATTTATGAGCTGTATCTTCGGTATAGGAAACATAGTAAAGGCCTGATACACAAAAGGACATAGCCAGTCAGCCAAATATTGTGCTTTCATGAAAGTTCAGACACAACATATTGCATTCACATGTCTCTTTAAGGGGGTTGACCTTGATGCATATGCAAGCTGACAACTGTTCTAATGAAGTACAAAATTTTGCTGCTCAGTTTCCATGCATAAGTTGTGCCTGAAATGAAAATCTTTCAGAAAGTTTTTTACCCTTTTGGAATGGACATATTTGAGAGACTTATAAATTGATGAAGTCTTTGCTGAAGATATCAGCTTTAAACATGCATACCTGAAAACAAAAATGGCGAAATATGGAATGGTTTGACAATGCATAAACACCATTGCTGTATGTCATATGAAAGAAAAAGAAAATTAGTGAACATTGTAAAGATGGCAGTCATACACTAATATAACTTGCAGTGCAAGAGAATTGTCAATCATATAGAGTAAGATGTGATTAGTTCTGGCTCAGAGTTGAGGGGGCTGGAGTGTTGATACCAGACTCCAGCTCACCAATGTACATCTGATGAAATCTCATGTATAGTCATATGTGTTGATCACATGTACCAGTGGCATGGTGTTAACCATGTCAGGTTTGTATAAATGTGTTATTATCAGCTTTAATTAAAGTTACTTAAAGCTGAATGGCTTTTCTGTTTGTCATTGGGTTTATGTATGGTTGAAAGAATGGTTTGTTGTACACCCAGAAAAATCCCGTCTAAAAAAGAAAATGCTTAAAATACTGATCAAATCAATGTAATAAACAGTTGTACCAGTTTACTAATTTCTACATGCACTGAAAAAAATGGGGCTGGGTGGTTTTTGTCACACAGAAGAAATCCCCAAATGGGCCATGACACTACTGTAGACCATATCAAATAAATAGTCACAGGATCTAATTTGGAGTTTGCAGAACCTTTCTAAATATTCAGTATGAAAATCCTTCGTCTAATGCAAAGCATCACACAGATAGCTGTAGTCTGTCATTCTAAAAGAGAGACCCAAAGGTCATGCCTGCATGCTCTGCAAAACTTTAAATAATTTTTGTAAGATTATAGAGTGAAAAAATACCATTTCAGCTGCAGTCCAGCATAAACTTATGGTGTCATCTATAGCTGTAATCTTCATACCCTTTAGAAGAAAACAGTTTAATATACCTTTTTGGTCCACAGATAATAGGTCACGACGTGAGATCACCTGTTGGTAATACACACGTTAGAACAGATATAAATTGGTAACAGACTAATAATAAACACAGAAATAAAATTCCTTCAATAAGAGAAGAAGTGGAAAAATGATCATTTGGACCCACAGAAAGTAAGATTTGGTCTTTGTCAACATAGGTAGCGCCACTTGCAGCTTACACTAACATACCAGTCACAGGATAAATGTGCCTCTATATCTGGTGCTCCAAGCGCAGTTCATAATATTATACATGGACACTGTCAAATTCACCATGACTTTCAGCCATTTTCAGCTTATTATCCCTCTCTTGTGGTGGTCAGTTTGTTTAGAAAATCATCTTATAAAGCAGATAGTCTAAAACATGCAGGTGATGCTAATAAGGCATCTTAAAAATTTTACTGATTTAATGCATATTGTTTATTCAGGACCCTTGAACACTGAGAAGAGAGACTTTCAGATCACTGAAAGTCATGTTTCAGTCATACTTTAAAGCCTGAAGAATGTAGATCACTGTGACCTTATTTCAGGTTTCCTATGTAATAATCCCAGGACCTCCCCAAATGTTAAGTTAGAGGTTTTTAAGTTGAGCAGATACAATTTGAGCCCACCAGATGGCCAGCAGTAAAACTACAATAATGGTTTGATGGAGAAGTCAATAACTGGCACTACCTGGGAGGAAGTCCGTGAAATTGAACCATTGAAAGTCAGAGTAAACCTATGAATAGTCATCAAGTCATTGCAAATTTAAGGAATCCAGAATTTGGCACCAAGGTCACTGGGTCCCCCGCATTAAGCGTATTATCCCCTTTATCAGGGGAGGGTGTCACCACTGACCAGGTGGTTCATTGTTGCCCAGTTTTAGGTCCACAAGGGCAAGTGTTTAAGTGTTGAGATCATTAACATGCAGCATGAAATAAAAGACAAGAGTATACAATCAGCTGATGGTGTGGCTGGATATCCCTTATTTAGTTACTGAAATTAATAATGGTCTTCCAGCCAGCTTCTGTACAGTGCCCCAATATCGTTATCATAACTGTGCTGATTATATTCTTGTGCTAGATTGTCAGATATTACAAACACTGAAAAAGACATAATTAGGCTCAAGAAATCTTTAAATATGCCAAGTACTAGGCTAAGCCAAGCTTCAACTTTAGATAAGCACATTACCAGCGGCACAATATAAAACAGAGTGTACTGATTCCTTTGTGACACACATAGCCAAGCACAGAAGAATAATTTTGCCACCCAAGATGACTTCCATGACAATCTCACTGACCAGATTAACAAAGGCACTGCACATGAGGCAGTCCGAGAGAAATTGCCAAGGTAAGACCTCAAAGATCTGACCTAAAACAAATGCATCGAGTTCGCATGCAGCTATGAGGTTACATTTGCCCAGCTGCAGCAGTCTGCCAAAGGGCAAGCAACCATAGGGGAAATCAAACACAAAAAGCCGGGAGAAAAAAACCTTGTTTCTTTTGTGGTTGAGCCCCATATAAATGTGCTGACTGTCCATCATTGGACCAGGTATGTAACAAATACTTCAAATTACCCCATGCGATACAAAACTCTCAGCGTACAATGGTTCCGCAATCAGGCACTACAGGACAATAAGCATGCACCATAGTTTTGAAGGTAGCCCATAAAAATCATGCACTTTCTGTGTTGCTGAAACTGATGGACCTGTCATCTTTGGAGGGATTCTCCCAACCCATGAAGGGGACAGTTACTATCAAACCAGCTTGAGTCACCGTCGGAGGTGGTAAATTACCAATATAGTCACAAATATGACCAGTAGGGATGTTACATTGTCCCTAGGAACAAGGACTTGCACCATCTCAAGTGTGAAGGATATACAGAGCTGGTCAAGTAAAGTTGACGTCACTTTTGAGGATAGGCGAGTCCACCTTGGCCAGATTAGCAGAGAGCCCAGTAAGGACAGAGCTGATGATGTTATCCTTGATCTTGGGATTGTACATTGATCACAGGAAGAAAGACAAAACTTTTTATGAAGGCGGGGGAAGCTGTAGGTTGTACTAAACCATTACCACACAACATCAAGACAACAGATGACCTCCGGGTGTCTCAACCTTACAGACATATTGCGCAATACCAGTGGGAAAAAGTTCGACAGCATTTGAAGGAGCTCTGGGAGCACGGCATTATTTAATGGTCAGTGTCAAATTATGCCTCCCCAGTAGTCCTTGTGAGGAAGTCATCAGGCAGTTTATGGCTTTGTTTGGACTCCTGCCAACTAAACCAGAAAGTTTGCAGTGATGCTTTTCCTCTGCCGAGGAGGAATGAAATCTTAGACTCTCTGCATGGGGCCAAATATTTTAGCACTTTGGACTTAGTGGCCACCTACAACCAGATTGAGGTTGCCAAAGAAGATAGGCATAATACGGCTTTTATGACCCTGATGGGCCTACATGAATTCACCAGGATGCCTTTCGGACTGTCTAACAGTCCAGTCACATTCCAGAGGCTCATCACCACAATATTCTAGGATGACATTTCTAACACCATGTTTGTATACCTGGATGATATAATTGTGTATGGGTGAACCGTGGATGAACACCTCAAAAGACTCAAGGAGGTACTGAGTAAATTAAGCAGATTTAGCCTGAAGTAGTGTATGATCCTGAAACATATTGGAGTAATATCAGTTACTAGCCTAATGTTTTAGTTTTATTTTCAAATTTTATAGATTAAATCTTTATGTGTACCTGCTGAGAAAATTAAATCAAATGTACTTACTGGGAAAAAATGTGCTATGTTCACAGCTGGGCAAAATTCAAGGTACCCATTTTATATTTATGCTAATAACTTAAAAATTGACAAAGTTCAGATCTAGTTTTGGGTATGTAACTAATTCTTGTTTAAATAAAGTTATATCCCTGAAAAAAGTCTTTAGCACCAATAATTATCATATTAAGTGAGTAAATATCTTTCCAGATATTTTACAAATTGCATTTTGTTGGGGCCCATAACTTTAAAAAAAAACACAATACTGACCTAGTTTCTTGCATGTAGAAAGAAACTATATATGGAAATATTGTGGTAAGACCACTAAAATGGTAGAATTATTCAGTTCTGATTCACATAATCTTGTGCTGCAGCAAAGTGCCAGTGGGGCCACTGGTAGCAGTACTTGTACTAATTGGTTTGATACATCACAAGTTATCAGGCATTTTGGTCTTTTCCTTCTGAGAGAGCGTTGATCTGTACTTTAAGGATCTCTTTCCCTCTTTGTCTGCCAGTACCACATTAGCTGGTAAGTGAAGAACAACCTTTAATAACTTTTTATTGAATGTTTTATCCCCATAATTGTAATTTAGGATGTTCATATGCAATGCGCTTGATAAATGTTGGGCGCCCGCATGTGAAATACCCTTGCAGGAAAGGATTGTTAGTGTCATGTCTTATAAAGCACATATTGTAATGTAAATTGGTCTTATCATTTGGCAATTTCTAGTATTGCAAGTAATCACTGGGGGTAAGCACAAGTTATCATTTGCTGGTGGATTGTAACATATTATTCAGTTTTGTTTAGCTTTCTAGAACCACAGTTTTGATTCCAGTGAGAAGATGAAAGGTCTGTTAAGGTTTTTACTTGTAGACATCAATATGTAATAACATTTATGGACATGTTTTGCTATCATTAAGTGTTGTTTATACTTTTATCCTTCGGTAAACAGTGGCAGGATAAACAGATATATTTTGCATATAATGACTTCATAAACATTTGGAACTTTTTTGTTATGGATGCATAAAGTACATGTGTACTTACATGTATACTGACAGTTGTACTAACTATAGTCCGTTCCAGCACCCCTGTCCACCTGTTTTTTCGCGATTATCTCTACATAAGACAAACTTGCAAAATAATATTTGCACCAATGGCATAAAGAGGCAAAAGCGTATTTTTTGGTACCTTACCTACTCAAAATATAAATATTATTCACTTTACGGCTTGGTTGACATATCTCATGTATATCCGTGGTTCATGGCGTCCCTAATAAGTGGCCATTGTTTATCCTCCTTGGATGTGGATAGAAAGTAATGTGACGTAACAGTGAAGTGCGTGCACGCGGAGAATACAAGTCTCGCTGTAAACAGGGGTCGGGAGCTCTTGATTATTGGTCCCATGAATATGGGCGCCTCTTTAGTACGTCACGTCTATTATGACGTCATCACTAATTCCTGATATGCCCATTTCACAGATTAGAAGCACGATGTCGCTACAGAATAGACTTGTTACTCATAAAATGCTTTTAAATTGTTCACAGGAAAATGACATAAGGTACGCTATTATTTCCATAATAGTTAATTACGCTTTTTCCTCTTTCTGCCCTAAGATCAAAAAGTTTGGACGTTCTTTGATTATTAAAAAAATAATCACGAAAAAACAGGTGGACAGGGGTGATGGAACGGACTATAGTCTAGATTCAAGTATTTAGTTAAATTAAACACTGCTGTTTGGTAAATATTATTTTCTGTGTTACAGGATGGGATTAATTCTGTACGATGAAGGTCAGCAATATGCTTCCGTTATCTCTCAAAAACGCCCTCAGGCACACAATATTTATGGTAAATACGAAGAAAAAACAGAAGAGTGGTTTTGAAATGAGGCAGTCCTGAAGTGTCATAATAGGTTTTAAAAGGAAAATTGTGTTTTTTTCTTAATTTCTTGAAGGAACCATGTTGCAGTGGTCAAGTTTTTGGTTTGGTATGAGATCTTTTGGACATCTAACAGTATGCCAAATTTTGGATTTGTAGATCTAACAGTTTCAAAACATGCCAGTCTGTGCATTTGGTGACCTTGAGTAATCACTGAATATATAGTAGAGGATTGTGTTGTTTATTGTATACGTAACAATGTGACACAAACACCTACTGTGTGAGGAAAATTTAGTTGCATACGGCACCTCAGATATGTAATTCAACTGAACTGGTCAAAATATAAAGTCAGATGGAGTACGAGCAGCATCAGTGGATGCAGTGCAGAGCAAACAAAAACTCAAATACAGTCCTTGTTATAGGAAAACAGTTCACCATGGGACATTCTCCTGTGGTGGATCTGCCTGGAAAAAATTGACAGGTTGCAGAGTACGCTGGGTAGGACTAGAGAGGAAAGAGGACATGTATGCGGTTGGAGGAGTGGGGAAGAAGTTAAAGTGATATGAACAGAGAGAAATAATCAGAAACATCCGGTACTAAACAGAAAGAGTAGACATTGGACTTGTTAATTGTCGGTGAAGTAACATGGCAGCAATCTGTCGGACTTTATTAAACTAATATGAAATCACTTTTGTCTTAATTCATGGTGGCAGTTAGTGGATTGAACTCAGAGACCGCTAATGCTTGTCGGGCAAGCTTGAAATTGGACAGAAACATTGCTACAGCTTCCAGTAAGGACTTTTAAAGTTGTTGTCACTGCCTGTGGGTAGAAAAATAGTTCTGGCTCAACTGCTGACATCAGCATGTCTAAGCATCCATGAATGGACTGGTTTTGCAAGGACCTAGCAGAGGCATTTTACATTGTAAAAAAATTGTAAGACAGCGTATGTCTTTATATTTCGAAGATGAGGGTATCATCAACCCAGTGAAAAAGGCGACCAAAATACAGATAGCCCTAGGTAATGAAAGTCTAAGACGCATTAATGCATTATGACTCAGCAAAGACCAAAGGAAAACCCCCGACCTCATATTTAAGCAAATTGAAAATCAACTCAACAACAAAGTCAGTTTCAGAATCCATCAAATGGAATTTATGTGTTTTTGTCAAGAATGTAATGAATCTATTGATGAGTTCACCAACCGGTGAACCCTTAATGGCAAACTTTGTGAATTCGAGGCCAGTGAACTCAGTGAGAGAATAATGGAACTTGTGATTGCCAGAACACCACCTGAGGCTTTTCAAAAGCACCTCCGTGACCAAAAGAAAGGTTATAGCATAGAAACACTTAGGTTATAGCATCAACTTTGGACACTGTTTTTGGCACAATATTAGCTGCAAAACTCTGTCAAGTTAGCGTATAGACATACTATTGACTGTGTGTCATGGCTCAATATGGTCAACCAGCAAAGTTTTTGTTTAAACCCATAGAATTGGAAGAATGGATTGAAGAAATCAGCTGACTGTGGCATGCCACCAAGCTCCACAATGCAGACAGAAAAACTCAAAGAGGCGCGTTGATTTATGCGTAGGTTGCCGGCAGGCCAAGATATTCATAACATTGAAGTTTGGAGAATATGAGCAGCCTGATCCTGAAAATTCTGGCCACAATCAGACAGTGGTTGAATAAGACACTGGCTATGATACACTAGTAAGAATGTTCACTGAATATTTTGTGCCTAAGCGTAAAATTATACATAACGTTCACTGTTTCAAGAAAGAACACAAAACAGTAATGAAACTGCAGAGGAATTTGTGCATGAACTTCAGGCCTTGGTAGAGCAATGTGAATATAAAGATGATGATGATCAGGTACGTGATAGATTCATAATTGGTCTGAGAGATAAAGCAGTCAAACAAAAGCTCCAGTTAATACCGGACCTAACTCTAGCATAAACAGGTGCAGCAGCAACTGGCTCAGCAAAACCCCAGCCAGCTGCATGAAGCTAGTGAGGTTGCAGCTGAGTGTAATGCTATAGAAAACAGTACAGATCAGGGCCAAATAAACCAAAGTTCAATTACAGGAAAACCCCAAGAAATAACCCCCATGGTCAGTGGTGTCAGCCGTGAGGCCACAAAAAACACCTGAAACATCAGGTGTCCAGCCAATGGACAGCTTGCCACTGCTGCAAGAAACACTGACATTTTTAACCGGCTTCTGTGGCCCAGGGGTAGAGTGCAGGATTCAAAGCCAGGAGATGTGGGTTTGAATCTCAGCTGAGGCGGTGAGGTTTTTCCTAGGGCCCCCACCCAGGGTAAGCGCTCTGCAGGCTTAATGGGAAGGTTGTGCCTCACAGTCGTGTATCACTCACATAAGTGTGTGTCTTTGGGGGGTTCCCCAGCTATGGGGATGATTACACACCCAGGACCCGCAGGTGCAGTAGACACTGGGCCTGGGTGACACCAGGATACAAAATAAAAATGATAGGAAGTGAAAGCTACTGCCCTGTCAAGTAGTCCCAAACCGAAATGGAAACCCTGCAGATGTACATACTAAGGTTAAGAATTATATGATGATAGAGATAACTTTATTTGTGAGATGTTTTATTTGATAATGTACACCATCAGGTGTTATACTGTTTAGTTTTATATTGCATGATGATGATGATATGCAGTGCAAATATTTAACCTGCTTCTTGTTTGTTGCAGGGTGATTTTCTTTATATCCCTGATACTTACCTGATACTGGTGACAATGGGACTTTGATGGAGACAATAAATGAGGTCAAGTGTTGCAGTTGTGTGTGATGTCTGGCCCCCCGCCCCCCTTCAAACCATTGGTGAACCGGCTTACCTACAGCCCCGCCGGGTTGCCCGCCCCGCCCCCTCACAGACTTGTCAGGATGGTTTACGGCAAGATGTGTTATCACCTGGAACATTTGCTGAACTGATACTGCTGACTCAACAGTATTGTGTGTGAACTTTGCTTTGGTACTGGACTTACACTGCAGCTGATACCAATGCAGATTTACTCATGAGCATAGAAGAATAGACTGTTTACCTTGTGTTTATACAAGTTGTGGTACAAGCTGGTATCCTTACAGGACTTTGTGTGATAATGTGAAATGCTCATTTGCCTATGTTTATTCATTGATTTGCTGATGTTCATTTATTGATATGTTTGTCTCCCATGCTTGTTATTTTCAATTGCTTGGATTTTGTTGCATGTCATCTTTTAGAGAAGAAGACTGATCATTCACCATTTCATGGAAACAATAACAAGAAACCAGTTGTCATATATGTAACTAATTAAGTGAGATCTAATGATACTTGCAGCAAGTGGTATATCTAGGTTGTCTAGAAACTGCAGTTACATGTTGTATTTATATATCACCATATGTATTTGTTATATTGTGAGTACAACTGATAGGTACAGTGGTCAAGACACTTGTAACAGTATGGCAGAGTTGGAGTCTCTAAAAAAGAGATTAGAGGCCCTTCAGAGGGCAGTAGATGAGCAGACAGGGACAACAGTTACTCCTGTTATACAGTCTTATCAGAAATTGACTACGTTTGATGGTACAAAAGATGTAGATGAGTGGATTATAGAGGTTCAGAGAGCATTACGTATACAGAACCTTGTAGGTAAAGCTGCTGTTGAATTTATAGAAGGGTATTTAACAGGGAGTGCAAAAGAAGATATCCATTATGTGAAAAAAGCTCAGAAAGAACAAGCTAGTAAGGTGTTAGCTTATTTAGAGAGGCTTTCAGGGAGAAAAGGTCATTGACTCAGTTGTATGATGCTTTCTTTGCTAGATGACAGAGAGAACGAGAGAGTTTAAGAGATTTCAGTCATGCTTTGGTGGGGCTACTGGCACAGATAAGGTGGTTAGATAGTACTTCATTCCCTGATGGAGATAAGACTTTTAGAGAGAGTTTTGCTGAGAAAGTCAGAGATCCACAGTTACGCCCAGAACTTAGACGTCAGATACATGATCATCCTGATGTTACGCTATTAGATGGTCAGGTGAGATCAGAGAAGCCATACAGGGACAGAGGGATATATCAGAATGGGTCACTGATGAGCAGGTTTCTGTGCAGTGTGATTCTTCAGTGGGTGCAGCTGGTGTAGTTAGAGAGAAACCCTTGTTCAGAGCTCAGCAACGGCAAAGCACTACTCACAAGGACATTGAACTGTTAGGAGAACAGGTTAAGTCATTGCTTACTGTACAAGAAAGGCAGCAAGAACAGATTCAGGTACATCAGGAGCAAATAATGAAACAGCAAGAGCTGATTTCAAGCCTAATTGAGAATCTTTCTAAAGACCAAAACCCCAAACCAGATCATGCTGCAAGTCAAGGTCAAACCAAGAGAGGTCAAGGTTATAGGCATGGTAACCTAAGGCGATTTTACAGCCAGCAGTGTAACAACACTGGTTTTAAGGATGATAAGCCCACAAATGCTTAGAGGGAGAAGATTGAATTTGCAAATAACAACCAAGTTTATACGAGGAATCGTGTGACTACTAGTTATATGGATGGTCCCCGTCCAGTTGTGACTGCCAAACTAGCTGGAGTAGAGGTCAGATGCCTAGTAGACATCTGGATCGGTGGTGTCAACTATATCAGAGTTGTTCTTTAAGGACTGGATTCATGATAATGGTAGAAGCGTTTTTGAGCCAGTAAAGTGGATAGCAGTCAGAGCAGCTAATGGGTTAGATATCCCCTATGTCAGGTTTGCCATCATGGACATTGATGTTGCTGGAACCAAGTTGAGTAATGTAGGTGTACTGGTGGTGAGAGATACACCACATACTAGAGACAGCTGAAGGGAACTTCCTGGACTGATAGGAACCAATATCTTGGAACATGTTAATAACCTTCAAAATCTTGTGGAGTTTCCACTGGGACCAGTTTAGTGCAAATTGCAGAATCACAGGAGATCTTAGTGGCACCAGAGAGCTATTGTAATGTGCGTGTTACCAGACTGAGACATCAGAACTTGTCATTGATAGAACCACTTGAGGGTGTTACACACATCCAATCGGAGGTAAAAGTTGCCCCAACAATGGTCAAGGAATGGCCAAGAACATGTGAAGCGCCACCTTACGGCAGTTAGTTAAACTAATGTTCATTGTTACCACGTGTGTTTACGGTCATCTCCGTTCTGTGTCCACCTTACATCCATATAAAGGCTCGATCAGATATAAGGACATTGTTGTTGTTTGTCGTGGTGGCAGCAGGATCTAGCCCAAGTCTTCATCGCAAAGAAGACCCTATACAACAACACTCACACCTTGTAGCCCACAAGTGCCCGGATCCATAGACATTCTACCTGAACCAGTGACAAGCTGCCAAACGCAGGTATTATCGCCCACTGTTGTAATTGTACATCTCCTGCTAAAGTAAAAGCATGGCAACTCCCAGAGAGCCGAAACAATGGCAGCTGACCACTCATGAAACTGTGAATTCCTTTGAGAACTGGAAACAAAACCTTAGTTATATATTGTCCTTAGACAGGAACTTTGCTCCCTTCTTAGGAGATGTTACTTGGCAATTGAAAACCACCTCCAACCCAAACAGAGCTTTTAGTGATGATGGGCCAAGCGTAGCTGCTGACAGCAGACTTACTGCAGCGCAGAAAACTGCCCATTTAGAACTTATGCTGGGTCAAATCGCTAATTACTGCACAGTGATTTCACGAAATTCCATAATAAAAGGATCAACTTCCCTCAAAGGCATTTGGTACCTGATAAGACAGCATTACGGTTTCCAGTCCACGGGCTCACACTTTCTGGATCTGGCCAATATCAAACTATCACCTGATGAACGCCCTGAGGACCTATATCAACGTATAATGGCGTTCTTCGAAGACAATCTGTTAACGACTGATTGTGGCATCACCCATCACGGAGCAAATGTGTCAGAGGACGAGGATTTAACCCCAACACTCGAGAACACCGTCGTTGTGATATGGCTCCAGCTCATTCATGTCGGTTTGCCTCGCTTGGTCAAACAAAAATACGGGACTGAGCTCAGGAATAAGTCACTTGCTTCCATCAAACCGGAAATATCCCAGGCTTTACCCTCTCTACTAGAAGAGTTAAACACTATTGAGGACATGAGAGCCATGCGCACAGCTACACTAGCTGCCCATACATAGAGATTCGTTCCGACCAACAGTTCGCGCCCAGTATTCAAAAGAAGAAAATCGTGCATACTATGCAAAACGGCTAACCGACCTTACACATCTCACAATCTAATTGAATGTAAATTCTTGCCTGATAGTGACAGGCAATATATGGCTAGATCGCGCCTTATTACTGAAGTGGAGGACAGTAGTGATTACGAGGAGTGTATCGAAGACCACGAAGGTAGGGATGATGTGCATTGCGCCTTATTTGACACACCCAGTGTCCGTAGATGTAATGTTGAGCAATCCCCCTATCTGAACACATACTATAACAACAAGTTGGTCCATCTCACACTTGACACTGGTGCGACTACTAATATGATCAAAGAATCCTCGGCTCATGCCATTGGCTTACCTATAACCCCTGCATCCCAGATGGCCAGACAGGCGGATGGCGTCACGCCACTGGATATTATAGGCAAGGTTCACTGCGAATTAACCAGAGGGCCGTATACATTCCAGCTCGACACCCTTGTGGTAAAACAACTAGATGTTGAAATACTAGCTGGCACTCCCTTTCTCACTGACAATGACATAGCAATACGTTCTGCCAAGAAACAAGTTGTCATTCATGGAACTGATGTTGTATATTACAAAACCCCACGTAATGGTGAAGTTTCAACCAGGCCTGCCCAGATATTCTTGATTTGTGCCCCCCTAAACAGACTGTAGTTCTTCCGGGTGAATATATTGATTTAGAGGCACCACATGACACTGAACCTGACTCTGTTTGGACACTTGAACCACGGTTTGACGCACCATGCAACAAACATGTTAGCCCAGACAAAGCATGGCCTGCTCTCCAAGAAATACAGTCCATTGGCCACACTTTGCGACTCGTAAATACCACAGAAGAGGCTATATTACTTAAACGCAATGAACACTTATGCCAGCTACATCATATTCGCAAGTCTCTGAGGATCAAACACTACCTACAGTATGTGACCCCCAGGCCAATAAGGTTGTTATGTCTCGCGAAACAGCCAGTGGTTCCCATTCCCATCAGGTATCAGTCGATCCAGATCAATGTCTACCCAAAACAATACGCGACATGTTTACTGACCTGAACATGGATTATGACAGTGTGTTTAAACCCACTATATCTAAGTATAACGTGGTCAGTGGGAAAATTGAGGCAGTTATCAATATGGGACCTACCCTCCCCCCACAACGGAAGGGCTGTATACCACATTACAACCGGAAGTCAATGATTGAACTCCAACAGAAATTTGATGTGCTTGAATCTGCCGGAGTCTTCGCTAAACCCGAGGAAGTGAACGTCTGTGTTGAATACCTAAACCTGTCATTTCTGGTAAAAAAAACGAACGGGGGGAGTCAGCTGGTGACCTCATTCGGGGAAGTAGGACAGTACAGTAAACCCCAGCCCTCCCTCATGCCGAACGTGGACAGTGTCCTCAGAGACATAGGACGGTGGAAATACATCATAGTTACCGACCTTCGCCATGCATTCTACCAAATCCCCCTTTCCCAGTCTTCGATGAAATATTGTGGTGTAGTCACACCTTTCAAGGGGATATGCGTGTATACCAGGTGTGCTATGGGCATGCCTGGATCTGAAACATGTCTGGAGGAGCTGATGTGCAGAGTGCTCGGTGATTTCATTCAAGAAGGATGTGTAGCTAAAAATAGCTGATGATCTCTTCGTGGGAGGTGACACACCGGAAGATCTATTAAATCACTGGGGCCAGGTCCTTGCCTCCCTCAAACGTAACAACATCAGCCTACACGCAGCAAAAACTATCATATGCCCTACAACAACAGTTATTCTTGGATGGGTTTGGTCCAGTGGTACCCTCAAAGCTAGCCCTCACAGAATCGCCGCACTATCTTCTGTGGAGCCCCCATCCACAATCAAAGGGTTAAGATCATATATCGGTGCATACAAAGAGCTCAGTCGGGTGCTGCCCGGGTATGCTGACCTGCTGGACCCCCTCGAAAGGCACACTGCAGGCAAGCCATCTCGTGACAAAATTGAATGGACTGATGAGCTATTAACCACATTCACACATTCTCAGTTACGCCTCCGTGACAATAAGGTAATTACTTTGCCTACACCAGACGACTGTCTCTGGGTCGTCACTGACGGATCAGTAAAACAATGTGGTATAGGCGCCACACTATATGTACTGCGAGATGATAAACTCCATTTGGCAGGGTTCTTTAATGCAAAGCTCCGTAAACACCAAATAACATGGCTACCATGTGAGGTGGAGGCACTATGCATCGGAGCAGCTGTGAAGCATTTCTCCCCCTACATTACTCAATCACACCATACTACCCAGGTACTGACAGACAGTCGCCCATGCATATTAGCCTACAACAAACTCTGCAGAGAAGAGTTCTCTACCAGCTCCCGAGTGACAACATTTTTGTCCATCGTAAGTTGGTACCAGGTCACGGTCTGTCATATCGCAGGTGAGGCCAACTTACCATCAGACTATGCAAGCAGAAATCCTTTGACTTGTCCTGACCAAAGCTGTCAGTTGTGTGTTTTTGTACAGGAGACTGAGGACTCTGTCGTCCGAAAATTGACCATACGTGACTTCATCGTCGGTTCAAACAATATGCCATTTACCAGCCGCGCAGCCTGTCACGCTATCCAACATAAGTGCCCTGATCTGAAACGTACTCACTCCCATCTGTCACAGGGCACGCGTCCATCCAAGAAATAACCAAATTTCCTGACGTCAAGAGGTACCTCAATAACGTCACCATCGCTAGAGATGTTCTCCTCATTGTACGAACTGATCTGCCTTTTCAACCAATGCGAGAGCGTATTGTTGTGCCACGCAAGGTCTTGGATGGACTCCTTACAGCCATCCACATCCGCTTTGACCATCCTAGTCGCCACCAGATGAAACAGGGTACCTCACGCTATTTTTATGCTCTTGACCTGGGTAGAGCTATCGAATTAGTTTGTTCGTCATGTCATCATTGCACTGCCCTACGGTCAGTCCCCAATCAGCTAATTCAACAATCATCCACAGCACCCCCAGACCGGATCGGTTTGTCATTCAGTGCCGATGTTATGCGCCGCTATCGCCAGTACATTCTCATACTACGCGAGACTGTTTCATCTTACACCCTCACAATGCTGATCGACAATGAGCAACAACATACGTTACGAGACGCCCCTACTTAAAGCCCATGGAATAACCCTGGAGCATGGTCGGTCAAAAAATATAAATAAAAACCCTGTCGCCAAACATGCCAGAGCTGGTCTTTCCGCAAGGGAAATATGGACCCAACGGGATCAGATAACAGGTGAGCAATTACCTATTGATGATCTTCAAATTATCCTACAACAACACTTTACCCGCGAACAAAATCATGGTCCCAGTGCTATGGCTAAATCTAATGGCAAATCACAGTCTCGCCAATATGACATTCAAGTCGGGGACCTCGTATACCTGTATGCTGACCAAGATAAAACCAGAGCAAGAGACAAATACATGGTTACAGACGTGTCTGATACAACTTGCCAGGTCAGTAAATTCACTAAGTCTCAGTTTCGGTCTAAGTGTTATGATGTGAGAATCGCAGATTGTTATCCTGTCATGTCTACCTCCTTAGGTGGCCCACACACTGGCCCCGTCAAAGGCTTGGACAACTGTTCTGATTCTGACACTAAGTCAGCGCATACAACGCCACAGACAGCGCCCTCTATGGCAACAACGGATTACTATCCTGCGCAGTATCCGCCACCCGTGCCACCTGAAATAGTACTTCAGCCGGACCCCCCAGCCTGCCCATCACCAGAGCATCAGATCCCAGAGAATCACGTGACAGCCACGTCTGAGTTGTCCACACCCTCTTCGCACGCCCTGCTTAAGGATGACATTACCCTCAACACCCCACTCCGCAGGTCCTCACGGTCAAGAAAACCCCCAGCCTGGCAGGATAGTGTTACATGGATCATGGACTAGTGTTACCTTGTTCGTTTTACATAAAGAACTCATTTTATTATTATCTATGTTGCATGCTCAATGACCCCACAACTCACTGTTGTGGTACCCTTTTATTTCCTGTATTAAGTGAGTGCGAGCCTAGCGCCGCTCACCTAAACCCAGTTGTGCTGTATCCTAATTACTTCAGGACCTTCATCAGTGAGGAATGTGAACTTTAGCCTGTCCAGCAGTGTGATTATTTCTATGTTGATGTGTCTTCCTTTCCTTTATGAAGGTAAGGGAGGTGGTTGCGCCACCTTACGGCAGTTAGTTAAACTAATGTTCAGTGTTACCACATGTGTTTACGGTCATCTCCGTTCTGTGTCCGCCTTACATCCATATAAAGGCTCGATCCTATATAAGGACATTGTTGTTGTTTGTCGAAGCACCGATAGCTATTGGAACATATGTTTATGCACGAAACAGACGGCATCATGGAAGGCATAAGATGGCTGACGCATACAGTTCAGTTGTTTACAAAGTGATCGCTAAGTACGATGACAAGGACATGTACCAAGTAGAAAGAGCTGATACGGGAGAAAAGAAATGGCTAAACCAGAGTGAATTGAGGAAATGCCCGGACCAATTTGTAACCATACCCAGACATACTGGAGTAAACCAACACAACAACACAGATCCACCAGGGGATGAGCCAGACCAGTATATTGTGGTTAAGAAGGTGAATCGACCAGACCTAGCTCGTTATAGAGATAGGAATGTAGAGGTTAGGTCAGAGGATGATCAACTAGAGGAGTACAATGCACCTCCAACACCACGCTTCCAAGGACCACAGCATGAAAAATCCTTTTCATGATCTGAGATCTGTAATTGACCATTTAAACTCACTTGAATTCAGAGGTTTTTATTGTAAGACCATGGTTTAACATTATATTAGTTACACTTGAGCCTTAAGCTTTTCAGTTTGCACTTTTATGTTTTAAAGAGGGATTATCCAGATGTATTTGTTGATGTACCTAGTACATAATTGCTACGAATTAAAGGTCTTCGTTTTAGAAGTATTCGGAGGACCGAACACATTTAAAGCAGGGGTATATATAGTCAGGTTGACTATTTCAGATATGAAACAAAGTCTCTACCTCGATAGTTTACAGTTGTAATTTTTAGTCTTTATGGTATGCGAAATAATTAGATTGGATAAATTTTTCGAGATACTTTAAAATTAGATTGTGTGTTTATTCTGAGACATCGGACTGCTTCCTTTCTTTTTCGGGACACATATGGTGCTGGATGGCGCTGCTGTGTTTCTACTCAGAACTTACGAAGGATTTACCAGAGTGAGGCCAAGTGTCACCATATATTATCGTGTCCTTTAGGTCAGCTTCTCATCTATTTATTCTTTTGCATGCTTTAGGATGAGTAACTTTTGTGTATTAAGCCATATGAGCGTAAGAAAAGGTCAGAAAATCTTATATTTTACAAGGACATTTTAAAGTATAACATCATTGACTGTGCATGTCAGAGTTACAGAAGGTGAAGGGCGATATGTTTTGAGCCGAGATTTAAATGATTTAATTACATCTTTGTGCAGACCATGTATATTAACATGCTGTAACTTTGTGCAAGGTACTTAAAGTACAATATCTTTTAATCAGCTATGATCATGGTTATCAAAGCTGAAGGCCATGTTTGTTTTATTTCTGAGCTATAATGCAGGCGGAAGTTTGGAAGTATTTATGATTTATTTGCTGTAAGTGCAAGTAATCATTATATCATTGTTAGATTATCTGCAGTGATCAGATATTTATGTGGTTTACAGGACATGTGAGAACAGGCTGAGAGCTACCAATCAGCCAACTATCAACTGTCAGAGAACACCTGTTGAGACTTCACGGTTGGTGATATGTGTATCATACTTGTGGTTTACTGTTATGAATGTTAGGAGAGCATATTGATAGATATTGCTAAATCTGTACTTGGAGATGGATTACTGAAGGTTGTATGATAACTTACTGTTATTAACCTGTATGTGTACGGATACACCAGAGATGTTTATGTGTTGGTCAGGATATGGGACTGATATTTGTTTGTTATTGGATTAATGTATGACTTTTAATGGGTATTGCTTGATGGAAGGTAAACTACATAGTTTGAAGCGTGTTTAATGCTGCTTATGCAGGATAAAGACTTGTCCAGGAGTGTAAAGTTAGTAGGGAATAACACTAAATTTACTTTGTGTGATGATAAAGATAACTTTATTTGTGAGATGTTTTATTTGATAATGTACACCATCAGGTGTCATACTGTTTAGTTTGATGGAGACAATAAATGAGGTCAGGTGTTGGAGTTGTGTGTGATGTCTCGCCCCTCCTTCAAACCATCAGTAGAACCAGCTAACCTACAGCCCCGCCAGGTTGCCCGCCCTGCCGCCCTCACAGACCTTAACGAGAGACTTATCGAACAGATTACTGTGGTTGGCTTCATATTCGCGAGGCTGAAATTTCGCGATTTCTCCATTTATAATGTTATCCGAGGGTTTCATTTTCGCGATCTCACCAGAACTTATATCAAATATTTGGTAAATCCATTCCTGTGTGTATTATAAATGAGAATAAGTCATGAGTTTGTGATATTCTTCTCATATAACGATGGACCCGAACACACAGTACAAGTAGTTTAGTTCAAATTTAAGGGAACGTTTCCTGCATGTACCTGCATGGATGTAACTTATTATAAAATTTCTTATTGTTCTAACCAATTCCCATACAAGTATTGGCTACACTAAATAAGAAGAACATACTCAATAGGCCAGTTATTCCTGAGGGATTCATTTTCGCGATTATTTCCCATTAGTGAATATCGCGAAATTAAAACCCTCGCGAACAAAAAGGCAACCACAGTATTGCTAGCACACCATTGTCTGACCTTTAGAAAGAACTGTTTAATAAACCCAAGGATTATAAACTACAAGAAGCAATAGAACTAGACAGAAGACATAAAGCCTCTGAAGCCCACCTAAATGAGCTGCAAAGTTTACACAGTGTTAGACAAAATACCGATGTTGCAATATTCAGGTCTAAAGCCATCAACTGCAGGAACTGCGGCCTAGATCAAAAGATTGGCAAACAGCATTGCCCAGCTGGTGATGATGTGTGCAGAGCATGCAGCAAGTTAGGCCACTGGGCCAAGTAGTGTTTAAGTGTAAAACAGAAACGCAACAGAACATACTACAGACTGCAGAGACAACCACGATTTGTACAAACAAGTGTTAAAGACAAGCAGAAAAGAAAAAACACAGCAAGAAATGAGAGTAAACAAGACATGCATGCATTAAATCAAGAACTGATAGGAGCACAGTGGGTTGTGATGGGTTGCAATGTGAGCCCTGGATGGTCCAGAAGTCTGTGATGGTCAGTGAGAGGTCCATGGATTCAGGAGCAGTGGCCCATGTGTACGTGTTTATCTTTGGGTTATAGAACATAATCTCAGATATTGCTTAGTGATTATTATGATGATATAATATGTTTCAGTGTATTTATGAATGTTGAAATATTATGGATATATGCTATTTGAATCTCGGATATTTTGTAAACTGTTGATACAAGTTGATATGGATACAAGTTGATATTTTCAGTAATATATGAATATTGAACTTTCAACTGAAGTAACAAAGGACACATCTCAACAAGTATTTGTTTATTGTCACATGTACTGTAAACATTTTCACACGTATGTTTATTATATAGTCAGATGTATTGTAATCATTTTGACATATGTCTGTTTTATTGTCAATATTTTAAACTTATCCTTTGTATTGTGCTATTTATTTCTGATATGTGCTGACACTTAGGATGTATTTAACTTGATGTCTTTTCAGATATGTCAGCCACAATTTTTTTTCATGTGTGTATTGTATCTGTGCCACTGCCATGTGCTTCGTCATGTCTGATACAGTTTGGTCAAGACATTAAAAGAGTAAAACACCTCAGCATTTGTATTGGTTACTTATCACCTTACGTACCCACCCTGCCACTCCTACTCAGTCAAAACTCAGTCACATTATCTCACAGGTCTGTCCTGTTCTAATTTGATAATTCATGGTTCACGTAAAATAGTGAAGATGGAATTAAAAGTAATGAATGTTCTTTTTATTCAACTGATTAGAACCTTGAATTAGCCCTGGTGGTAACATGAATACAAGAGACAATTAAGTTTTGATTGTACCAGTGAATTATATGGAGTCAATGAACAAGCTGTGAATGTATTAATGCAGAATATGATTAGAAAGTGGACATGTTTTGATTTTATTGATGCAGAATATGAAGACAATTGACATTTTCTGATTGTATTGATGCAGAAATTAAAGACAATGGACAAGTTCTGATTGTCCTGATGCAAAATAAGAAAACAATGGACAAGGTCTGATTGTATTGATGCAGACAATGAAAAAAATGGAAAGTTCTGTTTGTACTGATGCAGAATATGAAGACACTGGACAAATCTGACTGTACTGATGAATAATGAAGACAATTGACAAGTTCTGTTTGTATTGATGCAGAATATGAAGATAGTGGATATGTTCTGACTGTACTGATGAATAATATGAAGACAATGGACATGATTTGGTTGTCACAATGCAAAATATGAAGACAATTGACATTTTCTGATTGTACTGATGCAGACAATGGACAAGGTCTGATTTTACCTTTGAAAAATTAGAAGACAATGGACAAGTTCTGACTGTACTGATGCAGACAATGAAGACAATGGGCAATTTCTGTTTGTACTGATGCAGAATATGAAGACAGTGGACAAATTCTGACTGTACTGATGAATAATATGAAGACAACAGACATGCTCTGATTGTACTGATGAAGAATAAAAACACAATCGACAGGTTCTGATTATGCTGATGGAGGATATGATGACATGTTTTGGTTGTCACAATGCAGGATATGAAGACAATGGATATGTTCTGATTGTACTTATGAAGAATATGGAGACAATAGACAAGTCCAGATTGCACTGATGAAGAATATGAAACACAGACATGTTCTGATTGTACTGAAGGCGAATAAGAATACAATGGACAGGTTCTGATTATGCTGATGAAGAATATTAGGACAATAGACAAATTCTGATTGTACTGATGAAGAGTGTAAAAGCATTACCCATACTCAAAGTCTTGATGTGTCAGTGGGGAATAGAAAAAACGTTTTAAAGATGCTGAATGCAATAGATATGTCCAGTGTTTTCAATTCTTTTTTCATTGCTATTTCTGCTAAACAAATATTTGACTGACACATTTTGCAATCAGCAGGCAAATTCCTCACCTAAAACTTGCAGTCTTCTGGAGATGTTGGATTCCATAAAGTGTTAATCTGTACAGTTGAGTATAGATGAGCTATGCAGCATTTTTTTTTACTAAATAATAAATAGTGGTTCATACCAGAACCAGAATGGGTATCTTATGAGCTGCTGTCTGCCTGCTGATAGACACTCACTCTCATGTTTATTTAAGTCCTGAATATTTGGTTTCAAGATCTAGGACAGACTGTTGATGTTGTATCTTTTTCATCTGGTTGGGGAGTTCAGAAGACATGTTGGTAAGATGAACCACTCAAGTCAATAAAGAAAACTGATGTAGAAATCTGTGGATGGGCTATGTGTAATTCAAGGAATGAATAAATATGTGGATGGGCTATTTGTAATTTAAAGAATGGGCAAATCTGTGGATGGCCTATGTGTAATTCAAGAAATGAGCAAGATATTCTGGAGCATACAGAAGAAAGTAGAGTTTTACAGCGGTATTCCAGGGAGAACTTGAAGGCTAGACTAATTAGAGTTAAACAAGCTGTAGCACAATTGTTGTAATATGTTAAGTCTAAAAGCTGAATATTCTATTGGTATCAGATGCATATATGAAGACAATGTACATGTCCTAGTGACATTGAAGGAGAATGTGAAGACAATGTAGGGTTATGGTACCACTGATGCAATATAAGAAGGCAATGTACAAGTTATGATGATTTACGCTAACGAATATGAAGACAATGGACAAGTCATAGTGACACTGATGCAGAATGTAAAGGCAATAGACAAGTGATGGTGACACTGATGCAGAATGTGAAGGCAATGGACAAGTTATGGTGACACTGATGCAGAAGGTGAAGACAATGGACATGTTATGGTGACATTGATGCAGATTATGAAGACAATGGACAAGTTATGGTGACACTGAAGCAGAATGTGAAGACAATGGACAAGTTATGGTGACACTGATGCAGAAGGTGAAGACAATGGACATGTTATGGTGACATTGATGCAGATTATGAAGACAATGGACAAGTTATGGTGACACTGAAGCAGAATGTGAAGACAATGGACAAGTTATGGTGACACTGATGCAGAATGTGAAGACAATGTACAATTTATGGTGACACTGATGCAGAATGTGAAGACAATGGACAATTAATGGTGACACTGATGCAGAATGTGAAAACAAAGTACAAGCCAAGGTGACACTGATGCAGAATGTGAAGACAATGGACAAGTTATGGTGACACTGATGCAGAATGTGAAGACAATGTACAATTTATGGTGACACTGATGAAGAATGTGAAGACAATTTACAATTTATGGTGACACTGATGCAGAATGTGAAGACAATGGAAAATTAATGGTGACACTGATGCAGAATGTGAAAACAAAGTACAAGTCAAGGTGACACTGATGCAGAATGTGAAGACAATGGACAAGTTATGGTGACACTGATGCAGAATGTGAAGACAATGTACAATTTATGGTGACACTGATGAAGAATGTGAAGACAATGGACAAGTTATGGTGACACTGATGCAGAATGTGAAGACAATGTACAATTTATGGTGACACTGATGAAGAATGTGAAGACAAACGACAATTAATGGTGACACTGATGCAGAATGTGAAGACAATGTACAATTTATGGTGACACTGATGAAGAATATGAAGACAATGGACAAGTTATGGTGACACTGATGCAGAATGTGAAGACCATGTACAATTTATGGTGCCACTGATGAAGAATATGAAGACAATGGACAAGTTATGGTGACACTGATGCAGAATGTGAAGACCATGTACAATTTATGGTGCCACTGATGCAGAATGTGAAGACAAAGTACAATTCAAGGTGGCACTGATGCAGAATGTGAAGACAATGTACCAGATATGGTGACAGTATTGATGCAGAGTGTAAAGACAATGTACAAGTTATGGTACCACTGATGTCATGCAACATACAAGCTTTCTCTTAAATGCCAAGAACTTATGCATGGAGCATTGAATAAAGAATACTTTATACTGTGCTCACTGAACATAATAGTGAAGATTTTCTCTTCCAACAGTGATAAACATACGCTGGTGGAAAAAGTCCATCCTTCTCTCCAAACACTGCCAGGTTGGCTTGATCACAAGCATTTGATGCTGCCCAAACTGGACCTTCTAGTGTGTCACTTATCAGGCAACATTACGCAACAAACTACATTTCAGCATAAGCTGTACACATCCTCATGCAATCATGGGCGAAGGGAACAAATATACAAAATGAAATTTACCTCAAGAATTGACAACTCTACTGTCATGAAAGGTAAATTGATATACTTTAAAATAACTGTCGTATTTAAAATAGATGTGGGGCAGATGTCACAGTCATGTCAAAAGCTCAATATGAGAAACTGTTAACAAACCAACCATTGATAAAATCCAGTTAGTTACAGCAGGTGGCAATGCACTGCAGTGTCATGGACTGTTTAAAACTAAGTCCAGATATAAAGGTACACATTACATGGAAATTTATGTATGTTGTAGAATGCTCTGAAGCTAAGCAGGAAAATGTGTTTGACATTGAATTTTGACCTTGAACACTGATGAGCGTAAGAATGATGATTTTTGGTTCCAGAACCAGTGAACATCACTCTAAAAGAGGGTATAATGCTGTTTCCTGTGACAGTTGCCAGATGTGTAATGGTACAGGCAGAAGCAGAGCACTTGAGTGATAGAGAAAATAACATAACCCACTGAATGGTGAGCACCAATGGCTTTTAGCATCAAACAAAAAGAAAGCCAGGAATTGATCACTTTCATGACCCCCTTCGGCTGATTCATGTTCACTCCCCTGCCTTTTGAAATCATATCTGGCAGTGAAATATTTCAACAAACAATGTCTGACATACTTTCAGGCATACCATGTGCAGCCATATACCAAGACAACATTATAGTGTGAGGTGTAGACATGCAAGAGCATGATTATAGACCAGACATATTTTCCTACCACCCAAATCTTTGCGCAAATGACAACATGAGTCTTTTTCCATCACAGAATTGATATGACAAAAGGAATTGATTTGACAAAACCACAGAATAACTTTGTCTAAAGGTGAAATGATGCAGATTCCTGTTCTTAGGAGTTGGAAATGAACAATATATAAACCATTTGAGACAAAGTAATGCCGTGATTTATCTAGCCATTGATGGAAAGGGTGAAGGGATGCCGATTCCTATTGTGACTTGGATCTGATTGTCCAGGGCCAAACGGAAGGAATTGTTTGTTTGGAGTCCATGTGCATTCTGACTTGCATGCTCTGTGTACATTTCTCATTCACTGGTGGTTTCCTTACCCGAAATATTTTTAAATTTTAATACTTCAACACCCCCGCCCAGTCCCGTGTTCCGAGGCAGAGGAAAGAGATAAAAATGCTGAAAAAATCAATAAGCATGTTTGCACTTGGTATATGTGTACTGCTGATTTTATTCTAAAATCTGGAGCAAGTATTTAGATCAAGCATGAAAATAAACTTCAATAAGAAGATGCTATGAGAGCCACAAAACAATTGTCATGCAGAGTCATACATGTCACTGAGATGATAATATGGTTACAAAATACAAATAGCTGCTTGAACAGCCATGATCATGTTATATTTCTCTCAATGTATGTAGGTACATAAATATAGGTAGCAATGAGGCCACTGTGTGTTCATGTAATACTAATTATATAATGGGTGGTTAGAATGAGACCCACTGTGTGTTCATGTAATGGGATATTTGGGCACATTTGTATTGTACACACATGGCTAGGTATATACATTAAAACATATGTCAAGCCATACCTGTATATAGTATGGACAAATCAAGGGACCCACGGGTCACATTGCTCAGCTGAATTTTGGAAAAAAATATTAGCAACTACCAAATATTTTTATTTCTTTGGGTTTTCATGTATGTTAGCATTTGAAAAGCTAAGAGCAAATGGCCCTGCTAAAATGAAACTCTGTAAATTATAGAATAATGGGCATAAGCTAAAGCATATGCACTGTGTAATAAATGAAACCTGTGGCATGAAACCATTTAATGATGCAATAAGGGGAAAAATGGGCCTACAGTAAGTGTTATATAAAAGCTACATTTCATAAACAAATAATGTGTGAAGGTAATTAAGTTTTCAAAATTTAAATATAAGGCCATACGAGTAAAAAATTAATCCTACAAAGTTTGACCTATATTCCTGATTTTAAAACTTAGTTTAACAGTGTTATTCAAACCTTTAACCCTTTGAACCCTAGCGGCCGGTAAACCGGCTGTTTCTTGAAAGTGCATATACCCGGGCGGCCGGTATACCGGCCACAGTCATGTGCGTTTTGTTTACATACGTAACGGTGTCACGACCTTCACCTTCACCCATAACTAGGCCGTGGTATGTTAGCCAATCAGGGAGAGCTTTATTCAAAGTTAGGTCAACAGGGAATTTCAACCAATCACAGCGTGTTTAATCCAATGTTAGGCCGCCCAAGGTCGATTGAAGTGCACGTGTCCTCGCGCGGCTTCGTGAACATTTTTTTGCCCATCACAATGGCCCAGAAAAGGAAATTTTCGACAGAAGAAGTTTTAGATGCAGTGTTGGATAGCACAGAGGAGGACATGGATGACTCTGATTATCAGTCCAGTGATTTTGAGTCAGAAAGTGGCACGGATATCGATGACAGTCACTGTGTAAACAATCGTGTTCAGCGTGACCAAGGTAGGGACCATGTTCAAACAAGGGGGCGTGGCAGAGTACGTGGCCGGGGCCGTGGACGTGGGAATGTAAATAGACCTCCTTCTCCTTCCCCAGGGTGGACTAAAGATACCACCGGGTTTACTGAACGTAGTTTTACCCCGAAGGAAAAACCAGGACCTAAAAAAATGCCCAGTTCAATAACTGTAGAATCAGATCCAATTGAATATATTGATTTGTTTTGGAATGAGGACCTTTGGAAACTGTTGGTGACTGAAACTAATAATCAAGCCATGCATGTGCTCACTACAAAACCAAATAACTTGGCAGCTAGGGCAGTTCAAAAGAAACCAATCACAATGGAGGAAACGAAAGCTTTCTTTGGTTTACGGGGCACGATGGAAATGTTATTGCACAAGGACAAATATGAACAATTTTGGAGATCTAAAGAGAAAATTTATCACCTATACACCTGGGTTTTCTTCTGTGATGGCTCGGGACAGGTTTCTTGCCATTTGGTCATTATTACACTGTGTAAATGAAGATGACCCCCAGCTGAATAAGACAGATAAGATCTACAAAGTCCGTCCTGTATTCAATTGCGTGCTTGCAAATTTCAAGCAATATTATGTGCCTGGTTGTGAACTGTCACTTGATGAAGGTATGATTCCGACAAAGAATAAACTTTCCTTTAGACAGTACATCAAGGACAAGCCAATAAAATGGGGCATAAAGACCTTCCTAGTTTGTGACAGTGACAATGGTTACATCTGCAATGCTGAAATCTACACTGGCAAAAGGCAAGATGCTGATGTCATACCTGATCTGGGAGTCACAGGTAACTTAGTTGTTCGCCTGACACAAGAGTTTTCTGGGCAGAATCATTCCTTGTACACGGATCGCTTTTACACAACAGTGAAACTAGCAAACTACTTGCTTGAAAACCATGATATCACAATGTGTGGTACTGCCATGACAAATCGCAAGGACTTCCCTAAAACAATTATAAAGAGAAAAAATGAAATGGTGTGAGGGGAGTGGGATACACTTTATAACGGCAGCGATGTAGCCGTTATTGTTTGGCAGGACAAAAAACCAATTTATTTCATCACTACTATGTACATTTTAGCTCCGGTGCAGGAGGTTCTGAGATACGATGCACACGAAGCGAAGCGCATACCAGTAAAGTGTCCCAAAGCAGTCAAGGCATATAATACATACATGGGGGGCACAGATAAAAATGACCAGATGACAAGACTTCAGAAATGTAGGCGTCATTACAGGTGGCCAAGGCGCTTGATGATGAAGATATTCATGTGGGCAGCCTACAATGCCTATGTAATAATGAATTTCACCAAGCCTCATGTTCAGCAGGGAAAGAGAACATACACCTTTCATGCATATTTGGAGGACCTGTTTGAAAACCTTGTGGGGGATGTACGGAATGCTCATAGTTCGTTTGGCAACCGCCGATCTCAACCGTCCCTTGACTGCAGATGCCTAAGAGTGGATGCCCACCATGATGTTGTCCAGCCAGCTGATGGTGGAACAAATAACAGGTGTGCAGTTTGTAGGAAAAAATATTTAGTTGCTAAAAATGCAAACCCAGCTGCACAGGACAAGGACTTACCTAAAAGGAAAAAAACTGTGTACAAATGCTCATACTGTGATGAGCATCTCTGCATCGGTAGCGAGAAAGACAATTGCTGGTACAACTGGCACCATAAAAGAGAGTACTGGCACTAAATATAACCGGCCGGTGGGTCTAATATCCTTTTTAACATGATTTATTTACCATTTGTTAATAAAATGTCAATATAACTGTCATTTAATGTCTTTGAAACAGTGTGAAATTATATATTTGTCTAGTGTTTGGCTTTATGCGAAAGATGGTATGCAGGGGCCCAGGGTGGGATACCTGCACTCGTTAGGGGGTCAGGGTTCAAAGGGTTAAGAGATATGAATGAAATGCTACAAAGTATTTATATCTCCTTAAATCTTGTCAGTTAGCACATACATTAGATCCTAATATTTTATCACATTTGAATTTTAGGATCAAATTCCTGAACTTTTTTTTCTTAAAAAATCAAAATTGTCTAAGTCTCAACAAATAGAATTTATAAAACATTCAAATTATAAGATTTGCCTTGTTTATTAGTCCTGAGTATTAAAGGGACAGGTGGGGGAATGAGTCTCTGTTGTTACTGCTCGTTGCTGGAAAAAAAGTCAAATGATAAGATTCCTTATTTAAAGTACAGGTCAGTCAACAGAAAGGGGGAAGGGGGGAAGAGAAAGGCTTCTTGTGGTATTAACTGCAGACAGCCTGATCAAGCTCAACAAGAGAGAGGGCTTGCCTGAGTGGTGGGATTACATAACAGCCCTGGGAGCATAGAGAGCTGCACTGAATGACCTACAGTGACCAAAGTGGACTGCTTGACATGTAAGGGAATACAACAAGAGCCTCCAAAACAAAAATTAATAACAAGCCTAATTTTGCAGCTTTTCTTTCAAAATTCAGATTTTAACAGATTAAATCCTTATGCGTAGATGCTGTGAAAATTAAATCCACAGTTCTTACAGGAAAAAAACATGCCGTGGACAAAATCAAGCAAAATTTAAGGTACTAATTTTATATTTATGCTATTAACTTGAAAATATTGCAAAATTCAGATCTAATTTTCTGTATACAATTGAATCTTGATTAAATGAAGTTATATCCCTGATAAAAAAAATCTCTAATATCAGCAATTCTTATGTTAATTCATTATGTTTGGGCACATAACTTCAACAAATTACTCAATACTGACCTAATTTTTTGTATGTACATAGGAAATGTATGGAAAATATGAATAATAATTAGGATCAAATTCAGATCAGTGGTTTTGATATTAGGCAGTCTTGAACTGTAATAATGGGTTTTTAATGGAAAATGGAGGTTTCATAATATGGTAAAGGTACGAAGTCTTAGTGACCCAATTTTCAGTATGGTAGGAGATTTTGGGAACATCTGACAGAATGCAAAATTTTGGATTCTTAGGTCCAACCGTTTCAAAACGTGCCCTCTAAACAGAAGGATGGCTGGACAAACAAAAGACTTATAGTCAGCTGAGCTAAAGATGCTTGGAAAGCCACATTTGTGTCATAATCCTCTGCATTTTAATAGGTATGGATATACAGGTTACAAACATGCCACTGTGTGTTCATGTACTGGGTGGTTAAAATGAGGCCATTGTTTGTTCATGTGCTGGGTTTGTTTGTGCCCATTTGTATTATACACACTTGGCTATGTGTAACCGGACGATGTCGGTACATAATTTAGTGTTTTTTTTATACATTATTTGGGATAAGTACGGTTTTTGACTAGTCTTTACGGTAGTTGCATTCAACGCACCAGCTACGTCATCCACCATGTTTTACTTGTATGGAACTAGGACCGCGCACTGCTGAGTTGAATTACCGACGTTACAGGTGATGATATGTGTAGAGCAATGCAGAGAATGGTCCAGGTATGTTTCTGTAGTCTTCTGATCAGTTGTATCTCCATAGTAATTATGGGCATGAGTTTAGTTTTATCTAGTCAGAGCCCAGATGGGCCCGCCATGTTCGGAGACGAGATCTGAGGTTCTTTATAACATCTTACTCTTTAGTTATTCAGAATTATGACGCGTATGAGAGAAAACCTGTGTTATCATGTGAGATTAATTGTTTGGCAATACTGTGAATCTAGGCCACAGAGTTAACACCGTGTATCGGCGCAATTAAGGAATCTTGACTTTTGTACATGCGCCCGATAGATGGCGCCACTGGTTGCAAATGGCATCTTGTACTGTTGTAAAGCGCCTGTTTATCTTCCTGACGCAATTCTGGTATTTGTTGAGAATTAGTATAAACTAAAGGCTCACCAGTTTGTGTATAATAGGAGAATCCATTGAGTATCACTTAAGACAGTGTTTCTATGGTTTAAATTACTAATATGCACAGGGTTAATTTTAGGAAATATATCCCATACCCGTCTTGCATGAGATTAAGTCGGATGTAAGGGTCTGTTGATATTTCAGTATATAAGTCCATTTAGTGAGATGGATGGTTTTATTATTTAGAAGTTATTTCTACCATGCGATGCATATTATTTTCTTTTTATTATTTCACAATACAGAGTTGATAGCTACTAATGTGTTCGTTAATACCCATTCTTACCTATACGGATGCACATATTATGTTGCCTTGTAATTTCTCACTGTAGATAACTGTTTGAGTAGGCAAAGTAAATATATGAACCAGAACTGTACGGATATCAGTCTAATGTGAGGAGTTATCACCTGTATGTTTTGTTTCTTTTAATATCTGATAGGGAATAATGTAAGACCATACCTAGAGTATATATTGCCAATGTTGTATTTTCATGACATTGTCATTGTTTCGCTTATATGAGAGTTTTACTCTATTGTTTCAGATGGAAATACGCCAGCCACACACATATATTCACACCACATGTACTCATGGAAATAAAGTGAAGTTATGCCAAGTTGTGTCTTATTCGTAGTAAAACATACTACATCTTTCTGGTGGCAGCAGGTGGGATTTGGCATGATAATAAAGTGGCTGGCGGGTGATAGTGGCCTTCGATGAGACCAGGTGCAGTGAATGGTCACATTGTTTGGAGGAGCTGTATCTATTGGGACTGTGAACGACACTGGTTGTTTATAAGCCATCAGGTGATTACAGCTGTGTTGAGCTGATGAGTGGACTTGCAGCTGATAAAGCCATCCAGGGGACTATGGCTGTATTAATGAATGGACTTTCCTATTATTAAAAAAAAAAAAAAAAAAAAACTTCAAGTGGCTGTTAGTTATACAGCATTTGGCGATACTCACCTGATGCAGAGCTCTAGGACTATGATGCTGTGTGAAGTTTTACAGGGAACTGTAAGTTGTATGGCATATATACTAAGAAGTCCTGTTGACACTTTTTATCTTCCTTTACCGAAAACAACAGTTGTGAACTATCCATTCCTTGGAAGTCCGTTTGATGGTCTACAAGGGGACTTTGTTTATAAATGCGGGAACCTGCAGTATTATGGACTTGGTTACTTGTCATTAGTGGACTTGTGTATCAAACATTACAAGAACACCTGTCATTATTAATGGTCATCTCTTAAATACCTGCAGTTTGTATTTTATAACTGAGAAGTGACAACCTATGCAGATGTGTATAATATTTTTTTTGCTCAAGCTGATAGGGAGTGTAATGTATGGTGATACTGTTGCATGAATCCCGTTCATATTAAATATGGACTCCAGCCATTTTTGTGTGATATAATTATCAGTTGTCAGAATTTTAAGTTGGTCCTTTGCTGATGGTTGATTATACTAGGTGGAAAGAAAGAATCCTAGTTATTTCTTTTCTCCAGCCATATGCTAACTGCTGTTGACATTAAACTGAGACAGGTGAGATAAGACAGTGGGTATCTGGAATATGAATATATGCTACATGGTATTATATGTAGGTTTGGTTTTGTGAATACACAAGAACAATGTGATTAACAGAGAACGGGTATTTAACAACCTGATAAGTGAATAATTGGAACATGAATATGATACAGTACTTATCCAGTTTGAGTATCTGACTTTTGAATACATGTATTTTAATGATGTTCTTGTACATCAAGTGATATTGGGCCATATTGGATATTTATTTGACCAGATTTTGGTATCTCTTGCCAGTTTCATGTTTTGCTTCACATTTGGTTTTGTATAATGCTCATCAGAAGTAAGTGAATAAGACCAGGTATGTAAGACTGCATGATCATGTATTGGCAGAGTGTGAGACTAAAATATTTATTGTGTTTAACTCAAGTCATGGTTGAAATTTAGGTATCCAATTTGAATGTGTATTTGTTTTACTTTGCTAATTATTAGGGAATACACTCAAGTTGCTATGATGTTCATTGTTGCTTGTATAAGAACAAAACAGGCATGTTAGTGGCCCTGTTGGGTAGATTGCCATAAGACATGAATGGTTATATGATTTTGTGAGATTTTGTGTCCTGTTGTTGGCAGGGTTTTCCAGGTAAGGTTTGCTATGTGTTGAACTTCCCAGGGACACTGTGTTTGATATTGCCTAGAATTCCTTGCTATTAAGACTTGATGTGATTGACTAGTACTACACACAGATTTGTTGGTATTTGCATGTTTATTTGCTACAACTGATTATTGATACCCTTATTGTGCAATGCTAATAGAATTTGTTATGTAGTAGAACTTCATTGATGATATTCACTCAACAGTCTAAGAGATACTCCATATACTAGTTGACTGGTACTATGTTGAAATTTTCACATTGACAAGACTGTTTTGTATGTGATAACATGTCCCAAACCGGCACTGATCAGGCTGATCAGGGAGCCGGTGCCCTGAATGAAATGGAACTGTTGCAGAGGCAGGTTGAGCAGATGCAAGCTCTTCTTCAAAGAGCAGGAATTGATCCACGTCAGCAAAGTGCTCCTCCAAGTGCTAGCCCTCCATTGAGAAGGACTGAGAGGGATGATCCAGTCCCAACTCGTGTAGTTTATACTCAGAGAAAACTGTCTAAATTTGCTGGAGAGAGAGGCAAATTAGAGGACTGGGTCTTAGAGGCCAAAGTGCTCTTAGAGCCCAAGGTGTACAGGGACAGGAAGCTGTTGAGTTTTTATTAGGCCATTTGGAGGGTCCAGCGAAAAGTGAAATACGATATGCTCCTGATTCAGAGAAGGTTGATGCAGCCGCGGTATTTACTCTTCTTCAGGAAGCATTTGGTGAACGATTGTCTGCATCTCAGCTGTAAGATAGCTTCTATGGAAGGAAACAGCAGGACAAAGAAACCTTGCGTGATTTCTCATATGGACTCATGAACCTTTTAGACAGAGCTCTGGGCCAGGACCCAGAAGCTGTGGCAAACAGGGACAAAACTCTTCGCGACAGGTTTGCCGAGCGAGTTCGTGATTCCGGACTAAGGAGGGAGTTAAAGAGACGCACTAGAGATCAGCCTGAAATCTCTTTTCGTGCATTAAGGGAGGAAGCTATTAGATGGACGGAGGAAGACTTAGTTCAGCCCACACCAAAAACTGTTAGTTCATATAAGGTCAAAGCAGACGAACCCCCAAGCTCTGATGAGAAGAGCGAGGTCAGGAGATTACTAGAGGTAGTTGAAAAACAGCAGAAGTGCCATGAAGAGCTGCTTCAGAATCAGCAACAACTGCTAGAGCTCCTGCAGCACCAAAATGTGGGAAACCAGAATCGCCAAATGTCCGAAAATACCGTTAGGAAGGATCAGTCAGAATCACCCCGAAAGTGTTTCTATTGCTCCAGAACAAACCATCTAATCAGAAATTGTCCTAAACGTGTTGCTAGTAGAAGGGACAAGAAAGGGGCTAATCCAGATGCGAAGACTGCTGGTAACACAGGCAGTACCCCTAATGACACCCAGAACAACTCTATTCGGGGGAATCTTGCACCCCAGGCGACAGTTCTAGAGAATACGATTGGTGGTCGTCCATTGGTTACAGCGAGGGTGGAAGGCGTCGAGTTGGAATGTTTACTAGATACCGGGTCTATGGTTTCTACAATGACTGATGATTTCTTCCACAGATACATTGAAAGGGAAGACACCCAACTAGGAGATAAGTGGGTACAGGTTACTGCTGCAAACGGACTAGAGGTACCCTACCAGGGTATTGTCACAGTAAACGTGGAGATTGATGGCCAGCGGATAGAGGATTGTGGAGTACTAGTAGTCAGTAGAACTTCAGAGGAAGTTACAGAGACCCCGGTCCTGTTAGGTATGAACGTCATCTCACAGGTTCCACGCTTCTCCGGAATCTTGTGTGAGCCCAAGGCCAAGTTTATACGTATTGCTGGGATGGAAGCCGTTACGATCCCCAAGTCAAGTTCCTGTGAGATAGCCGCCATAGCGCCTCGTTGGAACATGGTTGGATGTGTGGAGGGATTCTCCCAACCCGTGAAGGGGGCAGTTACTGTCACACCAGCATTAGTCACCATCGGAGGTGGTAAATTACCAATCAGAGTCACGAATATGACTAGTAGGGATGTCACATTGTCCCCAGGGACAAGGATTGGCACCATTTCCCGTGTCAAGGATATACAGAGCTGGTTGAGTAAAGTTGACGTCACTTTTGAGAATAGGAGAGTGCACCTCAGCCAGATAAGTGGAAAGCCCAGGGAGGACAGAGCTGATAGAGATATCCTTGATCTCGGGATTGTACATGGATCAGAGGAGGAGAGAGAAAGACTGTTACAGATACTCAATAGACACAGTGAAGTTGTTATGAAGGCGGGGGATGCTGTTGGTTGTACTAACCTCTTAACACACATGATCAAGACAACAGATGACCTTCCAGTGTCTCAACCTTATAGACGTATTCCGCCACACCAGTGGGAGGAAGTTCGACAGCATTTGAAGGAGCTCTGTGAGCAAGGCATTATTAAATGGTCGGTGTCAAATTATGCCTCCCCAGTTGTCCTTGTGAGGAAGTCATCAGGCAGTTTACGGCTTTGTGTGGACTACCGCCAGCTAAACAAGAAAGTGCGCAGAGATGCTTTTCCTCTGCCGAGGATGAATGAAATCTTAGACTCTCTGCATGGGGCCAAATATTTTAGCACTTTGGACTTAGCGTCCGCCTACAACCAGATCGAGGTTGCTGAAGAAGACAGACATAAGACAGCTTTTACAACCCCAATGGGCCTATATGAATTCATCAGGATGCCTTTCGGACTGTCTAACAGTCAAGCCACGTTCCAGAGGCTCATGACCACAATATTCCAGGATGACATTCTTAACACCATGTTTGTATATCTGGACGATATAATCGTGTATGGGCGAACCGTGGATGAACACCTCAAAAGACTCGAGGAGGTACTGAGTAAATTGAGCAGATTTGGCCTGAAGTTGAAGTTAAACAAGTGCTCTTTTTTGTGTAGGGAAGTAAGTTTCCTGGGACACTTAGTATCCGGGGATGGAGTGCGTCCTAACCCAGATAGAATAGCAGCTGTGAGACAGTGGCCTAAACCTACGACAGTTAAAGAGCTTAGAAGCTTCCTTGGTTTTTGCCAATTCTACCAGCGGTTTGTGCCAGGCTTTGCTAAAATAGCATCAGTTCTTCATAAGTTAGTAGCGGAAAGTTCAAAGGGGAATTATGGACATCGGAAGCCCAGACGTATTGTGATCACTGATCATTGGGATACTAAACATACTGAGGCCTTTGAGCGACTGAAGGAGAAACTGACCATGACCCCAATACTGGCATACCCCGATTTTAACCTTCCTTTCGTCCTGGAGGTTAATGCGTCGTTGCGTGGCTTAGGAGCCATCCTTAGTCAAAACCAGACTACAGGGTTATCTCGTTTGCTAGCCAAGGATTGAGAGGTGCAGAAAGAAATCCAGCTACTTACAGTGCAAAACGACTGGAGCTCCTGGCACTTAAATGGGCAATATGCGACAAATTTAGAGAATACCTGGAAGGGGCACAGTTCATCCTCTTTACAGACCATAACCCCTTAACTCATCTATTTACACAGAAGAAACTGCCCGCAACTGAGCAACGTTGGGCCTCAGCTTTAGCCAGTTTTGATTTTGAGATCAGATACAAGCCAGGCCGTAACAACCAAGCCACAGATGCCCTGTCAAGGTTAGAGGACAGACCATGGGATACTCAAAGTGGCACTGTGTCAGCCATGTGTGCGAAGGTAGCAGATTCTACCAAGGTTCCAATAACCCTGATGTGTCAAGTTTCAAAAGACGCCACCGATGGGGAGGTAAGTGAAGCTGGACAAAATCCTCCGAACGGAGTAGCAACTGGTTGGTCTGGTTATAGCCCATCAACCTTGAGCATGATGCAGAAGCGAGATTTGACCATACAACCAGTGTTCGAGGCATGGAAGAAAGGCAAGAAGCCAGCCTTATCGGTACGGCGTAAATTATGTCAAGATACCCAAAGATTGTTACGTCAGTGGGACAAGTTCATGGAGCGTGACAATGTTCTTTATCGTGTGATTGATGATCCACATCATGGCAGGCTTGAACAGTTTGTAGTGCCTGAGGTGATGCGAGAGGAGTTTCTGAAAATTTGTCATCAAAAGCACGGTCATCAGGGTATTGATAGAACAGAGAGTTTGTTAAGGATGAGATGCTATTGGCCTGGGATGCACAAGTCTGTGACTGATTGGCTATCGAAATGCGACAGATGTGCCTTAGCTAAAAGAGAAAAGGTTCGCACACCTTTAGGACACCTTCTAGCGTCGGCCCCCCTCGAGGTCGTTGCTATGGACTTCACCTTACTGGAACCAGCTTCAGATGGGAGGGAGTCAGTGCTGGTGCTGACCGATGTCTTCACCAAGTGGACTGTGGCTATCCCCACCCGGGATCAGCGAGCTGTAACAGTGGCCAAGGCACTTACCAAGCACTGGTTTAATAGGTTTGGTGCCCCAGCCCGCTTACATTCGGATCAGGGGCGGGACTTTGAGTCCCAGGTAATTCGCCACCTTTGCGAACTGTATGGGATAGCACAATCCCGGACCACGGCCTACCATCCTCAGGGAAACGGCCAAGTGGAACGTTTCAACAGAACGCTCCACGATCTCCTCCGATCTTTGACACCACACCAGAGAAGAAGGTGGCCTGAGTATTTAGACGACCTGGTCTTTGCTTATAACACCACACCGCACGCATCGACGGGAGTGTCACCTTTCAAACTAATGTTCGGACGCGACCCAAGATTGGCTCTGGACCGTCTGTTAGGGGACAAACCAGAAGAAGTCACTCCAACCTATGATGCTTGGTTGTCAATGCATATTAAACGACTTGCTGATATGTACCTTCACGTGAACCAAAGATTACAACAAAATGCTGATCGAAGGAAAGAATTTTACGACAAGGGAGCGAAGTCGAGTCCTCTTCAAATTGGTGATAAAGTTTACCGTAGGCATCACGGGAAAGGTCGACAAAAGTGCCAAGATGCATATAGACCAGAGACGTACACTATCGTGGATAGGAACGAGGATTTAGATATCTATAAGATTCAGAGAGAGGGAGAAGCTGCTCTCTCTAAGTGGTATAACAGGGTAGAATTGAAAGCATGTCCACCCAAGGACAGCATCCACGAGAGCCTTTGGGATTTTGAACCACAGGTCGAGGACCAGAGTCCCGATGTCATACATAATGAGAGCGAAAGCGAGGATAGCGACCAAGAGGTCCTCATTCAGGATTTGTTACTTAGAGCACCAACGGGTGATATGCCTATCCAGGGGGTAGATAACTGTGGTGAACAAACCCCACTTCAGGGTTCAGCGAGTCAAGACCTGTCAGTTAGAAGGTCGACCCGTGTAACTAAAGGCATGCATTCTAATCCTGGCCATTGGCCACGGTCTGTGTCACAGTTAATGTTACATACATCTGAGTGTGCAGTACAAGACTTAGCGAGCACAAATCATGATGTAGCAGTAATATGGGTCTAAGACAGTTTTATTGGTCATGTATATGATTTCTGATCTATCTTTTACATTGCTAGTTTTGAAGGTATAGGACAGCTTACCGTAGGGTTAAGATAAATCACCACTCATGTTATCTGTACAAGTATGGTAGTGTTGGATGTATGAAGATAACACGAAGGGGGTGCGGGTGTAACCGGACGATGTCGGTACATAATTTAGTGTTTTTTTTATACATTATTTGGGATAAGTACGGTTTTTTACTAGTCTTTACGGTAGTTGCATTCAACGCACCAGCTACGTCATCCACCATGTTTTACTTGTATGGAACTAGGACCGCGCACTGCTGAGTTGAATTACCGACGTTACAGGTGATGATATGTGTAGAGCAATGAAGAGAATGGTCCAGGTATGTTTCTGTAGTCTTCTGATCAGTTGTATCTCCATAGTAATTATGGGCATGAGTTTAGTTTTATCTAGTCAGAGCCCAGATGGGCCCGCCATGTTCGGAGACGAGATCTGAGGTACTTTATAACATCTTACTCTTTAGTTATTCAGAATTATGACGCGTATGAGAGAAAACCTGTGTTATCATGTGAGATTAATTGTTTGGCAATACTGTGAATCTAGGCCACAGAGTTAACACCGTGTATCGGCGCAATTAAGGAATCTTGACTTTTGTACATGCGCCCGATAGATGGCGCCACTGGTTGCAAATGGCATCTTGTACTGTTGTAAAGCGCCTGTTTATCTTCCTGACGCAATTCTGGTATTTGTTGAGAATTAGTATAAACTAAAGGCTCACCAGTTTGTGTATAATAGGAGAATCCATTGAGTATCACTTAAGACAGTGTTTCTATGGTTTAAATTACTAATATGCACAGGGTTAATTTTAGGAAATATATCCCATACCCGTCTTGCATGAGATTAAGTCGGATGTAAGGGTCTGTTGATATTTCAGTATATAAGTCCATTTAGTGAGATGGATGGTTTTATTATTTAGAAGTTATTTCTACCATGCGATGCATATTATTTTCTTTTTATTATTTCACAATACAGAGTTGATAGCTACTAATGTGTTCGTTAATACCCATTCTTACCTATACGGATGCACATATTATGTTGCCTTGTAATTTCTCCGCTGTAGATAACTGTTTGAGTAGGCAAAGTAAATATATGAACCAGAACTGTACGGATATCAGTCTAATGTGAGGAGTTATCACCTGTATGTTTTGTTTCTTTTAATATCTGATAGGGAATAATGTAAGACCATACCTAGAGTATATATTGCCAATGTTGTATTTTCATGACATTGTCATTGTTTCGCTTATATGAGAGTTTTACTCTATTGTTTCAGATGGAAATACGCCAGCCACACACATATATTCACACCACATGTACTCATGGAAATAAAGTGAAGTTATGCCAAGTTGTGTCTTATTCGTAGTAAAACATACTACATATGTATATACGTTATACATATTAAAATTACAATTGCTGTGTGGCCATCACTTTTATTTAGTATGGACAAAAAGATGCTTGGACAGCCAACTGAAATTTCATCCTGCTTGTATGATACCAAAAATGCTGGTAGAGCATTCAGTTCGTATGTGCACTTACAGGTTACTACTGACAAAAAGATGCTTGAACTATGCCTCTACTCATTATATAATAATACATCGAAGGCAATCTTGGGCACTGCATGCATTGTTACCTTAAGGGTCACTAAACAATATTTCACTAACAATGGTTGCCGGTTTGCTTCGCAGATGAGCATTCCCAACTAGCAAGAGGACTCACTTGTCTTAACAAGCACTTAGAACCCCAGTTAGGACACAGTCTTCATCTTCTGGTCAAAACTGATTATAACGTCCGCAGGATCAGGATACAGCTACAAACGGAGCCTCTGCTGAGGTGTTGAGTCAGCTGATGACCTTGGTGTCTAACCATCAAAAAAAGGTGGCAGCACTCAGGGCCTATCCCGATCATGGCAAATTACAGACACACAGAATTTCCTCAGCAGAAAATGGAAAGATGACAGTGACAATGAACTTCTAGAGGAGATTATACATGATGCTGTTAGTGTGAGGAAACAATCGGACAAGGTGTCCAGACTAGTTACAAAAGCAGGGAACGGGATCATGATTCCCTTATTTCCTTGGTAGCTCGGTCAGTGAGAGAGGATATTTGGGCAGATAAATTTATTGATCTTAGATCACTGATTAGCTCAGAGCAACAGGACAGTTATAACTTGAAATGTGGGGGTTCTGAGGTTGATCAGGATGCAGTTACAATTAGATGAGCTAAAAAATAAATCTATCCCTATCAGTTCAATTAACCAATGGACAGATGCGTTCATCATATTTGTAGCCATATATACTGAGAAACAGCCATCTGAGAGTCCAAGGCTTATAAAGCACATGTCAACTGTGCGTAAAATTGCTACTAAGGGAGGTGACTGGGCATACTATGATAAAGAATTCCGGAAAAGGCAGGCCGAATTTAAGTGAGACTGGAATTGCAAGCATTCAGAGCTATACCAGGAAGCTCATATTGCCAACATTAGCTCCAGACTTGGTAACTTTACATCTAGACAAACTAAACCCTCAGACCAAAAATTCTTGAGGCATTAGTTCTTGGAAACACAGGGCCACACCTCTAATAGTAAGTGTCAAGGGACCAGAACCCCAGCCTTTTCAAGGCAAACAGGACTCCACCTGTTGGAAGTATAATAGGGCACAGTTCTGTGGGGGCTGTAGTTTTCAGCACAAGGGCTCTAAGTGTAAGGGATCGCACTGTGAAGGACTGTCCTTTTCTGTTAGCCAATACACAAAGCAACTGGCCCTTTTATGCAAACCCCGGTAAACATACTAGTTCAGGGAACAATGCTGAGAAAATCAAATATTTGTCAAAAGGTTTCATTAGAGGCTTCATTTTGCACTGCCTGGCTCCAACTGAGGCAATAACCCAAAAGAACCTAAAATCTGCCTTTGACATTCCTGGTATTTTGTGGAAAAAATTGAATAAAGAAATAGCAGGAGGGAGAGTAGCTGGCCCTTTTCCACAACCACTGATAGATACACTAGTTTGTTCTCCCTTAGATCTATCTCCTAAAAGTAGCCAGGAAAATATAAGATGATACATCACCTGTCTTTCCCCGAAGGTAGCTTGGTAAATGATGGGATCTCAAGAGCCTATTCTTCAGTTCAATATACCAACATTACACAAGCCAATTGTATGATAAAGCAATTAGTTGAAGGCATATATTTAGCAAAATCTGATGTGGAATCAGCTTTTATACTGAATCCCATTCATCCAAAGGAGCAAATTTTATTAGGATTCCAGTGGGACTGGTTCTTTATTTTGACAAAAAACACTGGTTTAGAAGTTCTTCATGTACTTGATGACTTTCTTTTCATGGGCAAATCCAAAGAACAATGTCATCATGCTCTGGATGTTTTTTTTTTTTTAATGTTTTGCCTCACTAGACATGCCTACTGCTAAAGATAAGACCATGGGGCCCACTACCACACTGTCATTTTTAGGTATAGAACTAGATACAGTGCAACAAGTTGCAAATGATCATCTTGGAAATCAGAAGAGGGCTCCATAAGCTTTAAGTAGCTTGCGCTCAATCCATTGATACAGTTTACCTATATATGCAAACGAAGGATACCACTTGAATGTATTTACTATATATTGTATCAATAAAATCATTTAAACAAAAACGTTGTTTGTTTACTAGGCAAGAAAAAAGCTACCATAAAGAGCCTTCAATCACTAAGTGGTGTTTTAAATTTCACTACCAGTGTTGTTCCTTGTAGACCATAACTCCACAGGCTTATAGACCTGAGAGTAAAACAGGCTTATAGACCAGAGAGTAAAACTGTCAAAAGAGCAAAATATATCTTAAATTGTGGCTAACATTTTTGGAAAAGATTTTTTTCTGTACAGGCTATTTCTCTGTTCAAAAAGTTTAAACCTCTTTAATGATGCTGCACAGCAAATTGGCTTTACAGAAACCTGGTTTTCCAGCTGTTTCTGTGGTCCTTGACCCAAAGCATGGAAAGCATATAATATAGTGGTTTTAGAGCTGTTACCTATCGTGCTGGCAATGGATGTGCGAGGACCAAAGTTAGTAAACAAACAAATGTGCTTGCACACCAATTACACGGCCCTGGTTTACATCCTTAATAAAAAAATGTTGAAGGACAAGAAAACAATTATTCTTGGGAAGCTCACTGTTAACTTATTTTCAGCGACAGCATAATGTCCACAAGATCCCTTCACTGTCAGACCCAACAGAGTCCTGTGCAGTTAAAAGATTTTGACTAAGTGCTAAGAAGTGCCATCCTCAAAAGACATTAAGCTTCCAATTACAGCCAGCATTCTCAATAGGTAATGCAACTTCCTACAATAACATTCCTTTTATGATAGAACGATATTGTAGGCCATAAGACATTAAGCTTCCAATTACAGCTAGCATTCTCAATAGGTAATGCAACTTCCTACAATAACATTCCTTTTATGATAGAACGATGCTGTAGGCCATATTCATAGTCTGTTTTCATGGGTTTTTCAAGGTTGGGAAGCTGATTGTATGATCAAAGGACAGTAAGATAACCATGGTGCAGTTGAGGGATGTAAAGTGTTGAGGAAAATCAGCTAAGGTATAAAGAAATTCTTATTAGGTGTGCAAAATAATTATAGGCTGGTAGCAAAGATAAAAATAAAGTCTATAAAATCACAACAAAATGTGTCCATTAGCAGCAAAAACTCAGTACCTAAAGTTTCGGGGCAGCAGTCCAGGTAGTGACTTTGATCAGGTTCATGCTCAGTACATTCTGATAACTGAATTGCCAATGGCAATGATTATATCTGCTACAGAATCAGATGAGGTAATGAACACTCTTAAAGATACAATCTTGAGAGGTTGGCCAAAGGACAAAATGACTGTGCAAATATACATTATGCAATATTTTCCCCATACAGAGATGAGTTAGCAGTCCATGATGGACTTGTCTACAGAGGCAACAGGGTGGTAATACCTGAAGGGTATAGAAAGACTATGAAAGAGTGCATACACTCCTCACACCTAGGAGTTGATGGGTGTCTGAGGAGGGCTAGAGAGAGTGTCTACTGGCCAAACATGAACATGGAAATTCAAGACTTTATTGCTAACTGTTCAATCTGCAAGTCATATAGTGTATCCAGCCAAAAAGAACCTCTCATGAGCCACGATGTTTCGGACTGGCTTTGGGCTAAATTTGGCTGGGAGTGCACTTGTTTGAGGATAACAATGTTGATTATCTGATTACTGTTGACTACAACAGTAACTTTTGGGATGTTGATAAACCTACCACAACTGATGCAAAAACCGTAATTAGAAAACTGAAGGCTCATTTTGCCAGATATAGTATACCTGACATTGTAAGAGATAATGGACCTCAGTATAACTGCTATGATTTCCACAGATTCGCTAACAAATATGACTTTTAACAGCCAGGTAAATGGAAAAGCTGAATCTGCCATTAAACCAGCAAAGAAGATAATCAAGAAGGCCAGAGATGCAAAGAGTTATGTATATTTAGTTATTCTAAATTCCTGTAACACGCCATCACAAGGTATGACCTCAAATCCAGCTCAGTGACTGATGTGTAGGCCAACTAAGACGCTGATTAGGTCACAACACAACTGCTCACACCAAAAGTTGTTGACCATCAGTACGTGAAACGTGAGATCAAGCAAAGTCATCTGAAACAGGCCAGGAACTACAACAAGAGGACAAAACCACTCCCAGTCTTACAGGAGGATCAAGTAGTTGGGCTTCAGCCTTTCAGACTAAATCAGAAATCTTGGGACGTAGGATAGGTCATTAGGAGACTTGATGAGCCGTCATATGAAGTAGAAACGCCATCAGGATCTCTGACATGTGATAGGAGACACCTTCATGTATGTGAAAACAGTGATTGTGATGAAACTTCAGCTACCACAGTAGAGCCTACACTTAGAATAACCTCCCAGCAACCAGAGAGGGTCAATGAAGGTTCACTCACATGTGACAACACCAAACCGGTACCACCAGCACCAGTAAGAAGATCACCAGCACGATCGCTAAAGTGTTTAAATTCATATCCTTAAAAACTCAGTGCACACTTGTGAATGTGAAAGAGTTAGTTAAACTTGCAAAGTTAAATTTAGTTAAATATGGACCTTTACCTTTGCAAAAAAATATTCTGCCAAAACAGACCTTGAATTTTTTAACCAGAAACACTCAGAAGAAAAGCAATTTATTCTTATAAACATAAGACTCTGTGCACCAGTATATATCACAAGGTAAGTTCTTTTTCATAAAAGGGAGGATGTTATGTATGACAGTACAAATAACATGGTACTTGTGGTAAATTCAACAATGAAATATTTAGAGATATGGCTGAGAAATTCAGTATAGACATGATGACTACTGCTGCTATATATAGCCCTTGGAGTAACGGTTTACTGGAGAATCATTATCAAACAATGGCTGAGATTTTCCTCAAAGTGAAGGTAGAACAAAATACTGAGTGGAAAACAGCAATGTCTTGGGCATTTATTACTAAAAACTTAATGCATAGTGTTCATAGCTACAGCCCATATCAGTTGGCCTATGGACAAAATTTGAATCTGCCCACCATATCAATGACAAAGCTCCTGCAATCGAAGGGACAACCATGAATGAAATGGTCAGAAGGCATATCTCAAATCTTCATTCAACTCAACAAGCTTTCACTCAAACAGAGTGCCCTTTCTGTTTATATTAGGCCAAGTGGTGAACAAGTTAATGGAGATAAAGTATAATTTAAATGACCAGATATATCAATATAATATTATATAAATAAAAACCAGCAACGCTTAACACATTGGTTCATTTTATATGGACTTAGTGACTGTGTCTGATAAAATAAGAACTACGTTAAGAACGAAACAGATAAAATTCTGTCAGTTTTCATGTTACGAGTGATTAATTCTATTTACGGCATTGTTGTAGGTATGCTTGTTACGAGTGATTAATTCTGTTTACGGCATTGTTGTAGGTATGCTTATAAGCTTTGTCTTGTTTGGACCCAATTAACTTCATTATGCCTGCATTTTATCATGCATGCAAGTAATGATTATAATGATTGTTTTGGGCTTCTCAGAGGCCTGAGTTTCTCTAGGAGATCGTGGTTTCTGTTTGGGGTTTCTGTGAGGTGGTTTCCTGGGGGGGGGGGGGGGAGGGGTTCCCTGAGGTGGCACATCGGGGTGGGGGGGGGGGGGCTTCGCTAAGGATTTGGTTTCTTTCTTAGATTTTTTGTGAGTTTATTTCCTTGGGGGAGGGGTCCCTGAGATGAAGGGTAGAGGTTGGGGGCTTCACTGGGAGAATGTGGTTTCTCTGGTTAAGCTAGGGTGTACCGTATATATAAGATACCATGACCACTTGAGCAATGGAGAACATTTAGGATGAGACAAGACGTTGGCAAAAATTTTAGGAGCTTTATAACTGGAAAGGTAACTTTAAAACTCCTTCACCTGCATACAGTCTATATTTTGTCTGAAATGCATACCATACAGCCTTGTAAGTTAGCTCCTAATACTGAAGTGCAAAATTATATAAATTGTGTGCATGCAACATATCATTAAATGCAAGTATAGAGTAAAATATATTTTATCGACCATGAAGGTTTAAGTATTTCATAAGAGATATTAATGGTCAATTTTATTCACATAGGAGCCCATGTGAATATATGCCCTGGAGTTATAACCCCCCCCCCCTTTAAGAAATCTATAAATTTAGTAAACTAATATTTACTATTATTTGGGGAAAATGGCAAGACACAGAAAAATAAAAGAAAAAGATAAACTTATAATTCGTAGTTCTTATTTTATCAGACACAGTCACTAAGTCCATATAAAATGAACCAATGTGTTAACACATTGGTTCATTTTATATGGACTTAGTGACTGTGTCTGATAAAATAAGAACTACGTTAAGAACGAAACAGATAAAATTCTGTCAGTTTTCATGTTACGAGTGATTAATTCTATTTACGGCATTGTTGTAGGTATGCTTGTTACGAGTGATTAATTCTGTTTACGGCATTGTTGTAGGTATGCTTATAAGCTTTGTCTTGTTTGGACCCAATTAACTTCATTATGCCTGCATTTTATCATGCATGCAAGTAATGATTATAATGATTGTTTTGGGCTTCTCAGAGGCCTGAGTTTCTCTAGGAGATCGTGGTTTCTGTTTGGGGTTTCTGTGAGGTGGTTTCCTGGGGGGGGGGAGGGGTTCCCTGAGGTGGCACATCGGGGTGGGGGGGGGGGGCTTCGCTAAGGATTTGGTTTCTTTCTTAGATTTTTTGTGAGTTTATTTCCTTGGGGGAGGGGTCCCTGAGATGAAGGGTAGAGGTTGGGGGCTTCACTGGGAGAATGTGGTTTCTCTGGTTAAGCTAGGGTGTACCGTATATATAAGATACCATGACCACTTGAGCAATGGAGAACATTTAGGATGAGACAAGATGTTGGCAAAAATTTTAGGAGCTTTATAACTGGAAAGGTAACTTTAAAACTCCTTCACCTGCATACAGTCTATATTTTGTCTGAAATGCATACCATACAGCCTTGTAAGTTAGCTCCTAATACTGAAGTGCAAAATTATATAAATTGTGTGCATGCAACATATCATTAAATGCAAGTATAGAGTAAAATATATTTTATCGACCATGAAGGTTTAAGTATTTCATAAGAGATATTAATGGTCAATTTTATTCACATAGGAGCCCATGTGAATATATGCCCTGGAGTTATAACCCCCCCCCCCCCCCTTTAAGAAATCTATAAATTTAGTAAACTAATATTTACTATTATTTGGGGAAAATGGCAAGACACAGAAAAATAAAAGAAAAAGATAAACTTATAATTCGTAGTTCTTATTTTATCAGACACAGTCACTAAGTCCATATAAAATGAACCAATGTGTTAACACATTGGTTCATTTTATATGGACTTAGTGACTGTGTCTGATAAAATAAGAACTACGTTAAGAACGAAACAGATAAAATTCTGTCAGTTTTCATGTTACGAGTGATTAATTCTATTTACGGCATTGTTGTAGGTATGCTTGTTACGAGTGATTAATTCTGTTTACGGCATTGTTGTAGGTATGCTTATAAGCTTTGTCTTGTTTGGACCCAATTAACTTCATTATGCCTGCATTTTATCATGCATGCAAGTAATGATTATAATGATTGTTTTGGGCTTCTCAGAGGCCTGAGTTTCTCTAGGAGATCGTGGTTTCTGTTTGGGGTTTCTGTGAGGTGGTTTCCTGGGGGGGGGGGGGGGGGGGGAGGGGTTCCCTGAGGTGGCACATCGGGGTGGGGGGGGGGGGCTTCGCTAAGGATTTGGTTTCTTTCTTAGATTTTTTGTGAGTTTATTTCCTTGGGGGAGGGGTCCCTGAGATGAAGGGTAGAGGTTGGGGGCTTCACTGGGAGAATGTGGTTTCTCTGGTTAAGCTAGGGTGTACCGTATATATAAGATACCATGACCACTTGAGCAATGGAGAACATTTAGGATGAGACAAGACGTTGGCAAAAATTTTAGGAGCTTTATAACTGGAAAGGTAACTTTAAAACTCCTTCACCTGCATACAGTCTATATTTTGTCTGAAATGCATACCATACAGCCTTGTAAGTTAGCTCCTAATACTGAAGTGCAAAATTATATAAATTGTGTGCATGCAACATATCATTAAATGCAAGTATAGAGTAAAATATATTTTATCGACCATGAAGGTTTAAGTATTTCATAAGAGATATTAATGGTCAATTTTATTCACATAGGAGCCCATGTGAATATATGCCCTGGAGTTATAACCCCCCCCCCCTTTAAGAAATCTATAAATTTAGTAAACTAATATTTACTATTATTTGGGGAAAATGGCAAGACACAGAAAAATAAAAGAAAAAGATAAACTTATAATTCATTTAAGGTAATTAGTTTGACGTGTCTATGTTAAAAATATATTACACTGTATATTTTCACATCCATAATGTAAATATGTTCAGGGCACTTATATCATAATAAAGCAAGCTCATTTATTGCTAGAGAAAGTTTGAGAACAAGTTATTGAAACTGTTATCACAAGGACTTTATTTATAATGCACTCGGGCCAGTCATTGTTTGAATTAATTAACAAGTGTGTGCAGCATAACCCATAACCACCTAAGGAGGCACCACCACTAAAACTGATTCCAGTTCCATGCAAGGTCTGGAGCATAGTTGGCATTGATTTGGTTGGACCCTTACAAGAAACCACCTGTGGGAATAAGTATATTGTTGCCATGTCTGATCTTTTTTCAAAACGGACAGAAGCTTCTGCCATTCCTGATAAAATTGTAACGAGCGTCGCAGATTTTGCAGAGTTCGTGAACCATATATAATGGATCATTTACTTGACAAGTTTGGGGCGGACCATTAGATTTTGTCAGCCTATATCTCCGCAGACAAATGGTCAGCAACAACCAGACATTAAAAACAGCACTGACAAAGCTAGATTCAGAAAAGTGTGACAACTAGGATACGCTTCAACCTGGTGTTTTGTTTGCCTACCACAACTCTGTCCATGCATCCACAAAATGTACACCCTTGAGGTGATGTACGGCAGGAAACCTAGGCTGCCAGGAGATGCCACTTCTAACTCCTCTCACACTGATGAACATTCCACCATGAACACTGACCTTCTACATACTATGCAGGACATCAGGGAAAACATCAAAACCAAGATGGCCATCAACATCCGGAATGCACACGAAAGACAGAAGCTCAACTATGACCGACACCATAACAGCAATCAAGAAATTGAAGTGGGCACTAAAGTTTACATGAAGAACAGCCAACTGGTTCATTGTATGGGTTCAAAATTAGAACCGCTTTGGACAGGACCATACACTGTATACAACACGTTGTCCAAAGGCTGAGTTAGAATACAGAATTGTTCATCTGGGAAAAAAATAAAGAACACTTACCATGGGCAAATCTAAAAGTGTTTGTTCCAAGAAACCCTGAACAAGAAAATGATCATAATCAAGTCCCAGATGAATCATATGACCCAGCCCCGGAACATACAGATGACCAAGCCCTGGAAAATTCAGAAGACCAAGCCCCAGACCAAACAGATGACCTAGCCCTGGAAAAGTAAGATGACCCTGCTCCAGACAAAACAGATGACCCAGCCCTGATAAAAAAGTTAGATGACCCAGCTCTGGACCAAACAGATGATCCAGCCCTGGAAAAGTAAGATGATATAGCTCCAGACCAAACAGATGACTACAAATCAACATATGAACCAATGGCTAAACGACAAAAGACAATAGAGAGGTTTAATCAAATAGATCTATCAGTGAGAAAGTTGTACACAGCAATGTTTTACTTAAAGAACTGCAAGCTGATGTATTTTGGAAGAACCCAAAACGAAAAAGATTACCAAGGGCAACAGAAATTGCTATTTCAGATGTATCAGTTTTGTGTTGTCAGGGACTGAGGACAATCATCAGCAAAACAGAGACAATGTCGTGAACCACATGTGCTGCACAATAAACCAAAAACTCGAGAAATATCTGAGACAAAGAATATCAACCTTCATGGAACAAACACCCATATACCATAATGGAGTTTAGGCATCTGATGCGGAAATTCTTGCCACTGCTTAATTGCTTGGGGTGGATGTGGTGGTTTATTCCAAGGTGGGAAGTTCATGGCAGTGGCTCACTTATCCTGCGTTCTTTGACCTCCACAGAAAAACCGAACAAGCGATATACTTAGAAAAATACTTGTTGTCATTTTAATGTGGTTATCTAAGTGATATAAACATACAAGAACAATTATCATAAAAATAAGGTTGACATTACAATTGTAACAATTTTATTTAGGCCTAATACTGGACTTATATAAATATAAGGTTAATTTTAACCGATAGTTGGTTTATGAGAGCTTACAGCTGTGTGTCATGAGCAGATCATGCTGATTGTGACAACTATAATCTAAAGAATCAAACAAAGGTGAAATGCATGCTACGATTTTCCCACGGCTTGCCCACCCCAGCATAAGCACATGTATATAGAGACAATGTCATTGACATGAATTTGATACAACAAGGAGTGACTATAAGTATAATAAATAACTTACAGAATGCTCATTATAAATCATTCAATTAACAAGGGACCCATGGGTCACAGCCCTCAGCTGATCGTGATTGGACTATAAATGTTTCTCCACTGTGATACTATATCGAGTGGATAAAGCTTATGAATATCATGGACATGTTGGGCTATTATAAAGGAATGTAATGTAATATGTGAGTAAATGATAAATGAAATCACCTGACTGATGGATTAATAGAGTCAAATATAGTGGTTTATTTTTTATTTATTTAGGAGGGGTTGAAAATTGTGATATATTTGAGCAAATATGAATGCAATGACAGCAGTAATAAGCAGTAGTAGAATGATGATAAGGCTATTTGTTGAAGGATCTAAAGTGTATGGTAGTCTGCAAGCTTTCAATTTGACAGATATGATGTTATGATTAACTATGCTGATGAAGTGATTTATGAATTTGTGACTGTATGACACAATATCTCTTTAGTCTTGACAAGGTACATTATTGTGATGCCCACTATGTCTACATATTACAGATTATTGCTGGCATGTACATAGGTACCTATGGACGAATAGTTATACAAAATATTAAAGTATGAATATATCTGATACATCTTGTTCTTGCTTACTGAGGCTGACTTTGGGATGGGGTTCGGAGAAGGGAAAAGTGAGGGCAGCACGAAGGTGGATGTAGAAATATTCTATTGTAATGTTTTTCATTTATATAAGAATATGAAAAGCTAAGAGGAAAGGGGCCCTCCTACTTGGTTATAGTAAGGTTCTAAATATATGATTGCAAACTAATACTCTGACAAGACTGTCATGAAGAAAAACAGTAAAAGTTTTGAGATACTGTGATGCATATGAAAATTTACAGATGGACAGGCAAGTGGACAGAATGGACTAATACCTTTATTTCACTTTCAAGGGAATAATGCATTTATGTTTTTATATAATCCACTTTTTCCATTAAGAAGTTTTTATGTGAATCATTTTTTTATTTACAGGTTTTATAAATTTTTAATAAAAAAAGCTGAAAATATAAGTTAAAATATTAGAATTGTTGCAAAAGTTGCAATCATCATATATCTAGAGTGTAGCTCATATTGGGTCATATTATGCATACACATATATTTTATTATTTTTAAATCATAAACGTTTAAACTGAATTTAAAAGAAAATAAAGCCACAACATGGCATCTACAAGAATATTCCTTGAATCACTATTAAAAATGTTTGCACATTGGAGTTTTCAGTACATGCTTAATTTTATTCACCAAAATAAAATAAAAGATTCAGTAAATTTGATAAAATAAAACATCTTTTCAAATAAAGTATACACACTGTTGGTTGAATGACGGACAAACAATATCATCGTGCTAATTACTATCCCAGTTTTAATTTATTACTGGAATTAATAGTCAATTTCACACCTGGTGACGTTTTTACTCTTCTGAAGTAAGGAATTACTTATCTCATGAACATCCACACTTTCATAGCAATACACCACTTTGTGGACACAATTAAATGTACACCTTAATCATTGTAACCCTGGTGGTACAATACAAAATCTAAAATGTAGCAGAGCCTAGAATAAGAATGAATCAAATACAGAAAATAATAACATTCAACTAGTTTATGCACCATCGGGGGGGGGGGGGGGGAGAGTGCAGGGCAGAGGGGAAGCCTGCTGGTAGTAGCCAAGGTGACCCAAGGCAAGCTGCCTGGGGTGGGTTACATAATGCAAGTGAAGGCTGTACTACTAGGTGGGCTAGATGTAAACAACACTTGACATGGTGTATGAAAACATGAATAAAAGCTATTCTTTTCAATCAATTTCTTTAAATTTAAGAATTTAAAAGATTAAATCCTTATGTATATATGCTGTGAAAATTAAATCAACAGTGCCAAAGTTGGACAAAATTTGCAAAATTCAGATCTAATTTTGGGTAAACAATTGAATCTTGATTATATAAAGTTATATTCCTGAAAAAAGTCTCTAGGTTCAGCAATTCTTATGTTAGGTGAGAAAATATATTTCCTGATTTTTTTAAAAATTGCATTATGTTTTGGCCCATAACTTCAAAATAAAACCCAATACTGACCTAATTTTTGGTATGTTCATAGAAAATGTATGAAAGAATGGGAATACTAAATACGATCAAAAACAGATCAGTGGTTTTGATATTAGGCAGCCTTGAAGTGTAACAATGGCTTTTTTTTATGGAAAACAGAGTTTTTTCCTTAATATCTCGAAGGAATGAAGTCCTAATGACCCAATTTTCGGTATGATAGGAGATTTTGGGGACATATAAAAATTATGCCAACAGATTGGGGAGCATAGAGATGTGCACTGAATGACCTACAGTCATCAGAGTGGACTGCTTGACAATGTAAGGGATAAACAAGAGCCTCCAAAAATATTCAATAACTAGCCTAATTTTGCAGCTTTTATTTTCAAATTTCAGATTTTAACAGATTAAATCCTTGTGTATACATGCTGTGAAAATAAACCACAGTACTTACAGGAAAAAAATGTGCCGTGGCCAAAGTTGGGCAAAATTTAAGGTACCAATTTTATATTTTTGCCAATATTTAAAAAAATTTAACAGATTTTGATCTAATTTTTGGTATACATTTAAATTTTGATTAATTAAAGTTGTATTACTGGAAAAAAGTCCCTAACTTTAACACTTTTGGTTTTAAGTGACCAAATATCTTCCTGATTTTTTTACAAAGTCCATTATGTTTGGGCCCATAACTTTTTTAAATTATACAATACTGACTTAATATCTGGCATGTACTTAGGAACTATATAGAGGAATATTTATGGTAAATATGAAGACAACCAGATGAGTGGTTTTGATATTAGGCAGTCCTGAAGTGTGAAAATAGATCTCTAATAAAAAATTGAGGTTTTTCCTTAATATCTCGAAGGAACGAAGTCCTATTGTCCCAATTTTCAGCATGGTAGGAGATTTTGAGGACATCTAACAGTATGCCGAATTTCAGATTCATAGGTCCAACGGTGTCAAAACGTGCCAGTCTTACGGACGGACATCCGGACAGACGGACAGACAGACGGACGGAGGACGGACAATGGACCACGACTATAGCTCAGATGACTTATAGTCAGCTGAGCTAAAAAAAAGAAGTGGTCTACTCTTTTATTTCATCCATTCCATGAAAATTATCGAGCCCTGCTTGATTTATTTATGCATTTATGCATCTGTTGCTTAGACAGTATATGAGTGTAGACTTCATTAAATCAATGTTATGTGTACAAGGCATTAAAACAACTGTTCAATTTGGTATGTATTATATTCAGTTACTCATTTGAAAATTTAAGAAGAGTATAATTATAGAGAATCAATCACCTCTCAGTTTGTCTATCAGTCTGCTGTCATTATTCCATGTGTGATTGAACATTTCAAATCAGTTTCTCAGTTTTTCTCAGTTTATAGTACTAATAAATTCAAGAAATATGTAAAATAATGAGGCTTCTATTCAATGATATATATATATATATGTGTGTGTGTCTGTGACACTTGGGTGTACGTGTTTGTTTGTGAGTGAAAGTGTATGAGAGTGCATGTGTTTAACACAATCATTAATTTCATACTTATATATATGGATAACATTAAATTTTTTATTATTTCAGCTTTGATACATTATATAACAGTGCAACCTGATTGCATGTGGGGGGTATAAACTGGCCTAGGCTGTTATTTACCCGGGTATAAACTGGGCAGGGGGTATAATCTTGCCTGTTACACCGGTTCACAACATGGACAACCAAAGATCATTCAAGCTTAAAAGGATTATGCGAGACAAATTTGATCTATGCACTTATTATGTTATGAAGCTTTGATTTTCTGAATATTTTAGAACAGCCAAAAAAAAAAGAAAGACCTCAAAACAGGCCGGGGGTGTAATCCATCCTCAGAAAGCATATCACTTAATATAAAAAAGTCTACAACATGGTTCAAAAACAAACAAGTGAATGCAGCAACTCCTTATTGGCTACTAGGCCTTTCAGGTTATTTAGATAAGAAAAACAGTGGCTATTATTCCAGTGTCAACCATTTTCATAGGACTGCCCATTTAAAAAGGAAATTACCAGTTTACATGGGAATTCCTATTTTCATTTCATGATCCATTCCACAGCTGTATGTTCCATACAGCTGGTAATTGTATCCGCCAAAACAGAGTTTTGCGGATACTATGTTTTCAGCTGCACGCCGCCGCCGCCGCGGCGTAGGTGTCCGGAGAACTCCTCCGTAACCGCTGGGCGGAATTTTCCGAAACCCGGGATTATGTTCGGGTCACATGTGAACTGCTGCGCCCCGATTTTGTTTTGACCTCTGACCTTTCCTCTACGCTCTGCGTCCGTTTGTGCGTCTGTTTCCACACATAAACCAACATATCTCGGGAACCGTTTGACCGATCAGTAAATTTTTTGCACAAATGTAGCCCTCGGAGAGCTTTATAACATACACCAAAAATGGTGGCGCCACCTGCAACCATGTTTGCACAGTGTCCATCTGTTCGTCTGCCTTGGGTTAAAATCATTCATATTTATACAGTGACTTGACTAATTCACCTGAAATTCGGCATGCGTAAACATCCTGGATAGCTTTTCTGATTTTATGACAGGTGGCGCCACCTACATTCACGTTTACGCTGCAGACATCCAAGCTCATATCTCGGGAACCGACTGATCAGGAAAATTCTTTTGCACAAATGTAGCCCTTGGAGAGCTTTATAACATACACCAAAAATGGTGGCGCCACCTGCAACCATGTTTGCACAGTGTCCATCTGTTCGTCTGCCTTGGATTAAAATCACTCATATCTCTGCAGTGACTTGACTAATTCACCTGAAATTCGGCATGCATATACATCCTGGATAGCTTTTCTGATTTTATGACAGGTGGCGCCACCTACATTCACGTTTACGCTGCAGACATCCAAGCTCATATCTCGGGAACCGTTTGACCGATCAGGAAAATTCTTTTGCACAAATGTAGCCCTTGGAGAGCTTTATAACATACACCAAAAATGGTGGTGCTACCTGCAACCATGTTTGCACAGTGTCCATCTGTTTGTCTGCCTTGGGTTAAAATCACTCATATCTCTGCAGTGACTTGACTAATTCACCTGAAATTTGGCATGCGTATACATCCTGGATAGCTTTTCTGATTTTATGACAGATGGCGCCACCTACATTCACGTTTACGCTGCAGACATCCAAGCTCATATCTCAGGAACCGTTTGAACGATCAGGAAAATTATTTTGCACAAATGTAGCCCTTGGAGAGCTTTATAACATACACAAAAAATGGTGGCGCCACCTGCAACCATGTTTGCACAGTGTCCATCTGTTCATCTGCCTTGTTTTAAAATCACTCATATCTCTGCAGTGGTTTGACTAATTCACCTGAAATTCGGCATGCTTATACATCCTGGAGAGCTTTTCTGATTTTATGACAGGTGGCGCCACCTACAATCAAATTTACGCTGCAGACATCCAAGCTCATATCTCGGGAACCGTTTGACCGATTGGGCCAAAATTTTGCATGTGTATAAATCTCATATAGCTCTTTATCATACGCAAAACTGGTGGCGCCACCTGCAGCCATGTTCGCACAGCTCCCGTCTGTTTGTCTGCTATGGGATAAAATCACTCATATCTCGGCAGTGGTTTGACATATCTGCCTAAAATTTTGCAAGTTTATACATCCCCGACAGCTCTCTTGATTTTATGACAGGTGGCGCCACCTGCATTCTAGTTTATGCAGCAGATATCCAAGCTCATATCTTGGGAACCGTTTGACCGATTGGGCCAAAGTTTTGCATGTGTATAGTTCTCACAAAGCTCTTTAATCATACGCTAAACTGGTTGCGCCACCTGCAACCCTTTTTTGCACAGCGTCCATCTGTTTGTCTGCCAAGGGCAAAAATCACTCATATACAATATAGTGGTTTGACTTATCTGCCTTAAATTTTGCATATGTATACAACTTGGACGGCTTTCTGGATTTTTTGGTAGGTAGCGCAACCTACATACACAATTTGGCTGCAGACATCCATGCTAATATGCAACACTTCACCCGTTCCACTCTGATTTAGGCGGATACAAGTAGTCGCTTGTCGACTACCCGTATTCTAGTTAATACTTGGTAGTTATATCTGAGAGGTTATAATTTGAGGTTGTGCTACTTTATGCATGATATATGGATTATTGTTTTTTTTGCTTTGCCCTGATCCCAGATTTTCTGTATAACAAACCAGGTTATAATACTATCGAGTAAACCATTCAGTGTTTATTAAGAAAGGATAAGAGTGGTCCATTCCACAGCTTTATTTTCAAGGCAGCAGGTGATTGATACTTGGTAGCTTTTTATAAATTTATTGCTTGAGGTGAGTCCATTCTATAAGTTTTTGTTCAAGGCAACTGATAATTGATACTTTGTAGCAAAACGTGAAGGTTTTTGTTTGAGACTGAGCTACTTTTTACATATTTTTAAGTTTATTTCTTTATCCTTTTATTCCACTTGTTATTGTGTGATTTAAGAAATCACATGTGACCACTGGTAATGTTTTCATGCTGTTAACAGGTCGAGGACGACTGCAGATTTAAGTACGAACTTCTTTTTTAGGACATACTTGCTTCATTAGCCAAAATAATAGGACTGTCAAGCATCCCTAGATTCAAGTACTCTATGTACTTTGAAGGAAGTAAGGCAATAATATTATTTCATCTTGGTGTATCTTGCTCTTTGTACATTTTCTAGCCAGTTACTTTGATTTTGTAGTTTATTTGTTGGTGATAAAGCATATGGCGTTCTTGTGTGTGTTGAGCAGAATTTTATTTTTCTGGTTTTGGCAGGCTATTTATTTTAAACTTAACTGAGGACAGATCAGCTGATCTATGGCATAGACCATGCCTCCCCGAAAGCATTCCCCAAAATGGTAAGTTATGTCAGGTATGATACCTTAAGTATAGATAAGCTATTAAAAAGGCTGTAGTGAGTGAAAAACATCAACACTAGAGAGGTTTCATGTTAAATTGTTATGTGTAGGATTTTGAGATGTGGGCTTTAGGCAGTGTGGTCTTGATTAAACTAAAATAATTAGTTATGAAATATTATAAATATTAAGTAATTAGTTCATTTATCAGGATTAGGGATAAATATTCAGAGATAAGTAAACTGAATATTTTTCAGGGGAAGTTTCCCTTCCTTAAATATACCCTGATGTTCAAAATTAGCCCCCCCCCCCCCCCAACTCTATGATCTTGTTTTTAAATATTTTGCATGATTGAACAGAGTACTAACATTTGTTCATTTGCAGAATTCTGTTTTTTATATAGATAGTTTGTTTGTACCAGATAGGTGGTTGTAAAGTGTTTGTATGTGGTGATATACAGCAGCTTTGATATGAGCAGGTATGAACCATGTCCAATTAAGAAACTTGGACAGGTGTCTCCAGAAGAACCAGTGCTACACCAGGGTTTTTAACCAGGAAGGTAAATTAGCATGGCACACTCCATGAAAATCCACAGAATAAGGCTGTATCAGAATGTGTGACCATCATGGATCTTAGTGTGGTAAATGATGGAGTACTTCTCATAAAGGAGATCACACCTCTAGGCCTGCAGAAGTACCACCCACCAGCCCTGTTCCGTCATTTATACCACAAACCATCCCTGCTACATCAGAGGTACATACACTAGGCCTGTTGCATCAGAGGTACCAAAAACCATCCCTGCAACATCAGTACCACAAACCATTCCTGCTACATCAGAGGTACCACTAACCATCCCTTGCTACATCAGAAGTACCACAAACCATCCCTGCTACATCAGAGGTACGACAAACCATTCCTGCTACATCAGAGGTACCACAAACCATCCCTGGGGCCTCAGAGAAACAGACACCAGGTGAAGTAGCCAAGTCTGCGGGCACCTCAGAAAAAATCAGCTCCAAGAAAAGCAACTTTGAGAGACAATATACATGAAAAGATCCACACAGCAAAAGCCATAAAAGCCAAATCAACTGTCGAGACACTATGTGCAGTCTGCAAAGGACTGATGGGTGGGGTGGGAAAACGAGGAGAGGTGTGGGACTTGGGTTCACAGAAGATGCATCAGATGGACTGAAGTACCTGATTATTTTTAAAACCAACCATCAAGTCTCCCCATGTATCTTCTTTTTCTATTGTGCTGTAAGCCACTTTTTCATGGACTGATATGATGCATGAGCACCTCCACCTCCTTAAATCTGTAAAGCAATTTTGCTGCCAGTCAGTGTGTATAACATAACTGATTCACGAAAATGATCAGGGAGTGTTAAACTTGAAGCAGTCAAGCTCAACACACTGACTCCACAGTTTTACACATCTTATATGATACAGTCTCAGAGAGTTCAGTATTTTTTACTGTATACCCATTCAGGAAGGACAGTAACAAACAATTCTTCTTTACATGACAGGTAGAGGCATCAATATTTAGCAAAGTTTGCAATGATTTGTCCCTAGACGAAAGTTTTACATTATCTGTTGATGCCTCAGACCTTTCAAGTTCATATGCCACCTTTAATTTTTCCTCTATGGAAAGCTTGCTCATGTCCTGACTTCCCTCTAACTTTCTCTGTTTAGGTGCCCAGACTGTTCACCTGAAGATGTCAGGCTAAATACAAAAGCTTAAAAGGACCTCAAACTGTGGGACACCTTTTTATCTTCCAACAATGGCAAGTCATTCTTTATAAGGGAAATGGTGGATTTAACAGAGGAGCATTTGTTCACAGATGCAGCACAAGCGGTGGGCTATGGAGCTATCTATATGGGTAAGCATGGTTCTTGGGGATTTGGCCAAAGCCTTGGACAACTATGAACATTGTTATCCTTGAACTTTACCCAATAGTTGTAGCAGTAGAATGTTGGAAAGAAAGTCTAAAGAATAAGGCAGTTAAAAATTCATACAGATAACATGGCACTGGTATAAATCATAGAATCCAAAATTTATAAAGATCAGAAAGTTATGGTGCTGATCTGAAGGTTAGTGCTTGTAACCTTACAATTCAATATATTATTTGAAGCTTTACATGTTCCAGGTCATTCTAACCTTTTGGCAGATGCTCTTTTCGTTCTCAGGTGTCAGCATTCCGGAAATAAGCACCATGAATGGACTGAGAGCTGCAGGATCTGCCACCAGTTCCAGAATCTCTCAGCTAATGACCCTTGGGAAACAACTAGTCAGTAACAGCTTAGCTAATTCCACACAGGCATCCTACCATAAAGCTATAAAAGACCTGGTCACCTTCTGTAATCCCGAATGGGCAACAGTGTTCATGTTTCTATTAGATACATTTGATAAAGGGTGCACAGGGAGTATGTTAGCTGCTTCTGCCTCAGCTATATCAGCATATCATCATAAAATCAGTAACTTGCCAGATATCATAGCTCCATTTGCCATTAAAAAACTCCTCATGGGGGAACAAAAACTCTGTCTTGTAGTCAATCTAGGTACACAATAACTAAAACAATGATTCTAAAGACTCAAAGAATAGTGATCCAGAGTCTCAGACTTTTGTAAATATTCAATAAAGCCAGCATAACTGCCCGATATCCTTAACAAAGCAATATTTTAAGTTGAGAGGCACGGCACCAGAGCCTCTATTTGCTTATCCAGATGGTTACCCCATAAATAGGAACATTTTTTACCCTAACCTTAAGGCAACCCTCTTGGCAGCAGGTTATTATACCATTAAATACTCTGGCCATAGCTTCTGAATATAGCAGCAACTGACGACAGCGGAAGGTTGAACAGACTCTCAAATTAGAGCCTTAGGTCGATGGGAAACCGAAGCATTTAAACTTTATTTAAGGTTACACCTGTTAGAGTAATGTTTCACCAGACTAAATACTCAGATGTCTTGAATCTCCAATCTGATTAACCAATCTTTAAAACATTCTTCTCTTAATAGTTTTGGATCTGTGAGAACCAAAACATTATTAACCCTTACTCCCCCCCCCCCCCCTGTTTTGGTTCTGTGGGGACCAAAACATCTACCTCCTTCTACCAGAACATTAACCCCCCTCTCTCTGTTTTGGATATGTAGGGACTAAAATAGTCTAATAATTCTTCGTTTTGGATCCATGGGAACCAAATCACCAGTCTCTCCACCCCCACCCCCACCCCCAATCCTTAGGCAGCATAGTGTAATATTTTCATGGTACAGTCAATCCCACTTTGTGTCATATCAGTTAATAGAAAATCCTGCTTGTTGTCACATAAATCTGAAATCCCAAACCATTTCCTATATAAACAATTGTAAATCTGACCGTTTAATACCATGAAATATTGTCATATTCCTGTTTATTGTCATGCTTGGAACCCTTGACAGTGAAACCAGTTCGCATTTAATATCACATCAAACCTGTGTGCGGTAGGCAAATGCAGTGATGCAAGCGAGTCACTCCTCGTCACTTAGCTAATTAACATCTTTAGATACGACAGTAATCCTGATCATTACTTTTCTTCGTACATTAACAAGGGCAATGTTTACGATCACATATCATACATAATTAACTTCTGGCCTTTGAAAGGCCACGTTTTAAACTTCAGTCACATTTTGCCGAGATTATATAAAGCACAAGCTCTAAACATTGCTTTCCACTGGAAATTCCCTTTATGGGTCAACGAAAAGCTGGAGGATTAGTGAGCACTGGAGGAGATACCTGGTCAAAAACCTCAATCGCGGCGAAACTTCAGAAAGTTGAAGATGTCTGCTCCCTGAACAGTCCTATCATAAAGACGATCATGGAAGTTTGTGTCATAAATAAGATATCCGGAAAATAAGGCGCAACAGTCGGGCAAAGAATTATTTAGTAAAATAGTTTGTTACAAATATCGTTTTAACTGTGCGGCATATTTCCAGAAATTTTACCTCATGACCCAAACACTGCATCTCTTTCTGTTGGCAAGTTGGATTTTTGTCAGTTATTGCGGCATGCGGCATAAAACTTACAGGAAATAAATTTTAAGTTGTGCATAAACATAATTTGATATGCTGTTGTGCAATAAAAATATTCATAAAAATTCCTGTTTCCTGTTTATTGAGGATTCATTTAATATCATAAGAGACATTACGCTTCTTCTATGACTCAAAAGTACATCAATGTTGAAGCTCGGATAATGTCACATCCCGGTTATTATCATTATTTATGCATGCACCACTGTTATGACAATAAGCGAGCTTCACTGTATTCCTTATGGTATTAGTTGCACAGTAATATAGAACATTGGTTGGGGGGGGCCTACAGCCGTTGGCATTTTGCCCCCACCTGAATGTTAGATTGATGCCAAATTTTTTAGAAAAAAGAATATGTAAGTGATTCAGAAAACTAATTTGACGCAGGGCACCTAGTATCATATTATTAATATTGAATTATTACTTCATTAAAATGGTCTCGGTCAAACATTTCCTCCTATTTACTTGTTACTTGTCTGTAAATTGGCAAGTTTGAATGGAATAAGTGTGCCTTCCTCCTTAAGCCGTATGAGTCAGTATGAGTGTGATTTAACAGTAATAATGCTCTGCTGTGTGCCTCAGACAAGGAAAAGATAGAAGAACATGTAAAAGTTATCGTGGAAATATTGGAGTCATAATTTGCCAAACGCAAATATCTCAGAGGACATGATGAGAAAGTTGGGTGGGTTTTTGAGGGGGAGGGAACGTGAGGATAGGCGTAAATTCTTCCTGTTTACAGTTGCTATTTATAAAGAAATGCATAACTCCAGGTTCTCTAATATATTCGAACTGTTTGAAGGCATGCCATTGTTTAGGCAACCATGGCTATAAACACCTAACTGTGAACCATACAGAAAACTTTTGTGATCCAATCACAGGGTGTCCCATGAACTGTATAGAAAGTACCTAGCAGAAGATTAAGAAAGGTGTCACTATACCCAGTAAGGGGGTAGCCCCCTCACCCCTGCTAAAACGATCCCCGTGAAATTATTGTGTATGATGGCAGCATAGTTTGTGCACAAGGGAATATGAATCTGGAGACACAAACAATGATGGATTGATATATTTGTGGGTATATTTCTCATACATTACTTATACATAACAAGTGGTGACAAGCTAGTATGAGTGTGCAACCACTGCTCGCATATCTTTCTCTCCCTCCTTACCCATGGATTACGTGGCTGAATCTGTTTTAAAATTACCTGATTGCATCTGAGGCAAATAAAAACCCGGACGCACACAAAACAGTGGTTCTGTTGCACTGCCTGAGCACAAAAGGACAAGTTATCTTTTATTCTTTGTCTCCTGTAACTGACACTTACAATTCAACTATGATGTTGTTAGATCAAAATTTCTGTACGGCTATCAACGTCAGCGCAAGATGTTACTGCTTCCATTTACAAGGTCAGCTACCAGTTGAGGTCGTTGGATCAATTTATCAATGCCCTTAGAAACTCAATCACAAGATATGATTATGGCTACTCAGCAGATGAGATGATAAGGGATCAACTCATTGAAAAAAACAAATGTTCCTCATATCGGAGAAAGATTGTTACTTGAAACAGACTTAACCCTTTCACATGCCATTACAAAAGGATAGAAAATTGAAACTGCGCTCAGAGAATCACAGTGCTAAGCCAGTGCTGCCACCTGTGTGGGTCCTACAAACACTAATTTCTCCTCCCGTTCTATGTCGGGCTCAGTCAATAAAATGTTTAACAAACGTTTTCCTGCTACTTCTAGTTCTACTCACCAAGAAAGCTTTCTGTATTCAATTCTAGGCCATCCAAACCAGTGTCCGCCAGCTACTAACTCTTTCTGCTATTGTTGTGGTAGTGCTAGTCACAAGGGCTAACTACTGACAATGCCCCACTCGTGATAAGAGATGTCCCACTAGCAAGAAAATTGGACATTTCAGTAAAGTATGCAAATCTGCTCCACAACAGGTTAACCGTATTCAAATTTCCAAGACTAGTGATGAAAACACTAGTACTGCTGGAGACTTGGTTGTGTTATCTGTTACTGATGATGTTACTTTCAATTTGGTATACATGACACAGTACTTTTATGGTTTTCCTCATACCTGAGAAACCTCTCCCCAGCTGTTATTGTTGACGGTAGATTGTCTGACCCATGCTCTCTATTGTACGGTGTCCCCCAGGGTTCCGTGTTGGGGCCTGTACTTTTCACTTTATATTCACAACCTTTGTCTGATATTATAACTGCTCATAATTGTGCTTTTCATAAGTATGCGGATGACACCGAGCTATCTAAAAGTAACAAACCGGACCAATTTAGTTCTGTACAGCTGAGTATACAGAATTGTATTGAAGATGTCCTCTCTTGGATGACCAGCAACAAACTTAAACTGAATACTGATAAGACCGAAGTTATGCCAGTTGGCTCTCACTCCTGTCTTCAGATGATTAACAACGCCCCCCTTAGCGTTTGTGGTAGTAATGTCACTTTCCAGACTTCTGTGAAATACCTCGGTGTGAAAATTGATCGAACACTTTCCATGCATGATCATATTAATAGCGTGTGTCGTGCAGTTTTTCTCGAACTCCGACGTATTGCTTCCATCCGGCGTTTCCTAACCTCCAGCGTTAGTGCTAGGCTAGTCTGTGCTACTATTACATCACGCCTTGATTATTGTATTTCAATTTTGGTAGGTTTACTGTTAGAACAAATCTCACGGTTGCAAAAGCTTCAAAATAATGCAGCCCGTGTTATTCTTAAACAAGGGACCTATGGGTCACTATGCTCAGCTGACGTTAACCTTGAAGGTAAAAATCTAAAATAATATCAAATGGAGATAAAGTGTAAGAGGAAGAGGTAATAAAGGCCATGGTTGGTTTATATGATTGGTTTGTATTGATGAGCAAGAAATTGTTGCAAATAATATTTTGTGACCTGACCATGTGTTCCCTAATGTTGAAACTGAAGCATGTGAGCAGTTTGTGAACAAATGATCTGTACAATTACCATGATCATTAGTTGGCTTTTCGATTAACTGTTGACATTTCAGTAGTTTACACATTTGTTCAATCAAATCTTTTTTTTGTATAATATAAATTATTAAATATGTTTTTTTTTATGAAATGTATACAGTTGAAATATAACTAATTAACAACATAAAACATGTCAAACAAAGCCTGATCTCAAATTCTGCTGATGCAGGAAAATAATGAACAAATGTTTGTAACAAATCCTCATTTTTTTATCACATCAATTTTTTTTTTAATTTAAGTTTATATTTCTATACATTTTCAATATAACATATATATCTGAATATAAAAGTTGATTCATAATTCTCAATTGCATCATCATAAATCTCAATCTTGTCAGATAACACCACATCATGCATACAAATGTTTATTTATTTTTTACCACAAAAATATATCTTTTAAATCTGCAAAACAATAAATGTCTAAAAAAAATACTTTATTTAGATTTCACAATTTTGAATTGTGTCTTTATTTATCCATAATGTGCTTCATATTTTATCATAATTTAAGCATACTGATGGGTTCCATTATGATTGGTAAAATCATTTAAAAGAAAAATGATTTCTTTAAAAATGTTACATTACACAACATTGCATCTTCTGGATTATACCTTGAATTACTTTTTTAAGGAAAGTTTTTGCATATCAGAGTGGAAACAGCATTACAATTAAGGAGATACAGTGAAAACAATAACAATACTGCATAACATTTGGTGGGTTGGGTTTGCGGGGGGGGGGGGGGGGGGATGGGGTGGTGATATCAGAATAACTGTACACCTGTCACAGCAGGGGATCTCCCCCAGTGACTGTAACAAATCAGAAACCCTGGCATAGCTGACTTCCAGTGACCTGGAGTGGGACCCTGCATCTGTAATCTGTAATCAAAGCAAATGACTACAATAGAGCCTCAAGAAAAAAATCAATAACTAGCTTAATTTTCAAGCTTTTACTTCCAAATTTTAGATTAAAACAAATTAAATATTTATGTTTACATGCTGTGAAAATTAAATCAATGGTACTTACAGGAAAAAAACGTGCCATGGTCAAAGTTGGGCAAAATTTAAGGTACTGATTTTATTTTTATGCTAATTACTTAAAAAATTTACAAAATTCAGATCTAATTTTGGGTAAACAATTGAATCTTAATTAAACATAGTTATATACTTGGGAAAATAGACTCTAGTTTCAAAATTTTTCATGTTAAGTGAGTAAATATTTTTCCTGATTTTTTACAAAGTCCATTATGTTTGGGCCCATAACTTAAAGAATTTATACTTAACAGACTTAATTTCTGGCATGTACATAGGAACTATATAGAAGAATATTTATGGTTAATATGAGGAAAAACAGATGAGTGGTTTTGAAATTAGGCAGTCCTGAAGTGTGAAAATAGGATTTAAATAAAAAATTGAGGTTTTTCCTTAATTTCTCAAAGGAACGAAGTCGCAAAGACCCAGTTTTCGGCTTGGTAGGAGATCTTGGGGACATCTAACATTATGCTGAATTTTGGATTCCTAGGTCTTACGGTTTCAAAACGTGCCACATCTACGGACGGACGGACGGACGGACGGACGGACGGACGGACGGACGGACAGACGGACGGACGACGGACAATGGACCACGACTATAGCTCAGATGACTTATAGTCAGCTGAGCTAAAAACGAAAAAGGGACCATGTTATGCCGTTACTCCACTGGCTGCCAGTTCAGCATCGGATACAATACAAACTCGCAGTCCTTGTTTATAGATATTTTGATGGATCACTGCCACCATATCTTTCGTCAAAACTATGTATTTATCGGCCGGTGCGCACCCTACGCTCTTCTAACGAAAGTCTTCTAATATTGCCTAAGTGCCGTATGAAAGTCGGTGAACGCTCTTTCAGTTATATTGCCCCTAAGATCTGGAATTCCCTTCCAGCTGAACTTAGAAAATCCCCCACTATTAATACTTTTAAGACAAATCTTAAAACATACCTATTTCTGCAGGCATTTTGTAATTAGCAACATTTACTATACATGTAATCTCAGGTGTGTGTGGGTGAGTAGGTGTGTGTGTGTGTGTGTGTGTGTGTGAGTGTGCTTATATATTTATATATTGTGTAACTGATGTGTAAAAATGCAAGCGCTTGAGTCTGATCTTGGAGTTCAGCGCTATATAAGTACTATTCATCATTATTATTATTATTATTAATCCCTGCTCACAGAAACTAATGTGCAAAGTAACACTGTAAGATGTACCACTTAAGATCCTTGTGGATACAGGTTCACCTGTGTCAATACTTAGTGCTAGTGTGTAACATGACAAATTCTGTGAACATGTTCTGAACCATGTACCCCAGAGAATAATTAAAAATGTGAAACAAAACTTCAGTATATGAATAACTAATGCAATGATGGCCATGATTCTTTGCATGCATATTGATCTTGGAGTGTTTCAGCAGTTCCTGGAAACTGGTGGAGCCACCTGTATCTTTTTGAATTTTTACACATTTTTTCTCTATTTTTGATACCTTAAAATGTAACGTAATCTCTTAACAGGGTACAAATCATCACTAGACCTAGAATTTGATGCATTGGTTGCCATGATTCTTATCATGCCTATTGCTTATGGAGTGTTTCATCAGTTCCTGCAGACTGGTGGTGCCACCTGTATTTTTTTCAAATTTTTATGCAATTTTTTTCTCTGTTTGAGATCTTCAAATGAAGTTGACCTCCATTAACAAGGCACAATTTGTAACTGTTGGACCTAGTATCTTCTAACTGGTCATCCAGGGAGGTCAATGAAATATCTCCTTGGAAACCTGAAATTAAGTCTCTGTTATCAATATCGTCTGAGCTATGGGGACAGTTACAGTCTATTAGAGCCAGTTAGGCAGGGTATTGCAAATATGGTGCCTTCTAAGCAACAGATCATCAGACCAAGGGTTCAAGGACAAACTGGACCATGTTATAACTGTAGACAGTATGGACACTTATGAAATCAATGTCCAGACATGGAAACGAAAGCTGTAAATGTTCCTCCCCATAAAAATGTAAATCAGACTGACAGGCCCAGTGAAGGTAGGAGCCAACAGGTAGACCATGATCTGAGTGACATTGAGGTTACACAGTCAAGCAGATATAGTGATGACATTTTCAGTAACACTGTTGGTGGTAAACCAGTTGTAACTGTAGAGTTCAATGGGATCAAGGCAGATTGTCTGTTGGACATGGGGTCACAGGTGACAACTATCTCTGAAAGACTCTACAGAGAAAAATTAGAGTCAAAGGGGAACTAGTTAATAGCCGGAAACTATTTGATTGGAATGAGAGCTGCAAAAAGTTTAGAGATACCATATACTGGAATTGCGATGATGGATCTTGTTATAAACAGGGTAACAATCCCTAACCACAGTGTTTTGATTACCAGAGAATGGTAAGTGTGCAATATCAGGCATTTTGCGTATAAATGTAATCAGTTATGTACCAAATCTTGCCACTTTACTAGAGGGGAGACAGACCTGCCCCAAAACAGGCTTAGTTAAGGTAGCTTGTACAATCCTGGCAGCTTCAGTGTGTGATATTAGAGCTACACTTAGGCCCAGTGGAGAAGCTCCTGTTCTTGTTGAGGGCTTAGCCCAAACCCCTCATGGACTAGCTGTTAGTGACTCCTATGTACGCAGATTTCTCAGAAGGCAATTCTTATGTATGAGCAGCCAATAGCACAAGCAAAGACGTGGTGTTGCAACCTAAGACCAGGCTAGGGTTAGCTAAAACTGTACAGACAATAACTTGCAGCAAATCATTCAGGATGAAAATCGGTGAGACAGACATGTTCTTCAATGAGGTAGAGCCTATGGAAGCTGACCAGAATGTGGTAAACGACGATCGATCATGTCAATGGGATATACCTGATGGGATTGATGGTAAAGAGGAAGAGATACAACAGTTCCCAGAATTAATATCAAATAACAAGAATGTGTTTCACTTTGAAGGCGACAAGCTTTCCTGTACACTTACAATTCAGCACAGGATTATAATGGATGATGAGACCCCAATATCACAACCATGATGACCTGTACCACCGCAAATATGGACAGAGCTGAAGGAGTATAGCAGGTATTTTTGTGCTCTTGATTTGGCAACTGCCTATAATCAGGTCCAAGTTCATCCTGATGCTCAATCCAAGATTGCATCCATTAAACCAATCAGTCTTTATGAGTATGAAAGGATGCCATTCAAACTGTCAAATGCCCATGGGAAGGGGGTTTTGTGCCAAGATTTTGGATATATTATTGTTTTATCTTGATGATGCTATTTTATATGGTTGGACATACTCTGTGCATCTGCATATACTGGAGGTGGTATTTAAGAGATCGATGGAGCATGGTTTAAGTTTGGAAAGAAGAAATTGTGTATTTTTCAAAAAAGAAGAGAATTTTCTTGGGCATGTAGTGTCAGCTTAGGGGTTCAGATATTGAAGGAGAGGTTTAAGACTGCATCAGTTCTAGGCTTTGCCTAATACAGTAAACCATTTGTTCTCGAGACAAATGCGAGTCAGAATTGGCTTGGAGCAGTGTTGACACAGGATCAATATTGTGTAAGGCATGTTTTTGCACAGTCTAATTGTGGATTATGCAAAGGAGAAAGAAATGTGTGCAATTACTCCTCAAAGAGAGCTCTCACTTTTGCTGTCACAGAAAAGTTCTGCAAGTACTTGCAGCCAAGTGATTTTCTTGTTGTAACTGTCAACAACCCATTAAGGTATCTAATAAAGAAAAGAAAGCTTTCAGCAATTGACCAAAAGTAGGCATGTGCTTAAGCTCCTTATAACTTTGTGTTCAGGTATAGAGCTGGCAAGGAAAATGTTTCTGTTGATGTGCTCTCACGTTTGAGGGATAGACAGTTGGATTTTCAAATGGAGGAGCATTTTTTGTCAGAAGCTCGCGATAATGCCCCAGGCAATTGCTTTCCACCATATTTTGTATATCTCATGTACATGTCTAACCCCGTTGCCTTCTGACTGCAACACCAGGAAGTGGCATGTATGGCCATCCAGCAGCATCTGGGTGGATAACCTGTGAAAACTTTTTCATGTACATGGAACACTTTATCAAGTATGCAAAACCAAGTGAAGATCAAAAGATTTTGTTGATTCTTGATCACCATCAGTCACACATCTCAACTGATGTAATAAACAAAGCCAAACGAAATCATACATCCTTGTTGGCACTTCCACCCCAGTGATCACATGAGATGCAACCTCTCGACAAAAGTGTGTATGGGCCATTCAAGACCTATATCAATCAAACCTCTGATAGATGGTTGAATGAAACAGAGAATGCAGGATAAATCAATGACAATTCATAACATCCCTGCTCTTGTGCTATATGCCTTTCCAAAGGAAATGACACCAACAAACGTGGTATTGGTCAGGCCTGTTGAGATGACCAGTAAATTTTCTAGGTCAGTTGGAAACGGCTATACATCTTCAAGAAATGCCAGGGATGCTCAAGTGCCTCTGACACCACCCATGAATGACCTGTTGCCACCCAAGCCTTGTGCAGAGAATACATTGTCTAAAGAGCAAGTCCAGCCTGCCTTGACAAAACCTGCTGAAGAAACTTGCACTGTTATCAGTCCCTATGACATCAGACCATTTGGAAACAAGGGACCCATGGGTCACGGCGCTCAGCTGATCGTGATTGGACTATAAATGTTTCTCCACTGTGATACTATATCGAGTCGATAAAGCTTATGAATATCATGTACATGTTGGGCTATTATACAGGAATGTAATGTAATATGTGAGTAAATGATAAATGAAATTACCTGACTGATGGATTAATAGAGTCAAATAAAGGTGTTTATTTTTTATTTATTTAGGAGGGGTTGAAAATTGTGATATATTTGAGCAAATATGAATGCAATGACAGCAGTAATAAGCAGTAGTAGAATGATGATAAGGCTATTTGTTGAAGGATCTAAATTGTATGGTAGTCTGCAAGCGTTCAATTTGACAGATATGATGTTATGATTAACTATGCTGATGAAGTGATTTATGAATATGTGACTGTATGACACAATATCTCTTTAGTCTTGACAAGGTACATTATTGTGATGCCCACTATGTCTACATATTACACAATATTGACATAATTTCTGGCATGTACATAGGTACCTATGGACGAATAGTTATACAAAATATTAAATAAAGTATGAATATATCTGATTCATCTTGTTCTTGCTTACTCAGGCTGACTTTTGGATGGGGTTCGGAGAAGGGAAAAGTGAGGGCAGCACGAAGGTGGATGTAGAAATATTCTATTGTAATGTTTTTCATTTATATAAGAATATGAAAAGCTAAGAGGAAAGGGGCCCTCCTACTTGGTTATAGTAAAGTTCTAAATATATGATTGTAAACTAATACTCTGACAAAACTGTCATGAAGGAAAACAGTAAAAGTTTTGAGATACTGTGTTGCATACGAAAATTTACAGATGGACAGGCAAGTGGACAGAATGCACTAATACCTTTATTTCACTTTCAAGAGAATAATGCATTTAAGTTTATATATAATCCTATTTTTTTAAGCAGATCCACTTTTTCCATTAAGAAGTTTTTATCTGAATCATTTTTTTATTTACAGGTTTATAAATTTTTAATTAAAAAACCTGAAAATATAAGTTAAAATATTAGAATTGTTGCAAAAGATGCACTCAGTATATATACAGAGTAGAAAAACATTGGGTGATATTATGCATACACATATATTTTATTATTTTTAAATCATAAATGTTTAAACTGAATTTAAAAGAAAATAATGCCACAACATGGCATCTAAAAGAATATTCCTTGAATCACTATTAAAAAGTTTTGCACATTGGAGTTTTCAGGATATGCTTAATTTTATTCACCAAAATAAAATAAAAGTAAATTTGATAAAATAAAACATCTTTTCAAATAAAGTATACACACTGTTGGTTGAATGAGGGACAAACAATATTATTGTGCTGATCACTATCCCAGTTTTAATTAATTACTGGAATTAATAGTCAATTTCACACCTGGTGAAGTTTTTACTCTTCTGAAGTAAGGAATTACTTATCTCATGAACATCCACACATTCACACTTTGTGGACACAATTAAATGTACACTTTAATCATTGTAACCCTGGTGGTTCAATACAGAATCTAAAATGTAGCATGTCCAAGAATAAAATAAAATACAGAAAAATTATAACATTCATCTAGTTTATGCACCAGCTGGGGGGGATGAGTGCAGGGCAGAGGGGAAGCCTGCTAGTAGTGGCCAAGCTGGGCCAAGGTAAGCTGCCTGGGGTGGGTTACATAATGCAAGTGAAGGCTGTACTACTAGGTGGGCTAGATGTAAACAACACTTGACATGGTGTATGAAAACATGAATAAAAGCTATTCATTCCAATCAATTTCTTTTGAAAGTTCAGATTTTAAAAGATTAAATCCTTATGCATATATGCTGGGAAAATTAAATCAACAGTGCCAAAGTTGGACAAAATTTAAGGTATTGATTTTTTATTTATGCTAATAACTTGAAAAATTTGCAAAATTCAGATCTAATTTTGGGTAAACAATTGAATCTTGATTAAATAAAGTTATATTCCTTAAAAAAAGTCTCTAGGTTCAGCAATTCTCATGTTAGGTGAGTAAATATATTTCCTGATTTTAAAAAAATATTGCATTATGTTTTGGCCTATAACTTCAAAATGATACCCAATACTGACCTAATTTTTGGTATGTTCATAGAAAATGTATAAAAGAATGTGAATACTAAATACGATCAAAAACAGATCAGTGGTTTTGATATTAGGCAGCCTTGAAGTGTAACAATGGCTTTTTTTTATGGAAAACAGATTTTTTTTTCCTTAATATCTCGAAGGAACAAAGTCCTAATGACCCAATTTTCGGTATGGTAGGAGATTTTGGGGACATCTAAAATTATGTCAACAGCCTGGGGAGCATAGAGATGTGCACTGAATGACCTACAGTCATCAAAGTGGACTGCTTGACATTGTAAGGGAATACAACAAGAGCCTCCAAAAAATTCAATAACTAGCCTAATTTTGCAGCTTTTATTTTCAAATTTCAGATTTTAACAGATTAAATCCTTATGTATACATGGTGTGAAAATTAAATCCACAGTACTAACAGGAAAAAAAAAGTGCCATGGCCAAAGTTGGGCAAAATTTAAGGTACCAATTTTATATTTTTGCCAATATTTAAAAAAATTTACCAAATTTTTGATCTAATTTTTGGTATACAATTAAATTTTGATTAATTAAAGTTGTATTACTGGAAAAAAAGTCCCTACCTTTAACACTTTTGGTCTTAAGTGACCAAATATCTTCCTGATTTTTTTACACAGTCCATTATGTTTGGGCCCATAACTTTTTTAAATTATATAATACTGACTTAATATCTGGCATGTACATAGGAACTATATAGAGGATCATTTATGGTAAATATGAAGAAAACCGGATGAGTGGTTTTGATATTAGGCAGTTCTGAAGTGTGAAAATAGATTTCTAATAAAAAATTGAGGTTTTTCCTTAATATCTCAAAGGAACAAAGTCCTATTGACCCAATTTTTGGCATGGTAGGAGATTATGGGGACATCTAACTGTATGCCGAAATTCAGATTCGTAGGTCCAAAGGTGTCGAAACGTGCCAGTCTTACGGACGGACATCCAGACGGACAGACCAAAAGACGGACGGACGACGGACAATGGACCATGACTATAGCTCAGATGACTTATAGTGCTTCTAAGCGCTGTTCAGAGCTTTTTAATTTTCACTGTTTGAAGCTTTCAAATTATGTCATTAACTTGACTGAATGTTAATCTGTCTGCATTTTATTGTCTCCTTTACACTTTTAAGATAGAAAATAAGGCAAACTCATTTTTATTATTACTTTCAGATATAATGTTTGATGTTTGTTTTAATAGATAGTTTGTTTTAGATAGATAATAAGGCAAACTCATTATTATTAATTAATAATTATTGTAACATAATAACAAACATTTATTGAATGTCACTTATAACATTTAACTGTCTTCTGTCACTTTAAAATTTTGCATTCTCTTTCAGAAACTGATTAACTTTTCCTTATTTTTTTTTATCTTGCAGTTGGGTACAATAAATCTTACCCCTGTTTAGTACAATGGGGTCATTTTTGATGGTGTCAGGATAGAGACTGCAGATAATGTGGAACTTTGTGTAAACATCAGCACAGGGGTAACAGAAGTGAACTGTGCTATAAACCTACTTAGTCTTGAGACGAATGTTTGGTCTTATACAGAGGATATCTTGCACCATCTGCCACTGCTTGTAGACCTTACAGGAGAAAACAGGCATGTTATCAGAATATCCAACACCTGAAGTGATTTACATTTAGCTCCTGGCAGCAACAGTATGTAGGGGGTAAGTGATAACCAGCATGATAAGGTTAAAAGGTCAAGAATGACAGATCAAAACCAACTACTTGTGTCATCTATATTCTCACTATTTTGAGGATTTTTTTAAGATAGCATGAAAGTTACCTGAGCTAATAAACTAATACTTGCTAAACTCTAACAACATGATTATAGAGAACAAAAGTTCTAGTATCTCAAGAATTAATTGCATAGATTACGATAATATTTGCTGTACATGCTCATCATGGAAAGGTTTGTATGTTTACCTGTGATTATTGGTGCCATCTGTTTTTTTATTAATTATTACACATTGTTATTTCTTTTATTGAGACTGCCAAATTAGCAATTATGCAGTTTCGCAAGTTTTGTTTTTATGCAGTTTTTGCGACATCTCATAATGATGGCCTGCTTAACAATAGTCTCAAAGTACCAGCTAAATTTCATTTGGAAATGCAGTGTCACTATAAAAAAATTGTTTAGATTAAACTTCTGAGTGTGATGTATATTTTCATTGATAATGCGATCAATTACCCAAAATAGATAAAGTGCTCAACAATTGGCTACAAGACAGACAGCAACAAAAGCAAATTTGCTGGCCGTTCTGAACTGTCACATGGTAAATTGGTCCACTGCCAAGTTGCACTGATCTGGAGCAATATCTTGTGTAGTTACAGACACCGGGGTAACCAGGTGCCCTTATTTCTCAACACAGGTTATGCTTTTAACTGAAAAGAAGAAAATAATTAGCCAAATTAAATTTAAATTCAAGAAATAAATCTTATTTGACAGTATTAAACTATTAATTGCTAATTTGTGCTGCACAAGTTTTCTTTGGGAGGCCTCTCTTTTGCTCTTTTTTGTTCTCTCTCTACCCTGGCCCACTCCTGGGTCCCACCCATACCATTTGTACCCCCCTCAGGTTATCCTGGCTGCACCCCTGAGTTATGACCAGTCAGACTGTTTTCCTAGTTCATTAACTTGTTCTCATTCAACTCTCATTATTATGGATAAAACTTAAGACACTGACAGTCACAGAAATATATTAATACTCTGTGAAACGGGTACAGGCCTTGGCCTTGGCTGTGAAATCCTTGGCATGAAGTTCAGTACCAGAAAGATTCATCAGTCACTGGTGGCTCTCTGCTTATGATGTGAACTTGGACAACCTAAGGCTGATGTATTTGTATGTTTTATTTTGGTTTCCTTGGAAAGAAAGACCGTGTGCTGTACAAAGAAACTGTCACTGACCTTTAAGCAAATAGGAAAGTAACACCAGAAGGCAAACAGAAAATACAGGAAATTTACAAGATGTTAGGTGAGAAAGTGATGACTGATGATGGGAAGAAAAGCAAGATAAGGATGATTCAGAGGCTTTTCCATCACTAAAACTGACGTATGGAGGTCAGAATCCAAACACCTGTCTTACAATAGCAGACAATGCGCTGGTTCACCGATTTAGGCTATAATAATTTTTCACTGTCATTATATCTCTCTTTCCATCTGCTTTACTGGTAACTGATCTCATGTGCACTTAAATATTGCATTAACATTAGTTATTATATATAATAAATATTAACACCTCTTACCACATAACAAGAGCACCAAGACAATGGTTATCATGAACTTTTACTAAGATGTTTTGAAATCGCTGAAGGAGTATGTGATGGTATTCCAGTCAAAGTCACGAATGATCCACAAGATTCATAATCATCAGGAGGAAGTTTTCTGAAAATTCTTATCATGTTTAGTCAAGCCAGAGGTATTACAGGGAATGACAGCATCAAATTTGAAAGCGCTGAAGATCACAGACAAAGAATTGCTTGGTGAAGTGGACATTTTCTATGGTGGTGGCACACAAAGCCTGATCAATCAACTGCTCAAGAATGACTCCATCCTGAAGACTTTCAGAATAACAGCCCTGAAAGCATACATAGAGTGTACAGAATATATGCAAAAGAAGCTGCAACTGGACAGTCCTCTGTTGAGAGCTCTGTCAGCCATTGATCCTTTGGCACTTTCCTGACACAACAACAATAACAAAGTTACTGAAGAAGCTACAACAACTAGTGAGAGGGATACTGTCAAAGGAAGAAGAAAGTGCCTACTAGCTGGAGGCTCAAACAATCCAGCTGGACCTAAGTTTGCCTCCCAGAAGTGATACTAAAGTAGATAAGCGGTGAGATGCTGTGTTCAGCAGTGGGAAGTACACAGCACTCGGCAAGCTAATACAAGCTGTACTTTCTGTTTTCTATGGGCCTGCTGTACAGGGATCATTCATGTCATGGGAGATATCATTGATTCAAAGTCAGGACGAATGAGAATGGAGACTTGCAGCTCCATGCAGTGTGTGAAATATCCATTCAGGTCTAGGAATAAAACAGGAAGAGAATTTTTCCATAGAAAGGATGTTGATTATGACCAAGTGGAAAAATACATTTGCTACAATATAGCCGGGTCTGCTGGAGAATATAAGGAGAAAGAAAGAATGAGGCAGGAAAGGGAGGAGGAGGAGATGAGCAAGAAAATCAGACCCACTTCAGACAAGAAGAAAACTAAAGCAGCAGCCAAGGCTGTAAAAGAACAAGCTGAAAAATTAGCAAAAGAGGCACAGGAGAGAAAGTTCATGAGGAAGAGAAAGCTTGAACAGCTTGAACCTTTTGTTCGAGTTAAAATGTTTGTCTTACTTCAGCACACTGCAGGGTTTTGGTTTTAGGCCACTCATTTGTCCGCCATCTCAAAGGTTTTCTCCATAGGATCAAAGCAGGATCTTCACTGTCATTAGGGTCAGTGGGGTCCGCCATCTTGGAATCATGGTGCATATCACCGAACATGGGTTTTAAATCCTAGCTATTTTATGCTCAAATTCCATGGGGTCGGGGGTATGAAAGTCAGGCACACACAGAAACAAAAATCCTTGACAAATAGTCTATCCCTGCAGGTAGTCGCTAGTTTCAAACTGGATTAAGTTTTTCTCGATATAGGTTCAAACAATTTGTGCAGTCCCACAGTAGATGCTGTGAAATTAGCTAACCAGGTGTTTGCTGTTGCTGAATTACTCACAGTTTCTTATGGAGTCATCAGCGTAATTTTTGGAGCTCAATTTCCTCGTAGGAATGCAGCATTGACTTTTGCATCATACCATAACCGAATTGAAGCTTTTAATAATAGACTTAAACGTTGACTGCGTCTGACAGTCCTAACACCTTTAAGTTATGGTGGCACAGAGGTTTCAATAACCGCAGTTCCCCAATTTTCTCCCATGATGGCGTGCACCTCAACAATTTTAGGATGGGAGAATATGCATGCACTATTAAGCGTGCATTGGTTCAAACCAGGAAATATTAGGCACCTGCTTGCTAAGGCGTAAGATAAGGTTGCCCTTTCCTTTTGTCAGGGCTTCAGTTTGTCACAATATATTAATCATGCCCAATTAGTCGCAGTATTATGTTTGTCCCTCCACTCCATGCATGCCTGCACTTTGTCAGTCGATTCTGAGGTTTATATTCTTATGAAAACATAATTGTATTCTTGGCTTCATCCAGTCGTTTTTCTCTGTTCCTGTAATTTTTTCACAGATGCCAAAAACAGGGCCCAGCAACTCATCCCCAGCAGTCACCAGAAGAGGGCGAACAAGAAGGAGACCTCCTGCTCACATACAGTACATCCTCGCAGAACCGACAAATTTTGGGGAGCCCTCATCGGTTGCTGCACCTGAAACTAATGCCATGCCTTCTGTTCCCTCACCACCAACCAACAGCAAAACTAGAAGCAAGAAACACAAAAAGAGTAAATCTGGGAGTAAGCAAGAGGAACAAGTGTCTCCTGCCCTTCTCCATGCAATGTCCAAGATGATCTCACATGAAATGGATTCAAGGGGTATGACGAGCCAAGGGTCCACCAACCAAGTCCACCAGGCTGCAGTCATCCTACATACTATGTCGTCTGTTCAACCGCTACCATCTGGGTCAGCCACTAACACTGCCTGCCACCAGACACCTCCTGAACTCTTCCCTAGTGACATGGTCTCTGGAAACAACTCTCCTGACACGTCTGCACTCTATGTAAACACTTCAGGTGCTGCCGCAGCAAACTTCTCGCTCTCACCAAACAACTATGCTAACACTCTTGCATCACCGAGCTCGCTAGCCAATTCAGACCTTAAGCTGGCATCCAGGCAGCAAAATGCAATGCTACACAAGCTAATAGGTGAGTCTCGGTGCATTCCCCCGTTGGCATCACAGTATGTAAAGTTTTATTACTGGAAAAAAGTCCCTACCTTTAACACTTTTGGTCTTAAGTGACCAAATATCTTCCTGATTTTTTTACAAAGTCCATTATGTTTGGACCCATAACTTTTTTAAATTATATAATACTGATTTAATATCTGGCATGTACATAGGAACTATATAGAGAAATATTTATGGTAAATATGAAGAAAACCAGATGAGTGGTTTTGATATTAGGCAGTCCTTAAGTGTGAAAATAGATTTCTAATAAAAAATGGAGGTTTTTCCTTAATATCTCGAAGGAACGAAGTCCTATTGACCCAATTTTTGGCATGGTAGGAGATTTTGGGGACATCTAACTGTATGCTGAATTTCAGATTCGCAGGTCCAACGGTGTGGAAACGTGCCAGTCTTACAGACAGACATCCAGACGGACAGACGGACGGACGGACAACGGACAATGGACCATGACTATAGCTCAGATGACTTATAGTCAGCTGAGCTAAAAACACCTGAGATTTTGTGAAGATAAAGAAAATGAGAACTCCCTTAGGGCATTGGATGTAAAAGAACATGTCTTTGATTTGATTTGACATTAGATTTGACTGATGTGAAGGAATCTAGCCAAACAATGTATAAAAAGAGAGCGGACTGGATTCCTGAACTAAATTTAAATGAAAATTCAAAGGTGACAATTCTCTGGGGAAATTATTTGGATATTTTTGCTATGAATTCATGCCTTGAAAAAACAATTTTCATTACCACATTTCACTTGTCAGGATCCAAAGAGGAGCCCCTGAAAGAATCTAAACAAGGGACCTATGGGTCACGACGCTCAGCTGTTATATATGATAAAAGAATATTATTTAGAAATGAGGCACATGCTGGTTTTGTGTGGTAATAAATATAAGCTGTATTATGAGTTGTTTTTGTTTAGCTTATGTATGATTTTGATAGTACCTTTGGAGACAGGGAAGAGGATTGATTTCATTTATTTTATTAACAAATGGAGTATTATTGTCACACAGATTTTGACTTGGCCATATAACTTATAAGCAGAACATATAATATAAGAGTTTAACTATTTATTAAAAAAAATTACAAATATTGTCCCAAATATAATTTTTATTAAAAATAATAAGAGAATCATATGATTATTTAAAATGAAATATAACTGATATTATTATTAAAATAATAATAAAGAATATATTCATGAATGCATTCATGAATACATTTTGAAAGTATTTGCATGAGTATTCATATACTTTCATTCTTACCTGAATTCCCATTCTTTATGCAAGAAATTTTATAATGGAGTACATAATCATATTCGTATTTAAATACAATTACAAAGTATTCACACCATGTCTGGTATTTATTCAGTTTTCACCAAACAATGATGTTGAGAATCCAGAATATACAAAATTCACACATTTAAATAATGATCATAAGTACCTGGTTTTATGGCTTTTATTTATATTAAAAAATAACTGTAAAAAATTCATTTTGGACTAATTTCACATCAATGTACACACTAGACACAGTAGGAATCTAGATTAATATTATCAACTGCATCTTTGTCTATCATTTATTTCCTTCATATGATCCCTAATGATTAGTAATGAATAATATGATTTACTTCTTTATCATTAAAATTGAACTGAAAAATGCCATAGGTGACTGCATGGTGTTATTTGGAATATGTGACATTCTACCCATCGATACAAGGTTCTTATATCATCAGTAACTGCAAGTTAATTTCCTGTTATTATAAACTAACAAATTCCTTTTCTATTTTTCTTTTATTTGTTATTAAAAACCAATAAAAATTTATTAATTTATTGTTTATTGTTATGTTGTTGGTTAAAACTTCTAGATGAGTTGGGTTGGACACCTGGATCAACTGTGGCTTGCCATAAGCTGCCTGGATTCCTGTATGCCTCGCCTCAAGCGTGCATAATTTGATGAAAGGTCAAAGAGGTCAACATACAGGTGACTCAAGAGGGGCTGGAGAGAGCCAAAGTCTGACAGGGTCTCATAAAAAACATTAATAAAAGCTACAATTTTTGGCCAATTTCTTTCAGCTTTCTAAACTAAAAAGCTGAAATCCTTATGTGTGCATGATATGAAAATTATATCAACAGTGCTCACGGGAAACAAACGTGCCATGGTCACAGTTGGGCAAAATTTAAGGTACTAATTTTATATTTATACTAATAACTTATAAAATTTGAAATTTGAATTCAGAACTAATTTTGGGTATTCATTTGAATCTTGATTAAATAATGTTACATCCCTGACAAAAAAATCTCTAGCTTCAGCAATGCCCTTGTTAAGGGAGTAAATATATTTCTTGATTTTTTACAAAGTGCATTATGTTTGGGCCCATAACTTAAAACAATTACGCAATACTGACATCATTCTGGCTTGTGCATAGAGAATGAAAAATATGTATATTATTTATGATTAAAGTCAGATCAGTGGTTTTGATATTAGGCAGTCTTGAAGTGTAACAATGGGTTTTAATGGAAAAATGAAGTTTTTCATTAATATCTCGAAGATATTAAGTCCTAGTGACCAAATTCTTGGCATGGTAGGGGATTTTGGAGACATCTAACTGTATGCCGAATTTAAGGAACTTAGAGCTGAAGCTGGGGAGCTGAGCTCTTGCAAACTGCATAACACTAGCTTGATGTAAACAATATGTTACATGGTGCTTGAAAACTTGATTAAAATCTACAGTTTTTGATCAACGGGTTTCAAATTTTTGGTGTTAACAGTTGAAATGCTAACAAAAACATGCTGTGAAAATTAAATCCACAGTACTTACAGGAAAAAAACGTGCCATGGTCAAAGTTGGGCAAATTTAAGGTACCAATTTTTTATTTTTATTAATATTTTAAAAAATTTAAAAGATTTTCATCTAATTTTGGGTATACAATTTAATTTTGATTAATTAAAGTTATATAACTGGTAAAAAGGTCCATAGCTTTAACATTTTTTGTGTTAAGTGATCAAATATCTTTCCTGATTTTTTACAAAATGCATTATGTTTGGGCCCATAACTTTTTTAAATTAAATAATACAGACATAATTTCTGGCATGTACATAGGAACTATATAGAGGAATATTTATGGTAAATATGAGGAAAAACAGATGAGTGGTTTTGATATTAGGCAGTCCTGAAGTGTGAAAATAGGTTTTTAATAAAAAAATTGAGGTTTTTCCTTAATTTCTCAAAGGAACGAAGTTGCAAAGACCCAGTTTTCGGCTTGGTAGGAGATCTTGGGGACATCTAACATTATGCCGAATTTTGGATTCCTAGGTCTTACGGTTTCAAAACGTGCCACATCTACGGACGGACGGACGGACGGACGGACGACGGACAATGGACCACGACTATAGCTCAGATGACTTATAGTCAGCTGAGCTAAAAATGGGAAATGGGGTTACAAATTTAAATTTGACATGGTTCAAGGGAACACAGATTGTCAAATATTGTTCACTGGGTCTGAACACTGGGTGGCAGTAGTTAAATGTAAAACAGGTATATATATTTTTGATAGTACTGCAACAGGTAAATTAACATCATTATTACAAATACAGTTATCAAGATTGTATGGAGCTGCAAACTCAAATTTTAATATAAATATTCCAAAAGTTCAACAGCAACGAACAGGCTCTGGAGACTGTGGTTTATTTGCTATTGCTTTTATAGTAGAATATCTATTTATTGGTAAACTTCCTTAGTCTGTACATTTCAGTCAAGATAAACTTTGTCCTCATTTAGATAACTGTCGAGAAAGAGAATATTCAGCTCATTCCCCAAGACTTCAGTGATATGAGGGTGAGAAAACCAGAGTTTGTACATTTTCAAACATGTATATATATACAGGTAAATAATTATGGAATGGTTCATTTCAGTAATACTATCAAATACCAATTTCTGTATCATACAGAGTCAAATATCTGTTAAATTTGTATCGACAGTGTTCACTTCTTTTGTGGGTTTTTTTTGTAAAGTGTAAGTAAACAGGATTTTCACTTTGTATATGCTTGTATGTAAATAATTGTATCTATTGTATAAAATGGTAAAAATTTCATTAAAATGATATTGTTAATAAATGCAAGTAAAGTATGGTAAATACTAAATAAGTATATTTTTTATATTTCTACTGGAAGACACTGACCCAGTCATGTTCGAAAAATGATAACCCCGATGTAGAGGAACAATCAAGCAGCTCTCCAGTATCCATTGCTTTAGATACCGGTAACCAGCCTGTCCATGACTGCCAAGAATTAGATGGGATCACCTCAGCTTCTACCCCGCTTTTAGAGAACCTATGTTCTGGAGGTTTATCTGGAGTTTGATATGAAGTCAGTCTTCTTTGCTACCTTAGAACAGGCGGATCCAACACTACCAGAGTTTACAATAATTCAAGCAGCTTGTAACAATGCCAGGAGTAAGTAGCCATAGGGGGATTGCAGTGCTTCTGTAAGGGTAGCTGTATCACCAATAAGTGTCGCTGCAAGAAAGCTGGACTCAAATGTACAACCAAGTGCCATCCAATGAATCATCACTGTCAGAACAAGTTTTGAATAAGTTTAAGTGAAACCCATGTTCAATTCAGGAACTCGAGATACATGAATTCGGACTTTAATATATAAATCAAGAACAAAGGCACAGGGATATTGTTTTAGAATACCTTGAACTAGATTAAGCAGACTCACTGTGTAAATATGTGTATATAGTTGATGTGTTTTTTAGGTAGAATAAATGTGAGATATATATATATATGTTTGTTCATATTTTCATTACATGAATTCTGACTTTACTATATAAGTCATAAACAAAGGCAAAGGGACTTTTGTTTTAGAAGGCTTGAACTAGATTAAGCTGACTCACTGTGTAAATAAGTGTATATAGTCCTGCTTCTGTCCAGGCTCCGGCGGCTGGCCGCCAGGTAGCTCCCACCCGCCCGTCTGCCTGGGGCTCGCCTTGCCTCCTCCTTTAGTGGTAAACCCACTTGGAGGGGGTGGGACCCAAGTGACTCTCCTGGTCCAGTCGGTGGCCACCTTCAGGCCTGTTTTCCGGCCTGGAGGCGTATCAGGTTGCATCACCTAGTGTTAAGTACCATTCGTTTAAGTTTCCGAATTTCATTTTTAACTCCACCATCCCGCACAGTGTTTCGGTTTGTTACACCTCTGCCAAAGGATCCATGCAAGTGTCTCGCATTCGAGGATGCTATTCAGTCGCTTCTCCTGAAGGCCCCATTGTTCCTGTCCGTCCAGACACTTCATGTTTTTACTCCGGCATCTTTCTCGTGCCCAAGCCGCACGTGAAGTGGCAGCCCATTATCGATCTGAAACGACTCAATGCTTACATTACCCCCCTGGTTTCGCATGTTCAATGTTCCTGCTGCGCTCCGCACCGTCCGCCTGGGCATTCAAGATAATTTGACAGATGGGTATTTTCATGTGCCTATACACATCTATAAGCTCCATCAATTATGTGCCCTCTTGTTCAGAATTCATATAGCCCCCTGGATCTTTACATTCCTGGTTCATACTGTGACGACTTACCATTGTTCCGTCGGCATGTCCATCCTGCCGTACTTGGACGACTGGCTCATTCATGCTCCCACTCTCAGTCTGCTTCTCTGCCACCATATACTGGTGCTTTCCCTGCTTCATGACCTGAGATTCCTGGTCAATGTCCCGAAATCTCACCTGATCCTTACCAAGACTACTCAGTTTCTGTGTGTCCTTGCGTCTCTCCCTCCTGATTTCGCGATCAGCCTGCGCTGTCGGTTCCGCTCACTTCTTGCAGCTCGCCATGTCAGTTCGCATCTAGCAGCTTTCATACACAGGACCCTCAACTGGGCTTCCACGTTCGTCCCTCTGGGCCCCGCAAAAGGACTTTATTTTAGAATGCCTTGAACTAGATTAAGCTGACTCACTGTGTAAATATGTGTATATAGTTGATGTGTTTAGTAGGTAGAATAAATGTTAGATGGATGAATTATATATAAGAAGTTACTTAATTAACATCAGAACTTAGATTAATATGTTTTTAACAAGTTTTTAATTGCCAGTTAAATTCAACTACATAAGTTTGTTCACATTTTTATTACATATATTAATTTATTATATAAATTTTTCACACAACTTGGTTTATTATTTTCATGTCTTAACCCTATGGAATATAATGTTTACACCAAGAGCCTGCTCTTGTCTGCAATAGATTCTCAAACAGGAACTGGTCCAGACCAGATCCCTACTGGGGTTTAGGCCAGACTGAATCCCGAGCTAGCGATCCCAGTGCTGTCCTGGTTCACTATTTGGGAAATGAGAAAGAATATGTGGGGAAACCTCATAGGCTTAGGAAAAAGAATGACATTGATAATGTAAAGGTGTTTCCTTCTGCCTGAGTATGAACCGGTAGCTAAACCGAGTAACATGTAACAGGGAGAAAATGTTCAGCATAAAATAGGTGTTAAAAAGCATATAAGTGTAGATTCGCACAGAACTCTGATTCCGCTAGCACATCAAATTAATAGTATCCATCACATTATTTTATATCCCTGTTAAGGTGCTATTTCTGGTATCCCATTCGTGTTTGGAGATTTTGACAAATTTCTTCAAATGCGACCACAGGGTTTGTATTTGACGTATGACACAACATTCTGTTTAGGCGATTTTTATCTATCTGTTGCAGCCATCAAACAAAATATTTGAACCGTCTAAAACAATTCCTATTGCCTTAATGGTGCATAAGAGAAAGAAACAAGTGTATCATGAAAACTTTCTGCGTATATTAAAAAGTGAAGTTCCTGAATTGCAATCAACACAAATTCTGATCATTATGGACAGAGAAAAAGCAATAACTAATGCATTTGAAGAAGTATTCCCTTCATGTCAGATTTTGTACTGTTGGAACCATGTAGCGAGGAATGTTAGGCACTGGGTATGCACACATGGGGTATGGGGGATAATGCCCCATTTAACAGTGATTAAGTTGCAAAATTAATGTTGTGTAGGTCAGAACATTCGTATTTGGAAGATCTTGAAACCCTAAATTAAGGATGGTCAGCTGCATTGTAAGGGTTATTTCAATAGAAATTAAATGCATGATATTCCAAAGTTCAGTGGTAGGTAGATGATAGGTACGGTATCATACGGTATTTTGTCCCAAAAGTGGTATTACAAATAATTCTATAGAAAGTTTCAATGCTGTTGAAAAGGCTCATAGAACGCAAAGAACTTCAGGTAGATATGATGGCACTAGCTCTGCATATGCTTCAACAGTTTTATGATTAGGAAATTTTAAGGGGTTATTGTGGTCAAGGTAATTTAAAATTAAGTGAAGAATACAGTTATATTAAGCAGGATCCCTGTTCCCACAAGATGTATGTACACCAGAATAGATAATCGAGCATGTAAAATCTGATATGATTAACTTTCTTGTACAAAATTCAGATACAGTTAGTTCAAGACAGTCAGGAGACACTATTTCTAATGAAAACCCGAAACATAACAATATTCAAAATCCAGAGCTAGCTGAATACCCTCAGAAAACTCAGTTAGACCTAGCACTTAATGTTATAAAAGATGGTAGGATAAAACTGATTCCTGAATTTCAGGCTTTCATGATAGCGGGCAGTGATGAATAAAGTATGCAGTCCCCCTTTTCCCCAAAGACACATGCCAGTGCCAGGGTTTACAACAACAGTGTCTACAACCTAATAGTGTTTAAATGCATTTTAATTTTGGTCTGGGAGACGTATTTTTGGAAAACTGACCATCTGTTGGACCATATATGTTTTAGTTAGGAATCGGCTTGATTTTCTGAGTTTTTTACCTTTTTGGTGTCTATGATTAGAGTACTGTTCATTCTATTATAATCAAATGGAGAAAGTGTAAAATAAGCATAAAACATGTATGATACAGTAGTTTTAGGCACATGGGCCCGGGTTTTCTGATGGCCCAAAATATAGGCATTTTAACCATTTCAACTCCATTAAGCAGATGGAACAAGCTACAACAGGGGAGACACCACCATGTTTTGTGGTTCAAGGAAGCCATAAAGTCCCAAACTAAAGGAAGTTTCTCTAAAACAACACAAACAAGTCAAATTTGGCAGAATTTCTTTCTCATTACATTATGCTTAATGGACCGCCTACACTTGATCAAGGTCAGTCAATTGTTCTAGCTGGAAGGCAAAGATGTCAAAGTGGTGCAGCATAATGGAGTCAATGACAGCCCTGAACTCTTAAGTACACAGGAGGAGATACAAGGTTTGTACTGCATGAGTTGAACTGAGCAAGATACACTCAACGATCATAGTTCAATGTGATGACACAGATGTTCTGGCCCTCCTTGTACACCACTGTGGCAAAGATATGTTTGGCAAGAGCACCATTTATATGCATGCATGGTACTTGGGCAAGTTGACCATTTGTCTTTCACAATGGAAATTTCAGATTATCATGTACATTTTTACGTTAGTTCACACTTTAGTTTTTACAATAAACTCAGTCATCAGAGCAGTCTATGGCTTTTTTACATGCGCACTCACAGGGGTTATTATTGAACTTATATTTGTGTATCTTTGCACAAATTATAAAATTATGAAAATACGATGTAGATAAATATTACATTTAATTTAACTATTCTTTGGTTGCAGTTGTTAAATTGTGGGCCCTTGCTGTCGTTGGTATAGATGGGGATCCACTTCAGTAGACCTTGATATTTTAAGACTCCATGGGGCATAAAATATGAAAGATAGTACATTACTTGAAACACGGAAGCAGGACTTAACAAAGGAAAACATCCAGACTGGTGAGCAATCACACATAGAGTGAGTTATAATGGTGGCAACCGGAACTTTGCAAATGGCGTTCTCATCACAGCTAGACCTGCAGGTGACAAAATAATTTAAATAAGGGCAAACACAGGATTACTTCATTCATACTCAACACACACAGCTTTCATCAACTTATTTGGATTTGCATCATCAACAAATTTACGCTCTGGGACTATGCTGAATAGCAGAGACAAATATTGTCTTCATTTCCGCTTTGACCAAGGAACCAATTCAACTGCCACATAAACTGAGTAAAGGTTGGTCAGTTCCTTGTTCACAGGCTTTTCGCCTTAATTTGCAAAGTTTTGATTAGCTTTGCCCCATTCATTTAATTCTTCTTGAAAATGTGATAGTAGTTATATATATCTACGATTGTTTGTAACTCATATGGTTAGTGTCACTGATAAAATAATAGAGGCCAGTCCTTACAAAAGCCTGTTCAAAGTTTGCTGGGTAAACGGGGATTAGGAATAGCTTTAAAAGCTCCAGTCACTAAGATCAAACCTAGCAAAAAGTTTGTTCTGTCTCTCCTTTCGGTATGGTGTCTAACTCTCAGGAAGTGGTACTTGTTATTGCCCATTCTAAAGGTAAAGAGACTAAATCAGGGCCTGAAGAAAGGCATTATGAGCATGAAATCTGACCTACGGTAGGTTTTGCTTAATGTGCCATGCACATACACGGTGTAGGCTGTCGCACAGTCAATACACTTAAGATTGCTGATCTGGGTATCATAACCCGCCTTAAACCGGACCTTGTAATCCCGCAGGTAGGAGGAAATGATCTGTCTGATCATGACCGATCTAACTTCTGGTCGGCAATAAGCTGTTACTCCTTGTATAGCACTTACATAAACATTATGGGGTGCATAGAATCAGGGTGTTAGCTTATGCCTAGGTTGCATCCTTTTTGCGGCAGATATTATCCCAAGGACTATTGTGATAAAGTGGCTATATGTAACCAATTCCTGGACGCCACACTCGGTAATACCGAATATGGTTAATTATGGCTGCATAAATTTAAATGGGGCCCCCATTTGTCCTTGATGACGAAGTTAATTTTAACAACAGGGGTTTGAAATTATGGTACAAATCTATTAAAGGATGCTGTATCAATGGCCTTGGCATCTAGAGTACGAGAAGCTATGTGCAGCTTAATTATTTTGATAGTATGATAGTATGATATGTCAAATTGTTTCACCTCAGTTAACAAGGCACCCTGGGCTTACCCTAATGATTAACGTGCTTAAACGCCAATATTGGTCCAAGAATGGAAATAACATGTGAAAATATAACTCACACAAATGATTCATAGAATTAATTAAGCTAATTATCTTGAACGCACAAAACTAGAGTTTCCTTTCTTTTGTTTTTTTTTCCTTGTGAGACAACGGCTCTTTGATTACTACTTCTCACTTTTTGCCCAACATTTTTGGTATGCAGTAGTAATTTTTAATTTCATAATATTAATTAATAATAATAATAATAATTTAACAAGAAATTCCCTTTGGAATTAGTTCCTGTACTTGTTCAGTTGCATGTTGGTCTTGTTGCAAAGAGCTTTTAAGTAAAATTATAATGCCAGTTTGTTCACACATTATTCATGTTTTCAACAAACTCTCATACTTTTGTCAGACTGACTTCAATCATTAAATCAATCAGACAGTTTTCCTGGCAAACAATCCCCTTTGTGCACCCTGATGTATCGTACAGTGCTTGTACATCCTGTGAATAAAGAACCTATAAATGGTGCTAATAAGATAGTAGGATTCATATCACATTCAACAGTTCCTGAAACAAGCATTCACAAGTTATCAAAGAAGACGTTACATTAAAGAGTACAGACTGGTTCTACTGACAGCTGCTCCATGGCGTGGCTGCACGGCACCAAACAAATAGATGCGCCAATGATGTCAGCTTCAAACTCAAGGTCATTCAAGTGGCCGAGGCGACCAACAACCATGCTGCTGGACGCGAGTTCAATATCAGCGAGAAGCTAGTGCGTGACTGGAGAAAATCAAAGGAACCACTACTACTGCTCCCAAGAGTGTGGGCCACCAGCAGCTCTCCCCAGGCTGGAGAAAGACCTTGTTGAGTGGGTGCTAGAACGATGACAAAACGGCTACATGGTGAACCCGTTGATGATTTGGATGCGCGCAACTGCACTGGCAAAAGACACCAAGTACAGCGTGCCCTTCTGGTTCAAGGCATCTGTTGGCTGGTGTACCCGTTTCATGAGCCACACCAACCTGACCGTCCAGCAGAGGACAAAGATTTGCAGAAGCTCCCTGCAGACCTTGATGACAAGGTGACCGCATTCCACGCTTCATCCTAACACACCGAAAACTCCACAACTACGGCCTAGACCAAATCGGGAATATGGACGAGACACTGATGTGTTTTGACATGCCAGGAGCAAAGACAGTCGATCGCAAGAACTGCAAAACAGTGTACATCAGAACCACGGGCCATGAGAAGACTCATTTCACAGTGGTCCTGTGCTGCCTTGTGGATGGCATGAAGCTACGCCCTAATGTGAGGTATATAGTACATTTTTTATATTTTAAAAGTTTGTAAAGACACTCTTGAATACATAATTAGATAATATGTATGTTGGGAAATGTAAAATAATAAAGGCGAATGTATTTATTTAAAAGAAAATGATCAAAATAAAGTAATCATGGGATATATATCGTATATTTTTTTATATTTTAAATCTTCGTTATGATATTGAATAAATAATTAGATAACATGTATGTCGAGAAATGTATGTAGTGAATGTTAAGTCAGGAGAACAGCCGGCTTGTCTCCCCTGCATAATATTTTTTCTCTTTTCCTTTACTATGGCATTGTTGGCATTGTCGTCTTGGTGACACTGTCACCGGAAACTTTTTTAATCTCAGTCTCTCTGATTGAGTCCCCTGAAAAAAAATATACCTTTCAGATTTATCATTTTTATATAAAGTTCTATATCATTAAAGTTTAGATTTATATTTTATAGAGGTAAGAATAAAGGCAATATCAATACAATAATTATGTATATAGATCCTCACCATCTCGAGGATTGCTGCCGGTTTCTGATACAGAACGGCTATGTGGCTTAAAAAACCATCCCTGACTGGTTTTTGAGAAACATAAAAGCAACAATAGGACAGGATGCATGGCATGGGTACTTGGGCGTGACGTGCCCCTACTGACAATCCCGTTAGGGACATCACGTCAGTCCAGCCTCATCTCATGCTATCGACATCATGTCGAATCAGATCTTGTCTACTTTGTTGCAGAAAACAAAGAATAAACCAGTGTCAAGTGTTAGCAGCATATCGTTTATACCATTTGTGTGTGTGTACCAGTGGACCACGGACCCTACCTTACCGCCCGTCCGCGACATGTATATTCATATCAAATAAAATGATGTAACTAAAGCTATTGTAAGGTATATCATGCATTTTTATATTTTAAAAAATCTGAATATTTTCTAGGATCACAATTATATATCTCCTTATATATGTGTGTGTGAGCATGTCAAAATGCAATATAATAACAACATCCAGAACTAGACACCGTTTGATAACCAGGTGCCTGTAACCATGCTTTAATTAATTAGCTCATACTGAGGCTTAAGGTTGCTAGCACGGAGAGAGTCACGTGGGCCGAGGTTTCCCCGTTTTGTCATTAATGAATATTAGTTATACTGGCCCACAGTGATCAGTTAATGAATACATTTTATAAATAAATTCATTGCACTTTTTGTCATTTCAGGTGTGGATTACTTAGCCCGGGTCCCTCCTACCAAAGCCCTCAGTGCTGGTGTGGGATCAGCTTCGCGTCCACCTAACACCAATGGTCAAGGAGACTCTGAAGTCACATCAAACTCTGGAGGCAGTGATCCCTGGGGGTCTTACATGTGTATGCCAGGGGCATAAGTGGTTACAAATTCTTTCGCATACTGATGAGACATGCTTTGCATGACCCCTGAGGAAAAATTGCCCTGTGAATTGCCTTGGTGTGTGTTGAAGACCAACTTAAATTCACTAGCACTTGCTGCCTCATGTTATTCCTTTACATGATGTGCTATGCACGGGGTTCCTGTAATATGGGCTCGTTAGGCAAATTGGTTGTGCTCAAATTTAAGCAAGGGCTTTATCTTTTACATTCAGGCGGAGACATCTATGTTCATAGATCCATGCCTCTGGCATGACATGCCCTACATGGTCTCCTTATTATGCATGTATCTAATGCTAGACCAAGGAACCTAGAGGCGTATGCAGAATAAATCTGCACCACACAATGGTGCAACATGCTTAGCATGGTCTCATTCAATGTTCCTAGTGTCTTAAGTTGAACCACAGGTACATTGATAAACAGATCCTCTTGTGTTCTAATTATTTATTCCAGACTGCCATCCAAGGCTTGCAGAGTGCCTAGATGTTTGGTGGAGGAGGCTCCAAGTGCTGACACATCAGTCTTGAGGACTCGTTGTGCCGCACCAACACAAACCATGCAAAAGGTACATGCGTCAATGCATTGTGGCATCCAGTACCCCCACTGTGGCAGCATGCCCCACCCCTGATGCCAGGACTTCTAGCCAGCAGTCGAGATCTAACTTCAATCAAGAGGAGGCCGAAATGTGGATTGACCGACTAATGCCACTCATGGTCAGATGACCTGATGCGCTGTTGGAAAAACGTGGCATTCTGCTCCTTCATTGACATCTCTATCAAAAGAGGGAGAAATCCACTCAGTCCACGCTAACTGACAATCAGTCTTGACCTCGGCCCAGTGCCAGCCAGTCATCAACATCCGCGCAGACATCGTCAAGGCCTGGTAAACCTATACCACCTCCATTTACCCCAGAGGTAGTGCAACAAACATGCTTGGACATCACAGGTAAGCCTGTCCCATCCTGTATCGCAATAAGTCCATTCACAGAGCCACCTGTTCAGCTGTTTTCTTGTTCCCCTTTTGGTCTAGTCCCAAGGAAAGAAAATGGCAGATTCAGGCTTATTCACATCCTTCTGATGGCTCTATAAATGATGGCATAGATAAAGAATTTACAGCTGTATCATATGCATCTGTAGAAGATGCTATAAATTTTATTCAGGATATTGGGGAATATGTATATTTAGCTAAAGCTGACTTATCCCTGGAAGTCCAAATCAACACCATCTGTGAGATTTCACCTGGAATGGTCTATTCTATTATGACATGTGTTTACCCATGGGCATCATCTTGCAGTGTGTTTGAAGAGCTCAGTTCAGCACTATAACACATCTTGAAATCAAAAAGATGATTTTCTGTTCATTGGCTACAATAAGCAAACTTGTCAAAATTTGTTAGATGCTGTTATCCAGTTATGCTCAGAATTAAACATCCCATTAGCTCATGATAAAACTGTTGGCCTTGCCCAACAATTGTCATTTTTGATTGCAACAAGAAAAAGTTCTAGAATGTCAGCGCCTTCTGGCATTGTACATGAAACAAAAAAATTAACCCTAAAAGAGCTTAAATCACTGGTTGGCTTGCTCAATTTTGCATGTGCACTAGTAGTACCTGGCCGCCCATTCCTCAGACGCCTAATCAGCCAGACCATTGGTCATAAAAAGCCCCATCATCACACAAGGTTAGGTAATGAAGAAAGATCCAACCTCAAGCTTTGCTTAGAATTCCTTTGTTTTAATAATGGTAAAACTTTCTTTCTTGACTGGGAATGGGAAAATTCGGAATCACTGCAGCTGTTTATTGATTCTGCAAAAGGTCTAGGTTAAGGGGCTTTGCTGGGCCATCACTGATTCTATGGGAGATTCCCTGAAGAATGGAGGGATGCATATATAGTAACATAAGAATTAGACCCCACTGTAAAGGCCTTAGATCTGTAGGGAAGTAAACTTAGAGACAAGAGAATACTCATGATTACAGACAATTTGGCCTTAGTGCATATACTTAACAAGCAGACCTGTAGAGCAAAGAACACTAAAAGCTTGGTCAGAAAGTTAGTCCTTATCACACTTAACTTGTTTCTCTGTTTTTTGCTGCCGAGGTGAACTAGTTGCTCGAAGCACAGCAGATATATATCAGGTAGAGCAGTATCAATATGTCACTTTAGGTCTGCCAAAATGGAACCCAAGTAGGTTACACCATGCCAATTTATCATTGCAAAACAGCCAGGGCAGGGCAGTGTCAACAGGTTAAAATTCAGGCACAGCAGGGACCATACTGTCCAGTCCAGACATTAGTTTCTTACCTGCAGCTTAGGGGTAATTGTAAGGGTCCTCTCTTCAAACTGCAGAATAGCATAGTTCTGTCCAGGAAACAAGTCGAAACACAATTGGCCAAAGATCTATCACATGTACGGTTAGACCCAAAACATGTCACAGTTGCTGTATTAGAGCCGAAACAGAAGCTGCTGCAGCTGGATTGTGGATATGTGCGCTAGGTCGATGGAACTCAGGGGCGTTAAAATGTACATTTGCTTACACTCTATTTCTTCACTTATTGCATCTTGACTTATTGCACCTTGAAAGCACCACAAATGTCTGCCTTGGGTGGGAAGCCACTTCGTGGCAGTGGCATTTTTTGGACCACCACCTTCTTGGGATTGTTAAAAGCTACAAATTAAGGAATTATTAAATGGGGGAAAATGTAAGATTTTTTTATATTAATTTGATTTTGAAATTAAAATATTTGACATTATTTTAATTCCAGTTGAAATTAAGGGATAAATGAGGGCATGTTTGTGTGCATGGGTGTGTATATGTAGGTGTGGCAGAGCATAAAATAAGTTTTCATAATATGAGCGATATGTGATTTTTGAGTCCCTTCCTCAAATCTGAGTACAAGTCAGAGTCCAGAACCCTTGAGTTAAAGTCAGAGTCCCCCAAAAAAGTGGTATCCAGTCCGCACCTGAGTCACTGAGTGTTAGGTAAAAAAGACGAGAGGTTTCTGAGAAACTGCAAATGATAGGCAACCTTAAACTTGAAACAGCTGTTGACTTAGCACAACATTCTGAAAAAGGTAAGAAACAAAAACAAAGACACCGGTAGCACTGATACAGCCACAGAAGACTTAGAGAAAGTCACTAGCTGGAGCACCAGGTATCCCCTTGAAAATCTGTATCAGTTAGCAGTATCAACAGAAACACCCATCACATAATCAGAAACAGACTGAGTATGGCAGATGTGGCAGGATACAAAGTTTCAACAATTATCTAGCAAAACAAAGAAAAATGCTGTAAATGTCGAAAAAGGGACATTTAGCTGTTAAATGCCATTCAAAAGGAGTCCATGATGTAACAACTACAGAATACACAGGTGGCTTCAAGCTCTGCACCTTCTCCCTTTAGTTCAATCATGTGATGATGAATCAGAGCCTGCATGGTGCATTCATCTGGACATTTCTGGTGTGCTGATTGATTTTAAAATAGATTCAGGGGCTTTAATGCAACTATTATATCAGAACTGCCTTTGAGACCATGCATCCTAGACATGCACTAAAACCAGTACAGTTCTCACTGAACAACCCAGTTGACCCACTGACTGGAACATGACAATTTTATTGCAATAATGGCTGATTCATTGAAACAGGCAGTCTTTATAATACAGGGTAGGAAATCAATCCAAAGTGAACTTAGTGCCTTCAGATCCACTTTACAAAGTGTACCTACAGATTTCCAGAGAAAAGTCTAAACAGTATGAGATTTAAACCAAATTATAGTAACAATCATAAGTTGAGTGAAGATAAGGAAATATTTGCAGGACTACGTGATAACAGCATCCAGGCACCATCGCGGGCTTACCTCAGTTAAGGCGCAAGAGCTAGCCTTTCTGTATGCCAAAACAACAAGGCCATTCTAAAAGGATGGGAGACGAATGCACTTGCTTGCATGGACTTATGGTTTAATTTGGGTATCATCCTCTTCTCTCCGTCCGTGAACCTGAGGCCACAGGCTTGAGTCAAGCTCCAAGCTTTAATTAGAAAGATGTTGGAGACTTTTTTGACAGTCTTGAACACAATGCAACGTTACCTGTTTGAACCAGGAACACAACAGGACTGTGATGAGAACAGATGTTCTCAAATGGGCTGAGGATGTTAACAATCATTTACAATCATCAAGTCCATCATTAAAACTGTTTATATAATGACCAACATTTTTGAGTTATATATATATAAATATCTAGAGTATTAAATTAGTGTAACCAAGTCATCTGCAGCAATTGATTCTAAGAGTGGAGGAACATGGCAGACCAGCCTCTCCGAGTTTGGCTTTGGCTGCCATCATAAGTTGGGCAAAAAGAGAGAGAGAGCCAAGAGAATGGAAAGATCAAACAGAGAAAGTGCTTCTTATGTTGCAGGAAAAAAAAGACCAGGAACTGACCACCAGAATAAAGGGTGTGGCAGCCTGTTAAACATGTTCCTGCTTTCTTAGTGAGTTGTGATGATTTTGGTGTGTACATCAAGCTATGACAATCCCGGGAGGACAAGTGTGGAGTTTGGGTTAGTTTGTTGACCTGGCCTGTGTCAAATACATTAACAGGCTGATCAACAACTGTTCACTGGAATCCATTCACTCTTTGTGAGCTATTAAAATCAACTTGTTTGACTTATTTGTTGTTATTTATTGATGATTCAGGTCAAATTTGAGCCAGTAAAGGCTGGGCCTTCCCCGTCAGGTCATCAGTGTTCCATCCCCCCCCCCCTCCCCCCCCCCCCCTTCCCCTCTGGAAGAATCTACATATCATTGGGCTGGCAAAGCCCTTTGATGCAACAAGCTGAAAACAGATGACAGGTTCTGATTGTTCTGATGCAGAATATGAAAACAATAGATATGTTTTGATTTTACTGATGCAGAATATGAAGACAATGGACAAGTTCTGATTGTACTGATAGAGAATATGAAGACACTAGACAAATTCTGATTGTACTGATGCAATATATGAAGACAATGGACAGGTTCTGATTTTACTGATGCAGAATATGAAGACAATGGACAGGTTCTGATTTTACTGATGCAGAATATGAAGACAATGGACAGGTTCTGATTGTACTGATGTAGAATATGAAGACAATGGACAGGTTCTGATTGTACTGATGCAGAACTGATGTTCAAAATGAAGACAATGGATAAGTTCTTATTGTACTGATACAGAATATGTAGACAATGGTTAAGTTCTGATTTTACTGATCAATGTAGATTATGCATGAAGACAAAGGACAAGTTCTGATTTTACCGAAGCAGAATATGAAGACAATTTCTAAATGTTCTAATTGTAATGATTCAAGATAAGAAAACAATGGACAAATTCTGATTGTATTGATGCAGAATATGAGGACAATGATCAGATTATGATTGTATTGATTCTGTTAATAAAGACAGTGTACAGGTTCAGATGGTACTGATGTAGAATATGAAAACAAGGGACATGTCCTGATTGTAACTTAAATACAGAAAGGGCCCCACATAGGCCCATAGACTGCCAGTGCGGGCTGAGTGATCAGATGCTTGGAAAAGTATAACAAAAGCCCTGATAACATGCAGAAATAGATGAAACTGACCCAAAACAGTATTTTAACATCTGAACCTAAGGAACCAGTGATGTATTAAACTGTAAGTCTGTTTAAGCATTTAAATCAGTAGGATGGTCCTGTGACTTTACATTTTGAACTTGTGATGTTGAATTCAATATGGTTCTTCCTGTATTGTAAGGTAATCCCAAAATGAAAGATTTTGGATGAAAATCAAAGCCTCTACAATCCCCAAATCTACAGGATTCTTGCTTTAGTGGTGGGCCATACATAAGTCAAGTTTGAAATCCATATGTCAATCGAAACTGGACTGAAGCTATAATCCGGGAATCAATTTGTGGACAGATGGCACCTGTGACATCGACCTTCGACTCCAAATACTGAAAGAGATCTTTCCCTATTGGCAGTTCAGCTTTATGTTCAAGATAGAAGGTCTGGTATGAAAAGTTTAGCTTAAAATGCATCCACAATCTTTTTAAAGATATGGGGCCTGTGACCTTGACCATTGACCTTTTGACCCTAAATTCTTGCCTTAGTGGTGGGCATAAATAACTCAAGTTTGAAATCGATAAGTCAAACCCAACTGAAGTTATCATCCAGAAATCAAATTTTGGACAGATGGCTCCTGTGACCGTCACTTTTGACCTTGTGACCCCAAAATCAAAAGAGATCTTCCCCTATCTGGCATGAAAAGTTTGGCATTAAATGCATGCACAAACTTAAAGTTGGTACTGTGACCTTGACCTTTGACCTCATGACCCCAAAATCAATATGGTTCTTGTTTTAGTGGTGGGCCACATGTCATTCCAAACTGGAGTTATCTTCTGGAAATGAATTTATGGACAGACAGACGGTCAGACGAACAGGGTGATTACTAAAGGGGACCCGCTAAACCAAGCGGTGCCCTTATGATGCAGAATATGAAGACAATAAGACAGGTTCTGATTGTACTGATGCAGAATATGAAAACAATAGACAAATTCTGACTGCACAGATGAGCAATGGAACAGTTGTATACAACTTCTTGATGTCTCAGTTCAAAAAGGAAACCCAGTTAAAAAAAGATGCAGAAGGATATGGACATGTCAGTTTTTGACAATTCTTGCTTTATGTTCCTTTGATAATCTGTTTTTTGTTGGCAAAATATTTCTATCATACAACTAATTGGCTGATCAGTTTTGACATCTACTGGCAAATTCTGTAAAGTTCTCTGGAGGTTTCTTCAATGTGTTCATTTGTGCAGCTGGGTACAGATGAGAAATGCTGCACTTGTTTTTTTTTAAAACTTAATAAATCAGTTGTTCAAAACAGGAAGGGTGTTTTTTAAGTGGCTGTGTGCCTGCTGATTGAAACTCACTCTCAAGTACATCTGAGTCCTTAAAATTTTAGGTTCCAACAAGTAGGACAGACTGTTGATGTTGTATCTTTGTTATCTGGTTGGTGATTTATGAAGACATGTTGGTAGGATGAACCACTCATGTAAGTCAAGAAAACTGATATGGAAATCTGTGGATGGGCTAAATGAAATTCAAGTAATAAGCAATATATTCTGGAGAAAATTTATCTTTACAGCAATATGCCATTGGGAACTTGAGCTGGCCCACCTAGAGATTTACAAGCTGTAACATTATGTTTGTAATATGTCAAGTCTAAAAGTTAAATATTGTATAGGGATCAGATGCAAATATGAAGACAATGTATTACCGTAAAATCTCCACTTAAAACCGCACTTCCGATTAAAACCGCACCCAGACTTCGCCGAAATTCCAGGTGAGACATCGCGAGGGGCTCAAATACTAGGAACCCCCCTTTAAAACCGCACCAACTTTCGCTACGGAATGATTTGACAAAAGACACTATCAAGCTATCATCTAGAAATGAACACGCGTAGGTTCAACTCGGCCATTCCTGTCCACTTTTAAATCCTTGGGCATTTTATTCAAACACATCATAACACCTTTTTGCAGGGTCACTCAAGCATGAAGTTTGGGAAGACGTAAGGGCCGGTGAACCTCTGCCTGTTTATACAGATTTTATATTCCGTGCCGTATTCTTGTTTGCTACTGATTTGTCATTATATTTTGGAAAAAATATTCTGCTGATCCATTTCAAGTCACTGTATATTTTAATTCTAAAAATGTTTGATGAAAATACCATTTTCTGGAATTACTCGGAAGATTCAAATCATTTTCATACCGGTTACTTCGGTATTATCATCGTCACATCGTACGTTGACATCGCTCCATGTCACAATTTGCTGGCGCGTTTGAAAACATCCCTGGTCAACTTAACTAAATATCAAAGTAATTGAAGTTACCTTGTCGAGATACGCACCTATAGGAAACATGACGCTTGATAACGAGTGATTTTAAGGTAAAATTAAAGTGGCCAGTCGGGGTAAGCAAGTTTTTTTCCTGAAGAAAGTTTCCGTGTGGGGAGCCATTTTGTCAAGGCAGTGTTCACGCAAGGCACGCTGGGACAAAATAGGTGGCTGTTCTGTTTACCACCCACCGCGTACAGCCGTTCAAAATATTCTTAGCAGAATACCTGGGCGTTTCAGCACATGGCGGCACTCATACTTGATTTTAAAACGATCGTCTGCCATTGTGTGACTCCTAACGATGTCAGCTTTTTATTCTTTTTACGTTTTAAACAAATAATCATTGCCAAATAATGCCGCAAATGGGTTTAAAGTAGGCTTTTAATTCAATTTTGCTTGACCATGCCCAACGAAGTGGGCCGCTGTGTGTTACAGCAGGGTTGTTGTAAACGTATTATTTGGTGACAATTACCAAAATTTTATAACAAGTTATATATCACACGAAAACTTATCAGCAATATTTAATTTATAAATAACAAATAATCATAAATAATACATTTACACACGGCTCCCATGCATGCGAGACTGCTGCTAAGAACGGCCTTCGAAAGTTGCAATATTATCGCTCACTCGCCGGCCCCAAAACGATGTCTGTCAGGAAGATATTCAGGAAACCCTTCTAGTATAAACCGCACAGTGCTTTCAGGAAATCAACCTGATTTCAAGGTTTTGAATTTCTTGATTAAACCGCGGTTTTAAGTGGAGATTTTACGGTAGTCATGGTGACACTGATGCAGGATATGAAGACAATGGAAAGGTTATGGCGATGCTGCTGCAGAATGTGGAGACAATGGACAATTTATAGTGACACTGAGGCAGAATGTGAAGTCAATGGACAAGTTATGGTGACATTGATGCAGAATGTAAAGACAATGGACAAGTTATAGTGACACTGATGCAGAATGTGAAGTCAATGGACAAGTTATGGTGACACTGATGCAGAATGTAAAGACAATGGACAAGTTATAGAGACACTGAGGCAGAATGTGAAGTCAATGGACAAGTTATGGTGACACTGATGCAGAATGTAAAGACAATGGACAAGTTATAGTGACACTGATGCAGAATGTGAAGTCAATGGACAAGTTTTGGTGACACTGATGCAGAATGTAAAGACAATGGACAAGTTATGGTGACGCTGATGCAGAATGTGGAGACAATGGACAAGTTATAGTGACGCTGATGCAGAATGTGGAGACAATGGACAAGTTATGGTGACACTGATGCAGAATGTGAAGACAATGGACAAGTTATGGTGACACTAAACCAGAATGTTAATACATTGGACAAGTTATGGTGACACTGATGCAGAAGGTGAAGTCAATGGACAAGTTATGGTGACACTGATACAGAATGTAAAGACAATGGACAAGTTATGGTGATGCTGATGCAGAATGTGAAGACAATAGACAAATTATGGTGACACTGATGCAGAATGTGAAGTCAATGGACACTTTATGGTGACACTGATGCAGATTGTAAAGGCTATGGACAAGTTATGGTGACACTGATGCAGATTATGAAGGCAATGTACAAGATATGGTGACACGGATGCAGAATGTAAAGACAATGGACAAGTTATGGTGACACTGATGCAGAATCTGAAGGCAAAGTTTACAAAGTCACTCAGGTTGAGACAACTTTTTTGTCCAAAATGGTTCGCAGTCTAAAACCCAAGCAACTGTTCACTTTCTACCAAGAAGATACAAACCACAAATATCACTCACAAATGAGTGCATCTTTGGGGGTTCCATGGTGTTATGACCCTGCAATGGGGGTGATTACACACCCAGGACCTGCAGGTGTGGTAGACACCAGGGTGGGTGACACAAGGATACAATAAAAAATATGATAGGAAGTGAGTGCTACTTCCCTTTCACATAATCCCTTACCAAATGGAACTTAGCAGATGTCTATAGATTAAGAATTACCTCCATACAACAAAAGATAAGATATGTCTGGGAAAAGGACTCATGCAAAATAAATAATTTGTGTTTTGGCTGCTTATGTAAAGGTCTTTATTCTAGTATGCAAAATAAATAATTTGTGTTTTGGCTGCTTAATAAAGGTCTTTATTCTAGTAAGTGCCAAAGGCAACATAATTGTAAGATATGAAGGATACACCATCTGAAATGTCTTCATGAAGGGAAGGCCAGTGATCCCACAGAGACCAAACCTGTGTTTACTATAAGCCTGCCATGCACCGTTTGAAAGTAAACCTTAACAGTATACATTCTTTAAAACCAAGGCAAATTATTTGGGTCATGTTGTGTCTGCTGAAGGGGTACACATGGACCCAAACAAAAACCAGAACCCAGAACATTTAAGGAACTGGCTCTTTTGAGGTTTCACCTGTTATTATATAAGGTTTTCCTAAGGGGTTTGTGGCTATGGCAGCCCTCTTGCATCAGCTTGTAGGCAGTCTGAACTATAACAAATTCTTGTAAGTTTATTGCTCACCCTGGACCATGGTAAAATCTGTAGGTGCTACACTAAATGATGACATATGAACCAAACTACAAATGCTGACAGGTATTTGATGAACATGAAGAGGTAGTTTTAAAAGACTACCTAATAAATGCAGCCAAGAATCAGTATGGACAGACATGGGCCCAAGTGAGTAAACTTGCCTGCAAGTCTGCTGTTCAAAATGAGAAAAAAAATCCCTGAATCTTGGTGGAAGAAAGACACTGCCAGAGAAGACTGTAAAGTGTTCTCCAAATCTTGCATTATTGCATCCTGAAGCAACTAGTCTGTCTCGCTCCTCCAGTTTCAACAAAACTAATGTAAAAGAAAACTTCAAAAACTTGGAAGGTTTTGCTGAAGAGACACAAATTTGGTCCTAATAATATTTATAATGAAGAGGATGTTCTACAGCCAGTTGGGAACACAAAAGTTATTGCATGCAAAAATGAAAAGCAAATACTGTAGTACTAAAGGAAACTAAATAAATATATTTATTAAAGAAAATTTTGGTAATTTAAATTAAAGTTTCATCTTGAATTAATTTACAGATGCTGATAGGACAGTGAGGTCAGATCTATATTTCTGCCTTGGAAAGGCAGCTTATCAACTTCAAGTTTTATCCAGGGAAGGGGCAATGCACTCATTGGTACCTGCCCCAAGTTTAGCATTGTGACTCTGAACATCGCATGGATTTTTATGACAAAGTGATTGATTTATTTTCAGTGGGCCAGTTTGCTGATTCAGTAAGGTGAGTTGCTGTATTTCCTGGGGTTGACTGGTAGTGAAGCCGTCAATATTGTCATATTGGGAGACCGACCCATTGCTAAACACGCCTGTCTTCGCACAAAAAATGACCCGCAATAGGTATCAGGATATATGGGACAAACTACTTGATAATTTTCAGAGGGCGTATGTTCCAAGCAGAGATATATTCATAGATGAAACAATGTCTTATGGCACGGACAACAGTCTTTCTGACAGTACATTCCCGGTAAAAGGCACAAATACAGCATCAAGTTGTATGAACTATGCGAGGACAGTGGGAATTCTGAAATTCCAAAGTGTATTGTGGTAAGGGTGAATCCACAGCGGGCCTGCCATGCTGAAAGAGTCATACTTGGACTTATGGAGAAGTTAGTAGGTTAAGGCCATTTTTTGTTTACCGACAATTTTGATACAACGAACAATATGGCAAGATGACTACTGGAACTTGGGATTTTTTAGTGTCGGACTATTAGAAAAATTGAAAAGGCATTCCTGAGGTAATAAAGAAGGCTAAATTGAAGAGGAGTGAGTATATTTATACACAGAAAGGGAATGTGATGGCGATGAAAATGAAAGATAAAAGGGACGTTATTATGGTGTCAACAATGCATGGCAGTAGTAGCGGACAAAATGGAAAGTGAAACAGAAACAATGATATTATATCCAAGCCTAAATGTATCATTAACTATAATAAAGGGATGTGTAGGGTTGATTGGGAATGACCAGCTGAATCAGTATTATTCAGGACTTGGGAAGACGCTACAGTTGTATAGGAAAATAGTATTCCATAACATAGATATAAGTGTAACAAATTTGACTTCCTGTACAAAAAAGGTGGCAAAAAACCTTTACTGTGGTTTAGGAAAGAAGTGATTCGGGGGTTACTGGAAAAGCAAGATAACAGTTTCTCAAATGATCAGTTTTCAGATGTTGACACTGATATAGAGATCAACACACCAGGGACAGGGTCAACAAATTTCCATTTACTGCCACAGTAAAGGGTTTTATGAAAGCTCACTACCTTGTGTGTAAACATGACTGTTTGATGTTTTTGTTAACCGGTGCTATATTTCATTTTTTTCCAGGATTTCCTCCCTTTGTTTTTATTGGCCAATGGGGGATTAGCATTTTAGTAACTCCTTTATAGGGTCAGGGGGTATATAACCCTGCCCCCGAACAAGCTTTGACATTTTTGTTCAACATTATCCGTATTAGTGTCATTGTGTTTCCGGGTGAAGCTAAATTCCTCTTTGACCACTTTTGACCGATCGCAAGTTAGAGTGACAGGAACGTTGTGTGATCCAGCCTATTTGTGGATTCCTGTGCACTGTCCTTGCCGTTTTGAGCCAGGTAGGTAGCCTTTTGTTGCCCCCAACTTGCAAGATGGCAACCTCCGGCCAGCCGACTATCATGGGCTAAAGGTGGTTGTGTAAGAATGTGGTGAGTGAGCATAAAGCACAACGCAAGCCAGCACATAAGGTTATTAGCCAAACTCCACTTCCAAGAAACTGTCCCACTGACTTCCGCAAAGGAAAAACTGACAAGATGATGCGTTGTTTGCACTGAACAGAAATTTTGTAGAGAATCCCCCTACCAGTTCGAACTGCCCGACCAAACCCGGTCTTTGCGTATACCCCTGTTTTGAAATTTATCACACAGAACAGGATTATTGATCACTACACATATTCAGTATATAAAGGATATATATCAATCCCCAGAAACTCTAATTAGGATTTAAATATTATGAGGACAGGAACACAGAAGAACATACAGTGAGCTATAAATATGTATTTATATTGATAAACTATATATTTTTATGTCACATGGTATGCATATACTTATATGTATATATATATAATGGGTAATTATAGTTAGGATTTATATATGAGGGCATTAACAAAGAGAAACGCACAGATTGATACAAATTATGTTTTTTTATTTATCTACTTTATATATATGTGACAAATGTATCACATTTTTAAAGATAGTTGATAATGTTGTCAACAGAAGATGCCACAGATCAGGAGTACCAAGACGTGCTACCACTTATTATAGCTAGTAGTAAAGTTTGCCTTTGACCATGCACACTCAGGACTTTGAGGCCATATTCTCAGAAACCGTTTGTTTCTAGAGATTACGATTTTTACTTTGTCAGAAGAGTTTCGTTATTCAAGACGTTTCAAGTAGTGATCAGGAAACGTCAGAGCAGGGCATATGTTTCAGCCTAATGTTTGTTGTCATTTGAGAGCGAGTTGCTGTAGGACATTGACCACTGGAGGCAGGTTGCCGCTCATTGAACTGGACGTTTCTTTGACATGGATAATCCAGGTACCAGGCTGTTGGCTTCTGTTATTCCAGTCCATGTGATCCCTTGTGGGGATGGTGCCAACCACAGGAGTTTTGATATCCATATACATTCTGTATCTGCTAGTTGTTGTCAACAATTGAGGGAATAATATTGCTCAAGTGCAGTCCTTGTTGTGAGAACCTCCCATCCCCTTACATATATATGTTTATTGTATGTCACATGGTTAACACATAATATATAATGGTCGGAGGACCAATGAAGAATTTATTCAATACCACATCGCGCACTGTTGGTTTTTAGGTCACTTAGATAGGATCCTGGTACAGCCTGGATGGACGCTCTTTAGGTTAATAGGTCAACAGTATCTGGTTCTGACTGGTCATTCTATATTATTGCTGATTGGCTGATATTCACCCCGTCTCTCTAATAGCGCTTTACTGCACATGTACAAAACCCTAATCGTTACCCCAGTGCTGCGTCACTCGTCACTCAGCTCCTGGCTTCCAGCAGAACCAGTTGCTAGATTTTTATTGTTTGTATGGAGCTGGGCATACAATTAACCTATATGGCTTGCCTCTATTATTACCACTAGTACTACTCATAAGTACTTAAACATCATGATTTGGGATCACATTCATGCATTATTGCTATAAGTACAATTTTAAATAACTTTGCTTCTTGGATTTGTTCCTCAGCTATATTTTCTACATGGAACTATTTCTCAATTGGAAATTTTTTTTGAATTGGAACTACAGTTAAATGTATAATTACCTTATAGAAATTTGCAAACTGCACATATTTATTTATTTCATTGCAGATGCCTAAACACACTAAGCCTGCAGTGTCTGATAAATAGCCTCCTCAATTAAGATTCAGGGCTACTAGAAAGCGCAAAGCTCTGGCAGCCTTGCATGACTACATCCTAGACGACTTTACTGATGGACCACCAACTAGTACAACTGCGCCTGGCACCAATACCTCTGAGCCTATCTGTACCAGTCAAGTACCCCAAATACAAGTACATCTGCAGAGTCTGTTGCACCTACTTCCTCGCAGGATCTTCGGGTCATAATACGCAGCATATTCAATGACGAGCTGGACAAACGCTTTGGTCCACAGACACCAGCTCCCTCCTCATCAAATGCTTCTTGTCCTTAGCCACACACTACAACAATTCATCCTGCACGCAGTACGGACCATCAACATGACCAAGCCCTAGACCTGTCAGCATTGGCTATTGTCTCTTGCGCCTCCTCTCCTGTCATTTTGCAGCACGTCCTCAATGCAACTACTTCACCTGTGGCCTCAACCAGTCAAGCCTTGCCATCTTTGTCCACTGCGGCTGCTTCCAGTGCTGTCAGCGCACTGCTAGGTAGGTCCTCAGGGGCAATCAATGACAAAAACCACTTAGGCAGTAAACAAAATCCTTCACACAATAGTACATACCTGAGCCTACCACTAAAGGTTTTTCACCTTGAACTTAAAGACAAGTCTCTCTCCAATGATTACCTAAATTTAGCACTGTTGGATACTACTGACACCATTTTCCAGTCCAATGACAAGCGCAGGCCCCCATTTCTAGATACGCCTACTTTAAGTGTCTGGCCTACCCCTCTGAAAGTCATGCCTACTTCAAACATCAATATCAGGTATTTAAACTGAAATTAGATTTCCCAAGCTTTGATGCATGGCTCCACTATGATATCAGCTATAGGGATCATATTGCAAATCATGACAATTTTTCCTGGGGGGACCCTTTGCCATACCTTCTGTATGAAGCTCGAGAAATAGTGCTAAGTCCTAGAAAGTCGAGAAGGAACCAGCCCTTTCTTGGCAGTAATTCCCAGGCAACCCAGAAACACATCCCTTCTGAATACTGCTACTCCTACCATAGACAGGGATCATGTACAATCTTTGAAAGATTCAGTTCAACGACTGAATGGATTCTCAAATACAAGTACAAAAGTCAGACTCATTTCCCACATTCTTGATGATTTTATGTTTTTTTGGCCCCCCTGACTCTTCAGAATGTCACAAAGCTCTTAGTTAAATCCTTCTTGCATTTAGCCAGTCAAGAATTTTAAAACAGTCCACCCAAATACTTGTGTTCCCCTTATGGGATAGACGTAGATTCTGTGGCATGGGAGTTCCGTCTCCCCGATGATAAACTCCTTAAGCTACAAGGGGATCTTGATTTTGCTTCCTCTTAGAGACACATATCAGTGAAAGAACCTCAGTCACTGCTGGGCTTACTTAATTTTGCGTGTCTTGCTATACACCTGGGTTGAGTCTTCATGCGTCCCCTTTATGCTACATTATATTCCCTGAGGGACCCCAAGCCGCACTTCCATGTGCGTTTTAATAAAGAATCTTGAGCCGATCTTAAGGCCTGGCTAACCTTTGTGAGCTCCTACTCTGGAAAACCTCTTATTCTTTTCAAAGAATGGACTGCATCTGATGCTCTTCAGCTTTTCACAGATGCTGCCAGCTCTATAGGTTTTACCTCACTTGTTGTGGGTAAGGCAAGAGTTCCACCTTCAAAACCAATCACAGTGCCAAGACTGGAGCTCACAGCGGCTTTAATGTCTGTTAAGATAGGCACGTTCCTTCAGAGAGAGAGTTTCACTATAAATACATTGAAGAGATCTACTTGACAGACAGTAAGGTTGTCCTAGGATTTTTATCAAAAGCATAAAGGTATGCAACTGGGGGGGTTGGGGGGGGGGTTGGGAGTGTCATACATTACTCTCACTCACACTTATCATGTAGTTAATTTCTTAATGTATACATTTATTACAGTCATGCAGGTTAGCAGGGCTATAACCATAGGTGTAGACTGTGGCAGTATGGTCTATAGCTCCAGTCACTTCTTTACATTTAATAGAATGTTTGCAGTAGGTGTAGTCCATGGCAAACTGGTTTGCTTCCAATAAAAAAAGATAATATTTTAATTATTTGTGGCAAGCCATAGGTGTAGGCTGCAACAGGCACTCAAAACACTGGTCAGTTCAGCATGCATGCATGCACTGAGCAATATTAGAAAGAACCAGAAGGTCCTTGTGACCTCTGACCAGGTCACGCAGGCACAAGATTCTTCTGTGACCGGTCAATTAAATAGTGTACACAAGGTTGCCTAAGCCAGATATTCTTCAGCGTCCTTTGTGTCAACTTCACACATTTTACATCTTCAACCATAACCATACAGGCTTAGAACAGAGACAACATATCCACCTTTATAAGCTCGTGCCTGCACCTGCTGACAGAGATTCACAGCACATCAATCCCCTGAAAATTCATTTCATTATTATAAATCTTGTTTTTCACAGGCAGTACTTAGCATGGCCTTAACCCTCATTGCATCCAAGGAAGTTGTTCTGGTTTTAGGGGACCCTCAGGTTAAGACACTGAAGGTATGGATGGCTGTACCATGCCTAAGCTAAAAGCAGCAGACCTGGGCTTAATTTTCTGCACGAATCCGTCCCTGGTTATTCTGATGTGATACAAAACTTATCCATTGCACTGGCCATGCAATTATCTGGATGTGTTAAAGAAATAATTTGGTCAGACAAATAGGTGGACTTTGCTGATCTTCTAGGTCATTCCAACCAAAGTTACAGTCTTCAGTTGGATGATGGTGAGGATCTGTGTTGGCTTCCAGAAACCAAAAACAGCTGACATTCACTTCCTGGTCCTAGGCATATATTATGTATATGGCTCTATACACTCAGAATTTCTCCATCAAGCTCCACACCTATGCAAGCATCTTAGTGTTGTGCTCAGTTTGTATGACATGAGTGCAGACTGGCATAGTTATGACATGAACTTTAAAAAACTATGAGAAATGTATTCATGCCCCTTGGATTAGACAGCACACTGAACTACATGTGACTGCAGTAGCTGGCGTTGCTAAAGCAAGCAGTTCTCCCTTTCGTGGTACCATGGTACCAGTAAACACAGGGGAACTGCAACAAGTAGGCCTCTACCTACACAATGCTTAATGTCTCCTATGCATCAGTTGAAGATGCAGATGCAATAAATCAGGATTTGGGTCCCACAGACCATTTGGCTAGAGCATCATTGAGTCTGCATTCTGACTACTCCCCAATCAAAAGCACACAACATTCCCTCCTTGATTTTTTATTCAAGGCAGATAACAAATCGGCTTGTCAAAATTTATCAGATGTATTTTTTTAACTAAGCTCAGACCTAGGTATTCCCAAGAGAAAACAGCTAGTCTTGTCTGGAAATTTTCAATCCATGTAAACTGCAGTAAGATGAAATCCTCTGCCAAATATGAGCCACTAGGTGAAAATCTGCTGACCACCTTGCGTGCAAAACTATCATATTCAGCTAGTTATTATCCACAAAGTATCAATGGTCAGGAAGAAAATGTTGTACACATTGAATGAACGCCCAATTCAAAGAAAAGGTACCAACAATTTGTTTGGTAATGGGTGTTTCCTTGCAGTTGAAGAATTTTATCAGCTTGCTCCTGTAGGAGACACAGCTTTGTACAAAGAAGATTACATAGAACTTCGTGAATTTCCTTGGTCATCATTCAGCATATGGACTTTGACACAAATTATGCATCAAAAAGATGACTTAAAACTTTGCAAATATATTAAATAAACTGAGAATCAAAGGGGGAAATTGTGAACTGGGAATATATAGTGTTGATTTCAAGGATTCTTGTAAATTTCTGAGATGTAAGAAACATGCCCAAGTATTCCTGTGGATATATTATATATATTTCCTCACAAAGCTGAGGTGAATAATCACAACAGAAATGTGCCTGACATCATGGGACAGGAAAACAAGAGCAAGCAAAGTGCAGAATATGCCTGTGGTGTATCTGGTGACCTCTGACCTCTGTTTAGGAATACAAACATGGTCTACATCAAAGGCTTATTTTGTAAGAACAACCATCAAGAAAGAATGGGAATTAAATTTATTCTAACACTTGTACATTTTGCTGCTTCTGGGTCTTATAATATGATTTCAGAAGTGACATGTCCACACAAAGGAGAAGTCCTCCAACCAGACTGTCAGATGTCATGGAACAGGCTTCAGCCAGCAAATGCAGCAACCACTCCACACAGTGTACCACAATCTGTGCATCAGCAAGGCAGAGGCATTGGCAAGTGCATTGCCATCACGTTTATAAATCAAGACCTGGGGAAGGGCAAGAGTGTAAGTAGTAGTCAGCCCTTACTGAACAAGAAAAATAGCCTGTGTACGAGGGTCAACAAGTGTGAACCCCGCAATCAAGGAACCTGTAAATACCTGCACAAATTGGAATTATGTTTCATGTTTCCACCAAACGCTTAAATGCTTTAAGTCACACCAACATCAGGCCCCTGCCACAGCCACTAGACCTGCAGTTAGGCAACTCCCAACACCTTTAAAGGTTGAAGCATTAAGAGCAGGATTATTAAAGTCTTAACCTTCTGGGCACCTTTAGGATTATCTAATGAGGGGTTATGACCAAAGGTTCTCTTTTATTAGAGTGCAACATGAAAGTATGCTCAAGCACCTGTAGTTATTCATAATCAGCCAGGGATAACCCAGAGATTGTTAGGCAGAATATTAACAAGGCCTACAGGCCTAATGCGAACCTGTGCATTGGTATAATGCCTCAATGCTGGACCATTACTTTTCATGTATATGAACTATGCAAGTACTAAATATTTTGAATAAGAAACAATTACACAAACATCACTGCTGAAATTCTGGCATAGGTGCACACAACACTAAAAAGATTGTAGCTGGCACCACCAGTCTTGTATACAACGAAGCTATCAGAGATATATACATACGCCAAATTTCAGACTGATATATCAAACCCCTCCAGAGAAAAACGTGTGCAAAAGTCATAGTAGGTGGCGACACCTGCCTTGTGAGCGAGAAAGCCATCAAAGACACATAGGTCAAAATATTAGGCCAATACATCAAACTTACCTTGAGTCTGATGCATGGGGCTGACCAGGCTTAGGTGAGAAAGGCTGTTGCCCCCAGTGAACTGTGACAAATTGCTTGCTCAGACTACTGCACTGAGTGAACTCATGACCTGCACCTGGCCAGACTGAGTGAACTTTTGACCTGTACCTGGCTGCACTGAGTGAACTCTTGACCTGTTGCATAATCTGACACAGTTGGCAGTCTGCCAAAGCTATAAATAGAATGCAGCTTCTGCACTGAGTAAACTCCTGACCCATACCTGGCTGCACTGAGTGAACTCTTGACCTGTTGCCTAATCTGATACAGTTGGCAGTCTGCCAAAGCTATAAATAGATCCAGACTGACCTCTAGCCTGTTGCCAAATCTGAAATAGTAGCCACACCATTGCATAAGCTCATGCAGGGACCCTGCCCTGAGGGGCTTGACACCAATGAAGTGATCACATGGTGCCCATGAGGTGTTCACATATCACCCATGAGGTGATCACATGCCATGTGCTTGGCTGCACTGATTGAACTCTTGACCTATATCTGGCTGCACTGAATGAACTCTTGATCTGTTCCCAAATCTGAAACAGTTGGCAGTTTCTCAACCTATTTAAAGATACAGATTCAATCTTGGCCTGTTGGTATATCTGTTTACACATACTGAAAGACTTTGGTTAAAATTTTTTTGTTCAAGCCGACATATTCATTAACTTTTTATCAAAATATCTAGAATAATAAAAGATGCAGTACTTTCATTGTTAAAGGTCCAATAGTTCTGCAAAAAATCATTCTAGTAAACTTGAACAAAGGCCACCTAAGAATAATTTTTGTGCAATGTTACAGAAGATATAATTGAAATAATAATTTTGTAGAAGAACACTATTGCAGTCCTCAGTTTGAAAAAGACATAATAATGGCCATAAGACCAACTTAACCTTTTCACAACTCAACCAAAAATCAACAAACTCAGTATATTCTGATATGATTGAAAGAACCATGTCCTAGGATAATTCTTTTGAAAAATTAAACAATTCAACTTGACAGTTTCATCATTAAGCTGAAAGAGGCTAAAATTATGAGGTTTTTTTGCCCATAAAAAACAGGTCAATGTAGGTGACACAACTAAATCTACAACTTCAAATATGAGTCATGTGACCAACATTTGCACAATACCTGGTAATGCTAGCTTCTGTCATTTCTGAGAGTACTATGTCAGTATGCTTACTTGGCTGAATGACTGTTCAAATTTGTGAAACTCCACTAAAATTCATCAAATACAAACCATTTGAACAAACTTGAGCGGGCTTGCCTCTGGGATCATTTATGTAAAATATTTAACAATATGGCTGGACCGTCTACAAGAAGACGACTTTAAAATATTGTCAGCTTTTTCCTTATAAAATCTAAGTAAATGCAGATAGCAAAAAAATAAGCTGAATCCCACAAAATTTGTTATGTGACAATGCATAAAATCCGGGAATGGTAGCTCCTGCTATTCCTGAGAAATAATGGATTAATGTACTGATGACCAATGACCCCCGTACAAAAATAGGTCAATTCAGGTGGCGCCACCAATATCTGAATTTCATATATGACTCATGTGACCAACACTGGCAAAAAATTTGGTGATGATAGCTCTGGCTGTTTCTGAGACTGTGATTTTAGTATGCTTTTTTGGACAGATGACAAGTTCAACTTCCAGAACAAAATTAAGGGAGATGGTATAAAAGATTATTTCTGTGAAATATTGAACAATTTGGCTTGAGTGTTTCGGAGGAGAAGATTTTTAAAGTTTTTTTTAGCTTTTTCTCTATAAAATTTAAGAAAAGTTTCAGATGGCTGATTTTTTGCATTAAATTTCATGATGCTAGCTCCAATCATTTTCAAAATAGTATTGGTAAACGTACAGAAGACAAACGCCGCCACACCATCGCATTAGTTCACAGGTTCACTAAAAATTAATACAGATGCATATTGAATGCAAAATTGTAATACAGATACATCTCACTGATGGCAAAATCTTGAATTAATTTGACTATGGATACCAATTATTTATAATCCATGTACAGCTGTCTTTATATACCCACAGAGAGCTGTATAGCTGTGATTGTAAACATTGCCTGGCATGAGGAATATCTAAATATCATAAATCTACATTTTTAAAAGCTTTTAAAAAACATTCTTGTCAATATAAACCATAGATAACCTAAAATCTAAATGTCTAGAGGCATGAGGTAATAAATGCTGATAAACTGGTGCCAGTCTAGATGTATCTGTGTATCTGCTTCACACAGCTAACATATATGGTAAAATGACTCAATTGAACCTTTATAATTCAGCCAAAATTCATTCTTTGGAACTATAAAAGACAAATATTATAAGAATTATTCAGGGGATTATTCTTGTAAAATATTAAACAAATTGGCCTCAGTAGGGTCAGTCAAAAAAAAATTTTACAGGTTTATAACTCATATGGGAAAATACAGCAAAATGGCTAAGTTAAGCTTCCCATAACTCAGCCAAAAATCACTGAACCAAAACCATTTGAATAAACTTGAATTATCAACATCTAAGGATAATTAATGTGTGAGATTTAAGAATTTGGCCCAGTGGTTTTTGAGGAGAAGATCTTTGTAGCCACTGAGCTAAAATGGGCTGTTACAGCATATGACTAAATTCAGCTTCCCATAACTCAGCCAAAAGTCACTGAACTTAGACCATTTGAACAAATTTCAGAAAGCACTACCCTAGAATCATTTTTGTGCGATATTAAACTATTTGGCCATATGGTTTCAGAGAAGAAGTTTTTTGTAGCCGTCAGTATGATACGGGCACTGATGACCCCCGTACAAAAAAGGTCGATGCAGGTGGCGCCACCAATACCTCAATTTCAGATATGTCTCATGTGAACAACATTGGCATAAAATTTGGTGATGATAGCTCCAGCCGTTTCTGAGATTGTAATTTTAGTATGCTTTTATGGACAGATGACTAAGTTCAACTTCCTTTAACTCGGCCAAAAATCACCGAACTTAAACCATTCGAACAAACTTGAGAAAGATTATTCCAGGAATCATTTCTGTGAAATATTGGACAATTTGGCTGAACAGTTTCGGAGAAGAAGATTTTTAAAGCTTTTTTAGCCTTTTCCCTATAAAATCTAAGAATATGCAGTTAGCCAAAAAATAAGCAAAATCCGCTATAGTTTTTTAGATGACTAATTTTTTGCATAAAATTTCGTGATGCTACCTCTTGCTGTTTTCAAAATAGTATGGGTTAACGTACAGACGAAGGACGACGGCCAACGGACGCCGGACGATGCCACACCATCGCATGAGCTCACAGGTTCGCTAAAAAAACGAAATGGCATATTATAAGGTGCAAGCCACCCTCCCCCCCATTTTTTTTTGCAACACCCTCATGTGAGAATTTCTATTGTTCCCCCATAGGGTGAGTGCCAAAGAAGGACCCCAGAAAACTCAGATTAAATTAGCATCTATCACACCCAAAGGTCATTTTATTAATGATGCAATTCCTGAGGATGCTTCAACAGTAGTATACTCTTCAGTAGGACAAGCCATCAGCCAGATTCAGAGCATGGGAACCCATTCCCTTTCCCTTAAAGCAGATATTGAATAAGCCTTTAGGCTTTTACCTTTTACAAGTATCCCCCTAAGACTATCATTTGCTTTGTAGTAAGTTAGAAGAAGACTATTATTATGACAGGTGTCTGCCTATGGTGTGTGCATCATCATGTAGAATATTTTAACAGTTCAGGTCAGCAATAGATTTTCAGCTAAGCATAGGTAAGGTGCTGCATTATTTATAATATTTTTAAATTGTTTATAATCCTGACCCTCATAGACTCACGAGTGTGCAGAACATTGTTACTGATATCAATTCCTATATCAAACAGCATGGTTTCTTTATCATATGGAATACCTTTCTCCCCATCCATATCAAGTCTGCCTGTCAGCACAATACCAAACTGGGAAACTCCATCTATTAAACCTTACAGATACTCAATTTGCTACCCAACAAAAGGCTCTAGACTCTGATTAAGTCACTACAAATAACTTCATTACCTCACAGGCCCGTCAGTCACGTTATGCCTTTGTAAATTCTATTAAGGAAATCACACGCACTTCCATTAAGAAGAGAGGTAAGCCAGGAAATACATATAAGAAAGTTGTCAGAAAGGTCAATTACTTGTTGTTGAGGGATGGGGTACATCCAGTGGAGGTGTTGAAGTAAAAGGTCTTTTATAAAACCATCTGTGCTTGTCAACTAAGGCCTCTAGATGATTCTAGTTCTGAGGAAGAACAGGAGTGGGATTTCAACAGGCAGTGATTTCACTATACTCTATTAACTGTTTAAATGTCAACCAGGGGTGCTGTTCCTTATTATAAGTAGAATTACTGGCATATAATTAATTCCAGGGAGATCTATTCAGGGCCTTGGCAGCATCCTGCAGTTATAGCTCATGTGGGCCTGGTAAGCTATCATCTGGGTGGCATTGTGCAGCCAAGAGGTAGTGAGCTATATATCCTCAAAAATAAAAGAAGGTAATTCCGTACTGATAACAGTTGATAATTTCCTTTAAATATCAACATTGCTTTAGCAGATGAAAAGAAAGCTATCTTGCGTAGATACACCAAAGATTATATTGTTCAGTTGTGTGAACACAATCATTAAGATTTGTCTGGTTTGAATACTAAAGAAGAGCATATAGATGCATTAGCGGAGATTCCTGACATGAAAGAGCCCCAAGTATCTCTTAAGGGTGTGTCAGATATTTCTCTCCAGTCTGTCCCTGGTGAGATAGAAAAGCATAGGAAAGAGGATAATGATAGATTTATGGCTATTCTTGAGAAGATGATGGTTAAGAAATCAGGTAGTCCATCCCACTATTATATCAAAACTTTTGAGAATTTGATTGATAGATATCAAATTCCTGAATGTGAATGGAGTAATTATTTAGAACCACATATTACTGGAAATGCTCAGCAGGCCTATCATTCACTTTTCCAGAAGGAACAAAGGGATTATGATAGGGTGACCCATACTATCCTGCACAGGTATCAATTAACTCCTAGTGCTGATCACCTTAAATTTAGGAATGAGGCAAAGAAATCTGATGAAACCTTTCTTTCATATGTTTCAAGGTTGGAAGGATATTTCTTTAGACAGGTACAACCTAGATATAGATTAATGAAAGATGAGGAAGTCAGAGCTATATTTGATAAAATGATCAAATGTTACATTCTGTAGCTGATGACAATTTGAAATTTAAGTTGGTGGAAAAGGAAGGATTAACAGTCTGAGAATTAGCTGGCATTGCAGATGATCATGATCTGCAGAAAAAAAATGATGAGAGAGGAAAAGACATTCAAAAGACCTTAAACAGACTATGCTAACAAGGGACCAGGATTTAAGCCTAAACAATCTGATCAGAACTCAGTTATTTCCGGGGCTATTCCAAAAACTACTTTTCAGAATAAATCAGTAGGCAGAGGAAGATTCTCTTCGGCATGTTTTCTCTGTGGTGAATTAGGTCATATTCAAAGAAACTGCCCTAACAAACAAAGAAATCCACCTGTAAAATCAGAACCAACTGACAAAGACTTTGTCATTCTTAAAAATCATTAAATGTTCATGCTAAAGAATTTAATCCAAAATTAAATGTTCATACTAAAGAGTTTATTCCAAAATTTCAAAATCGGAGTAATGACTGTTCAGTATTTTCATCTGATACATTCCATCCATTCCCAAAATGGACCCTTAGTAGAACTTGAAGTATATATTTTATATAAACTTGTATATATTTTTTTCAGAAAAGAAAGAGCTGAAGGCAGCTATTTTAATACTAAATTAGTCGTTATTTGTACCCCTGAACGTTTGTCAGCCATCTGTGCTGATGATTGTTTGTAAAACTTTGTTATTGTATTGGCACTGAAGCTACCTATTTAGTACCTTTTCAATATATTGTGTTTAGGCCTAATACAACTAGATTTTTTTATAATAATGTTAAATATTAAAAATATAATATAAAAATTCTAAACCCAGATATACATATTTTTTTAGAAGAAAAAGAACTAAAGGTAGCGATTTGTCATATTCTGATAGTGATGATGAAGATCATGAGGAAAATGATACCCAGATTGAATCGGATAGTGACCTTGAAGATGATGATTAAGATGTCATAGCCTATAGTGATGATAGGCTTAGGAATTTTTTTTTATGATTCTGATGATTCTTTTGCCTAGGACCAGGTAGAAAAACAATACACAAATACATTTTGCTGAAGTTCCAAATGCAGGACCCAAACATCACCCATCAAGTTTGTAAAATTTTCTGTGTTCAGGAGCTGTCATACGGTCAAAAGTTGGTAAACCAGGACAAAATGCAAACTTGATCTGTAAGTAGTCATTTTGCTGCCACACACCAAAATCAGGTCAATATCTGCAGGCATTCAGAAAAAAGTCCATACATGTGCATTTGTCTGGAAAATTTCTATTTTTTCATGAAATTTTCCTATGTTCAGGAGCTGTCATACGGTCAAAAATAGGTCATCAGTTTATTACGAAATAATGTCAAATGAACGGTTATCCCAGTAAGTTTCCTTTATGCAGATGTTAACATGAGCGATAATGAGAGAAATTTAAACGACTCTTAATTCAATTTGGATACACTAAATGTATATCTGTTCATTTCTTTTATCTCTTAGTTAAATATCATTGAATATTGTGCTGATCCTGAGAGCAAAGTCTTGCGGGAGAGTTGCTGTCCCGGATAGAAGTTGAGGACCACACCCAGAAACTTGATGGATTGTTTGGTAGTAAGTATAGATTTTTCTGCATTTACAATAAACCCGAGGTTCCTTAACAAAGAGAGAATCTGGGTCCTTTGTTGAAGCAAGATGGATCGATCGGTTGCATGAACCAGCCAATCATCCAGATATGGCAAAACAAAGATGCCCTGCGATCGCAGATGAGCAGTGACAGTATGTAAGATCATTGTAAAAATCCATGGTGCTACATTTATGCCAAATGGGAGAGGGCGAAACTCAAAAACGCGGTTCTGGTAGGCAAACCGAAGAAACAGTTGAGAGGATGAGTGAATTGGCACGTGAAAATAAGCATCTGTAGGGTCTATTTTGAACGCCCAATCGCTCCGTCGGATGTTCTGGAGCACCGCACCAGAGGTGGGAAAATATTCGAATTCAGGAGCTTGAGATCGTTTATGGGACGCTATTAGTTGTGAGGCTTGGGGACCAGAAAAAGTTGAGAGTAAAACCCCGGGGTTGTAGGGGAAACCTCCGGAATAGCCCATTTGACTAACATAGTCTGGATAGCCTCTTCTAGATCGAGCCTTTTTACCGGATCCGGAGGAGTTGGTGTAAAAAACAGGTGCTGTGTGTGAGTTGGAGTGCTTAAAAATGTAATACGGAACTCGAACCTTACCGTGCTGAGAATTAAACGGTGAGATGTGATTTCCACCCAAGCTGGAAAATGATCTTTTAAGCGGTCGACTACCGCTTATTTTACAGACGACCTCGTTTGGAGGTTTCCCCTGAAATGATTGGGAACAGCTCGAATGAGAGACACCCAGGGAGCGGGAGCTGGCGCCTAATGAGGAAACGACTGAGTGGAAGGCGGCGCTCTCAACTGGGCGGCTACGTTTGTTTCCCTTGGTCGTCTATATCTCCAGCTAGTTCAGTCCCTTTTTTGAGATCGGGTCTTCTCCGCGTGCATTCCGTTCAACCACCGGTACTTCCTTTTCGTCTCACCTGGAAGGTTCTTCGGCCCTGGCTAGACTTCCATTCCTCCTCCAGGGCGTTCCATTCTCTCAGGAGATCGATTGCACAATCTTCACAGATGCTTCTCTCCTCGGTTGGGGGGCCCATATGGCCAATCTCAGGGTCTCGGGCATCTGGTCTCCCTCCGAACGCCTCCTTCACATCAATGTACTGGAGCTCCGAGCGGTCGGTTGTGCGATATCTCATTGGTCCCGCCGCTTACTCGACTGTCATCTCCTCATCGTGACAGACAACACCACGGTGGAAGCGTATATCAACAAGCTGGTTGGTACTTTGGTCCTTGAGATGGGGTAATGTACGAATTCAGGAGACTAAATTGAAGACTGGTGCCCTCTACCAGAAGCTAAGAGGAAAATCCAAGTACATCAAGGAAAGAGGTTTTAAAATTGAAAGAGATGAAACTTGACCCCAAAGAGCAGTTGCGCCAAAAATTAAGGAATCTGCAGAAATGTTTTTGCAATCAAAAACAAATCACAAAGTTTCACATAGAGGAAAAAAATAGCTATAAGAAAGATATGTTGAAATACAAGCAAAAAAGTCCAAGAACTTGAAGCTGAATTGCTGTGTTTAAAAGAACATTCTTTCATAACCAGATATGAGAACAATCAGTTTACTACAAAAGTTGAGAAATGTGTTATAGAGCAAGCAGGGGAATGTGAGGTTTCAGCTCAAAAATGGGGGCGGGTCATCCAAACAGTTGTGAACAATCTTCTGCAGAAACCTTTTCATCTTTCGAGCTTACCATCAGAAAGCACAGTAGTCAACATGATGGACCATGTACGTGTGTATGCGAAGTACCAGGTAGCCGAAGCTACGTCGGGATCTGAAATGTGGGATTATCACTTCGACAACCTGTGATAATCATAAAATTCTAGGTCAGCAAATCACCCTGGACACTCGCAGAACCATGTCAGCAGGGTTTAATTTCATGGCTGAGGAGGACAGCAACACACTTATGGACAATGCAATGTGCATGATAACAGAGGTAGCAGAGGTGTATCATCCAAATGAAAGTGGCCAAGTTGTAAGAAAATTGTTACAGAAAATGTATGCCACAATGTCAGACTGTGCTAGTGTCGACAAAAAGCGGCGGCAGCGTGCAGCTGAAAACATAGTATCCGCAAAACTCTGTTTTGGCGGATACAAATACAGGGCATATGTATTGGATTTATAACCAAGAAGAGTGATTAGGTCTCTTGAGACACAAGTTTAGTACTGCATTAATGTTTTTATGAAAGGTATTTAATGGAAGTTATCCAATATATAGTTATAATGGGTCAGTTCACCAGCTAGTCTACACTTGACTCACCACCAACCGAGTAATTAGGGCAGGGGGGAGGGGCGTTAATTAATATGCATGTGTGTGCTAAGGCAGATTGTGCAGGTCTGCACTGGTCCGCAAGCATGTCACTTTGAAGTTGGTGATGGCAGTGGCCACACAGATTTTTATTAAGTTTGTAGAATAAGTTAGTTAAGTTTGTAGAAGAAGTAGGCTTTAAGAAATGTCAAAATGACACTGTAAAGCATGTGGTGATATTCACAAACCCCCAAGGGGTAAAAACTGTAAATATAGTGAGAAAACTTCAGTCTTCCATTTCAACAAGGTTAGAGCCTGCACCAGTACCACGGTTACCACCAACCACCCCAACGAGAGGCACAACAGAATATGTGCAGTATCTTAAGCAGCAAATTCATGAAGTAGAGATCAAACAGAGTGAGGCTCGAACACTACAGGAAACTTAACTGTTGGAGAAGAAATTAGCTATGCTAAAAGCCGGTATTTGTATCCCCTGGCCTGTACCTTTCAACCATGTGCCAACGAACAATACGCCTGTCGCCATACCATGTGCTCACCAGAGCGTACACTTGCTCCAGCAGATAGACTCACTTCTGCAGACTTCACAGTCAAATAGACAGGTCAGAGACAATGCTACTGCTGGTAAACCAGCACTTTCTGTCAATATCCCTTCTAAAGTGACAAGACCTAAAGATGTTTTAGGGGAGGAGTAAACCATTCCGTAGACTTACCTTCAGAGAATATGTTCACTGCTCTTTGAGAATATTAGTTAAGAAATTGGGTGAAGGACATGTAAATGCAATTCGGGACGTGCAGCATTTGTGTTTTGTTTCTGTAAAAGTGTCAGCCTACATACATATACAACTGAGGCTTTATTAAAGTATGACAATGGGGTACTTCTGCATCATTACAAAAGCCATGGTCACAAAAACTGTGAGGATAATGAAATCGCTGTAAATTGCCCAAAACAAACACCTTGGATGAAAATGCAGCAAAAATCTGATGTAAATCATTGAGTAAACTGACTTACCTGTTCAACACTGCATATTATGTAGCAACTGAACATTTGGTGTTTTCCAAATATCAGGATTTGTGTTTCAAACAAAAACCTAATCATGTACAAATGGGGAACAACTACATGAATGATTATGGTTGTAAGGGTTTCACAGAAGCAATTAGCAAATGCAGTTAGGGACAAATCACATTCCAGAATTCTTAATGCAAACTTTATTTCAGTAATGGCCGACGGATCTACTGATTCATCAGTAATAGAACAAGAAGCAGTATATGTAAAGTATGTCCATGAGGGAGAGGCAAAGACAAAGTTGATAGAGCTGGTCAGTGTTGAATATTCCACAAGTGCTGGGGTGCTTGCAGGCATATTTAATAACAGTTACAAAGTAAGTGGATTTATGTGGTGGGCTCTTTTTACCAGTTATATTTATTATTGTTTGGGTTTAAGTTTTACCGCGCAGGGGGCCTAAGCAGGGTCGGCACATGAATACATTCACTATATATAGCCCCGATGCGCAGGTCACGCTAGTTAGCCGTTAGCCACAAGGATCAACACGTCTGTTCAGTATCAACCAAATTTACATTCTCTTTCAGTGTCTCCGGAACAAATTGCTGCCTAAATGATTCAAATCTGTTGCCTAATTAAACACCTGTATGGCGTGAAATTGGTATATGTTGGGTCAATTCTGTACAGGAATGTTCCCATTTGTTCTCGGAGATGGCCGACCAGGGCAGATTACAATTGTGTGGTCGATGCTGCAAACCGTACTCATAAGAGCCTCAAAAGACCCTCAAAAGGAAGTCAGGTTTTGGGAACATAGGGATTTTACCAACATCCGTTGCCGAGATTACCTTTGAAAGGACAGAGTCCATTCAACGCGGTGGGCCTGTCTAGATATTATAGGAGTGCAGGGGGGCGTTATTACAGGCCATGCGTCTTCAGACGAGTTCCTCAGCAATAAGATAAACCATGTAATACCCTCAGTCTAAACCGGTGTTAAGGTTAACAGTAGATTTGAGGACAATTTGGTCATGTACAGTCATTTACTGTGCTGGTGTTGGTGGCACTGTGCTGTGACAGTCACTATGTGGCAGGTTGTGAATTTTACTGGGGCCTTGTCATTCCAACTGTTTTTATTATACAGGGGCAATGATTCAATATTGTCACAAACTGTTGTGGCTGGTGCACGTTTGTTGGAATAATGGCAGGTATACACATAATGAATAAATTTCACCATATGTCACATCTAAATGTGGCCGTTAAATTTTTTGTCTTTAGTAAGGGCGGGTGTATGAGGACTTACTTTATGTCACATTTAAATGCGGCTGGTAACTTTGTCATTGTAATGGCAGGTGTTGGTCACTATAGTGGCAGGCCCAATGCTGAGAGTGTCAGTAGTTTATTATATTAAACAGGTACTGGTGTCGGTCTTCAGTTACCAGTACTCTTTCTGGTTAAAGTTAAAACTGCCCCTTTTTTCAATTATGTATCAATGCAGTTTGGTTAGAGGTATTTGGTATGATTCCACGTTGTCTTGACAACATAACTTAATGACCTGGCACAAACGATGCTATATAAGTTTATTTTGTGAACAGCTTGTGTTACACGACATCGGATACTGCTGGCTTTATTATTTTTCAGATGCCAAAAATCAGGAAAGCCAACAGGGACAAGCACCCGGGCTTTTCAGGACAGTCTAGTGATGCCACAGTCCCCAATCAGGATCAGCCGAGGCGGAAGGGGCCGCAGGGGGCCCTCTGCAACACCAACCGCTGAACAGTCTCACTCTAGCTCTGATTCAAAAGCTGATATGGCGGCACGGATCACACAGACTGTGATGGAAAATGTGCGTGGGCTAATAGCCCAGAACAGTTCGCAGCCTGCATCGAGCCCTGTATCTTCAGCACAGGCCTCAACAGGTAACAAGCCTATGCCAGTAATATCAGACTCAGAGGATGACGATAGTAACGACAACTCCTCAGCAAACTTTGCATTACTGACAACCCCACTCGGACACACTTTAGATGAGAAAATGAAAAGGCGTATTGTAGCCAATAAGTATGTCCCCTTCTCATCTCTGCTCAAGACTGCATCAAAGGACGAATTCACACTCAGAATGACTAATGGTAACGTGTCACTGGTGAGGTCATCCACCACAGGTAGAAGGCTCTCTAGAGATGAGTGGAATAATGCATTCTACACCTACGCTGCTGTGTATACGCAGTCTCACCCCTTATGCGCACCATCTTTATTCAAATTCAAACTCCATGGCTGCAAGAGGGATGGACTGGCTATCATATGACGAAAACTTTCGAAAGACCTATCAAGGACAGGCTCAGGTCCCACGGGGTGACCTACACACTGAACTTTACTTGAAGTCCTTCCGCGTTGAAACCCGTTTCACCAGTAAGAAATTGGGCAAGTTCAAAAAAAGCTCGCAACCCTTTCGGCCAGCTGGTCAGTGCTGGTTCGCACTGGCCAACAACAGACATTGCCAAAAAGATGACTGTCAGTTCGCCCACAAATGTGCAGGTTGCAGCAAGAACCATCCCAACAACAAGTGCCGCAACAAAGTAAAACAAACTTCCAACCCCAATTGAAGTTAAGGCATTGCAGACTCACCTGACAGGCTACGACAGGGTCGAGACAGACTTTTTTGTAAACTGGCTTCACCAAGGGTTTCAAAATTTTGTATGTGGGTGTTAAAGAATTTAGTTGCCAAGACAACCATCTTTCAGTTAAGTCAAATATAGGCACCATGAAAAAATCACTATCAAAAGAACTGTCTAAAGGCATAGGAGCAGGCCCATTTACTAAACCACCGTTCCCAAATATGAAAATTTCTCCCCTGGGCTTAGTCCCAAAGATAGGTTAATACATGACTTATCTTTTCCTCCAGAAGGTTCAATAAATGATCATATTACTCAAGAATTCTGTTTGGTCAAGTATGAACCCTTTAACAACTTTTTAAATTTGATAATATCCCATGGGGCAGGAGCCCTGATTGCAAAAACTGACATTGAGACAGCTTTCAGACTGATACCAATCAACCCGAAGACTATAATCTTTTTGGCTTTGCTTTCAAAGGGTTATTCTATTATGATAGATGCTTGCCTATGGGCTGTGCTATCTCTTGCCAACTGTTTGAACGTTTCAGTTGGGTGCTAGTTTGGATTCTTAACAAATTTAATGTTGTTGATGTCTGGCACATTTTGGACGATTTTGTTTTTGTTGGGCCATCCAGTTCAGAAACATGTAATAGTCATCTGTCAACCTTCCTTTCCCTGGCTAAGGAGTTAAAAGTACCAATTAAAGAAAGTAAAACCTGTAAAGCTTCTGATTAATGACAGTGTGTGGCATTGAAATACTCACCATTAGGATGCAGATGAGATTAACTGAAGAGAAATTGCGAAAGATAAAGTAAAGTTACCTTACGCCAGCTGCAATCTCTAATTGGTCTCTTAAATTTCGCCTGCACTGTGGTGCAGCCTGGGCGGCCTTTCTACGCAGACTTACAGACTTGACTCGAGGCTTTGGTAAACCACATTACTGCATACGTATAACAGCTGAGGCTAGGAAGGATTTGGACGCATGGGGCATATTCATTGAATATTTCAATGGCACATCGCTGTTAACTGAGAACAAGGGACCCATGGGTCACGACGCTCAGCTGTTATATGTGATAAAAAATATAATTTGGTGAAAAGGGGCACATGCTTGTTTTGTGTGGTAATAAATATAAGCTTTATTATGAGTTGTTGGTGTTTGGCTTATGTATGATTTTGATAGTATCTTTGGAGACAGGGAAGAGGATTGATTTCATTTATTTTATTAACAAATGGAGTGCTATTGTCACACAGATTTTGACTTGGCCATATAACTTATAAGCAGCACATATAATAAAAGAGTTTAACTATTTAATATTAATAACAAATATTGTGCCAATATAATTTTTATTAAAAAAAAAATAAGAAAATCATATGATTTTTAAAATAAAATATAACTGAAATGATTATTGAAATAATATTATAGAATATATTCATGAATGCATTCATGAATACATTTTGAAAGTATCTGCACTGGTATTCAAATACTTTCATTTTTACCTGAATTCCCATTCTTATGCAATAAAATTTTTTAATGCAGTACATATTCATATTTGTATTCAAATACATTTGCAAAGCTTTCGCACCATGTCTAGTATTTATTCAGTTTTAGCCAAACAAAGATGTTGAGAATCCAGAATATACAAAATTCACAAATTTAAATAATGATCATAAGTACCTGGTTTAATGGCTTTTATTCATGTTAAAAAAAAATAAATAATAAAAAATAAAATAATCTTTTTGGACTACTTTCACATCAATCTACACACTAGACACAGTAGGAATCTAGATTAATATTATCAACTGCATCTTTGTCTATCATTAATTTCCTTCATATGATCCCTAATGATTAGTAATGAATAATATGATTTATTTTTTTATCATTAAAATTTCACTGAAAAATACCATGGTGACTGCATGGTGTTATTTGGAATAACATTGACATTGACATTCTATCCATCCATACAAGATTCTTACATCATCAGTAACTGCAAGTAAATTTTCGGTTACTCATCGACTAACAAATTCCTCTTCTATAAATTTTTCTTTAATTTGTTATAAAAAAATACAAAATTATTAATTTATTGTTTATTGTTATGTTGTTTTTCAAAACAACTACTAGATGAGTTGGGTTGGACACCTGGATCAACTGTGGCTGGGCATTAGCTGCCTGGCTGCCCCAGTGTATGCTTCGCTCAAGCATGCATAATCTGATGAAAGGTCAACAAGGTCAACATACAGGTGACTGAAGAGGGGCTGGATTAAGCCTGGGTCTGACATGGTCTCATAAAAACATTAATAAAAGCTACAATATTTGGCCAATTTCTTTCAGCTTTCGAAACTACAAAGATGAAATCCTTATGTGTGCATGATATGAAAATTATATCCCTAAAAAAAAATCTCTAGCTTCAGCAATCCTCTTGTTAAGGGAGTAAATATATTTCTTGATTTTTTTTAAAGTGCATTATGTTTGGGCCCATAACCTAAAACAATTACGCAATACTGACATCATTTCTGGCATGTGCATAGCAAATGTATAGAAAAATATGTATATTATATATGATCAAAGTCAGATCAGTGGTATTGATATTAGGCAGTCTTACAGTGTAACAATGGGTTTTTAATGGAAAAATGAAGATTTTCATTAATATTTCGAAGGAATTAAGTCCTAGTGATCAAATTCTTGGCATGGTAGGGGATTTTGGAGACATCTAACTGTATGCTAAATTTAAGGAACTTAGAGCTGAAGCTGGGGAGCTGAGCTCTAGCAAACTGCATAACACTAGCTTGATGTAAACTTGATGTGACATGGTGCTTGAAACTTGAATAAAATCTACAGTTTTTGATCAACTGGTTTCAAATTTTTGGTGTTAACAGACCAAATGCTAACAAAAACATGCTGTGAAAATTAAATCCACAGTACTTACGAGAAAAAGGTGCCATGGTCAAACTTGGGCAAAAGTTAAGGTACCAATTTTATATTTTTGCCAATATTTAAAAAAAATTTAACAGATTTTGATCTAATTTTTGGTATACAATTAAATTTTGATCAATTAAAGTTTTATTACTGAAAAAAAGTCCCTACCTTTAACACTTTTGGTCTTAAGTGACCAAATATCTTTCCTGATTTTTTTTACAAAGTCCATTATGTTTGGGCCCATAACTTTTTCAAATTGAATAATACTGACTTAATTTCTGGCATGTACATAGGAACTATACAGAGGAATATTTATAGTAAATATTAAGAAAACTCGATGAGTGGTTTTGATATTAGGCAGTCCTGAAGTGTAAAAATAGATTTCTAATAAAAAATTGAGGTTTTTCCTTAATATCTCGAAGTAACGAAGTCTTACTGACCCAATTTTCGGCATGGTAGGAGATTTAGGGGACATCTAACTGTATGGCGAATTTCAGATTCGTAGGTCCAATGGTGTCGAAACGTGCCAGTCTTACGGACGGACACACGGACGGACGGACAGACAAACAGACGGACGGACAATGGACAATGGACCATGACTATAGCTCAGATGACTTATAGTCAGCTGAGCTAAAAATGCTGACAAACAGCTGATATGTATTTTCTGGGAAACTACATATGTGGCAATTGGAATCTGTACCATGCTCTTATATGCAAACGAAATATATTAAAGTTTGGTTAAGACTACACGAATACTAGGTTTCTTCTAAACTTGCCTCATAGCTCAATGTAGACAACTCTATGATCAGCCAAAACATGCCCTGATGGGTTTGGATACTCACTCGTCACCAGAGCGCATGCATCATGTTATAAGTTCGTTCTTGACAAGAAGAGAACATGGCATAATGCACTTGACTACTGCTAATGCTTAGGCCCCATCTGGTCATTGGATCACCTCAAGATTGTTGTTAGGAGTGACCCAAGCTTGCTGAGGTAATGTAAGTAAAAGGCTAAGATGAATTAACAATGTAAGAAAATTATTTGTCTTATTGTCTATTAAATGATTTTTCACAGACAAAACGTGCCCTGATGGTTTTGGACACACACTCTTCACCAGAAATCACAGATCATGCTACGTGTTTGTACGTGGCAAGAAGAGACAACATCCCATGATGTCCATGACTACTGCTGAAGTGTTGGAGGCCATCTGGTCAATGTAGAAACAAAAGACAAAATGGATCGCCTCATAAGTGTCCTGAGGAGTGACCCAAGCTTGCAGAGAAAATGTAAGTAAAAAGCTAAGATGGATTAACAATGTAAGTAAATTATTTGTCTTATTGTCTATTAAATGATTTTTCACTGACAAAACGTGCCCTGATGGTTTTGGACACACACTTGTCACCTGAGCACACGGATCATGCTATAAGTTTGTACGTGACATGAAGAGACAACATCCAATGATGTCCGTGACTACTGCTTAAGCTTAGGCCACCATCTGGTCAGTGTAGTAACAGAAAACAAAAGAGATAACCTCAAGATTGTCTTGAGGAGTGACCCAAGCTTGCACAGAAAATATAAGTAAAAAGCTAAGATGGATTAACAATGTAAGTAAATTATTTGTCTTCTTGTCTATTAAATGATTTTTCACTGACAAAACATGCCCTGATGGTTTTGGACACACACTTGTCACCTGAGCACACGGATCATGCTATAACTTTGTACGTGACATGAAGAGACAACATCCAATGATGTCCATGACTACTGCTTAAGCTTAGGCCACCATCTGGTCAGTGTAGTAACAGAAGACAAAATAGATAACCTCAAGATTGTCTTGAGGAGTGACCCAAGCTTGCAGAGAAAATATAAGTAAAAAGCTAAGACGGATTAACAATGTAAGTAAATTATTTGTCTTATTGTCTATTAAATGATTTTTCACTGACAAAACGTGCCCTGATGGTTTTGGACACACACTTGTCACCTGAGCACACGGATCATGCTATAAGTTTGTACGTGACATGAAGAGACAACATCCAATGATGTCCATGACTACTGCTTAAGCTTAGGCCACCATCTGGTCAGTGTAGTAACAGAAGACAAAATAGATAACCTCAAGATTGTCTTGAGGAGTGACCCAAGCTTGCAGAGAAAATATAAGTAAAAAGCTAAGATGGATTAACAATGTAAGTAAATTATTTGTCTTCTTGTCTATTAAATGATTTTTCACTGACAAAACGTGCCCTGATGGTTTTGGACACACACTTGTCACCTGAGCACACGGATCATGCTATAAGTTTGTACGTGACATGAAGAGACAACATCTAATGATGTCCATGACTACTGCTTAAGCTTAGGCCACCATCTGGTCAGTGTAGTAACAGAAGACATAATAGATAACCTCAAGATTGTCTTGAGGAGTGACCCAAGCTTGCAGAGAAAATATAAGTAAAAAGCTAAGATGGATTAACAATGTAAGTAAATTATTTGTCTTATTGTCTATTAAATGATTTTTCACTGACAAAACGTGCCCTGATGGTTTTGGACACACACTTGTCACCTGAGCACACAGATCATGCTATAAGTTTGTAAGTGACATGAAGAGACAACATCCAATGATGTCTGTGACTACTGCTTAAGCTTAGGCCACCATCTGGTCAGTGTAGTAACAGAAGACAAAATAGATAACCTCAAGATTGTCTTGAGGAGTGACCCAAGCTTGCAGAGAAAATAAAAGTAAAAAGCTAAGATGGATTAACAATGTAAGTAAATTATTTGTCTTCTTGTCTATTAAATGATTTTTCACTGACAAAACGTGCCCTGATGGTTTTGGACACACACTTGTCACCTGAGCACACGGATCATGCTATAAGTTTGTAAGTGACATGAAGAGACAACATCCAATGATGTCTGTGACTACTGCTTAAGCTTAGGCCACCATCTGGTCAGTGTAGTAACAGAAGACAAAATAGATAACCTCAAGATTGTCTTGAGGAGTGACCCAAGCTTGCAGAGAAAATATAAGTAAAAAGCTAAGATGGATTAACAATGTAAGTAAATTATTTGTCTTCTTGTCTATTAAATGATTTTTCACTGACAAAACGTGCCCTGATGGTTTTGGACACACACTTGTCACCTGAGCACACGGATCATGCTATAAGTTTGTAAGTGACATGAAGAGACAACATCCAATGATGTCTGTGACTACTGCTTAAGCTTAGGCCACCATCTGGTCAGTGTAGTAACAGAAGACAAAATAGATAACCTCAAGATTGTCTTGAGGAGTGACCCAAGCTTGCAGAGAAAATATAAGTAAAAAGCTAAGATGGATTAACAATGTAAGTAAATTATTTGTCTTCTTGTCTATTAAATGATTTTTCACTGACAAAACGTGCCCTGATGGTTTTGGACACACACTTGTCACCTGAGCACACGGATCATGCTATAAGTTTGTACGTGACATGGAGACAACATCCAATGATGTCCGTGACTACTGCTTAAGCTTAGGCCACCATCTGGTCAGTGTAGTAACAGAAGACAAAATAGATAACCTCAAGATTGTCTTGAGGAGTGACCCAAGCTTACAGAGAAAATATAAGTAAAAAGCTAAGATGGATTAACAATGTAAGTAAATTATTTGTCTTATTGTCTATAAAATGATTTTTCACTGACAAAACGTGCCCTGATGGTTTTGGACACACGTTTTTCACTACAGGGCACGAATCATGCTCTGAGTTTGTACTTGACAAGAAGAGACAACATCCCATGATGTCCATGACTACTGTTAAAACTTAGCCACCATCTGGTCAGTGTAGTAAAAGAAGACAAAATGGATCACTTCAAGAGTGTCCTGAGGAGTAACCCAAGCTTTCTGAGGTAATGTAGGTAAAGGCTAAGATGAATTAACAATGTAAGTAAATCAACTGTCTTATTGTCTATTTAATGACTTTACACTGACAAAACATGCCCTGATGGTTTTGGACACACACTTGTCACCAGAGAACAAGGATCATGCTATAAGTTTGTACTTGACAAGAAGAGATAACATGGCATGGTGCAAGTGACTACTACTAAAGCTTAGGCCGCCTTCTGGTCAGTGTAGTAACAGAAGACACAATGGATCACCTCAAGATTGTTGTGAGGAGTGACCCAAGCTTGCTGAGGTATGTAAGTAAAAGGCTAAGATGGATTAACAATGTAAGTAAATAATTTGTGTAATTGTCAATTAAATGATTTTTCACAGACAAAACTTGCCCTGATAGCTTTGGATACACATATGTCACAAGAGCGCACGGATCCTGCTACAAGTTCTTACTTGACAAGAAGAGAGAACATGGCATGATGCACGTGACTACCGCTACATAATGTAGGCAGCGTTCCGGTCAGTGTAGAAACAGGGGATGAAATGGATCAGCTCAAGAGTGTTTTGAGGAGTGACCCAAGCTTACTGAGGTAATGTAAGTAAAAGGCTAAGATGAATAAACAATGTAAGTAAATTATTTGTCTTATTGTCTATTAAATGATTTTTCACAAACAAAACTTGCCCTGATGGTTTTGGACACACACTCTTCACCAGAGCCCACGGATCCTGCTATAAGTTCACACTTGACAAGAAGAGGGAACATGGCATGATGCACGTGACTACTGATATATTGTGGGCGGCATTCTGGTCAGTGTAGAAACAGAGGATGAAATGGATCAGCTCAAGAGTGTTTTGAGGAGTGACCCAAGCTTGCAAAGAAAATGTAAGTAAAAAGCTAAGATGATTTAACAATGTGAGTAAATAATTTGTGTTATTGTTAATTAAATGATTTTTCACTGACAAAACGTGCCCTGATGGCTTTGGACACACACTAGTCACCAGAACGTTCAGATTGTGTTATAAGTTTGTACTAGACAAGTAGAGAGAATATATATGGCATGATGTCCATGACTACTGCTAAAGTGTGGGCAGCCATCTGGTCAATGTAGACACAGAATACAAAATAGATCGCCTCAAGGGTGTCCTGAGGAGTGACCCAAGCTAGCTGAGGTAATGTAAGTAAAAGGCTAAGATCAATTAACAATGTAAGTAAACTAGAATACGGGTAGTCGACAAGCGACTATGTGTATCCGCCAAAATCAGAGAAGGACGGGTGAAGTGAGGCATGGATTGAGTGGCAAGGAGATATAGAGTTGCATGTGTTAAATAATAGAATGGATCTCTGCCCCATAAACATGATTGTAGGTGGCGCCATCTGTTATTTGAACGAGAAACTATCCAAGATATATACACAAGCAAAATTTCATGTGGAAAAGTCAAACCACTGCAGAGATATGAGTGATTTTATCCCACAACAGACAAACATATGGACGCTGTGCAAAAATGGCTGCAGGTGGCACCACCATTTCTGTGTATGTTATAAAGCTATCCAAGGGCTACATTTGTGTAAAAAAATTTTCCTGATTGGTTGAATGAGTCCGGAGATATACGCATGGATGTCTACAGCATGAACGTGAATGTAGGTGGCGCCACCTGTCATAAAATCAAGAAAGCTATGCGGGATGTATAAGCATGCTGAATTTCAGGTAATTTGGTCAAACCACTGCAGAGATATGAGTGATTTTAACCAAAGGCAGACAAACAGATGGACGCTGTGCAAAAATGGCTGCAGGTGGCGCCACCATTTTTGTGTATGTTATAAAGCTATCCAAGGGCTACATTTGTGTAAATTATTTTTCCTGATTGGTCAAACAGTTCCAGATATATGAGCTTGGATGTCTGCAGCGTTAACGTGAATGTAGGTGGTGCCACCTGTCATAAAATCAAGAAAGCTATCTAGGATGTACATGCATGCCGAATTTTAGGTGAATTGGTCAAACCACTGCAGAGATATGAGTGATTTTAACCCCAGGCAGATGAACAAATGGACACTGTGCAAACATGGTTGCAGGTGGCGCAACCTTTTGTTGTGTATGTTATAAAGCTACCCCAGGGCTACATTTGTGTAAAAAAAATTTCCGGAACGGTCAAACGGTTCCCGAGATATATGGGTTTATGTGTGGAGCGTTAACGTGAATGTAGGTGGCGCCACCTGTCATAAAATCGAGAAAGCTATCTAGGATGTATACGCATGCCGAATTTTAGGTGAATTAGTCAAACCACTGCAGAGATATGAGTGTTTTTAACCCCAGGCAGATGAACAGATGGACACTGTGCAAACATGGTCGCAGGTGGCGCTTCCTTTTGTTGTGTATGTTATAAAGCTATCCCAGGGATACATTTGTGTAAAATTTTTTTCCGGATCGGTCAAACGGTTCCCGAGATATATGGGTTTATGTGTGGAAACAGATGCACAAACGGACACTGGGCAGAGACGAAAGGTCAGAGGTCAAGGTCACTTGGTTAGGCACCAGTTCACATGTGACCCGATAATTTGTGTAAGTTTCGGAAAAATCTGTCCAGTAGTCTCAGAGGAGTTCTCCGGAAACGAACGCGGCGGCGGCGGAACCAAGTCAAAAACATAGTATATGCAAAACTTCGTTTTGGCGGATACAATTATTTGTCTTATTGTCTAGTAAATGATTTTTCATAGACAAAACTTGCCCTGATGGCTTTGGACACACACTCGTCACCAGAGTGCACGGATCATGCGACAAGTTCGTAATTGACAAGAAGAGAGGTCATGGCATGATGTCCATGACTACTGCTTAGGTGTTGGCGGCCATCTGGTCAATGTAGAAACAGAAGACAAAATGGATCACCTCATGAGTGTCTTGAGGAGTGACCCAAGCTTGCAGAGAAAATGTAAATAAAAAGCTAAGATGGATTAACAATGTAAGTAAATTATCTTATTGTCTATAAAATGATTTTTCACAGACAAAACTCGCCCAGATGGCTTTGGAAACACACTTGTCACCAGAGCACACGGATCATGTTACAAGTTCATAATTGACAAGAAGAGAGGTCATGGCATGATGTCCATGACTACTGCTAAAGTGTTGGTGGCCGTCTGGTCAATGTAGAAACAGAAGACAAAATGGATCACCTCATGAGTGTCTTGAGGAGTGACCCAAGCTTGCTGGGGAAATGGAAGTTATAGGCTAAGATGAATTAACAATGTAAGTAAGTTATTTGTCTTATTGTCTGTTAAATGATTTTTCACAGACAAAACATGCTCTGATGGCTTTGGAAACACACTCGTCACAAGAGCTCACGGATCCTGCTACAAGTTCGTAATTGACAAGAAGAGAGGTCATGGCATGATGTCCATGACTACTGCTAAAGTGTTGGCGGCCAACTGGTCAATGTAGAAACAGAAGACAAAATGGATCACCTCATGAGCGTCTTGAGGAGTGACCCAAGCTTGCTGGGGAAATGGAAGTAAAAGGCTAAGATGAATTAACAATGTAAGTAAATTATTTGTCTTATTGTTTGTTAAATGATTTTTCACAGACAAAACATGCCCTGATGGCTTTGGAAACACACTCGTCACAAGAGCGCACGGATCATGTTTCAAGTTCGTAATTGACAAGAAGAGAGGTCATGGCATGATGTCCATGACTACTGCTAAAGTGTTGGCGGCCATCTGGTCAATGTAGAAACAGAAGACAAAATGGATCACCTCATGAGCGTCTTGAGGAGTGACCCAAGCTTGCTGGGGAAATGTAAGTTAAAGGCTAAGATGAATTAACAATGTAAGTAAATTATTTATCTTATTTGTCTTACTGTCTATTAAATGATTTTTCACTGACAAAACGTGCTCTGATGGCTTTGGAAACACACTCGTCACAAGAGCTCAGGGATCCTGCTATAAGTTCATACTTGACAAGAAGAGAGAACATGGCAAAATGCATGTGACTACTGCTTAAGTTTGGGCTGCAATCTGGTCATTGTAGAAACAGAACAGGAAATGGATCACCTCGTGAGTGTACTGGGGGGTGACCCAAGCTTACTGAGGAAATGTTAGTAAAAGGCTAAGATGAATTAACAATGAAGGTAAATTTTTTGTCTTATTAACTATTTAATGATTTTTCACAGACGAAACTTGTTCTGCTGGCTTTGGACACACACGGGTCACCAGAGCAAATGGATCATGTTATAAGTTCGTACTAGTCAAGAAGAGAACATGGATGATGCACATTACTGCTGCTACAGTGTGGGTTGCATTCTGGTCAGTGTAGAAACAGAAGACAAAATGGACCACCTCAAGATTGTTGTGAGGATCGTGCTATAAGGTTGTACATGACAAGAAGAGACAACATCCCATGATGTCAATGACAACTGCTAAATCTTAGGCCACCATCTGGTCAGTTTAGTAAAAGAAGACACAATGGATCACCTCAAGACTGTTGTGACGAGTGACCCAAGCTTGCTGAGGAAATTTAAGTAAAAGCCTAAGATGAATTAACAATGTAAGTAAATTATATGTCTTATTGTCTATTAAATGATTTTTCACAGACAAAACTTGCCCTGTTGGTTTTGGACACACACTCTTCACCAGAGCGCATGGATCGTGCTATAAGTGTGTACTTGAAAAGAAGAGACAACTTCCAATGATGTCCGTGTGTCAAGAAATCCTTTATTTGTCATATTTAAGGTCTTTTAAGAGATCATCTACTTAATATATTAAGGTGTTATAAAAGAAAATCATTAATTTGTTATTACTTTAAGAGACATGGTACTTCTTGTATAGTTGACCTTTGGTCAAGATTAGCATGTAATACATAGGGTTCTTCAATGTGACAAATGTGTATCCCAGCCAGCAAGCTTTGTGTACAGTGGAGACACATTGTCAAGGGTTAAACTTGCCTCGGGACAGTGCTGTCTGTCCAAGTACAGCCAGGTCAGACAACGGACAAGTGGGTTTAGCCTTGAAGTATCTGGGACAGCATGAGTGTCTTCAGTACTTGCCAGATTGTTAAATAGAGAAGGTGGTTTCAGACAAGCATAAAAATAAAATAATACTGGTGACAGCAAGTTACTCAGACATCAAAATGGGATACCAGACTTTGTAAAACACTGGGAATAACAAGAAGTATAATGAAGTAGTGGAACCTTGTGCTATTTTTATATGAAACATTGATCATCCCAGGTCAATAGACTTAACATAAGGATTATTCATAACAGTGTGGCTAGCCATGAAGATTTGGTGTACACAAAAACTCTACTTTGATATTATGGAAAGTGACAATTAAGTGAAGCAAAGGAAAAGATCTGGGGGGATAAGTACATTAACTTCTCTGAACTGCTTGGTCACCAGAACCGTTCGTTCACGCTATAGGTGGATGACAGATCTGGACTTCGCTGGTTGCCTGAAACTAAAAAGCAACTCAGCTTCAGTGCATGGTGCCAAGCGTTTAATACTTTCATGGCGGTTTACACACAAATATTCCCGCAGCAAGCCCCCCATTTGTGCAAGTACCTAAGTGTCATCTGCAGCCTCCAGGAAATGGGTGCTGATTGGCATTCCTATGATACCAATTTCCGCAGGGTGAGGGAGGTGTATGCGTGTCCGTGGGAGCAGCAGCATGCTAAGCTATACGTCAATGCGTTGGCCCATGTTGTCAAAGTGAGCCAATCGAATAGCAACTCCAGCAACTCGCCCTTTTGTAGCAAGCCTAAGGGGACATGTAACAAATACAACAGAGGCTGTTATTGCAAGGGATGTGCATACCTACATGTGTGCCAGCGCTGCAGGGGAAGTCATCTGCAAACAAAGTGCAAGTCTCAAACAGATCGTGGGGCTTCAAATGCTACCAACAGCAAGCAGTCACGACAGTAACCCAGCAATCGGCAACAGTCCAATAAATCATAATAGACTAGCTTCAGTGCGTAGGGCAACAGGGTACCCAGAAGAGAAAGTAAGGACTCTGGCTGATGGTTTTGATAAAGGTTTTGATATAGGTTTTGTAAAAACAGCATTGGTCCATACCCCCAGTAATTTAAAATCAGTTCTTGATAACCCAGGTATTGTTGTAGAAAAAATTAATAAGGAAATACAGTTAGGCAGGATTGCAGGACCATTCGATTCACCCCCTTTTTCATCATTCACATGTTCCCCATTAGGACTAGTCCCTAAAAAGAAAAAGGAAAATTTCGTTTAATACACCACCTTTCTTCTCCAGAGGGAAGTTCAATTAATGATGGAATTGAACCACAGGCAACTTCGGTGTCATACGCATCTGTAGAAGATGCCATAGATTGCATTCAGGCCATGGGAGATTCAGTTTATTTGGCGTAGGCAGATATACAGTCAGCGTTTAGGTTACTCCCAATCAAAATCAGTCAGCACCACTTACTTGGTTTCACTTGTGACAATAAATACTATTATGATAAATGTCTACCGATGGGGTGCGCCTCCTCATGTAGACTCTTTGAGGAGTTTAGCTCACCTCTGCAACACTTAATGGAGGCAAAACATCTTGGGGGCAGAATCATACATTACCTAGATGATTTTTTGTTCATAGCCCCTAGCAAGCAGGCTTGCCAAAAATTGTTGCATACCTTCTGCAAGTTATGTACAGAGTTAGGGGTGCCATTAGCAACAGAAAAAACAGTTGGTCCAATACTTTCCTTCCTAGGCATACAACTGGACTGTATGTCAAAAATAGCACGGCTTAGAAGTGAAAAAGTAACACAGTGTCAGGAATTGTTGTTTTCATTCATGAGAAAGAGAAAAAAAACAAAAAAAAAAACAAGTTATTCACTATTATATGGGGTCACACCATTAATAAAAGAGATCACACCTGAATAATGTCATTAATTATAACTAATAAATGTTGTCACACTTTACAATTATTTATTAAAAATAAGGATATCATTATGTTAGTATAACAAAATATGTTGTAACATAATGCAGACAAAGGTGTTTCTCCCATGTCTCTCTTGATTTTAAGCGCATGACTGTCACGTGACATTTGACATTTGTTTAGGTTCTGGCGGCAGGGCGTCGTCACCTCGAACGTACATCAAGTGTAATGTGGATAAATAGAGGTAAAAAAGTATAACCATATATGCATAATATTATGTATTGACTGTAATTTTTATAAAACATCATCTAAATGTTTAACATGGTATATATGTATATTACTGTGGATTCGCAACGTCGACTCAGAATGTCTTTGACACGACGTCATTTTGGGTATTTTCTGCAAACTACCCTTTTTCGACAGTTTGTAGCAAAATAAATATATAAATAACATACAAAAATATGATAGCATTAGATGCGCCGGATCGTCAACTTTACCACGCAAAAAAATTTTTAGACAAATGTGGTCACACTTATTTGTGAGAGAGAGAAATATGGGTCCGTTACTTTGCACGATTACCGGCCTTCTGGTCAGTGTAAAAACAGAAGATGAAATGGATCAGCTAAAGAGTGTCTTGAGGAGTGACCCAAGCTTGCAGAGAAAATGTAAGTAAAAAGCTAAGATGGATAACAATGTAGGTAAATACCTTGTGTTATTGTCAATTAAATGATTTTTCACTGACAAAACATGCCCTGAGGGCTTTGGACACACACTAGTCACCAGAACGTTCAGATATTGTTATAAGTTCGTACTAGACAAGTAGAGAGAATATGGCATGATGTCCATGACTACTGCTAAAGTGTTGGCAGCCATCTGGTCAATGTAGACACAGAATACAAAATAGATCGCCTCAAGGGTGTCCTGAGGAGTGACCCAAGCTTGCTGAGGAAATATAAGTAAAAGACTAAGAAGAATTAACAATGTAAATAAATTATTTGTCTTATTGTCTATTAAATGATTTTTCACTGACAAAACATGCCTTGATGGCTTTGGAAACACACTCGTCACCAGAGAGCACAGATCGTGTTATTAGTTCGTACTTGACAAGAAGAGAGAACATGGCATGATGCATGTGACTACTACTAAAGCTTAGGCTGCCATCTGGTCAGTGTAGTAACATAAGACTAAATGGATAACCTCAAGATTGATGTGAGGAGTGACCCAAGCTTGCTGAGGTAATGTAAGTGAAAGGTTAAGATGAATTAACAATGTAAGTAAATTATTTGTCTTATTGTCTATTAAATAATTTTTCACAGACAAAACTTGCCCTGATGGTTTTGGTTACACACTCTTCACCAGAGTGCATGGATCCTGCTTTAAGTTTGTATGTGACAAGAAGAGACAACGTCCCATGATGTCCGTGACTCCTGTTAAAGCTTAGGCTGCCATCTGGTCAGTGTAGTAACAGAAGATGAAATGGATCCCCTCAAGCTTGCTGAGGTAATGTAAGTAAAAGGCTAAGATGAATTAAAAATGTAAGTAAATTATTTGTCTTATTGTCTATTAAATAAATTTTCACAGACAAAACTTGCCCTGATGGTTTTGGACACACACTCTTCACCATAGCACGCGGATAATGCTATAAGTTCATACTTGACAAGAAGAGAGAACATGGCATGATGCATGTGACTACTGCTACATTGTGGGCGGCATTCCGGTCAGTGTAGAAACAGAAGATGAAATGGATCACCTCAAGAGTGTCTTGAGGTAATGTAAGTACAAGGCTAAGATGAATTAACAATGTGAGTAAATTATTTGTCTTATTTTCTATAAAATGATTTTTCACAGACAAAACTTGCCCTGATGGTTTCGGACACACACACTCTTCACCAGAGTGCATGGATCCTGCTATAAGTTCATACTTGACAAGGAGAGAGGTCAAGGCATGATGTCCATGACTGCTGCTAAAGTGTTGGCAGCCATCTGGTCAATGTAGAAACAGAAGACAAAATAGATAACCTCAAGATTGTTTTGAGGAGTGACCCAAGCTTGCTGAGGTAATGTAAGTAAAAGGCTAAGATGAATTAACAATGTTAGTAAATTATTTGTCTTATTTTCTATTAAATTACTATTTTTGTCTAATGGCGAAAGGGGTTTTATGAAGTACGCGCCACGCCCTGCGTGGGTATATCTACCACGGGTACTGCCCCTAAGTTTTCGTAGGTCGGTCTCACCAGCTGGGGCTCTCGCGTAGTGATTCGGCCAATCAGAGACCAGTTTGTCCTTCAGCCCGGACCGATCCCCGGTACGTATATAAAAGAGGTCACCGAAGCGCCATCCTCTTTTGTTTGCCTGCATCGCCAGTTTGCATCACAAAGCTTGAACTCTGCCATTTCAACCCTGACCCACCACTGTTTACAAACAGAGCTCTTCATCACCGACCAGGTACCACTAAGACGTCGTCAAGGGTGAGTTTATAAGTCATTTGCCGGTGATTTCAGAACTTTGGCCGTGTTGGGTCGTGTTTCCTTTGTCTCAGTCGGGTCTATGTTACAATTACCACGCCGACTCGCATCATGACGTCCCCGTCTGAAGCGTGTACCTCTACTAGTGCAAGTACGAGCAGTTTCGAGTTCACAAACGCCATTGTACTGGGGGCATCTGAAATACGATATTTGTCTCAGTATGGCAGACTGCAAGGGGAAGCTCAGACCGAATTTCAGGTTCTTGACCAAAGTCTGCGACATTTACGTCTGTGGTCTGAGCGGGTGTACTGTGGCGGAACTGCACCAGCCCCAGCCCCTGTGGCCAATTACTATCGTACAGCCTGAGTTCGTGCTACTTCACATTGGGGGCAACGATCTCGCGTTTGAGGGCCTTGCAGGTCGTCCGAGGTTGTGGGTAATAGCATTTACAAATTGTGCACTCAGTTGCACAAAGATATGGGGGTGCAGCTTGTTGGCTTAGTGGAGCTCAACCCTAGATTTCTGCCATTTTGTGGTAGAGGGTATCCGTCCGACTACAACCGCCGGGTAGAAACCTGTAATCAGTATCTAGAGGCAGTACTTGGTGATATTGATTTTGCCTTTTTATGGCAATATAAGAAGTTCAAATGGAAACGCCATATCTTTGCTAAAGATGGGGTCCATTTTAATGATGTTGGCACCAAACTTTGGTACCTCAGTCTTCGGGGAGCAGTTGTTGCCGGTCTGAGAACCAAATGTAAATTCTAAATTTTCTGATTGTTAAGCTATATCAGTCGAAATGTTTAGGCCTTTGTCATAATTTTGACTTAATTTATAAAGAATAAAAAGAAATTAAATAATTTATTACAGTTTAGTTATGGATGGATCTGCACTGTTCCAATTTGGCCATCATGGGTCGATGTGTTTTCACAGGTCATGTGGTTATTATTTGGTGGTGGCCTTCCCAAGAAAAATTTTATAGTATTATTTTAATGTTGTACTAATATATATAAAGAGATGGGTTAGGTCTTTTGTCTAGCCCAGACGTGGCCACGGGTTGAGGAACTCCCCAGGTCATTTATTCTTTGGTTGGGTCAAAGTATTCCCCAGTCGTAATTTGGCCTTTGGGTTGACGAGAGTCCCCAGGTCGTACCTCACCTACTTGAGTCAAGCATTCACCTCCTTCTTGACTGTATTCTGACAACCGAAATAATTTCATGGTCGGTTTCTCTAAATAGGCTGACAACTGGCAATGCAGTCACTTGTGCTTTGTTACCATCTTCATCATTATATTGAACTACTCTGCCTGCCATCTGTATATTAAATTCCAGATGCCCCCTAGAAAGAGAAAGGCTCCACAGAGATTGGTTGAAGAGGATCCACCAAGCCCCCCTCATCGTCAAGGTCGCGACACAAACTCAAGATCATCAGCCAGTAGCCCAGCACTGAGCACCAGCGAGGCAGGTATATCGGAGGCGCAAGTTTTGTGACTTATACGTACCATCACTGCGGAGGTGAACGCTGACTTCAACCACTGGATGGAGCGTTTCATTGAAGAGAAAGGGCTCCTGCCACGCAATGATGCCTCCCTTGACAGGGCTGCCAGCAGTGCCGCATCCAATGTCACAGGTGAGGTACCCCCGCCATCAGGTGGCATTGCAAATGACATTGACGACGATGTTATCAATATCGCAGTTAGAGTTAGTGGGGATGTACGTGATTCTATTTGGAAAGGGGTTTATACAGAAATGTCAAAGCTTGTGGGTTTGTCCCCTTATGACAAGAGTGGCAAGGAGAGCTCGAATCCTAATCAAACGTCCACCACAAAATCCAGACCACCCATCCTAAACATACATGAATGGACATCTGCCTTTCATGTATACATGGCCGTTTACTGTTCGAAGCCTGATTTTGCTTCTGAGGCCCCTTCCCTCTGCACATACATGGAAGCCATCAGGTCGTTGTATAACAACAGAGACGACTGGCGCACATACTACGTGGAGTTTAGAAGGCTTCAGGCACGCATTGGGCGCCGCTGGGACAGGCGTCACCATGATTTATGGTTAAGATTCCCTCACAGTTAGGGGGTTGGGAAACAGGGTACACCTTACCAAAAACTCAAGATCTACGCAGCCCTTTCGTGGAGGGAATACCACTAACACCTGCTGGGCCTTTAACAAAGGTAGGCCTTGTGCCTGCCAGCCCTACTAGAATTTGTCTCGTCAAACCCGGTCTCCCCTCCAACACAAGAAGATCAACCCTGTCAGGGTGGCCCCAGAAATCAGAGGGGCGCCTCCGCCACAACAACCAATCCAAACCCGCCCCAAAACCCGCAAAAAAAATCTCCCTAACTTGCATGCCAGGTAATCCTGATTGGCCTTCTCCAGTAGATGCTTCTGTTTTAGATCATTTGCCTTGAAAGTTCCATTTTCCTGTTTCTCAAGCTTTAGAACTAGTCAATGGGTTTTTATATGGGTTTAATTTAGGTTTTGAGGGTTGTTTGACAGACTCTTCCTCTAATAACCATTTATCAGCACTCTCCAAACGAGATGTTGTGTATAAGAAACTGTCCAAAGAACTCTCTGCAGGCCGTATCGCGGGTCCTTTTCCTGTTGAACCCTTCCACCCCTTTAGAATCTCTTCGTTAGGAGTCGTACCAAAGAAAAAAAATAGGCCAGTACAGGCTTATTCACAACCTCTCACATCCGGACCATGACTCTGTGAACACTTGTATACTGCGTGAGGCTAGTCAAGTTTCCTATGCCTCTATACAGATGCAATAAATTTCATTAAACCTTTAGGATCCTTCGCTTTCCTAGCTAAAACTGACATTGAGGCTGCCTTTCGCCTTATTCCTATCCATCCTAAATTTTACCCCCTTCTCGGCTTCTCATGGCGTGGCCTATTTTACCACGACAAATGTCTCCCTATGGGTTGTGCTTCCTCATGCAATATCTTTGAAAAGTTCAGCATGGTCTTGGAATTTTTGACAAAAAGTATTTGCCAAACCTGTCGCATAGTCCATGTCTTAGATGACTTTCTCTTTATAAGTGATAGCTGTGAAAAAACAAGAACCATGCTTGAAACTTTCATCAGTTTATGCAAGTCCTTGGGCGTCCCCATAGCCCACGAGAAAACCGAAGGCCCATCTCAGGTCATTACATTTCTGGGATTTGATGTGGTGTCGCAGCACACCAGACTTCCTCAAGATAAGCTGCAGAAAGCAAAGGCTTTAATACAGTCCTTTTTGGCTAAAGATAAATTCACTTTAAAAGAGTTGCAATCCCTCATTGGTTTCCTCAATTTGCATGTGCGGTTATCATACCGGGTAAGGCCTTCCTTCACCGTCTGATAGACAAGACAAGAAGGCTCTCTAAACCTCATCATCATACCAGATTGAACAAACAGGCTAAATTGGATCTGAAAATGTGGCTGCAATTTCTTGACCATTTCAACCGCAAATGTTTTTTCACTGATGACCGTTGGGTAGAGGCTACCAGTATAAAATTGTACACCGATGCGGCAAAAAGCCTGGGCTTTGGGGCAAAATTAGGCGTGCATTGGTTTTATGGACGGTTTCCCTCGCAATGGAACAACTACAATATTGTTACACTTGAGTTGCTGCCCATTGTGTTAGCCATTGAAACATGGGGTCACATTCTTTCTAATAAACACGTCTCCATCTTCATCAATAATCATGCTCTAGTTTTCATATTAAATAAACAATCCACCCCAAACCTAATACCATGGTCTTGGTCAGAAGATTTGTTTTAGCTACTCTAAAGTATAACATTATACTTAAAAGCTCTGAATATACCAGGATTTCTAAATTGTGAGGCGGATGCTCTGTCCCGTTTACAGGTGCAAAGATTCAGAACTTTGGCTCCCGATGCTCATCAGAATCCCACGAGGTACCAACCTCTTCCACCGACCCTGAATTAGAGGAACTTGGAAAACGCCTCATTTGCAACAGCACTGCCGCTTCAACCCAAGCTTGCTGAGGTAATGTAAGTAAAAGGCTAAGATGAATTAACAATGTAAGTAAATTATTTGTCTTATTTTCTATTAAATGATTTTTCACAGACAAAACTTGCCCTGATTGTTTTGGACACACACTCGTCACCAGAGCTCACGGATCATGCTATACGTTTGTACGTGACAAGAAGAGACAACATCCCATGATGTCCGTGACAACTGCTAAAGCTTTAGCCGCCATCTGGTCAGTGTAGTAACAGTAAACTAAATGGATCACCTCAAGATTGTTGTGAGGAGTGACCCAAGCTTGCAGAGAAAATGTAAGTAAAAAGCTAAAAAGGATTAACAATGTAAGTAAATTATTTGTCTTATTGTCTATTAAATGATTTTTCACTGACAAAACGTGCCCTGATGGTTTTGGACACACACTCTTCACTAGAGCACACAGATCATGCTATAAGTTTGTACGTGACAAGAAGAGACAACATCCCATGATGTCAGTGACAACTGCTTAAGCTTAGGCCGCCATCGGGTCAGTGTAGTGACAGAAGACAAAATGGATCACCTCAAGATTGTTGTGGTGAGTGACCCAAGCTTGCTGAGGTAATGTAAGTAACATGCTAAGATCAATTAACAATGTAAGTAAATTATTTGTCTTATTGTTTAGTAAATGATTTTTCACAGACAAAACGTGCCCTGATGGTTTTGGACACACACTCGTCACCAGAGCTCACGGATCATGTTACAAGTTCGTAATTTACAAGAAGATAGGTCATGGCATGATGTCCATGACTACTGATAAAGTGTTGGCAGCCATCTGGTCCATGTAGAAACAGAACAGGAAATGGATCACCTCATGAGTGTCTTGAGGAGTGACCCAAGCTTGCTTGGGAAATGTAAGTTAAAGGCTAAGATGAATTAACAATGTAAGTAAATTATTTATCTTATTTGTCTTATTGTCTATTAAATTAATTTTCACTGACAAAACGTGCCCTGATTGCTTTGGAAACACACTCGTCACAAGAGCTCAAGGATCCTGCTATAAGTTCATACTTGACAAGAAGAGAGAACATGGCATAATGCACTTGACTACTGCTTAAGTGTGGGCCGCAATCTTGTCAAAGTAGAAACAGAAGACAAAATGGATCACCTCATGAGTGTCCTGAGGAGTGACCCAAGCTTGCAGAGAAAATGTAAGTAAAAAGCTAAGATGGATTAACAATGTAAGTAAACTATTTGTCTTATTGTCTAGTAAATGATTTTTCACAGACAAAACTTGCCCTGATGGTTTTGGAAACACACTCGTCACCAGAGCGCACGGATCATGTTACAAGTTTGTATGTGACAAGAAGAGACAAAATCCCATGATGTTCGTGACTACTGCTTTATTATGGGCCGCTTTCCAGTCTGTGTAGAAACAGAGGATGAAATGGATCAGCTCAAGAGTGTCTTGAGGAGTGACCCAAGCTTGCTGAGGAAATGTAAGTAAAAGTCTAAGATGAATTAACAATGAAAGTAAATTATTTGTCTTATTGTCAATTAAATGATTTTTCACTGACAAAACGTGCCCTAATGGTTTTGAACACACACTCTTCACCAGAGCTCACGATTCGTGCTACAAGTTTGTACATAACAAGAAGAGACAACATCCCATTTTGTCAGTGACAAATGCTAAAGCTTAGGCCACCATCTGGTCAGTTTAGTAACAGAAGACACAATGGATCACCTCAAGATTGTTGTGAGGAGTGACCAAAGCTTGCTGAGGAAGTGTAAGGAAAGGCTAAGATGAATTAACAATGTAAGTAAATTATTTGTCTTATTGCCTATTAAATGATTTTTCACAAACAAAACTTGCCCTGATGGTTTTGGACACACACTCTTCACCAGAGCGCACGGATTGTGCTAAAAGTTGGTACTAGACAAGAAGAGATAACATGGCATGATGTCCGTGACTACTACTAAAGCTTAGGCTGCCTTCTGGTCATTGTAGTAACAGAAGACAAAAAGGATCACCTCAAGATTGTTGTGAGGAGTGACCAAAGCTAGCTGAGGTAATTTAAGTAAAAGGCTAAGATGAATTAACAATGTAAGAAAATTATTTGTCTTACCATAATGTCTACTTGAATTCGTACAGGAAAAAATAATTATTTTTCTCAGTGTGTGAATTATTATATGTAAAATATGAAAATTAGAATATTGCAAGAGAGAAGATCGTTTGACACCTGAGAACCGGCGATGGGCGATAATAGATGATGTACGGCAACTCCCATGTTAATTATACAAACCGGTGTTTTTTATATATATATATATATATATATATATATATATGAATAATATACAGGGTTTTAGCCGCGCTGGTCGGGGGTAACCGGGACGGCCTGTACTGCTGGCCGTAACAGACTTAACATTCGTAACCCACAGACCGGCACATAAGATCATAAAGATCGTCAAAAATCCAGCTACCGGCAATAGAACTACAGTATTTCATTACCCCAAACTGTTAAATTTGTACCTCATTAGTATGTTAACAAATTTATTTGATCACGGCTGTGGTGCAAACAAAATTGACAGGAGTCACTGATCACCTTAATTTTACACATCAAATAAATTATTGGTAAACAAACAAGCAACGAAGTGTTCTCAGATTTGACATGAAAGGAAAACATCATTAGCCAGGGGTCTCTCACGGCCTACAGCGGTGCGTAGCATCTTTAGTGGTAAGAAAATGGGCTATTGTTTTGTAATACTTCATGGCAACATTTAATTCATTTACAAACATTATTTGTATGGATTGCAGAATATGCCCTAATAAAATGGTAATGGTGATTTTCTTAGGGCGTTAATGAAATTTATTCGGGGTGCCACCTGGCGGCAAGTGAACTTATTACAGCCGTGAATATGTAATCTCAGCAGATTTATTTATATATTTCAATTAATTGTTTATTTTACCCGTTTGGTAATTTAAGTGGAAAGAAATAAATGAAAAAAAAATATATGTTTATCATATTTTTAAACTGGGACGGGGGAGTAACATAAAAGGGGGTAAAAATTGGTAGGTTTGAACCAGGGGCACATAGTTCACACTATAGCAGTTCATGCGCCTTTAACCAAATGGCCACAGTAACTACCGAATTACGCAGAAGTTTTTATTTGGGAGATTCTAATAAGATTTAAACAGCGGGAAAAAAAATAAATTATTTCAGGGACATAACCGGGATTTATTAAATTAAAACCCTTGAAGACAGCGGTATATCCTTTGTAGCTGCGGTTCAAAGCACTCTGACGATCTCCATTTAACCTTTGATGTCTTGTAGCACCAGGTCATGCCTGTGATCAGCGGTCCGTGCGAGGTTTGTCCCAAGTGGATTACTAGTATATGATCATCAGCTAATGTGATTTTTGTCCCACTTACAAATCCTTCTTATAATATTATTAAGTAAACAAAATTTTATCGATTACGACACATTTTTTACCTCGAGTTCTATTGTTCAAATCACATTCATGCTGTAAGAAGTCTCAAGCAAAGATGGCCCATCGGTATCAGTTAAGCGACAGTTTTTCCTATTTACATACATGAAGTCGCAAATCTGATAAAATTGTTCCGATAAATTATCATGTTACTTCCTCGCACTAAGACATAAAGATGTGTTGTTATCAGGTGAACAGCGTAGACATTTGATTCATCTCCACATGCAAAGCCTTTTTAATCATAGCTACAATTACTGTTCATACGGACCGCCGGAGGTCACCGGCAATAGCTAATATCGGCACAGTATGTTGGTGTACGAATTCATATATGTAATATAGAAAAATATGATTCAGGAAATTTATAGTGTGCGAACTAATGAAGGATACGAACTGATGTAGACATTACGGTATTGTCTATTAAATGATTTTTCACTGACAAAACTTGCCCTGATGGCTTTGGAAACACACTCTTCACCAGAGCGCACGGATCATGTTACAAGTTTGTATGTGACAAGAAGAGACAACATCCCATGATGTCCATGACTACTGCAACATTGTGGGCAGCTTTCTGGTCCATGTAGAAACAGAGGATGAAATGGATCAGCTGAAGAGTGTCTTGAGGAGTGACCCAAGCTTGCTGAGGTAAGGTAAGTAAAAGTCTAAGATGAATTAACAATGAAAGTATATTATTTGTCTTATTGTCTATTAAATGATTTTTCAATGACAAAACATGCCCTGATGGTTTTAGACACACATTCTTCATCAGAGCTCATGGATTGTTCATAAGTTCATACTTGACAAGAAGAGAGAACATGGCATAATGCACTTGACAACTGCTTAAGTGTGGGCAGCAATCTTGTCATTGTAGAAACAGAACAGGAAATGGATCACCTCATAAGTGTCTTGAGAAGTGACCCAAGCTTGCAGAGAAAATGTAAGTAAAAGCTAAGATGATTTAACAACGTAAGTAAATAATTTGTTTTATTGTCATTCAAATGATTTTTGACTGACTAAATGTGCCCTGATGGCTTTGGACACACACTCGTCACAAGAGCTCACAGAACCTGCTATAAGTTCGTACATGACAAGAAGAGAGAACATGGCATAATGCACGTGACTACTGCTTAAAGTGTGGGCCGCAATCTGGTCATTGTAGAAACAGAACAGGAAATGGATCACCTCATGAGTGTCCTGAGGAGTGACCCAAGCTTACTGAGGAAATGTTAGTAAAAGGCTAAGATGAATTAATAATGTAAGTAAATAATCTCTCTTATTGTCTATTAAATGATTTTTCACAGACAAAACTTGCCCTGATGGTTTTGGACATACACTCTTCACCAGAGCGCACGGATTCTGCTTTAAGTTTGTATGTGACAAGAAGAGACAACGTCCCATGATGTCCATGACTACTGTTAAAGCTTAGACCGCCATCTGGTCAGTGTAGTAACAGAAGATGAAATGAATCCCCCCAAGCTTGCTAAATTATTTGTCTTATTGTCTATTAAATATCTATTTTTGCCTCTCGGCTAAAGGAGTTTTATGTAACGCACACCACGCCCCCTCCGTATATCGTTTACGGGTCAAGTATAGGTCATCCTCACAGGCTGGCACTATACCGCTGTATTTTATCCAATCAGGGACCAGATCGTCAGTCAGCCCGGGCCCATCCCCAGTCCCTATATAATCCAGGTCAACAAAGGCCTGGCCTCTATTGCTGCCTGCATCGCTCGCTGAACCTCGTTTGGATGTGAATACATCGACACGTTGAACTCGCTGAACCTCGTTTGAATGTGAATACATCGAACTTTGCCGTTTCAACTCTGACCTGTGTAACGTGTTTATCAACAAAGCTACTCTTTGCCGCCTGTGTTTTGGCTGGCTATTTCCGTATTTAGGGCCTTAAAATGGTCGTTTCTTGTTCTGTACTTGATTTATTATAACATAAGTCGGGTTTGTCACAACCACTAATTCTTAGAAAGAGTTATGGCAGCAGCTCTCGCAACAGGAGGCTCTGCCAATGGTGGTAATAGTGGTTTTGAGTTCACGACTGCTGTCGTGCTCGGAGCTTCCGAAGTTCGTCGCTTGGGGTTTGCCATGGGAGATGGCATCGGCAAATTAAAATCGAATTTCGATTTTTCTACTGGAGCCTGCGACGTGCACGTTCGGGGCTTGAGCGGGTGTACCGTTCCCACGTTGCTTGAGCCGGGCGTGTTGTGGCCGGTGCTTATGCTGCAGCCCGAGTTCGTGCTTCTCCATATCGGGGTAAATGATCTCACTGCTGAGGGCCTGGCTGGTCAGCCAGAGGTCCTGGGTAACAGCATATACGAGCTGTGCGCTCATTTGCATAATGAGCTTGGGGTGTGTCTGGTCTGCTTGGCCGAGCTCAATCCCCGGTTTCCGCCATTTTGTGGCAGATCGTACCCCTCCGACTACAACCGCAGGGTTTTCACTTGTAACCAGTATTTGGAAGCTGTGCTTAGTGATACCGATTTTGCCTCCTTATGGCAGCACAGGAAAATTAGGTGGAAGCGACACCTTTTTGCCAAAGATGGTGTTCACTTCAGCGAAGTCGGCACCAAGCTCTGGTACCTTAGCCTCAGGGGAGCGGTTGTTGCTGGTTTGAGAGCAAAACAAAACTTTAGTTTCGTTTATTTCTTTATTATGTAACCCCCCCCCCTTCCCTCTTCTTACTTGTGGGTCATTTGTCGAATCTTATTCGGCCTGTTACTACAATATGTTCATTTTGTCTTAAACACATTAAATCACCCATAACATGTAATAAATTTGTATATGTCATTTTCCCTGGCTGCTAATATTTATTCAAATCAGTCTCATCTTCCTATATCTTATCATTATTATAAATGGTTGTAATTTTAACAATAATGAGTTTATTTTTCTACTTATTCATAAACCTATTTATTATTATTAATTTTCTCTCCCTCCCATAAGGAGGTACTTCTTGGTTATCCCTGTGCCTTCAGGGGCCATGATTTGTTTTTCGCCAATGCTGTGCCTAAATATCTTTGTTTATACACTTAGTTTGGGCTATATATTCTGTTGAAGGTACAATTTCCCCAGTTATTATACATCAGCTAATTATAAGGAGATGACATGTGGGGCCTTGGGCCTTGTAATTTTGCTTGGCGAGCAAAGATTTATGTGGCCATCGGGTTGGGGTTGCCCAGGTCATCTTAAAAATTTTATTACTAGGGGTGTTTATCCCCAGTTGTTTTTGGCCTGCGGGTTGACAGGTGTCACCGGGTCATTATTTGCTGTTTTGACAGTGTGCCAGCTGTAGTTTACTGATTGACATAATGCAATTTAAGCAGTTATAGATAATTTTGGAGTGATTGCAGGTTTTTAAATTTATTTAACCCCATTCTACAGAAAAGCGAACTATCTTGTCTGCCGACGATGTGTATTAATTTCCAGGTGCCCCCCAGAAAAAGGAAGCCACCCCAGAGAATAGTGGAGGAGGAGGAACACCCAGCTTCCTCCCGCCGTCGCAGCCGCAATGCTGACCCCGAGCAGCATCGACCAGCCAGCCATCATGCAATTCTGGTATGTCGGAGGCCCAGGTATAAAAAATGATCCGAACGATTACAGCCAAGGTCAATGCAGACTTCAATAATCGAATGGAGTGATTCATCACAGAGAAGGGGCTTCTGCCGCGGCGCAATCCCTCCCTTGACAGGGCCGCTGGAATGGCGGCTTGCAGTGTTACAGGTGAGGCACCTCCTGTGCATCATGAGGGTTTGGCGGGCGATATTGATGATGACATCATCAATATTGCCGACAGGGTAACCGGTGAGATTCAGGACTCAATCTGGAAAGGGGATTTTTTTAGATGGAAAAACTTAGTGGCTTGTCCCTGTATGATAAGAGTAACAGAGATTCCACTAAAGGATCAAACATGGCCCCCTCATCTAAGTCTGGCGTTAAGCTGCCCATCCTAAACATACACGAGTGGACATCAGCCTTCCATGTTTACATGGCGGTGTACTGCTCTAAGCCCGAGTTTGCGTCGGAGGCTCCTGCTCTGTGCACATATATGGAGGCTATACGGTCACTCTATAGCAATGGGGATGACTGGCGCACATACGACATCGAGTTCAGGAGGCTCTGTGCGCGAACCGGGCGTCGTTGGGATCGGCGCCATCGCGATCTCTGGTTAGACTCCCTGACAGTGAGGGGTATGGGTGGCAGGGGCCACCCCCCAAAGAGCCCCAAGTCACCACAGCCATTTCGGGCAGGGAACAATGTTAATGCATGCTGGGCTTTCAACAAAGTTAGGCCCTGTGCCCGACAACCTTGTCCTTACCAGCATAGATGCTATTCGTGTGGGGGGCCCCATCCAGCCAAAACCTGTCCAATCGCCCCCGTCTCCCCCCTGTCATTCGATAAAAATCAAGGCGGGCCTAGATTACAGAGGGGCAATCCGGCCACACCATCAAACGCCACCCAACCCCCAAAGCCGAGAACCAACCCCACTTACCAACGAGGAAGATAATTTCAGAATACCTTCCCCTGTTAATGCTCCCATCTTGACACATCTGCTGAAAAAGTTAATTTTCCAAATCTTTAGCTTCTGAACTGATCAACGGTTTTTCCTTTGGGTTTGATTTGGGGTTTGAGGGTATTTTCGCCGATTCCTACGCTAACAATCACTTGTCCGCTCTCTCCAAACCTGATGTTGTTCACAAAAAGTTAACAAAAGAGATCTTAGCAGGTCCTTTTCCATCTAAACCTTTCTACCATTTTCGGATTTCCCCATTAGGAGTAGTGCCTAAAAAACAACCTGGCCAGTACAGGCTGATCCACAACCTTTCTTATCCGGACAATGATTCGGTGAACACAGGTATACCACGAGAGGCCAGTCAGGTTTCTTATGCCTCCATACAAGATGCCATTAACATCATTAAACCCTTAGGCTCTTCGGTTTATCTTGCTAAGACGGATATTGAGGCAGCCTTTCGCTTAATCCCGATACACCCTGAGTGCTATCCTCTCCTTGGCTTTGTGTGGCAAGATCATTATTATTATGACAAATGCCTGCCTATGGGTTGTGCGTCATCTTGTAACATTTTTGAAAAATTCAGCACAGCATTGGAATTCATTACAAAGCGTATTTGTCAATCCCCTCACATAGTACACGTCTTGGATGACTTCCTTTTCATCAGCAATAGCCCTGCCCTGAAAAAACAAAACACATGCTTGAAGCTTTCATCAGTTTATGCAATTTACTAGGCGTCCCTATAGCCCATGAAAAAACTGAAGGCCCTTCTCAGAAGTTAACCTTTCTTGGTTTTGAGATTGATGTGGTGTCACATCACCCCAGACTCCCTCCAGATAAATTACAGAAAGCAAGGATGTTACTACAGTCCTCTTTAGCCAAAGACAAAGTCACATTGAAAGAATTACAGTCTCTCATAGGCTTTCTCATTTTTTCATGCGCAGTAATCGTCCCAGGGGGCTCTCAAAACCCCACCATCATACTAGATTAAACAAACAGGTAAAACTGGATCTTAAACCTTGGCTTCAATTTCTTGATCAGTTTAATGGGAAATGTTTTTTTATGGATGACCGTTGGACCGAAGAGAACAGTCTCAAGTTGTACACGGACGCAGCAAAAAGTCGGGGTTTTGGGGCAAAATTAGGGGTCCACTGGTTCTATGGTGAGTTCCCCCCTAAGTGGAACAATTACAATATCGTCACTCTTGAATTGCTGCCAATCGTTTTAGCTGTTGAAACTTGGGGTGAAATGCTAGCCAATAAGCTGGTCTCAATTTTTACTGATAACCACGCTCTCGTTTTCATTTTGAATAAGCAATCAACTCCTGAGCCTACCACCATGGTCCTGCTTAGAAGATTTGTTTTAGCCACCCTTAAGTTTAATATTGTGTTTAAAGCTCACCATATTCCGGGCTTTCTGAACTGTGAGACAGATGCTTTATCACGCTTGCAGGTGCAAAAATTCAGAACGTTGGCTCCAGATGCACATCGAACCCCCACAAGGATCCCATCTCTCCCAGCAACCCTGAACTAGAAGAATTAGGTAAACATTTAATTTCTAATAGCATTGCTACATCCACTAAAAACGCTTATCATCGGATTTGGGACTCATTCAGGCAATTTTGCTGCCAGCAAGGTAACCTCTCCTGGGCCACTGTTCCTGTTTCTCCTTGGATAGTCTTTCTTTTTCTCGCAGACCGTTTTCGCGATGGCTGCTTAGGGAGTACTTTGGCCACTCTATGCTCAGGGCTTGCTTTCCCGCATAAATTGGCTAATAAACCAGACCCCACATCCACTGAAGCAATTAGGAGACTTATAGCAGGGGCTAAATGACTCACTCCATCCATGGATTTTAGGTACCCAATTACCTACAGTATTCTTCATAGTTTAGTCTCTGCCCTCCAGAGCACACTGTATTGTCACAGTATTATAAGTTATTGTTCAATGCATTGTACCTAACGTGCTTCCATGGTTTCTTCAGGGTAGGTGAAGTGGTGGCTGTTTCATCAGCCCTTTCTGATAAGGTAGTTCAGGTATCAGACATATCTTTTTCCCCCGGGCACAGCCCTTCCGCTAATATTATTTTGCGTCAAGCAAAGAACCTCCCCCTAGGTCAGTCTCAGGTTGTGTCGATCCTGTCCAGGGAAGTGGGTTACTGCCCAGTGATAGCCCTCAAGAAATTTCAGTTAGTAAGGGGAGGCACTTCGGGACCTCTATTTGGCTCCCCTTCTGGTGCACCATTGTTACGTGGACAATTTGATGATCAACTAAAACGTGACCTTAAATTCTGCAATTTTGATACCAGCAAATTTAAAGGTCATAGCTTCAGGATTGGGGCTGCCACTGAAGCTGCAGCCCAAGGAAAAACTGATGCTCAAATCCGAACACTAGGCCGCTGGAAATCAAATGCTTTCCAGAAATATATTAGGCTTCATATGCCCCATTGACATTATCAGGTCATTTTTTGTCCCACAATGCTGGTTCTTGAACTGGGGGTTGATATATGCTCCTCTCCCTCTTCCCAATATTTGAATAACAGGTGTCTCATGTGAGCCCTGTATTTCATTTGTTTTTCCAGGCAGGTGCCTCATGTGAGCCCTGTGTCTACTTATATTTACCTACCATTAACTGCCAGGTGTCTCTGTTTTATTTAAAGCTACCTATTCTACTACGCAGCAGGTGTCTCATGTGAGCCCTGTTTTTCACTTAAGGTTACCTATTCATTAGCAAGTGTCTGGTGTGAAGCCATGTTATCTTGTTGAAATAAACGACATTAATCATCTTGTTGTTTATGTTGTGCTGGCATAAAAAATCTGCTGAGCTAAAACTGGATCTTTGAAGACAATGTATCCTGTTACACATCAAAGTTGTCAAGTATCAAGCAGTGTTTTGATAGTCTGATTTTAAAGAATGAACAAAGATATTATATACAGTCTTAAGAGACTTCTTATGCAGTATGAATTAGTTGAAGAAGATTATGTAGGGTACTGGACAGGTCTGCAGACTACCGAAAGTGATCAGGAAAGGGCTTCACTTCAGTTTGTTTTGAAATCAGTCCAAGCCAAGGTGACTGCTTTTATTGAACATTTACACATTTATGCAGTTAAAACAAAAAAAACTTTGTTGACAGTGAAACATGAATTGGAAGAAGCTGAGTCAGGGCTTGGTGCCATTTGCAAAGTTCTTGACTTTTCCCGGCATACTAATACTGAATCTGCTGATACTGTGATAGCTTTTTTTGGCAGGTGTTGGTCATAGGACAGACTATCAGATGGTTGTCTATATCATGAACAGTACTAACTGATATACCTAGTAAAGTGGGCTTTTTACTGGGATGGTGGATGAGCTTAGGAATCTTCTGCATGTAATGAAAAGAGAAGATTTCATATACCTTTTGTATACAGAGAGAAAAACTGTCAATTGGTTGCTGTGTAAAATCATCAATATAAAACCAAGAAGGATGTGCTAATTTTGGCTGAAAGTTATGTATGGATTGCGGGCACATTAAAATATCTGGATATTGTAAGGTACGTTGAAAAGTATAAAGTGCAGGCAGAGGGTTGGACAGACATCCTTTGTGTGTTATTGTTTAGGGGATTTACCCTGCATGGGCCTACCTGTGGCAATAATCCATTGGGTACACTATATTTGTTGTTCTTGATAAGCCTGTGTGTGTAAGAATGTGGATATTTACTTGAGATCCAACTCTAGACCAGGCAACGTAGAACTGTCCATGTTAAAGTCAGTCATGTTACCGGATTCTGTAGCTCAGGGGTAGAGCACAGGACTCAAAGCCGGGATATCTTGAGTTCGAGTCTCAGCTGACCAGTGAGATTTTCCACGGTCGGCCCAACCCAGGGTGAAGGCTCTGCAGGCTCAATGGGAATGCTGTACCCCACAGCCATGTTTCACTCACAAAACGAGTGCACCTTTCAGGGTCCCTCAGTGCTATGACCCAGCAATAGGGACGATTACACACCAAGGGCCCATAGGTGTGGTAGTCACCGGACCTGGTTAACACCAGGATATAAAAGGAAGGGAAGCATGTGATACTGTCCTGTCATGTAGTCTGAAATAGGAACGGAATTCTGCAGATGTACATATACAGCATCATAGACAGAAAGAATTCTGGGAGGTCATCAAGGAATATTCACAAATGTACAGTCACTTATGCATGACTGAAATTTTCAGGTCTTTTTTACGAATAGGCGAAGGAAGCATCTATTTTCAAGGTCAGAAGAAGAGACTCTTGCCCAGTGCTGTGCCATCAGTTTTCAAACTAATCACCAAGTCATCATGTTCCCCAATGTCATCTCAGCAGCAGAAAGAAAGGTTTGCTTCTAGAAACCTAAGGAAGGAGTCTAAGGGAACATCTACCGAAGTGTCATTGGGAGACAATGATATAAGCAATGCCTCTGATGCAGTTCCCAATATAGCACAAGAGATCACAGTATCATGCACTGATGAACGAGATCAGAGTATCATGCACTGATGAACCCAGCCAATCTACGTCAACCGAAAAAAAATACAATATTCTAGCATCAGTCAACACAGTGTACTCTACTGTCATCAAAAATAACTTTACAACAGATTCCTTTGCAGATAACCCTAGGCTCTTCATCAGTTTACCTCAGCACACAAGACATTGTTCAGTTGCATACAGCTCAATCAACATTCAGCACATTACTCAGGGAGTCACAGGGGGGTTCTCTTGATAGCAGTCACTAAAATACAATTTAAGCAGGGGTATCAAGGTGAGAAAAAGATGACATACTCATCCGCATGGGAAACTGGAAAAGGACAGTAGGTCTATCGTGAATTTCTGTGGCTTATAAACAGACCAAATTAATTAATTATGTCACAGGCGTCTAGGTGGCGTTTCAAACAAAGAGTTGAACAGAATAAGGTGACCTGATACATGTAGTCACAAACAGATTTTAAAAAGAAGGGACCCATGGGTCACAGAGCTCAGCTGACACTGGCTATAATATAAAATTTAAAGAGAGCGGGTGCAGAAAAGGAGACAGTGGGGAACCTGAAAATTTTCAGCTATTGTATTTATACTGATGTATGGAGAGTGCTGCACATATTTTAGATACAGAATATGCTGTTGAAAGGAAGGATAGTTTATTAGACAATGTCAATTATTGGATGGGCTGTTGTAAATATTTTGATTAACAGATAATAACACTTTCCAATTTGACAAATATGGTTCAGTGTACTGTTAAAGGTGTACAATGTGTTTTGATGTGATGGAAGTGTGAGCTATAAGGGCCAAAAAGATGAAGAAAAGGCCCACTATTTTCAGGTCAGTCAGCCCTTTAGACCAAGGGATTTGAAATCATAAACACAACCCTGGTTATTTCTGTACTGGGAGCAAGAAACAGAATTACTGGTGCAACTGTCACCATAGTGTATTAGCTTTGAAACATAGCTAAACAGTAAGTCAAATATAATTTTGACCATGATTTATTTTTATTTCAAAATAAAACATAATAAATTGCTATTATAAATGTCATATGACTTTGAAAAAAAAAACAACAAAAAAAGAGCAACAAGATATAATCATGACATAGTTGCCGCGTTTGCCAAGAACATTTTCTCTCTGAATTTGGTACACACATTTCGAGATCACTCGTGTGTTGAGACTATGGCTAGAGGCGAGATCACTCGTGTTGAGCCTATGGCTAGAGGGCTAGAGACACGGGGAATATGCGGTCAAGCAGGTCTCATGTAATTGACCCATCATTTCTATTATAACACCTGTAAAAGGAATTTTTCCCTCAAAAGGAATTTGCATGTTTTGAATTCAAACGCTATACAAAGGCCATGTGACCTTATATTCAATGCAAGCATTTTTTTCAGTTTATTCAACGCTGGGAACTAAGGCCTGTAACATGTTCACCAATGTTTCGCACAAATTTCATTGTGTTCACAGGTATGCTGATTTCAATACATTCATAAGTATGCTTCCATGATAATCATGATTTTCGTAGTCTGGCCAGTTTATGTGTTGTATGAAATGGTGCCATATCTTTACCTATAAGGTTGATTTAGTAGTTTCTATAGTTGTATTAAAGTTCTGTAAACAAATCTAGCAATATTGATTATTTGAAGCTGAATCCAACAGATGGCATTACTTGCAGTGTGGATGCTTGTGGAAAAGGTGTATTGAAGACTGCATTATCAAATATCAAAACAACTGTTACATGGAATATAATGTTAAAATGACATATTTTTTATTGCTTGCCTGAATCAGAGATTTCTGCAAGTATGTTGATCAGTTCTCTCTGTCTGTTTGTCTGTTTGTCTTCTTTTTACAGTCCACAATTTTGAACAAATTGCTTTGAAATTTATGTAGTTATCATATAATCGTCCAGAATAGAAGCCTATTGGTTTTGGTCATTCTGGGTCAAGGGTCAATGTCATCAAGGCACCAAAAAATGGCATTTTTCTTCAGATTGCTAGAGCCGCATAAACTTAAGCTCACTTTATTTGTCATTAAATGGCCTTTTGTCTGTGTGCCCAACTTTCTCATTCCGATGTTACCATGGTTACGTATTTTTTTACTATAATAATAATATTTCAAATTTTTAAAAATTATTTTTGCAATTTTGTCATTTTTAAAGCCAGAGATGTCTAGTTATTTGCATCATTAAGAGTGAAATAAGGATAACAAGGTTTTATTAATTTTTTTTAAACTGGCCACCAGGGACACTGCACAACATTTTTGTCAGATTTCATTAATCATGTCCTAGAAGCCCCAAATTTGAAACATTCCCTTCAACCTTCAAAACTTATACATTATATATTTAATAAAATTATCTTGAAATGAAATTTTATTTTGTGAATATAGCCACTAGGGGTGCTGCAGCTTACACACGGCAATCTCTAATATTTGGCTAATAGCTTCAACACTATAAACAATGTCATAACTTTTATTACTGAATCTCATACTACAATCATTGGCCTTTTTGAGGGTAACCTTGACCTCATTCTCCAGTTACCATGATGATCTATTTAAAATTATTCTTGACATTTTCACCTTAGCTTTTGTAACTTTGTCAATTCTAAAGCTACTGAGGTGTTGTTTTTTGCATCTGGTAGAGTTCAGTTAGTGGTACAAGATTATATTTCAAGTTTTGCAATATGACCACCAGAGGGAGCTGTAGATTTTTTTAGATATCTCACTTAATGACACATTACATGCCTCAGTTTTGCAGTAATCATATTCAAACAGTTACATTTTGTTTTACAGTAATATCTCAAAGTAATTTTTCATTTTTGGTATATGACCACCAGGGGGCCCTGCACTTTTAACACTCCAATATATCATTATTGGGCCATACCTCCAAAGCTAAAAAAGATATTATGATTTTTATTACTGCATCTAAAACTAGAAATAATGGCCTAATTCCCATGAAGATTTGGGCATATTCTGATGATACCAAATTGACCTAATTAAGGTAAAAACTTATTGAAGTATGAAATATTCAGATTTTTCTATCTCTGACACGGGCCATAAGTTCCTGCAATCCCTTCAAAACTTATCCTGTTTGCAAATATCTATTATTGAATTAGACATATTTGATTTTGTCAAAATTGATCAAAGGTCAAATGTCAAGGTCACAAACACCCCCAGAATGTCTAATTTTATTCATAATTTGGTCATAAATGGTCGCATCCATACAAAGGGTAGCTCATTTTACTCGCCTGACCATTCTATATAATATAAAGAATAATTTGACCTTGATCTACTTTTACTGTACATTCGTCTGTCTTTCTCTTATAACTTCCGGCAAGCGTTTGTACTATGGTTGTCTAGTTTAGTTAATTCCCCGATTGGTTTAGTTGATATTTGAAGGCATTTTTTACTGGGCAATTGTTAACAGCTGGGCACGCATTGTGTTAAACAAACTGGTTCTTTTATATTGCGAGGTCTGATGCTTTATGTTGCACAATAGGCTTTGTAAATAGGGTTTCGCATCAGGACTATGCCTCGTCTTTGTATGGATTTGGTCTAGGTGAATGTGAATTTGTTAAGAGTTAATTTTCTGCAATTTATTTAAAGAGGTAAGTTTTTTTACGCCCGTCTATGACGGGAGATATTATGTTATGGGCAGCTGATATTATAGTTTATTTGTTATAATAAATTTAACCAGTCTAAAAATGATCATGCATTATATCAGCATAATAATGTGACTACTTCCTCGTGGTGGGCACCGGGAAACAGGGTCATTGGTGTAGTGCTTGTATCAGGTTTCATCGTAATTATGTGCATCCATGTGTCTTGTGTACTCCCTGAATTCTCCCTTCTGTCATTTGCACTGCCTGGATTTGCATCAGTAACAAGAGCTGTGTAGTAGCTCTACTGAAAAACCATTTTTTACCCTTTCTTTGTATATATACTTTCTGCCATCTGCAAGTATAATCCTGCCATTAACAAAACAGACTCTGCTTTGTCAGTACTGCATAACCCAGCCTGCTACTCCAAAGACTCTGGCAGAAGTCACTTCATTGGCCTTTAATTTTGTGTTCTCAGGATATCTTTGCTTTCTATTCATATCACTGCCTTCGGTTCATTATGTTATTCCTTCATCTACCTGACATATGTCATATATATGGAATACATTAAACATTTTGTTTGACCACAAGTTTACACAAAGGGAGAACACAAAATCAAAGACGTTTCATATACAATACTTTACAACACACAAGACTCAAGACTGTTTTATTTCAGAAATCAATAAGGAGGCAGTAAAAGAAGGAATTGACAATATTATGAAGGCTGGACTACAGTTTACAGGACTAATAACCTTAGCAGCATGTTCATCCAATATTAATACCAATAAAATGATGTCCACAATCAAAACTGATATTGAAACCAATGCAGATAGAATTTTATGTGAAATTAAAAAAACTTCACAGAAAAAAAGATGCACAGATTAGATCACTAAGACAAGAACTTGCATCTACCAAGAGACAACTTTTTTTGGCAAATGGTGACTTAAATAAATGTTAGCAAGAGGTCAAAAGAGTTAAACTAGATCTGGAACAATGCAGGCATGACCTCAGTTGACCTTTACAGATGAATCCATGTTCCATACATCTACACCTGTTAAATCATCCAGTGATAATGACCGACAGGAAGAAGGAAATGATGAACCTGCTCAAAGTCAAGATGTTACTGTTGAAGGAACAGATGATGAGGCCCCAACCCTCAGCCTTAAAACTGAATCCCAGGGCAGCCAAGACATTGTGGATAAAACAGAGCCTCCAAAAAACTAGTCATTCACACTGATCTACTGTGTAGTTTCTGTTTACATCTACTTTGTAGTTTGCTTTTTTGCATTATTCACTCGGCCGAGTGAATCCTAATCTTGTGCTAAGTAATATGAACAGGTAAATAGATTGTGCACATTCCATTTTAGTTTGTATTCCCTATGGTAAGTGGAATTGCATTAAAATATTTTCTGGAGAATTATGTGCATTATTCATGTTGGCACATATGTATGTAAGATTGTTTCCCTTACCTGTTGTGTATGTATGTATATGGATACATGTATTTCCTTTTTAATGAGTGATATCATCTGATGTAGCTATCCACATGCTCAGAGTGTAGAGTTATTCAATATGATTTTAAAACTTGAGTTTGTATATTAAAAGAGTTACAGTAATAAATAACCTTTAAAGGTTGGAGGACCATTGAAGAATTTATAAAGTACCACATCACGCACTTTTCGTTTTTAGGTCACTTAGATGGGGTCCTGGTACAGCCTAGATAGACGCTCTTAAGGTTAATAAGGTCAACATTATCTGGTTCTGACTGGTCTTTCTATATTATTGCTGATTGGCTGATATTCACCCCCTCTCTCTGCTAGTGCTTTACTGGGCATGTACAAAACCCTAATCATTACCCCAATGCTGTGTGACTGGTCACTCAGCTCCTGGCTTCAAGAAGAACCAGTCGCTAGATTCTTATACTTTTCGCCATCTCCCATCCTCCATCCATTGTGTGTATATAAATTATTAATTTGCACTTGTTTGTAATAAGCCTCCTTAACACTTGTGCCCCATTTTAGAATTCACCCCATCACTTTTATCACATGTGCTTTTTCCACTTTATATACATATATATATATATATATATGTTGTGATGTAGTTAAATTGGCAGTGCTCCTCTTAAATCTGTTTCAATTGTTGTATGTTATGCATCAGCATCCAGGCCATCAAACCAAGGACTCTGTGTATAAAGACTTTTTATTTTCAGCCTGGATTGTAGTAGACTTGTGTTATGGCACTGCCAAGTATTTTTTCATTTTTCTTAGGTCATTTTAATGTGAGTGGAAGGGTGAGTGCGAGTGGAAGGGTGGGAGTAAAAGGGTGTGGGTGAGAGTGGAAATGCATCATGCCAGAGAAAGAATGTGTGCCAGATGGCTAGCTTCACATATTTGTTTACAATGGCAAAATTATCAAGTTTTGCTGGATCATCAACTAGCTGTGCTATTAATGGAGATGTGTAATCGTATAAAGCTTGAAAAAAATGAGCAAAAGTACAGAATCTTAGCCCATCATGAAAAAGGTTATGCTTGACTGATGCACATTATGATGCATGAGGCAGTTGTAAGTATAGGGGGAAAGAGAATTTTTTTGTTCTGATTTATTATATAATCATATATGGCCTGACATATTATGCTGTACCCACTGAACATCCATCCATTTAGTTTTTGTGTTGGTGCGATTACTTTGCAGTGGTTTTTTTGTATTGTCATTTTTTTAAGTACCTGCAGATAAAGATGCAGGTATTCATGGAGCAAGCCGAAGATGCGCAGCTCTTTATAGAATGGAATGAGGAGAAGTAGCTCATTAAACTAGTGGCCCATGGGCCATGACGCTCAGCTGAATTCAAGGAATGTTGAACAATGAGCAAAATGATTGCCAGTGCTCAAAAATCTTGAATTTTGTGAAGAGTCCTTAAAAATGTCTGGTTAATGAGAAAACTCTCAAAGACGGATTGACATGCCAAATTTCAGACCAATACCTTGAACCACTCCTAAAATATGAGCAATTTTCACCCAAAAAACCTGTATGGATAGACCCCACCAGAAAACTATTGCAGATTGCACAACCAGTCTTGAGTACAATATGGATTAGTCCAAGATCTATAGGTATGCACAAATTCGGTCTAATACAGCAAATCACTAGTGAGATAAGTGCATTTTTTTTATTCTACTAAAGCAGGCAAGTAGGTGGCGCCATCTGTCTGGTTTATGAGTAAACTTTTCAAGATGGATGGATATGCCAAATTCATACCAATATCTTGAACCATTCCTGAGATATGAGCAATTTTCACCAAAAGCACATGTACGGATGGACGCCACAGGAAAATGATTGCAGGTGGCTTCACCAGTCTTGTTTATGAGATGTAGGTGTTGAGGATCCATGACCATGAACATATCAACCCAATACAATGAACAACCACTAAGACCACATGCACAGATGGACACTATGCTAAAATTATTGTAGGTGGCACCACCAGTCGCAATTATGAGATAGAGAGATCCAAGGTCTATGGACATGCAGACTTTCAGCACAATACATTCAGCCACTCCTGAGATGTGGGCTGTTATCTAAAAGACACCCAGATTTGTACTGCAAAGAAAGGATTGCTGGTGGTGCCACCTGTCTTTGATAGGCACAACAACATAGGTGAAGGAACAACTATACTGGGTTTCAGAAAGATCTGACCAAGAGTCTCAAAGGAGTTCTCTGGAAACTAAAGCATTTTTTTGTATTACATTTTAATTATTCTGGGGGTACTTACAAGACCCATAGCTTGGAGGGTATGGGTAACAGAGACCTAATTTCAGATTTCCATGGAGACTTTTCATAGACCTCCTTTGATTTCAAGTTAGATGATTCCAGGTCCAGCTGTTATGATTTGTGCCCTGTTTCACAGATGACAGCTTCTTTAAAGGTATCAAAAATAGACCCAAAAAATCGAAAAAATACAGGGGGCGCCACCAGTCAGCAGAAACTGATGAAACAATCCATGATAAATATCCATGCAAAGAATCTTTGTGATAAATACATTAGTTGTTCAGATACTTGAGCTTTTGTATAAAATTTTTCATTATTATGGCGGCTACTTTGGAGCCCTTTAGCTGGGAGAATATGGGTAACAGAGACCTAATTCCAGGTTTCCAAGAAGACTTTTCATTGACGACTCTGGATGTAAAGTCAGAAGATTCCAGGTCCAGCCGTTATGATTTGTGCCCTGTTAACAGATGACGGCATCTTTTGAGGTTTCAAAAATAGAGAAAAAAACGTAAAAAAAATAAAAAAAATACATGTTGCAACAAATTGTTGGTTGTGACAAAAAAATCATCTGTTGAACTTGCCAGCAGCTTAAAACAGTTTCTCAGCAGGAACCTCACAGAGCAACCAGCACAGTTTCCACAGCTCCTTGCTCCTTAGCTGAAGGTTTTGGCAAGGAATTTTAAGAAGAAGACTCTTGCCACGAGACTGATGATATATACTTGGGTACATATGAATTTTCTTCTCAGGGTGAATATGTTGCTGTTGCGTATAACATTTACTTCTATATTGGGCTGGTAGCAGAGGTGAAAAATGCTGACACTGCCACAGTGCAGTGTATGCAGAGAGGATACCAAGAGTTATTTTTGGCCAGCCACAATGCAGATTGATGAAGTTGATGCCTTGTTTGTCATTTGTGGGAACACAGACATGGTGTCCCCAAACCAAGGTCGGACCTTGTATCCTGAAAAGGGCACTGAAATTGAAGCTCTTGATAAATCCTATTGTGATTTAAACTCTCTTAAACAGTCATAAACTTGCTTCTACATGTCTTTGTATATTTGTAAATATCATTGTAAACCTATTCTTGCATGCTTCATGTACTGATCAGAAAATTTTATCATTCTGGAGCTGAATTCTGCATGTTGGATTCCTGTGCACTGGAATTTTACCTTGCATTTGCCAGTCTAATTAAATTTAACCATAAATGATGAGTAACAGTATGGCTAAGTTAAAAAGAAGACATTTTAGGGACCATTTTGCTTCAAACCTGGTGAAGACAGCTGTTATATGAAGGAAGTTATGGATTCACAAAGCCTGAAAACCTCATGAAGTGGCGTTACCAATTTTTTAGACATCGCGCAAAAGGTGTTTTTCTTCAATTTTTAAGGGACAAAAAAAACTATTACCCATGTTATCTGCTTTTTAAACATTTGAGTTAAAATATGATGTGGTTTAGGCACAATCAACATGTTAAAATTGATATATGATTATTTTACTGTGATTCACAGATGTCTGAAATCAGTATTTTATGCATTTCACCTATTTAGCCATTAATATAGGCAGAAATCTGTGTGATTGCTAACTATCATATGCTTATATCTCAGGAACCATTAATGATATTTTGATAAATTAAACACCATTGTTTTTCATTTTTCAAGCTCTTTCCAATGAATACATTTGTGTAAATATTGCACTTGGGGTACCTACTTTCACCATGTAGTTCAGATGAAATGTAAAATTAAAAGTTAAGCAAGGCTTACATGTAAGCTGATGTTTGACTGGAATTCAACCTAGATACCATTGTTAAATAGAGATTATATGAGAGAGCCTAATTCCTTCCCACAAGTCATTGAACCACTCCTAAAATATGAGCAATTTTCACCCAAAAAACCTGTATGGATAGACCCCACCAGAAAACTATTGCAGATTGCACAACCAGTCTTGAGTACAATATGGATTAGTCCAAGATCTATAGGTATGCACAAATTCGGTCTAATACAGCAAATCACTAGTGAGATAAGTGCATTTTTTTTATTCTACTAAAGCAGGCAAGTAGGTGGCGCCATCTGTCTGGTTTATGAGTAAACTTTTCAAGATGGATGGATATGCCAAATTCATACCAATATCTTGAACCATTCCTGAGATATGAGCAATTTTCACCAAAAGCACATGTACGGATGGACGCCACAGGAAAATGATTGCAGGTGGCTTCACCAGTCTTGTTTATGAGATGTAGGTGTTGAGGATCCATGACCATGAACATATCAACCCAATACAATGAACAACCACTAAGACCACATGCACAGATGGACACTATGCTAAAATTATTGTAGGTGGCACCACCAGTCGCAATTATGAGATAGAGAGATCCAAGGTCTATGGACATGCAGACTTTCAGCACAATACATTCAGCCACTCCTGAGATGTGGGCTGTTATCTAAAAGACACCCAGATTTGTACTGCAAAGAAAGGATTGCTGGTGGTGCCACCTGTCTTTGATAGGCACAACAACATAGGTGAAGGAACAACTATACTGGGTTTCAGAAAGATCTGACCAAGAGTCTCAAAGGAGTTCTCTGGAAACTAAAGCATTTTTTTGTATTACATTTTAATTATTCTGGGGGTACTTACAAGACCCATAGCTTGGAGGGTATGGGTAACAGAGACCTAATTTCAGATTTCCATGGAGACTTTTCATAGACCTCCTTTGATTTCAAGTTAGATGATTCCAGGTCCAGCTGTTATGATTTGTGCCCTGTTTCACAGATGACAGCTTCTTTAAAGGTATCAAAAATAGACCCAAAAAATCGAAAAAATACAGGGGGCGCCACCAGTCAGCAGAAACTGATGAAACAATCCATGATAAATATCCATGCAAAGAATCTTTGTGATAAATACATTAGTTGTTCAGATACTTGAGCTTTTGTATAAAATTTTTCATTATTATGGCGGCTACTTTGGAGCCCTTTAGCTGGGAGAATATGGGTAACAGAGACCTAATTCCAGGTTTCCAAGAAGACTTTTCATTGACGACTCTGGATGTAAAGTCAGAAGATTCCAGGTCCAGCCGTTATGATTTGTGCCCTGTTAACAGATGACGGCATCTTTTGAGGTTTCAAAAATAGAGAAAAAAACGTAAAAAAATAAAAAAAATACATGTTGCAACAAATTGTTGGTTGTGACAAAAAAATCATCTGTTGAACTTGCCAGCAGCTTAAAACAGTTTCTCAGCAGGAACCTCACAGAGCAACCAGCACAGTTTCCACAGCTCCTTGCTCCTTAGCTGAAGGTTTTGGCAAGGAATTTTAAGAAGAAGACTCTTGCCACGAGACTGATGATATATACTTGGGTACATATGAATTTTCTTCTCAGGGTGAATATGTTGCTGTTGCGTATAACATTTACTTCTATATTGGGCTGGTAGCAGAGGTGAAAAATGCTGACACTGCCACAGTGCAGTGTATGCAGAGAGGATACCAAGAGTTATTTTTGGCCAGCCACAATGCAGATTGATGAAGTTGATGCCTTGTTTGTCATTTGTGGGAACACAGACATGGTGTCCCCAAACCAAGGTCGGACCTTGTATCCTGAAAAGGGCACTGAAATTGAAGCTCTTGATAAATCCTATTGTGATTTAAACTCTCTTAAACAGTCATAAACTTGCTTCTACATGTCTTTGTATATTTGTAAATATCATTGTAAACCTATTCTTGCATGCTTCATGTACTGATCAGAAAATTTTATCATTCTGGAGCTGAATTCTGCATGTTGGATTCCTGTGCACTGGAATTTTACCTTGCATTTGCCAGTCTAATTAAATTTAACCATAAATGATGAGTAACAGTATGGCTAAGTTAAAAAGAAGACATTTTAGGGACCATTTTGCTTCAAACCTGGTGAAGACAGCTGTTATATGAAGGAAGTTATGGATTCACAAAGCCTGAAAACCTCATGAAGTGGCGTTACCAATTTTTTAGACATCGCGCAAAAGGTGTTTTTCTTCAATTTTTAAGGGACAAAAAAAACTATTACCCATGTTATCTGCTTTTTAAACATTTGAGTTAAAATATGATGTGGTTTAGGCACAATCAACATGTTAAAATTGATATATGATTATTTTACTGTGATTCACAGATGTCTGAAATCAGTATTTTATGCATTTCACCTATTTAGCCATTAATATAGGCAGAAATCTGTGTGATTGCTAACTATCATATGCTTATATCTCAGGAACCATTAATGATATTTTGATAAATTAAACACCATTGTTTTTCATTTTTCAAGCTCTTTCCAATGAATACATTTGTGTAAATATTGCACTTGGGGTACCTACTTTCACCATGTAGTTCAGATGAAATGTAAAATTAAAAGTTAAGCAAGGCTTACATGTAAGCTGATGTTTGACTGGAATTCAACCTAGATACCATTGTTAAATAGAGATTATATGAGAGAGCCTAATTCCTTCCCACAAGTCATTGTTTTGTTTACTTCCACATCATTCAGACACGCTTCATAGAGGACCATCAATTTAACAAGTTTTTGCCTTTTACAAGTAGACTTTGCCCAAGAATGTCTGTCTCCAGCCAGCACTAGTGCCATAGATCATACTGAACTTAGTTCAGAGACACTGCAATCGTTAATTTGTTTGGGTACAACCAAGTTAACCCAATGCCAGGGGCTGACATGGTCGGCACCATCTTGGACATGGGGAAATCCCCCGGCTTGCAATGCAGTTGCAGTCAGGGCAGGGGAGTACACCTGAGGGACAATCTGGTAAACAATCTGCAAAGTTTACTGCAGCAGACAATACCAACTTGACAGCGCAACACTCTAAACATGAGGGAAACCCAAACGGATTGAAAACAAGATGGCAGCAGAACCACTGCCACTGTATTGGCTTCCCCTACCAAAGATAACATCACTGTCAACAACAAAGCCAAAGGTAAACAAAAAGCTGTCAGTAAAGTTTGTAATAATATGGAACATAGTATCACAAAAAATCCTCAAGTCCCTCAAAGAGCCACTCCACAAATGTCAATATGACCCATAACCATGGGTCAAATTCCACAACGTTGTCAGCGCGTCAACAACAGGAAGGCAAACACCAGTCAGACGCTAACAGTAAAGACAGCAGGCATTCTCATACTTCAGTATCCAGCAAAGAATTGTCAGAAATAAAGCAATACGGTAGGTACAGTTTTTGACCAGTCTTTTTACTGAATTAATGCAAGTAGTGAAACAATTGAAATCTGCTTTTGATGAAGCCAATAAACCCCTACCTATAATGATGAGCTGATCTCCTGTTCCGAAGACACTGATGTCAGTGATAATGAGATGGGAAACCCCCTGAACCATTATGATGGAGTGAATTACAGTTCAGCAACAAAGCAGCTCGACTCCGACATGTTTCGGGCTGAGAAAAGAGCAGCAAAGTCAACTTGAAATGGCAAAAAATTGTTAAATTGATGTTCCTCTATGAATGGTGTCTAATTGAAGTGCAAGTAAATAATGCAATGACTTGTGGGAAGGAACTACGTTCTCTCGTATAGTCTCAGTTAACAAAGCTGGTTTTGTAGAATAATAGGTTTGTAGAAACACAGCTTTATGTCATTAGGTTATAGACATGAGGGTCTAAGCAGGATGGGTTTTGTTCAGGTTCGCACAGTAATTATTTAATGACCTGTCCTGCTGAGCTGCAAAAGTCCAGCTATCTGTATCAGATGACTAAACATTAAAGTGTGATCAAGAGCCAGTCTGCCTTCTTCGTGTGTAGCATACACCTTTGCAAAAGTTTGGTGGAGAATACAGGTCTTGCTGATGAATAAATCATGATCTGGGTAATGAATGTGTCAGGAGAGGAGTACAGAGCAGCACAGGACATGTGCTTATCCACAGAATTAGCGATAAGGGATTTCAAATGATATTTGTAGATAAGCTGATGTTCTGCACATGTTCTGATATGTCCACAAAACTACAGATTCTGATGCTCCGGGGGAGGAAACAAAAGGATTAAGTACCACAGTGACTTTGGACTCTGACACTCAGAGGAAGAAAATAAGGGGACCAAGTACAGCATAGACTATGGATTCTGCAGCTCAAAGAAAGAAAACAAGAGGACTAAATACCACAGAGGCTCTCCCAACAGTTTCTTCCTTCCTTAAAATGTCTAGCAACCAAATTGAAATGGTTCAAGCCAAGTTCAGGGCACTACCGCAGTGACTATGGATTCTGTCACTTACAGGAAGGAAATAAGAGGACCAAGTACCGTAGAGATTTTATGGATTCTGCAGCTCAGAGGAAGCAAACAACAGGACCAAGTACCACAGAGACTATGGATTCTGATGCTAAAAGGAAAGAAACTAAAAGATCAAGTACTGCACAGGCTCACCCAACAGTTTCTCTCCTCCTCAATATGCCTAGCAACCAAACTGAAATGGCTCAAGCCAAATTCAGGGCCATTCCAGAAGCTGCTTCCTGTGAACAATCAGTCCATTGGAGTTATTGATCTCCAAAGGCTAAACCTCTTGCTAACTGACGATGAAATTTATGAAATGTGCCATGATATGGAGGAGCCATTCCAAAGGGGTTTGCTCAACGATACAAGTGTGAAATGTTTCCTTGACCTTTGTTGGAAAAGGCTGAGGGCTTTGTTTGCAATTTGTCATTGTTTACAATCCAGAGCTATTGGTCATACTTTCAAGAAATTTCGCCCAGGGCTGCACTAGTGAGTGCTATGACCATACTTGTACCCATAAACCATGACAATAAATACTGGGCCTGATTGGTCCTGGATGTAAAGCAAAAGCAAATAAGGTACTACTACCCAATTACCAGCAGAATCTCACTCCCTGAATGGATCATACATTCAGTCAGACAATTTTTAAGTGTTTCAATAGTATATTGTTGTTCTGAATGTTTTTATTTTGTGGTGGGGGGGTAGGCTAGTTGGATGTTATTGCAGATGTGACTTTGTTAAAAACTCTTTGCTTAATTCTTTTCATTCCAGATAATACACTGATTGAGAAGGCCAGTGAAATGCTGCACAGCATCATTACAGAAAAATCCACAGATCTGATGCTTGGTATTGTGAGGGGATCCCCTGGATGGAATACTCAAGCCTTATTCACAAAATTGATGAATCAGCAGTGGGCTTCTGGCAAAGAAAGTCAGAATGTGCAGCTACTGATGAAAAATTTGGTCCCTGTCCCCACATCCATAACAAGAGGAATGACCCATCAAAAAACCTGAACATGATGCATCAGCTTAACAACTTGTGTTCTAGCTCAGTATTTGCTGAAGCATTTGTGGATGCACTACTACCATTGGCAGAGGAAACATGAGTGACTGGAGGTGCATTTCAGCATATAGTGAATGGGTTAACCCCTAAAATTCTGGCAGAAGCTCACTCTCTGAATGGATAATACATTCAGTCAGACAATCCGCCAACAGAGCGAGACCAATAAAACCGAAGATCGTTAACATGGATGAGACATGAACCATGAAATCAGTGGATTATGTAGAACAGACTGGTGCCCATAGCTGTGGTGCCATGATATGCCTGTATGCACCGCTGGAGAGTCACTCAGAGGTGGACATGCTAACAGAGGTATGCAGCAAGAACATGTATCTCTTGATCGCCAGATTGTTTTTTGAAGAAGAAAGGGTAAGGGGGAACTTATGCCATTATCCACTTGCAGGAATTTTATGATTGATGCCAGCAAGTGGATCATTTGGTGGCAGATGTTTTAGAGGGACAATTGAGAAATAATAACATGAAAACAAGGGCAGAAGAGTTTCTGAAGAGCTAGAAAAACCCAAGATCTTGCCAATTTGGTTTTGGAATGGTCTATTTCGTTTCAAAGACTCTTTAAACAATATCTGATCTATTGAGAAAGTGGTACTTAAGGTATGTGGAGACTGGGCAAGGGAGATGTTACTACAGTTTATATTAAAACATTTATCCCAGAAACTGTGAGAAAACTGTTTTCACAGATGGCAACAGTATTTTCCTTCTTCAAAATGTCTAGAAACCAAATTGAAATGGTTCAAGCCAAGTTCAGGGCACTGGCAGACCCATTCCAGAAGCTGCTTCTTGTGAACAACCAGTCCATTGGAGTTACTGATCTGCAAAGACTACACCTCTTGCTGACTGACAAAGACATTTATGAAATGTGTCATGATATGGAGTGGCCTTTCTAAAGGGGTTTGTTCAACAATATTATTGTAAAAGGTTTCCTTGAATTGTTGTCAGAAAAGTCAAGAGGGCATTGTTTGCAATTTGTTGTCTTTACAATCCAGAGCAATCAGTCATACCTTTAAAACATTTTTGCCCAGGGCTGCACTAGTGAGGGCAATGATCATACTTGTACTGATAAACCATGACAATAAATACTGGTCCTTATTGGTCCTATATGTAGAGCAAAAGGAAATAAGGTACTATGACCAAATTTCCAGCAGAAGCTCACTCCCTGAATGGATCATACTTTCAGTCAGACAATTATTTCGTAAACAGAGCGAGACCATTCAAACCTTGACCGTCAACATGGATAAGATATGGTCCATGAATAAGTGGATTATGTAGGACAAACAGATGCCCATAGCTGTGGTGCTATGATATGCCTGTATCCACTGCTGGAGGGTCACTCAGAGGTTGACATGCCCACGGAGGTAAGCAGCCAGAACCTGTATCGTTTGATTGCCAGATTGTTTTTTGAAGAAGAAAGTGTAAGGGGAACTTATGTGGACACGCTTCATTTGGATGAAAAAGCCATTTTCCCTTGCAGGAATTTTATGATCGACACCAGAAAGTGGATCATTTGGGGGCAGATATTTTGGAGGGACACTGGAGAAATAATGACATACGAACAAAGGCAGAAGAGTGTCTGAAGAGCATAGGAAACCCAAGGTCTCAACATAATTGTTTTGGACTTGTCTCTTTCAATTTAAAGACTCTTGAAACAATATTAAATCTATTGAGACAGCTGTACTTAAGATATGTGGAGATTGGGAATGGGACAGGTTACTACACTATCAAAGAACAGATAAGAGAAGAGCTTGCAATACTGTTAAGGGAACAGCAGGTATGGCAGGATGATTCCCAGGGGAGGTGATGCTGGAGGAGTGCCATTTTCCTTGTGATGAATGTGCAGATGAGCTTTAAGGTGGTAATGAAGCAAGTGTTACAAGGACTTATTGGAAAAATGCTTTGGTATACATAAAAGACATTTTAGTGTTCAGTAAAACTTTTGCAGAGCACCTGCAACGTATAGATGGTGTATTTAATCATTTTAGAGGAGCAGGTCTATGGATTTAACCAAGCAAGTGTAATTTTGCAACAAAATCCATTAAGTACCTTGGAAGTGATTACCCCTATGGTATAACAGTAAACACTGACAAGACAAACCTGGTGCAACCTTTTCAGGTTCCAACAAACATGCATGTTGTTTGCAGCTTAAGCAGTATCTGCAATTACTACTGATGTTTTCAAGTTTATAAATTGTATACATTTGCAATATTACACAACTGAATATATAAGTTGCTTTCAATTTTTTGACTTTAATAGCATAAATCCAGATACATACAGCATATAAAAGTTATTTCAACAATGCTTATAGGAAAAAAGTTTAATATTAATATATATTTAATAATGCAGAGAAATGACAGACAGCAGAGCTGTTCACTATATGTCCCATTCTCTTGAGGCAAGAATATGTTTCAATTTGATCTCTATTTCTAAAACTAAATTGTTTTTAAACTTAATAAATTTTACACATTTGCAATAAAACTAATGTCCCCAGTGCTGAAAGGGAGGGGGGAGGGTGGCAAGCAGACTCGATTTTTGTAGGGGGGGGAGGGCGATGCTGGTTCAAATGTTTCCAGTTAAATTATATAATATCATATATAAAATATAAATGAAAAACAAAATGATCCTTGTTACTCATAGAAAAACATGCAACATTGTTCACTGCAAGATGAAACCGTACAAGTAAGCAGATTATAACCAAAGGGCCACGGTGGACGTGACACTTAATCTCTACCATCTGTCTGCTTTGGTTCCAGAGGGCACACAAGGAACAGTTTCTTCTCAAACAGGATGGAAAAACAAAAGGAAAAACAGACATTACCTGAAGTACATATGGGTGCATGAATTAAACATGATTAGAAAATAAAATGAGAATTTACAGCAAAAGGCAGGGTAAATGTCAATCCCAATGGAAAACAGTTCCATTGAAAGTACTCAGAAAATCTCAGGAAATCTACACTAGCAGGAACAATAACAGTCATCCTCAGGAAAGGGCAACAGTCCCCTCTGAAACACCTGAGATATGTAGAGTAAAAGAGTATGTCATGGATGGATACCAGACATGAATGAAGCGACAACAGCATCTCTTCTACCACTTCAGATCAACACACCAAGTATAAACAATCTGTGAAACAAGAAACTGATACATAGTCTGTGGTAATGTTACTATAGATTTCCTTCACTTACACAGGCATAAACACACATATACAAGCACACTTGAGCCATTAAAGAAAAAACATATGCAGGGAGAACTTCTTTAATGATTATTATGCCTGGAGAGTGTCCAGAAATGATGTCATATTTTTTGTGTGAACATGAAATGTGAAGCCATTTTTGTTGGTTGTCTTTTTATTCCACTTGTGTGTTGAGATATCAAATGTGGCCCACTTTTGGATTTTAAGAGAGTATGAGGTGACTGTTGAGTCCTGGTCAGCCTATGTGGAGCAGTTTGAGTGTAATTGCACTGCAAAAGAGATACAGTCTGAGAGACAAGTGGCAATATTTGTGGCAAGCATAGGGGCGGTAACGTATGCGATTGCCAGAGGTGTGTCGTCACCAAGAATGCAAAAAGACTTGACACTGGTTCATGTTGTAATAATGTGAATGAAAGCACATATAAGCAGCTCTTTTAACTAGGTATGAAACTTAGCTCAGCAAGTCTTTAAGCTACCGGAATTTAACAAAAAAAGAGTGCACATTCTAGGAACAGTGTATGTACCAGTTAATCACGCATACAAGAAGCACAGCTACAAATTGTCAGTGGTTGTAGTGAACGGAAATTGTCCAATCTTGTTAGGTAGAAACAGGCTGTCAAAGATTAAATTGGATTGGCATGAGATTGCTAAGCAGATTAGCTGTAGAGATGAACCACATGAGCAGATGGTCATTCAGGATACTGATAGTGAATTATGCAAGGTGCTTAACAAGTTAACTTGAGATTTGTTCCAGATGGTGTAAGTCCAGTGTTTAAGAAAGCAAGGTCTAGATAGATTAGAGGCTGAAGGAGTAACAAAGAAAACTAATAGATCTGACTGGGCAGCACCAACAGTCAATATCACAGTCACCAACCGACAAAGACTATAGCTTCTAAACAGCTTATTTGAGCAATATTCTTTGAGCAGCCCTAGAATCACAAAAACTGGATATATATGAATCATTGACCATTAACATCAGAAAGGAAGACTGAGCATGTATGTGCAGGGGGTGGGGGGAGGGATGGTGAATCAAAACTGGCAGAACCATTCGTGGAAATAATATGTATGGAATTCAGCATTCAACCCTTTTTGCATGCTTAGGATGAAAAGAAATATACTTAAGAAAGTAAGCTCAATAAAAAAGGCTTTTTTTTCACCGGCGTAGGTACATGTGACAGATGCTCTAAGTACAGCTTTTCAATAGATATGAAGCTCCTTGAAGAGGACCAGCATATTACAATGAATGTTGGGAGATAGGCCAAACAGGCTCCAGGTGTTTGGGGTGAACAAAGGTGACAGCTAGCTCAGAGATTACTATCGGAGAGTATTTCCAATGTTATCTATTGTCACAATGTGAGTTAGGACAACCACCAACGGAAGTCTTAGTTACTGGGAATATATCCAGAAGCTGTAGGTGCTAAGGAAAATTGCCACAAAACAAGAAAAGCCAAAATGCTGCACCACAACCCACTGGTTTGATTTAAATCGTAACAACAGTGCGGCTTGTTTCCAATCTTGGACAAACAATTGCAATTTTGCAGGATATATACAGTCCTTGTCTATCATACCATTGGTGCCCCATATGTACAGTGAAAACTTGTCCAACGGACACCTCACTAAGGGGGACAACTGGCTATAACGGACAAGATAGTTAAGTCCCTTCAAAATTCCCTATATGTTATGTATAAGCGGAACCTCTGTAAGGCGGACACCTCACTACTGCGGACAACGGACAGCAGATTTCAACTCAAACCAACATTCTTATAGTAAATGAACCTGACAAATGCGGACACGAGACGCCACCTCCGGCGGACACTGATCACTTGCCCCGGGCAACATCAAAGACCACCGGTACTGTTGTTGTTCCCGGGACTGGAACACAAAGGATTATGCAATCCCCAGTTTTTACTTTAATGCATGTCCGTGCTCATGTCACAGTGTGATGTGCTCATAAGTTAAACACAGCAAATATGAAGCGTTAAACTTGTGTCACTTTATTCCACAGTTGATCATTTTTCGCTCGACCGCGAGGTCAATAAATTGATTAAACGGCTACCGATTTCCAATGCATCCCTGATCTCACCACGCAATATCTACCTGTAAAATTAGCCACTTTGTTATAGCAGGCTGTTTGATATTAATTTATCGGTTTTGCTCAGTATATCTCAAACTGCCTTCAACATTAAAGCAAATCAAACTAAACAACAAGTAATGTTATTTCAGGCTAAAGCTACATTCACCTATTAAAAAACAAATGTTCCCAGGTTCGTAGCCATTAAAATCTTCGCATTATCAACGTCCTCATTATCTTTGAGATTACTGCATTTTGACAGCTGAACTAGGAGAGTTTTAGGCAATGCTGCCAGGTGGCACCACACGTACTCCTGGGCGGGAGCTTATGCTATCTGAGAATGTCAAGCTTATTCGACTATGTGATTCAGCGAAAAAGAGCGTACGCGAGTAAATGAACATTATTTTTACGGATGTCTTCATAGACTTTTCTCCTTATATCGTTCACTACTTGAGATAAGTAAAAATAATCACAGTTTGTATATGAATATTGAATTCATGATGTGTGCATGAATATGTTGTACATATACATGAAATCTGATATAATACAATAAACACGTTCTTGCAGCTGTTCGTTGTCTTAATTTATAATCCCTCAGTTAACAACTAAGGTCAACCTGCCTTATAAGGACACCTCACTATTAAGGACAAAATGATTGAGTCCCTTGACTGTCCACTTTAGACAGGTTTCACTGTATATTGAAAGACAGTTACAGATTTTTATTGATCAGGCTAGAAAAGGGCCCATAACAATACATAATAAGGCATTCAGTGGTCAAGATAATTCAACAGCTGCCCGGAAGAAAAGGAGCAAAGCTGTTAAATGACAAACTGAAAGCTCCTTGCTTTAGTTAGAACTAAATCTCATTTCTTTCCAGACTGGAACCAATACCCCTGACTATATTCATGGGACAAATCAGAACAAGCAACCACATATCCTCTTTCTGGGGGAAAGGAAGAAACCAGTCCAGACTTTCATAACCTTGGAAGACAATGCCATCTTTCAACCATCCTTATGCCATGCAGTGGATACGTGTTTAAATGTTTTTTACCTTACAAGGACTACCTCAAGGTTCTGCTGGTATTTTTTAGGCCCTCACCTATACATGGTGATGGTCTTTATTGATTTCTATGCCTTCCCTCCATCCATCCTTGTATTATTTGCGAAAGTCACTGTAAAACATTCACCTCTAGGTCAGGTTTATGACTTTAACAAGAGACATTTGTAAACATATACATCGAAATACAGAGGTTTTCTACTTTTTGCTGTGCCCATCCAATCACAGCTGAGGGCTCTTCTAGGCTGCTGCTGATGTTCTGGTTTAAATAAAATTTCGTTTGCAACACTAGGAGGTTTTATGTGAGCATACAACGCGTGGAATGATCAATTTTTTGTAACAACATCTGCGTCCTTGACCTTCACGCTAAGGGACACAAGTCTGTAGTCAACCGTCTCCTGTATTATTGTCCAATCAGAAATCCGGATTTATTTGGCTCAGGATTCTTAAACTGCTTGACTTAAATAGGCCTCTATCAGCTGAATGCTCATTCATTGCTTGCTGCCTCACCTAACCAACATCGCTTCTCGGCCTTTTGGCTAAGATCGCGATCCGTCTCCTATGGTGTCCATAGGGTTTCTTCTTGCTGTGTTTCGACGCAGTATCTTTACTATCGTATCCTAGTGTACCACTAGGTTACATCGTCTCCTAGTGTGTCACTAGTGTTTTTCTATGTGCTCCTCAGCCAGGCGGCTGGGGACGCACACAACACATCGCAGATCGAGACGAGACTGACGTCAGAGATGGCCGTCAACCGGTGGGACGCCGGACCGCCGCGCCTGGGATCACGCTTCACTAGTCTCCACCATAAGAACAGATACGTTGTGTGTCGCCACGACTTTAATGCCGATGACGTCAACCGAGCTGTGTTGGAGCTGTCGCGCAAATACGGGGCTTCATTGTGTGCCGCTCACTCGTTGAGTGCAACGAGTCTGCAGCTTGTGTTTCTTTCGCCTGCTATAGTCGAAGAGACTCTTATCGCTGGTTTCGAATGTCTGGGACGTCAATTAGACATTCAAACGGCAACATCTGCAAGACCAGTGTGGGTGTCACTTAAGGGTCTTCCGCTGGATGTACGGCATGCGTACGTGAATGAGACAATGACAACCTATGGACGCATAGTCAAAGAGTGTCGCTACAAGGTCTGGCCTGGGACTTCGTTGCCAACACTTGATCGTGAGGTACTTATCTTTATTGAAACTGATATCCCAGACTTGATTCAGTTTAATTTTGAGAACGAACGTTACGTTGCCTATGTGCGGTACAGAGGTAAACCCAAAGTGTGCTGGCTGTGTCATAATGAGGGTCACGTGCGACGGGAGTGCCCTGAACGAGAATCGCAAGCCGAACCGGTACGTGAATCGGAGCCTGAACCTACTTCCCATTCGGAACCGGTATCGGACGATCGCGCCGATGTGAATGTAAGCGATGGTGATGACGACCCCTTCTGCCCCTTACAGATTGTTGTGTCGCCTTCCCCGGAATGGGAACGTAAAAGAAGAAAGCTACCTCACTTCCCTGTTACGTCAATGACCCCGGAATCTACGGACAACCCATCAGGAACGCTGGAACCCCTCCAGGAGGTTTCATCAAAAGGGTCTAGTCCAGAACCAGATCCGCCGGACTTAACTCCAAATTAACATTCTTCGGTTCACTTAGATGCTTACCATATGCGTTCGCTTACGGACTTGTGATTTATCTTTATCTCCATTTTCATATGACGCTTACTATTGCCAGTTTAAACATTAGAGGACTTAGTGGTAAAGTCAAGCAGTGCTCCTTGGATTATTTTATTTCGCATCACAAAATTGATCTTTGTGGTTTACAAGAGACGTTTTTGTCATCCAGTGAAATCAATTCTATATTCAGAAAAAACAAAGGTAAATTTTATTCTAGTAATTCATATGATAGGCGTACCGGTACCACTATTTGGTTATCTGATAGCTGTGATGCCCAGGTACAAGATGAAAAATACGACAAAGAAGGCAGAATTGTAAGTATTTTACTTACTATTTCTAATGTTAAAATGAATATTTTAAATGTTTATTGCCCAAACCAACCATCCGATAGACGCCTTTTTCTCTCTCGTTTAAATGATTATGTACTGTCGGAAGATGTAGCCACATGTCCTATTATTGTGTTAGGAGACTTCAACTATATAGAGAATTTTGAACTGGATAAAGAAGGCGGCAGTAAGACATGGAAAGGTTGCTTTATTGGTAGAGATGAATTTAATAAATTTAAAGACACTTACCTCCTTGTTGATCCACTTCGGATATCTAACCCTGAAAAGAAAACTTTTACTCATCATTCTGATAGATATAAAGTTCATACAAGAATAGACAGAATATATACTAGTCAAATTTTGCAAATAAAATCTTGTAAGGTGATCAGAAATATTTTATCTGATCATGATTGTTGCACGGTTAATATTGAACTCAATGAAATAAAAAAAGGTCCGGGATATTGGCATTTCAACAGTGCAGTGCTCAATGATCCTGTTTACAATGATATCATATTAAATTTTTGGAAATATTGGCAACTTGAACGTAACAAATACTCGGATATCCTAAAATGGTGGGATATCGGGAAAATTAAGATTAAAATAATAACAAGAGAATTTTGTAAAGAAAAAGCTAAAGATAAAAGAAAACTAAAAGTTAAGCTAGAAGCCAAATATAATTCTCTTTTGTCAGCTCAAGAAGAAGGTTTAGATATAGATGTTGATGAACTTGTAAAAACAGAACAAGATTTGAAAACCATTACTGAAAATGAGGCAAAAGCCATGGCTATTCGATGTAAAGTTCAATACCAGGAGGAAGGAGAACAACCTAGTAGTTTCTTCGTAAGTTTGGAAAAACAATGGGGTAATAAACGTAATATGTTGGGTATTAAAGATATTGATACTGGTATTGTTCATTCTGATATAAATTCCATGTTAAAGTTGGGGAGGGAATTTTACTGTAATTTATATTCATCAGCAACCACTGATGCCAAGGCTCAGGAATTTTTCTTATCAAAAATTGATACATCATAGAATAATGATGATGCATTATTATGTGAGGGGAATATTTCCCTAGAGGAAACCACTAAGGCTTTGAATGATTTTAAAAAAGGTAAAAGTCCGGGATTAGACGGACTTACAGTCGAATTTTATCATCATTTCTGGCAACTCTTAGGACCAGATTTTGTTAATATTATTAATCATGCATTTCATATGGGCAACTTGTCCAGAACTCAGAGACGGGGTGTCATCTCTCTTTTATATAAAAAAGGAGATCGGAATCTGCTAAGTAACTGGAGACCTATATCATTGTTGAATGTCGATTACAAGATTTTAACTAAATGTCTCAGTAACCGTATAAGCAAAGTGCTCCATAAAATTTTTGAAAGTGATCAGACTTGTGCAATTAAAGACAGGTCAATTATGCAAACAATTTCATTGATAAGGGACACCATATACTATGTTAATGATAAAAACGTCCCAGCAGCTTTAATATGTCTTGACCAGGAAAAGGCGTTTGAACGTCTCGACTGGAGTTTCATGTTCAAATGTTTGGAGAGATCTGGCTTCGGCCCTGATTTTGTGAATTGGGTTAAATTATGTTATAATAATATTGAAAGCTCTGTTAAAATTAACATTCATCTTTCATCATTTTTCACTTTGTCACGAGGCACTAGACAAGGGTGCCCTTTAAGCCCCTTACTGTACATTCTAGTGGCAGAAACAATGGCGAATGCTATCAGAAAAGATAAGAATATTAATGGTATTACTCTGCCAGATTTAACTGAATTAAAAATAGCTCAATATGCTGATGACACCACAATATTTGTTACTGATATAAAATCTATAAATGAATGTCTAAATGTTTTAAATATTTTTCAGCTTGCATCAGGAGCAAAAATCAACAAAAGAAAATCATCAGGTTTGTGGATGGGGAGTTTTAAAGGGAAAATTGAAAAACCGGGAGGCATAAATTGGAACTCAGAGAAGGTGAAAATTTTGGGGTTTTATTTAGGGAACGGGAATTTCGAAACCGAAAATTGGGATAGTCAGGTAAAGAAATTGCAAAGCGTGTTATATTTATGGTCAAAAAGAGATTTAAATTACACAGGTAAAGTTGTTGTAGCTAACATTTTAGCCAGCAGTGGGATATGGTATTATTCTAATATATTATATATGCCAATATGGGTATCTAATAAAATTGAGAATATGTTGATTGACTTCTTTTGGAGCTTTAAACGACACCTAGTGGCAAAAGATGTACTATATTTACCCAGGGGTAAGGGGGGTCAAGGTCTGGTATCAGTGAAACATAAAATAAGTGCACAAAGAGCAGTTTGGTTATCCAAGGTTTTGTATATGACACATAAGTGGCGGACTTTTGCAGAGTATTTTATTGGTTTGTATAGAGGCCACTCTTTTGGGACTGATATAATGAGTTTACAATACTTTATAAATAAGACTAATTGTAAAAAGCAACCGAGGGTGTACACAGAAATGCTAGAAGTATGGAAAAACTTAAAAGCTGAGCGTCATGTAGAAAGGATGAATAAAAGTGCAATTTTAGATCAGGTTTTATGGTTTAATCCAAATATTGAATGTTCCCGAGGTACTTATTATATTAAAGAATTGGTTGAAAAGGGTTGCTTTAAGATTTTACATATTTGGGATAAGCGTCTTGAGTATTTTGATCGATTTGAGACAGTTGTTAAACGTTTCAATATTACTCCTAATAAGACTTTAAGAAGTACATATACTGATTTAACACAAAATGTTCCACAGAGTTGGATTCAAGAATTAAGGAGAGGGAGGGATACAGGTTATGTTTATTTTTATGGTATAAAACAAGATAATGGTGAATTTTTGCATCATATGAAATTTAAACTGAAAATTTTGTATTTGTACTTGTTAACAGATAAAGTTCCTAAGTGTGTCGATAGGTGGCGCTCGATCTTTAACAAACATTTAGAAGTCAAACATGTATTTACAGGTTGTTATAAAAAGTTGATTGAAAGAGTTCATCTCGACATGAACTGGAAATTTTTACACTTTGTTTTACCATCAATGGTGTATTTGTATAGAAGTAAAATGGTCGTATCAAACTTGTGTGATGTATGTGATAATCCAGAAAGTAATTTGCATATCTTTGTAGACTGTAAAGTAGCACATGACTTTTGGGATACATTAAAAGAGCTTTTTTGTCGAATAGCAGGAAAGACTGTTAAACTTAATATGTTTACTATTTGCTTTGGGTTTAACCATAGGTGGAAAGAACTATCGAATAAGTGTATTTTATTGTTGGATTTCTTGTTGTACACCGGTAAATATGTATTGTGGTTAAACCGAAACAAAAGATTAAATTCAATACAGATTAATATTTTGAACTATTTTAACGCATCTGTTAGAAATAGGGTACAGGAAGAATATACTTATAGTAAACGTATTGGTGACGAGAGATTTAAGATATTTAAAGATTCGTGGTGCCAGGAGAATGCATTGTGTTATGTAAATGATGACAATAGTTTGACTTTAAACATCTGATGTAACTTTATATGAATTTATAGCTCAACTTAGATTTCATTAATCGGGGAGGGATTGCAACTGACTAGATGGACACTATAGGAGACGGATCGTAAGTATTGGCCAAAAGGCCGAGGAGTAAATTTGTTTTGATTAAAATTTACAGTAACTTTAAAAGGTGTGATCGTTGAATGATACTCGAGATGGTAATTAATACATTTAGATTTTTATTATCATATTTCAGTTCGGCTTAATTGTTAAAAATTATGTAAAAGTATATTAAAAACATAGCATGTGTGAGACATTAGATCGGTAAACATGGAATTTGAGACAGAACACGGCCTGTGTATCCACATGTTTAGTATTAGATATTTAAATATTGATTCCGTTAATTACTTGCGGCTTTGTATTTTGACTCCGTGCATTTGAACGTTTAACTTCCAGAAATACTTAACTAGACTTATCTGTGTTCACTAACCTGAGTTCATTACGATGTGTGTATATATATATATATATGTGTAAGGGCATACTTTATATATGGCAATAACAAAATACGGAATAATTGATATTTAGTTTGATAATTAGTTTAAAAATCATGTCTTTCTTTCAGGGTGTACAAGATTGAGTAAACAGAGACGATATAATATTTTAATTGATACAGATTGATATCAAAATTTTGTTCTAATTAATAACTACATAACTAGTGTACTATTGGTAATTAACTATAGTTTAAACTCGTGACATTTTTTTTATTTTGTAATTTGGTTTCATATTTGAACGCTTAATTAGACTTACCTGTGTCCACTTACCTGTGCTCAATTCGATGTGTGTATGTATATATGTATATGTATATATGTGTGTGTATATATATTTATATGCATGTATATATGGATGTAACGGAATACCTATATATTACGATAACAAAATACGCTTAATTTCCAGAGATACTTAATTAGACTTACCTGTGTCCACTTACCTGTGTTCATTTAGATGTATACATATATATAGATATAGATGGAACGACATACCGTATATATGACGATGACAAAATACGGAATAATTGATATTTAGTTTGATATTTAATTTTAATCTTTTAATGTCTTTTCTTTCAGGGTTGTACAGTGTTGAGGAAACATAAATGATATAATAATTTAATTTATACAGAATGTAAATAATTAATATCGAGATTTTGTTATAATCAATAACTACATAATTGGTGTACTATTGGTAATATATTTTAGTTTAAACTCATAACAAATTTTCATTGGTAATTTGGTTGCATATTGATTAAATGAAGTAAGATAATTATGATTAATGATGTTAATTATAGATTGTATAGATATAGAATGATTGATAATTATTATTATTGTCTTTTTCTCCAAGGTTGTATACTTGTCCGTAAATGGATCATTGAGATGTTTTTTGGATTTATAATTATATAATTATAAAACTATCAAGCACTTTTGGGTATTCCGTTGGTAAGTGCTTCTCCCTTTGATTTAACAGTCATTGGTAATTTGTTTAAAGGTGTTCTTAAGTTGATATGCATTTTGGTTCCCTTTTTCACCATGTTTATCCAGTTAGGGTTATGATTACACTTAAGGTACGGAGTAAACTTGTTTGTATATCCTTTCGATTGTTGTTTAAGTTATGGCCATGGGTACACTAAAGATTTAGGTAGATGTATACTTAAAGTAAGGTTATGGATAAATTTAAAACTTAAGTTGTTAGTTTTGATCATCCTGAATATTTTGCGGTTATAATTTAAGCAATTTTTGTGCCTTATGCATAGGTTTAGAAAACTTTTCTTGTCTCCTTATATTTAATTTGGTAATTTGGCATTTGTATTGAATAAACTTATGTTTGTATGATTATGTATACGTATATATATTGTGATAAAATATATAAAATATATATATTATAATAAACAATATAAAAAAAAAAAACAACAACATCCGAATTGCTGATGAATATACATCTGGTGTGAAGTTTCAACTCAACATTGTGTTCTTAACTGAACTCAGCTTAAGAAACTTCAGTAGACCTCTCGGGGTGCACTTATTCTGAAAAGATGGGGTCCATTTGAACGTTTGCACCTTGATACCTTAATCTGTTCATGAATTCATACCCACCATTACACATTTCCTGCTTCTATGTATGCTGGTAAAGACCGTCAACAGGTATTACAGTTGGTTATCTGGAGGGAAGGGGGAGGGGGTTTTATTTCAAGTATAGTTTCTTTATGCACCTGTATGGATGTATTATTGTTACCTTTTGAGCACTTTCATGTCTTTAACTGAAACACCCATGTGGTGGTTTGTTTTATAATTCTCAGTGGGAATGGGGGAGGGGGTTGTCTGGCAAGTCCAGTTCTCACCCACGTGGTGGTCTTCATTGTAGAATCATTTATACATCTTGATGAATTATTAGAAACAACATTTGTTACAGGTATCGAAAAGCTGCAATAGACATGGTCTGAGAGGCCTTGTTTCTACAACACTTATGTATCCATGTGTAGTATGTTATATTATAACAAAATTACTTTTAGCCATGTATACATTATATATACATTATATACAACTGATACCAAACCATGATTATTTAATGCCATGAGACATGGTACATGTACACAGAATTAAGATGATGGATTAATTTCCAGAAGTCTTTCTGTGACACTGACATGTGTCCTGTTTAAAGGATAAATATTTCTCTTTTATCATTATATAGTATAACCTCATACATAACACATTCTGGGGGTTTGTTCTATCCTGTTTCATCAGATGAGCTCCACCGGGTGCACTGAGAAGCAGAAAGGAATGTCCCCTGCCAACTAATTGAGGATTTGCATGTGGAAAGTTTGCGTAGCTCAACGCCAAAGAGGGCTAGACGTGTCTGGTCTCCTGCTCAGAAACAAGGCTTGATGCTAATCCAGGAGCTAACCACAACTACTCAGTCAGGGACCAGCAATGGTGGTTCAATAAACCAAGAAACAATTGAGGCCACTGTCAATGCTATCTCAACTCAGATGAAAGACACAGTATTGGTGCAGGTGGAGGAACTTCTAGTGAAAAAGGACTGATTGCACCGGAGGCCAATGAGCTTGCTGAGGATATGGTCCATGAAATATCAGGTGAGGGCTCTTTAAATTTAAGCAGGCAAAACTCAGATGACGATGTGCTAAATAGGGTTGATACAAAACACAAAGAAGCTATCTGGAAAGGGGAATACATTGATCTATCTAGTCTCAACTGGATTATACTATCACTATACTATCATGATGTTTGGTGATGACCCCCCCCCCCCCTCCCCCCAAGGCCCACTTTATTTGTATGTATTGTGCATGTATCGCAGTCAGTTGGAGTCAGTAAACAGTTTGATCAATGCTGTGTCTTATGTGATCTCTGTGTGGCATGTCTTGACCTTCAAAATGACATTATAACCAGCACATGAGAATGTTTTGTACAGCCTGGTTTTTCCAGGCTACTTGTCAGTGTACTTTATTTAATTAAACTTAAAAATATGTGACCCCTGGATCTGAACTGAGACTGCTGAAATCAAAATACAGAATTACAGTATGTTAACTGTTACACCACAGAATCCACATACTTTAATGGAGTTCATTTGGTGGTTTTAATGTAAATAAAATAAAATTCAATCTTACCTCCAGACAAACCAAGGGCTCTGAAAACCCTGGAGAAACAATGTCCTGTGACTGGTATGTTGAAACAAGAACAACCAGATCCTCCAACTTCATCATCGTCCCCAGTCCGTCAGGAGGCAGCATACAACCAACCCACCAAGGGTTTGGTATTAATATTTTCTCGCAGTCCAGGGGCTCTTACTGCAAAGACTGATATCAAGTCTGCCTCATCACAGAATCTGGTTAACATCGAGGCTAGAAAAGATCTGACGGCATGGGTAATATTTGTTTAACATTTTAATGGAACTTCAATTATGTTGAAGAAAAGATGGCTTTCTTGGACAAACTTCATATATCTACAGATGCAGCATCTTTACATATATATGCTGCCATATTTGGCAGTCGTTGCTTTTGTGACATATGGCGGAGAGTGTGGCAGTCCTATCACATAACTTCTCTGTAGTTGTGGCAATCAAATTTTTGGCTGGTGACCTTGAAAATAAATGTGTAATTTTACTGTGTGACAAAATGGCAGTTGTTGACATTATAAATAAGATGACTTCCAAACATGCAATGATGAGACTTGTGAGACATGAAGTTTTCTGTTGCTTGAAATACAATATTATGCTTAAAGCAAAGCACATCTCAGGGAGGCACAATGTACTCGCTGATTTGTTGTCTTGATTTCAGGTTCCTTGGGTGAAACAGTTAGCACTTTAGCATTCAAAACTAGCCAGTTTGCCTTCCAGCATCCATCCAGCCATGGGGCTGGTAGTCAACTTGTTGCTGAAGGCTGCTCCATCACAAGTGGCAAAAAAACCCTTTACACTCAAATGTACAATAAATTGAAGTCTTCACATGCTGCATCTAATGGCAATAGTGAATCTCAAATTGCCTCTATGGACAGAGTGATACATTTAAAAAACATCATTTAATTCCTTCATTAATCACATGTGGTTATAGATTATTACACATTGCACACACAATCAAAGACCAATACTTGGGTTGGGCTTATGGGTTTTATTTTGCTAATGCTTAGTAGATGTACAGCGGATGTACAACTGTATACATCCATACCAAAAAGTTATTTTATAAACACCTCCCAAACCTGCCCGCAGCATTCGGCCAGCAGCACAGCAACAGTAAGCAGCTTAGATTACGTAGTACAAGCGTGTACACAGTGACCATGCCGGGCGATGAGAGTGAGTCTCGGGAAGAGGGACCAACCATAACGCCCGCCGACAGAGTATTCTCTTGGGCTAAAGACAATATGATCGACCGGACCACAGTAGATAATCTGGCAAAACTTGGCTTTACTTCACTAGACGCTCTGGAACTCCTTCAACCAGAGGATATGACCGCAAAAATTTCTCGTGGTCAGCAGAGGTTGGTCATCAAGGCCGTATCTCGGTCACCGGGCCTTAATATATCTGCCACACACGGGAACCATGGCATCCCACTTACAGAAGCGACAGCACATAACACGCCACACGCTGCTGGCCAGCAACCTCAACATATTGACACCGACAATGGCGGAACCCCGCAACGTGGTAATGAGGTCAACCCCCGTGAAACCCACGACCATCCCGTCACTGCACCAAACGCCACTCAATCTAACAGGGACACCATTATCAATTAAATCACTAACTGTATGAGCCGTCCCTTGGATGCGGATCAGCACCCACATGTTGTTGAGGCTTAATATCCTAACTTTGCGTGAATAGGAATGTAATTGTTCTCAGGGCAAAATTCTATTTGTAAGTTCATGTTAAGTTGTCATAATAAATCGGCCTGTTATTCCTTTATCCAGTCTTGTGTTTCCACACATCAAAGCTAAATTATTTGCCCAGCCGACAAATTCAAATATGCACTTACAAAGTATATGGTTATGTTGAGATAATAATTTCACGGACATAAACTGTTCTGTATCAAAAATTTGGAGCAGATAGAGAGTTTATCCATTATCCATAATTTCAGGAATCATTTGATTGTGTCACGTTTAAAATCCAGTAAAGCAAAAAGTAGCCTAATTTCAATAGCTGGGAGGAGACCAAGTGCTCGATCTATACAATGCCTTTGAATTACCAGAACCCACTGATAATCAGCCTGACCGGCCCTGCTCAGACTTTAGAAACTGTACTTGATTAATTTGAAGCACATTTCCTACATGCCAGGGTCAATGAGTTGGAAGCTGGGCACAAATTCAGAAAGTGTGAGCAAAGAGATGGAGAAACTCTTGATGCCTGGATCACAAAGCTATGTATTCTCATTAAGGACTGTGACTTTGGTTAGGAAAAAAATAAAATGTACAGAAACCAGATTGTGCTCTATTGTACAGATGATGCAATGAGTAAGAAACTGTCACAAGAAAAGGCTTTGTAATTATATATATATATAAATATATATATGATCTGCATATCACAAAAGCATGTATTATCTAACAGATCTAAATCAATATGGTACCACCTATTCATGTCCAAGGCCAGAAATTGACACTATAAAATCAGGACCTGGTCACAAAGTTTGTCCCATATCAGAAGGAAGTGATGGTGACTGAGAACTGAGCTGGATGAATGGTCACGAGGTCCACATCACCAATATAACAGATCCTCAAAAATATGTATTGTTACAATTTTTATTGCTGCACACACTGATGAAAGGTCCGAAAAAACACTTTGTGACTGCAGAAACCCTACCAAGTTTGACTCTTTTTTATTAGTTATAGTGTGAAAAGAAGTATGGGGGCTCTTTCACTTGCCCTAGCCTTTAGGAACAACATAGGCATTTTTTTAGAGAGAGATTTGAAATTCTTTGGGGGTTTGCTTGGGGGTCAAGTACTAAACCTGATGATAGTAAAGATGACTCTTTACATATAATAACTGTATATATTTTTAACTTTAAATGGTGAATATTTCTAAAATGGCAAGTAGTCACTCTCTGGTGACTTTGCTTAGCAAAGAAAAAATTAGTTAATGGTTGGAACCTTTAAGGTGATTTTACATATATATAGTCACATCTTAGTTAAACTAAACAAGCAGTTCATAGGATAAGTGCTCACGAAGAATTTGCTTAGCAAAGTCAAAAATTAGTTAATGGTTGGAACCTTTAAGGTGATTTTACATATATATAGTCACATCTTAGTTAAACTAAACAAACAGTTCATAGGATAAGTGCTAACCTGTTAACCTTTCCTATATATCAATTTCAAATTTTAACCATGTATTCTAACTCTATATGTTAATCATGTACTTTGCATCTTGGCCTAAAAATCTTGTTCTAGAAGTCCACTTTATTAACATGCTGTGCCAAGACCAAAAACCGCATAACAATACGTTGTGGTAAGGTTTTTTTTGTAAAGTCTAAACTGGTCCAGTTGGGTTATTTTCATTTCTGGAAACTTGGGTGACAGATGAGCTGAACTCACAAGCTCAAATGGGGACTCACAAGTTCTCAATGTCATATTTTCAGATATAATTAAACCATCTTGAGACCTACTGGAATTCTCGTCGTTGATTGCTCCTTACACCTTCCACTTGACCTTGTCACATATATAAAGAGAAAGTGAATAGTTTTCATTACTATTTTATAAAAAGGATCTTTTTGATTTTAGCATATCTGTAAAATTAGTTATTCATATATCATTGATATACATATGAGATTCCTCAAGTCAAAAAAGAATTCTTGCATCAGTGTCCTCATACGACAAAGCAGAATCACCAGTGACCAGTTCAAGGCCAAACCAAAGTAAGACAACAGACTGTAGACCTAGTACACAAATGGTGCCAGAAATTGGTAGGTGAAGTTTGGGTAAAGGCATTATGTGCCGGAACAAGAATTAGACTACATGTGCTGACATTTTTACACTCAAGCCAAGTCAGTCAGAAACCAGGAATGGAAGGACTGACTCTCACGATGAATTACAGATCTATATTTTCTTGTGTCGACCACTTTACCACTGTAGCTTGTGATGATGAATACAGAATAGCATCAAGCACATGGTTGTTGGTTTAAAGGTGCCCATTCACTTTTTTTTTTTTTTAAGTATTTATGTGATTTCTGCCTTCCTCTGTGTGTATATTAATGATCTTAGGGTAATTTTGCTTGCAGAAATTTCTTATAAGGCCTTCCTGAAGGATGCATGAACTTGTTTATCAACAATTTGTTTGTAAACACAGCATTGCTGACAAATGGGAAAAACATGTCGCCTAAGGTGGAGGTAGAAAGGTGACTTGAAGCAAAACACCATTCGCAAAGCTCTGGCTTATCTGACTTGCTGAATTTGTTTTGATAATTTTGGTGGGCCCCACATATTATAAACACTTTGACATCAACAAAACAAGCAGCCTGTATGGGGTGACATCCGTTTTCTGGCCTATTTTATTAAAGCACTAAGGAATTACCTTTAGTTTATAAAGGTTAGATAGGTGATTGGGCCCCTTTACTTTCCATCCGAACAATGCCCCCCCCCTTACAAATATTTTTATGATTATTCAGGCAGTAAAGCACCCAGATAGCTGTGGTCAATCTGTATTATAGCAAGTGCGCTGGGTGTACATTAGAATGTCAGGTTGACGACATGTTAACTACCACTGTGTCCTGCATGTTCTACAGAAGGAAGAGCAAGTCTTCAAGTTGATCTGCAGTGTCTTGGCAGTGGTGTGAGATTCTGAGGCCACAGTTCAGAAGGCATTAATTCAATTAATTTATTGCAAATATTCAGTATCAAAGGAAATTCAGGAAGCCTTCTTTGTCCCAGTCAGTGTATTACCTAAATGTGCACTGCTGTTCCATTTAGCACAGAGGAATAGATAAGGTCCATTGACATAGTAGTAAGTTAGTAACATTAGGGCTAGCCTTGCCAGTCATGACAGCCTGACAAGAGATATTTCAATTGTATCAAGGTTACTGAGGAATCATTCCCCTTCCAACCCACCACTTGATTGAATCAGCAGGTAATTGTTAAGTGGATATCAGTCAGCACGTGCTTGATCATGATTATCATCAGAATGGAATTATGGAACCCCTTTGAATCTGTGATGCAGATGATTACTGAATTCTGTATATAATAAGTCCCACATAGATGGTTTTTATTTTATTACACTTGTAAAAAACTGTTTTTAATATGATATCTGTTGACAGTGTAAATGAGGTTAGTGTATAAGACTTGCTGACCCCGATACATTTTAAGTTCACACTGAAAAATTATCCAAAATAAAATTAAATCCAGTAGCCTGTTTTTGATAGCCTGCAGAAGCCCCTTCTACATCAGTTTGTCTAGACACCGACAAAGCAATCCACTTTCTCAGTTTCATTGAAAAAAAAGTCATGAAAAAGTGAAATGACAGGCTGAGGTATGAGCACTGTCTTCACTGTGTCCAAACCTTCTGATTTTTTCTTTTTTTTTCAGTTAAGTGTATCATAATTGATTGCTTTATGTGTGAAATATTATATATAAGACACAGCTCTAGATATTACTTTGTATTGACAAAATATAAAGCATAGGATCATATATACCACTGCATGTAATCATTTTCAATTTCAGATAGACATTATATTACCTGTAAAGGTATATGCCCAATGCCCGTGTCATCCCCGCGGCATGTCCGTTTCGGTCCCACATCATGTCTGTTTCGGTCCCCCAGTTAAATTATAGCAGCAAGCCAGCATGCTCCATTTTCCAGCCAAAGAAGATTATTGCTGTCTTAAAAAATGAAGTCAACATACTTCTTTTAGGAAAAAAAAAAAAGAAATATTCAGATATACTCAGTCTTTTGATCAAATAAAACACTATCACCATATTTTTAAAACTGATTAATATTCGTATTTGTTTATCATGATGCATTGCAATAAAGGTTTTATTCAGTTATGAAGTAACATTTTTTTAATATTATACTGCTCTTTAATTATTTATCAGAGCTTAATTAATTATGTTTACCCACACAATCATCAGCCTTCACTCATATGTATACAACATCGTCCTTTTTTGTCTTAATCAGCTTCAGATCAAAGTAGCACGTCTAACTTCCCTCTGTGTGTTTATTCTAACATATCTAAGAAGAACAAGTCTCAGTCTGGATTGTTTATTCAAAGATCTAAGGGTACTCAACCCAAAGATCTAAGGGTACTCAACCCAAGATCTAAGTGTACTCAACCCAAGATCTAAGGGTACTCAACCCTTTTCAACTTCTTTCATTATACACATTATACAAATTTTGACTCATGATGAACTGCTCATGGTGAAATAACATTTAATCATGTTGTATAAATATGACTACCTCTGAACCCTGGTCAACAAATGTCAAAATGGTCTACAAGTGTATAGAGTGTAAGAAGGGAGTCAGAAGTAACAGTAAGGCTGTGGAGTGCGATGGTTGCAGTGAGTGGTGCCACATCCGTTGTGCGTCCCAATTACTTTGGATGAGTACCACAGAATAAACAGAGAAGGTACCAGCTTCAACTGGTTATGCAGCAGTTGCATTTCTCCCCCATCAGATGTCTCATCGGAGCAACCGTCTGTGCCAGTCATTGAGAGCACTAGACTTTCTATATCAGGTAATTTTTTGTCATTATATTATGAAAGATGTTTCATTTCATTAAACTGATCTGGTATGAAAACCATATATATATATATATATATATATATATATATATATATATATATATATATATATATATATATATATGAAATAGATAAATCATGATTTTTAGATATATGAAGACTTTTACCTGAAAGTAATTATGTTCAAGAGATTATGTCATATTTTGAATTTATAGGTACATATCTGTCCATCTATCTATCATGTGGATATAACATGTAAATGCGACATTATCTTGCATGCTACACTCCTCGCCTATTGGTCATGTTACATTCTTTCTCACTCATTTGATTTGTTAAAATTGGACAGATATAACATGACCATTACGTGAGCCGTGAGGATGTAATTTATATTACATTGCATGCTATGTCATTTTCAAAACAATTGAATAAACCTGATGTTATGTAGTAAAAGGTGGTATTAAAGTAACTTACAGATTAAGTATATACATTTATGTATGGCTAGTTTAAAGACTAACGTATATTATTGTATGGCTTATTTATGTAAAAAAAATTATTATTGCTTAATATATTTTTTGTTATTTATGACAGAACACATGGAAGAGTACATGGAATCAGAAGAGCCGTCTGCACAACCGTCAGTGCCAGATACCACTGGACTCTCAGGTATTATAAATAGAAGTCTATATATAAGGCATTAATGTCGCAAAGCCATGAATGATCTTTCATCACAGATTTTATGTCCTATTATTTACATGTATAGTACTATTGTTATACTATCATTATTTAATAAAAATAATTTAATTAAAATATCAAATAATAAACATGAAAAACATTAATGTGATTTATTATTACCACAGGACACACGGAGATAGCTCAAACGGCGCAGCACATCTACAACCAAGACGTACTGGGTGCTCCAGCATCGAAAAGCATTGCTTCAGAACCGTACGTGTCAGAGATCACCGGACTCTCAACAACAGGTAAATTTATAGTAAAGAAATTTACAGGTTTTTTGTCGCAACAGTATGAATGATCTCTTATCACAGATATTATGTTCTATTATTTTATGTGTGTATATCGTACTAATATTACAAGGGCTCCTGGAACGATAATATCTATAAATTTATAATAGAATATAAAAACATAACACTGGAAACTATTATTCTAGGTTTAATACCATGCAAGTGTTGCTTCAGTAACTGAATATGCATCTGGGCTGCAGTAGTATACCAATTATCTAATTATTTTATTGTTAATCATTTTATACTTGTATAGTACTATTATTATACTATTATTAATATTATCATCTTATGTGTAATAATATAATTAATACATTTAATGATCAAAATAATGATTTTACATAATGTTTTATAACTAATCATATTATGATTTATTATCACAGGACGCCCAGAGAGAGCACAAGCAGATCAGAGCATCTACGCCCAAGATCTAGGTTCTTTCGCACTGCCTCAACCGCATGAGGAATCCAGCTTGGAGACCTGGGACGTAACCCCTCACCACATAGATGAGAATGCAGAGGTCACATACGACACAGTTGAGTCGGCCACTAACAGAGGAAAGGTATGTCTTGAAATGCATTTTAAATTTTATTTGTATTTTATTTGATAATATTTAAATATGACTATATTTGATTCATTTGAAACATGCATTCACATTCAAATGCACAGAGTGGCAACTATTTAATATTAAAATATGAATGACATATATTAAGGTTACTGTCAACAAAATATTTTTTTCATAAAAAAAGGATTTGTGTTTATCATTTCTAATAGCATCTGTAATATATATATATATATATATATATTCTTTTATATGTACTAATATTTTATATATATATAGGTATTAGCCTATTCACATGTTTAAGCATTCAGAGGAATTAATGTTTTTTGCCAACAGATGCAGAAATGTTCTAACTTCCTATCAAATATTTTCGTAAATATTTTGCATATATGTTTTGTTTGTATTTTGTAGACAAGGCTAGTTGACTCTGTGGGGTACTCGTACACCCAGAAGCCCTGTGTGTGGAAGACGGCAACCTACTCTAGGTGCTATGTGCGGAATAGCAATACTTGTTGCAAGGCCACTGTTGTTCAGCGAGTTTCCACCTTCACAAGAGGACCAATATCCCACATATGTCAACCTAAGCAAGGTCAGCTGATCACAAATAAGATCAACAAAGAGGTGAAGAAAGAAACTGCCCGACGCGTATTTGACTCAGCAGCTCAGATCGTAGATTTACTTATACTATTATACATGCATTTAGACACTGTGTATACCATCATTTATAGGGATAGGTACCATATTTTTTGTATTTTTATAGGTTGTTTTAAAAATTGAAGAAGAATCTTATTTGAAGCAGAAGTATAGACCTGAACTAGAACAAATCCAATGGTTCATATAGAGTAAACTTGGTGACCAGAAATTTTATGAATATTTATCGCATGGTGATTCTTTTATATTTGAACAGCCAAATTTACTCATTCAGCTAAAATAAACAAATGTCTATTTATTAATCACAGGTTATATTTTAGTCTTTTATTGTATAAATTAGAACTAATTTCTGATGTTAGGTACATATAAATCTTTTTGAAATTAATCGATTTCTGATCAGGTACCATGTGTCATTTACTTATCTACAGGTTGTTTTGGAACACTTGGAGGATGATGAACTTTGTCCAGCCTTGAAAACACCAAGAAATCTCACAAAAATAGCAATCAGAGCTAGACAGCAAGGGAGACCAAAGCAACCTTCTGACCTAACCTTTGAGCTAAACCATGATTACATCCCAGAGGATTTCTTGAGGGGAAACATCACAGTTGATCGCCGCCGCCACTTGGTATTTGCGACAACTACCATGTTCAGCTACCTGAAGACCGCAAAAACGTGGTACATTGATGCTACAGGTGGTGCGGGAACCAAGATTACATGGCGGTTCTTGGACAACTCGCAGGGAACCTAGAGTCTGCTCCAGTTAGGCTAGTTCTGGATTTTGAGCCAGGCATGTGGGAGGCCCTTCGAGATATGGATTTCTCTTCCAAAGGCTGTCTCTTCCATTTCACCCAGTGCATATGGCGCAACATCCAAGACCAAGACCTGGGGTTGCATCAATCCTACGTCAAGGACGAAGGAACAAGATTGGTGAGTTAAGCAAAAAAAAAATGGTCACACATATTATGTTAAATAGAGATATACATATCGATGTAAGATATTTCATTATTTATATCTACAACTCAAATCATATTTATAGCAAAGAAATGACAGTCTCTAAAACAAAATATATTTTATGTTGGTAAGCTGTGAAGTGAAGGTAAATAAAATATGTGCATATCCGTTTCGGTCCATTTCTATATTATGGCACATTTCGCGAAAAACAATAGACAATTACATCTAGCAGTGGTAAAATCTGAGGTACCTGGAAAGACCTTTTGTATGTTCTCTTTATAGTTATCATTTTTTTCTGCAATTATTAACATCAAGTCCAAATAAAGAAAAGTAATCTATAATATACGGCCGCCTACAGTAACAGAGCTCTAAAACATAATATTTTTATGTTTGTTAAGCTGTGAAGGAAAGTAAATATAATATGTGCATGTATCTTTTGCTGAATTTTCTAGATCTGCCGCAGACTGATGGCTTTGGCGCTGGTACCTGCTGAATATATCAAGCCTGAGGTACCTGGTAGCCTGTTTTTAACCACGTGAGACCGGCAACGTCTACAAAACAACTAGACGACCTGTTCAGGCACATGGAGGACAACTGAATCAATGGGAGAATCTGTATGCCCGTAGACTGGTCCGTGTTTGGAGTGAATGTGCGCACCAATAACGACATTGAAGGCTGGCACACCCAGCTGAACCAGCGAGGTACATCTGGTTTTTTTTAATTTTTACAGATTAATTATAATTATGGATGTTTTATTAAAAATATTTGTTATTATTAATTGTAATACACATAATAGGATAGGACATAGCATAGTGGTTAAGCCGTTAGACTTCGGAATTAAAGGAAAAGCAAACAAAAATGTGGAAATAGTTAAATCTCCAAGATTTGACCTATCGTAAAATCCTTGTAACTTTTGCATATTCACTCTTTGTTGAATAACAATAGACCATACATAATGTTCTTTTCCAGGTGAGCTCCCTTTGTATCTACTGGTAGATCTTCTGGTGAAGGAGGCAAAGCTGGTTAATATCCAAGCCCAGCTCGTGTATGAGGAGGCTGACAAGGCAACAGAGGAAAACCACCAGGAAGGCAAATCGAGCACTTTACAAACTGTGGACTGAATACGAAGATGGGGACAGAAGTGCCCGCTCCCTACTGGAGGCTGGTAGCCGCCTCATCTGCCCATCGGTGGACAGCGTATAATGTAGTGCTGAAAGGCCTGCATCTTTTACACATTTTGACATGTGTGCTTGAACAAGCTGTGTTGACCACATGCATGCAGCAGATCAGTCTGTTCTGAATCTGTAACTATATATATTCTGTGAATATAGAACTGATTTGTATATATGTGTGTGTATATAAATATATTTTATATATAGCTTGCATGTTAGTTTTCTTTATTTTCTATGGTGGGAAATCAAATAAATGATCATATATCCATCCAGTGTTGTTGCTTCATGCTATCATCAACCTCAATTTTAAAAAACAGCCAACCCTTGACATATAATTTAACATTATAAGGCTTATTGTGGGCACAAGTGGACAAATGCCAAAACGCAATGTCCACAGGGGTAAGGAATTTTATCTGATTCATGATCTAATGCACTTTGGCGATGTAAGAGCTTTTTTATTCATTAGCCAGTATACTTTTATTCTAGCTTACAAAATGGCAGAGACGTGAGCCCAAAAAATAAGGAATTTTAACAAAATTTAAAGCTTTTTTATTATTTTTCAGATATATCTAGACATTATTCTGAAAAGACAATACAGTGCATTACTTTTTAGGTTTCCTTTGGATAGATAACTATATATATAGAAGGAAAAAAAATAGGTTAAAATTCGTTTGACAAAAATAAAAAATTGCTAGAGCAGTTGTTATAAAAATCTGTTTTGGGTAACATTACGAAATATTTTCATATTTGAGATTTATAAACATATAAATAATCGATCTCATGGTATTGGTTCAATCAGCAGTCATAAATGTACAAAGTACAAATTTTTGTTTGAACATCGTTTTTCGTGGAATTAACCACAATAGTAAGGGACCTGAACGGACATGATGTGGGACCGAAACGGACATGCCACAGGGCCGAAACGGGCATTGGCGTGGCCATTTCGGTCCCGGGACCAAAACGGGGTGGGAACGAAATGGGCTGTATTCCCTGTAAAACCTGTAAAACCCATAAACCCTGGATTTACCAAGGATAACCCACAGGGCAGGGCCAAGGGCTTTATGTTTAGAACCCGGGTTTTGCCCAACCTTGAAGACTCATCAAAACATTGATGATCAGAATCAATGTCAATCACCTCATTTACATCATATACATAAATCTATGGATGTCAAACACTGATTTGTCAGTATTTAAACCAGGAGAACAAGAAGGGGAACAAGAAACATCTATTATCGCTCAACCATAGAAAAGTAACGTCGACTTGCCGTGTCTGCTCAAAAGTGACATGTTGACATTATCTGGTCTTCCTGTAGATGGTGTTAGGAAGGCTTGTTTTCTCGGATTCCGCTTGCCAGCACCTGGTGACCCACTTCTCTGACGAGACATCTGTTCTTCTGTCGCTGTCCAGCCTGACCAATCTGTCTCAGACTCCGCGGGCGCCTGGACTTCTCAAAGAACGACGGAGGCGCCATCTGGTGCCCTCCACCGACAGAGGTCTGTCGACCGATAGATGGCGCCCGATTTTGCAATATTGCGCACCATTGGCAATATGGCTCTCATGGCTGGCGCATTCCACGTCAGCCGTTATCATGAACTCCTTATGTGTACCTGTATACCATGTCTCTGTGGGGATTAATGAGTTTATTTCTTTAACAAAATTTCTATCACAATATTCACCCTATTTCTATCACAGTATATATATCGTGTCGACGCATAAAATGAGAGCACCCATGGACTTTTTTAAGGGTTCTTCTTGAGAAAATGGAAGGGATGAACCATTCTCCATCCATATAGGCCCCACTCGAGAGTGTGAAACTGGTTTCGGTTCAGCGAAACCATTCACTTAATAAATGCGAAACCAAAACTGGTTTTAGCGAAACTGCGCAGGCTTATAAGTCCGCCACGTACGGACTCCATTAATCTGTGATTTGTATTGTTTACTATATATATGTCAGCGCTGCAAGACTGCAGCAATAAAGGAACAACGACCATGAAATTTCTGTTCCACGTCGAACTTGACACACAAAGGCCCGCTTCTATTTTTAGCATTTAGTCTGGCAGCCAGAGGTCATTTTTTTTGCTAACCTTGTTTTATGGTCTTAAGTTTTTTTTCTTTGTGGATTTTGTTTGCCCACATAACAGGTGTGAAAAATATGTTGGTTGGCCCGCTGTCAGCCTTGGGCAATTTTTGCTAATCAGCATAAAACAAAATGGCCGCCAAAATAATGCGAAAATAGCAAAAATGACATAAATACCTTTACATTTGACACAGAGGATCATCCAATACATGAATTCTGGGGTATTATGACCCAGAGAATAAATTTTTGGTATTGTTTTAGTCAAAATGACCACCATTTTCAATGTAGCTGTACTCCCATTTGGAAAAACCTGTAAATATATTATACACATGATTTGGTTGGTACGTTTGTTCCACAGCATTCTGAAGATCGAGGGTAATAAATTTAACTAATTAAACACTCAAGTATAGATAAAGATGAAATGATCCAACGTTCCGGAAAACAGCTGTAATACATTATAAAAATAATATGCTTTTTGGTTACCTATGTATGACCTTCATGATGAAACAATAAGAGCGAAACTGCCGTTATCCACACAGTTTTTATTTTCCCCGTTGTGGCACACCGAGGCCCCATATTTACAACTTATACGAGATTTTACTTAGTTGGAGGGGGATTATGTGAGCATTATTTTGGTCCATTTAAATCAAAATGGCACCTTTACGGAAATTCATCTTTATTCGTGGCAAATGTAACAGTTGTATATATGTGTTTGCATATAATATTAAAGATACATGCATAACAAAAAAATATGTAAGTTTTTGTAGAGTGTATTATGAAGGGTGGACATACGAACGGACAAAGCTGATACGTGCATGGAAAACTATCAGGTCTCACCAAAATATTTATATATGATTTTAGCGGGGTCGAAAAGCATTACAGACAGCTGAGTCATACTTGAAGCCCCTCCCCCTTCTCCATGACAAAGGTTATCTAACTGTGGACTTCCATATGTGGCCGCCAACATTCACAGATCTAGAATGTATATTTTTATTTTTTTATTTCACTTACTTCCCTGGTTTTTTATTTGTTTGCTCTGTCTATATTAGCATCTTTAGTACAAATTTTGTAGAGGAATAGGGTGATACACAGAAAACAATCCTTTAAATTTTGAAGACGATCCTGATCACCACCATGAGATTTCTCTATCCCAACCGAGGCCGATGGTAATTTTTTCGGCGCCAACCATGGAGTTCGTTTACCGTGAAACACATTTTTCTATGAAAAACATAGCCCAGTTTGATGATAATCCTGGCGGAATCAGTGGTATTTGACTACTTTATATCTTTTTTAATGATATCCGGGTAATGTGTCTGTCCGGCTCAGTTCACAAATATGCTCTAACCTCTTTGTAAAAGTGTAGTGGCACTGTAACACCAGTACATATATAAATATCTTTTGAGACACGGAAACTCAGTAAATGGGGAAAACTGCCTCTGGGTAAGGTTGGAACACGGCTACACAGCTCAGACAGGTAGATCTAGGAATCAACTAGTATAGTCTCAACCCGACTGACATGCATTCGGCCCTCCATGATTTAGCTGAAGCATGTATGATCTTCTGCGGGCTTCCTGACAAGATTTTCATGGGAAATTATTTCTTGACCAAGAGAGGGGCTGCTAGAATATTTTTTTATACTAAGTGAGTTGTAAATTGATAGGCCTATTATTAGACAAGCAACCAAGCATTGCCAAACTCTTATTTCTGGACAAAGGACATCGCATGAAAACACAAAACGCGCACAACAGCACAGAACCGGCCCAGGGACTTGTACCGCCCTATACCGCCCTATAAAAGGGGAAAATACGCAAAAATCGCCGAGGACTGAATTATTTTCGATAAAGGATCCTGGCTGTTGTCTCCTCTGAACAGCACAACTTGTGGACTTGATATCGTTATCCGTCGGCGGACCTGCCATGTACTTTTGTGACCGTCCATGAACTTTCGTTAAGCGTTGAACCAGACTTTCGTTGAACTGTAAACTGTGATTTAAAAAAAAATGTCTTGTGATCGTCGAATTGGACTGGACTTCAGTTAAGTATTTATTTGTGTTACAGGGCATACCAGAGACCTTGTTTAGCTTTTATTACTTGTTAATCCTATAATATGTGTGTGTGTGTGTATACAACACTTCACTGGTGACATCTATATACGCCCTTTTAATTGTATCTTGTTATGATATCACACAGAGATGAAAAGTAGAACTGAGCACACGCAAGGGCCCAAATATATACTATTTTCATTATTATTTATAAAAGACAAACAAAGTTTTACAAACGTAAACATACAAAAGTATTAAACAACATTTAAACATTTAAATATAAATGTAAGGCAAACCGTTAGCCCATTATAATCTATTTATACTCGAATCACTCTGCTAAATTTCAAGTTTATTTTACTCACTAATGTTTATTTAACAGAACCATGCAGAAGCTTGACTTACTCTTCCCCGTGTGCGGTTGCTATATTTATGCAGCTTCTCGATCCACTTGTGGCACACGTGATCGTACATTGGCCGTACTATAAAACGCTTATTTTCTTATATGTTTATGCAACATTGGTAAATTAATTTTTGATGGATAGTTAATTTATATCGATGCTGTCTGTATGTCTGTCACTTTTTGAATGGTGCTATCTTTTCACCAGCGGGAGGACAAACACGTTCAACAAGCAGTGTGTTCCGCACGGATAGGCCTGCGTGAAGGGCCTTATACAGCATAAACCTAGTCCGCTTTACGTGATTTTTACGATGAGGCAACACGTTTTCAGTGTTTACTTCGGACCGCAAATATAAAAAAACAAGACCAAGCATATATATGGAGTGTATACGGAAAACTCTGCATAACTGAACGTTAATACAATATCAGTCAATTAAAATCAATCAAGAGATTCCACCAAAATAACGTGAGGTGAAGAAAAGCCCGATATCAAATACCATTTTTAATTATTCATGTCCACAAGCAAGATGTCAAAGCCTAAAAACCTGGGGAAATCAAGGCTTAGAAATTGTTTAGATAGAAAGTTGATTTCTGCATCCATTGTAAAATATTTCCAATTTATTCTTCTTAAAATACAAATAGATATGAGCAAAGTATATATATATAGACACGCTTTTAGCCCCACTTGTCTATGGTTTTTAATTGAAATGATGGTTTGTTAAAGGTATATGGCCCTCATAAAGGAAAACAATGTAAATGATATAAGGATATACAACACGTAGACATATATATTTCTCTATAAAAATGATAACTTTTAAAAGTTATTTTGTATTTTGTTCTATATATATAGACCTAAATGTGGAGGACGTTGGAGCATCTTGTAATTACTCCGAGTTTCACGCCGGTGTACTGGATGGTATCAACAAATGAGCGATCATCAAACTGACGCTCCTGGGGGGCCCAGCTGGTACTGTTACTTTCTCTTTTCGTTTCAGTATTTGTAATTGTCCCCCGCTTCCTTGGAAGGAACGGGGGACATTGATTTGGGTTTGTCTGTCTGTCCCTCTGTTTGTCTGTCTGTCCGTCTGTCTGTTTGTCTGTCTCTCCGTCCATCAGGTTTTGCGTTTTCGTGCGATAACTTTCATAAATTTTATCCGATTTCATTCAAATTCTGGTCAGTGATCGCTCTCATGCTTATCTTGGTTAGGATTGGTTTTGGAGTATCTGTCTCACAAGATAATAATAAAATATGATATTTCATTTTTATATGATGAATCAGCACATTTAGTTTCACTAATCACCAACAGGTGTCGCTAGCGGTCGATATAAAATACTTGAATTTTTTTTGCAGTAACTGCCAGGTGCTATCATCTTTTGAGTGTGGTGAAAACTATTTGTAATAACCACAGACTTTAAAATCATCTCGGACATGAAGGAGAAAGCGGGGGACATAAATTTCTTGAATTTGCTTGTTTAAGGTATGATATGATATGATATGAAATGTGTTACAGGTGCCCTTTTTATTGTGTGCACAAGTCTTACAGATGTCTTTTTTTGTTGTGTGACACGGGCGTTACTCGTGTTGTGGCGCCCGTGCCTGGCCGCGTATTGCATTCTCAGTTTAATCCGTGCTGAATGAACTCTCGTTGTCATGCTAGCATGGGGCTTTCTCGCCTGGCCGAGCTCACGTGTGGACCCTGGTATGTAGAGACACAGCGATGTTCTTCTAGATGATTCCTGTAACGCGTGTTTATTGTGTATTATGTTAGATCCTTTAGACTGTTCGAGAAGTGGAAAATTCTCGGCTTGGGGTGAAAAGTTATAAATAGGGGGCTGTGTTTTAGAGCCGGGAGAGAGGTGAAAGAATATTCAAGCGGACACAGACGTGTGGGACCTGTCCGATTATCCAGTAATTTCAGGGATTGTACTATTACTAACTTGATTGCTAATTTGATGCTGCCTGCCTCAAGTTTACCTCTTGATTGTTACAAGAGCTTTACATTGGACTGTTATTCTCCGGGAGAGTTTGAGTGGACTTTTCATCCGGCATATACATTTAAAAGGACATATCATTGTGACAGTGGTGGTATCCAGGTACTGTGCACCTTGTTTATTTTATTGTGTGATTGTATTGATTTGTTGTTATTCCGCTGTTATACTGTGTAATTGTATTGATTTCGTGTATTGTAATGTTAGGGTTGATTTAAGAATAAATTATAGTTATTTGTTAACAAAAAAAAACACTGACTTCTTTGTTCGTTCCCCTATACATTTCACGCTGCCTAGTGTTACAGAATCTGATTTTTTATCCCCTTGACAACATTTATGTTCATCACCCATACGTGATCTGTTGATATTAGGTTCCGTAACATATGATATGTATTTACTAGGTAAATATCAACATGTACATGCACATAACAAAATACACATGAGACATTTACCTAGGATAACACATAAAAGCATACATATTTCCAATGTAGTCCTCTGACTGGACTAAAAAAAACCATATATTGGTGCAACAGCAGATAGGTTGTATAAAATATACAGAAGTTTGACTTGAAATTATTATAAAACTAAGTATAGGACTATGGTAATTATGCTATTATAAAAAGTAAGACGCTAAGAATGTATAAAATATTAAAAGTTTAAAATGCTAGCTTACATCTGTTCCCTCATATTTTTAATCTGGACCTTAAGTGTAATTTAACAGATGATTTAAAACAATCTTTTAGTATGACATTTAGTTGATATTGGTAATTCATATCAGTGAAAAATAACAGTATAATAGAAAGTATTTAAACCAGAGCTTCCAACCCTGGGTACAACACATGACCTAACACTAATCTTGTGACATGACTGTGAGCATTTTGAACCAACTTGATGTTGCAACACATAATCTGGTGTATTCCCATTTATTATATTGTACATGTGACCAAGTTTCAATTGTTCTGCTGTATGATGTACCGGTAATAACTTCATATGATCAATTCAAAAACCAATATGTGTTCTGGGTGATACATTTAACATATAGCGTATCACCTTATTTTGTGACCCCCGCAATCTATCCTTCATTTTCTTAGACAAACCACTGTACTGGGCCTCGCATGCATAGTCGTAGTGGCATTGAATAAAGGCAATCTCTTAGTTTTTAAGATTGAATTGTCTAGTGTTACGATAGAGAAAGTTAAGTTTCTTGGAACTTTTATCCAAAATATTATTTGCGATTACCTTTCCAAAAATGTCATTCTAAAGCTACACCTTAATATTTAACAGTGGATTTAGTTTCAATCGTTATACCCTTACAACACATACACACGTTCAGAAGTCAGCCCTCTGTAACCTTCCCTTAATGCCGAACAAGATAGATTCGGTTTTCCCAAGGTGCAGAGATAATATTATTATTTCAATCAACCATTCACTGACTGTTTCCAGCTCCAAACTAAGTACATTTTCTATCTCTGATTCACCTTTCCCCGAAACTAGATTGGGCTTAAACATCAGCATAAAGCCCGTCGGCGCCGCTATGTCGCGCCGCCGCCAGCCAAGTTTTTTCAGGTGCCGTCGAAATATCATTGAGCCGAAGTGAGCCGATTTTGTGCAGCTTAGTTTGGCTTGAGAAAAAGTTGATAGAAAAAAAGATGAAGACCCCCCTACTTGTCGGTCTATTAAGCTATTACGGTTGTGATATTTCAAGGCGCTTAACTGAAGAACAACATTTGTCAAAATGTTTAGGTATTGTTATTTTAATTTTATTTGGGGGGGGGGGGGGGGTCATGTTGCTGAAAAGAAACGGTGTGACTGTTTAAGTATGAAAGTGTTGGCTTCTCTACCAGGATAACCTACACCCGATATATAATCACAAAGTAGTTAAATGTAAAATGGATGCAATATATTACACGTAATATAGATAAATTGTTTAAATTTAACGGGTACTTTGTAACATCGTAAATGGATAGGTTTTGGGCAGTTTAAGCCAACCGACAATTTAGAAGCTGAGTCTAGCCACGAAACTCGGCTTACTACCAAAGTGAGCCGTCTTTTAATTTGTCCAAGCCAGTCACGTTTGAGTGGCTAATACGGCTACGGGCTCTACATCGGCGTACAGTAAAGGTTTACAGTGATTACTCTGTAACAAGCTTCAGAGCGAGTATTTGACGACAGACTGGTAATCTAGCGATTTATACCTGTTGTGAGCGCTTTCAGGAACAGACTTTATTTAAACACGTAACTGAAGAGGCACTGGATATCACTGTGTTAGAGCATATTTGGCTACCTAGAGTTGGATGATTCCAGGAGACATCAGCTGTGAAAGCTATTGATTCCGAATCCAGATAAAATAGTCTGTGCGTTGATTATAGTAGGTGCTGATAGAACTGTTTCTCAAGCAAACCAGTACTCTAGCTAGGAACTGTTAGAGGTCGGAGCTCCGTGTATCTATGTGGACCGACTGTACTGTATACTCAGTGAGAAAACAATGAGACAAGCAACGCAACATTCCAATGTCACATGTACGCGATGGTCATGTGATCAGGAGAACTGTAAACAAGGGACTTCAATGTGTAGTGTGATTAATGGACTTTTTCTGTGTTAATTACCAGACCCTTGTGATCTTAAGTGCTTGAATATATGGGGTGCCTCTCCAGAGAATTGGGTCTTCTTTCTTTAATATATTGATTTGTTTTTATGAAATTGTCTTATTCATCTGTTTGAATGTATGTATGTATGGAGGAGTTTCAGCCAGTTGGTTTGAGAGTTAAAAGATCCGGTTTGTTCACATCTTTAGTGGTATGACAGACGGACGGACGGTGGGTATACCATAATATGTCCCAAAAAGACTGGATTATAAAGACCATTTACTATGACATGTTTCTTTTGTTGGTCGATTATGGGTTATTTTCTTCTATTTCATGCATGTATATCATATAATTTTGCATTTAACTCACACAAAAAAAAAAAAAAAACAAAAAAAAAAAACAAATGTTCCCGTCAGCATGAAGTGATTTATTGCAGTATGCACCATTCCACAGGACCCATGCAAAAGATGTTTATATACAAAGCAGGATCGTATAAACAACAGAAAAGCATGTATATAAAAAATATATAAACAATATAACAAATGATAATGCCAAGCATTATTATACATACAAACAACAGCACACAAAAATGAACAGATATATAATATTAAACTTTCATATATAGCTTTAACAATTATCAAGCATAGCTGGTCTCCCCTGCTTCCATATGTGAATCATTTATTGTGGTATCCATATAAACATATGTTAACAATATGAGCATGATTTAATATGCTAGGGCTGAATCTCTCTTTTTCACTCATTATTAAAGCTTGGCAGTCTATCTATTGTAACATTCTTCTCTCTTTTATTCTCATCAAATGTTAAGGACATCTTTCTAAATGTTGAGCACTAATAAAGCTGTATCAGAAATTTAATGGAAGTCTCACTTTATGATATAACATAGAATCACAAAAGTATATGAATATTCATATACATTTCTAAACTTTTAAACATGTCTCTTGACAATGTCCTTAACTGACTGAAATTTAAGTTCTTTAAAACAAACTCCCAGATGAGACCAATACTGCATTTAAAATATCAAGCTTATATCTTTAACAAAATACAAAGTTTCATCTGATATAATCTCAGTTTAAATGAACAAGTATGTATTTACAGAAAAATGTCTTCTCAGTCAAACCCAAACAATAAAAACCATAATAATATCAATCTGTTTTGAATATTTAATGAATCACATTTTTATTTATTTTGTATAAATGTCCAAATATCAAAGTTTATATATGAATTGTGTGGGGGATTAATTGAAGTGTCATTATGAAACATTATTACATAACATGTATTGAAATAATATCAAAATATATCCACATGCAAATGCATAAATTTCCAAGGAATTATGAGTACAAAATGCTTAAAACATGAAACTAAATATTTCCATTAATACCATTGTAGAGTTGAAATATGCAGTCTGTTTTAATTAAATTAAGATAAAAGTAACAATTCATGAATCATTTTGCTCATTTGTTTAATTTTTAAGGAATCACAGGTTTCCAGGTCATTTCGAGAATTTGAATAAATACATCATTTTATTAAAATATTTAAGTTATGTGAAAAATTATGATACTTTTAGAGTGATTCTTGAAGATTCATGTGCACAAATATTTTATGAAGAGTGCTAAACCCAATGTCTGCGTTTTGTTAATTGTACTTATTTCCTCCACATCAAACTTCCACATTAAGATTCATTAATTACTAAAATTTTTCCTGAATCCAGTAAAATCCCTGAAAGGCCATGTCATACTAGAAAAGATTTACATCATGTTCAACATCATCACTTCCTCTCTAGCATGCCAACAATCCAGCAGCCAATTTTGTACTATGTTTTGGAATTTAGGATTTAGTTTTGATTCAAATTCAAAATTAAGCATTATGCTTCAAAATGTGCACATCCCAGTTTTCATACAGCCATGCCTTTGAATTGTCACACCAGCCAATTCCATTTAAATTTCAGCTCAAACATTAATAATTATGCTTTGAAATGTTTACACCACACTGATTCAAAACTGATAAAATACTCCAAAAACTGAGATATATTCTGGACAAACACTATGTACTTTGATGGTGCAGTCATGGCAACCTAACCTCTAATAATCAGTACCTTAGTCATACTTTACAAATTCCACTGGTTCATAATACATAATTATTATATTTGTGCCTTATCAATTGTGCATTAAGTGCACAATTGTTTTCAGCTGTAGATGATGGAAGTCTTGTGCAAAGAATAGCATTTCTGATAACGTACTCATAAAATAAGTAAAATATCACAGTTGTGCAATAAAAATAGCATTCAGGTATTTGGCAAGTGCTTTGTGGGGGGGGGGGGGGGATAATATCATTATGCTCAGTGATTGCTTATACACATACACACACAAACATAAATATAAAGAATTTTCATATATCAACACCATCTCATACACAACAACCATGCACTTTACAAGTGCTAAAAAATCATGTGTTAATTTGTTGAAGAACAGTGCATCAATAAAATATGTGATTAAGCAACCCACAGAGAAAGTGATTTGGTTTACTAATGAAGATCTCTTGCAGTCAGTATTCACTGATTTATCATGTCCCTTTACTACAATTGCAAAACATTTCGTTGCAGTTTCGCAACCTATGCACATATAATTAATTCTGAGTTATGTCATTTTATGCACTTAATGTTCCATGTTTGTGCTCAATCAAATTTGTTGACTGGGGGACATTAAGAAAAGAGGAAACATATACTCCACATACATTCTAACTGCTGGACAAGTAGAAATGTTTACACTTTTCAGAAATAATTCAGTATTACATCAGTATTAAAGTTTAATTAACCGATTCATATACTGATTCCTGTGTTCATTAAAAATTGACTACCAACTGAAGCTTGCTAAAAGGTTAAAAAACACTGTAGACAATATTCTCAAAGTGAATTACACATAAAAAGTTTATAACTTCATGAGAAAATCAAAACATTTTTTATGAAGTATAAACACCAGACCTCTAACCATGTGCTATATCAGCACGTTTCCTGTTAACATGTTTGAGGAGTGATAGAGTGTACATGTCAGGAGCTGTGGAGCTCTGGTACTTGAGGCTTCAGTCTACATGTTTCATCATCATCCTGGAGAAGTTCTTCTCAGAGATAATAGTAAATGTACAAGTTTTTGTCTCATTTGAATAAATTCCCTATATATAACACTGAAAATTTAAATAATTATACATAATTGTGTAGATTTTATAGGAGCAACACACATGAAATTGTGATTTACTAGGTGCTTCTCTTATAATTTGGATATTCAACATATAAACATCTAACAATACATGAAGCAAAGGCGTTCACTCAGAAAAGCCAGGCATTATAATGATAAGCAAGTCTTGTGCTGCCATCTAGTGACATAACAAAACACTAAAATTTACCAGGATCCCTGAAGGTGTTCAGGTTATGGTAAAAGTCCAGAAAAGACAAGTGTACACACAGCACATCTCTAAGCTATGTCCAGTAATCTTACAATATACAACATCTGTCTGATATATACACTTCCATGGCCTGATTCATTCTTTTTAAAACAGATGTTCATAAGTTGTGCCAGAGACATATCACAGACGCAGTATCTAATATTGTCTCACAAACAAGTTACGCAAGTATTAACAACTGGTTAAAGTCAATAGTGGGTCTTTATCAATATGTGAATATCATAAACATACATGACTCATTTCATGCAAATATCATAATAATCGGTGAACTGACATATACCAATATTATAATTACCTGTGATATTCAACATATGAAATATAGTAAATATAACTGTATGTGATTAAAATATGTATATTGCATTATAATGTATGGTTTAATTTGTTAATCATGTGTAATTTGTAATTACCTGTCATATTATATGTAATAATTATATGTAATTATGTTACCTATCAATATGATATGTCTTATTTATGTGACCTGCTCTTTTCAGTACACAATGCCTGCTGCTGGAAAACAATAATTTGGCTCCTGTAGGTTAAAATTAAAAATTATACATAATATCTTTTATGTTGATAAGCAATTTTAATTTAAGAGTAAAAATCCCTGATTCTTTATATCACTCTTTGTCACTTGAGGGGCAAAACTCACTTTAATTACAGCCAATCATAGGTGAGGTTCAAATATACTATTAAATTATTTAACTTTTCCAGCTACAAAATAAATAACAAGGAATAAGAATTCCCCTGAAGCTTCCATTTTGATATAATACTGGTGCTGTAATATTTATCCACATGAAATACTGAACAGGTGAATGTGTTGTCATGTTTTTGGCTTCTGTCATGATAATACATATTTATGACGATTATTTGTTTAAAAAATATCTCCTACCTCACAAACCTGTGTGCATAGATATTTGGGTACAAATACTATTTCCTTTTCAAGAGAATGAAAACTGCCACATATCTTGTAACAGTTGCAATTTATTAGCTTACAAAAGACAATGAAACAGATCAGAGGAATGTAAAATGTTTGTAGGAAAATTTTGTTCAGTTAAGCAGTATCAGACATCATCCATATTCTGAAATTAATTAATTTAGCAAATCACATTTCCAAGTCTAAGGATGAGGGCTTTGTTTCAAAAGTGATGGACTAAAGGTTTGCTCATCATCACACCAAGAAAATTCTAGAATCTAAATGTAAACAGATGTAGCAAAGATGATGCATTTTAAACCCCTGATTAAAACATGCACATATTTTAACTTGACATTTCTACTTCTTCTGATTGCCCTTTGGTTTTGTTTTTGGGCTGCCTGCTTTACTTATATAGGGGCTATTTTGCAAATTTTCTTTCAAAGTTCTACTTGTGCTGCTTCCTCTATCACTCTTCACATCACTCTTAGTTTGCTGTTTGGCTGATCCTGATTGGTTAGTTTTCTTCACAGAGCTCTCTGATTGGTCAGTCTTTCCTGTGTCTTCCTGTGAAGTCTTTTTCTCATCATATGATTCATCTCCTAACCCCTGTAAAGCACCCACTCCCACATATTTTTTAGGAGCTACTGACTCGTTCAGTTCTTGGAGATCAATCTTTTCTTTTTTCAAGTGCTTCTGATCGACATAAAAGTAGCGCTGAAGGTCAGCCCTTGATATCTTGGACCCTTCAACCATCAGCTTCAGATCAGTACATTTGGGTGCATCAACAAACTGACTCTGATACGCCAGCTCAAATCCCCCGGTACCCGTATTACGATCTTCACGCCGATCAAGCACCACTGCAAAACAAGTATTGGTCACAGAATGAGAGTTATGTATCTAATTTTACATGGAATGTTAATTCAACTTGGTAAAATATTTTCATACACTTTTTGTAATGATACTATTTCTCTGAAAATAATTAGTACCAAGTGTTAGACACAGGAGGTGGCACATATGTACCTAAATCCAGTCCCTGCTTTATTGTACAGTGAAATAGAGAGAGACAGGCAGTGAGACAGACAGAAAGAAGGGGAAGGGAGGATTTTTCACTTGATCTTTGATTACATTCAATGGCCAATATATTTAATATGATTTTTGTAAACAAAAGATATTTCAAATAAAATGTGAAAATAAATTCTCATCTGACTGTAATATTCTTGTCAAAATCAGAACTGTTTGCTTTAGATTTTCTAAACTTTTAGGTAAAATCAGTAGATTTTCAAAATTTTTAGGTAAAGTCAGTAGTGGACTTGGCCACCAGGAAATGGTAGAGTTCACTGGAGGGTAGATGGCAAAAGACAGTATCCTGATGTCTGAGGGCCAATGGTATAAACCAAATATGGAGGTGAATGGGCTGATGTTTTTAAATTTATGCTGCTTTCACTAAATTTTCCAGAGCCTTTTTCAATCCCCTGTCCATCCCAAGGTAAAGTGTGTGTGTTGACTCCTATTGCCTGATAGCTGAGACAGGTATTAAGCCATGGGCATCAATATAGGGACCGGGGGGGGGGGGGGGGGGGGGGGGCGGCGATTGGGATGGGGGTATATATCCCCCCTTTTTGGAAAGGGGGAATGGTCAATGTAATCATCCCCCCACGATTCAGACAACATTATTCATAAATTGCAAATAAAATATAGTAATAAATAAAATTATAGACTTTGGTTGCATTTATGAGTTTACTTTATGAAATATTATAATTAAACCTGGTTTAGAATTAACAACTACTGGAAACATAATACCTTATTTTCTTTAACCTTATACTTAATTGTAATATATCTGAATTGTTACATATCTTGAAAAGTAACATGATGTGAAGTTTAGTGGAGACTTACCTTTGATGGTGTCATCTATAACCTTGGAGCAGAGCTTGGCTTTCTCTTTTGAGTGTGGAGCCATGCCTGGGGATGAGTTGATCTCAATAAGCCAGGGGGTATAATCCTCTGACAACATGAAGTCTGCCCCATACAGCTCAAACCCAGACTGAAAGGGGGCAGGGAAGATATTAGGTTAATAATTTTCATCATTATTTCTGATTATGATAACCATATAATAATGGACATGTTATATATTTATAACTAATATGGATAACTGTCCAGTTTTGGAGAATGCTTCATATTTAAGTGGGGATAAGCTAAGTGCTATTAAGTAAGGAGTCAAGTACTGGTGAGGATAACAATTAAGTAAATGATGGTATTTAATAATTACTACTAATGAAGATAATCCTATCTAATAATGAAAGCTATTTTCTTTATCTCTAACAAAGACATAACCCAGTAACAATGGAAGATGCTTTAATATAATTACTTATGAAGGTAAGTATACAATACTGGATGATGTTTCATAATAAATAATTGTGACAATGAGCATATATTAATTGAGAATAGGTTAGAACATAGCATTCTCCTATACACATAGCAAGTTTTGTGTACAGAAGGGTGTGCAATACATACATTAATACAAAGCAGTCCTATTACCTGTAAATTTCTAATGTCTTGCTTAAAATCTACTTTTGCCCCTAACAGCTCCATGTTTTAAACAGAACTGCATTTAGCAAATGAATGAGCCATAAAGGTAAAGGGTTTGTCCAGCTGTCCATACCTTCCTGTTTTCAGCCACATCTTGTGTAGATATGATGGTGTTGACTACAGCATCCCTCATCCCTGGGTAGATGATTTCTTCCCATGCAGACCCAGCTCCTATATCACTATAACCAGGACAACAGAGAGGGCTTTTCACTATCTGACATTTAATATCACATTATTCTTTTATTGTTTAATCAAAATATGTTATAGTTGTTTGGAGTATCAATTTTGTATAAAAATTTACATCTTCTCCTTGTCATAAAGTATCAGACTTGGAAAAAAACCCTCCTTTGGTAAGTGGATCTTGTTTTAAGTTAAACTGAAAAAAAAACCCTGACTACAACTTGCTCTGAGAGTGTCCAGGACCAACAATATAAAGAAAAGACAGGTAAGATAATATTCTCACGTGAGGTATTCTCTGAACCGTCTACTGGACCAGAAGTTGTCATCAGGCAGTTTGCTTGATCTGTGTCCGTTGACATAATTCTGTTGAATCGCCACATTTGACAAATGAATGGATCTGTAAAAAGATTATAAATCATTTAAAGCTGGAGATGGAGACAGTGAACAATGTCACTGATACTGATTGTCCAAAGTGATGGACAGATGACAGAAGAAAGAATACTGATTGACAGACATCTTAGATAATGCAAGTCTCAACTAACTTAAAAACTATGGTGATAAAACCAAACATATAGCCTTGTGATAAGAATACTGCTTCAAATTTCATTTCTTAAATTTTCTTATTTTCTTATTATACCTGAGAATCACTGAGACCAACTGAGGGATCTGAAGATAACAGACAATCAACAATGATGATGGAATTTCAGTAAGGTACAAGAAATGTTGAGGCTCGGCACTTGCACATCATACACCCGCTTTTTTTTTATTTGTCATTTACATATTTCTTAGGTAAGAATTTCAAACCCACTCACTGACTGGCACTGAGAAATCTTGAAATTATAAAAGATAGTCCAGTTCCAGGTCTATTCCACATCTTCAACACCTTTCTCTCTTTGACTTATAATTTACAAGACTTAATTATTAACTATGTTCCATCATTTTTAAATTACTAAAAACACCTGTCACCTAGCTGGTGATATGTTTATGTACAATGAGGGGCAATCTCCCGTGAAATCATTGGAAAGAAATATTGCATTTTACAGGTAATAACAAAGTGCCAAAACAATGACTGCTTTACATGACAAAGATGCACACTCACGTTTCAACAAAGATAAAAAGACAGAAAAAGGATAAGGTCACTTACTCATGCATAGTATCGTAACTGTACTCCTGAGAACAGAAACGCAGATAGCTGTCCTTGTAAAACCAGATGGTCAGCGGGTTCCAGTCAGTCACCAGGAACCACTGACGAATATCAAACTTAGTCTTGTAGATAAGAAGGGGACGCTCTGCAACATGAAGTGAATAATTATCAGACACATTTCATGACATGAAAAAAGAATAATTAGCCAATATCACAAAAACATTTAGGACCTTATGTCTTAGGGCATTCATGTCAAGGCAAAAATTGAATGTATACAGAGATGATCATGAAAACTTACATATAGTTAAATAAAAGGCAGTTCCCCAAATGTTCAATGTTAATTTCTGCATTATGTATATTTATTTTTCTTTACATGAAAGATCAACTATGCTAATCATAAGGTATATTTTATAAGATATTCCTAAGGCAATTTATATCTATTCTTATGAGGAAATTTAAAAAAAGAAAGTGATGAAAGAATTTCTGCCTGACAAAAAAGACATTTTTTTCATGACCATTTAAACATTTCTAAGTTTAAGTTTAAAATTCATATTTAAAAATTCATGACATCTGAAGGATTTTGAAGGGGTTCTAAGAACTACTGATCTAATAATGTAGCAGAGACTCCATTCACCAGTAATACTTTAGGTCCTTATTGGCCAACTTTTCACGCATGGAGCTTTATGTTACACTTGATGGTACCCCTTATCTGACCTTTAACCCTTAGAAAGCCATGGGAGCCTCAGTCCACCAAGATAAAATGCATTTTAACCAATCACATTCTAGATTAAAGAATAACATAAGAAAAAAAAAAAAAAACTGTAATAAATATAGGGCCTAAATATCAACATATCTTATTTCTGTCTGCATCTAGGCCCACCATGTTGCTACACACTGCCCCACCTTTCACCTAATTTATATCAATACAGTACAATGTACTGCCTTTTTGGAAGATAGAATAAGAATGGAGCAAGATTAAGTTGCATTATATATAAGGATAGTCCAGAAAAAAATCTGAAGAATGTACATTTTCATCAAATAAAGGTTAGGGAGCTTTTTTTGTCTTGGTTTAATATAAAACATAATGTACAGATGGGAATATTGTGCAATAATAAGGAAATTCTTTATTATTTATCTAAAATAATTAATTTTACACATACCTTATCTAAATAACATTTAAACATTCTTGTTCAGAACTGCTCTGTCTGGATCAAGTCTGCTGATATTACTCCACTTACCTATATATTTCTGTGCTACATATGTTCCCTGTGTGGTTGAATTTTCTATGAACTTCACAATGTCTTCCAATTTATCACAGAAAGCAATTCCTGAAAGAAACAAAAATAAATCATGAAAAATTAGCAGAGGTGAATATAATATTTTTATTACTATAATTTACCTGAATAAAAACAAATACATGACAAGACTAACAGAATGTGTTTCCATAGAAATACAGTTTGCTGACTAATATTGGAAGTACAATGGTGTATTTGAAAAAGTCTCATTTTTGTTGATGGTAGTATCATTTTCACTTCCCTGCGCCATCTTGTGTTCAGTTAGTAAAACAAAGTACCTTTGAGTGAAATGTTCCCATATTTACACAGTACATAAATAAATGATTTACCTATCCCTTTGGACTTGTCACCCGGCTTAATGATCCAGATGTTCCTGGTTCCATCCAGTTCATACTGTGGCCATTCCTCTTTCATCTTCGCTATCATGTCCTCACATTCTTTTAGTCTTCCTTCAGTGATAGGAACATTGGCGCCCTCTCTATTAGGACAGAAGAAGAGTAATGTTCTACATCATATGGTAAAGATAAAACATGGCTACTGCAGAGAAACACGCAAACTCACACTCAAACAGACAAAAATAATCCCACACTGTGCAAACGACTACTGGCTAACCTTTCATTACATCCAACAACTCAGTAGAAAGTGGCAACATCTCTATAAATGTCCTTGTCTAGAGATGTCATCACTGACAGGGCCCAACAGACAGGAAGATAGGCTGAACACTACCACATTAAACTTTGGAGAACGAATGTGCCCACCAAGGACCAGTGGAGCACAACAAGGCCCTGAATGCCATGCAGTCATGGAAGAGCTCTACATAGTGCTCATGACAGAGGAGGGAAGCAAACAGAGGTGCTCATCAGCTCTCAACCCTGTGATACAGCCAAAGGAAAAGACAGCTTTCCATCTAAAGTGGTCAGGACAAGCAAGATTTCAACTTATTCAAGTTAGTAACACTGAGCAGGTAGATTGACATTGGATATGATTTACTCGTTGTGGTAGCTGCAGGACATGTGCTGAGACCAGAGCAACCACTTTATGTTGCTTTCATTGATCTGACCAAAGCTTTACCAGAAAGGGTCCTTTTGTGCTTCTCAAGTATGCACTTTCCAAAGTCCTTGCTGCTACACTGTTTCAAAATGACTTTTCCTTGCTGCTATCAAACAACTTCAACTCTTGCAACATTGTAATCTTCTTTAAAACAAGATCAAAATGATAGGAGCCAGTTCAACCTTGCTTAATTATAAAATAAGACCAAAGTATGGCAGGTACTGATACACGAGACAATGCTACACATTCAATTCACACAGAGGAGTCCTACAAAGACTCACTGACTGCTTTGTTCATGCCTGCAGCAACTCTGGACTGCCCATCAATAAGACAAGCATCATGGGCCAAGATGCCATCAGCATCCTCAACATCTGAACTGGTTACCAGACCTTAGGAGCAGTGGAAGAGTTCACCTACCTGGGCCTCGGCAACTGCAATCTCGCTTTACAATAAGGACAAACAGGTATTGGTGAGGCTTTAGGAACAATGGCACATCTAAACAAGAAGCTATGGGAGAACCCTTTAGAGATCACCAACACCAAGATTAAAATGTATCAGGCCTGTGCTCAGCATGCTCCTATACACTGGTAGCTATTATTCATGGATACTACCAGCCAAGGAGATAGACTCAATGTTAGATCTTGTTCTTCACATGGATGATATACCCAAGGCCATGATGTACAAAGGACTGACCACATACACCAAACCTTGAAAGGCCAACTCTGCAGTGCATATTCTTTTAATATAACTATTGACATTGGATAATACTCCAGCCAGTTAGGTGAAAACAGTACCCCAACCCAGCTCCTGCTTGATCAGCCCTGCACTTCCTTTCAAAGCCTGTAGATCACAAGATATGGGAATAATTTGGTCCACACTTTTGCCTGCTCAGTAAGAAATATAAAAGTCAATATTTACTTTGTTTTTAAGGTAACTAAAAAAATTCAAGAAGTATTCAAAATTGCATTACATAGGAAAAGAGAGGCATACAATGGATAGAAAAGAGAGATGGAAGACAACTGAGGGCCTAAAACAATGTGGTGCAGCAAACACTGCCACTCACGAAAAGGATTCAAACAGTCTTACAAGGCAGAGGATGCCATCAAGCCACACAGACCATTGGGAGATTTTAGCTAACATGCAAAGAGCGTATATTAATTAGATCTCTGCAAAATATACAGACATGTTTAAACCTTGTTTGCATTAGCGCTTCCATTACATAGAGACTCATCCATCTGATAATAAAACCCTCTCCTCTGCATGATATATCTAACTTTATAACAATAACCTCAAGATATCAATCTAAATTTGTACTCATAAACCTCTAACCACAACCATTGATATGACTATAAACATGCTTCTGGATACATGTACTTACTGGACAATGAGGTAGTACCATGAAAGGAACTGCTCCCACTGAGCTGGAGATAAGCTTCTTCTCTGTAAGACATAATTACCATAATCATTATCACCACTAAAACCACCATAGTTACCAGTAATGCAAAATGTCAAAACACTGCAGAAATAAACACTGTATAACAATCACTTTAATCACTGCAGAAACTCTCTGTCTTACCTTAATTATTATACTTATATTTTAAAGAGCTACATTTAATATGACAACTAAGTGACAAATGTTGTGTCAAAGTGTTAAACTATCACTATTCAGTATGTATAGTCAACTAGAATATTTTTTTTAATATTCCAATGTCTCTCAGAAAGAAAGAATTTTAAAAAAGCCAGACCTTGCTGTCAATGTCAGCATGAGTCTTGCACATGAGGAACCATGTGCAGTGAGCCAATGCCCAGTCTATGATCTTCTCAGGCACCCTGCCACCACGAGGCCGGTGCTTGGTGTAAGTAGGCACAGCTGAAGATAGAGAACAGCATGCAATGAATAAAGATAGGGTTTTCAAAGAAATACCTTATCTAACATATCAAACATTAGCTCAGATGTATATATATTATAAAAACAAGCAAACATATTTGTCCATGTGCAGTTTAATTTTCACTGAATGTTTTAGTTATATTAACAAACTTCTAAACTATGTAATCACTCATTTTTCAGTGATTAGAAATTAAAAAGGGTCACAGGTCAGGATAAGTACCAGCAGTGACTACATGCATATAAGACTGACAGATTTGTTTTGGGTGTTTGATAATTTAAACAATGTGAGACTGTTACATGGTGTAAAAAGTAAAGTATATCAAATAACAGAAGCAGGATTTGTTCATGGTGTCAGAAGTGGGATTTTTACATGGTTTCAGAAATGGTATTATTTGGTGGTGTAAGAGGGATTCTAAATTAATATCTAAGAACTTAGATTTTTACATGGAGTCAGAAATAAGATATTCACCTCTCTTGAACAAATCACCTGATAACCAAAACATGTTTCATTTTCAATACTTTCAATAAACTTACATTTAAGTCATATTACCACTGCTCCTGCTGTACCATTAGCACACATAACATAAACAATATACAGCACACTGTTCATTAAAACATGCAAACAAAATTCCACTGCAAATATCCATCTCATGCTGGATCACACGTCTGAAAAAGTGCAGTTTCAAATACAAACCATTTAATATGCAATAGTCAGGCAGAAATATGAATAAATTCCACAGGTGTAAAATTCAGAAGCAGCAAGAGAACCAAAAAGCACCTAGAAAATCAATTGTTTGCTACAGTTGCTGTCTTTGACTGATATCTGTTAAAATTAAGTTATTACTGAATTTATTGCTTGTTATGTAGAGTCAGTGCTGATAATAATACACATAAAAAAACTAACATTTGCTCTGTGTGTGGAGATTTAAAGAGTTTATAGTGAGGATTTCTGTCAGGGCCATCAGTTATCATACTGGTCAATCTGCATCTCAGGATATAGATAAAAATGCCATCCCCATGTAATCATTGTAATTGTTCATCCAAAGTGTTTCCATGTTGCTTTATTATCTTTTAGTATCCTTTTACCCGACTCCTATAAAGATTTTTCTCATACTTTAAACTGGCACATTTTAGGCATGTGGGTTCAAGTACTATTGTGTTATAAAGCAGCATTTTGGCTAAATGAGGGGACAAATGGACACACAGAGAAACAGACTGGTAATTTTAGTATGGTAAAGATGGGCATATATAAATCCTAGTAAATATCTTAGTGTGCTGCTAATTTTAAACGCTCATACACATGACATATTAGTAACAATAAATACACTTTAAATTTGACAGTGCCTAGGGTGTAAGCTCAAAGATGAGACAGGTGAAAATATTGGAAGCAAAATGAGTCAACATGTTGTGTCCATTGTAAACATGCAGTCAGTTATCGCACATCATAACATTTATCACAAAGAGACCATGCCTGCAAATAAATGTGAAGCAAACAAGCACATCAATATAGCATGTCATCAAACAAAGTTAAGCTGCCCACAGTTGAAACATTAAAGAATCATGTACACAGATCCAACCTTTCTTCAAGAATTTCTTCCCTCTCTGGAAAGAAAAAGTTGCTTGTCTTGGCACTAGAACTTCTGGAAAAGAAGAAGATCTGATGAATGACACTGTTCATGTTCATGTGATTGGTCAGCATTTCACACCTGAAGACATGTTCCTTGAGCAAGAAATTTATTCTCAGCTTGATCATAAATTTTTTACACTTTGAAGCAGAAGCTAAGATGCTGGTCAAGGCATTACACCTCAGACATTAACTTCAATGCTTTGTCAACAGGCTCTGATTTCTCGGTTATTCCTCAACCCTGTATACGGAAAACCATACAGACAGAAAGCTTTCCAATGACATATCATTCTTATCATTAGACCATTTTAATCTACATTCAGTATACATTACACTATATTGACCATGAACTGCACCTTTTTCAATGAAAAGAGTATCTTAATTCTTTCAAATTGAGTGGGTGATTAAGAAATATGCAGTTCTGCCACCTCAGGTTTTCAGTTTGAAAATTTCTTTCAAGTTCAGGAGGTGAGTGCAAATTAATAATCGCACTCAGGTTATCAACAAATGGAATGTTAAATGTCAAGATAAACTTATTGCTCAGAAGATATCTTCAGATGTGGACATTCAAATCAATAGATGTATTCATCAGATATTTAACTTAATAATACAGTATCTTACTTTTCTCAACTGCAGCTTTTCTTACATAAGACCCATGTGGCTCAGGTTTTTTCTTGTGGAGCTGCACATTAGACTCCTCGGACTTCTTGTTTTTTACTGTGTTATCACTTAATTCATCATCACTTACATCAATGTCCACGTCTTTATCACCATCAACAACATCACCTGATTTACTGGTGCTGCTGTAAGGTTGTTCAGTGCATTTCCCATGGTGCTCTGTTTCATGACCTTCAACTTTAACCTCTGCATGATTTTTCACCTCATTATGCAAAGTGGGGTCATCACTGGGCTCACCTTTCTCTGATTGGCTGGATTGCTGTTGGCCACTGGAACCTGATTGGTCATCCTTACCCCCTTGACCTGGGGTGTTTGGCTCTGATGTTTTGGCATCATCACCACTTACACTGTCTCTTTTACTCTGTGAACACTTATCACTTCCTTGGGATTCAGGAACACTTTGTGAACCATTCTCTAATTTGTCTGTCTGTACTGAATTTCTTCTATCATCCTGTTTTTGTTCACCCTCGTTCCCGTACACCACACATTCGGCAGTGCCCATGTTATTGCCACCATTTATATTGTATTTGTCATCAGCACCTGAAAACATTGTAGTGACTTTCTTGTCTTGGTTTTCTGCCTCATTGAAGCAGACTTCTTCATACTTAGACTGCCCCTGCCTGGCGTCAGCTTGCTCTGAACCCTCTGACTGGCAGCGTTTAAGCACCCATTTCAGCACTGCCAAGCAAGCAGTGAGTCGGAAGTCCTCTGTGGAGAAAATAACCATTTGTTAAATCACGTTATCATGTGTGCATTAGAGCAAAAAGGTACAACTGGGTCTGCATAATTACAGCTCAATACTCAAGTCTGAAATTGTGACTGAACACTTGTGCAGGGCTAGATATTAAGACAAATTTATCAAATTATTAGCCAAAAAAATAAAAAGGTTTGGTTCTCAGGTACTTTTTTTCAGGTAGCACTGCGGGCGGGCGGTAATTTATTTTTTACCTTTTTTTGTATGTTTCAATAAAAATGTCATATAATCAGGGAAAAGCATAAAAATAACAGGGTGTTTGCTAAACAGCATAAAGCACTACATAACAAAGGAATTGTATCAAAATTCTTCTCTTCAAAAATCTTCTTGAAAAATGAAAATCAAAATCAAAATATTGATGCGGGGGGTTAAAACTGACGCAGGCAGTGCCTGAGAACCATACCTTTTATTATTTTTGGCCTTAATGGGATCACAGATTAGATCTACAAATCTGTCTTCGACCAAATATACAAGATGTGTTTTTACACATTTGTGATATAACATATGATATTGCATCAAAAACTCATACATTTAGACTTATTATACCTACTGTATGATTGCATCATTAGTGTATAATACATGCTTGTGAGAGTATTATGGTGCAAATAATAATATATCAGGATTGCCTTCTGTATGTACAGAATGCTTCTGAGTAAATGTGGATCAGATAGTGTTGGAAACCATTTAGGGTATGTTACAGTCTCTCGATCAGTCCTCTTAAACAAATAGCCATATGTCAGTCTTCCATCATATATGATATCTGTCCTCTTCAAGTGTATCAGTCATATATTTACATACAAGGTGTAACCGACAAAACACACAATCAACAATGTAACCATTATATCTGTTAGGTGAGTGGCTGTAACTCAGTGGAATTGTTAGCTAAAACTAAAGCAGGGCAAATCTGTACTGAGATTCAGTACCAGAGACCGTACATTTATTGATGCTCATCCAAATGGTAGCAGTTGCTGCATTATCCATACAATTTCAAATAAATGAAACAATAATGGAATTCATCAGCAAATATCTAGAGCAAGCTCCATACTTAAATAATGGAAATATAAATATTGAAGCGCTGTTGTTTCATTTACATAGATTAGATGTTAAGGTTGGAACATCCATTCATGGACCTGGTACAGTAATGTAATATATCCATTTATGGAATATGCAGAACCATCTCTATTATCCCCTAACAATCGCATCAATCCAGTTACTCCAAGCCTCTGTGTATCATCTACACTGGATTAAGAGTGTATCACACTGGGGCTTGTTCCCATGGCAACCTCCCCAAGTTCCTCATGATCAGAATCAGCCTTATGCATTCAGGCTGACATCAAATGCTTTCCATTAACTTATTGTTCACCAGGCATGATTAGCATCATGGAGATATATATTTCAGAGAAAAGCTACAAATTTGGCTTATTAAATTCAATAAAATAAAAGAATGTGCATCTAAAGATTGTCATATTTTTATAACATTTTCCTCAATATTATTTTTATTTGATCCTGTCGGGTATTTGGAGGATTTTGAGGTGCCGTTGCAAATAAAACACGCACAAATATGGAGGACAACCGAACAACTTTTATTCCAGCCATATCACTCGTACATATCATAGGGCGAGCCGCCGCACCACTACTAAGTCCGCTGAAATATAGTTCCACTAGATACCTCGACACATTACTTAATAGGAATACACATCATCTCTCCCCTCCTTAAACAAAAACCTGGGGGAAAATACATACACAACCAACACAGACACTATTGCAGGACGTATAAGGTGTGGTATGTCTGACCGGTATAAACTATACTGCATTAAGAAATCATAGGTTTCCCTGACATATGTGACATATAACACTGATAAGCCTTCTATGACATAAAATAGATGATAGATCCTGAGAGAGATATCTGGAAACAAGACACAACGGAACTAAAAAAAAAATATACCTATAGCATTATAACATTAGATATTAAGCCTCTCTGGTGGCTTCCGTATTCTTATAGAACGCCGAACTGACACTGGTTGAACTTTACTTGGGCTTGAAGGTTTCTGTGTGTCATGAACAGTAGAGGATATACATGTATTTCCATTTCCTTCAGCCTCTTTTTCAGTAACACTAGAACTTTGGACATTTGACTGACCTAAATCACTGACTTGACAATGACTATCGGTTTCACATTTGGGTTGAGAATTATCAGTCTGACCTGCAGATGCTGGATAACTCAAAACCTCTGTCAATTCCGGTGAAAACTGTGTGAGAATATCATTTTCCTTATCAGACGGATGAGAACTATCACACAACCTAGGGATAATCTGTTCAATGTGTCTACACCACACATTTTCTCCTACTTGTACTGTATAGTTTACAGGACCATCCTTAGACAGTACCACCCCTGGTACCCATTTTTGTTTACCGCTGTAAGTCCTAACCCACACGGTTTCATTCACACGGAACTCCCTGTGTTTCGAATATTTCTCTCGATGTTCTATTTGTTCATGCAACTGATTTTTCATTCGTCTTTCCGTGTTTGGACGCAGATTATTTAGACGATTCCTTAACGGCCTCTTTAGAAACAACATCGCCGGGGACTCGCCTGTTACAGAGTGTGGAGCATTTCTATAAGCCAATAAGAACCTGCTCAATTTTGTTTGCAAGGAACCATGATCTCGAGATGCTGCTTTCAATGCACGTTTCAGGCTTTGGACAAAACGCTCAGCTTGGCCATTGGTACTTGGATGATAGGGGGCGCTAAATTTGTGTGTTATGCCATTACCATCCATAAATTTCTTGAATTCGGCCGATGTAAACTGACTTCCGTTGTCAGATACTAAAATTTGAGGTAGGCCATTTCGGCTGAACACTTCCCGCAAAATTTCAATTGTCTTATCCGAAGTTGTTGATGACATTAAATATACTTCCGGCCATTTGGAGAACGCATCTACAATCACTAAATAAACCTGGCTATCCATGGGACCCGCAAAATCAACATGTATTCGCTCCCATGGCTTGGATGCTGGTACCCATGGGTGAAGTGGTGCCAGTGAAGGGTTATTCTGGTTAACCTGGCATAGTTCACAACATTTAGACTTGCTCTCAATATGGCTATCGATCTGGGGCCACCAAACGTAACTTCTGGCTACGGATTTCATTTTAACGATCCCAATGTGACCCTCATGCAGTTCGTCTAAAACTGCCGACCGACATTTCGGGGGAACAATTACGCGCAGACCCCACAACAGAATGCCGTTTTCAATCGTAATTTCATTCCTACGCTGGAAGTAAGGCTGAAGAACTGCCTCAGAATCCGTGAGTTTTCTTGGCCAACCTTCTATGACATATCGGGAAACTTTAGATAAGACCGGATCGGTCCTAGTCGTCTTGCGGATACGGTCATGAGAACATGGCAGAACATCGATGTGAAAAATGTGCGCGATTGACGGTTCAGTTTCCATGTCCACGACTGGACCGGGCAGCCTGGACATGCAATCGGTGTTTGCATTAAGTTCCGCTTTCCGGTATTTAATTTCATAATCAAAACCGGCTAAGAACATGGCCCAACGCTGTATACGCTCAGCTGCTAAAGTAGGCATACCTGATCTAGGGCCAAACAGAACAGTCAAGGGTTTGTTGTCTGTAATCAGAGTGAATTTCCGCCCATAAATATACATATAAAACTTCTTCAATGCGAAATGAATGGCTAATGCCTCTCGCTCGATTTGCGGATAATTTCTTTCGGGTTTCGTCAAAGATCGCGAGGCGAACTGGATCGGTCTTTCTTCGCCATTCGGTAAGATATGTGAAAGGACGGTGCCTACACCTACTGGACTACCATCCCTTGCTATAGCAATGGGCAAATCTGGATTGAAGTGCATTAAAAACCCAGAGTCCTTTAACATCTGCTTAGACTCTATAAAAGCCTTCTCAGCAATATCTGACCATTTAAATGCTTGTCCCTTCTCCAGCATTGCTGTGAGAGGTTTGATTACACTGGCTAGGTTTGGCACAAACCGCCTATAGTAATTCAGCATACCCAGGTAAGACCTGAGACCAGACAAGTCTTTAGGGGGAGGCATATTACTAATCTCTTCTACCTTTGAGGGAGACTTGTGTACACCATGTCTATCTATCACATGACCAAGGTACTCAACCGATTGGCACATGAAGTCACACTTGCTCCTCTTGAGCTTCAATCCATATTCACCTAACCTCTGTAAAACTCTGTCTAAATTTGACACGTGTTCCTCCTCTGAACAACCTGTAACTAGTATGTCATCCAAATATACCTGTACACCAGGTAGACCCTGCAGTACCTGCTCGATAGTCTTTTGCCAGATAGCAGGTGCTGTGGTTATGCCGAACACTAATCTGTTTTGTTGGAATAGCCCTTTATGCGTTGAGAGAACAAGGTACCTCTTGGACTCTTCGTCTAACTCCATCTGGTTATATGCATGAGCTAGATCTAGTTTAGAAAAGGAGACACCACCGGCTAAATTAGCCAGGATGTCTTCCACGTTTATGCTAGGGGGCGCCACTGGTACAATTACCGGGTTTACTGTAGTTTTATAATTGCCACATAGCCTGACTGTACCATCCTTTTTCGGCACAGCTAACACTCCTGTGCTCCATTCACTGTGTGTTATAGGAGTCAACACCCCACAATTTTCCAATCTAGTTAATTCCTGTTCTACCGGAGTCCTCATTGAATAAGGAACCCTGTATGGTCTGGTTGTTACTGGCTGAGCATCCTCCACAATAGAGATGCTTGCCTTGATACCTTTTAATTTACCCAGCTTGCCATCAAACAAGGCTGCATGCTTATCCAATATTCTATCAAGTTTCCTCGTCATCTCAATCTTGTTTACAACCTCTGACGAGCTATCTGAACTTACCTCTGAGAAATCTAACTGTTTCCAGTTGAGCCGGATGGCATATAGCCATTCCCTACCTAGCAAGGCATGCTTAGTGTGTTTAACCACATACAGACACAAATTCTTGTGTTGTTTGTTGTATTTAACCTTTACAGCCAATTTACCTACAGGTTTGACTTTCTCTCCTGTAAAACTAGAGAACATTTTACTTGTCTCATGCAATGTCAAATGTGAAAAATTGTCTTTATACATCTCATAAGGTATCATTGATACTGATGACCCAGTATCAAGCTCCATCTTAACCTGTACCTGCTCAATACCCATAGTAACATATATAGCATCAGCACATGCATTTCCATTCTCTTTTGACACAACCTTTAGAATGGAATATGGAGTACATTCATCATTTGAATCAATGGCACTATTATCATCACAAGAGTCACTGATATTATCAACAGAGTCACTGGTATTATCAACAGAGTCACTGGTATTATCATCAAGGTCCACAACTTGATGTACTGGTCTTGGTGTCCTTTTCTGATGCTCCTGTGTTTTTCGACCCCTGCCACGACCACGTGTCGAACTCTGCCTCTGGTTAAAACGGCTCTGGCATTTCCGGGCGATATGTCCTACTTTCTTACAACTGTTACAGGTCACACTCTTAAACCAGCACTGCTCTGGTGTATGCGAGCTACGTCCACACCTGTAGCATTTAATATTACCACTATTGGCCGTTTTCCGATGTGGATTTCTCTCCTTAACATAGTTCACATTTGCTGCATCTTCAGCTTCACCCGTCCTTATTTCTTTCGTTTCTGTTATGGTGGTTTCTCGGGCCAATGCAAAATCGACCGCTGACTGAAATGACATCGATGGCAGGTCTCTAGTTCGTTCCATCAGTTTAAGAGACGTGGCTTCACTTGTAAGCCCACTAATAAAACGATCACGAAGGTTTTCATCAAGTTTGTCCTCATACCCGCAGTTTAAACTCAAATGTTTCAGTGCTACCACGTAGTCCGCGATACCCTCGCCTGCCTTTTGGTCACGTTTTATGAATTTACGTCTTTCGGCGACAACAATAGGGGGCGCCTTCAAATGTCGCCTCATAATTGCTTTCAGTTCTGCGAAAGTCTTTGAATTTGGCTTAGCTGGTGAGACCAAGTCTCTTATGACTCCGTAATTTTTCGTACCTAGGGAGTGTAGGAAAAGGGCGATTACCTGCGGATTGCTTTCACTGTCCAATGTGAACCCCTGCGCCACGAGGTATAGCTCAAAACGTTCTACGTAACAATCCCAGTCCTCCACTCCGTCAAAGTAACACGGTGCCATACCTTGGCTCGGCTGCAAAAAGCGCTGTTGAGCTGGCCCGGGCGTCAATTGCGTCCCTACCGTTTGTTCTGGTTCAGAATTCTCCATCTTCGTCGCCAGACTGTCGAGTATTTGGAGGATTTTGAGGTGCCGTTGCAAATAAAACACGCACAAATATGGAGGACAACCGAACAACTTTTATTCCAGCCATATCACTCGTACATATCATAGGGCGAGCCGCCGCACCACTACTAAGTCCGCTGAAATATAGTTCCACTAGATACCTCGACACATTACTTAATACGAATACACATCAGATCCATTGGTTCTGAATGTTGGCTTTCACATTACCCCAACAAAACCTGCCATTTATAAAAGTTGAGGACTAAACCTTTCATATGCTTCACAGAGTAAAATATACATGCGAGGCAAAAATTAAAAAAAAAAGGTTTGGTTCTCAGGCACCGCCCCCATCAATTTTAACCCCCCACATCAAAAATTTGATTTTAATTTTCGATAGGAACTTAACAATTTTGAGCTCCAGCTGATGGGACATTTCTTTCAAGAAGATAAAATAATACAATTTTTGATAAGATTTCCTTTGTAATGTAGTGTTTTTACCTGTTTAGAAAAAAAAATTTCTGTTATAATCATGCTTTTTCCTGATCATATGATATTTTAATCGAAACATACAAAAAAAATGTGTAAAAATTGTCTTCCGTCAATGATTTCTGAAGAAGTGCCTGTGAACCATACCTTTTTTTTGGCCTAAATCTGCCAACTTATCAGAGCAGGACTCCACATTTCATGAAAGATGAATCAATCCTTATTAACCCATCTTACCGGTAACTATCTGTTTAATCAAAAGCATCTCTTATCTTATGTTTGAATAATGTCTTGATGTGTGTGGTTACTGATATTAAGGATCATTTTACTGCTGGAAATGAGAATATCATCCAAACCAAGTCCACCATGCAAATAGGGAGAGATGTAAGATGTGTGCTAAGCTAAGATGATATACCACTTCCACCTGTATTTTCAAAGGGGGTTATGGAAAAACATGTTCATGTTAATGCATGTGCTGGTTTATGCATGCATTAAACTCTGTGTGATTATTTTACACCGGGATGTATACTCTAGCCATGCACTCTTATCTCAGGTCATTGAATCACATTGAATTATTTGGAAATAACTGATTTTAACTTACCTATCAAATCGTCCTTCTCTTCATTACTAAGTACATAACAGCGAGGGAAGAAAGATGTCCAATCAGCAGAGTTCACCCAGGGCAGCTCTCGCAGACTGCTGGTAATCCCAACCTGTTTATATTACAGATAATAATGTGCTGTAATGTTACTGTATAAGGATAAAATCCCATAAGTGCATTACCACATTTACACTCACAGACAATTAAAAGAGTCACATCTTAATTAATTAAACATTGTGAAATTTTCCACACAACAAAGACAGTTAAGATAATTTTACCATACTATAAATCCATATAAAAACAACAAGCACACACTTTAAAGCTGTAAGAAGCTGTTTCACCTTGATTCCCAAATTTAATATTAAGACTGATAATGCCCTGTAACATATTGTCCATGCCATATTTATGTATTAACTTAGGCATTTTGTCCATACACATTTAATGTCCTGTCGCTTTATATGTCCTGTTGTGTTTGCTTGTGTTTCTAGTGATAAAGTCCATTTACATTAATTAACCAGTAGCATTATATCAATAAGCGTTTAAAGACTTTTGGTTTTCTGACTTATGTGACTTATGTCCTGTGAAATTTTGTCCAAATACATTCAATATCCTGTGTCATTTGTCCATGTACATTTTATGTCCTCTGGCATATGCTCCAAGTTTATTTCACAACCTGTAGACTTTTGTCCGGTTTAGATTTAAAGTCTTGAGGTATTCTGACTTTAAACATTATGGACTTTGAGCATTTTTTCCTGTTCATTTATCCAATTATTTTATTACAATTATGGCCCTTCAGGCCACTGCACGTAAATTACATAATCCTAATGAGAACACTCTAAGAGGGTCAACACCTTAAAATCACACAAATTGAACCTAATGACCCTCTTTAATCAATCAAGTCACACCTGAACATGACTTTATCTTGAGAAAGTAATGAGGATTTTTTATGCTGATACAGGTTAAAAGAAGCCAAGAATAAAGACCTAAGGTAATTACACCTGGTACAGCCTGAGGTGGCCACAGCACGTCAATACCTGCACACTAGTACATGCCAGGGGATATTGATCATTCTGAGGTATAAAGGCATCAAAAGTTTCTTATCATTAAAGCAGGGCGGGTGTTAAGAACCTTTCCTGCTTGCTTGATAAACTGTTTTTTTTTCTTTTTTTCATATCTGAATGAATATTACAACATCTCTAAAGCAGAAATGATGTAGTGTATTCAGATGTTTTTTTTTCACACTTAGGGCCTTTTTAAATAGAATTAACCTATAACAGATACACATAAATTTACATTTGGTAGTACATACTAATTATTTTTAAAAAATATGCAAGATTCATAAAAATTATTTTTTTTAAACAATATCTATGGCCTGTAATATTCAATGTACTTCAAAACCAAACAAACAACTCATGTCAACTATTGTACATTAACAGCTGAGTTAAACTCTTCAAATCAGGTTATCTAAAGTTTCCAGCTGAGAATGTTGTACAGAGTATATAACTGTGTCATACCTTTGATGAGAAGTGTCTGGCTTTCTGGAAGTGGTTGACAATGACCTCACTTCGTAGTACAAGGTTACTGACATTACGACCACCCCAGATGAAACGCGGAGCTGAGTGACGTACCAAACGAGACTGGAAAAGATTATGTTATACTTACCGGTATATAGTGCTATGAGGTTTTAGTAAATTACTTTTGAAATCTGACAATTTTCCAATAAAACTCTACTAAATGAATGATCCACTCATATCTACAATACCTGTTACATCTGACATCTTTTCTGTATGTTCTTATGAGCTGTTCCTTGTTAAATATAGATATTATTTTATAATCTCAGAATTCTCAAGATCTTTATGAATACACCAGCTCATATGTTAGTATTATATGTGCATATTAATAACCTGGTTGTCTGAACTGTATCTGAACCATGAGGCTATTACACACAGAAAGAGACACATACCATAACAGCATAGATCCCATGTTCTTCCTCCCATGGTGCTGGGACATCACTCTCACAAATAGCCTCAAAATCTGTAGCAAATAAATAACATGAAACATAGAATAAAAATTTATAGCATATAATAAAATAAGAAGCCTCAAAATCTGTTACAAATAAATAACATGAAAAACAGCCTCAACATTTGAAGAAAATAATAAATAAATAACCTTAAAATCTGTAGAAAATAAACATAATGAAAAACAGCCTCAAAATTGGTAGCAAATAACATAATACATAGCCTCAAATATGTAACAAATAAATAAAATGAAAAACAACCTCAGAAACTGTAGCAAATAATATAATACATAGCCTCAAAATCTGTAGCAAATAAATAACATGAAAAACAACCTCAAAATTTGTGGAAAATACTTTAATAAACAGCCTCAAAATTTCTAGCAAATAATTGCCAGTGATTGCATGATGGGAAAAGAAATTGCTTTAACTTTTGCAATAGTATAATTCTGTAAATAAAAGAGAGGTATGTGCTGAATTCTTAATAATGGTGATAGATCATAGCTAGGCGAGTTAAATTAGTAAGTATCATCCTTAGAAATAATCTGCTAATAGTTTTTGTGAAGTCTGCAGACAATGGAAATATGAGGTCGCACATGCACATATATCATTCCTCTTATAGCCTGACAGAATGTTGGAGCATAAACTCTGTTAATTAACAGCTCTCCCAATAAATGACCTGTACACATGTAGCAGGTAAAGTAATTGAGATTCCAGGGTATAACAGACTAAGGTCAATGCAGCAAGCAGCCATGATTAATAGATGAGTATTCAAGGGGATAAAACTTCCGCTTCCATAAAGGAAACAATTTTACTGGCCTTGGATCATTGCATGGCAGATATGGTTTTTACCTTGGCCTATAAGGGAGTCAGTGGACCAGGAATTGATCTGTGAACAGTGAAAATCCTTGTCTTTATTGCTGCAGTGTATGTCAGCCTGCCATAACATCAGCAGTTGGCTTTATACATAGAACTGATCAACATGTAGCTTTCTTAATAAGACTGTTACTGCCATTTTATTTATAGTACAATTGCTGAATGTAGGTCAGCTACAAAAAGATATGTATTTCAAGGTTATTTTAAGTAGCTTACTAGGGGTCTTATATATTTATTGATGTTGAATGGACTAAGGACAACAGAAGATTTTTAACAAAACAAGGAATAATAGCATATTATGTTAGACCAGGCTTATCTGTCTGAAGAGAAATATGGTAGGGCATAATTTGGATGAACTAATGCAATAATAGATTTCCATTAACAAAATGTCTCAAGACATGTTAATGTCCACAAATGAAAAGTCATTTGACTCAAAGTATCCAAAGACCATAAAATATCAAAGCATGATGTGGTACACAAATTTCACATGGACAAAATGATCAAAAGTAAAAGAATCGCAAGAAGTGAAAATCTTTGAGGGGCAACTGAAATAACACACAATCTGATAAAAATGTATATAGTCAAAGACTGAAACAGAGGCAATATGTCTCTCAGTCATCCAGAGATAAAATAGAACAAACTAATTGAGAGGTTAGACATGATTGCAAAGTGAGCAAGGACAAAATGTCACAAATTAGTCATGAGGCAAATGTCACAAAGAAGTCAAGAGGCAAAATGTAGCAAAATAGTCGAGAAAGGTAAAATGTTATCAAGAGGCAAAATCTAGCAAATTGTCAAGAAAAAAAGGTTACAAGATGATAATCAGGCAAAATGTCACAACTGACAAAACAGCTTTTTAAAGCAAATATGATTGCTCCTAAAAAATTATTTTACAGTTAAATCAATTGATGGCTATATGTCAGAAATGAGTTGGTACATGATATTTATATGCAGAACATTTTGTCCTGTGACGTTTTGTTCTGGCTTCATTCATTCTTAAAGTTTGTCCCTCTGGCTCAGATGGACTGTAATTAGCTTTATTGAACAAAATGCCATCTGACAGCAACACTGACCATGGCCTAGAAATAAGGCCAATGCTACAATAACAATTCCTTTAAAGGAAAGTCAATATGCTACAATGAAAATTCCCTGAAACCAGAATCATTACATCTTCCTCTCTGTATGGACAAGCACTGTCACTACATTCTGTTCTCTTGAAGTACCACAGTGAAGCTGCTCTTTTATGTTCACATGATTAGCTGATGTCAGGCATGTGACCACTCCCTTGCTGGAAGTTCTAATGACCATGGTTAGCGGCTGTACTTCCCTTCTTTGCCAACAGCAGCTGGTTCTATCAGCTACTGAGGTGTCAATCTTGAGTAACAAGTAAACATCCACTCAAACTGAATCTACAACGGTAATTCTAGAAGAGCTTTCCTCTCCTCCACTGAAATATCCGCTATATTTTCTTTGGTTCACCTGATTGACAAGTATTAAACACCAATTACAATCAACAGCAAAATGTTCTAACATATAAATAAAATCACTGAGAATATCAGATTGACAAACATAAGCATGTATGGATGATTGACAGCCGGAAAGGGGGAAAATAAAACCCCTGTCCTATTTAATCTGGTGATTTGTAGAATTCATTTTTATGTTAGCATAATGTTTTGTGTAGGAATCCAAGGATGAACAGAGCATACTTGATTAAATGTATAACTGGGAGGAAAATATAGTCAAAGATTTATGAATGAAGTTGAAATTTTCAATTTTTTTTTATTAAATACATTAGTGTAATATTTGCTCTACACAAAATGCAACTTTATTTCCTGTGAGTCTTTTCCTACACAAACCTGTGACCCTGTTTTCTTAGAAAAATTGTGACTTTTTCCTGTCACTTTTTCTAGTGACCCTCCCTTTCACATGTCGCCTGTCCATACGGCACGTGATTTCCCCAACTGTCCACATGCAACATTTCTTAAATTTCAGTCATCCACCATAACCACAGTTTCAACAGAACAATAGTCTTAATGAGATTTATGAGTGGACATGTTTAAATATGGGCTCGTCAATCACTCCATTCAACCATAATGACACAGGCCGGTGGAGTGTGTCAATATATATTGCATATATTTATTTAAGTGACCAGAATACATGCTTAATATTCAATTCTCACACTATTTGCTCATCACATCACATGCTGTCACCAGCATTGTCCATCAATGTCCATATTATATTCTCAGATTACATCCTGTTTGACCTTACACTGATGCTATTGACCTTCACTGGCCTCTTGTTGATATTAATGACCTCTGTGGAACCAAATTATCAGATTATTCAATATGCAGTGAAATATAAGAGTTTATAAACATACGCGAGTACTCTATGGTTGATCTAATAAAGCCTAGGTTAAGGAGGGTTTAATTCTGCTCTGCCTGATCTGTTAACTATTATCATAACTATTAATCAATTAATGAATAAATTTATTTAATATCTTAACTTATTATTATTAGCATATATTACCCATTAATTATATTGTACTTAAATACAAGGTAAGTTTCACTACTAATACCATACATGGCAATGCAAGTTCACCTACAGGCAACCATGGTGTAGTTTATCATAAATGGTGACCCTTCACAAAATAATGCTAGATTTTTCTGGATTTATGGGAGTATACTAAAAATATGACTGTCTTTAAGATCCACATTTTTATCCTACCCAACATTTCATGACAATTAACATTCAGCCTTAATTTCCAAAGCACGCCAAGGAAGAGTTGCATGCCAGCTGTTGAGTGGCACCATAGTCTATTATTTTTATTATTTTTACGCTAATTTTTATGATTAATATTATTATCACTATTATTATGCATGTGAAACTATCATGTACTTTGTACCATTATCTTCATTATCTCTTCATGTTATTTATGTTTTGTCAGAGCAAGGTGTCACCTACAAGTGTCTACACACTTTGAGCCAGACATGCTGCCCTTTAAGCTGGCTAATCCATTACATCTTGAGTATGTATTATCAGACATGAGGTTGTGCACCCAAATGCCCACACCTTTATGCCCTGACAGGTACTGAAACACTGCAAGCATAATTTTTATCGCTCCACTGGATCAGGCCATACTTTGTGAGGTTTCTGTTATTTGACTGAACATATGTAATATGTGGTATGCATTTTTGTACAAGATAACAATAATAATGACAATAATCCAATTCATCATACTATTTAAAATTAATATTTCTATTATAATCATTATTACTGTTATTATATTATATTATATTATATTATATTATATTATATTATATTATATTATATTATATTATATAAATAAGGTTGATATTAATAGTTTATATTTTAAAATGTATATATACTATCTAAGTTCTATTTTTTATATGATATATGCTGAGATGATATCATAAAATTGAAAATGTTGTAATGTTTGACAAAACTTGTTATGAGGTCAGTGGAGCTATTTATATAAAGAACTGATCATTGCAGTTTTATATATAGCAGTATACATAACCTTAATATGAAAATCTATAATTAAGACTTATTAACACACACACACACACACACACACACACACACACATATATATATATATATATATATATATATATATATATAAATATATATATATAAATATATAATTTAAACCCAATGCTCTATACAGGCCAAAGTCACCACTTATAACAAATACAGAAAAATGTTTGCCTGGCCTTACTGATTAATGCATATACTGGGATTGCATGAAAGGAGGTGTGATAAATTATATACAAGTATTGATATATAATATATACTAGAGTGTGTATGTCATTGGTTTGATTTGTTACACCCCTGAGAAATCAGTCTGCATGCTTTATTCATATCCACATATACAAGGCAACTTACATTTAGCTTTAAAACATATACCATTGTGTGTATATGGGTTGGATGGTCTTTGAAAATTCAGGATACAGAAGATGAAAACAATGCTGTATTTAAAATTGTCACTTAGTTATTATTACTCACATTGTTATAAGTTGTAGCTGACAGGCTAATAACCTGTCCTGTACTGTCGTTTCAGGTGTGCATTAAAATCCAAACAGTGTCTGTTTTTGTGTGAATAATTTAAAAATAAAAGTTCCAGGATTAGAGGAGTGGTTACATCCAACATTACACTAAATCATACATACACTCCTCACCCACACGGTGTCAGCCCTGGTGTAGAAACCCTGATACAAAGCAGCAGCAGTTATAACAAAGAAGATCTAGAATGACTGCAGTATATAACTGTCTAACATGGAGTGTCAATCATACAGAGATAGAAACAGTATGGTTGAAATCCAGGTATTCCCTTAATTAAGGTCTGTCAGATGAACATGAACATTTAATGGATTCTTCCTGTATATGGTTTTATAAAGATACCATCACTTCTCCCCCTTCCTAGAAAAAACCCTTAAGAGCAATTTCCCTCTTCCAGTCCCCCAAGCAAAAATCCCTCACTATCCTTCCTCCAATTCCCTGAGCCAAAATTCCTCACAATCCTTCCTCCTATCCCCAAAGCAAAAATCCCTCACTATCCTTCTTCCAATCCCCTGAGCCAAAATCACCCTTTATCCTTCCTCCAATCCCCAAGCCAAAATTCCTCACTACTCCTCTTCCAATCCGCCAAGCCAAAATTCCTCACTATTCCTCTTCCAATCCCCCAAGCCAAAAATCCTCACTTTCCTTCCTCCAATCCCCAAAGCCAGAATTCCTCACTTTCCTTCCTCTAATTCCCTGTGCTAAAATCCCTTACTATCTCTTTTCCAATCCCCCAAGCCAAAATTCCTCACTTTCCTTCCTCAAATCCTGAGTCAAATTCCCTCCCTCCCTACCCTAACTCCAATCCCCCCAAGCCAAAATTCCTCACTATCCCTCTTCCAGTACCCCAAGCCAAAATCCCTCACTATCTCTTTCCTGTTATGGTTGATCCAGCTGTTATAAAAAAACCTGAGCCAGGCTGGTAATGATGTTGGAGGGAGCTGTCTATCACCCTGTAACAGTGTGACAAAGTCCAAATTAATGTAGAAATGGATAATCCTGGTGGATTTTGGTACTTTTCTATGCAAGGGTATTTCTTATATCGTAGTATTTTTATGATAAAATTGTAGCTTTCTTGAAGGTTACTTACAAATAAATGTTTGAAAATTTTTAGTTTGCAAAAAATCACCAATGGCAAGATTACCAGATTCTGTGGTTTTTTGGTAGAGAACAGGACTCTGGGAGATCATTATAATTAGTTCAGATCTCAACTAAAGAGGAGTGAGACTTTTCTTGGTCAGCTCCCATCCACTGTGAGCCCTCTGCAAGCTTACTGAGAACACTGTACCTCACACTCACAAACGAGTGCATCTTTGGGGGATTCCCCAGTGTTATTACAGTTGGGATGATTACCCATCCAGGACTTGTTACAGTAGCGGTAGACAAAATGCAAGTGCTACCACCCTGTCACATAAACCAAAACCCAATTAAATGGAAAATCTACAAATTTAGATACACAGGTTAAGAATTAGAACAGTCTTAATCAAAACACTGGATGTGGTTACCTCCATAAAAAAAAACAAGCTTTTATAATTTCATCAATGCTTTCTTTTCTAAAAAACTTAAACTCCCATGATAAAGTAAAATCAAATATGTATGCAATCAAGAATAAACCCTATGTTCTTTTCAACTTTCACACCCTACCCTGGGGGGGGGGCACTTTTTAATGTTTTTATTACTGTCTGCAAGGTACACCACAACTTAAAAAGCTAAACTTGGATCACCTGAATACTGTAAGCTGGGCATCACAACTTACTCAAGGCATGACTCATGTAACAGAGTAAATATAAAATTATAATACTTCCAAATATCAATTAACAAGTCTGTGGCACGTTCATGCAACATGATTAGCAAGTATCAGAACTGTGAAAAATGCTGGATGACCAATTTAGCCCTGAGCAATTAGCCATAATCCTCACACTGCTGTTTTCTAAGGGTGCCCTTTGAGTCTGCATCACACCAACAGTAATTCTCCATGGAGTACAATAAGCAAGGAACTTCCACTTGAACAGATTTGTTTACGTGCCTCTTCAGCCGAGGTTGCGAACCAGTGTGTAAACAAACTCTTTACAAACAGTATTAGACACACAGACTGCGCACATTTTCTCATACATTAAACAAGCACCGCACTTTACGAAAAGGGTGGGGCAATTTTTTCTTTTATGCATTATGATGATATATATACTTATATCAAAGGGAATATACTGTCACCAAGACACTGGCGTACTCTTCCTGCTTATAAAACCAGGGTAGGTGCACTAACACAACTCTTGTTTTCTGTTCAATAGAAAACTCTGCCACCATTTACAAGCACAACACCCCTAGGAAGTGTAGCCATAAGTACACCATTAAATTTCAATTCTTCATGTTGGCTATTTAGTTCTGACAAGTGGTATACATTACAGATATGTATCAATGTTTCCAGTAGAATATTTCCCATCTAACTTCAAGGCAGACTTTAGATTCTATCACTGGTGACCCAAAAACGTATTTGCACATCACACAATACATATCTGTCAGATCCCCTACATGGACTTATTCATACCCTGTTGTCACACACAACATTGTGTGTTTAACAGGTGTAAGCCCCAAGCCAGTCATTTATATCCCAGAGTGCAACTGTGTTTAGCTTATGTGAACATATCTTTTCATGACTGCCCCTGATTTATTAATAGAAATAAATTGTTACTGGACCATTGCTGTGTTATTTTTTTATTTTACTAATGACTGAATACACTAAAAAATTAGATATAAGTAATATATATATATATATATATATATATATATATATATATATATATATATATATATATATATATATATATATATATATATATATATATATACAGGTAAAGGCGTATTGATATCAGCTACCTTGTGGAATCTTCACTTACTTCATTATCTGTAGAGGAAGGGAGAGATTTGATCCATTGTTTTTGCACTAAAACACATTTTTTTAACTAAGTTTTTAATGCTATGATCTTACCGAGTATCACAGTGAGAAAATGAGTTTTCATGTATAAGATGACTAATTCTTCCAGATTTTATTTTTCTCCATAAAATCAAGAGTTAATGGGCAAATCTGGATTGTCTTATAATGTTGTTTTACATGAATAAACCCATACTCACCATCATCAGTCTCACAGCTGATTCTATGGCCGGTTGAGAAGCGAGGTATCCCATTTGTGCGCGGACCAAACTTTTCCACCCAACCCCTTTTCCTCATACTGTGTCTCACGTAAACATCCACCGGGTATGGCCCCTCACATGTGAACACTTTGCTTTCCTGGAATCATAATCATGTAAAATCTGAAGGTGTTCTTGGAACTGAATACAATGTGTATGTAAGGCCAAAAATAGTAAAAGGTATGGTTCTCAGGCACGGCCCACGTCAATTTTTTTTTATTTTCATCTTTCAATAAGATAATATGATACAATTTTGATAAGTTTTCCTTTGTAATGTACTGCTTTTGCCAGTTTAGAAAAAAATATGTTATTATCATGCTTTTCCCTGATTATATGACATTTTTATCAAAACATACAAAAAAATGTAATAAAAAAACAGCCGCCTGCACTGATTTCTGAAAAAAGTGTCTGAGAACCATACCTTTTTTTTTGGCCTTATACATAACTTGAAGGATAGGACATAGCCTGGAGAGATTCAGATCCAAAGGTCTTTAACTTGACACCAACTGATCCCTCACAGACAAAAAGGAGAAATCTGGCTTGAACGTCAGAAATTTGCTCTGTGTCCTAATCACAGGATATTCCAACTACGTACTTGTAAATCCAGAAATTCTGAAGGACTGTTAACATATGACACCAATAGAACACTGAATATGCACTGCTGTGTCACTGCTAACTGTCTGCTTGGATTCCTAGGAGCACATTTGGTAAACAAAATATTTGCTTTAATGATAAGAATAATCTAATGATATGTTATATACTTAGGTTAATTGATTCTGACTGTGGGATTGGCTCAGTGAATCTAGGATCAACAATGTTATAATCTCCCCAAGAGAGGTCTCTACTAGACCGGTGTTGATATTCTGTTTATCTCATGTTTAAAAACTTGAGCTTGTTAACTAAGGCAGGGTTTTCAATTCCTGGTACTTAAACATCACTATGTTACCCCAGATCAAGAACCTACGCAAACAATTCACCTCCTGAGACACGTACCCGGTACTCAACTTGTAAATAAAGTCAGTATGGTATGTGTTGAATATCATGGATAGTTTACATTTTTAGTGATAACGCATCTTTTCCTTAAAGGGGCCTAGTGACCCATACAGCATGTTGAATTAACACGAAAAATAGCTTCTTCCATTTAAAATAAATTTGAACCTGCCAAAATATTGCCTTGAAACAGTGGACTAGGTGCAATCAAAGAGTCACCATAAATACAGGGCATGCACTGCCCAGCCACAACAAGTGTCAATCAGGAGATGCCCTGACTGACTTTGAAAAAAAAAATGTAATACATGTTCAAGCTGGCTGAAACATTGTATGTTGCGGTTCACAATCGGATCTCTGGTTACGCAACCTTCTTATAATTAACAGACACATGTGGACTGAGTTTACCAAAACCTAGAACCATAATAGGGTGTTAAACTGCCGTATGCGAGGTACTGAGACTGTGTGCTGGGATAGTTTTGCTGGGAAACTTTTATATAAGTAATAGTGTAAAGGAATAGGTATGATATTCTTCCTGATTATGTCCCTTTAAAACATAAAACAAATCAAAACAATATATTTATCTATTTCTTTAAATTTAATCTGGTCTCCACTAATCTGAATGCACAAGTTTTTGTTCAAACAAGGGTATGTCAAAAACTAGATCATGTCACCTGTACATACACCCTCTTTCAGTTGTTTCTTCATATATCAATATGCATTATTAAAACCAAACTAAAATATCAGAACCAAAAAGAATTCAAATCTCCAGTCATGAGCTACTAACAGGCAAATTATAAATGAAGTGTGAGTATATACCAGCCCCTACAGCTTACATGTGTAGTGTATGCCTGCAGTACCTGGATCACATTAACACTAGTTTGTATTACTAGTGCTGCTTAATCTTATTCCGCCTCCAGGCATTAACAACTATATCAAATACACTGTAACACTATATCAAATACACTGTAACACTGTGTATCAAATAGTTTGTGGTATACCACAGTCACTGTATAAGACATAGTGAAGTATTACATTTAGATACAATGTATAAGATATTTGAACATTATAATTACCTTTACAGCTTTATCTACGGCCTCCTTGGCTCTCTTCTCTAGCTGTATCATGTTTGACCTCCTGGTAACCAGAGGCTTCCACGAGTCACTTTGTAAGGACAAGTATGGGTGCATGGGCTTACGATAAAACAGCTGTTCCTTTTTAGAGCCTGTGTTCCATTTTTGCTTTGGCCTTTCCCGGGGCACCCCTTTGTCACGACTAGTATCTACAACCTGATGGTCTCTGACTTTTTCTACCTTTGTAGGTAAGGCTGTTCGACCAGCCAGGTACGGACTGTCTTTAAGCTGTGGGTGTATAACTCTAGCTTCAGCGGATCGTGTGTGTGTGCTGGTTTGCGATGGTGGGGGGTGTGGTGTATGTTTCCCATGGTTTTCGGTAATATGGCCAGTACTGTGAGCTCTGCCCTCCTGGGCTAACAACCGTGTACCGTCAGAATTTGGTGTTCGTGGTTTTTCATCTCGATGTGGGGCAACCAATGAATCATGAGCTGGCAGTTTTGGCAGAGACAATTCTTTCTTTTCTGTTTGTTCATTTTCCTTGCTTTTCCCAGGAGAAAAGTGGTTCCACAAACGTTTAATCCATGAGTCCTTGCTAGTCTTGCCGATTTCTCGTATTTTTTTGGCATAATGGCGACTGTAACCAAGGCTGTCTGGCTGCTTGTTACGAGACAGGGACTGAGCATAAGGACTGTTCTGCAGGGCTGGAGCTACATCTTGTGTCATTTTGATTGCATACCTGGAAGACAGAATTATAACATAACTTTTTGTTGTTATAATTTTTATATCAAAACTTTAATCTGTATATCTTTCTCATGAATGCAGCCTGCATCATGAAGCTGGCGTTAATTTTTAAATTTCTTTTCAAAACTATGATATGTTCCAAATTGGAATCAACACACATATGGTACAACAATGTCAACTCAGGTGTTATAAATTCTTATGTGTTAGTCATTAACAAGTATGTGATGACACATGGAAACTTTGTTTGAACACAATAACAGAAATACATACACATTCAATATTCACACAATTAATGTTATACATGTAAGCAATCCCGTTTTGCATGTCAGGTATTCAAGGTGATCCTGGTTACCATGGCAATGGCTGCATGGAATTCGAATTTTCTGGTTAATGGTGTGGGCAGTAGGTGGTCCTTGTAATCATAGTAGAATAGTATTGTGAACATGTTTTCCCATTTTTAACACCAGGGTGTGGTAGTGTAGTAGCTATGGATGTAGGTCAATAATATTACAGCTAAATTCTCTTGTATACCACTGGACACAGACATAGAGATGACTACAGGTTGGCTACAGTAATGGGTACCTTAAGTATGTATTCCCTAGCTTATATGATCAACATTAAGTGGTAAATTATCCTGATTTTATTAGATAATAATACTCACATTTGACTGTCTTTCCTGAATATATATTAATTATTTGTTATAACATATGATAATATTAATATTTATAATAATATTTGTTCATTAAGGCCATAAAAATAAAAAGGTATGGTTATGGCGGGCGGTATTTATTTTTTACCTTTTTTTGTAAGTTTTGATAAAAATGTCATATGAACAGGGAAGTGCATGAAATTAATTTTTTTGCTAAACAGATATAAGCACTACATAACATAGGAAATTGCATCAAAATTATATTATTTTATCCTTTGAAAGATGAAAATCAAAATAAAAATGTTTGATGTGGGGGGTTAAAACTGACACTGGAGGTGCCTGAGAACCAAACCTTTTATCATTTTTGGTCTAAGATAATGCAAATAATTTTTTTTTCAAGCCCAAATAACATAAAAAAAATACATTAATAAACAAACTAATATATCCACAAAGAGAAGAGTGACAGTGACTTCTGAAAAGCTGTTACAGTTTAATAAAATAATTAGTCATTTTACAGCTAGAAGCAACTAGAAAACGTTCAGAGGACTGTATTCCCTGCCAAACTGGAATGTGAGAAATATGTACAGACACCATCACACACACACACACACACACACACACACACACACACACAGAGTCTGAACTGACCGAAAACACTTTGTGCAGGCTTAATCAGAGAACCTAACCTGCTACCAATACAGAAAGTGATTTATAGGATGCACCTGCTATAATAATAATAAGTAGATCCTGGAAAAACCTTTTGAGAAATAGCGTCACATGTGAAGTGTAAAAATTTTGTAAAAAACAAACATGCAAAATAAGCCTGTTGTGTATCTGGTGACCTCTGACCTCATTAAATATGCATGAATTTTTATGAGAATGTTATTCAGGTAAGAAACTCTATTGGTTAATATGTTTATTGCGTTTCATGAAAATCCATAAGATTTTTGGTTTAGTCACCATGGTGCCACCAGAGTTGGGTGACCTCCGACCTTATTTAATATGATTGGCTTTTGCTGGAAATCAAAATTAGTCAAGATATTATATTGATTAATATTTCTGATGAATTTTGAATTTTTATAACCTCACTGCTGGATAACCAAATATAACCTCACTGCTGTATGACCAAATATAACCTCACTGCTCTATGACCAAATATAACCTCACTGCTGTATGACCAATTATCAGTAACCTCCCTGCTGTATGAACAAATATAACCTCACTGCTGTATAACCAAGTATAACCTCACTGCTGTATAACCAAATATAAACTCACTGCTGTATGACCAAATATAACCTCACTGCTGTATAACTAAATATAACCTCACTGCAGTATAACCAAATACAACCTCACTGCTGTATTGCTATATGACTAAGTTTATATTAAAAATCACAGAATGCGAGACTGGGAGACTCCTGGCGAGGTTGTTTGATTACTGGTTGTGTACACGCCATTGCTCCACTACAAGCCACTGCTTGGTTCCGGGTAATCACCAGTAAACGGCGATGTGGGGTTGATTTACTGATCATGCACCGAGCCCCCAGAATTGATTGTCTGGGCTGAGTTCTGGTGTGTAGGAGGCAGAAGCTCTTATGTATCTTCCATCAAGGTGACCAGTTTTTTTGTATGATCTGAGCTAAAGCCCTGTACGTACCATAACTTGATATAGACTTTTGTTCTGATGCATTTACAATGAATCCATGATATTTCTAGGTTGCAGTGACCATGTATTAAAGAAAAAACTAGCAAAATGCAAAATTTTTGTATTCTTATTTATTCATTAAGTACTGGTATGTTACTATTTATATCATCAAAGGTTCTGTATACCCATGTCTAAATTAAGGTTATTATTTTTTATATCAACTAATTTTTTTCATTATCATTACTTGATAAAATGAATATCTGACTTTTAATGCAATTATTATATTTAACAACCTTGCCTTAAAACCTTATCAAAACAGGTATTATCTGATAATAAAATTCTGATAAATCTGATATTATCTGATAATAAAAAAGTATCTCTCATGTTTTCTTTACTGCTTTATACATCATAAATTGATGTTAAAGAAATATTGGTTTCTGTTTCTTTAAAACCAAGCATTACCGGTATTCTTTAGTCTTATGTAACTAAAAAATGATTTTTTTAATGAGTCAGTTTTTACAGATGAAAATAAGAAACAAGATAGGTTACAGTTTCATATTTTCAAGTATATAAATGTATTTATGAATAATTTCATTTGGACCCTCAGATTAGGCTACAAATGCTAACAGCCTTGAACAGATTCTGATAAAAAAGCCTTGGAATGAATAGTTTCCTCACTTCCAAGGTTTACTTTCACAATGTCAGAAAAACATCACGGACCTACAGATTCCCCTCTCTAAAAAATATGATTAATGCATGTTCTAATTTGGCCTAATTTCATGTTTGTTTGATATGTAACAATCCCCTTAGAACAAAGATATAGACACATTTAAACAGAATGATTACACATATATATGCTCCCTCGCATGTGCTTTAATGGAGGACCCGACCCCCTCTAGTATGGACAACCTGCTATAATGGACAAATTGTCCAGTCCTGTGACTGTCTGCTATAGAGGGATTTTTCTGAACATGTACTGCAGTTGTTTCTTACAATTTATGTGAAATAATCTATGTGAAAATAATCTATGACTTTTGTCAATATCTTGGGTCATAGAAATTTCTCCTTGTAATAAATGTTTTCAATGATAGGTAATTTTTTTTTACAATTTAAACTCAGTACAAGCAGAGGTAAAGGATGATCTCAGAATTAAAGAAATAATGCAACATATCTAAATCAGGCACAATCCATTTATATGGATACAAAATAATTTTCTAACATCAGCAAATTTCATTAAACCAGGGGTATTTGGTACCCCAAAGTTCAACCTTTGATAAAATAAGTTTTTTTTTCAAATTTCAAAATATTTTATTTTTTCTTTCTCAAAAGGTGGTTAAGTAAAATTTCCAAATTAAAAATTTATGTAAAAAATATTTCAATTTTTTTTGGTAAGCTTTGAAAAATGGCTCTCAAATGGTTGTCAGACAGGCTGTGTAAATTATTTTTTTTTAACTTTTTTTTACATAATTTTAGATGATTTTCTTTTAATTGAATAAATAATTGTAACCCTAAATTAGAAACCTAAAAAAAATCGAAATCTCAAGTAAACACACAGTCGAAACAAATATGAGAATGAATCTGTCTGGGAAAGTTTAAACGTTCATGTTATTTATGGCACCCTTTTCCTGTTGAGAAAACGTATCACGGTTCTTCACTCGGTCTGAACATACACACAGACACACGGGCTGGTCAAGAAGTGGTTTCACTTTCAAAGCTTAAATCCAATTTCACGTAACGATTCACACCCTGCACGTTTGCGAACCACTGTCCAATGAATAGATGGTGTTTACTTAAGGTATTGACTAAGGGAGGGACAATTCATCGGTGTTCTGTCAATCACTGAATGGAAGTCAATGAATTAAACACTGATATGGCCGGTCATTAAACAGGCGGGCAAGGGGAAATTTCGGATTAATAAGGGGGTTAAAGATAACCTGAGCTTACCTTGAGGAGACTGTCTATATTGTCATCTCCTGTCTGTATGTGACATCTCCAGGCGCTGGCTCATGCTAGACTGTACACCTGTAGCCCTGAGTGGTTTACATCCAGCACGGGTTGTCATGGAGGTAAACAAGCACCTGTCAGAACGCTAACATGGTTCCTTACCTGGTCGGAAGGGGGCGCTTGCGTCGACGATGCGCTGTCCTAAAAAACTTTCATTCGGTCATTCCAGATGTTATATACTTATAAAATTCTCAATATAGATTTTAAAAAAATCCTTTTAATCTGATAACCCATATCTGACGCGGCCATTAAAAAGATAATGCTAACTTTTAATTATTAAAATCACATCAGCATATTATCAACCAGCCCGATTTAATCGGACTCATAATTATTAGGTCCTGTCATATTTTGAGTCAGATAGCCATACAGTCAGCGTTTCTACAATATCTCCACGGTACATGCAACAGATACGTTGCATGTTCTTTGATTGCCTGTTTACTGCCTCACAACAAAACACATGCTTATACACGATTATTTGTAACACCAATAAATATATTTCATGGTTTCGATAGAAAAATTAGATAGATAAATTTCATTAATATTAATTTATATACATTTAATTTAGTGAACCTTTTACCATAGACATAAAAAACAAGTGTAGTAGGGACACTTGGAGCCACGCTGACTCGAGGTACTGCACATGAAAGTCAAAATTTTGTTACATTTTATTTAAACTGGCCAACTTTGAAGAGTGACACGCTGGCAGGGGGTAATTTCAACAACGGTTTAATGATGTGTAATCTGATAGTCTTGAGGCTAAGTTTCTTTATACATGTACGGAATGAGGAACGCGGCATGCGGAATTCGTAATGCGGATAAAAATCGGAATTGATTGAATAAATAAGATGAGATTCGGATGCGGAATGCGTTTATGGGAAAACAAATCGCTACATGTAGCGTTTTTGCCGGTTCCGCATGGTATCCAGGGCAACACACATAGAATTCATGCATGCTGCCATGCCGGTACATATGAAATTTCTCAACAGGCGTTCCGCATACCGCATTCCGTACAAGGAATCTTAGCTTTATATTGCAGAGTCAATATATATGGTAGGGCCAATTTGTACTGAGTTTGAATTAATCCCCTGCCCCAGAAAATATTCAGTTGGATTCAATCGGGCTAATTACGAACTAAAAAATACTCGCAAAATAAAACAAATCCGTTCTTTTAGACAAAAAAATTGTTGACCAGATTGTTCAGAAAAGGACGCTGACGCCTCACAAACAATATCCCCCTGCTGGTATGAATATAAATTATACTATCTAGAAGGGCAAGTTAAGAAAATATTACATATAGCATATGAGAGGAACCATAATGATGTAGTCACATATCATTATTTATAAATCATAATATATACTTATAAGGGATATATATATATATATATATATATATATATATATAAGAATCTAACCCCTGCGTTAATAATATTTATTACTTTATCACCCATGACCTTGCCAAACAGGTCTTCTTTAAGAGTTGCTCCTAAAGTATTTGTTTCTTCATGTGAGAATACATTTCCAAAGTAGTATTTAGATGCGAATAGTGTGCTTTCTACTTTACCCAGATGTAAAAAAAGTTTATTCAGTTCTGACCATTCCCTTACACAAAGTAATTTTTTACTTCTATATCTTCTCCAGCTTTAATTACTGCAGAATCCTCAGCATACAAGAGAACATCACTAGAATTTGCAGACTTTATATCGTTCAATTAGATAAAAAAAAATAGTAAGGGTCCAAGAATAGAGCCCTGTGGAATACCCCAAAACTGATATCCATTTTGGAAGACAAAGTGTTATTTATTTCCATACATATATAGGCCCCTGAAAGTATAGTATGATCTAAACCACCTATAGCAATCACTTAATCCAATCCGTTTGCCTAAAAGGGGCCCAAACACCTATAAAGCATGTTGTATTAACACGAAAAAATATCTTCTTCCATTTAAAATAAACCTGTAATTGCCAAAACATTGCCTTGAAACCGTTTGCTTACTCCTGTAAACGAGTGTTATAAACAGTGGACCGGGCGCGATCCGAGAGGTCAAAATGAACATATCACGTGGGGCCGTGTGCATCGCGGAGCCACGACAAGTGTCAATCAGGAAATGCCCTGACTTGGTTAAAAAAATGAAATACATGTTCCCGCTGGCTGAAACACCGCATGTTGCGGCTCACAATCTGACTTCCAGTCACGCGGTCTTGTTATGGTTAACATACACACGTTGATTGGGTTTACCAACCCGCATAGCCAAAACAATGTGTTAAACAGCCGTCTGCGAGGTACTGAGATTGTGTGCTTGAGTGGTTTTGCTCGGAAACTTGTGTATAAAGCAAAACTGAAGTGATTGTGTGAAAGAATGGGCAAAATATTGCCCCTGATTATTTCCCTTTAATATCATTTTATTAATTTTCATTATTTACTGTATCAAATGCTTTTTGCAGATCCAGCAGGACGACATTTGTGTAGATCTTTGTCCGTATTATATCACACAGATAAGTTAGAGCAGTATCTGTCTACAGAGTACGATTTTAGAAAACCAGAGTGAAACGTATATATATATATATATATATATATATATATATATATATATATATATACAACAATTTATGTTCATTCAAGTATTTTGACAATCGATTATATACTGGTCGTCTTAGAATTTTCGACAGGCAAAATATATACTGGTCTATTACTTATTTCACAATCTGAGTTACCTTCCTGTATAATGGAACAATTCTTGCCTTCTTTAAGTAATCCGATACAACTGATATTGCTAAAGATAATATAAGTAATTGGAATACTGTTCGCTTCTGCTCCAACCTTAATGAACATTACGTGGACACCATCTAAACCTAAATATATATATCGCCTTTGCTTTGATAGATAGAATAAAGAGAATGTATTAAATTGTGGATGACCAATGGATGGAGCGGGATCCAGCGGATTTTGGCATCACCGGCGCCATAGAGTTTTACCGCCCTCCAAGTGATCTTATCTCACGCCAGTCAATCACACTGCGCAGACTCGGACTCATAAGAGTACGACTCTGCTGGTTATATTTGAGATGAACGTCCAAAATGCACCATGGCTTCTGTATACACATATGCCGCCGGTTCAAAATGTAATGAAGAAGGCAATGTAGTCTGTTCAAATATTTTTGACAAGATTTTTTTTTCAAGGCAGATTACATAAACATGGGTGTTTTTGTAGTAATGGCTTCACGGAATAAGTGATATTTTGTACTCATGCGCATGTACGTGAAATGTTAACAGATTGCGTTTTCTGGAAGTTTGACAGTGGAGAAAAGTAGCCCCGGGCATCCACACATTTCAGAACTGGAAGAGGTTATAGTTTTGAGTTAAAACGACCTCTGGCGGAAGGGTGTCCGTTCTTCTCCCTCCGTTGCCCCAATCACATGGTATTGCAACTATGTCACAATACCGCACGGTATCCGGAAAACTGAAAATATTATTTCCCGCTTCTCAGGATTTCGCATACCGTATACACCGGGTTAATAAATAGATGACTGAAAATTAATTAAAACGAAAAAAATCTTTTCCGCGTGAATTCGAATACCGCACTCAAATTAAACATAACTTGTTTGGCTACATTCTTTTGAAGTCAGACGTGCAGCCGATGTGTTCCTCAGCTGTTAAGATTTCCATTAATCTAAAGCAAATTTCAAGGTAAAATGTGTCATAATACAATTAAAATTGAGCCAGATATCACCTATACGTACCATGTAAATATACTGAGGGTCAGCATTTTCCCGAAATCTTAAACGTAACAGTAACTGCGAACAGTAAGGCGTTAAAGTAGACGGATTTGTACATGAACTATTAATGTTAAAATCAAATTTGCAACTCAGACCGGAGTCGATGTCCTTTCCTAATTATTTTGTTACAAGAAGAAGCCACGTTTCTCACAGTGCATTTGGGAAACGTCTGTATATGAAGTTTTGTATAAACCATTTTTTTTTATTTAATATGGTATACAGAGCAACGATATTCTTGTAATTTTATTTCATCTAGAAGAGAAAAGTCAACTATCAAAATGAGCTAGGCGGAAGAAAAAGTTCAGCCTCCATCAATAGATATCGGAATATTTTGCAATCGCGTCACTAGAATATAAAAATAAACACGAAATAACGCCAGGATGGACAGATCTTGTCTACAGTGCAATGATTTGGAGAGGGATCAATTATAGTAGATATTATCAAAAAGTTTTTAATGAGACATTTTTTTTCAACCGGTATAGTATTTTGTATATTTTTATGATCAATTATATACATATTTTAGTGCACATCCGAATATTCGACGCTGGTTTCGTTCCGGAAAACCGTTCACTTGATAGTCAAACTGGTATGATGGCGGCATTGAGCCAAAGTAGTCCAACTGTGTTAATTATTTTATTTATTGATATGGTAGCTGCCTGTTACAGTTAAATAAGCAATGACATAGGTATAAACAGTCTTTCGGAAGTGTTTCGAATTCAGATTGGTTTACTTCTGCCCTATATAGCTAAAGATGAGACGCTCGTATCTGTCCATGTCGTTTGACATGTGGGATTGTTATAGGACACAGAAAACAGTCTGTTTCCTTCATAATTGCTATATAAATTGGCCAGTCACAATTAATAATGCTCTCACTCGGTGTCAAGTGCCCACTGCCCAGGCATGGATCTCTAACTTTTGATAGTGTTTTCATCATTAATTCATTTAATTATATTAAATAATTTACGATGTTGTCATAATTTGTCTGTTAAAACCGAAACCGTTCACTTATAAATACAAGGCGAAATCATTAAGAACCAGTTTTCCTGAAACTGATTTTTTTTAGTGAGGCCTTAATTTAGGCTTCTCCACTGCCAGCCTACCATTCTCTGGCATCACTGATGAATCCTAAGTGCAGACGCCATCTGGCGGTTCTGACAGAACCAATCTAAACTAATATCCAAGAGGGCAGTATTTACAGAGGATGGTACATGTAAAGACCATCCTTAGTCAGGGGGCCAAACTCTGTACTGTGCAAAAATAGGGGTATACCTTACAGCCTCAGATATAAAATTTTAAACCCCTTACATGTTTAGAAGATCCACCCTAGAGATTGGAAAGTAATGTTGGCAGTCTAAATTTATACTCTTGCAAAAGTCATTTTAGTATTGCTTTTGTTTCGGAAGGTTGAGTAATTTTATGACTTTTTAGCTACCTACTTCTGATCCGTTTTTAATTCACAGCTGCTATTTGCTTGTATATATTTTCACAAATATGGTACCATTGATTAGCTAAGAACTAGGGCTCTGACAGCTGTAATAATTTTTTCGATGTTTTTAATATGTTAGCGGTTGTGAGCCCTACAACTTACCCCCACCCCTCAAAATTTCCAAAATTCTAGAAAAATTTCCTATGTACGTACATTTGTTTCAGCTTATGATTAATTTTAGATTATTATGCAATGACCTTGGGATTTTCTATCAAATGCATGTCTATTCTTACTTAAATCTTCATGTTTTCTTCAATATTGCTTGAAATAAGAAAAATATTTTATCCGATTGTAATTTTCAGCACGTCAGCGCATTTGCTGGTTATATTCAAGATAACCTTTACAGAAGCACAGATGCAGACAAACTGGTTTTGATACCCTCGACCGTCTAAGGCAACACATGTATGCTTCGACAAAGCCAGACCTCAGAGCAGTTATATATAGGGCCTATATAAATCTACCACACAGGAATCGTTCACTTTAATGTACTCAGGGCTTTGTACAAACTTTATATCTATAGCACATTACAAAATGGTATAACGAAATCATCCAGATCTGCACCACCAACAAAGTTTCGCCGGACCATAGATAAAGGAAAATTTGTACCAGTAATGAGGTCCAAACCAGCAAAGCCAGACATTAACAAAAAAGTGTCCTGTACATGTAGGACATCAAAATGCTGAAAAGGATGTTCCTGCATTTTTGATACGGAAACTACACTATACAATTATGTTATATTTCTAATTCAACACAAACGTTTTGCTCTTCTCATATATATATGTGAATATATATATATATATATATATATATATATATATATATATATATATTACTGCATGTAGAAAAAGAAAATGCATGAACAAATTGAAGTAGGTGGCATCAGGCACAAGCTTCAGCATGCAGTATATCGCGATTTTTTTATGAAACTGAACTAGGACGTTTAAAGTTGATAAACGTAACTACCGTTTGGAAAATGGGTTTTGTGCGAATTTTAATTCAATTTTGTGTAATTATACTGAAATGGGTCTGACTGAAATTTTCTGATTAATTTTTGTGGTCTGATGCAAAATATAAAATCACCAGGAATAACTGTAGAATGGTTGATATATTTATAGTTTTCAAAGTTACTACTGAACTTGCATAATTTTTATGTTTAATGGTTGTCATCATTTTTTTTTCAAAGGATAAACTAGATAAGAAAAAATATGTTTAGTCAGTTCAAGGTCAATTCCCATATTAAAAATTCATTTAATAAGAAATGTTAAAAATGAATCCAGGGTTCCTGCACTTTTTTCAGAATAAAATTCCATGGTTTTCAAGGATTTTCCATGTCTTATTTTCATACTTTTCCATGACATTTCGGAAGTGAAATGTTACGTTTTCCATGATTTTCAATGATAAATGAGATAAGGACATATCATAATGGTATTTTTTGTGGTAGCATGATGGTTTTTTGCATGGGAAGATACACAGATGGGTAACTAGTGCTCTTTATGGCTGACCAACAGTCCATGGCCATTCAAGGGTAATGCTTGTTTTTATTATTGGCCAATAGGATTGTGCTGCCAGAAGGTACAAACTACAGAGAGCCTGGTCGTTATGGGCTAGCAGTATAAGATGGATGTGTCAGGTTGTTTTGACCGGGCAAAGGGCATCAAAAATGAAATAAATGTATATGTAATCCCTACATATATTTTAGTCATAACCTGAAAGTGTGAAATGTTCAAGTAAATCACAGGCAAAATAAAAAGGTACATGTATACACCCAGGTTCAGCTATTTTGCAATATAATAAATACTGCACAACCTGGACATGGGTGCACATGTGAGGTGTAGAACTCACCAACATGATTCTGTTGCAATCCTTGCTACACTACAACAACTATTTGAAACTGATGAGGGACGTCTGTGAATTCCTTATGTCCAACTTGACCAGAAGAAAACTAAATCATAGTTATTCAATCTTTAAGTTATGATTCCAAAATATTTTGTGAAACTCCAGAGAACAGAACTTAAATCCTTTCACTTCTCAGAGAAGTCATGACTGAAGCCAGCATGCTACTAGTTAAAAATGAATCAAAATAGAACAGCAGCCAACCTTTATTAAAAAAGTATTTCACCAGCCAACTCAACTGATTCTATAACTTAATTCGCAACAGATAACTATGAACACTTAGCTGTAACAATCTATAAATATGAATCTTTGAGGTTTCAAAGTTATTTGTCCATGGCTTTCAGGCCCTCTTCAAGAGAGGTTATTTGTTTCTCAATGTCAGCCATTCCATTCTTTTTCTCTTTGGCCCTCTTTCGAAGTGCTCTAGGCTCAATCAACATTTTTTCATTCCCTGCTTTTCTCAGCTTCCTCTGCATTATCATCTGCACTGTCCAGAAGAGTCTTAATGTCAGTCTCAAGACATTTTCTTTTTCTCTTGATTTCCTGTATTTCATCTACCATAGCCTGTCTTTTCAATGCCCTTTCACTGCTGCCCTGTTTCTGTTCTTCAAGATAATTCTGTAATTCTTCCTGGCAGAGCTGACATAAATCAAGCATATAGGTGTGACCTTTAAGTTCTGGAATCCACCGATGTCTTTCAAATGATCCAATACCAGACGCTGTGAGGCGAGAGATTTCTCCTTCATGCTTTCAACAAGAATTTCTTTGTTATATGAGAATCCCCTCTCTACCCTGGCTTGTCCATGCGATAAAATCAGCAATTGTTTTACCACACCACGGAGGCTAGGGAAATTTTACAGTCTTTCATAAAGAAAAATGTCCAGTGATTCACATTTCTGGGTCATATTGAGAGTATTCTAAACGCTCCTCCCCTGTCAGGCCTGCAATATGCACTAAAAATTCATCAAACTCTGCTTTAACAGTTTCAGCAGTGCCTTCATCAATGCGTTTGCTAGAAATCAGTGTTTCAAGGACATGCTTGAATTTAGACTTTGCACTGTCAGGTTTTGTGACCATAAACTCTGGGCTGAGGGAAGACAATGCCCAAGCAAAGGTATATGCTATAGGAGGTTTGTCAAGTAGGTGCTTGGCAGATGTTGCAAGCATTGACTTGCACTTTATGCGGACCTCCATGATTTCTCTCTCTGAAATGCCCTTTGCTACTTTCTTCAGCTCTGCTTCAGCCCTGAAGCCAATGTCCACATCTTTATAGGACAGATGGTTCTCTGCCTTTTCAGGGTCTATTTTCAACAGGTTGCGCGCATTGGTGGCAGTGATCAGCATTTTTACAAAACTTTTCATCAGAGCCCTCACCATCTCTTCAAGATGAATGGCAAGGAATGGCACCAGAGGGCGCTCACTTTGAAACATGCTCAGGAATGGAGTCATCTGGCTTGAAACTGATTGAATAAATGCTAGCTTGACCAACATCAACAGCATTCTTCACAGTGTAGGAGTCGCATGTGGGTTTCGAGTATTTTGACTTCTCTTTCCTAACTTCAGTAACGTATCTAACTATGTTCGGCCAAATTTCCAAAGCCCGGACTACAACTGGCCTGTTTTCAATCCAACGGTGACCACAAAACTGCAATGGGAAAACCTCTGATTTTGTCATGCAAGTGTAGCCTGCCCTTCGTGCATCAGTATCTTTGAAAAGCCAGAACAAAGCCTTAAGAACCTTATTTACAAGCAAGCCAGATTTTTTAACCCCATTCTTGAAGACATTGTGCGTTGTGTGCAGACCGCAACTACCAACGTTTAGCAGGCCAGCACACTGACTTTTATTTAACTTTTCAGTGAGCATCCTGAACAGTTTCCAGTTTACAGCAGGACCATCCATGGAGAGTTGAATAAGTTTCCAGACCAAATTCAGTCACAGCACTAAGTAGAGGATGCAGAAGATCCTCAGCTTTTCCATGCCCAAGACATTCCGACTTAAGGTACCTTGTACGGACACAGTTTTGAACAGGATCCCAAAACCTAACGTGAATATCGAGCTTGTTTTTTTTTTGTAAGCTTTCATTGTGTGACTCCTCAAACATCATCACAAAATTATCCAATTCCTTCATCTTGCAGTGCAGAAGTTCTTCAATATAAGGCCAAATGCCACTATGTACGAAATTTTGTTCTCACCACAACTCATATTTTGGGCTATTGGACTGTCATAAAATGCCCTCTTAAAGAATTGGCCAACATGCTTACAACTACTATAACTGTAGTGACAGACAATACATGTTACAGCCCACAGAATCTCTGCTGTTGCTACATCTGTACTGTGAACATAGGTATCCATACTAACGCTGCTAGCAGTGCCACTATGACGTTGACCCTAAGCTTGACTTGGAAATGGATCACTTTTTCTCTCATCTGCGGCACCGTCAGTGTCGGCACTATACTGACCAGTTTTATCATTATCATCCCTACTGCTATGAAGCCATGCCGATACACTCAAGTTCCGCCAAGTTACTCCATGTTTTAGTTTATGTTTATCACCCTCTTCAGTCTTGATGCGACTTGATCGCCGCGATACCCATATTCCTCACGCTAAACGTCTTTGCACAAGTCTTGCACCTCGCTGAATATTCATCGTTTTTCACTCGCTCGATCCATTCATACTTCTCCAACCACTCGTCGTGGAATTTGCATGCCATTGTCCGAATTTCAGATCACGATATTTGAATGGAAAAGCGGCTTGTTTGTTCAATGACCGGCTGCCATGGCAATAAACTTGTATAGTACATCTTCCATGTGCGTATGAGCAAAACCATATTCAGTTCATTTCAAAAAAACGATTTATATATAATTTACTGAAAAACATGATGTTTCCCCGTGCAAGGATCATTAGCCGATCAGTGACACTTATATTACGTCGGTCATCCGCGCGTTTGGTGCGTTTTATAATGTTACAAAATTGTTTAAGTGGATAAATCAGCAATACAACTATTGCACACGAACCAAAAAAGCCCGGTCAGCCTGACGGCGGTTAATATATGCATTGCCCTTTGCCCAACTTAGTGTGACCTCTTATTTCAACCAATGAAAGTGTGACCCGACGATGTCAGAATACACAATATCTAAGTCAACCAATGGCTGACCGGTTTGACCTGTGACGTTTAATGCAAAAAAACTCTGGGGTCAAATGGCACCGTGGGCTAGACGGTGTCAGGTAAACTGTTGAACGTTGTCATGTTTTACGCAAGTTTCGCTGAGTTACCAACAACAGACTATAGGCCAGAGAATGGGCGACAAAGAGGGATTCTTGTGCTTTTAAAAAACTATTCATATTTTAATAAGAGGTCACCGGCCTGAATATGGAGCTGATAAACAATAAATATCGAAAGGTCACAGGTGATATATTCCTTATATGGGATATGCACTCAGAAATTTGAGCATTGACCGCACGGCAGGACCTGCGCACGCATGCAGTTATGGTGCTCATTTTGCATAACATGGCATGACCTGGGGTCGTAACCATAGTCACGAAACTTCGTGGGGAACGTGGCTGGCAGCGAATCGTTTGAAATTTACTAGCAGAGAATTATTGAAATATTTTTTCCAACAAAGTAACAAAAAATTCCATGGTTTTCAATGACTTCACTAATAAATCACAAAATTCCATGATTTTCCAGCCATGGAAAAACTTTTTTAAAATTCAAGGATTTTCCATGGTTTTCAAGAGGCGCGGGAACCCTGTGAATCGGAAAATAACCCAAAATAGACCATCCAATGCGAAAGTTTACAACTCTTGGTAAATATTGTAATGAGAGGTTTGCCTTGATTTTATTCCAACTTCATTTTTATGATCCATTGCAAAATAATGAAAAGCTGAAAGTAAACTGTGGAAGAGGGACAAAAATGACGATGACGTGCAGAACGAAAGAATTCTGTTAAAGGAAACTAAAAAAAAATATTTCGAAAAATTACAGAGATGCTCTTAAGAGTTCAGGACATTGTTAAAGATATGATCAGACTGACATTTATTTTTGCACGGTGTATAAGATGTCGATAAAGGTGTTGATGACATATTATATTTATCACTCAATCCAAACCACCTTTTTGCCTGGCAACAATTGTTATCTGTTGTTTTTTTAATGAGTGAATGTTTCCAAACCGTAATAAAAATGAAACAAAAATGCAGGTAAAGCCACAGACCTGCTGCCAAAGGTGAATCTATCCAAGACCAAGGATTATTTGATCTGATCATCAGCTCTTTATGATGTTTTACTACCGATAAATTTGACGATGCAATATTATTCTGAAAGCAGGGCTGCAAAATACTTTATAACATTTCATGACGGGAACACTTGTTTAAATGCGGCCCATTATTTCTTATACAGAAAGCAGTGCAAAGTATTTATTAAACAACCCTGGGCACAAAGAAATGCGTTACTTCTAATGTGTTTCATATCATGTTTCTATACCTTATACCCATAGAATATAAATTTCTGTGGCCCGTCAATAATTTTTATACGTATTATGCATACACTTACATACGATACCAGACTTCTGTATTCATGTGACTCGCTCCTGCGACCAAGGAGGTTATGTTTTCAGCTCTGTATATAAGATTATTGCTTGCTAGAATATTGGAAACGGCTTGCCTATGGTGCAGCTGACTTAATTTTGTATGTATCTTTGTATCTTTTTTTTGTCTGTTTGCTTATCTGTACACTCTCTACATATCACACTTTTGATATTAATCAAATGTAAATATCAATTAACCCTCGCAGCCAATTATTTTCAAGCAGGTTCATCTGGGATGTATATCACTGAAAACTCGCACCAGGTTAGCGCTCGGCTTCGGTTCCTCTACTTAATATCTTCATCATCTGGACCATGCATAAAACAGACTGAACTGATTTTCACGAAACTTTGTGGAGTGCCGGCCATGGAATATTAAAAATAAATCATTGAATGTAAGTGCAGAAAAAGCGCATTACGGATCCAGTGGGTTGTTTTGCATTGGAAGAGGTTTGCTTTCCAATGAGTGCCCTCTAGTTAAAGGATTTATATATCTGTTACATTTTCTACAATTAGTTTTTATTGAACTGGAGGCGATATGCACATATATTTAACTTGTACCATATATATTAGGAGATACATAGTGTCCCCACATACTGTATCATGATAGAGAAATAAACCCACATTTACTTTACATGTTATTGAATTTACATACACCTGGCTGAGTAAAATATTATCTAGAACTTATCAATGGAATTGTATGTTGTTTCCAAGTTAAAAGATATCCAAAGATTACTTTATTTTTGAATGGGTCCTGAATTAAAAATAAGATGAGTCTTAAAACACAGCAAAAATCGGTGTTCGTTTTTTACCAATTAGCTCCCACATCAATTACCCAACAAAATAAATGTACGTAATAATTCAGTAAGTCTCTTCATTCGTTTCGAGGGAAATTATTTGGCAATACATAGAGGGTAAATTGAAATGAATACGTTGAATATTAAGTAAGTAAGAGACATTTAAGTGACCCCACCATCCCATCCCCTTATCTGTGACACTTCGAATGTCTCTTTCTCTTCCTGTGCCCAAACATGTCAATCTACAGATGCGATTTACCAAAATTGCCCTCACTTTGGGCACTGGCATCAAGCAGATTCCTAAACTAGAGACCCATACGAACATTTTCATACCAATTATCCTTTGAATATATTTTGGTGCCACTATCTCCTTAAATATGGTCCTTTTCAAAGGTCCCCTATAGCACTATTGGGGAGAAAAGGGTGCGTGTGGAAGAATTGTGTCTGGTGACTAATGTACTGATGATTAAACATGATGAGTGTCCTTTCTGAACAACATATGTTTCATTGACAACAGCCATTTATAAATGGCAATGGAGATGAACATTGTTATGGCTAAATACGTTAACTTTGCTACCTGAACTCTTTTTAATGTAAAATGGTACACACTGCATTGTGATTTTCTGGCTTTATCTTTGCTTGAAGATATATGTAGGGCTTCAATTTTGTATGGTGTCAATACTGATTTCCTGTTTTGTTGGCTACCAACTAAAAAAAGGGAAGGGGTGCATAAAGAATACTCTTAAAACAGAATAGCTCTTACTTTATTAGTTCAGGTGATGTCATGTAAGAGAGAAAATAAACTCATTCATTGGATGGTTTTAGCACATCTCCGTTCAATCTGGAAGGAGAAACTGACCTTGGTAGAGTGATTTTGATTTGTTGATTAGTTATTTTTATGCTTACAAATGTAAGAGTTTTCATATGAGTATATTTTTAAGTAAAGTAAAGTAAAGTAAAGTTGTCTGCTATTTCCTGTTTTAGCAATCATTTTCATAAATAAGGGGGTAGGGGTACTTAAGACATTGCCACATATTTGATTGCTCAAAGAAATTTGGTTGTATTTTGGTCCTTGTAAGCCATAATTTTTCACATATATGAATGAAGTCTTTTTTTTAATCAACTTTGTGTCATATTATGTTTGTGCATATAAATACCTACATTTAAAGATATAACTGACTGTTTTTGTCCATTAGGGGACTGAGAGAGCCAAATTGGGCTAATCACAGAAAAATGTATACAGCTAGTACAAAAAAATGCTCCTTGCAATGTTGTGCAAGAGTGTCCTGATTGCCAACATTGGTTTTCTGATTCCCAAGGTGTCTACCTCTACGAAAAATAAAGTGAAAATTTTATATCAGCCCGGGCAATTTTTTTTTTCAATATTACTTGCTTTGGCCCCCTGGCTACCTGGTAGCCGGGCGATATCTACATTAAATGTAAGGTCCCCCGGGTACCAGGCTGATGAAATATTATAAGCCGGAAGCCATGGAGACTACGGAACAAGATACAGTCAATGTTATCTCATCGAGATCCAATCATTTGTTTTTAAAAATTCATATTCTCATTCAAATCATTGTTGAAATTATTTATATTTAAAGGGTAAGAAGACAAACTGTAACCGTTAGACCCAGATTATTTTCGAACTGTACATCTATAGAGGTCCTGCTCAAATATCCTTGGAAACCTGAAATTAGGGCATGGTGACCTATCCATTTGGCTTGGAATATTCTAACATGACAATCAGGGAGGTCATGGATAAATGTCCTTGGATACATAAATAAGGTCACTGTGACTTGTATTCTGCGAGTTACTGACCAAATATAAAGACCTATGTGTTGTAGAAACGGTTTTATAGGTTGTTTTCTTTCATAATAACCCACAAATAGCAATTCGAGCATCTGTGATGTGTGGTGACATCTGACAGCTGAGCTTGTGCACTAGGAGATGCGGGTTTGAATCTGACAACCAGACAGGTGTCGACCCATGTTAGACTTTCACCCAAAGTTTCACCCAGAAAACGTAGATATCACGTACTGCACACAGACTGCTTGTTTTGTTTATATCAACGTGTTTATGATATGTGTTGGCCCACCAAAATAATCAAAACAAATTCAGCAAGGGCATCTGGCAGCAAGTCAGATAAGCCAGAGCTATTCCAATGGCGTTTTGCAACAAATGACCTTCCTACCTCCACATATATGCAACCTACCACCTTAGGTTACATGTTTTTCCTCATTTGTCAACATTGCCGTATTTACAAACATGTTGTTAATAAACAAGTTCATACATCCGTCACGAAGGTGTTATAAGAACTTTTCGCAATCAAAATTACCCTTACATCATTAATATATACACAGAGGAAGCCAGAAATCACATAAATTCTTTTTCAAAAGGTATGTGAATGGGCATCTTTTAAATAAAAGGGGAGATCGTCGGATAGCGGTATCTCTAAATTGTAATTGTCGATTGGAAGAATATAGTTCTGATTAGCGAGTGTCTGCGCTCTGGGTTTTCCCCAAGCCAAGGCGAGCCGGCAGCCGCTGGTAAACTTATTACAATGTATTAACTACCAGCGGCAGGATCCTGGACACGTAAGCCGTATATTTGCATTATATTTACTCTGAGGCCAGTTATTCATAGGGCTGTAACATCTGGAGACATCCCATGCCTCACTTAATTCCTGCCCCTGTGATTCGGTGCATACACAAAGTTGCTTGTTGACTGTTATTAATACTGGAAAAATCCGTCGTTGAATCACAAGTGATGCTTGCAAGACACTTATAAATGCACCTGTCACTTCAGATTAGACTAAGGCAGAAGCAGATCCGGGGGGGGGGGGGGGTTCCAGGGGTATGGAACCCCTCTATTTTAGCCGCCGCAACACTCTTTTAAGTGTTTGTCATAAGTCCTCCTGGGTTTGAACCCCCCTTTTCCTAAATCCTGGATCCGCCCCTTCTATGGAAATGCGTTGCTGTATGGAGTGCTATAGGAACTATCATCAGTCGAATACAGCATATTCAAAATAGTGCCGCCAGGATTATAACTCTTACGTCGAAATCCGTCTGTATTACCCCAATAATGAACCAACTGCACTGGCTACCAATGGAATGCCGGATTCGGTTAAAGATTCCTCGTTATACCGACAAAGCATTTATAACGGTGTGGCTCCATCATCTTAACGGGATCTTCTTGTTCAATGTATTCCAACAAGGTCTCTGCGTTCTGTGAAAAAAGGGCTTGTTGGCAACACAGACGGCCTGGACTGTTACATTAGGGGAGAAATGTTTTAGAATAGTTGCTCCGGCTCTGTGGTGATTTACCTGACATCGTTAAACATGCTGATTCTTTAGTTACTTTTAAATCGCGTTTAAAAACGCATTTTTTAAATAATACTATATTCAAACTCTTACATTTGCTGATTTTTATCAGTCATACTTATCAATGTATATTTCTTTTTTACAGTAGCTTTTATGCTCTTATTTGTACACCGCTTTAACGCAGGATTTTATTCTGAATTAAGCGCTATATATAAATACTATCAATAATAATAATAATAATAATAATAATAATAATAATAATAATCTACTTTTTAAACCAGTCAATGAAAATTAGTTAATGCAAATTTGTAAAATGTGGGCTTATCACCAGAAATGATTGAATAGTATAGGAGTAGGGGATTTTATAGATAAAGTAAAGACCTGAGTTTTCACTTAACCTTATCGAAATGATACCTCAAGTACTTTCGAGTCGGAGTAATTTCCCTCATATTAAGGACTGGAGTTTCAGTAGAGTATGTAATTTTAAGGAACTTAGGAACTGGTCACGCGGTTATTTATTATGCCTTTACATTCAATTTGTTCTGACCAATAGGTCTTTAAACAACGTGTGTTTGCACATTCAGGCGCCACAGCACCATTAATAATCAAAACACCTTCAACAATAACATCTAGCGGTAAGCAGACGAAGCAGAGTTTTGTAAAGGTCGTTTTTCGACTCGAGACCTTTCAAACTTCGAACATATGCAACCATACACCTTAGTTAACATATTTTTTCCTTTTGTCAACATTTCTTTGTTTACTAACAGGTTGTAGATACATCCGTCACAGAAGGCGTTATTAATACTTTTTTTGCAGTATTTTCCTAGAATAAATTAATATGTACATAGAAATAGCCATAAATTGCATAAATTCTATAGAAAAGGTAAATGAATAGATACTTTTAACACTCTGAATATGAGACCAATATACCTGCTTTACGCTAGCAGCATATGGGTCATACAGGAATAAGACGTTAAACATTCGCCATGGTAATGAGTCGATCGAGTTCGAGTACCTACTGACTGCTCGGATCTAACATTCAGAAACAGATCCAAGGGAGGGGTCCAGGGGGGTTCAAGGGTTTTAGACAAATTTGTGAGGCCTGGGCTCCCCTTTTCCGGACCTGTGGACTTTTATTTACTTTTTTTCATTAGGTCCTAGGGTATGGACACCTCCTTTTCCTAAAATCCTGGATTGTAATTTTTAATTACTCATATTTTGATTCCATCTAGTTTTCTCACGTGAATAAGCCTAGGGGAAAACGATAAACGAATCAAAGGTTGTTATACAAAAAAAGGGGCCATATAAAAATGTATTTATGTATATATATATATATATATATATATATATATATATATTATATTCCAGAGTGGTATCAAGTTTACCTGTTGCGTATATTAGTCCATATTATAAAAATTAAAGAACCTCGCAAACATATATACATTCATACGTATGTTATGCACCCATTTTTTAGTACATATATTGAACCACAGACGGCGCTGTAGGCTGGTGTTCATAGTTGGTATAGCTTTTATATTTTGCAGTTTTCAAAACTTATAAACTTCCGGTGACAAACCCACGTGAAAATAGAACTTGGAAGTGACTTGGTCATTTAATATTATTAACACTTGACAGGACAGTCGATCCTTGAGATTACTGAGTAGTCCTTGAAGATGGATGACATAGGGTTACAGCTGAATTTGTCGAGCGAGGGACCGGTCAGACAGGAAAAACGTAAACGACAGAGGGTTGTCGTCAAGAAAGGCCACAGGCGCAAGAAGGTTTTGTATTTGCCTGTCAAACAGAAAGAGGGTGCAACCCAGCACCCTCTCCCTCAGAAACCTCCTGCAGCTGTTAAACGTGAACGTGTAAGTTCAATACAATAGAACTTAGATCAATTATACAGTGGGTGATATATTTTTGGAGCCAACATTAGAATCACTGGCCAAGTAACCAACCCTTTCATGGATACGGTCCGCCTAAACACCCAAAACACCGGTGTTTTGGGTATCTGTGACGAAACATCAAGAAAACACCCACTTAACTTCAAACCTGAACCCAAAACGTAACACTAATCGATAAATAATCATCATATGGATATATATATCTGCAATTTTGTTTCATAAATTTATGACATAAAGATAAAGTGTTTCGTGCTGTGGTCGGTTCAACGGCGCCCACTGCAGCCATTTATGCCAGCTATGGCCCTGCCCCCTAGTTGCCCAAGTTGCAATCAAGCAGCGCACTTGTCAGTTGTACAAAACACCATTGCTTTCTTTTATTTTACAGAATAGTGGCACAATTCCACATTAACATATGCAACAAATGATGATTTATTAAAGGGATAGTCTCTTCCCCGGGACTGGGGCTTAACGTCCTCCGACGCTATGGCTCAGTCAGAGAGCTGGCTATATTTAGAATACGACTTCAGCAAGCCAGCACCAGTGACAGCAGCTGAAGTTACAGCACTGGCGGTATCAGTGGGAAGCTATGACGCATTCTACACATGCGGGGTTCGGGCGTTTCCTTGATTACGAATAACGCGATCTGTTCGTTGACAGGGTCTGTCACTTGTCGTGTTGCTGATGGCGGCCAGCAATTAACCCCTGGCCATCTTGTAGTCATTAAAAAATGAATCCATGGAAGTTCAAGACCCCTGTATCCAGCACTGCTAATCCAGCTGTGTCAAAGAATTACCTTTTCACTTATATTTATCAGCCAAACCGACTTCGTCAGTGGCCGATCAGTCAGTTCTGCGTGCACTTATATGCTGGCTGTCACGACTACGGGGGCCTATATAAAGGCCCTATATTAACATTAACCTTATACTGGTCTACTCCTTTGGTGCATTTATCTCTGTTCCCCTTTTGGTTGAAAATATACTCGGTCCAACATTAACTGCGATCTCGAAGAGATGTCGCAGAAAATCTAACTAGTACACTACCATGCAAGTGACAGAACTGCCTGGCAAGAGCCGCAACGCCGGTATCCGATCCTGTCGTAGGGGGGGGGGCTTGTTTGTGCCTCGCAGAAGGGAAGCTGCGGGCAGTCAAAATGGGCTGAACTAACAAACCTGCTCACCAAAGTCCATTTTGACTACCAGACTGGCTATGCACGAAGCAAAGGATCGTGGAAATTATAGAAGAGGGGCAGAAGAGATGTGTAATACATTTTGCTGATAATGGCCTACCATACAGGAGCGTTTATAATTGTAAGACAAAATTTTACATATGAACACTAGGGCAATGTGATATTTTATTTTTACAATACATTTGAACAAAGCAATGGGTTTAGTTGTGTACAAACATCATGAAACTTGGTAACACAGTACTGACGTCCAGCATGTTATCTCATCTGATTCATCCGTCATCCGCTTCCGACATCCGGGTTTTAGCCAATTACTAGTTTGAAAAACGAGTACTGCGCCATCTGGCGACTGTCTTAGGCAGGCCAGCGCGAGACGATCCCTTTAACTGATACCAGTGTTTTACTTCAAGTTCGAATTTAAAAGGGTGGTTCGTGGTGTTTCGTCACACAAACCCAAAACACCAGTGTTTTGGGTGTTTAGGTGGACCCCATGGATAAATAAAGAATTGTGAATTCTGAATCAAGTGTTATTATCATATATTTATGTTTGCAAATTAAAAAAATATATTTTGTTCATTATTTTGCAGCCTTGGTTGAATCCGTATTAAAGTGATTTGCTGTTTTTTCATCTCTCTGCCTTAAATATTTTTAATATTTAATAATTATGAATGAACTTTATTTCCTGGAAGCACTGTTGAATTAAATATCATATCCTGTATGTATATGATACAAAGGTTTTGTAACTTCCAGCATGCACCCCTGCCTTGCCATTGAGTCCTTGTACCTGAGCACTTGGGACAAAAGTTTTATTGCAACTGCAACAATTTATTAAATAGTTAAAGAAAATATATAGCATATTCGACGTAATAAGCGCCCAGGTGCTCTCAAAGAGGAAAATAAGGATGGTAATTAATGAACTCCTTAATAAATGTCACCGCCTAATAAGGCAGTAGAATATATAAAATGTTCATATAAAAGTGTGTAAAACAATATTTATTTGAAAGATGAAAAAATAAAATACAGGACATTGGTACCCTGATTATGTCAGTCACCTTGCTCAAATACCTTTGACAGCTCAGCCGATGTATAACATGGAATGACATTGCTAATTGTTATCCTTTTTGTCCTTCATTGTACATTATAAAACATGCAAAAGTTTAAAAAAAGCTGAAATACTGGCCAGTGTATTATATTAACTTCAGTGCGTATACACACCAAATTCGGGGTTTTGTTTTAAAATTGTGAGGAAATTCTTAAAATTAATATCCCACTGAAATAGGGTCCCTTTTTTTAACTTTGCTGACCCGTTATAATACATTCATTTCTAGACATAGTCCAATAATACAAGCTTGACAAACATTGAATTTCCTGTCACCTGAGGAAAGGCCACTTCATATTTATAATTATAACGTGCTACTGGTTGCCTTTTAATCGAAGTGCCATGTGGGAGTCTTCGTGTATGTCAGTGTGCAAGCCAGCTGACAGCGCCCGCATTCACTGGACTTGTGAACATTTTAGGCGGTAAATACGGTACCATATGAAAAAATCATCCTTGTTTTAATATGCATATTACGTTATACTGGGTGGCAAAGTTTAAGCCAAGTAGGCAAGTTCCCGAAATCCCTTGCGCATGCTGTATACACACAAATTTACCCAGGGCTCTGGGATCTTGAGTACATGGATAAGTCCCGCACGCAGTCAGCGGCATCGACAATTTATCACTGCATACATGTTTCAAGTGAATTGCCTAGATATTTTGGGCAAAAATACATCAAAACTTATATATTTTCAGGATCAGGAATTCCGTTATGGTCTGTCATTTCCGCGATTCCGTCCGCGATCGTTGAAAATCACTGGCTCTACTGTCAGAGGGGCTTTCATATATTGATTCATTTAAAATCCCTGTGTCAATGCGGCAAGGGCAAACCTTTTTCTTACCAATTATTACACTATGTGCACATGTAAATCTGATGTATAAAGGATAAATTCAAACAAAAACAAAGCATTGTAATGTTCTTTATTGAGTGTATATTACCACCATACGGACATGATCTTCGATATTCACGGCGTCCAATTCGACCGATGTAATAATGGTGATTGCCATAAATTATCCTTGGCGGCCCTGAGGACGCTAAAAAACTTGTACCTGTATATAAGATGGCTGCCCTTCCTGGCCAAATATTTTTAGGATAAAATTTATCATCCTGTACACAAGCAAATACGGTAATTATATATATTTCATTGCATGATACATCCACATACGTACCTGAATTCAGGTCATCAAACCGTCAGCTGACACAATCCGTCAGCGTTATCTATGACCCACTTGAACACAGATTCTGTTTTGTGTAACTAATATTATTATTATATTTGATGATAAAGCCTAACAGAGATAAAATAAAAACTAGCGGTAACTTTTAAGCTTGGCGGTGAGAAATGAAAGCAATACGTTGCCCCCTGTTATATTGGCTAGGGAGAAAAGTGAGGTTAGGATGGTTCATCCCTTCATTTTCTTAAAGTAATCTCCCAAATCCGGGAAGGGGGGGCGCTTATTACGGGAGGGGCGCTTATTACATCGAATACGGTACAGAGGTGTTGTAACTCCCATCATTTCTAGCTCTCCACTTCCCCCCCCCCCCCCCCACCTCTCATTTAATATCCTGGTCTTAATCAGGCCTGGTGATTACTGCACCTGAGGGCCCTGGGTGTGTAATGGTCCCCAATGCTGGGTCATACCACCAAGGAACCCTGATAGGTGCAATTGTTTGTAAGTGGAATTGGGCCTGGCCTATCTCATTCAATATGCAGAGTACTCACAATAGGTGGGGACAAACCCTGAAAAATTTCACCGCCTCAGCTTGGATTAGAACTCACAATCTTCTGCCTTTGAGTCTTGTATGCCTGAGCCACAGAGGCCAGTTGATACTTGCATTTGAATTATCTTTGGTCAGGTTGTGAACCTTTGTGATGGTGATAGCACTGTTGTAATGTTATTGCGCTGTGATCTTAGCATTATTGGCTATGTGCAAAACATTTGTAAATTGGAGATACAATATTTTTTGTCCTACAGGAAACAGGAGACAGAATAGTCAAGGACAGTCCCAGTAAGCAACCAGAGGCTGCAGAGAGTCCAGGCATCAAGAGGAAGCAAGCCCCAGCCACTACAGACCAGCAGCATCCAGCCAAGAAACAGAAATCCACACACGTCATCTCATCATTGTTCAGGAATAACCCAGAAATACCCACAGTCACCAGGTAATGACAGTTATTACCAAGAAATACCCACAGTCACCAGGTAATGACAGGAATAAGCCAGAAATACCCATAGTCACTAGGTAATGTCAGGTAACAAGAGGAAACAAGCCCGACTACAGACCAGCAGCAGCCAGTCCAGAAACATAAATCCATACACATCATTTTGTTATTGATCAGGAATAACCCAGAATTACCCACAGTAACCAGGTAATGACAGGAATAAGCCAGAAATACCCATAGTCACTAGGTAATGTCAGGTAACAAGAGGAAACAAGCCCGACTACAGGCCAGCGGCAGCCAGTCCAGAAACATAAATCCATACACATCATTTTGTTATTGTTCAGGAATAACCCAGAACTACCCACAGTGACCAGGTAATGACAGTTATAGTCAAAACATACTCAGTCATCAGGTAATGACAGTTATAGTCAAAACATACTCAGTCATCAGGTAATGACAGTTAAAAATATAAACTTATTTATTTTACATGGATTGTACAAATAAATATTATAACTAATTGTGGCACTCTCCATGGCTCAGATTTTGGTGTTCGGTAGACTGTAAAGGTGGATGAAACCAGAGAACCCAGAGAAAACCATCGGCCTTTGACAGGCAACTACAACCCACTCACATAGCCACGCCTGGGATCAAACCTGGGTCGCCAGCAGAGAGAGCCAAGCGTTTTACCCCTCCACTGTCCTGGCCCATTTCACCCACTTGTTACCAGACTATAACCCAAAACACCCGCAGTCACCAGGTAATTACAGTTATAACCCAAAATTACTCAGTCACCAGGTAATGACAGTTATAACCAGAAACACACACAGTCACCAGGTAATGACAGTAAAAACCCAGATATACTGACAATCACCAGGTTATGACAGTTATGACCCTGTTATACCCACAATAACAAGGTAATGGCAGTTATAACCCAGAAATACCCATAGCCATCAGGTAAAGAAAGTTATTACCCAGGAGTCCCCACAGTCACCAGGTAATGACAGGAATAACCAAAAAATACTCACAGTCACTAGGTTACAACAGGAATAAGTCAGGAATACCCACAGTCACCAGGTTACAACAGTTATTACCCAGAAGTACTCACAGTCACCAGGTAATGACAGGAATAACCCAGAAATACCAACAGTCACCATGTACCGACAGTTATTACCAAGAGGTACCCACAGTCACTAGGTAATGACAGGAATAACCCAGAAATACCAACAGTCACCAGGTAACGACAGTTATTACCAAGAGGTACCCACAGTCACCAGGTAATGACAGGAATAACCCAGAAATACCAACCTTCACCAGGTAACGACAGTTATTACCAAGAGGTACCCACAGTCACCAGGTAATGACAGGAATAAGCCAGAAATACCCACGGTCACCAGGAAATAACAGTAATAACCCTAAAATACCCACAGTCACCAGGTAATGACAGGAATAAGCCAGAAATACCCACGGTCACCAGGAAAATAACAGTAATAACCCTAAAATACCCACAGTCACCAGGTAATGACAGGAATAAGCCAGAAATACCCACGGTCACCAGGGAAAATAACATTAATAATCTAAAATACCCACAGTCACCTGGTAACGACAGGAATAACCCTTAAATACCAACAGTCACCAGGTAACAACAGGAATCACCCTGAAATACCCACTGTCAGGGTTGCATGGTTTTAGCCACCCATCTGTTAAAACTGGTTAAGACCACTACAGTTGAAATAGGCTTTAGGCAGTTTGGCCACCAAAAGTGGCTAAAACAGGTTGGTACCCTGTAATCCATTGTAAAGGCATGGTCTTTTATAGGCATTTTATCTAATATATGGACAACTCCTATACCCAGTACAGGGTGTCATATGAATTTAGACTCCATAGCAGGGTTGGACGGGTAATACCTAGGCGTGTAAACCCAGGCGGGTAATACTCCTTATTACCCGGGCGGGAAATAAGTGTTAAAACCCACATACGATATGGACTTTTCTGAAAACTTTTATTTTTTATATATAATTTCCAAAGTATAGAGTAGTGTAATATTTATTAGGAAATCCTGTCATATATTAACAGTATTACTGTTTACATGTGATTTAATTGTAAAAAATCAAGGAAAAAAACTGTATATAAAAGTGAATTTAAATGAATGGTGTGATCAGTTCTTCATGTCAAATTCAGAGCCCTATGGAATTCATCATCTTGGAAGCTTTCTTTTTTCCCAGTCCGTGTGTACTTTAATAATGTGCATTGCTGTCCCATTCAGCACAGATGACTAGACAAGGTGCATTGACATAGAAGAAACATTAGGGCTAGCCAGTCATGACAGCCTGACACTGACAGGAGATATTTTAATTGTATCAATGTCACTGAGAAATCCCCTTCCCACTCATCACGTAACAAACTGATATCTGCATCTGGACATTTGCTAACAATTAAAAGTGCACAAGACCTCCTTTAACCTGGCCATAAATACTGGTAACAAACATTAGGGAGGGGCTGTGGCTGGGATGTGCACTGCACAAGGTAGGTGGCTGAATCAGCAGGTAATTGATAAGTGGATATCAGTCAGCCTGCACTTGATCATCATTATCATCGGAGTTTAATCATGGTACCTATATGATGCAGATGATTACTGAATTATGTATCTAAGAAGTCTCATATATATATTTTTTTACACTTACTACAAGTAAGAAAATGTTGATATAATATCTGTAATTAACAGTATAAATGAAGTTAGTATAAAAGACCATGTTCAATTTAGGTTCACACTGAAAAAAAATATCAAAATTAAAATGATTTTCAGGAGCCAGTTTTTGTTTGCCAGGAGCCACTTCTACATCAGTTTGTCTATACACCCACAAAGTAATCCACTATCAAAGTTTAACAGGAAAGTCCTGAAAAAAAAGTGAAATGATGGGCTGAGGTTTGAGAACTCTATGTCTTCATAGTGTCTAAAGACTCATGATTATTTTTCTTTATTTTCAGTTAAGTGTATCACAATTAATTGCCTTATGTGTTAAGTATTATATATCAGACATTGCTTTTGATATTATTTTATATTAACAAAATATAAAGCACAGAATCATAATTACCTCTGTATATAATCATATTCAATTTCAGATTGACATCATATTACCCATAAAACCCGTAAAACCAATAAGACCCAGGTTTACCCAGAAAAACCCACTGGGCTGGGCTTTATGCTTAAAACCAAGGTTTTGCCCAGCCATGCTCCTTAGTGTGAAAACCATACTTTTAATATTGGTGTGATCACTCATGGGTGTCTAATGATTTGTTTCTGTTATTTTGGGGTATAAACACCAGGGTTGGGGTCAGTTACTTGTACCTGTACCTAGGTACACAATTCAGAGTACCTGTACCTGACTGTCATTAGTAGGAGGTACCTTGTACCTGTACCTGGAACTAAAGTACCTGTACCTGGAAAAGGTACTCCAGGTACATGTGTCATACTGCAAAAGGACACCAGGTCTGGGTCACTTTACCTATCCACCAGAGCCCAAATGCTCCGCCCTTTTAACCTCATTATTACAATGAGCCCCAAAACGCTCCTACACATATGGACTTCCATGCCCATGGTAGCGAGAGCTGATTGTAACATAATAATGATGTCACAATGGGCGATGGCGCATGACATCGTATTGACTGACGTCATCAACTGGTATCACCTGACGATTGTTTACTATATCGCAGTCATATATGAACTGTGCTGCAATATATATTGGATTATTTGTCCCATACAAATCATGTGCCAGGTAAGACATTATTATATATTCAGTAGTCGGAGGAATGGCTCCCGCAGCCTATAGCCTAGAAACTGTTTATACTGTCTCCTTCGTATAATAAAATATCCCGGAAAACATGCTGACATGGGTACTGGTAGTATTTACAGACTAAAGTGTTCTGTTTGACAGAGCTCTGTCAAATTATGCAAAATTTTGTTTTTGTCAGATGATTGACGCTTTACAATGTTTAAGGTCACCTGATTGGTTGCTCCTTAGTCCCATGCTTATGCTTATTCATTGAATGAATATGCAATTAAGGTAGAATAGAGTTCATGGATAGGTCAATTGCATGTACAAAACTGTCATCCCTGTCAGTTTCCACTGCCCAGAATCTCAGACAGGGGTAATTATCAAGCATTCATCCCTGCTGCCTTTGAAGTTGAGTGGTTTGGACTATAGCATGCTGGTCTACCTCCAGCCTATAAGTTCATTGTGGCATTATCATCACAAGTAAAGGGAACCCAGCAAAGGATATGGACATGGTTACTCACATGCTCCATGTAGGTAGTGTTCTAGTTTGTACACAGAACACTGGTGAAGAGTAAATGAAGAAGTGAAGAAAATATATGCCAGATCATTTAACTTTTGCTCAACTTTGTATATTAATCTTTTTTAACTAAGGGCAGTCCAGTATATTTGCAAGGCCTATATTCCTGAAGACATCTTTTAATACTTGTTAATAATATATTCTAGCATTCTACTATAACTTATTATTGTATCTTTAGATGAAATTTATGCAATTATTATCAGTTCAGGTGGCTTTGAAATGTACCTGGACCCAGAACTGTGCTTTAGAAAATACCTGGAACTGTACCTTACTACTCTTCAAAAATTCTGTACCTTTACCTGACCATTTCACAAGTATCTGAACCTGTACCTATGTTCTGTCATATGTACCTGGCCCCAGTCCTGATAAGCAAAAAGGGTGTTTGGGTGATTTTTTTTAATCAGTCTGAGATGAAAAGGTGTCCCACATCTGACCTGCCTAACGGCTTCATTGACTTGATGGTGATTCTACAATCTTCAGTCGCTTCATCAGCAACCTTAAAGGGGGTGTTTACTAGTTTTGGGCTTGTGCTAAATAAGCTATGCAAACAGAATATGCATGTACAGAAAAAAGGAAAGCTGGTGTTTATATATAGTATTCTGAGTGGATCAAAGGAGCTGGAATATTAGTCAATGAGAACAACTTGGGACAATTTTCCCAATATGTAGACCCAATGAAAATTGCATTTACTTGGAATATGTTGCGTGGTCTCACAGTGATGTACAAATAATTTTATGTGCATTAATTTATTTATTTATTTTCTGCATTGATCAATGTTGATTATTTTCTAAATTAAAATAAACATTATCCTCAGTTTTTTTTTCTGTTTTCTTGCAATTGTTGCATTTATTTAGGACTACACTTGCTCTTACTGAATTTTTGACAGTTTTAGTCCACTTTTAGCAATTAAAACAATCAAAAAATGGTTAAAACCTAGATTTAGCCTGTTTTATTGGCTGGTGGCTAAAAAAGTTTTTTGCTGGCTAAAAAAAAAAGAATTTTGCTGGCTTAAACTGAAGCCTGCCCACTGTCACCAGGTAATGACAGGAATTACCCTTAAAATACCCACAGTCACCAGAAAATGCCAGCTAAATACTGCTGTTCCAGTGGGTCCTGGAGCATTATAGAACAGAATATGATACTGAAACACAGGTTGGGTCTTCTTTAATTGTTCAATTAATGGTAGATCCATACTTAGATCCTAGCAAAGAGTCAGTTCAGAATATTTTCAATTACTCCCTGCCGTTGATGGTTTCAGGCCATATATTAATTAAATGCTTTTTGCTTCATGCTCAATTTCAGATATACTACAATTTGCTTACTGTGATTTCATCCTAAAATTTCCTACAAATTTGTCAGATATCTTGGTAATTATTATGCAGCAATTGCTTGAATGGACGTGACCAACATGACATAGTATGCTGTGGTATGCATACACTGTGATAAGGTGAAAAGATAGAATTGACTTCTTGTTGTGTCAAGGTCAAAACCAGGGTTGGGTTTTAGGCTGCCCAAAACCTGTTTTCGGCAGGGCAGAGCCTAAAATCTGCCTTTAACTGCCTAAAATAGGTTATAACCTGCCTAAAACTGCCTTTAACTGCCTAAAACCTTACATACCCTCACCTATGACTTGCAGTTAACTATGTTTCATTGTTACACAGCTAAATGCATTAAAGAAATATGCTCAACAAATTTAAAGTGAGGAACACTTTATTTAAACTAAATAAAGTAAACCATGATACAAAAAAAAAAGCAAAAAATGAATACAACACTACTTCAGGTGTTCCATATGAACACATTTCTCTGACAGTTTTAGCTTGTATCCCTAAATCATGTTGTGAGGTCTCCAACCTCCATTACTGCCAATTTATAAAAGAATGCTCATACAGTAAGCTTAAAATCAGATACTTTGATACAGCATTTTGATCACAATCAAGGGATCAAATTTTGTTATTTATGCGAAACCAGTTTTCCCAAATTTTTTAAAGTTGTTCCATTCACACTGATAAATAGTCCTTTATACTCGTGTATGTTTTGTATGCCTGTAGCTTCAAATAGCCAAGAGCAAAAAGATTGATCTTTTAAATTATAACAGATCTTTTATGCTAGCCATAAACTAAAAATATGATTATATCTTACATTATCTGATCATGAACAAAAATATCCACTGGTTGTTTAATCCCTTAGCTAGGTCATCCTTTGTCAAATTTTAAGATTTTGTGCACATACTTATTGTCTAGATATAATGATGGATATGCTCTGTTAACTGTATGATGAGATTGTGAAAATTGAATCCTCATGAAACACTATAATAAGTATAAAACTGAAAAATGTGAAAATATATTGAAGTGAATATGTTGCAAATCACAGAATATGCATAATCACTTTTGGGCTGTGTTCAGCCTAATGGGCTAAGAAACCTATATGTTATGGTCAGGGGCCCTGGCTGCATCACTCAGTAAAAAGTTTGACTCAGGGACAGTTTTCAGAGCAAGGGCTTTGACTGCATCATCCCAGTCATGTATGAAAGTTCACATGAACATCTACTAAGACACAGCAGTGGGACTTATGACCATTGTGTCTAATGACCCCATCATCCTGATAAATAGTAATTAGCTGGTCTAATCAAGCATGGCCTCTGCCTCTGATACCCTGCCTTACAAGAGGCATACTGGAGGCTCTATTGCATCATTCCAGGTAGCAGGGCACTCATCAGCAAACCAAAAGGGTCTTGATAATGACATTACCTTGGCCATTGAAACTAAGTGCCATACAAACATGGTTTCATGCTTAAGAATCCTATACAGGCTCCTTGAAGACTGCATGATGCCAGCCAACAGAAATCATGCATTACTTATACCTGAAACCTTTCAGAAGCCAAGCAAAGCCTTGTGACTGCGTCGCCCAAGCCAGTTAGGTAGTTTTATAGATTTTAAAGTAAAAATTTGAACAAATATAGGTTTTAGGCACTTTTGATGCCTAAAACATGCCTAAAACCTGTTTTAGGCGGGGCAGTTTTAACCAGGTTATAACCTATGGTTAAAACCTTCCTGCCTAAAACTTGCCAACCCTGGTCAAAACCTGTTGTATAGTGTCCTGTATGATAGTGTTTTTCCCTTAAAGTATTCTTCATTAACAAAGCCAGTAGGAGCCCATTTTACTACAGCCTTAGGGCAGCCAAATTTGGTTTGACAGAGGTGTATTTGTGGGTACTTGTAATTACTTTGTTCACCAGCAGATGGCATTGTATGCAGTAAACATCTATATATTAATAGCGTAAGGCGATTTTTGTAATTTTCCGTATCTCCTCTGATACCACCGTACGGATTGCCCTGATTTTCGACATGCATATGCTCAGGGTTTTTCGGAAGAGATTTCGCCCACTTTTATTTGCAATATTTGCGTATTACGTGCATAAATAATAATTTTATTATTTGCTCCCCCGTGGGTGCCTCTTTTCTTTGTGTCTTTGGGCCAGGTAACACAATGGCCATAGAGTGTGTGATGGCGGGACAGTTTTACTCCGGGGGCCCTATCTGGGGTTTCCTTACATTTCGCGGTGACCGGCCTGAAATAATCCCCATTGGGGATCCCTTCTCAAAAGGGGGAACTTTGAAAGTATTATTCTGCAGGAGTTCTCTTCGTGACCTGATATACTTGAGTGCACATCTACCGGGTCGCTGGAAATCGTGATGGATAGGCCAAAAAAAAGGTATGGTTCTTAGGCACTTTATTTCAGAAACCTGTGAAGCCGGGCGACATTTTACCTTTGTTTTGTTTGATTCAATAAAAATTTTATATGATCAGGGAAACCATGAAAATAACAGAATTGTTTTGTTATACACACAAAAGCACTTCATAACAAAGGAAAACTGATCAAAATTGTATCGTTTATCTTCTTGAAAGATGAAAATCAAAATAATTTTTTTATGGGGGGGGGGAATACAATTGACGCGGGCGGTGCCTGAGAACCATACCTTTAAATTTTTTGGTCTTATACAGTCGCACTTGGTGGCACAAAGTCCAGGGCCTTGCATGCGAATGAGGTCCTTGACAAATATTCACCAACACGTATAGGCCTACTGTACGTAACAGATGTAAAGAAAATGTTATCCGAATATACGTCGTGGTTGGTACAGTTTGATGTGTCCATGTGTGGAGTGGCACCACCAAAGTTGTAAACTATAATATTGACTTTAAATATTTTGAAAATCGAGATTTTTTTCTCATTACTGCAGTTACAAATGTGTAACTCCTGTAAAAATGTATATTTGATACGTTTGTACTGGTATTTGTTCTTTTACATGCATTTGCCACCTGATTTTCAATAATGTTTATGTAATACTCTTTGTTTTTAAAGACTTAATTCTTTCATTCAGTATGAATGCTTATTTCGTATAAGTCATGGCCATCATTGACATTATTTCCACAAATAAAACTGGGATTTTAGCATTTTCTTCTTAGGTCTATTCCGTGGACTATTTGTCAATGACCCCGACCACATATTAAGCACTGGCTTCAGGGGAGCGTGTGCGACTGTACGCTGTTCCGAAACATGTTCCGAATGCTGTTCTGAAAGATATTTATCCACAACACCATACATATAATGGATCTATATATTTATATTGTAACGAGATTTGTGTGATTTTCCGTATCTCCAGATTTTCTGTGAATTTCCGATACCACCATACGGATTGTTGTGTCGTCCCAAACTGTGTGTAGCACGGGTATTTGCTAGTTCATTGAATTGAGTGATGCCCAAAACATTCATAGTCTCTTTCAATTTGTGTGTGTTATAAATAGCGAAACAAACATACTCATGTGGCTTGGAGGTGAAACATTTAATTTATTTAATTAACATCAGGGATCTACATGGTGTTAATAGAAGTATAATACACACATTATACAGAAAAACTTTGTTGCATCAGACTCACTCAAGGCCCTCTTGTGTTTACCCCGATGACTTTTTATTTCTGTAAAGTTTAGATAAATAATTCTTCTTTGTTCAGTACATGAAGGTTATACTGAATGTGATAACACAAATATGGCACTCTTGTAATTTCAGTAAATCAGTGACTCAGGTTAAAGAGGAAGTATTCTCTGGGACAGCCTTCAAGGATCTGCCTCTACATCAGTTTATGGTTTGTATTTAAATCCATTTCCTGTCTACAAGTGCACTCTGTTTGACCATTTACAAAATTCTGTTTTGTTTCTCTGGCAAAATTGTCTAATGAGTGTATATATTTGTGTATAAAAGATTTTAAACAGTATTAATACCATGTATGCCAATAAAAATTATTTCATCATTCGCACTGTAAGCCATATTAAATATTAATATATATATATATATGTAAATCATGTTTAATCAATGTATAAGTATATATGTAATAAATCTCAGTAATTATCCCAGTAACCATGTTACCATGGTGATCAGGTTTCTGTCCTTTTTGTGTTCCCAGGTTGCTCTTGTGCTCTAACCATGGTGTTCATTGTAAACACTTGTAACAAGGAATATTATACTATAGCTTGGTGTTCATCCTGTTGTTGAATTACATTTGAGGTGCTTGGCAGCCATGACATGATGTTTGTTGTCTTTTTCAGGTGGCCAATCTTGAGGAGAAAATGGGGTTCAAGCAGATGACTAGTGTGCAGAAAGCTACCATACCAGCCATTCTGAACGGGAAAGATGTCATGGTTAAATCCCAAACAGGCTCAGGTATGCAGTCACATTACCAAAACTGCATTAAAATTGGCTGTGTTTTCTAAAATTAGGAGGGGATAGTCTAAATAAGCAACACACAGTTATATTTTGCAAAAATTACCTAGAGAATCTTTGCTATAGGTGTAATGAAGAATATACCCATATTATTAAGCTCTTGTTCTTCTGTCATTGTCATGGTAATGATGGGGTCATTGGGGTCATTACCAGGTTAAAGTTCAATAAAACATGAATCTGTTTAGACCTTCATTTGAGACTCATTCCACTAAGAGCTTATCAGTTTTAATATTTTCCTGATTAACCACGTGGTATATTAGGGAAGTCCCTGCTCTAATGAACATAAAATCTAATTTACACATCCATCATTGACAGGTAAAACCCTGGCGTATGCAGTACCTGTTGTACAAGAACTCCAGGACATCCACCCAAAGCTGCGTCGTAGTGATGGCATCCACGCCTTGGTTATTGTTCCTACAAGAGAGGTATATTATTATCTCTTTTTTGTTTGCTCTGTAGTTTACACAGGTCTTATATCATACATCTTGAACCATTTGCAATGTCACTTGATGTCACCACCACATGCAGGCCAGGCAGATCTATATTTTAAAAGAGTAATTTTTATTTCAAACATAAAATATTTAATTCTTATTAGTCCCTTTTAGCAGCACCTTTTCTGCTGTCCTGAGCTATAGCCATTGCTCTTTGTTTGTCAACAGGGCACAAATCGCAACCACTGAACCTAGAAACAAATCCCCATGGAAACCTAAAATTAGGTCATGTTGACCTTAATACATTCTGCAAACTACTGGACAAAAACAGTTTAAGCACCCAGATAGACAGGGCACAGAACTTTACTGTTGCACCTAAAATCTTCTGAGTTGACATTCCAAGAGGTACCTGAGAAATTTGTTCTCCCAAAATATAATCCAGGTAAGAGGGTTTGCCTTTTATGCAGGTTTAAGCTTGACAAAATTTAGTTTTATCAATGGCATCAGCCCCTGTGTATTTGACATCCATTTCTGTTTTAGAATCGCTCAACAACAACATTTGGTGCTTGCAAAAGTAAGCAAACACATCAAAGCAGGCAGGCGGCTTTTTGTGAATACAAGAGGCGGGTAAGCTCGGGTGAACTTCAAAGCCTTTAAGCCATTGTCCCGTTGATGAAGGTCATGGGTCTTCAGAGCGCAGCGTTTTCACACTTGTTTCTTCACATAATTAAAATACTGACAATTAACTTTGAAATACATGCCATGACAATCCCCATGACCGCTGATGACTAGTCAACTAAATAGGTCAGAGGAGATACATGTTCCATTCAGGCAGCGATAATATCGAACAGCTGATAAATTGGCAATCTTATAAGCACTGGAATGTAACGTACAAAACTTTGAAAGCATATCATGTTTTTATTCATAGGTAATCAATTTTGAATATTGATGATTATTTTCTTCACTGTTGGATAAGCAGAAACGGACTACTTGAGCTCCATCTTTGATTCCATTTTCTATTTTTCTTCATACAACATTTGCTTCACCTGACGGGAAAATAGTTGGACTATTTTTATAGCGGGGACAAATTAACACTTGTTCATAAAGGTGCAAAATGTAAGCTATTAAGCCTTATGTTATATACCTATTCATGACACTTGAACAGCAAATCTTTGTTCATTTTTAGCTCAGCTGACTGAAAGTCATCTGAGCTATAGCGATCACTCTTTGTCTGTCTGTCTGTTCGTCCTTTAACAGGGCACAAATCATAACCACAGTACATCGATTCTTCTTGCATGAAATCCTGGGAGGTCCATGAAAAGTCTCCTAGGAAACCTGAAATCAGGTCTCTGTTACCCATAACCCCCAGGCTATGGGGCTCAAGAGTACCCCCCAGATTAATTAAAAATTTGATACAAAAGCTCCAGTATCTGAACAACTAATGCATTGATCACCATGATTTTTTGTATGAATATTGATCATGGAGTGTTACATTTGTTCCCGCAGACTGGTGTGCCACCAGGACTTTTTAAAATGTTTACACATTGTTTTCTCCATTTTTGAGACGCAGATGACAGTTAACAGGGCACAAATCATAACGACTGGACCTAGAAACTTCAAACTTGACATCCTGGGAGATCAATTAAAAGTCTCCTTAGAAACCTGAAATTAGGTCTCTGGTACTCATATTCTCCGAGCTATGGGGCTTATAAATAGCCCTCAGAATAATTGAAAACTTGATACCAAAGAGGGCACAAATCATAACCATTGGACCCAGAATCTTCTCACTAGATATCCTGAGAGTTCCTCAAAAGTTTTCCTCAGAAACCTGAAATAAGGTCACTGTGACCTATATTCTCTGCATTACAGTCCATGTTTGAGCACCCCAGAAAAAATGCAAAATACACACTAATTGCCAGATTCCTGAGGAACAGCTGGATGGATTGTCATCAAATTTGGTGTTCTTATGGGGTCTTGATGAACTTGAGCTAATATGCGTGAACATAATGCCACCTACATTATCTTAACTAGTTGCCTGTGCAAGGACATATTGTCAACATGTCAGTCGGCTGAGCATCATGACCCATGGGTCACTTGTTATTTATAGAAAACAAAATTCGAACACAAAATAATGTATGTTTATTTTCTCCCTATTTCCAAAAAGCAGAAATGGTCACCTTGATGTTTGATCATCAGTTTCCCCATTTTTTCATGCAACGGGGGCGCCATTTTCCAGGAAAATCAATGACTATTTTTATACCGTTGGTATAAAGTAATGTTGGTTCTCAAAGCTAATATGGTTTTATGTCTATACCTTTAAAGACTTATGTACATATACTAACCTATATCATACTTGTGTATTCAAAACACTCGAAAATGTCTTTGCAAGAAGTGACCGTGAACCAATGTTAATTCACACGGCAGGCCTGTCGGGGATTTCAGATTCATCAATGAATTACGTTGACCAGCGGGTATGACCTTGACTGAACGGTAATGTTACCTGCACTACAAGCAGAGGTAGTGGGTGCTTGTAGCCTGACAACTAGGCACGCAAGTAAATATTTTGGGAGTGACCTTTAACTGACTCATTACATTGGTTATCATTTGCTCATCTGTCGTGAGCTGGAGCTTATCAGATTCAGTGGGCTCAAACAAATTTTCCCCTGATTCTCCCTTCGGGGCCGACATATAAGCAGGAATGTACAGTAATGTACCCCATAATAATTGTATCCGCAAAACAGAGTTTCTCAGATACTATGTTTTCACCCGGACGCCGCTGCTGCGCGGCGGCATAGGTGTCCGGAGAACTCCTCTGTAACTGCTGGGCGGAATTTTACGAAACCCGGGTTTATGTTCGGGTCACATCTCAACTGCTGCGCCCTCATTTTTGGTTGACCTCTGACCTTTTCTCACTGCCCAGTGTCAAATGTGCGTCTGTTTCCACACATAAACCCGCATATCTCGGGAACCGTTTGACTGATCAGGCTAAAAATTTTGCACAAATGTAGCCCTTGGATAGCTTTATAACATACATAAAAAATGGTGGCGCCACCTGCAACCATTTTTGCACAGTGTCCATCTGTTCATCTGCCTTGGGATAAAATCACTCATATCTCTGCATTGGTTGGACTTATCCACCTGAAATTTTGCGTGTGTATACGTCCTGGACAGCTTTCTTGATTTTATGACAGATGGCGCCACCTACATTCACGTTTATGCTGCAGACATCCAAGCTATTATCTTGGGAACCGTTTGACCGATTGGGCCAAAATTTTGCATGTGTATAGATCTCACATAGCTGTCTAGAGAACCTGTGAGCTTATGTGATGGTGTGGCATTGTTGTTGTGCATTGTCGGTCGTGCGTCGTCTGTATGTTAACCATAGCTATCTCAAAAACGGCAGAAGCTAGCATCACCAATTTTTTAGCAAATAATCTGTCATCTGAAAAACTCTATCAGATTTTGTTTATTTTTTTCCTTACTTTTTTATAGGGTAAAAGCTAAAAAAGCTTTAAAAATCTTCTTCTCCCAAACTGTCTAAGCAAATTGTCCAATGTTTCACAGAAATGATCCCTGGAACAATCTCTCTCAAGTTTGTTCGAATGGTTCCATTTCGGAGTTTTTGGCTGAGTTACAGGAGGTTGAACTTAGTCATCTGTCAAAAAAAGAACACTAAAATTAAAATCTCAGAAACGGCTAGAGCTATAATCACCAAATTTTATACCAATGTTTGTCACATAAGTCATATCTGAAATTGAGGTATTGGTGGCACCACCTACATTAATGTGTTTTTTACAAGCAAAAATGTAATTTTAAACTCTTCTAGCTTATACACTGATTTATGATGAAACTGTTAAGCTGATCGGTTTAAACTTTACAAGAATTATTCTATGGTAGGTTTCTACCAGTTTTATAAGAATAGATTGGGTTAATACAGCTTTTAAAAAGCATTGTAGCCAATTGAAAAAGGCTTTCTGTGTTTGAAAACAGATTTGACAACATGCTGAGTTTCAGCAGCCAAGTCAAGAGGTCACTCAGTACAAACAGGTGGAGTCCAGACATCATGATGGCAACTGACCTGGCTCTGGCAGGTGTCTAGACGATATGTCTAGACATCTAGACACAGTGTCTAGATATCTAGACACAATGTCTAGATGCAGAATTCCCAGATTATTGGAACTATCTCTTTCAACTGTTTGAAAAAACTTGGTTTGCATTTTTTGCGAATCAGGTTTATCATCAAGTCTCATGTGAATGGCTGCGCCCTCATTTTTGGTTGACCTCTGACCTTTTCTCACTGCCCAGCGTCCATTTGTGTGTCTGTTTCCACACATAAACCCACATATCTCAGGAACCGTTTGACCGATCAGGCTAAAAATTTTGCACAAATGTAGCCCAGTGATAGCTTTATAACATACACTAAAAATAGTGGTGCCACCTGCAACCATTTTTGCACAGCTTCCATCTGTTCATCTGCCTTGGGATAATATCACTCATATCTCAGCAGTGGTTTGACTTTTCCACCTGAAATTTTTTGCAGGTTTATACATCCTGGACAGCTTTCTCGATTTTATGACAGGTGGCGCCACCTACATTCATGTTTACTCTGCAGACATCCAAGCTCATCTTGGGAACCGTTTGACCGATTGGGCCAAAATTTTGCTTGTGTATAGATCTCACATAGCTCTTCATAGATCTCACTGGTGGCGCCACCTGCAACCACTTATGCACAGCGTCCCTCTGTTCATCTGCCTTTGGATAAAATCACTCATATCTCAGAAGTGGTTTGAATTATCCACCTGAAATTTTGCAGGTTTATACATCCTGGACAATTTTCTCGATTTTATGACAGGTGGCACCACCTACATTCACGTTTAAGCTGCAGACATCCATGCAACACACCTAACTCTATTCCCCTTGCCACTTAATCCTTGCCTCACTTCACCCGTCCCACTCTGATTTCTGTGGATACACATAGTCGCTTGTCAACTACCCATATTCTGGTTTTAAAATGTCCTAGTCTGAAACTTGCAGGTCGGAAACATCCATTTTGCTGAAATCATAATGAATAAGGTAGATATGCAGGACTCAAGAGGATCAATATTAAATTTTAAAATAAACCTCCATTCATGCTCCTAAACTTTGCACAGGGTGGCATTAGGCCTGTAGGCCTTGTTATCATAAGCAAAACTAGTGGCACCACCTGCAACCATTTTTGCACAGCTTCAGTCTGTTTGTCTGCCGTGGGATAAAATCACTCATATCTCTGCACTGGTTTGACTTATCTGCCTAAAATTTTGCAGGTTTATACATCTTGGATAGCTTTCTGGATTTTGTGGCAGGTGGCGCCACCTACATTTATGTTTACGCTGCAGACATCCAGGCTTATATCTCAGGAACCGTTTGACCGATTAGGCCAAAAATTTGCATGTGTATAGATCTCACATAGCTCTTTATCATACGCAAAACTGGTGGCGCCTGTCTGTTTGTCTGGCGCGGGATAAAATAACTCATATCTCTGGTTTGACTTATCTGCCTTAAATTTTGCAGGTTTGTACATCTTGGATAGCTTTCTTGATTTTATGACAGGTTGCGCCACCTATATTCACATTTATGCTGCAGATCTCACAAGGCTCTTTATCATATGCAAAACTAGTGGCACCACCTGCAACCATTTTAGCACAGGGTCCATCTGTTTGTCTGCCGTGGGATAAAATTACTCATATCTCGGCAGTGGTTTGACTTTTTGCATTTGTATACAACTTTGATAGCTTTCTGGATTTTGTGGTAGGTGGCACAACCTACTTACACATTTCGGCTGCAGACATCCATGCTAATATGCAACACACCTCACTCTATTCCCCTTGCCACTTAATCCTTGCCTCACTTCACCCGTCCCACTCTGATTTCTGTGGATACACATAGTCGCTTGTCAACTACCCATATTCTGGTTTTAAAATGTCCTAGTCTGAAACTTGCAGGTCGGAAACATCCATTTTGCTGAAATCATAATGAATAAGGTAGATATGCAGGACTCAAGAGGATCAATATTAAATTTTAAAATAAACCTCCATTCATGCTCCTAAACTTTGCACAGGGTGGCATTAGGCCTGTAGGCCTTGTTATCATAAGCAAAACTAGTGGCACCACCTGCAACCATTTTTGCACAGCTTCAGTCTGTTTGTCTGCCGTGGGATAAAATCACTCATATCTCTGCACTGGTTTGACTTATCTGCCTAAAATTTTGCAGGTTTATACATCTTGGATAGCTTTCTGGATTTTGTGGCAGGTGGCGCCACCTACATTTATGTTTACGCTGCAGACATCCAGGCTTATATCTCAGGAACCGTTTGACCGATTAGGCCAAAAATTTGCATGTGTATAGATCTCACATAGCTCTTTATCATACGCAAAACTGGTGGCGCCTGTCTGTTTGTCTGGCGCGGGATAAAATAACTCATATCTCTGGTTTGACTTATCTGCCTTAAATTTTGCAGGTTTGTACATCTTGGATAGCTTTCTTGATTTTATGACAGGTTGCGCCACCTATATTCACATTTATGCTGCAGATCTCACAAGGCTCTTTATCATATGCAAAACTAGTGGCACCACCTGCAACCATTTTAGCACAGGGTCCATCTGTTTGTCTGCCGTGGGATAAAATTACTCATATCTCGGCAGTGGTTTGACTTTTTGCATTTGTATACAACTTTGATAGCTTTCTGGATTTTGTGGTAGGTGGCACAACCTACTTACACATTTCGGCTGCAGACATCCATGCTAATATGCAACACACCTCACTCTATTCCCCTTGCCACTTAATCCTTGCCTCACTTCACCCGTCCCACTCTGATTTCTGTGGATACACATAGTCGCTTGTCAACTACCCATATTCTGGTTTTAAAATGTCCTAGTCTAAAACTTGCAGGTCGGAAACATCCATTTTGCTGAAATCATAATGAATAAGGTAGATATGCAGGACTCAAGAGGATCAATATTAAATTTTAAAATAAACCTCCATTCATGCTCCTAAACTTTGCACAGGGTGGCATTAGGCCTGTAGGCCTTGTTATCATAAGCAAAACTAGTGGCACCACCTGCAACCATTTTTGCACAGCTTCAGTCTGTTTGTCTGCCGTGGGATAAAATCACTCATATCTCTGCACTGGTTTGACTTATCTGCCTAAAATTTTGCAGGTTTATACATCTTGGATAGCTTTCTGGATTTTGTGGCAGGTGGCGCCACCTACATTTATGTTTACGCTGCAGACATCCAGGCTTATATCTCAGGAACCGTTTGACCGATTAGGCCAAAAATTTGCATGTGTATAGATCTCACATAGCTCTTTATCATACGCAAAACTGGTGGCGCCTGTCTGTTTGTCTGGCGCGGGATAAAATAACTCATAACTCTGGTTTGACTTATCTGCCTTAAATTTTGCAGGTTTGTACATCTTGGATAGCTTTCTTGATTTTATGACAGGTTGCGCCACCTATATTCACATTTATGCTGCAGATCTCACAAGGCTCTTTATCATATGCAAAACTAGTGGCGCCACCTGCAACCATTTTTGCACAGGGTCCATCTGTTTGTCTGCCGTGGGATAAAATTACTCATATCTCGGCAGTGGTTTGACTTTTTGCATTTGTATACAACTTTGATAGCTTTCTGGATTTTGTGGTAGGTGGCACAACCTACTTACACATTTCGGCTGCAGACATCCATGCTAATATGCAACACACCTCACTCTATTCCCCTTGCCACTTAATCCTTGCCTCACTTCACCCGTCCCACTCTGATTTCTGTGGATACACATAGTCGCTTGTCAACTACCCATATTCTGGTTTTAAAATGTCCTAGTCTAAAACTTGCAGGTCGGAAACATCCATTTTGCTGAAATCATAATGAATAAGGTAGATATGCAGGACTCAAGAGGATCAATATTAAATTTTAAAATAAACCTCCATTCATGCTCCTAAACTTTGCACAGGGTGGCATTAGGCCTGTAGGCCTTGTTATCATAAGCAAAACTAGTGGCACCACCTGCAACCATTTTTGCACAGCTTCAGTCTGTTTGTCTGCCGTGGGATAAAATCACTCATATCTCTGCACTGGTTTGACTTATCTGCCTAAAATTTTGCAGGTTTATACATCTTGGATAGCTTTCTGGATTTTGTGGCAGGTGGCGCCACCTACATTTATGTTTACGCTGCAGACATCCAGGCTTATATCTCAGGAACCGTTTGACCGATTAGGCCAAAAATTTGCATGTGTATAGATCTCACATAGCTCTTTATCATACGCAAAACTGGTGGCGCCTGTCTGTTTGTCTGGCGCGGGATAAAATAACTCATATCTCTGGTTTGACTTATCTGCCTTAAATTTTGCAGGTTTGTACATCTTGGATAGCTTTCTTGATGTTATGACAGGTTGCGCCACCTATATTCACATTTATGCTGCAGATCTCACAAGGCTCTTTATCATATGCAAAACTAGTGGCGCCACCTGCAACCATTTTTGCACAGGGTCCATCTGTTTGTCTGCCGTGGGATAAAATTACTCATATCTCGGCAGTGGTTTGACTTTTTGCATTTGTATACAACTTTGATAGCTTTCTGGATTTTGTGGTAGGTGGCACAACCTACTTACACATTTCGGCTGCAGACATCCATGCTAATATGCAACACACCTCACTCTATTTCCCCTTGTTACTCAATCCATGTCTCACTTCACCCGTCCCACTCTGATTTCGGCGGATACACAGAGTTGCTTGTTGACTACCTGTATTCTAGTTAATAATTAGTATCTGAATAACCAATGCATTGATTGCCGTGGTGCCACCTGTATTTATTTCTAATTTTTACACATTGGTTTCTCTATTTTTGAAAACTTCAAATCAAGCAGTTTGGGTATTAACAGGGCACAAACTGTAACCATTAGACATTGAAACTTCTAACTGAACATGTTGGGAGGTCTTAGGCAAGTCTCCTTGAAAACCTGAAATTAGGTCATGGTGACCAAAATTTTGCGAACTATTGGGCAAAAACATGATTTTTAACATACCTGAATATCAGATGGGCACAAGTTGTATCTGCTTACCCTTGAATGTTCCAGTGTAATATACAGGGATGTCTTGGGCAGTCTCCATGAAAACCTGAAATTAGGTCATGATGGTGACCTATTCTTTGCATGCTACTGGCCAAAACATCTTTGGAAATTTAGATGGAAACCTGAAATTAGGTCATGGTGACCTATATTACTGGCCAAAAACATTTTAGGCACTCAGACAGTCAGACAGGGTACAAAACTTTACTGTTGGACCTAGAATCTTCAGTCTTGCTATCCAGGGATGTCCTTCAAAAAAGTGCATGGTCATTTTTAGCTCAGCTGACTGCATGCAAAAATTGCTGGACATATTATCATGAAACTTTATCTTCTTGTTTTTTTTAAGAGCTTTAATAGCTGCAGTTGAATGGGGATACCACCTACAAAATTTGGCATTCAGATGTTAAAATTCCTTTTGTGAATGTCTCCCTAGTCAGCTGAGCGTCATGACCCATGGATCACTTGTTTATACTTTGTTATGGAACCTAATATAAACATAATATAAATAGATCAAGTACGTGTGATGAACACAAATTTCGTAATGAACATTAAAAAAAATCAGATTCTGCAACACTAGGCAGCATGAAATGTCTAGAGGAATGAATAAAGAAGTCAGTGGCCCTTTGTTAACAAATAACCATAATTTATTCTTAAAACAACCCTAACATTACAATTCACTAAATCAATACAATTATACAGTAAAACAGCGGTATAACAACAAATCAATACAATCACACAGTAAAATACACAAAGTGCACAGTACCTGGATACCACCACTGTCACAATGAAAGTTTCTTTAAATGTATACTCTCGGAGAATGACAGTCCAGTGTAAAGCTCTTGTAACAATCCAGAAAGTAAACTGAAGTCCAAATGCACAAAATCCAGGAGAAAGGCTGAAGAAAATCTATAATTGCCGCACTTGTCGGATAAGGTCCCAGAAACAGACACACGCTTCTACATCCACTGGAAAATCTCTGCTGCTCCCTCGGCTCTAAAACACAGACCCTTTATTTACTCTTATCCCAAACCGAGAATTTTCCACTTCACGAACAGTCTAAAAGATCTTACACAACACAGTAAACACGCGTTACAGGAATCATCTAGAAGAACATCGCTGTGTGTATCTCTACATACCAGGGTCACCATGTGACCTCCACCAGGCATGAAAGCCCAAGGCTAGCATGACAACGAGAGTTCAACCAGTACGGATTATACATAGAGTGCAATAACAACACGAGTTACAATAAAAAGAGCACCTGTAACAACTTTTTGTCCCCCACTTCAGAGGAACAGGGGACATTGATTTGGGTTTGTCTGTCTGTCTGCCCCTCTGTCTGTCCTTCTATCAGGTTTTTGTTTTCGTGCAGTAAATTTCCTAAAAATTATCTGTTTTCTTTCAAATTTGGGTCATTGATTGCTCTCATGCATACCTTTGTGGAGATTTTTTTGTAGTATCTATCTGAAAATTTATTATCACCAGCTCCTAAAAATTCCCTTTTGTTCACAACAAAAATTATGACATCCGGATACTACAGGGGATAATGAAAACCAAAAAACAGGCACTATGATATGTGTAGACATCTTCAGGAGAAAATAAAAACTAAAACATGTTGAGAATGCAAGCATGAAGATCACAGGGAGCTAAAATAACAAAAAGGCTGAAGCAGGAGACATAAATTCCAGGAATTTTTCGTTTAACTTTTTTTCAAAACAAGATATTCTTATTATCTTGAACCATGATCATTTAACTTAGCCAGGCCAACCCTGGATTGTTTGTTTTTGGGAGGTTTTTTTTTTGTTAATTGTAAAAGCTATGTTTCAATAGAAGCAATAGGCATGAACATAAACATGGGTTATAAGAAATTATACACATGGGTCTTAGCATGGGTATCAAATACATCCTTCATAATACTTAAGGAATCAAAGTAAATGAATACCTGAAAAATCAGACAGGGTTTGTACCATTTTAACTCCACTAATAGCACTCAGAGTCATTGGTCACTTGCAAAATCATCCAAATTGAAAATTGCTGATTGGATGATAAATATGAGCACATGTCCAGCTGGAATTAAGACAACTTACAGTGGAGGAAAACATTACATTGACCATGAGAAAATGTAAAAAAGGTTACTATTCTTTAATAACTCATAAAGTTGTAATTTCCTTGCATAGTTTCCCATGAAGTTGAAAAAAGAAATTATCTGTATGCTGTCAAGAACATGATCCCCATAAATTGGTGGAACAGAATGGGAGAATAGAATATAGCAACATAGGCAAGTCTCAATTTGAGAGTGAGATACTGCACAGTCGTTACTCGAAGTGTTTTTTTTGTTTCTATCCTTTATTAAGCTGCCCTCCCACTCCTAGTTAATTTTCCCAATCATAAATAACCAAAGTTTTCTTGATTTTGTGCCACCTTCATTTCTGCTTAAGAGAAAAAGCAAAGATAAAGGTATTTTAAGTTAACTTTTAAATACATGCTTAAAATGAATATTTTATATCAGATTTACTGCCCTTTGAGAAAAGTACATATATTTTGTCAATAAAAAGTTTACCAAACTTTAATTTATTTAAGACATAATAAAAATTGGGTGATAAATAATTATTGTGATTATGGTTTATTTCCAGCTGGCCATACAGAGCTATGAGACATTTCTGAAGATTGTAAAGGTAGGAGGTTTTAATATTTATATCATACTAACCATGAACAAACTGGAATATAGCACACATGAGCAGAACTTTTAATTGAAAAAGGGTCCTAATATTTAACCTAAAATGTCGAACCCAAAATGTTATTTAAATCAAGTTTTATTTAGTGTAGAATCTAATATCAGGTTATGGATTTTCTTTTGATTGCGAAATTGAGGCAAGGCAAGTATTTCATCATGTTCAGTGTTAGACTGAGCATTTATTTTGTAGCTTGATGGTCATTAGACCTTATATACCTTATTTAGGTATCTGAAATTTTTACAGTATCTGAAAAACCTTTGGGATCTTACAGTATCTGAAAACCTTTGGGATCTTACAGTATCTGAAAACGTCTGGGTCTTTACTGTATCTGAAAAATCTTTGGGATCTTACAGTATCTGAAAAACCTATGGGACTTAATTTGAAAAAAACCTTTGGGATCTTACAGTATCTGAAAAACCGTAGGGACCTTGTGGTATCTGAAAAACCTCAGGGACCTTGTGGTATCTGAAAGTAAAAACTACCAAGATATGGAGTCAAGAAGAAGCAAATTTTTTTTTAATTATAGCACACACTTGTTGTAAGCAATGTCTAAATAAAAATGTCTCCTGATGATATAGAGCTGCGACTCCTGTAGGTCCCTTATGTATTTGGTGCATGTTCCTCTTGCCCTGTGATTTTACATCCAGTGTGTGCCGTATGTACACTGGTCAGTGTACAATAAAACTCATCAATGCAATTTCTTATGAGATATCAAAATCTGATGGCTTCTCTCAAATTGTTGGCCGGGATGTCGCTGAATCTCCTTTTAGATTATGTACGTTATTTCTGCTGCATTTGAGCCGCATCACAAATGTAATCTGCTGCAAAAACTCTTGCCTTATTAGTCGTGCCACATGATTGGCATTCTCAATGACACCTCTAGATAAAGAACTCTGAGGGCATAAGGTAATGAGTCATTAACAAATTGATGATGAAATTTCTTCAAGCTTTGATCATAACAATGTTAAAACTGAGAGTAACATTTGGTTTCGAATCTGACAGCCATCATAGGTATGAGATGTATCAATGACTAATATAGAAAAAAACATAAATGGTCATTTATGAGTAAAAGGATGAAATAACAGTTGCACTTTACTTAAACAAAATGATATATTGAATATCTTACAATTATTTTATTTACAAAAAGTAAAATATGTGTTGCACAGGCTCTTGGGCTATTGATATTTTATATATATAGGTATAACTTTCTTTAAAGGTTTTTGAAGATTTTGTGTCATGCTTTTACAGCATTTGAAAGGAAAACATTTGTATCATTATAGAAGTTAAACTGAGTTTAACTTCAACAATCATTTAAATATCCTCAATTTATATGAAAAATGTCAACAATGATGAATTATTAATAAATGAAAAATACGTTATTGCATCAGTTCATTAAGTGTGGCTTCTTTTTTGACAGCTTGCCAAATATGTTTCCATATTGCAGTATTGCGGAAATATTTAGCTAACAAAAATGTGACTTCTTTTATCTTACTGGTTGTGAAAGCTTTATGCATTATTGTATAGCCATATGGGTTTTCAAACATTTTGTGATGAATCCCAAGTTTTTTAGCCACAATTCCAGTAACAAACACATCATCGATCCAGTAATACTTTGTCCTTATGGCCTGGTTGTATAACCTCCCAATCAGGTCTTGTGACATGACATATGCAAAGCCCTCACAGTATGGTGGGTAATATGTTTCTTGGTACTCCTCTTTTGGTACGAACCATTTGTCACTTTTCCGTCGTACTGGTTTTCCTTTCCTCACCAGGGAACAGTATAACAGATTTTTGGGTGGTCGTCGGTCTATGCGCTCCAAGAAAACAGACAGCTTAAACAAATCAACAAAAGTATCGTCATCCATTTTTAGGACATACTTTGCATGACTGCACCAGTTTTTGACCCATTTAAGGCCCATAATATTTTTCTGGGTGAGGTTGCGGTAGGAATCGATAAATTCCTCCTGTATGATGTCATGATATTGTGTACTTTCCTCGATTATTTCATCCTGAAGTGCTTGGTCGGTTGGATTTCCCAACAGGAACACTGTTTGTATCATCCATTTACGGTAACTTTTCACAGAAGCCCAAGTTTCTCGTATTAGTTCTCGTCCTTCCCTGTGAGATGGTGCACTGTGCACCAGGATTATTAATGTAACGTTATGTTTGACACATAAACCTTTCTCATTGATCATGTACTGAAAGTTATGTGGATTGATAATTGTATTATTGTACATATCAGTATCATCAAGACTTCCTTTCCTGAAATGTTTTGTTTTCCTGTTCAGCCATTTTGAATCCCGCTGACCCATGTCAAGGTCAAACCTGTGTTTAGGAACATGTGGATGGTGTTTCTTGGATTCAAGTTTATTTGGAGTCATGTTGAGTGTTAGGTATGTAGCCATACTACTGATGGTAAAGATTAAGATGAAACATGCAGGCTTCCTCCGTGCTCTGAAGAAGCCTCGTAACAGCCTCATAATTCCCATGATTCCTTGCTTGGTCATGAGTGGAACAGCAGAACAAGGTTACCTGAAAATACAAACAATAAATAATAACATACACTTAGTATATGTCACTTGAGTACCATAAATGCTGTTTACCACTGTAGTAGGTTTAACACAACATTTATACTCACCTTGACAAGTGAATGGTAATATTAGAGCTGTTATAAACATTGTGTATTGGCCATGAAAAAAAAAAATTTTCATGTGATTGGGTTGTATTTGACATTTATAATGACATTGACAAAAAAATGATCATGAAAGTGGGTTGACTGTATTAGGCATATATAATGATGACCATGACAAAAAATTATCATGTTAGTGGTTGGCTGTATGAGCATTTATAATGACCTTGAAAAAAAATGTTTGTTCATGGGAGTGGGTTGGCCGAATTTTGCATTTATAATGACCTTGAGAAAAAGTGGTCATGTGAGTGGGTTGGCTGTATTAGGTATTTGTAATGACCTTGAAAAAAATGTTCACGTGAGTGGGTTGGCTGTATTAGGCATTTATAATATAATGACCTTGAGAAAAGGTGATCATGTTCGTGGTTTGGCTGTATTAGACATTATGATGACCTTGACAAAAAAGTGATCATGTTGGTGGTGTGGCTTTATTTGACATAATGGCCTTGACAAATAAATGATCATGTTATGGGTTTTCTGTGTTAGACATTTATAATGACTGTGAAATAAACGTGGTCATGTTCGTGGGTTGGCTGTATCATATATTTATAATGACCTGGACGAAAAAGGTGATCTTGTGTGTGGATTGGCTGTATTAGGCATTTATATATGACCTTGACAAAAAAATGTTCATATGAATGGGTTGGTTGTTTTAAACATTTATAATGGCCTTAACAAAAAATTTGATCATGTTGGTGGTGTGGCTGTAATAGAAATTTTTAATGGCCTTTTCAAAAAGTGATCATGTTAGTTGGCTGGCAGAATTAGACATGACAGACTTTACAAATGAATGGTCATGTTAGGGGCTGGCTGTATTAGACAGGTTTTACAAATGAATGGCCAAAGGGTGGCTTTTACAAACACTTGTAATGGCCTGGACCATCTTCCTGAGAGCCAGGTCTCTGGTTGTGTTGAGCAGGACCTGGCATCAGCGATCCCCTGAGCATGTTATTTTCGTTATTTATTAACAAGACAATTGAACAAATCACAAAACCCAGAAAAAGAATAAGAACAAATCAATTGGCTTGTGTACAGCACAACCATATTTCAGGGAAATCAAATCTGTTGCTGCTTTTTGATGAACTGTCTGTTGTTTGGAATCTGCCCAATCAAATAAAGCTTGTAAATCTGAACAGTAACAAGTATGTTCCTGTTGGTATGGTATGTGAAAAGTTTAAATTTCTGTCCATGGTTTTCTATTTTAATGTTGGATTAGATTGTTTAAAAATTATGATTTTGGCCCAGTCACATGGATGGGGTTCTAAATTTGAGATATAACAGGTCAGGAGGCCAACTGAAGCAAGGTCTCTGCACAGCTGAGCCATGCAGACACCTTGCTCTCAAGTAGTGGACCTTCACTGGATATATCTCGGCGTGAATCCAAATGATTATTTGCCGTAAACAGGTATTCTTAACACACAGTGTGATTACACTTTAATAAATATGAAGGTTAGGGATAATGAACAGTAGATGTCAGTCATTATTATGACATCTTTTGATTTAAAATTAACCAACATTACTTGCATGTATCTGTCTGTATGTTTGTTTGTTTGTTTGTTTGTGGGTCTGTCTCATTTTTCATTTAAAATAAAAGGTTTTTTGACATGGAATATTTTACAGTTTATATAAGTGGCATTTATATTTTAAATGACAAAGAAGCATTGTAGGAGGAACCAAAAAATAGCTGGTGATATTTAATGAAGTTTACCATGAGCCCATTAAAAAAAATCTTGCCCTAAGTGGGTGCTTAGAACAAATGTATTAAAAATAGTCAAATATACTTAACATAATTATGGGACAATACATTGATACACATACTATAGTTCTTTCATCCCCTCATGTCCACCTGTTTTTTGCTATGAAAATTTTTATTAGTTACATTTCAAGGGAAAGAATTATAGTGTAGTGTACAGGATTAAAAGACCTAATTTTCAACAAGATAATAAAATACCTTACTTAAACCTTATTTAAAAAACAGAATTATTTGAAAATATGAGAAATTAGTTATCATTTTACAACATACCTAACCAGACCCACTAATGTCAGTCAGGGTCCTTGGTCACATGCAAAAACGGCCTCAGCTGACTGCTTCTGATTGGATGATGTCATTTAAAGACCCTTAAAACTAGAATATGGGTAGTCGACAAGCGACTACGTGTATTCGCAAAAATCAGAGTGGAACAGGAGAAGTGAAGCATGGATTGAGTGGCAAGGGGAAATAGAGTAAGGTGTGTTGCATATTAGCATGGAGGTCCGCAGCTGAAATGTGTAAGTAGCTTGCGCCACCTACCACAAAATCCAGAAAGCTGTCCAAGTTGTATACATATGCAAAATTTCAGGCAGATAAATCAAACCACTACATGTATATGAGTGATTTTATCCCACAGCAGACAAACAGAAGGACTTGTGCAAAAATGGTGGCAGGTGGCACCACCAATTTTGTGTATGATTAAGAGCTATGTGAGATCTATACACATGCAAAATTTCAGGGGGATTTGTCTAACCAGTCCTGAGATATAAGCCTGAATGTCTGCAGCATTAACATAAATGTAGGTGGTGCCACCTGCCAAAAAATCGAGAAAGCTATCCAAGATGTATAAATACGCAAAATTTTAGGCAGACAAGTCAAACCACTACTGAGATATGAGTGATTTTAGCCCACGGCAGACAATCCAGGATGTATACGCATGCCAAATTTCAGGTGAATTAGTCAACCACTGCAGAGATATGAGTGATTTTAACACAAGGCAGACGAACAGATGGACACTGTGCAAACATGGTTTTAGGTGGCGCCACCATTTTTTGTGTATGTTATAAAGCTATCCAAGGGCTACATTTGTATAAAATTTTTTTCCTGAACGGTCAAATGGTTCACGAGATATTTCGGTTTATGTGTAGAAACAGACGCACAAATGGATGCTGAGCAGAGAGCAAAGGTCAGAGGTCAACGCCATTGGTTAGGCACCAGTTCACATGTGACCCGATTATTGGTGTAAGTTTTGGAAAAAATCAGTCCTGTAGTCTCAGATGAGTTCTCCAGAAACAAATATGACGGCGGGGCGGAAACGGGTTAAAAACATAGTATCCACAAAACTTCGTTTTGGTGGATACATATATAACCAGGTCACACAAAGATACAGGGACAAATCATATCTGCCAGATCATTGTGAAGAGGCTAAAAAGTTGTAAAACATAAACTGGGGATTTATTGTAAAATTCTTAATTGTTATATTAGATTGTCACTTCCATATGTAGTTTTCTAGGAAATTATTGAAAAATTATTTTAAAATTTAAGAAAATTACCTACAAAAAACAGGTGAACAGCAGATGGTGAAACGGACTATAACAAACAGAACACAATACAAGGTAAAAATCAAATGTTTATTAAAGGATTAACATAAAACAAGTTATTGTGTGGATTTTTACCACTGTGAATGTCTTGAAACTGGTTGACAGCAGTCAATTAGTCACGTATCATAGACATGTAGGCCCTAGTTTCATGATCATCAGATGATATTCATGAATGGTCTAATCATCCTACGCCATTGGTTTATTTTTTGTTATTAGTGTATTGTATTGTGATTTAATCTTTCCAGCAGCCTGAAAAATAAAACATTTGATTAAGGCTCAGCACATTTTTTTAATAATGGGAAATAATAGTACATGACTTTTACTGTTATAAAATGATCAACTTAAAATTCATGTTTTAAATATATCTCATGGTGCTCTAACACAATGACAGTTTTGGGCATAATAGTATGATAACTGTCTATTTTTAACCTCATTAAATTTCATAAAGTGAAGTAAAATTTCCTATTTCATGTGATAGCCTTCAACATCAACTCTAATTTATCTTAAACTACATGTACTGTTGTTCCATGACTGAATTTAGATACTGAGTTATATATATAAGAATGAGTTGTAATAAGATCTGCTAAGATATTATTTACACAGTAACTTCAGAACATATCTGTTAATTACATTTTATTACTTCAGGGTGATTCCTAGTCCTGTGCATATAAAACCTGAAATACAGAACACTTAGTAGTAATGTCCTACCATTCCTGTTGTATAGGCATGTTTGTCAAGTGAAAGTACCTACAACAGGCCATGGACCTATCAATTAAAAAATATCACTACCTTTTGATATTACCATCAACAGTTCATGGACACACCATTTAAACTTTCTATACATTTACATAATAATACTTAATGAAGGGCACTTATTTGTGAGGGGGGTGATGAAATTTATCTATTATTTGTTAGCTCAGCTGGGTTTGTTCATTCCATTAATATTTCTTTAGAATATTAGCTGATTTTAAGCAAGGTTGTCTGTAAAAAATTATTTATTTTTGTATTTGCTCATCTGAGTTTCAGATATGCTGTCTAAAATCAGTTTACATTTTATCTGGCCTATCTGATTTCAGTGATGTCATATTTGAAATTAGTCTGTTATTTGCTCAGCAGAGTATAAGCTATCATTTTTAAAAAATCAGTTTATGAAAGTAAGGTTTTCTCAATAAATTACAATTAAAATTTTTATTGAAAAAAAAATCAGTTTTCATACTGTGTGAATATCTGTGATATGAAAGTAAAGCTTCCTAAGCCAGAATATATTGTCAGTAACGAGTAAATAAAATGCTGTTTTTAGCTCAGCTGACTATAAGTCATCTGAGCTATAGTCATGGTCCATTGTCCGTCGTCCGTCCGTCTGTCTGTCCGTCCGTCCGTCCGTCCGTCTGGATGTCCGTCCGTAAGACTGGCACGTTTCGACACAGTTGGACCTACGAATCTGAATTTCGGCATACAGTTAGATGTCTCCAAAATCTCCTACCATGCCAAAAATTGGGTCAATAGGACTTCGTTCCTTTGAGATATTAAGGAAAAACCTCAATTTTTTATTAGAAATCTATTTTCACACTTCAGGACTGCCTAATATCAAAACCACTCATCTGGTTTTCTTCATATTTACCACAAATATTCCTCTATATAGTTGCTATGTACATGCCAGATATTAAGTCAGTATTATATAATTTAAAAAAAGTTATGGGCCCAAACATAATGGACTTTGTAAAAAAATCAGGAAGATATTTGGTCATTTAAGACCAAAAGTGTTAAAGGTAGAGACTATTTTCGAGTAATACAACTTTAATTAATCAAAATTTAATTGTATACCAAAAATTAGATCAAAATTTGTTAAATTTTTTTAAATATTGGCAAAAATATAAAATTGGTACCTTAAATTTTGCCCTACTTTGGCCATGGCACGTTTTTTTCCTGTAAGTACTGTGGATTTAATTTTCACAGCATGTATACATAAGGATTTAATCTGTTAAAATCTGAAATTTGAAAATAAAAGCTGCAAAATTAGGCTAGTTATTGAATTTTTTTGGAGGCTCTTGTTGTATTCCCTTACATTGTCAAGCATTCCACTTTGATGACTGTAGGTCAATCAGTGCACATCTCTATGCTCCCCCGGCTGTTGACATAATTTTAGATGTCCCCAAAATCTCCTACCATACCCAAAATTGGGTCATTAGGACTTTGTTCTTTCGAGATATTAAGAAAAAAAACTCTGTTTTCCATAAAAAAAGCCATTGTTACACTTCAAGGCTGCCTAATATCAAAACCACTGATCTGTTTTTGATTGTATTTAGTATTCACATTCTTTTATACATTTTCTAAGAACATACCAAAAATTAGGTCAGTATTGGATATTTTTTTGAAGTTATGGGCCAAAACATAATGCAATTTTAAAAAAAATCAGGAAATATATTTACTCCCCTAACATGAGAATTGCTGAACCTAGAGACTTTTTTTCAGGAATATAACTTTATTTAATCAAGATTCAATTGTTTACCCAAAATTAGATCTGAATTTTGCAAATTTTTCAAGTTATTAGCATAAATAAAAAATCAATACCTTTAATTTTGTCCAACTTTGGCACTGTTGATTTAATTTTCCCAGCATATATGCATAAGGATTTAATCTTTTAAAATCTGAACGTTCAAAAGAAATTGATTGGAATGAATAGCTTTTATTCATGTTTTCAAACATCATGTCAAGTGTTGTTTACATCTAGCCAACCTAGTAGTACAGCCTTCACTTGCATTATGTAACCCACCCCAGGCAGCTTACCTTGGCCCAGCTTGGCCACTACTAGCAGGCTTCCCCTCTGCCCTGCACTCATTCCCCCCCCCCCAGCTGGTGCATAAACAAGATGAATGTTATAATTTTTCTGTATTTTATTTTATTCTTGGACATGCTACATTTTAGATTTTGTATTGAACCACCAGGGTTACAATGATTAAAGTGTACATTTAATTGTGTCCACAAAGTGGTGTATTGCTGTGAAAGTGTGGATGTTCATGAGATAAGTAATTCCTTACTTCAGAAGAGTAAAAACTTCACCAGGTGTGAAATTGACTATTAATTCCAGTAATTAATTAAAACTGGGATATTAATTAGCACAATGATATTGTTTGTCCTTCATTCAACCAACAGTGTGTATACTTTATTTGAAAATATGTTTTATTTTATCAAATTTACTTTTATTTTATTTTGGTGAATAAAATTAAGCATGTCCTGAAAACTCCAATGTGCAAAACATTTTAATTGTGATTCAAGGAATATTCTTGTAGATGCCATGTTGTGGCATTATTTTCTTTTAAAATCAGTTAAAACTTTTATGATTTAAAAATAATAAAATATATGTGTATGCATAATATGACCCAATGTTTTTACTCTGTATATATAATGATTTTTTTTTTTACAACAATTCTAATATTTTAACTTATATTTTCAGGTTTTTTAATTAAAAATTTATAAACCTGTAAATAAAAAAATGATTCAGATAAAAACTTCTTAATGGAAAAAGTGGATCTGCTTAAAAAAATAGGATTATATATAAACTTAAATGCATTATTCTCTTGAAAGTGAAATAAAGGTATTAGTCCATTCTGTCCACTTGCCTGTCCATCTGTAAATTTTCGCATGCAACACAGTATCTCAAAACTTTTACTGTTTTTCTTCATGACAGTCTTGTCAGAGTATTAGTTTGCAATCATATATTTAAAACTTTACTATAACCAAGTAAGAGGGCCCCTTTCCTCTTAGCTTTTCATATTCTTATATAAATGAAAAACATTACAATAGAATATTTCTACATCCACCTTCGTGCTGCCCTCACTTTTCCCTTCTCCAAACCCCATCCCAAAGTCAGCCTCAGTAAGCAAGAACAAGATGAATCAGATATATTCATACTTTGATATTTTGTATAACTATTCGTCCATAAGTACCTATGTACATGCCAGAAATTATGTCAATATTGTGTAATATGTAGACAAGGTGGGCATCACAATAATGTACCTTGTCAAGACTAAAGAGATATTGTGTCATACAGTCACATATTTATAAATCACTTCATCAGCATAGTTAATCATAACATCATATCTGTCAAATTGAATGCTTGCAGACTACCATACACTTTAGATCCTTCAATAAATAGCCTAATCATCATTCTACTACTGCTTATTACTGCTGTCATTACATTCATATTTGCTCAAATATATCACAATTTTCAACCCCTCCTAAATAAATAAAAAATAAACCACTTAATTTGACTCTATTAATCCATCAGTCAGGTAATTTCATTTATCATTTATTCACATATTACATTACATTCCTTTATAATAGCCCAACATGTACATGATTTAAGCTTTATCGACTCGATATAGTATCACAGTGAAGAAACATTTATAGTCCAATCACGATCAGCTGAGCGCCGTGACCCATGGGTCCCTTGTTTTTTTTTTAATTAAAATTCTTTCAGCCATCTTTGACAGAAAAGGATGAACAGAGAAATGTAAGCTGTGTCAGTGGGGCAGACATAGTGGCTGCAGTGGGAAGGAAGATTTAATAATAAATAACAAATATAACCCATAAAGCATGTTGTAATAAGACATCTGGCAGCATCAAGCTTTCAGTGTATTCCTGATGTCATCTTCAGCTGAATTTAGACCATCAGCAAAAAACAGAGTATAGAGACATGATATTTGAACCTAACCACTTCACAACACACACAGGCACTGCCAGCAATCTGGTAGTCAAAATTCAAAGACCTCAGATCCCAGGATCTCCTAAGTGCTGTTTACCTGGAGACAGAGACAAGTTACAGATCCAGAAGAACCAGGGATACATGAAAACACCAGTCTGATGTATATTCTTACAATAGTTTGAACCACATATCAGAGCTTGAAGACTATTCACCTTGACCTTGATGTTCAAGGTCAAATCAACAGAAATGTAGGATTTTTTCGTGATCCCCACAACTTGTGAAGTACTGCATATTTTCCACTGAAATTTGATACAGCATTTGTTTGAGCCATGATCTTTGACAAGTTTGAAGACTGGTGACCTTGAACCTGATCTTCATGAACTGCCAAATATCTGGCGATACTATGGTATCTCCAATGCAAGACATTGCTAGCTTCTTAATATCTTGCATTAAGGTAAATCAGCCTGACATATTTCCAGGACATTTACCTTGGAATTACGTATTTTCCTGTAGATTTCCAGTATGTCCTGGAATATAAACTGTTGAGACTACCCTTTGACAAACTATTTCCAGGTCCTGCTTATAGAGAAGAGGGTACTTGTACAATGTGTAGGATGTTATCACACACTGAAAAATCCGGACTTGTTTTCTGTATTTCTGAGGCCTTTGAAAGTGCTTAAATTTATTTAATCTTAAAATATTATTGGAATGATAGTTGATATCACTCTGTCTGGTCGTGAGAGACCAGGACAGACCAAGAGAGGTAAAAGTATGTGTTTGGATGAATTTGATTCAAATATGAATATACTTATAGTGCTGTGTGTGACCTTTCAGAGTTTTAGTTGATTAAGCAGTCCCTAATGAATAACAGATCCTGACACTTAGCTGTAATACAGTGTAAATATAAGGTCACATGAACTCACCAACAGGGGCTCAACTATCAGGCTTACTTTTGTATCACCGGATTTCAGATTAAAAAACATAATGTCACTTATTGACTACCGGTAATGTCAATATTTCAGTCAGACTCTGTCATGCTACAGCTTCAGATTTCTGCGCTGTGCCCCACATCAAACAAAAGCAGTTGTCTTTAATCTTTCATTTATAATGTTATTTGGATTTAGTGTGGGAATTACATGGCAGGCACACATCACAGATCGTATAATGGTTAATTGACTCTGCACGAGACACTGTTCATTGTTAAAGCAGCTACAGAGCTGGCAGGAATCAAATATTCAGTCTTACTGAAGGTAGTAACAGCAGTGTTACAGTTGCCACAGTCATGGTGCTACAGCATGCATTGTGTTTGGAGAGACAAGATATTGAATAATTAAATGATGTATGCTATTTCATGCAAGTTATTTTTCATGGCTGGATGTCAACTGATTATTTATTCATCATTTATTCTGATCATCTGTCTGTTTGTGCATGCCTTAATATTTATATATTTGATGTCTTTTTTTTCCCTATCCATCTGAATCAGTATATATCTTAATCTGGCTGTCTGTGTTCTCACCTCTCTTTTGATATATTCTATATACATTTGTGTGTCTCTGAGAGAGTGTGTAAAATTGTTAACTGACTTAACAGTATTTGTGAATTGTAAATTATCTCAAATGATCAATACAGAAACACTGCTTAATGGACCAATTTTAACCTTATATCACATGTATGACCTTTAATTTGAAAACCATTCTGGTGTTTAAAAAAGTAATTACTTAAAGTTGATTTTAAACTGTGACAGACTGAAGTGAGAGGGAACTAACAGGGCTTCACATTTGTTACCAAGACGTAGACCCGAGGCTTCATTTTATTAATGCCAACTGTTATTTTATAGGGTTCAGAATCAAGATGTCACTTTTTAGTACTGACAGTGTCTCGCAACATGCTTGGTTTTATTAGCTCAGCTGACTGTAAGTCATCTGAGCTATAGCGATCACTCTGTGTGTGTCGTCTGTCCGGCCGTCTGTCCGTTAACAGGGCACAAATCGTAACCACTGGACCTGGAATCTTCTTACTTTACATCCAGAGAGGTCCATGAATCTCCTTATAAACCTGGAATTAAGTCTCTGTTACCTGTATTCTTCAAGCTATGGGGCTCAGAAGTACCCCCCCAGAATAATGAAAAATTCGATACAAAAGCTCAAATATCTGAACAACTAATGTATTGAACACCATGATTCTTTGCATGGATATTCATCATGAAGTGTTTCATCAGTTTCTGCAGACTGGTGGCGCAACCTATATTTTTTATTTTTTACGATATTTTTTTCCTCTATTTTTGAGACCTCAAAAGATGTTGTCATCTGTTAACAGGGCACAAATTGTAACTGCTGGACCTGGAATCTTCTCACTGAATATCCAGAGAGGTCCATGAAAAGTCTTCTTGGAAACCTGAAATTAGGTCTCTGTTACCCATATTCTTCCAGCTATGGGGCTCTGAAGTACCCCCCAAGAATAATGAAAAATTTGATACAAAAGCTCAAGTATCTGAACAATTAATGCATTGATCACCATGATTGTTTGCATGGATATTCATCATGGAGTGTTTCATCAGTTTCTGCAGACTGGTGGTGCTACCTGTATTTTTTTTATTTTTTACTATTTTTTATCTATTTTGAGAATTTAAAAGATGCGATCATCTATTAACAAGGCACAAATCATAACGACTAGACCTAGAATCTTCTTTCTTGACATGCTGGGAGGCCCATGAAAAGTCTCTTTGGAAACCTGAAATTAGGTCTCTGTCACCCATATTGTCTGAGCTATGGGGCTCTGAAGTACCCCCAAGAATAACTGAAAATGTGATACTAAAGTAGGGCACAAATCGTAACCATGGGGCCCAGAATCTTCTAACTTGACATCCTGAGAGTTCCTCAAAAGTTCTCCCCAGAAACATGAAATTGGGTCACAGTTAACCTATATTCTCAGAGTTTTGGGGTATGTTTGAGCACCCCAGAAATAATGCAAAATACACACAAATTGCTGGATTCCTCATGAAAGGCTGGTTTGATTGTTTTCAAATCTGTTGTGCTTAGGGGTCTTGATGAACTTAAGCTAATATGCATGAACAATGATGCAACCTATCTTAATTAGTTGTCTGTGCAAGGACATATTACCAACATGTCAGTCAGCTGAGCGTCATGACCCATGGGTCACTTGTTAGAGCTACATTAATTTTAGTTCAGCCATAATTTAACTCTTGCTTCTGAAGTCAAGTATGTTATTAGAAGATTTAGATTTTGATGTCACCTTGTATTACTGATGTTGATGTACAATTTCCCTTGTCATACTAGACTCAATACAAGGATGCTGATAGGTATCTTAATGTTTTATTGTTTGTGCTGGCATTTTTGCTCTTTTACTTTGAACCATAATATCAAATTACTTGAATTAAATTGTAGAAAGAAGAAAGTTGAAGGTGAACAGTTGATACTACAGAGCACAGATAATAAGCATTCTTACACTGATTCTTTTCTGCTTAAGCATATAGTAGAAAAGAAAAAAATATAAAAAATGATGAGTCAGAGGAAGCTTGAATAGAAGAGTAGATCTCAGGTTTATGATTTTTTTTATATTTTCATTCTCTGAGCAGCTTTGGGAGCTTCTTTTTTGGCTAGGTATAAGGAAGAAAATTTTAATTTGGGTACAGATAACTGATACACAGGGAAATTTGGCTGTCCTGACATGGACTCCCGGTACAAATATCTTTCTGTACAGCCTTTAGCTTTCAAGTGTGCCCTGATTTGCAGCTTTCTTTACCTATTGACATAATATATTAAAGAGGTACATTGTCTGAGTACACCAACTTGTTTTCTGGTGCTGAAGAATAAAGAATTCTTGTAGCTTTGATTCAGTCCTCTGGGAGCATACAATCTGGGCAGCCATAACACATGCCAGAAGTTTCATATACTTAATTAGGCAGGTGGCAAGGTATTTATTTTTATTTTTGGTCAATACAGGTTGTTTTTTTTCTGTTAGGATTTAACACAAGAAGGTTATAAACAAATTTTAATGACATTTTTTTGAGAGTTAAATATTGTAACACCAAGAGCACAATAAATTAAACTTTGGAGATTATCTGGTTCACCATAATATAATTTTAATTCAAATGATTATATGAAGTTCTTTGACATAGGGTGATCTCCTTTGCATGGCACAGGCCGGGCAATTCATTGGTATTAGGGGCCACATCTTCCCTGCATCTCACCTGTGAACCAGTAGGTGAAGTAGGATGTCCAACACAGGACAGGTATATTAGGAGCCCACTGGAGGTGTATATGCATGTAGGCTCTGACTACACTTCATGACCAATACCAATTGATTCCTGAGTGGAGAGGGTATATGCTCGTGGTAATACCTTGGCCAAGGGTCGGAGCATGGAGGAGGGTCAGAATAGATTGTTACCCCTCAAACTTGTGGTAATTAATCAAGCGCCTTTACCTAACACCATCAGGCAAATGTATTAGTACTATTTATGTCAGTCTGACAGCTTCACATTATTTCTGGATAAAACAGACTGGTTAAGAACACATTTTCAGTGTGATACATTGACATCTTAAAGACACAGAATAACATCTAAGTTGTATATTCAACTCTATTGCCACAACCAATAAATGGTACACAGTCATTACAAGGCACACAGTAAGGTTGTTTTGAATCAGACTGGTCAGGATTCCTCTACCATTTTGGGTCCATTAAGTGTGTTCCATCTTTTGTGCATTTCATAAAACTTGCTGACTTAAATAACCCCATACCCCTTCCTTATAGGGTTTGAGATAATTTCTGTATTGATATTTGGGGGTCCGGTTGAATTGGATGCCATTGATGAATTTTTTTTTTATCTTTTTATACACCTCATATATAACGGGAGTATTATGGGATACCCACAGTCTATCTGTCCTTCCGTTAACTTTAAGTGTCACGGCAATAACTTATGGATTTTCACCAAACTCACCATAACTACTTACCAACAGATTATCTCACCTGAGTTTGAATAAGGGCAAAATCCATGCATGTTTAATAAGGTCACAGGTCACTAGGCTACTTTCTGGTGTTAAAATTGTTCATCAGTAAATTATTTTGTTTAAGTATGATTTCCAGCAAAATCCACGCGTATTTAATGAGGTCAGAGGTCACCTCTTTTTGGAGGCACTGTTTTGACAACAAAAATCCTATTGTTTGTCATTAAACTCATTATACACATTTACCAATATAGTTTCTCACCTCAATTAAATTCTTCAGCAGAATTCACGAGTATTTAATGAGGTCAGAGGTAACAAGACATAAGACAGGCATATTTGCACATTTTGGTGCTTTTCTTCTTTTTACCCTGGGATGTTCCAGTGATGGCTGAGTGATAGCAGACCTCTAATTAAAGTTTACTGTCCATTCTGACATGATAATGGATTAAGGATAATTTTCCCCTGTGGGCTTTTTTAATAGTCATTGCTCATATTAATAGTTCATCAAATATTTGTCACATATTATTATCTTCCTTAATTTAATCATGTAATATGCCAGCGGTAACTTGGCTTATGATTGGAATTCTTTATGAAAGCTCACATTTAATGGAAGCTGTTATGATTTTGTCATGTCTCTAAACATGATCATCAGGAAATAATGTCCCTGGTTCGTTTACCTAATGAAACTCTTTCTGATTTATTGAACATGATGTCAGATTATTGAGCTGGACATAATGAACCGCAGTTTGTAATTAACTTAACCTGAGTCGGGCTATAAAATAAAGCTGGTTGGAATTTGCTGATAATATCTGCTCACCAAATTTTAGTTTCTTTACATTTATTGCAAAGACTAAAGACCACAGAAACCTTACTTTCAAAGGATATTAATATATTAATATTTTAAATGTAGATTTATAAAAAATAACAAAAATAACTGTAATAAAAATTTAAAAAAATTGAAGTAATATAGTGACTCACGTATGTGAAGGTATGAAGATCCGATAACTCCATATTGATAAGTTATGTCCATTAATGCTGTGCCTCTAAGAACTATGAGTACATTTGGTTAGTATCGCTTGAAACAATTGAAATTGATTAAATTCAAAGGCCTAGTCAAGGAAAGCATTAATACATACTTCAGTGTCTCATATTTCATGCTTTTGGCAACTACTTTGGACATGACTTGGAACTTTATTAATTGTTTAGAATGATGAGAACCTGAGAGCTTGTACAAATAATTACCACAGGACTGCCACAGGTAAATAAGTAAAAAAAAGAGATAGTGCTCAAGAAAAAGAAGAGTGAAAAAAGAGAATAATCAGCGACAGCTTTCCATTCATCTTGCTTATTTTTTATTACAGATTGAATCAAGATGTGCTCCATATAATATATAGAGAAAGAGAGGGAGAGAGGGCATCAAAGTAAATGTCAGAAACATGAATGATCCATCTGCCTCTGCATTAAACCAAGAGCTATTTGACCATATTGTAAGGAATGGACACTTTGCTTACAAAACAATTATGAAACATCCCATGTTGGTTTTAATTTGCCTGTGTAACAGTTAACAAAATAAGATTTCAGAACTTTTTAATGAAGCTAGAAGAGTGAAAAAATATACGACGCTAGAAGAGTGAAAAAACGTACGACACTAGGAGAATGAAAATAGGTACTAATACCATCATTTTTATTTTCTTAGTAAAGCTTTTGGGTTTAAATTGAGAATCTACATTCAATCTTTAAATAAAGATAGGATGTGACAGGGGTCTACCAGCAGCAGAGATGCGTATATTTACGTATTTATGAAACAGTTGTGACCAGCAAAGCTGTGTCAAAGGTGTACCAAAATGATAGTCACTGTTTCTTAGAAAATAAATTCTCTCTCAAGTATCAAGATTAAAATTCATAATTCGCAGATGTTGCCTCCACTTCCTGAAAACCATGATTACATTGTGTACAGGTTGGATGTGTGGGCAGGGATTCATTTTGAAACCTGAGAATGTCAGAGTTGAAGTCAGCCTACATGGCCCTGGAGACTGATTGGCTTATGGAATCTGAGAGACATTCTGTTTCTCAAATCAAGAGACAAGAACCCAGTGCACCAGGTGTGAGTGGTGTCAGATGGAATGTGGTACAATGTGTTTGAAATAAATAAATATTAATAATTGGGTGTTGCAGTTTCTGAAAACCACATGACTAGGAAACTAGATGACCATAGGTTGAGCACTTGCCGGAAGTTGAAAGAGATAGACAGACTGACAGATAGATGAACATTTTTATGCCCCTGGCACACAGAGTGGCTGGGGCATATAGTTTTACCCATGTCCGTCATTCCGTCCTTCAAAAATCAAACAGTTGTACAGACTTTGTAAAGATAATGTCCAGTTACAGATCGAGTTCGCGTTTCGTCCCGGTTGACCTACTTTTGACCTTTTTACGGCTCCTAAACTTAGAAAATTTCATGAAAAAATAGAAATTTTCATGACAAATACACATGTACAGACTTTTTTTCGCAATGCCTGCAGATATTGGCCTGATTTTCGGAGTGTAGGCAGATAATGACCAGTTACAGATAGAGTTCGCGTTTCGTCCCGGTTGACCTACTTTTGACCGTTTTACGGCTCCTGAACATAGAAAATTTCATGAAAAATATGAACTTTCATGACAAATACACATGTACAGACTTTTTTTTGCAGTGCCTGGCCTGCAGATATTGGCCTGATTTTTGGTGTGTTGGCAGATATTGACCAGTTACAGATTGAGTTCGCGTTTCGTCCCTGTTGACCTACTTTTGAACGTTTGACGATGCTCTAACATAGAAAATTTTATAAAAAAGTGCACATGTACGGATTTTTTTATCGCAGTGCCTGCAGATACCACCCTGATTTTATATGTGTGGGCAGATAATGACAGTTACAGATCAAGTTCGTGTTTCGTCCCGGTTGACCTACTTTTGATTGTTTTACAGCTCCTAAACATAGAAAATTTCATGAAAGACAGAAATTTTTATGGAAAATGCACATGTATGGCATTTTTTTCACAATTCCTGCAGATACTGGCCTGATTTTTGGTGTGTTGCTTGGTAATGACCTGTTACAGATCGAGTTTGCATTTTGCCCTTGTTGACCTACTTTTGACCATACGACACCTCCTGAAAATCTTTTTCAAAATAACAAACTGTAGATAAGTTTGTTTTTTTTACAAAAATATATCAGCTGTAGGAATTAATTACATAAATGACCTTGTTAATAAGAATGGGTCATTTAAATCTAGGAATAATGTGACTTATGGCAATTAAACTGAATTAGATAAACTTTTATTACAGTCAGTAATTGCCTCAGCTCAGCGAACTTACCGTATTTACTCGTGTATAGGACGACCCCGTGTATAAGACGACCCCCCAATTTTAAGCCTCAAATTTGGGTACAAATTATTTTTTAGCACCATGGATCTGTCAGCTACTGAATCACTATTTGTCATGATCATGTAAACCGATGATTAAACTGGGCTATTATAACATTTCATTCTTCAAATGTTCAGTGGTATATTTCTTTTTATTAGTAAAAAAGTGAAAATAGGAAAGTTTAAAGGAAATGTATGATGGAACAGACCAAAACAGGATTTTATTAAATATATAAAAAAATGTGCATATACAATTCAAAATGATGTCATAAGAAACACCAGATAAAAAAAAATTAGGCACTGAATTAAGCACCGATGCATTTCTGTGGTTGCCTAAACTGACAAAACAAAATGATAAAAAATTTAAAAGCTGTGATGCTATGAAAGTATTTTTAATACTATTTATAAACAATTAAATATTGTCAAAGTACTATAAATATTGCAAGCTGTTAACTAAATATGAAAAACAATAAATTATAACTTGCGTGAAGGAATGTTTTTTTTTTTTTTTGGTTTTCAGTCAAACTTAACATACAAAAAATATGTGTTGATACAAAATTTCAAATTGATGTAGGTAAGAGATTGCATATAGACGACATTAAGCACTGAATTAAGCACTATGGTTTGCAGGCTTTGGGGCTGTAGGAATCGACAATTCAACTTGAAATCATAAATGATGACTTCATCACCTGTGATGATATTAACGTACTTACAAAGCGATTAACTGAAATAATCATCATCAAAGCACTTAACTACCGGAAAATGGCTATAAACACGTCACACTTGAAAACAAAATTACATGCAAATGTTCTTTTATCATAAATGGCTAACACACTGTTAAACTTCAGCCAAACTTCTGACAAACACTGAGTTCAGAAGCCTCCAAAGTCTGACTGATCATTAGCTGCATTAAATGCGGCGGTATCCAGGACCCGAAAACCGCCACATAAAAGCTTCAGAGAAAACTGGAGAACTTCAAACCCTTGTCAGAAAAAAAATCGTGTAAAATCAATAGTGCGTTTATGACAAGGAAACTTTAAGTAATCTAAGGGAGATATAGTACTTTATTCGAATGACCAAGAAATTCAGCTAATTATTATGTTTTAGTATGTAAACAAGACTCACTTTTGAAACTTTGCAACCCTTGCGCTTGAAACTGTCTCAGAATCTGAAACAATGAACTGCGTGACCTTTGCTCGCTGATCCAACACGGCCCGTTACCACTGGTTACACAGGCGGCTGCCGGCCAGCCGTGGCAGGGGGGAAACCCAGAGCAGACATCGTTCCCCGTGTATCACCGTTTATTAGGATAATACATATTCTTCTAATCAACATTTAAAGTGGACAAACACTGTCTAAGTGGTATGTTATATGCGCATTTGAGAATAACGGCCTGGTGAGTCCGGCATTGCTTGACAGCGGCCTTGATGGCGGGTGTCAGGTGTCCCCGGAACTGGTCCCACACGAGCAGACATCGTTTCTTCAGAAGCGTGACCGTCATCACAAGTTGATCAAAGCTGTCACTGATGAGTTGTTTACTCGTTTAACCAAACATGTGCGCTACATTAATTATATTCTGTGATAATTAATCATACTTTCCTAATGTTGTATGTTTGTCAGCGAGATTTGTTAAATATATTATTTATATTGGAACCAGTTTGCTTTGATAATAATTTTTATACAACTGGTATCATGTGGAGAATGAAAATGGAATTTATTAGCTCATCGTTGAACTGGGCGTGACCGGTGTCGTTTAGGTTACCCGTCAGGACGCCTGGCGAAAGCGAAGGACGACCGCAATATTGTATATTCTTTTTCAGTAATACGGAATATTAAACCATGACAAGATAAAAATATGTGAAAAATACGATCGACATACACGATTTAAAATTTGTTATTATTACACTGCGGACGATTTGCATATCAGCGTGCCTTTTTGGGGAATGTTTATAGTTTATTGTTGGGCCAGGGGTATTATCGTGGAGGTTACATGTCGGCCCGCTTGTGAACACAAGTCATGCATGCTACGCCGCTGGTATGACACATTTTGTAAAGTGAGAAGGACAAACATCACACGTTTCTCTTAAAATAAAACATGTGAGTGCTTTATAAACATAATATCAGACAAAATAAAGAAAATAAATACATTTCTTAAATAAACACGCTTGTTTGTTACCAACGCATCAGTGGGCGATACTTACCGGCAGCTTTCACAGTCAACTGAATAAGGTCTCTTTGATTTAGGCAAGCCGAGAGAAAACAACATATCAAAGGGGATTCTCACACCTGAAACCTCCACTGATCAGGTAATCCGTGCCCTTGTCCTTTTGGTGACCGTCATCACAAGGTGATCAAAGCTGTCACTGATGAGTTGTTTACTCGTTTGTTTAACCAAACATGTGCGCTACATTAATTATATTCCGTGATAATTAATCATACTTTCTTAATGTTGTATGTTTGTCAGCGAGATTTGTTAAATATATTATTTATATTGGAACCAATTTGCTTTGATAACGATTTTTATATAACTGATTTTTATGTGGAGAATGAAAATGGAATTTATTAGCTTATCGTTGAACTGGGCGTGACCGGTGTCGTTTAGGTTACCCGTCTGGACGCTTGGCGAAAGCGAAGGACGACTGCAATTTTGTATATTCTTTTTCAATAAAACGGAATATTAAACCATGACAAGATAAAAATATGTAAAAAATACGATCGACATACACGATTTTAAATTTGTAATTATTACACTGCCGACGATATGCATATTAGCGTGCCTTTTTGGGGAATGTTTATAGTTTATGGTTGGGCCGGGGGTATTTGCGAGGAGGTTACATGTCGGCCCACATGTCGGCCCACAAGTCATGCATACTACGCCGCTGATATGACAAATTTAGTAACGTGAGAAGGATAAACATCATACGTTCTTCTTGTAATAAAACATATGATATGCTTTATAAACATTATATCAGACACATAAAAAAAGAAAATAAATACATGTCATTACTATAATCTGTGTACGGACGTTTTAAGGCTTGTGTTCTACCGACGCAGCACTGGTTGATATACTTACCGGTATCTTGTTTATCATTTTCGATGAGCTTCAGGTGACTGAAAAACTTGTACCCGATAATAGGACGACCCCCCCACTAAGCCCTCCAAAATTTGGGAACCAATTTGTCGTCCTATACACGAGTAAATATGGTACGTTCTTTGATAAAAGAACATACGTTTGAGAATACAGATATCTGCGATGATTCAATATTTATCAACAACAAGCAATATTCTATATCAAAATTAAATTCAAGAATGTTTTACAGTAAATGTATTCAGGACAAAACTTTGTTCAGAAACCTTGTATGGGACAAATGGTTGGATGTTACTGCACAAGAAAAGGAACTTTGTTTTACATCAATTTATCAAATCTCTTCAGATAGGTATTTAAGAGAATTTCTTTACAAAATTATGAATAATTAATTATGAATAATTACTTGGCAGTTAACAGAAATTTGTATAAATGGAACTTAATTGAAACAGGTCGATGTGACTATTGCTATTTTATCAAAATCAATTTTTCACTTGTTTTGTGAGTGTACAGTTACAAAGAATTTCTACTTTAAGATTAAGGAATGGTTAAAACAATGTGATATTAATATGCCTGAAATAACACAAAATAAAGTTATTTTTGGAATCCTACCTATCAGTAAAGAAAATATCATGATAAATACCGTTATTCTCATATATAAGTATTTTATTTTTAAAGGCAAATCTTTTCCATCTGTCACAAGTCTACTTGCAAAATTTATTTGTACTTTGAAATCTTTGCAAAAAGAAGTATATCTCATTGCTAAAAAGGGGTTAGAACTAGAGGACCACCTTAAGAAATGGAAACTGTATTACCTCTGATAACATAAAATGTTTGTAATCGATAACTGGGCTATTGAAAAAAAATACGAAAAATCCCTATACAGAGTAAGGAATATAGTTCATGTTTAGGGTGTGAACAGCCATGTATACTCAACTTATTATGTACCTGCCAAGCTAATAATTTGAGATAATATGTGTATGTGTTTAGATATTATGTTTATATGCATCAGTGTGCAGTGCATATTGGATTGTATATGACGTGTGTATTCAACATACGTTTGTGTTTATATTTGTAATGTATTTGTGGGGTATATGTGTGTTTATGTATATACAAATAATAATGACTTCTAAATTTAACAAAACTGTTACAGATTGATGTGGTAATTTGAAGAAATGTTCTGTCAACGTCACTTGTGTATTGTTAACAATGATTCAATCTTTGTATTGTCTTTTGTTTGAATAAAAAAAAGATAAGTTTTTAATATTAAATGCTGATTAGTATCTTGCGTAGAGGTTATAAAGGAGACTTGATCAGTCGGCTGTGATGTCCTTACATGGATCATGGTCTTCTCCAAATTAACCTTCAGTATATCCCCTCCAGACAGATTAGGAGATAAGGATTGAGCACAACCAGCCATGAGTCAGTCCGCAGCAGGTTATAAGTGGTCACCATGGATACACTTTAACAGCATCAGTATGATTATGAGGGCATAACCTTGCAGGGAATAATGAAAAAAAAAGATATATATTTAACATCATACTTATTGCTTTATAGCAGAAAAACCATATATGATATTTTATATTTTGACACTGCCCTGCAGGTTGAGTTGGTTTGTATTTTCTCTCCCCGTTTCTGTCATCAGGGTTAACTTTGTGTCTCTGCGTGGTTAATGAGCCTCATCATAACTCAACATTAACACTCCACCTGACTGTCCTAACATAAATACTGTGAAAATCTGTGCAAGTTTCATGAGGAGATAGGTCACCACCATGGGTATTTTATGTACTAGCTGACTTGCCATGCTCTTGTTTTCAGTGCTAATGACACCTTTCACCAGCCGACAGGTTTTGCGTAATGTTGAGGAAATAAACTGTACACTCAGCTTTTGTTATGGCAAGTTTATGGTGTCAGTCAAGTTTATTAGGCCAATACCTACTTCTATGTAGTTTACTTCTAGGAGTCAAACAGTCAGATTATAAATAAATAAGCAGTGGTGGTTCCAGAGGGGGTCTGGCCCTACCCCTTTGTCAGCTGCCATAAATTTGAGTTACTGGTTTCAACCAATTTTTTAGGCCTAACTTCTTCCCTCCCCCCCCCCCCCCCCAACTTTCGTGCTCACTAGTCTTTCTGGCTAAGACACTCCTTCCAGGATCTTGGGTCTACCACTGATAAGATTTTCTTTGGCATCTATTGCTGGAATGGACAGTAATATCTAAGGTCTGCCAGTGTCAAGCCCTAACTATAAATCCAAGATAAGCATTATTATGTCCAGACAAGCAGAGCTGACAGTAACAGCTGAGTTGTCAAAATGTCCAGGTCAATGCAGAAGTTGCAGTTTTGCCTTATATATAATTTTTTTTTTCATGATGAAAACATGAACATGTTTTCTTTCTTGCCAGTTAGACATATATTATGAGTAGGTAGATGCCATATGGTGTAGGTGTAAACTAAGATCATCACTGTAAAAAATAATTTATGACTCATGTCAGCACTCTGTACTGTGGCTTAATAATTCATATTCTTGTTGTACATGGCCTGAATTATAGGAACATGACATTGACAGGTTGAAGGCTCCAGTCCTATATAGTGCTTTAGTTCTGATGTGATTTATATTTTACAGGGAGTGTACTATTTGAGACTGGATGTGTGACCTGTAACCATAGTATTCATGCAGGCTCACACATGTATCAGACAGTTCATGGGACATGACCAAGTAAACAAAATCATGTCCAGAAGCTAATTAAGTCATGTTTATGAAAAAATTTGACGACAGGAAAGTTGATGAAGTGGTTGCTCAGATCAGCCAGTGTCTCTGACAGTGTGTGTGTTTTAGAACCTACTATCCTTGGCCAGAAAATACTGATATAAATACATCATTATTAAACATTACCTGTTGAACTGTCAGGCTGCAATAGAACTTGATTTTTTATCTACATTTATGTAGCCTATGATAACAAGGTCAACTTCACAAGCTGTGGAGATACTATATATGTTAGATACAGAGTATCACAAGGGAATTGCAACTGAAAAGAAAAAAAAAAAGAAATATATTTTCTCCCTTAACAAGAGGATTGCTGAAGCTAGAGATTTTTTGTCAGGGATGTAACATTATTGAATCAAGATTCAATTGAATACCCAAAATTAGTTCTGAATTTTTAAAATTTTATAAGTTATTAGTATAAATATAAAATTAGTACCTTAAATTTTGCTCAACTTTGACCATGGCATGTTTGTTTTCTGTGAGCACTGTTGATATAATTTTCATATCATGCACACATAAAGATTTCAGCTTTTTAGTTTAAAAAGCTGAAAGAAATTGGCCAAAAATTGTAGCTTTTATTAATGTTTTTATGAGACCATGTCAGACCTTGGCTCTCTGTAGCACCTCTTGAGTCACCTGTATGTTGACCTTGTTGAACTTTCAGCAAATTATGCATGCTTGAGGCCAGGCATAAACTGGGGCTCCAGGCAGCTTATTATATAATGGCCAGCCACAGTTGATCCAGGTGTCCAACCCAACTCATCTAGTAGTTTTAGCCAACAACTTAACAATAAACAATAAATTAATAAATTTTTATTGTTTTTTTAATAACAAATTAAAGAAAAATAGAAAAGGAATTTGTTAGTTGATAATAACAGGAAATATAATATAAGAATCTTGTATCGATGGATAGAAGGTCACGTATTCCAAATAACACCATGCAGTCACCTATGGTATTTTTCAGTTCAATTTTAATGATAAAAAAGTAAATCATATTATTCATTACTAATCATTAGGGATCATATGAAGGAAATTAATGATAGACAAAGATGCAGTTGATAATATTATTATCTAGATTCCTACTGTGTCTATAGTTAGTACATTGATGTGAAATTAGTCCAAAATGAATATATTACATTTTTTTTTTAATATAAATAAAAGCCATAAAACCAGGTACTTATGATCATTATTTAAATGTGTGAATTTTGTATATTCTGGATTCTCAACATCATTGTTTGTTGAAAACTGAATAAATACCAGACATGGTGCGAATACTTTGCAATTGTATTTAAACACGAATATGAATATGTTCTCCATTATAAAATTTCTTTCATAAGAATGGGAATTCAGGTAAAAATGAAAGTATATGAATACCAGTGCAAATACTTTCAAAATGTATTAATGAATGCATTCATGAATATATTCTTTAATATTATTTTAATAATCATTTCAGTTATATTTTATTTGAAAAAAAATCATACTATTCTCTTATTATTTTTTATAAAAATTATATTTGGGACAAAATTTGTAATTTTTTTAATAAATAGTTAAACTCTTATATTATATGTTCTGCTTATAAGTTATATGGCCAAGTCAAAATCTGTGTGACAATCGCACTCCATTTGTTAATAAAATGAATGAAATTAATCCTCTTTCCTGTCTCCAAAGGTACTATCAAAATCATACATAAGCTAAACAACAACAACTCATAATACAGCTTATTTTTATTACCACATTAAACCAGCATGTGCGTCATTTCTAAATCATATTTTTTATCATATATAACAGCTGAGCGCCGTAACCCATAGGTCCCTTGTTTTTATCTGCTAGGAACCTTGGTGCTGCAAGACATAAGCTGCATCGTAAAACCTGCCCACTGGCAGAACTTCTAATTCAGGATGAGCAACCAGATGCTGATCTCTTCTGAGGTCAACCAATCATGGCACGGAGATTTAAATTTCGGCTCAGCTTCTGATATTTGTCCTAATTCTTAACAAGATTCGATCTCTGACATTTACCGGTACTCTAAATTAAATTAGGAGCAGGTGACAGATTCTCAACAAGGAGGTTTTGATTCCACCTGACACGTGTCTTTTATCAACCAAAATACAATACAGAAAGCAATATGATTGTAAGAAAATTCAGACAAGACCTACAAAAAAGCGCAAACACTACTAAACTAATTTTTACAAAACTTTGTGGAAGGTGGGCTATAGGCCCCAGACAGTCCCCTTTAAAATATGGTGCTAATCTGTACAGAGAGGTACCTGGTCAGTGGGGTTGTCTGGCTCAGTTGAAGTATGCACTCAATAGAATGCCTGTAGTAGTTGACTTTAATATGAGTCCACTATCACTGACATTGATTGATATCGACCCTACTACACACTGTTACCCTGACTTAAACAATACAATTAGTCCAGTATGGACAGTGTTATCGGGAATTTTAGTGGTTGATGTTCATGTTACAAGTAATCACTTATTCATAAAATCACCTTGGTATCAGATTAGAAAAGCTAATTATAGTAGCAGAACATTTTTGTGCAGCCTTGATTAGATATGTTAATTAAGACTTGAGAAGCGATATACAAGCTGCAAATAGTTCAAACCCTGGTGAACGTGCATTAGTGTACATGGATTACACAGCTAGTTATAATAACTAATAAAATGCATGCTTCATGGCTTGGATGGTTGTGTTTAGGCTACTTCAACACCCCCCCCCCCCCCCCCCCCCCAAGCCACACCAGGGATCAAACCTCTTGGTCGCAAGCGGAAAGAGCTGTGCATTTTACCCCCAACTGTCCCAGCCAGAACATTGACAAATGGAGGAAACTGACCGTGATTTTTCCCGATTCTCCTGACAGATTAGCAGTGTTTTGTTGTCATAATCATAAACCTGTACCAATGTATTTATGAAATTTTTCAGCCCTTGTATCAGTTTCCTTACAAGCAATATATCCTTCAGACATCTGATTTATTACATGTAAGCTTTGGTGAGTTTCCACATCTGACTTTTGATGTCTAGCTTTAATCCAGTACCCACATCTGACTTTTGACACCCATGTTTTGAATCTATATTAAAGAAACAGTGGTACCGGTAGCTACTGAAAAAGGTTTCCAACAATGTTAGAAATGAATCTCTCATTCTCTTATATGTGCAGGGAAATAAGACATGGTGATACTGTAATGGAAATAACACATATTGATACTGTTTGGGGATTAAAGAATGATGATACTGTGATTAGTATAGAATATGATGATACTCTGAGGGAAATAAGAGATTGATGATACTCTGAGGGAAATAACACATATTGATACTGTGAGGGGAATAAGTCATGATGATACTGTGATGGATATAAAATGTGATGATCCTCTGAAGGAAATAAGACATGAAGATACTGTGAGGAGAATTAGGCATGATGGTACTGTGAGGGATATAAGATGTGATGATACTCTGAGGGAAATAAGAGATTGATTATACTCTGAGGGAAAAAAGACCTGATACTGTTGGGGGAATAAGTCATGATGATACTGAGATGGAAATAAAATATGATGAAGGAAATAAGACATGAAGATACTGTGAGGAGAATTAGGCATGATGGTACTGTGAGGGATATAAGATGTGATGATACTTTGTGGGAAATAAGAGATTGATTATACTCTGAGGGAAATAAAACATGATACTGTTAGGGGAATAAGGAATGATGATACTGTGATTAGTATAGAATATGATGATACTCTGAGGGAAATAAGAGACTGATGATACTCTGAGGGAAATAACACATATTGATACTGTGAGGGATATAAAATATGATGATACTCTGAGGGAAATAAGAGATTGATGATACTCCGAGGGAAATAACACATAATGATACTGTGAGAAGAATAAGAAATGATGATATGCTGAGGGATATAAGACATGATGATACTCTTAGAGAAATAAGACATGATAATACTGAGAGGGAAATAAGACATGATGATACTCTGAGGGAAATAACACATAATGATACTGTGAGAAGAATAACACATAATGATACTATGAAGGGAATAAGGCAAGATGATACTCTGAGGGATAAAAGATATGATGATACTCAGAGGGATATAAGAGATTGATGATACTGTGAGGGAAATAAGACATGATGATACTAACACAAATCAGCTGAGGTTCAATGCAATTGGACCCAAAGCAGCAGAGAAGTCATCAGGACAGCATGACTACAAAGATGGCTGATTACAGTTGGATGCTTCAAGGGATACAAACTATTATAAATCATCCAAATACACTTGCAGGCTTTGTAATTTATGGTGTCATTGAATATCTGATGCTGTTCGCCTGTGCACTGTGTAGATTATGGCAGGTGATTACTTTCCCGATTGAACAGACCTTAGTCGCTGTCAGATATTTCACTGGCTGTCACACAGAGTAGGACAATGTGACTGGAGTCAAAATAGCCAGTTAATTTTTTTGATATTTTTATAAAGTTAAAAGTGGAAAACATATAACAATTCAGTTGATGCTTTCATGGTTCTGACTGCCTTTTCATTGGTTTGTACTGGATCATGTGCTTTAAACACAGCTGACTGATTGTTTCCTGAAATACTGATGTTCTTCCAACTATCTGTCCTGTTTTTAGCGAAAGATGGCAGATGTCTGTACTGTGAAATGCTGAACAGCAAACTGATATTTGTAGAACAAATTTATTGGTTTTATTGCCTTGCATTCCTTCATCTAAGATATACCAATATATACCATATGTAAGTAAAAATCATTTCTCCCAGGCCCAACTTGAAGCACCTGAACCCCATGGCTCACAGGTCACTTGTTTAGAAAACAAATTAATAAAACCATTAACTCCTGTTTGGGTTTTATATAAAAAAACTGCTTCATACATACTGGTAGTATAAACTAGTATTATTTAAATCAAATGCATCAATGGAAGCCCATGTTATGGCAGTCTGGAAGGCTTCTTACATACATATTCATAATATCAGTTGAAAAGGAAAGTTCTTTAAAATTAGATTATTGCAATGTACTCTTGCGTTGAATGCTGTAATAATTTATAAATTGACTCTCAAGTATACAGAATATTAACCTAATAAACTAACCATTAGTCTAAGTTCTACTTAAACATAATATCAACTCAATACACTAACCACTAGGCTACATCCTACTTAAATATAATATTAACTCAATAAACTGACCATTAGGATAATTCCTACTAAAACATAATATTAACTCAATAAACTAACCATTAAGATAAGTCCTACTAAAACATAATATCAACTCAATAAAATAACCATTAGGCTAAGTCCTAATTTAACAAAATATTAACTCAATAAACTAACCAATAGACTAAGTCCTACTTGAAAACAAGGGACCCATGGGTCACGGCGCTCAGCTGATCGTGATTGGACTATAAATGTTTCTCCACTGTGATACTATATCGAGTCAATAAAGCTTATGAATATCATGGACATGTTGGGCTATTATAAAGGAATGTAATGTAATATGTAAGTAAATGATAAATGAAATTACCTGACTGATGTATTAATAGAGTAAAATATAGTGGTTTATTTTTTATTTATTTAGGAGGGGTTGAAAATTGTGATATATTTGAGCAAATATGAATGCAATGACAGCAGTAATAAGCAGTAGTAGAATGATGATAAGGCTATTTGTTGAAGGATCTTAAGTGTATGGTAGTCTGCAAGCTTTCAATTTGACAGATATGATGTTATGATTAACTATGCTGATGAAGTGATTTATGAATTTGTGACTGTATGACACAATATCTCTTTAGTCTTGACAAGGTACATTATTGTGATGCCCACTATGTCTACATATTATACAATATTGACATAATTTCTGGCATGTACATAGGTACCTATGGACGAATAGTTATACAAAATATTAAAGTATGAATATATCTGATTCATCTTGTTCTTGCTTACTGAGGCTGACTTTGGGATGGGGTTCGGAGAAGGGAAAAGTGAGGGCAGCACAAAGGTGGATGTAGAAATATTCTATTGTAATGTTTTTTATTTATATAAGAATATGAAAAGCTAAAAGGAAAGGGGCCCTCCTACTTGGTTATAGTAAAGTTCTAAATATATGATTGCAAACTAATACTCTGACAAGACTGTCATGAAGAAAAACAGTAAAAGTTTTTAGATACTGTGATGCATATGAAAATTTACAGATGAACAGGCAAATGGACAGAATGGACTAATACCTTTATTTCACTTTCAAGGGAATAATGCATTTAAGTTTATATATAATCCTATTTTTTAAGTTAATATATATAAGCCTATTTTTTTTAAGCATATCCACTTTTTCCATTAAGAAGTTTTTATCTGAATCATTTTTTTATTAACAGGTTTTATAAATTTTTGATAAAAAAAAACTGAAAATATAAGTTAAAATTATTAGAATTGTTGCAAAAGTTGCAATCATTATATATACAGAGTAAAAAACTGAAACTATAAGTTAAAATATTAGAATTTTTGCAAAAGTTGCAATCATATTGGGTCATATTATGCATACACATATATTTTATTATTTTAAAATAATAAATGTTTTAACTGAATTTAAAAGAAAATAATGCCACAACATGGCATCTACAAGAATATTCCTTGAATCACTATTAAAAAGTTTTGCACATTGGAGTTTTCAGTACATGCTTAATTTTATTCACCAAAATAAAATAAAAGATTCAGTAAATTTGATAAAATAAAACATCTTTTCAAATAAAGTATACACACTGTTGGTTGAATGAGGGACAAACAATATCATTGTGCTAATTACTATCCCAGTTTTAATTTATTACTGGAATTAATAGTCAATTTCACACCTGGTGAAGTTTTTACTCTTCTGAAGTAAGGAATTACTTATCTGATGAACATTCACACTTTCATAGCAATACACCACTTTGTGGACACAATTAAATGTACACTTTATTCATTGTAACCCTGGTGGTACAATACAAAATCTAAAATGTAGCATAGCCTAGAATAAGAATGAATCAAATACAGAAAATAATAACATTCATCTAGTTTATGCACCATCTTGGGGGGGGGGAGTGCAGGGCAGAGGGGAAGCCTGCTGGAAGTGACCAAGCTTAGCCAAGGCAAGCTGCCTGGGGTGGGTTACATAATGCAAGTGAAGGCTGTACTACTAGGTGGGCTACATGTAAACAACACTTGACATGGTGTATGAAAATGTGAATAAAATGTATTCTTTCCAATCAATTTCTTTGAAATTTCAGATTTTAAAAGATTAAATCCTTATGTATATATGCTGTGAAAATTAAATCAACAGTGTCAAAGTTGGACAAAATTTAAGGTATTGATTTTTTATTTATGCTAATAACTTGAAAAATTTGCAAAATTCAGATCTAATTTTGGGTAAACAATTGAATCTTGATTAAATAAAGTTATATTCCTGAAAAAAAGTCTCTAGGTTCAGCAATTCTCATGTTAGGTGAGTAAATATATTTCCTGATTTTTAAAAAACTGCATTATATTTTGGCCCATAACTTCAAAATAATACCCAATACTGACCTAATTTTTGGTATGTTCATAGAAAATGTATGAAAGAATTTGAATACTAAATATGATCAAAAACAGATCAGTGGTTTTTGTTATTATAGGCAGCCTTGAAGTGTAACAATGGCTTTTTTATGGAAAACGGAGGTTTTTTTCCTTAATAATTCGAAGGAACGAAGTCCTAATGATCCAATTTTCGGTATGGTAGGAGATTTTGGGGACATCTAAAATTATGCCAACAGCCTGGGGAGCATAGAGATGTGCACTGAATGACCTACAGTCATAAAAGTGATATGCTTGACAATGTAAGGGAATACAACAAGAGCCTCCAATAAAATTCAATAACTAGCCTAATTTTGCAGCTTTTATTTTCAAATTTCAGATTTTAACAGATTAAATCCTTATGTGTACATGCTGTGAAAATTAAATCCACAGTACTTACAGGAAAAAAACATGCCGTGGCCAAAGTTGGGCAAAATTTAAGGTACCAATTTTATATTTTTGCCAATATTTAAAAAAATTTAACAGATTTTGAACTAATTTTTGGTATACAATTAAATTTTGATTAATTAAAGTTGTATTACTGAAAAAAAAGTCCCTACCTTTAACACTTTTGGTCTTGAGTGACCAAATATCTTCCTGATTTTTTTACAAAGTCCATTATGTTTGGGCCCATAACTTTTTTAAATTAAATAATACTGACTTAATTTCTTGCATGTACATAGGAACTATATAGAGGAATATTTATGGTAAATATGAAGAAAACCAGATGAGTGGTTTTGATATTAGGCAGTCCTGAAGTGTAAAAATAGATTTCTAATAAAAAATTGAGGTTTTTCCTTAATATTTCAAAGGAACGAAGTCCTATTGACCCAATTTTCGGCATGGTAGGAGATTTTTGGGACATCTAACTGTATGCTGAATTTCAGATTCATAGGTCCAATGGTGTCAAAACGTGCCAGTCTTACAGACGGACAGACGGACGGACGACGGACAATGGACCACGACTATAGCTCAGATGACTATAAGTCATCTGAGCTAAAAATCATAAACCTTACATCCTAACCATTAGGCTATGTCCTTTAAAAAAATGATCCAATATCCTAACCATTAGACTTAGTCCTACTTAAAATTTTAACTCCCTGTAACTTAATTTGCCCACCAGTGAGTGTACCCTTTACCTTCATTTATAAGTCCTCTGCTTATAATGGTCTTGAGTTCTCACAAGTATTATTGCTGAATAATCAATAACTTACAGGGAGACAGCCTGGAGTAGTCCTACAGTAGGATTAAATTGATAATGTTGAGAGGAGAGTAATGGCTGCTCCTAGCAGATTAGGTACACACATCAGTGTTTAACCAAATAGATACAGAGCTCTTAGCTCTTAAAAGGAAATCAATATATAAAATTATATAACATAATAATCAATATAATTTGATGACGTGTGTGTGTGTGAGTTATATTGGTATGCACAAGTTAAACATTTAAAACCAAGGCTTTTCTGACATAGAAAAATTTCTATGACTTTTACTATTGATTATCTTTCATGTAACAGAACTCCTGTTTGCTTCACTTGCATTTTACCAATATTGCTATTACCTGTTTCAAACAGATCTTGGCTTGAAATCAATGATATTATTTCATTTATAAGCCAGCACCTCTCTCATAGAGGTTACTTATATAGCTCAGCTGACTTAATTTCTGTCATGCTGAGTTATAGCAATGGGTCTTTGCTTTCTTCTCTCCAGTCAGCTGTTAGCAGGGCATAAATTATAACTGTTTGTTCCAAACATTTCTAACTCAAAGTGAGGGATGTCCTGGTGTAATCTCACTGGAAAACAAAAATTTGGTCACCATGACCTATATTGTACAAGTCATGCAGCAAAAAAAAAAGAATTTGAGCATTTGAAAAGTCGGACTCTTCTGAGTGTTCTAGATTGTTGAACAGACATCCACAAAAGGACCTTAAATTGAATAAATGTACCACAGTTATACATATGTACCTGTAAGCATATTAATTCATATATAGTTGGCTCAACTATTTCAAGACGAAAGTTCCCTGGAGATTTTACATTTCACTACAATTTGCTTATTTGATAAAATTAATTTAACAGCTCCAATCTCTCAACAGTTAATGCTTTTATTTACTGTGTTTTTCCATCAACAAGTGGCCCCACCTATACGTATTCACCATTATATTATACATTCAACCTTATCCATCTGTTAGCAGGGCAGAAAATGTAACCATTAGACCTAGAAAATTCTTGCTCAAATCAAGACAGATCTTGAATAAAATGTGCACTCCTGAAAATAGGTCACCATGATTTTGTGTACTTGAAAGTCAGACCCTTCTTAGTTTACAAAGCTGTTGAAATAAAAATTCACAATTGGATCATAAAGTTTAGTTATTAAACCTCATCTAACAATTGTAAATGTAAGGCTAAAATGTCATATTATTCCGCTGAACATCATCACCTATGGGTCACCTGTTCGTTTTACTTCTGTTTGTGCCACATCTCCAGTTCACTCTTATATTTTTACATTTGACTATGAGAACACGAGGGTATTTCTGTCACACGTATCCATTAACAACAACAGCAGCACACCTGTAGCCATCTCCATGGACATTCTAAATTCACTACACCTCACGACCTACCTCCAACACTTACAAAAATCATAAGGTTAAGGCAAAAAAAAAAGTATGGTTCTCAAAGACTTTTTTTCAGAAACCAGTGCAGGTGGGCGATGTTTAATTTTTTATTTTTTGTGTATGTTTCGATAAAAGTGTCAAATGAACAATGAATGGCATGAAATTAACAGAATTTTTTTTGTGAAACAGGTAAGAACACTACATAACAAAGGAAATCTTATCAAAATTGTATTATCTTATCTTCTTGAAATATGAAAATGAAAATAAAAATTTTCAATGCGGGGGGGGGGGGGGGGGGGGTTAAAATTGACGCAGGCAGTGCCTGAGCACTATAGCTTTTATTTTTTTCTGGCCTTAGATTTTGTTTTTTTTTTTCATTTTTTTTTATATCGATTGATGATGATATTTGGAAAAATGAAAAATGGAAAATTATTACCTGTCCTTGTGAAAATCAACACACTTAGGCTTTTCTGTTACAATCTTGCTGAAGAGTGTAAATTTGGAAATCACTTAGTAATACTAATGTGGTAATTAGAAAATTGGGGGAATACTACTTGTGCCCCCCCCCCCCCCACCCACACACACTCCTTAGGATCCACCATTGGAGATTCCAAGATATTCTTACCAGTAGATTTCCTGTGCATGCAGTATTTATGAAGCATAATTCTTAGAAGAAAATATGTTTTCATTGAGGTCACCATCACTGTAGACATTAACACCTTAGTTACTTAATGTTGCATGTGTAATCATGTCTGCATGTCTATCATTAATTTACCTGCATATATGGCATTAACTGCAGCTTCCCAACTTAATTTTAATTTTCCTGCATCTTTACCTTTTAACTGCATTAAATTTGGATCAGACTGAACATGATAATGTTAATAAGTGATAATTTCAGCAAGGTCAGTTTTTCTGCTACCTGTAAATTAACTGATTTAATTATGCATATGATTAAGCATGGTGCTTGAGGCATACAGATTACATATCATTTTTATTAGCTCAGCTGACTTTCAGTTACGCTGGGCTATAGCTATGGGTCTTTGTCCGTCATCCTTCCATCTATTTGTCTGGCTGTCTGGCTGTCCAGCTGGCTGGCTGGCCGTTAGCAGGGCACAAATCATAGCCTTAAAGGTTAGGATCATGAACCCTATGCAGTCTTAGAGGTACTAAAATGATCTCCTTGCAAACCTGAAATCAGGTCACTGCAACATATATTCTCAGGGTGAGTTACAGGGTGTGTTTGCACCCCCAGAATTAATTCTTTTAGCCAAAATTGTCATCCCAAACCTTCCATCTTTCACGTACAACTCACCTACTAACAGGGAAAGAATCATAATTATTTTGAAGTCACAAGTTCAAAGGTCAAGGTCACACGACACATATCTTTGAAAAGCTTGTGGATGCATTTTAAGCCAAACCTTTAATTCCAATCCTTCGATCTTTTACATATGGCTCACCTATCATGTGTTAGAAGAATCCTATAGATTTTGAGGTCACAAGGTCAAAGGTCAAGGTCACAGGATCCACTTCTTTAAAAAGGTTGTGGACACATTTCAAGCTAGAATTTTCATTCCAAACCTTCCAGCACTGACAGGTTCTCTGCCAACAGGGAAAAAGAATTGTTGATTGGAGGTCAAAGGTCAAGTTTACAGCAACCACTTCTTGAGTGAAGTCATTTTAAGGCAAACTTTTCAACCTATAACTTCCATCTGTCATGTATGGCTAACCTACCAATAAGTGAAGAACCCTATTGATGTTGAGTTCAAAAGGTTAGAGGTCAAGGTCACAATACTAAATTGTTCCAAATGCTTGTGAACATATTTCAAGCTAAATTGTTTATCCCAAACTTTCAGTCTTTCACATATGCCTCATCTATGCATCACTCAATTTGATTCAAATATATGTATGGGTCTTTTTGTTTGAAGAAATAACTTATTGATTTTGGGGTCAGCTGGTCAGGAGGTTAAAGGTTGCAGATCAAAGTTATTCACACATTGGTTGCCAAGTGATTACTCCAGTTTTAAGTGGTTACCCATCACTTTAAAAAGAATCCAATTGATAAGGGGCAAAAGGCCAAGGTCATAGGTCAGGGATTGTCAAGATAAAAACTTACTTTGTAGACCATCTCTATTTTTTCTTGTATATATAACCATTGCACTCCAACTGGTACATCTCACTGTGTGCCCATAATTGTCAGTGACACTTGTGACATATGACTCCCTTTTGTATCAGCTCATGGTGTGATAAGGACATATTATTAGGGCATAACAAAAACACTGTTGCCAGACTGCTTTGGCAAGGCATTAATACTATGAGAGTAAAGTGTTAAGGTTTAGCTACTGCTTTTTAAGATGATGGAAACATTTTGAAGTTTATTTCATGGAATCATACAATAAACTTCGTTTTCTAGATATCTGAATATTATTATACAAATCATCAGATATACCAGCAAGTGCTTGTTCTGATGGCTTTATTTGATTACAAGACTCTTAGTGATGCTTTCTGCATTTCTTTTCTTTTCCTACCCTGTTGACCCTATTGAAAAGCAAGGTGATAATTAAAAAATATTGGACTTGCACTTTTTACATTTGCATGTCCATAAATTTGATATGAGAGCTCTCCAACCTGATCATGCCTTTTGAATTGTTTTGGACATTCATAACTGTAACATTCTTTGGAATATAACTTGGAGCAATTGCCACAAGTTTGGTCTCTTATTGAAGGATGTGTGATATCAAATGTCAGACTTGTCAGTGTTGCATGGACGTCATCCGGACATCGGAGGATGGCGCCACGAAGTGGTGTGGCCGCCCCAGTTCCCACGCTTATGGATCCACCCCGCTATCAGTGACTACTGACGCGCTTTGAGAAACATAAAAACTATTCTTGGACCATTCAGTACTGGTTTTGCAGTTCTGCCGGCGCTATCGTTTCTCTCAAGCAAAACCACAAACTTCTGCGGTTTTCACCCATTGTTGAAAACCTATAAAACGAACTCGCCTGCAGTACGAGGCGGGACTATTGACTTTACTACGCCACGTTACAGTTTTCCCCGGGGACCGTGACCGTGGGCTCTTGGTCCCCAAGCCCACGGAATGCCATGAACCACGCCATGAACTTTATTATTTAAGAAGAGGAGAGACTTTGTTTGTTTGGTGCCACATGGATTAATACAGGACTTCAGTTTTGTGTGTGCCCGAATTATGTGTTGATGATGGACTTCAGTTTCTCGTATACCGGATTCAGTTAAGTATTTCGTTACAGTTCGTTATTTAGAGACTCAGTTTTCGTCAGAGACTTGGTTATAAATTACGTTATGTATTGACTATTATATTATTTGTGTATGAATGTAAATATTGTAATCTAGTAATATAGTACTGTTTTTGCACCCATATTTTGGTTACGTATTCATTTGAAGAGAACGTGTCTGAGCATATGTGTTACGGTTCGGCCTGAGTTGTTTGGTGTGAAAAGGGACCGTAACATCAGAAATCCATTATGTCTGCAAGGTAGCCAGCTTAGTCATCCTTTTGCCAATGCAGTTTCTGTGACTTTTTTTCAATTTTTTTTGTCCCTTTTAGAGGATGTTTGTTGTTCAATTTCCAACAAGGCCACCAGGAAGCCATCTTTAAATTCCTTTGGAACATATTATCTCAAGAACTATTTAAGTGAATGCAATGGGATGTATATTAATGTAATCTTGCATTGGGTCAAAGATTTCTTTATAAATATCACCATAATTTATGAAAGCTCAGTACAGTTGGCTTGTATTAAATAAAAAATAATACAGAAGCCCCTGTTTCACAATAATTCTTGCATGGATTTCCTTGATTTTTTTATATATATTTTGATCTTATATTTGGCCTGTGTGGTATTCCTTTTGAGACTGACAGGTATCAAGCAAGCATTGGGATTAGTTCCTTATAGCTCAATAGCCATACATTTTGCCTCAGGCCACCAGTTTACTGTGTTTTAACCAGACATATGTGATATATATTTTTGTCAACATAGAAAGTTTCAACAAAATTGGCATATAGGTTCTCCATCAATTTGACTGGAAGTTGTGAATCCCAGCCCATGCTTAAAAGACCTCATAAAATGTATAGCATTATATACCCAGTGCAGCATTTTATCAAATATGATATGTTTTGATGAATGGTCTCTTTCATTGTTTAATATATTTCAACTTTGGTATAAAATTTAAATAAAAAAAATTGAGGTACTCTTCTTGTTAAGAGAGACCCCTATTTTTTCCTTGCTTACCACACATGTGTAGGTTGGGTCACGTGTGAAACAAATCTCGTGATGATAAAATGTTACATTTGTCCAATATGCCCAGTGGTGGTCTCCTGATGATATAAAGTCACGCTTGTTCAATATGCCGAGTCAGGCATGCTGTGGCAGGAAGTGATTACTATAGCAGACGTGTTATCAAGCCAGTCCTCTGTATCTGTTGTAGTTTACTGAAGTTGGTCACATGACTCAGCCCGACAGCTCAGAGGGTTTTACAATGGTTGTAACATTAATATTGCAGCTCAAAGCAAGCATTTTACTTCACTCATAAAACCATCCTGGCAGTCTTACAAAGAAACTCATGATAAATCAGGTTTAAAGTTTTTATCCTCTGTTTCAGTTAAGTAAGGGATGGAATGACTGGCTCTGTCTGTCTGTCTGTCTGTTAACAATTTCTATATGACACTATATCTCAAAAGGTTTTGCTCATGATTACCTCTCCTGAAAACATCAGGTGTATTTTATAGTTCTCCAGACCTGATTACATTTTGGTCACACTTGAATGAATTTTGGATTTTGTATGACCTTAAATTCTAGTTTATCTTATAAGTTTATACACATTTTATATCAGTTGCAATATTTAAACAACTGTTTCACATACCCACTTCTAACTTCTCATACCCCATTTCTGATCATGAATGTGGCAAGTGTAATTCTAAATTAAACACAATTCATATGAATAGTAATATCTAAAACAACTATTTCTCGTACCCATTTCTACTTATGAATATGACAAGTGTATCTTATGTTTCTATTAACCCAATTAGGTTTTGGTCACACTTGAATGATTTTTGGATTTAAAAAAAAAAATTTCAAGTGTATGTGATGCCATATCTCAAAAAGGTATACCAGTATTGGGATCCAACTCTTATTAAAAAGACCTGTGTCAGAGGAATCTCCTCAACTGATTGGGTGTCTGTGTTTTTTTGGTTTACTTCATTATTTTTATGAATTTTATATTTGTTATTTTTTCAGTTTTCTCATGCTTTTATATTTGCCAAAATACATACTTCTCACACTCTCATTTGGTTGGAGATTTTGTCCCCTGCTCATTTTCTAGCTTTTATTTCATTAATATATAACATTGGTATGCCTATATTAATCATATATCATTTGTATGGACACAACATCAGTAGCTACAGTAACACATCTTCCAGCACCACCCCATTATGCCTGTATGTCCTTATCAGTAGTGGCTGCAGTAGTAGAACTAACTTAGTATAGCTGCATGACAACAGGGTTTTGATGATCTAAACATTTCTAGCCAATAAGTGGACATTTTCCCCGAATTTCACCCAGGACCCGTTGAAAGTATGTTATCTTTTTCTTACTCAGTCCCACCCAGGCATACTGACAGACACCCGGTATGAAGGATGAAAACCTAACATAATGTCAGTGGTGCTTCCAATTTGGCCATATTTACTTAACTAGTAGCTTGCAATCCCACCTCATCACCTCCCTTACCAAAGAAAATTCATCTGTGAACTTTCGCACGAGCTTAACTTATAACTCTTAATGCACAGATGTTATACCTCATTGTTATATTTCATATATCTCCTATAGAAGTTGGATTTGGTTTTCTATTAGTATCTTTGTACTTTTGAATATTATCTGCTTTGAGTGTAGATTACCAATGTGCCCTTATCTGCTGTTTGTCAAATAATAAAGAACTCTTTATTGCTGCAAATCATGGCTTGAAAAAAGGTAAGTTATCAAGGACACACAGAGAGCACTACACGGGATGATGGAAGGTGACAATGAATATTTGCACCGCTATATGATGTGTTAGTATAATGCAGGATCATTGTCAGGATGGCAAGGACATACTGTGTCATAATTGAGAGGTGTCTGCTAAATGATGACTGTATCAACTCAACAGTGTTACTGTTACTTGCAGATTGAGATTTAAATAGTAATAAAGTGATAAAAAAAAGTAATAAAGTAATAAATAAAAAAAATAATAATAAATAAAAAATAGTAAAAATAAAGTAATAAACTTAAAGGATTACACAATGTGGACATCATCATTAAAACTCTTCAGTATTTATCAGATTAAATCTGTAGTAATCATTGTGAGAATTTCATTCTGTAAGATAATCCTAACCTTAAACCCTTCATGTATAGTCTCTGAGATTATTATTTCCCTAGATTGAATAATAAATTCACCTGATGCTTAGTATTACCATGCTAATAAAATTTCTTAAATTTAGCTTAATAACCGGAGAAACAAGTTGAGATGAACATCATGCTCCAGAGAGAGTTTGTTGACTAAGTTCCTGAGAACAATGTAATAATACTCACCAAGGACGAGATATGTATAGCACTCTCACATATATAGCCAGTCTGACATTTCCAGTCAGTCTCCCTGGAAGACATCCATCCCATGAACTTGAGTTTGGCTACAGGTCTTCTTGTTTTGGATGTTACAATCAGCGGAGAGGATCTGTGCCGACTTGCGTTGCGTGTTGTATTGATCTGCTGGACCACTGGGCTGGTGAAGTCTTCTGCTTCACTTTGTCCGTAATTGGATCAATACAAGGATACAGGGAAAGCAGGGCCAGTCATTTTGGGGAGGTTCTGGGTCCTCGCTGAGCCATGGGTGATCTTTGATATGTTATTCAAATACCCAGACTGAGGGCTGGATATCGCCAAAGAAAGTCCCACCATGCTGAGCTGGTATTGATTTGTGTTTGCTTCTGGATCGCCAGTATCGAGAGTTTGTTTGCCTTTTATGCGTAAAATAGTGTTTGCCCATTCCCAGGATCCATTGCAGCTCTCATTAGAATCATGAATAGCCTGGGTAATAAGGGTATAATGGCCTTCACCAAACCTGTTTTTGGATTTTATAGTGTTTAAGCCTTTCCAGAAGTATCCCATTAATATTAATGTGTCAAAAAATCATTAAAATACAGACTTATACAGCATAGATTCAGGAATTTATGGGCTAAAGCTTCATTTTTTGTGTGATAAATTTTTGTGGGGTATTATCAGATTCTGAAAAATGTTGTACTCCTTCATATGATCCTTTATATTCCACTCAGTAAAAAAGTGAGAAAAATTTAGAAGTTTAGCTTTTTTATACTGGAAAGCAATTTTCTGTATTCCCAGTAAAGTCAAAGTCAGGATATTTGAATTAAAACCCATCAGGCAGCCATTTGGGAAAAAACATGGAATTCAGAATTCATGCTATGAAAAGGACTATTGAGAAATGATAATGAAAAAGATTTTAAGACGATGAACAGCTAAAAATGAATAGCAAGTTTACTGATTTTTTTGTTTGTTTTCTATCTATTTCATGAAAGAATGCCTTGTATGTGTCACTGTTTGTTTTGAATAATAAAAATAATATTTCATGATGACGGATTCAAGGTTTTTCTTGCTGGATGTTGAAAGGATGCAGGAAAAACCAAGACATCCAAAAGTTTGGATTCAGAAAATCATAAAAACCGGTGAGGTAGGTAAAAACATCACCAGATTTTAATTGAATCCAAGCAAGATCTTATCACAGCAGTAACAGCACTGATGTTTTGTATGGCTACTGAATAGAAGTGTCACATCAGAAATTTTAAATATGCTGTTGGTAAAAGCTTATGTTTATGGTTTATGTTTATGGTTTGTCTTTCTTTTCGTCCTGATGAGTGAAAGACATACTTCAAGAGAATAAGTAAAAAGTTAAGCTGAAACCTGAACCAGTACTTAGATTTGGTTGGGTCTTTTGTCTTAGAAGCGAGTTTAACTTTATCCTGTGATCAAAGTTAACAAAAACATTTGTCTTGTTGTTAGACAAGAATATGCCTATTTCTGGCTTTTGGAAAATGATGGCTTTTTGGGCATTCCAGGTTCTATTACCATTAACATATAACATCATGAAAATCTTCTCAAGAGGGTAACTGGTCAAACTGTTTTCAAGCTGTGGGGTTTGAATGTCTCCATGCAGCTTTAGTCTGCTGAGCATAGTAACCCAGGGGTCATTTGTATGTCTGACACGAACTATTTAGAATATATTGGCTCTAGAATAGAATGCTCTCCAGCCTGATGTTCTCATTTCATCTTTTACGGTGTTAGTTTATCTATCCTGATGTTCCTATTTCATCATTTTCTATGTTTATTCATCCAGCCTGATGTTCTTATTTCATATTTTCTGTGTAAGCTCTTCTATCCTGATGTTTTTATTTCATCATTTTCTATCTTAGTTCATCTAGCCTGATCTTATTTCATCTTGTTCTATTTTAGATGTGGGTTTATTTATTGAGTTGAACTGTGAAGTTCATATGCCCTCATATACATGCTCTATCATCCTAGTATCTGCCCTGTGACTTTCTTTTCATGACCTACAGTAACTGATGTAAATGACATATAGTTCAGTTTATATTACACTCAGATTTTAGTCTATCAACTCAGTGGTGATCATATTAATTCTGTGAGGATAGATATGTAATGACCCTCTCCAATCTTACTGTATGTAATTAACATAGCTGAGTTTATTTTACTCAGGGATTTTAGTGTAGCTCCGCGACGATCATATTGATTCTTTGAGTACAGATATGCGTTGACTCTTTGCTATCTTACTGCATCATGTTACAGGTCCTGAAGCACAAATATTCACACAGAGCCTTGTATTATTGATTTTAATCTTGTGGAAGCCACAGCTGTGCTTGGTATTTCTTTTAGGAGCTTTAGTTGCAATAGCTAATGTAGGGATGGGTTTTCCTATGGATGAGGATACTAGCATTTTCGGGCAGAATAAAAGCAGCCAGTGGTGTCTTTGTGAAGTATTTTTAGCTCAGTCAATGAAGTTGGAGGGAGGGATGTTATCAACCTTATTATCTCCCTTTTATTTTTGTCTGCTTGTCTTTCCAGTTGTTTGTTTATAACAAACCTCATACTTTATTAATGGATTTCAAATTATTTCTTTTGGACAGATGAGCCTTGCAGAAATATAAGAGTCATATGAGTTTTGAGACAGAATCCAGTTGAGTTGACTTTGTGTGTGTTTTTACCTTTTGTGAAATAGAGACCAGCTATTCTTAGCCATGGTGTAGTAGAGACCAGCTTATCTGAGCCATGGTGTCGTAGAGACCAGCTAATCTGAGCCATGGTGTAGTAAGAGACCAGCTAATCTGAGCCATGGTGCAGTAGAGACCATTTAATCTGAGCCATGGTATAGTAGAGACCAGCTAATCTGTGCCATGGTGTAGTAGAGACCAGCTTATCTGAACCATCGCGTAGTAGAGACCATCAACAGGTCTTTAAAAATAAAAAAAAAAGGTTTTGTACTCACCATTTGCAATTTTTTTTATCTGTTTTACCATTTCCTTTAAATCTGAAGGAAAATTGCACAGGAAAGACCTTAAACTCCACATTTTATGACTACCATAGATCATTCAGATAAATACTATAAAATCACTCCATAAATACTTTTTATATAATCATTTGCCAGTGTTTGTGATCATGTATAATTCTGTTACATCAATCCCTGGACATTGAAGCATGTTAACAAGTGAGGTCTTAAATATTTTAACAGGGTCCTTAAAAATTTCATGACATTTCTTCTGTATAGGAACAGCTTTGTTTAAATATGAAGCTGCTTTTTCATGTCTCACTCCGTGATCTATTGAGCTTTACGCATTGTCTGTCATCAGTTGCCATGACAACAGCAAACCAGACAGCTTTGATGTTAAAAAATTAAGATCATGATTATGGTCATCCCAGTTTTGATCATGTAAGATGATCCGGCGCTTTAGAAAACCCAAAAAGTCCATTGCATGTTACCATGGCATTTTGTGTATTTATTCCACTCAGCAGAGAGTCCCAGTGGAAAGTGTGGGGGTGGCAGTGGGTGCTGTATCAACAATCATGTAACAAAGTCCAAAGGTGACCTGGTGGTCAGGCAGCTAGACTATGTAGCAGAAGGTTGCTGACCAGTTTGAACCATGCAGGAGCCTTAAAGGGACATGATCAGGAGCAATATTATGCCTATTCATTCACACTATCAGTTAAGTTTTGCTTTATACAAGTGTTTCCCAGCAAAACCATCCCAGCACACAGTCTTGGTGCCATAGGGCTGTTTAACACTTCCTTATGGCTGAGTGTTGGTAAACACAGTCCACGTCTGCCTGTTTACCAAAACAAGGCCCCAGGACCAGAGGTCGGATTGTGAGATCCAATACACAATGTTTCAGCCAGAGGGAACATGTATTACCTTTTTTGGCCCATATCAGTCAGGGCATCTCCTGATTGACACATGTTGTGGCCCAGGTGATACATGCGCTGTGTTTTTGTTGAGAGCTATGATCGGACTGGGTCCACTTTTTAAACACTCATTTACAGGAGTAAGAAAACAGTTAAAGGGTAATATTTTGGCACTTATACATTTATTTTAAAGGGAAGAAGCTACTATTCATGTTAATTCAACATGCTTTATAGGTGATTAGGCTCCTTTAAATTCATACAGGTAAAATCTCTACAGAGCCTCAGAGATTATCTGTGATGTTTTAATGACAGGTGATATTTAATAATGGCAAGATATTATGATCATGTGGTTGCCGTCATCACAGGCCCTTATAATCAGAAGTAAGACTTGTTTGAAGCCCCATTGTCACATGTTACATGCATATTATCTATAAATAAACCATGGTCACATGTAACATGTTATCTATAGATAAAATGAAGGTGTGATTTTCAAGGAAATGTAACCATTTCCAAACTGGGATCAAAATGCAAGAACTAAGCTGTTGATTAAAGAAAGTTTTGACTACAGCAGTTTGATAAGCACAGAGTTACTCACATTGTTACTATTTACCCTTAATATTCAGCTGTTAAATGTGAGGAATGAAGCTGCGAAATCACATGCCTTTATCCACATTAAATTAACATCTCCTATTTCATGTCTTGCCATTTCCATATCCTGTAATACAGATAATCAGTCCTCATAATAAAACTAATGACAATACCCATGTGTGAAAACTAGATATCACTTAATCTTATTTTTCATATATCTTATTTGCTGGGTTCTCCATTATAATAAATGCAGGGAATAACATGGCTGGTTGACATGGTGATGACGCCTGCACTTTGGTGTCTGTTCTTTAACATTTCCTCTGGTGGAATAAATAAATGAATAAATTATTGACGGGGTAATATTAAGACAGTGGGCTGCATGTAGTGATTTATTTATTTAATATTAATGTTTTCTGTTACATGAAATCACTGTCTCAATGTCTAAGAAAACAGTGTACACATTTTAACATATATTTTGATTTACACAGATTATCCTGCAACTGAAAAAAAAAATTATAAAAAACACAAAGAAGTTAATATATGAAAAAGTAAGAATTTTTCATTTTATTAGTAGCTGTTGAAACAGAACATGAAAGTATAAAAAAGTGAGAACTTATGATTTATGAGTAACTGTTTATATATTGTGCTGTTTTTCAATCATCCCACGTGACAGCAAGAAATTGGTATTAAAGAAAAGGTTTGTTGAGATCAAATTTACTTCCTATGACATAGCAGACTAATTTTATAGTATTACACAAGAAGAGAAGCTGCCATGCCTGGAGTTTTATATGTGCATTAAGAAAAGTGGCAGAAAATCTTCCAAGTGTCAACTGGATCAGTGTTTTAGGCTTAATTTCTTCAGAGCGTATAAGACTTAGTTTTTTCCAGAAGGCTGAAGTGTTAGAATGAGCATGTGCAGTGTCTGGGGATGCTATTTTTGGAAGCCAGCTTGCATGATCTCTGCTGTTTAACCCTAAATGAGTCTGTTGTGAATAAAGGGACTGAGAGTAGACTCGTATATGCTGGTCATTACTGTCAGGCTCACGTGATACTAATGTCACGTGTTTTACTGAAAATGTCAGGCGATGGTTAAAGCAAGATTGCCACAGGCTGTGAAAGAGTTTACAAATTCCATCTGTAATTTAAATTATTAATTCATCAAAGTGCTGTATTTTCCAGTAAGTTGCTCATGTATGACAAGATACTTTCAGAACAGAATATGTTAAATAATATTTAGTACTGTTATTTGGTTTTCACTCCTGCATAGTGCTGAACCGTGCTTTATACCCCCTATACAGCTGGCTGGACAGTTTACTATATGTGCTCTTAGTTAATTTATTTAAAGTACATTTTGTTTTCACAATTGTAGGAATATGTGAATGTTGTTCATTGTTTTACCATCTGACAGGAGACTAAAATCTCATTAATCACTCAGTTGGTCATGTGACCAAAAAGTATTTATCTTCTGATTTGAGATTATTAACCACTGTCCATTTTCCCTTGCATGCAGACGGTTGGGGCTGCTTACTAAGATATTCGGGTGAATGTTATAAAAAGATTACCATATTCAGGCCAGGTTACATTCAGAGTCTAATTTTACTTAACTTTGAAACCAGAAATCAGAAGTTGTTGTTACATGACAGTAATAAAATGAAATGTGTTTTGGCTGAAGAGTATTTTATAAGATCATCAACAGCTGAGCCCATGCATTGCTGATGTTACCTGGTTAGTAACAGATGTGTGTGGTTAAAAGATTTTCAACACCATCACTAGACATTCTTCATGTAGATCTGTTGTATGGAATTCTTACAAATTAAATCTGATGAGAAACATGTTAAAAAAACCAACTATGCTGAATATATGAAGATTACATGATACTAGCATTATAATTAAACTATTTCTGCTGATCGGGTGGGTAGAATGTCACAAGTGTAGATCAACAAGTTGGGAGGCGTGGGTTTGTAGACGTGACAGTTGTGGATGTCTTCCCACACCAGACATGCATCCAGAATATTTATTAAAATAGTTGAGAATATATCAGGGATATAGTTTCTGGTATTGCCAGTGGGTTGGCCGGTTTTGTTCATCTCACTGGTGTCAGTGTTATTCAAGTGTCTTGCGACAACCTTTTGTGGTGAACACCTGTAGTCTATGTCTGAAGAATTCATATCATTTCAGTCAACCTGTGTTAGCTGACTCAGATTAGTATTTTTAGCTCAGCTGACTATAAGTCATCTGAGCTATAGTCGTGATCCATTGTCCGTCGTCCGTCCGTCTGTCCGTCCGTCCGTCCGTCCGTAGATGTGGCACGTTTTGAAACCGTAAGACCTAGGAATCCAAAATTCGGCATAATGTTAGATGTCCCCAAGATCTCCTACCAAGCCGAAAACTGGGTCTTTGCAACTTCGTTCCTTTGAAAAATTAAGGAAAAACCTCAATTTTATATTAAAAACCTATTTTCACACTTCAGGACTGCCTAATATCAAAACCACTCATCTGTTTTTCCTCATATTTACCATAAATATTCCTCTATATAGTTCCTATGTACATGCCAGAAATTATGTCTGTATTATTTAATTTAAAAAAGTTATGGGCCCAAACATAATGCATTTTGTAAAAAATCAGGAAAGATATTTGATCACTTAACACAAAAAATGTTAAAGCTATGGACCTTTTTCCAGTAATATAACTTTAATTAATCAAAATTAAATTGTATACCCAAAATTAGATGAAAATCTTTTAAATTTTTTAAAATATTAATAAAAATAAAAAATTGGTACCTTAAATTTTGCCCAACTTTGACCATGGCACGTTTTTTTCCTGTAAGTACCGTGGATTTAATTTTCACAGCATGTTTTTGTTAGCATTTCAACTGTCAACACCAAAAATTTGAAACCAGTTGATCAAAAACTGTAGATTTTAATCAAGTTTTCAAGCACCATGTAACATATTGTTTACATCAAGCTAGTATTATGCAGTTTGCAAGAGCTCAGCTCCCCAGCTTCAGCTCTAAGTTCCTTAAATTCGGCATACAGTTAGATGTCTCCAAAATCCCCTACCATGCCAAGAATTTGGTCACTAGGACTTAATACCTTCGAGATATTAATGAAAAACTTCATTTTTCAATTAAAAACCCATTGTTACACTTCAAGACTGCCTAATATCAAAACCACTGATCTGACTTTAATCATAAATAATATACATATTTTTCATTCTCTATGCACATGCCAGAATGATGTCAGTATTGCTTAATTGCTTTAAGTTATGGGCCCAAACATAATGCACTTTGTAAAAATCAAGAAATATATTTACTCCCTTAACAAGGGCATTGCTGAAGCTAGAGATTTTTTTGTCAGGGATGTAACATTATTTAATCAAGATTCAATTGAATACCCAAAATTAGTTCTGAATTTTTCAAATTTTATAAGTTATTAGTATAAATATAAAATTAGTACCTTAAATTTTGCCCAACTGTGACCATGGCACGTTTGTTTCCCGTGAGCACTGTTGATATAATTTTCATATCATGCACACATAAGGATTTAAGCTTTTTAGTTTTGAAAGCTGAAAGAAATTGGCCAAAAATTGTAGCTTTTATTAATGTTTTTTATGAGACCCTGTCAGACTGGCTCTCTCCAGCCCCTCTTGAGTCACCTGTATGTTGACCTTGTTGACCTTTCATCAAATTATGCACGCTTGAGGCGAGGCATACAGGAATCCAGGCAGCTTATGGCCAGCCACAGTTGATCCAGGTGTCCAACCCAACTCATCTAGTAGTTTTAACCAACAACATAACAATAAACAATAAATTAATAAATTTTTATTGGTTTTTAATAACAAATTAAAGAAAAATAGAAAAGGAATTTGTTAGTTTATAATAACAGGAAATTAACTTGCAGTTACTGATGATATAAGAATCTTGTATCGATGGGTAGAATGTCACATATTCCAAATAACACCATGCAGTCACCTATGGCATTTTTCAGTTCAATTTTAATGATAAAGAAGTAAATCATATTATTCATTACTACTCATTAGGGATCATATGAAGGAAATAAATGATAGACAAAGAAGCAGTTGATAATATTAATCTAGATTCCTACTGTGTCTAGTGTGTACATTGATGTGAAATTAGTCCAAAATGAATTTTTACAGTTATTTTTTAATATAAATAAAAGCCATAAAACCAGGTACTTATGATCATTATTTAAATGTGTGAATTTTGTATATTCTGGATTCTCAACATCATTGTTTGGTGAAAACTGAATAAATACCAGACATGGTGCGAATACTTTGTAATTGTATTTAAATACGAATATGATTATATACTCCATTATAAAATTTCTTGCATAAAGAATGGGAATTCAGGTAAAAATGAAAGTATATGAATACTCGTGCAAATACTTTCAAAATGTATTCATGAGTGCATTCATGAATATATTCTTTAATATTATTTTAATAATCATTTCAGTTATATTTCATTTTAAAAAATCATACTATTCTCTTATTATTTTTAATAAAAATTATATTTGGGACAATATTTGTAATTTTTTTTAATAAATAGTTAAACTCTTATATTATATGTTCTGCTTATAAGTAATATGGCCAAGTCAAAATCTGTGTGACAATAGTACTCCATTTGTTAATAAAATAAATGAAATCAATCCTCTTCCCTGTCTCCAAAGGTACTATCAAAATCATACATAAGCTAAACAACAACAACTCATAATACAGCTTATATAAATTACCACACAAAACCAGTATGTGCCTCATTTCTAAATAACATTTTTTTATCATATATAACAGCTGAGCGTCGTGACCCATAGGTCCCTTGTCTTAAGGAAGGACACAGTGTAACAGTGTCCTCTGATGGGAAGACATCATGCACACTGACAAACATGGCTGAGGAGCCCCTAAGACTAATAGCATTCTCAGATCTGCTCCTGACAGTTTTTTTGGTCACAGCTGGTTATTTTTAGAGTTTTAGGAAATTTCATGATTTCAGGAAATATTGAAATTTCCATTTCTGGAATTTTCATGGAATTTCACTCTTATTCTTGCATATAAAATATTTGAAAACAGGCTGGACCTACCCCCACCCCACCCGTTTTCAGGAAGTCTCTCTTTCTAATGCCTTTCTCATGCCTTCCTGAATTTTCAATTTTTTATATTAGATATGATTTATCACTCCTTTTCTCATATCCATCACAATATTTATATCAGATTTAGTCATGCATGCCTGGTTTTCAGGTTTTCAAAAATATAATTTTTCCTATTCGGATTTAAAAGGGACCTATTCACATACTGGGTATGTTAAATATTCATGATTTAGTGTCTTTACTTAAAATATCATAGTATCTGCCAATATTTCTTTCTTAAACTGCTTGCTTAACTTTATACCGTGTGCCAATAGGCTTGCATCGGGCGCAATCATCTGCATTAAACATAGTGTGTACGTCACCTGCAGGTGGTCATACAGCTCAACTTAAAAATCCATAATTTTTCAAACTTCATATCTGTGTTTCTTCTTCCCTGTGCTTTTTCCTCGATTCGGAGATGTTTTGATCTCTGGTCACACAGTCTTGTTATGGTAAACAGACACTTCTTTGACTGTGTTTACTCACACACAGAACCATAGTAATTAATGTGTAAAACAGGTGAATTGAAAGAATGTTCTGGGATGGCTTTGCTGGGGAAACTTTTGTATTCAGGAAAATGAACTAATAGGTGAGATAATAAACATATTCTTATACATGTTTATGTTCCTTTGACTTTGTCACATATGTGGCAAATAATTATGTTATATTATGTCTCATATTATAATTTTAGAATTTATAATAATAATAATAATAATAATAATAATAATAATAATAATAATAATAATAATAATAATAATAATTATTATTATTATTATTATTATTATTATTATTATTATTATTATTATCAAAATTTTCTCATTTCTGCCAGATACAGGATTTATTTTCTGGTGAAGGGTATACTTAACAGTTAAAGCCTACAAGATTAAGAATTTGTATTATGTTTTACAGCCTTTTGTGTGGCTGGTGCCAGGCTGTTTGATGGGAGGAGAAAAGAAGAAAGCTGAAAAAGCAAGGTATGCAGTCCACTGTGAATACAGAATGATTTGTTATAAAATAAACCAATAAAATAACAAATGAACTTAAGATTTAATCCTTGAAACTTAAAATGCACATTGGAGATATGTAAATTTCAGACATATTATATGATATATGGAGAAAATTCCTCCATATTAACCTATTTTTCTACAATGATTAATCTATATGCAGACATGAATGGAAACAGACTTTGGCACACAGACACAGAAAGCAAAATAGTCTGGCCTCTTAAGATGATTAATTTACATCAGATGACCTGGGTGTTTCCTCTAATGCTAATATAAGTCAACAGACTTTCACAGTCAGTCAGTGTCATGGATACCCAGCTAGCTTGTGATCAGCTCACCTGAGTTTCAGTCATACTGAGCTATAGCAATTACTCATTGTCCTCCATCTTTGCTGTGTATAAGCATAGCCTAAATTTTAACCATTGAGTCCTTGTGAAATCCTTAAGCTTCTGGACTGGCAACAGAGGTGCTCCATTCTTTCTTTTTAAATCCTCTCTTGCTGTGGGCAGGTTTCATATCACATGAAGAAATCCTTGAATGCACCTGTTCCTTCAGTCAGACAGCCATAGAGCAGGTCTTCATTTATTGCACATTAGGGACCTCTCAGCATGCAGTACAGGTACATGCAGTGAGCCAGGTTTGTCCAGGTCCTCAATGTCTTGTACTTTTGTTCTACCATGAAATGCATTGATGCATTAATTAAAGGTAATAGTTATGGAAGCTCTTGAGCTTGTTTTCCTGCCTGGCAATGCCCAACATATGTCTACATATTGAGACAAATAATGTCAACCTGCAAAATAAAACAAAATAACAATAGTAATGCTCCATTTTTGTCAGGCTTCCAATTCTTTGGAAGAGTTGGATTAAAGTTTGTGTATTTTATTTTGTGTATTTTATTTTAATTATGCAGACTACGGAAAGGTGTTACAATACTTGTGGCGACACCTGGCAGACTTCTGGATCACATCAAGCACACAGCCTCGTTAAACCTGGCTCGCGTCAAGTACCTGGTCATTGATGAGGCAGACAGGTGAGAAATATTTCGTTACACAAGAACATGGCTCCTCTCTCATTTGTAAATATATTATGTGAAACTGTGTAATTAAGTATAACAACTAATCTCTAGAAGAGATGGTTGAAGGCACCAATCTTAGTCCAAGACATTTTAAGACTTAGCTGCTTGGACATATTATTTGTTGCACATCTTTATTTGCATTTGAAAATTCCTGAATAGGTCATTGAGTTTGAAATGTGGTATTAAGAACTTCATATATTTCATATATATTTAGAAATGTTCAGAAAGTTGTGAATAGTCATGAAATCTGTGTTTTACCAGAGGTACATACTTGTGCATAATTCCTGGGTAACCATAGTAATTCATGTGTAACTGCAGTAATTCCTGTGTAACCATAGTAATTTGAAATAGACAGTGTGTAACTTTGTTTAGTGACTGGCTTATCTTTATTTAATTAGCAGAGAGGTGAAATATTATTTCAGAGGGAAGTTAGATCTGTAGTTGATTACAGTACTAGAGATTAGGATTTATTGTGCAGTTTCATATTAATGTGTGTTGTTATTTCAGGAGAGATTTACTTATATAGCAAATTACCAAAGATAATATTAAGATATTACAGTTCCTGGTGTGATGTATGTGTTAAAATTTATCATTACAAATTGTAATACATACACATATGTCTTGTATGTTATAAACAGAGATAAGGGGATAGACATAACATTTTATGTGTATCTCTAAGGCTTTTAAGTAACCACAGAAGGAAATTCTTGTTTGGTGTTACATGTGCTGGTTTTTTGATATTTTGTAGCTTGGTATGATTGATTGAGGATTTTTAATAACTTGTATTTAACAGGTTGCTAGAGATGGGGTTCGAACGTGACGTGTCCCAGATCATCACAAGTCTAAAAGAACAGAGTCACAATCACCAAACCTTGCTTCTGTCTGCTACATTAACTCAAGGTCAGACAGAAGTTGATTCACATATCATAATACCAGCCATTGATATCATGTAATCAGTAGTTTAACTACCTGCTATAAATATAACAACTCTGTTTATACAAGAGTTAAAAAGAAAGTTGAGTGACCTACTTTTTATGCCCCCGCCACAAAGTAGCCGGGGCATATAGTTTTACCCATGTCCGTCCTTCCGTCCTTCCGTCCTTCCGAAATCAAACAGTTGTACGGACTTTTTTTCGCAATGCCTGCAGATATTGGCCTGATTTTTGGTGTGTGGCCAGATATAGACCGGTTACAGATCGAGTTCGCGTTTCGTCCCGGTTGACCGACTTTTGACCGTTTTACGGCTCCTAAACTTAGAAAATTTCATGAGAAATAGAAATATTCATGACAGATACACATGTACGGACTTTTTTCACAATGCCTGCAGATATTGGCCTGTTTTTTGGTGTGTAGGCAGATATAGACCAGTTACAGATGGAGTTCGCGTTTCGTCCCGGTTGACCTACTTTTGACCGTTTTACGGCTCCTAAACTTAGAAAATTTCATGAAAAATAGAAATATCCATGACAGATACACATGTACGGACTTTTTTTCGCAGTGCCTGCAGATATTGGCGTGATTTTTGGTGTGTGAGCAGATATAGACCAGTTACAGATTGAGTTCACGTTTCGTCCTGGTTGACCTACTTTTGACCGTTTTACGGCTCCTGAACATAGAAAATTTCATGAAAAATATGAAATTTTATGACAAATACACATGTACGGACTTTTTTTCGCAGTGCCTGCAGATATTGGCCTGATTTTTGGTGTGTGGACAGATATAGACCAGTTACAGATCGAGTTTGCGTTTCGTCCCAGTTGACCTACTTTTGACCGTTTTACGGCTCCTAAACTTAGAAAATTTCATGAAAAATAGAAATATCCATGACAGATAAACATGTACGGACTTTTTTTCGCAGTGCCTGCAGATATTGGCGTGATTTTTGGTGTGTGAGCAGATATAGACCAGTTACAGATCAAGTTCGCGTTTCGTCCTGGTTGACCTACTTTTGACTGTTTTACGGCTCCTGAACATAGAAAATTTCATGAAAAATATGAAATTTTATGACAAATACACATGTACTGTTTTTTTTGCAGTGCCTGCAGATATTGGCCTGATTTTTGGTGTGCGGACAGATATAGACCAGTTACAGATCGAGTTTGCGTTTCGTCCCAGTTGACCTACTTTTTACCGTTTTATGGCTCCTAAACTTAGAAATTTTCATGAAAAATAGAAATATTCATGACAGATACACATGTACTGACTTTTTTTCGCAGTGCCTGCAGATATTGGCCTGATTTTTTGTGTGTGGGCAGATATAGACCAGTTACAGATCGTGGTCAAGTTTCGTCCCGGTTGACCTACTTTTGACCGTTTTACGGCTCCTAAACTTAGAAAATTTCATGAAAAATAGAAATATTCATGACAGATACACATGTACAGACTTTTTTTCCCAATGCCTGCAGATATTAGCCTAAATTTTGGTGTGTGGCCAGATATAGACCAGCTACAGATCGAGTTCGCGTTTCGTCCCGGTTGACCTACTATTGACCGTTTTACGGCTCCTGAACATAGAAAATTTCATGAAAAATATGAAATTTCATGACAAATACACATGTATGGACTTTTTTTCGCAATGCCTGCAGATATTGGCCTGATTTTTGGTGTGTCGGCAGATATTGACCAGTTACAGATGGAGTTCGCATTTCGTCCCGGTTGACCTACTTTTGACTGTTTTACGGCTCCTGAACATAGAAAATTTCATGTAAAATATATATTTTCATGACAAATACACTTGTACAGACTTTTCTTCACAATACCTGCAGATATTGGCCTGATTTTTGGTGTGTGGGCAGATAATGACCAGTTACAGATCAAGTTAACGTTTTGTCCCAGTTGACCTATTTTTGACTGTTTGACAGTGCTCTAACATAGAAAATTTCATAAAAAGGTGCACATGTATGGACTTTTTTTCGCAGTGCCTTCAGATACGGGCCTGATTTTTGGTGTGTAGGCAGATAATGACCAGTTACAGATCGAGTTCTTGTTTTGTCTCAGTTGACCTACTTTTGACCATTTGACTGCTCCTGAACATAGAAAGTTTCATGAAAAATATAAATTTTCATAACAAATGCATATGTACTGACTTTTTTTCCTCAATGCCTGCAGATACCACCCTGATTTTTTTTGTGTGGGCAGATAATGACAGTTACAGATCGAGTTTGCGTTTCATCCCGGTTGACCTACTTTTGATTGTTTTACGGCTCCTACATACATAGAAAATTTCATGAAAGACAGAAATTTTTATGGAAAATGCACATGTATGCACTTTTTTTCACAATGCCTGCATATACTAGCATGATTTTTGGTGTGTTGCTTGATAATGACCCGTTACAGATCGAGTTTGCATTTTGCCCTTGTTGACCTACTTTTGACCATACGACACCTCCTGAACTTAAAAAATTTTCCTAATTTTACAAATGTTTCTAATTTGCCCAAGGCGGGGGCATTTGTGTCGTTCTGACATATCTAGTATTTAAAAGTATTTACAAAAAAAACCCCACTTTATATACTCTATACATGTGTAAATAATATATGGATATATCTAGCTTATAATGACACAATATCTCTTTTTTCTTGTACTAAATGGCATTCAAATAATGTTAGTGCTTTCGTTGTGTTATGTTTCCTGCCTGCACTATCCATCACCAAGGTCTAGGTATCTCCTTGTTGGTAAACTTTATAAATTTTTTAAATAACTTAATCAGAAGATAACTTTTCCTCTTTGATGCAGGAGTTGAGAGACTCGCTGGTATGAGTCTTCAGTCTCCAGCGAAGATCAGCATCTCGGACGATGCTGAGGAGCAGGGGACTGCTGCAGCAGCTGAAGCTACTGATCACAGTAAAGAGATTGAGGACTTTGCGATTCCACAGAAGCTGCGTCAGCACTATGTGGTCGTCCCCAGCAAGCTCCGGCTGGTCACATTGACTGCCTTCATCCTGTGGAAGGCTGTGGTTGGTAGTTTCCATCAGACATGTTGAAAACTTTTATGGAAAATTTTATTATCATAAGAGCATAGCATAATGAATATTCATTGGACTAATGAGAATCAATATCAGATTAAAAGTACAAATTGTATTGTTAGACCTTGACTTGGTTATGGTAGTATATCTTGTATCTTTTAAGTTAACAAGTGTATTTTGGTTGAACACTGTTAATTAGTTTATCTTTAGAGGTGTTTTATTGGGGTTACAGTCCAGTGTTTATTAATGGGGTTACAAGTGTGTAAATGAGGTTATAGTCAAATAAATTTTAATTGGGTTCAGTCAAGTGTGTTTTACTGGAGTTACAGCCAAGTGTGTTTTAATGGGATTCAGTGAAGTGTGTTTTAATGGAGTTACAGTCAGTTGTGTTTTAATGGGGTTACAGTCAGGTGTGTTTTAATGGGGTTATAGTCAGGTGTGTTTTGATGGGGTTACAGTCAAGTGTGTTTTGATGGGGTTATAGTCAAGTGTGTTTTGATGGGGTTACAGTCAAGTGTGTTTTGATGGGGTTATAATCATGTGTGTTTTGATTATTTAAGCATGACACAAAGAAGAGTAAAATGGTCGTGTTCATGTCCACCCAGGACTCAGTGGAATATCACTACAACCTCCTTACGAAAACGATATGTAACTCACTGACAGGGACACAGAAGAGGGTAATCCTGTACAGACTACACGGGGACATGGACCAAAAGGTGACTATACTCAATTCCACCAGTTACTTTTTACAATAATATTATAAAATTGCACTTAATGATACCTTTTTCAGCCACAGTGAGATAACTGAAAAGCCTTAAAGCCTTTGGGTAGGGCATTGTCATTGGACTATGGAGTGGAAGTTTCTGAGTTTTTGAACAAGATCCTCAAAAGCATATTGGTAAAGTATCAACCAGACCTCAGAGGTTTTTGACTTCTGTAGTTTCCATTGACTTCATTCAAGATACAAGATTAACTGCTGGCCATAACTGATGGTCCTAAGCTAGACCTCTGTAATGGTTACTGTTTGCTTATTTTCAACATGATTTAACAGTTTTGTGTAAAAACCTATGCAAAAAATAAGATTTCACAGGAATGGCATCATGGATTGTCCTTAAAATGGCATGTCTATTAATCATTTATAACTTTAATGGATTAACAAGAAGAAACTGCCAGTCATAATTTAATTTTTTTTTCTGCTGAGTTAAAATCATTGTTAGAGCAATAAGGATGGGCCTGCCCAACAGAGTACTGCTTAGATTTACAGGTATGTAACATACCTAATACTGGTGCTGAGCATCATGACCCGTGGGTCACTATCTCTTGGCCTGTGAATTAAAATGTATCCATGCTGTCACCTTTACTTTTTCTGTAAAAGTAAGTTAGATTGGATTATAGGGTTAGTCCCAGTCACATACTTAATTTACATTCATCAAGAAGAATTTCCTTCCAGGAAAAGAGTAAATTAAAAGAAAAAAAATTGCATGTCCTATTCAGTGCCTGATGAAACGCATTTGTGCAATAGAGAAAAAAGCTGGAGATATAATCAAGTTTTCAGGAATTAATGAAATGAAGTAGGTGATTTAACTCATCATGTTGCATTCCAGCATCTGTGGATCAGGTTGTTATGAAATTTGAGATGGTCAAGTGGTAGCTCCAGTTGTTTGCAGTAATTAAGTCATGAAAGTTGGTTCCAGTTCCTGACTTACTTAAGTAGTGTACATGGTGAAGTTTCAACTAAAGTCAAGACTTATCTCAAGTTCAAAATGAAACATGATGCTATGATACTTTTCATTTAACATATTGTGTCCATGAGGCTCTATGACATCAAGTTTAACAAAATGTGTGATATCTCATCAAACATGCAGTGACACCTGGTAGTCACAATCTGAACTAAATCCAGTGGTTGGCCTCATATTGAGGGTTTCAAATTTTCGAAACATTTGTTATAATTGAAGCTTGTCTGAATAAGACACACCACCAACACTGATGAACCATCTCTTGATCATTTGCCTGAAACACTTTGAATGCTATGAGGACAAGAGAAGCACTTAAAAACTGTGTCCACAATGTGTTAAATTATGAGATGGGTATACTTCGGTCATAACTACAACTACCAAAATAAACAAGGTACAGTTGTATGGTCTGGACTTAGGCTATTGACAAATCACATGTGAATGTATTAATACTCTGTGTAGGATTTAGTTAGATAGTGAAAATGAAACATTCTCAAACACTGAAATATATTAAAATATCATGAAATATTACCTCACAAACATGAAAGCTATTACCCAATATAATTCCAGTTTCTTTGATCTGATTACTAGTGATTTTGTGTTGGTGTGGTGTTTGTGTGTGTGTGTAATTTCTTATATTGTGAGCAAAACCTCTGTTCCCGAAAACCACCTGCTTAAAGGGGTCCTGTGCTGTAACAAGATGGGTGAAATTAATGCTCAGTGTGTTTATTTCACAAAAATGACAATACTTACAGATTTAGTGTATTAAGCTGTGCCACAGGAGGACAGCATATACCTATAACCAACAAACCTGTGTTTAAACTCACATAGCAGCGTGTGCACACACTTACTGGTCTTATTGACAAATTATCAGCTAACTGGTAAGTCATATAAGGTAGTTTATACCAGGAGTCAGCAACCTCAGAGCATGTCTGCCTGTGTGTGTATGCATCTGTATGTCTGTTTATCCTTGTATTGTTGGATTTATGGAGCTTGGTGAATTTTGTAAATGTTTGCTGTTTTGTTCATGTTTGTCAGACTGTATAAGGAATCCTTTAACCTATGTTCTGTATATTTAATTCTCACCTCTTCCAGGGTTGCATTTTCACTTTCATTATGTTGTAAAGGCAGGCATCATTGCACCAAAAATGTGCAGCTGCCATTTGATTACGTTCCAGTGGGACGCAGATCGATACGACGCATGTTGTTTCAGAGTACCCGCAGAGACGCGGCTCGATCAGACGCGGTTCACTGCTCATGCCTAGAACGCCCTCAGAAACGTACGACGCGGTTCAGTGCTTTTGTTTGTATGAACGCATCACGAGTCGCGTCAGGCAGGCTATATCCTGCTCGTGATATACTCAGGTTATATTCGCTGTTAATTTGTTAATGGAATATAACACTGTGGTTAATTTATTTGCACATTTTATTCATGTTTGACTTGAAATTAACTGTTTTGTTGAATGTCCCTAGAAAACAGGTAGGTATTGTCATTTATGGAGTTTGAATGGCCAAAGGCTAAATTCTGAAATGTTTCATGATACTCCCTGCATATATTTTTCAATTTGTATCAAACTCACTCTTGTGTGATATAATTAAGCTGTTTCGTGCAGCCGAAAACCACTCTGCCGCGAAGGGTTCTCTTAAAGTGTTATACAAACATTAATCCACCCCTGATCATGCAACCTATATTTTTCTATGAGACGTCTGGAATCCATGAGAATATAAAGCTTTCTCTCTGTATGTATGTATAGTGGCGCCACATGTATCTCAATATATATATATATATATCCCTAACTATCTCTCTCACACTCTGTATTACATTATATACGACGCGTCATATTTATCGTTATCTGACAAAATAATGTTATTAAATGAGACAAGGATAAGGCCAATAAATTTTACCATGCAGAGCAAACGTTTGGACGATTCATGCTTTTGTATGAGACCTATATGCTTTCACCAAACTTTAAAAAAATAACTCTGACTGGTACCGGACGCGGATAAATTCCAAATTTAGTTTCAATATTTTTTTACCTTAATTGGTTCACAACAGTACTATCTTTAACACTATGATTAAATCACATTAAACTGTCGCTCAAGATGTCTTAGACGTATTTATTTTTTTTCTAACTGATGAATAATGATATATATTAAAGTTTAACTAGCTATATATTAATATTGGTAACAATCACGTTATATGAGCGATAATAGTGGAATTATTAGACAAAAGGCTCTGTTAGCCATAAACATTTAATGGAATCAACTTGTTATTAAGCTAAAATGTCTCGTTATCTTTTAGAAAAGTATTTTTTTCCTATCTGGATCGAGGTTTGTGAATGATTTAAAAACAGTGTAACATTCATGTTTCATCATAAATTTTTCCTTTTCTCTTTCTCACACACTCGAAATCAATCAATCATGCTTATAGATCTGCTCAGTTAGCACAAGCAGCGAATACACCACGCATTTCAGGTCATTTTTATTTATTACAGGACCTATCTCATAAATGGCCTAACAAAGACCGTAGAGGGCTTTTGACCCCGAGTAATCAGTAGTAAATTTGTAGAATAAGTCAGGTTTTATAGTGTTTATAAATTAAAATACGTTCACGCAGGTTTTTTAACGTTATATTTATCATTTGAGGAAACACATTAACATATTAATGTGCAAAAAAATACGTATATAACGAACGTATATGTGAAACGTCGTCAAGCCGAGATGTCGTCGTACACGAAATCGTCCAGCTCAATTATTATTTAGTAATTTTGACACCAATTATATTCTGTTTGGGATATTTATGTGATTTATTTACATCCCATACGTGGTTATATAGTCAGACCGCGCGTATTTGTTTGTAGTATTAGCGCGTATTTGTTTGTTTCATACTTATATGAAAACATCGGTATTCGGACAGTTTTTTTTTCCACTCTGGCCATGACCATTTCATACATCTACAAACTGTAAAGAATGGTTAAATTATAGTTTTACAAATGTTAATACTGTTGAATTGAACCTCCATATCGTCCAAAAGGACAGGCTATAAACGCCTTGCCCAAGGTATGTCTCGCCGGGCTACGTCTCAACGGGCGCCGCTATGGTTAACGGGGCGGCGCGTCTCAGCGGGCTGCGTCGTAATGAGCAGTGAAATTAGCCATACGTCCTATCGATCTGCGTCGTTCAGGGATGACACCTGCCATTTTCATCTCAGTTTGGTTAATGTTTTTGTTTTGCTTTTCAGGAAAGAACAGAAGTTTACCAGAAATTTACAGAAGCAAACAGTGGGGTCCTTTTTTGCACTGTAAGTGGACAGAACATATCAGGAAATTAATTTCTCTAACATCAGAACATAAGTGTGTCAAAAAGACATTCCATAATATAGTTAATTGCAAGTAGATTCATTATGCATTGCTAGTGAGTAATATGGTAAAAAAAAATCTTTCTTCTTAAATATCAATGAAAATATAAATACATGTTTGATAATTAATATGATAAAATGCATATATATAATCTATACATGTTACAGTCAGTGTGTAAAATCAGTCAGTTTGTAAATTGCCTGAAATTTTCAGTCAATTTACAAATTGCTTGATTCACTCTGGCATTTTACAAAATGACTGAAATTTTCAGGCATTTAACAAATTGACTGAAAAATCAGTCAGATTATTTGACAGATTGACTGAAATTTTAAACTGGTGTAAGACAAGTCATTTATTTAAAATAGAATATTATTATGACATATATGTAGTCTAATATGGTATACCTTGCTAATTTTGAGTAAACTTTATATATTTTCATCTTCTTTCTTAAGCTGCATGTGTAATAATATGATGTGAAATATTATATGTATTCTTATATTGGCTCTAATCAAAGCAAGTGCAAAACTGACTCATGTGCTCATTTATTACTCAGCTTTAAGTCTAACACAAGATATTATGATGTGTAATATTATTGTGATTTTTTAGTTTTACTGTGACTATCCTCATCATTCTTTATCAAATATTTCACATCATATTAATACACATGTAGTTTATGAAAGAAGAAGAAAAAAAATATAAAATTTACTCAAAATTAGCAAGGTATACCATATTAAAAATACATATATGTCATAATAATAATCTATTTTAAATAAATGACCTGTGTTACACCAGTTCAAAAATTCAGTCAATCTGTCAATTAATTGGACTGATTTTTCAGTTAATTTTTTAAATGCCTGAAAATTTCAGTCATTTTGTAAAATGCCTGAGTGAATCAGGCAATTTGTAAATTGACTATAAATTTCAGGCAATTTACAAATTGACTGATTTTACTCATTGACTGTAACATACATACATTTTAAATAAATGTACACTGTACTAGTGGAATATTTTCAATGGATAGCAGTGAAAAATGTATGGTAATTATTGTTGGAGCCAATGTAGATTATTATCCCTCTTTAAGGACAACAGAAATGAACTCAAAACTTGTTTTTATAAATATTCTGTCCAGGATAGGTTAAAAAAAAAGGAAAAAAAAGAAGAGCAATTTGCTATATTTGTTTAGGATGTGGCCGCCAGAGGTCTCCACCTGCCTGCCACCAGATGGATCCTGCAGTATAACTGCCCTGGGAGCACCACAGATTACATCCATCGTGTAGGGAGAACGGCCCGAGCTGGGTCTCAGGGCTACTCACTATTGTTCCTCGCACCACATGAAGCAGAGTACATCAAAACACTGAATGAGCTAAAACTCAGGTAACTGATTAAGAATACATCAAAACACTGAATGTGCTCAAACTCGGGTAACTGACTGTAAGAATACAACACTGAATGAGCTAAAACTCAGGTAAATGACTGTAAGAATACATCAAAACACTTAACGAGCTCAAACTCAGGTTACTGACAGTAAGAATACATCAAAACACTGAACGAGCTCAAACTCAGGTTACTAACAGTAAGAATACATCAAAACACTGAATGAGCTAAAACTCAGGTAAAAGACTGTCAGAATACATCAAAACACTGAATGAGCTCAAACTCAGAAAACTGACTGTCAGAATACATCAAAACACTGAATGAGCTAAAACTCAGGTAACTGACTGTCAGAATACATCAAAACACTGAATGAGCTCAAACTCAGGTAACTGACTATAAGAATACATCAGAACACTGAACGAGCTCAAACTCAGGTAACTGACTGTCAGAATACATCAAAACACTGAATGAGCTAAAACTCAGGTAAAAGACTGTAAGAATACATCAAAATACAGAATGAGGTCCAACTCAGGTAACTTACTGTAAGAATACATCAGAACACTGAACGAGCTCAAACTCAGGTAACTGACTGTAAGAATACATCAGAACACTGAACGAGCTCAAACTCAGGTAACTGACTGTAAGAATACATCAGAACACTGAACGAGCTCAAACTCAGGTAACTGACTGTCAGAATACATCAAAACACTGAATGAGCTAAAACTCAGGCAACAAGACTCTCAGAATACATCAAAACACTGAATGAGCTCAAACTCAGGTAACTGACTGTATGAATACATCAAAATACAGAACAAGCTTTAACTCAGGTTACTGACTATAAAATATAAAACTGAAGGTGTGTCATGAATGCATTTATCAAAAGAAAAAAATTAAAATTTCACTATCAAACTTGAGAGGGAATTTATTCCCCAGAACCACAGTATCAGTTCCTTTAATACCCACTGGGTGCCAGCATATTGCACATCAATGAAACACTTCCCAATGCGATCAAAGGATGATTTGTGTTCGTAAGTGGGTATTTATAGATTATAATGGAAGTTGTCTGAGAGATTAGCTTTCCAGATTTACTCAGGGGATATATAACTGAGGTTTTACCTGCTGTGAATCGATTTAATTGTTCACCTACATGGTCAAATGTTAAAATAACTTGACTGAGACATGTATATCAGGTTTTAGTGTTTGTGTCCTCCCTCACACAGTCTGACTGAGATAGCCATGGATGACGTATTAAAGACCCTCCTGTTGGAAGCCAAGGACCTGGCACAGAGAAGAGGAGCTCAGGTCAGTCACGCATTCTGTTTATAATCACCTCCAGTAGTCTGTCTGGCGCGAGTTCAGAATTCTGTTTACATGTCACAACTTGTTAACAGCTGATGGATGTTTTTAAAAGAGTTAAAACCATAATGGAAATTTAGTGTTCACACTTTATTACAATCACTTTTATTATTTCCATTTTCTTAAACCCCATCAAGTATATGGCCCTCTTTACTTTTTTGAGCTAACCCAAACTGTAGATGGAATTTCGAACTCACTCTGACAGTCTTTCTTTCATTTCTTCTGTCTGTTAGTTTGTTTATCTAGGAATAAAATACCTTGAATTCTTTTACACTCAATTTCAGTTAATTTTGTTGAGTGATGCACATTTGGGTAAGGATAACTTATTAAATATTTTAGTTGGTAACAGTCAATATATGGATTGAAGTAAATAGCTTTTATTAATGAACACATTTTATCTTTTAAGCAAAATTTCACCAATAAGATTAAAATGTCAAATGAATTAAAACTCACTGAGACTTCTGCATCTCTTCTGAGGTAGAAAAGAAAAATGATGCAAAGTTTTCTATGGAAGACAGGTACCTGAGTAATTTCCTGATAAAGATGTTAAAACATATTGTAATATTGGTGACAGGTTTATCATGTATGTCTCCTTGCTTGGTTAGATTAAGTCACACTCAGCTAGTTGTATCGCCAGACATAGTCTGGAGATACTATGGTTAAGGCACGGTTGCGCCGCCGCCGCTACAGCCGCTGCAGAGATTTCTTTTGGACACAATAACTCAAAAAATATTTCAAGGATCTTTTTCAAACTTGACACATTAATAGATATAGGTGAGAGGACGAAGCCTATTAAAAATGGGGTCATGACCTCAACTAGGAGAGTGACCTTGACCTTGAATAGATCCATTTTTGGGGAAAATCACACAAATTCTTAAATATCTCAAGAAATCTTTCATGGATTTATCCAAAATTCAAGTTGGACAAAGATCTTGGATAGTGATGTCATGTACCGGAAACTGGTGGTGCCACCTAGTATCCTTTTCTTGTTTTTGTGCCGTTTAATACCCCCATCATTGCCACTTGACAGTACTTTTAGCATCACAAGTCAAAAACTGATTGACAGATTTCTTTAATATTATGCATGTACATAGGTATGGGTTATATGATGATGTATATTAAAATTGGGGTCATGACCTTTCCTTTGAGAGTGGCTTTGACCTTGAATATTACCATATATGGTGAAAATCACATAAAATCATGAATATCTTAAAAAGGGATGCATGGATTGGTCCAAAAATCAAGTTGACGGAAGATCTTGGATAGTTTTGTCTTTTGCAGGAGATAGGTGGAGCCACCTGTTGTCCTTTTCTTGTTTTTTTGCGCCTTTGAATACCCCATCATTGCCACTTGACAGTATATACTGTGAGCATTATAAGTCAAACAGTAATGGACAGATTTCTTTCATGTTATGCATGTATATAGATATGGTTTATGGAATGAGGTATATTTAATTTTAAATTTAATTTTGAAATTTAATTTAATTTAAATTATTTTTTTTTTAATTTAATTTTTTTTTTCAAATGTTGGATATTTTGGAATGCAGTTTATTGATTTGGGGTCATGACCGTGACTATGAGAGTGACCTTGACCTTGAATATTCCCATATTTGGTGAAAAACATAAAATCATGAATATCTTAAAAAGGGCCACTTGACAGCACTGTGAGCATTATAAGTCAAAAACTAATGGACAGATTTCTTTTATATTATGCATATACATAGATTTGGATTATGGGATGAGATAAATTTAAATTTGGGTCCTGACCTTGCATATGAGAGTGGACTTGACTTTAAATATTGCCATATATGTTAAAAAATCACCAACAATCATGAAAATCTCCAGTGAACCTGGGGGATTGCTTCAGCTAGTGGTCTGCACATGGTGTTGCATCATGTTTTGCCCAAACATCAGCAGTTCTGGGCCATGGTCAGATTCTATAAATAGATATGATGGTCAGTGATAAATGAATTAGTGCACTGGGTGTACCACAGAGTCACAACTGGATCATTTTCCTTTGAGAGTGGTCTTGACCTTTGGACGAAGACTATTTAAAATGGCTCATGAATGTTGCCTATATGGGACTTGACAGTATTGTCAGCATTATAAAATAAAAATTAAAAAGTTGTTGGATAGTGTTGTCATGTGCTGGAAACTAATTGGCAGATATCTTTCATATTATGCATATAGATAGATATGGGTAATGTGATGAGTCATTTGCTGGGAACTGCATGGTGGCACCCCCTACTCTATTTTCTTGTTTTTCCACAATTTATGTTATTGATAAGGAACAAATGACAATTTTTATGACAATATAACAATTTATTACAAAGAACAAAATATGATGTGAAACAAAATATAACAGATATTATTATTTCATTCTCATTATCATATCTCTCCATCTCTCTGAAATCATGTCTATCCATCTCTTTCTCTTTCTTTCTGCTTTACTCTATATTATTCTCAAACAAGTTACTCCAAACATACATATACAACTCAATACATCATTAAATATATACTTCTATTTATACATAACCTTTTACATAACAATTGCCTTCACTTTAAATATTCCTATATTTTGTACAAATGTTTCTCACATTCATTGCTAAAATACAAATACATCACATTATATCAACAAAATACCACAAAACCTCATTTGTCTGGTGATACTATGGCACCAGCGGTGCCAAGAAATGTCTAGTTTTTTATTCTATTAAAATTTTTCTACTTTTATGCTTTCCCTGAAATAGGTCATCTATTAGAACTGATTATTCTTTCGGGGACTTAGTCCTCTGGACAACATTGTTCTGTATTTGGACTACATGTGTTATTGGGCTGTAATGTGTATTGTCTTTGGTCACTGGTTTCCACATAGTGCTGTGTGTAATAAGTCAGGTCCAGTGGGAAGATAGTGTACAAGCTGGGCCATTTGAGGACAGTATCTGATAATTTTATTTCAGGATCAGAGATTTCCAAAAACTGTCCCAGAGGCAGCCACAGCCCTACAGGATGTGTTTGAGACATTTGTGTACAGTGACCAGGCTAACACAGAGGCTGCCAGGAAAGGTAACAACATACAGGTGTTTTAATTAGAGATTTCCAGGTACGGAAGTTTAGAATTCCTTTATGGTCAGCTGAGCCATTACAATCACCCTTTGTCTGTTGTCCGTCTGTTAACAGAACACAAAACATAACCATTTGCCCTTGAAACCTCTCACCTAAAATCCAGGAAGGCCCATGGTAAGTCTCTTTGCATACCAATAATTGGGTCACTATGACATATACTCTGCAAGTTATCTACTTTCTTGTGTTTTAACACTTAGAAATCGGACTTGTGTGAGAGTTCTGGGCAGCAAACATATATTTTGCACTCAACATGAAAAATGACTCATTGTTCATCACTTGCACATATAACATTGTTACCATGTAAAATGAAGAAATAAATAACACCATTGCAAAATTTTAACATTTTTGGTTGTGTTGTATTAAATTCATACTTGAGATGAAATATCTCAATGGTGATTTTATGGATCTTCTGGAAATTTGGTAAGCCTGTTGATCATGAATACTAGACTTTGAAATCAGATTTGACAGTAGGAGCCCAGCAATCAAATTCTTTACATGGAATACACATTGAAAAAGCATCCAGCACACAGCAGTCTGGATTGATAGAGCTCTTCGATGTCACAGATCACCTGAGTGTCATGACCCCTGGGTCACTTGTTGCTCTTAAAGCAATGTCTCATTAACATCTTACACCGCGTCATCATGTGAAGTGTGAACAGAATTGGCTCTGCCAGTGTGCCAATTTCTGTAAGTTCCAAGTTACCAGAATGTTTATTGCAATAATGGAGAAAACATGATTTAATTCATTAGGGAATGGAATGAGACTGTCCCAGGGAGAAAAGGAAATTAAAAGTGTTGAGCAAAGGAATAAAAATTGAATGGATTAGTAATCAGGAGCTGTTTCAAGTATTCATGTAAACTCATATCTTTAGAATACATATTTTTTAGAATATAATATATAAAGTTATATTCTATCATTGATAAACAGGGTAAACTAGAAAGACTTGTGCCAGCCAAGAAAACTACACTGATTCATTTGATTATGGTCATTTTCTGTGTAGGAGTGACCTTTGGTTTTGTTGATAATCAGGAAAATTATTAATTTTGTTTGATGGGTGATGGGTACTGCAGAGACAGACAGTGGAATATTTCAATAAACCGTATTTGTTTTACACTGCATGACTTGCTGGAACTTTTCAGTCCATGACAGGATGGCTCTGGATGTGTCTGTAAGCTTTCAGTAACCAAAACCCAGATAACATTTATCACAAAGTGGCCAGGACCCAATCAATTCATTCAACATTTTTAGCAAACCTGTGAGCTTATGCGATGGTGCGGCGTTGTCCGTCATGCGTTGTAGGTTGTGCGTCGTCGGTACGTTAACCATAGCTATCTCAAAAATGGCAGGAGCTAGCACCACCAAATGTTTTGCAAATAATCAGTCATCTGAAAAATTCTATTTTGTTTATTTTGTTTATTTTTTTTCTAACTGCATTTTCTTAGATTTTATAGAGGAAATGCTAAAAAAGCTTTAAAAATCTTCTTCTCCGAAACTGTCCAGCCAAAATGTCCAATATTTCACAAAAATGATCCCTGGAACAATCTCTCTCAAGTTTGTTCGAATGGTTCCAGTTCGGAGATTTTTGGCTAAGTTACAGGAGGTTGAACTTAGTCATCTGTCCAAAAAAGCAAACTAAAATTAAAATCTCAGAAATGGCTAGAGCTATAATCACCAAATTTTATACCAATGTTTGTCACATATGTCTTATCTGAAATTGAGGTATTGATTTGTTTTTTACAAGCGAAAATGTAATTTTAAACTCTTCTAGCTTATACACTGATTTATGATTAAACTGTTAAACTGAATGGTTTAAACTTTACAAGGATTATTCTGTGGTAGGGTTCTGCCAGTTTTATAAGGATAAAATTCGGTAAATACAGCTTTAAAAAAAAGCCAATTGAAAAAGGGTTCCAGTGTTTGAAAACAGATTTGACAATATCCTGAGTTTCAGCAGCCAAGTCAAGAGGTCACTCAGTACAACCAGGTGGGGTCCAGACATCACCATGGCAACTGACCTGGCTCTGGCGGGTGTCTAGACAATGTCTTTCAGCTATTTGAAAAATTTTGGTTTGCATTTTTAGCAAATCTGTGAGCTTATGCAATGGTGTGGCGTCGTCCGTCTTCCATCGTCCATCGTGCGTCATAGCTATCTGAAACAGGGCAGGAGCTAGCATCACCAATTTTTTTGCAAAAGATTTGTCATCTAAAAAATTATCGGATTTTTAGCTAACCTGTGAGCTTATGCAATGTTGCTGCATCGTCCATTGTGCGTCAGTGGGTCATGCGTCTTCTCTAGTTAACCATACCTATCTCAAAAATGGCAGGAGCTTGTATCACCAAATGTTTTGCAAATAATCAGTCATCAGTCATCATTTGTTTATTTTTTTTCTAACTTAATTTTCTTAGATTTTTGCACAGCGTCCATCTGTTCATCTGCCTTGGGATAAAAACACTCATATCTGTGCATTGGTTGGACCTATCGACCTGAAATTTTGCATGTGTATACATCTTGGACAGCTTTCTTGATTTTATGACAGGTGGCGCCACCTACATCAAATTTAAGCTGCAAACATCCAAGCTCATATCTCAGGAAACATTTGACCAGTTGGGCCAGAATTTTGCATGTGTATAGATCCCCCATAGCTCTTTATCATACGCAAAACTGGTGGCACCACCTGCAACAATTTTTGCACAGTGTCCATCTGTTCATATGCCTTGGGATAAAATCACTCTTATCTCGGCAGTGGTTTGTTTGACTTATCCACCTGAAATTTTGCAGGTTTATACATTCTTGACAGCTTTATTGATTTTATGGCAGGTGGCACCACCTACATTCAGATTTAGGCTGCAGACATCCAAGCTCATATTTCTGGAACCGTTTGACCGATTGGGCAAAAATTTTGCACGTTTATAGATCTCACATAGCTCTTTATCATACGCTAAACTGGTGGCTCCACCTGCAATCATTTTTGCACAGTTTCAGTCTGTTTGTTTGCCATGGGATAAAATTACTCATATCTCGTCAGTGGTTTGACATATCTGCCTAAAATTTTGCAGGTTTATACATCTTGAATAGCTTTCTCCATATTGTGGCAGGTGTTGCCACCTACATTTATGTGTATGCTGCAGACATTCAGGCTTATATCTCAGGACTGGTTTGACATATCCCCCTGAAATTTTGCATGTGTATAGGTCTCACATAGCTCTTAATCATACACAAAATTGGTGGCGCCACCTGCCACCATTTTTGCACAGCGTCCGTGTGTTTGTCTGCTGTTGGCTAAAATCATTCATATATCAGTATTGGTTTGACTTGTCTGCCTAAAATTTTGCATGTTTATAATTCTTGGATAGCTTTCTCAATTTTGTGGCAGGTGGCACCACCTACATTTATATATACACTGCAGACATTCAGGCTTATATTTCAGGACTGGTTTGACATATCCCCCTGAAATTTTGCATGTTTATAGATCTCACATAGCTCTTGATCATACACAAAATTGGTGGTGCCACCTGCCACCATTTTTTAACAGTGTCCGTCTGTTTGTCGGCCTTGGGCTAAAAGCACTTATATCTCAGTAGTGGTTTGACATGTCTGCCTAAAATTTTGCATGTTTATACATCTTGGACAGCTTTCTAGATTTTGTGGTAGGTGGCACAACCGAAATACACATTTCGGCTGCAGACATCCAGGCTATTATGCAACACACCTCCCCATGCCACTCAATCCATGCCTCACTTCACCCGTCCCACTCTGATTTTGTCGGATACAAGTTGTCGCTTGTTGACTACCCGTATTCTAGTTTTTGTGTTGTGTGCACCTATGCTAGAATTTCAGCAGTGATGTTTGTTTAATTGTATCTTGTTCTTAGTCTTTAGTACTTGCATTGTTCATATACATGTTACACATGTTCTTGAAAAGTAATGGTCCAGCATTGAAGGATTAAACCTGGTGTAATCTCATTGCACAGGTTCGCAATAGGTCTGTAGGCCTTGTTTAACAATTTTAAGACTTTTTTTTAACTCACAAACTGCTTTATTCGAATTCATTGCAAGGTATGGTGCTTGCGTCCTTTCTCCAGAAATCTGTATGAATCACTGACTGGTATATTTCATTTTGTTACCCACTTTGTACAAACATAGCTCTGAAATTTGCAGGGAACCCTCTGTAGAACAGATTAGGCAAAAAAAAGGTATGGTTCTCAGGCACTTTTTTTTTAAAAAATCAGTGTGGGCGGGCAATTTTTTCCCCCTTTTTTTTCATGTTTCTATAAAATGTCATATGATTAGGGAAAGTATGATAATTACAGAATTTTTTTGCTAAACAGGTAAAAGCACTACATATCAAAGGAAATCTGATCAAAATTGTATTATTTTATCTTCTTGAAAGATGAAAATAAAATTTTGATGCAGTGGATTTAAATTGATACGGGTGGTCCCTGAGAACCATACCCTTTTTTTGGCCTTACAGAATATTTTTAAGTTTAGTAAGGCATGGGTCGGAATGGGTCAGTGTTGGTATATGCCCAGTCACTTTCTCTACCCTCTTCAGTGATAAAGGAAAAGGGAATCCTCTACTTAGTAAATTTTAAATAGAAGGGGCTATGGCTGTTCCCTGGTTATTGCAGCCTGTGGACATGTAGGTGATAAAATGGAGTTAGCTTGTGGTGACCCCTGTTGTGAGTCTTTGAAACTAATATGCCTCTGTTCATGGCATATGGCACTCAGGGTACTGTCCAGTCTCTGGATTAAATTAAATATAAAAAAATGATATCCCTGTTTATGGGTCAGTTTGTGAAATGTGGCATTACTTTATCATTCTTTGGTTTATTACAACATAATTGTATAACAAAAGATTAATGATTAAAAAAAATTTACTTTTTATGTTCTAAAAAGGTTTATTAACATTTTAATTACTTCTTATAATATGTCATTACAAATGCTGAATTAAAGTAAGATGCAAAAAGTGTTACATTAAAGGGTTTAATATTGAACCAAAAAATAAGGTGACATACTGAAGATTAGGCGTTACTGAAGGTATTATTATTATCTGAAAACAAAATTGATCTTCATTAATATAAATTTAAAGATTTTAAATAATAAAATGTATAAACATTCCTTTTAATGTTTCTTAATGAACAAATATGCCATCTCCTGCTTCATAACAAAGGTAATGATATACCAGGATCATGATTTCTATGAGTTAATGAATAAAAGTAAAGATATGTATAAAAAATAGTATCCAGCTTATTCAATAGTGCTGGGGTGATAGGTCTATATATTAATTGATGCAAGAGGCAAATTTTATTATCGATGGGCCAGACAAGAATCAATACAATTATAAATGACAACAAATGGTACTACCATTATTGGAAGGATATGTGGTGGTATTACCATTATTGGAAGTGTATGTGGTGGTACTACCATTATTGGAAGGATATGTGGTGGTACTTCCATTATTGGAAGGATATGTGGTAGTACTTCCATTATTGGTAGGATATGAGGTGGTACTACCATTACTGGAAGGATATGTGGTGGTACTTCCATTATTGGTAGGATATGTGGTGGTACTACCATTTTTGGAAGGATATGTGGTGGTACTACCATTATTGGAAGGATATGTGGTGGTTCTACTTTATTGGAAGGATATGTGATGGTACTACCATTAATCGAAGGATGTGTGGTGGTACTACCATTATTAGTTTACTCACATTGTTGCAAGGAGCAGTCTTTTAAATAAATAGTTAGGGCCCCTTACATCATAAAATACTGAGGTTTTCCTGATAACCCCTTTCTGATTAACAGTATTAACATTTATCCTGAATGTTAGCCTTGTTTTATTGTTGATTTATTTCCAAAACCCAATCTGATAATCAATATTATCACTTTTCAAATCTGCCATCCCTTTATTTAGTCTTCTTTTGTTATTAGAATAGGATAATCAGTTATAAATATCTTTGGATAGGAAAACAAAAGTTTACAAAAATAATCAAAATTTGTCATCGGATTGTGTAAGGAATGTTTTTGTACATGTTTATGACAAAGTTTAATAAAATGTGATTGTTATCAGTTATCATTTACCTTGTTTTCAACACACAAACCTGGTTACTGTCAGTCTCAAAAGACCAGTTCTCAAGCAGTCATCATAAATAAGGTCATCATCAACTATATTTAAGAATATTCTTTTATTTAGAATTAAAAGCAAATAAATCAAATCCCAAGTAAACTAAGCTTGAATTGTGTAAATATCCAGTTGTAAAGATTTCACAAGTGGTCAATAATACAGGTTTTGATTCTGTATATATATGCTGTGGCTAAGGCAAGAAAAAATATCCGAGAGATAAATGAGCTAATTTTCTCTGCTTCTAAAATTCAGAAATATTTATTTATTCATTATCAGATAATTACTTTTTGTCAACATTTGTCAAAACCCCATCAGTTGGGATTAAGAATGAAAAAATTAAAAGCAGTTAGGGGCAAATTGCTTTCTGATATTTACTAAATCTGTCAGAGAACCAGTCATCTGAAAATTTAATATGGCAAGTCCATGATATTCACTGAAAATGAAAAACAATACGAAAGAAAATAAGCTGTCTGGTTGAGAGGTTAGTTAATGGAAAAGAGGCTTCGCTTTTCATTTTAATGTTGAAAAAGCTTATGTCTTAAGTGTACATGTTTAATAATCGATATTATCTCTGCTTATTATGGGCCAGGATGAGGATGAAGATATTGTTTCTTGGGAATGATTAATGATGCCATTAGGCAATGTAAGTGCCTTGTTACACATAAATAAAATATTTTTTTTATCCGGGATGTGCTGTCTGGTCAAAATGATATCATTACTCACTCAGTGGGTTTGGTCTTGTGTCCCTCGTGGGAACGGCAGATTTCGTTCTGTTCATTCTAATGGCAAGATTATGAGATGACATCTTGCGTTTGTGCACCATTGTGTTTGTGGAATGACTTGGTCAATCATCTAATTGATTCAGCGATAGTTGTCAGAGACAATCTGTTGATATGAAGTACTCTATCAAAAGATATTAAATCAGACGAATTAGAATTGGGATAGTGGGGTGTCGCAGGAGGGGAAAGGGGGTCTAATCAGATCATTCACTCAGAGCTGTGGAGGACAGGATTGACAATTAACAGGTATTGGGATCTTGGTGCTTGACATGGCATTATCTGTATGTGTTATTCGTATTTATTATAATCCAATTCTACAGCTGAAAGCAGCTGTTCATTGCAGACAGCGGGGTGTCCGGGAGATGTCCCAGCATCACAAACAATTAACGGCTCCTTTATGAAACACAGCTAACTCCTGCAGGGATTCTCCATGACAGATGTGGACCATTATAATATGAACTAAAATGGAAAGCCGAAATAAATCAGAAAGCTGTATTGATGATAATGACTCAAGAATGACTTCACCCTGCCCTATTGAGTTTGTATTTTGTGTGTGTCTTTTTTTTCCAGCTTACATGTCTTTTATCCGAGCTTATGCCACATATCCTAGTTCGCAAAAACACCTGTTTCATATCAAGAACCTCCACCTTGGACACACAGCCAAAAGCTTCGGTCTGCGGGAGGCGCCGTCCCATGTGGCGGGGATGGTAGGGAGGAAGGTGGCCTCCGAGAAACTCAAAGAAAGGACAAAACAAAAAAAGAAAAAGTGAGTTCATTTTTTTCATATTTATTTTTTTGAGTGTGCCAAATACAAGAAAAAGATTTTTTATAAACCCCTGCCCTTGAAGCGGATTATTTGGCCAAGAACTTAAATATATTAATATTAATATTTTTTCAACAGCTAACAAATTAGAGTTAAAAACCTACCAAAAACTAATTAAACATTATTGAACTATGTTTTATGCTTCTAAAAAAAACTTTAAAAGTAAATATGAAGTTAATTCATTTAGTAGGAATTCCTTTGAATTTATTGTAATCCCAAAAGAAAAAAAGAATCAGTACAGAAAAATATATATAATCTCCTGTAAAACAAAAAAAAAAATTTCATAACATCAATTTTTTTTTTGCAAATTTCCAAAGTCAGACTTCATGAATACATGAGTCCCATTTGCTCCATAGCTTCAGCCTTTTTTTTGTACACATAAATTATAAATTTGTTGTGCATAGTGATAGTTTTATTCCAAGCCTTTACAGATTAAGTACATTTTAAATAAAATTATAAAATAAACAACAGGATTCCAAGGAGCAAGAATGTAAATTTAATTAGTAAAACCAATATGATATAAATTAATAAGGTTATATAATTAACCGTTAATATCATTGTATCAGAAAAATTCAGAAAAAGGCCAAAATTTTGAAATTAATTGATCTGTTCAATAGTATGTCTGGGGTCCCAGTTTCAATAAAAAAAAGTATTTGTTTTTGTGTTACCCCTGTTAGACATGGCAGGTGTACCTGATGAGTGGTCTCATATGTTTAGCTGTGGTCATGCTCAGTTATCCAGTCAGATTTTTTATGGACAGGTTCATGGTCTGTTGGTGGCTTTATTTAATGAATGTGAATGAAGGTGCACTTTGTATTTTCTTCCCTAATAGCAGACGCGGTATCTGATCCTTTTGCTGATCCTTACACTGGTCCTTACACTGATCCTTATACCTGTCCTTATACTGGTCCTTGTATGGGTGCTTATATTGATCCTTATCTTCCTTTTCAAATTTTTTTTTTTCTAATGTAAATTTGAACAGATGTTTATGAATCTGTATATTTATATGTTGAAAACTGTCACCAAACGAACTTAGCAGTTGTCTTTTACATGGCCTGATGATCAAAACTTACCTTTAGTTGTCATTGGAATATATATATATATATATATATATATATATATATATATATATATATATATATATATGTATGTATCAAAACTGTGGAAATACACTTATGCATAAGTGTCTAGCTATAAGTTTTCCAGTTCATTTCCAACATGTCGTTTCCATTGTTATGTTTCGTTATATTATGTTAAGAGTGATTATGTTGTGATCTTGAATCAGTGGCACTAAAGGTCATTAATTTGATTATTTTGCTAAATATCTGAGGTGAAAGTCAATTACATTAAGTGATAATAGTTATAATGCTTACTAGTGGCATTGATGTCATATGGGAACACCAGAGACACAGAAATTTTTATGGAAATAATAATTTTCCATTTCCTTTCTTACATTTATTATTTCATGGTGCTTGATTTTTTTACCTTGATCTTGAATGGTTTAAGGTGTCAAAGTCCATTGTAGAAATATTTTTCTGGATGTGAACTAAAAGTTTGATGTATTAAGTGATCACAGATGTTACACTTACTTATGCTGTGGATGTCTTATCCATATAGCACACTTGCAGACATCTTTGTGTTGATAGTCATTAAAAATTTAATATCTAGTATGAGAATTGTATGAATGCCAGAATAATATGGCTGCCACATGTGTAATAAACAGGTTAGTGAGTGTGAACATGGTGCTACGGTATTGAATGGTCATGGTCGCAAATTACCCAGTTCCTTTGGAGCAATACTGGCGCTTTGTACTGCTTGTTGTTGTAAGTGGCCCGTTTGCTGATCAAGGCATGTGTGATCTTGTTTTATGCGATGGTGCTTTGTACATAATAAATGTTATCAGATCGCCACGGCGACGGAGAAGAAAGAGACTGGGCAGCTGGGTCATGAGGGCACTTCTGATGTCACTGATAGGCTAATGTTCGCTTGCCACTTGGATGTCCACCCATCACCCGTAGTCACACTATCCCACGATGTATCTTGTTTAGGAGCTCCCGGTAATAATGAATGTCTGTACACTTGTCGGTTTCATTCAGGTGGGTTTGCCAGGGGGCATAGTTGTTGTGATGGAACCTTGCCGTGGAACCACTGGGCCCCATCAGTTAAGCTTTGTGGGCACTTAATGAGCTTAATTAAGTGTGGTTAAGAGTCAAAGCGTCAATTAGTTTGATTCTGTGTTGTACCTGATGCCGTCGGACCCCATCGACCACCTGTGCTTTACATACCTGAGGCCAATACACACAGATGTGGAATTATCAATGGCATCTTGGAATAAAATTGCTTTGGGTGAGGTGGAGGGGGGAACATACAGTTCGGGGAATCCAGGCCATTTTGAAATTCATTTCTTTTTATATTTCAGTCCGTCTCTCCATCTGTTAACTTTTTATGTTAAGTCGAAGATCACCAGGCTACTTTGTGGTGTTGCAGTGATATCTTACCTGGAATATGATGGATTTTGATGCAGCCCAATAAAAGTATTAACCAATATAATAGTCTACATTTGATTAACTGTAAAATTCATTTATATTTAGCAAACATGATGACATTTCATGAAACATATTATAAATATTTACTTACGAATAGAGTTTCTCACCTGAATTATTTCCTACCAATTTAATGAGGTCATAGGTCACTAGGCTAATTTGCAGTATCATGGCCATCTCCATCAGAACACTGTATTTAATATAAGACAAATGGTAAATGTTAGCAATTCAGGATTTGTTTAAAATTTTAAAATTCCAAATGAAAGATTGAGTGTCTGTTTTATTAACACAGCCAAGTAGTAAGTAAGTTGTAGGTAGCAAAGTGGTTAGTAAGTTGTAGGTAGCCGAGTGGTTAGTGAGCTGTAGGTAGCCAACTGGTTAGTGGGTTTTAGGTAGCAGAGTGGTTAGTGAGTTGTAGGTAGCCGAGTGGCTAGTGAGTTGTACTACAGGATGGAACTTCTATGTTTGAATCCCACCATAGCCACAATTAACAACAATTGGTGATTCACTTTGAATATCTTATTGACTGATTATGTGTTCTGGATTATTCTGAGCTCTATTATCCAGTAGGGTTGATGGTAACTATTTATTGTATGTTTATGTTTACCTTTATATAGCAGACAGTACCACCAGCAGGCCATCGACCTAACCCTTTATAAAAACTGTAACCAGAATAAAAGGAGCATCATTATATGCAACATGATATATAAAAACTGTAACTTACAAATCTCCAGACCATATTTGGTTTTTGTCATGGTATATATATATATATATATATATATATATATATATATATATATATACTGTGGAAGTGGTTTGTTAGCAAGGTTTTAATTTTAGGGCTTTTAGCCAGAGCTAGATATGTGCTAAATTAAGAACACGTTATTTCGATGTGGTCGTTTGCTGGTTGGATGACTGCAGCATTCTCACCTGAGACACAGTAATACCCAAGTCAGGTAATCCCTGTGTGTGGGGTCGCTTCAGTTGAGGCTTCTTCAGCCAAGATGATAAGAGTTGTTGCATTGCTATAAGAGTATATAGCAAGTGATATCTCAGCTGAAATCCAAATGTTAGTAATTTGTAGTAACAACTTTGAAACAAGTAGCCTTTGAAAACCTTTTGAACCCCCATCTTTGAACTTTGAAGTACGATGGAGCCGAGAGCCAGCAGCAAATATTGTCAGCTCTGTTTGTTGTTCACATATGAGGGCTTGTTCTAGGTATTAATCACATTTGTTGTTGTTGTTAAGCAATTCTACAACTTACTCAGATGGCAAACAACATGGCTGGGTGCAGTACCATTATATCATCAAATGTGATTAGACCCAGTTAATTACATATTGTTTACACTTTCTAGTCACGGTACTCAGTTGCCCTTAGCATGTATGCGGTAACCCAGAGCTTGTTGGTTGTGAGGTAGTTTGCTTTACAAACCTGTCATTTATATAATTGTTTAAATATTTTTGTAATTTGATATTAAATGAATAAATTATAAATACTGATTTGCGTGAAAATTCAAACTCAATTAATGCTGTAAAATGAAAAAAAAAATGCAAAAATTTAGACATGCCAAATTAACCACTTCCACAGTATATATATTCAGTATTTTATATGGTATAATATCTTAGAAGTGTTAGGCAGATGAAAGTGGTGGTTTTTTCTCATGATTGTCCTGATCAGTCAGGCTTCAATATGGTAAGCGTTTATAGCTCAGCTGACTGTAATTCAACTGAGGTATAGGAATGGCGCTTTGTCCGTCGTCCATCTGGCCATCCGGCCATCCATTAGCAGGGCACAAATCGTAACTGCTGGACCTAGAAACTTCTAAGTGAATATCCAGGGAGGTTAATAAAAAGTCTCCTTGGAAACCTGAAATAAGGTCACTGTGAAGTATATCCTCCTAGCTATGGGGCTTGAAAATATCCCCCAGAATAATAAAAAATATAATACAAAACCTCCAATATCTTGATAATTAATGCATGGATTGTCATGAATCTTGCCTGGAATATTGACCATGACTAGTTTTGTCAGTTCCCGAAAAGAGATGGCGGCACCTGTATTTTTTTGTTATTTTAAAAAATATTTGTTTTATTTTTTTACTATAAAATGACAACAATCATGTCAGTTTCTCACCTGTAATTACTTCTAGTGTCCCAAAACCTGGTGTGTTTATTGATCACAAGTGGATGCCATATAGTTATCACCCTGTCTGTCTGTTTGTCGGTCTGTCTGTCTGCCCATCCGTCCATCCACACAAATTTGTTTCCAGATGATAACTCCAGGTTGTATTGACACATGGATTTCAAACTTGACTTACATATGGCCCACCACTAAAGCAAGAACCTATATGATTTTGGGGTCATGAGGTCAAAGGTCATGGTCACAGGACTCACTTTTTTAAAAAGGTTATGGCTGCATTTTGAGCCAAGCCTTTCATTCCAAACTTTCCATTTTGCACATTTAGCTGACTTGCCAATATGGGGAGAGCATAAATGAATTTGGGAAAAGTAAGAACTGTTGATTCTGGGCTCATGAGATCAAAGGTAAAGGTCACAGGACCCACTACTTTAGAAAGATTGTGGATGCATTTTAAGCCAAACTTTTCATCTCAATCCTTCCATCATCAACATGTGGTGCACCTGCCAATAGGGGAAGTTTCCTTTTGATTTTGGGGTCAAAAGGTCTAAGGTTAAGGTCACAGGGCCCATCCATTCACAAATTAGTTTATGGATGTTAACTTCAGTTTTGGTGGACAGGTTGGCTTCAAACTGTTAACAGGACCAATATTTTGGAAAACCTCATAAACATATATCCTTATAGACAAATGCAGCTGAGTGCCGATATCCATGGGTCCCTAGTTTTTTTATGATTTCAACATTTATTAAGAGCCAAAGTACAAAGTTCATATTTTCTAACTCAGGAATTTGTTTCTTGGACAACTAATATTTACTTTTTTTATAAATCTCTCACCAGTGACTACCTGGTGTCAAATCAGTGAACCATGTTCATGAGAACCAGCCCACTCTTTTCATGAGGGATGTCATCTCATACCTGTGATAATGGTTAATGGCTGAATTCATTATTACAAGATGGACATCCCACAGTTTCCTGTACATAAAAATACTCCCATATTCATGAAGTGTGACAACACTGAATTAGCATGACCCTCATACCCATGCATGTCAGTCTATTTTATCACGGTAATGCTCGTATCGTGCGTCCTTATGTTTTCTTAAACACCCTGTTGTTTAGTTAAGGTGTGAGGTAGACTGGGGACTGGGGTATAGTTGTGTCTCTGGAGAATCAGGGTGTACACATACTGTGATTTATTATACCATTACAAGAACAATACCTATTGTAAACCTGGTAGGCTTGTCAGGGTGAAAGAGATATGTTACACGTGAACACCATTTAGACCGTCAGTAACTGACAGGCCATTTGACCTATTAAGGACTTGCCTCTCAGTCATACCAAGTTGAATAGTATGTGTTTAGGACAGATGTATAGGACATGTCCTCGTTAAAAGAGGTGTAATTGCCCCAAATTAGCCTGGATAACATCAGAGGGACCTGGTGTTCTACAGGTGTGACAGTCCCATATGACCTGAGGTGATGGCTTCATCTTTGTCACTGTCACAATATTGTTTGGGGGAGGGGGGGGGGGGGGGTAAAGGTATGTAATTTGTGGAGTGTTGATAAAAGTTACCTGTATCCGATAAGTCAAGCTGTCCAGATGTTTGGGTCATGCTGTATCCTGGAGCAAGCTTCATGTCTGTGTGATTTTAATGTGATTTTTATCCTTTTTTCAGTATATCATGAGACCCCATACAGGACCCTACATGGAGTAAATTAACAGTAAAGGAATAATTATTTTGTTGTGGGTGCCATAAGGACTGATATATTTTCCAAGATGTTAGTAAGAGTGCACTCTTATTATTAATTTTTTTGTATAAATGACTGTTCACCTTTGTCCATTTACATCTTATTTGTTACCATTTCATTTTGACGATAATTTCTGTTTTTAAGAAATCACAAAAGTTCAACCCCTTTGACCATAAATACAACTGCAGTATGTCTGAATTTGTCAAGTTATTCTGTGGTCAGTGCATACCGGTACATTTAATATATTTACTATAAAAATGAGTCACCTTGTGGTTTTTAAATCCACTATATGTACTAACTAAAATAACCAAAGGGTTGACCTGAGATGTTAAACTTCATAACAAAAACCAACATTTATTTTCTATCCTTTTGGTTCTTTTGAAATGTGTGGCCAAGTAACATGGGGTCTGTTATGGGTTGGTAGCATCACTTTGACAGTTACTGTTTTTTAGAATATTTACAACACTAAACAACCAATCAAGTGCTTAAAAGTGAAGGTGTTTGAGCAAATGACCAGCGACTTAGAGTTTCATAGAAAAGGGTTGATAAGTCCTATAAAACAGATTGTTTACTCAGATATTGCTTTTCTTGCATTACTTAAATATTTCGCAAAGTATTATTTTTATTACAGTCAATTAGGCCTTTTTCCATTCCTTCATTTCAGCAGCAGCATACCAATTTAATTAATCTGTCAGTTCAAGAAAATATTAGTAAATTTCAATAAGCACCCTACCAGGGAACAGACTATAGTTTAGCCTACATACTTCTAATATACTTCTAGAAGTTAGATATTTTAGCGAGTTCTCAAAGCAAACAAATCTAGCTCATATTCATTTCCATTATGGCTGAATTTGTTGGTGCCTGGTGTACATGCCTTGATCAGAGATATCTAAGGATCTGAGACCTTAAGACTCTGTATTTATCAAGTTACCTTTTACTGATGTCAGTTTTTGTATGAAATTTTGGTGAATCATCCATAAGTAGTTTGGTTTATGTTACTAACAGACAAACAGACAAACATTAACCAAGCAGTGTGGAGTGTGGACACACAGCCTCTTTAAAACACCAAGCAAATCACACATGGATGTGTTGTAGGTTGATACTTTTTATGATAACTGAGTTCTGAATTATCTCAAAGTTGAGACCAGGATAGAGCCCAAGACTGTTTCCTTAAAATTAAAGGTGCCCATTCACCTACCTTTTGAAAAAGAGTTCATGTGATTTCTGGCTTCCTCTGTGTATATATTAATGATGTAAGGGTAATTACAGTTATGAAAACGTTTTAAAACACCTCTGCGAAGAATGTATGACCTTGTTTATCAGCAACATGTTTGTAAATACAGCAATGTTGACAAACATATAACCTAAGGTGGTAGGTTGCATATATGCGGAGGTAGGAAGGTCACTTGTTCAAAATGCTATTTGCAAAGCTCTGTCTTATCCAACTTTCTGCCAGATGCCCTTGTTGAAATTGTTTTATTTTGGTGAACCTCCATATACTTTCACCACATTGATACATGTATAAACAAAACAAGCAGCCACTCTGTGGTGACATCAATGTTTTCTGGCCTATTTTTATGAAAGCTCCAAGGGATTACCTTTAGTTGATAATGGTCAGAGAGGTGATCGGGCCCCTTTAAAGACCCTGCATGGGACCTGGACAGTTGAACTATAAAATGCTCAGCTGTCTCTGCTGGTGACCAGGGTTCAATCCCCAGTGTGGCTATGAGAGAGGGTTGTAGTGACCCGTCCAAAGTTGGAGGTTTTCTCCCTATACAGTCTACTGAGTGCCACCATCTGAGCCATGAAGAGTGCCTCCATTAGTTATAATAAATATTCGTACAATCAATGTAAAATAATTAGTTTATATATTTGATTTAATATTATACCAGTACCTGTGAGATTATGACCAAGACCTCCAAATATTGGTCTTGAAACCAAACCTGGTGTTGAGACCTACCTTACTGTACATGACAGGCTACAGCTGCATCACCTGACTAGAAAATTGGCAATTTTTATGCTGATAAGTGGATAAGACTGGTACATACTGTAGTTAGCTTTATTTATGTGAGGCTGAAATTTTGCGATTTCTTCATTTTGAACGTTTCGTGAGGGTTTCATTTTTGCAATTGCACAAGAACATGTAAAATCTAAGCATAGCAGGATCTGTATTGAATTAAAGTTTATAAAAAAAACCTACAATACCTAACAAATTTATGGTTCAGTCATTATATTAGAACTTGTATCACAGTTGATATGTATCACAGTCTTGTGCGTACGGCTAATGCATGGGCCAGTTTCGAAATCAGGAACAAATTAGGTTGCTGATGAGGTTGTTTTCAGAGGTCATTGAAGTTGATGGAGCATCTTATTCCCAAGGGTTTCATTTTCGCAATTATTTCACTTTCGTTGTGAATTGTGAAATTAAAACCATCGCGAAAAAAAGGCAACCACAGTATACCGTATGTTATATGATTTCTGACATTTACAGAAAAAATGACTTTGTCAGGATTTATAGGGAACTCACAAATTTACAAAGATCTGAGACACCAAATAATCAGAAGTTTCCCCTTTCAACCCCAAAACATAAATTAGCAGCTCTATCATGCATAAGCATCAGTCATTTGAGCATATTTGTGTTGCATGTTTTAGACATGATGCATAGATTCACGTTTGACATGATACTCAGAATAAAACGCAGAAACTGGCGGCCAATAGCTCCATTGTGTACAAACTTCATGTCAATGGTCCTGTTATGAAGCTGGGTATGTTATTTATTCACAAATAAAGAACTTTCAATAACATATGCTTCAGTGTTAGTGAAATCACTCAGTCACAGCAATGCGATAGTTGCATGCATGTTGTATGTTCTGTGGATTATTTAGCAAACAGTGACTGTTCTATAATGGCTTTATGTGCTTTGGAGATCGCCCTATATCAAGTTTTTGAAAAAGCCAAATAGATGGTTTACATTTTTAGAATAGGTAGCACAATGGGTTATGGATATGGACTGATAACTGTGAACATGGGTTGACAGCAGTATATGAATGACAAACGAGTATATTGTTACCTAGAAATCCGAATGAATACTGGCAAGGTAACACCTGTGTAATGGGATAAAAGAAGACTTTTTATGTCCGTGACAATATTAATGTTTGATGTACAGACAGTTAGATTGTACTGGTAAGCAGGTTTTTGTTCCCAGTATTTGTGGGGGCACAGGAGCAATGACTACTGCTTGTATTATATCCTACAGCAAACCACATACACTACACATCCTAATGTTCAAAAGTGTATTTATACTATGCCTTTCAGCACTTACATGTACCTTCCGACAAATGATTCATACATTATATCAAATTTAATTTTCTCATACCTAACACTGTCTGTTAAAGGCCTAATCATATCTAGTTTAACTGTATGAGCCATACAGAAGTTTGTATCTACTTAACTGTAACAGCCATACAGAAGTTTGTATCTGCTTAACTGTATCAGCCATACAGAAGTTGCTTTCTAGCTTTACTGCACTAGCCATACAGAAGTTTGCAACTACTTAACTGTATCAGTCATATAGAAGTTGATTTCTAGCTTTGCTGTATCAGCCATACAGAAGTCTGTATATACTGAACTTTATTAGCCATACAGAAGTGTATTTACTTAACTGTATCAGCCATACAGAAGTTTGTATCTACTTTACTGCACTAGCCATACAGAAGTTTGTATCTACTTAACTGTATCAGCCATACAGAAGTTTGTATCTACTTATTTGTATCAGCCATACAGAAGTTTGTATCTACTTAATTGTATCAGCCATGCAGAAGTTTTTATCTACTTAACTGTAACAGCCATACAGAAGTTTGTATCTGCTTAACTGTATCAGCCATACAGAAGTTTTTATCTACTTAACTGTAACAGCCATACAGAAGTTTGTATCTACTTAACTGTAACAGCCATACAGAAGTTTGTATCTGCTTAACTGTATCAGCCATACAGAAGTTGCTTTCTAGCTTTACTGCACTAGCCATAAAGAAGTTTGCAACTACTTAACTGTATCAGTCATATAAAAGTTGATTTCTAGCTTTGCTGTATCAGCCATACAGAAGTCTGTATATACTGAACTTTATTAGCCATACAGAAGTGTATTTACTTAACTGTATCAGCCATACAGAAGTTTGTATCTGCTTTACTGCACTAGCCATACAGAAGTTTGTATCTACTTAACTGTATCAGCCATACAGAAGTTTGTATATACTTATTTGTATCAGCCATACAGAAGTTTGTATCTACTTTACTGCACTAGCCATACAGAAGTTTGTATCTACTTAACTGTATCAGCCATACAGAAGTTTGTATATACTTATTTGTATCAGCCATACAGAAGTTTGTATCTACTTAATTGTATCAGCCATGCAGAAGTTTTTATCTACTTAACTGTATCAGCCATACAGAAGTTTTTATCTACTTAACTGTATCAGTTATACCGAAGTTTGTATCTACTTTTCTTTACAAAGTTTGACTTGAAACATAGCTTTTCATTTACAGCTGACGTAATTGTATCTCTGTACACACAGTACACCTTACTACCATTCCTTAGTCTCTTCATGTCTTAGCAAGTAAGTACTTCATGAGGTGGTTAGTGGTGTCACTTGATTGATTTTGTTTATATGTTCAATTTAACCTTTAACCTTTGAACTCTTTTTTTTTGTTTTGTTTTAGACATGTGACCTCCATGAAAGCCAGAGTGACGGAGTTCAGCAGTGGTCTTGTTCTAGGCACAACAAAGGCAACAAAAAAGGCACTAGGGCCCAAAAAGAAGAAAAAGCGATTAATGAAAACAGCAAAAGCAGTGAAATGATCTAATCAGAGGGGGAAAATTACAGGATATTAAAAATCAAGGGCACTTGTACAATCATAACCCATGGGTTTTTGTTATGACGCTGGTAAACGCTGCTATAATTTAGGAAAATATGCTGTATATTCAATAAATGGTTTAATATTTTCATATTTGTGTGATCAATACTTGTTTTTTGCATAATTTGCATAAATTTCCTTTCTTATCCCCTTGGTATGAATATACTCTGCATTATAAATTTTTGTATTCACCAAATTGGTCTTTGTTAAAGTAGCAGGGGCAATTGGTTTGAAATTGGTAAAGGTAATGCCCAGTTATAAGATAACAGGCATGAAAATATATTGCATAATATTCTCTCTTTCTGTCTCTCAAGTCGCCTGCATGCATACACCCGCCTGAGAGTGGAAGAAGAAGAAATATCCAGTAATGAAAAAATCATGATGACACCCTTTAAAATCAGATTGATTCTTGTGCACCACCGCCATATGGCCCGCCCACACACACAGTCCGTGACCTCGGTTCATTGTTAAAACTAGAGACAACATGACCCACTCAATGCCCGGGCAATTCTTTAGTGTTTAAAGGATAATTCACTGCTCGATTATATCATTAACAACGACCTCTGGCACCATTCCTGTTTGGGGAGTGATGACACTTGTACGATCAAGTTACACTATATTAGAGATGGGTGAAAATAATTAGACCCCGGGAGAGCGGTATGTGTGGCCGCGATGCATTGTGGGTGGTTGAAGGGTGCGCGCCCCGTTGCGCGTCAAACGCGTCTCGCGCAAGCCATGTTCCGCGGCTGGTTTATTTCTGCGCAGTCTCCCGCCACGGGGGCGTGTTTCATTGACGGAGCACTTAATTCAATCCGCCGCTGTCTCTGTGATGGACAAATTAAGTGGAAAACGTATCGTGGCCAACATTCGCACTTTGAACGTTCGCCGGGCACGCAATTTTGTGCCAATTTTCTACTTTGCTGATTCCTTGTCATTCGTCGCAGTAACAGAACATCTGTTAGGGATTTCTTTATACCTGTTTTGTCTGTTAAGAGTGGAAGAGTTGTTTATGAATTAATACTCCAAATGGGACTGAAGTGCTTTTGAACTAGCATTAATTCCGAGAACAGATAGAAGGGAAACAAATGAAATTTAAGAGAATTGATTTGTCGTGCCGGGATGAATAACGGCTGTCAAGGATACTCGGTAAATGAAACATTAAGTATTTTACCCTTCATGTAAGCCGACGCAGCTATTTTTTAAAAGCAGTTATTTTAAAAGCAGTCATATATCAATATTTGTATATTACATACAAAGCATAATAACATATACAACTTTACAGAGAGGTGTGCATCGGATCAAATATTACGGTGAAAGCACAAATCCTAATCTGGATTCTTATTTTAGTTCATGCAGCAATATTCTCACTGCTATTTCCCTTGTGCATTGTCTTTAGAGGTAATCTGCCATATTAGATTTCTTCAACATATATCCAAAGCTGTCCTTACTTGTAAATCAAACAGAAATTATCCAATCAGGGGACTAATAGCATTTGCTGCTGCACTTTATAAAGCGGGCTTTGTCGTCTGCTACACACTTCATAGTTTCAATGGCTTCGCGGAAGCGTATAGAAATTCTTTCGCCCCAGTGCCACGCGACACCATTATCAATTTACCCGATTAATTGCCGAGGTTAATTGAAATCAAGATCATTTTTGAAAGGATCAATCTCATCATAAAAGCACCATTGCTTCGTTTATCTTAGCGCATAAACGCGCGGTGCGATGTTTTCCGTGCGTGAGAGGGTTGATCGATGTGTGGCCATCGCTTGATTTCACTGATTTTGCAATAATGCTTTGTGCTGATTATTACGGCGTGAAACGGTTAATGCTAAGCGTCCATTGCTAGTGTTAACTCACTCTGTCGAACTGATTCCACCTGTTATTGTTAATCGATTACTAAAGCTTCAAAGCGGGCAAAGAAAACTTGAGCGTGGCACCACCAAATGGCGCAACATTCAGCTTGACCGGAGCGGGCTAGTCGATTAACTGAAGATCCAAATGGGAGAAAACCGATAACTTCTTAAGTAAAGTACCTTCTTAACCACATCAACAACGGTTAGGCCCTAGCGAGTTAAATGTATAGATTGCTTCATTAATATTTATTTAAGTGGCCTATAGCGTGGTTGTGTTTATTATTTGCGGACTTCTGCTCCCCGGCAATGTTTGATAACAAGGCGCACACCTCTGGGGTGTATACCCCAGTGTCTTGGGTATCACACGCACAAATTAGATCAACACATACATTAAAGTAGCTGATGCTTTGTAAACTAAATCAGTTGCACCAACCATTCTCTATAAACAGGTGCACACGTTTTGCAACTGAAATCAAACTCAACGCTTTGAAGTGCACCTCATGCAATACTCGCTTTACATGCATTGCAGGGCAAAACGTGCCCCAATAAAACCAAGCCAGTTTTATAAGCTCGCTGCATGTAAAGTAAGGACAGGAGGTATATTTATATTGTACAAATGCAGTGCTTATACTGTGTGGGTATACACGATCTTACAGTTACCACTGTATGGGATATATAAACCATGAAGGGCCACAGGACACCCAACTTAATGTTTACCTATACCATATACGAGGGCACAAATAGTTCCCCTGCCATGTATTTAATAAGGAATAGGTGGCATCACTGTCTGATACCCAAATATCCCTAAATCTTGGCAAGAATCCCCTTTGAAATTAAAAGAACTTGCAAAATACAAACTGGATTCGCGTTTCATAAAATCCCCTTTGAAATTAAAAGAACTTGCAAAATAAAAACTGGATTTAAAAAAGAAATGCTTCATTAGCTTTTTAGTTATCCAGATGACCCTGTTTTAACTTGGAGCGATGGGTTATGTAATTTGTAAACCAGACATATTTGTACAAGAGAGACACAGGTTATAAAAAATAGATGGTTGTCATTGTTATGGCCATGCAATAATGTTATATGCCAGTAACATTTTATACTAACAGCTGCTGCTGTGCTGGGAGATTTGGTACTACATTTAACATTTTGTATGCAAAAACCTGAAATTGTAAAATTCTGTGATAGGTAACATTTGGATTTGCATGAAGAAACCATTTTGAAAATAAGCCATTCAATGCACAAACATTTAATTTCCCTTGTTCTAAGATATTGTTGACCATGATAGGAAAATTAAAATTAAAACATTTTATGATTAATTGAGGAATAAGCAGAAAATGCCATTTTACCTCACAGAGAGTAAGCATGCAGCCACAGGTAGTGCCATCTGCAGGCAAAAAAAATCACATAACAGTGAACATTAAACATGTAAAAAAATTGAAATTGACTAGACATGTGGTTCATGAAATAAAATTTAAAAGATTTTGCATCATATATGAACACGTGAAATCCACAAATTTCATGATCGGCAAAATTCTAAGTTCTGTGAAAGCCAAAGTGTTCTTCTATACAGAGTTATCTGAAGGAAGGTGGAAAAGACGATTTTGGACCGCAGAGTGTTGTAAAACAGAGGTAGCGCCATGTACCTGCATGTTTTAAATCAGACGACAGTCATGTGATCAATATGTCTAAAAAAACGTGGATATGATTGTTGATTCATGAGATAAAAGGTATATAAATTATTTTGAACAATATATGGAAACTGAAATCAGAAAAGTTTGCGATCTGAAAAATTCCAAGTCCTGTTGAAACATCAGTGTAAAAATAAATTCTGTTCAATATAGTATATTCATTTAGTTCCCCTAGCTCCAAGGAATCCTTCCCTTTTAATTTGAAGGCTATAGTGTTCTTAATTACTGACTTATCTGAAGGAAAGTGAGAAAAAAAGACATTTTGATCGGGAGAAAGTCGCTAAATAGAGGTGCACCAACTGCTGGTTATAATCACATGTCAGTCATGTGCTGAGTATGTCTTTATAATTTGGTGAAGAAAGCAGCTAGGTTTTTAGAGATATATGGTTGAAGAATGGGAGGGATGGAAGGACGGACAGACAGACGTGGGCAATTTAAGTTGTCCTCCCTACTAACGGCGGGGGGACTTATTAGGTTATAGTATATACTTAATGACAGTAAATTCATTATACATGTAATGTATAGGGATATGAAACCAAAAGCTTTCCGTTGTGGAGGGCCATTTCACAGGGGGGGGGGGATTCCACTGCAAGTAAATTGTGTATATCTAATAACACTATATATGCGTACCTGTGTATATGCATGGCACTATAAGCGTGTCCCTAATATATATACTATCAACGTTTATTAGATTTATTCATTTATTTTAGACTATAGCCTTTGATGATATATAGCCTTTTATTAACAGATTTATGCGTTTCATAAAACCTAATTGGTGTATCAAGTCTGGAGATGGAACTACTTGATAGGAACTGGAGGGGATGCCCCCCTCCCATGAGGAGTATTTTCACATAATCTTCGCCATTATGCGGGTTAACCGGGAGAACAATTTGGCATCTTTTGCGAAATACAAGCAATATTTGCTCCTGAAATCACCAAACTCAACCATGGACTTTGAAGGTGCCCATTCACAAATACCTTAAAAAATGGGTTTTCTGGCTTTCTATGTATATATACTAATGATCTAAGGGTAATTCTGGTTATAAAAAGTTCTTAAAATGCCTCCGTGGAGGATTTATGAACTTGTTTATCAACAAGGTGTTTGTAAACACAGTAATATTGACAAAAGTGAAAAATATATATCTAAGCTGGTAGGTTGCATATATGCAGAGGCAGAAAGGTCACTTGTTGCAAAACGTCATTTGCAAAGCTCTGGCTTATCTGACTTGCCGCCAGATGCCATTGTTGAATTTGTTTTGATTAATTTTGGCCCCCCCCCCCCCGGTATTATTATCATGTTGATATAAACCAATCAAGCAGCCTGTGTACGGGGCTATGTATGTTTTCTGGCCTATATTTTTTATTAAAGCGCCAAGGTATTACCTTTAGTTTATATAAAGGTGAGAATGATGATTTGGTCCCTTTAATGTGTTCATCGATCAGTGTGCACCTATAAGGACACAAACCCAATGAAAGACAATGAATCTCTGTTTCAGCTGGAAAAAATAATAGAGTTCTGAACAGTGTTCTTAGTAGAACCAGAATGTTATATATGGATATTTTTTAAGCTTATACATGGGTGTTGGAGAAGCTTAGGAGATACCTATAGTGGATCTTTTAACGAGGACAAGATTACACATTAATTTGCCAGATGAAGGAACAAACTATAGCGGGGGAAATGATTAAACTATTAAATTAGAAATATTAGATAATTAAAATATCAAATGTAACGCGTGTATGAACTAACCGCATAATCATAGTCCGGGTAGACGAGTGCATGCCTCGAGTACTAAATTTTGATTTGCACGTAATGATATAATTAGCTGTGTGGTCTTAACGTTGGTGTAAAGCCAATCAATATGTTGGAGCCTGTCTGCGTATCTGGCCCATCTGCCGATGGGCTTGGCCCATATGAAGATCCGTTATTGGGCTGCCCATCTGCAGATGGGCAGCCCAATAACGGATTTGATACCATGCACTTTCTGGCCCATCTGCAGATGGGCTTGGCCTAACAACCGATTTTAGTTTTTATTAGTTTTACGTTATTTTTTTTTATTATCTTGATGACTTTTGTAACCAGACAAACATTTCTCAGAACTTAAATGGATTTGCCTGCTCTTGGGGTGTCCAACACACTTGTTATTCCCTCTAAAGCCAAGCTCAGGGAAGAGGTCAGCAAGTATTTACGGGTAGTCCCTGTTGATAGTCTGTTTTACGTCGCCAAGAACATCCACGAGAGGGAGTTGGACCATGCAGGATATCGAAAGACCTTTGCTCATGTTAGTGCTTCATTTATCATGTAAGGTGTATCCAATATTAAGTTGGTGAACTGGTCATACCTAAATGCGTTTACCCTTAAGTGTTATTATAATGTTAGTGACAACCAAATTAACTAGAAAGCACTCACAGAGCACATGCCTCCGCCACCGCCTGTGTACGTACTAATGAAAGTTCGTTCGGTTATATGACATGAAATAGTATATGGCCTTTTAGACAAAAAAAGGTACAACCCTATCAAAATAGTGTGCCATTTAAACAACTGTGTTATTATAATTTATTCAATTTATAAAATATAGATTAATTTTACATATATGTTTATTGTTCCGAATCCAAACAAGGTCTATAAAAAGTTCAGAATAGTTCCTAGTAAGCTGAGCTGATATTTTATTCGATAACCGTATCCCAAACAGACCGAAATTAATTATATGCAAGTATAAACTACGAATTTTGGTAGTTTTATCGTATAAATTTTATCTCTTCATTATTTATCTTCTGAGTATAAAGTATAATTATATTTATCCAAAATGGTTTATAAGGAATCTTGTCACAATTTTAATTTTGTATTTATATTTATATTTTATAAATTAAAACTTATTTATATATTAAACATCGTGATGTTTGCTTGTTTCAGAGATCTATTTATTTATCAGTTGTATCTAATAAATTGTTATATATTAAAAATAAAAATAAACTTTACTATGTTACTGTGAAAGATATGTAAAACATAACCCTATCGTTTTGTTTAAATTTATTTTGTGGCGTTTTTGCCCTGGCCTTTGCAAAGACACTACACTCCAGCAATGACCCCTACAGCCAAAACTACATTTAACCTCGGCATCATCTCTGTGATAACCTGAAAAAAGGAGTAATGTCCGACTTCCCTGCTGCTCTCATCACCAGGATGCCAACAATTTTGTACGAATACTATAATAGAGAGCTTTTCAATAAGACACTTCTCCAAAAGAAACTGTATCAAGATGTGTTATTGTGGTGAAAGTGCATGATTGTGATTGACTCTGAGATCAAATGACTCATGAGTGAGTGTTTGCTACATATATTACACTATTCTATTGTCAAAATGTATGTGGTAACCTTGATATATATGTGGATATTAAAAATGAATATGAGAAACTGATTTGTACCACATAAATTTCTCTTTAGTAAATTGTATGGAAGTTGGAAGTCGCATCTATGTGGTAATGTAAATGAGATTTTTTCGCAACAGCTGTAATTACTCTTGGGTAAAAAGTGAACCTCATTAAACTCTTAACATCACACGAATGCAATGTAGACTAATTAAGAATTGTGTGTAAAAAGTAATTTGATAGGGTATTGTAACACTGCATGCACATCTATGTTGTTTTCTATGCACATCTATGTAATTTTGATGATAAAATTATTGATGTAAGGCTGTGATAGTGATTTATGTTTCAATTAACACATTAAGTTCTAAGAAATGTTTGTCTGAGTACAAAAATCATCAAGATAATAAAATAATAACGTATTACTAACAAAAACTAAAATCGGTTATTAGGCCAAGTCCATCTGCAGATGGGCCAGAAAGTGCATGGTATCAAATCCGTTATTGGACTGCCCATCTGCAGATGGGCAGCCCAATAACGGATCCTCATATGGGCCAAGCCCATCGGCAGATGGGCCAGATCCGCAAACGGGCTCCAACATATATATTACTATAGTAGCGATCTAGCTTGTACGGTTCAATTTAGTCCGTTAGATTTTATCGATACAGTTGTGAGTTGTAATTAAAATTATATCTGTGACATATGTATCACAAGGAGGAGGGGAGGGGCAAACATACCTTGCACCCGTGTCTCCTTTCAAAAGTGACCTCCTCGACCAAGCCATGCAGTGAGTCGTTAATTAATTAATTGTACCTTCATATTGCGGCCTCCTGTTCCACCACGTCTCAACGACTCTGTTTGTGTTGGGCTCGTCAGAATTATAATTAAGTACGGGCCTCGTCCTGTCCTAACAAATCTTCTTAGTAAAATTAATCGATTCCGCTGGTGTTTTTTTTAATGTCGTAACCAATATGTGCCCTTTTAATTAGCAAACAAGTTTGTTGCTCTAAAGAAGTGCATTTGAAAATTCTTTTCCCCATCTTTCTGTCAAGTTCTCTTTATATTTACCGCTATATTTATTTGAGTTTTTCAAATTTGTGAAAAATAGGGCGTTGAAATCTGAGAATAATAGTTAAATATGACCTACTGTCATTAAATCATAATCGGTCTTGAAATGTAGTCATTCCAAGGCGTATTTTAAAAGCTTTCTCTGGATCCTAAAGACTTTGAAGTAAAATGGGCGTGTGATGTAAGTGCATTGTATTTGTTTAACCCACCCTTACTGTCGAACTGGTAATGAAAACAGATATAATTTAAATGAAGTTAATTTATGGGGAACAGATGCTTCTTTATTATATAGTAAATATAATTAAATAAAACACTGAATTTAATTTTATATTATTTTGTTTGTTTAAACAATGTTTAACAAACAATGTTGGTTAGATTTTATCACATATCTTTACGCTAATTAGTATAATATAATATTATGATATGTTATATCATATTATTTTGTATTATTTACTCTAATATTTTCATATTATTTTATTTATATATTACTTATATTTATACATTTATATAATTGTTTAAATAATAATAATTTATAAATTCAGTTAAATTAGATTTAAATTAAGTCATATAAAAATATATGACTAAACATATTATAGAATATCACTTTTTTAATTTGGTTATTGTTTATTAGCCTAGGGATAAGAAAATATAAGATTTAATAATAAAATATTCTACTGTATAAATATTATGTATGAAATACAGCCATTTTCTGCTAATTATCTGCCTAAGAGTTTTAACATGATTAGAATGTCAACTTTTTAAGGAGCACCACAACATTTTAACAGACTCAGGCTGTGTTTATATTTCCTATATAACATCTTTATAAAAGTCCTTTACTCTGGGCCACTTTTGGACAACTTTGAATTATAAATTTTGACATAAAAAACTTTTTTATTCGAGAGCTCTTCCTTTCTACAGTCAAACAAGAAAATAAAGGCTTGTGCGTGTCATTTTCCAACAATCCTGTGAGGCAAAAATTTACCATTCCATGCAGTCCCTAACAAGCATTGGGACAATATGTCTTTGATTGGACAAAGATTAAAAGTATTCGACCAGTGCCGTCAGTTTTGTCCGAGATTATGCTAAATATAAAATAAAATCAAACAATGGGTTTTAAAACTGCCACATAGCATACCTGAGTAAACCGAACCATTCAACAATCTGTAAATACAGCGTTATTAAATAAATCGGACCATCTGTTTTACCTGCAGAATTATCTGTTTATCATTTTTACATGCTTATTTACATGCCTAGGCAAATACATACTGTGTTATTTTTATGTATTTATTTATTTTTATGTAATGAATTGCAAGTCAATAACAAATTCCTAGAACTGAAGGCTTTTAAATCATATCTCATCTTAATTATTATGTGACCATTTGGTTCAAAGCAAAATATTAACGTGGGGTAACAGTCTACGTTATGTTGATGCTAGACACTGATCGATAGATGGCAGCACTGAGAACGCACGCGGGTCTCGCGAGAGACAAGTCAATCGTTGCTAAGGTGAGGTGCCGCCATTGCCAGCCGTATCTGGGAACAACAAAGCGGGGCGGAGGGCAGTATAAAGACCGAAAACTTCCACAGACGGAAGAAACAAACAGCAGCAAAGATGTCGACAATGATAGCAGATCCTTACGAGTATACTGCCACTGGCACACTCGGTGACAAGCGCGATACGATGCTACAAAACCAGCTTTTGCTCAGGGTAAGTTGAACTTCAGCTTAGCAACTGCAGATCTCTATTCTCTGTGACAAGCCCCCGGGCAACACTGGTCAGTACTTGTTTGTTGTTGGTTTATGGTCTCTCATGTATGTATGGCCTCATCCCCCTGTAGTGGCATCAAGACTTTACTCAGAAATCTCTGTGTCCTGCAGTCTCAAGTAGTGTATTCTTGGTTAGTCATCGCTTTATTAGTAACACTACAAACTAAACCCATTCTCCATTTAGTTTTGGCTTTATATATTTTTACAAAATAAGTTTATTTGCGAAAAATTACCTGCCCGTTATTCAACCAGATTATCTGGCAAAGAGTGTGAATAAAACAATACTGGGATATATATATATATATATATGAGTTAATAAGGGTTAATAAAGCTGTATAGTCACTTGAGTTTTAAAACAAGGAGGCATGTTGACCACAGTCTTACCTCAGCTGGGTCAAGGAATTGTCAGTTCATTCAATTGTTAATTGAAACTATTGCCTATATAACCCATAAAACCTAGGTTTTCCAAGTAAAACCCACCCAGGCTGGGCTTTATGCTTAAAACCCAGGTTTAGCCAAACCCTGTATTTGTTATCTCACATGAATGTATTTTGACATTTCAGAATGAATTAGGAAAACCAATGAGGAGAGGGTATACTGTTTACCCAGGTAACACATTCAGATTTGGCCGGCCAAATGATATCAAAGACGGTGGGGCTTGTGAAGGTAACTCTTTACCTGTTATAATAACCTCTCTTTATTTCACTAGTGTTCAACAGTCACTTCTAGCCTAATTCAAATCAGCTAATCTAATCTCTATTTTCTGTTAGGTAGAGGGGGTACTGTACCATAAAAGTGGCAGATTTTAAGTTTACACCACTGATATGCATTATTACTGGCAATGAAGTAAGCATGGTTAACTAATATTAATTGTATAATAACTAGTATTAATTATACCAACCGTGCCACTTCTATTTACAGCACTGAGGGGTTGGAGCAGCACATTACCTTTCCTGAGGAAGAAGAGTGGCAATGTCTCTAAGGATGGCCCGCAAAATGACAGGGACTTCATGGAACTGAATAAAGCTGCTGTACATGCTGGCCTCACGACAGCCCGTGAACATTACCAGTTTAGAACAGGTCATGATATCCGCAGGAAGGCAGAATCTGATGAAGGGAAAAAAAAGATGACTCGTCGTCTCCCTCCTACCATGGTTTTTGGGATCTCAACTAGGTATTTACAGTCTCCTCACTTTCACCTAATATAAAGAGACGTTTGTCAACTCCATTCAATCCACTCTCATACATACAATCACCTCCTGGTGCCACTTACAATTTCTTTATAAGATAATTCAATGAAATCTATCACTTATCGCATTTTTGTATTTGGGAAAGAAAAATTGTCACAGGAACTAAAATCTGTCTTCAAAATATTACTTGCTGGATAATTTTTCACAAGGACATTAAGTAGAAGAAATTCTAATCATCATTTGTCATACATGATTTCTTGTGCATGCTGGTAATGCATGTTACATGTTCACTGTGTCAACATTATCCCATTTTCCATTGCATTTTTAAGCAGGATCAAAAGTATAATGTAATTTTCAAAAGTTAGATATCTTTCCTTAAAAGATCTTGCAAAATTTGTTTGATACAAAGATTAGAACAGTTAGTCTTATTGTTTAAAGGATTTCCTCAATTTTGACAGGCCATCAACACCGGTTCATGAACTGTTAGAACACAAATACCAGGACCGTTGGTTGCAGGAACGAAGGAAGGATGAACTTGCAAAACGTCAGCATGAAGAAACCAGGGTATGTACCTGTTCAGTAGTATGTTGAACAGCTTAAAAATCTGATTAAATAATGCTTCTTTTTGGGGGTTTAGGCTTTTATTTACATTCTTTGACATTTTACTCTTATATTAACTGTCTTGTGTTGTGAAATAATTACAGCCATATGCTGATGCCAACAAATATCATATATCACTTTCTTATATGTTAAGTCATGATGATTTTTGTAATGATGAGATGTCTCATTTAATTAAAACGTTGCAACTAACTCATCACATGTATGTAAATGACACTATAAAGTTTGCTGAATTTGCCTGGATATTGTTATTTTGGTTCTTAAAATTTTCTTAACTTCTCAATAAATTTTTGTTTGGCCTGTTCCATTGTAATAATCATGATTTCAACTCAGCTTTGAAACAAGATATCTTAATGAACCCAGCTCAGGAACAAGATATGTAATGAAAGGTCATTGCTAACACCAGCTTAATGCAGGTTAGAGATCTAAAGGTGTGCAGTGATAGTGTAAAACAGTAAAAATGTTTAATACTGTTTATCTTTATTATCCCAGTAAGATTAGATGAAATATATCATGTAATTGTTGTGATAAACAGATGGTCATGTCGAATGTCATAAAATATTCAAACTAAAATAGCGGTCATAGTAGCACTACTAGTAGTAGCAGCAGGGTGATCTTGTTAATAATGGTGGTCTAAAGAAGGGGTTTACTGTGCTAGTATAGCTATATTCTTACCAAATAACATTAATATTTTTTATGTATTAACAGAAATTTGCACCAGGCAAGGTATACGAGACACGAGCATCACTGCTCAGGACCTTCCAGGTGCCAGTTGAGAGCGGTCCCCTATGGCAGTTACCCAAATTCAGTAAAAACGTAAGTACAGTCTGGCTGTCTGGTTTGGATATTAAAAAGTTAAAATGCCATATTTCTTCCCTTTTATCTATGAAAATTCATAATGTCTGAAGTTCTGAGTGTTCCATCTTCTTTTTAATTTCTTGACACCAGAGCTTTTGTCTTAGCTCAACAGGGCTGGTTTTCATGCATCAGGAATAATGAATACATATCTTGATAATTTTATCATAAATTATTTGAGCAAAGCCAGTGGATAAACCCAAGTTTTTACAGTGATTCACACATTTTGATAACTGCAGTCTTCGGGGCTTGTAATTTTGCATATGAAAAAATGATAATAAAAATCCATTGCTCTGAAATACATTTCAAGAGGTCAGTAGGTCCTTATTTATTATGATATTTATTCATTAGGTTATTTTGCATGTTGCAGATAGTAACATGTATTTAATAATTAGTCTGCATATGTGCACATCATTTAGTTTGACGTCTACAAGCAAATTGGCAATTTCAAAAATTGAATCGTCCCCGACTCACCTTGTGTTCAGTTTTTAGGTTAGAGGAGTAAATGCAGTAATGAATTTTATGGTCTGCTTTTTACAGTAAGCGCACAGGCTTAACTGAAAGGTTTTATGACTTATCATGTGATTGTGCAAATGAAATCAAAACTTGGTAAAGCAGAAAGTGTGTTCTGTTTTGCCAGTGGTCTGTAAATAAGTAAACTGGTGTCTGTAAACTGGAGGTTAAAAAAACTTAGTTGTTGATGGATGTCCTATCAGGTGTGTTCCTTGTTTTGTAATTAGGAAACACTTGTCAAGTGTCACCACTGCATTAGCACTATGAGGTTCAAAGAGTCCTTTCATTCCTATGAACAGGTTTAATTGTTCCCTCGGCGGCTTCTGTGTTTGAGACATGCTGGTTTTTGTACTGCTGGCGATGAAAAAGCTTTTGAGTAATGCACTGGAACAGAAGTCCTGATTCGCTGTGTGCTATAAACAGTGGTGCTGTCACGATACACCAGTGCACCAGAACATTGCAATACAAAATCATAAAATGTAACTGGATTGTCAGCTGTCCCTGTATTGATAAATTGACAATATTTGATCATCTTATTTAAAGTCACGTCCATGTTTAGTTCTAGTGCATTATATGGCATGTAAGGTAACATGTCAACAGGCAGACACTAATTAACAGATTATGAATGTCTGATTGTTTGAATATAAAATCTATCCATAGCTGGATATTAATTTTATGAGAGATTTAGTAATCATTCTTTGAACAAGTTACAACATTGGTTTTTGATTCTAAACTATAATAAACAAGAAGTGGTAGGAATGCTGGACTTGTGTGCCACTGACATGAGTTTGGAACCCCGGATCAGTCCTATATTTTCCCTGATAGAAATAGGTCTGTTTATGTGAAAGTATTAACAGGCAAAAAACAGGACAGGCCAGTAGAGAGGTTTTGTATACTGATTACCAGGTATCCAGAGAAAGACGTGGCTTATGTTCAAGGCAAAATGGTGTATTAAAAGTGCCACATGTAGCAGATATTTGGCAAGTGAATGAGGTAAACAGGCAATACAAATATAGTGGAATGTAGTCATGATAGGTGAGGTTGACAGATAAGAGGGTGGCAGACAAACAAGGTGACATTGTCCACAGCAGTACCTCTTCTCTGGGGCACCTGTCTGTGATTGACAGCTCCCAGTCAGTAGGTTCATGTTTTGTTTGGATACACGGTCATGATGCCTTCACTGAAGTAATCCACTCACTTTGTACTTAACCAGTGATACAGTCAGTGTGTATGATTATCAGCAGTAACCTGTTGAGGGTTAGGATGTAGTCCAGTGGTTAAGACGTCACCCTTTGTCATGGAGGATAAATTGGGAAATCTGCAGGAACTCATCAATTAACCATGTTAATTTGACATGTTATGACCTCAGGATTATTCCTAGCCAAGTGCATAAAAAATATAAAATCCAGAAGGCTTAATAAAAGCATATCATTCTTATTATATGCTGTGTAGTATCTTATTCATTTAAGTGATTTTAGAATATTCTAAGCGTGCTGAAATTTTATTTGTACCTAAAGTTTTAGAAACATTGTATTTAAGAATGGTTAGTATTTGTCCAAAATAGGCATATGTTAGTTTTTAAAACGGCATTCCCCAGCACCTTGATGTTCATTTCTATGCACCAACAGGGGTAGAATGGTCGAACTATCAGTAGTTGTCAGCAGTTAGTATTAATGAGAATTTAACAAACATTTTTTGCCAGGAAATATCTTCCCATGTCCTTGAATTTTTTTTAAAATCAACTTTGCTGATCAATATCATAATGTGGCCACCAGTATTATAATTGTAGAGATCATAAATACACAGATATGAATATGATTGTCATTTTCAGTTATCCAAAATACCTAACAGATGGTTATCTGTAGAATTTGTATTTTTTTCAAAGCATGAGTCCTTTATTTTTATGTTCAGTGTTGCGCTGCTAACTTTAATAATTGGTTTCATATAAAAAGATCTACAGAATATATCATTACACAGCAATGACAGCATTATTTTCTTATCAATGATAGCTATCTAGTTCAGGATGATGTCATGTGATGATATAAACTCCACAGAAAGGACTCTTATCATCAAGGTGCTGCTTTAGTTTTTATTCCACAGACTTTCTCTGTTAGTGTGCATTTATAATGACATTCGTACAGGTTGACTATCTTTATCCCAGACTTTGACAATTTTCTCACTCTGTTAATGTTTTCTGTACGGACACATTTTGTGGTTTCTTGTTCTCACGATTTGGCAACACTTAAGCTATTACCTTTAATGACTTGCAGAATAGCTCTGGTTAACTTTACCTGGCTTCCCGTGGGATTTCTATAGTAATCTTCAACATTTTATTTTTCTGTTCTAGAAGAAAATTGTCGATTGAGATAATAAAGACGTATTCCCAAGAGAATTTTCCAGTTGAACAAAGAAACATAAATTCTGTTAATTTGTGTATTTATGCTGGAACTTTATTCAACTGATACTGCGGTTTCTGATACATTTGTTTGGACTCAATGGAGCATGTCAGTTTGGTTCATTCTGCAAATAAGGAAGCATGATGGGAGATTTTACTACTTCTAGGCATCAATAGGTACGGTGTCCCCCAGCTGCCGTTAATGGCATTTTTCCTGCAGTGTCATCAAGTGCAAGTGGATGTTCTGTACAAAATACAAAATCCTGCACCCCAGGCCAGCAGCAGTTTACTTCAGGTAACTGTCACAAGAAAAGCTGTCATCATAAGTCTTCATTCCAACACGAATGTAAATGGACTTGTGATATATCAGACTATTTTATAAATGATCAGAAACCGTGGTTCTGCATGGCATCTGTTTGTATCAATTCATGGACAGTTTTAATGCACTCACCACAAAGAAGGCCATAAACTTATGTATTATTATAATTTTGCAGGATGTATCAGACGGTGGATAGATTATAGCTACACCAGTGGGGTATTATTTGCTGGTACACAATAGTATATCTGTAGTTGTATTGTTCCCTGTGCAGTAAACATGGGTGAAAAAGCAAGATCTGGGAGAATATATTTTTTGGCACATGTTGTTGAGAGAGAAGCGTGGCTATGGTTTTCTATAGAACACAACGACAGATGCATACAACTGTAGTTTATTGCATGATATCCACTCACACCAGGCGCTGTTGATCTAAACCTACAGTCCAATCAGCTTGCACCTCGCAATGGCGTGTGTTACCAAATTGCCTATTGTGTGCCAATAACCACAACATGGTCCTGGCAAGCGTTGATCCTGTGAGAAAATATACAAATAAAGATATAATGTGGTAGTAGGGCACTTCGGTGTGGGGGCGTCTTATAGTATGCAGCCACTCAAGCGGAACCATAAATTTCACAGCACATTGCACTTCTAATAATAACTAAGCGATTGTCATGTGATAGACAACTTGCTGTGACCTTTGGGTACAAACCACTATTTGGAGCTCAGGTGTGCGGTACAGCAGGATAATTTTTGCCCAATTGTTATGTGTTAAATATCTAGTCCTGCTAAGCATAACCTTCACTTAACAGACCATGTACCAGGTACTTGGCTCAATTATATATCGTTGATATAGAAATTAACTATTAGTCAGAGCAATGTTGTGGCAACACGAAAAGCGTCAGCATGACATTTAAGCATATCTATGCAATTAATCAAAATGGCTGTAATAAACTGGTGCAAGGTGTTGTGTGTATGTGCTATTGTTCCATACACTTGTTTAGTACTTTCTCATGCGAACATTGAAATTGCAGGCAAGCTTGACTCTTGAGACTTCTGCCTCAGGGCTGCGTGATACCTGACAGGTTATATTTGATGAATATGTCCACAGAGGCTTGTATCATATACACAACTAACTGTATAAACCCTCCAGGTGTCCCGATTAAACTGTCAGTCAACATAGCTTAGGCTATGCTTAATTCAATTAAAAGTTGCCGAGTGCCCCCCTCAGAGCTGTGAAGTCTGATTGATGAACACGTAGCATGCCGGGGGGGGGGGGGGGGGGGGGGGGGGGAACTGGTTCCAGGTACAACATTTAAGTGTGCGGCTCCCAAACCATATGGGGGAAGATCAGCGGAGGATGCCAGTTAAGCTAATTACATTGACTTGATAAATGGAATTGATGATCTTGATGAGTCTGATCAGTAATTGCACCCTCCCAGTGCCCCTTCTGCCATTTTACAGGGTAAATAGGCTGACGTACTCACAGTAAAATAAACAGTAGACATATGACTGGTATTAATGATGACTGTTACGGGGACCCTCAATCAGTTAAAGAGCATACCCTAAAAAAAAAAGAAGAAAAATTGCTTAATAATTACTTAACTAGGGAATGCCATATACCTGACATTAACTGACAGAAATCTATGAATGCCAATCTTAGTAGTTTCAATTTTCCATCTGTTGGTAGACAGATCTAAATGGTCAGTGCCATGTTAAGTCATTTATTATTAAGTTTTTTTTTTTATTGTGTGGAGGTAACCAGCTCCATTCTTATACACATAACCTCCACTCTGTTTGTCAGTTTTGTGTCAGATAACAGATCCCAGATGTTACGGTGTGCCATGCAGCAGACCTGGGTTAGAACAAGGGTAGTAGTTTGTAACAATCCACACAAGGACCAAACGTTTGTGATCAACAGCCAGCCTGTCTTCTTTGTGTATAGCATACAGCCCGTGCTACAGTACAGTGTCAGCAGGATCAGTATGACTGTGTAAAATGTGTCAGCAGGTGTTACAGTTTCATTGTCATTGTATCTATGTAAAACATGGAAATAATGAATGAATAAGACAAACATCCACCCTCCCTCCTCTTGCACCCACGGCAAAGCTGTACACCCAATTAGTACAATTAGGGGCATATCGTTAATTCTCATCATTACCTTAAGGGCAGATGACGGGTCTCGAGGTGGAGATTAATATGTTACCATCCAGTAATAGCTCACTGACTTTAATGTCAAGCACCATGTCATCAAACTGCGACACAATCATGCCCGCATGGTCCGCTTTCATTGTTGTGTTATACAGTATTATTGTGTACTTTATATCTGGCTTTAACATGCGACCCGCATGGTGCCGCCTCATTTTAGGATTGTATGGTACCTCGTTTATTGTCTAAATCAATGCATGCATGATGAGTAAATACATCATGTATTGCACTTGTATCCATACCTGTGTACACATTAAGTTAATTATGTTCTGGACAAAAGCTTTTGGAAACAGCTTATGTTTTCAAACAGCTGTGCAATTCACCACAATAAAAATGAACTTGGGGTCCTTAAATCTGTTCAGATTGGCAGGTATATAGTAAATAAGTAGTTCAACTGTGTTCTGTTGTAATTTTAGTAATCCACAATACGATCATGACAAGATGTCTAGAATTGTCTACTATCACCCGCTCCCCAGCGATAATGAGGAACAGGCTGTGTAGAGTATGACATGGAATTAAGGTTTAGATAAAATATAAACATCAGGTGCAAATCTGTGACCTGTGACTAAAAATCTTACCAAAGTTAGTGTTAGAAAATAAGCAATATTGGAGATCTTTGTACACAGAGGCAAAAGTACAGTTAAAAAAATTATGTCATTGGTGGTTTAGGATGCCATTGGACCTGAGAAAGCTCCCCCCCCCCCCAACACCAAACAAAAAAGCTGGACCAAAGTATCAATACAGAAATAAATTCATCGACCCTAATAATTTATTTCGAATATCATCAGCCCTGTCAGTAAGGACCAGGATTTTGATTTTATTTTTAAAAAACTCCATCTCCTACAGGTGAGGGCCACCTCCACTTTTCTTACTGTTCACTCAAATAAAGTAGTGTTACATAGTACAAGATCTCTTCCTCTTTCTCTTGCTGTCTTTCTGTTCTGTAGGGCTGTCAAGCCAAGGAGTTATCAGCAAGGAGTTATTGACAAACTATTGATATTGTAGAAAAGATTCTACAAACAGAAAGTAAATACATTAGCTTATTGAAATAATTCTCTGGAGGTGCCTTTATGCAACAGTAAAGGAAGTACATCATAGCCTTGGTGAAGTCCATAAACTTACTGCATGTTTCAGCTGCTTTTAATTTGTCCTGAACAAACTTGATAATTTTCTTTTTTCTCTCTCTCTTTTTCAGAGCACTTTTTCTTTTTTTTTCTCTCTCTCTTTTTTCTGAACACTTTTTTGCTTGAGTACTTACTCTTTTTTTGTCACTTACATTAATATTATTATAATGCCATGAGGTTTTTATTCAGGATAGTCACATAGACCGTTTATTGTTAACATCATTACCGGGTATGCTTATTATTATTATTATTATTATTATTATTAATGATAAATTATTTTCTTTTTCAGGCTCGGCCACACTTGGAAACCTTCAGAAGTGATTCCCAAAAAGAAGCATCATTCCTTCACCACAAGTCTGACGGTATCTCAAGAAAGGGCGTATTTGGTCATGGCATTTACGAACAGGCAAAAAGTTAAACAGAACCGCCATTATTTAAAAAATGTCTACTGATAATTACTCTTTAACTTACAAATCTTGCTGATATCATTTGTGATCTACCGACCCTTAGTTTCCTGATAATAATGACTTTAAGTGTTGATCTCCATCAAATTAGCATTAGGTGAAATTAAGGTTATTAATTTAACAGATTGTTATTGTTTGTTTCAGCATGCTTTTATTATATTAAAAGCATGCTTGGTGAATTGGTGAAGTATTTATGTAATTAGGGCCAGTTAGTCATTCCCAGTTTATCAGCCAGTATGTGTACCAAGGCCAAGCTCAGTGAAAGGTCCACATCTAAACCAGTTTTCTCAACAAATTCTGTATGTCAGAGATTAATAGTTGCTCTAGTCCTAAGACACCTTTTCCTGCAATGAATACAGCAGTATAATACAACATAAATATTATTCATTTTAGAATTTTCATAGTATTTAATTTAAAACGGGATCATGATGAATGCAGATGCCCATTGTATTTGTTTTTGTACAGTGTAACTATACCTTTGCTGTAAAGGGAGTCTTTGTGATACAGTAAAACAGTATTTATAGTAGTGCCATTTATAATGGGGTGCAGGTAAGGAGACCAAGATTTATTTGATGAGAGAACTTGGATAAGTGATTTATTTTATTAGATTTAGGGAATCATAAAAATCATCAAATTTCAGATTCTGTTAATGAAGTATGGATGACTGATGCACCACTGTACAAAATTTTATGTAGGTGTGTAAATGTTACACCTGTTGATTGTGTGAGGTATATGTATGTGACACCTGTACATTGTGTGAGGTGTATGTATGTTACACCTGTTGATTGTGTGAGGTGTGTGTACATGACACCCTTACATTGTGTGAGGTGTATGTATGTTACACCTGTTGATTGTGTGAGGTGTGTGTACATGACACCCTTACATTGTGTGAGGTGTATGTATGTTACACCTGTTGATTGTGTGAGGTGTGTGTACATGACACCCTTACATTGTGTGAGGTGTATGTATGCTTGTATGTTTGATATTACAGAGTTTATCACCTGGGTGTTTGGCCAAGTCGTGAGCTTTACTTTTTGCTTCCACATAGCAAAACCTGTGATAAAAAGATTTTTCAGTATGTCGGCCAAAATATGTTCCATGTGCCAGGGTCAGGTTGCTTTTCAATATTTGGTATTTTACCATACATTTACATTTATAGTCCAGTTTTAAAATTTACCAACCATTAAGCAAAAGTGAGCAGGAATGTATAGTATTTGTCATGTCAGATTGCCAAAATTTGAAATAGCAAAAAGGTTAAGTACTTGCTGTCTTCCTCTGACATATTAACACTGGAATTTCAGTAACAGTTGTTGCCAAACAAAAGGACAGTCCAGCAAAGTTTTTTTCTCTGCATAATTATACCTTCAGTTGAGTATACCACAGAACAGTATTAGTGATTCCATTCCCACAAAAACATGCATATATTTTAGTATTATTTTAAGATGTGATATATACATATATATTCTTTGTGTTTTGTGCATATATGCGTGTTTTATGATGTCATTGCTATTATTACTTTTTTGATGTTTATAAATCATGGTATTACAACAAACCACTTGCCTTTATGCCAGTTGTTGTTTATTTCTGTATCATGACAAAGTTGTGAAAGGACACTCATGCACAACACACATCACTTGTATGTTATACGTTTACTAGTTTCAACACTTCAAACCTTTAATATATAACTGGCTTCTGTGGCTCAGGCGTAGAGCGCAGGACTCAAAGCCAGGAGATCGTGGGTTCGAATCTCAGCTGAGTTGGTGAGGTTTTTCACAATCAGTCCCCACCCAGGGTGAGCACTCTGCAGGCTTAATGGGAAGGCTGTGCCCCACAGCCGTGTATTACTCACAAGTGCCTCTTTTTTGGGGGGGGGGGGGTTCCTCAATGTTATGACCTAGCAATGGGGATGATTACACACCCAGGACCAGCAGGTGCGGTAGCCACCGGGCCTGGGTGACACCAGGATACAAAATAAAAATGATAGGAAGCGAGTGCTACCTCCCTGTCAAGTATTCCCAAACCAAAATGGAAACTGCAGATGTACATACTTAAGTTAAGAATTTAGATAAGTCAGCATAAAATAATGGTGGCAGTTACCTCCACCAAACAATAATAAAAAAAAGAAAAAAAAAAGAACCCCTTTAATATGATTATGATAAATAATTGTCATGAAAATTGTTTTTCATCGATCACTTGGACGAAATGAAAGCTCTGTTCAGTTAATTAGCAGAATTAAGCCATGGTTTTAGTCATATCATTTTGACTTCAACATATGACTTGCGATATCTGGGTTTTAATTTGTACAAAAGATGGCAGAAAATGAATGCTTTTGAAATGTTGTTAGGAGTGAATGAGTCGGGGTTTGAATGATAAAGGCATTGACATTTGACACCAAAAGCAGGATCCAGGATTTAGGAAAAGGAGGGGTCAAACCTGGGAGGATTCATGACAAAACTTAAAAAAAAAGTCTCCGGGTCCTTAAAAGGCGGAGGGGGGGGGGGGGGGGGGGGGTCCAGGCCACAAAAATATTGGCCTGAAACGCTTAAAAAAATTGCAGTGGTTGAAAAATAAGGAGGGGGGGGGGGGCGGAACCCCTTTACCCCTCCCCTGGATCCACTTCTGCAAAAGTTTGGTAGTGGTTTGGCCTGCATATGGCCGCAGGGAATGGACTGGATTAATATACTTGAGTGACCTCACCCAGCATCTAGAATTATAGTAGAAATTGATTAGTAATTGAAATATTTTGCGAGGATTAAAATATAATAGAAGTTATTTCCCAATAAATTTTAATTGTCTCTCATTGTAATGGGAAGTAAAACATATGATAAATGAAAGCCATCATAAAATTTTTCAAGCGTTGACAGCATGTGGCATAACGTTAAAATATATATAGCGACCACCAGGTCTGACAATTATTACTTGCCCCTTCAGCAAATCCCCCTTCCCACACCCCTTCTGCCCAAAAGGAAGTTGTGATTACGTATTCCTTACACGTCCGTGCATTATTGAATGAGCCCCACAAGTACCGGAACTTAAAGCAGAAGTGTCCAGAGACTGCATGGCGATATAACAAGTCAATAGAAATACATCAATATCATCCATCAGTCACACCTAAGAACTGTTAATTCATTCGCAACACTTTTATAGTAGTGCCGTCGTTTAAACCAGTTTATTCATTCTGCATATACATACAGCTAGTATCATTTATGGGCCTGAATGTTCCATTGTCATGCATCCCTCCCCACGTAACCAGGATATGGAGAATATATACGTATAGCTAGATATATATTAAGGTATCAGCGGACTTTTGGTAAGCATTTTGTTTCCCTCGATATCACCTAAGTTGACAGTACTCCAACTCCTCGCACCTGACGTGCATATCTGAAAGCTAGGTATTTTCTCTATTTTGCTGCACAAGAAAATTGTCAAAAAGGTTGATTTTATGAAGGTTAAATATATGGATATTGTTAATTTAAAAAATATTTCAGCGCTTGCGTTGAAGATATAGGAGATCTCCGTGTAATATTCTAGAAACTGGTTAAAGCTCCAGACACATGTATGACCATAGGGCGGGAGGCCTCTGGTTGAAACCCCGCCAGAGACTTAAAAAGACATATTGTGAAATCCCTATATAGAACCTCAGAGGTCTGTGATGTCTGAACGACGGCTTATTACAATGAAACATTCTTATCCCCGTACATATAAAACATGAAACCTGGAAGGCGTAACAGTAAAATATGATGGTTTGGTTCTTGTAACTATGGTTATACCGTTATTCCACTTCTACAGACGTGCCATGTGCACCGACTGTCCATTGATGACCTATCTTTTTTTAAAGTAAACAAATTTGGTGTTTGTTTACAAAATTAGCGGACTAAATTTTTTAATTAACGTGATTACACCTTTTCAGGGTTCCCAGCGGTCATGAAGGGAAAGGGGGACAATTTTTTTTTCAAGATTCTTGGGAAAACCCATAAAAATGTCGGTGAATTTTTAATTTCTATGGCATATTCAGTTGATTATAAGGTTGAAAGGGATTGGTATGTCTCGTACAAATGTGCTATTTTTGCAGATTTTATCTTGGTTCCTTTAAATTTGTGTATACAAAGCTAGGTTAAGGTAGAGCATGTAAACACAAGATATACCGACAATTTACCGATGGGCTAATTCTGTGTCTGTGACAGTAATACACAACATATATAGCACTAGTACAATTATATATATATATATATATATATATATATATATATATATATATACAAGGACATGAACCTGCACAGAAAATTACAAAGGTAGTTAACAGTGCGTCTACGCAGATCGATTGAAGTCATTTCTTGTTATTTTTTTTATAAAATTATACACACGCATTCAATGTTAGTGCATTAAAAACTGTCCTAAAAGACCTTATTAAGTGTGTAGGTTTTACTGTTATTGCAACTCTCATTATTAACCTTAAACATATATAGTGATTGCTGTGACTTAAACTGTTTAGGATATCAAGTTCATATTTTGTATGTTAATGTATTCATGAAGCTCAATCTTTTGTCATTAAATTTTAATCCTGGCATCGGCACCATTTTGGTGCATGGTTTCTGATGAACACTATTTAATGCACAACTGCTTATAACCATTTTCACCTAGAAAGTTGAAATCTGCTGAACATATAACATTCAATAGTTAAGAGTGTATTGGAAAGTTTGGTACATTTTATTTTAAGAAAATTATAAATCACCCACGCCCGCCCCCTGAATCACCATGCAGATGCTCTAATCAATAAGCCTGCATTAGCGTGCAGCAGAGTCAAGTTTTTCACAGCTTTCACCCCTCATTTGCAGAATCTTCCATTGCCCCTGTAAATTAGCTTGTTGCTTTAAAGCATATATCATTCTTATTTTTCACATGAGAAACAGGGTCTGATGTATATTTTTGTATTCACACACACACACACACATACATATATATATATAATTATATATATATATATATATATATATATATATATATATATATAATAAAACTTGGTCGGTTTTGGCTGTAAAATGGTGCTTTTAAGACCAATCTGAAATTGGCATGTTATTAAGAATATGTAAAAAAAAAACAACTTGTTTAAGAAAAGACTGACTTTCTCATTTACCTCAAAAGTCTCTTGTTACAGCCTTCAAGAGCAGTTGATAGTTCATGCTTGTTTCTAGATTTTCCAAATGTTCCTTATATGGACCAACTTTTCATTCAGTGTCTGTGAAACAACCTGTCATCAAGGTACATGTAGACAAAAAAAGAAACATCAATTACCATGGCCGAGTCCTGTTATTAACCCCTCCAGAATACCTACTCTTTCCTCTTTTATTTGCTTTGTAACATACAGTTACAAACATGAGTTAAATCAAGTTAAAGTGTGTTCCTGGTATTATAAGCGAACCGTTCTGGACAGTTTGGATCAATACCGCAAAAAAGAGACTAAACAGAGCTGCTTTCTACAGGGGCTTTGTATCTCATACATGTGAATCATGTTCACAATAATGTCACCTTTTCCGCTTCATATTCGTTTAAAAAGTGTAAGCTTTAATGTTTTACATGTATGGTTTAAGTTCTATTTTCATTCGGCAACCCTTCATGTTTAACCAAATATTCAGTGACAACGCCTTTTAAATTCCTTTCCTTACAACAGGTCATTCTTTGAAACCATGTTGCTCATTATCACTTGACATTTTCGGTTTCCATGAATGATCATGAATTTAAAACTTGTTTGAAAACCAGCCATCTTTTTCAGTACCTCAAATTACCAAGATATGAGTGGGTAGATGGCTGAGTGGGCACCAGTAAAATAACAAACAATCACTGAAATATGCAAATATCTGGAACTTCCTCCAGATTCCACCAGATGGCATGGTGAACGCCAAATTCCCGTAGGACCGAGATGTTACCCCCATGAGGCAAAAGTCAATAAAAATTGTATATTGTAAACAGGATACCTACACTGGACATGTCGGCAAGGAACGTTTGTAAAGAATCATAACTCAAAGACAATTTATCAATACAGTGTACTGATAATTTAACAGGTACTTCATGTGTATTGGCTTTTATTGTTGATTATGCATAACCTTCGAGCTGTGTATTCGAAGATTAGGTATATGTAGGCTGCTGGAAGCACATAACATTTTGGTGAAAGGTTAGCAGTGGTTATTATAAATTTGGCATGATTGCATATTTTAACGATGTGGTAACGATGTCATGATTCTTAAATTGTCTTGCTTTTAAAAAAGCTTGATAAAAATATAATAAGATATAAAGGTCTACGGTGTAAAGGCTCATAGTCAGGTATCACCGATAATGTCAGTCTCGTTCTACTTCCCACTTTGCCTTCCTGGGTTTCCGGCCTGTTCATAAAGCGTTTTTTAGTCTCCTTGGAAGCTCACAACCAAAGCAGCCTTGACAGGCACTAGAGGGTTATTCGTTCTATAGATATGCCTGCCGCTCATGACCAGTACCCATTCACTCAAGGATGAAAGGAGTGAACCCTCGTGGTAAAGACTCGCCAAGTTTAGGCAGAAGTCTTATCGTGGAAGGTGCTCAATACGGGACGAAACGATACCCACCTCCCTGCAGTCACATGTCCGTCGCTCTGACTGTCACACAACTTTGACGCGACTGATTATCAGGAGCTATATATGCGAAGATGATTAGGACAAAGGCATCTCATCAACGGTTTCTGTTGGCGTTCGATTCCCAGCATGATCATAACAATTGTTTATAGTGGCCTAGCAAAGGTTGTTTTTCTCCGGGTTCTCTTGTTACGTCCACCTCCATAGAGAACGGCATCTTCTCCATGAAGAGTGCCTTGCATTTGTCTATTTTTATTATTTTTACTCTCTCTGTTAAAATTTTTAAATTCCAGTTCTTGTGTATTTATTGAAGATGAAGGTAACGATATTTGGTATGAATAATATAAAGTAAGTATTCTGGCTGTTGTGGAGTTTAACTTGTTGTGTAAACTTGTCGTTTAGGCACTAAAGCGTTTCTCTTTGGTTCCATTCAAATTGTTCCACATCATATATATATTTTCCTTTTAAGATTCAGATGGGGATCTAAGTTCCTATATGGGTGATTCTGAAGTATCTGAAACCAAAATGTTGAGGTACACGTCAGGTGTGAGGGGAAATCATTCACTTAAAATAAATAAATGGGGAGACTTTTTTTGTAAAGTACTGTTGATTTTATGAAATAGCAGCATATCAGAAGCGGGAAAAAATCTAGCAAAGCAGTTGTCACGGATGTTACGTGGTCACAAGTTTTGGCGTTTTCGTGACCTTTTGACCAACACTGAAACCCCGTCCATTTTCGTCGGAAGTCTTTTGAAGTTTCTGACCACCCAGGAATATAATTGTGAGAACATATCAATCGGTGTTATCAAATATACCCAGCATTCTGCGCGGTGAGAAGTCCATCAGCCGGCTGAGATTTTCTATTCAGATTTGGTCTGCTACATCAACGGTAACGGTTGTACAGCTGTTGAAAATCAATTTCAATCTCCCGCCCGCACAAAAGCTGGATTAATTTCTCTTAATATGATTTGAAAGTTAGTCGCTTGTGAAAACATGTGTTCCGACGGTGCATGTTTAAGACCTCGATAGGACAAACACAGACCCTTCCTTTGACTTGGCCGTTCCTTTCTGCTGAGGGGGTTACACCATTAAATGAGCAGCACACCTCGCCCCGGGCACTGACGCGGGGAAATCGCTGTGTTTTCCTGTCATGTTAACTCTAGCCTTTCCTGCTATTGTAATGCAAGTGTGTAATTACGTGGTGAGTTTGGGTATACCTTACGAATGTTGTGTTAATGTTTAATATTATTATTCGTAGAATTGGCTGAAAAGACAGGTTTTCACTTGCTTGGTCTGCAAGGTAAACAAACCAGGGGTACACGCCTACTATTTGCATACATGATCTCCGCATTAGCTTGCACGTTCGAGGTGCGTTACAATTGTTAATGCGACTTTACGTATATACCCTATTTGCGGGTCCACGTTTGGCAGGAAGCACTGACTGCTCATAAACATCCCCATAATACTATACAATTAATACGTAATTGGATAACTATTCACTATCCTCTTAATAACATACACATATTAAGCTAGAAAAAAGGTTGGGTTCTCGCTCACTTTTTTTCAGAAATCAGTGCGGAAGCGCGATATTTTTTATAATTTTTTTATTGTTTGTGTTCAATAAAAATATGATCATCGGACAGTATACAAATGACAGAATTGTTTTGCCAAATTGGGAAAGCACACGAAACTTCATCAATATTTATTTTTTAATATTCTTGAAAGAATTATCCAAGCGACTGGATCTCAAAATCGGTAAAATTCTAAAGAAAATAAAATTGGCGCGCGACGCTTGAGAAACAAAACTGTTTTGGCCTTAAATCAGCATAAAAATTTCTCGGTGGTTCTGAGCCAATGGTTTAGCATTATTTTCTAAGGTTATGAATACATTGGAAAACTCAGAAATTAATGGCTTTAAAAAACGGCTTTCAAACCCCTTTGAGGTCTGGAAGCTTTGCACATTCACTTATTGAAGACCGAATCATGTCACTTCTGTTGGACGGACTTCCGGTTTTGATTTAATGAAGAAAATAAATGAATCGAAAGGTGAAAGAAAACGTTGCATTTAAGCAACTGATATGTATTAAACACGTCATTATTATCTAAAAAAAACCTTCACTCAAAAGGCGTTTTAATTTCAATAATTAGGTTATTGTAATAATAATAATAATCATCATCATCTTCATCATGCATCATCGTCATCTTCTTCATCCTTGTTCTTTTATATATGGCATAAGTTTAATCTAACTGCGGACATATTTACAAATAAATACAACTATATGATAATTTATATATTATATTCATTAATTATCAAATTTGATGTATGATTACTTAACAACTTCAGTCGTCCAACGAGTTTAAGCATGCACTCTTTTGTATTGGAACTAGCAATGAGTCCCCATTAGCTTATTCATACTGCCGGGTTTCTTTTAGACTGGAAAATTATTCCACAAAAGGTACATTGTTATTAATTTGGTATACAGAAACTTTGATTGATATATTTTTTATCAGAAATTGGATGTAAGTTATCAACTTCGGTTTTTAATCGCGTTATATTATGCAAATCTGAAAAAGAAGGCGTCTATTGTTGAGCTGAAGGATATGCGTGCAATTGCGTATATGCGTCGTGACGTCGTCAGATCGACTGGTTGTACTTGTGAATTTCCTTACCTCATGCTTGAATACACGTCATTGGTCACAGATTTCGATCTGAATTACCTTTGGTATTCTAGGAATCCAAATGGAACTGTATATTACGTGTCATGAAGAGTTTTGTAGACAAGTCATACTCTTTGATTCATTACCTGTAATAGCCAAACCTCTCAGAAAACGTAACTTTGAACTGTTTTTTATATCTCATATGTGTGAACCGCTAATGTAGACTTAACGATGCAGTCATCAGGCCGTGGTACATATTAATAACAGATAATTTTATCCTATGATAAAATATGTCCCCTAATATCCACCCTTAAAACAAGGTATCACATGAACAGCTATCGTATATGACATATTGAAGCCCAATTGAGACATATATATTGTGAGTCTAAACCATTGATCACGTGGTCCATTTTTTTTTATAATAATAAAAATGCAATGTCTGACGCATTTATGACTTATAAAGACACACGAAAATATGCTTGATTATATACACTCTCCACGTGTGAGGCAATTAGTCGTTTTTTAACAAGAACTTCTCACGATAAACAAGTAATTTCGTTTATCGATTTAGCTTGACGGTTATGGCAATTTTCCATGTTTACTTTTTTTAAACAAGATTGCACTCGAGGCAAAATTAGCTGCTTCTTTATCCTTACCCGCTTATATATATCGTTTGTTTGGCAAACAAAATGATCGTATACAAAGCACATGGTTTCCTACATGTTATTTATATCATCTGACATAAGTTATATATATATATATATATATATATATATATATATATATATATATATATATATATATATGCGTTACAAGTGTTAATGCTACTTCTTGCAAAACCCGTTTATTCTTTCACTAATATCTGACAGGGATAATGGCCTTTTTTTTATCATATTCAATTTTTGGTTATCCTGGAAGGGAAATGACAGTGGTCCTTATTCATTTAGTAAATTTATACATGACTAATGTTTCTATGGATGGATCAAGATCTAGCCCTTCTGGCAAAGAATTAACATCAGCTAAACTTCATATTTGGGTTTATATATTTATATATATATATATATATATATATATATATATATATATATATATATATATATATGCAGGGTTATAGCTAAACAAATTTGAGTGGTGGCTAAATTTAAGGACATTAGCAAAGCAAGCGTATCACGGCAGTTGTACAGGGGCTAACTTTAGGGCCCTCTGAAGCTCCTTTAATTGCATTGGAAGGCTCTCAAAAAGGAGGACGGTGGGGGGTGGGGGGGGGGGGGGTGGGGGGTTTGAACGGACTGTAACACTATCCTATATATATATACACACACACACACACACACACACACACACACGAGTGAGTATTCCAATTTTGTTGAGCTCTTATACAAATACTTAATTATGCAATAATTATTATTAACAACGTTCTTGTTACAATGGAAAAACATGCTAAGAGTAATATGGTATAGGTTTTTAAGCGATATTAATGTTTCTCCTCATCTATCATTTGTATAAAACCATCCTTCAAAACTCTCCGTAAATTGTCGGTGGATTCTCCGGCTCTTACCGGATTCTCCGACTTATATATAGACAGACCCGTTATGCTGGAGCTTTCTGGGTGTACACGGTGCAAATTGGCCGATCACATACAGAGGGGATTCCGGGATATTCCCCATTTCATCACGCATAAATTGTGATAATGTCAGGTATTTGCCCTAGGTGCACACACTCTTTTTCGGAATATGTAAGCTTTATCTTTGCGTTGTTCTACGTGTTATAACTTTTTTAATGATTATTTTGCCTCTCAATTGATTCATTTTTTCTAAACTTACTTATGAGATAAAAATTAAATTCAATTTGGGGTAATAAATAGCTAAAGTTTCATAGCAGGTATAGCTTGTAGTTTTTGACGATCTTTAAGATCTATTGTGCCGGTCGGTGGGTTGCAAATTTATATTCAATTTATATTTGTTTGCCTCGTAGCATGCAGGATAATGCAAACCTTAAGAATCGATTTCCTTGAAATCATGAAGAGGTGAGGGGATGGCCTAGACAAGATCCAATGAAATATGCGGCTCCAGATAACGTATATAGAATTGTTTTGTATATGCTCTAATGTGTCACTATATATACTACAAAGTTACAAAACAAAATCATGTGGTCGCTCAGAATGGCAAATAATTATTCACCGGCGCGTCATAACTTCATACGCGACCATGCACGTGGTCTCCAAGATAATTTGTTGAAAAGGTTCAAACAGCTTATGCGATGCCGCTTTGCCGGTGGCGCCTGGCAGTCCAGCCACGTAATGCGCAGCACCGAAACAAAATGTGATCATGACGCAACCAGTATATACACACGGCAGTCACGGTTGCGAAATATGATTTTTAAAAGTGCATGTGCAAACAGTTTAATGAGCGTTCACATTGGAAAATATATAGAAATGACCGTATGGGCGCATTCAGAATTTACATTTTAAACATTGAACTTTAATCGGTTATAAAATTTTACGTCAGCAGAAACCGTTTTGAAATTTAGTAAATATTGATAATTGTCGACATTCGTTGATATTTGTCGACAAGTGGGTAAACACGTGATTCTGACATGGTATGCATTTAATGCTACGCCATACCATAATTGATTGTATAATATCACAAACCATACATTAAACACAGGTGCCAGAATAACTAACTTAAAAATAAGGATTTAACTGTTCTTTTTTTTGTATTTTATATGTTTCCTTAATGATGCAGTCATCAGGCCATGCTTCACAGTAATAACATATAATTTGGTCTGAGCTCAATCCTATGTTATACATATGTTCACTGATGTCCACATTTTAAAACAAGTTACACAGTGAATAGTTATAATACACATGCATGGATGATCCATCTGTTGAAGCTCTTGAAACTAATGGGGCTGTCCCACTTTGGCGACTCTACAGGCGACTACAGGCGACCAGGCTATCGCCTCATGGTCGCCAAAAAACAGGCGACAGGACCTCCGCAACAACAATAGTCAACGACAAGCTACAAATGGCTGGCGACTGTCTGACGACAAGCTACGACAAGCTGCCGACAACCGGCGACACAGTCGCCGCGACAAAGTACAATCACCTACGACAACCTACGACCTCATCTACGACAACCTAAGACCACACTGGCGACTACCTACGACACCATAATTCTTGCTACGTCCTACCGCGACAAGCTTCGACGATTCTCTTCCGTATGCTATGTGAGGAGCCGGACACAAGGATGGGCCTTGTTTCAAGTAACAACAGCCCGCGACAACACACACGACAACCCGCGTCACCTGGCGACAGCCTACTACAGGACCTTAGACACCCCGCGTCACCTGGCGACAGCCTACTACAGGACCTTAGACAACCCGCGTCAGCTGGCGACAGCCTACTACAGGACCTTAGACAACCCGCGTCACCTGGCGACAGCCTACTACAGGACCTTAGACAACCCGCGTCACCTGGCGACAGCCTACTACAGGACCTTAGACAACCCGCGTCACCTGGCGACAGCCTACTACAGGACCTTAGACAACCCGCGTCACCTGGCGACAGCCTACTACAGGACCTTAGACAACCCGCGTCACCTGGCGACAGCCTACTACAGGACCTTAGACAACCCGCGTCACCTGGCGACAGCCTACTACAGGACCTACTCCAGAAGAAGACAGGCTACGCTCACTGGCGACAAAAAAGCTGTCGCCTGAGAATTTTGAACATGTTGAAATTCCAGAGGCGACAGCTTCGAGGTCACGCGTCTTAGGGCGACTTCAGGCGACTACAGGAGACCATACAGGCGACCACCCGGCGACCATGAGGCGACAGCCTGGTCGCCTGTAGTCGCCTGTAGAGTCTCCTAAGTGGGACAGCCCCATAACAATGGTGTAAAAGTTTAGCACTGAAACAGTGCCGGATTGGACGCTGCATGGGGTGAGATTGCTGTATATATAAAATATTTTGAAATAGAACAACACACGCTTACTAATGAAAAGTCGGAAGTCGACAAAAAATCCTGCTCCAATCCATTCCACGATTTGTACTTTTCCATTTAGTAAATTATGTCATAAATATAACAGAGGCTTACTATCAGCGGAGCCGGCCACTCTTTGGTTTAAGTCTGGCCCTGGAATGCCCCAAATGCCACCCATTACAGAATTGGTAGGAGAAAAACCCAAAAAGCCGACGTTTAATGGGAGCCCCGTGGGACCCTGGCTTGACTGGGCAGCCGACAGAGATATAGTGACGGTAGTACGGTGGACCCCGAGCCGCACAGACGCTGATCTACGCGGCTTGTCTCTCCCCATTCCTGTCTACTTTATGCCGACGTTTATATGAAATATGCATTTCATTCCTAGGGTATTTTCACTATGGACGCGTAGATTACCCGCAAGACAGGTTTTCCATCTGAAACCGGAGTGACAACAAACTAATTATGTAAAAGACTCCAGAAGACCTTTTGTTGGATGATCAATTATATGTCGGATATTATAGAACGCACGTAACTATTTGAATTATGGAACCACACATGGTCTTATCCACTGTCGCGGTAAATAAACCACTCTTGTTTTTCCCCTGTAAAATATCATCGTTTCTCAACGTCTCAGGTAATCTATTCGTGGCCACATCCAATCGTTGTAGTTGTGTTAAAATAATCCGTTTCTCCCAAGACGGCACTGTTTTGAAATATATGTTTTGGTTTATTCACAAAGATTGACAAATGGAAAATGATATATTACTTCTTGTAATTGAAACATTGCAAACGTTATATATTGTCCTGAATATTAAAATAATCAGAACAAAACTCCTCAGAGATGGATATCGCCTTTGACACAGAGAATAAAGATAATTTAAGATATTTAACAATTTGTTTTCACCCCTATTTCAACTTTAAATTCCATATTTGCCTCTGACATATATTTGTAATTTTCATAGTGCTGGCTGAGGGACAAAGTAAAGTACTATTGATTCAGATATTTCGTTTCCTTACCGACTCGTATGTTACCTTCAAACTCATTTTTTTCTTATTTTTTATTTTCTGTCACACACAGAGACAGATCGAGTCCGTCCACCATTGCTTGTTCAGTGGGAGCGTATACCTTTGTTCCCAGGTACATATATGTTTTCCAGTGCCTATGTTCTCCCACCATCATATACAGTAAAATTAATCTTTTATGGTCTTTCCACTGCCAGTATTTCATAAATTCCAGGCAAAATCTGACATGGATATTCTTTATCTGCGGAAAAAGGGAGTGTTGTAATATTATCTGTAATTCATTGAATAGTTAGGCCTAAAAAACAAGTATGGTTCTCAGGCACTATTTTTCAGAAATCAGTGCGGGCGGGCGATTTTTTTTTTACCTTTTTGTGGTATGTTTCAATGAAAATGTCATATGATCACGGAAAAGCATGATAATAACAGAATTTTTTTGTTAAACAGGGAAAAAACACAACTTAACAAAGGAAATCTTATCAAAATTGTATTATTTTATCTTCTTGAAAGATGAAAATCAAAATCAAAATATTTGATGCGGGGGGGGGAATTAACGCGGGCGGTGCCTGAGAACTATACCTTTTTTTTCCTTAAACTTTTCAGCTTCACAACTCCACAACTGAACAATAAAAACTGCTAAAATGTGCATGAATTTATTGCTTCTTTTGCTTCGCTCCTCTTCGCTCCACCTTCACGTGGGGCTTCAAGTGTTCTGTAAAGCAAACAAAGCATATACATTATTGGTACTATGCATCGGGGAACATAGGTATCTAGGAACATAGGTATCGGAGAACATAGGTATCGAGGAACATAAGCATCGGGGAAAATAGGTATCGAGGAACATAGGTATCGAGGAACATAGTTATCGAGGAACATAGGTATCGAGGAACATAGGTATCGAGGAACATAGTTATCGAGGAACATAAGCATCGGGAACATAGGTATCGGAGAAAATAGGTATCGGAGAACATAGGTATCGGAGAAAATAGGTATCGGAGAACATAGGTATCGAGGAACATAGGCATCGGAGAAAATAGGTATCGAGGAACATAGGTATCGAGGAACATAGTTATCGAGGAACATAGATATCGAGGAACATAAGCATCGGGAACATAGGTATCGGAGAACATAGGTATCGGAGAACATAGGTATCGAGGAACATAGGCATCGGGGAAAATAGGTATCGAAGAACATAGGTATCGAGGAACATAGTTATTGAGGAACATAGATATCGAGGAACATAGGCATCGGGGAAAATAGGTATCGAGGAACATAGGTATCGGAGAACATAGGTATCGAGGAACATAGGCATCGGGGAAAACAGGTATCGAGGAACATAGGTATCGAGGAACATAGTTATCGAGGAAAATAGATATCGAGGAACATAAGCATCGGGAAACATAGGTATCAAGGAACATAGGCATGGGGAACATGGCCGTCGAGGAACATAGGCATGGGAAACATAGGTATCAAGGAACATAGGCATGGGGAACATAGGTATCGAGGAACATAGGCATGGGGAACATAGGTATCGAGGAACATAGGCATGGGAATCATAATTATCGAGGAACATAGGGCTTTCCTACTTTTTAGATATAGCTCAGGGCAATTTGCGGTGTTTTTTTTGGATAGGTGCATGATAGTATGGTGACATTGCATATACATGTAATATATATTGAATAATATATATTGAATGAGGGTGAAGGTATTACGTACATTAGAAAAGAATAATATCATATTATTAAGCCTTCTGGATTTCAGGTTTATATGCACCTGGCCGGGAATAATCCAGATATCATTACTCTTTTCGTTAAGACGACAGGCAGGACCGGGCGGATAAATTTGGTTCTACAGAGATTTCACCATTTGTCTCTGAGACTCTGATACCACTCGAACCGGAGACGTCCGCAAGTTAGTCTACCACAAATTAAACATATCGTCCTGCGACCTCTGCCGGACCGTGGGCATAGGTCGTATCCTCATATTTCTAACATATAATCAAACAAATATCTCAGGTTACCTGGTGTTCCCTGAATCTCTATATTATTATTTCAGAACTGAGTTCCTTCTGGTCCTCTTTTTAAAGACGTAACGAAATACAGATGACTTCGATATATATATATATATATATATATATATTTCTCATTGTTGTAAAAATTCTTTTATATATTCGTTCAGTATCAGGAATCAATGATCGGTAGTGATACACATAAATAAAAAAATATAGACGCCCATAGGGCGAACGCTTGCCGGAAGGGGAAATGTGGACATGAAGAGGTTAAAGGGATGTAGTCTTTTAGGTGGAAGTCATCTTATGTTCTTATGAAAAAAAAGAGGTTGCGGCAACAATTGCTATGAAAGAGGACTGAGATGGCTATGAATATTTTTGGCAAAGATTTTATGAAATAATGATTTAGAGGTTTTTCAATGACTTTGACCTTTTCCCTATATAAATATTACACTACGGCTTCAGGAATACGTTCGGATATACAAAATATGTAAGTTACAAAGTGATTCCTGCTAAACTGTGGCCTGTAGAATACTATATGTAAGACGCAAGAACTAGCAAGAAGGCAAAATTGAGGACAAATGACAAAAAGACAGACTTACTGACAAAGTGACACATCTGAGATAACAGATGACAAGATAATCTTATGGAGAAGGTTTAGACGAACAGAATTAGCTTCAGTTTATGATAAAAAGGTTTATAGTATTGGAGATATGATAAAAAATGTAATGTGGTTGTGAAAAATAGTGCAGCGCCCCCTAGCGGCTATATTTCAAAACTGAAAAAAATTTCGAGATATTAATATAGGACATAAGATATATCAGTTTCATGATGATTCTAGCATACTTGTGGCGTCTAGGGTATCACCAACTGTTTTTCGAAATATCTGGTTTGACGAGATATTGTGAAAGATATTGCGAGACTTGTAATAAAATCTTGTAGTACTAATTGAAATCTACCTTATGCAAAAAAACTAGATCTCTGTAGCTTTATTTCCGAATATCATGAGATTTTCCCAAAAATGCGCCGCCATGGTTCCGGCAGATTTGGGTCATCTCCATATCAGAGAAAAGGCCACGGAATGGCGAACAAAATGAGGTAAGAATGAGGTCGATACGACAATTTTTGAACATATATGAGGATTCTTGGTTTTTCGATGGCCTTGACCATTGACCTATTTGACCAAAAACAATAGGGCACCTAGAATTTTGGTTGTCCACCATCTCTGAAAGTTTCAAGGTGATTGTAGCAAAATTGTGGCCAGGAGAGTACAGACAAACAAACAGACAGACAGAAGAACAGACATGCGCAATTGACCAACATGCTTGCCGAAATCTTTGATTCTGGCAAGCAACAAACTCCCAGATTATACCATACCAAAAGAATCAAAAGCGTCCGTCATATAAACCGTCTCTCCTAAAACTATAATAATCGCTTTATGAATCGGGTAAACTGTCTGCATAATAGATACTTCCGTTCCTATTTCTGTGGCAATATCGTCCTTGGATATACACATACCAAACAAAACGCATGTCCCATTGGAGATTAACATGTCTCTGTAACCCATTCCCTGTGGTAGATTGCGAGAAAATGGCATTTTGTTTCCCTCATATGTGGCCTGTCGGAGCATAAATTTCCTGATATACCATTAGGCTTCAATAACACTTCATTAAGCTGTTCAAACGAGACTGTGGATGCATAGACAGGCGGGACAGGTATCGGGAGGGTTCTATAAAACTTTCACGGGGTTTGCCCTGATACTGAGCAGCGGCTCTCTCCAGCCAGCCATGCGGATAATTTGGGAACAAAAACCGGTTCCAATCAATTTAACACCAGCGTCAAACGTTACAAATTATTCACAATGCGTGGCCCCCCGATAAACGCCGTTGTAATTGTTGTACAAGCGGGCTTGTGGGCTGGAAAAGTCCCCCGCTGCCGCTTGCTGCGAGGTTGATACACCGTGTCTGAGGTGGCGTCCTTCACCGTCAATCCAGGTCAATTTTCATTTCCACAAGGTATGGTTTAATATTGTCATGTGTGCAATATAATGCCTCTTAAAAATATTCTTCTGTTTCTTAATTTAATAGTATCATAGGGTGCGAACTGCTTCATAATGATGAATTGTATCGTTCTGTTAAATTCATAAAGTTCTTTCAAACGGCAGGGAATCATTAGCAGGTGTGTCAGTGTGTAGCCCAAATGACTTTTATGGGAGCTCAAAAGGTAAAACATAATTCGTAAATGAAACATGAAGGATGTTTTATTTCGAGGTAATTATCTCATTTAACGGTAAAATTATCAACCTTTGAAAAAAGGGCAAATGAGACACGGGCGAAGAATAGGAAGCTGCAAGTCACGTGGTCCAGATGCTGATTTAGATAGGAGACGCTCACCAAATGTTACAAGATGTTCATGGTCCACTTGATTGAGAATTAATGTTCATTGTCAGTTAGAGTGGGCCCCATACTGAGTTGTTTGCTTTCTTTACTCGCTGGTCTAATGGAAATGTCAGTACAATCACTCATTACGTAACGCCTTCTCCGTCATTCGTCCCTTCCTTGGCTCTGAGAAGTTATCTTTCGCCAGCTGGTGCAGTTATATTCTTAACGTTGCCAATGTTTATATAGTCCATTTTATAGTAGCTATAGGCCTAGGTATATAGGTATCAGCTTTACGTGTACTTTATAATTTTTATATACATATATAAGTCCTTATGTATTCTTATTACCCTTAGCACTGAATTCGGCATAGCCCTGGTGAGAATATTTTCAATAGAAATGATGCAAGAAAATAAACCAGTCGACTTTTAGTTTTTTCTTTGTAACTGACCAATGGACAGTGGTTGTATATATTATCCATCCATATTTTATATAAAGCATCAATAAAACACTGTCGTATAGCTGCAGACCATGATGGTATGGTGTTCAGACGATGTCCTCATTCAGTGACTAAATATGAATGAATATCTGAAACATTGGGAGGTCTGTATGATAAATTCTAACGATCTTAATGTATATTAAACAATGATACAAATTTAAATGTGGAAATAGGCGTATGAGCACTTCAATATTAAGCAGGGCTGGATAGTCTGAACTTGATTTAACCCCTATTTGGCCAGAATGTTTCATTTATTTGTTCATTATGGTCCATCAGAATGTCACCAAAAGATTCGGCAAATGCTTTATGGAACCCGGACCCACAGATGCGTAAGTCAATTAAAGGCAAAATATCAAACACAGGTTAAAACTAATTCCTACGAGCTGAACAATTATATTCCATCCCACTCATGTGTCCCGATCATTCCTTTTTTTCAAAGAGAGAAAAAATTCAGAATTTAGTTTACGTTAAATGTATCAAGTATATCCTGGGAGACCAACATCAAATCTTGGAGAGGACCTGAGTACAATGTATTTTTCATGAGAGTGACTAAAGTGCATGATAAGATCAAGTACAAGTACACTGGTCACATCTATAGTCATTCGGGTTTGACAGTCGTTGATAGGACATTGTTATCATAAATGTTCTGGAATGACGTCATTCAGCACTGTCACATTAACAAAGAAGACAATGATTTAAGAAACCGTTTATTTATGATATTATAAACTTAAGATTGAACATTTTATTCTTATCATAGGTAAGTCCAGGGTTTTATGTTATCGATAAAACTATACAAGAAACCTGAATTGAAATGATTATCACTAAAACGTCATGGACAACTATGGAGACTGAAAGACTGTGGCCTCTTCTTTCATCTTTTTTTATCCGAAATATAGGGAGTCTTTTAAATCAATCATACCACTACTGAAATTAAACATACAGTACACGAATAAGCGCTTTGACTCTCAGGTTAACCCCCTCATTGGCATAGAGAACATCAAAATAAAAAATAAACTAAGTTCACATGAAGCATTTTGTGGTAAACGTCTTCAATCTTCATCTGTTTTAGAATAACTCTATGAAAGATTATTATAAAAGCATGAGTTACAACGTAAAGTATGAGTAGCAACTTAACAGTGATGAAGTCGAGTCCACAACATCCAAGTCCTAGTCCAAGTCCTTGAAGTGGGAGTCCAACTCCACCATCTTCGAGTCCGAGCCAATAAAAAATATTCTTTAACAAAAAAATTTAAATGAAAATTTCAGATTTAACATTTTTATATAAGTGTTCACTATGGTTTCACAATGTTTAAAGTGTATTTTTTTAAAGATCCTGTTATCAGTTCGCAGAAGCACGCATATAACTCTTTATGTGACCATTTTTATTTCTATATATTGGACTCCGGATGAATTCTGGCTTCGATTTCTCGAGTCCTCATCTCCGAGTCCGAGTACTAGTCCTAGTCCAGGCCTGACCCTCGAGTCCAAGTCCAAGTCCAGGTCCCTAAAAAGTTGAATCGAGTCCGGACTGGAATTCTACGTCAGTGCAACCTAATATTTCATGAAATTTGTGACGGAGTTAGTGGTCATATTTTTCTGCCTAAATAAGAAAGATTTTTTTTTATACTTTTCCACAACAACATCGAGTCAACGCCTGTTAAATAAATTGTTTGTATGGGGACAAATAATCTGCGCTGTTCCCAGTGGGTTTGGTATATGCAGAAAAACCGTTTTCTCAGGTACTGAATTTAATAACAAATATACTTGCCTGTTGATAATGCATCATAAACTCTCCCTTACAATTTTTCTTTTTTTTTATAATAAGCTGCTCCTAGCGTTAGATATAGATTACTACCTACTCAAGAATGCTCATTTTCAGCTGGAGCCTGTCAGCAGTTAAGGCCAATGTCCATGTATGTTTTGAAAAGTGATATTATCACAAAACGAACTCAATGGGATTCGTTGTTGATGTAACCCGGCTCACACAACAATCAGCCGACTGATCACCCTTGAGAATTTTCTTAAGAAACTTTAATGAGGACTGACACAGAGCGATAACAGGGGAAGTAGATGACCGATTTACTGGTGCCTCCCTGTTTTTAAGATTTATTTATTCCGCCAAGTTTTGTGAAGATACGTGTATATATTTTTAAATTATTGACCTCTAATTGACAATGATACAATATTCCCAAATAACAAATAAAATAAAATCAACACAAATAAAGAAGGTGAGGACCCATGGTGGTTTTGACATCGGGATTCGATCACCACAGGATTGGGATGATCCAACAATGAGGGCCCAATCTTTGTGTAATATAGAAAGATTGTTTATGTTGACGATGTGAGGCAAGGAGGGGTTGGCACGTCCCTTCGTAAAAACTCAAGTTAGAAATAAAATTTCTTACGTTTTAAGTAAAATAAATATCGTCCTTTAATGGTTGCCCTGCGTGTACGTTATGCGGAGCGACCTAATACAGCCACTGCTGCACGGAGCCAAGATTGGTCCCTGGGCTGGTATTTAGTCGGTGGGTTGTACTGAGATTGCTGGCAGGAAGGCATCCCCAGCTTAAAAATGAGAAATTGTCCCTAAACATGCAAGTGTTTACTAGCCCTGCCAATCAATCCTAAATTTTCATGGTTTTCTTAATTTCTATCAGGGGAAAGCTCGCAAACAGGTTTGGTGCAATTAAGCTGTCTTTTTGCATCTCCATGCAAGAGTTCTTTTCTACAGTGCACCTTCAGTTGGCAAGTTTAGAAATTTGGACATGTCTTACTGTATATGCAAAAGCTATGGGAGACAACGAACAGTTAAATGACGTATTAAAGTGATTTTAAATCATGTAATCTTGGTTAAGGAAGGGGATTGAGATTCAGTCACCTCATTCCGCGCTGTGTTCATGTCAGCTTTTCCATTGAAGATAAGGAGGTCATGAGGTAGAAATAGGAGATATGATGAAATATGAACCGCCCGTAAACTCAGTGTAAGTAGCAGGTACTAAGTATACCAGTAGATGTTTCAAGCTCTAGAGAACAGGTCTATAAATGGACTTCGAAGTGGAAAGTCACAGGATCACTCCCATTTAAACTAGTCAGTATACTCTGAGTGTCAGCACTTCAACCGATCTGCAGATATTACTACAGTTCCTTAAACTTTCCACAGCATTTTAGATCTGTATAAATAACGTACCGGTGTATTTCATTTATATTTTTTGTAATTTTCATAAAGTATAAGAATCATGGCTATATAAATATGGAGCAAAATCGAAGCACATTATACTTAAAATTTTAATCTAAATAATGCAAAAAAAAAAAAAAAGAATGGCAGAAAACCCTATAAGAAAATATTTTTTGTATGAAGAAGTGTGTGCAACATCTAATGCATGTTGATTGATTTCAGCATCAACCTTGACAGAACTGTCTGGATCAGAGAAGTGTGCCCTCTCCCCATGCATGCATGGCACCTGTAGACTATATGAATTCACCATCATTTGTTTCCTGTTGATCCTCTGTCAACCAACAGTTCTAGCTTTTGGACAAGGTCCATTGACATAGAAACACTGCGAAGATTCGAAACAAGATAAAAATTATATATAAATAAGAGTAATTAGTTGAACAGGGCTTGTAATATCACAGACGATATTGTTACATGAACAAGGCCCATAAAAAATAGCCTACCTCGCGTCACGGAGCGTAAAACTGTAAATTTGACACGAGGGCGGGAAAAATCAGCATGTCTTAAGGCAGCAGGTAAGCAGACCGCAACAAGCGGTGAAATTTGTTCCTGTAACCGGGGAAACCGGGATCAGGTAGGCACAAATAAAGAATGATTCCTGTAACAATAGGATTTCATCACTGTGGCAGACGACACCGCTTACCCAGAATGCTTTGGGCGGGCGTCGGACACTTAGCATGCAGTATCGCTTTCTGCTCAATGAAATTCAATTTCCATTTATTTCCTACCACAAGAGACAGCGAGCTTCGGCACAAAAGGAATCAATTAGTAGATTATGTATAAGGCCATGCCCACTCGTTCAGTGGTGACGTGAAGCCCCGGGGCATGCTCCCGTGCACGTGACTGGCAGCGGTGCCTCGCGGGACTTCCTTTCAGATACTGTATAGTGAAGTATTGTCTATGTAGTCGGTTTTTATTGGTCTTCTCAGTTCATTTTCTATATTGTGTTGTTGATTGATGCAGTAAGGAATAAAAGAGAAGATATTAAATTGTCAGATTCGTTTATTGCTAACTTGACGAATGTCAGTTTTGTCTTTTAAACATCACACGCATGGTTTCTAACCAAACAATAAATAACCAAAAACAAACAAATAATAATAATAATGAAAATGGATCTATACTTTGAATGGTATATAATAATAATAATAATAATAATAATAATAATAATAATAATAATGATAATAATATTAATATTATTATTATTAATTTCAATTCCTCTGTTATGAATTCTTCTTCTTTTTTTCAGATATATATTTTAAGTTAAATATTCTTTAGACCTTAATTTAAAAACAATAACAGCTTATTTATTCTACAGGGGAACTAACCGCGGTTATCCTGAAATAATAAATAAATTATGAATAATTTATCATTGCATTTATTTCAGAATATTCCAATTATCCAGATTTATGTAACATATCCTCAGAATCACACAGTTTCAGATTCTTTTTCTGTCTTTGTGGAATGTAATTTTTTTATTGAAGATATATAACCACATTACCTCGGCTAACGTGGAAGGTCGCATCCATGATAAAAGTATTCCTCAGCAGTTTCAGAAGATAAAAGGATTAAGAGATATCGCGTGAAATATTATCGGATCAAAGTACGTGCTAAATTTTCATTTTCTCATTTTTCCTCATCTTGAGGCACAAGTGGAAACGATGCCATTAGCTTTCCGACTTAAACAATATAGGAATATTTATAGATCAGCAAAACCTACTGTCATCCATACCCGTAATGATGTGATCCGTTATGTGAAAATGAAATGCCTCGGTGTCAAAACGCCCGGCCACAAGAAAAGACGTAAATCGATTACCTAAAAAACCTGTCAATAACGTTAAGTGTTGAATGCGGGCTCCGTGTGGGTTTACTCGCAGGGTAATTACTTTAAGTTCCCCTTTCTGGTGACATCAAGATTTGTTTTCCAATTTGTACGAATAAAGCAAAGGAAGTCACTTAATTTTTGTTTAATTTACTGTTCGATTTATTTTACCGTTCCATGTACTCTTCAGTTATATTCAATATAGTCTTATCGTGATAAATAGTAAACGGACCATAGCTCCGACCAATGATTGGCAATCGATATATACCGGTAGACGTGCAAAATTTAATCTATTATAAAGATGTTATAACTATATCCTTGGCTTCTCTGACCCTAAACACACACAGACATTTAGTTGGTCAACTATATTTAATCAAGTATAACCACATACTAGAAGATTTCGCCTGTATGTTTTTAGTCAATTGTGACCTCCCCAGTTAGCATGCAGAGGAAGTGTTGAACTTGGTGTTAATGCATATTCATGTTTGAGGGTGCGCTGCAGATGATAATTACTTAGTGAGTACACAACTTGAACTACAGATTTATCAAAGAGACTGCAGAAAAGCTTTTGAATTGAAAGAGACTAAATATGACAACAGTAAGTTTTTGCTGGGTCCGCCCGGGGGTACTTTTCAGCGGCACTCCTCTGAGCATCCGCCGGTCACCCTCCACAGAAGTTCGTTTCACATGAGTGACCGGCGCGCGTGACAAAATGAATCGCTCCGTTGCACACTTTCAGAAAACTCGACGCACATGGCGCTGCTGGGGATAAACCTTGTTTATGGGCGCCAAGTGCGGCACTAATTGTCAGTACTTTGCTACAGTTAATAATAACCCTTTTCCAACTGAAATTAATCTCGCCATCGTGTCAGATATTAATAACAGTTTCATCGTATCACCCCGTCTAAAATTGGATGTTGTTTAGCATCATACAGGCTATTTGCTACTGACACCAACCTGACATGATTGTCAGTGCCACTGGCATGAGGTAGGGCCTATATATAGCTTCTATTAAACATGATTTACATTGTTGTGATACTTCACAGGATTTGAGCTAAGTGTTTTGTTTATATATGCAAGGGGAAGACATTTTTAAATCGGCTTTCTGCCATTATTATACTTCTTTTTACTGGTTAGGTTTGCTGCTCCTCCAGAGAGCTGTATATGTATAGGAAACTATCACATACCGGCTTCTGTGGCTCAGGGGTAGAGCACAGGTCTCATAGCCGGAAGATCGTGAGTTCGAATCTCAGCCGAGGAGGTGAGATTTTTCACGGTCGGCCCCGACCACGGGTGGTGTAGGCTCAATGGGAAGGCCATGCCCAACGGCCGTGTTTCACTCACAAACGAGTGCGCCTTTCGGGGGTTCCGCAGTGGTATGACCCAGCAATGGGGACGATTACGCACCCAGGGCCCGTTGGTTCCATAGTCACCGGGCCTGGTTGACGCCAGGATATAAAATGAGAGAAAGCGTGTGATACTGCCCGGTCATGTAGTCCGAAACCGGAACGGATTTCTGCAGATGTACATTTAAAAATGTATTTAAATAAATATTTAAAAAAACTATCACATTCTTACAAATGTTACTCGTTTACTCTTTACGCACACGCATGTATATCATATATATCCCACCTAATCACATGCACTATAGCATCTATAGGAAAGTGTTGTTCCTCTATAATTTTCATATTTACCTCTCATTAATGTGCCCTGTGCTGCCAAGCTCATATTGCTTCATGCCGCATATGTCTTGGCATTTCGCTTAACATTCGAAGGCATACTGTTGGTCTGTGCACGTTGAATGTCGTGTTCCACTCGTTTTTTTATTTATATAATGCTTATTCTCATGAATATCGTACATGTGCCATATTCTGTCATCCTTATACCCTAATACCAATGTTAGTGGTAAAAGTTATACCCAAGTGCTTATATAATGCTCATCACTCCGGTCGTAATCATGACCCGAAAACTCCCGGGTGCTAACATATATTCAGACCTATATGTGCACGTCAGTTTAATTATGTACTTCATTGTTTAGGTCTACAAATATGTCTCTAACCATGCAGTCTCAATAATGGTTGCTCACACTTTATGTTTAACGTTTTGTTTAAAAGTCTTGATCACCTGTTTAGCTTTAAATTTATATATATATATATATATATATATATATATATATATATATATATATATATATATATATATATATGATGTCATCATAAACGCCCGTAACATTGGTCAGTCACCATAAGGGCTGTTATTAATCCCATCTATATATGTATACACAAGTTTATTTATGTGGGAAATTCGTTGAGAAGACTCATCTTTATCAAAACTCGAATTCCAATCGATTTATCGCAGCTACACGCAGTATCCTATATAAACATTTACCAAAATCTATATCCTATATAAACATTTACCAAAATCTCAGTCATATACATGTGCAGATTACCTTTTTGGATCTTTCAAGTAACAACGTTCCGTGTGGAACTCGGTTTATACTTTAAATTCTTGCTTCATTCTGCTTAAAAAATCACCCTTTAAACTTGTTGATTTCTTTTTTATCCTCATCAAATAAATATTTAAAATCATAAATCTTATCTGTCATATTGAAATAATCCAGCTTCATCTTACCTTTAAATTCTAAATCTTAAATGGCGACATAATTGTGATGTACAGTTTTTTTTCAATTTTAATAGCACATGCCAAGGCATCTTTTATAATAAAATTAGGACATATAACACAACTTATACATTTACGTACACAGCATTGTTCATATATGTTATACACCTAATTTAATACAAAAATACCCAAATTATAGTGTTCTATGCTGCGTATATATATATATATATATATATATATATATATATATATATATATATATATCACCCATCTTACTTGTTTACACGTTTATACGTGGTGTCACGGTTCACAAAAGCGCTAAAAAAAGATGCCCTTTTATACCAAGGAATGGCACCGGAACGATGGCCGGGACCAAGAAAGTGCGCAATCTCTGTTAGGTTATTTAACTATATTGGGGGGGGGGGGACTTTAGGTTATCGATTTAACTATAGGGGCAACTATAAGTTATCTAAATATAGGGGAAAACTGTAGGTTATCTTAATATATGGGGAATCTTTAGATTATCCAACTTTAGGGGGAACTATAGGTTATCTAAATGTACGGGGAAAACTGCATGTATCGACTATCTTACTACATATATAAGGGGAACCTATAGGTAATTGATATAACTAGAGTGTGAAAACTGTCGGTTATCTAACCATAGGATGAAACTATAAATTATCTAAATATAGGGAGAAACTGTTGGTTATTTAAATAAATGGGAGACTTTAGGTTATCTAACTTTAGGGGAACTGTATGTTATCTAACCATATAGGGAAAACTGCATGTAGGTTATCTATAAATACAGGGGAAGTGTAGGTTTCTATAGCCACAGTATAGGTTATCTAAATATAGAGGGGAAACTGTATGTTTTAAACCATAGGGGAAAACTATAGGTTATCTATAAAAAGGGGGCCCTTAAGATTATATATCTTTTTACAGGGGGAACTTTAGGTTAACTAACTATAGGGGGAAACTATTAGTTATCTAAAGAGAGGGGGATGTGTAGGTCTCTAACCATATGGAAACTGTAGGTTACTATAGTATCTAAATATAGGGGAAAACTGCAGGTTATCTAACCATAGGGAAAATCTAAAAGTTACCTAAAAATAGGGTGAAATTTAGGTTGTCTTACTATGTAGGGGGAGACTTTAGGTAATCTAACTTTAGGGGAAATTATAGGTTATCTAGCTAAATATAGGGGGAAACTTTAGGTTATCTCACTATAGGGGGAAATGATAGGTTATCTAAATATAGGGAGTACTTTTAGGTTATCTAACCTTAGTTGAAACTTTAGGTTATCTAAATATTGGGGGAAATTATAGGTTATCTAAATATAGGGGGAAAACTGTAGATTATCCAGGCAGAGAAGTTGGCAGAGACATCACTGATTAGCCATTTTAAAAGCCATTTTTCAACTGAATAGTTAACTTTGATATGGTACTGAAATACTGACGCGCCTTACCTGTACCTAAAATAGGTCATCATGAACTAATTAAACTATATGACATGATGATCACATATTTATACTGTTGTCAGGCAGATTCCTCGTTTATCACCGAACCCTCACCACGCCCATGCAGGGATATGGCACGTGCAATCAACAACTTTAAAATCCAAAGGCTGAACACCGTCTTTAATCTTGTGTTCAGAAATGGCGACCGTTTTTTATTTGTTTTGCTTCCCTGTTATTTTTTATTTGACCGACGTTGATGGGTCCCATATTTTATCTGATGACACCAGTGCTGATTTTTAGACATATTTTTTATAATCTACAAGACATGGAGCGGAGCCATTATGGTTGTATTTGCAGATGGCACGGGCGCGAAATCATTATGATTAAGGGTGTATTAAACGGCAGATGTTAGGATATGCCTCGGATAAGCTTGTTTCGATTTACGGCCATTCCTTGTAGTAAAGAACTGCAGTGGCCGTCTGTATATGAGGACATGTTTATCACGACTCGTATTGAACTTAACTTCGTATGCATTTATACAAACATAGTTTGGTCTCCATGTATACATTTTTTTATATACAGGCAGTTTATATTACATGTGTGGATCAATAGACAAGCATTTTCGAATCCAAATGGGAGTTTAGGCTTGGGGGGGGGGGGGGGTTCAAATCCTCTTACTCGGAGTTTTTTAATTATTTTTCTCAGTGTTATTCCTTACCCCCCCCCCCCCCCCCCTTCCCGCCCCTCTCCCTGGAAATGTGGATTTTTGTGTCCCTAGACAAAGTCGGGGATGTTTTTAGCACGGTCATTTCTTGCCTGCAAGATAAACCAAAAAGTATTTCACGGATCTTTATCAAACGTGACATGTGCATCGATAAATTTGAGAGGACGAAGCCCATTTACAATGGGGTCAAGCCTTTATTAGGAGAGAGACCTATAGGCCTTGAATATAGGTCCATTTTGATGAAAATCACACAAAAGCTTAAATATCTCAAGAAAGATCGCATGGATTGGTCCAAACATCTAATTAACCGAAGGTCTTGGATAGCTTTGTCTTGTACGGGAGACTGGTGGCGCCACAGTTTATCCTTAATTGAGTTATTTACGTCAATTCATATGTAGTACTGAACAAGAACATTGTTTCTCAAGTGGAAAGATGTATTTTTCTGATAATCAAAATGAAAGATGTCAGATGATAAGTTGTCGAACGATTTTAAAAACCCGTGACCTTGACCGTCAATTTGACCCTCAAGGTCAAATCTGGCGATATTTATATAATTTTTGTGAACGCCCATAACGTTTTACTACTCTGTTTTCTTCAAATGTAACACACAGATTGCTTGAAGAACAGTGACCTTGACTGTGCTTTTCAGGGTCAAATCTGTGAATATATATATAGGATATTCCTTTTACTCCATAACTTTTTAAGTATTTAATCGGTTTCTATCAAATTGACACAAAAATATCTCCACCAATATCTCAAATTTTTTCAAGACTAGTGACCTTTAGTTTGGTTTTCAAGGTGCATGATACCCTAAGAAACGTAGGATTTTTAGGAACCCCGTAACTTTAGAATAACTATATATTTTTCTTCAAATTTGTTACATGAATTGTCTCCACAAGGTGTCGGGCAAGTTCAAGCATTATGTGACCTTGACCCTGGTGGCCTTGTCAAGTGTCGGTGTATGCTTCTGAAGAAAGGGACCTATTTTTTAAGGGTGCATTCCTTAATTGTCTGTGCATACTATAT